>OX326947.1:2500-4802500 GCA_946800315.1 Misopates orontium
GAATAGGTTCCACGACGTATCAGTGACACTATTTGACTACTTCTCTATTATTTTTTTTTCTGTTTGTCCATTCCATAGAAAAGGAATTGTTAACGACACGACTGAGTTGAAAGATTCATAATCGTAGTCAAGGCGTAGGGAATAATCATCATGTATATATGAATAGTGGGCAAATCATCATGTAATAACTGTTTGTATTTTCATAGACTTCGTTATAATAAATGTAATAATGTTATTTTAATATGTATAGTTTTGATTTTGAAAAGGGAAGCCCCTTCACAAGGTTTGTGTTTCAGTAGGGTAAAATGTTTGATCAGCGCCGCCGCCGAACCAACTCGGACCAAAGCAAAACTAGGGGGACTGGGGCCGATCATTTACATGTGTGTCATATGCATGATTAATTTCTCTAGGGAAGAAATTTGAATGTCATTTAATTACAATCTTGTAATTCATATCAAAGGTTTCTAGCAGGGCTATTTATTTCGACATCTTCCTCTATACCTCATTTTTAACAATATAATTTCCGTTTTCTAATGGCTCAAATGCTTTTGAGCATTTCTTAAGAATTTTTATTCTCATACTGTTATTCATATTTGTATATTTTTACAATTATTTATATTTTAAAATTAGGAATACCAAATTTTTATGGGGCTAACCTAGTAAACATGGGACACAACAGAGAACTAAAATTGAAATAGATACAAAAGGGGACCAATCTTGAAAAAAGTCCCTCTTTTTATTATCATCTCAGTGGAACTCGAGAGGAAGAGGAAGTAAACGAGCAGTAAAGGCAGAATCTCTCTCTCTCTCTCTCATCGCGAGCTACTCAATTGAGTTTCAGATTTGAGTATCAAACATAATTGGATGGCTGCCGAAACTGCGGCCAGCCACCTCGGTATCACTTCGAGTTGGCGGAGGATGAACGTTTCGGTCCTCCAACCATTCTCAGTCGCCCTAAAAATGAGTTGTAGGTGCGCCACATCCGGCGGCATTTTCTCAGTAACGCCGTCCAGCAACTCTGATTTTGACTACCTCGGTCAGAGCACCAGAGGCGACCTCAACCTAAGCTTCGGTAACCAAAGTGTGGGTGTGTGTGTTCCGTAAATAAATACTATTCGCCACCATTCACTTGATTGATTGACCCTAATTACTTAGTACGTACTGATTGTATTGCAGAAATTGAGGACGGAAAGGCCGGTTTGGAGGGTCCTATTGAAGAAGTGGCTCGAATGGAGGCTCAAGAAGCTGAACATTTGCTTAATCACTTGGGAATTATGGTGATTTATCGCTTAATCACATTACATACATTTATTATTTTGTTGAATCAGTGAATCCTGAGTCCTCTGACATTAAATTTTTTCAAATATTGCTGCTACAGGATCCTCTTTCTGCGAGATACTCTCCCCGTGGAATATTTTGTACCCGAACACTAAATTTGCGTTCTATTAGTGCTATTGGATATGACATGGACTATACATTGATGCACTACAATGTCGTGGTAATTAAACAAAATGCTTTTAATTGTACCAAATGAGGGCAAAAGTTGTTCTTTTACCTTTTTGGCTTTCAAATTTTGGTCAGTTCCCATGCATTTTGGAGTTCTTTACTCTGTGATGGTGATATATAGCCTATCGTAGATTAAAATGTATGTCAATTCACCTAGGATGTCAACTTTTGTCCCACTTACTAATCTCAGTGTTGGGTGGCATCATTTTTATATACTAATGCATCGATATTAAGAGGTTGTTTGTAATCGTCCATCCATAAGAGTTACCTTACAAAATTACTGATCTGTCTTGAGCTGCTTAGCAAGTGTCCAACTCCTCTCTGCACAATTTATTTTATTCACCATGATTCATCAATTGGACTAAAGTCCAATGCTTCATTTGGTAAGTTTGAATTACTTGTGATTTTTTCTTTTTCTTTTTTGTATGTATTTTCAGGCCTGGGAGGGGAGGGCTTATGACTATTGCATGGAAAATTTGAAAAATATGGGTTTTCCTGTTGATGGACTTGCATTCGACCCAGAGCTGGTATGACATATTTATTGCATATGAGCATTATAATATTTGTTCTTGTATTTCAGTAAGTGTCTTGTTATTTTCACTTATAGGTGATTCGAGGACTTGTGATAGACAAGGAGAAAGGAAACTTAGTTAAAGCAGATCGATTTGGATATGTTAAGCGGGCTATGCATGGCACGACAATGTTATGCACTCAGAAAGTGAGGTGCATTTCAAACTATTGTTACCTATAAAAATTTCTAATGAATGGATAGATCCATTTCAAAGAGTAGTAATGCGGGGAGTAATTTAATTATATTTACATTATAAACTTGTTTTAAATATACTGAAACTCAGCCCAGGTGTTCAATTGAGTTTTATTAAATTTTACCTTCCTAGTTTTGTACGTCTTGTCGACAAAACTAGATATATAACTCAATATACTCATCGACTTGATTTGAGATGGTAGTGAGATGTATGGAAGGGAACTGGTTGATCTGCGGAAAGAGAGCCGCTGGGAGTTCCTCAACACTTTATTTTCAGTTTCAGAGGCAGTGGCTTATATGCAGGTAACTGACTTATAGCTTTCAGTATCGAGTATTATGTGAAGTTTGTGGGCAGAAAAATATTCCTCCTTTTATCTAAATAATCTTGGATCCCCTCGTAAACAACTCACTCCAACTTTCTTATAGAGGGAAAATGGTTGTGGGTTAGGAAAGCAGCACGTATTCAGAATTAAAACCATCAATGAGAGCAAAACATGATTATGATTTACAATTTATGCAGAATTACATCAGCTGTATCATTAATCAGAGGCACATAACCTTTAATCTGAGCATGATCTACTGAGATCTCATTGATTTATATGGTTTTTGAGCTACGGAAATGCATACTTGTTATGCTTTCAGATGGTAGATAGATTGGATGAAGGAGCTATAGCTGCAGATCTTGGCCCACTTGATTATAAAGGACTTTACAAGGTTTAGTGTTGAGAAGCTTTATATGGATATTAACCTTAGATATTTTACAACGCCTTAACTCTCTCTCCATTGATTTCAGGCTGTTGGGAAAGCTCTCTTCAGGGCACATGTAGAAGGGCAGCTTAAGGTAGTTGTCCTTTAAACTTCTTAGTTTCCAATACAAGTAGCAATACAAGCATCATCTAATGAAAGGACACGGTCATAGAGTGAGATTATGTCCAAGCCTGAACTCTTTGTAGAACCTGATCCTGAGCTCCCATTGGCACTATTGGACCAGAAAGAGGTACTTAATATTCTCTCTTGGCAAAATAAACATAGAAACGTTAACCCCCCCCCCCCCCCCCCTTGCTACAATGTTCTACTTTATTATTTTTACTTTTGGTGAACTAATTTTTGCTGTTTCAAATCAGGCTGGTAAAAGACTTCTGCTTATTACCAACTCAGATTACCATTACACCAACAAAATGATGCAACATTCTTTCAATAGATTTCTGCCAAATGATATGAGTTGGCGGGACCTGTTTGACATGGTGAGTAGACCTTTTAGGTTCTTGCTAAAGTTCACTGAAAATCAAACTGGTTAGGTTTATCTCTTTGCTCAAATTATTACCGTGCCTTCCATGACAACTTAGAAAACTTGAAACTGCAATGCATGGCATGAAAAACTGAGGATGTAACATCGAAAAGTGTCATAGATCCTTACTAGTATAGATGTTATTTCATCAAGTCAATTTTGTTTTTCATTAGGGTGACGTTGCTTTGACTGATGTTCTCGATAGGTAATTGTCTCTGCCAGGAAACCGGAGTTTTTTCAAATGTCACACCCGATGTACGAAGTGGTGACTGGTGAAGGTCTAATGCGCCCATGTTTCAAAGCTCAACCAGGTGATCATACTTATGGTTTTGGATCTTCAAATTCTTCGTTTTATCGTTGTGTCATTAGCCTACCCACTTAATTACGAATACATGCTTGGTTGATTTTGTCGTATTGTTGTTTCATTTATTCCCGAGCTTCTTAACTTGTCTAGTTGTCGTTATGTTCAGTAGAGATGAAAATAAAAGGACTGAAATTAGTGCTTCATTCCGTCTCTTTTTACCCTGACGGAGCACGACTCTTTCATTTAAACATGTAGTGCAAGTTTAAAGTCTATATATTGCCATAACCATTCCATATTTTGTGATTTTCTTTTTGCTCTGGGCAGACATGCCCCCCCCCCCCCCCCCCCCCCCCAGTTGCTAATCTTCTTCGCAGACTGCCCTTTCTTTCAAATTTCCCAAGAACCTTCTTTTTCTTCCAGGAATATAAGTGGAAAAAGGGATATTTTTTCTCTAACAAATTTGTCTACTCAACCTTCATTCTTAGTCCGGTATTTTTATGGTCAGGAGTCCTGTATGACATATTATACGCTAGAACTCGTAAATTGATTGACATCTCATGCAGGGGGAGTATACTCTGGGGGAAGTGCTCAGATGGTTGAGAATTCACTTGGCATCCATGGAGATGAAATTCTGTATGTTGGTGATCACATATACACAGATGTTAGCCAATCAAAAGTTCATCTTCGATGGCGTACCGCACTAATATGCCGAGAACTAGAAGAAGAGGTTTGTATATTGTTGTTATAATGCCCCTTTTGAAGCTGTGACTGCTGATAAATCCTATTTCGACTTTACTGTATAACTGCTCATAATTTTGTTCTTATCTATTTTGGATTGCAGCAATAAAGTCCTTGTATTGCTTTACTTCTTGCAACTAGATTGATTAATCACCTTTTTCGTCACTGCTATCCTCTATAAACTTCTGGGTACTAGTTTTCTTTCCAAAAATTTCTCATTCAAGGTGTATCCTCTAATCTCCAAAATGAAATCCATTTGTTACACCATACAGCTCAACCATTTTGACCTTTATTCTGCAGTATGGTGCTTTAATTCATAGTCAGGCTCATCGTGCCACTTTGATAGAGCTTATAAATCAAAAGGAGGTTGTGGGTGATCTGTTTAACCAACTCCGTCTTGCTCTGCAAAGAAGAAGCAAAGGGCGCCCTGCTCAGGTACTTTGTTTAGAAACCATGTCAATTTCTTTTACAATGAAATTTCTTGAATCTTTTATGCAATGATTGTTCTAAAGATGTTTCTTATGTTCTCATCTAGGTTTTATCTCGCTAATTCCTGAAAAATTACTGCACAGAACTACAATATTGCAAAAACTTCATGTGGTGGTTATGCTGACGGGAATGATAGGAATAATAGCTCTAGTGAAATGTAAACTGTATTATCTTAGAAAAGGAATTGTGTTGTTTATAATACCTCACATAACAATTATTTTTATTATCACATTACATATTCTAATTTTTCCTTTACATTTATGTGTTGTATTCGTCAGTGATAAAGTAAAACAAATATTACAAAGGTTGGTTATTTACTTAAACATTTAAACTTGTAACACTTTCCAAAAACTAGTCACATACATTTTGCATGTGAACCGACTCTGACATGCCATGTGAGATGGTTTTAGCTCACACATTTTCCTAAGGTGTGAGACGCAAATGTGACCATTTATTCGTAATTTGCTATGCATTGAGAAGCCAAGATTTATTTAATATTTGTTTGTAGCGTATTTGTTACCAACATGTAACATATTCTTTTTGTTATGCATTGCGACTTTTCTGAGAGAAAATTGTTGTGATCAGACTCTTGCTGCCACACATATGGATGACAAGGAACTAATTGAAAGCATTCAGAAGTTACTCATTGTGATGCAAAGACTGGACCACAAAATTGGTCCGATGTTGGAAGCCGATGGGGAGCTCTTTAATAGACGGTAGGTCAAAGTTAAAGAATGAAATTTCCTCTAGCCGGTATGTTTGAAACAGCAGATTTATCTTGTTTCAGGTGGGGTTATCTTTCACGTGCAGGCCTGTGGGACAAAAGTCATTTGATGAGGCAAATCGAGAAGTATGTGATTATGTGATATCACTTTTATGTAGTGGTACAGATACTGCTATTAGCCATCTAAAGTTATCTTACGAAACTGCAGGTATGCTGATATCTATACCTCGAGGGTTTCAAACTTTCTCCATTACACTCCTTTCATGTATTTCCGAGCCCAAGAACAGGTATACAAGTCAAAATTTGCTCATAGTTCGAATGAAAATAGAAATCGGTATTTGGTCATTAATTTACCTTAAGTTTAAGCCTGATCATTTTGTCCTGGATGAAAATGATAACAATGATGAGTTAGGTATTTCTTGCTTTTAAATTGTTGGGTATGTAATCTGGTTTTTGTGGTTTTGGTTCAGTCTCTTGCCCACGATTCATACTCTACCACCTCCTAGAAGAAAATGAATCAGCTGATGATGAGATGAAAAGTTTTGGGATATGATCTACAGTTGAGTTGATATACGATGAGAAGACAAGTTTGGGGATATTCGATCCACAATTATGTAATATGTATGTGTTTCTCAATTTTATGTAATTTATCCTGTTTTTCATGAATGTTTTCTGGAATCATCTGTATTATGTAAAATGAAGTGATTAATATGATCATGTATTGCTATGTATTCATTATTTTTCCGAGTTAGTATAGCATACAAGTAATAGCATTGGGGTGACATTTAATCGCAATGGAGGGCACATAACTATCTCGGTGTGGAGGTGTTTTGTGAGGAGAGATGTTTCAGAACAGAAACTGTTTTCTTACTTTATTTAATATGATTAAGAGTAACTACTATTGTAATATTTAGATGCCAAAAGATATTCTGAAATATACTTCAAACATAAAAAAACATTTCCTCACTTGAATTAACTTTGTAAGACACTCCATCAACTCTGTGACTTTTTAGTCTTTTACAATTTGAAGCAACTTTAAGCAGAAAGACTTGTTAATTTCGAGTCGTGCAACATAGTTTGACTCTCATAACCCTGAAAGACTTGTTAATTTGAAGTTTTGCAACATAGTTAGAACCATAGACCTAACCTCAGTGCAAAATAAAATAAAACATGAAAAGAAGTTTTTTGGCATCTGAATTCCGGATAAATATTTGTGGTGCTCTTGTAATAATAATATAATAATACATATAAGTTAACTGTAGTAGAAGGCAGGCTAGGATTTGGGAATGAAGAAGCTTCGATGGGCGATGGACGGGGATTTTTGGGAGGTGGATTTGTCGACGCCGGCGACGATGGACGGCGTGGCGCGGCCCGTCAGGTCGTGGTCGTGGGTGAGTAGTAGTCGTGGACCTCAGCTTGCTCGGCCCAAACAAATTGATTTCTTTCAGCAATTCATGTTCATGCCCTTTGTTCCTTGTTTTTCCCCTCCCAATGGCGGCCTCTCTCTTCAGCGCCTCATCTCTCTCCCTCTACCCGATACCTGGTAGGTACCACATTAATCAATGTTTCACTTTTCTTTTAGGTCATAATTAATTTGATCAAAAAATTTGCAGGTTTGCTACCTTGCTTGCCGATTTCAATGTGCAGAAATTTGTCACTTCCCTCACAAAAACGAAGAATAATAATAATAATGTTTGGACGCACCTTTTGGACCAATCATTGTATGCCCTAAATTTCTGCTCAGAATGGTTGTTGACACCTCAAGATACACTGCTTCTTAGCTTAGAGGCACGGGGTTTTGACGGCAAAACTCCTCCTAGAAAGAAGGCAATACTTCATCACAAGGCAAGCTGCCAATTTCAGATTTAAACATACTATCTCTATTCCTGTGTTAGAAAGAGATAATATTCTTTTTCTGTCCACTTGACGATATTAGCATGAATTGATGATGGCTACATACATATACTTGTCATTCCTTGCAGTTTCCCCATCATAATCTCACTGTGGAGGCAGCTTCACCCTCACTTTTTCTCGATCGGAATGGGAACTACTGGGATGTTCCCTTCACAATGGCTGTGGATCTTGCATCGGTTACTTCAGATTCAGGTGCTAGCTATCATTTCTGTATTGACCATAACGCAGGTTCGCCTAAACAATTTCATGCCCAGGAAGATATAAGCAGAGTACCTGCTACTTTACTTCCACACTTGTGTGCCAAATGCGCTGTTTCCTTCAAGAATAACTTTGACATATGGCGAAGTGAGGCACCAAAGACGAAAAGGGTGCAACCGTATGATATATTTCTATCCAATCCTCATATATCTGCGTCAACAATAGTAGGTAAGAGCAGCTTCCACACCCCGACAAGTGTACTATATAAATAGTTTCTAGGTTTGCTCTTTGATAAAAGATAACATTGTTGGAAGAAAACATTAAAAGCAATTACATAAATTCTATTTGTGATTTCAGTGATTAGGTTTTGTGATTAGTATTGAGATGGATTGCTCACTTCCTTGTTTGCTAGTCTGATCTGCATTGGTGAAACTTCATGGACATGATGAATAAAAAAATGTGCTTGCTTCTTCATGCTGGCCCTGGGTAGTGGCTAAATGTGTTGGGTTAATGGGGTTATACATATTTACCCGCTTAGTGCATATCTTGAACCATATCGATCACTTAATGGGGCAGAGTTATTTATTTGATTTTTATTTTTATTGTAATTGTCGAACTTGTTATTTATTATGTAATTTCATTGTAGGTACTGTAATATCTGCATCTCTCAGAGATAATTCAGTCAAAGCCCAATCAGACAATGAGTCCTCCTCCTTTCGAGCCAAAGTAGCAAAGTCTTCCTTGCTAGCTGATTTCTTTGCTTCTGTATCGCTCTCTCTCCAGCATGGAAATTTTCAGAAGTCTTTTCTTGACCTTACATGCATTAATGCACGACTAGACATTCCTTCTGGGTCAAAATGCATATCCGGTGCTGCACGGATGGCATTTGATCTTTATAGTTCTCGAGTGCCAAGCTTGGAAGAAGTACTAGCAATTTGTCCCTCCACCAGTGTATCATTTCAGCAGCAGGTATTCTTTATGATTGAATTAGCTACTGATTTGCATTTTAATATCACAAACTACCCAAATGGTGATTACACACAAAAAATTGTGCGTTTCTGTTTATTCCCAACTCCCGACCCCCACCCTCCAAAAGTATTGATGCAAAGAGATGAAAGTAGAAGGGAGGGGGTAGGTATTACTCTGCTCCTTCAACTGTTTCTTTCTCTTGTGTGAGCTATTACAATGTAATTTACCTTTATCAAGAAGCTTGAGGGTTCATTTGTTATTCTTAAGTTTAACATATTTTGGTGCTTCACACAGATTGCTGGGCCTTTCAGCTTCAGAATGGATGCTGGAGTGACACTTGATCTGCAGAAAGACTGGTATTTCAATGTGAACGACCCGGTGTTAGCCGTCGAATACGCCTTGCAAGTTCTTGGTTCAGCAAAAGCTGTTGCTTGGTATTCCCTAAAACAAAGAGAATTCATGGTAGAGCTACGATTTTTTGAGACATAAGTAGCTTGGCACTCGGAAATGAATGAATATGAAGCGGTTCACATTTTTGGGAAATATTAGCAAAAATGGCTAATAGCTGCCCAGTGGTATTTAGTTGGTTGAGTAGAACATTAATTTTGATTTATGGAGTTGATTAACAGCAGGAAATGTGAAATTTATACGATCCTGTTGATTAATAGTTCTAATTTCCTAGAATTAATGGCAAGTGTAGCCACAAAAACTAAGCTCTCTTCAAATTAAGATTGGGTTAATTAACATCTGTCCAAAAGAACTTCGCCTATAAAGACACACCTAAAGTGTATATATACACGATGCAGATACATATCCTTAAAAGGTTCGAGCTATTTGTAATGTCCATGCCAACCTCTAGTTGACATTTAATAATACATAAAAGAGGGGGAATTTGATGCCATGTAGTCATGGGATACCACACGATCGTTACATGTGTATGATGATCTGATGAGAGAAATATTTTTCAAAAATTTACTGCGTAATATTTTGCATGCAAGTTAACTAAGGGTATGAACTATAACTTAATATTTCTAAGTTAACCATATGTGATAAGTAAATTAGAGCTTTACCCTGATTAGAGGGTTGTGAAGGAAATTTCATGTCCAAACTCTAGTGCCTCCTATCATCCGAAGACGAAAGCACTGCCCCGCCCTCGTTGTCTTTCACCTCTGTATGATGAGTCTCATGTAACTGCCTCCTATGAAAGCATAAGTACGCCGACCCTAAAATGTTTGTTTTGCCCATATCATTAGTGCTTCTACCCTATGCAGTTAGCGTCTTAACACGAAAAGAAGTGCTTTTGCGGGTTCCAAATCCATACCGTGGACTAATCTCAACAGAGAGACTCATTAAAACTCAAGACCCCGCAAGTAAATAACCCTCATTATCTGTCCTACGACTCGAATCCCTCCTCATACGTTGATCATTTTGGACAAAACTTATCTTTGTAACATATGATTGTTGCTATCCTAGCTCTTTGAGATAAGACTCTTTTTATCTACTAACCAGGAATGAGGGTTCCCCACCCTCCCAAACAGGCACTTATGTCCGAGGAATTCTATATATACTCCATGCCGATATAGATTTAGACACTTTCTATAGTCTAAAGAGTGTCTTACGATTTGTAAAACAAGTACTTAGCTCGTGTCCCTAGTCAAGACATTGCATTTGATTTGCTATTGAGGAAAAACTCACCCCCAAATTGTAGTGTCTTTTGTCAATATGCATGCATGTATAAATAGTTTCTCATGTAAAACAAATAAAAGATCATAACAAAATATTACATTGATTTTCAAAAATTGGTGGACAAGTCTCCTTGTAGTATCTCTTATATTTTAAAGAAGTAAAATTCCAAATAACGTAAGAATATAATCTAACTTGTAGATTGGGTTACGATTAAAAGTACAAATGTAAAAGCGACTTAAGCAAAAAATAAGTTAACGTATATACAAAAACATTAACATAAATCAATATAGATAATATAGAGCTAACAGATTGTGCCCATTATTCATATCAACATATAGAAATTTTCATCTCATTAATAAATTAGTAAAAAATGAGTTATTGCAAGCTAGCAGATAAAATTTTAAGAGGAAAAGATAAGTATACTTTTCTATATCATTATGATAAATAAATATATAGTACAATATATAGTAAAATGAGAGATTGGGGACAAAAAAATGACTGAAGCCAAAGAAAGAAACAAGGAAAAACTCTTTGGCTCTAAACTCTAAAGTCTAAAACTATCTATGCCTCCGCGCAAATGTGACCAGTCTTTTAACTGATGAATGTGTTTAGGATGTTTTTTAATGATTGTATACCAGTAGGTTGATGATTGTAAGATTGTTAAATGAGATGTGAATTATTTGAATGAATGTTATGTTTTAGTGTTTTAACTTTTGATGTGTAATTGAATTGTTATATTGTTTGTTAAGTATATTAAATTATTATTTTTATCATTTTTTTCGCAATTTTAGACTCAAGTATTTAAACATTTTATTGCATTTTTTCCTTTAAAATAAGCAACAAATAAAGTGAAAATCAACCAGAGTTGTACCATTGAACGGTAGAAGAAGCAGTCTTGAGAACTGAAGTTGTTCTTTTACCTTTTTGGCTTTCAAATTTTGGTCAGTTCCCATGCATTTTGGAGTTCTTTACTCTGTGATGGTGATATATAGCCTATCGTAGATTAAAATGTATGTCAATTCACCTAGGATGTCAACTTTTGTCCCACTTACTAATCTCAGTGTTGGGTGGCATCATTTTTATATACTAATGCATCGATATTAAGAGGTTGTTTGTAATCGTCCATCCATAAGAGTTACCTTACAAAATTACTGATCTGTCTTGAGCTGCTTAGCAAGTGTCCAACTCCTCTCTGCACAATTTATTTTATTCACCATGATTCATCAATTGGACTAAAGTCCAATGCTTCATTTGGTAAGTTTGAATTACTTGTGATTTTTTCTTTTTCTTTTTTGTATGTATTTTCAGGCCTGGGAGGGGAGGGCTTATGACTATTGCATGGAAAATTTGAAAAATATGGGTTTTCCTGTTGATGGACTTGCATTCGACCCAGAGCTGGTATGACATATTTATTGCATATGAGCATTATAATATTTGTTCTTGTATTTCAGTAAGTGTCTTGTTATTTTCACTTATAGGTGATTCGAGGACTTGTGATAGACAAGGAGAAAGGAAACTTAGTTAAAGCAGATCGATTTGGATATGTTAAGCGGGCTATGCATGGCACGACAATGTTATGCACTCAGAAAGTGAGGTGCATTTCAAACTATTGTTACCTATAAAAATTTCTAATGAATGGATAGATCCATTTCAAAGAGTAGTAATGCGGGGAGTAATTTAATTATATTTACATTATAAACTTGTTTTAAATATACTGAAACTCAGCCCAGGTGTTCAATTGAGTTTTATTAAATTTTACCTTCCTAGTTTTGTACGTCTTGTCGACAAAACTAGATATATAACTCAATATACTCATCGACTTGATTTGAGATGGTAGTGAGATGTATGGAAGGGAACTGGTTGATCTGCGGAAAGAGAGCCGCTGGGAGTTCCTCAACACTTTATTTTCAGTTTCAGAGGCAGTGGCTTATATGCAGGTAACTGACTTATAGCTTTCAGTATCGAGTATTATGTGAAGTTTGTGGGCAGAAAAATATTCCTCCTTTTATCTAAATAATCTTGGATCCCCTCGTAAACAACTCACTCCAACTTTCTTATAGAGGGAAAATGGTTGTGGGTTAGGAAAGCAGCACGTATTCAGAATTAAAACCATCAATGAGAGCAAAACATGATTATGATTTACAATTTATGCAGAATTACATCAGCTGTATCATTAATCAGAGGCACATAACCTTTAATCTGAGCATGATCTACTGAGATCTCATTGATTTATATGGTTTTTGAGCTACGGAAATGCATACTTGTTATGCTTTCAGATGGTAGATAGATTGGATGAAGGAGCTATAGCTGCAGATCTTGGCCCACTTGATTATAAAGGACTTTACAAGGTTTAGTGTTGAGAAGCTTTATATGGATATTAACCTTAGATATTTTACAACGCCTTAACTCTCTCTCCATTGATTTCAGGCTGTTGGGAAAGCTCTCTTCAGGGCACATGTAGAAGGGCAGCTTAAGGTAGTTGTCCTTTAAACTTCTTAGTTTCCAATACAAGTAGCAATACAAGCATCATCTAATGAAAGGACACGGTCATAGAGTGAGATTATGTCCAAGCCTGAACTCTTTGTAGAACCTGATCCTGAGCTCCCATTGGCACTATTGGACCAGAAAGAGGTACTTAATATTCTCTCTTGGCAAAATAAACATAGAAACGTTAACCCCCCCCCCCCCCCCCCCTTGCTACAATGTTCTACTTTATTATTTTTACTTTTGGTGAACTAATTTTTGCTGTTTCAAATCAGGCTGGTAAAAGACTTCTGCTTATTACCAACTCAGATTACCATTACACCAACAAAATGATGCAACATTCTTTCAATAGATTTCTGCCAAATGATATGAGTTGGCGGGACCTGTTTGACATGGTGAGTAGACCTTTTAGGTTCTTGCTAAAGTTCACTGAAAATCAAACTGGTTAGGTTTATCTCTTTGCTCAAATTATTACCGTGCCTTCCATGACAACTTAGAAAACTTGAAACTGCAATGCATGGCATGAAAAACTGAGGATGTAACATCGAAAAGTGTCATAGATCCTTACTAGTATAGATGTTATTTCATCAAGTCAATTTTGTTTTTCATTAGGGTGACGTTGCTTTGACTGATGTTCTCGATAGGTAATTGTCTCTGCCAGGAAACCGGAGTTTTTTCAAATGTCACACCCGATGTACGAAGTGGTGACTGGTGAAGGTCTAATGCGCCCATGTTTCAAAGCTCAACCAGGTGATCATACTTATGGTTTTGGATCTTCAAATTCTTCGTTTTATCGTTGTGTCATTAGCCTACCCACTTAATTACGAATACATGCTTGGTTGATTTTGTCGTATTGTTGTTTCATTTATTCCCGAGCTTCTTAACTTGTCTAGTTGTCGTTATGTTCAGTAGAGATGAAAATAAAAGGACTGAAATTAGTGCTTCATTCCGTCTCTTTTTACCCTGACGGAGCACGACTCTTTCATTTAAACATGTAGTGCAAGTTTAAAGTCTATATATTGCCATAACCATTCCATATTTTGTGATTTTCTTTTTGCTCTGGGCAGACATGCCCCCCCCCCCCCCCCCCCCCCCCAGTTGCTAATCTTCTTCGCAGACTGCCCTTTCTTTCAAATTTCCCAAGAACCTTCTTTTTCTTCCAGGAATATAAGTGGAAAAAGGGATATTTTTTCTCTAACAAATTTGTCTACTCAACCTTCATTCTTAGTCCGGTATTTTTATGGTCAGGAGTCCTGTATGACATATTATACGCTAGAACTCGTAAATTGATTGACATCTCATGCAGGGGGAGTATACTCTGGGGGAAGTGCTCAGATGGTTGAGAATTCACTTGGCATCCATGGAGATGAAATTCTGTATGTTGGTGATCACATATACACAGATGTTAGCCAATCAAAAGTTCATCTTCGATGGCGTACCGCACTAATATGCCGAGAACTAGAAGAAGAGGTTTGTATATTGTTGTTATAATGCCCCTTTTGAAGCTGTGACTGCTGATAAATCCTATTTCGACTTTACTGTATAACTGCTCATAATTTTGTTCTTATCTATTTTGGATTGCAGCAATAAAGTCCTTGTATTGCTTTACTTCTTGCAACTAGATTGATTAATCACCTTTTTCGTCACTGCTATCCTCTATAAACTTCTGGGTACTAGTTTTCTTTCCAAAAATTTCTCATTCAAGGTGTATCCTCTAATCTCCAAAATGAAATCCATTTGTTACACCATACAGCTCAACCATTTTGACCTTTATTCTGCAGTATGGTGCTTTAATTCATAGTCAGGCTCATCGTGCCACTTTGATAGAGCTTATAAATCAAAAGGAGGTTGTGGGTGATCTGTTTAACCAACTCCGTCTTGCTCTGCAAAGAAGAAGCAAAGGGCGCCCTGCTCAGGTACTTTGTTTAGAAACCATGTCAATTTCTTTTACAATGAAATTTCTTGAATCTTTTATGCAATGATTGTTCTAAAGATGTTTCTTATGTTCTCATCTAGGTTTTATCTCGCTAATTCCTGAAAAATTACTGCACAGAACTACAATATTGCAAAAACTTCATGTGGTGGTTATGCTGACGGGAATGATAGGAATAATAGCTCTAGTGAAATGTAAACTGTATTATCTTAGAAAAGGAATTGTGTTGTTTATAATACCTCACATAACAATTATTTTTATTATCACATTACATATTCTAATTTTTCCTTTACATTTATGTGTTGTATTCGTCAGTGATAAAGTAAAACAAATATTACAAAGGTTGGTTATTTACTTAAACATTTAAACTTGTAACACTTTCCAAAAACTAGTCACATACATTTTGCATGTGAACCGACTCTGACATGCCATGTGAGATGGTTTTAGCTCACACATTTTCCTAAGGTGTGAGACGCAAATGTGACCATTTATTCGTAATTTGCTATGCATTGAGAAGCCAAGATTTATTTAATATTTGTTTGTAGCGTATTTGTTACCAACATGTAACATATTCTTTTTGTTATGCATTGCGACTTTTCTGAGAGAAAATTGTTGTGATCAGACTCTTGCTGCCACACATATGGATGACAAGGAACTAATTGAAAGCATTCAGAAGTTACTCATTGTGATGCAAAGACTGGACCACAAAATTGGTCCGATGTTGGAAGCCGATGGGGAGCTCTTTAATAGACGGTAGGTCAAAGTTAAAGAATGAAATTTCCTCTAGCCGGTATGTTTGAAACAGCAGATTTATCTTGTTTCAGGTGGGGTTATCTTTCACGTGCAGGCCTGTGGGACAAAAGTCATTTGATGAGGCAAATCGAGAAGTATGTGATTATGTGATATCACTTTTATGTAGTGGTACAGATACTGCTATTAGCCATCTAAAGTTATCTTACGAAACTGCAGGTATGCTGATATCTATACCTCGAGGGTTTCAAACTTTCTCCATTACACTCCTTTCATGTATTTCCGAGCCCAAGAACAGGTATACAAGTCAAAATTTGCTCATAGTTCGAATGAAAATAGAAATCGGTATTTGGTCATTAATTTACCTTAAGTTTAAGCCTGATCATTTTGTCCTGGATGAAAATGATAACAATGATGAGTTAGGTATTTCTTGCTTTTAAATTGTTGGGTATGTAATCTGGTTTTTGTGGTTTTGGTTCAGTCTCTTGCCCACGATTCATACTCTACCACCTCCTAGAAGAAAATGAATCAGCTGATGATGAGATGAAAAGTTTTGGGATATGATCTACAGTTGAGTTGATATACGATGAGAAGACAAGTTTGGGGATATTCGATCCACAATTATGTAATATGTATGTGTTTCTCAATTTTATGTAATTTATCCTGTTTTTCATGAATGTTTTCTGGAATCATCTGTATTATGTAAAATGAAGTGATTAATATGATCATGTATTGCTATGTATTCATTATTTTTCCGAGTTAGTATAGCATACAAGTAATAGCATTGGGGTGACATTTAATCGCAATGGAGGGCACATAACTATCTCGGTGTGGAGGTGTTTTGTGAGGAGAGATGTTTCAGAACAGAAACTGTTTTCTTACTTTATTTAATATGATTAAGAGTAACTACTATTGTAATATTTAGATGCCAAAAGATATTCTGAAATATACTTCAAACATAAAAAAACATTTCCTCACTTGAATTAACTTTGTAAGACACTCCATCAACTCTGTGACTTTTTAGTCTTTTACAATTTGAAGCAACTTTAAGCAGAAAGACTTGTTAATTTCGAGTCGTGCAACATAGTTTGACTCTCATAACCCTGAAAGACTTGTTAATTTGAAGTTTTGCAACATAGTTAGAACCATAGACCTAACCTCAGTGCAAAATAAAATAAAACATGAAAAGAAGTTTTTTGGCATCTGAATTCCGGATAAATATTTGTGGTGCTCTTGTAATAATAATATAATAATACATATAAGTTAACTGTAGTAGAAGGCAGGCTAGGATTTGGGAATGAAGAAGCTTCGATGGGCGATGGACGGGGATTTTTGGGAGGTGGATTTGTCGACGCCGGCGACGATGGACGGCGTGGCGCGGCCCGTCAGGTCGTGGTCGTGGGTGAGTAGTAGTCGTGGACCTCAGCTTGCTCGGCCCAAACAAATTGATTTCTTTCAGCAATTCATGTTCATGCCCTTTGTTCCTTGTTTTTCCCCTCCCAATGGCGGCCTCTCTCTTCAGCGCCTCATCTCTCTCCCTCTACCCGATACCTGGTAGGTACCACATTAATCAATGTTTCACTTTTCTTTTAGGTCATAATTAATTTGATCAAAAAATTTGCAGGTTTGCTACCTTGCTTGCCGATTTCAATGTGCAGAAATTTGTCACTTCCCTCACAAAAACGAAGAATAATAATAATAATGTTTGGACGCACCTTTTGGACCAATCATTGTATGCCCTAAATTTCTGCTCAGAATGGTTGTTGACACCTCAAGATACACTGCTTCTTAGCTTAGAGGCACGGGGTTTTGACGGCAAAACTCCTCCTAGAAAGAAGGCAATACTTCATCACAAGGCAAGCTGCCAATTTCAGATTTAAACATACTATCTCTATTCCTGTGTTAGAAAGAGATAATATTCTTTTTCTGTCCACTTGACGATATTAGCATGAATTGATGATGGCTACATACATATACTTGTCATTCCTTGCAGTTTCCCCATCATAATCTCACTGTGGAGGCAGCTTCACCCTCACTTTTTCTCGATCGGAATGGGAACTACTGGGATGTTCCCTTCACAATGGCTGTGGATCTTGCATCGGTTACTTCAGATTCAGGTGCTAGCTATCATTTCTGTATTGACCATAACGCAGGTTCGCCTAAACAATTTCATGCCCAGGAAGATATAAGCAGAGTACCTGCTACTTTACTTCCACACTTGTGTGCCAAATGCGCTGTTTCCTTCAAGAATAACTTTGACATATGGCGAAGTGAGGCACCAAAGACGAAAAGGGTGCAACCGTATGATATATTTCTATCCAATCCTCATATATCTGCGTCAACAATAGTAGGTAAGAGCAGCTTCCACACCCCGACAAGTGTACTATATAAATAGTTTCTAGGTTTGCTCTTTGATAAAAGATAACATTGTTGGAAGAAAACATTAAAAGCAATTACATAAATTCTATTTGTGATTTCAGTGATTAGGTTTTGTGATTAGTATTGAGATGGATTGCTCACTTCCTTGTTTGCTAGTCTGATCTGCATTGGTGAAACTTCATGGACATGATGAATAAAAAAATGTGCTTGCTTCTTCATGCTGGCCCTGGGTAGTGGCTAAATGTGTTGGGTTAATGGGGTTATACATATTTACCCGCTTAGTGCATATCTTGAACCATATCGATCACTTAATGGGGCAGAGTTATTTATTTGATTTTTATTTTTATTGTAATTGTCGAACTTGTTATTTATTATGTAATTTCATTGTAGGTACTGTAATATCTGCATCTCTCAGAGATAATTCAGTCAAAGCCCAATCAGACAATGAGTCCTCCTCCTTTCGAGCCAAAGTAGCAAAGTCTTCCTTGCTAGCTGATTTCTTTGCTTCTGTATCGCTCTCTCTCCAGCATGGAAATTTTCAGAAGTCTTTTCTTGACCTTACATGCATTAATGCACGACTAGACATTCCTTCTGGGTCAAAATGCATATCCGGTGCTGCACGGATGGCATTTGATCTTTATAGTTCTCGAGTGCCAAGCTTGGAAGAAGTACTAGCAATTTGTCCCTCCACCAGTGTATCATTTCAGCAGCAGGTATTCTTTATGATTGAATTAGCTACTGATTTGCATTTTAATATCACAAACTACCCAAATGGTGATTACACACAAAAAATTGTGCGTTTCTGTTTATTCCCAACTCCCGACCCCCACCCTCCAAAAGTATTGATGCAAAGAGATGAAAGTAGAAGGGAGGGGGTAGGTATTACTCTGCTCCTTCAACTGTTTCTTTCTCTTGTGTGAGCTATTACAATGTAATTTACCTTTATCAAGAAGCTTGAGGGTTCATTTGTTATTCTTAAGTTTAACATATTTTGGTGCTTCACACAGATTGCTGGGCCTTTCAGCTTCAGAATGGATGCTGGAGTGACACTTGATCTGCAGAAAGACTGGTATTTCAATGTGAACGACCCGGTGTTAGCCGTCGAATACGCCTTGCAAGTTCTTGGTTCAGCAAAAGCTGTTGCTTGGTATTCCCTAAAACAAAGAGAATTCATGGTAGAGCTACGATTTTTTGAGACATAAGTAGCTTGGCACTCGGAAATGAATGAATATGAAGCGGTTCACATTTTTGGGAAATATTAGCAAAAATGGCTAATAGCTGCCCAGTGGTATTTAGTTGGTTGAGTAGAACATTAATTTTGATTTATGGAGTTGATTAACAGCAGGAAATGTGAAATTTATACGATCCTGTTGATTAATAGTTCTAATTTCCTAGAATTAATGGCAAGTGTAGCCACAAAAACTAAGCTCTCTTCAAATTAAGATTGGGTTAATTAACATCTGTCCAAAAGAACTTCGCCTATAAAGACACACCTAAAGTGTATATATACACGATGCAGATACATATCCTTAAAAGGTTCGAGCTATTTGTAATGTCCATGCCAACCTCTAGTTGACATTTAATAATACATAAAAGAGGGGGAATTTGATGCCATGTAGTCATGGGATACCACACGATCGTTACATGTGTATGATGATCTGATGAGAGAAATATTTTTCAAAAATTTACTGCGTAATATTTTGCATGCAAGTTAACTAAGGGTATGAACTATAACTTAATATTTCTAAGTTAACCATATGTGATAAGTAAATTAGAGCTTTACCCTGATTAGAGGGTTGTGAAGGAAATTTCATGTCCAAACTCTAGTGCCTCCTATCATCCGAAGACGAAAGCACTGCCCCGCCCTCGTTGTCTTTCACCTCTGTATGATGAGTCTCATGTAACTGCCTCCTATGAAAGCATAAGTACGCCGACCCTAAAATGTTTGTTTTGCCCATATCATTAGTGCTTCTACCCTATGCAGTTAGCGTCTTAACACGAAAAGAAGTGCTTTTGCGGGTTCCAAATCCATACCGTGGACTAATCTCAACAGAGAGACTCATTAAAACTCAAGACCCCGCAAGTAAATAACCCTCATTATCTGTCCTACGACTCGAATCCCTCCTCATACGTTGATCATTTTGGACAAAACTTATCTTTGTAACATATGATTGTTGCTATCCTAGCTCTTTGAGATAAGACTCTTTTTATCTACTAACCAGGAATGAGGGTTCCCCACCCTCCCAAACAGGCACTTATGTCCGAGGAATTCTATATATACTCCATGCCGATATAGATTTAGACACTTTCTATAGTCTAAAGAGTGTCTTACGATTTGTAAAACAAGTACTTAGCTCGTGTCCCTAGTCAAGACATTGCATTTGATTTGCTATTGAGGAAAAACTCACCCCCAAATTGTAGTGTCTTTTGTCAATATGCATGCATGTATAAATAGTTTCTCATGTAAAACAAATAAAAGATCATAACAAAATATTACATTGATTTTCAAAAATTGGTGGACAAGTCTCCTTGTAGTATCTCTTATATTTTAAAGAAGTAAAATTCCAAATAACGTAAGAATATAATCTAACTTGTAGATTGGGTTACGATTAAAAGTACAAATGTAAAAGCGACTTAAGCAAAAAATAAGTTAACGTATATACAAAAACATTAACATAAATCAATATAGATAATATAGAGCTAACAGATTGTGCCCATTATTCATATCAACATATAGAAATTTTCATCTCATTAATAAATTAGTAAAAAATGAGTTATTGCAAGCTAGCAGATAAAATTTTAAGAGGAAAAGATAAGTATACTTTTCTATATCATTATGATAAATAAATATATAGTACAATATATAGTAAAATGAGAGATTGGGGACAAAAAAATGACTGAAGCCAAAGAAAGAAACAAGGAAAAACTCTTTGGCTCTAAACTCTAAAGTCTAAAACTATCTATGCCTCCGCGCAAATGTGACCAGTCTTTTAACTGATGAATGTGTTTAGGATGTTTTTTAATGATTGTATACCAGTAGGTTGATGATTGTAAGATTGTTAAATGAGATGTGAATTATTTGAATGAATGTTATGTTTTAGTGTTTTAACTTTTGATGTGTAATTGAATTGTTATATTGTTTGTTAAGTATATTAAATTATTATTTTTATCATTTTTTTCGCAATTTTAGACTCAAGTATTTAAACATTTTATTGCATTTTTTCCTTTAAAATAAGCAACAAATAAAGTGAAAATCAACCAGAGTTGTACCATTGAACGGTAGAAGAAGCAGTCTTGAGAACTGAACACGGTATCTTATACCATTGAACTGAGAATTATTTACATGTTTCAGCATTCAGACTTATATTCATAGTATAAGTGTCCTTTTACGCCTTTATTGCAATAGCATGTTCTCTTCTTACGGTTAATAGGTAAGCATGGACGTCTTCCAAATGTCACATTTGATCACATTCCAATATCACCGTCAATGGCATGGACTGCAGAAAAGTGTTCTTTTTTACCTTCCCTTTATAAGGGATGAATCAACACATTCTGGACTTGGTATCTTAATTAGGTTCTAGTTTCATGCTTTCTAGAAAAACTATTTTCCATTTTATACATTCCACAAAATGGTAAACTTGAGTTGTATCTTTGTGAATATATTGTGATTAAGCGCCATTAGTTGTTGCTTCCATGTGCCATTTTCTTTATAATTTACTTGGCCTGCTATGTCATTGCATCATCCATGTTTGGAACCACTACTTGATTGAATGGGGGAATTCATTACAATTGTAAGCAAGACGTTGTACTAGCTAATTAAGTGGTAAGCTGTCATGTGCAGTAAAGTTCATTCTGTGAATTGTAGAATTTTAATCAACTTCTGCTACTATAACACTTGTTAATTGTTCAATGGAACAACAAAATCATAGATTACAAAGTTTGAAACTGATATATCTATATTAAAAAGAGAAAAAATGAAAAATCTGCTAATCAATTCTGTAAAATATACATCTGTGTTTGGACCAGATGCCAATGAAGGTGGAGATGGCAGTTGGCTTAACCATCTTCTCATCCACAGTCCAACCTACAGAACTATAATTAAGTACTAACTCTAACTAGTTTGCTTTTGTTTTCACATGGTTGTTTTTGAATCCAAGAAAGTATGGCACACCAGTAGCTTTCAACCACTGGCCGCCTTGAATGAACTGATCGACAGTATACTGTAGTGCCTCGTCCACATTGGTCAAGGCTTTGTATCCCTTCCAATTGACCCTCTTATCAGTCGGAGCACCCGGCCCGCGATTTGCATACTCCCTAAATTCACAAGTGTCGAGAGCAAAAGTTCCCTGCCAAGGCATCCATCCCGTTGGCTGAATGAAATCCGCCAGTGTCGTTTCCATAAAGACAGCCCTTGCATACTGCTTCCATGGTCGTCCTAAATATGTCGGAATTTGGAACCTCATGGCTTCCAATTTCTGCTCGGGAACAATCCTGCAGTTCTGGATGACTATTCCAGTGCTCTCCCGACTCAGAGAGCGCCCGTGAGCCGTCACTGCATTCTTTTGGTTGTCCATGGGCTTCCTTACTATGATCAAAGAGTTTTGAATAACTGTGGTTGCGTCACCAAATATGAAATCAATAGTTCCTGAGATGACACAGTTGCGGTAAAACTGGCGATGGGTTTGGGCATAAAGAGTGTCCTGATACCCGTCCATTCTACAGTTGTAGAATGCAGACATGTCCGATTGCACACGAAGTGCAACGGCCTGGTGTCCCTCAGGCCCCGCTGTATTTGTAAATCCCATTGACTTTGCAATAAATCCATCCCCAATTGCAGCTGCATGCATTTATCAGATACATGTCGTTACCATTCAAATTATGGGCTCATCAGATTGTCTATGCTACTTTGTGTTGTTACTTCATGTGTCATAAAACACCAACACTAAATGGATTAAGAACCAGGACACGTGTCAACGTCTAAATGACACATGAAGTAGCACAGAAAGCGTCACAGATAGATAAAAGTATTTATATTTGGCATAATTAATTAATTACCGAACGAGGCCGTCTGAAAGGTGGAGACACCCGCAGCATAGCTTTTTTTACCTGTGACGATGGTCTTTCTTGGTCCATCTCCATACATGTAAACGTTCACCTGCTTCTTGGTGACTATTATGTATTCATCGTAAACTCCAGCCTTAATGTATATCACATACCTTCCTTTCAGGTCTTTAGGATACGCTGCAAGAGCCTCGTTGATGGTTTTGTATTGTCCACTTCCATCCTTTGCAACCACCGCATTGGGCTCTGGATTGCCACCACTTTTACTCGCCAGCAATTTCCTGTCTCCAGCCGAGATCCATGCAGGATATCCGTCGCTGCCAATCCCATGATCAATTTGATCATCATCAGTTTCGAGCAACCTCCGTGACGAAGCGCTCGTGTTAAGACCGGGAATATCGAATGCCTGAAGAATTTCAGAAATGGCTGCCACAACAGCCAGAGCATTGTCTGTGAGTTTAGTGGCATTGAGAAGTCCATTGTTGATGGCGTCCTTGAGTTCCGGCGTCGTGAAGCCGTCGATGCACGTTTGCTGGTAAGAAATGACAGCACTCAGCCAATTCTTGAGTTCTGATTCTCTGTCAGCAATGGTGTGCAAGCTGCTATCTCCAACAGAAGAGAAGGAGGCCTGGAGCTCAGCAATCGCGTATTGTAGCAAATCTTTGCAATCTTCGACTGCCATCTTTTGTTGGGGGTCTTCGGCTGCTTTGCCAATTTCAGCTGGCCTCCCCATTGCAGACTCCACTTCTTTGATCACGGCTGTAATTGCCGCCTGGAGATAGTCCATTGGCGTTGCGCTTTGATTGTTGGCCAACTGGTCCATGCTATCAACGCACGTTTTTTTGTAATCTGTGAAGGAGCAAACAGAAGACACGGACTTGGATGCCGTGGAGATTGCCTTGCTGTCCTCATCTTCATCTTTCGATTTGTTATTCTTGTTTACGCCAACGATTACACCGATGGCTACACCAACAACAAGGAGAACAGAGACTCCTAGCATAACAAACTTGCGTCCCTTCATGTTTATTTTTTCTCCAACTTCTTTTTCTATTGAGTTTGTAATGTAAGTTAAGTTTTCTTTTTCTTTTGGTTTTTTGTTACAATGAATGGGACAAGAACAATGAGATAGATTTATAGCTTTTATAAGGATGCATGCATGCAGGATGCTTTAATTAGGGGTGGCTGATAATCTTTTGGATAGAAGTGGATATCTTGAGTTTAGGTTGTTAATTGATTTCATGGCAGAGGCGCATTGCACTGTTACACAAAGGTTGACAACAATATCCTATAATATGAATGATGGCAGTTAAATCAGTTACAGAGACTCGTCACTTTTTTTTTTCTTTTCTCTACATTTTCGCCACTTCTATGTCAAATATTCATTTATCAGCCAATGAAGATCCATTTTCTTATCAATTTTCAGGTGAACAAAAGGAATGGGAGCTCGACTAAACGGTAATCATGATTCAAAAAAAATAAAAAAGTATCATTAACTCGTGAAACTAAGTGCAAATTAAGCGTACAAAAAAAAAAAAAAAAAACAAGAATAGAACTATAGCCCGACAATTAAGAGTGTTTCTACCATTTTCATAAGTTGGACAGTTAAACTATTGGAGTGTATCTTCTATATCACTTCGGGTACCATTTTATGTCCGTATGGTTGTGATGATGACATATATGTGTATTTGGTTTTAATACATAAACAGTGATTCGCTGAATGGTTCATCAGGTAATGATCATCATGCACTTCTAAGTAAACTATGAAAGAAACATTAAGATCAGATCACTCGAACGTCAATTAATAGCCCTTTCCAATCCTGTTTTCCATTGGTTTTCTAAAACTTACTTCTTTTCTCGATGAGGCTGTTAATCAGTCTTTTTAATCCGATTTTATGGTAAACTTGGGTCATAAGTAACGTATTAAAAAAGTAGTAACAATCTAAACACTTCTTTGAAGGTTACTTGAGCAAAAAAGATACCCAATTGTCCAAAATCACCAATATTACCAAGTTCATATATGGTGATTAATATCTGACTATCTGTATGTAAATAAATTTTAATTTTTCAAAATTACTCTAGTACATTATAAACGTGATAGGGATCGATGTATAATGCTAATAAGCTTAAGCTCAAACTCATCTTTTAATGTATTTTGGGCAGCTTTTAATCGTGTGCAAAAGCAATCAATCAGTTTTCAGAAAAAATATTCCAAAAAGACAAGAAAAGAAAAGAACAATTGTCAAAGAACAATTCATGGACACTGCCTGGAGCAATTGGTACACTTAAATTTCTAGTTACGATGCAATGAAGCATTGATTAGCATAGTTATAAAATTAAAGACGACTTAAATTATAAAGGTGAAACCTTAAGTTAAGAAAATAGCAAAACATTATAAAAGACTCCTAAATTAATTGTAAACTAATTACTTCGACGCAAAATGAGAAACTACCATTGTGACTCCCAAAATGTTAAACTTGATACAATCACGTAGGGGTCGGCATCATGATAAAAAACGTTTGAACCGTTGGGAATGGAAGCTCTTTATCAGGTTCAATATGCTCACTCGCAAAATAGCATCATGATCCTTCATTTCATTGTGCTTTCTTAATCTTTATAAAGGCATAGAATAAACAGCCACAGAGAAATCAATTAAACGGGGTTCATACGCACTAGGCTTGTAGATAAAAAGTGCTGGAATATGTAACGTGGTCACATGTTAAAAGACAAAAGGTTGTATATTCTTCATTTCACAACACTCGTTTCCTTTAGATTTCCTCCCAGTCCATTTCCAGCTTCCACCAAATTTGTGGACCAAAACGCGTGGAGTGGAAGTCATTCTCAAGTTCAATACCGCAATAGGAAAGATTTTCGTTCAGGTTGGGAGACTTGCATTAAGTTTTACTCATTCAATGTCAAATATGGGTGATGAGTGATCATCGAAAATAGACTTTAAAAGCCAAGCCATAATGCACTGCAAATGCATCATTAACAGAAAATGAATATTATGGAGAGGATACTGTTTTCTCCTTTTAAATACACAATTGCATTGTTCTTTTCTACCTTCAACAAAGCAATTTTTTACAGAAAATCTAATGATCATCTTCAACAATAAGTTCCAATCTCAATCAGGAACGCTAGTATATACAGAAGTTCATCATTTTCAACCACAACAACGCTCAAGGTAGTGGTTCTTGAGAATCTCCCAACCGGGACAAATGAAGATAAGCATCTGTGCCTGTAAGAGGGACAACATATAAGATATAGTTTTAGAAGACAACTATGAGTTTTTTCCCAGATATGTTCAGTGCATACTGCGTAGCATTAAAACTTTCAAATAGATTTCAATTACATATCATTAGGTTCTTAGCTGATCAGGTTTCCATAAGAACAAGGGGGTTTCAATTAGACAAATTACATCATTTCAGATCTGTTTGTGACTGTCTCCGTGCATAAATACTGCCAGAGGCCTAGTAGTTTATTACAGAGTGTCATTTATTGGGAATTTTGCAAGTTTGGTCCTCTAATGTGTAGCCTGTGCAATTTTAGTCCATCATTGTCCATTTTCGCAATTTTGGTCCTCTATTGTGCGAATATTCTGATTCTTCGATCTTGTTAAGAATTAGGAAAGTGAAATATTGCAAATTCATTCTTTGTTAAAGGAGGTACGATTTTAAAAACATTTTTTGTTTAACACAAGTTTTTCTTATTAAAAAACGTTCTTTTAGTTTTAAAGAAGTGGGTTTGTGAGAGTGCGATTTTAAGAGGCACATGAGAGAGATTTTTCAGGCCCACATGTGCATCTCACTTGAGTTTTCTGGCAAAACTTGGGGATTCAGGCAAAAAAGGGCGAAAATCAGAATCTTTGCATATTAGAGGACCAAAATTGTGAAAATGCACGATAAAAGACTATAATTGCACATGTTACACATTAGAGGACCAAACTCGCAAAACTCCTGTAATTTATTGGACTCCACTACGCTAATTATTTGTAGATTAAGCTGCTAAAACCTAACCATTACGTCTAGCAGAAAATAGGTTTAAAATATTATAGCAAGATACTAAAAAATGGCAGCAGCGGGTGATAACAACAATAACTCTGAGAAGAGATCACCAGATTCATAATAGGGTAAAACTAGAGAAAATATCATACCATATCCTTCCATAGATATCATCTGCAGATCACCTCCAAAATACCTAGCATACAAACGACTTATGGGAAGGCCATAACCATAACCAGCCATAGTTGTTGCCGTATCAAGATCAATGTCCGATTGCTCATCCAGGGGGTTCTTTGCAGTACTGTAGAGATACGTAAAGATCCTAGGAAGACCGCTTCTTGCTATTCCGCCTCCCTCATCAGAAACCTAAAGAACATGTGAGACACTGAATAAAATCATAATAGATTCTCAATTAGAAGTCACAGGGATAGAGAAGCGGAGGGAAATAAAACCTGCCTTAATCGTAACGTCCTCCACTCCATCAGCAACTATTATCCGGATAGGAGGTGGCACCTTGTCTGAGTCCATAAAACGTTCTTGGACAGCACGCAGTGAATTCTTGACCAACTCAAAAACCATTAAGTGCAAGTGTGTTGGTACGTATCTGCCACAAAATAGCATATAACATGGAAACATGAAAAGAAATAATAAGTTTGTGATAATATGAAGGAACTGTGTGAAATGAAATAACATACGGGAAGGTAAACTTAGGGTCTCCATAGATATTGATATCTGGTGCACTTCCATACTCGCGCAAGCAGATGGAACGAGCATCTTCACTAGCATTTCTTGCAACCTCGACAGGGGACATTTTGGTATGTATATAGCCTATACAATCAGGAAGCGGGGAGGGATCATGCAAGGCCACATGCTGCCCTGAGTTTGGCAATTAATTGGAATAGATTAGCACAATATTTCTGGCTATATATATATATGATGATGATAAGCAGGAGCAAACAAACCAATGAGCATGCGGATCCCAATTCTAGACATATAAAAGCGATCAAGGAACTGATGAATTTCGTCGAGATCCCCGTAATCGAGCTTAGGATTGAGATCTTTCTTCAACTGCTGAACTCCCAAAGCCATCATAGGAACGACATTGTTGTGGCGGACTTTAATCATCTTGATCATTTGGGTAAAGTCAAGCTCATCATTGTTATCCTTGATATCTGAAAAGGATATGAGATCACGGAAGGAATCCAGATACCAATCTCTAACCTGGAAAGGGAATAAAAAAGAATGAGAAAGAAATAACAACATTAAAAATGAAAAGGCGAGAGTAGAGTACCTTGAGAACGGCGGGTTTGTTGGACAAGCCGTAAGGGAGAGATTGAAGGTCAATAGCACGGCGAGCGATGCGAATAGGGAGCTCTTTGTGTAGGAACTGGGCAGAAATGAGGAGATTTCGAGGGGTGGGTCGGGACCCAAACTCCATCATGTAACGGAGGCTCACACCATTCTGTTTCATACCACCCCATTTCTCTACTTGCTCCATCAACCCTTTTGAAAATACCCCAACCAATGCTTTCTTCACCGCCATTCAATTCTATTTTATTATTATTATATCTCAAATCACAATTTCTATCTATCTATCTATCTATCTAGTACAAGAACAATAAGAAGAAGAAGAAGAACATGTTGATTGAGAAATCAAAGGCGCACCCGGGCGAAGTTTGCGATGGAGACTCACTGCCATGCCACACACACAGACACACACGCTTCAGTTATACAATCGAGGACGAGGCATTGGCGTGGCTTTTTATTCTTTTTTCGTTTTTAGCCACTAACTCGGATTGGGCTGGGTTCACTCGCCAACACTCACTCGGACCCGTGGGGTATGTATCTCAACCCTCTTCTAATCATCCTATAAATATACTACAAATTAATATACCTGCTTTTATTTCTAACAATAAATATAATTGATGACGCATACTCTCCCTCTTGGGATCGTACCCGTCCACGTGGCCTAATCTTCTGACCTTATCGAGCCCCACTACCCCCCTTATTTCTCGCTCGATACCCGACCCCCCAGGTATATCGACCCCCTTAACTCCCGCACCTTTATTAAATACTTATTATATCATATCCTATGCTATATGTGTTTTCCGAGGGGGGTCGGAACTCTCACCTGCAGGCTTACGTCATCTACTCACCAGCTAGTGGCGACCGTCCTTTCCCCCCAACCAGAGGGGAGGATCGGACGTCAGAATCGACGTCACCCTCCACCTACCCGGGTGCGTTGTCCTCCTCCCAGGGCTCGACCGCCCCGCCTCCCCAATAAAGGGCATTGGTTCGGAAGTTATAAGATGTAACCGGAGCATGCCGTGCACCGAGGGTAACATGCGGATACCACGTGCCCTACTCTACAAGGGTACTCAAGTACCCTATTACCCTCGGACGGGCATGCACGGTGACACGTGCCCAGGGGCAAATTACACTTCTAACCTCCCTTTGCCCTATAAATAGGGGGGTGGGTCAGTTGCAAAACTCAAGCAATAAAAGGCAAGCCATCCCACAAGCATTCGCACTATTCAAGTCAGCACAACACATTCTTCTCTCTAAAATCACCAGTAGAAGATAGCTTCACCTTGGGAGAGAAGAGCAGTGGGCGCAAGCCGAGAGGATCGGAAGAGCTCAAGACTCAGCGGAGGAAGCAGTTTGAAGGGAGATCGTGCGAACGGAGCCCGAACCCCCAAGGGTCGAGGATAGTTGCGGAGCAGCAGGGAGCTTACCTGAGCCAGGGTGCATCTTGGGCCGAGACCGACGTACGAACCGCTCCGGTGACGAGCGTGGCCGGAGGAGAGGCCGTCATCAGTGGCGCCGTCTGTGGGAACGTCATAAAAATCTCTGAAGTAGCCCAAGTAATGCACTCAGGTTCGGTAAACTCAGATTCCGTCGATAGCAGAATTAGCTTTCAGTCCTCGTCACGTCTGTTCTCCCAAGCGGTTATGGCCATAGCATCCCAAGAGTCTGACGAATCCATCTCCTCATCACCGGAAGTTCCCAGCCAGCATGCATACGAGTCCCCGAATCGCGCCGCCGCGTCAGACGACGGGACCACCACCGAAGTACGTATGACTATGAGCGAGTTGGATCGCCTGCTTGAAACCGCTGCGGAACGAGGTGCCAGGCGAATGCAACAACAGAGAGTGAGAGCCGGAAGGAGAAGAACTACATCACCGGATACCACGGCTCGAATCAGGGAGTATTATCGGAGGCGAGACGAAGACCGGAGAGCTAGAGCAGAGGCCGAACGCGCCAGAAACCCAGGTATGGCCGGTAGCGATCCGCATTTGTTTGATATATTACTTGACTTAAGGAAGGAGGTGCAAGCCTTGAAGAGGGATAAAAACGGAGAAGTGGAAGAAGAGGAGAGGGGCAGCCCGTTCGCCCTACACATCTTAAACCCGGCAATCCCGGTGTCCGTCCGTTTGCCCAATCCGGTGGTGTATACGGGCGACCGGCACGCAAAGGACCCTCGCGACCACGTCAACCAGTTTTTAGCCATGATGGATATCCTCAACGCGCCTGACCACGCCCGATGTCGAATTTTCCGATCCACCTTAACCGGGCGAGCGCAAGCCTGGTTCTCCCAGTTGCCCCAGGGGTCCATCCACAGCTTCCAGGACCTCAAGGAGCTGTTCGTCCGGCAATTCGCGTGCAATAGGCGCTACCCGAAAACGGCTGGGCACTTGATGACCATGGTCCAGGAGAAGGGGGAGAGCCTTAGGGACTACATGCGGAGATTCGCGGATGCCGTGATCGACGTAAGGCATATCGACCCCCACATACTGTCGGAATTTGTGGCGCAGGGCACTCGGTCCGTAGAATTCGCCGAAGCATTAGTGAGGCATCCGGCTCGGACCTTAGAAGAGCTCATGCAGAAGGCGGAAAGGTACATGTTACTCGAAGACACGCGGTTGGCAAAGCTCGGACAAAGAGGGCAAGAGGAGCGAACAAAGAATCGGCGAGGAGATGACATGCGTAACCGGCATGACGTAGTGAAGAGGTACTTAGATCCCGTCCCAATAACTCCTCTAAAGATTTCTAACGTTGAGGTACTAGAAGTGATGGAGGGACACCCCGACCTACGATGGCCACCTCAATCGCGGAATTCCGAGAACCTACGCCACACGGGGAAGTGGTGCCAATTCCATCGAAGTTGGGGGCATAAGACGGAACAGTGCGACCATTTGAGAAACGAGATTGAACGGCTGATCAAGAGCGGGTACCTGCGCCAATTTCTCGAAAGAAGGAAAGATCTTCCCCGAGGAGGGAAGCCGGCAGAAGAGCGAGAAGCCGCAGCCCGCGAACTGCGGCGAATGCGGGAGGAACCGGCCCCAGAAGGATTAGCAGTGGGGGGGCTCGGCCGTGGAGCAGTCGGAGGAGAAGCAGGTGGTGAAGGGAAAACCAACGGCGTCTCATCAGAGAAGGACTCGTCGGAACCCAGGATGTTTTCAGTGTAGGAGGCGGAGGAAGACATTTTCAGCAGGTAGCAGATAGCAAGAGAATAGGAAACAAGAAGCAAAGAGGATACGAATCGCCGGAATGCAGAAGATGAAGTGACGAAATAAGGTAAGTAAGTCTGCCTATTTATAACCGTATAAGTAACGCTTCAATATAGGCGGGAACGGCTAAAACGCCTTAAAAATGGATACCGCTCGAGCTGCCAATAAGAGGCGAGATGGGAGGACGCGTGGCAACCGAACAGAGGCGTCTGCCGCTAATGTGCCTTTTCAAGGCGCTAATGATGACAAAGAAAATTTATGCGTGCTAAAGTAAGTAACATTTAGAGTAGCACGGTAATCAAAACTGCCGGATGGGACGTATTGATCCAAGAAACGGCGGCCATGAATCGCCAACTGAAAAGACTTCTCGAACTATTACAACCTTCAAAGAAGGGCCATTATCCGAGGCGACTCCTAAAGAAGTTCCCCGAGCCGTCACAACCGTACGTTGGTAAAAAGATCCTAAGGAAAAAGTTGACCGGTTTGGGTAGCGTTTCGAGGGGTTACATCAAACCACGCTCTACGAGGTGTCCAGCTGAACCTTTGAGCACCACGCGTACTTCCGAGGGGAAAAACAACAACCCTCGTCGAAACACGCAACGAGGGGCTAAGGGTACGCCCTGTTGACCGGCAGAAAACCCTTTAGGAGTATCATAAGTTGACTTGCTCCTTATCATACGGCTCGAGGGTTTTAGCCAAATGCTCTCTAGAGGTGTCCCGTTGAACCTCCGAGCCAAACACGCGTACGTCCGAGGGGAAAAACAACAACCCTTGTCGACACACGCAACGAGGGGTGAAGAATACCCTGTTGACCGGCAACCGACCCTCTAGAAGTATCACGAGTCGACTTGCTCCTCGCAATACGGCTCGAGGGACCTAGCCAACTGCTCTAAACGAGGTGTCATGTTATGAACCTCAGAGCCCCACGCGAACAACGCTACTAAGGCGACCGATTCCTTTAGGAGTATTACGGGTCGACTTGCTCCCTATAATACACCTCGAGGGTCATAGCCACACAACTCCTGGGTGCCTTTATGGGAACCCGAGGAGCCCCGCTCGTACTTCCAAGGAGTAAAACAACAATCCTTGTCGAACCACGGCACGTGGAGCAGATGTGCTCCCGCGATTGTTTCATCCTCGAAATTCTACCCCGAACCGGCAACTTAGTAGAAAGTGACGTGCAAAAAGGGAACAAAGAGAGACCTCGAAAAGTAAAATATCATTAAGTCGTGGAATTATTACAACTACCAGGGAAAAGAATAATCAAATACAGGGGGCCTAAACTACAACATCCTTCAAGAGGGGCGCTTGCCTTCCCTTATCGACCTACGACGCCCCTCTAGCGTCGGAGCATCATCATCGACTTCAGGGGCGTCGACAGTGGAAGCCATCCGCAGGGCTGTCTCCGTCACCCGGGGAGCAGGAACGTCAGCAGGGCGAGAGTCGGGGGGACCAGGCCCAGTCACCAGCGGCCCTCCAGCCAGAATCGCCTCGGCCATCTCCCGGGTCCTCCTCATCCTTGTCTCCGGGGAGGAATGCCGGGAGATCGTCCCGCCAACCTCCGGGAGAATTATCCGAGTGGTAGGGAGCTTGGCCTGGTAAGCCTCGAGAATTGCTTGTCTCTCGGCGAGGCTAGGAGGAGAACCGGGTGGTATTTCCGGTGGTACCTCAATCCCCTGAGGAGAGAGGGTCCTCAGGTCAGCTTCAGGTACGATCCAACCCCTTGCTTTTAATTGTTGTATGGATCCTTTGTACCCAACCATGACCAGGGCAGCAAATACCTTCCGGAAGTAAGCGTGATGGAGCGGAGAACCAATGTACCGAATGATGCGATCGAATGCATCCTTGCGGGACCTCTCGACGAATTGCTGCCGCAGCTCCAAGTTGATCCGCCGAAGTTCAGAGGCGACCTGATCACCTATAGTGGCTTGACACTCCTCCAACTTCGCCCGAAGGGTCTCAGCAGTAGCCACCGCTTTCGTCTGCCCCACCTCGGCCTCCTTCAATAGCCGAGATGTGGTTTCCAGAGTGTCCCTCAAAACTACCGACTCCAGAGCTCCCTCATCCCTTACCCTTTCTGCCTCCCGAAGCTGTTCTTGGACCCGGACCAGCTCTTCTTGTAACCCCGTCGCGTGAATCTCCCACTCGCGACACCTCTTAGTCCGAGCCTCCAGAGCTGTCTGAGCTCCCTGCAGATCGGACAGAACCCGGGCGTGGTCCGACCTCAGCTTCTCCAAATCCTCCTGCCCGGAAGGATCGGGGACAGCGGACTCCAACTCCGCCACCCGATCCTCCAGAGTATGAATATATTCCAGCAATAGAAATTGGCGGGCGCTAAACTGGAAAAGAAAATAGTGAAACAGGTCATCAGCAAAGAAGGAGAAAGATCGACATACAAAAAGAGGTGAGAAGCTTACATCCACTGCCTCGTAGCCAGCCTGGTCCTTCAACCACTGGAGCCCTCGGCGCCGGAGCGATGCAACCTCGAGAGAGTCCACCACCTGGCCCAACAGGGCAAAGCCACGACCCAGACCACGCAGCTCTTCCGTCAGGGAACGCTCAGCGGACCTAGGACGATCCGGTTGATTTGCCGCCATCCGAGAAGAGGTGCCCTCGTCCCAAGCACCGCCTGCACCACCCCCAACCTCCGGTCTTTCACCTTCGGCTTCTTCTTGCTGGGGCACCGTGCCGGCCTGAAGACTCGAGGTTGGCACGGGAGACCCCACATCGGCTACCCCAGGAGCTCCGGCGACCGAACCCGTCAAACCATCCCTCAGGGTCGGAGAAGAAGGCGAGGGAGCATCGGATTCCCCCCGACCCTCCGGCAATCGAGCAGTCCATGCACCCTCCCCTTGGGGTTCGGAAGATGGGTGAGGAGTAGAATCCCGAGGAGGCGGGGCTGGAGCCGGCACAACCTCCTCATGGACGGCAGGGGAAGTAGCCAGATCACCCCAATCAAAGGTAGCTGGTAAAGACTCCCGAACCCAACCAAAGCCGGCACCGAGATTAACAGGAGCAGGATCACGAAACAGGCCAAGACCGCCCTCCCGATGGCTAGGAAAATCACCGGAGGTCGGTGGGGCTGAGCTCGCCTCACTGCTAAGCCTAGGGGCCGGGCAAGGAACAGATGTCGGTTCTCTCTCAGGAGTAGACTGAGATGGAAGAGGAGGCGGTGGAACATCCGCGGCTTGAGTTCCTGCCACAGATTGAGAAGACGAGGTCCTTCCTCGAACGGATCTGCCCCCCTTCGGAACTTTAGGGGGCACAGGCGCGTTTTTGGCCGCCTCTGCCAAAGTAGACACCAATGAACCTAAGGACATGAGTCGGGAAAAAGAAATTTAGTACGGCAGTGCAACGAGGAAAGACAGATACTAAGGGAGACAAAATCCGAACTTACAAAATTCAGGGTCCCGCTGCAAATCTGGGAAATAGGGAGACCTAACCCCACCTTGAAGACCGCAAAGCTCGAATAGCCTCGGGGTCTTGGTCAGCTTCAGCACGTGGTACTTCGCCCCGAAGTACCCCTCCTCCATCATCCGGAGCCGAGTCCGGTCAAGTTGGGTGGTATCCAACTCCGTGGGACTGCTCGACCACGCATTCGTCACCCCCCAGCTCGCACAGTTACGACCCGGAGGCTTCACAAAAAAGAAATTGGATTTCCAGCTACTATAGGAAGAAGAAGCATCGGTAAGAATCCTTGCCCCCGGAACGGCCTGAGACAAGCGGGGGGTCAAGTAGAAGAAGGGCACCTGGCCGGCACCCACGTCATATAAGGCCAACAAACGGTCGGCCGTACAAGGAAGCCCTCGACTCCGGCAGGTAATCTCGAACCCAGCCATAATGGAAAAAGCGTTGGGTGTAAGTTGGCTTAGACAAAGCCCTAGAGCTTTGGCTACATCTCGGAAAAGAGGCGGCACAAACATCCGCCACCCAGCCTCGACCTGAGAAAAGAAGACAGTCAAGAAACCGGTGGGAGGATTATTCGCCCGATCCGAAGGCTCCGGGATCAGCACCGTCACATTCTCCATCGCCACATTATATTTGGCGGTTAAGTTGTCAACAGTAGCCTGAGTCGCGGTGCTCACGGCGTCGTTTACATTCACCGCTTGCCTTTTGGACGGCGTCCCTTTCTCCAGGGCGGCGGAGGCAGCTGTGCGCTTACCACGGCGAGTAGCCAGAGGAGAAGATGGTGCGGACCGAGACGGAGAAGCAGGAGGAGTGGATCCGGAAGAAGCGGTTGCGACGGCGTTGGCAGACATAATGATAGTAGGTGAAAAGAAGCAAAGGGAAATTACAGCTACAAGGAGGCAAAAGTTATGAACCCACAACTGCAACGTGAAAAACCTAAATAGACGTGCCAAAAAGGCGGTATAACTCCCGCTCGAAGCCCAATGGACGCGGATGGATAACACGTAAGGCCCAGCGTATGAAGGAAGTTTGAGGAATCCCGAGAAATCAGGGAGTGAGGCCGACACGCGGTCAGATGATTAGGCCCCTAGCTATTTTACTCTCTGCCACGTTCTGCGAACTGCGACAGAGACTGGGGGACTTATGATGACGCATACTCTCCCTCTTGGGATCGTACCCGTCCACGTGGCCTAATCTTCTGACCTTATCGAGCCCCACTACCCCCCTTATTTCTCGCTCGATACCCGACCCCCCAGGTATATCGACCCCCTTAACTCCCGCACCTTTATTAAATACTTATTATATCATATCCTATGCTATATGTGTTTTCCGAGGGGGGTCGGAACTCTCACCTGCAGGCTTACGTCATCTACTCACCAGCTAGTGGCGACCGTCCTTTCCCCCCAACCAGAGGGGAGGATCGGACGTCAGAATCGACGTCACCCTCCACCTACCCGGGTGCGTTGTCCTCCTCCCAGGGCTCGACCGCCCCGCCTCCCCAATAAAGGGCATTGGTTCGGAAGTTATAAGATGTAACCGGAGCATGCCGTGCACCGAGGGTAACATGCGGATACCACGTGCCCTACTCTACAAGGGTACTCAAGTACCCTATTACCCTCGGACGGGCATGCACGGTGACACGTGCCCAGGGGCAAATTACACTTCTAACCTCCCTTTGCCCTATAAATAGGGGGGTGGGTCAGTTGCAAAACTCAAGCAATAAAAGGCAAGCCATCCCACAAGCATTCGCACTATTCAAGTCAGCACAACACATTCTTCTCTCTAAAATCACCAGTAGAAGATAGCTTCACCTTGGGAGAGAAGAGCAGTGGGCGCAAGCCGAGAGGATCGGAAGAGCTCAAGACTCAGCGGAGGAAGCAGTTTGAAGGGAGATCGTGCGAACGGAGCCCGAACCCCCAAGGGTCGAGGATAGTTGCGGAGCAGCAGGGAGCTTACCTGAGCCAGGGTGCATCTTGGGCCGAGACCGACGTACGAACCGCTCCGGTGACGAGCGTGGCCGGAGGAGAGGCCGTCATCAATAATTATATTTCTGAAAGCTTCTAAATTATTTTTTGAAACACCCTTCACTTGATTTTTCTTTCAAACACTTTCAACTTATTATGACTAATCACAATTTTCCGGTTTTGACTTAAGTTATGAGTTTGTATTTTTGGAGAAAGGTTTGCAAAGATAAGTGGAGATTTAGGATGCAAACTGAAATAGTTTACATAATAGTGACATATCGTGGAGTAAGTTACAAATGCATATAGCCAGTGTTTTTAAAACCGAATCGGTGCTTTGAACTGGCAAGCACCGATTCACTAATTTTACGGGTTAAACCGGATCAATCGGTAGTTGAACCGATTAAACCGGTCAAAATCAGTGAACGAACAAGAGACCAAGTCCCGGTCCGGGCCGGTCTGAAAAACACTGCATATAGCTACATGGGGCTAAGTGTAATTAATATTCCTTGAGAATTTGGTCGCCCAACTTATTATTATTATTAGCAAGCCAGTTTGTTTGTTTGTTTGTGTAGGGTGGTATGTTACTTAAAGACTTTTTAAGAGTAGTTGGGGACAGGCTAATATTGCGTCCTGTGAGGCTGTAATCCCATCCCATCCCATCCATCATATTCGTATCCGTTGCTGTGTGTTAATATTTTTATTATTATTGTTTGATTAAATAATTAGTTTCCGACAATTATACGATAATTTAGAAAAGCAGTACTGGTCTCTCTCTCTCTCTGTTAAGGAATGCCAACGGAGAGAACCCTAAACCACCATCTCAAATTGTGGTTTGACAATTAGGGCAAATTCGCCGGTGAGGAGTTTTTTAACCGGCACAACACAACACACACTGTTGGGAGAGGATCGTGAAATGGCAAACCGTGAGATGAACCCTCAAATGGAGCAGATCCACGGAGAGATTCGCGATACTATGCGTGCCCTCGCGTAAATTTCCTCTCTCTCTCTCTCTCTCTCTCTCTCTCTCTCTCTCTCTCTCTCTTACTACATCTGCGCCTGTTTTTATGTTTATTTACTTACAACTTGGGTTCATTAATTGATTGTTCGCCGACGCCTTGGATTGTCTCAACTCTTTCTTTCCTATTTTCCTAGGATCAAATCTTTTCTTTCTTTCTCATATGTTTTCTTTTTTCTTTTGGTCAAATTGAAATGAAAAAACACTAACTCAGTTCGATAGAATCACTGATGCCTGCATTTAACAATTTATGGATGACTTTGAGTCTTCTTCGTTATATGAGCAAGAATATATGGGGTGTTTGTTCCCTTTGACTTGGTCCTTGAAAAAGTCAGTTTTGGCTCATTATATGATTAAGAGCTAATTGATGTCAATGTACTTTCTCGTAATCTCCTTCTGCCTTTTATTTTGATAAAATAAACAAAATAGAGAATTCATAATAATGGCACAACCGTTTTTCATTTAATCACGGCTCTTTTGGATTATCCAGGAATGGCTTTCAAAAGTTGGATAAAATCAAAGACTCCAATAGACAAAGTAAACAACTGGAGGAACTTGCAGGAAAGATGAGAGAGTGTAAAAGGTAAGATACCTTCTGCATCACGGATTACATATGTGAATAATACTCCTTGGAGAACTGGAAAGATATTGAGGTTCTGCTGTATTTTGATAACCATACCTTTCGGTGATGTCTCCAACTATATAGAATAGTGGCTTTTATTTTGTTGATATCTCAGATATGGATCTTTAAACTCCTTCATTTATCACTGGTCGCAGGTTGATTAAAGAATTTGATCGTGAGATTAAAGATGAAGAAAGTAGAAATACTCCAGAGGTTAACAAGCAGCTGAATGATGAGAAGCAATCCATGGTAAATCTGTTTAAAACTTGAGCTTATAAATTGGCAGGTGCCCATGATACATGCCACAGGGATATGTTTGTTTGTCCTGCCATAATACTTCCTTACAATTGTAATATTGTTTTCCTATTCTGAAGCTCAGCCACTTAAGTCCTCTATGTGTTTGGTTAATATATGCATCTTTAACAAGTGCAAGCTCCATCTTACGAAAATGATATATATAGTAATGTGCTCTTGCTCAATTCCCTGTTATCCTCTACCTGCTTTAAGAAATTTTTTTCCTGCAATTTTCTGCCTCTAGAGTATTTGCAGTGCTGAGTTTACAGCTCATGTAGGTAGTTGCTAAAAAAGCTGGATGGCTAATTAATAATCACATTAACTTGCTTGTGATTGTACGAGCCTGTTGTAGATCATAAAACATATTTTTTATATAATGTTTTGTTTCACTCTTTCAAAAAAAAATTATAAATTGGTGTCGTGAGCTCATTGAGACATTTAATTGTGCCGGACTTTATCTATTACCTAATGCCCAAAGCAACACATGCACGTGCTATGCATTTTTCCTTACTTCCGTGAGATTTTTCTTTATTTCTTATTTATTTTTGCAGATCAAAGAGTTGAATTCATATGTAGCCTTGAGGAAAACGTAAGTTTGCAGTTCAGTTTAATCTTGTTATGATTCCCTTTTCCAAGTGTGTTGCTATTTAAAATATGTTTTTTTCTAAGATTGCAAGTTTGAATCTATGAAGTTATGTGTTGGTCAATTTATGGCTAAATTTTGAGAGTTCTATATGTGGTTGTGGAGTTCTTGTAGCCCGATATGCTAAGCTCCTTGTCCTTGCCAGCTCCCTAGTGTCCTGCTTGAGCCTTGGAACTTCAAACATTTAATAAGAGATCATGATCTTTCATTTTGACAAAGTATTTGTTGACGTGATAAATAGACATCTATTGGTTGCATATTGCTAAGTAGAACATCCTGTGTCAATCTGATTTTGGTTTGGTTTTTTTCTTTGGGTCATTCTATGATCATGTACGATGCTGGTAAATGTTTTCCGTGGCCAGTCACAATGATTGGATATCTATAATTGTTGCTTGTTGTTTTTCATTATCACATGGTGTTTGCCCTGCTTCTGTTCTGTTGTTGATCATTCGCTAATGTTGGGATTATCTCACGCTGCTTGCAAAATCTGGCTGCTTTTTTATTAACCAAATGTCCCTTATCCTTTTAACAAGGCCTTTTTAAGGTGAACATAGATGGGATCCAATTTCCCCATGGCCTTAACTATTAAAGCCTACACGAGATTATGATGTGTTTGTGACCAACCCCATGATAGGATCTGATGTTCATTATGACCTACAGGTGGGGGGGGGGGGGGTGATGAACCCAAATAGCTCGGAAATGATCTAAGCTTCTGTATCTCACTAAATGTCCTTTATTCCTTTAATAAGGCTGTTTAAGGAATAGAAGGGCCTCGGTTTATTCAAGCTAAAATGACCCACAATGTATTTTGCATATTGTGGTATCGTTATGTTAGTTTCGCATGACTAATTTGCAGCTACTACCTTGAAACTTCTACTTGCACAAGTTTTAATGTTCTCTCAGTTCTGTGTTTATTTGTCAGCATATTTTCCCTTATCGAGAATTTGTTCCATTTACTAGATTTTCCATGTTCCTAATTATTCATCCTTTCTAAGTTTCTGAAATTCATAACACATGGAAAGAAATATTCCTCAACCGGGGGCGGGTTAACTAAGGATATTATCTTTTATGATGACCCTATTTTGATTCTGCTTCCGCTACCAGATCAAAGTGGGACATAATATAGAGGTAATGCATGACATTAGTTCTTTTTTGTGCATAACCGGATCTATATAGCGAAAGAATGCAATGTAATTATTGAAGTGTTGATGTTACCGTCAACATGGCTGAATGGTCCTTATTTTGCTTTCTTTTGTTGTACTGTCGTTTCTCTCTCTTCATTTTTTTGACCTAGTTATTGTTGTCACTTTTTTAATTTTTCGTTTTGCAGTTACATGAGCACTCTTGGAAATAAGAGAGTGGAACTTTTTGATGGGGGAGTTGGTACCAGCGACCCAACAGCTGATGAGAATGTTCAAGTGACATCAGGTGGCATTGCATACGTAGCCTTCCGCTATAGTTGGATTTCATTTCGTACATATAATGAGCTAGTTGGGAAGTAATTTGTCAAGGCATTGTTATAACTACAGGGAGAGCTATTGTTACAGTGTCTTTTTCTTGGCTGATTGCCGCTTTTCCTTCTTTCTGCATTTCGTATTCACCGTTTTTAATTGATTGATGTGAGGGCTTGTTATCTTTAGTTACGGTTGCTTGTTTTCTTAGTTGACGCTGAAAGAACTGCTTAAATACTGAGGGATATTTTTCCAAGACTAGATCTGACATTTTTACTCTGGTTGTCATTTCATCGACGAGGGAACAATGATTTAGTCTTATGCCTACTTGACGCCCTGAAATGGTAGGACTTGGTGTGGTTGCATATAAAACTCCTAATATTTCCGACACTGTCGACAAAATCATCTTACTCAAGATAAAATAATTTCGAACTTCAGCTGCAAAGTCCACGTTTCTTGTATGTATACTGTGGCATTCTCGCTACTTTCTAAAATAACCCCATTAGCATGTAATGTGGTCTGCATTTTCGTACTAGGTACTGTAATCTGCATTATATGTTTCACTAAAAATAAATATAATAATATATTTGCCAGTGGTAGCTGACAGTTCTTTCTATTTTCATGAATCAATATAGAAATGTCAAATCAGGAGCTTATCAATGCTGGGATGAACACAATGGATGAAACTGATCAAGCTATTGAGCGGTCCAAACAGGTAATCACATTACATGCAACATCCTTCAATTCTAGTTGCCTTGAGTGTGTTAAATTCACTGTTATCTGTAGGTCGTTCACCAAACAATTGAAGTAGGAACACAAACTGCTACTACTTTGAAGGGCCAAGTGAGTACTTTTCTGTTCTTCACCTGTTTCATTAGCTTGTTTAATATTGTTGTCCAACCACGTCATATTTTGTTTGTGTTTTTTATTATCCACAGACAGAACAAATGGGTCGTGTTGTCAATGAACTTGATACAATCCAGTTTTCCATCAAAAAGGCTTCTCAGCTTGTTAAGGAGATTGGTAGGCAGGTAAATTTGTTGGGAAAACTATATGCTTGTTATCTTACCCATATCCTATTTGAATATTTATCTCCATGGGTGGCTAGGGTTATGGCACATGAAAAAACTACTTGTCACAGCTCAAACACTTGAATCATTTCTTCTGACACATCGGTATAGGTCTTGTTGGGGATAGTGAACTACTTTATAACTTTTCTTGTGTGCTTGATGCATGATTATTTTTATTGTTTCTGATGACAGTATCATGATCATGTTTTCTCCAGGTGGCTACTGATAAGTGCATAATGCTTTTCCTTTTTCTGATTGTATGTGGGGTTATTGCCATAATCATTGTGAAGGTGATTTCCTATACCTATAATCTTTTACTTTTCAAATATTTCCTAATATTCTTGGTGGAGCTTAACTTCTTATTCCATTATTCCATTAAGATGAGCTCACACAATCCCTGATACTGGAATTTTGCTTTTATCTTTTTGTGTCATCACTTGTGGTAAATTAAGAAATCAGAGAACCTAATTTGTACCTCTATATGCACGAATCCAATGTGTTGCATCTCTCTGATCCCGTAGTTCTCTTCTTGCTCTTATGTTATTGCTTTGCCTTTTGATCATATTTGGTATATATGAAGTTCTTGTACAATTTATATACTTCTAATTAAACTTTCCATCATTTTGGAATTGTGAAATACACTCGGCATATTTTGGTCATTGTGGTCTGAGATGTTTGTACTTTATCAGATTGTGAATCCAAACAACAGAAGCATAAGGGATATTCCGGGACTTGCTCCTCCGGCTCCCACAACGAGGAGATTGTTGTATGTAAAACCTACGCAATATTTGGATTAAATCTCATCCTCAGATCGTTAAAGGGTCCTGTTTCTTAAATAGGGGTGCTGTGAACAATGCGGAAATGCTATTTGTGACATTTTGTTGTGTTTTTACGCCTGATTCTTGTTTGAGCTGTGCATATTTTTTTTTTCTGTGTGTAAAGCAGTTGTGGTTTGTATTGACATCTATTTTTTATTTCCTCCTTCGCATAACCAGTGTGAATGCCTTCATTTGTTCATGTAAAAAAGAATAGAGTCGCTAGAACAAATTACTGTATTTGCATAACATTTCCAGCATCATATGTAGTGATGACGTCCTTAACTTAACGTTTATTGTTTTCTCTCTTGCTTACGTATTTCTACTCATTTATACATTGGAATATTGCAAAAGATAAGAAGGCTAAATCTCGGTGATATAGTTGAAAGATTGCCTAAACCGAATCAACTCAGCCTTCGTGCTGATTTGCCGTTGAATGATGTCATTGAACACATCCTTCCATCAGAAGTTTATGTCAAAGGACAAGCTTGGAATTATTTGATTAAATGTTTTTTGTGAGAATGATTTCATCAGCGACTAAGATTGAGAGTCCGAATTGTATCATAAGTTGTATCATGTACTTGAGCAAGAAGATCTATATGTTCAGACCAGAGTGGGAGGAAAGTGGAATAATATTCTGAAAGTATTATAGAGTCCTTGTGAGGATCAGAAATCCCGGTCTTCAGTTGAAACTCACACGTTGAATGGTCTTTACAATATACCAAATGCAAGTAATTCTATGTTACCTTAACTATGTGATGAGGGCGTAAAATAAGAATGATTAAAAGTTCCAACTCCAAAAATCAAGTTGTGGATTTATGCCTCACGTACCTTTGGAATAGGTGCCTCTTTACTGATTGTGGCCTTTAGGACCTCAGTTGACATGACTTCATAAGAGTCCCCCTTTCAATATATTCAACATATTCGAAAAAAATCAAGAGGAAGATCTAATTGTTCGTCTCAAATATCAAGTCAAGTTGATTGTTGTTTTAAGATCAAGCTCAAACGCTCTTAAATCGAAGTTTAAATTAAAGCCACGCGGAAAAGATAAAAATTAACTCCATCTTGAAGATTACCAAGTTTTTCAAGTTCATATATTCTAGAAAAGAAGTAAAGGAATATTAAAATTTTTAACCCTATATGTTTTTTCAATTAATATAATTTTTTTTTTCTAATATTTCTTGTCTTTTATTTTAAGAACTTGAAAATTTCATAGTTGCATGCCCCTTGTGGTTTGTTAATTATTTAGAGCCCTCTTGTAATTTCATAAAACTCGGTCTAAAACCCCCTTACAATTTCATAAAAACAGAACTAACCCCCCCCCCCCCCATGATTTCATTTTTGTAACAAAGTTTTATGAAACCACAAGAGATGTTTTCGAAAATTAACAAACCACATGTGGTTTTAGTGTAGGATTTCAAATCCATTGTGGAGATTTTGGAGATATCAACCCAAAATAATAGTTGATCAATAATTTAGGGGACAAATTACACAAGAATTAATAGGTTATGAGGCATATAGCATAAATCAATATGTCATGGGTGAAGAGTGAAGACCATAAATTGGGGTTTGTTGCAAATCCTGCAATTAACCCATTATTGTAAGGTATTACCTAACCCTGAAAAGTCTATATGCCTTGTTTCTTTTTATTATTTTCCGTTATGATTTATCACAGACTCCATGTGCTTGCTCGCTTCCCTGCAACTCCCTTTGATTCCAATACAAGGTTTCGTCGGCCATTTATCAATAAAGTTGTACTTAAAAAATAGTATATGTGTTTTAAACCATCATTTTGCAGTGGGGTTCTGTTGAGATTCGGCATTTCAGGAACAAGTAAAAAACTCATTTGGCACTGGTAAAGTTTGAATCTTTATACACATATTTTTTGTATATTTCAATATGGTTGAAAGAGCAATGTACAATGACCTCTCATTTTCAGTTGATTTTTGCTTTTTCTCTTCATCTCTGGATGTGTGTGTATATTTACTTGCAATGTCAGATGGAAAATCTTTTCATTCTTAAGTTGCAGATTTAGTTTTGGATTTCTAGCAATCTTGTTGGGATATTTTGATTGATTTCTGATGTTATGGTAGAGTGCTCATATGTAAACATAGAGGATTCTATTTCCTGAGTTTCTTGTATTCCTCTGACAGGTGATCATCCGAAGTTGTCAAAAATGGAATCCCGGTTCAACTTTGAGTTGTCGAAGAAAACGCACATCCTTCAGCTCAAAGTGTGGGTACTAGTCACCATTTTTCTGGGTATTTTTCTTCTTGTGCTTCTACTCCTTTGGTGTTGTACTGCAAGGAAGAAATCTAGGACAAGGGATAGACTGCCCATAACTAGGATTCCAAATGTATCCAAGGAAGTAAAAGTTATAAGGGTAGACCAGAATTCAACCTATGATGGTGAACATGACAAAGACTTCTTCACTGTCCCACAAAATTTTAGTGAAAAAGATTCTGTAAAACTTTTGGTACATTTCAACAATGACAAAGAAAACAAGGCTGATGATAGCAGTCACTCTGGTTCTTTTAATTATCTACAGAAAGATGAAAGTTATTCTATGACAGCTGGTTCCCCTCTAGCGGGACTGCCTGAGCTCTCTCACCTTGGTTGGGGTCATTGGTTTACGCTGAGGGATCTAAAAACAGCAACCAACAATTTTCCAAAAGAAAATATCATAGGAGAGGGTGGATATGGAGTTGTTTATCGGGGTCGACTGGTAAATGGTACACTCGTGGCAGTGAAAAAGCTCCTAAATAACCTGTAAGTTTGATCCAATTAATTGCAAGAATGGATTTCTGTAAAAGTCAAATTGCTATTATTTATGAGCCTTGCATTGTTCTATACATAGGGGACAGGCGGAAAAGGAATTCAGGGTGGAAGTTGAGGCTATTGGTCATGTCCGGCATAAAAACTTAGTCCGGCTTTTAGGTTATTGTGTAGAAGGCACACATAGGTATGTAGCATCTAATTTGAGGCTGTTTCTGTTTCAATCTTGGGAGATTGCAACTATGGATTTATTTATCTTTACTATATATTTGGTAAACTTATTCAGGTTCTTGGTCTATGAGTATGTCAGCAATGGCAATTTAGAGGAGTGGCTCCATGGAGCTATGTCACATCATGGGCACCTCACTTGGGAAGGGCGTATGCGGATTCTGCTTGGCACAGCAAAGGCGTGAGTCCACATATCCCCATCAAGCTTTCCAAATTAAAATTATCCAATTACCACATTTCTCATTGTATTGATTTATCAAATGCAGTCTTGCATATCTGCACGAGGCGATAGAGCCAAAAGTTGTTCATCGAGATATTAAATCAAGCAATATACTGATTGATGATAACTTCAACGCTAAAATATCAGATTTTGGGCTTGCCAAGTTTCTTGGGGCTGGTAAGAGTCATATAATCACCAGAGTAATGGGAACCTTTGGGTGAGTATTTTAATTTCTCCTCTATTAACAAACATGCAGAAAACATGATTCCTTTTTTTATATATATAAGTGGAAATTCGCCCTTCTGGGACCTATTTATTTATTTACGCAGATATGTAGCTCCAGAGTATGCAAGCAGTGGCTTCCTAAATGAGAAGAGCGACGTTTATAGCTTCGGAGTTGTGCTTTTGGAAGTTATAACGGGAAGAGATCCGGTAGATGACAGTCTTCCAGTCCCTGAGGTTAGTATTCATTTTTGCTTGTGACTGTCTTTAGTTTCTAAAAGGGCATAAATCCAGATAAATGTTTGTAAGGAGTATTATGCAGACAGAAACAAATATAAGTTTTATCTCGCATTTTGATAAGTGTATTATCCATTTCACAACTCTTTGGAATTGATTATGAAACTTTCCATTCACATCAAACTTTGCAGATAGACACTAATAGCTGGGCATAACTAGCACAAGTTTCCATTGATCTTTCTGAGATTTTTTTTTTTTTTTTTTTTAAAATAATTGTTGGGCTAATTACTATTGACGCAGAAAAACCTGGTGGACTGGCTTAAGATGATGGTTGGTGCCAGACGTTCGGATGAAGTCGTAGATCCAAATATTGAGACTAGGCCATCTACTTCTGCTCTGAAACGGGCTCTTTTGACTGCCTTAAGGTGTGTCGATCCAAACACCGAACAAAGGCCTACAATGAGTCAAGTGGTTCGCATGCTTGAGTCTGAGGAATATCCAATACCAAGAGAGGTCAGATTTTGAACTAATTCTTGGCAACTTCAAAGGGAGAAAAATTAATCTGGTTCAATTTTGTATGAACCTCAAATGTAATTCACTTTTGTTGCATTTCAGAATCGTAGAAGTCGAAGGAGTCACTTAGGCAACTCTCATATGGAGAAGAATGAAACAGCTCAGAGAGGCAACCCAAAGTCTGGGTTTGGAAGGAGAAGCAACCGTTGAGGGCGTGCAACCGATGTCGCAAGTGATTAAAGTAGTAGTACTTACCAAAGAATGTACGCGGGTGTCTGTTTCGATATCATGGATCGACACCTGACATTTTGAGCATATGGGGGTACAGCAAGCTGTTGGTGTTGGAGAATGGGTAGGTGTTCTCATTTTGTTTAATTTCATCATCCTCGTGAAAGTCAAAGGGACACTGCCTTGTGAATACGATACAACCCATTCCTGCGATCGGCAATATCAAAACTCAAAAGTATAAGTAGCCATAATGTAAAGGATTTGATTTGGTTTTTGATTTGAAAGAATTGTATAGATATATTGGTCATGAATCATGTCTTGCAGACAAAATGTTTCCAGCGTGCTTAGTATATCTGTATGTATAAATGAAGTAAGTGAAGCAAATGTTAGGTTTCAGTTCAACGGTATTTGATTCGTTGCCAACAAACAAGTCAAGTAGTTATCACAGAGTAGAATTACTTCTTCTTCTTCTTCTGTCTTCGTAGTTATTCATTACTTTGGGGAGTTTACAGATCAGACCTCAAAACTCACTTGGGATGTAATCTAAACATGAAAATAATTAAATATAACCTTTTAATTAATTTTCCTGAATGTTGCACTGGCAATATTTTGTAAAAATATGTGACGAGTTTAACACGCTTTATTTACGACATATGGATAAGATATTATTTGGACAATGTCACATGAATTTTCAGAATTTCAAAATACGTCACAATTGATATACACGTCTAAAGAGAATTAGTAGCCTAAACGTAAAAAGAAGGGATATTTATGGGGAGATGATATATACAGAGCAAATTTTTTATGTTTACTATTATACCCCTTTGTATATTACTAATACGTTCGTTTCCCTTTAACATCTTCCAATGATTAGCAGAATCTTTAAAACATAATTAAAACATTCATCTTTCCAAATTAAAAAATGGAAATATTATTTTCCTTTGATTAACAATAATTAATAACTCATGTAAATAAGCGACTTAGTAGAAACATAATTAAGTATTCACATGTATTTATGTTATAAAAATTTGTATATTAGTTTTAAGAACAAAAAAAAATTAATAATGTTTTTAATTCGTTAAATATACTATTTTCCACATTGTTGGGCATACATACCGCTTGTACACCTATGTATCATTAATTCTCCAACTTTAATAATTTGCTTTGATAAATAATAAAAATAAAAGAAGAACATGTTGAATGTAATAAAAAATAAATATTCCAATTGGTAGTAGTAACCAGTGACCATGGAATTTGTAGTGCAACAACTAAGTTTTAAAAGAAAATTTCATAAGTGACCATCATCATCTATAGAATTACGTGAAAGGTGAAGCAAAAACAGATATAAAAAAGGTGATTAAACAAGAAGGTAATTTAGAATTGGTCATCAATTAATATAACATATAAATTAACATGTGCGTTTAATAAACAATTTCATCTACTTTTCGACAAACTCCACCGAAAATTTTTGCTGGAATTTCTTATTTTTCAGATTATATGGTCATGAGAGTCAAATAAAAATTAAAAGTTTGAAGTAATATTAAAAAATTAGAGTAATTAATTATATTTTCATCAAGTAACTGTTGGATACCACGTAGTGATTAAATCATAACATAAACATATAATTTCCAGGTTAACACGTAATTGCATGACATATTACAACGAAACAATTAACAAGTGTGCAGAAAATTAAATAAGATGAACCTCAATAGCAATTTTGCAGAATTTTAATTGATGTAAAGACGAGGCAATGGTTGGACCATCTTTCCTTAAGATCAATATGTCCGGCCTTTAGCTTCGAGCCCTCCCGTGGACACTGACCTCCAAGATACAACGTCTATCGCTTAGACCAGCTTTGAAGCAGAAGCTCGCCCCTCGTTCGAACTCTAGTGATATTTGCAAGAACTCTAAAAGAATGCTAATGCTATGAAAGAATGTAGAAAAACTTTTTTTTTTTTATTTCATCATTTTACCCAAGCCTATAGAGCTCTATCTATAGGCTTCAAAACACGAGAGCCATTACACTCATTCAAAGGAGAATTGATTTCCATCATTACAAGACAATAAAATCCTCTTGTAACATTTTTTCCATTATGGGGTTTTAAGCACCTACTAAATAGGTCTTTAAACACCCACTAAATTGGTCTTCAATACCAATTTATATCCCACACTAAATTGGTCTACACCAATTTCAAAATGGTCTTCAATACCATTTTAATTTCATGAAAATTCTCCAACAATCCCCCACATGAGTGTAATTAGCAAAAAAATGCGCGTGAGCCTAACAATGCTATATGCAACTTAAGAGTCTTGCAGGAACTTGTTGCCTCAGGAGAGGTGGTTATCAGCCTTGAACCTTCCTTAGTGAAATACCATCGGATATACTTGCCAATCAGTGGACGCGATGCCTTGAACTGCTCAGCGTTTTGTGTATACCAAGACAATGATACTCACACAACTCATTCCAATATCACTTTGGTCCTTTCGTTGTTGTCCATTTTGGCCGTGGACTGTCTTGGAATGTTTCATCGAACGCTCTAGAGATTTAGCCCTTTAACTCATCTCATAGAAGTGGCCCCCTTCACATTCGATATAGGTGATCTCTCATAAGAGGTATCCTGTCATACCCCACTTGTACTCACAAGTCATAAGGATCATTAAAACTTTAAGTTTTCCTCACCATGTACAGGTCTATCACTCTTTCATCATAGGAATAGGGTAGGAACTCAATTTCCCGAGTGCTTGGTTCGACCTCAATCTCACAATTCGGTTGTCCCTTTGAACTTGCAAATTGAGGTTTCCAATTCAAGTAGGGTTGCCATCATGGATTTAAGTCTTTCGTGGGCTTCAATCCCATTCCCCTCGATGAATTCACTACTCGGTCTCTCGGAAGACCTTTCGTCAATGAATATGTTAGATTCTCTTTAGATCTCACAAAATCTAAAGATATCGCCCTGGTTTTCATCAGTTGACGTTCGCTTTTGTGTCTTCGACGAATATGTCGAGACTTCCTATATTATACATTATTTTGTGCTCTTCTTATAGCTGTGGTACTATCCAATGTGCGCTAATAGGAGGCACAGGTTTTGGCCACATCAGAATATCTTGAAGAAAATTCCGAAGCCAATCCGCCTCATCTGCAGAAAGATTCAACGCTATGAACTCAAATTCCATAGTTGATCTTGCTATGCAGGTTTGCTTACACGATTTTCAAAAAATCGAAGCCCCTCCAATAGTGAATATGTATCCACTCGTAGATCTTATATTCTTGGAGTCGTCAATCCAGTTTGCATCAGAATATCCTTCTATAACAGCTGGATCTCGGGTATAGTGCAATCCATAGTTAGCAGTATGTCTTAGATATCTAAGTACTCTAACTATCGCTTTCCGGTGCTCTTCACTGGGATTGATTGTATACATACTCAGTCTATTCGCTGAGTTTGTAATATTAAGTCTAGTGCAATTCATAAGGTACATGAGACTGCCTATGATCCTTGAATATTCCAATTGTCGCACATCTTCTCCAAGGTTCTTGTGCGTATTGGACACCACTTCAACTTGTGTTTTCGCTATGGCCTCACTTCCTTTGTCAAACTTATCAAGACTTTTCTCGATGTAATGACTTTGGGAGAGTGCATACCCATCTGAAGTTTTGGTGATTTTTCATCCCAAATATTACCTCAGCAAGACCCAAGTCTTTCATGTCAGCATCATCTCGATAATCATGTCATCTACGTAGAGACAAACTATTACATAGTCTTTCTTATCTCCTTTCACGTAGACGCATTTATCGCAGTGATTTATACGAAAGCCATTTGACATCATTACATTGTCAAATCTTTCATGCCACAGTTTAGGTGCTTGTTTCAATCCATATAATGATTTTACAAGTTTACACACCTGGTGCTCTTTACTTGGAACCACAAACACTTTATGTTATTCCATGTAAATTTCCTCTTCAAGGTCTCCATTTAGAAACGACGTTTTCACATCCATTTGATGGATCTCAAGATCAAACAATGCCGCAAAAGCAATGATCAACCTGATTGACGCTTTACTGGAAACATGAGCATAGGTATCAAAATAGTTGACACCCTCTGTTTGTCTATACCCCTTGGCTACAAGCCTCGCTTTGTGTTTGTCAATGGTACCAACAACTTTCATCTTCCTCTTGAAGATCCACTTATTACCTAATGGTTTACTTCCCTCTGGAAGATCCACTAGTTCCCAAGTTAGGTTTTGTAAGATAGAATCTCTCTTACTGTTAACCGCTTCTTTCCAAAGAGCTGAGTCCGGTTATAAGACATTGCTTCTTCGAAAGTAGCCAGATCCTTTTCTAACACGTATGTCAGAAAATATGAGCCAAAAGATTTCTCTTTTCTAGCTCTTATTCCTGCTCGAATTTTCTTCTTCTTTGTCTTGAGAGTCACTCTCCCCCACATTCCTTTCATATTCCTTCACGGATCGAGTTTTGTGGGGAAATATCTCCTCGAAGAAAGAAGCATCTCGAGCCTCAATGATAGTATTTATGCTCATTTCAGAGTTGTATGACTTGTGTACAAAAAATCGATAGGCGCTACTATCCTGCGCATAACCGATGAATACACAGTCTACTGTCTTAGGTCCTATCCTTGTCCTTTTAGGGGGAGAAATGGGAACCTTGGCAAGATAGCCCCAAACCCTTAAGAACTTGTAGCTAGGCGCGTGACCTTTCCCCAATTCAAAAGGCGTTTAATCCAACTTTTTGTGCGGTAGTCTATTTAGCACATAGTTGGCGGAGAAAATAGTTTTCCCCAACATGTTCTGCGTTAAGCTAGAACTAATGAGCATAGCATTCATCATTTCATTAAGCGTTCTATTCTTCCTTTCTGCAATACCATTTTGCTCGGGAGTATATGGCGCTGTGGTTTGATGAATGATTCCATTCTCACCACGAAGTTGTGCAAATGATTACTCATATTCACCTTCTTGGTCACTTCGAAGATTTTATATCTTCTTTCCAAGTTGGTTCTCAACTTCATTCTTATAATGAATGAACATGTCAATTGCTTCGTCATTACTTCTCATTAAGTAGACATAGCAATATCTAGTACAATCATCAATAAACGTTATCAAATAACCTTTACTGACTCTAGATTGCACAGATCATAGATCACATACATCAGTATGAATCAAACTCAACGGTTCAGTGCTTCTTTCTATAGAGTGAAGAATTGACCAACTGTCTCTAACAGTTACACATCAACAAAAGTACTAGCCTCATTACTAGACTTATTTTTAGGCGCTATAGTCGTAGACATCTTAAAAGAATACTAGACGAATAGCCCTTGCTACAAGCATACCACCCCCAGATAGGATGACTTTATACGAGTCAGACACAAGTCTGAATCTCGAGATTCTTTCAGATCTCTGGGACATGAAGCACCTCTTTAAGAGTTAAAACCTTTTGACGAGGTCAACTTCATTACCATTTTTCTCTTGCCTTCAACTTTAGAGACTGCAGAGTCTCCCATGTAACACTGCTCCTTCTCCACTAGTTGATAGGTCTTAAATGTCTATCGAGTAGCCCCATCGTCTACCCGCCATGAGTTGAAGTTTCCTCCAACCTGACTCATTCTTGACACAACTGCACTCCAATTGCACGCTATTATCAGAGTTATTGGCTCGCTTATGCAACATTTTCATGTGCACGCTTGCCCTTCTTATTCTTCACTGCTTTTTACTTCTCATACGATGCCCAAAGATCCCTTGCGGATTTTTTTGGGGAATACACATGAAAAAGTGCATCGTTCAGAGAGTTGAAAACATAGATTCGACAGAGGTTGACTCTATTGAGCCAAATCTCTATTATTGCAGCAGATTGAGGATCCTCTTGATCTTCCCCTGATTTCTCCTCATTAAGAAACCTTTCCAAGTTTAGGGCAGTCAGAAAGAACATCATCTTCTGTTGCCAATGTTGAAAGTTGGGACATTTCAACTTTTTCGGTTTCTCTATTTGAGAATACTGCATAGTGGTCCTCATGACCAGCATAACGACCTCAACACCGTTAGCTTTCTTTTGTGGGGTTTCCACGTTCATAGTGTTCATTTTGTTTGAACTTACTTCAGCTATTTAAGCTGAAAAATTCTCAACTCAAATACTTATACAGATATTCCCGGTTTTTTCTGGTGGGTTTTTTAAGCCCGTGTTAGAACCAGAATCCTGACAAAATATTAAGTTCCCAGGCCGGTGGCGGGACGAATCCTCTTAAGTACCACTTTTCTAGACAGAACAATCCGTATATGTATTCTCACTTTGAATTTTATTCACAATAATTCACAAGTCTCAGTACTTGGAATAATTTCGCAAAACTTCACAATAATCCAAGTCTCAATACTTGAAATTTCATTGCAAAAATTTACAACAAATCACAAGTCTAAAAAACTTGGAATACTTTTTTGCAAAAGAAAAAATCACAAGTCTCAATACTTGGAATTTTCTTCACAATAATTCACAAGTCTCAATACTTGGAATATTCTTCACAATAATTCACAAGCCTCAATACTTGGATTTATTATTAATTCACAAGTCTCAAAACTTGGAATTTTTCTTCTTTTCCTTGAATAATTCACAAGTCTCAATACTTGGAACATTTTATTTATTTTATTTTATTTTTCCTTAAGAATAATTCACAAGTCTCGATACTTGGAATAATTTTTTTTTTCTTTCTCATGTCTCAATACTTGGAATTCTCACAATTCTATTCCTCATAATTATATTTCCGCATGAAGGGCTCCTTTTTGCAATTTTTTTTTTCAAAACTTGTGGGCCACAATTCTAATTTTCCTTTTGATGGTGCTGGTGATTGGGTCTTTGAGGAAGATTTCATTGTTCAAAACATAAACAATACACATGGAGAATTGAAGAATTGATGGACGTAAAATGGATTAACTTTTTAGGAGCTTTCTTTTAGTTTATTCATAATGATACTAATTGTGTAGTTAGCCGAACTTTTATTATTATTCTTTATTTTTTCATTACTCTAATTTCTGGGTTACTTTGGCAAATGCTTTCAATTCATATAGGTAATGAGCACGTAGTTATTGTAAATGAATATTCTTAGTGCATTTATTGGTTATGTGATCAATTCAAATTCTTATGTATCAGAGTCTTATAAAAGAAGTTGATATTATGTAGCAACACAAGTTAGAGTTAGTAATTTTACATAATGTTGTATTTATCTTTGATATACTCTATCAAACTAGCTGCTTAATTATTTGCCAGGTTCTCTCTAAGATTAATGTTTTTTTTAGTCTAATGCTCCAATCAAAGGGCTAAGAGCTCTCAAAATAAAGAAATTACAGAGAAATGTTATTACGAATTTTGTCGTATTGATGTTTCTTTCAGTCAAATGCTTTAATAAAAAGGACAAAGAGTTATCAGAAATTGTTAAGAATGCATGAAGATTGGTTCAAGAAACTCACTCATATAACTCATGTGCATTTTGGAGTTTCTTAACAATTCCTAAATTTATAATAGTATCAAGTTATATAAAATAAAACTTATAATGAAATACTCTTAACAATAAACCACGACTTGCACGCGGTCCGAGCGTGCGTAGGTTTGCTAGTTAAATTAAATTGAAATCGAACAACTTACGCCATATAGACTTATGGTCTTTTGTTTAGTAAAGTGAGGTTTATCAAGGGTAGTTTGGTCTTTTCAGTTGTTTGATCCATCTCCATTATCGAAAAGACACACACAGACCAGACCAGACCATCAAAAGGAATGACAATGGCAGCAGCGGGGATTCAGTTTCAAGGCATGTTTCTTTCTACATCATTCTTCAAACACTCACAATCATCATCTGTTCATACACGGCAACAGCCACAACTCCGGCGCATCATCTGTTCATCAGACACTCACAACAACAACAACAACAACAAAAGGCTCTGGAAAGTCGGAGAATATCCTGGCGTCAGTCAATTCGATGATATTACCAACCAGAAGAAGAAGAAGAAGAGAACCCCCATTAAGAACATCAAAAAGAAATTAGACAAGAAGAATAATGCCAAAGCTTGGGCTAATACTGTCACTGAAGCCCTCTCTGATGCCATCCAAAATAAACAATGGCTCCGTGCCCTTCAGGTATCAAATCTTGTATCATACACCAATTACAATTAAATAGCTTTACCAAGATTCTGACTCTATATGTATCAGGTATTTGAAATGCTAAAGGAGCAATCTTTTTATCAACCAAAAGAAGGAACATATATGAGGCTCCTCGTACTTCTTGGTAGATCTGGACAGCCGGAACAAGCCTCTCTGCTTTTTCATGAAATGCTTCAACAAGGATTGGACCCCACCTCACAACTCTATACAGCCTTGCTTGCTGCCTACTGTAGGAGCAATCTCATCGATGAAGCCTTTTCCATTCTTCAACATATGAAGTCCCTTCCTCTTTGCCAGCCTGATGTTTATACTTACAGTATACTAATCAAGGCCTGTGTCGATGCTTGCTGTTTTCAACTTGTGGAATCCCTCTACGATGACATGGCCCAACGTCTAATTGCTCCCAACACTGTTACTCAGAACATAGTGCTCAGTGGTTACGGAAAGGCAGGCAAGTATCACGAAATGGAGAACATCCTTACCGGAATGCTCAACAGTACCACAAGCAAACCTGATGTCTGGACTATGAATACTATTCTTAGCTTGTTCGGGAATGGGGGTCAAATTGAAATGATGGAAACATGGTATGAGAAATTCAGGAATTTCGGTATCGAGCCAGAAACACGTACTTTCAATATTCTCATTGGTGCTTATGGAAAGAGAAGAATGTACGATAAGATGTCATCTGTTATGGAATACATGCGTAGACTTTCATTTCCTTGGACAACGTCAACGTACAATAATGTTATAGAGGCATTTTCAGATGCCGGTGATGCAAAAAACATGGAGTATACATTCGATCAAATGCGATCTGAAGGAATGAAGGCAGACACCAAGACCCTCTGCTGTATCATTAGAGGGTATGCCAATGCTGGCCTATTTCATAAGGTGATCAGTACTGTTCAGTTGGCAGCAAGATTGGAGATCCCTGAAAATACCGCCTCCTTTAATGCTATAATATATGCTTGCTCAAAAGCAGAGGATTTGATGGAGATGGAAAGGTCCTTCAAGAGAATGAAAAGTAAGCAATGCCAACCAGATTCAACAACTTACTCTATAATGATAGATGCATTTCGAAACGAAGGTATGAATGACAAGGTCTATGATCTGGAGCAAGAAATGCAAATGATGACTGTGAAGCTTTCTAAAAGAGACGATGATGTTGAATGAAAGGCTCCATTTTACGTCAAGAAAGTGTTGATCTGAGCAATGCTGGCCTAACTAATATGGAACCATGCAAGAGCTTTTGTCCGAGTTATTTCCAATTGAATCTCATTTTAAAAGAAGTTCTCTCTAATGCACGTTGACGGTGGATGAAGCCACTGAAGCCTATCCTTTCTTTGCAAAATTAATGGTTGGCCGCAGCCTCAGTGAATTGACTGACATACCAGACGATTTGTGGACAACTTGGATACCTCAGATTTCTAAGGCATTGTCATTCATATGATATGGGAGAATTGGGTTCCCAAATATTGAGTGCTCAGCCAGAAAAGCAGTATATTGCTAGCCTCCAAGAAATGTGCTGAACCCAATTTCGTGGTCAAACAATGGTATCTTTGACTATTTACAACATTGTATCTCTGTGAACCTGGAAAGACTTGAAATTTCTTCCCAAATGAAAATAAATGCTGGAATTTGTTTGACATGTATAGATTAGGATAGCTAGAAGTAGAAACGTATTTTGGCGGATTCATTATGTAGCAGCTGAAAAACCAGAAATACTTCAAGTGGTTGAAAATTGGGGGATGCCATTATCACGAATCTATTGAAAATGAGGACTGATGTTAGCATAAAAACTAGATGAGTATCTCATTCGCTGAATCCAGTAGGTGAGTATCTCGATCGTCGGTGAACTTACCAACGCCAACCTTGATGAGTTCCCTCGCTGGGAGTTGGATTCCAGTTACTCTTTTTCTCCTCTTCCAATCAGTTTTCTATTTCCATTTACCTCTGTTAGCAGTCCTTTGGCAAATTTCGAGATTCTTTCATTTTATTCCAGTTGCTTCTTTTATTTTTGATGGCAGGCATGTGTTGTCTTTGCCAACCATTTGTATCAGAAAATTGAGTTTAGAATTGGCATATTATATTGAAGAGCGATAATCAGAGAATTATATTTTGAAAAGCGTTCATGTTGAATGTTATCAGGCACAAGATTAAGTCTTCCACACTTATGTTGTAATCACAAAAACTTTTCCTAGATTTTAAATAACTAGAAAGACACTCCATAATTTTCAGAAAAAACTAAAACATAAATATTTATTTCTATTGTTTTCCAGTATAGAGGGTTTGACGTTTTCATCCCTAATAATAATAACAATTATTATAATAATTGCTACTTTTATCATTCGAATGAAACAGGAAAGCAACGCAAGTTTGGAAGAACTCATTGTATTTGACGCAAAAATAACGGGAAAACAACTGTCGAGGAAAATTAAAGAGGTATAATAAAGTTGTAGTCATGAAATAAATAAAAAGGGACAATTACGTTACACTTGTTGAGGTTTGGTTCCAGTAATTCTAATGAAAGTCAGATAGACCTTCCTAAAGGCTTCTATAATATAATTTGCCACTGTAGATTTTGCACGTATCAATTTTCATAGAGCATTAGCCACCCCATGGACAGTGACTTCTGCTTCCACATGGCAGATGTTTTTCACCAGCAAACCAACAGTTGAGAGATTAAAATAGGCATGCGACACAAATCTTGGCCAGCCACATGTTGAGTTTGATGAACTGAACCAGTAATTAGCTGCATGGAAGAATCAAAGAGAAAGCTGTTAAAATTTGTTGCAGAATCATGCACTACTAATGGTTTGGGCTCAGAGGATGAAGAGCAGTTTTACCTTTTCCAAAGTAGTGGTTCCTATTAAGTTGATCTAGAATCCGTAATGTGAATTCAACGTATATTTTAGATGCAGGAGGAAGGTTCTGCGATTCAGCTAAAGTTAGATATAGCGAGATATAGCTCCCAGCGCCGGTTCCTTTTCCCCTAGGATAGAGCTGTATCTTCCTGCATATTAATGTTCATATAAAAAATATTATCTTTTGGGATATCTAACTATGGAACCTCTCCTAAGGTTCGAATGATAGATGATGTAATTATCCCCTGTTCTTTTCAGTTTCTTGATGCATTAACATAACAGATGATGAGAAATATATACCATTTGTGATCAGCAGCATTGAATGGTTTGGAGTCTATGCATTCTTCAGTCAAATTGGAGAAATTCTCGAACCTAAAAGTGTTTTTATAGCTTATTGCATCTTTTATCATCGATAGACTTTCTCCCTTTCCAGTGTGTTTTTCTTGACAGACATAAACCTCTGCTCCAAACACGCACGTGTCGTTGATCAGATATCCGTTGGCAGAATCGTTGAAGGTTTTGTGAGGTATGAACTTATCGAAGCCACATTCGAGCTTCATCCCATGGAAGCGCCTCCCTTTTTCGGCCGTTTCTAATTGTAATGACAGGAGATGTTGGCTATTATTTATGCACCAAATTGAATCGAATACTTTGGTGAGCGTTGAACAAAATACATCATTAATGACTTACCTTGAAGAGTTAAGTAGATGTCTTTATTCTGATCAAGCAAAAACAATCGAAAAATTGCTCTGATCTCCCAACCTGGAGGAAGTGAATTGCCTTCAGAAATCACTAGGTAAAGGGAAATATGATCAGTAATGCCTTTGTTTTTGTTTCCATTTGGGTGAAGAACCAATTTCCTGCAAGTTTTGAACATTGGTTATTGATGAACTGGTTTGAGAGCCTTGACAAGGCCAACTATTGAAAATGACATATTTATTAAACGAATAAAAGCATAAAACCCCATATACTATGCCCATGTTGCACTTTGCTCCTTTACTTTTTTTTCTCTTGCAACTTTCCTCATGTACTACGTATAAATAAGACTTTTTGCCCTCTGATCGAATTTCTAGCGAATTTTCACCGAATTTCGAAACGTGAACATGGGGTTCATTGCAGTTTAACCTCAAGTTCAATAAAATGCCCTCTTTTTCCTTCATGTTTTTGTACTTTTATTTAAATTTTAAACCCTAGCTTTAATTATTAAAATTTAGGGTTCAGAAATTAAGAAAATATAACAAATATAGCAGTGAAAAGAGGACATTTTGCTAAATTTGATGTTAAATCGTGATGTAGCCATATGTTCACGTTTCAAATTTTGGCGAAAATTGACAGGAAATTCTACCAGTGGAAAAAAAAACTGCAATCAATAGATGAAGGGGCAAAGTGCTTATTTATCTATAATACAAGAGGCAAGTTGGCAAAAAAAGAGATAGGGGATTTGATGCTTTTATTCCTTTATTTAATTAAAGGGTCAATTGCATTTCGCCCCTTAATGTTTTGGGTGTTTTGCGAAGGGCCTCTTAACGTTTCAAAAAGAGTACTTTGCCCCCTAATGTCTGTAAAAATATGCGATTTGCCCCCTGATGCCAAATCTAATTGATGAAAAGACAGCCACGTGACAAAAATGAACGGTAGATCAAGGACTCCAGGGGCAAACTACAAGCGTTAGGAGGCAAAGTGTTCTTTTCGAAACGTTAGGGGGCACTTCGCAAAACACCCAAAAGATAGGGAGTGATCGCAATTGACGCTAAATTAAATTGAGGTTTAGAATCCATTTTACCATTTGTATCCTCCAGCCTCAAAGTCACTCGTAATGTACTTCTCTATGTTGTCCTTCGCGAGTTGTGAGAAAGACTGAATTTTGACTATATAATGATTGGGATGTGCATCTGAAACTGTTCTTGAAACCCCTATGTGAAGACAGACAAATGGTTGATTAAGAATGAAAGAAAAATAAATGGAAAGAGAAAGGAAACTGCACCAAGGTAGGAAGAGTAAGGCAAGAGTCGCTTACCATCAAGGTCAAGGGATGAGAGATTCGACATAGTAATAACAAAATATGTTGAAAGATAAAGTCGAGGTGGCCTTTTCTTCTGATCGATGCAAATCTAGTACTGGAAATTGAGTTTTAAAGGAAGAAAGACCACAACTCGGAGGAGTTATTCTTTTCTTTATTATCGTTTATCCCATCAAACAAGACTTCATTTGGTATTTGTTTGATGAAGGCAATGTACTTACACCTTCACAAGATTCCATGCTTCTTAGGTGATACCACGTACTTAAGTTGGTATTAATATTAGCAATATGAAATTCACGAATTGGTTTCAGATATTCTGTTAAAATTTTATTCAATGGAGAGAAATGGGCAATAAGATTCAAGAAACACTTAAAAGAAATGAAGATGACAAAAATAATTTACTCTATTAATTCACAGGGAAAAATCTTTCAAAGTTCAAATAACTAACAACATATTGTTAAATGGCCATCCTCTGTTCCAACAAGGAAAAGCCGTGAAAACGGTAGAATGCTAATAGCTGACAACACAGACAAGTTCTTGGATTCCCCATCGACCATATACAGATGTTGAGGTGTAGCACGATACTGCCCGTCCTGCAAGACAAAAAATACAATTGAATAATCAAGAACAGGAAGAAAATAGAGAAAGAACTCGACCAAAACATAAGAGACAAAAGCAGCGAAAATGATGCAATTAAAAATGACAACCAAAAACTATTTTCAAGAAGAATTTTATGTGCTGCAGTAAGAATGTAGGAAATTACTTTCTGTGGTGAAGGATAGGATCATAGAGAATGTTTTACGATAACGTCTAGTAATATGGACGTTTTTAACATGATCTGCTAGTTTACTGTTAGCATGAATAGTCACATTATGGATCAACACGTAAGATATTAGGATAACCAATTATGAAATGCAGACAATTCCCAGTCAAGGAGACATTTCTACGCTCTTCTTATTCGAATATTAAGATTCCTTCTTGTTTTGGGAGGGATTGGAGTTGATGCAGGACATGTTAATGACATTCAGCTAAGCAGCCAAACAGGTATATACAACACACACAGAGGGAGGAAGGGAGGGAGGGAGAGACGTACTTCATCCGCAGAGCTGTGTAAAGAAGAAAGTCCGATTTTATTTTTACATATGGAGATCACATTTTGCCCCCAAACTGAGAAACCAGATACTCCATCACTGTAACCTCTGAAAACTGCGTATTCTGCTGTCCAATTCCTGTGAATTCAAAAAAGACCATCAGTAAAGCGCACAATTATGTATGACATCTAAAAGGACAAGTTTGCTAAAAAGGATTCCCATTAATATTCATCAGTCTCATCTAAAGTATCCAGTAAAAATGAAATTGGTGCAGAATTAGGGATTAGAATTCACATGCTGAGAAAAAGATGATGACAGATAAAAGGGCATTTCAGAAAAAAGCACATGATGCTCCATCCTTCCATGCTTAAGCATGAGTTTACAAATGAACCTGTGCATGTCCATATAAAGCAACACGTTCCACGTAAAATAAAGTATAATCACATAGGCATAATGAATGTAAATGAGCAATTCGCCTAACATGCACACTCATACAGTTTTTCAATATAAACTCAAATTATCTCCAGACATCTCTCCACATAATCTCCTTGATTGTCATTTTTTGACAAACAGCTAGAATGAGAGAATCGACATTTGCAGTTTTTACCAAGATTCCTCATTATCTTCTGGATATTTATAACAAACTACCTAGTTCATATTCCCATATGCTAAATTATGCTACTCATTCATAATAGTATCCAGGAAATTTAGTCATTGAAGTTACAAGTTCTCATTCCCATCATATGGTATTAAGTTGTGACAAGCATAAGCAGTTAAATAACACGAAAGCTTATTTTTCTATGCTATTGATGTTTTTCATTCGTAAGAAAAACTGACTTGACCAATTGCAATCAGAGGAAAGAAAGCATGTTTTGCATAAGTTGCAAAACATCCCCATGTAAAAGACAATCCCTGTGATTTCAAAAGAAGAAAGGGACCAAATCCCCCTTTTATTTGCGGGCGCGGGGGTCTTCCTATTTATATTTCACGGGTGTTTTTTTTGCAACTTACGCAAAGAACAAAGTTTCCAATAAGGGGATTTTAATGCCAAAAAGCCTAAAACAATAAATTACCTTCTCAAATCCCAAATTCGCAGAGTTTTGTCAAGAGAGCTGGAAACAAGCAGGTTATCGGACGCTGCAGGGATTGAAAAACTATAATAAATTTAGTGTTCTTCTAGGATTTACATCCACAGGGAGCATACCTTGGTCACATATCCATCATGTCCCTGCCATCCTGCAATAATTTTTCCACTTCTCATGTCATAAAGCCTGCAGTAACCAGTACTAGATGCAGCTGCAATCCAGATGGAGTGGCAATGGTTTCACTGGCATAGACCTTCGAAGAACCAAAAGAGCAGATGGATGATATAAGGGAGGGAAACCTGAGTCAGAGTATTCACTCCCCCAGAGATGAAGTTTCTGGCATCAATGAATCTGTAAGCCATAGAGGTAATTCAGAAAGTATATGCATAAAGAGGCTTGACCCTTCTTCTAAAACTGGGATTACCTGAGAGACCCATTTCCAGTACCAACAACAAGTCGATCGACGAATTCCAAGTGGTTCATAGTGGTGTATGAGTTTCCATGAAATGGAGTACTAAGCATTCCATTTGATAATGGATTAAAATGAAGCATATTGTCTTCATCTCTACCCATCAACTGGGTTGAAGTTAAAGAGCTCTCAGAAAGTACAGAAATTGGTTTTGCTGTTTGTCCATTCCATATATGTACTGTTCCATCACAAGAAGCTACCCTTAGATTTAACACCTTGGCATCCACAAAAGCCCATTTACAACCCGATTGGACATATTTTGCAGTGAAACTTGAAACCTACAAGGCAAAATTACGACCCAAAAAGTTACAGGACCAAAATTAATTGGCAAAAAAAGCATTTCTGCCTTGATATATTTATAGATTACCTTTTTGCTTTTATCTTCCTTGACTAAACACGAAAAACAGTTTTAAATTTTTCTTTAAGAAAAATTGAAGAAATTTTCAGATATAATGAAAATATTTAATATAACCTTTTAATTAATTTTCCGAAATCTTGAACTGCAATTTTTTGTAGAAATATGTGAAGAGTTTAACGCTCTTTATATACAACATATGGATAAGATATGATATGGACACTGTCACATGAATTTTCAGAATTTCAAAATACGTCATAAGTCACAACTGATATATGAGTGTAGCCTAAACGTAAAAAAGAAGGAATATTTATGAAATAACTTTTGAAAGATATTTAGATGTAGTACATATAAAACATGACCCAACATTAACTTCACTTGTTATTTTTGAATGGGTAAGTAAGATGATAAGATATTATGAAAATTTTGACATTTGACATAAATATTGATTGATAAAGAGGGAAAGAAAAAGAAGAGAAGTTAAAAAAGTGGATCTTAAAGTAATATACATTTTGGTTTTGGCAATATGGTTAGCTCTTGTCAATTGTTATCAACTTCACTGTAACTATTCACATGTTTAACAAGTGGCGTCCTCCCGCTAAACTACTTTTTAAAAGAAAGTGCGGTTTTAGGCGATCTTTCGCATTATTATATATCTATTATTAATATAAAGAAACAGGATTTGTCTCACAAAATAGTAGTTAAATTGAGTTTTTTACACTAATTACCCTCAAGTTAGTGCTGACTCCAAAAATCAACGTTTGATTCAGGGGCAGTATTGGAAAAATTTGTGGAAAAAAATTCAGTTCTCATACAAAAATTGTGTTTTCCGAATATACCCCCAATTTGTTGTATTTTTGCAACTTAAAATTTGTACAATTGTGGTATTTCCTCACCCCCACTATCAACTCAACAACTTCTCCACTTCCAACTCAAACAAGTCCTCTCTCTCCTAACCAAAACAGAACAGAGTCTCCGATATTTCTTCTTTGTTTCAATTGCAAATGCAAAGGGTTTACACTTTTGGTATATTATCTAATTCAATTGCACATTTGATCAGAATAGTTCGTCTCTCCCCTACCCAACAGACCCGAATTTAACCAAAACCTTACTTCTTGGGTCCAACAATTGGCGAAGGATTTACTGAAGCATTACGATTGAGGTGTTTCCTCTTCAATTGCAGGAATTCGTCTTTCTTTTTTTTTCCTTTACAAATTCGCTTAATTGTTTTTCAGCGTTTCGGGTTTGGCTTTTTGTTTTGGCATATTGTCGAACAGTTTGTGATCATGTTAAAACTTCATTTCTTCATATTTTTCAATATTTTGAGAAACAATGGCATAAAACAAATTGGATGCATTAATTTACAATCTTTCTCTCTTTATTTGTGGAATACAATCAGGTTCATAAAGTTAGATGTGGGATCTCATGTGCATATATATATTTTTTTTTTTAGAGCTACTTCCTGTTAAATGCTTAGTTTTTTCTGATATTTATAAAGAGAAAATATTTGACTGCAGCAAAGGGACAGAGAGGAGGTGGTTGGTTGCTGAAGAAAAGTTTATGTAGGTATTCATTTTCCTCCTTATATGTAATGAATTCAGATTTATCTTATACGTTCTTACCAGTCACCTTTCTCTGTGTATTTTGTTGGGAAAGAAGAATAAGGTCTCAACTGTTCTAATTATAAGTTTCATATTTCAAGTTATCATGGTGGGATTTGCAGACTGAATTCACTCCAACGGCCGGTTTGTACCTTGAGTATTAATTTTTGACCTTTACTTGAGAGTCACAATCGATTTATCAGTCGTCAGTCAGTTATTGAATACCTTTGCTTATTATAGTTGATTCTTCATGGTTAAATTGTGTCAATATTACATTATCTAACATCGATTTAACCAGAACAGTACTTTTTTACTATGATTGCCTGATTGTTGAAATCTATTTTTTTGTCAGATTTTGGTTGCCAACTCTGATATTCTGTTGGGTTTTCTTTGACTTTTTCATTTTTTTTTTACGGTGCAATACATGGCATGCAAATGTTCTTGCTTACTGTACATTATTCAAACTTGGAATGAAAACTAGGAATTATATGTGAAAGCTTCAAAGTTTGCACTCATCCTGCTATTCGGTGCTATACGGTTTATCTGGACTTTAAATGGTTTCCAGATGACTAAGAGTATTATATACCGAGTTTTTGTTAATATTTTTCTTGAGTTGAATTCAGTTTTGATTTATTTAAAACTTATTTCTTTGATTTGTTTTGTTGTTTACAAAATATGGAGCACAACTCCTGTTGATGATGTCTACTTGCATTGAGTTTGTGTATATATATAACAAATGCTTCCTTGGTTTGCTTGGTGTTCACTAATCAGGGACAAAACTCATGGTGCTGGTGATTGGGTCTTTGAGGAAGATTTCATTGTTCAAAACATAAACAATACACATGGAGAATTGAAGAATTGATGGACGTAAAATGGATTAACTTTTTAGGAGCTTTCTTTTAGTTTATTCATAATGATACTAATTGTGTAGTTAGCCGAACTTTTATTATTATTCTTTATTTTTTCATTACTCTAATTTCTGGGTTACTTTGGCAAATGCTTTCAATTCATATAGGTAATGAGCACGTAGTTATTGTAAATGAATATTCTTAGTGCATTTATTGGTTATGTGATCAATTCAAATTCTTATGTATCAGAGTCTTATAAAAGAAGTTGATATTATGTAGCAACACAAGTTAGAGTTAGTAATTTTACATAATGTTGTATTTATCTTTGATATACTCTATCAAACTAGCTGCTTAATTATTTGCCAGGTTCTCTCTAAGATTAATGTTTTTTTTAGTCTAATGCTCCAATCAAAGGGCTAAGAGCTCTCAAAATAAAGAAATTACAGAGAAATGTTATTACGAATTTTGTCGTATTGATGTTTCTTTCAGTCAAATGCTTTAATAAAAAGGACAAAGAGTTATCAGAAATTGTTAAGAATGCATGAAGATTGGTTCAAGAAACTCACTCATATAACTCATGTGCATTTTGGAGTTTCTTAACAATTCCTAAATTTATAATAGTATCAAGTTATATAAAATAAAACTTATAATGAAATACTCTTAACAATAAACCACGACTTGCACGCGGTCCCAGCGTGCGTAGGTTTGCTAGTTAAATTAAATTGAAATCGAACAACTTACGCCATATAGACTTATGGTCTTTTGTTTAGTAAAGTGAGGTTTATCAAGGGTAGTTTGGTCTTTTCAGTTGTTTGATCCATCTCCATTATCGAAAAGACACACACAGACCAGACCAGACCATCAAAAGGAATGACAATGGCAGCAGCGGGGATTCAGTTTCAAGGCATGTTTCTTTCTACATCATTCTTCAAACACTCACAATCATCATCTGTTCATACACGGCAACAGCCACAACTCCGGCGCATCATCTGTTCATCAGACACTCACAACAACAACAACAACAACAAAAGGCTCTGGAAAGTCGGAGAATATCCTGGCGTCAGTCAATTCGATGATATTACCAACCAGAAGAAGAAGAAGAAGAGAACCCCCATTAAGAACATCAAAAAGAAATTAGACAAGAAGAATAATGCCAAAGCTTGGGCTAATACTGTCACTGAAGCCCTCTCTGATGCCATCCAAAATAAACAATGGCTCCGTGCCCTTCAGGTATCAAATCTTGTATCATACACCAATTACAATTAAATAGCTTTACCAAGATTCTGACTCTATATGTATCAGGTATTTGAAATGCTAAAGGAGCAATCTTTTTATCAACCAAAAGAAGGAACATATATGAGGCTCCTCGTACTTCTTGGTAGATCTGGACAGCCGGAACAAGCCTCTCTGCTTTTTCATGAAATGCTTCAACAAGGATTGGACCCCACCTCACAACTCTATACAGCCTTGCTTGCTGCCTACTGTAGGAGCAATCTCATCGATGAAGCCTTTTCCATTCTTCAACATATGAAGTCCCTTCCTCTTTGCCAGCCTGATGTTTATACTTACAGTATACTAATCAAGGCCTGTGTCGATGCTTGCTGTTTTCAACTTGTGGAATCCCTCTACGATGACATGGCCCAACGTCTAATTGCTCCCAACACTGTTACTCAGAACATAGTGCTCAGTGGTTACGGAAAGGCAGGCAAGTATCACGAAATGGAGAACATCCTTACCGGAATGCTCAACAGTACCACAAGCAAACCTGATGTCTGGACTATGAATACTATTCTTAGCTTGTTCGGGAATGGGGGTCAAATTGAAATGATGGAAACATGGTATGAGAAATTCAGGAATTTCGGTATCGAGCCAGAAACACGTACTTTCAATATTCTCATTGGTGCTTATGGAAAGAGAAGAATGTACGATAAGATGTCATCTGTTATGGAATACATGCGTAGACTTTCATTTCCTTGGACAACGTCAACGTACAATAATGTTATAGAGGCATTTTCAGATGCCGGTGATGCAAAAAACATGGAGTATACATTCGATCAAATGCGATCTGAAGGAATGAAGGCAGACACCAAGACCCTCTGCTGTATCATTAGAGGGTATGCCAATGCTGGCCTATTTCATAAGGTGATCAGTACTGTTCAGTTGGCAGCAAGATTGGAGATCCCTGAAAATACCGCCTCCTTTAATGCTATAATATATGCTTGCTCAAAAGCAGAGGATTTGATGGAGATGGAAAGGTCCTTCAAGAGAATGAAAAGTAAGCAATGCCAACCAGATTCAACAACTTACTCTATAATGATAGATGCATTTCGAAACGAAGGTATGAATGACAAGGTCTATGATCTGGAGCAAGAAATGCAAATGATGACTGTGAAGCTTTCTAAAAGAGACGATGATGTTGAATGAAAGGCTCCATTTTACGTCAAGAAAGTGTTGATCTGAGCAATGCTGGCCTAACTAATATGGAACCATGCAAGAGCTTTTGTCCGAGTTATTTCCAATTGAATCTCATTTTAAAAGAAGTTCTCTCTAATGCACGTTGACGGTGGATGAAGCCACTGAAGCCTATCCTTTCTTTGCAAAATTAATGGTTGGCCGCAGCCTCAGTGAATTGACTGACATACCAGACGATTTGTGGACAACTTGGATACCTCAGATTTCTAAGGCATTGTCATTCATATGATATGGGAGAATTGGGTTCCCAAATATTGAGTGCTCAGCCAGAAAAGCAGTATATTGCTAGCCTCCAAGAAATGTGCTGAACCCAATTTCGTGGTCAAACAATGGTATCTTTGACTATTTACAACATTGTATCTCTGTGAACCTGGAAAGACTTGAAATTTCTTCCCAAATGAAAATAAATGCTGGAATTTGTTTGACATGTATAGATTAGGATAGCTAGAAGTAGAAACGTATTTTGGCGGATTCATTATGTAGCAGCTGAAAAACCAGAAATACTTCAAGTGGTTGAAAATTGGGGGATGCCATTATCACGAATCTATTGAAAATGAGGACTGATGTTAGCATAAAAACTAGATGAGTATCTCATTCGCTGAATCCAGTAGGTGAGTATCTCGATCGTCGGTGAACTTACCAACGCCAACCTTGATGAGTTCCCTCGCTGGGAGTTGGATTCCAGTTACTCTTTTTCTCCTCTTCCAATCAGTTTTCTATTTCCATTTACCTCTGTTAGCAGTCCTTTGGCAAATTTCGAGATTCTTTCATTTTATTCCAGTTGCTTCTTTTATTTTTGATGGCAGGCATGTGTTGTCTTTGCCAACCATTTGTATCAGAAAATTGAGTTTAGAATTGGCATATTATATTGAAGAGCGATAATCAGAGAATTATATTTTGAAAAGCGTTCATGTTGAATGTTATCAGGCACAAGATTAAGTCTTCCACACTTATGTTGTAATCACAAAAACTTTTCCTAGATTTTAAATAACTAGAAAGACACTCCATAATTTTCAGAAAAAACTAAAACATAAATATTTATTTCTATTGTTTTCCAGTATAGAGGGTTTGACGTTTTCATCCCTAATAATAATAACAATTATTATAATAATTGCTACTTTTATCATTCGAATGAAACAGGAAAGCAACGCAAGTTTGGAAGAACTCATTGTATTTGACGCAAAAATAACGGGAAAACAACTGTCGAGGAAAATTAAAGAGGTATAATAAAGTTGTAGTCATGAAATAAATAAAAAGGGACAATTACGTTACACTTGTTGAGGTTTGGTTCCAGTAATTCTAATGAAAGTCAGATAGACCTTCCTAAAGGCTTCTATAATATAATTTGCCACTGTAGATTTTGCACGTATCAATTTTCATAGAGCATTAGCCACCCCATGGACAGTGACTTCTGCTTCCACATGGCAGATGTTTTTCACCAGCAAACCAACAGTTGAGAGATTAAAATAGGCATGCGACACAAATCTTGGCCAGCCACATGTTGAGTTTGATGAACTGAACCAGTAATTAGCTGCATGGAAGAATCAAAGAGAAAGCTGTTAAAATTTGTTGCAGAATCATGCACTACTAATGGTTTGGGCTCAGAGGATGAAGAGCAGTTTTACCTTTTCCAAAGTAGTGGTTCCTATTAAGTTGATCTAGAATCCGTAATGTGAATTCAACGTATATTTTAGATGCAGGAGGAAGGTTCTGCGATTCAGCTAAAGTTAGATATAGCGAGATATAGCTCCCAGCGCCGGTTCCTTTTCCCCTAGGATAGAGCTGTATCTTCCTGCATATTAATGTTCATATAAAAAATATTATCTTTTGGGATATCTAACTATGGAACCTCTCCTAAGGTTCGAATGATAGATGATGTAATTATCCCCTGTTCTTTTCAGTTTCTTGATGCATTAACATAACAGATGATGAGAAATATATACCATTTGTGATCAGCAGCATTGAATGGTTTGGAGTCTATGCATTCTTCAGTCAAATTGGAGAAATTCTCGAACCTAAAAGTGTTTTTATAGCTTATTGCATCTTTTATCATCGATAGACTTTCTCCCTTTCCAGTGTGTTTTTCTTGACAGACATAAACCTCTGCTCCAAACACGCACGTGTCGTTGATCAGATATCCGTTGGCAGAATCGTTGAAGGTTTTGTGAGGTATGAACTTATCGAAGCCACATTCGAGCTTCATCCCATGGAAGCGCCTCCCTTTTTCGGCCGTTTCTAATTGTAATGACAGGAGATGTTGGCTATTATTTATGCACCAAATTGAATCGAATACTTTGGTGAGCGTTGAACAAAATACATCATTAATGACTTACCTTGAAGAGTTAAGTAGATGTCTTTATTCTGATCAAGCAAAAACAATCGAAAAATTGCTCTGATCTCCCAACCTGGAGGAAGTGAATTGCCTTCAGAAATCACTAGGTAAAGGGAAATATGATCAGTAATGCCTTTGTTTTTGTTTCCATTTGGGTGAAGAACCAATTTCCTGCAAGTTTTGAACATTGGTTATTGATGAACTGGTTTGAGAGCCTTGACAAGGCCAACTATTGAAAATGACATATTTATTAAACGAATAAAAGCATAAAACCCCATATACTATGCCCATGTTGCACTTTGCTCCTTTACTTTTTTTTCTCTTGCAACTTTCCTCATGTACTACGTATAAATAAGACTTTTTGCCCTCTGATCGAATTTCTAGCGAATTTTCACCGAATTTCGAAACGTGAACATGGGGTTCATTGCAGTTTAACCTCAAGTTCAATAAAATGCCCTCTTTTTCCTTCATGTTTTTGTACTTTTATTTAAATTTTAAACCCTAGCTTTAATTATTAAAATTTAGGGTTCAGAAATTAAGAAAATATAACAAATATAGCAGTGAAAAGAGGACATTTTGCTAAATTTGATGTTAAATCGTGATGTAGCCATATGTTCACGTTTCAAATTTTGGCGAAAATTGACAGGAAATTCTACCAGTGGAAAAAAAAACTGCAATCAATAGATGAAGGGGCAAAGTGCTTATTTATCTATAATACAAGAGGCAAGTTGGCAAAAAAAGAGATAGGGGATTTGATGCTTTTATTCCTTTATTTAATTAAAGGGTCAATTGCATTTCGCCCCTTAATGTTTTGGGTGTTTTGCGAAGGGCCTCTTAACGTTTCAAAAAGAGTACTTTGCCCCCTAATGTCTGTAAAAATATGCGATTTGCCCCCTGATGCCAAATCTAATTGATGAAAAGACAGCCACGTGACAAAAATGAACGGTAGATCAAGGACTCCAGGGGCAAACTACAAGCGTTAGGAGGCAAAGTGTTCTTTTCGAAACGTTAGGGGGCACTTCGCAAAACACCCAAAAGATAGGGAGTGATCGCAATTGACGCTAAATTAAATTGAGGTTTAGAATCCATTTTACCATTTGTATCCTCCAGCCTCAAAGTCACTCGTAATGTACTTCTCTATGTTGTCCTTCGCGAGTTGTGAGAAAGACTGAATTTTGACTATATAATGATTGGGATGTGCATCTGAAACTGTTCTTGAAACCCCTATGTGAAGACAGACAAATGGTTGATTAAGAATGAAAGAAAAATAAATGGAAAGAGAAAGGAAACTGCACCAAGGTAGGAAGAGTAAGGCAAGAGTCGCTTACCATCAAGGTCAAGGGATGAGAGATTCGACATAGTAATAACAAAATATGTTGAAAGATAAAGTCGAGGTGGCCTTTTCTTCTGATCGATGCAAATCTAGTACTGGAAATTGAGTTTTAAAGGAAGAAAGACCACAACTCGGAGGAGTTATTCTTTTCTTTATTATCGTTTATCCCATCAAACAAGACTTCATTTGGTATTTGTTTGATGAAGGCAATGTACTTACACCTTCACAAGATTCCATGCTTCTTAGGTGATACCACGTACTTAAGTTGGTATTAATATTAGCAATATGAAATTCACGAATTGGTTTCAGATATTCTGTTAAAATTTTATTCAATGGAGAGAAATGGGCAATAAGATTCAAGAAACACTTAAAAGAAATGAAGATGACAAAAATAATTTACTCTATTAATTCACAGGGAAAAATCTTTCAAAGTTCAAATAACTAACAACATATTGTTAAATGGCCATCCTCTGTTCCAACAAGGAAAAGCCGTGAAAACGGTAGAATGCTAATAGCTGACAACACAGACAAGTTCTTGGATTCCCCATCGACCATATACAGATGTTGAGGTGTAGCACGATACTGCCCGTCCTGCAAGACAAAAAATACAATTGAATAATCAAGAACAGGAAGAAAATAGAGAAAGAACTCGACCAAAACATAAGAGACAAAAGCAGCGAAAATGATGCAATTAAAAATGACAACCAAAAACTATTTTCAAGAAGAATTTTATGTGCTGCAGTAAGAATGTAGGAAATTACTTTCTGTGGTGAAGGATAGGATCATAGAGAATGTTTTACGATAACGTCTAGTAATATGGACGTTTTTAACATGATCTGCTAGTTTACTGTTAGCATGAATAGTCACATTATGGATCAACACGTAAGATATTAGGATAACCAATTATGAAATGCAGACAATTCCCAGTCAAGGAGACATTTCTACGCTCTTCTTATTCGAATATTAAGATTCCTTCTTGTTTTGGGAGGGATTGGAGTTGATGCAGGACATGTTAATGACATTCAGCTAAGCAGCCAAACAGGTATATACAACACACACAGAGGGAGGAAGGGAGGGAGGGAGAGACGTACTTCATCCGCAGAGCTGTGTAAAGAAGAAAGTCCGATTTTATTTTTACATATGGAGATCACATTTTGCCCCCAAACTGAGAAACCAGATACTCCATCACTGTAACCTCTGAAAACTGCGTATTCTGCTGTCCAATTCCTGTGAATTCAAAAAAGACCATCAGTAAAGCGCACAATTATGTATGACATCTAAAAGGACAAGTTTGCTAAAAAGGATTCCCATTAATATTCATCAGTCTCATCTAAAGTATCCAGTAAAAATGAAATTGGTGCAGAATTAGGGATTAGAATTCACATGTTGAGAAAAAGATAATGATAGATAAAAGGGCATTTCAGAAAAAAGTACATGATGCTCCATCCTTCCATGCTTAAGCATGAGTTTACAAATGAACCCGTGCATGTCCATATAAAGCAATACGTTCCACGTAAAATAAAGTATAATCACATAGGCATAATGAATGTAAATGAGCAATTCGCCTAACATGCACACACATACAGTTTTTCAATATAAACTCAAATTATCTCCAGACATCTCTCCACATAATCTCCTTGATTGTCATTTTTCACAAACAGCTAGAATGAGAGAATCGACATTTGCAGTTTTTACCAACATTCCTCATTATCTTCTGGATATTTATAACAAACTACCTAGTTCATATTCCCATATGCTAAATTATGCTACTCATTCATAATAGTATCCAGGAAATTTAGTCATTGAAGTTACAAGTTCTCATTTCCCATCATATGGTATTAAGTTGTGACAAGCATAAGCAGTTAAATAACATGAAAGCTTATTTTTCTGCAAATCTATGCTGTTGATGTTTTTCATTCGTAAGAAAAACTGACTTGACCAATTGCAATCAGAGAAAAGAAAAGCATGTTTTGCATAAGTTGCAAAACATCCCCATGTAAAAGACAATCCCAATGATTTCAAAAGAAGAAAGGGACCAAATCGCCCTTTTATTTGCGGGCGCGGGGGTCTTCCTATTTATATTTCACGGGTGTTTTTTTGCAACTTACGCAAAGAATAAAGTTTCCAATAAGGGGATTTTAATGCCAAAAAGCCTAAAACAATAAATTACCTTCTCAAATCCCAAATTCGCAGAGTTTTGTCAAGAGAGCTGGAAACAAGCAGGTTATCGGACGCTGCAGCTAGCTGCAGGGATTGAAAAACTATAATAAATTTAGTGTTCTTCTAGGATTTACATCCACAGGGAGCATACCTTGGTCACATATCCATCATGTCCCTGCCATCCTGCAATAATTTTTCCACTTCTCATGTCATAAAGCCTGCAGTAACCAGTACTAGATGCAGCTGCAATCCAGGATGGAGTGGCAATGGTTTCATTGGCATAGACCTTCGAAGAACCAAAAGAGCAGATGGATGATATAAGGGCAGGGAAACCCGAGTCAGTGTATTCACTCCCCCAGAGATGAAGTTTCTGGCCTCGATTGACATCAATGAATCTGTAAGCCATAGAGGTAATTCAGAAAGTATATGCATAAAGAGGCTTGACCCTTCTTCTAAAACTGGGATTACCTGAGAGACCCATTTCCAGTACCAACAACAAGTCGATCGACGAATTCCAAGTGGTTCATAGTGGTGTATGAGTTTCCATGAAATGGAGTACTAAGCATTCCATTTGATAATGGATTAAAATGAAGCATATTGTCTTCATCTCTACCCATCAACTGGGTTGAAGCTAAAGAGCTCTCAGACAGTACAGAAATTGGTTTTCCTGTTTGTCCATTCCATATATGTACTGTTCCATCACAAGAAGCTACCCTTCCAGACGATGCTAAAACATGAATGTCATTAACAACCTAACAATTGGGAGGAAATTACAGAGATATTAACCATTAATATCTGCATGAAATTATGAACCTGGCATAGTTCAACAAAGCCAGAAGAAATAAAATGCACCGATACACAAACTAATGCCGCATTTTATGATAAATCACATGATTGTTCACCCAATATTAACGGCTAGTGATTGTCGGTGAAACATTTCTCCTGAAATGATGCATAATGCCAAATGGTTTAATGTGTAAATCAACAAGCATATTTGACATTCTGATACAGCTGATAAGTGAACTGCAGTAGAATAATATTCTGGATTTAATGATGTATGATGACTCCTTACCTCTACTTTCAAAGAAAGAATGGCCAAGATAAAAATAACTCCTACTTATTATGGACATCCGAATATTATATTTGTACAATAGACATGTTTCAGAGACACGGGACATTGCATTTTTTTTCTCTTTGAAAAATACAAGCCGTATTTATTTCCGCTACATATCAACTAGTAGTACTTTTAGAACCTACAAACCAACAGCTCCACCTTATTTCAAGCATATTACAAGAAAACAACTTTTACTTATTTTGAAATTCCCGCGGTGCCTACTCATCACGTCTTTAGTGGCAGCAATAAGCTCAGGCTTCAGTCCAAGTTCCCAATAACAGTATGGTTTATGTAACTTTGGGTAGCTTACTTTACTTTCAGACACTTATACTAATAAACAAAAGAATCAATTAGTCCAATAAGGACATAAACTCACACACACACGCCCTCACATGTACGTGACTATACAAAACAAAAATTCAATTCATTGCTATTGTATAATTCAAATAATCGTAATCTCTGTTTCCGAATTCAAATTCCATCCTGTATTAAATATTTAATTCAAATATTAGTGAAACAGAAATGCAAACTTAACATATAACCTGAAGCATACCTCTTCATGACCGTTATAGCTTGAGACACAATCAACCCTCGACAGTTCCCACTTCTGAATATTCCCTTTGAATCCTGGCCCAACTCCTGCTGTGAACACTGTGCACTCGTCTGCGCAAACCGCAATAGATCTCAAAGCTCCATGGTGAGCACGTACAGATTGTACAATAGATGCTCTAATTTTCCATGGAAGTTCTTCTTTTGGACTACCAGCACGAATAGCGAGATCTTGTCCACTCCAATTGGCTGCAGGACTAGGAAACCAACACCAGGGTTCCTGCATTGTGGAATTTGAGATTGTCCCTTGCCTTTCAACTGGATTTTGATGATAGTCAGAACTACTTTTGTTGGCAAGGAAGTTTTTAACGCCCTTTTTCCCCTGTGATTGAGGCCTTGACCATCCAACGCCATTGAGTAAGAGTTTGGAATGTGTGTTGTCAGATGTTGGGCCCTTGTTGTAAGTGGATCTTCTATCATTTATGCTATCAGAATTACTTTGAGAATCCCCTGAAGATTCCCACTAAGCAAAAGATAGGGTAAGAGGAGTTGCAAATGCGTAAACTTGAGTTTGCAGTAGCTATTTTACATTAGAATCATGAAAAAATAGGGGATCTATCTGTAGAGTATTTCAAGCTTCAGTGGGGGTGTAGCTGTTCAAACTTTAGAAAGCCTACCTGTTAGTTCTTAAGTTTCAAGGATGTCAATGTAATTATTCAAACTAGTTGGGAAGTTTATTTAATCAGACTAAATCCAGGAGTGTAAATGTGATTATCCAAAATAATATTATAATACATCACAAACTTATGGAGTAATTGTTATTTTTCGCTTCATGCAACTGTGTAACCATGTAATTTACCAACTTCAAGGTTCATGGGTGCAATAGCAAGAAAGAATTACCGAGGATGTCTTTGGCTATGAAAAATGGTCTTTTCGTGATGTCACATAATTTCATTAGAAAATAACAGTGTCACGGCAAAAGTCTAATACGAAACATGATGTAGGGGCAATTTATGTAATTTCTCAAACATGAGAGGTTGTTTGTGTTATTAGCCCTTACCTCTGGTGTAATTTCTATAAGTACCCAAAAGGTAAGCGCTTCACCAGATATAATTAGCATAAAATAAAAACCAAATAGAGACTGGGAACTATAACAAGAAACTCGATAAAAGAATTCGATTTATCCAGATCTTCCATAGCAGCCAGAATAAGAATTGTTTACCAGCTTCAAATGAACTCTGAACTGCTAATGATTATGAGAGTTATCAGAGTGCTACCTTGACTAAATATAAATGTGAAATGACCTTGATGCATCACTGTTATGAAACAAGAAAAGGATCTAACCTTCCAGTTGTGATGTCGTAGAAGGAATTGCTCAAGAATCAACCATGTGGCACAACACTGACGAAGTTTCTCTATTCCAAGTAAGGAAGCAAACTGAGGATACAAAAGTAACCTGCAACGATTTTCTTATTTATATGTGCATGTAAAGCTGCATGTGGTTAATCAAGAATTAGGTATTAATGTCGTCATATGAAATAAGACAGAACTCACGCCATGTCCATGCGTCTCCCAATGATATTTTCCTCGCTCCCTTTCATGCGAGAGCCCCTCAGGTTTCCACTCGAAAGGGTGGAATAGTTATTCTTTTCATGTGAAAAAGCAAGCTCATCGAATAACTCTTTTAGCTTCGGCAGCACATGCGATGCCGTTAAATCTGGGCCAATCTTCTGGCAAACTCTGATAAGACTTTTAGCAGTGTTCTGGCAAAGTGGAGTGATCCATGTAATGATTTATAATTCAATCGCTCAACCAAAAAAAAAAACCTTTGACCAAAAATATTGTCAATTAATTTGGCATACCTTTGATCATGGATGCTCATTCATAACTACTGCCAGAAAATACAATCATCTAATGACATAAGAATCGGGGGTTCCTATTGGGCTTACAAATGTAAATGAAGAACTAAGTAATGGTCATCAAATATGAGTAGGACCGCCATAGTAATGTTAATTCGTAACATCCAATTAAACTTTTTCTTTTTATTTGGGGTGAGAGCTTCAAACCGCGTAAGCTTTGACCTGTTTTTTTGCGTTACCACCTGACCTTTCAAAGTGAGCATCTCACCTTCGGATTTATTAATGAGTACAATTCACCAACGATCAACTCCTGGCAGAATATAAAGGAGTATTCCAAATGCTCTCATGTGATCCTCGTGTGCGTCCATTAAGGGTAAAATTCAGTTCGACTCGGTCTCAATCTCGATTAAAAGACACAACTTTTCCTCAATTTAAATATCTAATTGAACATTTATTGCAAGTTTTAGCAATTAGGTTGATTTGGGAATTAACTTGAAGAAACTAAGGTACAACTGATAACTGAAGGGAAAATACGGCTTTTAACTAAAATTGGGATTGGGCTGACGAAATGACAACTTTACTACAATGAGCGCACATGAGGGTCACCTGAGAGCATCTCTGGTGGAATAATCCTTTGTATTCCTCCAGAGATTGACCGAAGGGTGAGTTGAATTCATTAAGAAAGGTCAGCGGTAACATCAAAAAACGAGTCAAAGGTCAGGAGGTCTGAAACATTTTATCCTTTCTATCTTCATTTTGCATGTTAGGGTAGAGCTCTATTAGTATGTGAAGTAAATCCTATGCTTTCATATGAATGGAAATACATCTCGCTGTCACATTGACAATCCCTCATCCACAAGGACATCTGCCTCCTAAAATAATTTGCCAATCTTGATGACAGGGTGAAAATTAAAATAGCATAAAAAAGTAAAGAAATTATTCAAACTATACACCAGCACTGAATTGTGATTAAAATTCAACAGTCAGAATACCTGAAGTACTCGGTGCGCCATATCCTTGTGCAAAAGAATTTTGACGAATGGGAAACGTCCATCCTGCATAATCATGAGCAAGCTCATATTTCCTTTCACAGTGGAGAAACGATTCAGTAAGATTATACCTCAATTAGCTCGTTAACTATCTTCTCATTTGTCAAAACTGGAAGAAGGCCATCTATTGCCGTCAGACAATCTATCAAAGCCAAAGAACCCCAACTCTGAATTGGTTCGGGTTTACTGGTAGTTGAACTGTGGATGCAGGAGTGGATGACAATTTGTAATAATGGCAAAATTTGTTTCACCACAAAATTCTCCCCAAAAAGTCCAGCTATAGAGCAAGTGAAATCGTCTTAGAAGTTGATCAAGCATATTTTAAGAAACAATTCAAGGTTCTCAGCCCAATATGTGGAGCTTACCAATTCTAATCAACACATCAACTCCATCATTAGATAGCCCTTTCCCAAAACACAGTACCAGAGGCAAAACTGTCTGGGGGACAACTTTATGTTAGCCTAATATGATTAAACAAGTATTTATATTGGAGTAAACATCAAGAAACGGTATATTCTTAGGGATTATAAATATAGCTAAACCTGATGAACTGTAATTGGCAACCCAAATTCTTCGCTGGACCCAATGAGTAGAACAGACCCCGCAGCAGTTGAGCTTTTATGAGAGACAACAAACAAGTTTGAAATTATAAGTGGATGTATCTTCTCAATGTATTCTTGTTTACCTATCCTTTTCCATATCTCCTGCATAAATGATCCTTGAAGAAGAGAAACTTTTAAATGTGAATGGCCTGCAGTCTACAATATTTTTTAAATGAGAAGCAACAAAAAGAATTACGGAACGTACAAATGCTATAGTACTGAATACAAAGCTGAATAACTAGCCTGTAAAATTCTCTGGATGGCTGGCAGAAGAAGTCGCTTTACAGCCTCTAACTTCAGACATCTTAGGAATTCAGTGAGCAGTATATAAGCCCATTCAGCTTCAGTATCTGAGTCAGAAGTCACTACAAGGGGTAAGCAATAAGGAGCACACATTTCAGCACCAAAAGCTCCCATTTTCTCCAGAGCCCCTTTATTCGCAAAAGTTGCAGCATACTGAAGGCGAGTTTCTTGTTTCGCGAGAAGGTGAAATGAAGCCAAAAACAAGTAAGATGACTTGATTGATCTCGGGAAGTATGGAGATTCCAAAAGACACTTGGCAGAAGGCCTCCTAATTTGAGCAGAAAAAAAAGGAAAAGTTTAGCCAAAAGTCGACTTCGACCCTGGTTCAAAGATTCAAATCTATATGCGAAAGATTGGCAGTACTTGAAATCATATTAAACGAACTACTCTTTTCATGTTCTTGTATTGTGTGTGTGGTGGTGAGAAGTCGTGATGGCTGGGAACTTTACATGTTCCAATCCTTCTCAATGCAAGCTTTGACGATGACTTGCATGTGATGCGGGAGTTCGTTCATTAGACTTGGTAGGACACCACTCTCCATGTATGAAAATAATGAACTCAGACCAAAAAGCGGCTTCTTCAAATGAAGTTCTGCCAAAATACAACCAATTGCAAATATATCATCTGCAACTCTTTTAAAGGAAACTTTTGAGTGTGATTTTTGCCCCCAAAGCAACATTTCTTGATATCCCATAGAAGTGTCGCTGTCTAAATGAATATTCTCAAGAAGATAATTTAAGTCAACAGCTGAGGCTGACAAAGAGCTTCCTGTACGGTTAGGTTCTTCAGATGAAACAATTTCAGAACTATACCCCAGAAGATCCTTCGCAGAAGAGTCGGCCTTTGTAAAACCATTTAAGTCAGAATTATATTGAGGACTTAATGGCCATGAGTTCTCACAGAAAGAAGTTGCCGTCTCCAATTTATTTAAATGATTTGTTTCATCAAGCAGGGCATGTTTGTCCCCAGTATTAGCCAATTTAGCTGAACCATTTTTCTTTTCACAAGTCCCCCTTCGAACAGTATGACGTGGAGGGTGAGGTTGAGTAAAAAGCTGGCGGCGACCAATTGATCTTGGCATTAAGGAAGTTGATGTTGGCAACATTACATTCTTAGCGGCAATAGCAGCCTCACCAGCCATTTTGTAGCCAAAAGTGATGTCAATCCAATTATGTATTTGACATGAAACTCGTTCACTTTCTAAAGCTTCTCTATGCAACTGGATGAACTCCTCTGGAGTGCGGGCCCAAGAAGGCACAGCCAAATCAGGCATGCCCGGATGTAGGGAATAGAATATGCGTGGATCACAATAGAATTCCGGAATGCACTCATCAGGTGTCCATTGGTATAATCGTTGCATGTTAGAGGGGTATTCATTAGGTTCATAGACTGAACGGACGGCTGCTCGCAGGACACTCAAGGGTAACCTCCTAGCCTTATAACTGCAAACAGCCAATTCAGACAGGCATTCATCTGAGACATGGTGAGCAACTTCAGAAGTTGAGTAAGTGAAGTCCAACTGTTCATCACCTTTCGCCAAACGCCACTTGCTCTTACTCAGATCTCTCCAACCAATGTCGTTATTTTCATCGGGTTGTACAGTAAAATCCATGACCCAAGGCATGACCATGTGAAATGTGTGGTCACCCCACCGTCTCCCCGCTAATTTGTTTAAGATGAGCAGATACTCAAAATTACTGAGCTCTCCTTTCCACCAACTATGGAAACTGGAAGGCCAATTCTTGGACTCGGTGAGATTTATATCAGCATAAAGGGCAGGAGAGGAACAACCTTCAAAACAAAAAGAAGCAGTAGGAAGCTTACAGCATTCTTGATTAGAATTGAGCAGCTGCTTGTCATCAACTTGTAACCAGCACCAGGATGTATGAGTGAACATGATAGTGGATGGGGTTAAATTCCCATGGGCAACACCTAAGCCATGCATGTAAGCCAGAGCTGAAAGTATCTGGTAGATTAAAAGTCTGGCATGCCAATCAGAGTCGAGGGCAGCGGGGCTATAGTGCAGAATATTTTGAAGGGTGTATGCGGTCTTTGGAAGCGCTATGGTGATATGAGATGAGGATTTGAGCATTCCGAAAACAGGAAGGATATTTGGATGCCTTATGCATCCAGGAAAAGCCTTGTGGTTAAATGATGGTAGGCCGAGCAAGCTAAGGAAGTTTAGGGTCTCCTGTAATGCTGGTTTTCCTTGAATGAGAAGAATTAAAGAATGCAATAGGTGGTCTTCTTCTTCAAGTGTTCCAGTTGAGAAAGCAAGTTGGTCAAAGGATGCAATGCCAATATGAGGAGTTGGAGCGAGTGAAGTGATTACCCTGGAGCAAGAAAACAAAGGGGAAATGGTACAAGTACCACACGTGTGGTTTGAGAGGTCTGGTCCATTAACAACACAGTATTCGTCACTGTAAAGATATTAATAAACTGGTGAGAAACAAACAAACAAACAGATCACTTGTTGCAATTGAATTGAGAGTACATACACGTATTTGGCGAGGCAGTGGTGTGGGCAGTAGGGCACGTAATTGAGGAGGAGTTGTTGGTCTCCTCCTTTAGCCTGGACGAGGGCTCTTGAAGCGAACAAGACCACTCCATCATCAGCGTGGATAAAGGTCAGCTTGCCGGAGAAATCGGATTCAATCCGTCGTTCAAGGCACTCCAAGCACATCGACATCACCCACCAATTACCACATCAAATTATATTTCATAATAAAATTTCTTATTATGCACTCACAAAGTAAAGTACCCTATCTATTAATAATAATGGAAAATATATTTTTTTAAAATTAAAAGAATATGATATGTTATGTACACCTTAGGCGAGGTTCCACGTTAACAAGGTGTGCCTGCACGCACGCACAAAAATATTTTATGCTGAACCCTAACCCCATTATTACATATGTGTATTAAGAATTATAATTTCTTTTAATTTGGTTGAGGAGAAAATGCCGTCCCTGCAAACTGCACTGCCTCCTGAGCTCGCCAACAACGCCATCAGGGTGGGTTAGCTTTTACTATTTTATTATTTCCGTTTTAGGGTTTTAATCAGTCACAATCGATTCTTTTTATATCCAAATGCTCTACTTATTTATGAATGAACGAACACTGTCTCTTTTCCTAATAGAATCTAAACTTGGCTTTCAGTTCAGATCTCTTGTTTATTCCGATAATACAAATTGAATGGGCACTCAAGGACTTGGACTGCCTACCTATTCAAAATGGGCTAATTAATGCCTCCTGGAGGACAAATTTTATAATTTTGTTAAGCCCTGTTTTTGGTGCTCCAAACAAAAATGTTTATGAACCCAATAAATATCCTTCTACACCAACAACTACATTCTTAATATTATCATGCAAGGACTATGATATTTGTTTCTCCTTTTTTATTTTGCAGCTTTACCGGGAATGCCTCAGACGAGCTAAATATATTGGCCAGAAGGTACTTATTACTCTTAACATATCATGTCAAAGACAAACTTTGGATGTGATCAGAGTTCTTTTAATTAACTTTATTGGCTTTTTTTTATTTTTTACTGCCATTTTTCATGTTAGTTTAACATTAATGCAAGAGATATGTTGCTGAAAAGAGTAGCAAGAGAAAAATATCAGCTGAAACTCCGATTGTAGTGAAGTCTGTGCTTGATAAGAATGTGAAGTAAATATATGAGAACAGAGAGCATACCATCTTATGCTGTTCCTAGAATTTCCCTTCTCTTGCATTGCTAGACCCAAATCATTGAACTTGGTGATCGCGCTAGTCTAGAGTACTACCCATAAGAGGAAAAGTATGACTTTCAGAATTCTCACTTTTATCCTGAGGTTTCCTGCGGATATTTCGGCCAACTATTGTTTCTGTGATTTGGTGCCACCTTTGATTTCCGACCTTGACTTTTGGACCTCCATTGGTAGCTATAACACCCAAGTAAAACGCAAAGTATGTGAAATCATTTGTCACCAATGACTTGTACAAAAGCATCTTGAACACCCATATTGCTCCTTTATTTTGTTTGTAAGCATCAAGTTTCTATTGCATTGATCAAAGGACATAATAGGACTAAAGTGGTTCTTCATATCTAATTTAATGCAGAAATACAATACAGAGATCCTTGTTGATATGGTTAGGCAGCAGTTTAAAAGGCATATGCACGAAACTGATCCTGACAAAATTCAGAAATTAAAGGACGAGTAAGTTATTTGCCACTTTTATTATGATGAAGATTCACCATCCTAATAGCCTTCTAAATTCTTGCATATAACACTTGGCATGTTGCTTTATTTGTGATAGTGCGGCAAGAGGGCTCATCAATCATATGCTATACGAATCGGAGAATTCGTCTGGGAGGAAATTCAGCAAGAGTTCTAAATTCTGATCAGCTATTTCTCGCTTAGAACATTTGTGTTGGTTGTAATTGAATAATAGACTTTGACAAGTGCAGAGAAGAACACTTATCTTATGATTCATGAGCCTTTACCATCTTAATTCCACAATGGATTCCTTCACAGTTACAAGCCAAAGAATTGGTTTCCAGTTCAATAGGGTTTCGCCAAGAAATATCCACATATATTAGTCATGTGCGAAAATAAGTCAAACTTAGTCTTGTACAACAGTTTTCGACTCATCTATTTTTCCAGATTGTTTCATGTTTATAGTAGCTATTGCATTGTATATAAACTACCTGCAGAAAACAATTTACCATCTTTCTTTCGAGTCGCTTTGAAGTTGGAAGGAGCTGCTATTGATTTGGTCTTTTCTCTAAAGAAAATGCAAGTTATCTAATGCTTAAAGGATGAAGTTGGTGAGGTCTAAATTTAATAATTGTTTAATTTGCAAATAACATCTACTAAACTTAGAATGTGGCACAATTCACTGCGTCGGTGCTTCTGTTCCTTGGGCATCTGAACAATTTCTTACCAGTAAAAGGCTGATTTGGCACTCTACTGCTATGTTCTATTTGGTACTCTTGACAAATTCTTTTATGTTTGAATTCTCGGGACAAGAGAGAGAATTTTGTGAAGGAAAACCATGACATGATTTAGCAATTGCAAGCACAGTTTTTAGTTGTTACGGTTCTACAACAAAATTCATTCATTTCTCACCAAGTACCTCAAAGATATGACATCAATTACAAATGCATACCAGCTAACAAATATTGATGCAGAGAAGTAAAGACACGATTACATAACATCTTAACATCTTTGTTTTTTCTTTTCAATTTCTGTAAATTGAACACTAAGACAAGAAAGAGAATTACATTGTCAATAACAATATCAGCCAACCTTAGCCTGAAGCCCCTCAACAACAATAGAAAGACAACTCTAGTCTGAGCAAATGAAATTCTCAGGGAACTGCTATCAATGCTCCGAAACAGTAGACTTCCGAGTATGATACACTCAAGTATATAGAAAAAATTAGAACTCCACCAACCACAAACTTATCAATAAAACCCACAACAAAACATCCAAGTAATCCAACTTCACCCCAATGCACTGTTTACTTCTTCTTTTGACAGTATCTGTCTCAACGAATCCATCTAACCACGCCGAAGAGCTCTGGGATCAAGTGGAATTGTTCCAACAGTCAAATAACCTGAAGACTCACCGCCATTAACTTTGACTGGCATAGACCCGATGGTCACGACATCAACCGACTCACTAATTGCTGCGGTGGATGAAGTTTTAGCAGGCACGGGACACTCGAACTCTCGCTCTCGCTCTTGAGAATTTATAGTCAACGAGCTAAGTCTTGGTTCATCAACTACATTAGGTACTCCATTTGCTAAAACTTGATCACTTCCACCAACAACCGTTGAGTTGATCACCGTAATATTATTAGAAACAGGTTTTGTAGACGTGTGGGGATTCTTCAGATAGCAGCCCGATTCCCCATCTGCTGCAGTGTTGTATTTTTTCTGAACCAGAAAGTTGTCGATTTCATCCTTGGTAACACTTGCATCTCCAACAGAAGGAAAATCATGGAAAGTCTGAAGTTTGCGAGGAGGATCAAGTGAAGGAACAAGGTACTGGGTTTCAAAACTCTTAATAAGCAAACTGGCACGCTCTTCCTGCATGATCCGCTGTCTATTTTCATAATACAAGAAGTCGTCAAGTAAGGATGTCTTTAATGAATAGTTTTTGAATATCTTCAACATCTCCAAACCTTTCTTGTACGATATCTGGAAGTAAACAATTAAAGAAATTAGGCAAGCTGGTCTATTTACATGAAATCGAGTAACAACCTCAACATCCACCAAGACTTCAGCCTGTACCATGCCAAAACGTCAACTCTCCACAGGGTACAGATGAAATTTAAGGAACTCAGTAAAGCAAGAGCCTGATTCTACCTTACATATATCAGAGAACAGAATACAAAAGCAGAGAAGAGCCCATTCCAACAACAAAATTGAGCTAACCAGGTATATTGCAGCAACACTCTTCAAGCAATATAAGCACTGATTTGTCTCATAAACTACCAAATGCAACATAACAGACAAGTCCGACAGTATCAGCGAACAAAACACAAGCACAATCCAAAAGATAACACAGGCAAAAAGATCGAGCAAATATCGCTACTAAAATTAGTTCATTTTCACACTACACAACAGGGAGGGAGAAGGAGGAGGACTGATAAACTTGCGATAAAAAACTTAACAAGCCTTTTGATGAACAAGGCCTGATTTTCAAGTAAGATGAATGCAAGTCAAGACACCTCATTATATATAATCAACAGCATTTACGCAAAATACTATGACGGAAGCACAATTATTATGCGCAAGACTCAACCATGGGGTCAGGGAGGGCGCAAGACTCAACGTTGGGGTTAGGGAGGGCCTTTGGAACAGAAGAGCAGATTAGGGGTACCTCTTGTGTGTCTCTGCTGTTCGTCACTGGTTTGTTCTCGTTATTCTCTAGTATGATGTGCCTAAAATTGGGGTTTGGCAAATCCTTCACAAGGCGCCACTTCACAGGAAAGCTACCGCTCCACTTGTCTTGCTGCCAGAAATCCATATCTTTGTAAAAGTCCACAGGACCAGCCATCTCTGCCACACCACAGAACTGGCCACTAGCATTAACCTAAATCCAGGGAGACACAAAGCACTCAATGACATTGAAGAGGAAAAAAAACACCGGGCTCTTCTAACTGAAACATTAAAACAGATGCTATTGCCATAGTATTGCCGCTTAACAAAAAAAAAAAAGCGAGACGGATCCTTACAGAAAAAAAGAGAAATATGGGGCAGCCACTTAGATCTCCTGCAGCTATTCTCTGGGCATCTTCATAGGCAGCATTAAGCTTCTTGTTTCCATTAGGTGTGGACGACCACACATTATACTTTATACTCTTATGCACATCATCCTCGCTATAAGATTTAATAACAAAGAACTTCGCATTTTTATAGTCAACAGGAATATCAATAGTGTTGTACTGATCTATGAAGATAGTAATGTTTCCTTCTGCATCAGGGTTTCCGGCCCTGGTTGTGCGGGCTTTCACCACCAATTGATTTATTGTTTTGTTTGTTCTAGGCCCCCGATTCTGCTCGCCCAGTGCGTCAGGACTGACCTTTACATCATCTGAAACTCTGCCATAGAGTACCTTGGGCTTAACTCTATGAACAAAAGAACGACCATGATCGCTTGATTCAAAACCAGACAACCCATTAGCAGATGGCAAAGAAGTCTTCAGAGGACTACCAATTGATGAAAGCTTCCCACTTAAATTTTCTGCGCGCTGAAGACCTCTAGCCTAGAAGACAAAATTGAAAATCATTTTACAAAATGAACATAGGAATACACGTGAACTATTAAATAGTTACCGATAAGAACTAGTCACAAATAAAAATAAGATTTTGTGAAAGTTTCTCACCCGGAGAAGTTGTGATGATGCTGGAGTGAAATAACTACCAGAGTTAACATTTGGCACAGTTTGCTTCCCAGTTTCAGAATTAGCTCTATTTCCTTCGGATCCCCTTGCAAAGGAAATTCTTCGACTAGAAGCATCCCCAACTGCAGCTTGGGAAGAATTAGGAAAAGTTGAAGGCAGATTGTGTTTGGAAACTAGTCCATCAATTTGATTAACAGATTGGCCATTACCAACACATGAATCTACTGTCCCATTTGGAATAGCTTCAGGCCTAGATTGAAGAACAATTGGCACATAACCAGACGACATGCCTGAGTTCTCATAGGAAGGAAGAGCATAGTACTGCTCGGGGGATACAAATGAACCATCTACTCCAATCACAGCCCCAGGAATATAAGGATTGTATGGGTTATACGGAGTCTGTCCATACCCATAGCCAGTGGCGTAATATACATATGGCACAGTTTCATTAACCGCACCCTGCGACAAAAGAAGCACATTTATTGTATCTTACAACTGTATAAAATTGAACCTAGTATCGAAAAGAAAGGAACTCACAGTATACTGAATATCTTGACCATCGAACCCAAAAATCCCACGGTGGTCTTCCCAGTCACCAGTTGATTCAAATCCTTTCAAAAACAACAACAACACATATTTAAGAACTTAAGTATTAAGTATAAGATGCACATCAAGAAATAATTACCTGTACAGATATATCCATAGCTTGTGGCAGTAGGATAATACAAGCCCTGGTCGAGAAAGAAGTCCGGATTTCCCATGGGTTGGAATTGTTCAGTAAACTGCGGGTTTGATTGTGATGGTTGAATCTGAAAAGTTGAGGTTAGATAGTAAAAGAAATATTATAAGGAGGTTAGGAGCAGAAGATTAAAGGAAGATTAGTACCATATACATATCAGCAAGTCCTTGATCAGGAACATTGTACACTTCCATTCCAGGACTTGCCAACCCTACAACAGCAGCAAATAAGATAAAATTCATATTTCAACAAAACCATACAGTCAAAATAGGATAGGATATTTCCACAAAAACAATCAAAATACTGCTTGCTGCACACTCATATATGAGTACCTATGGAGAAGGAGAGAAAGAAAAAAACGACAAGAAGATCGGATTCAAGCCATGGTTGAGTGCTGTTGTAGAATCATACTCGCTCAATTCTCCAAATATGATTCTTTCCCGATAATACAACTTATTCTCATCTGTACACAACTTATTCTTAGATGATCGATAATTATTACAAGAATAAGAAGATGAAGAAGAAGAAGAAGAAGCGGTGAATAAACAAAAGGGAAACCCTAGAGAGAGAAATAACACAGAACGTCCTCGTAATTGGCCTTTCATAGATTCTAAATTCAATTTTACGGAAATGCCCTTCGTATGCTTGTGAAAGAAGCAACACCAAGTTTCGTTCGTATCCATTTTAATAAACACCTTTTAATTAAACAACAATTTAAAAGTATCAATCACTCAAACTGATTGATTTCCCACTTATAATCGGGAGAGACTTTTATTATTACTCGTTTATATATAAAGTTATTATGCGCGGCTTTCTACTTTCAAACAAAAACGAGTTACACATTCCAGTGGGTTTTGTTAAATTAGGGAGGCGCGTAACAAAAAAATAAATCCAACTTATTTGAGAAACTTTAAATTTTCAAATACTTTTTTAATTAAGATAGTCCTTATAAAAGAAAATTGTTCTAGAGAGAGGAATCTTGTGGATCACAATAATCTCATACTTAGCATACAACTTGATCAAATAAATGATTCATGGTTTGATAGTTTTTAAATTTATTATCAGTGAAGGGCTACTCCAAGTTAATACTTAGGGGTGTTTGCAAAAGTTTATATAAGGACTTTGTTTACTATTTTTGTTTTAGTTTTGACAAAAAGTCGGAAGTATTTGCAATTTTTTTCAAAAAATTACTTAAAACATTAATTAGGTGTTTGCAAAAGTTAATGAGAAGTCACTTTTTCTCTATTACCATATTTTTTTTTCAATTTCAAACTTAATTATTTAGACATTATATATCATTTTTTCTTTTTAAAAATAAACAAAAAATAACCCAAAAATCGAGACGATCGAACCGGTGTTAGTTTGCACCACACTTCGGTGTATCGATACCGACAACTCCCCTTTGAGTTTGTAGAGATGGTATGGTTTTACCGAACCACACACCCTAGCGCATAATATTCTTAAACACCATAACTTATTTCGTAGCATGTGAGAAGTACTTTGATAATGCTAAAGTCCATTACTCTGCTTTAAAAGAACTCGTCTAATGACTCGCCCGGAGCCATTGACCCCAAAACGCCATGAGACAACTTGTTTATTTAATTATGAGTTTCATCCTTATTTTGCTCAAAAAAATGACATTTCACATATACTACAAGTGTATCGAGAGGTATTTGATACTCTTGTTAGATATAAAATAAATTCTAATTTCATCTTCTACTTATTATATAGGTTTTAATCATGGGATTAAGATTATGATTATTCGTTTGTAAGTTTTTTCTTTTAGTTATTATTTCTTATCTTATATTTCACTTCTATACATAGTTATCAATTAATTTTATCATATGTGGAATATATTGAAGGTCTATGAAAATATTTTATGCAACTTATATAATACGTAGAGTAGAATATATTCATCATCTTTTTGTATTTTTATAACCTAATATTGACACAAATAATTTTTTACAATTTATTTAATGAATATTTAGTTTTAATTTTTTTTTTGTATCTATTATCATAAACATATGTTTTGAAACATTAAATAATCAAATTTGTGGGACTTACGCCTCGCCTCTAGTCAATGAACACGCCGTGCCTTACGCTCAATGCTTTTTAAAACACTAGTTCGTTATAAAACACATGAAATTAGCTTATCAGCAAAGGACGTACATGGATCTTATAAGTTATATGATAGCAATTTTGTTCTTTTCGAATAAAAATCAACTCCTAATAAATAAGAGAAAGAGATTAATTCTGAAAATATTTGTTCATAGCAAATGTTTTTACATAACAAACTGCTTAATAACTGACAATACCCACTTCTAATTAAACTGCCCACAACTGATTTAATATATTTACATAACATAATAAAAACCTAAATAAACATAATAACATAACAAGATAATTCCTAAGACCTGATTAATTGATGTAATCAGCGGCCCAAGCAGGAACTGAAGCCAAACATCTGGGCCTCGCTGCATTCGACGGCCCATCCACAAACTGGGCCGTATCATTATAACAGTAAGCCTTCTCTTATACTTGATTTTCTAGTGACATTTGTTTTTCTGGTAAATAACTTTTAGAAACAGAAGCATAATAATATGCATACCAGAATCAGGATTTTGTAGTAAAATATTTTATACCATATAAAAGCCCAACTTTATTGCATAGTAGTACTCAAATCACCACAAGCTTCTACAATCTCATCACACATTAAGGGAGAAAAATCCCCAAAGGGATGAAATATAATCAAACCACTTAACACCACCACCACAGAAACAAACTCATTAATACCTATACAGTATTCCTCTACTTAATATTACAACACAATAACCAACTCTCCAATTTTGTTTAGCAATTATATAACGAATTTTCGCCCACTGATTGTGGCATGCCGTCTTGCAAACAATCAATCGGCGGTATAGTCAGCGTCTCCTGAAAGCCATACGCATTCCAGCAGAATGGATCGTCCACTAACACTCCTTCATAAGGCAGAAGCTCAACATCCGACATTGTAATATTTGTGCAGGGGATAGTATCACTACATGCAAAGTGTATCGGCGGGCTTCTTACATCATACGTGCCCTTTATATTTCTGTAGGTAACGTCTGTTAGGTAAACGGCCGATGTCTCGTTTCTGCATGCCTTTGTTAAGCAGTAGTACTGATCAATTATTACGCAGTTTCTGACATTTTCCATCTGAATGTTTTCAAAAGATATACCGGTGACTGATCCGGTTCCTCCCTGCCATGTCTTTATTCTGAGTCCATTGTCTGAATCTCGTATGATTGCGTTACGAACTGTTATGTTAGAAACACACGCATGCGAGTTATGCACTCCAAGGCTTCCTATGCTGCAGTAGAAAGCAAGATAGGAAATTTATCAGTAAATGGCCTTACTGCATATCATTTCTATTTATTGCATGAGCGTATTCAAGTTCAGTACACATCAGATGTTGTAATTTTAAGGTTAATCACATTTGCTTCTTCCGTGATTATCCCAATTCTGTTTTCTGTTTCAGCATAAACTCCAAAGTTTGGTTCCTAATGTAATTGGTAATACAGCAAAATCGAAACTACATGTATAGTTTTTGCCATACAAGCTGTTTCCTGTCTTGTATGAAATTTAAAGAAGTGCCATTAGAAACTTAAAACAAACTCTACACTTGTACAAGAATGTATTACCAAATTAAAAACAATTCTGATAAATGAAGGAAGAGTGAACCAACCTGATCCCATGACTAGGCCCACAAGTAACAGCTTCTATGTTGACATCCGAACAACCTGTTCCTATTGATATGCAGTCATCCCCTGTTGTATAATTCAAGAACCATGTTAACACAATAAAGAATAAATATATCCCAATTCATATAACTTTGGGAGATTTTTTTGTGTTACCATTGCCTATCACAGAGTTGTATATGCGAACAGATTTTGTGTTCTCAATGTGAATTCCGTCTGTATTGGGGCTCAACTTAGGTGAAGATATCGATAACTTGTTGATCAACACTCCTTGGCAGCCATCGAACTTCATGTGGAATTGAGGGCTGTTCTGTATGCGCAGACCAATGACCGCCAAGTTGGAACTCATGAAAAAGCGAATCATCTACAAAAACAATAACTACAAAATGAGAATGAGAAGAAGAAGAAGAGTAGCAAAATTAATTCTCGAATATATGAATAACTCACCGCAGGGCTGTCACATGGTCCTGGCAACGTTGATCCATTAGGACCCTGAAAATGACATATATATTGTTTCACAACATTTAGTGCCCAACTTCTAAAGCTTGTAATTCGTATTGATACAAAAAGAATCTCGCTAGGATCTTGACTTTGACATAAATACAAATTAGATGGAAACTATATTTCACACAAAATTTGACCTTGTGAGGTTTGCACGGTAGATCCCACCACTTGTGGCCATTGCCTTCAATAGTGCCAGTGCCCGTGAAAGTCAGACCGTCAAGCCTATAAAACACAAGCCACTGCTTATCGCTATCTGATTTGGGCCAGCATTCCGGTCCATCAGGCGGCATTAGCACACCATCAACCTTTTTTAACACCATAATTAATTATCAGTTTATAGAAAATAAAAAAACACAAACTATTTTTATGCATAGATAATCAAAATCTTACTTGAAAAACAAGTCCAGGCTGACAGGGCCCGGAAAAAATTGTAGAAGTAATTGTGAAAGTGAGGTCGGAAGGGACCAAAACGACGGCGTTTTCCACTTGACATGCGGCCTTCCAAGCATCCCTGAAGGCAGCAGTGTCATCAGTGTCTCCATCTCCAACTGCTCCAAAATCCGTCACGTCGAAAATGCAGCTTGTGCTTCCGGGTTGTGTGGGTGCCGGGTCCGATGGAAAATGGGACATTTGTGAATCAGGACTTGGAGCAGAAGCAGGGGAAACAGCAATTTGAGATGGCATTTTACTCTTCTTCTCTTTCTTGATAGCTATGTGATGATGACGATGATACCTTGCACCCACATTTTGCATCAACAAACTTATGATGATGATGATGATAACTAAAAGCAGCGAACAGTGTAAAATTTTCATTTGAGACACATGAAAAGAAAGGGGTGAGGAACTATACACAACTAGAGGCTGTAATTTATACCAACATTTTGCAATAAGTTTTGATTCCGAATAGTTGACACGTGTCGAGTTCAGAATGATCTTGGAATCATTTTCTTTCTGCAACATTTTTTTATGTGGGTGATTTGTCTTCAAACTTCATTAAAAGATTGGGGCTATAGACACATTGTTTTTTCCGGCTTTTGTTCTTTTGGAGTTTTTCTTCGAAAGATCTGAAACAGATTTTAGCATTTGATTGTACATGTTGTTTGTTTTATAATGTATGTTGGTCCAAAAGATAAAATAAAATATTAATTAATATATCATCTTTATTCTTTTCATTTTTCTGGCCAAATCCCTTGAAACATTTTCATGTATTCATGTGAACGTGACATATACCATTGCTAGCAATAGAACCTGTGAGCTGCTTCGAGGACCTGATTTTCTTGAAATCTGTGCCCAGCTGGTCCAATATTCATTTCTTATGTTCTCTTTTTAACACTCAAACTCGGAGCAAAAGTTGGTCACTTTTAGCGATTTATTCCATCTCCACTACGTACCTCCAAATTTTAAAACACTTACCATTTTAATAATTATGTTTAATTGCATGTTCTCCCTCTAGCTAGGCTTATGTTACTTCATGATTATGATGATCTGGAGATTCTTGTGACCCAAGATCGTGAATCTAGATCTAGATGAGTCGTGAATCGTATTTCGAGAAAACTTGCTTAGCAATGAATAACTCGGAATATTTCGTTGTATCTCTCTAAGACGTCATAAACCTTAAAAAAAATCAAAATTCTCCCGTTCTATTTAACTCTAGAATGTTAAGAAGTCCTATACCATTTTAGATTGGTAGGATCCGAGCAATAATTGAGAGGTTACTTGAGGCTTTGATTGATTGCAAAAATATAAGATAGCATGAGGCAATATAGGTCGATCAATAGTGTGAGGAAGTGAATGGTTTGTTGAAAAGGCAAAAAGAGTCTCGTGACTCCTCCTTGTTGTCTAGCGATCGACATGCATATGCGTGGCTGCAAGACAAAGCAAATGAATTAAACCAGTCACGGGCTTACCTATCTTTCTGAGTTTAATATTTATTACTAATATATTAACATCAACAAATCAACATATAAATATATAATTGATTAACGTACGTACATACGATTATAATATATAACAGTAGGGTGAGTCAATTGCCAAATTAACACTATTAGAAAAAATAATTGTCTAACTAACAGTTTTGAAAAAGTAATTCCCAAAATAACACTTTGAGCAATACATTTCCTATTTTAACCTTGGACTTTTGTTAAATAAATGTCAAAGTAACACCAATAAAATTACACTTCACATATATAATATATGTGTAAAAAATGTATCTTGTATAATTTCTGTAAATATATACCAAAACATATTAAAAATATTATTAAATTAAAAGGAAAAAGAAAAGTGTATTCATCTTCCAATAACAAAGCTCCTCCCTCCCTCCCTCCCTCCCCCAATCCACATGCCCCCAACCCGCCCCCCATCCTTCAGCCCATTACGGTCAGCAACGAATTCTCCGATGAGATCCGCCGCTTTAATAGAGTTGAGTGTGGAGATTTGCCGCCTCTGAAGATGAGACAAACTTAAAAAGATGGAGTAGATCCATCTATTAACTAACTAACTGATGGGGCTCCATTAGAATCAAATTGGTATTCGGATTGCAAAATTGGAATAGGTCTACTGAACCTGGTCATGGAGCCTTACCCTGTAAATTTAGTTGGTGGTTGTGTGTGTGTGGTGGTGGTGGACTGGTGGTGATGGCAGCCAACGGGTGGGGGTGGTGGGTGGGGTGAAGAAGATGAGTAATTTAGGTTTTCCTATTTTTATTAATCTTTAATATAAAATAACTATTATTTTTTCATTACTTTTCTTTTCTAAAATATTTAGAAAGGAGTTTGTGCGCTCTTGTTTTATTTATAGATTAGAAAGTAAGATTCATAAAATTATTTTAGGAAAATTGGCTATTAAAACTAAGGTTCTTTTTAAACTAAAGTAATAAATTATTAATGTGATATTGCATCAAATAAGTAATCAGCTTTTAAACTTCCTGATAATTCTGATTTTATTGACATACATAAGTATAATTTAATTGGTGGTATATTGACATCTATTTCACTAAATACAAGGGTTAAAATGGAGAATGTAATGTTCAAAGTGTTATTTTGGGAATTATTTTTTCAAGAGTGTTAGTTAGACAATTATTTTTTCTAATAGTGTTAGTTTGGCAATTTACTCACAGTAGGGTTTGGTCGTTTACTTTGCGTGTACATGCAGAATTAAATGAAGATGTTACGTCTCCAATTCTTGACATATTATTGCCAAGTGTGCGAGCGTAAAGACCAATTACCTAATGTGACACGTATCCATTTTAAAATGTAGAGACATCACATAATCAAACCTCTATCTTTTCGTCTCTCTCCAAACACGGGCTTCTTTTCCCATTTTATTTTTAACAAATCAAATTCCCCAACTCAAAATCGAATTTAGATGCAAAATTAGATTCTCAGCAAAATCAAATCCGTAAACATAATATTAAAAGATGCACTAAAATTCAAAGTAATTTTCATGCATGGCTACAGTTTAGATTATAACTTCTCACTTTTAAAGTAAATAAAAATGTTTCTTGTTTATAGATTATTATTCTACTTTTAAATTTTCTTGATTAGAACAGAATCCTCAAGCCACCAGTCCAAATTTTTATAGACCAACAGAAAATGGTTCACCGCAAACATAATAATTTTTTTTCTTTTTAATGTGATTCAGCATAAAATGCTATCAACTCGATATAAAACTCAAAAAAGCCCACAAACCCTAATCTCTCCCCGCTGACGAACAATCCCCATCAACCATTTGGTGTGCAAGAGGTGCTGAAACAAACAAACAAACAAACGTATTAACGGGGTATGATTTAGCGCGAGTTCGAACTCTGTTACGGTGGTTTCTCCATAACCCAGCTAGAATGCAAGAAGAAGATCCGATCCATCGTGTTAGATGGATGTTGTTGTTGCGATTCCAAAGCTCAAAAAAGGTTATTATTATTATTACTAGAAAACCCTACACACGCGGTGAAGGCGTGTAAATTTTGTTGCAGTGTTAAATTAATGTATTATAAATATTGTTGCATTAACGCATTATTCTAGCAAGCACAATATGTAATTTTTGATAAATTTAAATTAATTTTAAATGTAGTGCCCTACTTATTAGCATAGGTAGTTAATGAAGATAATTTATGGGAGAAGATTAGTAGTTAGATTTAGAAATATTTATCCAAAAAAACGGTTAGAAATTGAGAGATTTTAGGGGATATGGATTTCTATTTTTTTTACGTGGAAGTTTTGTGAAGAAAGAGAAAAGTGGGTATCCCTTGAAAAGCCAAATTTATCCTCGATCAGTTTGGTGATGGATGAAAATAGGAATACTTTAGGAAAACTATTAATTTGGTCCAACAACTGCAAAATATGTGAGGATGGATGGTTTGCTTTTAATATAGTAATAGATATCTCCTTTTTTTGTGTTCTCAGTTTTAAAAATATTAACCGCATCATACATATCATATTACTAGTTTTTGCTTTCATTTTCTTTTTTCGGTCCACTTAAATAAATGTAGTACGGACACATGAGAGTTATATTGATCAATTATCAAATATAAAATAAAACATGGATAAATATTTTCTGCAATTTACTCTTAAATCAGGGTGTATCAACCATTTGAACGGAGTAGTATATCATTCTCAATTTAATTCGAGTCAACAATTTAATTGGACCACCCCGCGGGCTCATTTCATCACACCGTCTAGCATTACCTCTTGTTCCTTTTCATCACTGCTTAGTTAGTTAGTTAGTTCGTTACAATAATTCAAATTCATTCTTCCATTTTTGCGCACGACACAGTGACAATATCTCCGGTTAAGGTACGACCTTAACTTTACTTGTTCGTTCGTTTGTTTCGACATTGAAAACAGTGAGAAGTTTCGTTTATCTGTCGTCTCTCTCTTCGATATGATAAAATTGACGAGTTTATTAACTGAATTCGCACTCAACATTGGGGGTTTCTAGGGTTCTTTGAGGAGGAACTTCGGTAATACTCGTAAGTTTTCTAGGGTTCTTTGCAGAGGACTTTCCGTGTAAGAATTCGTAGTGAATGGGGTTCCATGAAAACCACACTTGAGATAGTTCAATAAATTAAAGGATAAATTATAGCACTTAAGTCATTCAGGAAAGAAGGGTTTACTTGAATAGCTCGGGATGTGAATGGCGTCATTTTTAGGTTTGGGTAGGGGTAGGGATGGTGGTGGAAAGGGTTTGCGGTGAGGGCTTAGGGGAATGTCATATAGGTCGCCATAGTTTAACACTAGTATTTCTGTTGCATTTTTAACACTAGTATTTCTGTTGCATTTCGAATCGCAATATTTAGGGTTTAGTACATATTAATGAAACTATTTTTCATGTTTACTTGTCGTTTGATCTCGAGATTACAATTTGATTTCATTGTGGAAAACATTTTCTTATTGTTTATCGTGGAAAACAATTTTTGATCTTCCGGATTGTAAGAGATGCGTTAAGTTGAATTATCAATGTTTTGCTTATAGCTATCACGTATAATAGATTTATATAAGATGTTGCATAAAATTATTGAATATTGTTTAACTATTTTTTAGTTCATTAGTGATGTATTCGCGAACTCTTCTCGGATTTAAAGTTTCTTCTCAAGTGGATTTAAAGAACGATTTAAACAAAAATGTTGCCAATGAGCTTTTGCTCCCAATTTAATAGTTGAACATCTTAATCTCAATCAGATTAATAATTAATGATATAAATTACAAGTTTAGAATTTCCAGCAAGAACTAAACGAAGAACTTGATTTGATTTCACTGTGCGGATCTAAGAAGGGTACAAAACTTAAATTCAAATTCAACAAATGAGAAGTAAAATGCTCCTTTTAACATCTTCAATCGTAATCTCTCAACAGGAGGAACAATCTAAATTAATGCCTCATCATCGTACACTTACATGATTAAAGGACGATCAAGACCAAGAGAAAATTAAATTTAATATGTCAAGTTTGTTCAAAAATAGACCCAATAAAAGATTGAATCAAATTTTTGATTGGGTGATTGGTTTACCTTCTATTTGGATTCCTACTACTGAACAACAACTTGTTTCATTTTTATCTGATAAAATTAGGGTCATGAAGCAATTGTTGAAATTGATTAAAAATCCAGTACGTACTCTGGCACATAAAGTTCCCAATTGAGATTGATGTGATGAAAAATCACTGTAAAATATAACAATTTTTAAGATTGTTTGAATAAGGAGAAATTATATTAATCATTTTGCAAAATGAATTTTTCCGGCACCCTTAATATTTCCTGTTAGTCTTCATCTATTTCCTTTGATCCACACAAATTCAAAATTCAACTTATATTATTAGTTTCTACTATAAATAACGCAAAAACAATAATGAAGACCCCTGAAGTTCCTGCTGGTATAGCACCATCATAAAATAGCATAGCCTCCAAAACTAAGATAAAGAAAACAAATGCCCGATCAAAATTCACCATGTGTATGCTTGAAAAGCACCCCACTCGAGAAAGAAATTGAGGGACTTATGAGAAACGTAGTATAAATATGAAATTACCAACAAATATCTAAATGCAATCAAATTATGGTCATAACAATGAAAACTTGTACAAATTCTTATCAATTAGTAATGGGAATAGTCAAACTCACAATTATGAACTACAATGGATAGTGTCAAAATCGCTACAAGATATTGCTAAAGCGTTGCACGTAGATATTGCTACTTTTATTTGTACTTGGTTTGTCGAGTAAATAATTTTGTTAGACTAAATTGAAGAATAATGAATTGCACGTAAAATAATTTAGTCCCAGAAACAACATTTCTTCTAACAATCCCCAGTTTGAAGTTTGATAGCATTGGGGCCGGCCGCTATATACATTTGGGGTTAATTACAGCTACACCCTGGTGTAATTACACATACCACCCCTGTGGTTTGAGAAATTACAATGACCTCTCCTTAGGTTTGAAACCTTACACATACCTTCCCTTTACAATTTGAAGGTTGTTTGGGTGTAAGTCATGATAAAATTATGCTTATTATACTTACACCCCTAAAGTTTGGTATAGTTATAAAAATCATCCTTGATGTTAGAAAAATTAAAGTTAAATACTCCCAATGGTTTTAGAAACTACTATATTATAAGAAAAAATATAAAAGTATTTAAATTTAAATTTAAAAATAAGTTTATCTAATCAAAAATATATTTTTGAATCAAAACACTTAACTTTTAGTTTTTTCTTTAAAACAATTCCCGTAAATCTCAGTCAAAATTTAACTAACTACTCATCTTTATACCTTTATTATCGTTGCAATTTTAAACTAAAAATTATTGTAGTAATAGAAGAAGATAACACATCGAAAATTGGTTTCAGTAAATATAGCGCATTTAGGTTGTTTATTTTGTCAAAAAGTTCAACAAAATTTACTACTAAAACAGTGACCATGTCTGATCCAAGGATGATAATTCTATTGTCACTGTTGATGGTAATTTTGTCATCATTCTTCATTTTTTGAAATGGGTTGTGAATCTTGATTAGTTCCCTAATATTTGTCAATTTTGCATTGAGAATGAGAGTTTTTACAATTGAGTTTTCTGTTTCTTGTTTTTTTTTTTTTTTTTTTTTTTTTTTTTTCCGGAGATTGCATAGATATGTTATTCTTTTACCAAATGCTTCTTTTCTTGTTGTGGTAAGATGATAATTTTATGGGCAAGAGTAATAGTATTTAAATGGAACTATAATGAAAATTTTGAGATTGTTAAATTAAAACAAAAATAAAAAAATAAAAAAAAACAAACAAACAAAAACAAAAAATTAAATATATTTACAAAATAATAAAAACATTAAGATTTGATTAAATTTTAAACTATAAGTTAAATAATTTTTATATTTTTAGTTACTCATCTAGTAGTTAATTTTTAAAATTATTTGGAGCATTTAATTTTAATTTTTTTAACATCAAGGATTATTTTTATAAATATACGAAACTTTAGGGGTGTAAGTATAATAAGCATATCATGACTTACACCCAAACAACCCTTAAAGTGTAGAGGGGAGGTATGTGTAAGGTTTCAAACTTCAGGGGAGGTCATTGTAATTTCTCAAACCACTGGGAGGTATGTGTAATTACACCAAACCTCAGGGGTGTAGCTGTAATTATCCCTATATAACCCAGGCCCGCTGGTCCAATCTGACCCGACCCAAGTCGAATTCGCAAATGTTTGCAAAAAGGAGCGGCTGGGTGGCTCTATTCGCAGCACCTGGAGTCTGGAGACCCCACCACACCACATGAGTTTTACATTTACACGCACAGCACAGCAGACCAGAGACTCTTCTCTCTCTCTCTCTCTCTACATTATTATTATTATTATAAATATAAATATAAATAACTTTGTTTTACTCGTTAATGGCGGTGGTTTTCCAGTGCCGATCACTAATTGATGCTTAAATTTGATTTTGAAACGCATCGACTGAAGCGATCGCACATTCAACCATGTTCGAAGCGCATGTAAGTTCATTTCTCCCCCAATCTTTCAAGACCTAGGTTTCTACTTACTTCAAAATTGGCCTGATGATTAATTAGTATGTTGTTGTTGTATTTTATTTTTAGGTCCTGCATTTGCTTCGAAAGTATTTGGGTGAGTATGTCCATGGGCTGTCAGCAGAGGCCTTGAGGATCAGTGTATGGAAAGGTAGGTTTGTATGGGTTTATGATTCCTATCTTGTACTCAGACGACATACTTGTCCATCAAAAATTGTCTGGGACAGGCTTTGTGTGATATCTGCTCATTTTATCATGTGTTTTGTGAATAAGTGTGACAATAGCAGCAGAAATGTCACATTGGTGTTTTGCATAATTTACTTGGGAGTTTTGAAGCGCAGTGGAATCTCCGACTGCATAAATCTTCCATGGGATACACTCGTTCAATACTACCCTTTGTACTCATGTTGTAAACTGTTACCTGCTAGTTCTTTGGCCTTGGCCTATATGATTTGCATGGTTTGACTTAATTTTCTTCAAGTTTTTGTTTACCCTGTCATTCTTACATGTCTTGTATACTATGCCAATATTCTTGGTTTTATTCTTTTGTCACTAGGTGATGTGGTCCTCAAAGACTTGAAACTAAAAGCAGAGGCATTGAATGCCCTGAAGCTTCCTATTACAGTCAAAGCTGGATTTCTTGGTACCATAACTTTGAAGGTAACTTATAGCTTTGAGGATAAACTTACTTTTTAATTTGGTTCCACTCACATGATATTAGCCCTTTTCTTCTTGTGCCTTCTCCTTCGTTACTGAATGAATTGTCAGATTGAATTGATCATGCCTACTCCTTATTTACTGCATGTGTTGTCAAAGTGATCCAAAAAAAGATTCACTGTAATCTCTTTGATTCAGCTATCAAAGAGGTTTCATCTACAATCATAACAAGAACATGAAAATAGTTTGTTTGTTGTATTTGCTCTGGGTCTTTCTTCTTACATCAGTTTGTACCTCGAGGTTTCTTATCTTTTCTTTTTGCTTTGGCATTGTGGTATTCTGTTCAAGTTAGGTTTTGATTTTTCAAATCTGGCAGCTATTATATTTATATACTTTTGGTTTGCTGATTGCTGAATGGCGTCTCTCTAAAAGCTCAAGCTTGTAGTGAGGATTGGCATTTATTAATTTATATATATTCTCCAACATGCCCCCATACGTCCAAACTGTAAACCTTTTTGTTAGACGCGTGATGTTTTTGATAAGAGAATGGCGGTGTGATTCGAAACCAAGACCTCTTTGGCCTGAGCTCTGATACCATGTTGAATTGCCTTCTAAACTTCAAGCTTGTAGAGTGGATTGACATTCATATACATATATTATCCTGTTACAAATTTTATTGATTTACGATGAAAGTTTCTTCTTGACAAGGCCTGATGGTTTTGCATTTAGGATTTATGCTATCCTTGTCTCAACCAATGATTGTAGTATTTATATCCTTTTATATAATCAGCAGGTCATAATATTTCATTGTATTCATTTGTTGTTATGAAAAGGTCCCTTGGAAAAGTCTTGGAAAGGAGCCGGTCATTGTTCTAATTGATCAAGTATTTATTCTTGCCAGTTCTGCCACTGAAGGAAGGTCTCTGAAGGTGAGAATTATCTCATTTTGTAATTCTGGAAAATAGAATGCAATGAACGTCTCATCACCGATTCACTCTGAAGATTGAATGCTCTAATGAGTGCTACTTTTTTCTCTGCTAGGAAGAGGATCGGGAAAAGCTTTTTGAGGCCAAATTACAACAAATAGATGTCAGTATTTCTTTTCTTTATGTCATTGAATATGATCTCTGCCATATCGAAGCTAAATCTTGAAACCAAGATATGGACTATTGATTTTTGAGATAGCAGGCCTGTGATCACTTTCTGTTGGGACCTTCACTCAACAGTTGGGTGGTGGATGGCCTGGCAGATATCTTGTTACTCCTATTCTCTCTCTCTCTCTCTCTCTCTCTCTCTCTCTCTCTCTCTCTCTCATCACAGACTTATGTAATTGATGATTATAGTTGTTGGACTTCTTTGCTTTCTGTATTCAATTAATTAATACTACTCTTTTCCCCCGAGTATGGAACCTTTATATTGTTTTATATTTTTGGTATTGCTACCTTTTTGTGTGCTCAGATTCTGGTTCATCCTTTCTTTTTTTTTTTCTTGTAAGTGATAGAATCACCAAGAAATGTTATCAGAGTTATGTTGTTGCTACTTGCTCGTAGAAGAAGTTATAATCCTTTTTTGCCTTGTTTATTGTGAAAATGAGCTCGTTCTTCCCAGAAACTACTTGGATTGATTTTGGACAAACTAACATGCGTCTTTTCCTTTTCCATTCACTCGTTTAGGGTGCGGTTGGGGGGTTAAATGGCTCGTGCTTTCCAAGCCATTTTTTAGACACTTGTAGTTTGACATTTCTGATTTCTCATCTACTTACCTATAAGTTCTGTGTAACTAACTGCAATTTGAATAGCAAGCTTGGGGAGTTCATGGAACTGGATAAATAATTAAAAGGGGACTGAATATCATCAATTACCGGTTCCGATAAAGGGTGGAAAGAACAAGAAAGAGGGCAAAGAAAGTAGTGACATATAGAGATAGGACAGCCAAACTAACAATCATGTCAGATATTAGTTAAATGCAAGTCTTCTTGAACTACCACCATTTCTTCTGGCCCAGATATAAGTACTTTTATGATTATAAAACTCACCAAGACCTCTGAACTTTCCCCCTTCAGATTCTTTTTTGAGGAATTATTTAATGTTTACATGACATTATTTGCAAGTTTGCACATCTTCTGCTCAACCTTTTCAAGTAGTGTTGTCTAATTTAATACATCTCTCTCTCTCTCTCTCTCTATTATGATGCTAGATATTTCTTTTATGCAGGAAGCAGAATCAGCAACCCTCGAAGCAATATCTAGATCAAAGCCGGGAAATGTATGAATGTGATAATTTGATTTGTATGGACTGGATATTTTTCAAGGAAATATAGGCTTTTGTGGTTGGTTGACTTCAGATCTAGAATTAAAAATATTTTACTATTGTTTATTTCTTTTGCAGCCACCCGGGGGAAATTCTTGGCTGGGTTCATTAATTGCTACTATTATTGGAAATCTTAAGATTTCAATTAGCAATGTTCATATTAGATATGAAGATTCAGTGAGGTTGGTGTTTCATTTGGAGTGTGATGGATACCATGAGCTTAATTATTTATTCTCTTTACTAACTTCTTGTTTCCTAAAGTGATGAAATTCTGCCTTCTCTTTCTGACCAATGTGATATTTGATATGTATATAACTCTCACCTTTGTCGGACAGCAATCCTGGTCTTCCTTTTTGTTTTGGAGTTACCCTGGCGAAGCTTGCTGCTGTCACGATGGATGAGCAGGGCAATGAAACTTTCGACACAAGTGGTGCTTTAGATAAATTACGAAAGGTGAGCTTCTTGTTCTTCCTTGTGATGGTGTTGCTTCTTTTGAATTTGATCTGGCCCAAGATTTGATATATTTACCTGGGACTGGTACTCAGAAAGTCGGTGAATTTTATTATGAAATTACCATGTTTTTCTTTATTCTGGGATTGGAATTGTCATGACTAAATAGGAGTACATATAAGATTCCTGTTATAATATACGAGCATGCTGAATCGATCTTATTGTGTTTTACTTTTTTGGGGCATTTGTAGTCGTTGGAACTTGAAAGGCTTGCTATATACCATGATTCCAATTGTGGTCCCTGGATGCTGGAGAAAAGATGGGAGGATCTTAGCCCTAGGGAATGGATCGAGGTACATTATCACGTTGAAAGATATGCAGGGTTTTGTCTCTTTCTCTTGCTGTCCTTTGTATTAATATAGTGACCCATTAGTACTCGGAGTTTACCAATTTTACTTTCTCGATATATCTATTTTCTTCTCTATCCAATATGATTTCTTTTATTTAGATCTTTGAATATGGCATTAACGAATCTTCAAAAGGCAACACTCTGTTGTCTCCATGGGATAAAGACCATAACTATTTAGTTTCACCAATCAACGGAGTTCTTAAGTACCATCGTTTGGGGAACCAGGAAAGAAATGATCCAAGTGTTCCTTCTGAGAAGGCTTCCCTCGTCATAACTGATGTTTCCTTGACAATTACAGAGGTATGGATATTGATTTACATTTTACTCCTATACTGCATGTAATTTATAGTTTCCTGATACTGTAGCATACTTGATTTGAGAAGCTGATATATCTGGATATCCTGATAAATGTTTACATTAGCAAATCAAATTGGAAATGTGAGTCAGGAAACTTGCCATTTTATTTCCTGACAAATGTCTTAAACCTGTAACAGGTAACGGCTCTTCACCACACACCAAATTTTTATCATCTTCTTGTAGATATGACGCATATTGTTTCTAAAATTAGAGTTTTATACAAAATATACAGGTTTTGGAACATCAACTGCTTGAGTACTACATTGTTAGCTTGTAGGTTATGGTTGCTAAAGCTCTTCTGTTGTGTTCATGTTAGATGGCTAATACTTATGGACCAACCTTTTCTCTTTTTTTATCAATATCTGTCTAATTTTCTAAATTTTTGAGGCAGACTTGGAAAAAGTTAGTCTGCATGAAGATGGAGTATTCTATAAATGACCTTCTTTCGCTAATTTCAGGCTCAGTATCACGACTGGATTAGACTTATGGAGGTCATATCTAGATACAAGACACATGTCGAGGTATCTCATTTAAGACCCATGGTGCCAGTTTCCGAGGCTGCCACCTTATGGTGGCGTTACGCTGCTCAAGCTACACTACAATTGAAGAAGATGTGGTAATCATGCATAAATGCAATAGTTGGTTAATAGTTATCTAACCGTGTATTTTACGAAGCATGTGGCACTTCAAGCTGAAATTATGCAGCTTTCCATGATTTCCAGCGGTTGGCAGCAGTTAAGAGTAACTACTTATAATGACTAGACTAGCGTATGACTATTGTAGGATATTTTGTCAGTTAAGTTGAAATTGGAAATAGACTTGAGAAATTTAACTGTCCTGTTGCATAGGCATGAATGTAGGCACAACACGATTCGTTTAACTTTGTTATGCTCTGTAATATTTCTTATGAGTACGGTACTGGGTTCAATTTCAGCGATGACATCACAAGGTTAATATTTCTTTATCATTTGTAGTTGTAAGTTTCTATGGTTATTATTAGGAGAAATAATTATTAAGATTACTGAACGTTTTATCTGAAACATGCTTTGCCAACATCAGTAACAGAACACATTCTTATTAAAAAACACTATATCATTTAAGCTGTTGAACTGCAATTGACTGGCTACATTGTGATCTGATAGGATATTCTATTTGAAGTATCATATTTGCCTAAAACAGCGTAACATATTTGTTTATTCCTGCAGTTACCGGTATTCTTGGGACCGAATTCGCCATCTATGTCATCTTCGTAGAAGATATGTGCAGTTATATGCTGATGTGTTGCAGCAATTGGCCGTTGATAATTCTGAATTGAGAATTATTGAACAAGACCTTGATCCAAAAGTTATTCTTTTGTGGAGGTATGTGCCTAAATCTTTTCTGTGGCTCTATTTCATACAATGTAAAAACGTTTAAAGTCCAGATATTCATGGACAGATATTTCTATATCTTCCTCCTGCTCATCTAGTCGTTTGTATTAATTATTGATATTGCTAGGAAAGCCACCTGCACTTACTACATAGTACCATATGCATTCTTGCTTTTTCTCCTCGCTATCTGCGAGCTATGAGAATGAAGATGGTTTTGTTGGTGGGTTTACCTGTATTAATTCTCACCTCTGTAATAGCTACCATTGATAGTGATGATATGCGGTTGCTGTCATTACGCAGGTTTCTAGCCCACGCAAAGGTTGAATCAGTGAAATCGAAAGAAGCAGCTGAACGGAGGATGCTTAGAAAAAGAAGCTGGTTTTCCCTAAGATGGTCCGTATGTCTTATTTCATGAAATTAAAACCTTGTCAGTTCTTTCATTTTCTTTTTTCATCAGAGAGGTTTTCCTTTAAGTTTTCTGTTGATTGCAAAGCCTCGGTGATTGTGGTAATCAATTTGCAGCCTATTAGCTTAATTAAGTATATATCTTATGTTCCTTTTTATGACTACTTTATTTGTTGTGAACTTGCTGATAGAAACTCACTGTCATATCGGTGGAAATCGGCTGAATGCAGTTATGGTCGAAAGGAAAAGAAAAACATGAGCTCTCAACTCTCACACTAGAGTGACAATAGTTGGTTCCTTCCCCCACGGTGGATTTCCACACCCTTGCGGGAATAACTATTCTTCCCTCTCCAGCTCTCCAGTTTCTTTTTATTAGAGAGTTTATAACGGAGGCTGATTCTTGCCGGAACTGAGGCCTTAATCTTGAATTTACTGGGGTCAACTTCAATCCAATCAACAAAGCATTATCCATTGCTTCATTGTGGTATTTCGTGGGAAGAATTACGTTTCCATTAAGAGTCTCTAATCAGTTCATTTCCTTTGAATGCTTCTACTTTTTATTAACATGCCTTGACTTCATACCAATTTGTCCGAGCTGCCACTTTGGACATAGTTTGTTTTTCTGCTAATTCAGCCTTATTTGGGAGGAGGATATTTTTAGGATAAAAGTCAGGCTAGTAATCTAGAAATTACCGTAGTCAACTTCCATTATGGAGAGTCTGCAAAGCAAAGCAAGCATTAAGGAAAATCTAATGAAGCTGGATAAGGCAGACTTGCAGCAATAGTTGGGTTGAAGCTGGCTAGAACGCGTACTAGCACAATAATCGAGAGGGGGGACTAGGTGAAGGGAGAGCAGAAAGTATGAGTTGTACTGCTAAAGTGCTTGGAATGGAAGACTAGTTGTTCCATCGTTGGGGGTGAAAACTACTCACCCATGATTAGATATGGAAAACAATGTTCGTTAATTCAGTGTGATAGTTTGGAATGGCAAAGTAGTGTGTAGTCTAATTGCCCAGTTTCCTTTTTTCTTTTTTTTTCCCCTATCTTAGTTAACCAGTTTAGCTACTATAGTATACATGGTCCCAATATTTTATTTTGTTAACTTGATATTGACTTCAACTCATATGCTTTTCCTATTACTTGTCTTTGGTCATGTAGGCGAAGCCCTTCTGCAGATGACTCTGCGGTAGATGCTTCAAGTGTATCCCAGACGGTGGAAGAGACGTTGACTAAAGAAGAATGGGAAGCAGTCAATAAGCTACTGAGCTATCAGCCAGATGAAGATTTGTCTCACATTGGAAAAGACATACAGAGCTTGATACAATATATGGTTATTATATCTATAGGTAAAGCAGCTGCCAGGATCGTTAATATTAACAATTCTGAGATTGTTTCTGGTAGATTTGAGAATCTTCATGTATCTACCAAGTTTAAACACCGAAGCACCCAGTGCGATGTAACTTTGCAATACTACGGAGTGTTTGCTCCTGAAGGCTCTCTTGCGCAGGTTTGTCTTCAGGACCTTTTTCTGAAGTGGTTCAGGGGAAAATTGTACTTTTTGTTTTACCTTGATGCAGTAGGTCACCAGTGCGTACATATCAGTGAAATGGAGAATATTCTTTTTGAGTTTGCGCCCCCCTCCCCAATATTTACAAGTTCAGTTTTCAACTTTACAATGCAAAATTTAGAATTTACCATATTTGTTTCATTTAAACATGTTATCTTGTCTTACAAACCCATATTATCTATTATTTTCCTCTTTTAAAACCATGGTCGAAGTTCATCCAACGTTGTTGTCATCATAAGTTTGACACCTATGTAGCTTTTTTGACTTCTGTTTTCACAGAGTGTCTCCAGTGAGCAGAAGGTGAATGCTTTGCAAGCTAGTTTCGTGCATAGTCCGGCAGGAGAAAATGTAGATTGGCGGCTTTCAGCTACAATCTCTCCTTGTCATGTCACGGTGATTAGCTAAATTGCTGACTTATCAATCAATTTCTACTCTTTGCCTTCTTTCTATTGATTCTTATGTCAGTTTGAAGTATAGTTCAAATTGCATCTGATATCAGTTCTCTAAGTCATCTTGTGTTGGTGGTTGTTGCATCATAATCGAACTACTTATATCTTTTTGGCAAGTCAATTTTTCTTCTGACATCAATTCTTAAGGCATGTTTTATTGGTGGTTTTTTGCATCATAATAAACTTCATCACTTTTTCCGTATTCTACCTTTTGAGATACGGTACGGATTGATTTCTAGATATTTTTTAAAGAACCAGGCAGCGATAGTGTTTTCTGCAGATTGTATAAAGCTTTTCTCAAGATCACTTCTCAAAGATTTTGAACTGATTTGTGTGCATCAGACTGGGACTTCAGCCATTCTTTTTCATTAAAAGCTTTTGCGTTCTTCAATAATATCTACCCATCCCCCATGTTGTCATGCTTAAAACTTCCCAGGTTTACGTGTAACATCTTGCTCTGTCTCTGTTGTTGCTGATGTAGGTGTTTATGGAAAGTTATGATCGCTTTTTAGATTTTATGAAGAGGAGTACTGCTATTAGTCCTACAGTTGCATTAGAAACTGCTAATGCTTTGCAGGTAATATCAATCATGATTTCCCAAGATCATGGTGTTGCTATTAAGAAGCTTCTCCTTTAATGAACTCATAAGCAGTATATCGTAATTTGCTGGTCGAAACTAACCTTTATGAGCCATTAATGTGACAGCATAAAATCGAAAAGGTAACTCGGAGAGCTCAGGAGCAATTTCAAATGGTGTTAGAAGAGCAAAGCAGGTTAACTTTCCATATTATTTAGCAGCACTTATTTTTGTCCTGGTGTCTTGAACCTATAAGCTAAAATACAAGTGTCTTGATTAAACTGCGTCTTACTTTGATAAGCTCAGTAGAAATGTTTCTAGTGTTTTCTATTACTATATAAAACATTATGGATTAGGAGAAGATTTTGAAGGTGCTTGATTATCCGGTGCTCACTTGGTATGCTCAAGTGTTTGTATTTATGCATGCCTCATTCAGATGAGTTCAACTTGTAGATGGTTTATCCCAGTACTCAACTTTACTAGTAGTTCTCCTGTTATTGTGTGATATCAGCACTAGAACTGCAAACTTGTTTAGATCCCCAGAATTTCCTCTGTGAAATAATTCAAATTAATTCCCTAGAATGCAGTTTGAATTTAAAACTTTTGATTAGTTACACATATCCCTTGCCGACTTGGAATTGGAAGTGTATCTAATGTTCTATTCTAGATTCATTTAATATTTAATTTCAGAAAATGTGGGAACTTGGTTACAGAATTATGACTTCTATAAAATCAGAGTACTGTTTTGAAATCTATACTTGACCCAGAGCCGAGATGGTAGGAAAATTGGGGAACAATGATGACTGTGCACAATATTAAGTTTCGGGGTTTTGAGATTTTTGTTCAAATTGCATGCATACATGGCTTCACATTATTCTTTCTTTGAACCAAGGGCTGGCGGCCTTCTCTATGTTAGGTTACTTGTGCTAAATCATCTCTCTGGTTCACATATTCCTACATTTAATGGCTTTCATGTCCCTCCGTTAGATTGGCATATTTATTCACATATTTCTGCCTTCTTGTTTGACTGTTCACATATTTATTCATCTAAGAAGTGAGTAAAAGAATTCTAAAATTTGGGAAAATCATTTTAAAGAAGGGAGTACTTGTAAAATCTCTCCACAGTAATCTTTTTTTCAAATACTTTATTGTTTTAGCATTTCTCTCATTCTATAAGATAATTTCTATGTTATAATGGTGTTGTGTTCCAATTCTTTTACTGTTCTTCTGAAATGGAGTGATTGATATTAAATCTTATTTCCCTACTTCCTTATCCCCGGCATTTTTCCTATTGAGGCAATTGCTCAAATTCTTCGCTGATCATATGATTGCATTTGAAGAATCTTTCTCGTATTGGGATAGGGTATATGTTCCGGTTTTCAATACGTAAAAATTCCTACCGGATCCCTAGATTTGCTGTACTTGAAAAGATTGTCGATGTTTGTAGTAATTGTCCTCATTCACGGGGAGGCTTTAGTCTGCTTTGTTGAGCCTGACACTTGGCCTTTTTTTGATAAGTAGGTGGTGGTGATTCGACTTTATGACCTCTTTCTGCCAAGGCTCATATACCATAATGCATTGCCGCCTCATCTACAAGCTTAAGCTTGTAGAGAGGTTGGGCATTTACAATTTACATATGTATACGTGTTTAAGCTTGTAGAGAGGTTGGGCATTTGCAATTTGCATATGTATGTATGTATATGTATGTACATGTATGTTCTCCAACATCCTTGAACCACTTCTGCTGATATAATATACTTGCCATTCTTCATTTCCATTTGGATCTCTTTGAATTTTCTGATAAATAAGTATACATTGAACATCTATTCTGTGTGGGAGCAGTCTTGCATGATAAGCAGCCAGAATTGTTATAGTTAAATAGAGATTCTACTCTAAGCCAATACTGCTTTGTTCTTAATATTATCAGGTTTGCTCTTGACATTGATCTTGATGCTCCAAAAGTCAGAATTCCTATAAGATCTTGTGCAGACACTGAAAGTGACAGCCATCTTCTATTGGATTTTGGTCATTTTACTCTGCAAACCAAGGTGGGTTAATCTCTATCCGGCTTTTCGCATCCATGTGTGCTGTGTTGGATTCACCTAACATCTTTCTTCATGGCAGGAGGATGGTCAGGTCCAAGACCAGGGCCAGAACTTATATTCTCGTTTTCATATATTTGGAAGAGATATTACTGCCTTTTTTACAGCTTATGGCTCTGATAATCAATCTTTCACTTGGGACTCGCGGCCTCCCACTTCTGAATGTTCTGAAGATGCTGATGATTTCTATTCTCTTATTGATAGGTGTGGAATGGCTGTAATTATTGATCAGGTACTTCTCATGGTGTCGTTTCATCTAACTTTTAAAGTGATTTCTGCTTTCGGTTATAGGCTAAAATTTACTTGGATTGACCATTCAGATAAAGTTACCTCATCCAAATCATCCATCTACACGCATATCTTTTCAAATCCCAAGCCTTGGCATACATTTCTCTCCTGCCAGATACTTCAGACTCAATGAGTTGTTGACCATACTTAGTGGGGCAATGCGTAATGCTGAGCCGCAATCTGTGGTAAAATTGCAAACTGAGCTCGTCCCTTGGAGTCCTTCAGATCTGGCAACTTGGGCTAGAATTCTTGTCTGGAGGGTATGTTAAAACCTTTAAGATTTTTTGTGCAATGCAACTTAGTTGAGTATATTTACTCAGTTCGTCGTATAATCTGGATGCAGGGAATTGGCTATTCAGTTGCTGCATGGCAACCCTGTTTCCTTGCATTATCTGGATTGTACCTTTATGTATTAGAATCAGAAACATCTCAAAGCTATCAGCGTTGCTCAAGGTCGACCATTTTGTTTCTTACTCTTTTTCTTTTATTAATGTGATAATCACCTTTCTTTGGATGATAGAGTCACTTCTGGAGCTTGATGAAATTGATTTGGATTCCGTGCATTTCGATTCGCGAAATTTTGACTGAGATGTCCATATTTTAATTGTTCATCCTCTTGGACTGCAGCATGGCTGGTAAGCAAGTATGTGATGTACCCCCTGCAAATGTTGGTGGCACACCTTTTTGTATTGCTGTGAGTACTAGAGGCATGAATATCCAAAAGGTATCCAATGTTATTTCATTTGATATTTTGATTACATTATCTTTCCCAACATTCTTAGTTGGAGATTTCATGCATATTGAGTGCGTTATTTCATGGGATAATCGTAAAATGGTTTTTCTCTTTTTTGTTATGAAGATTGTCTGGTTGAAAAAGAACTTTTTCTGTTACACCTTCAGAGAACTTGTCAAGGCAGATTTTGAATTGGCAGGAGTTTCTTCTTCTGTATTCCATATTTCCATTCAGCATTAAATAGCATACACAACTATACATATACAAGGAAACAAATCAAGAATCCATAAATCAGAGAAAACTACTATAAATACAATGCCACAATTAAGGTGAGAATAATTTGATTTATCTGATTGACACCCCCCCTCAAATCGATGTGGGTTAGTCTACCAATATCAATTTGCCAACAAGAAACAGATGACGATGACGAGTGAGAGCTTTTGTAAAGATATCAACTACTTGCCAATCAGTAGAAACATGAGGTAAAGAGATCACCCAATGTTCAAACGCTTCACAGTAGAATGGCAATCAACTTTAATGTGTTTGGTGCATTCATGATACGCCGTACTTGCTGTTATATGAATGGCACTTGTATTATCGACATGAAGAAGAGTAGGTCCACGAGGAGAAAATCCAAGTTCTGACAATAGACACATAACCAAACTATCTCCGATCAGGAAACCAACGTAGCACGATACTCTGGCTCGGTCGAATCTTGTTTCTTACTTTTTCGAGATACGAGAGCTTACCCAGGAACATACACCACCCAGTTGTAGAGCCACCAGTGTTTGCCCGCCCAATTGACATCATTATAGGTAGAGAGCTGAAGAGAAGTACCTGAAGGATGCGTCGAACTTCTGCCATGTGTATATGACTGGGAGCTTGAAGTAATTGATTTACTGGCTGGATTGCAGAAGAGATATGAGGATGAGTTATCGTCATGTAAACCAAGCTGCCCACCAAGCGACGATAAGAGGTAGCATCAGGAAGAAGATCCCCTTCTTTTCTGAGCTTAACATTCAATCCATAGGGGAGTCAACCGCAACAATGGACGCATAAAGATCTCTTCCTTGAGATCATCACGTAGAAACGCATTCTTGACATCCATCTGATTGAAGGACCAATATTGTGAAGCAACAATAGCCAGCGCAATGCGAATGGTACTCATCTTTGCTATTGGAGGAAATGTCTCTTCATAATTCACTCCGTGCTCTTGATGATTCCTATGAGCTTCTAAGTGAGCTTTGTAATGATCAAAGACTTCCATCAGACCGTATTTTGGCAGAATAAACCCATTTACTACCCAAAGGATTGACATCAGGGGGCCAATTCACAGTATCTTATGTCTGATTAGGGTTTCTACAAGCCATGGCTCGATACCGTGTCAAGACATAAATTGAATAGGCAAGAGTGCCTTCTTCTCTATTCTATTCATCATTAATTAGTAAAACCCACTATACGTATACCATGAAACAAACCAAAGAATCCCTAAATCAAAGAAAACTACTATAAATACAATGCTACCTTAAAGGTGGGATACTTTGATTGTTCTGATAGTCCTGTCTTTACTCATTGAGAATGAATTGAAAAAGCTTAGGTGATATAGCATAAGCAAAGATTATAACGAAGGGAAGATGAGAAGAACTGGACGACCATCTGTATTAATTTGCATGAACTTCATGTTTTGCTAGCAGAACCACCTCCTACTGGATCATATGATTGTGATGAGTATTATTTACTCTGCAAGAATTGAATGATATTGATATCTCTGTACTATGTCGTTATCAAAGTGAACTTGGTTTGCCTTTTATTTTTGTTAACTTCTTGAGCAAATGATATCCTCTTACTCTTTTTATATTTATGTTTCACAAACAAGGCTCTGGAATCTTTTAGTACTCTGATAATAGAGTTTCCAAATGAGGAGGTCAAGACAACTTGGTTGAGAGGACTTCAACAAACTACATATCAAGCTTCTGTAAGACTTAAAACCATTTGCCTTTAATAGTGTGGTCTTCTTATCTATTAGTAATCATGATGTAACTATATTTCCCATTTATCTGGATACAGGCTCCTCCTTCAGTCGATATACTTGGAGAACTAAGAGTTGATGCTGCAGAGTTTGCTGGATCTAGGGCCAGCACTGCAAAAGCAGCTGATCTTGTTGTCGATGGAACACTTGTAGAAATAAAGTTTGCATTATATGGAAAGGTCAGATTCTTTTCCAGATTGGTTGTTGGTGAATATAGTTCTGTAATTATATGGTCTCTAATTGACAGCACTTATTTTTTACGCCTGTGTCATTTGGAGTTGTTTTACTACTGGCCTCCTGAATTATCATTTTTTACTATAGTAACTTATTGGTTTTCCTTTGCCTCCATGTTCTCAGTCCGGAGATGAGGAGTGTAAGAGGACAGGGGAGAAGCTCATCCTTGAAGCTCTCGCTGGTGGAGGAAAGGTATATAAATGATTGCTTTATGCTCAATAAATGGTCTAGTTTTTAGTCTTCATGAACCTAATCTGCATTTCTTCTTCTATTATTGGGTCACTGAAATGTGTACTCTTTCATTTGGAAGATGTGAGCTTTAGTGTGAGAGGAATTGAGGATATTTTGATGTTTAAACTAGTGAGAATATTGATAGTGTGGGCCCTGTAGAGTTCATTTGAAAATGATCCACTGGACCTTCCTAGTGTTAGCATTCAACTTTGCCTTCTTTCAAGAGACTGCTCCATTCACATCGTTTTACTGTTGACAAAAAGTAACTTCTGCCTTTTTCAAGATAAAACTTCCTTTACATTGTGTTATACCAGACTGAACTTATCTTTCGACAGAGCGCTCCTCCCTTTTCATTGCTTTTTAGTTGGTGCCGAGTAGTTGTACAGAGTTGTCTGTTTCTTTAGTTGTTGATAAAGTTCTTATCAATGGTTAATTTGCTTATTTGCTGAAGCATTAGCACTTGGATCAGTTATCAATTGATCATGAATACACGAAGGCCTTATATGTAGCCATTTCTGGTTCTCATTTTCTAAATAACCCTGGTCTGTGGAGGCCTTCAAATTATTGTGATGCAATTGTTTTAACTATGTTCAAACCTCAAAATATTCTACTTTAGGATTACAGGCTTTTGTTACTTTGGTTTTTCTACTTTCAAGCTACCGTTACACAGGAAATGTTTTTGTGTTTACTTTGCTTTAACTTGGGGAGGGTTTCTACCAGTACAGGCTCTATGTTCGACTTTCTTTGTTAGTCAATCAAAAAAAATTTCTTCGGAACTTTTGGAGCGGTATTTCATAATCATTAAAAGTCTGGGTAACCATTGTGATCCTTCATCCCTTTCAGATTTTTGATTTAGCTAACTTCTCCTGCAGTATCATTTTTCACCCTTCTATGGCCACTTCTGGTACGTGTGTGAAAGTTGGTCATCTAGTGAATATACTTTGTTCTTTTGCAGGTGCATGTTGCGAGCTGTATGAGGGATTTGACAGTAAAAATGAAGTTGCATTCTTTGAAAATTATGGATGAGCTTCAGGGTTCTTTATCTTCGAATTTAAAGTATTTAGCTCGTTCTGTAATCATGGATCACCATTCACTTAGCTCCCCAAATAATTTAGAAGCTCAAGGGAAAGACCTCTTTGCAGTGATAGTTGAAGAAGATGATAATTTCAAGGATGCCTTGCCAGATTTCTTGTCTTTTACTGACTTTACTGAGACTGGTATCCACGAGAAGGATACACCCAGGGCAAGAAATGTTCCGGGTGATGTATTTTATGAGGCATTGGAATCTGACGATTCTGATTTTGTGTCGGTCACATTTTTAATAAGGGATCCTGGTTCCCTGGAGTACGATGGTATTGACACACAGGTAATCCTTTTAGAACTGTTTAACAAAGAGATAAATATTTTGATATTTACTTTACTTTTGTTGTTGCTAAATATGCAATGAAATAACTCTACAGATGAGCATTCAGATGTCGAAGCTGGAGTTCTATTGTAACAGACCCACTCTTGTTGCATTAATCGACTTTGGTTTAGATCTAAGCTCTGGAAATATTGGGGTTGGAGGAACAGACGCTAAATTAAATAATACTGAACTTTCAGAAGACAAGGACAAGACAGAAGAACATGGACACGTGTCCATTAGGGGTCTACTGGGGTATGGTAAAGGCCGGGTGGTGTTTTATTTGCACATGAATGTTGACAGTGTTACCATGTTTCTTAACAAGGAGGATGGTTCTCAGCTTGCAATGTTTGTGCAAGAAAGTTTTCTGTTGGATATTAAGGTACTTGAAGTAGCCTTCTATATTTGGATATACTAATGAAACATGTACACCTTTTTTTAGGGATAAAAGCATCAAACCCCCTATACTGTACTACTTGTTGCAGTTTGCCCCCTATCCTTTTTTTTTTGTATCTTGCCCCCTGTACTATGGATAAATAAGTAATTTGCCCCTCATCTACTTACTGGAAAAAATTTGCCCCTGATCGAATTTCCGGCCAATTTTTGCTGGAATTTGAAGCGTGAACATGGGGGTTCATCACGATTTAACCTTAAGTTCAATTAGTGCCCTCTTTTCACTTCAAATTTTGTTATATTTTCTTAATTTTCAAACCCTAAATTTTGATAATTAAAACTAGGGCTTGACAATTAAGAGAATGTACAAACATTGAAGGAAAAAGAGGGTATTTTATTGAACTTGAGGTTAAATCGTGATGAACCCTCATATTCACATTTCAGATTCCGGCAAAAATTTGCCGGAAATTCGATCAGGGGGCAAAAAGTCTTTATATATCTATAGTCCGGGGGCAAGTTGCAAAAAAATAAAGAATAGGGGGCAAAGTGCAACATGGGGTATAGTACAGGGGGTTTGATGCTTTTATCCCTTTCTTTTATTGTTTTCTTGATAGAATCATTTATTTTGTTTATCATCCATACCCATCATTTAGTTTTCTGCATCTTTAATTATGATAAGTGATTCTCTTCTCATTCAGGTTCATCCAAGTTCGACTTCTGTAGAGGGCACTTTAGGAAACTTCAGGTTGTGTGATCTGTCACTTGGTTCTGATAACTGTTGGGGTTGGCTTTGTGATTTACGTAATCAAGAGGCGGCATCCCTAATACAGGTACATCAACATTTTGGCATTAATCTTTTTTTTTTCCTTATACTATTATGTCTAACTAATTCAAATCTCTTTGATCTTCCACCCCTCTCCAGTTTACTTTTGTTTCTTACAGCATTGAAGATGATGATTATGAAGGATATGACTACAGTTTGAGTGGCAAGCTTTCTGCTGTCCGTATTGTTTTCCTCTACAGATTTGTCCAGGAGGTAGTTTTTGGTCTTAGTCTCTCTCCCAGTTTACACACAGGGTACACTGACCTGATTTCATGTTTTATACCTCTTTCCACCTCTAATGTAATGGAAGAGTTCATCCAAAGTTCAAATTATATTTCCTTTCATAATGCATGAGTTCACCCGAACACCTTACTACACTGAACTTTAATCAGTGTGTTGCTATACCGCAGTTTTCTTCATCAAGATAGGCTGGCAGAAAGTTTTTTTTTTTTTTTTTTTTTCCATTGTCCTATACTTCCAGTGATACTTTGCTCGTTGTAACTGAGAAATGCTGGCCTTGCTACTCGTGGTGGCAGAAAGAGTTAAAATCTGAAAGTAAACAATTAGGTGGAATATTTACCTATTAACAAGGAAATTGGACCTCTCAAAATCAGATATGTAATTTTACTAATGGCATCAGCCACATAGAAATTAGAGGTGTAATAATTTTTTTTTGCTATTTTGTTCCAAGGACCTTATGTGTAACTTAGGCAATTTAAACCCCCGAAGTAGATTGCTGCTTATTGTTCTTGTGTTATTATAAAGTTAATCTTTGCCTGATATAATTGAGCTGTCTAAAGAAGACGGAACAGATCTTCGTGGAGTCCAAACAGGTTTCATGATTTGCATGTATTTGGTGCACTCTTTGTTTTGTATGCTTTATTCTGTTCGTTGTAATAGTTACAGTAATTATAGCAAAATACTGATATAGAATGTCTTGGTTTGCAAGAATAGGCTTCCAGTAATGTGTCTTCATGATACTTCTTCCTTAATCAAGATCCCTTCAGGAAAGACGTAACACTGAATCAGTAGGATGTAGGTCTATAAACATGATCTTTGGTTTATTAAAAAGCTTTTATAATGTTCAAAGTCTTTATCATTATGTTTTGCAACTGGTATTGGTAGAGCAGCACGCTAAAATTGGACATTCATTTTGAATCTTCTATTTGGAAGATCTTGGTCATGTGTGAATCCTGCTCCCATCATAATGCTAGGCTCAAGAGCTGAATTAGTCCTTGTTACATATGTGCTGATCATTTCATTCATCACGTCATTTAGCAAATATATTTCAGTATCTATGGTTGACATAACTGGGAAACATATAAGCAGTGACTGTAAAGCTGCTTGACAGTATGCAGTAAGAAGGCATTGCAAAACCACATGCTTGACAATATGCGATCTCCTCTGAATTATACTAGATGACAGGGGCCAACCTGGATCCGCTTGTACCTCTTTCACATAAATTCTGATTATTTATTATTAAAAAATAAGTAATTTGATAGTGTCTTCACTGCATCTGAAGTATTGAGAGATCTGGTGCATTTTTTCATCTTTAGATAACTGCCTACTTCATGGAGCTTGCCACTCCACATACTGAAGAAGCGATAAAACTTGTTGATAAAGTCGGGGGAATTGAATGGCTGATTCAGAAATATGAGGTTGATGGAGCATCTGCTGTAAAACTGGACCTTTCATTGGAGACTCCAATTATTGTAGTTCCACGGAATTCACAGAGCAAAGAGTAAGTTGTTTCAACTGTTTTCTTTTCTATATGTTGGATTTGGAACCTTGAAATCTAATCAATGTATACAATTTGGATTATAGTTAGTGATGGTTAGTCTATTATCACCTTTTGAGTTTTCTGCAGAATTATTTATGCCTTGCCTTTGTAAAACCGTCGATACAAGCAATGGTCTTTCTCAATAATTGTTATTATGTGCTCCTATCAAGTTCCAGTCGCAAGGATCTAGAGTGTTTTTGGCTATATCAAATACGTTGAGATTCTAGCTCAACGCATTCTAAGGAAGATTGATTAACGTTTTGCTGCCTTTCCCCTGCTGTACTTGCTGTTCTAAAATCAAAAATTTTCCATTTGCGTATATTGTTTTCTTTGATTCTTGTGTTCTGTATGGTTTTTGCTGTGTCTTAAAAACCAGCATGGAGAGCCCCCCCTCACCCCCAGCGTGTTCACCTGTCTCTTTGTGATGCATGATGAAGACTCAGTCACCCGATTATTGATTCATTTACTCTACTTTGGAATTGATAATATTACTCTATAATGTGAAAATCGGAGTTTGTCTCAACTTTATAATCAAAATTTGGGTCAATTATGTTAATGCACATTTGCAGCCTTCATATGATTTTAGTTCATTCAGTACCTTGAAGATCCCCTTTTGTTTTCACTTTATAGGAGTATGAAGAATGAGTGTTCATTTTTATTGTAGGGATAAAAGCGTTAAACCGCCTATACTATACTCCCGATTGCACTTTGCCCCCTATCCTTTTAATTTTGGCAACTTGCCCCCTGAAAAGCACTTTGCCCCCTGAGTCCAAATCCAATGGTGAAAAAACGACTCAGGGGGCAAAGTGCTTATTTATCCATAGTACAGGGGCAAGTTGCCAAAAATAAAAGGATAGGGGGCAAAGTGCAACATGGGGTAAAGTATAGGGAGTTTAATGCTTTTATCCCTTTATTGTATTGATATACACTTTCTGATTTTTTTTCCCAATTCCAACTACTGGAATCTAGCAGCACTAGTTGATTTGCTGTATTTGTCGTGATTCTTGCCTCATTTCTGCAAAAATATATTTGTTTGATATTTTTAGTACTTGACTTGAATTTGACTTTGTTTCATTCTTTCCTGAAACAAGTGAAAGCAAGCTGTGAACAAAGTTTTAAGTTCAGTGCACCCCTTCTTCTTGGGAAATATTATCTTACTATATGTTTTTACAGTTTCATGCAACTTGATCTTGGTCATCTACGGATCAGAAATGCATTCAGTTGGCATGGATGTCCTGAGAAAGATCCTTCTGCTGTCCATCTAGATGTTCTTGATGCGGAGGTTGTTACTTCTATTTATAGTTTACCAAATAAGTCTAATTATCAGTCCTTACTGTGATCCTATCTGCATAATTGCAGATTTTTGGAATCAACATGGCTGTTGGAATCAATGAGTCCATTGGGAAACCAATGATACGCGAAGGACGAGAAGTTCATGTTTATGTTAGGCGCAGCTTAAGAGATGTATTCCGTAAAGTCCCAACATTAGCGCTGGAAGTTAAAGTAATTCTTATGTTTATATCTTTCTCATTCTGCTCTTAATCAGCATCCATCTTCCTGAGCTGTTAATGTTTCTTTGAAAGTTAATTTGATCACAATCTTGTCTTTTTCTTGGTAAATCCCATTAAACCCTGCCACCTTTTTTTCTTTACAACTAACTCCCAACCTATTGAAGAATGTGCGAATTGCCCCCCAGGCCAAATCTAACTTTTGTTGGAAACGTGTCTAAATCCAACAGTTGATCAACGACTGAGAGGCAGTTTGTACATTTTCAATAGGTTAGGGGGTTAGTTGTAAAAAAAAAGGTTAGGTGGCAACTTGTAAAAGGGGGTATATGTTGTGGGGTGTTTTCATGCATTTTGCCTTTTTTTTCTTGCATTCCTCTTCCTCTGCATTTTCTTGCTTCTTAATAGGCTATCATTTGGCCATTTTGTCCTCATTTATGTTCAGTTTTCTAAATTTGGATGAGTATATGTAAATTAGTTTAGTTAGTTGCATATAAGTTATTAGCCATAAATATAATAAGAAATAAGAAGTCTGGCTGCTGACTCGATTCTATTACCTATTCAAGTACTGGACTGTTTGGAACCAACATTTCTTGTATGTGTTGGGGTCTATGTCCTATCAGCTTTTGTTTTGAAAAGCTTTGATTTCATATACCTTTTAACTTTATTTAGAATAAATATAATTCTGAAAAGGTTATCTTGACCTGCACTTTTCAACTTTGTTGACCTCCTGACAAAGTGCAGTATGGTCTGCTTTATTTCCTTAAGCAACCGCTTTTGGCACATGGTCTACTATTTTATGAACATTACATCCTTGCTGTTGGATAAATAGCCGCGGATATTTAACTCTTTTTCAATTTCGATAAATGTTGGTTGATCGTTACTTACTGACTTGACTGGGTTAAAAGAGAAAATTTCGATGATTTTCACTTCTGTAAACAATTCCTAGACATGCTTGGTCCTGCTTGTGTGGTCAAATCAATTTGTGCATCTGGTGTTCCAGATGTTTAACGGCCTTTTAAATTGGATAGTTTGGGTTAATTAAATGTCACCACACATACTTTGAAGTTGAGGGTGTGAACCTGTTTCAACATAAAAATCCTGACCCCTGTTGAATGGGCATAGGGTTGGAAAAGTGGGAAAAGGGAAATGCAATTTTTTTTTCATTTTTCTCTTAATTTGTGGGTTGACAATTTCCCACTGTGCTTGATAAGGTGGCTGAATGTTTCTGTGTAGAATTGAAATCTCTAAATATGTTGTGTGTGTGTGTGTGTTATGTATTCGCATATGTCTTCCATTCTCTTATAGTAGTTCATTTTGTTGTAGTGGCTGGAAACCTTTATATGATGATATAATGTCTTGAATATTATTTTCTACACTTATTTTGATTTTTACTAATATTTTTTCGCGAAACAGGTGGGTTCTTTGCATGCTGTGATGTCAGATAAGGAATATAATGTAATTCTTGATTGTTTCATCATGAACTTGTGTGAAGAACCGAATCTGCCTCCTGGTTTTCGCAGCAGCCAATCTGCTGCAAAAGATACAATAAGATTGCTGGCCGATAAGGTGAACATGAATAGACAGGTCCTGTTGTCTCGTACTGTCACCATAGTAGCTGTTGAAGTTGACTATGCTTTGCTGGAGCTGTGTTATAGGGCCGATGAGGAATCACCTTTGGCACATGTTATTGTGAGTATACTCTTAAGAGTAGTTGTCTGTAATTGTATTTATTATGTTTGTTATTATCTAAGGTAAGAACTCCTACCCATTTGAAACAAGAAAAAGAAAAGAAAATGACAGTTCCTTCTGACTGGTTTCCTTCTGGCAGCTTGAAGGTCTGTGGGTGTCATACCGGATGACGTCATTATCAGAAGCCGATCTATACATTACAATCCCTAAGTTTTCAATTTTAGACAATCGTCCCAATACGAAGCCTGAAATGAGGCTGATGCTTGGGTCATGCACTGATGTCCCAAAACAGATGTCTCCTGAACGAAATGTTGATTTACCTAATTCAACAATGTTTTTGATGGATGGCAGATGGCGACTCTCATCTCAGTCCTTTGTTGTTCGCGCACAGCAGCCTCGTATTCTCGTTGTTCCAGATTTTTTGTTGGCTGTCTGTGAGTTTTTCGTCCCAGCCTTGGGGACCATAACTGGCAGGGAGGAAATGATGGATCCCAAGAATGATCCAATATTTAAAAACAACAATATAGTTCTTTCTGCTCCTCTGTATGAACAGAGAGAAAATGTAGTCCGGTTATCTCCAAGTCGACAGCTAGTGGCGGACGCTGCTGGGCTTGATGAATACATATATGATGGCTGTGGTAAGACAATCTGTCTCACTGACGAGAAAGATGTGAAGGGGTTCCATGTTTCTGTTATTCGACCCATCATTATTGTTGGGAGGGGTAAGAGGTTGAGGTTTAGAAATGTGAAATTCGAGGTAACTTATATTTTTATTTACTTATTCTGTCTTTCCATAACGAGTTGTTTGTTTATTTCATTTTGTTGCAATATCCAGCTACTGCCTTTTGCCCTTCAGCACCTGTACTCAGAATACGTGGTTAACTTGAGACTTTGACTGTTTTCTAGGATTCTAACTGCTTACGTTCCCTCCATTTCACAAAGGATTTCATGCGGGACGTTTTAATGATATAACAAAAGTCAAGTGGACCCAAATTATCCTAAGTTCACCATTCCTATATTAAATGTAGAAATGGTAAAATGTTGAATTGACATGAGAGTAGAAAACTTGCCATGAAGATGTTATAAAATGATAATGGAGTAAGCAACAAATATTTGATGGTCATATATTTAGTTTGTAATGTGATGATTGAGATATGGTTGAACTGATCTAATTTTCATTTCAAGACATGAGAGTCACTGGGATGATAATGTCCTCTTTCCAGAGTGTAAGGGACATAGTGATGGAAATCAAGAAAAGATCTGATAATTACTATTTCTGGTATTTGAATATTATTTCCTAGTGTTAGGAGATTTTATTAGACTAGGAGTTTATCTTTTAGTAAGTTAAAATTTGAGTTTATCTTATTGCTTTGGTTAATAGTATTACTAATGGTAGATTCCTGTTACTCTCTAAAAATTTGAGGCTGAGGTTATTGTTAAACAGTTATGAAGTTTTGATGAATATTAATTGCTAATTTGCGTATTGTGTATTTCTTCTCTTGTTCTTGCATTGTATTGCTTCTAATTCTCTTCTTATTCTCCTGATTTTTCTTCTTACTCTTGTATTTTTTCTAATTTTATTCATGTTCTATCTTCATCTTCTCTAATTTCTCTTTTAATAATTCCTTGATCTCTATCAATGGCATAGAGCTGTACGATTCTTTCGCCAATTTCCGTTGCAATATTTGTTCCAGATTATAATTTTAGGTTTTCTAAATTTCAAAGGAAAGAAACCAAAAAGAAAAATAGTGAAAAAATAGAGAGTTCTGATACGGGAAAATCCAATCATTGACTAGTAGATTTGCCTCATCGTCGTCTTTTGAAGTGTATCAGGCCGCCCTAATTTTTCCCCTCATTCTAAGCCTGCCTGAGGTTGGGGTAGTAAAGGTGGAATTAACGGAGGATGTGGATTGTCTTGGCAACAGAAGTTTGACTGCCCACATTACTGATAACCTTAGTTCTTTTATTGAACTCTGGACTTTTAATTATTTGTTGACAAGTTTTGTATCATTCTGTTAAGTCAATGACAGTAGATAGAATTCATCAGCATAATAAATCTGAATTTTAATCATTAAAGTGGAGTTTCATAGGAATCTCACATCACTGAAAGCATTTTCTCTTCTAATAATTCCCCGATCTCTATCACATAGTCTTTGGACGTGTGGATTATGATACTGTGGATGCAGATCCATCACGACTAATAGTTTTCACGTTTATATTTGGGCTTTCAGTACTTAATCTCTTGACCGCTTTCACGTTTTTCAATCCTTTCTTGAGCATTTTCTGTTCCTCTTTGTATTTTTCTGGTATTGTGGCACATGGCATCTGTGCATAGTTTTTATTTTAGAGTCTTGTCGTATATACAAATGAAATTCCATAGAATATTTCGACGAACTTATGTTGGTTCTTCATTTGCTTTTATTTCAGAATGGCCTGCTTTTAAGGAAATACACATATTTGAGCAATGACAGCTGCTATTCAGTTTCAGCGGATGACGGTGTTGAGATTTCTTTCCTGGACAATAATTCTGCAAGTAAAAACCATAATCACCCAGATCACTTGGAAGAATTAGACACGTCTTATGCGTCTCACAGAGATCAAGGTCACTCAATTAAAATGCCGAGTCTCAGTTTTGAAGCTCAGGTTTATTATCTTGCTCGTCACTTATACACTATTCTTTGATAGTGATTGTGTTGATTTGTAGTGCTCTCACTTGCTTATCTTTTGAACGTGTTATACTTTCAGTAAATGATGTTTGTATTTATATTATTTTCCTTCAATAACTGAAAAAGTGAACTTGGGTTTTAGTTTCTCTTCGATTTATTGCATAGTAGCAAACTCTTTTGCCGTTTCTCGGATTAAAGTTCTCAAATTGACGTCCTTGCTACCATCATCAGATGGTAAATTTGAAGCATACTCTATTATCTCTCCAAGCAAGCATGTGTAATCAGAAATTACTTGATGTCAAATGCTGGTTGTTTGAGTTTGCCCCTGCAGTTCCAAAGTGGGTGCAGAAAGACTCTCATGTTACATCAAGATCTCTTTGGTGCCTGATGATGGAACTTTGTAGATGAATCTTTGTGCGATGAGATCTTTGAGAGGACGTTGTAGTCTTGCTGTTGCTGCATTTTCCGTTGTCTATATTGCGAGTTTTTGTTCGTTTTGTTTTTTGGTTTGAACTGAATTTGCGGCACTTAAAATACTTATTTTGACTATATAAAAACATTATGGTACTACATATTTTGTTTTTATCAAGACAATCTCTTTAATTGTCTATCCAAAACGTTTCAAGAAACTGTTATCTTTTTTATTTTATTTTATATTATGTGATCAAACTAACACCAAAAGTCCAAAACCAAAACTTGATTATATCAAGCTTGTGTTGAGCTGCCTTCACTTGTCAAAAGGAAAAAATATGTTTACTGGTTTATTGTTCTACATGATATTGGTCACTGTAATTAACTTAAGAGTGGAAGTAGTGAGTCTGTGTGCAGAGTTGAAAACGGGAAGTGCGACTTTTCTTTATGCAGCCAAAGTTTATTTGCAGGTTCAATGTAACTCTGTTTTCATCTGTTATCTTACTTGGTTCATTTTTTACTCCTATTAGGTTGTTTCTCCTGAACTCACCTTCTATGACAGCAGTAAGTCTAACCTAGATGATTCTGCACATGGTGAAAAGCTTCTACGTGCAAAAGCAGATTTTAGCTTCATGTAAGTCATAGCTTCTTTTGTTTGGTATAATCATTGTTGCATTTCACTGTTGAGGATGGCAATTAGAATGCTGTTTTGAATTTAGGAGTTTACAAATGAGTTAAACTGGCTTGATTGCTTTTCTAGAATGCAGTTCTTGCATCTAGTTTGGTACATCTACGGATGATTTCCAGTTGCGAGACCCTTACACCTTCTTAGCTTTTTATAAGTTAGCTAAAAAGAAGAATTGTATTACATCGATAAATCTGTTCACACCTTTACATGTCAGTACTACATATATACATAGATATACTAAGGGGAGAAAAAAGGTAACTAACTATATTAGGAAAGCTATGCCGGCCTATCTAAATCAATCTATTAGATCCTCAATCATATCTCTAATTCTAGGAAATAAAATATTCACAAATTAAGGAAAGAAAGTACATTATCTTCTATACTCCCCCTCAAGTTGGTGAAAATATATCATGCATTCCCGACTTGCCAACAATCTCCTGAAAATAATGTCAAGCTATTGAGCCCCTTTCTAAGAAAGTCTGCAAGTTGGCCTCCCGTGGATTAATTTGAGTGTGAATTAATCTACACTCCAACTTCTCCTCGATAGAATGTCAATCTATGCCGATGTGTTTAGTTTTGTCATGTTGTATCGGATTGTCCATAATGCTGATTGCAGACTTATTATCACAAAAGAGTCTCATGGGCCTAATCCGTATAATCTTCAAATCTTCCAATATAATCAGCAACCATGATAACTCACAAACTCCTTGCACAGTCGGGATCATTGTAGACTTCCAATGATTTCTCCAAGTCTATGAGTTTGCTCGATGGAAGTTGTAATTGGTTTGCTTGCCAACGTCCATGTGTCTCTCAAAAGATCATTAACATACTTCTGTGGAGAGATAAAGACTCTTCCTCTGGAATGAGCTACTTCAGTTTTTAAAGATTTCAATCTTTCCAACTCTTTATTCCTTCTCTTTCCCATCATTCCCAGTCATAGCAAGATAAAAAATAAAGGGCTAAAAGGGAAGTATGCTACGACTCGCGAATGTTGAACCCACAAGGAAAATTAGCGCCTTACCTCAATCGTCCTAGATTACCGCTACTAACTATTCTAACTAAATTACGATTAGATGCAAGTTTGTCACCTTTCAACAACCAATAAATAAACTAAAAAAAAGAATAAAACATGCAAAAGGGGATTTTCGATTGATTGATTAATTCTAAATAACAAATTGCAATAAAGTGGATATTAATAATAAAAAAGGCGTATGACGAGCTTCTTGGTTAGCCTAAGGGTCATAGACAAACCATTGTTATGAAATATTGATTTCAATTTATACGTGACATGTATTAATTTATGAGGTGTTCCGATTGCTCGATGTACACTTTTCCTCTAGACGCATTTATCTCTATGAGTCACTTATGTCTTAATTATCGGCATTAGCATCACAAACTGTGGATTTACATTATTTATGAGATGTAATCTTGTGATTTTATCTATTGAGTCCATCACAAGTCATCAATTCAATTGTATGATCATCAAGCTTGTAAAGCATTAAACTGAGGATAACGAAATCAAATTAATTGTTCCACACATATAAATCAAAACTCAAAAGCCATTACATAGCATTGTTTCTAACTACTACCATGCCTATTTACATGACTTAGGAGATTTAATCTTGTGATTTTATCTCTCGAGTCCATCACAAGCCATCAAATCAATTATATGATCATGAAGCATATAAAGCCTTAAACTGATAACGAAATCAAATTAATTGTTCCACACATATAAATCAAAACTCAAAAACCATAACATAGCATTGTTTCTAATTACTACCATGCCTCATGATACTCGAAGATTTAGCCCGTCACAGCATAAGAACAAAAGCTATGAAAAAATAAAGAAAACATTGTTTGCAAAAATAAAAACGTAATTCTGAGCTATTCTACGGTCTTGGATGTGTATTGATGTCTTCAAAATGTGCCCTGGTTCTTGTATTTCTATCAACTCTTGAATGCTTCTAAGTTTCCATCTCTCCATTGTTAAATCCTCCATTACCTTGTTTACCCTGGATTATTTCGTGAGGCCATATGGACCTCACTCTCTTGGCATTTTTGCTGCCTTCCTTTATTTCCCCACTCACAAACTGGATGTTTGTGGTTTTCCATTTAATTTCCGATAGCGATCTCTTATATATAGTGCTTTCGTACTAAATAAGCACCAGAGTTCCTCACGGTTTGTCACCTTTGTCAATTCAACTTTTGGTGGTTGTTCCAAGTTGAGCCCTCCCTGCTTTTTACTCAAAGTAACCATTGTCAGAGCCATCCATTGCTTGTGGTTTGAGCATGACTCCTCTACGACTCTCTTCAGCCCAATCAAGGAAATTGTCTCACTAAGGGATGGAATATTCTCTCTGCCCAATATCTGAATCTTGTTGTATCGAATTAGGGATTTAGTCCTGCAAGAAAGTCATAAGTTCGAACTCTTCCAGTATTTTTATGGTAAAATGCATCAAACGCCCTAACCTATACCCTTTTTTACAAGTTGCCACCTAACCTATTTTTTTTTACAACTACCCCCCCCCCCCCCCAACCTATTGAAAAATGTGCGAAGTGCCCCCTGAAGCCAAATCCAACGGACAGAAATGCAAAACGTGGCTAAATTCAACGGTTGGATTTGGGTTCAGGGGGAAATTCACACATTTTTCAATAGGTTGGGGAGTTAATTGTAAAAAAACAGTAGGTTAGGTGGCAACTTGTAGAAAGGGATATAGGTGGGAGGTTTAATGGGATTTACCCATATTTTTATTATAACCAGTACACAGGCACGGCATTTCAACTTGCTTACTTGATAATAATCCAATTCTTGCCACTGGTTCTTCAAGAATTGGCATTTTCAGTCACAGATCTATTCCCCTGTTTCTTTGCGTTTGTTCTTGCTTTTTCGTATCGAATTAGGTTTTTAGTCCAGCAAGAAAGTCATGAGTCCGTACTCTTTCAATATTTTTATTATAACCAGTACACAGTCACGGCATTTCAACTTCCTTACTCGATAATAGTCCAATTCTTGCCACTGGTTCTTCAAGAATTGGCATTTTCACTCACAGATCTATTCCGTTGTTTCGGTGCCTTTGTTCTTGCTTTGATTTCATATATTTTGCCGCGTCATGAACCTCGGAATGGTTCTGATAGCGCATCCCTTTGCCTTTGCAGTCGGCAAAAACATACACGTATTACTGATTTTGGGTGCCATAGGATTCCACAACCAGGAAATATGTGTAGAGTCCTCTTCATCCTACGCTTCGGAACCAAGTTCTCCTTCCTTAGGCCCAGCTCCTATCAGGTCCCAGTTTTCCCTTCCCTTTCCGAAAGTCTGGACCAATTGGGACCATTTTAGATAGTCCTTACCATTGAGTCGATAAGCAGATTGAATGCTCTGCAACTCGCCAGTAGAATGCTGCATTCTCATCATTTGTCGCGGAAAAGGCTGCGCTGCTGAATCAAAGGTTACTTCTGGCATATCTATGACATTGGCTGTAAAGGCTGAGGAAACAATTGGGGGGTATAAATTTGCAGAAAAAGACTACAGTGAAGTGGTAATAATGAAGGCTAACCACAAAAAACAGAAAAGAAAGATGGCATTAAGGCCAGAATTTTTAAAAAAAAAAGGAATCCCTGAAAACCCATGGCTCTAATACCATGAAGAAAAGATTTGGATTGAGTTGATAAATCTTTACACGTCTGTACAGTATATACAAATACAAAGAGGAGAAGAAGGTAACTATATTTGGAAGGCGTATGTCAGCCTATCTAAATCAAGTCAATTAGATCCTCAATCATATCTCTGATTCTAGAAAAGAAAAAAAATATTCACAAATTAAGGAAAGAAAGTTCATTATCTAATAACTTCATGTATTATTATAATTGTTTTCATGCATATGAGATGTATTTATTTTCTTTATTTTTCTATAGGTATGCGTCAAAAGCAGATGATAAATGGATAAAGAGCGTTCTCAAGGATCTTACTGTGGAGGCTGGTTCTGGTCTTGTTGTTCTTGATCCAGTGGATGTGTCTTGGGGATATACTTCTGTGAAAGATAAAACAAACATATCACTAATGTGTACTGATATATATGCTCATCTTTCGTTGAGTGTCATTTCCCTTTTGCTGAACCTGCAAAGTCAGGCATCTACAGCGCTGCAGTTTGGAAACGCCGACCCGCTTTCCCCTTGTACAAATTTCGATCAAATTTGGGTGTCTCCAAAAGGTTTGGTTGCATCTCTGAGTTTGTTTATGGATTTGCTGTCACCTACAATTTTGTTTAATGCTCTATGTATCACCACTTAACTACCGGCCAGAAAAAGAAAAGAGAAACTAAGAACCAAAATACAAATTTGTTGTCCCGGTAGGCCTGGGTAAACATGATAATTTATTATCCTCATATATTTGCAGAAAATGAGCATCTAAGGAATCTGACATTTTGGAGGCCTCGAGCTCCACCAAATTATGTTGTTTTGGGTGATTGTCTAACATCAAGGTAATAATGGAATAAAACTGCATTATTTTCTACATTTTATCAGAGTTGTCGCGTGCGGAATTTCGCTAGAAATGCCATGTGTCTTTGTTTTTAGCCAGCGAACTTTACATGCAATTTCTTTTTTGGTTGAACAAAAAATGTGGTATTCATGTTATGATTCCTTTGAGTTAAGGAGAGCAGAGGGATTTCCAATCTTTTGGTATGGACTGCAAATTGCAACTTGATAGACATGCTTTACAGGTCGTGATAAAGCTGAATGATGTTTATACTCTGAAATCAATGTAGCTCGCACATCAAGTTTGATTTAGTATCAAACTAATTAACTTTTCTCAATAAGCGAGTTATTATCAGTTTGTTAACAACCCTCCCTCCACCCAAAAAATAAAATAAAAAACTCGGTTCCTGCACAAGCAGCATAATGTTTGGCATGTGTATCAGTGGCAGTTCTCTTGAATGTTGGTTAGTAATCTAGGGTTTATGAGAAAATCGAAAAAGCAAAGGGATCCTGAAAGATATATATAATCAGCCCTTATGTTAGTATGTTATTGAAGTTTAAGGCAAGTCATGTTAGCTACATTTTCATTTTTGAGACTATTTTTTGTTGTTTTCATTCATGTTAGTATGTAAATTAGTATTAATATAAACTATATAGCCGTAAGTCCACCGTACAGTATCCACTATTAATCAACAAATCCATGTCCCTGTAGCCATACCGTACCGTATCGCCGTATCGGTACCCGTGCAACATAGTTGGTTAGTCTACTTCAACTTTACTTATTTGAAGCCTTACTCTGGACTTTAGGAACTCTTTCATACCATGCTTTTACTTGGCACCGAGTATGTAGCTCCGGAGCGAAAGAATGTTTTTTTAGCTAAACTTAGTCATGAGTCCATTTCATGAAATAGTTATCAAGCATTGTATGCTGTAGCAAATTCTTTTGGAGTCCATTTCTCGTTTATTTCCGACTTTCAACTTGTGCAAATTGCTTTTGTTTAAATTATCCGTTGTCACTCTTCTAGCTGCTTGGTCATAAATGTTGTTAAATGCTTTAGGCCGAATCCTCCATCACAGTCTGTCCTTGCTGTGAGTAACACATATGGCCGTGTACGGAAGCCACTTGGTTTTAAGTTCATTGGGTTCTTTTCAAGTATTCAAGGTCCAAAGGCTGAGGAATTCCTTTCAAACATTGACAATGATTGTTCTCTTTGGTTACCTGTTGCACCTCCCGGATACTTGGCACTGGGGTGTGTTGCGCAAGTTGGACGCCAACCACCTCCGAATCACATTGTTCACTGTATTCGGTCTGATCTGGTTACATCAACAGCATATTCAGAATGTATGCTCTATCTTTCTGCTAATCATTCATTTGAATCTGGATTTAGCATCTGGCGTTTGGACAACTGCCTAGGGTCATTTTATGCCCATCCATCAAGTGCCCGTCCTTCAGGAGACCTTTGCTTTGACTTGAACCATCTTCTTCAATGGAACTCTAGTCAGCGTCAATCTTCATCAAGAGAATCTCTCAGGGATTTGAATCCTGCCCACGAAACTACTTACTCTCAGACAAGTAACCAGGTTGCAACTTCATCTGGCTGGGATATTCTAAGATCAATTTCTAAAGCTACCACATTTTATATGTCGACCCCAAACTTTGAGAGAATCTGGTGGGACAGAGGCGGTGATCTTCGTAGACCATTTTCTTTATGGAGGCCTATACCTCGCCCTGGATATGCCGTACTGGGTGACTGCATAATTGAAGGGTAAGATCTTCTTCTGTATTCTTTTTAACTACTTTTGTCATCATGTGCGTCTTATATAGTCCTCTTTCTTTTTGGTAATACTGCATCCTCAGTTTGGAACCTCCTCCGCTGGGCATCATTTTCAAGAGTGATGACCCTGAAATTTCTGCAATGCCTGTTCAATTTACAAAAGTTGCTCATATTGGGAAGAAAGGACAAGAGGAAGCTTTCTTCTGGTACCCCATTGCCCCCCCTGGGTATGCATCTTTGGGTTGTATTGTAACAAGACTGGATGAAGCACCTCGATTAGAATCCTTTTGCTGCCCCAGATTGGATTTAGTTAGCCAAGCTAACGTAGCCGAGATGCCTATTTCAAGATCATCAAGTTCAAAAACTTCAAATTGCTGGAGTATTTGGAAAGTTGAGAACCAGGTTGCTACAATACCAAGTAAAACGTAATTATATTCAGCGGTGCTGACACCACCATTTGTGGTCACCTTTGCATGAGCAAGTTTTCCTTTACATTTCGTATTCCTTGATCTGTAGGCCTGCACATTTCTTGCTCGTTCGGACCTAAAAAAGCCATCTAGCAGATTAGCGTTTGCTATTGGTGATTCAATGAAGCCAAAGACAAGGGACAACATAACAGCTGAGATGAAACTAAGATGTTTCTCCCTAACCATCCTCGACAGCTTGTGTGGAATGGTTTACACCTTTCTCAAACATTACCCCCCACTCTGTTTAGTATCTTTTGGATTTTGTTTACCATTTGATCCGCTATTTATGTTTTCTTGCAGATGACTCCTCTTTTTGATGCCACGATTACTAACATCAAATTAGCAACACATGGCCGACTTGAGGCTATGAACGCTGTGTTGGTTTCTTCCTTCGCTGCCTCAACATTTAACATTCACTTGGAGGCATGGGAGCCGCTTGTCGAGCCATTTGATGGAATATTTAAGTAAGAAGTTAAACTTTTTTCAGTTTTCTAATTGATACAAATATTATCTGCAACTGGAATGCATTAAATGATCATTTTTCTGCTTGGAAGGCTTGAAACGTATGACACCGACTTAAGTCAACCATCAAGAGTAGGCAAAAGATTGCGAATTGCTGCGACAAGTATTCTTAATGTAAATCTGAGTGCAGCAAACCTTGATACCTTAGCACAAGCTATAGATTCGTGGCGAAAGCAGAGGGAACTGGAAGAGAAAGCAATGAGATTGATTGAGGTTAGACGTACTATAATCTTTTTTAGGGAATGCTCCCCAGTTTTTCTTTTTTTTTTTAATGTTTAGTCCTCTTCTTACTGCTTATTATTGTCTGTAGGAAGCGGCTGGTCGTGATGCATCTGAGCATAAATCAACTCATCTGGCAGTGGATGAAGATGATTTTCAGACCTTGATTGTGGAAAATAAACTTGGGTGTGATATATACGTCAAGAACACTGATAATAATTTTGATTCTGTCCTTGTACTGCCTCCCGATGATTCTGCTGCTTTATGGATTCCACCTCCAAGGTATTCTGACAGATTAAATGTTTCTGAATCAAGGGAGCCTCGATGCTATGTTGGAATTCAGATAGTTGAAGCAAAGGTTATTATTTCTCAATTTTTAATTTTCAGTTTTTAAAGTACTTCTAAGGGGAATTATCTTATGTATATTTCCGTTACTGCAGGGTTTACTTCTTATTGATGATGGAAATAGCCATCAATTTTTCTGCGCTTTGCGCTTAGTTGTGGAGAATCAGGAAGCTAATCCACAAAGACTTTTTCCTCAAAGTGCAAGAACAAAATGTGTTGCACCATTAGTTACCAAAGCAAATGACTTGGATGAAGGCACAGCTAAATGGAATGAGCTTTTCGTTTTTGAAGTTCCATGGAAGGTAATAATTGACCAGTGCGTAGAAAACTTAAAATTACTTTCTCTCTCTCTCACACACACACACACACCCACACACACCCACACACACAGCACTCAAGCGTAGGAGAGGGGAGGAAGTCTTATAAAGGGAGTCAGATATACTGTGGTGCTTAGAGTTACGTGCCTAGATCTGATCTATGAAGATTTTTTGTAGTGGTCATCCTATAGTTCTGTGGTGTTCTTTTAATTTCATTACTTGAAATTATATTTTGCCAGAGAGAGTTCTCTGAAGAAACTTAATTTTTCCCATTTTATCGTTCTCCATGTGTATCTTCTATGAAATTAAACTATGGCAGATTAAAATAACTTAATTGATATAATTTTTCAAATTTACTCAATTTTTCATTGATGATGGGGATCCATTTTTCCTGTCCAGTTTTGTCTCTCCCAAATCACCTCGTGCAATATCCATTTAGTCTTTTGTGCTGCATCCTGTCATGTAACTTGTTTGTTTTGAATTTGATCATGAAAATCTTATGATTATCTTTCTGTTAGATGTGCTTTCACTGCATGGTAGTTATGTATATGGGCCCTGACCCTATGGAAGCCAACCGTGCTCCCAATTCTTTACACAGTCTGGCATTATCTATTAAAATTGCCCGCCTATGTATTCTATTTCATGAATGTTAATTAAATGAATTTCCGTTTGTAATTGTTGCAGGGAATGGCGAAGTTGGAGGTAGAAGTAACAAACCTTGCTGCAAAGGCTGGAAAAGGTATCAGCCCTTTGTTGAATTGGCTGGAAAATTAGTTCATTTTGTCCTTCTGTTCTTTCTTGAGTGCAGGACAGTCTAATCAATAGGTATTTTCTTTTGATTGTGAAGGTGTCCCTTCGATACAGATTGAGGAGAATACTAACTTTTTCTTTGTCTAAAACTTGGAGTTATCCTGACAAATGGATTACAATACAGTTGCATGTGTTTAATATGAAGGAACCTGTTTCCCGTGCTCATACTAAATTATGAAATAGAAACAGTTACCTTTTTCTGAATTTATGCAAGCGGTTTTCATTTGGCGAATGCAGTAATATGCAGTTATAACTTTATAAATTTATCTTCCGTTATCTCACTTCACCTGTTTCGGTCAAATTTTTAGGGGAGGTTGTGGGTGCATGTTCATTTTCTCTTGGACGTGGAACAAGCATGTTGAAAAAGGTTGCTTCTGTCAAAATGCTCCATCAAACATCTGATTTTCAAAATGTTGTATCCTATCCACTGAAAAGAAGGGTATGCATAATTGATTTTGCTTCATATTTATCGTCAGGCTCATACTTTTTGATCTTTTTGTTCTTTGGTGTAATATTTTGCCTGAGTTTTTGTCATTTTCTTTTTTCCAGGGGCAACACGTAGATGAAATGAATTCCCGTGGTTGCCTTTTCGTTTCAAAGTCCTATATTGAGAAGAGCATGGTAACTGACTTTGGAGATGATGAGAGAGATGGAAATGAGTCGGATGCTGACATGGGTTTCTTTGTCTCAGTTGGTTCGGGGGGTCCATGGAATGGTTTTCGTTCACTACTTCCTCTATCGGTGATTACAAAGAAACTAAATGATGATTTTGTGGCGTTAGAGGTTTCTATGGAAAATGGCAAGAAGCGTGCTATTTTCAGAGGTCTTGCTACAGTAATTAATGATTCGGATATCAAATTGAATATCTCAACATGCAATGTTTCAAGGATCAACGGCCAGGACGTTCCATCAAGAGTAAGCAGTAATAATATTGTCATTGAAGAGATCTTTGAAAATGAACGTTATGATTCAGGGTTTGGTTGGGGTAAGAATGGATATGGTTCTCATGATGATGATCCTGGGAACTGGGGCTATAGGGATTTCTCTTTTTCGTCTGAGGTAATTTATGAGATATTGTAAAATCTGGTCTTATTTCACATTTTATAAATAGTGAAGTTTCATCAATTCTCTTCTTTTCCTTGAAGCAATTTTCCGAACCTCCTCTTCCCTCGGGATGGACATGGACATCAACATGGACGATTGATAAATCTCAGTTTGTAGACAGTGATGGGTGGGTTTATGGGCCTGACTATCAAAGTGTAAAATGGCCGCCAAGTTCTCCCAAGTCGGGGACAAAATCAACCCGTGATGCTGTTAGGCGAAGGAGATGGACACGTACAAGACAAGAAGTTGAGGACTGGGCCAGAACAAGCCAAGATTTTCCTGACACTACTTTAAGTCCAGGTTGTTCTACTGTTTTACCATGGAGAAGCATGGCCAAGGATTCTGACCAGTGTCTACGAATTCGTCCATCTGTTGATCATCCACAAACTTCATATGCATGGGGCCGTCCAGTGTATGTAGAGAATGATCCATTATCGGCAGATCAAGGTGCACTTTCTCGTCAAAATACTATGAAGCCTGGAAATAAGACCCCGATTTCTCCGTTGAAGCTAAATCATCTGGAGAAGAAGGATCTTCTTTGGTGTTGTCCTGGCAATTCTGGTAGATTATTTTGGCTCTCCATTGGTACAGATGCATCCGTTCTTCAGACAGAACTTAATACCCCTGTTTATGATTGGAGAATATCTGCTAGCTCTCCGTTGAAGATGGAGAACAGACTACCTTGTTCTGCAGAGTTTAAAATTTGGGAGAGATTGAGAGATGGTAAAAGCATAGAGCGGCAGCATGGTTCTGTATCATCACGTGGAACTGTACACATATACTCTGCTGACATACGGAATCCAATTTATGTAATGTTATTTGTTCAGGGTGGTTGGGTCATGGAAAAGGTAACCTCTATCATTTTTGAGTATGCATGGTGATCATTTGCATGCACTTTTGTATAAATATTCATGGAAGCCATTCTTCCACACGTTGTTATTTGATGTTGCCACCTTTTGTATCTCTTGATACAACAGGACCCTGTTCTTATTTTGGATCTTACAAGCGGTAATCATGTTTCCTCATTTTGGATGCTTCACCAGCATAGAAAACGGTAAGGAGTGTCTAGATTCTTTAAATGTATTCCAGGGTATTATTTGTTGGTTATAATGTGCTCCTTCCCCCACCTTGTACAATTCTTTTTTCGATCCATACTGTTGACTTAACTATTTAACTTTCCTTCGTTCATCCAAGTTTTGGCTTGAAAAGTGGTGAGGCATACACATAATTATTTTCCTGCAGTTGTGTATTATACTTTTAAATGTATTTGCTGCAACCATGTACTGTTTATCAAATACATGAATACATAGAGGACCCATGTTTTACTTTTAAATGTATTTGCTGCAACCATGTACTGTTTATCAAATACATGAATACATAGAGGACCTATGTTTTATAGCTTTGGGGAAACATAGCAGGTCACTTGCGAATACGCCATTGCTGGTATTTGATTAAAGTTGAGTTGTACATACATTGGACAGATCCTCTTGGTTTGTGGCTCATCTACTTTTAAATTGCAGACACTGTATTTTTCTTAAAATAATAATCACAATATTAATATATGTCCAAAAGGTTAGCAGCGAGTCAGTAATGCCAAGGATGATAAAGTAGCCACAAGTTCCATTGGTTATTTTATGTGTCGCAGGAGTCTTTCTCTTTAAGATCAAAAAGTTCATATTGCGTGCCTAGAGGATATCAAGATATGAGATGGTCATTTTGCATATATATAACTTTGGTTTCATTTCGTCGTGATGCCTTCTGCGCAGGAGGTTACGAGTCAGCGTTGAACGTGAGTTGGGAGGAACTGCTGCTGCCCCAAAAACAATAAGGTTCTTTGTTCCCTATTGGATAAGTAATGACTCATTCCTGTCCTTGGCGTACAGAGTGGTGGAGATTGAACCACAGGAGAGTGCAGATGTGGATTCTCTTCTGATCTCTAAAGCAGTTAAATCTGCAAAATCAGCCCTGAAGCATCCTTCTACCTCAGTGGTAGGGAGACAGGTCAGTGCGAGGAAAAACATTCAGATATTGGAAGCTATTGAAGATACTACTCCTACACCAAGTATGCTTTCCCCACAAGACTATATTGGTCGTGGCGGCGTTTTGTTGTTTTCGTCCCGGAATGATGCTTATTTGTCCCCAAGGGTGGGCATTGCTGTTGCTATACAAAATTCTGAAATTTTTAGCCCTGGGGTATCACTTCTTGAGCTGGAGAAAAAGGTGATATGGAATGATTTGTTATATTCTCTAATTTGGGGCTCCTTTTCATTCATACGATTCCCGGACCTTATAATTTGACTACTCATTAACTTGACTTTTGCAGCAAAGAGTTGACTTGAGGGCATTTAGTTCCAATGGAACTTACTTCAAGCTTTCGGCTGTGCTGCACATGACCTCAGACAGAACAAAGGTAGAAAAATCATTTACAATAAGGAACCATCCAGATGTTGCAATTCAAGCTTCAACTCAGGCCTTTTCATTTGTTGTTGACATTACTATCTTTGTTTGATCTCTTCTCCTTTTGGCTCCTATCCACGTCATGTGTATTCAACATGGTTTATCTCGAGATATACATTTTATGATATTGTTTATAGAGGGGTCTCAAAGATCATCCTAGGTTGTCTAGGAATGAAATTGGGCAAATCACGTTTCCTTCTTAAATAGGGTTCTTCATGCGAATTTCATGTTTGATTTTAGAGAAAGAGGTTGACGGATAATTGAAGATATCCCCTTTTGTCATTTCCTCCCAAATAGGATTTTTTTTTTCTTTCGGAAAAAGAACTACAGATCCCCATGTTACACACACACACACACACACATATATATATATATATATAAATCAATTGTCCTAGTGGTAATAATTTAAAAAGTCGTTATTTAGCTGACTGGAGTAGGGAGAATAAGAATTTCTCTGGTTTTGTTCCTTTTGATCAACGCCCAAACTCTGTATTTTTTATGGTCGCTATCCTATTGTAGACCCCCAATTTAATTAATATAGTTCTCCTAACAAAAAAAAAAGGTAATAATTTAAAAGGTCTGGAGTTACTGAAATGCTTTTGCTCTTAAAACACAGTAAGCAGTTATATTATAATATATGCTGAATATATCTGTGTGGAGCGATAGTATTAGAATTGTTTAGTTATTATGTAATTAGAAGATTAAGTCTTCTTGAGATTTGAGAGAATAAACAAAAATAAAATCAGTTTCTCAGAGTATGTAAGTGACCATGTTAGTTATAAGTGTGTCTGTGTGTGTGTATACATTGCTGGATTTCGTTTGGAACCCGTAAGCTGATTGCAGTAACTAAATTGTTCCATGAACAAAGGGATTTACCTTGTTTTGGAAAAAAATGACAAATCCAACTAATCTATGATTTTACAGCAAGGAATTATGTTATGCTGACATACTTGTGAATATATATATATCTACTTATTTGCAGGTTGTGCATTTTCAGCCACACACGACATTTATCAACCGAGCTGGTTGTAGCATATGCATGCGGCAATGTGACACCCAACTTCTGGAGTGGCTTCATCCCACTGATCCTCCCAAACATTTTGGATGGCAGTCTGCAAAAGCTGAAATGCTTAAGGTCTGTGTACTCAGCCTCACCTGTCAAAACATACTCTTCTCTAATGATGTGTGACTTACTCAATCCAATCGTATTTTATTGTTGCTTCAGTTGCGAATCAATGGGTACTACTGGAGTGCACCATTCACCATTGTCTCTGAAGGTCTGATGACTATATGCTTAAGAAGTGAGGCAGGAACTAATGAAATGCATCTTTCAGTTGAAGTGAGAGGTGGGGAAAAGACTTCCCACTATGAAGTTATAGTCCGTCCCAGTGCTTTTTCGAGTCCTTACAGGTGATTCCTTAATCATATCTCTTAGCTTTCTTCTCCCTCAGAATCGACCTAAATATCTGCCCCTGAGAAATATATAACAAGTAGGTGAAATTGTCATGTAATTTGGTACGATATATATAATGCTTTTAACCTAATTTTCATGTACATTTTCTGCAAAAATATATGGTTTGTTATACTGTCCTCGGGATCCACGTCCATTCCTGCTATAAATTTTCTTGTAATAACTTGACAAATCCCGTTTTGGCAGAAGTAATCCATGCTGAATTGTCAAACCTTATTGGACAATATGTGGTACTCTAATTTGTTTTATTGCTATTATCCTGTTAAAGACAAGTGCAGTCGCAATTTATCAGTATATGTGTTTTTCACTCTTTGGACTGTTCATGTTCTATGTTCTACTTCAGAAACAGTATGCTAAACATTGAAACTTTAAATGCACTCTATGCATATTCTGCATGCACTAATACTTTGCCCAGTGTTGTTATTTTAACAGTATCTAAGACAAACCTTGTAATGTAGCGAGCTTAAGCCACGGGGAAGATGATCATCACACAAAATCAATAATTTGTTAGTCCATGCAGAATAATACCGAGAAATTGATGATCAAGAACTCATCGATCATAAAGAATTCGGAGAAATTGATAAAAATTGAGAGAAATCTCCAGCTTAATTTTATTTAATTAAAAGCCTATGGATAATAATGACCAACGAGCTATTTTCTTTAGCTCTCACAAGTAACCTAATTCACAAAAGGAAAGAATTCTACTTAGAAATAAATTCTAACAACTCTTGAAAATTATAGAAGACTCCTAAAATAAATTACAAACTTGATATTCCCGCAGAGATAAGAAATTGTCATTTTGACCCGGAAACTTTAGAATTTGGCTAAAACATGTTGGTGCAAAGATGTAAATCTTCTTGTCTTGCTTAGGTGGTCCTGTTATTGTTTGTCAAAAGAGGGCACAGGTGAAACTTTGACCTATTTTTATTTGAGCTGCTTATTTGGGTCATAAAATCTCCATCTGTTACGTCTTTGCGCCTTGCTTAGGTGGTCGTTTCAGCTTGTAAAAGTGGTATTATTTGTTAAAGCAGGCATTGTTAGTAAGTAAGAACCAAAGCTGATCGAACCGTCAGGAAACCGGATCAAATATACAATTCGGTTCCTGGTTGAAATGCCAATACCGAGTAATTTTATTGGTTTGGTTCCGGTTCAGGGCTTCGCTTTACTAGATCGAACCAAAACTGAGGTCCTTATGCTTTTATTGTTATGTTTTTTATTTGTGGTTAATTTTGGTTTATGTCTTGTGAGTTGAAACTTGTTAAGTCTGACTTGTGACCAAGGATGTTTATTGTTGTTTCATTTTTGTGATTTATGTCTTGTGAGTTGTGAGCAAAGATAATTTATGAGTTGTGATTTATGCTCTTCATGATGTTAATTGATGTTTTATATTTGTGAATGGTGGATGGTTAATTAAAAGTATGCATGTATGTTGTGAGAGGTTTTTTTTTTCCATTTAAACTTGAAAAACAAAAAACAAGCACAAAAGCGAACAACAAAACCAAAACCAATTTGGATCGAATCATACGGAACCATTCTAAATGGTTGGGTAAGCGATCCTAGTTTCTTTTGAACCGAAAACCGGATCAATGATCTGATAAAATCGGATCTCTCACCTGTTGGCTTTTTGGTCAAACTTCGAATATTTTTGACTTTGAGCTGCTTATTTTTGGTCATGAAATCTCCATCTTTCTGCCCTTCATCACCTTGGAATACTTTGATGAGAAGTTTCATGCATCATGCAGATGTAGCAAGTTTGTCTTACAATCTCCTTGAAGCTAACTACTTGTGCAACTTATGTTGGTTGTAACTGTCAATAGACAGTGGTAACTAACCTGCAATTCTTTGCAGTCTGCGTGTTACTTGAGTATCAGTTTGCAATTTTTCTTGCTAGAATTTCTAACAGAAGCATTCACAGGATTGAGAATCGCTCTTTCTTTCTACCCATACAATTCCGGCAAGTCAATGGCTCCAAGGACTCTTGGAAATCTTTACTGCCTAATGCTGCTGCTGCTTTTTCATGGGAAGATCTCGGTAGACAGCGATATTTGGAACTACTTATAGATGGAAACGATTCTACAACATCACAGAAATATGATATTGACGAGATTAAGGATCATCAGTCCATCCAGTTCGCTGAAGGATCTAAAAGGGGTCTACGAGTCACTATTGTTAGAGAAGAGAAAGTAAACGTCGTTAAAATCAGTGATTGGATGCCAGAGAATGAAACACCAATGCCTTTAGATGGAAGTCAATCTGCTTTACAACAAATCTCTGGAAGTAAAACTTTGGCTTCAGATCATGAATTTCATTTAATCCTTGAAGTTGCAGAGCTCGGGTTGTCTGTTGTTGATCATACACCAGAAGAGATACTATATTTGTCACTTCAGAACTTTCTGCTGTCATATTCTACTGGACTTGGCTCTGGTATTAGTCGGTAATATCCTTGGTCATAGAACTCTCCCAAAAGTTACTGCACATTTTTGCTTCTTAAGTTATTTCTTGCAGTAGCCTACAGGAAATGCGATTGTTTAATTTTTTTGTCCCTTTATAAGAAATTGACCATTTTCTAGACATGCTTTTCCTGATTCTGGATTTTAAAATTCAGGTTAAAAATAAGAATGGGGGGGATTCAGGTGGATAATCAGTTGCCTTTAACTCCAATGCCTGTTCTTTTTCGACCACAAAGGGTTGGCGAGGAGACTGATTACATTTTAAAGCTTTCTGTCACACAACAGTCTAGCGGATCGTTGGATTTATGCATATATCCATATATAGGTTTACAAGTAAGTATTTGAAGTTTATTTAACTGTATAAATTTTTTTTTTTTCATTAATGCAAAGAAATATATATAATATTCTCAGGGACCAGAAAATACTGCATTTCTCATTAATATCCACGAGCCAATCATTTGGCGCCTTCATGGTCTTATTGAGCAAGCTAATTTCAGCAGGATCTTTGATACACAGACCACATCTGTTTCAGTTGATCCTATTATTCAAATTGGGTACTCTTCAAGCTTTTTAAATTATGATCGTGTTTTATTATCTCTTATTGGCTCCAAGAATTTATGTTAGCTAATTGTACTATCACTTTACAGTGTTCTTAATATATCTGAAGTTCGTTTCAAAGTTACCATGGCTATGTCCCCTACTCAACGGCCAGTTGGTGTCCTCGGCTTTTGGGCAAGCTTGATGACTGCTCTTGGAAATACCGAAAATATGCCTGTAAGAATGAGCTACTTATGTTAATCCATAATGTAGATTTAGACAATTGTTATCGAGATTTATGTTACCTATGAGTCCATTGCAGTTTATTAGAAAGAAACATGTCTCAGCAATGTGACATGACATACACGTTTACAATTCTGGTTATAACTTTTACCTAGATTTTGCTACCCTGATGCCTTTATCAGTTCAAGAACTGTATTCTTTCTTTTAACATATGTCAAGATGTGATTTCTTTATAATTTCAAAATATTATGGTTGTACACCAGCATCTACTTGGTGGACCTATCCAACTATTTATATCCCTGATTGATTAATAAATAGTGAAGGTCTTCTTGAAGTTTCATCTTTGCTGTCCTTGTTGGTTGAATGTGAGTTTTTTGTACTGCTGATATGTTTTATCAGGTGAGGATTAATCAGAGATTTCAGGAGAATGTATGTATGAGGCAAAGTGTTCTAGTTGGTAACGCTGTCTCCAACATCAGAAAGGATCTTCTCAGTCAGCCACTGCAATTGCTTTCTGGTGTTGATATTTTGGGTAATGCAAGTAGTGCACTTGGACATATGAGCAAGGGTGTTGCTGCCTTATCGATGGATAAAAAATTCATACAAAGTCGGCAAAGACAGGTCAGCAAATTCATTTTCTGTAATAAGCTAATAATTGATAATTTAGGTTATTCTCTGCCATTCTGGCTGCCAGATAGAATCTTTGTTGTGGAAGTGTTACCCTTAACATGAGATGCAAGTTTTGTCAGTTCACAGATTTGGGGAATTTCATAGAACCTAGAGTGTAATGTGATCTACTTTTTGTTTTTTTTTATTTTGACTTCTAAAATCGAAGTGTTAGACCACAAATGTAATCAAGCACAAAATCTCTGGACTGACTGCTGAAAGTATGAAAGGTGTAGAAACCTTCAGATAGTTCATTTCATTATCCTTGGACCATGAACTTGTGGTGTATGCTGAAGGTAGTATGGTAATTTTTTGGAACCTCTTACTTTATGCTCAAAAAGTAAGTTTATGGAACGTTGTTAATGGGTGGTAGTGCATTGCAACATCTGAGTTAATGACTTGATTAGTTTGAAAATTCACCAGCTTTCCGAAGAAAAAAAATGGTTGATGTTCCAGATGAATTCGCTTACTTCCTAACTTCTTTTATTGGCCAGTTACAGCTGCTATGGCTACTTCCCCACTTTATGTGATATCATGGCCTGTTGCTGCTGCTTGTGTAGCCTTCATTGTTTTCTGTATTCATAACAAAAAACTGCTTGAAAGAAAGTAAGTGATTTTTGGGTGTCATGTGCATATCAATTGATTTTTTTCAGGCAGATTAAACTTCTCCATCTTGCACCAAACATTTTGTAAAATTATTTTTTGGATTATTAAAAAAGAGGTTTTCTTTTTCTATAAAAGTATTCAGAGACTTGGACGTGCTAAAATAATAAATTTATAGATATATAATATTCTTTTGGCTCTGTAAAGTGCCTCTATTCCTAAAAATTTCGATACTTCCACACTCCAATTATTTTCAAATATCATGCTTTCATTTTCGCTCTATGCTCACGCTTTATCTAAAAATTTAATTACCTAGGGCATGCTCAAGTTCCACGAAAACTTCTGATTTTCCCTTCTTTGAAAGAAAAAAATAAAAAATGCCATCTGTCATCAGGTAATTGGACTTATTCCAGAGCACATTCCTTCTAGAAATTGGACTGATATTTCATAAGAAATTCTCCCTGTGTTAGCTGCCTCTTTGCTCTTAAGACATCTTCCTATCAGCTAGAATGTACATAATCTGGGCTATCTTTTGTTATATAACATGTTGTTTGGCCTCTTCTACTTACATGTCTGGTGATGTGTACTTAATAATGTATTAGTTTTTCCTTTAGTCAACGAGATTTCTTCCTTGCAGGAGAGCAAAGGTGTAGGGGACTTTGGTGATGTCATTCGGGAGGGGGGTGGGGCCTTAGCTAAAGGTCTTTTCCGGGGAGTCACTGGAATTTTAACGAAGCCTCTTGAAGGCGCAAAAGCATCTGGTGTTGAGGGCTTTGTACAGGGTGTTGGGAAAGGGATAATAGGTGCTGCAGCACAGCCTGTTAGTGGTGTTTTAGATCTCTTGTCAAAAACTACTGAAGGAGCAAATGCAGTGAGGATGAAGATTGCATCTGCTATTGCTTCAGAAGATCAACTCCTTCGCCGGAGGCTACCCCGAGTTATTAGCGGTGATAATTTGCTTACGCCATATGATGAGTACAAAGCTCGGGGACAGGTACATTCTTTTGCTACTTTAGCTCTCCCCGTTTAAGAAACTTATACCCCATTGCCGGTTATAATGTGGTGTATTACCAGGATGTTACTGATACCATCACTTCAGTGTGATTTAATTTTTATTTTTAAGATAATCACATTTACCACCCTTAAGGTTTGGTCTTATTACGGAAACCTTCACTATTGTTCGATATTATAGATATGTCCTGTGAATCTAACAGTTGTTGAAATGATCCAATAGTATTTATGAAAAGATAAATATTCCCATTGGTAAGTTTGATATAAAAATATAAGGAAAAGAGATTATACCAAACAACGCAAGTACCTTTTTTAGAGTATAAATGCGTGGTTGGGATGGATTTATGGGTAGGTTAGTGCCCTACAATTTAGGAAATATTATATTTTTTCTATTCAGTGGTCTGATTTGAATTCTTTGGGTAAAAAAAAGAGGTCTAACACTGCTTTAACTTCTTTTCTAAAAAAAAAAACAAAAACAGTAATTCCCGAAGCGCCACTCTCTTTCCAAAAGCCCTTTGCAATGTTATGACAAAGTTTTTGCCCAAAAAAACTAATAAATAAACTAAAATTTCAAAAACTAACATCTTTTTTGAGATTTAATTAATAAATAATAAAGTTAATGCTTAAGAGTATAACATAGTTACTTTGTAATGTTGTGACAAGGTCTTTCCTGAAAAAGAAAATGAATTCATTTTATATAAAATTTGGGCTTCTGCTAAAGTACTATTTAACTTTGTATAACACTCCATAAACAATTTCTACATATCAAACAGACACCATGTTATAAAAGGATAATTTGGTCCAACATCACAATTGACCACAAAGTATGAGTTCTTAATAATATCATATTGACATCCTGAGACCCATTTCTTATGCTTATATAAGTTTCATGCGCGGCATTTGTAATTTTCCAGATATATGGGAAGTTTCTTCAATTAAGCAAACTTCATGGGTAGTAGATATATTATCCCTAATTTTATGCCATTTTGTACCCTTCAAAAAAGCCTGCATCAATGAAATGTTACTAGTCAAATTTACCTTGTGGTATCCTATGAATTTAATCGACCAAATATGATTTGTAACATAACCGATAAATCTGACTACTACGTCCAAAAAATTTTAATACCTCACCACCACTTCAATGTGGGGTGAAAGTGATTTTGGACTCTTGAGGGTCATTTCTGCCTGATAACAAGCCTTATGCTAATTAAAGCTCATGCATGTGTGAAATGGAACGAACAATGTCAAAAGGGTGCCATTTATGGTAGCGCTATAATAAGTTTGTTAGAACTTCACGTTTAGGCTTTCTTTTTTGATTACGTTCGTTTCTCTTTATAAAAAATTCAGTCTGGAACATGAAACTGACTCTGTTGTCTTTGTCATGGTGAAGGTGATACTGCAGTTAGCAGAATCCGGCTCATTCTTCGTTCAGGTTGATCTGTTTAAAGTACGTGGGAAGTTTGCCTTAACAGATGCCTATGAGGACCATTTTGTCCTTCCCAAAGGCAGGATTGTTGTGGTTACTCATCGAAGAGTTATACTACTGCAAGTGAGTGACTTAAATGTGTGTCTGAGGGTCTAATTTCTTTATTGAGAAGTAGTAAGCTAAAAAATATCTGGTCCTGTCATTTTCTGTAATTCAAACTAACAGTTTCTCATATGTTCTCAGCAACCATCGAATCTCATTGCCCAGAAAAAGTTCAACCCAATCAGAGATCCATGTTCAGTTCTCTGGGAGGTGGCATGGGACGACTTGGTCACAATGGAATTAGTTCATGGAAAGAAAGATCATCCTAACTCTCCGCCTTCACGAGTTATTCTGTACTTACATTCTAGATCTCTAGATGCAAAGGATCAAATTCACACTATAAAGTGCCACCGTGATTCTAATCAAGCGTTCAAGGTTTATTCTTCAATTGAGCTAGCAAGATCTACATATGGACCATCTCAGTCGATGGTTAGTTCTTTAACTACCTGAACGTTTCTCAGTCAACTTATGCTTCTTTTTCTGTTGTATTTCTTATACTGGAACTACACCAAAGAAGTGACTAAAAAGGTTGAAATACTTCTCTTTTGATGTTGAGAAAGAACTAATGAAGAAGAGTCTGCTACTGAAACAGGACAATCAGTTTATTGAAACATTTGAATTGTTCTAATTGCATTCAATTTTACTGTGTCTTCATTGCACCAGGCTTTGCTCAAGAGGAAAGTGAGAAAGCCGTACTCGCCAACAGTTGATGCCGGTATACCTAAAGGAGCATACATGTTGTCCCCCCAACAAATGCCTTCATCTGTATCCCTAAATTCAACTCTTGGGGCACTGAACAGTGATTAATATACAAAAGTAGCTCCTTTCTAAAGTTGGGTAAGTTTGGGATCTCATCGGCTTTATGCCATAAACATATTATGTGGCAGTCCAAAAGCTCAAGCTTCGCCATCGCATACTATGAGTAATCACCGGTTAAGTGTTGCTTCAACTTTTACTTCACATCATCTCGAGTATGATTTATTGTTGGTTCCCGATGAAACTCGAATGACAGATATCAAAAATGCCAGAATGGTGGAGTCCAGTGTTGGCCCTTCAGTTGTAGCCAAAATCCCTTCTTTTTCAGTTCTGTTCCATGCTCTTTTCCAGATATAGTGTACAGTTGTAATCCAGCACCCTTCGCTTTTGAGATGAGTATAGTGGAAGTTTAGTATATTAGTGCATGATATCAGAAGCAGCAGCTTACACTTTTACAGAGAAGCATATAAGAAATGAATGTATAGCACAGTTTCTGCAACGATTCTTCATACAGGCGTGTATAGCTCTTTTCATTTCCCATTATTATCAAGAATCAATATATGTATATGTTTTACATTTTTCTTTTTCGAAATTACTTCAACAATTAATGATATTACTACAAGTTTTTGTTAGTAGAGTTAAAAATATACGAAAATGACATGGAATTAAGATCCAAATATCCCAGACAAAGAATAAAAGGCAAACTTACAAAAAAAACAAAGGAACATATAAGGTAAACTAGAAAAGAACTGGATAAAAGCGTAAAACCCTTTACTCTTCGTCTCTGTTACACTAACCCTTTACTCTTTGTCTCTGTTACACTTTGCCTCCTGTTTTTATATTTTTGCAATTGCTCCTTATCTTTTTAATGAATAAGCACTTTGCGCCCTTGTCAGTTGACTAGTAAAAGAAATTTGCGGAAAAGTTTATTTTTGCCGAAAGTTCAATGTAATCCACTTGCTAAACTCAAAACGAATGACAAAGCGGCAAGTTGTTTTTGATCATCGAGATTGGGTTGGTGTTCAGTTTCATCACGACCTCAACTTTAAAATGTTTGTTTTTCACTAATTTTTTTTAATTTTTTAAACTTAAATTAGGGTTTAAACATTAAGAAAATGTACAAAAAATTGAAGGAAAGAGTAGAAATGTTAAATTGTGATAAACCTTCATATTCACGCCAGCGAAAAAATTCGCAAATTGGTGTCCAAGGGTCAACGTTTTTATCTGTTAATAGGATAGAGGATAATTTGCAGAAATTTAAAGGATAAGGGATAAAGTGCGACACGAGGCAATAGATAAGTAATTTGATGTGCGACTAGAAAATAAATTCTAGCTGTTGCATGGACATGTACCATTTGATGTGCGAAGAGAAAATTAAGCTGAAACCAAAACAATACTCAACCCAAGCAGGACTATTTTCTCTCCAGAATAGGTTCCTGCATTTTTGGGTTATTTTATGCAACCATTGCGTAATGACATAACACAACTTGCGCTTTTCCTTTTTTTTTTGTTGCAAGGTACAACTAGCGATTGAGATATATGATATTTCATACATTGTAGGCATTAACTTCCTCACATTTTCTTATTAACCGTGCATTTGTAGCACGATCATTAGTTCAATGATACTTCTTACGTTGTAGGCATTAACTTTCTCAAGTCTGGCCGAATTAATTAGAGAAAGAACAACCATCTGCAAATAATTCCAAAAACTTTTGAATTATCACCTCTACAATCTTTTATGACATAAAACTCCTGATATTATACATCAAGGTTGTGTACATAAGTAATTCCAAAACATTGCAAGTAAGACATGCATTGAGATCCACTGAAACTAATTAAAATATCCACAATGCTATTGACATTGCATTCTTACTTGAGGTGAATCAGCTTTCAGCACTGGTTAACTGCTTTTTGATGTTCGTCAGCATTAGTTATTTCCCTTGTTTGCCTTTTTACTTTTCTTCTGCCTTTGCTTCAGCTGAGTAAGCCCCGCTGCTGAAACCTTCACGTTGCCGACTATAGCAGCAACAAGTTCAGGATCCGTGCAAGCCTTCATCAATTCCTTTTCTCTAATTGTTGACTCCGGCATGTGACTAAACAAATTCATGGCCGTCTTAGCCGCTGCAGAGAAATAAGAGCAAGGTAAGAAAAAAGAATACACATTTCTTTTTTTTTTTTCTTTTTTTGATGAATAAGGCTTTCATTGAAACTCAAGAAAGATTACACAAAAGATGGGTCCCAAATTGAGTAACCACCATCACAGAAAATATTCACAGAAAGCGACAAAAAGAGGATGACTCCAACCCAGTTATGGGAACCAGCATTTCTTAACTAACAGCAAATATATTGATACAACGGGGTGCTGTTGGAATTTCCTAACTTGGAAAAGAGAAAAACAACATAAACATGTGATAAATTGATAATTACCTCTACACTTCCTAGGGTTTGGAGCTTAAAAATACTACAAAGATCGGGATTCAATAGGTAATAATTTTTTAATTTCTGAGGGGTTTCTCTATATACTGAAACCTCAACGGGGATTACTTTTATAATACTTATAATTTTTCAATGAGCATTTCTGCTATTGTTTCAAGCAGTTCAAACAGAAGAATAAAATTATGTAATTAGACCAAAGCTCAAGGGGTGTAAATGTAATTGTCCATATAATTTCCAACCAATCGAACTCTGAGGCAAGGAACAACAATATTCTGTATGCAAAAGCTTCTCCAGCAAATTACCTTTTCCTTTCTTCAATGTGCCTGGAATTATCTTGACACGGTATTTGTATGACTGTACAGCATTATAAGGACCACAAACAGGTACTGCATACAACAGTACGTCATTTGGCAGCGGAATTCCAGTCAAATAGTCCACATCATTTAGTTCCCTTTTCTCTTCTTCACCAATCTCATGGATATCCTCTTCTTCCATGGTCACGCGGTCCATCTCATTGGCATCCCTCTTACCCTCGCCATCTGCTTTGGCCCGTGCAGTTTCATCTGGATGTTCTGGACAATCCCGAGACAAATGACCTACCTTTTTACATTTGTAACATATCTTTGGAGCGTCTGCTGGAACTGCAATGAAGAGGGAAGAATATAAGCACCTAAATACCATTGAGAAAAAAACTCTCCAACCATGCAAGGATGAGATAGAGTGAAAACAAAGATATTGCAGAGATTTACAGTTACCAGGAGTGTTACAATGAATGGAACATTGTAATAGAAATTGGCAAATATCCGTAACACATTCAAACAATGGTAAGATAGATGAGTTGATTCAAATGAGAAAGCAGCACAGAAAATATATGAGTTCAAAACCCGAGGCAAAGGTGGTTCTATCATATTCTATACAAGCAATCATTTGAGACATTGCTCATATAACTTTTTGCCAAATAAGCAACTCTGGGGCGCAGCAGATAATGAACCATTTAAGACATATCAAACCTAGCCTGAGCAATAGCAGACAAACCTTCGCAAAATCTTAATAGAATGAAGAAACGTTGAACTTCTCAAAAAAAAAATTGCTTTCAAATCTTATCCTGAGCAGGGACTAACAGGGCTAGCATTAAATGGAAACTCCATAATTTCTAGCTATAAAGGAAATTTTACCAGTAGCTAATTTGGCTTCCTTTTCTATAGTAGCATTTTCATTATCGGACTTGTCAACATTCTTCTTTGATTTGCCAGCAGCCTGTAGATCGATTCAAAAGTCAACCATTCAGTCAATTAGAAAGAAGCACAACAGCATTAGTCTTTTAAGTTTTAGTTAGTACTTTGTGGCGTAAGATTCAATTAAGGTTAAGATCTAAGTTGTAATACTTACAGCCAACAGAGACATTCTAATGCTTCGCTCCTCCTCATCTTGGTCAGCATACTTCTCCTTTATCTTCTTCAATTTACCTCTGTGTCCACGGCTAGTTTTTCCGTTACTTGGCTTTGCACCTTTAACTTGGTCTGGCTGGCTTACAGAATCATTATTTTCTTCCTTTTCCTCTGCAGCACTTGCATCTTCATCACCGTCTTTCTGACCTTTCTTGAGTTTTCTTCTTTCAGCTTTTGAGATATAGGGCTTCTCTCTGTGCGCTGCCTTTGTCCCTTTATGGTCATGCTCCTCCACTGTTTCCTCTTGAGAAGCCTGTAATCCATATTTCTTAACAGCGGTAGTCGCAGGACCAAGCTCAAGAGCTTTGTCAATCAAATCTTCCAGATTTGAATTAACATCACCAATGGCTTGTATAGTAGCATCAGATACTATATCATTACCAGTATAATTCATTGAAATAGTTTCCTGGGATAATACATCTGAATTAATAGCCATCTCAGGATTATTCGATCCATTCGAGGATCCCACTGGAGTGAAGGCCCTCACTCCCGGTCTTTCTATTGACAACTCTGCAACGCCTGATGGCTCTAACGGGGCCTTTTCATCTGATACTTCCTTCTCAGATTCAGAAGCAGCGTCTGATATTTCTTTGAAATATTCACTTTGTTCATCATCATCTACTCCTTCCTCACCTCTTATCCTCCTTTCATTCAGATGAGATCCCAAAGAGCTCTCATCCAAGCGAAATAGAATCCCAAAACCCATAATGAGAGGGTGAGGAGGAAGAAAATTCTTTTTACCACGAATCATGAAACTTCCAACCGTAAGATATTCTCCAGTGGGAGCAGTTTTACTGACCTGGTGAGGGTACACCCACCAAGCACTAGTCACAATCTTCGAGTCCCAAGCCTGGCTGTGACAGACCTGGTTAAAGATGGAGAGGGAATTTATTACTCTGATGCTGTAAAGAGATCATCCACATATCGCAAATAACAAACGATACTTGCCGTGAAACATCCTGCTTGGTTTAGAGTAAGCGGGGGTACAGGATTTTCGGGCTTGTGATTCTTGATCACAGTACTAGAAGCACCATGGAGTTCAGCATGAACATACCTGTTGTACAATAATTTTTCAGAATTAGCAAGCAACACCATTTTTTTCATTTTAAAGACTCTGCAGAATAGAAACAGAGGGATGTCAAAAAGGAAAAGCATTAATTTATCAAACAAACATTTCAATAATTTCTGTCAGTAGTACAACATATAGAAATCTTAGTACTGCACTCGGTGAAAAGTTTCGGAGGGGATTGACGAGTAAAAGCTGCAAGAAGTATATAAAGGCATAAAGTTCTGTCTTCCAATATTTGTATCATAACCTTTTGCTGGTTGAAAGCAAACAAAGACACGGCATTAATCAATTCAATAAACATCACACTGAAAAATACCTAAATAAAAGGAAAGAACCAGGAAACCAGTAACAGGACAACACTAATTAATTTTGGTAAATTACCAGACATCCAAGCTCATTCCGTTGAGATAATATCAATCAAACCAGTAATTAACATCATAAATGCAGAAGTGAAAAATGGAGGGATGTTAACTTTTTGAACCCGATAAAACCGACTCAAATAGTTCAAAATATTTACTTACAGGTCTCCTTTGGACATGTAACGCTTGACTATCATCTCATTTTGTTGAGCATCTCGTCCACTAATAATCAGATAATTCTCGCTGCTAATGAACCAATTGAATTTTTCAAACCAGTGAACTTTACGCATGTGTGAAATTGTGGCAACTGTTTTTTCCTGCAGGATGAGTGTATGGAAAACCATGTGCACTCAGAAACATATTAAATTAACCTTATAATATAGATCATTAAGGTATATATCTAAGAATAGGTATATATCCATAACAACAAGCTCTATTCAATTACTTGTCTCGTAAGTTACTCAGATGAAAACCGTAAAGTACACTGCATGCAATACTCAAGTTAACATTTCTAGGTCCTCACCAAGAGAAAATAGAAAGATTTTGCATGATTTATTAATATGCTGAGTCATTTGGGTTTAAAAGGAGCAAATAAATCTGATACCTGTGAAAGTTGCTTGCGCGTCTTTCTCTCTGCAGCTTTGAAAGCTTTCTCATGTGCTGTAACTGTTTTCTCCTGTTTGCTCTCCTGTCTCTTCTTCATTTCATAATACCGCCGAGCATTAGCATGTGCTGAAAGTGCAAGGTCAACTTCAACCTAAAATGGACAGCATGACAGAGAATACTCAGTATTAATGCTATTTTTCCTAATATGCTTCATCGTCGAACTTGTTGAAAAGAAAAACTATAGATGGGAGGGTTAATCAATCAAGTTGGTCAATTATATGTTAGATACTGCTGGTATTTTGTTAGGGTGGTTGTTATAAGACCCTGAGGTAAAATGATGAACAATATTTGCAATCAAATGAATTCACTTTATCTCCTAAGAATAAAGTAATCACCCTGAACATGACATTACTTTACAACACAAATAGCAAATCTTATCATCACTTACCTTCTCCACAGGCTGTGTTTTCTCATCATCATCCATCTCATCAAGATTGTTGCTTAAGAGAAGGGCTATGCAATTTCTTTCAAGATAAAGCTTGTCAATGAGGCCAGCAACAGGATTTCCAGATTTCTTCTCCTCCTTTACCATACGAGCCAAATCAACCCAGCTCATACCATTTGCAAGAGCTACACGTACTGCTAAGATGGCAGCATCTACATCTTCTAAGTTATATTCTATTAGCTCTGCCAACTTCACGCACTGTTCAACTTCTCTCTTCAGTGCATGCACACGGTTTTCCTGCGGCATAAAGTAAAACTTTTATTCCTGGAGAGTAATGCCCTTGACTAACAAAATTCGACAACTGCCAGAAGTTATTGATTCCGAGAATTCATCTTAAACTTTCAGACCAGGGATGCTACTGGTTTCTTTCTTTCTTGGTTGAGAGAGGAATTAAATTTTACTCATACACAAAAAGAAATAAAAAAATACCACAAATTACAAAACAGAGCACCATAAAAGCAAAAAATAAAAAAATAACAAGAACGAGATATCACGCAGCAAAAACACAAAGTTATATCAGTAGGCAATAATTGTGAAAAATAATTTTGAAGTCATAAACCTATAAAAAGAAAAGATTGGTAACCCTGTTTGTGGAGCTCCAATATTTTAGAACAGAAGAAAACATTTACATTTTTTTACGTTATGTGAACAATATATTTAGGTGGACCTGATCAATTTTAATTTTCTCAAGCTTTTGCATGGCAGAGTTTTCTTTAGACTTCTGCTGTTGTTCAGAACGTTGGCTTTCGATTTTACTGTAGAATTCATCCAACGATGCATCAAATGTTTCAAAGTCAACGGAATCTCTTGATTTAAACTGGTTCAGCAACAATGGGCAGAATTCATCGTAGATCTGGAAAGGACAAAAATCAACAACAAATTATAAGATATCAACTGAGCAAATCTCTATTTCTTCCGTTCGTTAGTGTTTAAGACCAAAACATACAAAAGACGGAGAATAACAAGGATAACCTTCTCAGAGATTCCTTTCTCAACATCAAGCTTTTTTCCCGAATTCTTCTGCTGCATCACGATGTATCCTTCCGGAACTTTCTCACCAGAAATAACATCAGCAAGCCAGTTCTCAAACTTTGTAACAGCTTCAGCCAGAACCTGGATAGTGTTATCATCCAATTTGAAGTCCTTGCTAATTTTCGTACTTGGAATCAAACCAGCGTCTAATATTATATGTTCTGACAATGCAGGCCCATAACCTAGAGCTTCCCCAAGAACAACCTTCAGAGTTGCCTGCTTGGCACGAACATTATCACTTTTTTTCAAATCGGAAGGCTTTGCATTCTTTTGGCTGCCATGATTTCCCATTTGGGCTTTAGAACTATCATTGCCGTGTTCACTATTGTTTAGATTCTCATCTTTATTGCCCTCCATCAAACATTTTAAGGCTGCCAACATCTTATCTCTGGTGGTGCGCTCAAATTTTCGAGACAGTTCAGCTGGATAACGATGACGTGACATAATTGCAACTCCCTTATCATCATCCCTGTTATTGGATCGAGTCAAAACTATTGCATGGACGTTGGCACTGATGTATAGAATTAACAAAATTATAAGAATAAACAACAGAAAAGAAATAGTTATACCTGTGAGAGCGCAGGAGAGTCAAGACAGTAAAGTCAGGATCTGTTAGAATAATATTGCCTTGGGCATAAAGCTCGAGAATGACATAGTGCGCATTAGCTCCGAGTCCAAATTGAAAGAGTATTATCTAATATATAAAGGAGATGCAATGTATGAGCAGGGTAAAAAAAAATGAATGAGATGAGGGAAGAGGAGCAGAAAATACCCTGTCATAACCAAGTTGGCGGACATCCTCAAGCCTTCTAGTTCTGATGTGTTTCCTCAATTTCAATGTAAAGCCAGATGGAGTGTTACTTTTGTCCCTGTGAAGAGTAACGATGACATTCAGAATTTTGAGAATAAACACATTCAACATAACAAACTGAAAACCAAACGACGTAGCAAGTAAGCTAATAAGAATTTAACGGACCGCATATATGCCGTGGTATGCAATCTAACACCACTTTCCATTAACAGCAAAACCTTCTCACTCTCGCCGGACTCCGTTACTCCACTGCTACTCATCAGCTTAAACACATAGGTCTACAGCACACACACACACACACACACACATCTTTTTCATCAGTATTACTGTATTAGTATAGATGATGATGATGATGATGATGATGATGATAATAGGTAATATGGACTAGTTGTCAATATCAATGACCAAGGATTGAATTCGTAATAGAACAAGAAAGAGGATTCAATTTGTATGTATGTATGTATGTATACCTTGGGAGAGAGATCGTAGACATTGGAGCAGCGCATTCCGATTAAGCGACGAAGGCACTTCACCTCCGCCGCCACGTCAGCGGTGTTCATTCGAACCTTCACCATCCTCCTCCTCCTCCTTTAAACCAATTCTCCGATAATTAGGGTTTTGATTTCAGATAGATACGATACTACTATTGCAAGTTTCTTTTGATAAACTAACTAACTATCTAAAGTCGTCGTCTCATTTCAAGATGAATTTTAAGATAGCACCATTCAAGAATTTCTGCCCTAATTTTATGATGATGAAATCTATTGGAATCTGAATTTATTATTATTATTATTATTATTATTGCTCTTCGTTTGTGTTATTTCTTTTCTAATTATTGAGACATTAATAAGTATTATTGGGTGCCTTTACACTTTATCAGATTGCAAAAATAATTCCACCTTATAAAATTTGAAAAAACACTCAAATTTAGAGAACACCAGCATGTACAAACTTTGCTTCAAATAAATTACTTCTTTCTTGAACGAACGAGAACAGTTTCAGTTTCCTCAAAGCTTCGAGAAAAACTCAACCACACAACTATTCTCAAAATACTTACAAATATGATGAAAATAGCCGTTGATTCTTCTAAAATATCATCTCTCGTTTTTGTACTTTTTACTCGCTCGAAAATAAATAAAAAAAAAAACCTACAACTAAACATTTGGGAGATTTAATTCATATTCGCACTATTATTTCAAACAGGAGAAAATTTGTGACGTTAATCATCAAATTAGTTCTTGTAACACTGTTATAACTAACCATATTTATGAACGATGATGAAAATAAAATCTGCAACCGGAACATCATAGGATTATGTAATTTTTAATTTTTTTTAGCACACACACACGCGCACAAGTATTTGTGAAACACTGGGCTTCGAGTTGGACCAAGAGGAAGGTTATAACCGTGGCTTCGAGTTGTCAAACTATTTTTTTGTTAACTTGATATGGACTTTAACTCATATGCGTTTCCTATTACTTGTCTTTGGGATAAGGGTTTGATGGAGATTAGGTCCGTGGGCCACGAATAATTAAAATGGGCTTTTCTGCTGTGCAAAAAATAAAAAACTTTTACAAATTTGGTACCCCAACACACGTTGGAAGACTGCTAGCAAAATCAGGATTCTAGCCTAGGAATTTCTTAAACAATGTCTACAACAATTATATAAAATACTTTATTTAAAGACATTGTAAAATGTATTCCGATGAACTTTTAACTCTTCGGAGCTAATTTTAAATCATGATTACTTCTAATTAAGGATTATTTCCCTTTGTCATATTAGTACATAATGATTTCCACATGTCATATTTTATACAGCTCCCTAGATTTAAATATGCAGTCGAGATTGACTTCTTATCATGTAAGACAATAAATTTCGGATATTAAAGATTTTCATAATAGAGAATTGGTTGCACGAAATTCGGTATAACTTTTGAGTCCATGCTTCGCTAGGGGGTCAAAATATATCAATTCAAGAGCTTTTTTGTGCTCTATAGTTGGTTAACCTTATAAATATGTACAACCAAGTTTCAAGTCCAAAAATCATCACCCAAACACTTTCACATAGAGAAAGTTTTATCGCTTAATTAGGATTAAGTTTTATTAGTGATGCCATGTAGAATAATGAAGATTTTAGTACCCAAAAACACATGAAATCAAAATCTCTTTGATTCACATAATACTGAGAATTCGACAAAAATAAAAATAAAAAAAAACTTTGAGAAACTTTATTCAATAATCAACCAATTGAGTTTGAGTTTTTACATGGATATATATATATATATATATATACAAAATATATTAAAAAAAAACTTTTCTTAAAAAGAAGAAGAAAAATTAAAGTCCTCGGGGAAATATAAAAGTACCTATTTGACCTACAAATTTTTTTGATTTCCCTAAAATCACGTGAGTTACATCGTGCATCTTACTTAAATGGTCATTCACTTAAAAACGTGGTATTGTATGTTGACTTTTGGTCAAACTTTGACTAACTTTAATTTTTAGTTATTTTTGGGTAATCAATATTTCATGTTTAAGCACCACATCATATTTACATTCAAGTTCATACGAATCATATATTTGTGCTTGTGTTTTTATTCGTGTTTGAATTTATATATGTTCAATCTTAATTTTGTGAGTAAATTTAAAGGTATTAGTGATATGGTTTTATTTTAATGGTGTTATATATATATATATATTAATAAAACCAAAACGTGTCCACATCGTGTTGTATCTTATAATTTTCGAAAAATTAGTATTTTGTGCCCATATCGTCATATTCGTGTTCCGAGTTTGTTTCCGTCTTTGTGGACCATAGTCTCAAATGATGTGCTTTATACAAGAGGATCATCAAACGTATTAATGGCATAAGCAGTCAATTACATAAAAGGCAAGTAAATCAACAAAAAAGGAATATGACGAGACAAAGAACAGTGAATTCCACGATATAATTAGTTCTCCCTTGGATATAAGTTTCTTCCTTAGACACTTTTCTAGAGTACCGAAGATTAATTGACATTGAAAAAATTTCTACATCACTGCTAATGATGTCAATTTTGATCAGTTTTCCTTGCTAAGCTTTGATGGTCCCACTACATAGTTCCTGTCACTGAATCGTCAATTTCTTCGCACGTGAATTATATTTTCATCAAGCACTTAGAAAATACAGTGGACTTCACGAGTCTCCTAGGTCCTCACCAACTACTCTCTTCACAATAATTTCTTCAAATACTTTTATGGAAGATATCGAAATGTCTTATTTTAGCTTAATTGAAAATGAAACTTAATTAAAGAAACTTTTATGATCATTACAAGAAGTATTTGAATTATAATTTTTTTGTAAAGTTTACAGAAACTCTCCGAAGCTTACGAAAAGATCTTAATAGTTTCCGGGTCATAATACTTACGAAAATCAAAACTTAATTAATCTATTTTTAAAAGTGAATAAATTAATAATTAATAAAGACAACTATAATACTTGACCTATTATATATCTTGAAGAATCTGGACCTTTTATTAATATAATATCGAAACAGAATATTTTCTTTTGTACGGAATTCTTGAGGAGTGACTTTTATCACTTTTCTAAAGACAATATTTTCACACTATACTTAGAAAGTAAGTCCCAAGATACAAAAAGGTTTATGAAATTCTATAAAATGCAGAAAATATAAAAATGCTAAGTAAATAAGAACAAGTCTGATTCATTTCAATTTATAAAACACGAAAAATTATTACTGAATAGACATGTTCTCATAGATAGCTTTCTTCCTTTACAATAGTCATGTCAGGTCATGTCTCTTACATGAGTTTCTATTATCCATATTTAATCAAAAAACAAAATTCAAAAAAATAAATAATATAATATAATATAATTCTTGAATTTAATATATTACTAAAGGCCCAAGGTGCCTATCATAGATGTTTGACTTATAATATAAACATACAAATATCGAAACTCAATTATATCTAGCCCAACACGCAAGACTCATTCTAAAATTAGCTCTTTTGAAGTCCAATCCTAAATAAACTAATTCAAGAACTCATTTTCTTACTACAACAATTGCTCACAACTATACTAAGAGGGAAATATCCAACATATCTAGCATCCAATAAGAAAAATTATTGTATAAATTGAGTCTCTGAAATAGCACGCGCACATGTGTGTATTCATAGATATTTTACTATGATAACAGAATTTGCGCACAAAGTCTAGCCATAGTTCAAAACTTTCTTGTGTTAGCCACAAAATCGAACAATATAAACTTGGTTATTGGAAGATTGGACTTTCGAGTCCCCCAAAGGGAGACAAAATGGGGAAAAAATAAATTTGTTTCATATATTTCTGAAATTATTTAGACACGGAAGCATCTATAATGCTGGTGGATATAAGTCCACTTATTGCATGTCAGCCTTTAAGTAGGTTCTCCTGCAAATTATCTATTTATTCCTGCGCCAAATATTTGCATAAAATCAAACAGTTTGGAGCTCAACCCCGTCCTTAATTAAATCAAAAAATATCGCAAGTCAATGATGTATCTCCTAACGTATGACTTTCAACAGCTAATAAGCTGCTAAGGCCATCCTAGGATTGGTTCAAAAAAAAAAAAAAGGCCATCCTAGGATTAGTTGACCTTGAAGAAAAGTGGCAGGCTTTTCTGCAATTGAATCTATGGTTAATGTTAGGTTTGACATTGGTTTTGACTCCATATAATATCTTTTGAATTTTGATAATGGTTGTAGATGAATATGAATTTCGACTTGCTTACGTTTTTGAATAATATAATATACCACCAACTTTCAAAGTAAACATAGTTCAAACTAGTTTACCATTAATCAACTTGTAGGGTTTGTAAAATTTAAAAGATTTCATTATGTATATTTGTATTAATTTATACGTTCACTCAGTGAGGTTTGACGTATAAAACTTACGCTAATTAAACTGTTGGAAATACTAAAATATTAAATATTAACTTCAACAGTTTCAAGTCTTCTAAAATAAATGGTCATTTGATATTGCCAAAAAAAGATTATCGGGCAGTTTATATTTTACCTCCACTTAATTATGAAAAATAATTTTGCGTGCTGCGACATATATATATATACAATGGAACGTGTACGTGTTGAAATAATAAAATATCAGATAGCTCTAGCTAGTCCATACCAGGTTAAACTTTTAAGTTTTAGCTAAGGGCCATTCAACAAAAATATCAAAACGAATTTGGCGTAAGCCTTCTGAATTGGAAAGCCTCTCTTATCATTATGATGACTAAAGACAAAAAGAAATAAAAGAAATAAGTTTCGAGGTCGCTAGATACCTTGTCAGTGAAGTGGAGGATTTTTTTCTTCCTTTTAACATATAAAGCTTCCTTTGTTGACTACAGAAGCACAAGTATGGTCAACTCATGGTGTCTATGACTTCATAGGCTTCCATAGATGTTTGAAACTGAAGGTCCAAATAAAGCAAACTAACATAAGACAGTCACATAAATCATCTCTAAAAACTTAAATTAATTTTATTTGGCGGGTTTCAACGTGTGTTAAGAATGAGAGAATCAACAATTAATGAGATGCTAATTTCATGGGCTAAAGTGAGAATAATATATTTATAGGCTTGACATTAAATTTTGACCCAAACTATTAAAACATTATTTTCATGGGTCTTTTCCTAATTCATCACTTACTTTGCTCGTTCTTTTTCAATTTGGGACAATTGCACACTTGATTTATAACCATCTCCCCTTCAAGTATGACTGTTTCCACGTTTGACCGACTCTCTCCTGTAGCAAAATTCTCGGAGTGCACTCCAAGAGCTAGCGCTACACGACGTGTTTCACTCATTTGGAGTCCGCATCTCCATCATTGTCTCTGTTTCCCATCCCCGGCCAACCATTGGCTCCGATACCAGGTTTAAGAACCGAAAAACCAACAATAAGAAAAGTACATAGTACCATGGGTAAAAGTGAGAACAATATATTAGTGGACTTAACACCCATCTTGACCAAAAATCTTAAACTTCAAGTTGTAAGAACATAACAAAAATAAAAAGAGAGAATTACACAAACTATTCCTGAACTATGAATGAATTACACAAAAGAACCCTCATACTTTTCTAGATGTTCAACGGCTCATTAGATTAATGGTTTTGAATACGGTTTTAAGTTTTTTTTTTTTTTTTTTTTATCAGCAAATGTTTTATTTATTCAGAGCAGTGGAGTACAAGGAATACTCCAAAAGGTTGATACAACAACAAGAAGCGACCAGTTAGCTCCGCAACATTGTTTGGACAGCCAACTCAACTAAACCCGATCATAAGAACAAATAACCAGAACAACTCAAAAGACAATGAGGCTTAACAAGTACAGAACAACGGAGAGCTATATGAATCAGCTTAACATTTTGGTCTAGGGGCTTTTGCCAAACTATTGTCACACTCGTGAAGAGAAGTTGCTTTTGAGTTGTTATTTAGAAATGGCCAAATCGATCTAAAGCATTTATTTGAATTGTATCTAGCTGTAACCTAATGCTATAAGTAATTTATTCTCAGCGATAGATATGAAGGACCGCCAGAAAAAGTCCAAAATAGGACATTATAAGTTGGAACCATTTTACACATAATATTCATTGCAGAAAGCATAACGCAAATACCCAAGCCTAGCTATTTTCTTATTTGCATGCCATGAATATGTGCACATTCGCTAGTTTAAAATGCATGTGTGTGTATGTACTGTACTTAGGGGTGGCAAAATGGATCCGGATCCATGGATCCAACCGGATCCGTTGTGGATCCATCGGATCCGATCCATCCAGGATCCACCATGGATCCGAAACCAAGTGATCCATCGGATCCGATCCACCCAGGATCCACCATGGATCCGAAACCAAGTTGATCCGGTGGATCCAAGGTGGACCTGGATCCATTGTGGATCCGTCCGGATCCAAACGTGGATCCAGGTGGATTTGGGTAGATCCGGGAGTGGATCTGGCTGGATCCAATCATGGATCTGGTGGATCCGTGAGTGGATCTGGATGGATCCACATTTGGATCCGTGTGGATCCATCCAAGTCTATGTCTAGATCTAACTCAATTTAAAGCAATTTTTGGTATTTAGCTTTTTATTCGCGCCACTATCTCAATGTCTTTATGCATTTGTATAGTTTTAAAATATAACTTTAGTTTACTATGATTTTAATTTTTTAATTATGTAAAATAATTTGACAACGTAACTATTCATTATGAGAAGAAGATCTCGTGCTTTAATTTGGCAACTATAAATTAAAGTTAAAAATATGTACAATATATGGTTGATTGGCATTTTTATTCTCATTATTAAGTTTTATAATTTTGTAATCTTGAGCCTCAATTTGTAAAGAGGCAAAAATTATTCTCAATCATATATAAAAAGAATCTAAATAATATTTCTAATCCTTAATCAAAAGCTCGAGATATAAATGTTTTATGTGTATACATGTATATATTTTTAGTAAATACATCTCAAAAGAGCATTGCATATTTTAAAATTAAAAGAAAAAGTTAAATTATGTGAAACACTAGCTTGCACATTTATATCGTGATGTAGTTGAGTGTTAAATTACAATTTTTTTTTTCTTTCTAAGCGTCCAATATCTTGTTAATTAAGAACTAAGAATAATGATATATATTATTAAATTTAAGGTGGTGGGATAGATTGGTGGATGGGAAAATTGGGTTGAGTAGAGGTTGATTTGGTGGATTAGATGGATCTACCAAAATGGATCAACTTGGATCCGACAATGGATCCACATAGATTCGACTATGTATCCGCGGTGGATCCACAAATGGATCCGTTTGGATCCATGATTGGATCCAAAAATAGTACTACTTGGATCCGCGGATCCACATGGATCCGGACCCGGATCCGATCCAAGTTGAATCCATTTGAGATCCACCCCTATGGATCCAGTTGGATCCAAATCCTAATGGATCAGATCCACATGGATTTAGACTTGGATCCGGTCCGGTTGATCCATTTGCCACCCCTATACTGTATACCTTTAACTAGCTAATCAAAGGTAATATATCTAAAGTTTAGTTGGAACTGTATGTTTTGCTATTAGAAGGGATTATATCATTTTCACTAGTAAAAATATCATTTCTATATGAGATAGTTATAAGCAGAATTACCTAACTAGCTAGCTAATAACAAAAAAAATTAAGAATATATTGCATGAAGCCGCGGACAATTGCTAAATATTTTTTTGATTATTCTGTAATATTATATTTAGGTGACAAAATATATGGCAATGTGAAATGTAACAAGTAAAGGCGTTCAATATCACAGAATAGGCCGCAAACCTAGTGGAGACAAGTTATAAATATATAATATTGAGACTAATTGGTGTCTGAAACCTTATTATATGTTCAATCAAGTGCATGCATTTGTATTAATTAGTATTTGCAGCTACTATATTTTAATTCAAAGGACTATATAGTTAATGAATAAAAACACGTGATCGTCATCCGGCCACTACATGTTTCCCTTCTAGACTCTGTCTCCTACTTGATAATTAACAATTGTTAGTTTTTGCGAAAAGTATAATCAGATATATCATGATAAAACATGAAACCATTGGTTGCTTAGTTAGAACGTGGAAGAAAGATGATTAGCCAACATTTAATTTGCTCTTCAGCGGTGGAACTTTTGGAATGATTAAAATGAGATTGTCGCTTCGAAAATTTTTATTTGGAGCTCAGCCAAATTGAAATTAAAAGAATTATAAGTAACAAATTTTGCCAAAATTATGAAATCTTAGAATTCCGGAAATACAGCGCTTGAGGATATATAAGGAAGGGGATATCTCTAAACAAATTTTAAAAAAAAAGAAAAAAAAAAAAAAAAGAGGTGGATCGATATTTAGCTTAAAAGAGAATGTGGTCCTCATTTTTTGAGATTGTTTAAAGCTCTACTCTAATTTCTAAGTCTTAAATAATCTATAGCCTGAGTTAATTAATAAAGGGGTAGTACATTTGATTAGAGTATAAAATGTGGAAATTTAGCAACACCAGGACGATTCCGAAGTGAGAAAGTCAAACAAGTTGATTGGAGAAAGAAGCGTTAATGAAATAACTAATTACCATTACCAGTAAAATAAAAAAACAAAAGCCGCACACAGGCATAAAGCAAAGTCAAAGTGTCAAAGCCCTCACTCGCTTCCAAAACAATATATTAATTAATAGTTAGAAACCCAATTTTTGTGTGTGTCGTCATAGTAAAATATATAAGTAAATCCGGGATGATATAATATATAGAATTATTAATAAGAGCACCAGTCTCTATTACGTCTCTCTCTCTCTCTCTCTCTCTCATGCCACAAGATTTCAAACCTCTCCTACAAATCTATAAAAACCCCACCTTCTTTATATATATGTCAATCCCAACGAGTAGTTTGTACTTCTTCAACCCAATCTGTCTCTATCTATAAAAAAAAAAAACCGATATCAACCTTTTTCTCGTGAACCATATATCAATCAATCAGATTTTTATCCTTATTTGTTGTTGCGAGAGAAATTAATTAGAGCCAAAAAAGAGAGAGGTAGAGGAAAAATGGATGGACACGGGCGTGATCAAGTATCAAGAAGAAGTTACAACAACAACAACAATAATCAAATTACTGCTAGTGAAGAAGAATTAATTATGGATCATGATGATGATGAGGTGAAAAGAGGAGCATGGACTGTCGAAGAAGATTTCACCCTCATCAATTACGTCGCTCACCATGGAGAAGGACGCTGGAACTCTCTTGCTCGCTGTGCTGGTAATTAATTAATTAAATTTGTTTTGATGCATGCATATTAATTGTTGAAAACTGGATGTGGTGCAGGTCTAAAGAGAAGAGGGAAGAGCTGCAGATTGAGATGGTTGAATTACCTGCGGCCTGACGTTCGAAGGGGCAATATCACTCTTGAAGAACAGCTTCTCATTCTAGAACTACATTCACGTTGGGGCAACAGGTGGTCGAAAATCGCTCAACATTTGCCCGGTAGAACTGATAACGAGATAAAGAATTACTGGAGAACGCGAGTACAGAAGCATGCCAAGCAGCTCAAATGTGACGTCAACAGCAAGCAATTTAAGGACGCCATGCGCTACCTCTGGATGCCAAGATTAATAGAGAGAATCCAAGCTGCCAACAAGACTACTACTACTTGCACCTCCTCCACATTACCTCATAACAATAATCCTCATGATGAATTAACGGGCTCAACCAATCAGAATATTCCACATCACCTGTCTTATGCGCCCGAAAATTCATCATCAGACTCTTTTGGTACAGCGGTTTCCGACCTAACCGAGAGTTACAACAATTACACGACACTTGATCACGGAATTATTATTAATAACAACATTCAAGATTTTCATCATCAGCAGCAGCAAGCTTCAACCAGTAGTACTGCTGACTATTTTAACCAGGAGCGCTCGGGCTTTGTAGAGCAAAACACCCAGTGCCCGATCGATATCTCGGACAATTTCTGGGATAATATCGACGACATCTGGTTCTTGCACCACCAATTCAATTAATCTCAAAGTATTTGATAATAATTTATAAGAAAAACACAATAGAATCAGCAATCTTTTTTATCTCTTGTTGCTCGGGCTAATTATTCATTCATACACATGTATGTATGGGTTTTAACTTCGTCATATTCTATGATTGTCTTCTTTCTTTTTTAATTGTTTCAATTGTTTTCTTTTCTAGCTTCTATCTTGCGAGACTGAAAAGAAAAATTGTAATATGAATAAAGGTTACGGTTCATTCTGAATCAACTCTAGTATCTAGTGATCTTTAATTTCTTGTTTAAATGGAAAATATCAATATCACTAGCTATCAATAAGAATTTGTAACGAAGTAGTTACTAGTTACTCTACTAGGACATCAGAATTAAAATGACAAAGTGTACTAATTTCGCAACTTTAGTTCTTTAATGTGTATGCTCTACAACTTTAGTCATTTAATATCTTTCCCCTAATTTGGTCCTGCAATGTGAAATAATTCCCAAAATGGTCATTTTTTGGCTTAATATTAAAATAATCAAGGGAGAATTACACAAACCACTCCTCATGTTTGAAAAAATATTATTTTTTATTATTTGTTAATTAGAATTATTGTAGCCTTTATTTCTTTTAGTATAGTTTTACAATATTTACTATTTTAAAGAATATAACTTAATGTTTAATTAACACAATATGTCTATTTTTTATTATTTGCTTAATTTCAAATAAAAATAATAAGCTTTTCAAAAAATAATAATAAGAAGAAACACACTTTTTTTATGAAGCTTTATCAATTTTATTATTTTTCTTAAAATTAAAAATATTTTAATTTGCATTTTAAATGTCAGACAAATTTGTATTTTTCTTCAGAATAGAAGTAGGTAAATTAAATAAAAAAGGAAACAAAAGAGACGTGTTCTCAATCCTTCTTCCCCACCGCATCGGCCCAGCGAGGTCATAGTACGTGGTTGGGATTGGGATTCTGACGGCAATCCTGGCGGTAGGCGGAGATGGGTTAACGGTTGACTTGATTCACTATCTTCACCGTCGCGTCTGTTTTAGCATTCCAATGACACCGAGGAAGGATACATGTTGGGGCTCGGTTGATTTTTTAATTATTTTTTCCTTTTTATTTTTTGTTTTGTACATCTTCTGTCTTTTTCTTTAATTAGAATTCAACAAATTAAATTGGAGGGTGAGAATGTAATTTCAAACTAAAATTTGAAAAAGCTTTTTAGTTAACAGTAATTCTAATTCACAGTCAATAAAAAGTAATATTTTCTCAAACATTGTGTAATTTATCTATAGTTTAGGGATACTTTCTGTAATTCTCCCTTGATTATTTTAATATTAAGCTAAAAAAAGACTATTTTTTGAATTGTTTCATATTAGAAGACAGAATTAGGAGAAGTGAACATTAAAGACTAAAGTTTAAGAGCATTATACATAAAAAACTAAATTTGTGAAACTCCCCTACAATATTGCTCGTTAATATATGTCTTTTCTCAATTTATATCTTTATTGTTGTGTATTATATATTCATGTTCATATGAATTAATCGTGGTGTATATGTTAGTAGTTGATATATTCCACTATATTTATTTAGAAATATGTCTTTGTCGCTTGTTATTTATTCTCTCCAGTATTTAATTCACGAGTTGTGGAAATTTCTGAAACATATCCATTGGGGGCTGCACCATATTAAAGCTCCCATCGATTCAGTTCTAGATTAAGGAAAAAAAGTAACGAAGCAATGATTTACGGACATGGAATATTCTTAATTTTCTATAATAAATGTCGTTGTAAAGTCGCGCACTATTGCTATTCTAATGCTACTTGAGTGGCTTACAAGATTACACATTAACATGTATACCCCCCATTATCCCTTCATCTCCTATCGATTTAATGTACAAGCTAATTAATTTTATATGTTTATTGTTTGGTTTAGTACAATATATTGTACGGATGGCTATAGATGGTATGAATATTTAGCCAGTAGAGGGTCGTCTTTTTGTTTCTGTGTAAAAAGATATTTATGTGCTTTCACTGGACTTGAAATAATTAAGCAATTGTTTGAGAATAGTTTGATTTATTTCATCTAAAATGTTTTGACTCGTATAATTTAATTTAAGTAATTACTAGAGACGAAACTAAAATCGTTAATTTTGACGATGTAATCCAAATTATAAAGAATTGCACCTAGTTTATATGTGTGTAACAATCATTCCCTAGCGATGCAAATCCAATAAATCTTCCCAAAATTAAAGATAGAGATATCATTTTACATGTGGTACTCATTCCAGTTAAAGTCATATAGGAGCTATTGCACAAGTATATTAAGAATACTCAAGTGGAATATTGTTGATAATGCAAGCATAATTAGATTCTTATTCTTTCACATTAATAATGGTTACGTAAAATGCATGTCATGTCTACGAAGCACACAATTTTTGTCTTTGGTAATTACGGAAATCAATATTTTACGAACAGTTCCGACTATATGTAAAGTTTATGAATTGTGCACGAATTTGATAAATGCACCATTTTGACTAAAGGAGGTGAAAAAAAATTAAAGCCATCTTTTCAAGAAAAGACAATTGAACGAGGGTGCAGTACCGACAGTATATCATGAATTACATGACTGTATTGTATAGTGTTAAATTATATGTATTTTTATTTGTTATACAGCACAAATAAATTTGTTTTCAAATTTCTTGCTAAGATCATACACGTGAAGAATTTCATATTTCAAAAATGATAAATATCTACTATAACGTGCGTCACTGGGATTTAGAATATACTTATTGCATAACATGAGGTCACGAAATGTAAACGTGACGGAAAGGTGTACGTATGAATTGAAGACAAAAACCAAAAAGGATGATATTCTAATTATCAAGAAAAAAAAGGGAAAGATAATTGATGACACGCGTAGTGAGAGAAAACAAGAGAGAGAGAGAGAGATGGGCGCGGCGGCGGGGATCTTCATGGGCCGCGTGTCTCTTAGAGAAGCTATCAATGTGAGTGAGTGGTCCCAATTAATGTGAAGAGGAGCTCTCACGCGTGTCATTTTGCTTTTTTGCTTTTCTTTTCCGATCGAGTAGATCTACAAATAATAAATAATAAAAAGGCTAGCATAACGCCAGAGTAAAAAATGTTGCCAAACAATTTTTTTAATATCTCTAATATGCCCTTCTAAATTAAGGTATATAAAAGTTAATACCTAAATTTCCATAGCTTGTGCATTATCTGAATTGGTTATTCTTTAGTCAGTAGTTAACTAATTATAGATGAGTAATCTTTTTTGGTTCAGGAGGATTAATTAAAATTTAATTATAGTTTAAGTTTTATCGACAAATAAATCTTTCTCTTTAAAAGGAACTAGAATGAGAAAGATTTTTTTGTGATATTATCGGTAGTTAATGAGTGAACAATTCTTTTCTACAATTCAAATAATTTATTGGAGAGAGAAAATGATTTGAGATACCAAGTGAATACTTTGAAGTAGCTATAATTAAGGGATACCAACTAAGAAAATAGATATTATGAGATTGAATTGCAATAATTAAGGAATGACTAATTTATAAAGCTATAAAATTTAGACATTAACTTTTATATTCCTTAATTATGAAGGGAAAATTAGAAACATCAAAAATTTCGCTCTGCCAGCAACATTTATCGCTCTGGCATTATCGCAAACCTAATAAAAATTGTTATGTGTGAAAATATTTTTAAGCACTCAGGGCCGAAACCCTTAGAATTCTACCGCTGCCACACCATTTATAGATACGGAAGCAATCTGTTTCGTGTTTCTAAATCTTGTAATTATAACATATATATTTTTTGGAATGGTTGTAATTATTATATATTTCAAAAATCATAATATTACATACAAATGAAAATTATATATAAAAGTTAGTATCTATAAAAATCGTCGGACGTCTATATAGGCTCAGTCAAAACAAACTCTCTTCTCTGGATATTCTAACTCACTTTCTTAAATAAGGTTCACTAAAAATATGATTAATTTGTAAAAAACTGAATGAAACAATCATAAAACGGAATATGACTTGCTTGTTCATAGTTTATAGTATGATTTTTTTGTTTATATATATAAGCATCATGAGTTAACAGGCTTTATTGCTATATTAATTAAGAAACTAGAACGAGTAGATGTCAATTTTTTTAATCTTAAACATGCCTTATCTTCGCCCTGTAATAAAAACCAGCTTCTGAAGTTAATCAGTATAAGATCTGTCAAATATTGAAAAAACATATATAGAACTTTTTAACGGCTAACAAAGAGTTGCTAGCTCTGTAATTGTTGTTAACTATATAGGTAGTCTTCATTGTAAGTCGATCATGTAATGAGTCAAATGAAACCTAATTATCTCGAAAGTATAGAAAACCAATATATATATATATATATATATATATATATATATATATATATATATATATATATATGAGTTCAATTTCGTAAGTTGAGAAGCAATATAATTTGATTTGCCAAAAGACATGAAACACTTCATTAAAAAAAAAAAATTTTGTTGACCAAGCGTGAGTTATGCAACGCTCCTTTTGTATGCCTAATATGCATAATATAGCGAACAATTTGCTACTAGCTCTTTGTAAGTATATAAAACCTCTTAGTGGCCGCAACTATGATGCATTTTGTGTACGTATGAAATACTCTTTCTCTAAGTATGAGAAACTGCATTTTAAATATCCAAATATATTTTCTTTTATGAAAACATATTGATGAAAAAGACAGTTAATCTTCTTTACATGCCTAATCAATCCATTTCTAGTGGCTCAATCAGGAAAAATTATTTTATGCAACTGTTTCATTACTAACGTGGCGTAACCAAGAATCTTTATTTTTCCTAAATAATAGAAAATAACCTCCATCAGAGCCCATATATAAACTAATTCTAACGCTTTCGGGGGCCCTAACTGTCCTTTGCACTTAATTAGCAAAATTCGTAATTGATTGCTTTTATCTCTTAAACAAACTCTGCATCCTTTTCTTCCTTTTGTATTTGTTTTGCGTGAAGGTTTGTGATGAAAATGAAGTTTGAAGTTGTACAATTATGTTTCTCTATGACTCTTAATTAGCCACAACTTTTAGTGGGGATAATTAATTGTAGGGAATGGTGCATAAGTTCCAACTTTTCGGGATGTTCTTGATTTGTAGGGAATATTTTGCTGAGGAGTAACTATATTGACAACGCTAGTAATGACATTCTAATATTAGCTAATAATATGTTGTAGGAAATCATGTTTAGATAATTATAGAATATTGTAGATGTGTCTGAATCTTTACTTATTTTACTAAATAAGGCGATTAATTGATTTTGATTTAGTTGGGCAGATGAAAGCTCGCGGATCAAAGTTTTTTTTTTTTACAAAAAGTATCGAAACGTTTCCATTTTTGACTTTATGGTAATGAAACATACAAGTATTTTCTAATCTATCGCAACAACGTTTTTAACGAATTTTTCGAAACATACTGAAAACCACTTGAAACATTGCGAAAATTTTCTAATATTTAGCATACCGAAACACATCGTGGAAACAAAACTTTAATCTATGTGAAAGCTAATACCTATAGTTTATAGGCATTCACAATTGGCATCTTAGAAAAACAATGTCATTACTGAAGAGATTCCCCACATTTTAATAAAATTTAAAGAACTTTAAGAAGGAAAAAAAAAACTCAATGTCATTAGCGTTAACAATCCATAAGAATCAATGATCTCTTATACAAGGAAAACATCAAAAGCAAAATCAAATCAACCAGCAAAAGAAGATTTATCTCCGCTTGCCTCTCATGCAAGCTTGTGAATGACTTCATTCGCGCTCGTTGAATCGAACTTAATCGAAAAATTAAGATGTCACCAGCTAATCGACAAATATCCTCGATGATGTTTTCATGATAAAATAAAAAAAACTCTTTCTTTTTAGCACAGTTGAATAACATGTTGCGATCCCCTTCCACAACTACCTGTCAACTGTGATCTCGTGCCATCTTAATCGTTACTTTTTGAGTAAGATCAATGATACGGGCCAACTATTTTTTATGATATGATAGATTATTATTATTATTATTATTATTATTATTATTATTATTATTATTATTATTATTATTATTATTATTATTATTATTATTATTATTATTATTATTATTATTATTATTTATGAGTAGTGGATATGATTGTAATAGTTATGTGTTAGTGGGGTGTTATGTAATTAGTGGTGTTAGTGGAGAAGTTATGTAGTTTACTTATATATTAGAATTGAATGTATTGAAAATGATAAGAAATATGAATATTAAGTTTTAGTGTTAAATTTCTATTGTTTTCTCATCTCCAATTCTAGGAGTTCGTTCTAAACTCGAATTAGAACAAATTAAGGATCTTTGATTCTTAACATTGGTGCTTTCATTGAGAGAACTCTCATGCCTCCGAGTTCACAAATTCGAACAACTATGGATGTTCCGATCGTGAGAAATTCTCTTTCATCGGTTAAATATGAATTGACAAAGCTTTTACAAGATAAGCGCGCTTTTAAGGAAGAAAATCGAAAACATTTACAAGAAGTGTGCGCTTTCAATGAAGAAAATCAAAAACACTTCAACAACATGATGGCCATACTAACAGAAATGAAGCTAATGATGTTTGGCTCGATAGAAATCACCCAAATCCCAAAGTCCGGTAATTCTTCTATACTACAATCTTTACCCAAAGTCTCCCAAGTTACAATCCCACCCCAAAATAATATAAACAACCACACTCCTACAGTGCCCTCACCCCCGCCCATTATTCAACCACCATCAACCACCCCAAAATCCAACCAAATTCCGACTTGTGTTGACGATTCAGAAACGTTTGAATCCTCAAACATTTTTACAATATCGTTACAAATTTCACGAAACGTTGAGGATTCTCAAGTTGCAGAATATCTCAAACAACATCATTCTGAAATTACAGATTCAAAGAAGAATTTGATCGAGTTAACCACGTGGATTTTTATCGAGTTGTACATCTTGAACATGAAATCAACTAAATTCCCGAAAGACAGAGGAAAAGGAAGCGGAAGATTTCAAAGGATAATGAAGATGGGGAACATGTTGCTAATTATTTCCGTTGGTTTGTTGCAACAAGACATGTGCTGAATTTCAAAATCATAAGAGAAATTTGCAAATTGGGCCTTTTCATTCTGAGGATTTTCATCAAAGTCCTTTCACTTTTGGGTCTTGAGGACAAGACCCTTCTCAAGGGGGATGGATTGATACAGGCCAACTATTTTTTATGATATGATAGAGTATTATTATTATTATTATTATTACTATTATTATTATTATTATTATTATTATTATTAGATAATATTTATGAGTAGTGGATATGATTGTAATAGTTATGTGTTAGTGGGGTGTTATGTGATTAGTGGTGTTAGTGGAGAAGTTATGTAGTTTACTTATATATTAGAATTGAATGTATTGAAAATGATAAGAAATATGACTATTAAGTTTTAGTGTTAAATTTCTATTGTTTTCTCATCTCCAATTCTAGGAGTTCGTTCTAAACTCGAATTAGAACAAATTAAGGATCTTTGATTCTTAACATTATTTAATACGCTTGTGATCAGAAAATTCCTACTTCGTGTGAGGAAGAACTCCTAAGAATTGGAGATGAGAGGGTTTAGAGATAATTAAAATAAAAGACTTTTCATTGATTGGATTTGGCAGAACTCCTCCATGCCATATTTAAAGGAATACAACCCACTAACCCACTAATTACATGTTGACTACTAAAATTAAGGAAACAACTTTAACAAAATTTGAAATAATCAAATAACTGGAATTTAAATAAAGAAATGGTTAAATAAAATAATTAATATAAACTAGAAACTAATTAGGCCCGTATCAATCAATGCCTTTCTTAAAATTTCAAGAAGTGTTCGTTAAACGATTTAATTTGTGATCAAAGTTATATGATTAGATAAAGCCTTAAAGAGAGTAAATGGAATTATATATCCCATTATTAAATCCTTAAAAGCAGATAGAGAGAAACGATTGCATCTCCTTCTTTCCATTGTTAAATTTCTTGATCTTGTGCTTAATAAGCTTAAAATGTATATGTGTGTATATATATATATGTTCTCGATCATAGAGAAAACTCAGAGATTAATGAATTAAATTCGTATATTCCACATTAATATGAATGAAAAGACCCAAAATAACAATCTATATGCAGCTGAAGGCCTGAAACTCTAGTAATTAATTTAGGCGGGAAACAAGTATAACAGACAAACTAACCGGAAAGATATAAATTATACCCCTGACATAATATAAAATATCAACATATTCAAACACATGCAATTTAGAAGTCAAGCCCTTGGCGTTTGGCTCTCTTTTTCTTCCCTACACCCTTTGCTTCCGCGAATATTTCTTTTTAGTAGTAAATGCGAAATTTTTTTGGTCCTTTTTATGAGTGCAAGAAGGTTCGGTTTTACTTAGTTGCAGAGTTGCCAAAGAATTTAGAAAGATTCATTAGTTGACTTCACATATAAATTAAAAATGAATCGGTTGACTACTAAAAAATTAGTCCTCTTCTATCAAGCTTCATAACTTGTTTATTGATGCAGCAGATTTTCGCACTAAAAAAAACTTATCTCTCGTCAAATGGTGTCTGTTTTCAAATTGTGCCTCCGAATAAAAAAGAACAAGTCAAACCCTCACAACCAACGCTAATTACATGTGATACACTCACTGGTTGACTTAATTAGTGGATGGTTCAACAGCAAAGAGCTATAAGAATTAAGAAATGCCAATTTGATTACTCCTAAATTTAAAATTATACATAATCAATGAGCCCGATAATCCGACAGTAGTTGATTTCGACATTGCCCAAATATAAAAAAAGAAGTATATATAGTAGAGAGAATTAGCAGCCCCCTTGACCGCTTCTGTCATTAACTACATATTACTTTAAACTAAAAACACACGATCGAGTCAAAGAGAAGATGATCGCATTCTCGGGATTAGTGGAATTTGGTAAGGTCTCAATAATGGTATCACTGCTTACGGCGGTTAATTAGTCTTTATTCCGTGTCTAGAAATTTGACTGGAAAAGTTTATAAAATTATAACTTTCACGTTTATTAGCCTCATGATTTTGAAAACCTGCACAACATTCCCTTGTGGTTTGATAATTGTCTAGAATCTTTTGTGGTTTTGAACATCCTGTACAAAACCTTCTCTTGGTTTCAGAAACCTTGCACGAAATTCCCTTCCCGTAAAAATCTGTTTAGAGCTTGGTGTACATCCGCCCAGCGTGAGAGTGGACTTGATTTTTGTATACTTTTTTCTTTTTAAAAAGCCAATTTTACTCTTCATAACTTTAGCATAAAACTCCCTTGTGATTTGAAAACCTGCACAAAACCCTTGAAACAAAAATTGTATAGTTTTTCCTCGCTCTATCCAAGTTTTTCTTTTATTTTTGTTTTTGGTTTGGTAGTATCGATACCGGGAGATGAAACAAAAATTGTAACATGATTACGGATTTACAATGTCATTCTTTTGAATCAACTAGAATAATTAGGGATCTTTTTCTTGTTTGAATGACAAATAAAAGATTAATTTTTGCTTTCAGTAAGAATTTGCAAGATGAATCATTTAATATAGATAAAGTGGCGTGTTAAACACATTAATAAATTTTAATTTTAGTAATTTCTTTGTTGTCATTCATGTCAGGCTTTAAAGTTTAGAAGTGGCGATTTCAGGATAATACTCTTTTTGGTAAAGAGTATAGAAATTTATGGTGGGGCCTGCATTGTTTGATTGATATGGATTGCAACTTACTTATTATTATTAGGTTCGAATTACTCGATCCTCAGTAAGTTACTTATCTATCTGTCCTCAAGTGGGCCGTGCTGTTTAGAAATGAATGGGCTTTCTTTATCGGGCCTTCACCTCACATATTTTTCTATATTTTTACTGAAAATTGGAAAGAACATAGTTGAATCATTTTTACTTAATAATATTTAAGGTTACGATTTGTGAGAATGGTAAAATCAATGTGAAATAAAAGATTGCAAATATCAGTCAGTATATATCACTTGGTCACGCTTCCACCTCAAATAAAATCCCATCCAATGATGAGTGCGAGAGTTTCACAAAAATGACACTGGTGACGTTATTCCTAACGGCGACGAAACTCGCCGGCGTTTTGGTGTCTATAACTGTGGCAGCTAATACGTTCTCCTTTTCTCGCTTTAAACGGAAAAACTTAACGCCGTTTAAGTCCCCAATCGACGAGTCTGCAGATATTCTTGCTGACTTCAACATTATTATTAATCCTTCAGGTCACTTCTCTCTTAATTTGCATTCTGAATGTAATTATTAGCTGCATATTGTTTCTCGGACTGTGTTGTTAGATTGTTAAGGCTAGTAGTATAAGATAATATTAATTGAACGAAATAGTGAAAATTTTAATTAATTTATTGAAAAACTTTTTGCGACAGAATAGATGGTTTGATTATTTAGTGTATAAAACTGTATTCAGGTTCTTGATTAGGGCACTTGGCTGGTTACTAGCTGTTGCAGTATAAGAAAATGAATGTTTTGTTGCATTTATTTTCTGTAGATGGGGAAAACGGCTTCTTTTTCGGATTAGCAACAGCACCAGCTCATGTTGAGGACAGGCTCAACGATGCTTGGCTTCAGTTTGCTGAAGAAAAGCCCTGCAATCAACAACCAGAGGGCGGCACTCAGCCAGTTGATGCTGTTATGGCTTCCGCTGCCGGAGATGGTGGCTCGCAGCAACCTACTTTATTGCCACATAATAAGAGCATCAAGAGGAAAAAACTGCTTAGGTTAGCCATGGAAGCAAAAATTAGAGGATTCGAAAAATATGAACAAGTCCAAGAACCTGACACCAGTGAAGAATGTCATCACACTGTTGCCTCCTGGCATAATGTTCCACACCCGTGAGAGCCACATACTCTTCTCATTAAACCTTAACTTTAGATGTATAAAAAATTTACATTGTGTGTGACATTTTCATTGCGTTCCATCATTGAACCTACATATCTACTTGGGATAACTACATCTGTGTCTAATTACATAAACCTCTTGTAAACAAAATACAAAAGAGGGTATACTTATTGAAACGTCGAGTCTTATTTAAACGGTTGGAGACGTTTCTGTAGATAGACCAAATCAACCCTTTTCAACATTACTACATATAAGCTGTGAGCAAATGTGTAGATTGTATATATTTTCAGGGAGGAGAGATTGCGATTTTGGTCTGATCCTGATACAGAGCTAAAATTGGCTAGAGATACTGGTGTGCAAGTATTCCGCATGGGAGTGGATTGGACAAGGATCATGCCTGAGGAGCCAGTGAATGGTAGCAAAGCCACTGTAAGTATAGTCTCAAATATCACCAAAACCTGATGGATTACTTTAGTTATGCATGCATAATATTGTTCATTCCCTGTAACATATATTGGTATCTCAATGCGGACAAAAAGAATTATTCTTTTGTTGAATCTAGCACTCTTCTTGTTTATCTTAAATATGATGCGGTATATTAATGGTTCATAGTTTAGATTTGATTATACAAAAAATATGCACATGTATTTTTAACAACGTCGATAAATTCACGTCTTACAAACTGGATGATGTCCAGATACTAGCAACTTATTGGACTTGTCCTTTAGGTCAACTTTGCAGCTTTGGAGAGATATAAATGGATCATCAACAGAGTTCACTCATATGGGATGAAAGTTATGTTGACTTTGTTCCATCATTCTTTGCCACCATGGGCAGCAGAATATGGAGGCTGGAAATTGGACAAGACCATCGATTATTTTATGGAGTTTACCAGGTTAAGATTTGTTAAATAATGGAGTTATCAGTTTTATAGCAAGCTCATTAATTTTTATATACTCTTCTAATCACATTTGAGATTTCTGTGTATATAATCCACCTAGTAGTCTTAAGCTGACACATATCAACATGGATCCTGGATAATTGGAAAAGGAAATGAATTTCCATTGGTTAGTGTTTGTTGAAAAATGTGGTAGGATGTTTAATTTGACGGAAGGTATCAGTATTGACCCATATGTATGTAACATGGGAACCATGTTTGGAATTGCATGTAGAGGACAGTGGCACAATATTTTTTTTGTCATTCGGATTTATGATGACTCATGAGCCATCAAGTTTACAAGAACTGAATGTTGGAATATGTTAGGTAGTAAGAACTTATATTGGCCTGAGTATTTTTAAAACTTTAATGTGATGTCCATCTTAGATTCCTGTGCCCTTTTCTTTGCAGAGTTGTTGTTGACTGTGTAACTGATCTGGTGGACTACTGGGTAACTTTTAATGAACCTCATGTTTTCTGCATGCTAACTTACTGTGCTGGTTCTTGGCCTGGTGGTAATCCTGACATGCTCGAGGCCGCCACTTCTGCTCTTCCTACCGGTGTCTTCAACCAAGCCCTGCAAAAGATAGCAATTGCGCATGCCAAGGCTTATGATTATATTCATGAGAAAAGGTGGAAATCGACTTTTTGAGTTCATGATTTTCCTGTATTGTAATCTTCACTTAGTGTGCCTGATTTTTTTCGCAATATAATAAGACTATATAAGAAATTTAACCTATTATCTCATGCGATACTTTTATTTTGCTTCAGCACAACCACAAGTGCGATTGTTGGCGTAGCGCACCATGTCTCCTTTATGAGACCATACGGGCTCTTTGACATTGCTGCAGTATCAGTAGCTAATTCTTTGTCACTTTTCCCATTCTTGGATAGTATTTCCGACAAGATGGACTACATTGGGATAAATTACTATGGACAGGTTTAGTACTACATTATATCAAAAGAAGTTGATTGTTATCTTTGTTTTGAAAGCCGGCACGGTAAATAAACTAAATTTAAGATTTGTTGTTTTGGCAGGAAGTAATTGCTGGTGCTGGACTGAAGCTGGTAGAAACTGATGAATACAGTGAATCTGGACGTGGGGTTTATCCTGATGGTTTGTTCCGCGTGCTACTACATTTTCATGAAAGATACAAGCATTTAGGCTTACCATTTATTATTGCCGAGAATGGCATAGCTGATGAGACGGACTTGATCAGGCGGCCATATATGTTGGAGCATCTACTTGCAACTTATGCCGCGATGCTCGTGGTATGTATCTCAAACTTCTTTCAAATAACTATGAAATTAATAACTTTTCTACTTTCAGTGTGAAAATAAATCTCTATGTAATTTAGGGTGTGCCTATTCTCGGCTACCTATTTTGGACTATTTCTGATAACTGGGAGTGGGCTGACGGGTATGGTCCAAAGTTTGGATTGGTAGCAGTAGATCGCTCTAATAATCTTGCACGGATTCCACGCCCATCATATCATTTGTTTTCGAAGGTAATAGCTTCTATTTGTTGCTTCTTTCTTTTTATAAAGATAAACTCTGGCTCTTTCAACTAATGGAAGCTACTAGGATTCTGATTACAGGTGGTGACGTCAGGTAAAATAACACGCTCAGATAGATTAAGTGCTTGGGATGAACTTCAAACGGCTGCTAGAGAGAAAAAAACAAGGCCATTTTATCGGGCAGTAAACAAACATGGTTTCATGTATGCAGGTAATACTTGAGGATTTCGCTGTAGTCTACTCTTGTTATTTCTTTGATCTTCCAAAACTTTCCAAAGCTCGAAAAATACTCTTGCTCTTTTCTACTTGGAATAGATGGCTCAAGTAAGTGAGAAGAAAAAGGCAAATTGTACTTTATATTGCTAATCTAAGAAATTATTGTGTGCTCATAGTTTCATTCATTCTCACAATAATTTCTTACCCAAAGGGGGCCTTGACAAGCCAATATCACGAACTTATGTTGAACGAGACTGGCGATTTGGGCACTATAGAATGGAAGGCTTGCAGGATCCATTGAGCCGCTTTTCAAGAGTTGTTCTCCAACCTTTCACCCTCAGAAAGAAAGCAAAACCTCAAAAAGATATCGAGGAGTTGATTCCAGAGCCTCTTGAGTTAAGCGCATGAATAGTACATTCTGAAGTCCAAAGTAGGAGGCCGGTATATTTGAAAGGTAAACTTGTCAATGTTTCCCCTTATTCAACATCTGTTTATTACTTTGCTCTACTAGAATCATAATGTAATTGTTTCTTCTTGCAGTGCAGACTGTCTTCCTGAGTGTCTGTGGTCTCTAAAGTAACAAATTTGCCTTGTTGCAAGTTAATGTATCATGTTACCAGAGTCTCACCACTGCCCATATTGTACTATTATACAAGTCTCAGTTGCCATATCTTGAGGTAATACCTCCGATTTGTCCTTCGTCTGTACCAATTGTAATATTGCGAATTTGTGATTTGCTAGCTATATGTAAATTCTTAGCTTGACTGAATCTAGAATTTGTATAAAAATACACAAATCCAAAGGTTGGATAAGAAATAGTTTATTATGTGGTGATGTTGCAGAGTCCTGAATGCCTTTTGCCATTTCTTTTTTGGTTTTTGTGGTGACTGTACCTTGATCATATATAAATGGGACCTTTTTATGTTTAATGTAGTGAATGTGCATTAAAGTATGTTTTAAGGTCGTCAGTCGTGACCAAGATATAGGACGAAGAAAGAAATAGAAAAAAGCCCAGGACGGTCTTTTACATCGTTAGTTGTTTATAATTATCATCATATCTTGATTCTTTATAGATTATTAAATATCGGCACAAGACAAAATGTGCCAGTCATCACGGTAGGCTCGTGGTCCACCGCAAAATTATTTACTTTGTACGAGTGCAGCCTGCAGGTCTGTTTTGGGATTAAGATTTTTTGGAATTGGTAGAGTCAAAATAAAGGAATTAATTTATACATTTTTACGTTCACTAGCTTCGCAATGTTTAATAGCTTGGCATTATCAAACTATACGTGTTTAATAGCATGGAATGAAACGATCAACCTTTCAATGTTTTTTCAAATTAAGTTAATATTTTCCTAGTCCTTTTTGTAAAACAGTCCTCTCATGAATGAGGGCTGACAACGGATAAGGACATTTTATGAAATTCCTCTCTGATTTTATAAATTTTTATGGTAGGAACTAATTTATAAATCTGAGCTCGAAATTCATTTTCTGAAGAGATATATTGATTTTTAAGTTATGATCTCGTTAGAAACTTTTATAATCTCTCAGATGTTATTATATTTTGAACGATCGTAAAAAATATCATTGTAATATTACCATGATCATTTACGCACCAAATATGCGATATTGTGGAGTCTCTTACCCTCTTATACTTTATTTATTTTCTCCCAGGCTTACGCTGCCCCTCTCCATGTTTTCCTTAAAAAAGTCAAAAAAATACAGCTAGGATTCTTGAACTCCTCACATATCAAATAATTCTTATTCAAAGAAAAAGAAAATATGATCAAATGAGTCCATACTTTATCCTTTCACTGAATAAACACACCCCACACTGAAAACCACCACTGGTGAAAAACCATGGCATCTGAAATTCTACTTCCAAATGGAATCTTGTCATTTCTCTTAATACTTGTTCTTGCATTGAATGCATGCATTAATGCATCAAATCTCAAGTCCGAGGAATATGAATATGATAGGGTAATAAAACTACCTGGTCAACCAACAACTCCAGATATATCACAGTTTTCAGGCTACATCACAGTTAATGAGGCTCATGGGAGGGCCCTCTTTTATTGGTTCTTTGAGGCACAATCGGAACAAATAAAAAAACCACTCCTTCTCTGGCTAAATGGAGGTACATAGTTGTAATAAATACCATTTTTCATGAAAATATTGTTTTCCTTTTAATGTTTAGTTTGTAACAGAAATATGAGACAGTGACTTTGTTGTAGGATATATATCTAATCATTAAGGGTCACTTCTTCTTCTTGTTTTTTTTTTTTTTTTTTGGATTAATGCTTGGTGTTGATTTGTTGAAGGGCCTGGTTGTTCATCTGTTGGGTATGGAGCAGCAGTTGAGTTGGGTCCTCTTAGAGTTAGTAAAAATGGTGCTGGCCTTGAATTCAACCAGTATTCATGGAATAAAGGTCATTTATTTTTCTTGAATATGTTACTGTTCAAATGTTTTATATTTTTTGGGTTGTGTATGCTTTAGCTTAGGTTAATGCAGCAGGAAAAAATGCATAAAGGTTGAAGAAAATATAATATATAGATTATATATCAAGGCATTGGTGGGAATGGGTATTAATACTAATGCTGAAGAACTAATCCTCCTGCAGAAGCCAATTTGCTGTTTCTGGAGTCCCCCATAGGAGTGGGATTCTCATACACTAATGCATCTTCTGATTACACCAAAATAGATGATCGATTTGTGGGTAATTCACTCTTCAAACTGAATTATTAACTATCCTTTAGTAAAAATCATTTCTTGCATAATAATTTTCGGCTTTCTGAACTACTTTCCTCTGTTTCCAGCTGAAGATTCCTACAACTTCTTAGTGAATTGGCTGGAAAAATTCCCACAATTCAAGGGTCGTGAATTTTACATTTCTGGAGAGAGTTATGCAGGTTAGCTTATTTTCTGCCCTAAAGAACTCTTTTCCCTTTTTCTTTTCTTTCTCCTCATATCACATGAACCATGCTATTCTCTTTTCATTGTAGGTCACTACGTGCCTCAGCTCGCCGAACTTATCTATGAAAGAAACAAAAACAAAAACAAATACCCTTCCATAAATCTTAAAGGCTTCATAGTATGTTACTTCATGCCGAGCTCTTTCTACTTACAATTTCAATTAGTGCAATCATAATTCACATAGACACAGAACGGTCACAAGTCCAAAACTAAGTCATTTTGGTGATTATTCAGGTGGGAAACCCTGAAACAAACGATTACTTTGATTATAAAGGAATACTCGAGTATGCGTGGAGTCATTCAGTAATATCAGATCAAGAATACAATAAAGCTAGGCGAGCTTGCAATTTCAAGTTTGAAAATTGGTCTGAAACATGTAACATTGCCATGAGTGGAGTCTTTGACAAATATAACGAGATTGACATATACAATATCTACGCCCCCTCATGCAATCTCAACAAAACCTCATCAGTGGCCGATGTTATGACAAGTGAAAAAGGATATTCGGACAACATGGTACTTACTTCCCAGAACGGAACAATTTATTTCCTTATAATATGCTTAAGTAGTAGATAAGTTTTAAGTTTTGAAACTGTTGGGATCGGCTTCTTGACAGGTGAAAAGTTACCAGTTCAGGGGAATGAAGCTGATCCCAGGAGGTTACGACCCCTGTTACTCGACATATACCGAAGAATATTTCAATAAATTTGATGTTCAAAAAGCATTACATGTAAGCTCCAGAGGGTTGGGTGATACCATAAAATGGACCACTTGCAAGTAAGCTATTCCTGTACAATTTATTTTCTAGCAATCTTGTCCATTGTTAATTATAACCTGCTGATAAATTTTTTTGTTTCCATTGCAGTAATTCTGTGCTTAGAACGTACAACTACACAGTATTCTCTGTCTTACCAGTATACAGAAAATTGATTAAAGGAGGCCTGAAGATATGGATGTATAGGTACTTGGTTATTGTTTTAGTGAGAGCAACATTTGTTTACAACTCATAAAAAACAATGTGCCACTTTGTTTCTGGTGTTCATGGTTTGGCGTAAAATATATGGCAAAGTAACTTAAGTGCAGGTCTCTGTAGACGACAACATATGATATATTAATGATGTTTGTTGAACACTATATACAGTGGAGATGCAGATGGTCGAGTGCCGGTGATAGGTTCAAGATACTGCATTGAAGCACTTAAGCTGCCTCTCAAGACTCCATGGAGTTCTTGGTTCCACAAGCATCAGGTAAATAATTTAACTCCCACGAATCAATCACAAGTAAAGTTAGACCTGATTTATCTTAAACTTGAAAGCGCATTCATTAATTTGCAGGTAGCAGGGAGGATAATGGAGTATGAGGGGTTAAGTTTTGTGACAGTAAGAGGGGCAGGTCATTTGGTGCCTCTAAACAAGCCTAGTGAGGCACTTTCTCTTATTCATTCTTACTTATCTGGTCAACATCTTCCCACCCGTAGATGAACATCAACAGATTTTACTTCTTTAAAACCTCTCCTTCCTATCTTAATTTCAACCCAAAAATTTCACTGGGACTCATTTATATAGTACTTAAGCCGATAGCTCTTTTCATGGTGGTCCGATTGGCACAGCAAATTTGCATACAAGTAAATTGCTTGTAATAAGATGTATTAAATCATTAACAACTCATTTAATATTCATATATATACATAGGTTATTAAGAGATTTACGTTGGTAGACTTTCTTATTTCTGTTTATAAATTCATAAATCTTTTACTCAAGTACTTCTACTATTTGGATCCAGTGCTGCATACAATTGCAAAAATCAATAAACTGATCACTTATTAATAATAATAATTATAGTAATAATAATATAGTTCTCCAAATGACCGAAGGGCTAAATTGAAAAGAAAGTCTTAATTAAAAATAAATTCTAATTTTACTTAATCTGGAAAATTCAAAATGTGCAATAAAATTGTCTCGCGCGTCAAAAGTGTCTTGATGTTTTGTTTTTAGAGTTCGAAAATGTCATGGGCCAAGAATCAGGTCAAGCAATATCCAGTTGGAAAGATGTGTTTGCAAACTCTTAAAAAAAATTACAGTTTGTTTTTAATTATATATAAGCACTTTGAGGGTATTTGATTAACAAGCTAAAATTTCATAAATACTTATTAAACTAAAAATGCCCGCAATCTAGAGTTGCTATTTATGTATAATTATATTTCTGTAAGCTTTTAATTTTTTTTGAAACGCACTCAATTTATCATTAAAGCACAATTTTATAGCTTTAACTTAAATTATTAAGTTACACTTTTGGAGAAGATAACACCACCTATGTGAAATTGAACTCTAATATCATAAAAGAAATGAACTTACAATATTTCTAACAATCTTGACTCAACTCTTCTCTCTATACATGTTCTCTCACTTAAAACCTAGCTAATAATAAATATATGACAGATAAAAAAGAGAAGAGTTTCCATGGGAATTTAAGAGTTATTATGTATAATAACGTTGACAGACAGTTAAAGAAAATGCATAAAACCCCCTTGTGGTTTTGAAAACCTGCACGGAATCCCCTTGTGGTTTGATAATTACTTAGAATCCCCTTATGGTTTCAGAAACTCTGCACAAAATCTCCTTGTGGTTTCAAAAACCCTACACAAAATCCCTAATCCGTTAAACTTCGTCAGAGAGTGGCGACCACTCGCGCTATGTGAGAGTGTGTTTAACTTTTGTGTACTTTTTCGAATTAAAAAGTCTATTTCACCTTTAAAAACTGAAAACATGAAACCCCCTTGTGGTTTGATAACCTGCACGAAATACCCATGTGGTTTGAAAACCCTGCATAAAATCTCTATATTTTTTGTTTTTTTTAAAACATCCAGATTCTTTTTTAAAAGAAGTTAAAAATAAATAAGAGCAATTTAGTCATTCTTAAATAAAACTAACGGAGTTATGTTAAATTTAACGGAAGGGAATGTGTGCAGAGTTTTTAAAACCACAAGGGAATTTTAGGTAGTTTTCAAACCACAGGAGGATTTTGTACAGGTTTTCCAAACCACAGGGGTTTTAGGTTGATAGCCCTTAAATATATATATATATAAAATAGAGTAAAAAGGAATAGAATAATTTAGAATTGATTTGTTGGAATTAGTGGAAAAGGGGTTTCGAATGGAGGTAGGGAAGAGAAAAGACAAAGACGTCGTCGTAATACTACGGCAAGCTGCTGACACTGTTGTCCACTCCGACAACAACGATGATGATGATGTCGTCAGCGTTGACAGGGAAGAAGAAGAAGAATGGAGAATTGTGCAGCAGCAGCAGCAGCAGGTCTTTCTTTTGTTTTTTCTTTTTTGCATCCAATTTGATTGCATTGTTCACAATTTTGTAAAATCTTAAATTGCAGAAATCATCATCATCATCTGTGTCAAGGTCAAGGGGGGCTTTGAAATTGAAACTGAAGATGATGCAAGGAGGTTATGTTTAATGAAGGTATGGTGGTGGAGATCAAAAGTTATGAACACGCTTCTTGGTATACTGCACTTATTCTTGTTGGTGGAGTATCAAACACTCACATTAACTGAAAACAACAAGACTCAACTTCTCAAACAACAAGTCCATATCTCACGCATTAGACCCAGTTGATGCTTGGTATAATGAGGGTTGGTGGGCACTGCCTGCAACAAATACATGGTTTGTTTCAACAACCAAGCTGATATCAAGAATGGATTCATGGTCAATGGTATGCACCATCTAAGACTTCTTCTCTCACTTGGATTTCATCTCATTATAACATGTTTGATCTGCTGCAGGTGAACTTAACTAGTAGTGACAACTTCAAGTCCAATCAGAATAAACTTAAGAGAAAACATTCCGAGATGGGATGCTGGTGGAGGTCAAAAGTGATGAACAAGGTTTCCAGGGTTCTTGGTACTGTGCTCTCATACTTAGCTCCTCAGCCACTGACACTTTTTTGGTTGAGTACCAGACACTGAAAACAGACGATGAGTCCCAACTTCTAACAGAAACCGTATTTACTCACAACATCAGGCCTTTTCCTCCTACATTTGTCAACTCAACACACTTGAGGAGGTTGATGCATGGTACAATGATGGATGGTGGGTTGGCGTGTTCTCCATGGCTTGAAATATGCAGTTTATTTTTGGACTACTAATGAGGAACTTGTATTCGAACATTTCAATCTGAGGCCTCATCAAGAATGGATTGGTGACAAATGGATTTTTGCATCCGGGGTACAGACTTTCAATAAAATAAGTTTGAGAAAGATTTATCTTGAATTTTCTACTACTCAAGTTAACTTGATTTTCATTTTTGTTCATACAAGTTGCATCACTTGATTGGCTGGCTTCACTTGTTATATCCATAACCATGAAAGATATATGCATGTTCTCTGACATTTTGTTATTGAGTTTCCATTATAGTATCTTTCCAGCTATACTATTGTTCCAATAAAATATCTCTTCAATTTGGATTTCTTGATATGCAGAAAAGGTCGAAGTTGCTTCCGAGTACCGAGCTACAAAAACAGAATGGTGGAAGGGAGGTAGGATCAGTTTTTATAAATGGAATGAAAATTGAGGTAAAGAGTGACGAAGATGGTTACAGGGGATCTTGGTATCCTGCAGCTATTGTGAAATATTTAGGAAGTAGAAAGTATTTGATAGAATACCAGACTCTGGAAACTGAAATGCTCAAAGAAGAAGCTGATACTCTGTGCATAAGGCCTTGTCCTCCTCCTCTATAAGCCATTTGAAGAGGTTGATGTTTGGTACAATGACGGGTGGTGGGTTGGTCAGATCTGCAAAGTTGTTCTAAAGACACAGTTTATTTCAGCTCCACGAATGAGATACTTGAATTTCAGCATTCTGATTTGAGGCCTCATCAAGAATGGATCAACAGACAATGGGTCTCAGCTAAACGGGTATGTTTCTTTGGATGTAGTTTTCTTGGTAGGCATTATATCTTATACAGGTGTCTAATATTCTTTTACTTGTTTTGCAGGGTCGCAATCTTGGTCAAATTGTTAACTGAACAAGGGCAGCATCGTACACCTTAGGCAGTTTAAGTTGTGCAAATGCACCTCCCGGCAAAAGATATTTATCTGATTTTGTCAAATCTCAGTGATTTTGTATAGCTATCTTACCAATAGTGATATTTCTGACACTTACGGATGCATGCGGACACTTCGTCTAAGAATGGTGGTACTTGCTTACGGATGTGAATTTAGTGTGTATATATATCTATGTGATGATGTAAATTTTACAAGGGATAATATCACTCACACCCCCTGAGGTTTGATGTAATATCACTCACACCCCCTGAGGTTTGAATAATATCAGTGACACCCCTTGAGGTTTGATTTCTAGGGGTGTCACTTTTAAAAGGACACTTGTACCCTTTAATTTAATATTACAAAATACCCTTCAATAATTAAAAAGAAACAAGTACCCTTTGTTGTTCAACTAATAAAATCAAACATTAGTATAATTAAAAGACACAAGTACTTTTTTTTTGTTCTTTGCATTTTGTTAAATCGTTTGTTTTCTTGTTAAATCAAAAATCTTAGTTAAGAGAAAACATTTTGATTTGAATACTAACGCATCCCAGTCAAAATTAATTTGTTTTAATTCATAATTACGAAACTATTTTTGTAGATATAATAATTGTTTATAATGATGTTAACTTTATATTCTTGACGTATTATGTAGAGTCATTTCTGGAGTTTCGATAATATAATTCATACTAAGGAAATGGCCACCTAATCTCAAAATTTTGAAATCAAGTGACTAGAGTTACAAAAGAATTTCTTGTGTCTTCTTACTATTAAATATAGGAATTATTTTAATTTATACAAGATGATCAAATTGATTTTATTATTTGGACAATAAAGGGTACTTGTGTCTTTTATTTTTGAGAAGTTTTATGTAATATTAAACTAAAGGGTACAAGTGTCATTTTGTAAGTAACACCCCTTGAAAATCAAACCTCAGTGGGTGTCACTAATATAATTCAAACCTTAGAGGGTGTTACTGATATTACACCAAACCTCAGGGGGTGTGAGTGATATTATCCCATTTTACAAAGCTAAAGATCTGTTGTTTAATTTCCTAGCTGCTCTATGCATATCCTTTCGAAACTTTTCTATTTATTTGTGTAGGTTTTTGTGATGATTTAATATTCTATTCAAATTCAATCATTAGTAGCGAGCTTTTCTATTATGTCATTAAAAAAAAATAAAGAAATGCAGTCCATGGAGCAAGTCTACAGTACTCTGGTGCGCCCTACTCTTCCCCTTGAGAGACTTGTGAGCACAAAAACCCTTGTTTTCAAAGTCCACAATTTTACGTGAAAATACAAGCACAATTGCACGGCTTCTCATTCATTTTATTTCAACACTATATTTTAATTAATTAAATAGAGCTTTTAACTTTTCATACTAAAATATGAAATGTTATGCACAAAATGTGGATTACCTTAAGTTAAAAGAAATCCATTTGAAAAATCAGAACATATTTAAATATGGTCATAGACCCCGTTTATTTACATTTGATAATACTATTATTTGTGGAGGCAAGTATACAACATGTAAAGTCTTAGATGCGTAACAAGTTATAAGATAATATTGAAATTGACCAAAAATATCTTAAAAGTTAAAAAAATAAGGGGGCGATGCGAAAGATTTTACTTAGTTCCCAAAGTAAAAAGAAAAGGTGGGGGGAGAAATGAATAATAATAATAATAATAATATAATGAGGGGAGGAAAAGGTAAAAAGGTGATAAAATGAAGTGTTGAATCAATGTTTTTTGAGTTTCGATACACACACACACACACACACCTTGGCTTCAAATATATATCATCATCGCATCGCATCGCATCGTTTGGAGTAGTACTAGTCTAGTCTAGTCTAGTGTTCTTCTTTGTAACCAAACAAACACAACAAGGAATAAAAGAATAGAGAGAGCGGTGTGGTTTGGTCTTTTATTTTTGTTTAATTTTAGGGCGGAAGGAAGGAAGAAGACCCAATTTATTGTCTTCCGTTTGGCCCTCTCTCTCTCTATCGACTGGGTGAGTTTGCTTCGATTTCTTTTTAGTTTTTTTTTTTTTTTCTTTTCCAATTAATAATCTTGTTATGTTGTACCAAGAGTTTTATGGGTTATGTGGACTTTTTCTTACTTGAATCTCTTTGTGGTGTTAATAAATGATTTTGGGTTTAGGGTTTTGAACTGAAACAAATACATTTACCATTGCCACTACTAATTGCCGATTGATTTTAGGGTTTAGGGTATATATGTGAAATACCTGTTTCTTACTTTCTACTTGCAATCCAATCATCAAATATCTTGTTTTAGACCACACCACTAGCTATTCTTCTTCATGTCCCATTAAATTTAATTGTTGCTCATCCTTTGCGTAAGAATTCTTAGGTTATATATTTTGGCTGATTTTCACTTCTTTTTTAAGTATACCTGTCAAATACTAATGTTATTATACCTTCATCCTCATGGATTCATTTGCAGAGTTTCTCCAAACTGCTATTGGCATGACCTAACTGGATACCGCTTAAATCGTGCATAATGGTCAAAAAGGGAAACCAACAAAAGAATGGCTTGGAGCAACAGTTACCAAACCATATTAAAGGAGTTTCAGTCCCTACGTCTCAGCCTGTAATTACTCAAGATACAAGTGAGGAAAAAGATGAAGAAATTCCAAATGGTAGCCATTCAGTGTCTTCCATAAAGAGCACTGACGACTCTGATCGTGTTCTAGATGGGAAGAAAAATAAGAAAAAATCTAGAAAATCTCAAAAGAAAGAGAGAAAAGTTGTCAATGAGACAGTTATGGACCATGCAATGCCTTGTAACAATAGTAACCAAGTAGGAGAAAGCAATACACCCACAGATGAAGCTTCAAACATAACCAATGGAAGTGAAACCAAAGAAAATCATGATTTAAATAATGTGAATAGTTTTGGTAACTTACCTAATGGACCACATAGAGAAGATGGGATCAGAAATGTGGAGTTTCCTGAAACTTTGGCTTTTAAATTCATTAGGACTCTAGCTATTTCTGTGGCAAGGGCATCTGCCGAATGGATAGAGAGGCAAAAGCCTACGTTTCTCGACCTAAAAACTAATGCTTTGAAGGCCCGTGATCATATCCGCCTCAAGATTCAGCATGCACAGCCGATTTTGTTCAAGTGGATCATGCACATTGGGAATATAATGCTTCTTCTCTTTATGGTTTGGCTGGATTGTACTTTAAGGGGCATTGATTCTTTTATGCGCATGGGGACAACATCATTTTTTTCAGTTGTGTGGTGTGGTATTCTTTCGGTGATTGCCATGATCGGTTTCAGCAAGTTTCTAATGATGCTGGTAAACCATCATCCTTACCTTTTCTAACCAATTTCCTAAACTTTCCTTTCCATAATTGAGATTTTGAATTCAATATTTAAACAAGTAGAGCTATTTCTGGAGTCATTGGGATCTTTTATGTAACAACTTGTTAATTGAAGTGACTCGGGTCTCTTTTGAACGATTTTCCAAATTCGTTTTCATTTCCTCTTTGGGTTGTTCACTCTCTGAATTTTATCTTCCAATTTTACTTATTCTTGTTATGAGATGTGAAACTGGATGTGGATCTCCTCCTGCCCCCCACAACCAAAAATATAACAGAAACCATGGTTGGGGTACGGGGTGGGTTGTTATGCCATATGCAATTGGTTTTGTTTTTCTTACTTATAGACCGTGGACAATGCAGGGTGTAGCTGCTGCAGTTGGACTATTTCTTGGGTTCACGCTCGGACTTATATTGACTGTCATTTCTGGAATAGTTCTTCTATGGTTTTATGGGAGCTTTTGGACGACAGGACTTGTTATCGCTCTAGGAGGTTGCCGTTTCTTGGATATTTATCATATTTCACCTAATTATTTAGTTTTCTCTGTGAAGCACTTTAAGGGTTTGAGCAATATTCACACTGATCTTATTGGTACATGAAAAAAGCAGGGTTGGTGTTCGCAATTGGTCATGATCGCGCTGCGCTCTTTATTACAAGTGCCTATTCTGCATATTGTGCATGGAGTTATGTTGGGTGGCTTGGCTTAGTTTTAGGCTTGAACTTGTCATTTATATCAAGTGATATTCTCCTTTTTTTCCTGAGGAATATCATAAATGAACAAAGAATGCCGAACGGTTCTCCTGAACAAGCAGCCGGTGGACAAGGTCAACCGTCCTTTCCTCCAAATGATTTTGGATCCACCAAAACTGGTGCAGGCGCAGCGGCTGATCGTAGTCCGGGAGTAGCTTCAACTAGCGGATCTGATTCTGATTTGACATCTGAAGATGAAGTTGTCAGGTTGTTGAACTGTGCAGACCATTATGCCGCGTTGGGGTTGTCCCGGTTTGAGAATATAGATGTCGCTATTATTAAGAAGGAATATAGGAAAAAGGTGAATGTCTAATATACTTTTTTTTTATCAGGTCAAATATACTTATTAGTTTTTTATTCTCGTTATTATTAAGAAGGAATATAGGAAAAAGGTGAGTATACCTTTTTTTATCAGGTCAGATATACTTATTAGTTATTATTCTTGTAATTACCTAAACTAGAGTAATAGAAGTTATTAGTTTTTTTGTTGACCCTTTTGTTTTTTGGCTTCTCAGGCAATGCTAGTTCATCCCGATAAAAATATGGGTGATGAAAAGGCTGCTGAAGCTTTCAAAAAACTTCAGAACGCTTACGAGGTAGGTGTTTTCTCTATATATTTTTTCTTCTTTTACTTACCTTTGGGGTTTTGAAGTATTGTAAATATGATTATTCAGTTATAGACAATATTTTTTTCCCCTAGGTTTTACTGGATTCCTTCAAGCGTAAAGAATACGATGATGAGTTAAGAAGGGAAGAGCTGCTGAATTATTTTCGTAAATTCCAGAATGCTTCGCATGAGGTTTGAGATTTCTTCTGCCCCTGAATCTCGTCTTTGTGCTCTTTGCTCCACTTATTCATGTTTTGGTATTATTAATATACCGTGAGAATCCTCAAGGCATCTAATTCTGACATCCTATTTTTTTAAAGAATTAAAGCTTGGATGACTATTGCTTCGTATAAAGCCATTTAATGTTAGTGTAGTTTATATTTGTTTTGTGTTTCATTTTACAAATGGATGGATGGAATTGCGGTGCTCATTTAAAGACTCACTTTCCAAATTATCGCTAGCTTCCTGCTTGATCATTAAGGCTGTAATTTGTGTCTGAAATCACATGGTGCTATGGCTTGTGAAACATAAACTGAACAGAGCATTGCGAGTTTATTACCTTGATAACTTCGTCTCTTTTGTCCAGAATAAGAGGCGCGGCTTCTTTTCGTCGACCTTTGGTCATAAAGAGGCTGATGGCGACGACCCAATGGGTGAGTCCAGGCAAATTGCATGCAGGAAGTGTGGCCTTTTTCACATCTGGATTTATACCAAGAAACCGAAATCCAGAGCAAGATGGTGTCAGGTTTCACCCTCTTCAGTTTATGTTGATTTAGTTCTATGAATTTATCACGAAACATTAATTTACCTGTTCTTTGCATTGTGTTTTCTCTTTTCTATGAAGATAAATGTTGTTTACATCCTGATATTGTTTTTCTTAGGAATGTAAAGATTTTCATCCGGCTAAAGATGGGGATGGCTGGCTTGAGCAGTCCTCCCAACCTTTCTTGTTCGGAATACTTCAGAAAGTATAGATACAAAAACGTACTTCTTTCATAAGTTTCTTACCATCTTTATGTAATGCTAAGAAACTTCTTTAATATGTCAGGTTGAAGCTCCCTCTGCATATGTATGTGCTGGTGGCAAGGTATACGATGCAACTGAATGGTATATTTGTCAGGTAACCTTTTCTCGTTTTGACTCTCTAAATTCATGCGTTAGTTTCCCTGTGTGTGCCCAAAGTTCAATTTTGGGATATTACATTTACACCCCAGAGATTTGGTCTATTTACTGAGACCTCTTTAGGTTTGAATAATTACTGAAACACTCTTGAAGCTCTGAAAACATGAAAGAAGAGAGGGTACATCTGTAATGTTTTGCGAACTTAAAGAGGTGACTATGAAATCATTCAAACCTTTGTAGAGCCTATATGTAATGTTTTTCACAATCTCAAGGGTGTATTTTCAATTATTCGAACTGTAAGGGATGTTTTTGCAATTAGACTCAACCTTCGAAATGCAAATGTAATTATCCCTAAAATTTTAACGGGATCAAAATAATCTCCTATTGTGACATCCTCTTGCTTTGCATTTTCCGTTTGTGGCAGGGAATGAGGTGCCCTGTCAATAGTCACAAGCCCTCGTTTCAAGTGAACACTAGTGTTGTCTCAAAGAACGTCCATACAAAGGGAAATACCTCAGCACAAAGGGGCAGCGTTCCATCACCTAATATGGAGGAGACGATGACAGAGGAGGAATTCTTTGAATGGTTACAAAATGCTGCACAAAGTGGCGCATTTGAGAATTTTGCGGGTAGTTCATCTGAGAGTCCTGCCGGGTTCGACACCAAGAGCAGTGGCGGCAGCAATAATGTTAGTTCTAGTAGCAAGAGAAAGAAAAAGGGGAAGAAACAATGGTGACTATATTTGTCATTAAACTGTCTTTATTACCCACAAATTAAATGCTTTGGTCGTTCAAATACGAGTAGTGAAGTAAAAGCCAAGGATTAGTCAACATGTAATGGTGTATCGTGGGAAAGTTACACCCTGATCTTACAACCGATATAAAGAGACTGTACATCATTTTTTTTCCTCTGAGATCCTTGGCTGGATGGTTCTCTCCCTTAGTTTTGTTTGCCTGATGAAATATGAATCTTTATGGCACAACCAATGGTTTAATTTTTGCTCCCCAGCTCTTTATAAGCAATCTTTGTTATTGGATAAATGAAGAGAATTTTTGACACCAGTTATATTCTTTGAGAAATTGCTAGAGTTCAGTGATTTGCATTCTTTGATCTGCGACTGATTCCCAGTTATTATGTATGAAGGTAATTTCAGCCAGATATTTGAATTCATAAAAATAATGATCGCCACCCAGAACATGTAAACGTCTCGTCGATGAAAACTCTTAAACAATCTAAGGTTTAAAATCATTGTCCAGATTATCTGCTTGGAGTATCCTTTTGTGTTTCTGTAATAAATAAATAATAAAAAAAAAAAAGTAATAATAACAACTGCAGTAGTATAATAATAATGATTAAAAAAATTGTAACTTAATGAAAGACCAAATTGGTAAGCGGGGAGTGGGCTATAGTGGACAGTGATGCTAATGATAGAGAAAAGAAACTAATATGGGGAAGAAGCAGACCAAGAACTCAATGCTTTGTAGATGGTTTCTTGTTTACAACTTAATTATTTCGTTTCCAGTGTCCTTTTACGGTTGATTCAATGCCGTAAAATACGATGCAAGTATAGTTGAATTCTGAACCAACAGATATCTACAATGGTCCAAGGGTCTCAGATAAAGCTATAACTTTTGCTGAATTTAAAATTTCTAAAATCTTCATATATGGCTAACTCAGCTAGCAGGAAAGAATGAAAAGAATATGCACCAACAATTTGGAAAATTCTGATCTCCTTAAAGCACCATCTGCCTGAGAATCAAATGAGGCAGGTGACAATCCACAATTTGTGTCAACCTTTATCTGGGATAAAAAGTAATGCAATCATTAAGAGGAGGAAGAACAAAACTGAGGGTCACATCTATCCACTTAAGTTTAACAACAACAAAATCACTACCGCACTAAGGTAAAGGCTACCCACTTCTGCAGGTTATCATCTGTCATTGTTGGTTTACATATTTGATGGCTGGAGATCAGCCTACACTTTGCAGTTATCTGCAAATAATCACCAAGAAGCACATAATGAGTTGGAAATCCCCAATAGCAGTACATAGAAATATCAGAAAATTAACTGCAAAGCTATCAGTATCCAAACCTTCAGTCATTTGCAATAGCACACAATGCTTCACTTCCTGAAAATATTTTAGCTCTCATCTGGAGAGACTATGCTTCATCTATGAAATCATCAAAAATTATCATTTTAGTCCCACCAGAAATATGAATCTGATAGGCTAATAATTTGTATCATAAAAAGATCTGTGAAGATAAAATCTGTACTGCAAAAAAGAGTCAATCAAGACATATGCTTACTTAATCCATGTATCTGGCTTTACACATCAATCAGATCTACGCTGCAAAAGGCCATAGAATGAGCCATCTAAAAGATGTTACTCAAAACCCGCATCTCTGTCTGCAAATGCATCTTGATATTCTGAATCCTCAGTTGGAAAACTGTCACTAACCATTCTGGACAATAAGCCGGAGAATTTTAAGTTTCTAAACCGAATTGACCAGCCAATATATCATTCATACACTCCACACTTCCAGCATACCCAGTCTTGCTAACCAAACTTCGGACCAAAAAGTTCCATACTGAAATTCTGGGAGAAATCCCTTCAGTTATCATTCTTTGAAGATAAATAGTAGCAGCTTCTATACCACTATGATCACTAACACCGGTTATAAGACTAGTGTAAGCAATTACATCCGGATGCAAGCCTACTCTCCTCATCGACTCTAAAACTTGAGTGGCGTTTTCAACCTTCCCTTGCTTAGAGTAAGCATACAATAATGTATTTAGTGTAAAAGAATCAGGATTTATTCCTCGAATTACCATTCTTCCTACCAGCTTTTGTGCTTCCTCAAGCTTACCGCACAAACATAGACCATGTATAATGGTATTGTACGTCACTATATTAGACTCGATTCCCTTTACCTTCATGTCATTAACAAGCTCAAAAGCACGCCTTTGATCCTTAACTTTATATAGACCATCTATGAGCTCATTATAAGTGGTAACATTAGGCATGCACCCATACTTTTCCATTTCATCAAACAATTCCGTCGCCCAATCAACTCTATCTTTAGCACATAAATGTTTGATGAACGTATTGAATGTAACCGTATTTGGAGGGCATCTCTCCATCACCATAGTTTCAATAAGGTCATATGCTTGATTGAACATGGCATTTGTACACAAAACGTCTATCATGCACGTATAAGCCACAACATTTGGACAACAACCATAAGATACCATCATGTTCCATATCCCGGACGCACCATTCAAATTTCCTGATTTAGCAAACCCATCAATGAGGGTACTAAAGGTTGTTATATTTGGAACACAACCATTTCCCTCCATTTTATTTAGAATAGACAAAGCACCGTCCATATCACCAGCCAAGCAGAAGCCACGAATTAGTGTATTGTACGTGACTTCATTTGGGAAAATTCCATCTTTCATCATTTGACTCAACAAATCAGCAGCTTCAAGCAGTCTACCTTTCAAGCAGAACCCCTTAATCAAGGAAGTAAATGTGTGTGCATTTGGATTACATCCTTGCACAAACATTCTGGCGAGAATGGCTAGAGAGAGCTCGATGTTTCCTAAATTCACTAGAGAATTCAAAATTGTAGTGTATGTAATAACATTAGGAGAAAGTCCCCCATCCATCATCTCATCCACCAAAGCCAATGCTTCACGAGTCTTTCCTTCTCCACAATATCCATTGATCAATGCGTTATAAACAGGAACACTTGGGATGAATTTCACAACCAAATCCCTTGCCTGACTGACTTGGCCGTTTTTGCACAAAAACGATACAACAGTTGTGTAGCTGACCGCATCGGGCTGACATCCCTTGTTTGACATTTCCTCGAGCAACTTACGAGCCCCAGCAAGACTATTATTCTTACACAACGCCTTCAAGAGGATATTGTAAGTAAACACATTTGGCTCGAGGCCATCTTTCTTCATATTGTTATACAAAGGATAGATCATGTGAAACCTATTATCACCAAGCAATGCATCCAGTAAATGGTTATATATTCTGAGTGTAGGTACACAGCCAAATTCCTGTATTCTATAGAATGTTTTCAGTGCTTGCTCGGTTGCCCCGGCTTCCCTGTAAGACTTGATCACAGAAATGAACAACTCTTCCGAACAAATTACTCCCTCCAACTTCATTTGTAGCAAGAGATACTGAACGGCATCCATCTCGCCTTTATGCCCAAGTTTCTCGATCATGGTTCCATATGTTAAAGGTGTGTGCTTAAAATTAGCTATGGATCTAAAATACTGCAATGCCTGCCCAATATCATTTTCATTTTCCAATCTCTTCAAGACTTGAGATTCTTCAATAAATATTACATCTTTATCATTTACGACGACTGCTGGGTTTGCGCTAATAAGAACCAAAGGGATTGAACAAGTCTGCTTTTTATGCACTTTTAACAACAGGGAACACCCCTCCTTCAAATACATTCTACATAAATTTTATACCCGACAGCTAAATTTTGTGTTCTGGTCGAAATACTGAATTCTCACAAACTCACCGGAATATATATATCCAAGGGTGAAATGGCCCATATTAATCACTGATATGGGCCGGGTTGGCCCAATATATTCAAATATCAACCCAAAAAGGCCCTTTTAATTATGTCCTGCACAAAGATGAAACTTTTATTATCGACAAACTGCTAAAAATCGTAATTAGTCGAAAGTCAACTGAGCTTGTTTTGACAAATAATACCACTTTTCTAAGTGGAAACGACCATCGAAGCAAATGCAAATATTTATATCTTTGACCCGACATGGTTGTAGCAAAATTTACAAGTTTTGATGTTCAAATAGCCTTATTTATATTTTCTAAGGTTTTTAATTTCGTCACTCATTCTCTTTTCTTTTTTTCTTTTTTTTAACAAAAAAACAGTTATTTTATTTTGATTTCAGCTTTTTAGAAGTATATATATCCATGTAAACTCTAAAAGATAGTTGGTTGATGATCGAATAAAATTTCTCAAGTACCTTTATTTCTTGTTGAAACCTTTGCATTATGCAGAATCAACGAGTTAATGACTTTTAAATTCTCGGTATTGTTTGGAATCAACGAGTCTTTGATCTTGTCTATTTGTTTTTTTTCATATGGCAACTTACATGACTCAGCCACCTCAACGAGGTAAATTAATCTTTGTCTATTTATACTAAAATGCCTATGGTTTAACTTTTACTTGAATTTCATAATTCCAATTTGAAGTGGATATCTCTAATGACTCAAATTATACTTGTTTGCTCGTGAAGTAAATCAAGATTTCAGAATAAATTGACATGTCAAGGCGTAACAGAAACAATTCTTCTCTAGACTATATCGTATATATGGATATATCATATGCATAAAATGTGAAAGTATTGTTAGGCATGGAGTATTTGTAAGGTAACATCTATAATAGGATCGCTATATTTAAATTAATCGTGTCATATTTGACATGATTCTCATTTAATGATTGATGATATGATAGACCAATTACTGATGGTTGAAATGTTTATCGTTGTTGTTGTATTGTTATTTAAAATAATTTTTTATTTTCATTTTTGGAAAAATAATTTTATCCAAGCTGGATAAGGTTATTACACTCCTACCTAGCTACCCTAAGGAATTAAAGCTCATTCTCTTTGAGCCTACATTTTCACTCCCACCGACCCTAAAAAGGAATTAAAGCTCATGGTTTTTGAGTCGGCATTAAATGCAGAGGTGCACATCACATGAATTCCTACTTTTACTGGAATTAGTTTCTTACACGCAACTCTCAATGCCACAATAACTCATTTCATGATTCGTGTCATTATTACAAGAACCCTTGACTAAATATCATTTCGACAAGTGGTATCCATTCTTCTGGAATAGCCACTATAAATTCAAATGTTTATGAATTCTACATGCATTAATCACAACAAAGGAATAAAACTAATTGTTATTATTATTCTTAATTACATCATGGCATTAATGTTCACCGTTGTTGCATTAATTACTCTTCTACTCCTTCTCCCTTGCAGATGCTCCTCGATTGAGGTGAAAAGAATACCAAAAGTGGATGTTGATCTTTTGGAGTTTCCACTTAATTTGGAGTATTTAGAAGCTGAGTTCTTCTCATGGGGTGCTTTGGGCCGTGGATTGGACAGCTTGGCTCCTAATCTCACCATGGGTGGCCCATCTCCCATTGGGGTTAGGAAGGCCAATCTCAGCCCAGTCATAAGGGACATTATTACACAGTTTGCATTACAAGAATTCGGGCATTTGAGGTCATTATCCATTCACTCATAAACTTACTTATAAATTGCTATAAAAAAGTTCCTAATATTTACTTAATATTTCTACTATAATCCATTTTATCTCCTATTTTGTGTCTAGCAAAGGTGAGTAGTTAGTCCATTAATTATATGAATTTGATCATGATGTAGGGCAATTAAGAAGACAGTGAAGGGATTTCCTCGACCATTGATGAACTTAAGTGCAACATCATTTGCAACAGTGATGAACAATGCGTTCGATAAGCCTCTAGAGCCTCCATTTGATCCCTATGCCAACGACATAAATTATCTTCTAGCATCATACGTTATTCCTTACGTTGGACTTACTGGCTACGTGGGTGCAAGCCCAAAACTCCAAAGTCCATCTTCCAAACGGGTATATTCTCATTTTACTCTCTTCAACCTAATATATTTTTATTTATTTTTACAAAGGGTAAATAATTAAAGCAATGAATGAATATTGTATTTCTTTTAAAACGATGTACACAATTAATGTCAGCTGGTGGCTGGTCTTTTGGGCGTGGAGTCGGGCCAAGATGCGGTTCTTAGAGCACTATTGTACGAGCGTGCTATGATAAAAGTTGTACCATACGATTTTACCGTGGCAGAATTTACGAACAGAATTTCAAACCTTAGAAACAAACTCGGTAAGAAGGGTTTAAAAGACGAAGGCCTAATAGTTAAACCAGTGCAAGGCGCCGAGGGAAAAATTGCTGGTAACATTCTAGCGGGCAATCAATATTCATTGTCCTATGATCGAACGCCACAAGAAATATTAAGAATTGTGTATGGAAGTGGAAAAGAGAATAAGCCCGGTGGGTTCTACCCGAAAGGAGCGGATGGTGATATAGCTAGATCCCATTTAGAAAATAATAAAGTAAAGTATTTAGGTTTGTAATTTCATTTATTAGAGATTGAGGGAGAAAGAGAGACAAGTTGTTGCTTCGAATGTGATAATAGATATGATGCATTATGTAGAGTTCGAAATAAATCACGTTTTTTTTTCCTTCAAAATTAATAACTAGCTTTCTAATTCAATATCTTCTAATTGGTAAGAATATGACTAGAAAAGAACACATTTTTTTCTATTATCTTCCTTTACTTCTCTTCTCATAACCCACACAAAAATGATCATAGAAACGGTGGATGCAATACATGACAAAAGTTGCAATTTCTAGTAATTTGGAGCACAAAATACCCGCCCGCCATGTAGACATTCTGAGATGTTTGTTATTCTATTTTAATTACTTCCTTGAGATTATGTATATGATGTGGTATCGTGATCTTGAGTTCATTCTCTTATTTTTAGACACACTTTACAAAGTAATTCAGGAAAATATGATTCTATCTATATTCGTGTAAGTGATAACCAAGAGATGCATGGCAAATTGGGGATCATTAAGGAAAAATCAACGAAAAAATAAATAATTGAAAAATAAGATGAATTGAGTACGACCAGATATATCCAATTAGTTCTTCTTATGCCCGACAAAGTCCGGGTCAACCATATTTGTAAACCCCAACCCGTGATTGCATTATGTATCTCATAGAAAGAAAGAAGCACTACTCGAGTGAGCTCCACAATCCACTTTATTACCCGCATCAATTTCATTATTATTATTATTGTGTGATCATAGATTGTCAATGTTTAGTCTCACTCTATAATCGAATTACTAACTTGTGATTGGCCAAATCAGATCTGGACCAGAAATCTTCCATTTATGCGTGTCTTGTTTTTGTTGTCTTTCAATCTGTCGAGTTCTTCAATAAGGATTTAATAGATATGCGTGTTTGTTGGCTTATGTCTATACTACTAGTCTCTCTATGTTTATAAACCATGATTTCAAACAACAAAATAAACAGAGAATTAAAGCCGGAATCAGGAAAATACAAGAATCCAGTATTTATTTTTATTTAGGTACTGAATTGAAGCAAGGCAATTTCTTAACTCATCAAATATAAGCACATAAATCATGAATCCCACATATATATGACAGTTATCGAACATAAGTGAGACAAAAACCTCAGTTCATGCTAGCAAGCCATGCGATCCTATATACAACATTTCATGGAATGGAACTGTCTGTACATATATCATATTGAGCCCATAATATGATATGATATCGTGCATAGCTTAGGTCTAAAATCAGCATGCAGTATAATCAATGTTACCTGTGTAATTTCACAAGGAGGGAGGGACAGCCCAAAACTACACTAACCCTATATGTTCCAAAACATGGCATGCATAAGCTCCAATCTTCACGACATGATTCTTCCACTGTAATTTTCCCTTGTATATCAGACAGGATTAAGTGATCATTGTATACTACTACAGCATATACTAGTGAAACGAGAGTACTTGTCAAGCATTTCGTGCGATAATCAGAAGAGCTTCGTATCAGCCTCTCGATTTTTCATCCTCATACTTGTCATCTGAACTAGGAATCAATTCCATTGGAATAATGGCAGATAAGTTCAAGTGATCCCGTACCACGATAATATTACCCTCTGCAGCTTCTCGTGACTCCATTGCACCAGAGATATCAGTAATGTCTTGGCTATTTGTTGGGGAAGTTCTGGAAGGGTGGAATCCTAATGAGTTACCACGGCCAGGAATTTGTTAGAAAATATTCCAATATTTCAGTATAAAATTGACATGATTTGTTATTTAAAATGCATTGACACATCCTTGTTCTTTAGGTGGAACAGGGGAGCTTTTAATGGAAGGAAAACTAATGGCCAGATACAGGTCACATACACAATGAATAAGTTCTGCTTTACCTTGAAGAAGGATCACGATACAAAATAGAAGCGTGAACAGCATAGCTATGAAATTGCCACTCGATGATGATGCCTTTGTTGCTTTCATTTTCTTCAATGCCTTCAGTTTCTCAATCCTAGCACGTTTGATCATGGCAAGTTGAGAAATCTGTTTGAGGTCAGCTGCATCCAACGAAAATCCTTTTGGAGGACGCGGAGGCTTTTTAGCATTGATTGGCTTACGCTTTTCCTTGTTCCCTGAATTCTGAGGAATTTCACCAACACTTTTGGAATTACTCATAATAGACTTTTCACTGTTGATTAGGTCATCGGCACCCATTGGCGGACTGATGGAAACCACGGTATTTTCAACTTTATCGCCGGAACTTCCTGCTACTTGTTTGTTCATCATCATACAGCTCTGAATATCTATAACAACCTCATGACTTTCTTTAACCAGAATATGCTCCATAATATATCTATCTATCTTCTTTTCTTTTTTTTTTTTTTGATCAGCAAAGGAAAATTTTTATTGAACTCAAGGAGTATAAGTTATACTCCTGGAAAAAAGAGATACAATCAGGCACTCCAACAAAGCAACAATTCAAGTTGAATCAAAATTTACATGCAAGAGGCGAGTTACACCATTCTGCGAAAGAATAAGAAAAGAAAGGATATTTCGCCTTGATCCAAGTCCACGTGCGAATTTTGAATAGAAAATTCCACTATCTATCTATCTATCTATCTCCTTTACAGAATAATTTCCACTATCACTCTTGGCAGAGTAAATTTTATGTGGAAGCTTCAAAGTTAACCTCAATCCAATCCCCAAATATAATTTTCCGAAAACACCTGTGTGCAATGCAATAAGTCAGGAGGTCAAGTAATAAAGGAGAAAGCATGGTATGCGATTTTGTGAAAATCCATGTTTAATATTAGATAAAATTCATGGAAAAAACCACAAAAGGTTGAAGTAAAAATTAAAACTTGTTAATTAATTAGAAGAAGATACAAATGCTTATATATATATGCATAAACAATAGAGTTTAAAGGAGAGTGAGTACCTTTTAGATCAAATCGATCGATCGAGAAAACCCAGTTCAAACAAAGGCAAGAAGGTTATTACTGGACATTGACAACTCATTCAAGATTTTTTTTCCCGTCTGTTTGTTTGTGTTATCTTTGAGTTAGAAATTAGTTAGCACTAGTAGAATAGTACTAACTGACTATATATATATATATATAGGAGAAGAGAGAAATATGACATGATGATCCAACATTTAATTTCATCGCCAATCATAAATAATATTACCGACCGACAAACTCACTTTACTCAACGTGTCTAGAGTTCCAATGATATTTTGTTTCGTTAATGAGTGTGATTATTATCAGTTATGACGATACATCGTATCTATCAATTATTTATTACATTTTTAAGCTTTCAAATTTGATATTGACAAGCGCAAAGCAAGATTATTTTGCGCCTTCAATATCTTTTATTAAATGCTTTTGTTATTCTTCTTCCACCGACACACATAATACATAACATAACGCTTTGCCCTTCTTCTTTTTTTTTTTTTTTTAAAGAATCTCTAATATACTTAAGTATTACTCTTCATCTTAATGGTGGGGGATTTTGCTATTACACATGCATCGTAAGTCGTAACATAGATATCGAAAATAATTGTGGATCAAAAGTATAGTGTGGTGGGTTTGTACAAGTGCACATTAATCATTTTGAATGGCTCGTTGTGTATTGAAAATATGACCTCTTTATTATTTTCAGCGGAGGAAAGTGCAATTACATTCAAACGTGTGTCACTGCTTTTTAGTGTGCGTCCTGAATTAAAACCTATGTCCCAGCTGGCTATCCGGTGCCAAATTAATTATTTTTTTTTTGAGTAAAACTTAATCATATTCACAGAGACGGAGCGTACTGATTTATTAAAAACTAATTAAAGAAAGAAATTTAATAGCAAATTACACCAAATATTGGTCTCAATAACTTTCGCCCATGTGGGGATGTTCTACTGAAAAATGATTTGGGACACAAGATATTTTATTAGGAGAGTTGTTATTTTATCTGCAATTAGAGAAGGCCACTTCATGCTCGTAGGTGGGAAGTTGTTTGGACCCATCTCTTCAATTATATGATACTCACTCCAGTATTAACCAATTAATGCCACAATATTGGCCAATTCAGGTTAATTCCATAACGAATAATTCGTTCTTTCTCAAGTGAAAATATTTCATTCAACCAATGCATAATGATATATCCTTTACTAATAGTACATTATTTCATAGATTATAAAAAATATATATAATATATATATATATATTTTCATGATCGCCTCCTACATATTTATTATTGAAAATTATCAGCTTGACCATATCATCATGCAGTAACTGCAATTAAAGATTTATAAAAGTTACTTATGTTCATACAATTATGGATGCTCACGAAATTGAAATAATATTGATCATGATTCAGTAAGACTCATTAATGTAGTAAATTATTTTCCAAAAAGACTAAGAGTTTCAATAATTTAGAATGTGTTACATGAATTATAGAATTTATACTATACCCATTATTTTGTAGTAGTTCTTGAATATTGGTTGGTTTGGATATCAGTGGATGTCCTTATTATCCAATAAGTACTCAAATCATCCTTCGGTCCAGATGCTAATTCGTCGCCCTTGCCCAACTAGTAGAACAAACGATACAACTCTTAGAAGAAAAAGATATTATAAACAGATTCAGTTTCTTATAGATTAGGTATGCAAAAACATGGGCCTGGATTCAGCCAAATCAAAGTTCAAGGCTTGGCCTTATTGTTTTAGCCTAGAAGTAAGTTTTGATTTCCCTGAAATGAATTGAAATGAAAGTCGAAAATAAGTATATCATAGAGAGGTTAAGTTCTTGTTTACGTGTGACAGCTCAACTAAAAGAATGTGAATGTTTTACTAGAAAAATGAGTTAATTCTTAATTAGTTTCCCATAAGTTAACTCTAGGTTGTTGGTGCATTATGAACAAGTTTCTCGGCAATCCCTCTAAAGCCCATCACCGAAGAGAAAAAAGAATATTTACATTTATGTTTTAAAAATATGTTTTAAAATATTAAGAATAATCATCTAGCATGATTGCTCTAGCAATCTTTAAAAATCACAAAAAACGATTAAACGAGCATTACCATATATAAATTTAAGAAAGAACATAATTATTTGATAAATAGTTGGCTCTATATATTGTTGGTATCGACCGTTGAGTTGATGAGACGAGCTACTCGTTATTCGTGAGGCCCGCCATACTCCCCAGGCCAGAAAAAAATCCCTCGAGTTCTTTGAAATTGCCTTCTTCCTGTAGGCCACATTATGGCATCTACTTTTAATTTGGCACTGCAGAAAAGCATTGTGCTTCGTATTATTATCAATGTAAATAAGTTTTCATGAATAAAACTCGATGAAAAATAAAGAAATTGCTAGGATATTATGATTCCCAGCAACGTTAATAAATGGAATTCTTCTTTATTTGTCAGAGAATATAATTTTTGAATAAAGCATATAAAATACTGTTCCCAACTCTTTCTCCCTTTTTGTGATAATTTTATTCACATATATATCTTTGAACTCAGAAAATTTTCTTCCTTCTGATTCCTTTATTTTGGTTGTCTACCTCATAGACTTTGATATTTATGGTCTTTCATTTGCATTATTGTAATAATTAGCACGACCCATCTATAGTTACCTGTTCAGGAAGTCTACACTTCATCACTCATGAGTATATAACAAATAATCTCGAAACTTATAAATTGGCTCTTAATTATAAGGAATTAGTTAATATAAAAGATATTTATATGATGAAAATTATATCTATTTCCATCGATCGGGTGGAAAAGTAATGTACTAATTGAGCATGTACCAAGGAGGCATAGTGATATAGTGCTGCTTACGTGTTAATTTCCTGACCATTAAGTGAGAGAAATATCGGAAAAGCAAAATAAAGAATCCAAGTTATATTAGCTCGGTCCCCCGTTGCAAATTAGGTAATAGTCTATTTACTGAAAGCATGGAGCATAATTTGAAATTATTGCTTTAGTTAGCTAGTACTATTTTAATATAACTAATGATCTCATAAAAAAGAAAATGAAGATATTAACAGTTATGGCGGGGAATAATGGTTCTTTAACCATATTTCTAAAGCATCAAGCACCTTTTTACTATGGCCCTGACTGCACTTTGCTCTTTATCATTTTATTTTTGCCAACTTGCACCCTATGTATTCTGGAAAAATAAGTATATTAATTGCCCTCTGAAGTCAAGTTCAACAGCAAAAAAATGCTGAAACGTGTCTAAATAACATAGTTAAAAAAATGACTGGAGCAAGTGTTTATTTGTCCATAGTATAAGAGGCAAGTTGTCAAAAATAAAAGAATAAAGTAAAGGGGTTGAACGCGTTTATCCCTTTTTAAATCATTATCTTCTCAAAAAAAATTATGGGTTTGAAGCATGGGTTGGATCTTTCTGTTTTTTGTTTTTACTTAGGAGGAATATGGCATATACTCCTCTGATAATGCTCATGTATTGCACCTTTCTCTATATTACTGAATTTTTTTTGCCAGTCAAGGAAAAAGCCCGTGGAAAAAGAAAATAGTAAAAAAAAATGTTACATGTTCAGTTGCTTCACCGTTTAAGTTGAAGGATATAAGAAAAAAATATGAAAATTGCATCCAACGCATACATGCGCAAATGCAAACATTAATACATTATTTACAAATGAGTTCGTATTACAGAACTCTTATGATATCAAGTATGCCATTTTTCTAAATTGAAAAAATAAATGAGCAAAGTAAATTGTATATCATTGAAATGACTATGAACTTAATGACTTACGTTTTTGGGTTAAGAGGTGGTGTTAATCCCAGAATGTGATTCTTTACTTTAACTAATAATAGTTCAAATCTTTCCGGTTATTTACTCTCTCAGTCCTAATTAACAAGCACCTTATGTGATCGAAAAAATAAGAAAAACTGAAAGTGCGACACATAATTTGAGGTTAACAAAATCTCATTCTTTTAAAACGTGGACGTTGGGTAAGTTTAACAAGTTACATCTCTTCTTTTCGTACCTTGTTATCTGATACCTCTGGAATTCCCTGAGGAATATATGTATATATATACACCTAAAACAAACAAATTAATGAAGCTAGATACAAATGGAAGGTATATGTACAAGCAGAGCAAAAGGAGTTTATATATACACCTAATTAAACAAATAAACTTCGAACTTCCAGTGAGCTAATTCTATCCATCATAATTCAAGAAGAGAATTAACAGCAGTGTCAATTAATGAGACTGATCCTTTGCATTTGCTCCTGTACCATAATTCCAAAATAGACTGCATAGATTTCATATGACCGCAATTTCCCAAAAAATATTCCTCCTCACAATTGTTAATTACTTAGCATTAATACCAACGGTGTCTTGATCTAGTGGTGCCAGGGGCTAGACTTGGTATCCCCTGCAAGCCCGTTGGGAGGAGTTTAAAACCTTAACCCCGGGACTCGCTCCGAAACCGGATTAGTCGGCCCAGTGGGTTCAGATACCGGTTGTTCAAACGAAAAAAAAAAAAAAAAAAAAGCATTAATAAGTGCGTACTCCATTTCCAAGACTGTAAAATTTCAAGTCCCCGTGTTTATTCCTAGCAAAGAATTTAATCCTTTAAAAGAAATCAAAAGAAGCAGAAAACTAATTCTTATTGAAGAAACCCTAACCCTAAATACTCTGGGCCGGGAAATATACAGATACTTTCCATTGACAACACTTGCATATATATATACAATCAAAGAAAAAACCCCGCAGAAAGGAGGAAAGATATATCTAGCTAGTTCTTTTCTTTAACTCTGATCTGCCACCACAAGTAATAATTAAATAAAGCAAGAATGGAGGAAATAAGAAAAGAAACACATATTAATGGACAAAAGGATCAATGCTAGCTAGCTAGTTTTAATTCACCATATATATATATATATATATATATATATATATATATATATATATATATATATATATATATAATTAAGCTAAAAACTAGATATAGTGATTTTACAAAGATTGATAGATAGATATAGAAAAATCTAAGCGACTCTGGAGTGGGTATAAAGATCTAATTAAACCCCATACTTCAAATTTTACAAGTCAGTACTATATATATTTAGAAAAACTACAACAGAGCAACTAAATTAAAAACAACAATAAATTAGTGATGAATGAAAACCTGAATTACTGATTATCCATCCTCCTTGAAAATCTTAGATGGCAGCAGCATGTCTTGAAGGAGACCATGGTCTCTAGAAGAAGAAGCAGGGGGGCAAAAGGGTCTTTCAGGATTAGTAGTTAAACTGATCAATGGTGGCGGCGTCAAATTGTGAAAATAGGGTTGTTGTTGATAGTGGTGCAGCATTGGTGGGATAGTGAAGAAATGATTGGGTGCAGCGCCAACGCCGCCACCGCCAGTGGTTTCCGCGGGTAGGAGTGCGAAGGTGGCACGTGGGGTAATGGGACAGGGATGTGTGTGTGTACCTTCATAAGTAGTGATGAGAATGGATGTATCTTGACAACTTCTTTCCACTCTTTTTTTCACACCACATGCTGTACTTGTGCACCGATAGTAGCTCCTATTCACACAAACAATAACCAATTTATGTTCTAATTATTATCATAAAATGAAATTAAAGTGTTTGTATATATGTACCTTGGGAAGGGGCTGTTTTTGACAGCTTTCTGGCCGTATTTTCTCCATCTAAATCCATCGTCCAAATGATCCGTTTCAGTCTTTGTCATGAAAGCATATCTCGCTTCTCTTTCCCTTTTTTGCTTCTTATTCTTCTTTTTTGCGTCGTCTACTTTCACTCTTTTTATTCAAATTATAAACAAAAAAACATACCAACTTTTCTTAATTAGTGAAACAAGAACAGAACGAGAAAAGATTACAAGGTATCAGATCCACTGGATTTTCTTTTACAGTAGTACTAGTACTATATTATATATCATGAGATCGTTTGTCTATTAATTAACCCCAAACTACTAATTAATATATATATATATGTAATACTTTTCATAAGATCATATATATATTTAATTGACATAAACTTATCCATGTTCCCGCAGATATATTCCATGGCCCTTGATGCATGACACTTAAAAAGTATATATATCTAAGACATCAAGAGAAGAAGAAGAAAGCTTACGACTGTTCCTTGGTGGTATTTTCTTGATCTTCTTCTTTGACTTTGTTGTCATTTGAAGATGAAGAGAGAGAAGAAGAATTGGGTGTTGCCGGCGTTGTAGTAGTAGTAATTAGAGAAGATTCCGGTGGTGGCGGAATTAATAAGGGGTTGGTAGTCGTAATTATATTTTGAAGCAAGTGATCATCAAAGGACGAGCTAGTCATGTTGAAATCATCATCATAGCTTTTTTGATCGCATAATAATAAGCTGCTATTATTAGGCATGGAAAACCTGCTGCTGCTAGTATTAATGACCATCATCTGGTGCTGATGATCATCTGCGCCTGTTCTCAGCCTTTTTCTCTTGTCGTCATTCTCCATTGAATGATCGATTTTAGTTCTTCAAAACCTGCAGCAGCTTATAATTAATAAGATTCTTCTTCATCGATCTCTTTTGGTGATTTTCAAGTGTGAAGAGAGAGACTTTCATAACATTGTTTTTCCCTTCTTGTATGGGGGGTACAGCTTAATTGAACCCACCCCCCCTAGCTAGTCTTTTTATGCTACCGATCGATCTCCCCTTTCTTTATGATCTTGTCTATATCTCAACTTTCTTTTCATACAATACTCATAATTATTAAAAATATACTTTATGCCATATTTGGATCTAATTAGTAAGCAAAAGTAATATTATATACACACAATTACAAATATTATCTCAAATATGTACGTGTTTATAAGCAGCCTTAATATTTTAGATACGTACTGGTACTACTAGTGCTTGAGTGATCAAGTTTCAAATCAAGTTCCGGATTCATTATGGATTGCGGAACTTTTAAATGCTGCGTTATTGGAAAAGAATATGATTGACTAGCTATATATGGAGCACATGTGGTTTTTTCACCTAATAATCAGTTTATATTGAATAAAGATAATTAATTACAATAGTTGGTGGCTCCAAAACGCGTGACTGATTGTACAATCTCCCACTTTTTTAATATATATGATACATTAAACTATTATACGTACGGAGTAATTTAATTTTGTTGAGGAACACTTGTTTTAGTCGATATATATACGTACCGCACCAATAGATATTTTGTCTTATTTGGTACCTACAATTAAGCTTCAAAAACATGAAATTTTGTAGTTGAGTATTAATTAACCTTTTGTTTTTATTTTTTCTATGATCACTTTGTTGACTGAGTTTGGCCAGAGTTTGTTCCTCAGACATATCATGGGTTGGGAGTGGGCTGACCGGGAAGTGCCGGTGGCTTTATATGGTAGAGTCATGTTGGTTGTCGGCATTATAAGAACCCTCCCCAAAAGTGAATTGGTCGACGTTTTCACACGGTGGTGGTTGACCGGGTACCTGTTGAGGGTTCTATTCTCACGTGAGATGAACGATGATAGGAAAAAAGAAGAATTGAGATACTTAAAAACCTGCTTATCTTCCCTTCAAAGGACAAAATAACATGCCTCTAGCATTTCTACAATATAAACGCTCTATATGGTTTTCTTGATTTGCTGCAAATTTATTTGAGAAAATTGAGATTTTAGTTTAATTGGTTCATTTAATTTGCGGCTAGTTATAATAATTCCATATAATTTCTCTCTACCATCTTTCGTGATGCTTACTCAAGTTAGTGCTTTCCTCTTTAAATTCATGTGAATTAGGATAGGTCCCCCAACTTTTAAGCAATAAAAGTTACGTTGGTCTACACCATAATTAAGAGAACTTACTTTATGATAAGTAAAGTGATATATATTGGTGCTGAAGGATTATATTGATTAGCAACGATCCGAAAATTCGGTTGCAACCGTCGAATGATTTCGAATGGAGTTCTTTATTATAAATAGATATGATGTAACGCTAATTAATGTGACAAAAACAAGTAATTGCATGAAAGGTAACAAGCAATCCAATTAATTAACAAAGATGAATTACGATTGTTGAAGATACGCGTATGATTTGAGGCTCAATAAAAATACATTTTTTTTTTACAAGAGAAAGATCTACAAAATGTGACACATGTGATATAACATATGGTTGGAGATTTGAACATGAGAATGCGGAAATGAAAGGAAATGTATGGTAATTGCAGGAGAAAGGAAGCAAGAGGAATTACCGTGTTTTGGAGAAGCGTGTCAAATAAGAAACTCAGTCGTGCACTGATGACATAATTTCCACGTCAATTAACAACTCCTAGTGTCTATTAATATATACACAAAATTGCAGATAATATGCTTTTGTTTCCATAAGTCCATACTCCATAGTCCATACACAATTATCATGTAATTATTATAACCGAATTTAAAAGCAATGTTCGACTGTTCGTACCTCGATTGATTTTTTATAATCATGTTAGTTTGCAAAATTGGTTTGCAGATTGTAATTTTTTTATTTTTTTTTAAAAAGAGCATAGTTTTAAAATGACAATTTCCAATTGAGAATAGCACTTGGATAAATATTCATAGATGGCCGGAATGTTATATTTATTTATTTCATCATGTACAATCTTTTTCCCTATAATATCCCTGTCACAGCATCATGCAATGATGAAACAGTTTCATATATGTATCCTATCTCTCTATGTTATTATTGCATATTTTTTATGTAATAGTACAGGCTCACTTCTGGGAGAAAAATCCAATTCTGTCATCAATACATCAAAGAAAAATTTATTCATCATACGATATTGGATATTCCTAGCTAAACTATTTTGATATGATTATGATATGTACGATTACTCTTGATTCTTAGGCCAAATCATTGGAGAACCATGTTTTTATTAATTAGTAATAAAGAGAATTACGTATGACACTATGAGTTCAGTTAAGAGGGAAAATGATTGGAAGCGATGTACTCTTTCTGCTTTGTTACAGTTAAATTGTGTAACCTGTAAAATAAAACAAAATGATTCTGAGCTACATATATCATAGCAAATTTTTTGAAATGTAAAGGTACAGATGGAACACGATATATGTCATATAACAATTTAACTAGAGAAAAATAATATCATGTAATAAATTTTTGAACATATACATACATATATATATATATAATCTACTTCCTGTTTATCTTATATTTTAGGGATAATTACAGCTACACCCCCTGAGGTTTGGTGTAATTACACATACCTCCCCTGTGGTTTGAGAAATTACACATACCTCCCCTGAGGTTTGAAACCTTACACATACCTCCCCTCTACAACTTAAGGGTTGTTTGGGTGTAAGTTATGATAAAATTATGCTTATTATGCTTACACCTCTAAAGTTTGGTATATTTGTAAAAGTAATCCTTGATGTTAGAAAAATTAAAATTAAATACTCCAAATAATTTTAGAAACTACTATATGACTAACCAAAAATATAAAAAGTATTTAAATCATTTTTAAATTTAATCTAATTTTAATATTTTTATTATTTTGTAAAAATATTTAATTTCTTGTTTTTGTTTGTTTTTTTATTTCTTCATTTTTGTTTTACTTTTAATAATCTCATAAATTTCATTATAGTTCCATATTAAATACTATTACGTGTGCCCACGGAAATTTCAGTTTATCACAACAAAAAAGAAGCATTTGGTAAAATAATAAATATCTATGCAATCTCCGGAAAAAAAAGACAAGAAATAGAAAATTCAATTGTAAAAACTTTCATTTAACAAATATAATAGAAATAATCAAGATTTTTATAACCAATTTTAAAAAATGAAGAATGATGACGAAATTACCAGCAACAGTGACAATAGAATTATCATCATTGGATCAGACATGGTCACTGGTTTTAGGTAGCAAGTTTTGTTGGTCTTTTTGTCAAAATAAACAACCTAAATGCACTATATTTAGTGAAACCAATTTTCGGTGTTTTATCTTCTTCTATTACTAAAATAATTGTTAGTTTAAAATTGCAACGAGAACAAAGGCACAAAGATGAGTAGTTAGTTAAGTTTTGACTGAGATTTACGGGAATTCTTTTAAAGAAAAAAACTAAAAGTTACGTGTTTTGATTCAAAAATATATTTTGGATTAGATTAACTTATTTTTAAATTTAAATTTAAATACTTTTTATATTTGTAGGTAATAATATAATAGTTTATAACCTTTTGGAGTATTTAATTTTAATTTTTCTAACATCAAGGATTACTTTTATAAATATACCAAACTTTAGGGGTGTAAGTATAATAAACATAATTTTATCATAACTTACACCCAAACAACCCTTAAATTGAAGAGGGGAGGTATGTGTAAGGTTTCAAACCTCAGGGGAGGTATGTGTAATTTCTCAAACCACAGGGGAGGTATGTATAATTACACCAAACCTCAGGGGGTGTAGCTGTAATTATCCCTATATTTTATCTGTTGTATTTTAGCCCTCATAGTGATAGAACACAATTCTGTCTTTCTGGTGGAGAATAGAAATATCCTTGATTAAATAATATAATAATACTTTTTTGGTGAAGACTAAGACCCCTAATCCCTTTTGTTGTGAGGATAAACACCCTAAAACATTATTCCTTTGATGGAGAGGATAAATTCTCTCTATTAATAATTAGTAAAAGGAATTAATTAGTTTTTTTTATATTAATCCGTGATACACGGCCCATGTCGCCACCGGCAACCTATATATGTTCTGCGTTTGTAGGATGAATGTACATCTGTTCACGAAATAGAGTACAAGCATTAATGCATGGTGCATGTGTGAACCCACAGCAGGGGAAAATGACTTATTTTTGTGATGGGCATGCTTCTGCTGTCTAAGTGCAATTTCAACGCGGTTTCTGCGTTATTTGTTAGGTAAGTTATATTTTGCTACTCGCAGTTTATATCTTAACTCGCACGTGAGAGTACCAAAAATTCTGTGTGTAAATACTATGTTAATTACACTAACACTCCCTAACTCTTGATCTAATTCAATACTTGATTTTTTTATCGTTTGAATAATTAGAATAATATTAATTAATCCTTAGAAAAAAAGTTATGGATAGAATCTACATGGACTACTGGAGTACATCAACTAATATCTAATTACCAAGGCATTCAATGAAGTCTGAAACGTATGACAGATAATCCTTTTCTAGTATTTACTAAGCAGAAATCCATTAATCTGAAGAATAAACAGTGGTTAACTATAAAGTTCAGCATCACAATAATTCAGCCATTCAGGTATTTGTCAAAAGTTGTGAGAGAAAAAAATCTAACTTGATGCAGTTCTAATACCACATCATTCGATGTTTTATTACAAGTATTTAATGCATTTTTTTCCCTAAAATATATATATATATATATAATAAATTAAAAAAAAAAAAAAGGAAGACTTTGGATACATCAGATTCAGATCAGACTATTATTGCGTGAGAGTTAGTGAGAGAAAAGTCATGCATGGTAGATATTACGTCGCCATTTTTTTCGTTTCTCGTTCGGGGTTGACATGTATCTTCTCTAGAATGTCAACACGAGTTAGTTGTCAACATTAATTTCATGGCTGTTTATTTTGACCTAAAAAGGTAATTTAAAATATGTAATCTCATTTTTGAAAAAGAAATCTTGATCAAAGTCTTTGTTGGCATTGTTACGTTGTATAGGAGGAACATGCAATATATATATATATATATATATATATATATATATATATATATATATATATATATATATATATATATATATATATATATATATATATATATATATATATATATATATATATCTCGGACGTACTCTTCTTTACGGTAATGTCACTAGAGTCCAATACAACAATAAAGGGGTTATGTATTATTATATTGTATCCTTGTCTTATAACTTTTAAGTTAATATCTTGATTTAAATAATTATTTCACCTAACAATTTGACTATAGTTAGTTTAATAATCAAGTAGTTAACAAGGGTTAGCCAAGAAGGACAGAGATTCACCCTCTTATTAGTTATGGCTTACTTTTCACGCTAACAATGCCATTTGACTATATTTTACAAAGAGGTCAAGTTTACTAGGTCAAAAGTTTTAAAGGTTGTAGTTTATGTATATGTCTTAAGAACTTTAGGTTAGAATTTAGAACATGAATATTATTGTTTATAGTCATATTGATTTGTAAACTTCGGCAAAGTAGGTTTTAACTTTATGTTAAAAAATGCTTTCTTTAGTATCACTTTATCCATTTTCCAAGCAAACCAAAGAATTGCGTATCAAATGCCATTTTATATGATTTTCTTGCTTGGCTTTTACCAGAAAATTACCAGTCCAATCTTTTCAATAAGTGGTGTGTTATTTCTTCTATATTATATTTACGTGACATGTACATAAGGAACGATAGGAATAACAGATGAAGTCATTTGTAAGTAGTTAGAAACAAATTAATTTATTTTCAATCACCACTCACTACAAGCTGTCCTACAAACATTAATGATACAAAAAAGAGAAAAACGACATATCTGACAGAGAAAGTTCTATTGTGATTTCTAGGGTTTTTATGGGATCATAAAACACAAAAATTTTCAAGCGAATGTTTCCTAAGGAAAATAATCTTTTTCATACTTTTCTAGGAGCCGGTAAAAATATATATTTACGATGAAATTCCAATGTTATAGTATTTAAATAAAATATATTGTTAGTTCCTAAATATGCTTGTTTTATTAATCATAGAAAAACTTAACATTGAATTCTCTCGTTTTATTCGAAGTGTTCTTTTTCTTTTCTCCAACTCACAAATCTATTATTCATCAAAAAAAATCTCACAAATCTATTAGCCCAACAAACTTATACTGACCCGAGTACTCTCCGTAGTATCATTTCACTTGTCAAAAGTCAAAATCTTGTATAAGAATAATATGAGTCTATTCCATTCCAATAGTATTACGTGTGCAGCATATTTGCATATTTCAATGTGTGATAAAGGGGCTCGTCGCGAAAATTTGTAGTGAGTTACCATTATTAATTATTACTAGTCCCGTCCGAAATGAGGACATTTTCATATGGAGTACTCTTAGAATCGAGCCTATACAATAGAGCGGTCCAATGATCTCTTTTGTATGGTTAATATTTGTGCAAGAAAAAACGACCACACACATGATAAGTTTTCCATTTCGCGTGGGCCATCCATCCTCATTTATTAACCTCTCTCTCTCTCTCTCTCTCTCTCTCTCTCTCTCTCTCTCTCTCTCTCTCTCATCCGCTTAATTTTGAAAATAAAATTACAAAGGCCTCGAACAGACGAATATTAAAAAGTAAACAAATTCTTTCAAGTCTATGAGCAAGTAACGGTCAATATTTGATCTCAACTTATAAGTTTTTCAAGTCAGCTTGATCTGAAATTTATAAAATAAATATAAGAGAGAGTGTGCCAATATGCTCAAGTTTCATCCTTGACATCAATTCCTATTGATTAGAGTTTTCTTAATCAAAATCAGCAAAACCAGAAAATTTATCCAAGGAAGAAACTACTGAACTTAGTTTCATTTTGTGTACGTATATTATATATTTGCAATAGACATCAAGTGGCACTCGCTATATATAGAATATAAAATAAAAAAGTAGTGAAGATTCTCATAAGACATTTTTTCCTTCTCACGCCTAGTTGACTCTAAAGACTAATCACGGTACCGTGCCGAACTTAGCTTAAAAGTTGCTTTCTAATAGGCATGCCCAAATACAATGCAGCCTACAGTTGCCCCTAATAGATGTTGCTTTTCCAACTTAAACTGCAAAAAGATGCATGTACAAGCTACCTAAATAATACATATTCTAACAAATAATTTAACCTAACTTGGTAAACTTTTTATTTATAAATGGCCAAAAATATTTCATTTCATGAGCGTCCACAACCATGAGTACTGTAACAGAGTGAACTAAGACAAGTTATAGATTTCATACTAGCTACCACAAAAAAAATAAAAAATAAAAATCTGATTAAGGTGGTTATCTAATAAGCAATTTTGGTTGTTAATGAGTTATTTGACAATTTAAGAACCTTTATTATAGATGTTTATCCAAATCTGATACGTATGAAAGCTATCTCTTGATTTGTAGAATTACACTCTTTTGTTGGATTTGAGTTCAACTACCTTTGCATTATTCACATCTGATTATGGTGTGGGAGTCTGGGAGATTATTCTGTTTCTAGATACAGCTCACATCATCATTACATGGCATGCAGTTACTAAAATAATCTATCTTCTAATTATTGTTGTAATAGAAAAACAGTCTGAGATTCCGTACAACAACTAATTATTCCATCCCAACAAATATTTAAGGTTCTTCAGAAGATTTTAAGATAGATTTTATGCTTATGTATGAGATTACGCATTCACTAATTACTATTGTTTAGGACTATCTTTCTTCATCGGTAGTCAACACTTAAGTAATTAGAAGATATCTGAAAACCCTTAAGTGAACCCAATAAAATTTCAAGAAGATATTCGTTTGCAATAAAGACACGCATATATAAGCGTATAATTTTTTTTTTTTTTTTTTATCAAGAGATAATTATAATGCTACCGACTGGTTTAGAATTCTCGTAAAAATCCCAACAACAATTAATACGGTGAACTTGGATTCCAGTACTAGCTAGCTAGGTGTTAAAAGGTGAGGAAAGATGAGAGAGAGAACAAATTAAAGACAACCTGCAAGGTTAACTCAAGAAGTTTGAACACTCGCCGATGATTACGGCCATTATCCCTGATCACCACCATATTTTTAAAAAAATAATAATATTTTTTTTTTCTTGTCTTGTATAAGCAGCACATGATCAAAAGTCAAAGTCCACAGCTTCTTTTGATACATAAATAATTTATATTTAAAGTAATTTCATATTTGTTGTTTAGAAATTAAATCCTAAAAGTATAATTGGATTTTGAAACTTTAACGCGTCAAACAAAAAAACAGACAAACCCGGGACTGGACAAAATCAGCCTCGATCTATGTGTGACGCGTCTATTAATATACTAATCATTATTGGGCCGGTTCTAAAAACTTGTGTTCAGATTCAGAATTATGAATAACATTCAAAAAATTGCGCAATTATAAATTCTAGTTAGATCGGTCATATCATGCACACTCGATCCACGCTGGAATTACATTTATATGTAAACGAAACTATAATGTTCGTTGTAAGTTGTAACACCACTACTATATATCTCAACATATTAAATTAGTGGTCTGGATTGGAGATGGGCCGGGCCATAAATAAACTTCAAAAAGCGTTATGTGAAAAGTCCATTCAAGTTCAATTCATTTCATACCGTCAACGCGGAAATAGAATTCCAAGTCAAAAAATTAGAAAGGGCCCATCTGTCCACCCTATCACGTATAGTAATGTAATCTATTTAAAAGCTGGATCCAGGATATCTCTTGAATGGCCCAGCCAAGATCTTTTGAGACAATTTATATACATTTAACCAACTCTGCATTTGCTGAGTTGGTGGGGATCGAGGTGAGATTTTAGGCAGCAGCAAAAGAAGCTATCAATCAGCAGAATAAAATAAAAATACAAACAAAAACTAGATGATGACCCAATGAATTAGCGGATATGGGACAAATCTGAAGAGGATATATATGCAAAAGTTTGTGGGACGCATCATCAATGACCTCCAACTAAAATATCAAATCAAATTGCAAACATATATATATGATATGACAAACATCCGGACCAGTATCAAATCAAATATTATTATTATTATTGCGGATTTAAATAACACCTTTTCAAGATTTCACTGCATTTTCATCGGCCGTTCACTGAAGTTTGATCTCAGCGGGAATTTTTTTGAGCTGAATGGGGGCCCATATATATATATAGGCAAAAAAGGCTTTGGGTTTATCAATCGCTACAGTTGCATCAACTTTCTTCTAAAGTCGGACGCAGTAGAACAACAGGTTTAATCAAATTATTCTTGATTTGGGCCCAACTTGGGCTGTGCTACTAATGTTAGAACAACTTAAACCTCATCTGCTTCAAATCGACCAATATTCAACTAAGCTCCAATACACGAATCAAAAAGGTCTAAAAAACGTCTCATAATTACCCTCAATTTTTTATTCATAGAATGCTTGTATCATTTATTTAATGATTAATCGAAATTGCACCCGCAGTGATTTATTTACTTCTTCTTTCATCATGGGATTAATTGGATCCAATGCCGATTATTATACGTTTTTAATTATAGAAAGTTTGTCTTTATGTAATCTAGTGGTGAACCTAATACAGATCAATTCAGATTTAAGATGAGTTTATTTTTCTTTTGGTCATATAATTAAGCTTGACTTAATTAATTTAATTATGATTTTGTTATGTACTATTTCGGGCCCTATATATGTAGATTGATTCTTTATTTTTGTGTGAAACAAAAATTGAGTGTGTTGATTGACTAAATAAATAAGAGATCGGTCCATATTTGATTTGTTACTAAATAACTATAAATCTGTTTAGATATATAACCAATGGCTTAAACTAATATTGCTATTTTAGGAAAATTAATAAGATCCAGTTTTTATATCCAGTATTTCCCAATTATACTCTGGGGTAAAACTAGTGTTTATCATGAGTCAGGACTATCGGCATGAAAATCACCTTAATTGACCGTATTATTTGATTATTTCTTGGTGGGTGAAGTCGAGTGCTCCAATTCTTCCATTAGAATCATTACCCATGTATTTAGGTTTATCGCTTTTCTAGAACATAATGAATAATAAACGTGTCAATTTATCTACCTTTTCACTATATATATATATATATATATATATATATATATATATATATATATATATATATATATATATATATATATATATATATATATATATATTTGTATGGATATAAAACTTGAATACAACATCTCAGTTTTTTTCATATTACTCCGGTTCTTATACCATATGTGATTGAGAAAGATATATCATATATGTAATACTTATTATATTGAACGCAAATTAAGTAGACATCTGCTGCATGCATAGACTATAAAGCGCTCGAAATTTTATAATTACCACACTTGAAAAATGCAAGAAAAGATTCTTTGAATAATACAGTGATTTTCTGAACGTTCAAGACCCATACATCACACTTATTTTTTATACATGCACTCTTGGCCAAAACAAATAACGCAACATTGCAAGAATTCATCAAATCCAATCCTCTAGAAACTACGAAAAAATTCTTGCATAAATAAAATCTCTGTTGTGTAATCCATAGACATTATAACTACAATTTATCACGCTTTTGATATCAATTCTAGAAAAAACGTGACAATTGGCGACAATCAATTTTATGCACTTTTGAAAATGTTATTTATGCAAAAAACTTTATTGTACAAAATAACACGCGGGCAAATTCAAACACGGTAATAACAATATCCTTTAGTTAATAGAGTTTGATCCCATGCCGCGATCGGCCTTAATATTTTCATTAGAATCGCGTGGAGGGACCCTGAGACGACTTTCATCATCGTTAAGGCAATGGGCACACGGGCTTGGTCCACCTGGAGCAACTCGGTTTGGGTCGCCGCTAAGCAATCGTCGGTTCTCCCCAGCGACTCCCGTAATCAACAAAGCGGCAAAACAGAGAACAATTAAATGTTTCATCGTAAAGAAAACAAATGTTATGCACCTGCAAAATTATTAGAATAGTTTAAGAAGAATGTCAAAACATAAAAATTTAAAAAGGAACATACTATGCAAGACTATATTATAAGAACAACTCATATCATATTGCTAGTAACATAATTACAATATCAATTTCTTGCGTTTGCAGCTTCAGTTCACTCTCCTATAAGTTGTATAATGCTAGGGTCTATATATAGGGGTAGATGAATATTAGAAAATTCCAAAATGAAAAGGATTCATAGGCTCCTGAACCGATAAGTAGTGGACACGTAGTGACTAAGAGCCAATTAACGGAGTGCAATTAAAGCACCTTCCTTTTGTTATGTTCCACAAACAACATACAGTGAAATAATGATAACATGAATTGCTTTGGAGAATAAACTAATTGCATTCGTCCACTTAACACTTGTTTATTGATCTCCTTTTCCAATTATTTAAGCTCCTCTCTTTCTGGAAAAAGCTTACAAATAAATATTAATTGGGAGTGGAGGAGTTGGAATGCTTTTTAGGATTATTAAACAATGACTTCTTATAAATCAGTGTTTTTAATTAGTTGGCGGAATCAAGTTGGCTGGTTTTTGAATTCGCGCTAGCTGTTTTGTGTTGCAATACTTTAATTAAAGAAAGTACTATAAGACTAGAATCTATCAAGTATCAATGTACAGTACTATTATTATGAAAAAAAAACTCTATGCATATAATATATACGCGCGATATGAAAATGTCAATAAAAACTTTAAAAAATCACAAACACGATACCTTTGTATCACAACTATTTATTACTATGATTGTATTCACAAATCATTATTTGATATAAGAAAGTCCGACTATTTATCTAAAAAGTTGAAAATATAATAAACGAATTATTTAATATATATATATATATTTCTTAATTTAAGAATACGCCACCTGATGTGTTCGATATGCATCCCACTTATATGGGAGCCACGTTTATATTTATATCGATGCTTTTATTTAGATGTCGGTGCACTACATTCCTATAATTTGAGAATTTTTAGTATCGAACAGTTAAAAAAACATTATACCAAGTATTTACTTGAAAGTTTGAAATTTAAACTTTATATGGCAGCACGACATTTTAGGTACACGCAAGAGAAAGTATTTTAGGAAAGTTTATAAGAGAACAAGAGAGAAACTACTCGTATTCACAAATAATTGTAAACTGCAAAGTTGATTGATATTATGCGGTGGAGACATGTTTGGTGATTTTGCACCAATTCCCTTCATTAATACTAAAAATGTCACTCTCTCCTTTCTCTTTTTATAGTGGTGAAGAGTTTTTTAATGTCAAGATAACATTTATAAATACATGTTGGACTTTTGGGGTTTGGTAAAGAAAGTATTTTGGGGGTTTCTATAAGGAAAATGCAATTAAATTGCTTGTGCTTACACGTATATATCTATTTCTTTTTCTTTTGTTGAGATGATGTAATATTTAAGATTTGACAATTCTAGGATTCTAATCTAATCACCACTATATTATTCAATAATAATAAAAATAAAAATCATATAATATTTATTAAAAGGTAGATCATGACCATATGTAATAGGATTTGATAACATCCTAATTATCGTGTTATAGTTTCTATGGGTAGTCTAGGTGTGTGCAAAACAATCAATACCGACCATAACTATCGCTGACCGATCGATTGGTACGGTAGTTTTATCGAATTGAGAAAACGATAAGGTAATTGATAGGGGTCAAATACAAAAACCAATTTTGATATGGTATTTATTTTATAGTGCAGTAACCATATATATAGTGAGAGATTGGGGCAAAAAAAAAAAGGAGTGAAGCCAAAGAAATAAACAAGGAAAAACTATTTGTCCTTAAACACTAAAGTCTGAAACTTTCTATACCTCCAGTCAAATGTGATGATGTTGATAATTGATGAATGGTTTAGGATGTTGATTGGATGGTTGTATACGAGTATGTGGATGATTGTAATATGGTTAAATGAGATGTAAATTATTTTAATAAATTATATATTTCAATGTATTGATTTTTGCCGTGTAATTGAATTGTTTGATCAATATTTATATTGTTTGTTTAGTACTATTTTTTTTACAATTTTAGACTCAATTATTTAGACATTATATTACATTTTTTTGTTCTTTTAAAATAAGTAGAAATAAGTCTAAAACCAACTTGAATTGTACCAAACCGGTGTTAGTATATATCGGACTATACCGAGCATTTCGGTATGGTATGCGAAACGAAGATTCAACATACCGATACCGAAATCTCTCCTTTAATTTTGTACTGATAGTACAGTTTTACCGAACCGCACACCCCTGTCGTATTTTGTAACTTTATCAGATATATGGTTATTGTTGGTTTCGGTGATTATTACTCCAAATCAAATAATTTGATACAAAACAAGGGTAAAAGTAATTTAAATAAAAAAAAAAAAGCTGAAACTGATCGATAAATTACAAGAATATTAAATGTAACTCCAAACTATTGAAATTTATTACAGAATGACAAAACAAGTTATGGGTAACATATTACGGCACAAAAATAAAAAAAAAAGAAATAGAAAACTAAGTGTTTGTAATAATTAATATGATTTTTTTTTTTATTTTTAAAATGGCATATTTGAAAATATTTGGAGAAACAGCTCAAATCCTGATATTATGCTACTTAGACTTGTTTTAAAAGAAAGAAAGGCAAAGTTAATATTGTAAACACTAAAAACATAATAGTTATGCGCGCAAGTGTGAATAAATATTTGCAAATACCGCGAGCAGGCTGAGTGGAAATTGGGTTGGGCCAGGCACCGACTTTGACTTCCATCAAGATCGTATGTATATATGGGTTAGGGTTTTACTTAATAAGTTTTGGCGCCAATTCTTTTACATTTCAGTCTGAGAATAATGGATTCAGGAGAGAGGTCAACGGCGGAGGAGGAGGAGTCATCGACCACCGATGCAGAGCTCCTGAAGCGCGCTTGGCGGAACGAGAAGGCTGCACCAGAGATTCTCAAATTCGATCACCATTTAATCCTCAGATCCCAACAACAGATCCAATTAATGGTGTCTAATTCTTATTCTTCTTCTACTTTTATTATATTATTTGATGCTACTAGTAAGTAATACAGATGAAGTCACAACTTGCTTTGTTTGTTTGTTTGTTGGCCATTCATTGCAATTGTTTACTAAACATCATCTCAACTTGTGAAGGAAGAGATGGTTGAGGATTTCAACAAAAACGGTGTTGATCCGCTCACCGTCTCCCTTTATCAGATGGACTTGGATAGAACTATCTTCTTGCTTAGATCATATCTCCGCACTCGTCTCAACAAGGTGGTCTGTCTCCATAACTCTCTATTTCAATCAATTACTTAATCCCATGCATCTCACCTACTTTCATGGCAGATTGAAAAGTACGTTTTTCACATACACAAAACTGCACAACTGTGGAATCGCCTTTCTAAACAGGAACAAATATTTGCCAACAGGTACTAGTAACTAAACCTTTTCTTGTTTAAATATTATTCTTATTTTTCTTCTGTTTGTCAAAGTAATTTTATGTTTAGGTGTGCTGGAGACCTTAAAAATCACCTGGAACAATCTCTACTCTCTAAATTGCCAGACCAGTACCACTCTCATTTAAGGCAATCTGCCGCTAGTGAAGATGACGACATGGGTCAGTAGCTTAGTTTTAGCACTCTTATTCTCATACTTTTAGCTAACTTTACTTCTCAAGTATGTATGCCCCTTGCTTCTTGTTCATAATCTTTTTATGTTATCAAGGATTTCATATATTTTAGATTGGTTCAAAAGAAAATTCTGTTGATATGCTATTTTCAGACTAGTTCATGAATGAAGACTATGAGTATGTTGCACTGCTGCATTCACTTAAACAAACAATCATGTCATGCTTGTATAAAACTCTCATTTGATGCTTTATAATTTATCAGTCTGATGCATATGACTAACTTTATTTTCCCTACATATGTTAGTTCCCGAGCCACAGCTAGATGCCTACGTTGTCTGCAGAAGCAAGAGATTTTTAGGGGCCTTTCAGCTTGATGACGGGTAATATATTACTTCCAACTTTCTAAAGATCATAACTGTCTGCTAAACTATTTGCTGACATTCAAATATCCAACATTTGACAGAGGAGAAGAGCCTGTTACCATTGAAGCCGATGATTTATATGCTTTACCCTACAAGTCTATAAAGCCTCTGGTGGAGACTGGGCAAATTGATCTAGTCTGACTTGCAGAAGAACTTTTGGTTTCTTTGAATATAAAAGAAGCCGATTGAAATGGCTGGCTAGGAAGTTCTTTTATTATAAGCAAAAGGTATTTGTGAGCTGTGCTTGTAATGGCAACATAGTTTGTTTAGCGTAAATGGGCAAGCGTGCTAGAATTGCACAATAAGCTTCCGGATTTGCCCTTTTTCTCTTAAACCAACAAAAAGAGAAACACCTTGATGTATTTCTCTCTGAAGATCAAAGCTGTAATCTATTATTACTATCTAAAACTACTTCCATGCAGTTCTTAACATGCTTTCTGTGGAATGGATAGGAAATCTTGAAACATAGCAACAAAGTGCTAGCAATCATAGCAAATTTCCATAGTATTCTTCTTGTCCATTGAGAAAAACTGCATTATGGTCCTGCTAATGTGCAATGACCCCACACTCTTAGAGACCAAAAGAAACTTCTTTTGCAAATTGTGTTGTTACCAGTCTCTGTGTACCGTATTATATAAGAATCCCTTGGCAATGGTTGACACTTGATACTCGACATTTGTCTATCGGAAATCTGAACTATTCCACAATTTTAAGTATAATACGATGGCACAAATTTGAAGATGTAATCTTGAAAGTCCGTGGTATAAGACTCAAGCACCAGTTATAAAGGTAAATCTGTACTATGCACTTTGCACCTCTCTGTGTTTTGGAGTTTTAAGAGGATTGATAATGGCAGATCTTGGAGATGAAAACGTGTTTTAAGTAACTTCCGACTTACCCAGGGTGCAAAGAGCCAGGTGATAATATGAATATAAAAGACTAAAATGGCCCTTCTAAAACTCACAAGCACATACTGTGGTTCAAATTGCCAAACTTAAACAATTTGGTGGTGCAAAATGCCTATTTCTGTATTATTGAGGTGCCAAGTGTCACAATGTGCTAATTTCAGGGGCAAAAGTGTTAATTATCTATATGCATAACTAACGTCCAGAGATTGATGGAAGGCCTCTTGAAAAAAAGGATTTTCCCACCATTTTTCACGGATACTAATTTTTCTGATTAAACATTCAGTTTTTCATGAACGGACATATTTTCTCTTGAAACCCTTTCAATATGGTTATCTAATCCAGTAGACAAGTTGAGCTACTTAACCTCATCCGAGGATAAAAAAAACTTTTTATCTTACCTAAGTTCTGCAACTAGAACAATGAATTTGACCTCTTTATTTCTGCTTGTCACATTAATCTTGTTCCTGAATTTCGTGCATGGCTTCTCCTTAAATAATGTGATTGATTCCCCTATTCTGGCACAAAAAATGGGAACTAATCGTACAATAACAGTCGATGTAAATGGAAAAGGAGACTTCAAATCCGTGCAAGCTGCCATTAATCATATTCCAAATGGGAATTCTCAATGGATCATCATTCATATCAGGAAAGGAGTTTATAGGTGACTTTCCCCCCCCCACAATACTCATATACATACTAAGCATTTCAGATCCCTAATGCTAATTTATTGTCCCATTCGGATATTAGTTTTTTATCGAACTTCTATGAATTTAAACAAAATATTCTGTAAAATTTCAAATTTATTGCAGAGAAAAGGTTAGAGTACCGCGTAACAAACCTTATGTATTCATGAAAGGCGATGGAAGAGGGAGGACGTCTATTGTCTGGTCCCAAAGCTCAGTTGACAATTATGATTCTGCTACTTTCAAAGTTGAAGCTCCACATTTTGTTGCCTTTGGTATCAGCTTCAAGGTTCAATTTTTCAAATATCATTTGTTCTGTTTCAATATGAAATGGCAAAAACTTTCTTGTTGTTACAATGTTTGATGATTTTGTAACATTGACAGAATACAGCTCCTACCCTGGTTTCTCACACTTCAGAGAGTACCAAGTCAGTAGCAGTAGTTGTTGCGGGAGACAAGGCGGCGTTCTACCAATGTGGATTCTTTAGCAACCACAATACCCTCTTCGACTACAAAGGCAGACACTACTATGACAACTGCTACATCCAGGGATCCGTTGATTTCATATTTGGACATGGACAAGCCATGTTTCATGTGAGTCTTACGTATTATCATACAGTATTAAACATTAATCATTTGCTCTTCTCATGCATTTGTACTCAAATTCTAGAGTGTTCGTATGACTTAATGAAAACAGTGGACTAAAGTCAAAAGGACTTATTCTGATCTTAATTCTTATGGTTTAAATGAAGGATTGTGAGTTATTTGTGGTGACAAACTGGAAGGACGAGATCAGGGGATCTATCACAGCGCATCACGGGAACAGCCAAAGTGAAAATAGTGGGTTCGTATTTATGAAAGGCAAAGTTTATGGGATTGGAGATGTGTACTTGGGTAGAGCCAAAGGGGCACATTCCAGGGTAGTTTTTGCAAATACATATTTGTCGAGGACGGTTATCCATCATGGGTGGAGCAACTCGAGTTATCCAGGCAGTACAGAGTAAGAAAACTTGTTGCATTTTACTTTCTTTATACTTTGTAGGAATGAGTCTCGTCATGTGTTCATTCTTTTTTCTTTTTTCCATGATAGTCTGTTTTCTCAAGTGGTTTTATACTTTTTATTGCATTCTGATGCTAGTAATGTTTGTGAATTGAAACAGAAAGTTATTCCATGCGGAGTACAAATGTCACGGACCGGGATCTGATTCGAGAAAACGGGCACCGTGGTCGAAACAACTGAGTGATAAAGAAGTTGCACCTTTCATGTCTATAGATTTCATCAAAGGCAAGGAATGGCTGCCGGCATGGTTCTCAACTGCATCTTTAGTATATTGATAGTCTGCTTTGTAAACCAGTAGTTAGTTAGTGCATTTTTTTTTTGGAGCAATGAATGTAAATAATGTGATAATTTGTTATCGCTGGGTGACAGACACAGTATGTATGTGTAGTGTATATGAGGTTAGTGAGGTAGAATATATTGTTGACGTTAAGGAAATATATATGTTATAGTAGAGTATTGTAGAGTGAAGTTGCAAAATTTGATGTTATTTTAATTTAGGGTGCCAACCCATCCCCACTTTTGCATCATGTGTTTAAACATTAGTATAATGGAAAACGAATATAATTAACCATGATAATAAGAATAAAAAGTGGGTTGGGTTACCCGCAAGGCAAGGCACGAGCCGACCCAGTGACAGTCTATTAAATTAAAAAGTAAAGCCCATAGATAGTTGAAGGAAGCCCATAGAGCCTAGGGCTTAAATATCATCATAATCATCATAATAATTTGAGAGAGAGAGAGAGAGAGATTTTTGGAAGAAAAGATGGAGGTGGGAGATGATGTTGGAGTAGAGATGGATTCGAAGGATATGCAGCAGCAGAACAAAGCCCTGGACAAACTCACCGATCGGGTCGAGGATCGCCAACTCGATTCAACCAGAGTCCACCAGGCCATGGCTTCTATTTCTGCATCTAAACAAGCTGATATTCAAGCTGCCAGATTCAGGTCCCTCCCTTCACTTCACTTTTAAAGACAAGATTGCAAGATTTTTTAATTAGGGTTAGATTAATTGCAATCTCCTTATCATACATTTATTCTTTATGGGGAAAACCCTGAAGATCTGTGCTTTTCGTTGGTTCGTCTTGTTATTGATTATGGAATGTTGCTGGCAATTATGGTCTTATTTGGCAAAATGAATATATATATATACAGTTTGGTGCTTACCTACTTTTTGATTAGTCACTTTCCTACTCTGCTTGTTTGTCCAGACGAGTGTTGTATTTCAGTTCCCTTACTATATATAATAAGGACTGGTTTTGGTTTGTCACAGGGAGAAAGAATTGGCAGCAGTCAAGATTAATGCTGCCGAAATCGATATCATTGCAAATGAATTAGAGGTTATATAAATATCATCAACCCTTCTTCTGCTTTGCTAATTGCCACATTTATATAATTGACACCTCCTAATCTTGAAAACAGGTAGACAAAAAGGTCGCTGAAAGAACATTACGCGAGCATAAAGGCGATGCTGTTGCTGCCATAAGATCTTTGCTTTACTAACAACTTTGCATCGAAATAAATGTTTATTTGCTCTTCGGAAATGGGTATGCTGAATCTATGTATAACTTGGTCAGCGGAGTTGGATTGAAAGAAAATTATTGCAATATTGCTTGTAAAACCCTGCTTCTGTCTAATTGCTCATTGTCTCACATGTTCAATGCTTATGTTAAACTGGGTTCTGATTTTTAACTTCCTTACTTTGAGTTTTTATGCCCTGTGTTGTGTACATGTTTCAGATTCATTTAATTGAAGCGGTAGACAGATAACCATGTTTAGCAGGTGGATACAAAACTCTAAACATCATCACAAAAAATAATTATGTTCTATTCTTGACAATGTGGAAATAAAACTGTCATTCCGTTGCTAGATTTGTGTAAAACTAGTAATATTTTGCCAAACATCCAAACCAAAGTTCAATCCTTGGCATATTGAAGAGTTTTACATTATCGATACACCTATTTTTCAGGGATGGTAACAGGCACGATCCTTGCAAATTATCTAATTATAATAATTTCCTACTATTAAGTAAGTACAAAACATTTCGTCAGATTTGATTTTTATTATTAGAAAGAATAACGGATAGACTCTCTCTCTTAGGTTTCTATATATATATATAGACAATATAATATATTTTTCAATTAAATCTTATCCTTAGATTCTATTGCTGGCCTGAACTACGATGACATTCCTAACTTTTATTCAAATCACTAAGCACTCCAAGTATTAAAACTTGCATATATAATTTCTCTAAAGCATACTATTTCAGATGGCTTCCAGAATTGGCATTGGTAAAGCCCATGTGGGGAACAAGAAAGATACCTATTTCACTCTATGAACTTTTCGAAATTATCATTCAAATCTCCTAAAAAGTGGCTCAAAACAAGGACACGACGGAGGGACAGTAACATACAAATGAATTCACCATAAATAATCATCCATAACTGCAAATTTCACAACACACCTTCCATCAATGAATTCCACTTTCCAATCCTTCATAGCAAATTCCTACCTCTACACGTTTATGCCCGACACCACTAGTAATTTGCAGTGAAATCTCTGGCCATCAAATTCTTCCAAAGGATTGCTAGAATTCCCTAAAAATGTTGATGTATCTCTCGGAAATTAAACAAGAAACATCAAACATAAATTGCCTTTTCGCATCTATGTTTCTTTTTGTCCGGCATCTGCAGCAGCAGCACGCCCAGCTTGTAACTGAATCGCGTATTGTCTCTGCAGATCTTTAAGCTTCTCCACAAGTTCTTGAAATGAAGGACGGCGTTGTGGTTCACTGAGTTTGATATGATAGATAATTGACCAGATCAGTGGGATGCAAATACAACAAAAGATTCAATTGTTCAAGAAGAAATGAAAAGAAATTTTAATTTACGGATGGATAATTACATCTAAATTTCTTGAAGTTTGGTTCTAATTACAGAAAGATCTCTTAAGGTTTGAATAATTAGAGATACACCTTGTAAAACTTTAGAAGCACTAACAAATTGTGAGTGTTTGTAATATTTATCAACCTTTAAGAGGTGTCTCCGAAATTAGTGAAATCTCAAGATAGCCTATCTGGAATATTTTTCCAACTTTGAAGAAGTGATTCCGTAATTGTTCATCCAGTACAGAAAAATTATGTTAATAAGCCAACCTTCAGGGGTGTAAATGCAATTATCCCTAAATTTTAATTAAAGAGGACTTACCAACTCCAAACATCTATACTACTCAAGGATTCAGATTCATCATTCGTTCATAAAAATAGTAAAGCTCACATAATTATTCAAATAACCACAAACCTGTCCCAGCAGCTTTCTATGATAGAAGCCCACTGTGGATCAACATCCTTTGGTATGTCCAGGCGTTGGTTCATGAACCCTACTGCACCAATAACCTGCAAAAATCCTAGACAAAATTGGTTGTGCCTCGAGAAGAAATTACAACAGAGTTTGCCAGCTTCCCCGCAAAATTACCTAGGTCAAGTCTATGTTGACCTCACAATTGTTTCAGGAATTAAATTTTGTTGCTATAATTATATCAGATCACAATTTTTTGAGTGACCGAACAAAACAACAATCACAAGGTCCAAAAACCTAGTCTAGGTAAGAATGACTGCTCTGTGGATATCAAGTCTTTCACTCGCATATCAACTTATTACAATAGTTTTGCGACTTGGACAACAAGGAGAAAAATGAAATTCATTCCGACTAGTAAGTAGGAGAGAAACTATACCTGCATGGAATTGAGACTATCCCAAGGAATCTTTTGGGTAACAAGTTCCCATAGTATCACACCATAGCTATATATATCGGCCCTGGTCATCTCAAACAAGAAAATAAACAATAGTTAGATCCTAAAGGTTAAATTATCCAACTAACTATGTCAAGCTCAATTTAGATATAAAAAATTCACTTAGCCATACTTCTCATCTGAAGGTTCATTACGAAGAACTTCTGGAGCCATCCACTGTGGCTGCATTATGAAAAGTACGAAGGTTATCAATTTTCAAATAATTTTCTGGTCATGAAGCACAAAAAGAGTTGGAAATTAATGTATCTGTAGAAACAGAAAGAGGTTATAGGGGCCGAATAAATACCGTTCCTTTGCCTGTCTTTGTTGTCAAATAAGTGTCATGTTTAAGACGTGAAAGACCAAAGTCACCTACCTGTGGAGAAATTTTAATCCGTTCAAGTTTGTCCGAGCATAAAAAGCAAATCAAAGAAAACTGAATTAACATGGAAAAGTGCCCAAAAGCTGACCTTCACAGTCCAGTTTTTGTCAACAAGAAGATTTGAAGACTTCAAATCACGGTGAATGATAGGCGGACTGTAATGATGAAGATAATTCATACCTCGAGCCTGTATACAGATTTACAATTCAAAACAAAAAATGACGAAACAACTATTGGAGAACAATCCGAAAATTCAGCTAACTACAACGAAACTTACAATATCCAAAGCCATGTGAACACGGCGTCTCCATTCTAATTTAGATGCATTCCTTTGTAATAACCGGAACAAACTTCCACTGCATAAGATGAAAAGGAAAATTGAACGTCTGTCACTCAGCTAAGTTTCTAACTTAAGGACACTTGATGAATAGACATCACGCAGCTGTCTGAATAAATATTGGCTTACTGATTGTGGTTATGGAATAAAAATTTATTTAAGGTGAAGAAGAACATCAAATGGAGGAAAAGGCTAGTAGAGGCATACCGTGGAAGAAACTCTGTAACAATGCAAAGACGTTGAGGTGAAGTAACTGCACCCATGAAGAGGAGAATATTTGGATGTCGGAGTCTTTTCATAAGTGATACCTTCAAAACCAAAGACCAAAATCTTAAAAATAGGCCAATATCATCTGAGAATTCCAATTTCAATAGAATTGTTTCTTGTGTCACATTTCTTCTTTCTCTTCATGGTAATTACTTTTTATTTTTTTCATTTTCTTGGAAGGGGGTGGAGTAGTACTGGGTGGGGGCAGATGCATCTCTAGCATCTCTAGCAATAATATTCACCATCAAGTCCAATTTATCAAGCACAAATCGTGTTCCAACCCTATTATAATCACAGGGCTATCTTTTTGGCTAACTGTAAACAAGTCTATTATGCAAGTCCCGGCATGTCGCTTTTTGCAAGAAAATCTTGGTATCTGAGCTATGATAAATCCATTACAAGCACTCAAAATACAACTTGAAGTACAACAAGGGAAGCACAGAGGAAACAATAACAGTACACATACTGACCTCCTGTCTGAACGAGAATATCACATCATCAGAATATTCTTGTCTGGAAAATACTTTGACAGCGACATCCTGCGGATCATAGAGGATTAACATCAACACTTATACGTATAGAAATAAGAAAAGATCCAAACAGGAGAGTAACACTTGTGCATAATATAATTTCTTCTTTTACAGCTTTCTTCACTGGAGTGTATTGTATAAGCATTGAGGAAGAAGTGTTGGCTGTAAATCAAAACTACAAGAAAGGACTGCTACAGCATATAATCAAATTCTGCTGCGAAAAAAAGTAATCTTTTGGTGGCTTTTAATAGATAAAAATTAATTAAAAGACCAAACTCCCAAATCACAGAAGAAGAAAAAAGGGGACCAAACTCCCACATACTTGTGGTATAATTTCTACATAGAATTGCTCTCACTGCAGTGTGTGGGGGTGGGTAGGGACAAAGCAGCGTATTTAGAAGAAGAGACAGAGAACATACTGATCCATACCACAGAGCATGATATACAGTTCCACAAGAACCTGCAAGAAAGTATCAACAAATATGTAAGAGAAGAAAGATGCCATATAAATAACAGCAAACTGCAACACTGGAAATATTCAATTCCTTTACATTTAACAAATATGAAATACATTATATATTACTGACAAAAGATTTTGATCAAATATCTTAAATAAACTTCCATTTTCATGCCTCCGAGTAATATCAAGGACTAAAGAGCATTTACAGAGGACAGTGAGAGCTCCAAAACAATCATTAGTGGAACTGAAATGTACTGACCTTGCCCAATTTGTTCTCCAATAGTCAAGTCTTCCCACAGGATTTCATAATCCAGGCAGTCGCTATCTATGTCAACTTTATTAACAGCACTACTGCTGGTACTTCCACAACTACTGGCACTGCTTGTGCTATTAACATTTACCGAAGATGACCAAGATCCCGGAGCATCACTGTTACCCATTCGATTCACTTCACCAGCCTGATTTTCCGATTTCGATGTGGGGGCAACAGTCTTTTGCTCCCCCGACTCATTTTCTTGGTCATTCTGCAACCATGGCCATATGAAACGGGAAGACTTTGGTTCCATTCCGTCACGTTCATTTCCTTTCCAAGGCCATGACAAGTTTTTCTTGCCAATCCAAGCCTCCGCCTTTGTCCCCAGGATCTTAGAAATTCCAGGTTTCCCTTCACTCTCGTCACAGGAATCTCGGGATGGTTTGCCTGGGGAATTTTCGTCATGGCTAACGCCAGAGAACACTCCAAATGGAGAGGGATGCATATCTCCCCTGGGAGTACTAGCCCCACTTGAAGCCCCATCCTCCCGATGGTCATACATTACCGCATCTGAGAAACCATGATCGGAATGAAGGCTATCGCCACTGCCACCTTCGTAGCTGTCTGCAGGTCTCATTTTTGACTTAACTTTGTTGCTCACTTTAGAAGCCTATTCGAAATCTGGATGAAGTTAGCATATACTACATATAGGGATAGTTATATCTCCTAAAGTTTCAACACAGAGACACCCCTTAGAACTTTAGAATATGAAAAAGTACAGTTCCTACTAGTAACATTCTTAAAGCTTCAGGGGTGTCTCTTTCGCTATTCAAACTTTAGGGAGGTCTGTTCCATAAATCTCTTATGTATCAAAAATTTTAGGTAATTCTTCAAACACTAGGAGTAACTTTTGTAACCAAACCAATTATCCCTAAAAAATATTACAATAAAACTAGAATACCCACCAAATTTGAGAGCTTCGAAGCTATTGCCGTTTGTAGTGGCTGTTGAGGATCAAGTCCGAGTTTGGCTGAAGCAATGCCTCTGGTCCTACTAAAACTCGAACTCGTCTCTAAATTTCTTGCTTCCGCGGCTGCTGCATTTGCTTCTTGAAAAGGTTTGGAATCACCTGAAACACATATAATTCCGACCAAAGTCCCATCGTCATCATAGAAAGGGGTATCAGTTGCCACGACTAAAAACCTATTCCCTCTTTTATCTATAACAGGAAACTGGCCGGTCCAACTTTCACCCATTGTCACACGATGCACAATGTTATTAGCCACATCCAAGTCACGAGGATCAATCAGTAGATCCATGATGTCCTGCCCTAGAGCCTCAGCGGCTAAATATCCATAAAGATTCTCTGCACTTCTATTCCTGCAACGCAAACAAAATACAATCTCACTAGAAGAAGAATGCTAAACTACTAAGCATCAATATCTAAGCTTTTCAACTTAAAAGTAGTATCAACATAGCATTATCAAAGAAAGGACTACTCCAAACTAACCAGTAAATAATCCTGCCATTAAGATCAAAGATATGAACAGCCTGGCCCATTGACTGCAATATATTCAAGTAGTGCTTATCCGTAAAGTTATCCCTATTACGACTCTCCCTCTGCAAGGGAGAGGAATGGCGGAAAGACGCGGAACCTCTCTTCCAGGCGGAGGCGGCATCTGTCCTCCGCCTGGGAGCACGTTGCGGAGAAATGGAGTGCGACCTGTGCTTGCTGCGACGATCAGCGGCCATAATCTCAGCAGTGGAAGTGGTCATAAGCTTAGACATCTCGTGCTTCAAGTGGGCATGACCTAATTCCAGTTCTTCAATCTTCTTTAACAACTCCTCTGCTGGAGGTGCCGCCGCAGCAGCAGGCGGAGGTGATTGTGCTGTTGCCCTATTATTCTCCATACATACACACCTAAATCTTCAAGATCAAAATCAAACCTTAAAAATCGAATCTTAAGATCAAGGGAATTGAACTAATAATAATGAAACGAGAATATCTCAAGTTTCGTTGACCCTTTAGCTAGCTCCATTCAACCCAAGAATGGATTGGATCTATCACAAAGATCACTACAACTACTACTCCTAGTCTTTTCTTCTAAATTCAAAAAGAAAGAAGAGATTAGATGAATAAAAGTAGTGTGATTTTGCCTCCTCTAAAAACAAACAAACAAACACCCTTCCTTTTTCAGTTTTGGCCTTTTCTTCTCTTCTTATCTCACTTCATTTTTAAAACCAACAACAGTGTGTGTGTGTGTGTCTAAATTCTAACACCTACCTTAATTACTCTTTCTTTCTCTTTACTTTCTTTCATTATTTTTTTAAGGAACTTATTATTATCTCATTCAAAAACCCTCTTCAATTATTTGAGTGGTCAAACTCTTAAAAACTTCTCCTGCTGCTCAAAATACTTTTAGCCATAACACTTGTATTTCTACTTTCACCAATTTCTTACTTCCAAATTATTCATTTATTATTATTATTATTATTTAAAACCATGAATTGAGAAACTCTCCTCTTTGTTAGGTTTTTCTTGAAAATGCCATGAGCTATTTATTATATATGGATGGGTTCTTGATCTTTATTAGTTTACAATACACGGGTTTGACCGCCAAACAAAACCCACTCTTGATAATGGAGCGTGTAAACCACGTGCTACAATCATGGATTACTGTGAGGGCCAACACCAAATATTGTACAGAGTTAACTATATTTTGGGTTTAATTACCATTCACAAGTAACACTAACTAACTATCTCCAATCCCACTAATTATTATTTCTCCCCACATTTTTCAGCCTCACCTCCTTTGCTTTATTTTTTTCTCTTTTTAGCTAATTAACATGCCGAGCTTTTATATTTTATTGCATAATAACTACGTACAATAGGAGAACTCTTACATAAACCATATAAATTGCAAAGCAATCACGCAATATGGTTATTTTTTCACAGAAGAAAAAAATTAAAAAGGTTCGGTATTTATTTTATAATTAGTATAATGTGTCACCAACGATTACTTAATTTGATGCTTAAAATGTTTTTTCTTGGACTAGGTACAACTTTATCTCATTGAAATAACTACTAGAGGGTGACATGATGTTAGGTCAAATTATGTGGTTGTTTTGCAATGATTATTTTTACCCAAAGTGATCAGAGAATCTGTTGAGTTAACTACTTAACGTGTGACTCCAATTTGCTTACCTTTTCAATTGCCAGCCCATATCCTTTTTCCTTGGACCAGTTCAACGTCACCTAAATAGTAATCTCAAGCAATTATTACTTTCCAACTTGATTAAATGACTCTATCAAACGCCCAAAAAAAAATGTCTTAACATTTATACATTATTTTGATGTAAGTATTCACAAATTTAATATGAAGTTCTTGGACCTATATACTTTAGTTGAATTATAACGCATTAGTTTTTTTTTATTTGTCGTGGCCTATTATATTTTAAATTATAACGCATTAGTAATTTTTTTTTGTCACAGCTTATTATATTTTAAATTATAATGCTTTAGTGTGTCTTAACATTTATACATTATTTTCAAGTTACTACGTCCCGTAACATCGTGTTAAAATGTATAGTTGAATCCAAAAAGATATAATACATTGGTTTGCGTTAAAAGAACTTTTGACAAAGTCGGTCTGGTGTTTAGTTATTAATAATGTGATTGTTGAAATACCTGTCACATGTGGGATAGATAGAGTAGCTGGGAGGTTAAAGGAATATTAGTGTCTTAATCACTGAAAGGAGAGTTAATCTTTTGCAATTGAAATGTCTATGGAAAAGTGTATTAATTGTGCCAGTTATGGAGGAAGCAACTTGGCTTTCCACTAGCAATTTTCGTGGATATTATTAGTTATTACCACCCCTCAACCCCCACCCAACCAACCCACCCCTAATTTCGTGGAAGAGCAACCACACAAAAGTTGAATTATTATTCACTTGCTCAAAAAATAAAGAGGAATTATTAAGCTCTTGACCTCTTTCGTTCTCGTTCCCAGCTTGTTTCAACTCTAGCTGTACATCACACTTTACAACCAAGTTTTTTGCAGCCACATATATTAATTAGAATGTAACTCTCATTATCTTAATAATATGTCGCTACAAAAATTTACTTTACGGCCACCATAAATGCTTAAACGACAATTATTACAAACTATTATATGCATAAAAGACATTACCTCTTTTATAGGGAAACACTATATATATATATATATATATATATATATATATATATATATATATATATATATATGCAACGTCATGAAAATGCCAAATTTCGTACTTCGATTTGTACTTTTCTTGCAGAAACTAACAGGCCGAACATTTATTATTCATAGCAAATACGCAATTTAAATTTTATAAAATATATAAATAGTCCAAGGGACACGTTTAGAATATTGATTAAAGTCCATTTATTAAGCTTCCACGAAAAAAAAAATACATGTCTTTCGTGCCGAATCAACATAAAAATGTATAAAACAAGGCCTGCTATTTGCTTTGTTAGAAAAAGAAAAAGAAGCGCACAAACCACTGCAGTCATCCTTTGTGCTTGTACTTTTTTTCGTGCACGACCTGCTTAATAAAGGGATGCATATATACAAATAATTAATTATTAGGTCAGATGGTGCCCACAGACATCACAAGAATTAAAAGAAAAAACAATAAACATCAAAAGGGACCTACCTACTTTTCCCATTTAGTCTAACAAAAAATAAAGAATAGTTCAAAGCAAAAACTTGGCCATTAATAATTTACAGACAGATTATCATAATTATCTTTTTTTTAACAAGAGAAAAACCATTTATTTAGCATAGTAAAACTGTTTTAGTACATGGAACAACCTAATGAGAATTGCAAGAAACAACAGTGCAAATATCAATTAACAATATAGGTTGTAGCCAAACTGGACAAGTTTCCCACATACTATAAATTGAAGATGGAAATGGGGCACCAGGACTGTATGTCATGTGGTCAATATGACTGCCATAACTCCAAAGACTTGCTAGGGCATCTATCATCTGATTGATTATCATAATTATCTTTGAATAATCAAACATAGCTTACAATTTTCAAGATCAACAATTCAACATGATAGAGCAGACTATCTATTTTTTATATTCTTAGAACTTTAGGGTACTTATTGAAGCTTGTTAATATTGTACGTGAGTTAAATCTATAGATATAGATTTAACATGCTCAACATACGCATATCATCTCCATCGCCCACAAAGGCCCCAAACACGTCGTTTCCCTTTTCCTTCTAGTATATAAATATATATCCAAAGCAAACGCATCCTTGCATCTATATTAATTTATTTATGTTAACAAAGCTGACAATCATACAAGAATAATATCAATAAAACTACAGTGTTTATCCACCCAAAGTCAAATGGTTTTTTATTTACCTTTTTGAAGAGTAAACTAAAAGCTTAGTACATGAAGGAATTAAACCATAGACATGCATAGATCAGCTTTCATTTTTTTTTATTTTTTATTTTTATGTCCGTTATCAATTTTCGTATGATCCGATCATCAACCAATCAATTATGTAGTAAGAATCGAGAATTTCTATGATCCGATCATCAACCAATTAATTATGTAGTAATAATCGAGTAAATTCGAGTGTCTACGTTTATCAGACTACATATAGCACTGATATCAATAAATTAACGAATTGACTTTATGCTGGAATGGTGTACAATGTTTAGTTCTAAGTTTTAGGACGAGCTTTCTATGATAATGCATAATTTCCACTCATGAAGTTGATTCAATGGTATAAACCATCAAATTCATAATTTATAAGTTGTACGTTCAAATATCATTTCACTCTATTTCTATAGGAGAGCTTGGACACCAAGGTTATGAAACTAAAAATAATTTTAAACACTTAAAAGTCAGAAATGTCCTTTAAACTGGTATAACAAATTAATTGGCCAACAAATTAATATAAAAGGTTCTAAGGAATTTAAATTAAAATTATAAAATAAAAGAGGATAGTCATCCCCCATTCAAATCCATGTATACCCTACCCCTCGAAATTGTTCGATCACGCGAACCTACCAGCGACATAACAAGGTGGAGGTTCGGCAGAGATGATTGGGGTGGAGATGATGGGGGTGTAACAAAAATGTATTTGTTTGAAAGATAAGCTATAAAACTTTAACTATGTGAAACTTTTAAGGGATTCAAAATATAACATACATATCTTGAAATAGAAAAAGAATTATGTCGGGAATTTTTAAAATCTGCGGTCAAAGTCAGAGGCAATTTTTTTCGTAATGTTTTATGTTAATACTTAATATCAAAAAATTCTGACTAACATTAGTTTGTGTCATTACATTTCTTTTTTCAAAAAAAAAAAGAAAACCTCAGATGTATTTATCCGTAATGCATATTGAGGTCAACTTTGGGCAGCTTAGTTAGGTTTGATATGGGCGGCTACAATAATTTGCAGTTGCATTATTGCATCACATAAACACAACACGTACGGAGGCTGTGATTGCCCACTTTCCTCCCTCCTTTCCAATTTCAATTTTCTCGCAAGATGTTTATATAAGAGAATGTGCCCAACCATTCTAGATTATTCTCATTAGAAATTTGTAAAATCAGAAAGTTAAACAGCTGCTGCATGTAGTATAATTATCAAGAACGAGAGGGGTCCACTGCTTATAAATCGGTTAGATCATGAAAAATAATCACTAATTGAGCACACCAATTACCAAACGTACAGCATATAAATACATATTCTGCTAAGTTCTGAGATTATCCATGAATGAGTAAGGGTGAGGTTGGGGCCTGGGGGCCACAAATTAAAATAAGATACAATATTCAAATAAACGATCCAAAGCATCCTATATAGCTGAAACCCTCCAATATCTGGTCTAGATACAGAGCCCCATAACATGAATAATTATAAAAAAAACTCCAAGAAAATGACAAATCAAGAGATCATCTGTAATGTCTTTTAAAATTTTAGAGGTGTCTCTATAATTACCAAACCTAAGTGGGGTCTGTTTTCATACTTCAGGAAGTGCCTCTATAGTTATTATAAACCTCAGAGTAAGTGAAAGTACATATCATAGAGAACCAAAACTGCAGAGGTCAACATAGGGAAGAGCATCTATGGTCAAATTCAGAAATCAGCATCATACTGTATATTTTTGGCAGTCTAAGCACAAGCCAATAGACGAAATTTACAGAAAAAAGAACACATTTCAGCAAAGTGATCTAGACTATTAACATTATAAGATGTAAAAAGTACTAATACATAGTGCAACCACCCTCTCAGGGAGCAAATTTACATATTCAACCATATGCTAATAAGTACACATACCAATAGGGCAAAGACTCGAGAAGATAAACTTTATTGAGCAACGCAAAAGAACCCCAAGAAGCAGGTACTCATGAAGAGATCTCAAAGGCACTAATTATTTAACACTCGACCCCCAAGATTTTGGGGGTGGGGGACACCAAATATACATTGAATAGGTTCAAGTGTACATACATACATACATACAGTTAGCATGATTGTATCCTCGTCAAAGTCCCAATCCAGAAAGCAAAGATTTTGTCCTGTGTCTCTGTTGTTTCCAAAGTCCATTGACGAAAATACACCAATCTGTGAATAATTTTATAGATCAGCGCTATTATAAAGCACACTGAAATCTCAACTTTTGAACATAAGCCGGAAGAGTAATGTGGAATACACTAAGGAATATGTGTTTTTTGATACCCATAATCGGATATTGGTTGGTTAAAACTCGATTTGACATTCTGTGAATTTTTTGGATAAGGAGAGCTGTTTTTGAGAATCAGCCAATACTACTCTAGCCTTTCTGGGGCATAGGCAGATCAAGAACAATGAGGAAATAACATTTTTCTGATTCTCTGATGTATTGAACTTCTCCATTCATAAGCTTTAAAATTTTTCTGCACATGCTTAATCCTAAGCCTTCTTGAGTCGTCCATCGACTATTGTGGAACATGTCTTGGACTATCTCCGGCGGAAGACCTTCACCTGGGCACACAATCCTTTACGTGCAAAAAGACTTGATTATATAACAGCCAAAATGTAATTGATAGTCAAAAAAGATATGATACTTCAAGGCTAACAAAGGAATAGGAAAACACCAAATGTCTGGTATCACCTAACAAGTAGTTTAATATGCTAATCAAGGAGAAAATACTTTTTCAGCGAAAACAACTAGAATCAATGAGCTAAGGCATTAAAAATCAAAGAGAAAGATTGGAGATTACGTTTTATCAAATATGAAGCTGTGTAGTATAATCGAGCCTAATGTAGTATTAAAGACCAACATCACATGGTAACCAAACTTTAACATCAGAATGGTTAAATACTCATCAAGTGAAAGAAATATATATAAAGTTACAGCATGTAGAAAAAATTCATGCAAAAGCTTATACCAACTATTTCGGGTTGAATTCAGTCAAAAAAAAAAAAAGAATCTCTTTCAATCAAAAGCAACTTATATCAAGGAATGTCTAACATACTGAAAAAGGCTTATAGAGGAAATACAGCCTCACAAGATTATTGAAGTCATGAATAGATAACCAGGGATTACCAGTTCACTGTTGACTTACGGGAATCGCTCGTATTCGCTACAAATTTTGTTGTATTCTTGATATGTTAAGGTGTAGAGAAATTTGATCTTGCAACAAAACATGCCACAAAATCTCAATATATATGGGTGATCTACAAAATATTTAGGTACGTTTCCCAAGAATTTTCCTTTTGCATCACACTCTTTATTATTAAGGGATAACTACATCTACACCTCATGAGGTTTGGTTAATCACAGAAACCTTCCCTCCTACTTGAATAATTTCCGAGACATATCGTGAGCTTTGAAAACATGTAAAGATAGGTGGTCTTCTGTAATGTGTATAAAACTTCAATATGGTGTCTCAGTAATCATTAAAAATCTCAAAAGAGTTTATCTATAATTCTTTAAAAAAAAATTCAAGGGGTGCTCATTGGGGGTAGATCTAATTATCCCTTTTATAAGTGTGACTATCATGGGCCAACTTGCCATTTTCCAAAACCAAGGATCCTTAATTTTTAAAGAGTTCGCCAGACAACAAATATTCCACCCCATTACAGATATTATGGCACCGAGGAATATGATTACATGCGAAGAAATGAACGTAACGCACATACCGAATATTTGAATTCATGGATCATAAAATGTCCAAGGGAGATTCTGATTAGTTTCAGTCTATTGTATCAGACATTAATAATTACCAGTTTCGATATGTAGTCATGAAATTCTAATTATGAGTTCATTACCCTCCCATCAGGGCTGACATATATAAAAGTCACTGAACTGATATTATGGAAAAATTAGGAAACAAGACCTACAATGCCAAATATGACAAATAAGAAACGTGAACGTATTTTTACCTAAATTCAATGTGCGCAATAGTTATTCCTTCAGAAATTTGCTTCAAACTTGGTCTAAGTTGAATTTCTACCCACCCTCCGGGAGATGGTGCGTGGCGCACCATGTTAAGTAAAAAATCAGCTATGACCTGTTGAATTCTGATATGATCACCATAGAACACCACAGTCTTGACTTCCTCTGGTATATCACGGATCAACTGGAGACCTCTTTCTCTCAATAATTGCATTACCTGACTAACAACAGCATCAATCACACTCCCAAGTACAAATTCCGCCTTCTCGAGCTCCAGTGAACTACCAGAAAATGAGCCAAAGTTATTTAATACTATCACTAGCTGATCAGTGGTGAAATTATAAAGAATGTACAAGCTAACAAACTTTGAGTATACCATATTCAAGGCAAAAAGTCCCACTAGTTATGAGGATGCAACGATATTTTAGTTTAACAAGCTTCAGTAATTAACAATGCGTGCTCCATATGTGGGGATCTTTTCAATATTCTTGACAGTAATTACCAATTAAAGCAATTGTTATATATTATATACCAGGTAATAAATTTATTATCTGTCTCAAATTTTTTTGGTAGTGATGCTATAATATGATCACAATTCTCAAAATGATATTCAAACAACACATACCCATCCTCAATGTTTTCCAGATCAACATCTTTTATAATCTTTAACATCTGCTTCTCACAAGCGGCACTAGTCTCAAGAAGCTGCTTTTGGTCTTCTGTCAAATTAGTGGCTTCCAAGAGGGAACTAGCAAACTGCAATCCACTTAATGGATTTCTCAATTCCTGACAAATATAAGCCAGCTCTTTCATCTTCGAAACATGATTCTTTTCCTGTTGCCTCTGGACACTTAAAGATTGCTTCAGCTCAGGACTAGCAATCTGTAAGAAACAAAAGGCTCCGATAATCTGGCCATCAATATTTACTCTCTTGTTTGCAGCCAAAAGAGCTTGCACATATTTCCCACTTCGATCAAAAAAGGAAAAAGAAAACTTGTCAGTCTCCTGGCCTCCAATTGCATTATGCAAAACAATCATGAACTTTGTCATGGAATTTGGGCCCTTAAGCCGGCAAGAACTTCCAAATATCTCCCCAACTAACATCTTCCCAATGATATCCTCTTTACTCCACCCGGTGAGTTTTTCCATAGCAGTATTCCACTCGGAGCAACAAGTGTTCTCGTCACAAGCAAATATTGGTGGAATCAGAGGGTTAGGACTATGTACAATAGCTTTGTAATCACCTTGAATGTGGATGAACTTATCCATTACAACTTTTTGACCAGTAACATCCTGACCAACAAAGCAGGCACCAACAATATTGTTTGTATAGTCCTTGCTAGAGCAAGCATTGACCACAACAAATATAGCCTTCTTATGATCTTCAGTGCCAAAGGTCCTTAGTCTTAATTCTACATTCTTATCTTCTTCACCTGCATTAGTATTCCTTTAGTTTGTGTGTAACAGACTCAAATGGCATTAATACTGAACTATACATCTATAGTGAAATATACAGAATTGTACATGAAAGTCAGAAGAGCGAAGAGTCGATAGATTTTGGATTGAAGGTGCCCACCTCTTAGCGCATTAAACAGAAGCTTGCCAGCAATTTCTTCCGATTCTTTGTGGACAAGGTCATGAACCAAGGACTTCCCCATTGCTTCTTCAACAGATAGTCCAGTCAACTGTGCAACTTTCTCATTCCAGCCATTGATTCTGCCTTCAACATCTACAGCAAATATCGGAGCTGTTGCCGTCTCTATCAACCTAACCATCTCTCTGGCTACAGAACTGAGTTCATCCATCCCTCGTAAATCCAAGTCCATTTCCTGAGCCTGTACAATAGCCTTAGAATCACGAAACGAATCTCTTAGAATTAGTTGCAGAGAGTGGATGGCATCCATTTCTGCATTCTCCCATGGCAAACTTCGACTCTTGACCACTTCCAAGAAGGCCTTGAACGAGGAACGGGGATGCATTCTCTGGCCATCATCTTTATCCAGTGGATGATGCTTTGCACCACCCCATTTGACCTCTTTTGCGGTGTGCGAACGAAACCAGAACAAGTAATCAGTTGAAGTGATATATGCAACAGCCATTCCACAAACTGCATCACCTAGAGTGGTTGCCCCAGGATAACCAGCATCAGCTAAACTATCAGTGCTTAAGCCTGTTGAATCCCCATGAGATGCTGACAACCACTCCACAATATCCTTTATTTGTGCTTCGGTAGGTGTTACACCAAGAGGATAGTACTTACCCTGATAATACAATGCAGCACCGTCACACTTGACAAGGTCCAAGATGCTAGGGCGCTGTGTGACAATCCCAGTAGGTGAATCGCGAAGCAACATATCACACAACAAAGTCTGTGTTCTTAAAACATGTTTCTCCAACAATTGCGAGGCCAACTGCAATTCCATATTCAGTTGAAGCCCAAAAGCCTGCATTAGGAATTCACAGGCATAACGAAGAGGGAAAGGAATGCACCGAGCAGAAGTATGATGGCCAACTACCAAGCCCCATAGCCTCATTGAATTTCTTCCTCCAACACCATCTTCATCACTTCCATTGATGATAACGGCCAGTGTCAAAGAAGCTATCGACCCCATATTTTCCATGTACTGGGCGTGGCAACCGTGAGGAGCCCTGAGTGTCGAACCTACCAGACATAAAGGTTGCATTAATGCTTCATCTTGGAAGACCCGAACAGGGGTTGCGTGGCAGTCCACAATCATCCTAACTCGATTCTGCTTAAACAAGAATCTAGAAGCTTGTGGAATATCTGTGGCAGGGTAATGCAAACCGATGTAGGGCTCTAAATCTGATCTCTTACTCTCAGCCACAACCTCACCATGCTCGTCGTCGTGAAACTTATAAACCATAACCCTATCATACCCCGTTAACTCTCTCACGCTTTGAACCACCGTATCGCACAAAAGCTTAATATCGCCACCGGGGAGCGACTGCAAATGGGAAATAGCCCTGACGGCGAGCTTCTGCGACTGGACAGCCCCAGCTATGGAAAGAGCAGGGTCCTCTGTTCTTGCAGGCTCTAAATCTATGACTATTCCCACATCAACTCTGTGCAAAATGGCATAGAAGGGCTTCCCTGAATTCTTGGAATGAATCCAAATGGGATTCAACAACGTAATTTCCCTAGCTCCAAACGCCCTTTCCAGCAAAAGAGAGCTGGAAGGGGTGAAAAGAGTCCTGACATCAGTCCCAATTGTCAAAATCTCCTCCAAAGTTGGAACTGACTGGGGGGTTAAGCCGAGCATTTCGCAGGCGTTCTCGGAAAAAGCGATGACACGAAAAGTGGACTCGTCAGCAGCAATGGTACAACCAAAGGGTTGAATGTGGCCACCACGCTGTATTTTGGACAAATAAGCAGTGATCTGCTGCTCAGGAACGGATTGAAGATTGCTGCTAGTCCATATACTCTGTGAATAATCAAAGGACTTTCCAGTCTGACCAGATTGCTCGAAAACGGCATGGAGTCTAGCGTCGACAGTGAACTGAGCAACAGCCTTGCTCATAGAAGAATCGGCGCCGCCTCCTCTAGAATTGTTGTTATTATGCTCACCACCAACATTATTATTGTGATTATTAGTATGAGTAGCCATTTCTTCAAACACCTTGTTGACAAGAATCCTGTTCTTCTTCCTCTTCTAACTGAAATTCATTCATCATGTGTGCTCCAAGTCATCATCAAATTGGTTTCCACTTTCAGTTTAATTATACATATACACTTACTACTACTAATAGTAGTTGTTGGATTTTTATTAGTAGAAAAAAAAGAAATAGACAATAATAATAAAGTCTGAATTCCGCTGTAAATATCATGATATTGATATGCCCTTGTTGTTGTTCTGGTAGTTAAAAGTTAAAACCAAACCTTTTTTGAGGTGTGTGGACATGAACAGAGGATCGTATTCATTCAGTGACGTACGTTATTTGATTGGTTGAGGATGTATGTCGGACTTGGGCCACGTGGCTGGGAACACAATTCACTTCACACACTCCTCATTTCTTGTCTCTTTTCTTACCCAAAACACTTATTATTAAATTAAAGAAAAAGAGACAAGTGGATATATTCTTATTAAATTCTTTTTCTTTTAAATTACATTTTCACCATTCATGTTTCTGGTATCACCTGGCGGGGTTATACGGTATGGTATATAAACAAAATTCATTTAAAACAGGAGATGAAAATCACTTTTTGTATTTTTCTGCCACCCAAAATATTTATATGTATCAAAAACAGGAGATGATAACTAAGTAGCTTTTTTTAACACTCTTACTTTCACATGAGAGAATTACAATTTACAAGTAATGTTTGACTTGTGAGTTGTGTGACTTATAGGTTTTCTTTGATTTATAATGAAATATAACCCATTCAGTTCGCATTAATTATGTTAGCCAATTGGTATTTTGATTTAAAATTTTGGAGTTTAGAAATTTGTGGATAAGTGAGTCTGTTATAAACGATTATAATATAATAGTAATAACTTTATGTGTTGTCTTAGCCACACAAATTTCCATCAACTAAGATTTGTCATGTATGCATCACTACCATATAATTAAAATCAGTACAATGCATTCAAATTTTTATTTTTTATTTTCTAATTCAGTTATATTGAGTTAAAATCGGCAATGCTTCCACATTTTCCACATAAGGGAAACGCACGCACTACAAAGCAACAATATCCGAGTGATCTGCATCGACTGGCTTCAAATTTCAGTTCTGCAACACGGAAAATAAATAAATCATTTTGACTACTCCAACGTGACAATTTTTCATCTTTAAACTCCCGCAAATCTATTATAAGTTAATGAAATTGGACATGTGATGGTTTTGTTCGTTTCGAAAGGGATGCACGTGGGACCGAACCCCATTTTAATTTGTAAAATGTAATTCATATGTAAACTTAGGACTAGAATTTATTTTGTAATCTTAAAATGTTTGTGTTTTTTTTTCTTTTCTGCCACAAAAGAGATGAAAGCCAAGAAAAACGTATACAAACTACAAACGTGAGCGTGGGTGGGGGTGGGGTAAGTAGTGTCCGTGTTTTCCCTGTCAGATCACATACTCCCCACGTGAAGTTCCTCTAATTATTTCTACAATTTTGATCTTATCTCAGGTCCATTGCCCCTTATCCTGACTTAGCATTTTGATTCTTTTATTTTATTTTTCTTCCGGTCCATTGTTTTGTCACTCCAATTCTCTTTATCGTGAACTAGTCCAAATCTTATATACAAGTGTAGAGTCTGAAAACAGTATACCACTCTAGAATCTAGGTTTTAATGCACACCGTATTGAGTAGTTAGAAAATTGAGCATATACACCTTTATCTTAAAAAGTAGTACATCATTTTTAAACAATATATTGAGATGATAAATTGATGTATCTTATGTTAAGGGTATACGCATATCTAGTGGCTACAATTTTATTTTATCAATTGTAGTATGAATTACAAGAGACGAGTGACCATAATTTTTGCTTGACCAATTGTGAACATCTTTATCCAAGTAAGAAATTTCCCAATACTCCACTTTTTTTTTTTTTTTTTTTTTTAATATAAGCTGGACTCTTAATTCTCTTATCCTCAAATGTCGGATCTGTTTTCAGTCTCTAGAGGGAGGAATACATTACTGAGTATATCAACCAATAAAGTTGGAAATAAGTAAAACCAAACTTACACTAAAGAATCTGCCTTTTTAGCATTACAAGTAGTGATTTAACTGAAAAATCATACAACGAATTGGTAGAAGAAAACACATTGACAAGAATCACTACCATAAACTAAGCAGAATTTAGCCCGTTTTCACCTTCAAAATTTTCACTTGGTGTAGAGAACATCTTCCCATGGGTGGCGGTACAGTGGCTGTTTCAGTCTCTTCTGGTCGAACGTGTGCCTGAGTTTTGAAAAAAAGTACGAATCATTCAGACATGGAAAAGTATGCAGAGAACTAAGGAAATTTATACTAAAGAAATAACATTAAACTCACCCAATCAGACCAATTGAACGTGCCAAAACGAAGAGACCGTTAAGGTAACCAATTCCCACAATCTCATCAATTTCTTGTTTAGTGAACATGCCACTCCCGGCAAGAAGATCCAAGAATAGGGACCCGATGGCACCATCAACATTGAGAACTAGGTTGTTCGCTTTTGAAAGAGTGTAAGTTTCTACTTCAACCGCGTATTCCATGTACTTCACGGATGGAAAATTGGTTCGTGCAAAGTGTTGCAGTAATTCTACTCTTTTGTCTCTGTTGTCACCCCTCTTGATTCTTTTGGACAAGAAATAAATAAAATTTCACCAAATTAGAATCTTTAGTTAATAAACAAAAGAAAGAACGTCTCACAAGCAAGAAAAGTGTTCAAGTACTTGATTATTTTCCCAAAGGAGTTTGGAAATAAAATGATTCAATTACCTGTGCCCAATACCAGGAACACGGATGCCCTTCTTTTTCATACTCTCCACAAATTCATAAGGTGACAGGCCCTGAGAAGAAACGGAATGTGAAGCCACTTAACACTCCAGACTATATGAAAAGAGAAAGTGTAAAAAGCCTCTTCAAAATCCACTGATCACATAACAGAAAACTAACCTTATCATAAGCATCCTTGAAGTATCGAGCAGCATCATCAATAGCCCCACCAAATCGTGGTCCAATTGTCAACAAGCCTGTTGGCAAACAGGGTTATTTTTCTCAGCAGTCCAAACCAGAACCGTGCAAATTATTTCAAAAACAATTGGTACATTTCGTGTTTCGATAAGAAAATTACACATCTGCTCATATAATGATAGACACAATTGGATCCATAGCCTATACCTGAAACAAGACTAGAGACCAGGTCTTTTCCAGCCCTAGCCGTCACAATTGTGTTGTGAGCACCAGAGACACAAGGACCGTGGTCAGCACACAACATGACACAAATCTGGAAAATCAATAGCAACATCCAAAAACCAGATGTAAGCAACCTGAACATAAAACTGGAAATAGTGTATGAACATGTACACCCAGACATTCTAAGGAATAGAGCTCATTTATAATGTTGCATGAATATGTAGAATGGTGAATATCAAACAGGGAGCAAAGGGATACTCAGATAACTAAAGAATCACCTCAATAAAACGAGTGCAATACCGAGGAAGGCTCCTTTTGAACCACAACAAAGAAATTACATCACCCACACCTAATCCCTGTTCAACAATGGAGGACATCGGGACACCAGCATAGGTCGGCTCTTCACCTGCCAATAATTAAAAAGTCAACAAGTTTGAGGATTTTGAATTCCCATCAATCTAATATATATCAAAGCAATAAACAAGTGCACTCCATACCCCGATCATCTGAGATCGTAGAAATAATATGTGTTGGAGCTCGAACTTTTCCACTCTTGATTGCTGTGTTCAGATCCTCGGGTATTTGAGGAGGTATTACCTCCTTGACTGGTGTAATCTTTCCCTCCTCAACCTAACAGAAAACATCGAGCATCTAGCAATCAGCTGCTGGAGAATAAGACATAACTAGCTTTGTCAGTATAAGCCTGTTATTTAAATTCGAAGAGTACTCACCAATTTTCCAAATGTTTCTTTAATTGCCCCTTCAAGTGCTTCATAAGATGTGGGAACAACAGCTCCGGCTTCTTTAAGTGCTTGATTCTTGGCTTGGGCAGACTCCAACTCACCACCACTCTTGGCACCCTATTTAATCAAACAAAATCTGATTTAAGACCACACATTAAAAATATCTAGAAAAGAAAGGTATCTTAATTACAGTGTATTTTCTCACCGCATGACCAAATTGTACTTCTGACTTGAAGAGCCGTGCACAAGTTCCACTAACCCAGGCAACCACAGGCTTGTTGATTTTTCCCTGCTTAAGTGCCTCAACTAGAGAATATTCATCACGTCCACCAAGTTCTCCAAGAACAACCATCATTTTAACCTGTTTCAGAGTTAGGAAATAAAGATCCATCAAACCTATTACCCAATGCATTCTGAACAGATGCAGAACACAGAACAGATGGTCGTAATGTATGTTTCTAGATATTAAATTCCCAGTTAAATGTGTCAATGAATTCTTTATGATTAATAAAATGGACCTTTATGAGTCGAATCCTAAATCAGAAAAATATGAAATGCAAGCCTATTAGGTTAATCCCCTCTAAATGCTGTCCAGAGTTTTACATAGGGCAATCTGGGTTAAGCTAGATAAGTTTATGGTGATGGATTCAAGGCATGGCAAAAGATCAAGCAGTTGTATAGCACCAGACCCTCATAGGGAAGAAGCTTCTTGTAGAGTAGATAAAAAGATAAAGAGATATAGCAACTCTTACGTTTACGTTCTGCAATAGTAAGGAACTGTAAACAGAAAAATTTATACGAAAGGACACCTCAGGATCAAGATTCCTTCTACAGGTACTGGCATGAAAATGAGAAAATCCACAGTAATTATAAAAAAAATAACATAATGAAAATCGGAATACCTGAGGAATATTATTAAAACGCAGGACATGGTCAGAAAGTGTAGATCCAGGGAATACATCTCCTCCAATAGCAATGCCTGTATATCAAATTAAACATTAAAATTACATTTCAATCTCACAAAAAAACAATGAAAGATATTGGGGTTCAGGAGTTACAAGTTTTCAACCTTCATAAATTCCATCTGTGACCCTAGCAACTGTATTGTATAATTCATTGGACATACCACCCTGAATTTGAAGATAAATTCTTATTAAAAGGTATATTCAAATCATGGTTAGATATAAAGTACCATGTGCTAAAGTTTGACCAGCACAACATCACTTCAGTAGAGGCTGCGAAAGATAATCTATGACTAAAATCTTATATATTTTGGATAAGCAGAAGAGATGCTTTGAAATGATTACGCACAGATTTGGAGACAAAGCCAACAGATCCAGGCCTGTACAACTTGCACTGTATTATATTATCAATTGTTCCAGCAGTATCTCCTATCTTAAAAGCTCCAGCCTGAACACCTCCAACAGTGGCAGGGCCAATAACAACCTGAAAAGTACTCAAATTAGTAACCTTCAGTAATAACCTTAAAGCCAAGAAAAACAAAACAAAAAAAAAATTAAAGAGGAAAAGAACGCTGTATACAAATTCCATGCTATATTAAGGTAGAATTAACAATAATCAGCCAAAATGACAAGTCAAGACGACTGTCTAGCAGTAGGTACCTTGTTGTTTGCCTTTGCATAAGCAATCAATTGTTTGGTATCGGACTCAGGAACACCTTCAGCTATAATGGCCACAACTTTGATGGTCGGCTGCTTGAGAGCAGCCATAGAAGAAGCGGCAGCACTAAGAAACAAGGATTGCTGTCGGGTTATATACAAATCAAGAAACCAGCGATAATTCTAAATAGATAGTACCAACCTTCTAAATGATGCAAAGTTAATGAAAACATCAGCTGTAGGATGTGCAGCACATGCAGCTTCAATGGCAGAGTGAACCGGGATGGCGATTTCTTCCTGGCCAAAAAAGAGCTTCTGGAATCCCTCAGAACCAGGATTAATGATTCCAGCAACGGAAGGTGTTTCTCTCCCTGATATAATAAATTATAAATGTTACATTGATGATTTGCTGAGAACGCAGATAAAAAGAGGCATTCCCTCATTATTATTACCACAAAGGAAGTCAAAATCAAGCATCCGCTGGATTGGAAGTTGCTTGTAATTGTAAAATAGAGCTTGAGTGGTTTTTGAGAAAAGCTGGCCGGTCGCCATGGCCGAAATCCTACACACCATACACATTAAAAGTTGCCGATACAATGAGATGATTAAGGTTGTATCTACCTGATTTGAGGTGTTCAAAATAGATTTAAAATCTTATCCCAGTTTGGTTTTATATACGTGATATATAGAAGAATTGGCAAGGAAAAAAGTGGAACAAGTAGGATCCGATGATATGATATCGTGTAATAATCCAATCACAGGGATTTAACAAGCGTATGTATGTATGTTGTTGAGTCCAATAATCTAACCCCGCCCAAATCACGCTCTCAATATGGGATTACAAATGAAACCCTAGCCTAGAATTATAATTATTAATTGGTTGCATAACTTAGTTACTCAAGTCAAATTCGAAAAAGGAGGAGGAGTATAATAAGAAATGACACAATAATAATGAAACACATTCATTCACTCATTCACAGCAGATCGATCAAATGGAATTTTGGGCAGATTTGTAAAAATAAAATAAACTCGAGAACATACCTACCTCTGTCAGTAGTAGCGAAGAACAAGGCAGAGCAGAACGTATTTATTTAGGAAGAGTTCGAAATTGTAATGTGGTAATATATATATAGGAGCGAGCGGTAGTGGTAGTTGTAAATAGAATAAGGTGTGAATAGTAAATTCACATACGAGGTGAGGTGAGGTGATGTGGCACTATACAGTTGGCAGTTAGCTCACACGCAGCCAACAGTAATAATAAGTATTTGCTTGGTTTGGTTTGGTGTGTGACCAGACTAATACATACATGTGTGTGTATGTATGTATGTATGTGTTTTCGATTATTATTATTACTAACAAATAAATAAAAGAGGGGAGGGAAGGGCAGGGCAGGGCAGGGCAGTGTGGCAGTGAATGAATGCTTGAAAGAGAGAGAAAGTTTGTTTGTTAGGGTGTTGGAAGGTAGGTGGATCCAGTGGTGCCCTTCACTCTTGCTTCAATGGACAACTTAAATAAATCTCATCAAATTTAATTTTCATTTCATTTGCGTCTCATCTCATCCTAAATATTTCACCAACACCCAGAGTACTAAAGTTTCTTTAACATCATCTATATATGTAACATAATACTCATATGAGTATGACACATGTTACATAATAGTAATATGAATTTATTTCTTTGATTTTAAGAGACATTTCCAACAGCCAGAGTAATTAAGTTTCTTTAACATCTCAATAAATTTTGTATTTTTTTTTTAAATGCCCATCAGAAAATAATTTTATTTTCATAACAAAATTAAAATATAGTAAAATTCTTTTTTTTTCCAACATATTAATGTCATTGCGAGTATCACCTTTACAGCAAGAAATTGAGGATCTATCCTATATAGCTAACTCGGTTGCATAAATCTTTTCAAATACCCGAGTCAAAAATTGATAATAGAACGAGGATATGGCAAAATCAGTTGCATAAATGTCATTAATCATATTCAAAATGATGAAAAAGTTATTGTCTGAATACCTAAAGGTGATATAACTGATAAATATCCACTTCGATTAAAGTATGAAAAATTCAGTATCACTCCTGTTACGCCATTCATAATTTTCTTAAAGAAATGAACTCGACTTAATAATTTATGATTTAAACAAGTAAACGTAAGTTCAGAGATTTCTTTTAATTTATTGATTTTTTTTTTATTATATGGGCATTGATTGAGGCATTTAGTACATGTGAACTATTGATTATGCAATGTCAGAGTTTTATAAAAGAGAATGACATGTATCCCCCGAAATACTAAACTACTAATAACCTGAAGTAAATTTAATAAAAATTAAGACAAAAAAAATAGTAAAACTTGAGATGCAAATAAGTAGGAAACTGTCAATTAATGGCGCCAACTTTGGAGGAGTTATAACTCAATCAATGCTAGGAAAAGCAAAAATACTATATGCATAGTTGCACAAATATCAGTGGGACGTACCAATCAAAACATATTAATGTGTTTTAAATAACAAAGCAATAAACCATAATTTTATCTTTTATGAAAAGGTGAGCAACATTAGATCGATATCTTCCATTAACATTCTTCTCTACCCAGTTACCAATTAAGGTTCCAAAACCCACAAAATCCAAAATGTAAACCACCAAAACGCAAAAAATAAATAAAAAAGACCCTTCATATCCATTTAAGAAGCCATAATCATTTAAATTAGATGGATAGATGAGATGATTTGCTTCTTCCATTTCTCTGCTTTGTCTTCTTCAGTATATGAAGATTAAGGTAAAGATTTCAACGATCTCTATGCCTTGATGCATGTGTGTGTATGTGAGAGAGACATAGACACTTAATTAATATTTGATCCATAAATCCTCAGCATCACAAGAAGTTACTCTGATACTTAATGATTCTGTCGTCAAACCTTTCTTTAAACGTTACGTTCATAGTTTATTGAGCAAAATACCTCAAATTCAGCAATGAACAGCAAATATTTCTTCACCATCATCATACTGATCTCATGCACCATAGTCATATCATCAGTTCATTCACAAAACAACAACACCGCACCTACAAATGCTGATTCCTTTGTGTTAGCCTGTGGTGCCACTACTGATGCCACTGATTCCAATGGCAGAAAATGGACATCAGACATCAAATACCTCATTACTCCCGACAACTCATCCTTACCATCCACTGCTCAATCCCAAGATCCTTCACTTCCCTCCACCATTCCTTACATGACTGCAAGAATCTTCAAATCCCAAGCCACCTACAAATTCTCCGTCTCGACCAAGTTTCGCCACTGGATAAGACTCCACTTCTATCCATCTTCTTACAACAATTTCGACTCTTCGCGTTCGTTTTTCTCGGCAACTGCAAATGGATTCACGCTCCTCAACAACTTCAGTGCATCCATCACTGCTGATGCGCTCACTCAGGCATATATTGTTAGAGAATTCTCGATAATTAGGCAAGATTCCGGCACCCTTGATCTCACTTTCACGCCTTCTACTTCGTACAAGGACTCTTTTGCTTTTGTCAACGGGATAGAGATCATCTCAATGCCGGAGATTTTCCAACCCGTGTCTATGGTTGGATTTTCAGACCAAAACATGGATGCAGAATCTTATACTATACAAACAATGTTTAGGTTGAATGTCGGAGGCCAGTTCATTCCAGAAACTAATGACTCGGGATTAACACGAACGTGGTATGATGACAGTCCGTATTTATTTGGTGCAGCCTCAGGAGTTACTACGGCAGCTGATAAGAATGTAATAATTGCATATCCTTCGAAAGAGTCCGAATATATTGCCCCATTGGACGTTTATAGTACAGCACGAAGCATGGGTCCTAATGCAACGGTTAACCGTAATTATAATCTCACTTGGGTTTTTGGGATAGATGTTAATTTTACGTATCTTGTGAGGCTCCATTTCTGTGAGTTTCAGCTTGATAAGATTAACCAGAGGGTGTTCAGTATATTTATCAACAATCAGACGGCAGAGGCAGAGGCAGATGTGATTGCTTGGAGTAATGGAAAAGGAGTGCCAGTGTACAAAGATTACGCAATTTATGTCAATGGTGGATCAAATAATGATGATCAGCTTTGGATAGCTTTGCATCCTGATGTTGCGGTGAAACCTGAGTTCTATGATTCAATACTTAACGGGCTTGAGATTTTTAAGTTAAATGACACAAAGTTGAATCTAGCAGGGCCAAATCCCACACCTTCAGAGATGAAACCTGAGGCAGAGTCACAGAAGAGAAAGCATCTCCGTCCATCAAAATCAAGAAAAAATGGCATAATCATCGGTTCAGTTTTAGGCTCTTTGGCTATCTTTGGTCTAATTGTCGGTTGCATTGCTTTTCTAAGGCAGAGAAAGTCAGGGGAAAAGAATGGGGTATCGAGATCTGGTGGTTGGTTGCCTATATATGGAAGCTCTCATTCGTCAGGGACAGGAAACACAAGTAAAAGTAGTGGAAGCAGTCGAATCTCAAGCCTTGGTGGAGGGCTCTGCAGGCATTTCTCCCTAGCTGAAATAAAACTTGGAACCGACAATTTTAGCGAGTCTCGTGTCATAGGAGTTGGCGGATTTGGAAAAGTTTATAAAGGCTTCATCGATGGAAATACTACAACCGTTGCGGTCAAGAGAGCAAACCCCTCTTCAGAACAAGGCCTTCATGAATTCCAGAATGAAATCGAGTTGCTCTCAAAGCTAAGGCACCGGCACTTAGTTTCTTTGATTGGAGCATGTGAAGAAAACAACGAGATGATTCTAGTTTACGATTATATGGCTAATGGGACTTTGAGGGAACATCTTTACAAGAACAACAATCCTTTATTATCATGGACACAAAGATTAAACATATGTATTGGTGCTGCAAGAGGGATTCACTATCTTCACACGGGTGCAAAGTACACTATCATTCATAGAGATGTGAAAAGCACCAACATTTTACTGGATGAGAAATGGGTCGCGAAAGTTTCAGATTTTGGACTGTCCAAAACGGGTCCAAATATGAATCAAACTCATGTTAGTACCATAGTTAAAGGGAGTTTCGGATACTTGGATCCTGAGTACTTTAGAAGACAAAAGCTGACAGAAAAGTCTGATGTTTATTCATTTGGGGTAGTACTTTTCGAAGTATTGTGTGGAAGGCCGGCACTCAATCCTAGTCTTCCAAAAGAACAAGTTAGTTTGGCAGATTGGGCGCTTTCCAATCATAGGAAGGGTACTTTAGGGGAGATTGTTGATCCAAATATCAAAGGAGAGATCAATTCTGACTGCTTGAAGCATTTTGCAGAAATGGCGGTGAAATGTTTGTTTGATCACAGTCTTGATCGTCCAGCAATGGGGACGGTATTGTGGAATCTTGAATATTGCGTTCAATTGCAAAATAATCCAAATGGACCAAAGGTGGTGGCTGAGGAAAAAGCCAATGACGCTTATGCTATGCATGCAACGTTATTGAGTATTGAAGAAGACGAAGAAATACGGGAGGAATCTGATGGGCATAGTGCAAATGCAGTTTTTTCACAGATAGTGGATCCAAAAGGGAGATGAGTTAACTTTAGCAATCTTTCTTCACTTTTGGACTCATCTCCAGAAGTGAGTTTTTCTTTGATCAACTTTCAGAAGAAGTCGAGAGTCTTTATCTTATAAGTACTTCATACAGCTATAACAGCAAAAGTTTCAGTCTTTCAAAGTTTTGAACCATGTAGTTAGATTCAGGAACTTATTTTAGTTTAGGAGGTCGGATTTTGTTCTTTTGTTCTCACTACTTGTACCATTTCATTCTTTACAACTTACAAGTATGTATTGTCACAAATAACCAAGATACACAACATCATCGTATCATCACGCTGTAATTGCACGAGATAATTTTTCCTACACACCAACATAAGTCTTTTGCAAAATGAAACATAAAATTCTCTCTCCATTCCAAAAAGTCTCTCAACCATAATCTGCCCACTGGTTGTTTCAAATTCCTGTAAATAAAACAAAACTGGAACAAGGTAACACACTACAATAGATGAATTCATCCACGAAATGCGTTCAATTCAACACTTCCCAGCAATGTTCACCATCTTTCACAGGGAGAGAATTGCCATTTTGAACAACGGAGTTGTCTAAGACCGTGATTGGTTTGAGATAAACTCCGATCGATTTGACGTTGCTGTTATCCGCCGTGCCATGAAAACCACCGAATTGGCGTTCTTCGCCAAGCTTGAAACAAAATTCTTTGTCGTGGCTGTTGAATTGCCCACCAAACGGACCGTACTGACCACGATTGGTGCCAATCGTGAGTGAGACCAAATGGTGATTGTTGTAGGCTTTGTAACCACTGATCCAAGTTATGTACTCTGATGGAAAATTCAGTTTCACCTGCATTATACGGTATAATACTACATTAACTGTTGCAATGCAACTCTATTAGTTAATTATATTTACGACCTAGTTTATTAATTATATCATAAAAGGGGCGAGGAGAATATAACTTACAACATCAAATTTGTATCCATTACTGGGACCATGGCAATCAGAGAGCACCAGAGCTCCATTCTCAGAATATTGAAATTGAATTGAATTAATTTCGTCGTCGTGTGAAATAAAAATCTGAACAATTTTACCGTGACCCTTTTCATCCCATGGAGTTCCACTTTTGCTTCCCACAGGACCTATCTTGATAATGCTAGTGTCGTCCATTTTGTGGCAAAAATTGAAAGAAAGATGGTCGAAACTATGAAATGAAACAAGGAAGATATATGGTGAAGCGCAAATAAGTTTGTTTATGTAGGAAGAATCTCAAGTTCAAAGATGAGATTGTTGTTTATTGATGAACGTGCAGCCAAATACTCAACATGTTCGCCTTTATTTATTTTACTAAATCTTCTTCGATCCACATCCACACTTGACAACTCATAACAAAAGTCCAGCATTTCTTTTACCTTTTTCAAATTAATTTTGAAAATTTTCATTGGACAGCTTATAAGTTATACACACATATATAACTCTTAAGTGGAGATCTTGATCCATAACGAGTTTTAAATACTACATTACAACCTTAGTGTTGGCATCTAACTTTCAGATAGCGAGAGGTGATTTATGTGTATGTCACGTACGTTTTAAATATAGCACAATCGCGACTCTAATGCAAGACAACAGCTGTATGATATAACACTGAAACATACCCCATAACTGGTAGAATACGAATTCATTGTGTATTATGTGCAGCTACTGCATAAAATAATTTCTTTTAAAATCGACAACTCCGCAGTGTATCCAATTTATGAATTTATCTTGGAACAGATTTTCTTCAATTTCAATTCTAGTATTATGGATTAAGATTATTTAAATATTTTCTCGACACACTCCAATTTATTGCCTTTTCACTTCCTTCACACTAATAATAGATAATTACACTAATACACCTCTTAGTATTCAATTTTAAAAAATTAAACAATTACAAAAGCAACCCCTGAAATTATAAAAAACAGGGCAGCATTGCAAGATAAACTTCTCTTGAAATTGGGATGATTAACTCAAATGCTTGAAGTTTGAAAAATGTTTCAGTTGGGTCCCCTATTTTTCATGCTCTAAAGCTTCAAAGAGTGACTTCTTAGTTAATTAAACTTTAGGAGAGGTTTTCGTGATTACATCAAATTTAAAGAGGTGTAGACGTAATTATCCCCTAATTTAAATAATGAAGATAGAATGGCAGGTCTGGAATTAATTCAGATACTCAATCACCATAAGGAGCAAAAAAGAAGTGAAAAGAGCTATAGGGCAGCCGAAGCATATGAGATCATTTTTGCTCTGTTTCTATTTCATTTCAATACAGTTCTACTTGAAGAAGGTTCAGACTTCAAAGGTAAATAAACAACGTTGGGAAAATATGTTCAGTCTTATCCGTCAGAATATAAACACGGCCTGAACCTTCAGAACCACGACACCATCACATAAGGTTTGCAAAATTCCTGAAGCTTACAAGAGAACTCTCAAAAAACCTGCAACTAGTTGTTAGTTTTAATCTGCTCTTCTCTTCTTGTTCTTGGTAGACTTGTTTTGTTCTGTAAGGATTTTCAAAACGTCCACCAATGCTCGCAAACGGTCCCATATGTTCATGCCATACAGAGTTTCCACGAGTGATTGTTGAAACTCAAAGCCATTTTCGGCAATTGGATACTGCGGATTAGCATAGAGGTATGATCAGCATGGGATTCAAAGCCCAAATATGAAAGAGATAGGGTTCTTCAACAAAAAAAGAGATAGGGTTCTGAATTTGAACCTGAATAGGCTTCGGTATCTTAGTTTTAACAAATGGCCACCATCTGTCCTCCACGACGGATTTAACAAGACAGCACGCTCGTAATCCTTCTATACCAGCAAATCTTCCAAATCCACTATCTTTCACACCACCAAATGGAAGGGACTGCATGAACGGAAAATATGATGTGCAATGAAAAAAGAAAATATTTAAATCCTCTCCATCAAAAACAAGGAATAAATGTATCTAAAGGGGTGTAAAATGTAAGTATCCTTAAAATACAACCCCAAATAGGCAACTAAAGTTTAATTTAAAGAAAGGAAAATTGGTAAAATTCATATCATCGGTTCTTTCTCGTTGATAATAAGTCACCTGCAATTTGAGATTACCTGACACATATAGTTCGATGCAAAATCATTAATGGCCGCAACTCCACAATGTAGCTGAGAAGCGATTGCTCTAGCACGGCGCTGGCTACCTGAAAATACAGCACATCCAAGCCCATACTTGGAATCATTTGCAAGTTTGACGGCTTCTTCATCAGTGCTAAATTTCATTATTGGCATAATTGGTCCAAAAGCCTGTATGCGAAAATGGAAATTAGGAAAATTAATATACAACAGTTATATATCGATTTATTTACAGATTCAAGACCAAATATTCAGAAAATAATAATAAATACCTCCTCTTGCATCAATTTCATAGTGTGGTTGACATTTACAATTACTGTTGGAGGGAAGTATTGATCTACAGCCCCCTCACCAATATTTCCAACACTTCCTCGACCAATAATTTCAGCTCCCTTGTCAAGGGCGTCATTTACCAGACTCTGAAGCTTTTCAGAATGCTCTTGCATGCATATGGCTCCCATGTCGTATTTACCAACAAGCGGTGGGCCCTACAAATACGCATGGGCATATATAATTAGTTTTTCTCTCCAGCCATTAAATAAATTTGTCAACTTACAGAATGAGCAAGATAGCATCTGAAATTTAAACTGAGTTGGAAATTCATTATCCTGCAATGAGTGAGTGAGCACACCGGACTAAATAAATGACTTTCTAATGAACAGTGTTGCATGTTATAAGATAAAATATGGCTTCTGAGTGGTGTAATTCACAATGCATGCCAATTCTCAAAGCAATAAGCCTCTATCTTGGGATTCCAAACTTTTCTAATGCATTTTGACTGCTCCAGTAGCAAGAAACAAAATAAACAACACTAAGAAAGAAAAACATTATTCCCACCCTCTCAAAGATTTCTCAGTTATTCAAGGCGATATTGAAATTCACAAATTAGAAAATGCATTTAAAAGTTTTGTGCCAGATTGACAGAGAATTAATTCAGAGATCAACAAAATCACCATAAATTAGTAGTTACAGAGAACGTCCACGTATTTATAGTCCAAGGAAATATCACAAACTTTTAAGGGCAAAACATTCATTAGATTTGACCAATGTACTTACAGCAGTAACAGATTTCACAATTTTGACAACTTCAGCAACAAATTTAGAGTAAATCTCTTTATGGACATAAAACCTCTCAGCTCCGGCACAATTCTGCCCACTTGATTGCAGAGCACCCCTTACAGCAATTTGAGCAACCTGAAAAACATAATAATTTGTCAAGATTTATACAAATTACAAGTAGAGGTTTAGATATCAAACATTTTGTGGACAACAAATACACCAATCTTAATGCTAACTATTTTTCATACATGTGGCACATCAGCATCTTCACAGACGATAAATGCATCTTTTCCACCAAGCTCAAGAGTCACAGGTATTAAAGTGTCGGAGGCACTCCTCATTATCTACAAAGATCAAGCAAATGATGATGGTACCTAGGAGATTCAAGCAGTAGTTATATGCAGGAATGACTGAATGAACCAGTTATCTATCTAGACGATTAATAAAAAAAATTGATCAAGAGAGAACCCCGACCATTTTACCCACGCCCGGTGATCCAACAAATATGATTTTGTCGACTGAAGACACAAGCGCTTCTCCTGTTTCTGCGAACCTGGCGGAGAATTCAAATTCAAGCAATAATTATCAACACAAACTTCTTGTAAAAAGTACATGTAAGTGCATACCCCGTTATTACTTCAACCAGATTTTCTGGGGCTCCTACAGCAGCAAGGGCGGCTTGGATTATGCGGAGGTAGAAACATCCCGACCAACTTGCATGTTCAGAAACCTGCAGCAGAAATCAGTATCATTGATACAATTACACACATAAGGACATTCCGGTGCATCAATATTCACATCTCTTCATCCATCTAGCCAGTAGCAGTCTCTCATATAAAATAAGTTTGTAACGGACAAATATTTAAGAATACAATAGGCTGACACCAGCAAAGTAAGGGGCCTAGGCGCAAGAAACTCATGGACCAGACAACACAATTCTGAGTTTGAGCATAAAGAGCCATAACAGTATATGATTACCACCAGTTCGAGGATTGATAGCCCAAATCGAATTTAATTACCACGAGCGGGGCATTAAAAGGTTAATGTGACCAATACGAAGGAAATATCTAGACTAAGTTATTGGTGCTGATTCTGATCATCTATAAATATCATAATACAAGAATGGGAGGCTTTGAGCCTAGCTTAGAAAACAGTGTACTCCTGGATATCATGCAGGCACCATTTATCCTGAACTTCGAGGGCTAGGGCATGCCTGATTTAGATCAACTCTGTGATTAAATAATAAAAAATGGTTTATTCACATTAATCAAATAATATGTTGGTTCAGTTTAATAAGTATGGACTAGAAAAATTAATTATTTCAAAGGTGATAATACAAGAAAACAAGTAGAAATAAGTGAAATTTATTAAAATATGAATATATGTATTTTATTAAGTAAAAGTAGAAGACAGATTAGAAAATTGTTTGCTTAAAGTTCAGCGTTCAGTATATTTCAATAAATTGATTTTCCATGTTGATAACCAAACACAACAGTAAAAATTGTAATTTTTTTTTATAATTGATTCAAGTTATAATTTTAAGAAAAGTAATCTAAGTCAAGGAAGCCCTTTGCAATGAGAAACTGGATTTTGCGACATTGCGAGCATGTCATTTGAAGCTTTGAACATACCAGCAAGACCATACCTTAATCACAATGCCGTTCCCTGAGAAGACAGCTGCCAACATTGGATTAAATATGTTGTGAAATGGGTAGTTCCATGAAACAATAGCTCCAACAACACCCAGTGGATGAAATTCCACTTTGGCCGTCTTGTGAATCATTGATCTTCCACACGACCTGTATCATAAGGTACTTAAATTAACTTTGATCCTTCTTGCCGAGTAGGCACAGTATATCTTCGAAACAGAACTCATGTTATCAAGAGAAAATAGATCAGTTTGAAAATATTCTGTCATTATGTGCGGGAAATACAAGCAAGGTGGATAAATTACAAGCATGCAGCTGAAATTACGGGTCTGGCTAATCTTAACTCTGCGTCTACAATGAGTTATATTGAATAAATGCAAGTGCATGTCATTTTAATAGTAGGCATGCAGAATGTAAACCAGGAAACGCAGAAAACACTCATGTAGTGGGTGCATCATATTATTTTCAGAGATATGACAAGCATCACATGCAAGTATAAAGCTACTACACGCTGTCAGCGCAAAATTGTGCATCATATAGCACTGAAACAAGCCTTCAAATATTTGATAGTAAAAGAATCTGCAACAGCTACAGAGATCAGAAATTCAGAATATCAATAATTCTTTATACCTGTACTCGGGCTTTAACCACTTCTCACCCTCCGAAAGAAGCCAGGTGATCTTCTCACATGTTGTCATAATCTCCCCCAAAGAAGCATCAACCATAGTCTTTCCAGTATCACGTGAAGAAACCCTAATAACATAAATTGGGATACTATTGGTGGACAAGGAAGAAAGGAAATGGAGCATTCAAAATTGCACATAGAAGGAATATAAATCTAAAGGCGTCTCATGCACACTATATTAGAGTGCTGGCTACTGTTACCACTGTAAGTATAATATATGCAAATTCTGGTGTAATTTATGTACAAACATTAACAAGAAGAAGTCCTTACTCGCATATGAGCTCCTGGTGGTCAATGATATACTTGAGAAGAATCCTCAGAAACTGGCGTCTTTGCTTAAAGCTACTTTTTGCCCATATCTTCTGTGCCTTCCTTGCCTGTGCCACGCGGTCCTTAACCTAATAATGGGGTTGAGTTTTTCAGTTTCAGCCAAAGAAATAGTTTTTATATCAAAGTCAAGAGAATCTGGTAAGCAGGGCAAAAAAGTGTAACCTCATCGGGTTTTAATGCAGGGAAGTAGCCTAGGTACTTCATTGTTGCAGGCTCATAGCATTGGACTTTATCAGTCTGTCTTCTTGAAGGAATCTGCAGAAAATCCCAATTGCACGTGATGAACAAGCACAGTACCCTCAGAGCATACTTAAGACCAAACAACACATGATGAGCAAACATATGAAAGAGTTATAAATCTTGGTGTTGTCTTCAGCTTGCAAGAGAATACACACAATATGATAATGATATGAGTTTGCAGTATGCCAAAGCCGGAAGTAAATAAAACACAAAACAGAGCCAGTGAGCATAAACAACTTACTCCAATCCCCCCCTTTTTTTTTCTTTTCCTAGTATAAATTGACAGAAACCTCCCTCTTAAATATTACTGAATATCTCCACAAACAAGTAAATAAAAAACAAGGAATGAGAGCAGCCAGCATTGATGAGGTTCAGAACATACATAGATGAAGCTGTTTTCCTTGGTCTGGTTCCCATCATCCAACACTGTCGTCAAAAATAATAATAATAATACAGAGTGAAACACAACACAAAAATCTGCAAATCGAATATGAGCAATGTCACAGAGTCGTCTTACCGTCTGAGGCGTCAACATCGATGGAAGGAACATTAGGCGGAATAAGCATAAGGAGCAATTTGCAGATCACAAATGCGAACGCGATCACAAAAATCGCCCACCAAAACGCCATCAATCAAAACCCTTGGCGAAACCCTAAAAGAGCCGATATTTGGATTCGGATTCAAATGAAGCGCATTTCAACTAAAAAATTGGAATTGGTTTGGCATTATTCAGTTCTTCTTCACGCTGTACAAGTAAGTGCTCACTCACTGCTGACTATGCATCACGTCTTTATATTATAATACTTACTTATCTGGAATTAAGTAATTATTTCGCACATAAAAAAGAAACAAGATGATTTCTGCAAAATTAACCATCTATTATTCGTCAAATCAACACACAAAATAAAAATCTCCAAGCATTCAAGATCTGTCAATGTAACCACCAAATTTTGGTCACAACTTTATTCTCATTGGCATAAAGATTTTCCAAGAAAGTTTATTCTTTTTTGCTTTTTTTGGGAAAAAATCTTAAGTAACTAAACACTTGAATTTTTCACGAACAAAAAAGTAAAGCAAGATGCATTGGGACCATAACTCACTCCAAAAAATAAAAAATCACTTTAGAAATTATTATAAACCCGTATCTCTAAAACCTTAGGGATACCTAAGAATTATTTTAACTACTGAAGAGCGTATTCTTGTTTTTTAAGGAGTGCTGTTGTAATTATTTGAACAATATGAGAGATGTTTGTAATTATTATCAAATCATCAGGGTCTCAACTAAACGTAATTATCCCAAAAGATAGTTCGTAAATACGCTAAATTAGTAAATGTCTATAACTTGTTATGCTAGATTGTGGTAATTAAGAGATAAGACCCCCATATTTGCTCATAAAATCTTTTGTACCAAAATAGTATGCCTGCAACCCCCTAGATTTATGACATTGTAATAACACTAATACGTAAAAAGTGAAGATCTGATTCCTTAATATTTATCCAACCATCCACCCACTATTTTGTGTAATAAAATTTCAAGAGTTAGAGGAGGAATGAATGGGACCAATTCTACAAAATCAACAACTAGTCTCCAGTTCGATACTTGTTCCAATTCTTGTATAACTTTATAAAATCCTCCGCATTGCATGCATCATAAGAAAGGAATGTTTGCAATAGAGAATATTTACTTAGTGTTCTATACATGAACAAAAGAACCCAACCGTCCACTTTTAGACTAATATGTAGTGTTAGTATTTCTTAGCAGCAAACTTATTTTGCAAACTCTCCAAGCAATCTTTGATTCTTCTCCTAACTTTTGTTGCTTTAAAACTTTCATTTAACAGAAAACCATGCATTACTCATAAATCACATCAAACTATAGTTTCAATTTTTTCTTTGTTTCTTCTCAATCAATCTTGTTCAATATTCTGCATAGCTTTCATCTGTTAAAAAGATGGAAGCAGGCAACAGCTCGATCCTAGAACACGGTTTTGAAAGAGATCATGTCTCAGTTGAAATTACAAATGATGATAATCTTGCCTCTTCAATCAAGAAAAAGATAGAATCTATGTCGATGTCAAGTTTCATTATCTGCAGAGTCCCCGAAGAACTGATCAAAGGAAACAGAGGTAAATACGTCCCGTCCTCAGTGTCAATCGGCCCCTTCCACCATGGAAAATACAATCTCAAAGCCATGGAAGGTCGAAAATGGCAATATTTCAACTCGTTACTCACACGAAAGCCAAGCACGGAGGCAATTCTGGAAAACTGCATAAGTTCACTAAGGCATTTGGAACAAAAGGCCAGGAAATTCTATGGTGAGACAATCAACATGGGAAGTGATCAGTTCATTGAAATGATGCTACTCGATAGTTGTTTCATCATCGAGCTTTTTCTTGAGTATGGAATCAAAAGTTTGAGACGCAGAGACGATCCCTTCTTCAGTACAAGAGATAAGCTCTTTAACCTGAGATGTGACTTAGTTTTACTCGAAAATCAAGTTCCCTTTTTCATTCTTGATCAACTTTTTCACTTGGTACCTATCCCCAAACAATGCAACTGCTCCCTTATAGAACTTGCCTTGTATTTTTTCCGAAAGTTGATTCCAGTAGAAACCAGTCAAGAAAAGTTTGCCCCTCAAGTCCATCATTTACTAGACTTAATCAGGCTTCAATATTTGCCTACAGTTCCTGAAATTCCGTCAAGTGGTTTGCAAATTCATATGCCTCCGGTTACTAATCTTTGTGCTGTCGGTGTAAAACTTCACAAATCCAATACTGAAAGTCCGTTAAATATTACATTTTTTGATGGAGAACTCGAAATCCCACCTTTGAAAATTCATAATTATACCGAAATCTTGTTTAAAAACCTCATTGCAATGGAACTTTGCCATCCCAAATGTTCAAAAGTCGTTACTTCTTATGCAATCTTCATGGAACGACTCATTCGATCCAAAAAGGATGAAAGATTACTTCAGCAGAAGAAAATTCTCGTTCATGGGCATGATCAGGGGGACGAGGAAGTTGCTGCTATTTTCAAGAGGCTAAATGTGGATATAAATATGAAGGAGTTTTACTACAAAGGGGTTTTTGAACAAATCAATCGGTATCAAACGACAAAAAGAAAAGTTTGGTGGTTGAAAATAAGGCATATTTACCACAGAACTCACCTGGGAATTGCAAGCTTGGGTCTGGCTATGTTGTTCTTGGTTTTTCTTTTCACTGGAGGTTTCTTTGTGTTACTTATTTTTCTTCTGCACCATTTTCAGTAGGAGTGATTGTAATTTGGCATTTAATATGATTCTAGTGTGCATTATATTTTATCTGGTTATTCCTGAAGTTCGTATATTATGGTCTGTGTTCTTTCATACTTCAACATTAATCTTAAGCAATTAATGCTTCATGCATGCCTATGTGACCTATCAGAAATATCGTCACATGCATGATAAAGAGAGAGCTTATATTAGCAACCAAGTATAAATCTGATAGAAGCTCAAAATCAGATCCTATAATGAATTTGATTTGTACTAACTCATACCAACTAACAAACGTTTGTGTTTACCGCTTTCATGATTATCATTAAAAAGTATTTCATGATCTCAACTGCTCAAGTAGTGTTTCTTTGGTTCAGACAGTTGTAGAGTCTTTTCATGGTTAATTAACAAATGGGCCAATGGGGTTCTAAGTTCCAATAAAAAGATCATATATATTGGTTAAAGTACTTGAGGATATATATGATTATGCATCAGCCTACAAGAAAATAAACAATGTAACGTAAATTGTAATATGAATTACAAGGCAGAAAAGCTCTACAAAACACTGTTATCTATCTTGTAACGGTTTATTAGGGGAAATGATAACAACACAAGAAAGAGAAAACCCTCTAGAAATCCAGTTCAAGAGAACATTGAATTTGAAGAAGAATATAAATGGAATCGAGGTTTTCTCCTCATAACCCCATCTGGAAAACAAAAGATTTTCAACAATTTATCTTTATAATTTAGCTGCTGTCAACCTTTCAATCAAGGCGAGACTGTTGCTGGTCAATTCTATCACCTGTTCGGCGTAACCCGCCACATTAGACCCTTCGGGGATGTCTTGGAAATCATCCTGACAATCACCAAGATCGGTTATTACGGAGCTCAACATTGCTTGCACGGTGCCAATATCGTGTTCAGCGGAAGCGCTTGACGCTTTTTCCATATTGAAGAGCACATCCTTGTAACTCGACATGCATTCGTGGAGTCCCGAGAGAAATTCCTTGGTTGCTCCTTTTTTCGTTTCGAGTTCCTTGGTCAACGCGAGTCCGACCTTGGCATAACCATGGGTGAATTTCATGTTGCTTTCAAGTACTTGTTCCATGGTGATGGTTTTCTCACCTGATAATGCGCCGAGATTTGAGATGTAGCAGAGGTCAGGGTGGTCGGTAAGGGCGCACAAGTCATGTAATTGTTGTTCGACTATTTTGTTGCCTATGGAAAACTTAGCTGAGGCGTGAGTAGATATTGAAGGTGCAGCGGCAGATTTTGGTGGATGTGCGATTGATGATGATGGTGGGAATGAGATTTTGTTTGAGGGAGCAGGGGATGGCACAGAAGCACGGTGTTTGTGTTTCTTTAGGGCGGGGGCGGGGGCGGGGGCGAAGGCGGAGGTGGAGGACCCAGGCTGAGGGGCAGGGGAGAGGTGGCGTTTGGAGAAGGCGATGTTAATGGTGGCGATGAGGTAGAAGGAGATGAGGAGCAGCCTGAGGTTGATGTTGAGTGCCATCTTTTGTTTTCGTTGGGGAGTTGTTTTTTGTGTTGTTATTGGGATTAATGTTAATGAAGGAGATTTATAAAGGGAATTGGATTGGTTCAGGTCCGTTCGCATTGGTGGTTTGGAATGAATTCAGGAAGAACTCAAGCTTCATTAATGTCATGAGTTTTACTTATTCTTTGTTTTGCTTGCTTATATATACAAATTAGCAGTGGTCTTAACTTGTTTTTCTTAAGATAGTTGTGAGTTTGGGAGTTGGACTATATATGGTTTACAAACTTACGATTATGTCTGAAAGTTGAAGGAAAAATATGTGAGAATTCAGAGGTGATCAAGATGTGTCCAACTTTTTGCCTGATTTCCTTTACCAAAGCTTTGTAGAAAACCGTGGCGGCATGCATAAAAGTATTCATCTTTCGATCATTATTATAAACGCTTTACAAGTGCTGCCAACGTTAAAACTAGTTAACGACTCATCAGAAAAAGCGTCTTTAACAGCACAAACTATTCGGAAGCGCATCTACAATTTCTCCGAGAGCTCAAAAGCGTATGGATATGGAAAAAATCCAAATTAAGAAAGAAAAAGAAAAAGTCATTTCCACTGATCTTCAAGATTTTCACCATTCTCCAAAACAAGGATGATAGTAAAAATAAAAATAGTAATGATGTTAATAATAGAAGAAGGATTGCATCATTATTGAACTAACATTTATTTAAATAAAATTTAACCATCAGGAGCATGTGGTTGTGTTGTCGTCGCTCACCATAAGCAACAATTACAACACAATAGAGACGAAAATAAAAACAAAGTTATATATTGAATTGAAGACATAAAATGAAGTAATGTACCAAGTAATATTTCTAAATACCATAGAAAGAGTTATATTTTATTCGAGGAAAATTGATATCACAAATTTTCAGACGGTTCTGGACCTTCAATATATTCAACGCCTGGTTCAGTTTATGAGCATCTATTTACAAATAAAGATATATACATTGATAACTGAAAGTCCAAAGTACTTTGATTATTATTTTTTTTTAAATAAAAAAACAAGCAATATTTCTTACCGAACAAAACTGAAAACTATTAGCACCATAATCAAGTTTTATAATTGGTAGCACATCATTGCTAATCGCATGTTGTAAAAGCTTAATTGAATTAGATTTTCATGTATTTGGATTAAAATAGCATTTTCATGTGAGTGAAATTTAGAATTAAGCGTCCGTCCTGAAAATCACAATGAAGCGTTTCGTCCTGATTTCATTCCAAACCACCAACGTGAACGATCTTGACGCATTCCAATTATTATTATCAACTATAAAACACACCAACTTGATTCCCAACAACCACCAGAAAAACAAAAGATGGCACTCAACATCAACCTCAGGCTGCTCCTCATCTCCTTCTACCTCATCGCCACCATTAACATCGCCTTCTCCAAACGCCACCTCTCCCCTGCCCCTCAGCCTGGGTCCGCCTTCACCCCAAAGCGCCACAAAGACCGTGCTTCTGTGCCATCTCCTGCTCCCTCAAACCAAATCTCATTCCCACCATCATCATCATCAATCGCACATCCACCAAAATCCTCCGCCGCGGCCCCTTCCATATCTACTCATGTCACATCTAAGATTTCCTCCGCAGGCAACAAAATTGTACATCCCCAATTACAAAACGTGTGCGCCCTTACCGACCACCCTGAGCTCTGCTACACCACAAATTTTCCCACATTGAAAGGAGAAAAAGCTATCAACATGGAAAAAGTACTTGAAAGCAACATGAAAAACACCAACGATTATGCCAACCTCGGACTCAACTTGACCAACAAAATCGTAGCGCAACCAGGCACCCCCAAGGAACTTATCTCCGCACTCCGCGAATGCAAATCCAGTTTCAAGGATGTACTCTTCAATTTGGAAAAAGCCTCAAGCGCTTCAGCCGAACACGATATCGGCACGGTGCAAACCATGTTGAGCGCTGTCATAACCGATGTTGGTGATTGTCAGGATGAACTGAAACAGGCTCCCCAACAGTCTTCTAATATGGCGGAATTCACCGAAAGGTTGACCAACATGACCACCAACAGTCTTTGCATTATTGAAAAATTACCTGCAGCTTAATTAATTTATTTATTTTCCTAAAAAGATAAAACTAATGAAAACCGTTGTTTGTTACCTCGATCCATTCCGATCCCATGCATGTGTATTCTTCTTCTAATTCAATGTTCTGTTGAACCCGAGTTCTAGAGGGTTGTTTAATTCTCTTTCTTGTGTTGTTTCTGAGTTTATTATTTGCCTGATAAACCGTGACAACAACGTTTTGTAGTATGTAGAGCTTTTTTGCCTTGCAATTGATTAGATTACAATTTACATTAATTAAATTGTTTATTTTCTTCTAGACTGTAATACACAATATTACTTGCGACCAAATACTCCTTAATCATAATATATAATCACTAACAGTGAATTAAATCTTTGATAAACTTCGATCTGAAAAAGAAAAAAAAAAAGACTTTATAGTTTTTTATTGAAAGCTCAGTTTGGTTTCAAGTTAAAAATGGAGATAGTTAAAATTTGATTCCAACTGTTTGATTCATTACATTAATTGGGATCTCTTGTTAGAAACAAACACAAGGAAATCTCTAAGTTTAACATTAAAAACCTCCAACCTTGTTGGTTTTCCATCAGAAGCATATATACTAGTATTTTATACAACGAATCAGAATTTCCAAAAAGCCAAAACGTTATGATATGTCTGAATCTTGTACAGTCTTGAAGTTATTATAAAGTTATCTCCAAAAAGGTTGAAAGTATTATTAACTTAATTATTTTTCAAAACATATCAGAACATCATGCTAAGTGCATTTGATTTGGCCTAGCACGAGGCAAAGGTGAACATACAACAAAAATAATATGTGGCTGCTGGGATTCGAGCCCAGGTCTCCACGGCCACAACGTGGAATTCTTACCACTAAACTACAGCCACTTACTTGTTAATCTCGTAATTAAGATTAATTACAACTGTTGATTGCAGCTTTAAAACACATACAGTATAATCTGACGTTTTTAACTTTTGAAATTCAAGGTCCAGCTAAAGTTATTTATATGGTTGTTTGGTATGTAAGTATACAACCGATTTAGGATATACTAACCTACCAAGGGAAGGTGGAATATCATATTAGCTAAAAACTCCTTAATGAGAAGCTAAAATGTGCTAACAAACAACTTGTTTACAGTAGAAACATGATGCTGATGATAATGATGATGATGCAGATTATCAGGTATTTGCTTCTATTGTAATTACACCCCAAAAAGGTAAATCACTTCATTAAAAATCTGAATAACATACAAAGAAGGGAGACCAAGACCTCCTACAACTTATCTCAAGTTGAACCTCGGAAATTAGTGTACATCTCTTCACTCTTCTCGGCAGCAAACAATCCTCTACCCAAAACCCAATCTTGTATCATAACTTGAGAATTCACAGGCTGATCCGTCGGCACGAGATGCCCTGCATTCGACACCACAACATGACTCAAACTATCCCATCTTTGCACATACCCAGCCAACTTCCCATCCACTCTCCAGACCTTCCTATCTGCCTCCAAAAACTTCTCAATCCCTTCCCATTTCATCTTCTTCACCCACGCCAAAGTCGACACCACCCCGTCTCTCAAATCACACTGCCCTTGATACAGCAACACTTTAGTATTCTTAACCAAGAATTCCACCATATATCTAACACTCTTCATCACATCATCATGCAACGCCTCCCCTACTACACCGCTACATACCTCAAAAACCAACGATTCGTTAACTCCCAACGCCTTTTTCACCTCCACATTGTTCAAGAACTCTTCAACGATGTTATCTTGGTAAGGAATTAACCTCCTAAAGTCATACAAAGTGGCTAATCCAGTCATACTTGTCAAAGTATTCAAAACTCTAGTTCTTGCGTTAGTTGCCTCATTCCAATCCCCACTTTTCACAAATCCAACAGCCTCCATTTCAATATTCTCCAAAAGGGTCATTTGCTTTTCATTGATGAGACCCAAGTTATAAGCAATCGAAGCATGAGACTTCACTTGGATTTGAGGGTCAGTCAATCCATTTCCAATAGCTACACCGCCCAAGTTGAGTCTTTTTTCAACAGGCAAATAGACATTCTTTTTCAGAATATAATACCCAAGTGCTGGGAGATACTTGCCTGCATAACTCTCACCAGTAATGTAAATTGGCCTTGTTCTGAAAGACTCATCCAAGGCAATAAAGTTGTTAATTGCATTAAAAAGATGGTTAGCTACATGATGTTGGTTTGTTGGGATTTCTTGAGATGAGGCAGCAACACTGAACCCTGTCCCAATTGGATTATCAAGAAAAAGAAGACCAAAGATTCTGTTCCAAGAAGCTGGATTTTGTTGAAGAGAGATATTTTGATTGAGAAGCCATGGACCAAGCTCGTAAAAGTTGGCTAGCATAGATGAGCATCCGGGCCCACCTTGAAGCCAAATGAGGATTGGAGTATGTGAGTTTATGTTGGGATTTTGGGACTCGTAAAAAGTGTAGAAGATGGCTGAGCCGGAGTTAGAGGTGGAGTTGACTGTTAAATAGCCTGACTTTGTTGGAAGAGCTTCTTTGGGGTATGATGTGGCGACGGCGACTATGAGGAGGAGCAGGAAGAGGAGGTGGAGCATCGGAGATCCCAAAGATTCCATCTTTTTTGGTGGGTTTGAGTGCTTTACAACTTTAAAACAAAAGTGTTTTAAAATGTGTATAGTGGGTTGTTGTCTTCCTTGTTAATGTTTAACAAGGTTGTTGCCTTTGGAATTGCATTTAATGATAAGATACATCGTCTATCAATAGAATTTTACCCTTCTACTGTCCTCTAGTTAACCAATAATTTCTATTCTCTCAATATGATAATACACTTGTTCATTTTTTAGTTAATCTAGCTAATTACGGAAACTCCTTCAATTTAAATAATTAGATTAATCTAATACTTTCTTAATTATAGAAACCTTCTTCAGTTCGAATGATTGCAACAAACATACACTGTTCAAACTTGTAAAAAATAAATAAATTTGTCTTTGTGAGTTGTGACCCATAAATTTGTTAGAAAGTATACAACAATTGGTTCTTACATCCGAGAGCCAAGAAAATAAACAACACCGTTATATTAGTTGCATTTAACTCAGACCAGGATTCTTGACTTGCCCAAGAATAAGTGACAGAGCACAAAGTAATAGCAATAGACTTTGCCTACCTAAAAGCCTAAAACTGATTAATTAAAATTTGCAATCCGAATTTGTCGCAACCCTCACAAAAACGTGATATGACTCGACGGAATTGTAAGAACACAACATGATATCAACACTTAGTAGAAATTTTAACTAAGAAATCTGATACTCAAATCGGGCTTTCTGGTCTACGACTCGCATCCATCTTGTTGCATGAAACTGCAAAATTTCAATCCCTCCAGCGATGGCCACAATTTGGATTGTAGCAGACAAAGAACAAAGTCATTCCTTCTTCAACTTCGGGTTGAGAATATAACATTCGAATAAACTGTCAGTGCACAAAAGCTGATCAAAGTGACTAGTTTATCTTCTACTAGTTTCACGGTGAACACAAATTTATAACTATGCCTTAGTTTTCCCATGCAACTGCAAATACTTTCTTTACATCACGCAAAATGTTGACTTCAAATACATTTTTGGACACGGTGACCCAAGTGCCAAATACACTTATTAGAGTACACAGGGAACTTAGACTTCATGAGTGTATTATTCAAAACACGGTTCAGAAGAGTCTGAGTCTGAGTTGTCGTCCAGAGATCTTTGATGGATTTCACGAGGATCTCTATGCTTCCTAGCCAGTATCATGCAAACAAGAGCAGTACTTCGTTACAGTTTCTTCAGCACACAGCAGCTAATAGAAAAGTTAATACTCGCTCTCTTCACTTCAAAAACCAGTATTCTTCTGATGTTAACATCCCGTGTATAACATTGTCGTAATGAAGATATATTGCGTCAGAAAATACACCTGAAATAAAACAGCTTCTCCATGACCACAACTTGCACAGCGCACCGATTTTGTACGTGGAAGAGTTGGATCTGCCGCTACATCTTGCAACGGACCGAATGGTGCACCTCGTTTCTATATACACGGTTGTTATCTGCAACCTCATGCAAATTATCAGACAAATCAATAGCCCAAATTGGGAAACACAATCCAAATACCGACAAATCTGATTTTAAAAAAATAATAATAATATCTCTTGCCAGAAAACCACTAATGGTTCTAAATAAGAACTTTAGAAAGTCTTAAGAAATTGTATAAAATGGAGAAACAAAAACAAACAGCAACATAGATAGCTAACCAGAGATATTAGTCATTTGAGGCACTGAATTTACGAAAACCATCCTTAATTCTCAAGAACCTAAGAAATCCCAAGGTAGCAGGAGGAAATATTTTGTGCTAGTTACACTCGCAAAATAGACAAAATGTTTTCCAAACTTCATCAACACAAGATACTGATGCAGAAGTCTATTTCTAAGAAAAATACTACGTCCCACACCGTAACAACCCTTGAACTACTGAACTCTAAAGCTAATCCATATTCCAGTCCACACCTCTCAAATACAGAGTACAAAGAAACCACCTTTGTGAAAACCATTTACCATTCTTCGCATATTCGCGCTCTAGTGCGCAATCTCAATATAACGCCAATGTTATGTTTGTATCCCAAAAGTTTGTAAAAAAGAAAGATCAGAATTCAGAAAAGCTAGCATCATCAAACCTTAAAGCCTACACCTTATCAAAAATTTATTAACACCATAATGATCCATATTTCACACAAAAAGGGAACCTGATGATCACAATTGTAGCAAGCATAGAGTAGGATTTTCTGCTGTTAGTTTTCCTTTGGGTACAAGATGTTGTTGCTGCATAAGAGAAGATAAACAACAACATTAGCAGCTTGATGGTAAAAATTCCCACCAGAGAAACAGGGGAAAACTTTCATGGTACTCATGGTGGAGAACTTCAGGAACTTGTGCTTTTCTTTTCTATTTGTTCTTATTTGCTTCAGTTTATAGTTAAAAGAAAGTAGTTATGCATTTGAAAATGCTTTGTTTTCAAATAAGACATTAAATAAAACAGCCAGTTGATAAAATAGTTTTTCTTCGTCCCACCTGATGAAAAATAAGGGAAGATACTAAGTTATTGAAATTGAGACATTTTATCACCAAGTAAAGCGAGAGAGAAGTCGTACATAAATTAACTCGGGAAATCATTTGATTACAATCATATCACGACGTAAGTAATATCATAAAGAGAGCATGACCAGTAAGAAAACTGAAATTTTAGTTTTGTAGTGGGGCTTACTTGCATGAGACAAACCCAGCATAATGAAACTAACTACTTCCACAAGGACAGTCAAGCAATCACACAGAAGACAAGATTACAAGAACAGCATATACAAGAATACTGCACGGCGAAACATCAGTGTAACAATCATTACAAGGATCATCTTCCCACAAGTGTTATATGAACAACAGATTATAGCGCAAATTCTCAAATAATGTGAGGCTAGGCTGCCTGTGCCTCCTATGCCTTGTCTTCCTCTGTTTCTTCTTCTTCTCGGTGTGAGTGAGGGGGTTGAAGTCTGACTTGTTTCTCGGTACTCATCTGTCTCTTTCGGTCCCTCCCTCTTCTTTTTGCCCATATGCATTCACATTTCACGCACGCTCAGACCTGCGGCTTTAATCCTCTCTGCACCACCCTCATCTTTTTAAATACAGCCAGTTGCAAACTAAATTTGACAAGCCCACCAAACCTGTTCCAACATTCATCACACATTAGACTACATATTCTCAATCCAATCAATTAACATCGTGCAACTACCTAATTAAGTAGATATACTCTGCATCTCTATAATATTAAACCAAACTGCACAAAATAACTCTATTTATGTAGAGCAAGAAAAGGAATGGATTTAATAAGGACAGGGTGACCAATGAATTCCACATAAATAAACATGATGATATGAGGGAAAACCACTCCAGCAAATCAAAGCCAACTAGCAATAACACGCAATATAGGAAAGACTATATTATAAAATAATCCAATATCATATTCAATTATTATATATAAGGAACAGGCAATTGAAATAGTTTTAGCAAAAGAATTTCAAAGGAAGAATTGTTTGTATTGCATTTGATGACAACGCGCGTGAGTAGTGCTAAACCTATATTACAAGAATTAACGCTAGCTAACCTATATAAGAGGAAATATGCCACTTCTACAGGGCTAATTACTTATTTATTTTTTACATGGAATGGTTTTTTAATTTGACACAACACTTGAATGTACATTACCAAACCCTTTTATCGGATAAGCAAACAAGTCGATCGCATCCATTCTAAATACATGTGGATCAAAGTCAAATCTAGATTTATGGATCCAATATTATATCTTTCTCTTTTTGGTTTAGACCTTATTTTTTTATCATTACATGCTTCCGACATCAGTCTTTGTGTCATTTCTCCCATAAAATAGAAAAATCATTACATGATAACACGATACAACTAATGATTAAATTGTATATAATTTCTAAATTGTTTACAAAAACTTCACGAGTCTTTGTCTTCCTTTCCAATTTATCGTTCAACGGTAGTCATATTTGAATGAAAATTTTCTTTCTCGCAATGTAGAAAAGTGAACACCGAAGAAAAAAAAAGGTTTTTAATAAACAATTTAAGTCGTAATATTTAAATAAGGGAGCGCACCATGCCGAGTGCATCACTTTCTCAAATGAGGTATAAAGTGAAGAGCAATGGTAGCCTAGACCATGAAAGTGTTTTACATTTTTATAAACAAGACTTGCAACCTAAATATAAATCATACTGTCGCAATTTTTTGAAATGGGGTTTTCCACATAATACCAATTAATTTTATCACCGATTCATTACTGTATGAATTTAACATGACAGCCTTTCAACTACTACAAGTTTAAAAAAATAAAAAATAAAAATTGACACAAGGTTAAAAAATAGGACATGCACAAGAAAGAGACTCGAATGGGCCAAAACGACAGAACAAGAGACCAAATTAATTGTCTAGACGAATAAAAAATTGGCACACGTGTAGTGCAAGGACAAACCATAAGCATACAAATATTTTTTATGTGTTGCATAATCTTTTGGTTCATCAAATTACATGTATATGACATCATTATCTCTCTCTATATATATAATAAAAGATAAAAGGAAGATATCCCTCCGGCGGGCGCACCCCATAAGTTGATTTTTTTCTTTTTGTAGGACCGATGACGCGCCATACCCAATAACAGCCTTCCACGTCATAACTCTTTGTAGTCGATTCTTGTTTATAAATAAAACCCCCGAAAAAATAAATAAATATAATTGCATCTTCTCTTCTCGCTTCCTTTGATTTTCTTCTATTGATTTTGGAAGTGGGTTCTATTCTTTTTATTTGATTAATTAATTCTGAAGTACTGGTCTCGAGGGAGAAATGTTTCTTTGGGATTGGTTTTATGGTATATTATCATCGTTGGGGTTGTACCAAAAGGAGGCCAAGATTTTGTTTCTGGGACTTGATAATGCTGGCAAAACAACCTTGCTTCATATGTTGAAAGATGAGGTAATAGTATGTTTGTCTTTTAAAACGTCTCAACTTTGAAAGGGAAAAGGTTTGATTCTTTAATTTTTAATTGTCATTTGGCTCTGTTATGTTTGATGCAGAGGCTTGTACAGCACCAACCCACTCAGTATCCAACATCAGAGGAACTGAGTATCGGACAAATTAAATTCAAAGCTTTTGATTTGGGTGGTCACCAGATTGCTCGAAGAGTTTGGAAGGACTACTATGCTAAGGTAGGTTCATTAATTAATAATGTAATAATCTTCACACTAATGAATGAATGCCTTTATCAAATGTTATCTAGGTTGATGCTGTTGTGTATCTTGTTGATGCATACGACAAAGAACGATTTGCTGAATCCAAGAAGGAACTGGATGCACTTCAATCAGATGAGTCTTTAGCCAATGTCCCGTTTCTCATTTTGGGAAACAAAATTGACATACCATATTCCGCCTCAGAGGACGAGCTTCGCTATTACATGGGTCTGACCGGTCTAACCACCGGCAAGGGTAAAGTTGGCACCAATGTCCGACCACTTGAGGTGTTCATGTGCAGTATCGTTCGCAAAATGGGATATGGTGAGGGCTTCAGATGGGTGTCTCAGTACATTAAGTAGGTGTGGGAAAAAGGAGAAAAAATGATCATATGCTAGTCATAGTGGCTGTTTTTTATTTTCCTCAAGCGCGTGAATTTTAAATAAATGGTAAATAAGCGGTAGGGTATTAAGGTATATGTAACATTTTTCTTTCAATGTAAAGGTAGAACAAAGTATTGATAAGATCATGGGTACATGTTGATTCGGTGGTATGCCATAAGTCTTTTTTGTTTAACTTTACCAATTTTATTGAAGATGCTCGCTCTCAACTGCAGCATCATATGATTGTAAGAGATAAAAGCCTTCTTTCTTTAGCTACTATCTTTGTCTAAACTATGTTTTGATAAACTTCAGTCATCCTGAAAATGAATCCCTTATGGTGTTGGGAATAGACAATTTACTCAACTCTGTAAATGAAGTAACAAATAAAGCTTTTTACATGTGGCATCGAACAAAAGCATTCAGAGACTTTCAGTAAATTTTATGAACGTTAGTATGATCTTGAATTTTCTGTGAGTTTAATGCTACTAAGCTTGTCCAGAGGCTAAATCAATTATAAGTTATAAAAGAAAGAGAGAAAATAACCTAGTCAAAAGTTTTCCAATCCAAAAAAATAAAAATTTATCGGTATGCTCAGGCATGAAGAAAAGAAATCCGCTCAATTTCGTCTTTCTCTAATTCTTTTCTATTAGTTTACTTGTGGAAATGTTAATGTATATCGAGATTATTTTAAGGGCTATTTTTTAAATCGTGAAAACACAAAAGAAGACATACTTTTAAGTTTTAACAGCTAGGTCAAAAGTAATGTGTATGTCATTGTTGTACTATTCAATTCTTAATTCTATGATTAAGACTGGAAATAAAGTAAAGGACTTGTGTCGATCGATTCAATGGAAAAATTTTCTTATTTGCAAGAGGTATAGACCATAGATCGGCTTAGTTATACAAGTTGTAATTTATATTAGATTAATGTGTGGTAACAGTTTTTTTAAAAATATTATAACATGTTACTTAAAGTTTTTAGTGATTTTATTATCATGTATTAAATCCTTTTAAAAATATTGTTATTGATGTACGTACATCTCGGATGTTTCGCGGTTCCATGAAAACTGAAACGTACATCTCCACATGAATATCTTCATTTGTTGAGGTTTTTCACTAGACTCCTCCGATCCAGCGCTCAAAAAGATGATCCCAAAAGTTTTGTTTATAATTTTAATAATATTATAAGTCCTCCTGGCTGATGATGTTATTCAAATGTAACAAATTTATTACTCAATCATGCCGATTCGTACCCGTCACATAATATATATGCGACAGAATTGAAATCGAAGCCCCCAGCCAATAGTTGACCCTGAAAGCCAACTGGCGTACCTACTCCCTCAGGTGATATATAGAATATAGAGTGAGTATACAAGATTTCATTCCATAAACTTCCACTTCTTCTTCTTCACCAATTAGACACGCACACACAAATACGTTGTAGCAAGTAAAAGTAGACATCTTTCAATATACATATTGATGATGGGGGTTGTTGAGAGAGACATAGATGATAATCTGCCCAAGAACCCAGCTAACTACACTGCGTTGACCCCACTTGGGTTCCTGGAGCGGGCGGCCCAGGTGCACCCCACCCGCAAGTCTTTGATACACGGCTCCCTGTCTTACACGTGGCAACACACTTACCGCCGTTGCCGCCAGCTCGCTTCCGCACTCGCTAACCGTGGCGTCACATTTGGAACCACCGTCAGTACTGTACCTACTCACTCGAGTTATAATCAATAATCAATTGTTTAATTATAGTTATGCTATCTTTTTCTATTTCTCAAATCGGAAAAGTCATTTTCTTTTCAATTCTGGTTCTGGGCATTTTTAGCTTTAATTTCATTTCGAGGTTGTTTGCAGAATGACAAACTGATTCTTGTTTTCTTAAGTTGGTTCGTGTAAATCCAAAAGCTATATTTAGATAAAGAAACCATTATAAAGTAAGTTAAATATAATATTTTAAATTAAAAGAATTATGAAACACACTCACACATTTATATGTATGCTCTTTTTGTCATCAGTTTTAACTTGTTTCAGATTGCGTTGTACGATTTTTGGGTACCAAAGTCATTCATGATTAAAAACATTTCGATACATTTCTTTCTTTATATGTATCATCATTTGTGGTATTGGTTGAGGGATGCACGTTTATCCCTTTGTGGGTTCTGGTGTCCACACCTTTGTATAAACATAAGTATATATAGTTATTTTGGATTTTTGAAGGTCAACATTCAAGGAACATTTGATGCAAGGATAAATGATTTAGTGCTTACTGCACGCACGTTTTGGATTGGAGAAGAAAAGAATTTGCTAACAGCAGATTAACTGTAACTCAGAATGTTGTTTGATAATTTTAGTATGTAGCATTGCTTCAAGAAAGTAAGCTCTCTTTTAAAAATAGTAGATGTTGTTTGGCTGATAATCCTAGGTTTGTAACTAGCAAAGTGTAAAGAAGAAAGGGTGTTTGTTGCTTTTTACAGCCTCAAGTTTCTGAAATTCGAAGGCGTAACTAGACTAATGCACTAAGCAGTGGCTAACTTAAAGCCTACCACTTGCTGTCAATGTTTCTGAACAGGGGATCTAATTACCAATAACTTATGATGGAATTCATCAATGGATCCAAATTATCTACTTTATTTGGTTCCTAGTTTATGTGTAGCAAGAACTTCCCCTCTCTAATTTTGTGAAAGGAACTGACCTTTTTGAGTGAAATCCCTTAAAAAGATGATAAGATTTCTTTGTATAGAGCATTTTCTGCCTATTCCAGGACTCACAGTTAGATAATCTGGGCATTTTAGCTAACCGTTGTCCTCTTTTTCCTTACAATGTCAGGTAGCAGTAATTGCACCAAACATCCCAGCAACTTACGAAGCTCATTTCGGAGTTCCAATGTCCGGAGCTACACTAAATGCAGTCAATATCCGTCTCAATGCTCAAACTATCGCATTTCTTTTAACACATTCACAGGCTGCTGTTATAATGGTGGACCAAGAATTCTTTTCTTTAGCCGAGGAAGCTTTAAAAATTATGTACGATCAGACCACAAACAACTTCGAACCTCCTATCTTAATCGTTATTGCTGATGAAAATTGTGACCCTAAGTCACTCCAACACGCGTTAAAACGAGGAGCAATTGAATACGAGACGTTTCTTGAATTGGGCGACCCAGATTTTGCCTGGAAACCACCAGAGGACGAGTGGCATAGCATTGCTCTGGGGTACACTTCTGGCACAACGGCTAGTCCTAAAGGGGTAGTATTGCACCATCGAGGGGCGTACCTGATGGCGCTGAGTAATGCCATCGTGTGGGGTATGAAAGAAGGCCCCATTTATTTGTGGACTTTGCCTATGTTTCACTGTAATGGTTGGTGTTTCACTTGGACTCTCGCAGCTCTTTGTGGTACTAACATATGCCTCAGACAGGTAACTGATAAAACTTTAGTTACTCTTGCTTGAATATGATACTCTTTTAGTGTTTTTAAAGCTTCATGGGTCTCTGTAACGGTTCAAACTTTAATGGAGGTTTTGTGATTAAAACAAACCTAATCTTGTATAGATAAAGTTACTTCTCAACATTATGTCTCTGCTCTTTGAAGGATCAAGTTTCCAAATGGGAGGTTGTTCAATATGATATTAGTCAAAGTAAGAATATGTCGTGTTTGACTTCTACTGTCTTTCATTTACACGAAATAGTTCTTAATACCCATAAACCGAGTAACTTCAACTGCCCTGATCTATACATTATCCTCTGTTAAAGGTAACAGCGAAGGCCGTATACTCATCTATAGCCAATCATGGTGTAACTCATTTTTGCGCTGCTCCCGTTGTCCTCAACACCATCATAAACGCACCCAAAGACGACACGATTCTCCCCCTCCCCCGTGTAGTCCATGTTATGACAGCCGGTGCTGCCCCACCCCCTTCCGTTCTATTTTCAATGTCACGACAAGGCTTTAAAGTCACACACACTTACGGCCTTTCCGAAACATACGGCCCCTCTACTATATGTGCATGGAAGCCCGAATGGGACTCGCTACCGGCCCAAGACCAAGCCCGTTTAAATGCACGACAAGGGGTTCGTTATCTCGCCTTAGAGGGATTAGACGTAGTAGATACGCAAAACATGAAATCTGTGCCATCTGATGGGAAAACTATTGGAGAAATCGTATTCAGAGGCAATGGTGTGATGAAGGGGTATTTGAAGAATGATAAAGCTAATCAAGAAGCGTTTGCAAATGGTTGGTTTCATTCTGGTGATCTTGGTGTGAAGCACCCTGATGGATATATCGAGATCAAGGATCGATCGAAGGATATAATCATATCCGGAGGGGAGAATATTAGTAGTGTTGAGGTCGAGAATATATTGTATCAGCATCCAGGAATATTTGAAGTATCAGTTGTGGCTAGGCCAGACGAGCGATGGGGGGAGTCGCCTTGTGCGTTTGTGACGCTAAAGCCGGAAGTGGATCTGGCTGATCGCGAGAGTTTGGCAAATGATATAATGAAGTTCAGTCGAGAGAAAATGCCGAAGTATTGGGTTCCAAAATCGGTTGTTTTTGGGCCGTTGCCGAAGACGGCAACAGGGAAAATTCAGAAGCATTTGTTGAGGGCTAAGGCGAAAGAGATGGGGGCATTGAAGAAGAGTAAGTTGTGATCTTTCAAACGATGCTTATTTGTACGTTATAAATGAATGTATTTTTCTTGTGTTCTTGGTGGTTAATTCTTTGCTGAGTTAAAATAATGGGGAGGGTTCTGTTTTTTTTTCGGGGAATTTAAGGATAATTTGTATTGGATTTGGACATTATTTCTGAAGATGATTGAATGATTGTGTAATTGTGTTTATGCTTTTTCTGTCCTGTGGTTTGGTTTGCAACAGTAGTTTTACTGCATAATTGTTGCAAAATATCAGTTGTATGAATGAAAATATATTTTTCTACCACTACTTCCCAAAACGTATTACAGAATCCATTTACATTTGCTCTCCATGAAGGATGGGTTAATTAAATGAATTTGCCTTTTATTGTACTAGTTGTGAAAACACGCTTAATTGTTTAATTAAAAAAAAAAAAAAAAAAAAAAACTGCAGATGGACTGTTCTGCACCTCCAATAGTTATACACTTATACATAAATTCCCGTATGCGCCTCTCCTATTTTTGTATGTGTTTAATATTTTAGGAGGCGTCTTTGCAATTATTCAAAATTAATGGAGTTTCTTTTTATATATATATTTAGTTTAACCAAACTTTAGGGAGTGTCATTCATATACTCTTTTATCATTCAAACCATTAAAGAGCCCGTCTTGTTATTTTCCAAATGTCAAGGGCTGTTCGTGTATTTATTGAGACTCTAGAACATAATTTTGTAACTAGACCAAATTCAAGGGATCTTAATGTAATTAAACCTTCAAATTTCTTTTTCTCTTTTTTTTTTTTTGTGTGTGGGAAGGAAAATATACCTTTAAATTTGTTGCATAACGAGGAGAGAATAGAGATATTTGTATCTTATCCTATATCTGTAGTGTTTGGTACTCTTTTTTTTTTTTAACTTTCCGAAATGTGGGGAAAATTAAGGACGAGACAACGAGTTATTGATGTTTAAAAATCAGAAAGAGTTAAAATTATTGGCTCAATTAATCACACAAAAATTTCAAGTGTTGGAATTTAGGAGACTCTAATCAAATCACCAGTCATATCATACTTGAAATATATTGTCGAGTTAAAAACCGAGATGCTCACGCCATCATAAAATTTTAAAATAAAAATAAAAATAGTGTACAGTGTAGTAGAGCAGAGACTTGGCTATATCATATATTTATTAAATGTCACATTAGGATGTCATTTTCTGGCATGCCGTTAGGTAACGGCCATAAGTCACTCATATTGCAATATATATAATACAGACCAAATTGAAGATTAAACTTTCAAGAAATGTTTTAATTAGAAAAGAAAACAACGACAAGACAGATTGTAATTGAAATCTGTCTGTTATATTGTCAACTTATGATATGATACCATTTAATTGTCTTTTGTGTAAATATAGTATTGACCAGTTGATACAAAAAGGATATATTACCTATCCCCCCCCCCCCCCCCCCCCCCACCAACACACACAAAAAAAGGGAAAAACTAAATATGAATTCAACTATATATAACGTGAAACATAAATAGGGCCTTGGATCGGCATTGTATTGTGTTTTTTTCTTCTCTAAACATCCATGTATATATATATAAATCTTTCAAAATATTTACCTAAAAACTTTAAACTGAAACCCATTGTAGACAATATGCTGGTGGGTATTGGTTAATCAATTTAAATAATCTAAGTGGTTTTATCAATTATTTTAATACAACTTCATAATGGTAATAAAAGTTGTTACATAGAAATAATTAAATGAAGAGATTTTAAGAAAGATTTACATATGGTACACAATTATGTATAGTTATAATTTTAATTTTTATAACTACGGCGGTGCATAACGAGATATATTTAGTTTCACACGATTTATTTATGTTGAAATAAACTACTTTTATCCATAAAAAAATCTCAAATTCTCAATCTTACTTTTATAATTCTATATTTTGTAAGCACATTAATTTCTTCTCGTTCCGTTTTTATTAGTTAACAATATATCCCAAGAAAAAGAAAAAGATTGGTATAGAAATAATGTAATTTTATAAAGACACGTATGCCTAAGAAGATCGTGTCGGTACACCAAGACGAAGAACGTGTTAGGGTTGTGAATAAATTGTATGGTGTGAGTTAGGCTAAGGGTCCAACTGACGTTGACGTCTTAACAGCCTTAACTAAAACCAAACTTATATTCCCTAGCTTCCTCAACATACCATATACCTTCCTATCAATTACCAAAAAAAGAAAACCATATACCTTCCTATCTTCAAACTTTACATCACCAATTAATTATGTGACAATCAATTTTGTTTAAAGCTAAACATATTTTGCGTGTCATTCTATATATGTATTATCGCCGAGAGCACTTTATATGTAAATTACATTATTAGTTATATATTAATTTCTTATTGCTAACTTTATTATTTTTATTTTCAATTGGTTATACTCTCTATCTTTGTCTTTGCTTGCTTCTCTAGTTTCCTCCATTTCAAGGTAACGTGGATTCTCATCTAATAAATTCTCAAAATTTAATTTAGTCTCTCCACTCTATTTACCTTTTTTTTTTCTTTTGACTATAGGTTTGGATTACTGTTTCAACTTTAATCAGATTTTCTGTTATAAAAATCGAGGCCTGCCATTTCAAATTTGTTTCCATCCCTCAATCCATTCCACAGCATCTCTGCTTCTCCTGTAAATATCTTTCTCTCTCTCACACACACACATGTAAAGTAAAACACGTGGATAAATAGAAGCACGAATCAAGTTTAGATTGTGTTTATTGATATAATTGGGTAATATCGTAACAGGGCAGCAGTCTCTAATGGCAGATCATTACAAGGGAAGTAGTAATCAGGAGGAGCCTGTTATTTCTTCTCAAGATCACCAGGTATTATTTATGTTAATTCAATTTTCATTAATCAATCTTTTCGATTTTTCTTTCGATCGACTCTATAAATTTTTTGATGTGATAATAAAACTTTTAAAGCCATGAAAGATGTGTCGTTGATGGTTCTTATGTAAAGTTTCTAGTCAAAATTAGAATTGAAGGCACAAAAACTCGGTCTTATCTTGATCATAAGTTTAGGGCCAATTGGTTCACTGGAATTACTCCCACTATTATTTATTTATTTATTTTAATTGATTAGTAGAATTTCAGTACGTTGAAAGTTAGAATCGCGAGATATCTGGATAGTCTTATTAAGATGAGGACAATATCAGTTCACATATATAATAGATGATTGATTACACGCCAGAAATATGGCGTATATTCATTATGATGGATTTATTTTGTTTGATTTCCACACTTCACAGAAAATACACGACATAGTTCCGTATGCGCCCATCGCTTTTTTCTTTCTTTCTGGGGTTGCATTAAGGATCAAAGTTTAGTTTCGTCTAAATATTAAAAAATTATTCGCAATATTAATTTCAAGAGCTTGCTGATATTTATTGAAAACGTCATGGATTTTATTTTTTTTGTGATGAATTTAATTTTTTTGTTTTGTTTATGGGAATGTTTAAAGATTTTGGTGCATGAGTTGTTATTAACATTTCAAATATTAAAAATTTAAATCACGAGATAGGAAGTATATCTACATATATATTAGATTAAATTTATGTCCGTTACATGTAAATGTGTTTGTAGACTTGTGTTTAATCAATTTAAATCTGCTCGACGCAACAAATTTGATTACCATGCGACTCGTATTGAACTTCCTTTCGTAATTCAGGTGTCGTTTGCATGAGTTCTTGCAAAAACCAACAATCAACAGTTAAACAAATGAATTTCATGTAGTAAACATATAAATTAATTTTTTCTTTATTTATTCAGTTTCTTACGACTACAATGTTTTTGGCCTTACATTACAAATCACTTGGCAATAGTGAAGAAACTAAAGGCGCATAATTGGTATTTGCAAATTTCACGTGCAACGCGCATGGTCTAGTACTTCTAGGCTCTAGCAGTACCGTTAGTGGTCCATGGGTATGTGCATAGCAAAACTTATGTGATTATTATAAGATGCCAAGAATGTGGTTTATGTTAAATAACTTTAAATTGGATGTTGGTGTACGTGGAATAAACTGGTTGCGATTGTAATCTTAGATTGTTGGCTGACCGGTTATATAATTTAACACGCATGTCTATATTCCATTTGGTAACAAAATACCTAATTTTTGAATTTTCGAGGTTCACATTTCACATGAAACACGAGAATATGTTTTTCATTGCGATTAAAAAAAAAGGGTCAAATAGAGTTAGGCAGGAAGCTCAAGTTCGTTGAGGACCTCTAGCCGACCTACACAAAAATTAATAATTTAGTATTTCTATAAATTAGGTATAAAATGTTAGGTTCCTCTTACCACCGTCGATGTAATTGATAATCAAAGATGTAGGTCTGACTTATTGGTTTGAGTCTTCGTCTAATTAGAAATGGGTAGTTTAATCACTTGAATTAATTATTGCTTGAATTTTCTATAGCAGTTGGCTACACCAATTGATAAAAAGTATGGTGGACTCGTGCCAAAGAAGAAACCTCTAATCTCAAAGGTTGGTGAAATTACTATTATTGTAGTCCCAGTCATTTACTAATCCTTTTTTAGCTTTATAACTATTAAAAACTAATAATGTTTCACCAAATTAATGAGGAGCTTTGGAATTTTCCATTTTTTTTTCTCAATGTAATTTATTTTTTAAATGCAGGACCACGAAAGGGCCTTTTTCGACTCAGCAGATTGGGCTTTATGCAAGGTAATTAACTTCATTGGCTTCTAATTATAAAGATTTTTGACTCCTAGCTAATTCCCCCAATTGAAGTTATAGTAACTCATTTTAGTGTGAAGAAATTAATTAGCGGGTGGTGTACTTTTTTTTTCTTCTTCATATAAATGTTGCTAATTTTTGGTTGCAATTATCAGCAAGGTGCAGGAATGAATCAACAATCAGCGGCGGCTATAGAGACATTACGACCGAAACTAAAGGTGAAAATCCAAAACTTGGTCATAAAACTGATGCAATTAATTGGTCATATGCCTAATAATGCATATGTACGTATGTATGTATGTATGTATGTATGTATGTATGTATGTATTTACTTAATAAAACTGATCCTTTTTTTTTTTTTTTTTGTGTGTGTGAATAATTGCAGAGGACGCCAAATCAACAACTGCCTCCTCGAAGACCCGCTTGTACATCTTAATTGTCATTTGGAATGTAATTATATACAACCAACTCAATACGTACAGTGCGTGCAGGAGGAAAATATTCTATATAAATTGTTCCAATTTTTGGAACGAGTTGTGGATAATTAAATCTTTTGAGGATGGGCTTTAGTATTATCATATTTTTTTTTTTTGACTATTTTTCTCGAGGCTCTACTAGGTTCACTTGCATTTGCATGTCGACAATAATTCAATGAAATCAATAACTAGAAGTTTGTTTGATTTGAGAATTTCCAAAATTGAATATGCATGTCAATACATGAGTACCATCATATTTTTTTTCTCTGTCTAATCTCATGATTTCATCACTCTATGATTGATTACCCATAAAATCGTTATAAGCAACCTCTTTGTCCATTCAATCAATCAATATACGCTTGTTTGCAATATATATCCATAGAACTCTTTTCACAATCTCCCAGTGTAGCAATAAAATTGAAATACCAAATTAGTGTAAATAACTGAGAGTAAGTGAGAATCAAACTCCTTACACTTGCTAGACATTGCCTTTGATATCGATATAACATAACTATACGCCACTTAATCATTCAATCATAAATTTAAGCTATATAAATGAGATGAGGGTCTGGGTTTGTCGAGTAACTTTTTCTTTGAATAGCCCATTGCCTATTATGTTTGAGTGCATCTTTATAATTGGTTGGTGTTAGAATGGTTTGGTCGAAGGACCCCTGCTTCCATTAATTTTCGTTCTAATGTTGAAATTGCACCGTCAAGTACGACCATAAATCCTTACGAATTGTCGAGTGGTGCTTGTGGTCATTAAGGAACAAAGCGAGTGTCGAGATTGATGTTTGTAGAACACTAGAGTTGAGGGAAAGAGAAAAGTAACTCCATGAGATTATGATTGTAAAATCCTAGCTAACTAATAGCTGCTATGAGTTTTTACTGGTTTGCAATTAGAAGTTTCTGCTTGATTGAAAAGGGAAATACATGGAGGTTATGGTGATGCATATGTTGTATAGCTAGAGTTAAAACGTTAATTGGGCAAACAATTACATAAGTCTTCTAGTAAAAAAAGTAGAATGTAAGATGAGAAATAAGGCTTTCTTGTCATGTAATAACTTATAACATGATTATCACTCAAAACAATACCAAAAGATTTTGTAGGTTTGATTACCTGCTGTCATGTCATACAAAAGACACGCAAATATATATATTCCCAACTACTTTTTACCTTTTTACCTTACATAAATTCTTCTCACGGATTCTTGATCAATACTAAATCTAGTCTTACAGACACATAATTTGCGATGGTAATATTCTCAGTAGTTTCCAAGTACTGGCTTCTGATTTCAGCTCTGACTTACATCTTTATTTTGGAGTGCAAATTTGGTATGTCTGCTGTTATTCTCTCTATACATATCTGGAACAACTTTTGTTTACCGAATACTTTCTGTTATTTTTGTCAGCAAAAGCAAACGATTTGTCCCGTGTAGCTGCTGCAAATGAATATTTGGCTCAGGAAAAAGTTGCAGATGAATATTATCCTCAGGGAGGAACTAATCCTGGTCTCATTTTCAAAGAAGCAGAAAAATGTTTCAACGATGAAAATGTGAGTTATACTTTGATTCCAAGTGCATTTTGTCCATGCCCAACTTCACTCTAATAAACACATGAAAATCTTCAAAGTAGCTAGTTTTAAGCTCAAATTCTGTCTCACAACACATACATATATGCAGATTTATAGCAGTTGTGATGAAGCATACAGATTATCAGAGACGGGAGAACTGAACGTGCCGCCTGAATACACGGAAGAGTACTGCAGCGGGCCGTGCCTGAGTGAGACGCAACACGTGCTAGAATGTGTTGCCGGGGTGTCAAAGCATTTTGTATTCTACAACAGGGCTACACTTGAAGATGTTAGAAAAGCAATTGAGCATGGATGCAGTTATGGACCTAAAAGAGGTACAATTAATTAATATATAATGTAATTAATTACCTGTCTTTTATCTTGGGAATAGTTAATATGAAATTTTGATTTCATATTGTCTGTGTAGGGAACTTTGATGTTATTGAGCACATTAGAGGTGATGGTGCAGCTGGTAAAAACAAGGTGTTTGATTCTGTATTGCTGGTGCTGATCATGATGGTGGGCTGGCGTCTGCTCATGTTCTGATTTTAAGTTGGATTTTGGATATGCAAACACGATGAGATATAATGATATGTATTGATCCATTGTTTATATAATGTTATATAATCAATAAGCAGTTAATTGTGCAAAAGAATTTAGCAAGAATTCTTAATTATTAAACTTACTTACACAAACCTGATTGGGAAGAGAGAGATCCCAAACCAGATTAATCTCTCAACTCTGCTTTCGAATACCAAATCATGTGTTAACAAGAAAATCAAAGTAAACCAACAGATTAATCTCTCAACAGTTCTTTCAGTATCAGAATGCATGTATGTGGAAGTAAGAGAGTTATTGGAGAGAGTCAGTGAGGTAATGTTTGAATTATTAGAAGAAGAAAAAAACTTGTCAAAATTTATTAAAATAAACTCTTTTTAAATCTGAAATAATTCTGAAAATATTTTCTACAATCTGGAAAATATATATTAACATTACATATGGTTCTATATTCTATATACTGAAGGTTACAATGAGGTGTTTATTCCAATCTTAGGAGGTAGTTTTGCAAATAGGCCACATATCATAAAATCGAGTGGCTCTTCCCTAATTTTATAGCAACATAAAATTTTGATTATGAATTCATAGAGTGAAATTAACTCGATTTTATTCGATTATAGATGTGTTTTTTTTTTTTTTTACTAAACCTGATATTATTATAATTGGTTTGATTAATTCCATCTAGGAGACTGAGTAATTAAAATACTCATTTTATGTGGAAAATAATTGAATGAATATGTGATATTAAAAAAATATAATTAGAAAGCACAAAATTCTCTGTCGAATATTTTATATTTTCTCAAGTCGAGATTTACCTCTTCTTCTAATTAATTGTAACTTTTATCAAAACTAGAAAAGTAAACCTTATGTTTTATTGGAAATAGAAATCATGTCAAGCCCATTTCATATTTTCTTGGGCCAAATCAAATAAAAGGAAGCCCCAATGAGCAAAAGCTTCGAGTTAAATGCAAAAACTACCTCGGTGCAACTTTAATAAGCAAAAATCCCCCTTATGTTGCGCCACACGCGCCTTGTTTGCGTGTGGGATTGGACACCCTCAATTCTAATGTTAGAATAATATTACATAATTTTTTTATTTATTGCACAGTTTATATACTGAAACACACCCACCCACCCTACCGCACGCCAGCCAACCCTCTAGGAGGTGCACCTCGCGACGAAGATGGCTGGAGATTTCTTGAAGAAGAGATCTGGTTTTTGTTGGGTTGATTTTTTCTTGTAGTTTTTGCTGTAATGTTTACTTTCTTGTGTTTGGTGTAACTTATTTTGTCAAATTTGCTCCAATTTCTTGTTAAAGTAGGGCGTTGGGTTGGGCTGGGGGACGAAAGAAGAAGAGCTCATTTTTTTGATTTAATTATTTCATTTAACATTTAATACGGGAAAGACTAAAAACAAATTCAGAATTAATGACATTAATAATATGAACGATCTTTAAAATTTATTTGTTTCTTTCATTTTCTTTAAATAAAATATAAATAATAACAAGGTTTTACTTTTAAAACCTTATAATTTTCTTTTTTCTTAAAAAAAACTTAAATCAAGAGTAAAAATGATATTTTACTATCAGTCAACAGCTAAATGACAAATTAGGTTCAGTGTGCTAATAAGTGAATATCACAAGGGGTTTTTTGCCAACTAAAATTACATGGGACTTTTTGCCAATTAGAGATTACACAGGGGTAATTTTCGCATTTAACTCATTTAAAATATGTAATCTACCAGCTACTAGCTAGAGACATATGAGTGTAGAGGAACAATTACCTTCGGGAAAATACTATACTTGTAAATAACATATAGAAATATTATAAATTGCATTAAAACATTTTCGGCCCAAGAAAAAACCAAAAAATTCTACAACTTTACTCCTGTTTAAAAAATGTAAATACTAAACCACCAAATACAAATACTAAATGACATTTTAAAAACTAAAAAGACAAAACATCCATCTCACACCTAGAAAGTGTGTTTAATACACTCTTCATCAAAATAAACGAATAGGACTGTGATTTTACTCAAAAATTACCAGTAGAGTTTCATACATCTTCAAGAAAAGTTTTCATGGAGTTTTCTCGTATTTTTACCAAAATACATATATATTTTATTACATACATAATTATATAATAAGGAACCTAAGAAAGCTTTTTTTGGCATATTAGTTCCAAAATAAAAAGTGGGAGACAACTCAATTTGTTCAAATGTCTACCAAAACCTATCTTGTAGAAGAAACATAATCACACTATGCACTAATTACATAAGCGCTTAAACTATAGTAGAAAACAGTTTTATTTTAAAATCACGGGTGGAGTTATCTGGTCTTTTTACATAAGAGATGATTTGTCAATTGAGCATATCACACTAGAGTTTTTTGCTATTCATTCTATAATAAGAATGATACAATATCGAGCAGATACTGAATAAATTTATTATAAGAGATTAAGATACCATAAAGTTCTATCATCGAGCATCTCTTGGAGATCAATTTCCCTTTTTCCTCTTAATTCCTACTTACTGGGTATGATCGATCTAGAATATAAGTCTAGAGAGTTTAGTGTCTTGAGGACAATAACTTAGTTATGTGGTTTACAATTAACCATAAAACGTGTCCCAAAATTCTACCAAAGAATAGAGCGTCATTTAATTCAACAATAAACTTCAAATGTCCTGTCAAAGGAACAAAAGGGACATGACTACATGAGCAATGAACCAACTGCAATTATATAAGTAGGTACGAGAAGTCCTGGAAAGATGTACGATAATTATATACGATGAAATTTGTCTATCACGTTCCTTCTGAACAAAAGCTGTTGGATTTTTTCGAAAATATTGTCTCCTTCATTTTGTTTTGACTTTTGATTAATCTCGATTATAAATATCTAGTGGTTTTTTTTTGTAATCAAGGTAATGTCAAATACTGCATTGAAAGATATTGAAGTTATAGTAGCATATACTTTATCTTAGTTGAACTATTTATATGTAAATTTTATAGTTACAAACTTACAATCATATATTAATGCCTATCATAATTTTTTCAACGATCAAGTAACTGATCGCAGGTAGAAGTATCTAGTGTTTAAAAAATTTCATTTCTTTGATAGTTACTATTCATCTTTTTATTTTCAGTGTTACACTATTAAGTATTAACACTCTATTCAGCTGAAAATGAAATTAATATTATGGCACCAGGAGACATGAACCCACACTTTTAGGGGACTTGAATTTTTCTAGACAAGAATAATATGTGGCATTAAAATTGACACGAGTTGCTGAACTTAAAACGTACATTTGTCTACTATAAGATATTCCAAGTATAAGATATTTGGTGATTTCGCAAGAAAAATTAAAGGAAAAAGTGGTTATTTTCTTTCCGAGAAAATTATTGCTTGATTTCGCATTTATGATTCTTGTTTTGTCTGTTTGTCTTTCAAATGAAATAGTAATATGATGGCATGAAACGTGATGTGGCTTATTATGGGCTATTAATTATGGTTGTCACTTTCATAATTAATAATAACTTGTGAATTTTTACATTGCATGGGTGGACCACAACTAGTAATTTGTTAGGGAATCTCATATTTTGTAGTATATATAGGCGATAGATTCTGACTGTGAGTTGGTGAATTTTAAACGCGATTTCAGTTAATACGCAAGATCAGTTTCTCATATCGAGAAACGTTAATGCCAAATCCCTAAAAATCTAACGATGCGACAGTTGGGTATTTATTGTTTAATCTACGATCTAGTATTTTGTGTTATATATTTTCCATGCGAAAGTTGAATTTGCCACAAATGAAAATTCTGCAAGGTAAAATTTCATGTCTATTATTTTCCATCCAGCCAACCCCACCTCACATAATTCATAGGCGTCATAAATCTAACAACTTCACAAAACGTGAGGGACATATAATACGTTAGGTCTCCAATCCTTTGCGGCAATAAAGTGTACTAACAATGGATCAAAATTCTAAAATATTTTCTCAAAAATATCAGAACATAATTTTTTTAAACATACTATAGTAACTATTTTTGTGACTCTTTTTGAAACATGTCAAGAACTCGAAAATTACAAATATTTTTAATATTTAATAGATCAACGTACACATGACCAAAATCAAAACTTTTTGGTAGCCTTTTGGTCCAGGCTACCAACACTCCACATCGAACTATCAAACCATTGATAAAATGACTTGACAAGTTATGAAGAAATAAGAAAGATATTCAGAAAAAGCTAGTTTACCTACCCTCAAATTTCAAATTGACAGGAGTATGTTTGATGCTAATTAACAAAGGTACGTAGCAGCATATATATCGCATGCATTTATATCTTTTTTTGATATTCTCTCATTTAATCTGTGAAATTCTTTCAGTCATCACATTAAAGTTCCCGCAACATTAAGTCACACTCTGTCTGTAGCTAGCACTGGAGTACACACACATATATATATACATACAAATGAAGAAACTCATTCTCTTATAATTACATGCTGCTAGCTAGTTTATATATAAAGGCTGATCTTGAGTTGATAGTTTTGAAGATGGGGAGAATGCCTTGCTGCGAGAAAACGGGTTTAAAGAGAGGGAAATGGACTGCAGAAGAAGATGAGAAACTAATTAACTACATTAAGGCCAATGGAGATGGTTCTTGGAGATCACTACCCAAGAATGCAGGTCAAATATATATTCATGCTCGATCTCTTAGCATATATAATATGTTTTTTCATTATAATTTAATTTCTTGTTTTAGGTTTGTTGAGGTGTGGGAAGAGTTGCAGACTGAGGTGGATTAACTATCTGAGAGAAGATGTGAAGAGAGGGAATTTCACTGAACAAGAAGAGGAGACCATTGTCAAGCTGCACACAAACTTGGGAAATAAGTGAGTCATGCATCGGAAATATGCTGTTTGCTCATATTCATGTTAATTTGTGTTTCTTTCTTTACTGTTAAACTATTATGACTCATCATGAGTGGTAAGAACTCAAACCCCTACTCAATATTCTCTTTACAGTTATGTCCTTTGAGTTTTCAAGTTCCCTTTTTAAGTTAATTTTAGTTGAATATTCTAGTGAAGATGTTGCACTATATATGCCCCTTAACGGATTTATGAATTGCATTGCATTATTTAATGAAAATAAGAAGAAAAAGGAAATGAAATATCAGTGGCTATTAATGAATATTAACTAATCTTGGCTATAGGATCTACATAAAAGAGCACGTAATATAGCATTATAGCTCGCTCAACTCATTCAAATTCCTCCCATTATTGGGTCCAGACATATATATGACTTTTCATTAGGTGGTTGTTTTTGAGGAGACATCTTAACTACTCAAAACTTTAGCTTTTACTACTTCACCAAAAGTAGACAATAATTTAGAGAAACATCCAACAGTCTCGAGCCCTTTTCATTGTGTCCAAAAAGGAAAAAAAAGAAAACTCATGTACTTCAAACTTTGATTAGCATCTTCCAATACGAGTTTCATGGTAATGAATATTTACACTTGTCTCTGAACTAGAGCCTGAAATAATCCAAATAAAAAGAAAAACTGAAGTCTGAAACAGGGCATCTATTTCTCACTAATGGCTGGAGGCTGCACCATAAAATTCCTTGAGATAGTACAAAAATATATTACAAATAAGCTCATCTTGACTAAGACACTCTCAAAAGTTTGAAAAATATAGCACATTATTTTTTCATATTTTTAAAGCTTTAAGAGACGTAGTTGTCATAATTTCCGGGGTGTAGACGTAATTATCCCTACTTAGTTGTAGAGTATATGAAGTTATGAACTGAAATGGATACCACAATGAGTTAAACATATGAGTTCTATAGATTTATTCATCCCGACATTGTTTTATGTAGGTGGGCTTTGATAGCTAGCCAATTGCCAGGGAGAACAGACAATGAGATAAAAAACTATTGGAACTCTCACTTAAGCCGGCAAACATACAGGTTCCGGTGCATTCGTGAATCCACGCTCACCTCTGCTGATATGATCAAGAAAAGAACAGGTAGAGTTAGTCAAGCCAATGCTAAAAAACACACTAGCAACACTGATTCAGTCATTACAGCAGCCAAAACGACAAAACACAACAAACAATCATCAAATGTCGTACAAAAACGAGCAACTAGGCCTAATGGAAATGAAGAGTCGTGTGAAATAATTATGGAAAAGGACCTGAACCCTCTTGAGAATTGTGAAAGAAACAGCGATACAAAAAGTGCAAACCACCATGGTACATTATCTAGCTGTGATTTATTAAGCTCACCTAAACAAGGAAGAGAAATGGGGCTTTTGGGACCATGGGAAGGCGTGGAAGAAGAAGACATATTAATGCACCTAAAAGAGTTGCAGGATGGTGAGAATATTATGACAAGTGATGGGACAGATGAAATGCTCATGAATATTCAGAATGTGACAGCAAATGGGGAGGGGGATTGTGGGGCTTGGAGTTCAATTTCACAAGCTGGAAACTTATATGGATGTTCATCACCAATAGTATCGTATTTTAACGATGAAGAATTTCGTTGGGACTTTCATGTTGATGAACATACGTTCTGGAGTGAAGCTGGGGAAGATATGATCATTTGGTCATAGGAAATAAGCATTTAGTATTTACTATTTAGTATTTAGCATGAGAAGATTAAGTGTTAGAATGCAAGGTCTTTTGTATTTGATTTGTTTAACCCCCACCCTACCCCTACCTCTACCCCCACCCCTGGCGTTGAATAACACAGTTAGAATCCACTTATTTTTTCGCACAAGATTTGGTTGGGAGTCACTATCTGGAAAAAGTAAAAGATATATTTACATTCACTGAGTGATCTAATTTTAAAAACTTTTGGTATTGTTTGGATAATAACAAACATACCTCTAGAAACTTAAGAAAGATTTCAAAGCAATTCTCCTAAGATTTGAATCGATACAGAAACACCCCTTTAAAGAAGTTTACAGATATAGGGGTCTCTGAAATTATTCAAACTTTATGGTTATATAATTATACTGGACCTGCAGATAACTATCCCTAAAGCAAATGCATCCAAAGAAGGTAAAGTCAGGAATTTGGCCTTAGCTAAAAATAGAACAACATTGGTATCAGTATCATTCAAGTGCAACTAGGGGGCCTTCAAGCCAACATCATCAAAGAAAGAAATGTGCAGGTCAATAATTTTTCAGGAATTCGTACAAAAAGTCAGGAGGGCCCTGCCCTTCTGAGAACAACTTTCTTGCTCAATCCGCGTCTTTCATACAGCTCCAGAACTTGGAGTGAGTGTAACTCTCAACTGTCAAAGTGAAGTGAACATTCAAATAATTCATTATCTAAAACCAGTGATTTATGAAATGCTTCAAATCTCTGGGGATAACAAAAGACAGTAAGACCTGCTTCAAAGATCCGTTGGTTATGCAATTCTTCCAATGAGTCCCTCTCTTATGAGGTTTTCAACATTTTCTTTATACACCAAGAAGCACGAAATGGCAAAAAAAAAAAAAAAAAAAACACAAAAGCAAGAAATAATGTCTCTTTAATTTCCATATACTAAATATGAATGAACCCAAAACTCAAAAGGATAGGAACTTGTACAATAATTCTCAGAGAAACTCAGAAAAGAACTACAAGAAAATTGGTGTCTTTAATAACTTACAATGAACTAGAAGCGTAATTCAACCGTTACAGCACCAAAATATCAGCTACAAGTTCATTTATCAATGAATTAAGAATGCGAGACTCTATTTCCATCCCAAGTTCAAATGCTTCTATTTCAAAATCGAGCCATTTTCCGCATCGACTGCTCATGTCCTTATCTACAAGTTCATCAACCATGGAGTCTCCCGTTGCACTCCAACTCAAAATTTCTTTATAAACTTCCTCAGCTAATCTTTCCTTTCTTCTAATCACTGAAAGACCTTTATTCCACAAGTTGTATCCACCACTCACATAGTGTTTGCATCTCAAGTCCATGCATTCACTCACAGAGTCGAACAACACCCTTCTGTTTATTCTTGGAACCAGTCGAGTATGACAGAAATGCCCTTTTTGACTTTCCAACTGATTGAATAGACGAGGGTATACAATCTCACGTGTTCTGCCCAGTGCATAGTCCTCAAACATCGGTTCTATGTTACATAGTATTTCCTTGACATACTCTTGTTCAGACAAGGTTAAGGTGGTCTGTCGGATTTTACTTTTACTTTTAGCAAAAGTTGAAGAAGCTGAGTCTAATAAGTCAGCATATCTTTCATTTGTAAGGAGTGTAGATAAAGAGTTTGTGCCAAGAACTTCATGAGTTTGAATCGATGAACACTGCTTGCTACCTGTAATGAGTTATAATTAGTTCAAATTCCAGTTTATTTATTTATCATGATTGTATAATGACCAAGAGTAAAAAGAACAGATCCAACCTCCCGTGCTATTACTGTCAACAATATCTGTGGAATTGCAACTCTCAGCAAAAGAATGCTCAAAAACTGAAATGGGGCTGGGAAGCCGATAATCAAGATACGTTCTTGCTTGCGATATGCTGCTGTTGCAAATGTCCATTTCGTCTACCATGTCCTGAATATAACATAAAATTTGATAAATTAGAAATTATAACTTAATAGATAGTTGACAGAAATATTGAAGGTTATGGTGATTAAGCATTACTAGTGGCTTCATGTTACATTTTTACAATGTTTCAACATTTTCATTTCCTCTGCAAGGTTTCTTATGGTGAATCCTGAGAAATTTTTTAACCAGATATAAAAGAGAACAAAATCAGCACCGCTTTCTGAATTTAGATCCTTTTCATATGGTAGTTTTCATAAACAAGACAAAAAAATACAAGCCTTTAGAAAACAAGTTCGATATCATTCATAAAAATCAGTGTTATTTACAGACTGAAAATCATGATTGTTATCTCTCCTCATTCTGTCAGTTTCCTTAATTAACTGAAACTGTTATGACATTAGAATGATTAATCAAAAACTAAGTTACTACACGTGAACCTAAATTTTCATACTGTTACTGTTATGAAACTTATTAAAAACCCGAGATAAAAAATAATAAATCTACCATCAACACAAGATTTGCTGCATTTGAATTTTTATAAATCCTTCAAGATATGTTGAATAAAAAATGGAGCCAAGTTGCATACCTGATTATCCATGCACTGTCCATTTTTGGTTTTATTTTCTTCTGACATTGATGAGCTCATTAAGGCATTGAGTTCAGGTACCACGTCATGCAAAACTGACCTTTTTTTCAGTTCCGAAAACTCTACCTGATTATCCATGCACTGTCCATCTTTGGTTTTATTTTCTTCTGGCATTGTTGAGCTCATTAAGGCATTGAGTTCAGGTATCACATCATGCAAAACTGACCTCTTTTTCTGTTTGGAAAACTCTACCTCATGAGTCAATTCTTTTAGTTTTTGCTCCAAAAGAGTGCTTAATCCATCACTTCCTCTAAACTTATGTTCCAGGTAAGAAAATCTTGAAGCACTCATACCATCTGACCTCAACAGTGTCCTTTTACTTTGAGAATCAGCAGAGAAAATATTAGAATTTTCCAAACTCCCAATGCCAAGCCTTGATCTTGTCAGTGGAGCGGTGAATGTAAAAGAAATAACATCGTTTCCTTCCCTTCCACTATCTTTTTCCCAACTATTTTTGCTGTCCATGATAACACTTGATTCCAATCCTTTCCCATTTTCAGCAATCCCCTGATCTTTTTCAGAGTGGTAACTACCATCAAAAGATCGTTTCTTACGTGTAGCTTTCTCCGAGCTAGAAGAAACTACTTCTCTTTTATCATCTTTAACTTCTGACACTAACTTCCTGGAACTAAGTTTAGAGGTTTTGGAGGCTTTACTAGAATTCCTGAACCTTGCAGAAGAAGAGTCTCCATTGAGTATTTTCCCACTTTGTAAGTTGGACTTCAAAGGTGATTTTCCCCTATCAATAATGCAATTTTGCTTCTGATTATTCTGGCGGAGCACATTCGAACTACTCTGTGTGAATGGTTTTTTAACTGTACTCTTCTGTGTCCCTTGACTCTTGAACTGCTCATTTGTGTTGAACTCACTTTTATCTCTCTGGCTTTCCAAGTTTAGACTTCTTTTCTGAACATTGGCCTTTGCCTGTAGTGCAAGAGAAATGGATTTTCCTCTACTTTTTACAGCATCAGACAACTCTTGTGAACCTGGAGAACTCCCGACTGAAATTGTATCTGCGGATCCGTTCCAACTTTTATTCATAGAATTTCCACTAAGAATTTTAAGAGCTTTAGATTCCCCTTCCCTCCGAGAAACTTCAGAAATCTTTGATCTTTTTCCGGCTTTCTGGACCTTTTCTTTCAAATCCCTGACCTTCAAAGGAACCGAAGATGCACCAACCAGAGGCAATTTTGTCTTTTTACCTGCCTCAGGCCCTCGCTCAATGATTTTGGCAGCTGCTTCCATTATCTGAGCAGCATTCTTAGGTGGGATAGAATTCACGCTCTTTATAGGAGATAAAAGTTTGTGGTGAGTAATAGGAACTGATTTAGCTGATTTAGGTGGTAATATTTCAGTTTGAAACTTCTCAATTGGCCTATGTATCTTTTGTACTTTACTGGAGTGCATGATCTGAGGATCTTGACGATATTCAAGATTTCTCATTCGGGAATGAACATCTGGAAGAGATCGAGTTTCAAAAGGTGAAGAAGCGTAGAGCTCTTGGATTTGGGATTTTGGCAAGGAATCCAATCCCATAAGTCTTGCAACAACCCCAGGGGCCTTCGTTCTGTAAATATCCTCGTCATTAACTGATGAACCACAACTATAGTCACTGCAATCGTTTATACTTGGTTCGGTACGAATTTCATCCTCGTCGAGCTATAAAGGAAAATGTATATTTAGTTTATTAAAAAATAAAGGATCTCCAAATTATTTGCTGTTGATAACCTTACCATTTGAAGCCGTGTCATGGGAAAACTCCCGTCACATCTTTTCTTCTGTTTTGATTGTTCTACATCAATGAGAAGGAAACAACCTTGTTATCAATTCAACAATATTTGATAAAAGGAAACAACTGTGTCAATTGGAAAACTCCCATCACATTTATGGAATGAAACAAATTCAACACGTATCCAAAAGCTTTACAGCCAGGTGACCAGAAAAGATAAAAGGAAATGTACGAAGTTATCAGTTTTCGGACTTCAAGTTCGACATATTTGATCATACCTGGTACATCTGACTTGCTAGTGAACAATTTCTTTCGAGATTTTGCGTTCCAATCAAACAGCTGCAGGAAACCCCCAACATAATTTCCACCCTTGGAGCCATGTTTCTCAATCCCCATACTTGGAAGGACCAAACCAAATGCACTTATATGGAAGCTAAAAAAGAAAAACAAAAATCCAGAAGTCATTATACTGTCATAAAAGAATTACTGAAAAGTGTCCATACAAGAATCACCAATGGTTGCATTAAGGTACTCCATTGAGCCTAGAACTAAACTCCTCACAATATATCTATATTGTCCTGAAAACCAAATATTTATCATTTCATCCCAAAACTGGAGTTAGTGAAACACAGAGCCATACAAGTAACTTTTTCTATCGCCAAAATATTTCCAAGAAAACAGAACAATGAGTAAAGAGTGGAAACAACAATTATAAATCAAGAAAACTCACACATCCCACTTGAAATCAACAAGATCTTCCACGTCCCCCCTCTTCAAAAGCAACCAACTTTATGCACCAAAAGATATATATATATATATATATATATATATATATATATATATATATATATATATGTATGATTATTTCTAACAAAAACCAGAGAGAGAGAGAGAGAGAGAGAGAGAATTTAAGGTTTTTGGTCAGAGTGAGGTCTCTGAGAATTGTTGAGTGGTGAAATAGTTTGAGTCATAAATGAGGCAAAATTGGAGTTTATTAAATATAAAGGGTTTTAAAAAGGAAAAAAATTTATAATACGTATAGAGTTTTGACTTTTACAAAAAAGTTTTAAACAATTAATAGAATTTTGTCGCCACTGTAGAAAATTTGAAAAGGTTGTAACGTCTCTTTGGAGAGAGATTTCAAATTCAACAGAAAAAGATTTGGGCCCACCTGTGGTAGACTAGAGTCTTCTACGCCGTCTCATTTCATCTGTCACTCTTTATTATATTTTAATGTACGTTTATATGTATTTATATTTTAATTATTAACAAAATCCTTTTTTTTTATTCTTAAGTTCATGTAACCTACACAAGAATATTCTTTCATAGTTTAATCATTCTAGTGTAATTTAAAGTTAAAGCATTATGCAAGTCCAATACGTGCGTCAAAAATTACGCGTAACTGATTCTAGATTATGAATTAGTGGACTTTAGAGATAATAAAACCTACCATGTAACCTACAATCTAAATTATTAGAACCCTGGCTGTGGTTATGAAATAATTATAACTTTCTCAGTTGATAAAATAATTAACTCGATGGGTACTTTTTGTTTGTTTTACTTTGAAAATTCCATAGAATTTCCACTTTAATTAGAGTGATTGAAATAGCTAGCTCCATTTCAGTTTGTGTTAGCACCTTATTTTTCACAATTTTGAGTATATAATACCGTGTAATTTATAAACCCAGCAACTTTATTTTAAATAATTAAAGTTAACAACTTTACGAACTAACAAAATTAGAGCACATACATAAAGTTAAAGTAATATCCACTACTGATATGATGACAAAGTTTTATTCATTTGACCCAATAAAATTATATGAAAGCAGTTGGATTGAAGATTTTGAGATCTTATGTTTTCATTGTTTATTTGATTTAATTACATCAAATTAATTGTTCATTTGGTTTTAATACGTAACTCCATTGAACACGCTTTGGGTTGTATTAGGTTCATTTTAGGCAAATTTATGAGGAAAAATGACAAAGCATTATCGCATTTTCTGAGAGAACTAATTATTTTCTCAATCTTTCAAGAGCCAAATGATTACGTTGTTTAGTATTTATCACAAAGTTAAAGAGGTTACACTTAGATAATACATAATTCAATAAGCAAATTAATTTATGAGAAAATGCGAGCGAGCACACCATTAACATATCACTTTTCTCTAATATGGTGAATGTTAGTTGATAGATGTGGGACTAATTATTTCTGTCTTCTGGCTCTGTTAATCTGCTCGATATAAAGTATTAACCGTGGACAAAAAATTATTTTTCTTATCATAACTTGACACGATTTTTATTTTCATATTTTATTTTGACACTCATCTATTTGCATACCATAAGTTGGAGAATTTATTCACAATGGGTACTTTGACCCCAAAAAATCAAACGGTCTTCTTGTCAAACGACTTACTATATATGCAAATATGAAACCATAGCTAAATTAATATTTGATAAGAATTATAAAATATTTATAAAATAAATCTGTTCTCACAAAATGAACAATTACCTTTTTAACCCTCTAGATGGTGGAATTTGGTTAAAATTGCGTTTGCCTTAAACTTGCTTCTTTTGAGTCATGGTGTTCGCAAACTCTTAAAATAAGCTACAATCTTCTTTTGGTCTCATTTAAACACTTTTAGGGTGTTTTGTTGGCTAGCTAAAATTTCACAACCACTTTTTAAAGTTGAAAATTACCATAATTTGGAAGTTATTTTTTCCTAGCTTCTAGCTTTTTGGGATTAATTATAATAAATTAAACTATAACTTTTCGTGAACTTCTAGATTTGTTTTTCAAACACTCCAATTTATGGTGAGCTTTTAGATTTTTTTATAAACACACATCAACTTATGACTCAAAAATAATTTATAATTTTGCTTAAATTATGAGCTTATACTTTTTTAGAAGGGTTGCAAACACCACTTATTTGCAATGCATCACTGATATTTTTTCTTCCTATTGAAGTAAAAAGGCAGAGAATAAGGAGTCAGACATTATCATCATCTTTCTTTATGAAATTAGGTTCAAGATTTAACTAAGTTTTAAAGTCATTTACTCTTAAGATGCCTCTAACTATGTTTAGATTAGACATACAGTGTGAAAAGGCAATTTAATGCCTAGAATCTCGAATATGTGGAAGACACTAATTCGATCACTTGTATACTGTGCATTGTTACGAAACACACGATTATATAGAAATAGTTTTCTGATGTACAACGAAAATGCACATCAAATAACAAACATGGGATATATAGCTACAATATCTATGACTTCTAAATTTTATCTAGTTATAGAAATTGCTCTTATAGTTTGAATGATTACAGAAACCCCCCATTGAATCTTCGGAAAACATGACAAACAGATCAGATCGATAAATCTTCGTAATTACTCAAACCTCAAAAGACCTATCTACAATAAGGAGGTGACTTTACATTTATTCAAACCTTAAGATGTTTTTTTATTTTTTTATAATCAAACCATATTTCAAGAGTGCAACTACAATTATCACTAATAGTATTAGTACTGTCATGAGACAATCATTTTGTTGCCGTGTTCTCACAAGTTTTTGATGTATTGTGATTAGATCCTGATCAAATCCATGTCAAAACATGTAAAGGTACCCCCTTTAACAAATCACAAGCTGGAGCTTCTGAGCTTTGTTTTCTGCTTTTCTGAATTGTGAAAGGTTAATCTTAGGATGGAAAAAAGAATCAAGGTTAATATCTACCGACCAAACTTTTTTCTACTACCGGCAATATAACCTTGTCATCTCATTTTAAATATATCACATGTTAAAGAAAAGCAATATTCTACTCAACTTTGTGCTAAATCTCATACTCAAAAAAGCTCAAGAATATTGGAATATCTGCCCTTTAAGTAACCTTTGTGTCAAGCAATTCTAAAATCTCTCTCTTTTTCCAATCCCTCCTCTTACATTCATCTTCAAGTTGTTCAAAAATTCGCATTCTTTTTCTGAAAATAACAGAGAAAAAATGGCGGTGACACACGATGATCTTGCTCTATCCCGGAGAAAAGGCGAGTTTGGCAGCAAAACGGGTGCATTCCTGGTGGTCTTAACAATATTACTTGGCCTTTTTTGCTTCATTCTCTGCCTAATAGCAGAAGCTACACGTTCCGAGGTACAAATTTATCTTCTTAAATTCCATTTCCCCTAGTTTCATAAAATATTGGACACATTTGTCGCCATATCATATGTCGAGAATCGGCTCACACGGTTCAGCAAAAAATCTGGACTGAAGAAGTTCTATATGTAAACAAACTCTCTCTGCCCTTAATAAAAGCTTCTAAATGGAGAGACGGAAGATTTTAAAATTTCAAATATCTATAAACCCTCTTGTATTTTTCATTGACAATTGACATTCAAGCTGTCCATGTGGTTTTGGTTCATGAGCAGTTGACATGGGATGATTCAAGTGATGAAGGAAAAGAAATGAAATCCCAGTGCAAATACAGTGGCAGTGGGAAATTGCCTCTTATATCAGCAACAGGTGCATTTTTTGCTTTGGCAATGGGTATGGTGGTGCAACACACATACCTTTTGGTTGCAGTCAGTAAATCAGAATCTTTGCTTGAGATCTCTTGGGACCCTGACTCTTTTTCTGCCAAGTCCCTAACATGGCAAGCCGGATTTTTCTTCGTTGCTACTTGGTATATATGAAACTATATATTATCATCACATATAACTTACAATTTGATACCAAATCTTGACCACAAATTTTAAACTATATTTCAGGATGACATTTGCAGTTGGAGAGATACTACTAATAATTGGACTGAGTGTTGAGTCGGGCCACCTCAAAAACTGGGGAACACCGCGATCAACTTGCCTAATCATACCACAAGGTTTGTTCACATCTGCAGGAGTTTTTGGCCTAGTGACGGTTTTTCTTGCCTCCGGTCTATACATCACAGCGCTACGTGCAGAAATGCATTTTAAAGAGCTACAAAACACGAGACGGGAGATTTTGGCAGCCTCTGTATTATATGCATCTCCACCAAGATCACCAGCTGGAAGAAATAGCATCAGGGCTGTGACAAATGAAAGCCCTTTGCCTAGACAAGATCAGAATTTATGTACCTTGTATCATTACTTAAGAGCATTTGACAAGCAGTCCAATTTAGTTTGATTCATCGACAAATACAGATGTGAATTGAGTTTGGTTAGCTAGGATTTGTATAGAAACTTTTGCAATCAAGAATCAATTTTTAATGAAAAGAATTATACTGAAATTTAGTATAACTTGTTATAGCTAGGATGTTCATTCGTGTGTATCGCAATGTCCAAGATCATATCCTTTGAAACTAGAAGAATCGAAAAGAAACATTTACTATTGAACTCACTCACTTGGCTTGGGGAATGATATTCAGGATAAGCAAAATGAAATAAATATATATTCTCATTTATAAGAATTTTCTCCTAGGATTTAATTAAAGGGAGACACTCTATGAACCTTTTGAAATATAAAAAAATAGGGATCTCATATATATAATATAATATAATATTTTTAAAACTTAAAGGAAATTATTTGTTTCTCAAAGAAGCATATATCTAATAATGTGTGTTTTGGATTTGAATGAGGTGAAGGCGTGCTTTAAAATAAAAGTCGCTACATACTAAAACACCTATAATTTATTTATATATATACATACGAAAAAGAAGATGCGGAAAAAATCAGTCCAACGTTTCAAACCCTTGTGCTCCTTTTCTTGTCCTCTGAGTCACACACACAGGTAAGCGCGTGCATCGATATGTATGATAATAATAATAATCTGTATACACCGATTAATCGGAGTGGTTGTAGGTTATTGATCGGAGATGTCGTTGAGGCCTGGAGCAAAGGCGGAGGTGCGGCGCAACCGGTACAAGGTTGCCGTTGACGCGGATGAGGGGCGGCGGCGCAGAGAGGACAATATGGTGGAGATCCGTAAGAGTAAGCGCGAAGAGAGTCTGCTCAAGAAGCGAAGAGAAGGACTCAACCAACAACAACACCAGCAGCAATTCCAATCATCGCTCCTCGACAAAAAGGTTTAATAATCCTCCTTAGATTACGGTCTGAGTTGGACTTTGTATAGGATTGGATGATAGTTTTGGATTTTATTTGATTAATATTTGTCCAACTTGTTCTCCAACACGATACAGGTCTGCACACTAACGCACAATATTAGACAATCATCAACTTAAGTTTTTGGGGTTTTTGTTAGGAAAAACGCCCAGAGTTGTATTCTTTAGCAATATGCAGTTGTTGAATTAGGTTATTAGCGTTTTCTGGAGCCTGGATTCTTACAGTATATGAATGTTTTGGTCGATGTTATATTTACTATGGTGCGTGAGCACTTTTCTGGATCTGCTTGTCTCAAGTGAATGTTGCCGTTGACAATTTTTTTGTTGTTTGATTACTAAGGTAAACGTATTTTGTCCTTGTGGTGTTAACTAAAAAAGTAGTTTCATAGTTCGCGTGTGACCACTTGTGTTTAAGGGTACGTGTTATGATTGGGCAATAGATGATCCTTTTCTGTATTTGCGAGTGCTTTACCTTGATTATTATGTATATAAATTAGTTATTTGTGAAAAATTATGGCGCGCATGTATATGAGTTTGTGGAGTGTCAAGTTTTCTTGTGAAGTAGCAGAAAGTGTGTTCTTCTTCTGTTTCAATACTTGTGCTTATTATGGATTTGAAAGGTCGGATTCTTGGTCATTTCTCGGGACCTATGGAATTTCTTTCTTGGTTAAGAAGTTAGCCTTTAGGAAAAAAAAAATGCTGTGTTTTCATGGAAAATGATAGCTTTGATTTATATGCAGTTGGAGAGTCTTCCTTCTATGGTTGCTGGGGTTCAGTCAAATGATAATAACTTGCAGCTGGAAGCAACTACACAATTCCGCAAGTTGCTTTCAATTGGTAAGATTTGCAGTTCCATTTTTGCAACTCCATTTGTAAGTTTCTATTAGGACAATTACTAAATTATGGCTTCCAATAAAACAAACAGAAAGAAGCCCTCCTATTGAAGAAGTAATTCAATCTGGCGTTGTTCCTCGATTTGTTGAGTTCCTCATGAGGGAGGACTTCCCGCAGCTCCAGGTTTGTAGTTGTAACCAGGCTTTACTCATAATAGTTCAGGCCTTTTTCTCTTTTGCTCATTAACGACTTTTGTGCAGTTTGAGGCTGCTTGGGCACTCACAAACATTGCCTCTGGAACATCTGAGAACACTAAAGTGGTTATCGATCATGGAGCAATCCCAATTTTTGTAAAGCTCCTGGCTTCTCCCAGTGATGATGTTCGTGAGCAGGTAATGCATCTGATCATCACTAATTACTTTTGCGAGTCTTCTGCCTCTGTGTATAAAGCATTTGCTGTACAAAAGCTAACTGTTACATTTCACCATAGGCCGTGTGGGCATTGGGTAATGTTGCCGGTGATTCTCCCAGCTGTCGTGATCTTGTGCTTGGTAATGGGGCTTTGGTTCCTTTACTTTCTCAGTTGAATGAGAATGCTAAGCTTTCAATGCTGAGAAATGCCACATGGACACTGTCAAACTTCTGCAGGGGCAAGCCGCAGCCTCCGTTCGAGCAGGTTTGCTATTGCATTGTGTTGAAGGTTTATCTTTATCGGTGGTTCTGCTGATGAGAGTCCTCTTTTTCACTGTGAAATTGCTATATTAGGTAAGACCAGCCCTTCCAGCCCTTCAGCGTCTGATTTATTCGAATGATGAAGAGGTGCTTACAGATGCATGCTGGGCTCTCTCGTACCTATCTGATGGTACAAATGACAAAATCCAAGCTGTGATTGAAGCAGGTGTTTGTCAAAGACTAATTGAGCTCCTCCTGTGAGTAGTGTTTTGCATGGTTATCTTGTAGATCATTGTTATTCTCATATGTTCTTTAAATTCTGAAAAGTTCATTTGCCTAATGTTTCAGTCATCCCTCTCCTTCGGTGCTTATTCCTGCACTTCGTACTGTTGGAAATATTGTGACTGGTGATGATGTTCAAACTCAGGTTTGAAATCTTTTCTTGCATTCTTGTTGTAATTTATGTCAACCTCTATTGGAAAATTGATAGCTAATACATGTAAAAAATTGCAAGCAATAATCAATTAAAAAATATTGATAACTTCTTTCTTATCCAGTTTATAATTGATCATGGTGCGCTTCCTTGTTTGTTGAGCCTATTGACTCACCATCATAAGAAGAGCGTCAAGAAAGAAGCCTGCTGGACAATTTCGAATATCACTGCTGGAAACAAAGGACAAATACAGGTATTAACATGAAGCTTTGCAATCGAAAATTTCCAATATCACTTGTATGATTTATTCCACATATTCTCTCTCTTAAATTTGGGATATCACTCATGCTAAATTGGAAGTTAGGCCCATGCATACCCCACCGAGTAACTTTTCTTTCCATTATTTCCCAGATATTGCCGTAGGAAATGCTTCTTTTGTTATAGAGCTTAAGTATTTGTATTTTACTGTTGCATACCTGCAGTATTCTTTCACCTGATATCCTAAAGGTCATGTGACACTTTTCACGGATCATTGTATTGGGTCATAATAATTGGGTATGCTTTGTAATGACAGGCTGTAATTGACGCTGGCTTGATAGGGCCCTTGGTCAATTTGCTTCAGAATGCTGAGTTTGAAATAAAGAAAGAGGCTGCATGGGCTATCTCAAATGCCACCTCTGGAGGAACTGATGAACAGATCTTGTAAATTTTTTCTTAATGATATTTTCTGCGATTTTTTCTTTTTTCTTTATTATTCTAAACTCGCGCACTTTTAATAGGTACTTGGTGAATCAGAATTGCATTAAACCTTTATGTGATCTTCTAGTTTGCCCTGATCCAAGGATTGTCACAGTATGTTTAGAGGGGCTGGAGAACATACTGAAAGTTGGGGAAACCCGGAAAGGTGATACTGGAGATGTCAATTATTTTGCCCAGTTAATCGATGAAGCAGAGGGGCTGGAAAAAATTGAAACCTTGCAGAGTCACGACAACAATGACATTTATGAGAAGTCGGTGAAAATACTGGAGACATATTGGCAAGAAGAGGAGGATGAGACTTTGCCCGAGGGTGATGGAACCCAGCCCGGGTTTAATTTTGCAGGAACCAATGTCCAACTCCCACCGGGTGGATTCAATTTCAACTGAAGGTTAGTTCTTGTTCTTCAGGATTTTTCCTCAGTGTCTTCCTTTATGTATGAGATAATTTATGCCACACCCCATGATGTTTGGTCTAATTACATAAACCTCCATTAGCGTTTAATAATTTTAAAGACATCCCCTAGAGCTTCAAAGCCATGTGGAAAGTCAGGATACGTAAGCGTCTTTGTAATTATTCATAACTTAAGAGAGTCATTTGTTATTCTTTCCAACTTTCAAGGAGTTCTCATGTATATTCAAATAGTATGGATGTCTTTTTAGTTGAACTAAACCTCAGGAATATTAATGTAATTATCCCCTTGTGTGTAAATGACTCAAAACCTTATGTGAGTCTGTCCATAGTTGATGAATTGTTCCTTCCTTTGGCCTTTTTGGGTTTCTGCCCCAAGTGTTAAAGATTAATGGGGCTGACAAAATTTTCAGGTTGTCAAGATTGGTGGATGAAGCAGTTTGTCGGGTCGGGTGTTAAGGATATCTTGGCATCCAAGTCGGGTCAGGTCATTTTGGGTCGGGTCGCGGGTTGGGTCAGAGCGCCTCAAAGGGTTTGAAGAGTCAGGTCCAGAGTCAGTTGTGCTGAGGAGGTGCACTATCGGGTCATTCCGTGCCGTAGTGGTCAATAAGAAGTTGGGGTGGGTGGGGGTTGACAGAGCTGGCCCATTGGGCCGTCTTTAGTTTTTTCCTCGTTTTGGTTAAGTTGTTTGGGAAAATTCTGCAAGTAAGTGATTGTCCAAAGAGTGAGATTGGCATCACACGCTTTTCTTTATGTTAATTTTGCTTTAGTTCTAAGGAGTCACTGGTACTTTGTTTCTGAGTATGTTTGTGCTTTTGTATGACTATTTGCGTGTTGTATTAAGTAAGAGAGTGCAATCTTTTGCGAGCCATGTCCTTGTGCGGGCTAAACTGTGGTTTAAGTGATGGAGCAAACTTATAGTATTGGTATATTTCCCTGTTATTTATTTTGTTCTTTTTCACCATATTTCCCTGTTATTTCCATTGTTCTTTCTCAACGTATATTTTAAGGTATAGTTCCAATAATCTATCTACAGTCGATGTGGTTTGGTTTAATTGCAAGAACTAAAACTGTTTGAACTAGTACAGTCCTCTGAGAGACATTTTATTGATGTTATAAAAAACATGAAAAGAAAGGGTCTATTCATATGATGTGTAAAGTTCAGGGTCTTTGCAATTATTTAAAAATAACGTCATCCATGTATTTAATTATCATCCAGTCAATTTTGAAATTCGATGTCGTTTCATAAACACAAGTTTGTAAAAGTAAAAATCTGAATCGAGTCCGTGCAAATTGGAGAAATGGCTGTGGGAATAATTGTGAAGTCGTAACTAGCAATCACACTGAGATGAGTTTTGGATTATAATGATCGGTTTACTGCTAGCCTATGATGAATACCAGTGCGATTATTTTTCAGGGAGCACAATATCTGGAAAAGATTGGGGTCGGGTTGGAATATTTTGGGTTGAATCGTTTGATTGAGTTTAAAAATCGAACAAAATCTAGTTGAGTTGGTCTCTGACCAAAAGGTTCTTAGTGGCCAAGTTGGTAGACATGTTAAATTTGTTTTTTTTTTGTATTAGCAAAGGACATGTTAAATTTGTTGGAACCACAAAATTTCAATATATATTTGAGATATGTATTGGTTCTCGTAAATTTGCCACGATTATGGATTAGAAACTTTTTGCTCTCTCGGGGGCTTTTTGAATTATTTAGGCACGACGTGAATAGTTGTCCCAGTTAGTAAGAAATATATTTTTGTTCACACAAAAGTTGAAATGAACGAAAGAAAAAAAAATTAGAAATTTAGTACATGACCACCACGAGTGTAAGAGATGACATAAAGTTTCTGACTCAATGTTATATAATTTGTGGTCATCTTCAGAAGTTTTTCAAACACTCTATATTAGAACAACACAATTTCTTGTACAAAGTATTTAAATCATTAAAATCCAACCATTTAAACTGGCTGGCATGACTCATCGCCATAATTATTTTAATCTTTATATGAATGAGTAGTCGTACGCCCAACTAACTCCTTTTGCGTAAATGGTCGCTTCGTGATAAATAATGTAATAAACTCTCCATCGCTCTTAACTATTTCTTCATAAAACCGCTATAAATCCATTCCACGCTCATATCCCACAAAATTCAACTTACATCCCAACAATGAAGAACCCTCTTTTCTTCAGCGACGAAGAACAAAACGGGGTACCAAAATCGATTTTTTGCTGGTGGAGAACAGCTGAGGATTTCGACGAAAACGGGAGTTTGAAGAATGAAATCAGTGATCTCTCAAATTTAACTCCAAGACTCAAAGTCCTTAGAGAGATGGAGAGACTGGCTTTCATTTCTACAGAAGGTTTAGATGATTTAAGGCACAAGCTTTTGAGTTACAGAGCTGGTGATTTTTGGCTTCCAATTGGTGGGATCAAGAAAGAAGATATGGATGTCCCACCAATCATCACTCTTCTCTTGGCGGGACTTGCTTCTTCTGGTAAAAGTGCTTTTGTCAACTTGATGTATAGTGTTCTTGGAAGATCTGGCCTCATCCCTTTTGCTCAAACTTCAGGTCATTACATTTTTCCAATATTCAATTCTACTTTTATTGCACAAGTTTCATGTATTTGTTATAAAGTTGTGCTCATGAGAAGACCTAACATAGTTGTTAAAGATTGATTTTTAATGACTAAATGTACACTACTAATGAATCTTATATGGAACATGTGATTAGGTGAATCTTCAATCTATACAACAATGTATCTTGAAGAACATAATGTTTTGCGATCGCCACGAAGTGGATTTTGCGTATACGACACGAGGGGACTAGATCAAGATCAAATGGATGAAGGATTGGAAGAGATTTCAACATGGATGTTTGATGGAGTTCGCCATAACCAGCCTTGTTATAGAGCTGGGGATGAAAAGGTTAAGGGATTAGGTTCAGTGAGTGGATCAATGAGGATGAACAGCTCAAGGTACATTAAGAGAAAAGTCAACTGTGTTATTGTTGTGGCTGATCTGTCACAGATTCATAAGGACTTAAAATGTGATGATTTAAAGTCAATGGAGGCACTAAGGGACCTTTTCCATTCCCCAGCTGTTAAAAAATCCAGTAAGTTGTATTGCATTTATTTATCCTATATAATTCATGATGATATGGATCAAATCAAGAAGCATAATTAATTTGTTGTTATTGTTGATGGGCAGATGAGAGTCCAATCTTGATTCTAACACATGGAGATGGCCTAAACGCTAATGACAGAATCAACACGAGGCTGAAAATATGTGAATATTTGGGAATACCTGAGACAAGTGGTGCATACGACATACCATGTTTGACAGAACAAGGTATTTTGGCTGAGGAATCTGACCCAGTAACTGCATTTGCCCTCACTGAAGCAATATACAGAGTTTTGCTACAATCTGATAGAACTCATCTCCCAAAGAAGAAGTTCAAGGACTGTGTTGTTCTGTCCTTGTCATATATAATGATCTGCATTGCTTCATTCTTCGCCATGCTCGCACATTTCTTCTCCAAATTCGGGCATCACAAGAACAAACTTAAGATGTGAGGCGAGCTTATTAAGGAATATGGATGGATTCAAGTTCCATCTCCTATAAGAACATTGGATTTTTGTGGTGACAAACGTATAAACCGTAATGTATATTCACTGGGATTTTTACCATTGGTCCGCCTAAAGTTTACTATTAACATAGCTTTCTTATGTAATTTGTTCTATGAAGAATTAATCATCTTCATTTGTGTGATCTCATGTTTTATTTTCTTAATTGGTTGTATTTGGGTTTTGAGGTGTATTGACTTTAATGTTAATATTATTTATTACATGTTGAGAGTGTCCTGCAAGTTGTAATGTATTAATGTTGATGAGGTTCATTAGAGTGGGACCTAAATTTTAATGGAAGGTGACTTGCAAGGGAGGGCCTGTTCAGCTGGCAGTATTAACTACTTATTTTATTTGTTCATGTCTATTTGAACGTGGTTATTGGTTACCATTGTCTGGAACTGGTATATCTGATTTGGAACACATTGTTGTTATACAGACTCTAATCTACAAGCATTGATTTTATGTTACTTATCGGAATAAAATGGTGTATCACGGCCGTAATTTTGGATGTTTGAACTAATTACACTAACCATCTTCTTGTGAAAATGCCAAAAACCCTCTAATGAACAGATATTACTCATAATATATTATAATTTTAATGCTGCTTTAAAATTACTGACTTCAAGGGTGTAATGGTTTATCGGCTTTTTATTTTTATTTTTATATTCTATAGAACCATTTCCCTAGAAATGTTGTGCATATTATTTCTATCGCGCGCCCACACACACCTTTGATTTAATATTATTTATGGGATCTTTCCCCCCATAAAATTACTTTCCTAGAAATGTTGTGCATTTCCTTTATATCATACGCACTGTTTGAATCATGATATATTTATGAAAGATACTGATTAGGCAATCGATACAAGTCAAAGTAACTAATTTGTTTAGACTATTTAATTTATTTTTTGATGTTTCAATTTTAAAGCCTAAACTGACAATTTTAAAGAAGCAAAAAAGAGCGGAAGCTATATCCGTAAAGTCGCGTTTTTACCTATAATAAATAACGCGTTAAAAAAATAAGGCGGCAGAATAACGCGTTAAACCAATGGCGTATAAATAAAGCGTTAAATCTAATTAGACTTTATTATTTTGATTTAGACTTGTAATTATATTATTTCTCTCTCTCTCTGCTTCACCCAAACTCTGCGCACTGAATCACACACACACACACACAGACAGAGCAGAGCACACTACAACACTCAACAAAATTTCATTACAATTTCTTTCACAGTAGTATTACCTTAAAGCTGTTGTCCCATCTCCAACCTCGCGTAAGTTTTTCTCTTATTATTTCCTAATTAGGGTTTGATCTCAATTTTTAGGGTTCTTGCGATTAGGGCTTTTTCTATTCCAATTTAGGGTTAGGGCTTTTTCTCTGCGGATTGATAAGTCAATTAGGGTGCTTCGAATTTCTTTCTCTTTCTTTCGCTGATGCGATTAGGGCTTATTTCATGATTAGGGTTAGGGCTTCATCTTCTCGGGGGTATTTCCTATCCAGGGTTCTTTTTCGCTTATTTTCTTGATTAGGGTTAGGGCTTCTTGATAAATTTGGACGCTGGGGTTCTAATTTTATTTCCTAATTAGTATTTATCATCTTGATGCATTGTGATCTGATTGTCTGGCTGATCCACGGTCTGAGACTGTCTCGTTTATCAGATCGGTGCAGGTAAATCAAGATTGCATGCTTGTGATTTAATTTCTTGTGAAATTTCCAATTGCTTTTGGAAACTATGTTGCTTTCCCCTGTTTGATAATGCGATCAACCTGCAGTTTTATGTCTCCAACTCGCCGTGGTAGTTGAGTTTAGAAGTAAATATGGCTGTTGGGATGCAAATAAAGAATGGTCAAGCAAGATGTTAGTCTGAGGCGGAAGAGGTAAAATGGTAGCAAAGCAAAACGACGGGTTAAGAAGGGTCAAGCACGATGCAAGTCTGAGGAAGGAGAGGTAAAATGGTCACGCTGCTTCTGGATATTTTACTTCTGAAGCCTGCACGCTGTGTGTGGCTTGTTTCCTCATTTATGTGAGAGTTCACTGTCACCGTGTTGCTTGTTTTTGCAGAACCCGATGTCGAAGGAGTAAGAAATATTTTTATTGGACGTCAGATATTGAGTATAGGGGATATTTAGAGGAACTGCTGCTAGTGGGTTTGGCATTACTCTTTCCCCTTTCTGAATGATAGATATTTTGTGCTTTGCTTGGTGATGTTTATTTTGGCATTAATAATCTGATTTTCTCTTTGTTAGAACTATGGAATGACAAACTGTGCATCACACTTTTGACCACCACTGACATTTAACTTAGAAGAGATAAGTTATGAGTCTTCGTACGATAGTTATGATATCATACCATATCATGTTTGTTATTTGTTTGTATATTTGTTATGTATTTGTTTCTTGCTGACTACGGATTGGACAAGTAGCTTATAGTAGAAAGTGTTTCGAGGAATTTCTTGCCATTGTAAACATGTTTGACATTTTGGGAACTAGCTTCATGTTCCAGTATTGTGTTCCATACAACTGATTTTTACTTAAAACTACTGTTCCCATTTTCTCTCATGGTTGGCATTTTAGACTGAGCATCTGCATCTTGTGTGTCTATCTCCATGGGGATTACAGAAAAAGAAGTTGCGTAGAAACAATCTGTGACAGTTAACTTTCAGGGGTCAACTTTTAAGCACATGTGACTTTTACTTGTATATAGTACAACATAAAAATAATAGTATAATTAATTATGCTATAGTATTTGGTCCATTTATGCTCATAATGAGAAATTTCCCAGATCAGCATCTGTGTTTTTTATTTGACACTATCATTGTAAGAATTGGTTTTCTTTTCTTCATGTGCAAATTATATCACAGCTCTCTTGGTTAAAACTTTTCGATAAAAACTGAATATTGTCGTTGCATCTTTTAATTGTACAGTTCAAACTTCATCAATTAAGCTGTAAACTATAATAACTCTTCAAGCAATTTTCTATTCAATTTCGGAAATCGAACAAAACTTTTACGGAGTTTCAATTCTCTCTTGTATGGTGTCTTCAGGAAGAGAGAGAGAGAGAGAGGCGTTTTACTCTATTCTTGCTGAGATCTCACTTTTTATTGTATCCAGTGTGGAATGTTGGTTATGCTTCTGGCCATATTTGTAGCATATTTGTTGTAGATGGCGTCCGGTGAAGCAGTGATTGTGTATTTTTTCCCCATTTTACTGAGGTGTCTCTGTCTTCTCTCTTTCCGTGAGGTTTGTGCTTTTTCTTTTTTCTCTAAGGTCGTTAGCTTGTTGCCTATTCTGTGTTTGTTCCCAAGGGAGCTTAAACTTAGTACCTCGTCGATCCTCCATGCATTTAAAGTAGTTAATTGTTTTGCTTTAATTGTGGTTGTCCTGTTAGGTTGTTGGTGTAACTTCGCCTGTGTTGCAATATAATTTGGACACAGCCGGTCCCAAGCCCGGAGAAAGGAGGAGGGTTACGAAGTTTAAAATTTTGTGGTTCCATTTTTTTTTTTTCTCACAGAAGTAAGTTCCATTTCTTCCTTTGATCTATGATCTCCGTTATGCCCTTTCTGTCTCTTAAAATTTTAGTTATGCTTGTAGGTTTGAATTGATAGCGAGTCAGTCGTTGCCGAGGATCAGAGCCAGTCGCCTGCCTTGTTTGTTTCACTTTTCAAATGCTCTGATAGGATAAGTGCTAGTCAGGTTGTGATCATTCTCTTTTTTTTTATGCAATTACAATCGCGGTATTGAACTGATTGAAACGGGGAGTTTGAGCCGTAAATGCAATTATATTCTTGTTTAGTTTTTACTTTGCAAATGTTAAAATATTGTTTGGCCCACCTGAATGAGTCATGTTAACATATTCTTTTTCTTTTTACTTTTGTTTCATAGCTATGATATTGCGTCTTGAATGTCTAGTTATTTTTTGCGTCTTCTTTTCTTGATAGTAAAATAATGTTGCAGCTATGTAATTTTAAGTTTAGAAGGTCAGAATATGAAAAAACCATGCAATTCGCATTTCCAATTTCAATGATCTTGCCTTCTCCCTTTTCTGGATTCTTGCAGTAGTTTGCCCTTTACCAGTATTATTAAATGAAATTTCTTCCTTATCTTCATAATATTGTAGAGATACACGTAATTGTTTTATTCTTTTTATCTATTAATGCCTTCTTATCTGATTGAATTTACTCTGCTGTTTCCAGTGACTATTTTATACAATTCACAAAAGTCCAGGTTTAGAGAATTCAGAGCTTCCGTATAGTCTCATTGTCCAATTAAAATTCTAGAATTAAGTTTGTTTCACTGCATGAAAGTTTATAAAGATGAAACTGTTGCTTAGTCTTTTGTATTTAAGCAGGAACGCTAGCGGTCTCTGATTCAAATGTCATGGATGACGATCAACTTATGCTCGACCCGGGGAGCAGTCTTGGGATATTCATAAGGCGCTGTTTGCTTGCCTTATCTCAGATGCCATTTGAGGTAACTACAGAATTAGTTGATCTCCTTGTGAAAATATAAAGGTGTATGGTATATTTATTTTTTCTTTTTATCTAAATAGTGATTATAGTTCATTTATGACTTCTTAGCGAAAAGCATATGTTTCTTGATGACGAAATTACTTTTTATGTTATTTATTAAATTAGAATTTTAGAAACTGGCGAGCAGGGGTGGGCTTCTTTGAGGAGATGAGGGGTTTATGCTTCTTTCCTTCCTAAGATTGAAATTTATTTTATTCGCACATTAATAGAAGTCCTTATTCATGAAAGTTCCTCGTGCTTTCAGGCCTACAAGATGACGTTCCCCATTTGTTCCCCTGTGGGTTATACTGCTTTTTTATGTTTTTATTTTTTATCTTTAGGCATGAGGTGTTGATTCTTGAGAGGCGCCGTGTCAAGATATGATACTTACTTTGCAGGGCATCTGGCATCTTTTAACAAATATAGAGACATACTGTAAGGATCACTCTCAGGCTGTCCTCCATTTGAGTTATCAGATTTAGATGCTGCTGCAAATGATCCAGATTCTTCACCAGAATTTGAAAATGTGGAGATGGAGAACATTATTTATGAGACAGTTAGTGAAGATTTTGAAGAGAGTGAAATATGGGCCTCAGAAGAATTCCTTTCCATGCGCCTAGAGCACTATCTGAATTAGTTGAAGGTTTAGGCTGTTACTGGTCATCCTTTTTATCTATGAAAATAAATCTCAAGGAATCTGTCCACCGGAGGCTTATGCAAAGATCATCTGAGGTACTCCGTTGCTTTAGTTTTGTATTTCATGAGTCAAGATTTATATTTGTGTGTGTTTCGATTTGTTTTGTATCTACTGAATTTCTATCTTCCTCCAAGATTATTGCATAAGACTAATGATGGGTTGAGTGGAGAGGTTGCATTCTGATACTGTTGGAGTTTGTGCAGTTGAAATAGGAGTCAAATAAACCGTTTTCTTAAAACTTATATAACATGTTTCAACCTTTAATATATGAAAAGGTGGGAGATCTCAAAAGTAGTTTCTCATGTTTTTTCTGCCTCACCTTTGATGTGCACGTTTGTAATTTAACACAGGGTAATTTCAGTGTGGATCATAGGACTTGCGAGTTTGCAATCAAAGAAACCTTTGGAGTAGCATATTACTAGTGTTCGTGCTATTTTTTACCGGAAGGCCAGCGTCTCAAATAATTTTGGGTGTCTTCTTTTTCCCCTATAAGCTCTGTTTTCTCATCATATTTGGGTAGGTAAATTGCATAAATTCTTCAGTTCCTTCTGTATTTTTACGAACTTCTATCCTTAAACTAGGAATGGGATGGTCTCATGCTATTTGCATTGGAGCAACAACTATCATACTGCCAGGAAGAGCTACGTCATGCCTTGTATCAGGTATGCACCAAGTTATCGAGATGCTTGAGGAATTTTATGCAGGTTCTGTGGTTAACTAATTTTTTTTTTGCCTTCGAGCATGATGCAGCTTTACGAGTTATTGCGAGGCTGAAGGAAGGAACGGGGACGTGGCACAAGTGTTACTATCACGACAAATACCCATGTCAGTGGCAGCTCAAGCTGCCGACCATGCAGCTCCTTTAAGCCATGGAAAAAGAGGTTCTTGAATCTTGAAACATTTTAGTTCACTCGAAGTCTGGTGCATTTGCAAGATGAATATATTTTTTTCCTTTCCATTTTTTTTTTGCAGGTGCAGAAGATGAGGAGATGGGTCAGATGGTAAAAGAATCCGTCCTCGAATTTCAAGTAGTATCATTTCTTAGCTTACAGATTGTAACACTGCTCTTTCACAGCAAAGTTAAAAACAACAGGTATTGCCTATAGTAATGTACGGTTGCGTCACCATGAATTCGGGGTGACCACTAAATCCATTTTGAGTTCAAGAGTTGTCTCTGGTTTTCTTATGTTATTCCATATACATTTGTATTCTACTAGATACCTTCAACTTTGGCTCCTATTGATTCTGTGGAGAGGTACAGTCAACTCAATTTGAGTCCCCTTCATAGAACTCCCAAATCTGGGGTATTGTCTCTGGACATCAAGTACTCTAAGGTATGCGATGTTTTCTTTGGTTTCTCATGCCTTTTGTCGTCATTAGATTGGTTATCACTGAGCAAAGTAACCTAAAAATAGAACTTAGCATATTATTTATATTATATTATATTATATGCTTGGTTGTTGTTAGTGTTGGTGTTGTTTTTTGTAGTAGTATATTATGCGCTCACGAAGATGGGTTGTGTGGATGGATTTCATCATCAATGTAATAACAAAAAGAAACAGTTATTCCATGGAATAATGTGTTCGAGAAAGGCACGAGTGCTTCTAAAGCAGAAGGTACGTAGGATTCTAGCTGCTTCATAGCCATGGGTTCCTGTCCCCTGATTCACTTCATCAAGGAAGAAATAAGTTCCTGCGCTATTTTTGTTCACAAACTTCCTTTTGTTAATTTTATAAACACATTATTTTGATGCTTGATTTTTACTTTCCAGACATATTTTCAATACTAGAAAATCAAATTTCTGCCGAACTCCTTTTTTTTTAAGATTTTTTTGAAATTCTGGTGGCACCATAAGCAGACGATAACTTATGGTACAAGGCTCTTGAGTAGAATATAATAATTGAAAAGTGCTTTTATCTTACCTGGTTACCATTTTCTGAAACTATAAATGTACTAGGTGTAGGTCATTGTTGGTATGTCTATGACATACTTTGCAGTTATTTCTTGGAATTCTGTCCCTGTGGCACTGATGATGTGGTGTTCTCACTAAACTGCATACAGGAAACTCAGAGCATAATCCACCAGTTGGTCCGGTGGTAAAGCTGATCAAATCTTCGCTTGCAATTTGTACGTGATACGTTTTTATAAAAGTAAATTCTTTTTACATCTTTCCCAAAAGAAACTTACTTGCGCGCATTTAATCTTTTGGTCCCTTTTTTATAAATCAGGAAATTTAGTAGGAATTTTACTATCAGATAACTTGGCTCATGATCGTTTTTCTAAATAGTCGTTTCTCCTCAATAAGGAAGCCTATTACTCTTCCCAGATTAGTTTGTTGACCTCTTCTTGAATATTTCTAAGTTAACTGCCAAGTTACATGTGTGTTTTTGTGAGAGGTCCGTGCGTTACTATTCTATTAACATCATGTAACACTGACTACTTTCCTTGTGTCATTCTGTAATGAGACACCGCACGGTTTATCCCCTTATCAGCTGTAGATCTTCATATAAATTTATTGTGTTTTTTAGCGTTCGTAACTTTGCTGATTCAGATAGTTCTCTAGGATATGGTGAACCCTCATAGTCCCAATGGGAAGCTGTAGATCTTCTGAACATTGAAGCTGTAGGTCTAATGGTGATGTTGTTAGTTTTCATGTTTTTTATTCTCTGCCATTATTCCCATTGGTGCGCCTGCTTGAATCCCATTATCAAATTATCTTGTTAATGCTAAGGTGTCTTCATGCAAAAACCCCAAAAAAGAAATTAATACTTGAGATATACGATCTTCGTTTTACGACAAAACTACACCATACTCATATTATTAAATCAAAACGAAATACATTTATAAGTCGCATAATGTCACTTCTGCATCGGAATTATAACAAGATTGTTGTAGAGTTATCCGAATTTAGTACATATATCAAGAACAAAAGGATTACAAATAAATTTCTTGAAATTTCAAAGAATTCGTCGTAAACTTACCGATTACTCGAGAAATTAGGGGACGCACACAACATATTATTAAGAACAAAGTATTCAAAGAAGTTTCTTGAAGGAATTGGTCGTAAACTTATCGGAGAAATTAGGGCAAACACACAACATAATTGCGACCGAAGACGGTGGAGATTGAGCGACAAATTGACGTCGTAAACATGACTCTTGTGGATTTATCCGGATTCGGTACATACTATTAAGAACAAATACATAAAGAGCAGTTTCTTGAAATTATTCGTCGTAAACTTAACGGAGAAAGTAGGCAACATAATCGCACCGTGGAGATCGAGTTATAAATTGACGTCGCCAATTACGCTTCCGGTCAATCGGCCATCGCTGCCACACTAGTTTTTCCTTCACTGTTCTTCTCTGAGTAACAAATTAGTATATAATATTAGAGTCGGTTATTTAAGTTGGACTTTTTTTTTGAGCCCAACTATATTAATAGTCAAATAGGTCCGTTCCGCGTCGGCTACTGTCGGCACATGCCTCTCTTACAATATGGTTGGGCTGTTCACCAACTTCAATAACCCATTCTATTTTTATTTTTTTACAATAAATATATAATATATAAAAAAAATACGAGGCTCAAATAGTTGGACTTTATTTTCAACCAAAGGCACAAATTCAACAATTTTATTTGACTTTAAAATAAATTTTACACGACCGGAAAATATTTCGGGCTGCCGCACTATAAGAATTTAAATCATAGATCTTTGTAGTCATCAATGGACTTATGCACAAGCTTCAGTAGATAAGTGGGAACGATATACGATAAAATTGCATGTTCACTTCCCAGAGTTTGGGATAAAATTGCATATTCACAATCCTGAAGCTTTAAAATCTTGACAAAAAATAGAGGACTTATATTTGTTTTTAAATATTAGACTGTGCCCCTACTATTATTCAAATTTCAAGAGCGCCCATATACCATAGCCACAATCATCAATAGAAATTCATCATTTAGATTGCAGATAACATCCAACAAAATATTATAACGGCTCTCTCCTTTACACTAACAGCTGCCCCATGCATGTGCACCAACAAAATTAGATTTTTCTAGAAAATACCAGCTTTAGCAATGTACACAAACAATTAGTTATGGTAACAAAGTGTATCTACCATGAATATTTACTTTCTCTAAGAACTTAGCTTCCTTCGACTACAGGAAAGAAAATTACATAGACAAAATATTATGATACTAGCCTTCTTTTTAGTTAAAATCCTTCCGTGTCTTAGTAAGTAATATTACCATGTCGACTAAACCATTACGCGAGGACGGGGCCTCTTTTTTCTTAAAACTTTTCAGTAGGCGAGAGATTCCTTTTTTTAGAGTTGCTCGTCTTTAATAGTTGCGATTCCACAACTCGGAGATTGCATATCTGCCTTCTGATTATATTCATTCAACTCCATCAGAGCAGTTGTGTTACAGATTGGTAACAATCTTCACCGAGCTCATTCCTCATCTTTCTCAGAATCTTATCTTCTTCATCCAAGATGACCTACACATTTTTTGTAAGGAAATAAGACGGGTGACCAGTTTAATATGGGGATTAACATGAATATAATCAAGGGATAATGGCATCTGCAGCCCCCCGAAGTTTGGTGCAGTTATAAGAACCTCTCATAGAGGTCAAATAATCACAAACACCGCTGAAGCTTCAAAAACGTCTAAAAAATAGAGGTTAATATTTTTTGAACCACAAAGAGGTCTATTCGGAATGTTCTCCAAATTTCTATGGCTACTCATAATTAATCAAAGAGTAGGAATGTTTCTGTAATTTGGCCAAACATCACTAGAAGTAAATGTAATTATCCCTATCACTAATAGTATGCATATCTCTCTAAAAATTTAGCTTGGAATCCCATCTGGTCTTTCGAAGTATTGGGGTGCAAAGAAAACTGATGGTAGAAGTCCCAGACAGCTAAAAATTCTAGATAAGTTTCGCTTCAGGACAAATCTATTGTCATTTACACGTCAACTTTAATGCTTTTGTTTAATAAAAATATCGACCAAAGCAGGCTACGAGTTTCTCATCATCTTTGAACGAATGTACCTTGTATCCTACAGCATCTTCAACTGGGACAGTCCTGAAAGGGCGCCATTCGGGATTTCTTATGTAATCTTCCCACAGTTCGTAAAGCGTCGTAGCTCTCCAATGTGATTCTTCTTCTGATTACTTCCTTTTGACTGCTGCTACAAAAGTTTTAGTGTCTAGCTCCCACAGTAACTTAACACCAATCAGTGATCGAGAGGACCGTGTCTTCAGTCCCTGCAAGCGATTTTCCTTCTCCGTTAGTTCTTGATGGATGATAGCACTCAAATTTTCCACAGTTTTTCCCTTGATAGCATCTCTCATGTGCTTTACTACTTGCAACATCCCCCTGAGACGCCGTAGCTCCAGCTCCAAAGCTTGCTTTGCATCAAGTTGCTTTTCTAATTTGATAATTTTTCGATAAAGTCTTCTTTCTAAATCTACCAGAAAATTGCTATTTGATTACTATCCATGAAAACCCAAAAGTAAACCTTTCATTATCTATAATGCAGAAAAAAACAAGGTACCTTATGATCTTCGGCCAACCTTAGACCCTTTTCGTTTGCCCTTTCTTCTCATTCTAGCATAAGAAGAAGATCAAACTTTACCAAAAATGTCATACTATGGGTGAAATTGTTGGGATTCACATTTATCATCGGATCATTCACTAATCCACGGGGAATCAGGAGACAAAACACCGCGTGCAATTAGAGAAGTTATGAACATTCGCATCAGTTAGTTGAGATACGTTTTCATATACATAGCTATCAGTTACAGATAGTGTGTATATGTATTCAATGTACAAATCCTGAACAGAGTCATTTTTCTCATTTGTTGAACAAACAGTCCTTTTCTTTCTCAGACACGTCTTCCATGGACGCTTTAAGAAGTAGATTAAACACAGATTATATCAGAAAACTAAATTATAAGGTGTACCGTATAACAAAAGTTCATGGAAAAATTACAAAACTCATGTCATTAGTATCACGAATCAACCATTATCATTAAATTTTCAGCCTTAGCTATGCAGCCTGCATGGTGTAATTAAGTTAGTGGTGAGGTTCCAGAAGGAAAATGAAAGAATATGAAGATTGTATAAACATAAACTGGATTTGGAAGTTTAGAACAATTTCTCCAAATTCATCACAACTAAAGGCTTTCTAAGTGCTTACACACAACAGTGTAAAAACATCATATATAAATCACGAAAAAGTTTTCAGTACAGGCCCCGTATGGTGCAAGTCAACTTAACAAATGCTATGTTGTAATCCAAATGCAAGGGCACCAGCAAAGCAATGTATAACAATAACATATACTGTCATATCTAAGCAAATCTAGTCCTTCAGTTCCAGATTTTAAAGATTTGAAGTAGAATACAGAAGTAAGCAATTCTATCATTCATAGACAGAGGCTTACGTGAAAGCCTCAGAAAAATTTCATTCCCTTCAAACAGAAGCAAATCTAGTTCTTCAGTTCCCCATGTGCAAAGAAAATAAATCATCCCCATCATGTTGTTTTGACAACTATAATTAGCATATATTGGGGTTCCAAAACTTTAAACAAATGAGAAGCAAAAACATATTGAGCATTTATTCATACGTTATAGGCATTAACAAGTTATTATTGGAACTACTTTTATTCATACGAGAAGCGAAACTATCAAAAAACTAAGTAGTGGGACCAAATAGAATTTTGGGTGCAAAATCAAATTTACTCTCCAAGATATATAACCAAACATAACTCAATAATAAATGGGCAGTTGGATTAGAATGCGGCTGCGCTACACACACCCGTATCTGCGCCACACAGACCCCCCCCCCCCCCCTCTCCAACCCCTGGAACCCCTTTGACAATTATTAGGGAAAAAATTTTATGGGAAAAAAATAGAACCTAAAAGTCTCATCAGATACTTATTCACTTTAAACGATTTCAAATCATTACACCTTTTATATCACTGATTTCAAAGCAAAATCAAAATTTTAATATAGTTATCCGTTTATACTTAATAGCCAATATCTGTTCATAAGAGGGTTTTCACATTTTCATAACAAGATAGTGAGTGTAATTAGTCCAAACATCAAGAGGTATGGCAATGATACACCATCTTATTCCAGGAAGTAACATAAAACCAGTGCTTATAGTCTGTATAACAATAATGTGCTGGACAGGACACAGTCGGATAGACTACCCTAAAATAATGCTGGATAGTAACTTAGTAAGAGTAACTCCACACCGACTTTCTGAAAGTATCCATCTTACAATACAGAAGCAGCATCACACGTCAGACTTGATACGAAACAATACCTGATTGTGTGGGTGTAATATCCTCATATGGTCTAAAAGTCCTACAGTTCCGCAAATCCATTAGTTTACACCATCTTGAGCTGCAGTCTGAAATTTGAAACACAATCATCAGAACACGAAAATTTAATATGTCAGATTGCTCCTAATAGCTATGAAACGAAAACCAACAGCTAGGAAGTAACCGTTCTCTGAAAATGATATGGCAGTTACTGCCCCAATATGTCCATCAAACCGTGCATAACTTTCCTGGAACATAAAAAGAAACTCAGGTTACTTACTTGAACATAAAAAGAAACTCAGGTTACTTACTTGATGGTTCAAAAAGAAAAAAACAAAACGGGCCGTTCAAAAAAAAATATAATATCACACAAAGCCAAAATAAAAGCAGAGGCACCTGACATTTTACATCCCAAATCTAAACAAGACCTCAAGATACCAGTTCCAAGAATGAGACCATCAGGATGAAAGGCTGTAGATGTGAACCATCCAAAGATCCTCAAGTGCCTTCAACCTGCAAAACCTTAATATTAAGTATCAAGAGCGAGAGAAACACCACAGCAAGGAAAAAACATTATTATTCAGTATAAAATTGCATACAAGTTAAAAACAGATTTAGGACCTGACCGAGGCATAAACCAGAAGCAAGTTCATAAAAACACCATGTGTTGTCAAGAGAAGCAGTGACGAAGTAGTTATTGGTTGCGTGGATTGTGACAGCTTGAACCTGTTATATGAACAAATATGAAGACTGTATAAACATAAGTTGTTAAACAAGCTTCTTTTTTACAAGAACTGTAAAGAACACGTCTGTGATAATACAATTATGCTATAGAGTTAAGTACTTTCACCACTTTAACAAATCATAAAGAATCACTAAAAATTGTTAGCAGTAGTATCTATAACAGCTAAAGCAAATAAACCATAGAAAGGCGGCAACATTAATTCAAAGTGAAAATAAGAAAAGAAGAAGATAAGTGGCATCATTATCAAAATTGCATGCGAAGGTGACAGCGGCGCTTGAGATTTTGAAGACGAGATAATTAAGATTTCCATTAAAAGAAGTGATATTGAAGCTCTTGATCAATAACAAAGCGTAGACAAAGAAAACAAGTAATAATAGTTTTGGAAGGAACAATAGAAGTCAAGTACCGAGTCAAACCCCCGTGATAGTTCTAAAACTTTAGAATACAGCTGAAATTTAATAGGCATGATGCAGAAAAATGAAAGTATGCTGGTTATAATCACAGAAGTATTAAAAACAATACCTTCGAGAATTATATAACTCACCAGTTGAAGAATGATCTCCCACTACTGCACCTTCCCCGTCACCAAGGGCCCCATCTATGTCATCAATAACCTTAAGAAAAACATTAACCAGTTTATGTTATAAGAAATAATAAGTGACATACATGGAATTATTGCGAGATGAAATTTTACTTCTTTTCTCTATAGAACATTATTCACTGAAACTTACCAATCACTTTGGCTTTGGATCTGCTGTAACAGAGTTCCTTTGCAACCACATCCACAATTTTAGCTTCAAAGGTTGATGACGACCGGTCATCACTTGCATTTATCTGCCACAGAAAAACTGCAGTTGAGTGCTAAGCAAAACACACTTACCGAATTTGTAATATTTTGTGAGGATGTTTGAGTATAGAGGAGGCCTCCAGGGAAATCATTGTACATCAAACTACCTAATATTTACCTAACAAACACACTCACTTTAGATGAAAATCATGACAAGAGATATTTAGAAGCATCAAGGGCATATTTGGAAGTCTGAGGCCAACCAGAATTCTCTCAGAAAGATAACTTTGCAACGCATGCTGGAAATGTATTCGCACTCAATAATTTAACAAGCATAAGGTCTTGGTTTCGTCCATTATCAGAATGTTTAGCACCTGAGATCATGGAATGTGAATTTAGTATACATGGAAAAATTACTAGGCAAGATACACGAAACAACACGGTACCTACAAATTGATAATGCATGTTCACACATTTGCTAGTCAGTATGAAGATATACGATTGATAAAAGGATAAATGGTGCAGGGCTGCATTATAAAATAACACTGTAATCCGGAAAGAGTAATAGGCTTGCTTATGGAGGGGAAGCGATTATTTCAAAAAATGATAATGAGCCAGGTTATAGGACAGTATAATACATGCTAAATTTACTGAATTTAATAAAAGGAACTTAGTACATTTGTCACTTCAGAAAATGGTCATCAGATAAGATAAAAGCACTTTTCAGTTATAATCGTCTACTCAAGAGCCTTGTACCAAAAGATATACGTCTGCGTATGGTGCCACCAGAAAGTTCAAAGAAAACTTTAGACAAATGAAGTTAGGCAGAAACTTGATTTATTAGTATTGACAATATGCGAAACCTATGATGAACGCTCATTCTAGGAAGTAAATATCAAGCAATAAAATAATCTAGTTATAAATAAACAAAAAGAAGTTTGTGAACAAGAATACCGCAGGAACTTCATTCTTTCTTGATGGAGCGAATCCGGGGACAGGAACCTATGGATATGAAGCAGCTGTTTATGCCTTTAGACTATGTGAAATGTGCAATTTTTCAATCAAAATCCGCCACATAGAATGCATGTCGTCAATTACCTGAAAAATAAAAACATAAAAACCTATTGCCGATGCTAAGTGCTCAAAAGTAAATCCCAGATAATTACTGACTAGCATATCAAGAACCTAGGAGGGTAGAATGACCGGAGCTACTCAATAAGCTATAACCAGCATAAACATGTCAATCTGATGGGCTTAAAATATTATCGACTTAACCAACAACCATGATCATAGAACATCATCGAAATGGTAACAATAAATGAAAATATAATATCTAGGTTCTGAAGCACGTACAATGAAAGCAGCCAGTCTCGCTGTATGTGATCCAGGTGGCCTTCCATCTTCATACGAATGAATTACAGCAATCGTTTCAACTTCCCCTGCCTGGGCATTAAAAAATTCATATATTTAAAATTCCCCCCACTCGAAAAACTAAAGTTGGACGAAAAAATAACCATAGCTGCGGACGAAGGGCATCTTCCTGAACGATTAAGCCTACGTGTGTGTATATATATATATATATATATATATATATATATATATATATATATATTATAGAGAGAGAGAGAGAGAGAGAGAGAGATATCATTAAGAATCATATCAAATATCAAATAAAGAAACGGAGACTTACAGTATGAGGGAGCTTTGGCTCACAAAAATGACACAGTTATAGAGGTTAAAACAGCAGCTGAAAAATAACACCAGGAAAGCAGGCAATGTGCTATCCTTGAGGAATAAACTTTTGAACAACTTGCAGCAACTCAAATACGTCGCAATGTGCTATCCTTGAGGAATAAATTTTTAAACAACTTGCAGCATCTGAAATACGTCGTATGACCTACTTCGCGTAAGCATGTTACATAGTAAACTTTCAAAAAAATAAAAATCTTCTCAATGTAAGAAAGCAGTGATGGAACTGAATTGCAACTAAAGCAGGTAAACAATATCACCATATCTAATTAAGCACGCATAAAAACCCATGGTTTCTAGACCTTGTGCCTTTTCCAGTTCCCACTCTATAAATCTAGGAACATGGGTGATGAGAAAACACGCCAAACCAATTCCCAACCGGGTGTTACCATGGTAAAAAATATGAAAATAACTATTATTACCGAGGTCATCAAACGTCTCCGGATCAACAACAAGAGCGAATATTTATGCCTTTTGACTATGTGAAATGTGCAATTTTTCAATCAAAATCCAATCCCAGATAGCATGCATTTCTTCAGTTAACTGAAAAGTAAAAACACATGAAGTTATTGATGATGCTAAGTGCTCAAAAGTAAATCCAAGATAATTACTACCTAGCATATCAAGCAACATAAGTTTGGCAACACATTTGTGGAAAAAGCACCAAAGAATCATAAAGATAAAATAGCAAAACGAGTTTATGCTAGTCCTGATGATCTATCTTAAATAGCATGCAAACCATCAGTAGAACTCCCAATCCACCAGAGGCATAAAAGTTTTAAAAAAGCAGCAACAAAGAGAATGATACTCACACTAAAATGCCCGTGACAACAGAAGCTACAAAAGTTCCGAAAATTGCAAATGTGACAATGGCTCCAAAGTTAGAAAAGAATGGTTTCTGCCAATAAATGCATAATATATGTCATCTTGAATGGAAAAATATTAATATCAGTCAACTTAAATACATTGAAGACCACCAGGTGGGCGTCGAGCACAAGTTCCATCAATGATATATTGTGGCCACAAACTCAGCTGAAGAACATAAGAGCTCCCGGTAAGGTGAGCCTCTCAATATGACTGCTGAGGTGAGACTTCCCATGCTGACTGGAGGCCTGGTTCTAGAAAAAAGGCATAAAGCTACAAGAAAGCTCAAATAAAAGCATTATCATCATTATTAATAAAGGCAGAGAAATGAGCATACATAAGACATGGAAGATTACAGTCTACAGATGTCCACTGACACTATTATTTGGAAATTAGTGTGAGAAGTTATCATGTGGCGCATTATTATATCACGTCGTCAATTTCCCTGGTATCCAGCCTAAGTTTGACTATTTGATGTATGTTGAAGGGGGCCAAAGTAGCAAAGAAAAGAACACCAGACTCGGCCCGTATCTACCCCAATCAACTCTCTACTCCAAGTACGAAACCTGCTCCGAAAGGAACTAAAATCAACAAAGAGATATAGTTAATTTCCTTGAACTACAATATGCTGATGTACATGAGAAGTGTAACTCCGCCGAGATATCTGCAGTAAACGACATGAAATCATAAATCGAGCACTGACATAAATATTACCAAAACAGTACTAAATATGAGGAATGTAAACCTGCAGCAACAAAGTGAATGACACTCACACTAAAATGCCCGTGACAACAGAAGCTACAAAAGTTCCGAAAATTGCAAAAGTGACAATGGCTCCAAAGTTAGAAAAGAATGGTTTCTGCCAATAAATTCAAAATATATGTCATCTTGAATGGAAAAATAATAAGATCAGTCAAGTTAAATACATTGTATCCATAGCAAAGCTTCACTAAGATCTGATGGATAACCAAAAGATATAATACATGTTTCGGCAATTGTGTGTGAACGGAGATAATTAAGAATGCATTAAATCAGTTCTATTCTATCCTTTTCCAACTCTCTGTTAATAATCCTAAGCAAAGCAAAGAAGAAAAAAGTGACAACTTACAGGTTGCAGACTGAACCCCGACTGAGTAAGCAAGGAAATGAGTCAAGGAATTACTCGAAACCACTGTAATATTTTTCAAATGTCGTTGGATTGTCTCTGTAATTATTCAAACTTCAAGGAGTCCAACCTAGTTTTTCTTTTCATATTTCTAGGGTGTTTACATAATTATTCAATAGAATGTGATGTTTCCATAGTTAGACCAATTCTCAAGGCATGTAAATGAAATTATCCCTGAAAAACTCTAATGGAACCAAGTAAGTCAACTAGTAATGGAAAGGAAAAAATATATTCATCTTGCAAGTGCACCAGAATTCGAGCGAACTTAAATGTTTCAAGATTCAAGAACCTCTTTTTCCAGTGCTTAAACGAGCTGCATTGTCTGCAGTTTGTGCTGCCACTGACTTGGGTATTTGTCGTGATAGTAACACTCGTGCCATGTCCCGTTCCTTCCTTCAGCCTCGCAATAACTCGGCAAGCAGCATCAAGCTTCAAGGCAAACAAAAATTAGTAACCACAGAACCAGCATACCAAATGATAAAAGATGAAAACTCCTCAAGCATCTCAATAACTTGGTGCATACCTGATACAAGGCACGACTGAGCTCTTGCCTGGCAGTATGTAGCTGTTGCTCCAATGCAAAAATCGATAGCATGAGACCATCCCATTCCTAGTTTAAGAACAGAATTTCGTAAAAAAACGGAAGCAACTGAAGAATTTATTGAATTTACCTACAGAAATGTGATAAGATAACAGAGCTTATAGGGAAAAAGAAGACATGCATATTATTTAAGGTATTGGCTTTGCGGTAATAAATAGCACGAACACTAGTTATATGTTAGTTACTCCAAAGGTTTCCTTGATTGCAAACTCGCAAGTCCTATGATCCACTCTGTTCCTCTTATCAGTAAAACAAAATCCTCTGGTGACTCGGGTAATTTAGAATAGAATGGTCTATCATTCAACTACGGTTTCGAACAAAAGACAAGCATGGTAAGAAACTGAAATTACCCTGTGTTAAATTACAAACCTGCACATCAAAGGTGAGGCTGAGAAACTACTTTTGAGATCTCCCACCTTTTTCATATACTAAACACTGAAACATGTTGTATAAGTTTTAAGAAAATGGCTCCTATTTCAACTGCACAAACTCTAGCAGTTTCAGAATGCAACCTCTCCACTCAACCTATCATTAGTGTGCTGCAATATCAGCACCTGACGATTCTAGAATTGAAGGAGGCCAATAATCAATTCAGTAGATACAAAACAAATCGAAACACACACACAAATATAATATATATATATATATATATATATATATATATATATATATATATCATATTCTTCACTCATGTTTAGTTGCAGAGAAATACAAAACCAAAGCAATGAAGTACCTCAGATGATGTAGATTCCATTTCCAACTCATCAATTTCCCTTGTTCTCAAAACTTTGCATAAGCCTCCGGTGGACAGATTCCTTGAGATTTATTTTCTTCACTTGCACATCCCTGAATACAATGTTTAAGGGTCAATAAAAAAAAGCAATTACAGGAAAACATATACCTCTTTGTTTATATTCAGTGCTCAATTTAATCGAAGAAATTTAAACGATAAAAAAAGTTGTACTCACTGAGAATCTCATACAAGTCCTCCTCATCCGATGGGTAGCCTTACAGGTTGCAAACTGAACCCCGACTGAGTAAGCAAGAAAACGAGTCAAGGAATTACTCAAAACCACCGTGATACATTATTAATAAAAGCGCCATCCATCATCTCAAGACTTGGAACAAAAAAACAGAGAAACAACAACACGAACAACGACGAAAGGATATAATATGATCGGGGGCAATAGAAACAAGAAGAAAAATTCCTCGTGGAAACTGAGCCATGTCTTACATACAAAAAACAAACGGATTAATCAGAAATAAATACTTGCACAATTCGCATAATACAAAATCAAAGCACCGAACAAAACCTGATGCTGGTTCCAGTCCACCCACAATCAAACCTGTCTCACAATCGCATTAGGTTAAACTCAGATTCAAAACCCTAAATCACACTAAAACTGATGATAATTAGGGCAAACGCAACCAAAATAATTAGTTTTTTTTCGTACGGATCAAAAGTGATGCACAGGCTTCAGGAAGATAATAGAAGTGATGACGACGAAGAATGTGGCCGAGAACAAACGAGCATCATGATCTGAGAAGAATTCGGCAGCCTGTTGATTCAATTTTTTTTGCCCTAATTGTTCGCTGTAACAATGCATATACAACTCCGTCAGTTTAATCGATAAATTAGGGTTTGATTCCCAACAACAAACGTCAAGAAAGTCGACAATTAGGCAATTCAATTCTCTAAGCCACAAAATTAAGTCGCACATGCACAAATTAAACGCTATTTAACACAAATTAGGGTTTGATTTCATTCAATAACCGTCAAGAAAGTCGATTATTGGGGCAAAATAACAAAATCAAAGGGATTAGGGCACATTTAGGTCGTTTGGTATTTCTTCTTCTTCTTCAGATTATGGAAAGAAAAGAAAATCGAAAACCCTAAAAATCGAAAATAAAAACCCTAGAAAATCTCAAAAGTGTTTAAAGATTATACCTTGTGTTCTTCTTCTTCTTCTTCAGATTATGGAAAGAAAAGAAAATCGAAAACCTCTCGCGCGCCAATGCTCTGTAAATTATTGCGCGAGTGAGTCGCTTATATATATATACACTTTTCTTAACGGTAATATTTGGACAAACCGCGTCATTACTTGTTAAACGCGTTTTTGGAGATTATTATTAACACGTTGTTAAATTTAGATTAGTCATTAGTAGTATACAATGCATACATTCTTATTTATTATTATAATAGTAATAAATGGAACCTTATTCTTTTATTATAATATAATACCAAACATCAATAAACAAATTTGTGTTATGTTTTAAATTTTTTATACAAATAAATCTTCTAGTTTAATTCTCATTTATCCCTAAAAACTCAAAAGACCACCTAATATTTTATATAAGTTTTGATGATCCTAAAATAAATTGAAAAATAATCTAAGTTAATAAACCCTAGTCGTGAGAAAAAAAGAGTAATTACCGTAGTATCGAAATCCTAATAGAGACCTCGCCAGAATAATAATCGAACCTCATAACTAAAATACATAGCGACACGGAGAATATTATAAAATAAAATAAAATAAAATATAATATGATGTATATAAGTGGTTTTATATGTAAGGTTGGATGGGATAATACGGTCCGATGAATTACTGGTCAAACTTTTTCTTTTGTCCGTTGGATAAATTCTAAACAGACTTTCGTCACACCACAATTATTAGAAACTTTATGATCGGACGAAGAAAATAAACATAGTCGATACGTATTCATCATTTTATAAAATTAATTATCGTTCGTGCCAGTGATAAGTTATATACTCCTTTTATGGGGAAAATATATTTAGCTTTCATCTTTTTGCCCTGATGCTCAACAATGGCAACTGCACCACTTATATTTTTAAAGAAGATAGCAATAAAGTATGGCTGCGGTTGAATTAATGTCCTTGAAATGATCAGGTAAATAACATATTATACAAAGGAATATATGCATTTCATATGGCAGTTGATGTTGAGAAATTTGGACATCAAAAGGCGAAACGCAATTTTCTTAATGTTCAATCATTGGCATGAGAGCACAATTGAGAGAAGAGATCCATAACAAGTATAAAGTATAAACCCCATAACAGTGTCAACTCCCTCACTTCAGTTGTACATAACACCAAAGTCGAACTCCATTAATGAGAAGAGTCGAAGATAACGAGTCAGAGCATGTTGCAACAATTCGTCTTTACATAAATTCGTCTTAAATGAGCGATAATCTACCTAGAAATACCCTAACAAAATCTAAGACCTATAGAACTCCCTAAGTTGGTAAACTAAGATTGCGAACAAAAAACAAGTAGGAAATATAAACCACGCATAGGATGCAGTGGGAAGAAAATAAAAAATAATACGTTAACTCACAGACCATAAGATATTCTTCAAGCATATTATCACAATAAATCCTCTGACACGCTTGCATAAACTTTCCACTGCATCGCAGTCCAATAATCTGAAGCAGATAAGGATAGGCGTCATATACACTAAGAATTAAAAATCTCTTGCAAGAACTTTAGGCTTAGAATCAAAAATAGAGTGGGGAAACACCATATCCCCAACCATGTTTTTTTTTTCTTTTTCTAAACCCATTAGATTAGCAGAGCAAATAAAAGTAATTGTAGAGTAACCTGAAAAAGGTGTCAAAGATCCACGAGACTCGGCATCCCAATATAAATTGCTAAGGAATATTTCCCATATCCCACAATGGGTGAAGACCACCAGGTGGGCGTCGAGCACAAGTTCCATCACCTGAGAAAGGCCCTGATGCTTACTCCAACCACCTGAGAAAGACCCATTTAAAACGTTACTTTGCAAAGATTATTTTCCCAAATCAAGAAAAGAATAAAGCACAGAAAAGCTCAATGAGAAAAGGAATACAGCTGCACTACGATTTTCAATCACCATTTTTCTCCACTCAAACATCAGATGTTTTAAAAATAACGGATTTCAATTCCTAACACGTCCGGGGGCCAAACACATCTTCATATGCTGATATCCAAATAGTTTGACTACAAAAGACAATCCAGGAGCGAAACAACAGCCTTATGAACAAGAAAAAACACCAACCAAGGCATAAAAAGACTAGATATTCACAGTACAAAGATATGATGCAGTAACTTCACCAAGCATCCAACCACATACGCTTTTAAGTTTTTCTGCATACAAACAGGAAGGTCCCAGAGAGAAGCATAAGATTCAATTCCAAATCAGATAGAATTTTCTACACTTCCCGATGAGGTGGACAATAAGTTGAATTTCATAAAGTGTAAAATAAGGTAATGGAGCTTACTCCAACCACCCTGAGGCCAATTCAATGCATTACGTTGTACAGATAATTATCTCAAACCAATGCGTTAATGTATACAAATACAAGATGTATGTAATGACCCGTATTTCTCAACCAAATAAAAAAACTTACATATGAAAGAGACAACAGTTATCAAGTGAAGGTTATCATACATACTTTAGTGAGAGGTGCCTTGTCTCAGAACCATGTCCTACAATTAACTCCACTTCCCTCCCTTCAGGTCCCCTACGAATTCATTTCCAGCTAACAGACACCATTAATATTAGAAACAAGTGTTAGAGAACTGGCAATGTCAAATTTGATAAACACTGGAAGTACCAACTTCCAACTGTTTCAGAGAAATAAACAGGAGGAAAATGTACCTGCTGGGGGTGTCCTCCGATAAACCTGCTCCAGTTTCCCATTCTTCAAAAAGTTTGATAGGTATTGGAGATTCATCAGCTAGTTTCTCTAGTTTCAATTTCTCAGTGGAAGTAATGTGAGACCGCAAATTAGATGAAAATTTTCCTTCTCCGTCTTGACCTGTTACATACTCCCATTTCCCCGAGGCTTTTCGAATTTCAGCAGGAGTCTCGGGTAAAGTTCCAGAAGCTTTTTAGAACTTGGCCTGCAAGAGTACAAATATGTCGCAGTATGCGATAAAAGGCTAAGAATCCAGTAGTTACGCCGGATAGATTATCCTCTATGCTTTGTTTGAAAAAGAAAACTAATAGAATTCAGTGGCAATATGATCACGTAAATAAGATAACATTGAAATATGCTGGTCGAGTCTGGAACTTAAAAAAAAACATAATCACGAGGGAAAAACACGAGTCAAAAACATCCAAATACCAATATCAGTTCTCCTTTTAACATGGAATCAGATTTTTTTACCTTGAACAAGACACATTTCTATACGCATGGTAATGGAAATTCGTCAAACAGATTATAGTCACAAAAATCAAACAATTGCTTTATCACGTCAAAATCAAAATTGACAATTACAGACATACAGTCATTATACAACGCATCAAGCCGAAATTCATAAAACAAGATTACCAAACAAAGCAAATTGAAACTCTATCAAGCAATCTCAAAAGTACATACCTCACCCTTGAACTCCATGAAATCAACTTCTCCAGGATTTTGAGGTTCCTCTCTCTCTCTCCATCCACGTGATTCATCTGCTCATTCATCAACAAAATTAATTCAAAAAGGAGCAACAAAATCGGTCAACTGTACACTTCTAACACATTAACTAAAGACCTCACCATCAGAAATAAACAGGGGCGAGAACGCATTTTAGCCACACGACATGCTAACATCAAATATAAAAGTAAGCAAAAAATATAAAACCAGTGAACGAATTCATCATATAATTCAAATGTTACCTGTGCCAAAGCGATGTGAGACTCTCTCATCAGAAAACAACCGAAGAAACAGCCCGTGGCTGCCGCCCCAGCGCTCTGCACAAACCCTAAAACTGCGAATCCTTCACATTCCTTCTTCTCCGACGAAAACCAAAACTTCATCATTTGCTCGTATCGTATGATTTACATACATGCGAGTGTACACATATTATGTAAGTATGAGAGAGTGAGAGGTGTGTCGTCACTGTATTGATGACCGCATTCCAGAAAAACACTTAACGTAGTCAACAATGCAGGTTTATAGCAGGTTGAACTATTTGGGTACAAAAGGGAAAAATGAATATGAGCCACACTAAGATCAGGATGTTCCAACAATATATCATCAAAAAGTCCTGGTAATTGCACGGACAGTCAATAGCGGAAATAATGGATTTTATGGCAAGAATATAGAGGATATTTTGAACAATAAATCATTAAATTCTTCATGAACGAAAATATGAAATAAATTTATTTGTTATATTTCAACTTTCAACTGTATAAAATGAATATACCATTATTATGCATGATCCTACTGATCCAGTCGGCGAACTCTATTTTTCAATCAGATAGAGAGAATCAACTAAAACTCTTATTATACCAATATAACATGTATTCAAGCTATAAGAAAATGTAACACTATTTATATGTCCAAAAACTTAATAGATGCTAACATACAGATGAGCTCCATCAGAGAGGCCCTTCAAATACTCGGAAAACTCTTTTTACTTCATTCATGTATGGCCATATCTATAGCTTACTCAACCAAATGTCATTTTCTTTTCAAAATTCCAGTTTATTGTAGCAAAGTTTTAATTAAGCACGCATAACAGCCCAATGGTTTCTAGACCTATGCTTTGCCACTTGCCACTCTATAAAACTAGAAATGCAAAAAACAAAAAAGAAATCATAATGGTTCTTACCAAAGTGAAAATCTATTACTACCGCGGTTATCAAACTGTGTCGAGGACAACAATAAGAGCAGAATACTTATTTCTTCAACGATGTGGAATATGCAAATTTTTAAATCAAAATCCAATCCCAAATTGCATGTTGTCATCAAGTAGCTGCAAAATAAAAACATAAAAACTTAGTGATGCCAGGTGCTCAAAATTAAAATCCAAAAAAACTGCTGCCTAGCACATCAAGCAACATATATTTGGCAACACATTCGTGAAAAAACCATAAAAGGATTGTAATGTTAAAATAGCAAAGCGAGTTTATGTCAGTCCTGAATATCTAGCTTTAATAGCAGGCTGAACATCGGTAGAACTCCCGAGCCATTAGAGGCACAAAAGTGTTAAAGAAGCAGGACAATCTTAGTAACATGCAAAAGTAAGACGAGAACATAAGCATGTGATACCTGCTGCATAGGATAGTGCATAGAAACTCATTCTAGAAAGCAAATATCAAGCAACAAAATAATGTAGTTATAAATAAAATAAAATAAAAAGAAGTTTGTGAACAAGAATACCGCAGGAACTACATTCTCTCTTGATGGAGCGAATCCGGGGACAGGAACCTATGGTTATGAAGTAGCTATTTATGCCTTTAGACTATGTGAAATGTGCAGTTTTTCAATCAAAATCCAACCCCACATAGAATGCATATCGTCAGTGTTACATGGATGTTGATAGAATAGTAATGCACGGACCTCTCACAAAAACAAACAAGTAACTTGGCAGTTAACTTAGAAATTTTAAGAAGAGGTCAACAAACTAATCTGGGAAGAATAATAGGCTTCCTTATTGAGGAGAAACGACTATTTAGAAAAATGATAATGAGGAAAGTTATCTGACAGTAAAATACCTGCGAAGTTTACTGATTTCAAAAAAAGGAACCAAAAGATTAAATGCCACACGGAAGTTTCTTTTAAGAAAGATGTATGAGAATTTACTTTTAGGAAAACGTAACTTAGTAATGGCAACTCCACACCGGCTTTCTGAAAGTATCCATCTTACAATACAGAAGCAGCATCACACATCAGACTTGATACGAAACAATACCTGATTGTGTAGGTGTAATATCCTCATATGGTCTAAAAGTCCAAAAGTTCCGCAAATCCATTAGTTTAACACCATCTTGAGCTGCAGTCTGAAATTTGAAACACAATGATCAGAACACGAAAATTTAATATGTCAGATTGCTCCTAATAGCTATGAAACGAAAACCAACAGCTAGGAAGTAACCGTTCTCTGAAAATGATATGGCAGTAACTGCCCCAATATGTCCATCAAACCGTGCATAACTTTCCTGGAACATAAAAAGAAACTCAGCTTACTTACTTGATGGTTGAAAAAGAAAAAAAAAACAAAACGGGCCGTTCGAAAAAAAAAAAGATCACACAAAGCCAAAATAAAAGCAGAGGCACCTGACTTTTACATCCCAAATCTAAACCAGACCTCCAGATACCAGCTCCAAGAATGAGACCATCAGGATGGAAGGCTGTAGATGTGAACCATCCAAAGATCCTGAAGTGCCTTCCACCTGCAAAACCTTAATATTAACTATCAAGAGCGAGAAACACCACAGCAAGGAAAAAGCATTATTATTCAGTATAAAATTGCATACGAGATAAAAACAGATTTAGGACCAGACCGAGGCATAAACCAAAACCAAGTTCATATAAACACCATGTGTTGTCAAGAGAAGCAGTGACGAAGTAGTTATTGGTTGGGTGGATTGTGACAGCTTGAACGTGTTATATGAACAAATATGAAGACTGTATAAACATAAGTTGTTCAACAAGCTTCTTTTTTTACAAGAAATGTAAAGAACACGTCTGTGATGATACAATTATGCTATAGAGTTAAGCACGTTCACCACTTAAACAACTCATAAAGAATCACTAAAAATTGATGTTACTCGAAGAGAATTACCATGTATTAGAAAGATAATCACCAAAAAACAGCCAAATACACCCCTGTCCATCCTGGCAACCTTCTCATATGCTAAAATTCTCATAAGATGCTTATATGCTTCAAACAATTTCAAATCATTTTACCTCTTCAATCAATAATTTCTAAGCAAAATCAAAATTTTAATATAGTTATCCGTTTATAGCCAATATCTGTTAATCAGAGGGTTTTCGCATTTTCATAACATGACAGTTGGTGTATTTAATCCAAACATCCAGATGTCTGGCCATGATACACCATTTTATCCTAGAAGCAACATAAAATCAGTGCTTGTAGTCTGTATAAAAGACAAGTGTTGGACAGCGAGGCACCATCACACATCAACCAAACATGATACGTTAATTTTTTGTTTTCTCTTTTTAGATAATTTGACATGATAAGAGATAAAATACCCGATTGTGTGGGTGTATTTTCATCACAAGGGCTAAAAGTCCTAAAGTTCCTCAATTTACGCAGATCCCAAAGTTCAATACCATCTTGAGCTGCAGTCTGAAATTTTAAACACAATGCTCAGAACATGATAATTTAATATATGTCAGATTGCTCATTACAGCTACGGAACAAAAACCTACAGCTAGGAAGTAACCTTTCTCTGAAAATGATATGTCAGTTACTGCCCCAATATGCCCATCAAACCTTGCAACATTTGCCTGGAACATAAAAACAAACCCAGGTTACTACTTGATGGTTCAAAAAAACGGGCCATTAAAAAAAGTCACAAAGCCAAAATAAAGGAGAGGCACCTGACTTTTTACATCCCAAATCTTAACAAGAGCTCCAGATGTACCAGTTCCAAGAATGAGGCCATCATGATGAAAGGCTGCAGATGTGTAACCATCCGAAGATCCTGAAGTGTCTTCCACCTGCAAAACCCCAACATTAGCTATCTAGAGCGAGAAACACCTTAGCCTGAAAAGAATTTTTATTCAGTATACATTTGCATATAAGAAGATAAAAATAGAGTTAGGACCTGCGCGAGGCATAAACCAGAAGCAAGCTCAAAGAAGCACCATTTGTTGTCAACAGAAGCAGTGACAAAGTAGTTATTGGTTGCATGGATTGTGAAAAGTGCCCTTCTCCAATGATTTGGCTCTCTTACAATGAGTCGCTAATAACAAAAAGGAATGTGTCTTTCCAATCTAACTTTTTGGCAGAAAACAGAACACAAAGAAACCCCTGGCAGGAAGAATACAAGGTTCATCATTCGCGTAAAAAGTTGATTTCACCAACACCCTGAAGCATTAGATTTATGGTATACTACCCTTCACACTTTCATGATGACCGAAGCTCATCCGGAACTAAATTTCTCAAATGTTCCTCGCCTTGGCGCAATGGAAATAGATGATAGAACTTATGGAAGATATATGCTAAGTTCTACCTTAGGACCACAGAGTTTACTTTGCTCAGTGAAAATCAATTGTAATGAATACAATAGGCACGAGAAGGCAGTGTAACTTTGCATACCTTAGAGTACTAGATGTCCAGTGACAATATCCCAGGTTTGTTTGTTCGATGAAGTGGATTCGATAGCAGCCAAAGTTGAAGTTATCTGATAGAATACAAATATATATGAAATAACATAAAAAACCACAGAGAAATCTTAACTCAAAATGTATTTAATGGTCACCCAACAATTCATGGTGATGGAACAGTGCATTACTAGAGGCATTACCCGTCGCTTTTTCCTTTGCTGTGATAGAGCAGTATTACAATCTGTAAGCTCAGAAATGATACTACTTGAAATTCCAGGACGAATTCTTTTCCCATCTGAGCCCATCTCCTCATCTTCAGCAGCTGCAAAAAAAATAAAATGGAAAGGATAAAAGGTATTCATCAAGAAAATGCACCAGACTTTGAGAGAACTTAAATTTTCAACATTCAAAAACCTCTTTTTTCCATTGCTTAAAGGAACAGCATGATCAAGAAGTTCGTGCTGCCATTGACATGGGTATCTGTCCCTCAGCTGGTGACAGTAACACTCGGGTGCCTCGTCCCGTTCCTTCTTCAGCAAGCTGCATCATGCTGCAAGGCGAAGAAATTCTAGTAACCGTAGAACCAGCATACGAAATAAGAAAGATCAAAACTCCCCAAGCATCTCGATAACTACCTGACAAAAGGCGTGACTGAGGTCTTGCCTGGCAGTATGATTGTAGCATGAGACCATCCTAATAAACAGGACAAACATTAGTAATATGTTACTCTAAAAGTTTCCTTGATTGCAAACTCGCAGGTCCTATCCTATAATCCTCTTGAGTAAAACTTGGGTGATCTAAATACATAAAATGGTCTACCATTCATCTGCGGTTCAAAACAAAATCAAGCATGGTAAGAAACTGAGATTGCTGCTACCCTGTGTTAAATCAGAAAAAAACTTGTTAAATCAGAAGAGGTCAGACCTTAATGTTTTAATGCGTTATCCTATGCAGCGGGTGTCACAAGCTTATATTCTAGTCTTACTTTGGCATGTAACTAAGATTGTCCTGCTTCTTTAGAACTTTTATGCCCCCAATGGCTCGGTAGTTGTACTGATGTTGAGCCTGCTTTGAAAGCTAGATCTTAAGGACTGGCATAAACTGTTTTGCTATTTTAATGTTACAATCCTTTTGATGCTTTTCCCACTGATACGTGTTGCCAAATATACGCTGCTTGATGTGCTAGGCAATAATTGTTTTGGATTTTGCTTTTGATCCCTTGGCATCAACACTAAGTTTCTGTGTTTTTGTTTTTCAGGTACTTGAAGACAGCATGCTATTTGGGATTGGATTTTGATTGAAAATTTTGCACATTCCACATAGCGAAAGGCACAAAATTTCTGCTCTTATTGTGAATGGAGTTACATAGCGCTTAAGAGTTCGGTCTTTGTAGCGGTGCTAGACATATTAATCTCTGTAACTGAGTCGATTTTGTGAGCTAAAACTTCCTCACACTGTAAGTCTGCTTCTTTATTTGATATAATGCTTTATGGTGTACAGTGGGCTTAGTTTTATATGAAATTTAACTAAAAAAGAATTGAACAGAAAAAAGAAGGCTATTAATTTATTTATTTTTTTTTGAAAACTAGGCAGACGTTTTTTTTTTTTTTTTTTTTCTTTTGGGATTGAAACTGAAATCAGCTAATCAAAGTTTTAAGATGTGTAGGTATAGGAAACGGACATAATTCATAATATTCAACATATATAAATAATTTGACATACACACACTAGTCTTGAGGTATCCCTAAACTCAAGTGAAATTAAATACGATATTTAACAAAATGGAAAACAATTTCATGCACACTAACTGTTTGAATCATGATTTATTTATGAAAGATATTGATTGGGCATTCGAAGTAATTTGTTTAGACTATTTAATTTATTTTTTGAAGTTTCAATTTTAAAGCCTAACGGCCATTTTAAAGAAGCAAAAAAGAGAATAAATAACGCGTTGAAAAAATAAGGCGGCAGAAGTATTTATTAATAAAGCGTAAACCTAATTAATAACGCGGTTAATTAAAGGTGGCGTATAAATAAAGCGTTCGTTAAATCTAATTACACTTCATTATTTGGATTTAGGCTTGTAATTATATATTATTTCTCTCTCTTCTTCACCCAAACTCTGCGCACTGAATCACACACACACAGAGCGGAGCACAACACTACACTCAACAAAATTTCATTACAATTTCTTTCGCAGGAGGATTGTTGTAAGTTTTTCTCTTATTATTTCTTAATTAGGGTTTGATCGCAATTTTAGGGTTATTGCGATTAGGGCTTTTTCTATTTCAATTTAGGGTTAGGGCTTTTTCTCTGCGGATTGATAAGTCAATTAGGGTGCTTCGAATTGTCAGATTTTTCTTTCGCTGATGCGATTAGGGCTTATTTCATGATTAGGGTTAGGGCTTCATCTTCTCGTCTCAAATTGGGGTATTTCCTATTCAGGTTCTTTTTCGCTTATTTTCTTGAATAGGGTTAGGGCTTCTTGATAAATTTGGACGCGTAGTCAATTGTGGTTCTAATTTTATTTCCTAATTAGTCGCTTATTTCCTGATTATATCAAGATTATTTCCTGATTATATCAAGAACTGCTATTATATTTTGCTCTTTCTTAAATTTTTAATTAAGAGGATGAGTTTCAGGAATATTACTCAAAAAAATTATACAAAATTACCTTTTCGAATTATTATCTTAATTTCAGGCACTTTTTAACTAATGAAATCGACTTAATATGAGCTTTTAGTGTTTCTTTTTCTTGTTAGGAGGAGGGCCATGGTAAAGAAAAATGTCTCTTCACATTGAACTTGTGTCATCTCGCGGTTGCACCGTAGAAACTGAAGTCGCTTTCTTATTTTTGTACCAATATTTATGCATTGTGATCTGATTGTCTGGCTGATCCATGGTCTGAGACTGTCTGGGTATGACTATGTCGTTTATCAGATCGGTGCAGGTAAATCAAGATTGCATGCTTGTGATATAATTTCTTGTGAAATTTCCAATTGCTTTTGGAAACTATGTTGCTTTCCCCTGTTTGATAATGTGATCAACTTGCAGTTTTATGTCTCCAACTCGCCGTGGTAGTTGAGTTTAGAAGTAAATATGGCTGTTGGGATGCAAATAAAGAATGGTCAAGCAAGATGTTAGCCTGAGGAGGAAGAGGTAAAATGGTAACAAAGCAAAACGACGGGTTAAGAAGGGTCAAGCAAGATGCAAGTCTGAGGAAGGAGAGGTAAAATGGTCACGCTGCTTCTGGATATTTTACTTCTGAAACCTGCACGCTGTGTGTTTATTTTGGCATTAATAATCTGATTTTCTCTTTGTTAAAACTATGGAATGACAAACTGTGCATCACACTTTTGACCACCACTGCCATTTAACTTAGAAGAGATAAGTTATGAGTCTTCGTACGATAGTTATGATATCATACCATATCATGTTTGTTATTTGTTTGTATATTTTCTTGCTGACTACGGATTGGACAAGTAGCTTTTAGTAGAAAGTGTTTCGAGGAATTTCTTGCAATTGTAAACATGTTTGACATTCTGGGAACTAGCTTAATGTTCCAGCATTGTGTTCCATACAACTGATTTTTACTTAAAACTACTGTTCCCATTTTCTCTCATGGTTGGCATTTTAGACTGAGCATCTGCATCTTGTGTGTCTATCTCCATGGGGATTACAGAAAAAGAAGTTGCGTAGAAACAATCTGTGACAGTTTACTTTCAGGGGTCAACATTTAAGCACATGTGACTTTTACTTGTATATAGTACAACATAAAAATAATAGTATAATTAATTATGCTATAGTATTTGGTCCATTTATGCTCATAATAAGAAATTTCCCAGATCAGCATCTGTGTTTTTTGTTTGACACTATCATTGTAAGAATTGGTTTTCTTTTCTTCATGTGCAAATTATATCACAGCTCTCTTGGTTAAAACATTTCGATAAAAACTGAATATTGTCGTTGCATCTTTTAATTGTACAGTTCAAACTTCATCAATTAAGCTGTAAACCATAATAACTCTTCAAGCAATTTTCTATTCAATTTCGGAAATCGAACAAAACTTTTACGGGTACTGAAGAGTTTCAATTCTCTCTTGTATGGTGTCTTCAGGAAGAGAGAGAGAGAGAGAGAGAGAGAGAGAGAGAGAGAGGCGTTTTACTCTATTATTGCTGAGATCTCACTTTTTATTGTATTCAGTGTGGAATGTTGGTTATTCTTCTGGCCATATTTGTAGCATATTTATCGTAGATGGCGTCCGGTGAAGCAGTGATTGTGTATTTTTTCCCCATTTTACTGAGGTGTCTCTGTCTTCTCTCTTTCCGTGAGGTTTGTGCTTTTTCTTTTTTCTCCAAGGTCGTTAGCTTGTTGCCTATTCTGTGTTTGTTCCCAAGGGAGCTTAAACTTAGTACCTCGTCGATCCTCCATGCATTTAAAGTAGTTAATTGTTTTGCTTTAATTGTGGTTGTCCTGTTAGGTTGTTGGTGTAACTTCGCCTGTGTTGCAATATAATTTGGACACAGCCGGTCCCAAGCCCGGAGAAAGGAGGAGGGTTACGAAGTTTAAAATTTTGTGGTTCCATTTTTTTTTTTCTCTCAGAAGTAAGTTCCATTTCTTCCTTTGATCTATGATCTCGGTTATGCCCTTTCTGTCTCTTAAAATTTTAGTTATGCTTGTAGGTTTGAATTGATAGCGAGTCAGTCGTTGCCGAGGATCAGAGCCAGTCGTCTGCCTTGTTTGTTTCACTTTGTAAATGCTCTGATAGGATAAGTGCTAGTCAGGTTGTGATCATTCTCCTTTTTATTTTTTTATGCAATTACAATCGCGGTATTGAACTGATTGAAACAGGGAGTTTGAGCCGTAAATGCAATTATATTCTTGTTTAGTTTTTACTTTGCAAATGTTAACATATTGTTTGGCCCACCTGAATGAGTCATGTTAACATATTCTTTTTCTTTTTACTTTTGTTTCATAGCTATGATATTGCGTCTTGAATGTCTAGTTATTTTTTGCGTCTTCTTTTCTTGATAGTAAAATAATGTTGCAGCTATGTAATTTTAAGTTTAGAAGGTCAGAATATGAAAAAACCATGCAATTCACATTTCCAATTTCAACGATCTTGCCTTCTCCCTTTTCTGGATTCTTGCAGTAGTTTGCCCTTTACCAGTATTATTAAATGAAATTTCTTCCTTATCTTCATAATATTGTAGAGATACACGTACTTGTTTTATTCTTTTTATCTATTAATGCCTTCTTATCTGATTGAATTTACTCTGCTGTTTCCAGTGACTATTTTATACAATTCACATATGTCCAGGTTTAGAGAATTCAGAGCTTCCGTATAGTCTCATTGTCCAATTAAAATTCTAGAATTAAGTTTGTTTCACTGCATGAAAGTTTATAAAGATGAAACTGTTGCTTAGTCTTTTGTATTTAAGCAGGAACGCTAGCGGTCTCTGATTCAAATGTCATGGATGACGATCAACTTATGCTCGACCCGGGGAGCAGTCTTGGGATATTCATAAGGCGCTGTTTGCTTGCCCTAACTCAGATGCCATTTGAGGTAACTAAAGAATTAGTTGTTCTCCTTGTGAAAATATAAAGGTGTATAGTATATTTATTTTTTCTTTTTATCGTGATTATAGTTCATTTATGACTTCTTAGCGAAAAGCATATGTTTCTTGATGACGAACTTACTTTTTATGTTATTTATTAAATTAGAATTTTAGAAACTGGCGAGCAGGGGTGGGCTTCTTTGAGGAGATGAGGGGTTTATGCTTCTTTCCTTCCTAAGATTGAAATTTATTTTATTCGCACATTAATAGAAGTCCTTATTCATGAAAGTTCCTCGTGCTTTCAGGCCTACAAGATGACGTTCCCCATTTGTTCCCCTGTGGGTTATACTGCTTTTTTATGTTTTTATTTTTTATCTTTAGGCATGAGGTGTTGATTCTTGAGAAGCGCCGTATCAAAATATGATACTTACTTTGCAGGGCATCTGGCATCTTTTAACAAATACAGAGACATACTGTAAGGATCACTCTCAGGCTGTCCTCCATTTGAGTTATCAGATTTAGATGCTGCTGCAAATGATCCAGATTCTTCACCAGAATTTGAAAATATGGAGAACATTATTTATGAGACAGTTAGTGAAGATTTTGAAGAGAGTGAAATATGGGCCTCAGAAGAATTCCTTTCCATGAGCCTAGAGACAATCCAACACTTTTGAAAAATATTATAGATAGGCCCCCTCTGTTTTTACATGGTTTTGAAGTTTTAGGGGGTGGCTCTGTAATTATTCTGATACTCGGGGAAGTTTCCGTAATTAGACCAAACCTTGATCTCTTCTTATTCAGCCGGATAATCTTCTGTTATTTTTGTTGTCAATTAGTGGAGTTTTGGCTAATGTGCTCGTGTTGTTTCAGATATTGTAATCAGATTATATGTAGCTTTTGGGATTCTGTAGTACTTTATGCTTGTCCCAACTTTTTTTTAAATTGTCACATTACTTCTTGGGATAAAAGCATTAAACCCCCTATACTATATCCCTTGTTGCACTTTGCCCCTTGTCCTTTTATTTTTTGCGACTTGCCCCCTGTACTATGGATAAATAAGCACTTTGCCCCCTGAGTCACTTTTTCACCATTGGATTTGAATACGTGTCAACATTTTTTGCCGTTGGATTTGGACTCAGGGGGCAAAGTGGTTATTTATCAATAGTATAGGGGGCAAGTTGCAAAAAATAAAAGGACATGGGGCAAAGTGCAACAGGGGGTATAGTATAGGGGGTTTAATGCTTTTATCCCTTACTTCTTAATGTTCTCTGGTTTCGTTCCAGACTCTCCATCAAAGTTTTACACTGTGTAGTACTTTTTGATGTGTATGCTAATATATTCCATTCTGCCTGCTCTTTGTGGATGCTATGCTTTAGCTTTGTTAACTTTGTTTGTAGTCAAAAACAAAGAACTTGAGCCAAAAAGTTGATTTGGCTTTATAGGTTTCACTTTGTCTAGACTGCACATGGTTTTGGGTGATTCTTGTTTATTGTTGCTTGGTATGCTTTTGTTTCTTTTGTCTTTCTTTGGTTGATTTTTCCTGATTTGATACTCTAAGCGTCCATGTATTGTATTAGTAGTTTGATGCAGCCACTAGGTTCCTGCTCTCTTGTACATTAATATGTATATGGGGATCGTATCCTATTTGTTGTGTAACTTTTCGACTCTTTAATCAAAACAGTGATGATGACATTCCCTTCAGGTGTTGTCTGTACCTGACTAGATTGTGGCTTCTTTGCTCATTTCAGGAATGTTCCTGCGGGAATGAAGCTATAGGGTGTTATTGATGAAGTAAACGAGAAAACATCGTTGTTAGCCTTCCAGCGGGCTTACGGGAACTAGTTTGTGCATGTGAAGCGTCTGACACGATTTTTGATGGTGAAGTAAGATGGATATTTTATTCTCCTAAAAATATTTTTCAAATCTATTAATTGGATGTCTTTTCAGATTATAGAGGGTCAGCTCTCAAAGATGTTCTGGTGCTTTCTAATTTTACACTTTTCAGGGTGCAGAACTTCCTTGCTATGGTAAATCACGTGGGGCAGTTCGTGGCTTGCGTTGTATTGTAAGTAGATGATGATAAGAAAGAAATACCAATAAGAAAAATCTGGCCTTCTATGCGTCTTTCTTTGTTGCATAAGAGCTTGACACTTGATGTTATTCAGTAGGGAACGGTACGTAATTTCAAGTGCACAAGCCCTTAAAAAAACTGCATTTATGTTCAAGACTGATATTATTTGAACTCTGTAATTTAAGCAGTGGCGCTGTATGTTATACTGAAAGTTTTCAGTTTTCACCCACCCACTAGGGCATTCTCCCTTGGTTTTCCATATACAAACAGCTCAAAGTGATGTCCAATTAACATTTTAAGTTATTTCACAGACCTTTGGAGTTTTCCCTTTCTTTAATTTTAGTATCTCGGGATAGTTGAAGATGCACCAGCTTTTTATGCTAGTTCTTTACTTCTTTCAATGACTTTGAATCATTTGTCTTTGCCGCAATCTCAGATGCATAGTATGCTCCTAATAATTTGGTTATAGTTATGATTATTGATTTCTCTCTCAATACCTTGTGTATTGTGACAGAAAGCACAAGTTCTTCATTTTCCATGAAGTCTTTGCCTCGTTGGCTGTGTGGTCAACTCGTCTAATATATGTTTCATTCACTACTAGAATCACATGGAAATTCAGAACGATAAACCAATATCACAATTTAGAACTTCTTGGCACCCAATTCAAAGAGCTTTGCACTAGTTAGGCTGAATCAATAAAACGAGATGAAATATAACTCAATAGTGGACGAATTTTGATATTTAATCTTTGCAATCAAGTTTCACAAAAGCCCGGGGAAATCAGATAATAATTATATAAATTTTTTCTAAAAGAGTTTACAGTTACTCAGAAAAACTAGAATCATATCTTAGTTACTAGCAGTGAAGTTTTTAAATATTCAAAGCATGCTCATCACCTTACACGAGTATTAATTTTTAATCTGAATGGGCGATTAGCAGTTTTACCTCCTTGGTTGGAAGGTCGCCCCTTTACAAGTTTTATTACAATTTCTTTTTTTTTTGTGAAAATTAAATGGAATTTCTGTTAACCTATTTTTATACGTTATCAAAAATATGATGATAATGAATTCATCAATTGTAAAAACCAACACATGACTACCATTATTTCTCAATCCTTACTTGGGATAATTATACACGTAGATTTTTATAGTTGTAAAAATCCTTCTTTGGGCCAATAAACTTGCTGATTACGCATGGTTTGAGTTGCAGTTTGAAGGAAGGCAAAGCCTGTCCCTTCAGATTTTTGTCTTCGATTAGATCTTAAAAAAATCTCAACTAACTTAGTTTACCATGTGTTGAGAGAGATAAAAAATTATCAGCCTTCAAAAACTGCACATTGCTAGAAAGATCTCAACATAGTTGCCATTAATATTTGCAGAGTATATGCCCAGAAGACTAGCAAGTAGTAACCTTTATGCATCCCCAAAAAAAAGATGCAGCGAGCATAGTTATTTACACAGTTTTTTTTTTTTTTTCATCTTCACATTGTGTCTATATATTGATTAGTCTCAGACTGTTGGTTCATTCATATACACTCGGGATCCACATCATCTCCACCCCCAAATTAGTAAGAAAAAGGGTGACGAGAGGAATATACCGACACGGATATATTAAGGAGCAGGCGAGGAAGCCTCTTCTGGGTTGAGGATATTATGATACTCCAACTGCATCATCTCTCCACCAGTCGCAGGGTCAAACTTGCAGCGGTAAAAACTGCAAAAAATTCAACTTAAGAATTGGCAATGGCATAAAAGAACAAGAAAAGAAGGGGATTTTTCTTCTGAGTCAAGGTCTCTATTTGATTTTGTGAACTGACCTTCCATCCAAGCCAAGTATCACAACTGTATTGCTCTGGTGACCAAAAGCAACAAAATATTGCGATCCTTCGGGGAAGTGAAACTGAGCTACTGACCATTCGGAGCTGAAATACTTGGGCAGCACTCCTGCAAAAATCAAGGTTTGATTTTAGACCCAAAAACCAAAATGGAGAGGTGATTCGTGTTCTCCACTTAATTCGAGACAACCTACAAGTAACCCCCTCCCGCAGGAGAGGTAAGCCTGAAGTTCATTAACTAGATGATGCCCAATAAAAGGCGAAACTAATAAGACGGAAAGAAGAATTGATGGAAGCAAAAACATGTCTAAAGTTTCACCACGACATGCATATGTAGTCAAGCTGACCTCATTCAGATATCAGAAGCAGGGCGACGAGAACAAACCTAGCTGAAATATGTATAGACTCGAGGATGACAATTCCATACTGCACACATTTAAAAAAGTTGAAGAATATACCTTTGATGAAAGAGAGGGAAGAACTTGAAGCCGCAACAGAAGAATTTGAGTCAGGAAGACTTGTTGACCTCTCAATGCCAACACTCCCTGAATTCACCTTAAGGCTAAAAACATGAACAGTGCCCTTATCACTTGAGACTGCCAGCCACTGGGAAGTTGGTGAGAATGCCAGGCTATATATTTCTGCTCTATCGGCACCCCTCCTTACCTGTATCATATTAACAACGGTTTGTTTCAAATCCTAGTTTCATGAATGCATTATTTGAGAACGAAGGCAAGACTCGGGGGAAAAATGCGACACGTAGAATATGGGCTACAGTAAAAGATAGTACTCTTTCACACTAGTTGTCCACATACAAATTTTGAATAATGCACATAATTAGTGTCCAGTATAGATGAATTTCTGCCCTGATTACCAATTCAAACTAGAAAAAGTAAAAGTGGCCTTTCATATTTGACGAGAAATATTGGTCATATAAAATATAATTAAGTAACACCAAGAGAAAAAAACCAGCCACCAAAGAAAGCAAGCAATAGAAAGAACAAGTTCCACCCCTGAAAGACATAAATGTGCTAAAGATCGAGAATAACATAGCGACAAGACATCCATAACTTGGTCCTCTATATGCTGAAAAAAATTCAGGACCTTCTAACATCTTTGAACCCGCAAGCTATTATTCAATGACTCAATTATACCAGCATATTCCAGAACAAGACCACTGATTACAAGAACCTCTAAAGCAACAACTATATCAAATATCAATAATACATCAAACTACGTGAGTGCCAACTACTAAACCAAAATCATATTGCTCTTAACAAAATAATGAAAGTTCATCTAACCAGTACGCACCCCAAACCACCACAAATGTTGTTCAAGGTTATAACTCTTTTAACAAAATGAGACACACGGCACGGACATGTGGCGGTGTGACAAGAGCTACGACAACCCAATTATATACAATACAATAGTATATAGAGAATCAGTTACCTCCTGCAGTAGAGTCCCATCATGAGTATTAAAAATCCTAACCAGCGTCCCTTTAGTGCTGGCAGTGGCAAGCAAATTCCCGTCCTGGGACAGCGCGAAGCAAGCGATCCTGGAATCATGAGCCATTATAAACTTGGTCCTCTTGGAAGCATAATGCTCCACCCTAACCTGCCCCTTGTGCAACCCTGGACAAACCAACACAAATGACCCGGTAACCTGCGACACGGCACACAGGCCCTTAGGGTTGGCAATCGTCTCAATCTGATGCAACAGCTTCAAATCCACGAAATTGTAGACGAAGACCTTCTGTTCGAGAACCACAACAATCCGATCCCTCCTCAAACGAACCGCACGCACTTCCGACCTAAATGACAACTCTCCAATACATCGGCCCTGATGATCGTCCCAAATCATAACCTTATTCGGCGGATACTGCGGCGAATCTCCCCCGCCGACTACGGCGAGGATGTTGCAGCGGAAGAGCATCTCGACGGCGCCGATTCCGCCGCCGTTACCGTGGAAATCGCGGCGGAAGATCTCGCGAAACGGATCGCAATTATAGATACGGAATCCACGATCGGTGCCGGCGGCGAAGCATCCGTAATCCTGATTGAAGGAGAGGTGGAGGAGTTTGATTTGGTCAGGTTTAGGGTTAGGGTTCGCATTATCGGTGGTGGTGGTGGTCATAGAATCGTCGTTTTCGGCAATGGCGAGGCAGGTGTTGTCGTCGTCGTCATCGGGCGGCGAATCAGGGTCAAATCGTTGGTGTTGTTGTTGTTGTTCGAGATAAGGGTGAAGCATTGGGGACATGAAATTAGGATCGGAGCTAGGGTTTGGATCCGAGGAGAGAGTAGCCATGGGAGGGGTAAAAATGGAATTATGAGAAATTTTAGAGGAAGAAGACTGAATTTAGATTGAATAACAATAACATGCCGACTCATCTCATCTCATGGCTAGCTTCGCTCCCACGCCATACTTCATAAATGAAATTCCCACATACTTTTTCTAATAAACAAAAAGATCTAAAATCTTTTTAATAATTTCAATTTTCATTAATAAAAATAAACAACATTCTCAATGAAGAGACATTAAAAAAAATTAATTCATATTTGCAGTTGCTTGAGGCAGGCAGGCTTGCTTTATATGTGACAAAATTGTATCATGTATATGTTATAAAATGAGCATATAATATTTGATGAAAAATAATATAAGATAGTAGTTAGAAAGTTGAGCACATTAGAAAACTACAACACAATTGTTAAATAAGAGCACGGAGAAATTGAGAATGACGCAGAAAGTTGTAACAATAAATTTGAGATAAGTTGGACGTCACCGAATCCGAATAGATATGATGGTGTAGAAAACATATAATATATTTTCATATGTATATATATCATGCAGTATATATAAAGAGGTGGGTGAGGCTGGTGTTTGCAAAAGTATTAACTAACTAAAAACTGAGGCACGCGCATATTAGTTTTTTATAATATAAAATTACTATATTTTCATATAAAATTAAGAAGAAAAAAAAAAGCAAAAAATATTTTGTCTAGATGGAAAGAGTTTGAGTTAATAGGAGAGTGAATCAACGTAATTAGAGTAGAATAGAAAGAAAAGTAATTTCCATAGAGAGAATATGAATTATAAGGAAACTAAAGTGGTGTTTGCAAACTCTTAAAAAAAGCTAAAAACAGCTTTTGACTTAAATTAAGCAGTTGGGGGTGTTTGCAAATCTAGCTTCTATGGTGAAAACTTTTTTTAAGCTAAAAACCCTCACAATCTTGAAGCTGCTAAATGGGTGCTTCTAGCTTCTGGTAGCATTTTCTAAATAAATTAAATTTTATTTATCCATTTATACCCTTATCGTCTATTATCAAATAACACAACATATCTAATAAAATTAAATGTTAATTGAAGGAGTTTAGTGTCTTCATTCTATGAAAAAAAACCTTATCATTCTAAAAATGATTTACAAGTTCTTTTTAATTAATTTAATTATTTTCTATCATGTTTTTCTTTTGTTCTTCGAGAATTCTATCCTATCATGTTGACTAGTATAATTATTTAGCGATTTATCAAATTGAGTTTTCATATGGATACTTTAAAATTTAGTTCATTCTTATAAAATTTTAATGAAATCGAAACTTATAGTTCAATATTTTAAAGTAATAGTGTATTATGACAATACATTTAAATGTTGATAGTGTATAACCTAAGGGTATCATAGTCAAATTACGAGAAAATCAGTGGAATCACTTTTTTTCTTGCAAACACCTACCATGAAAATTTCATCTTTTAAATTGTTTTTCAAACACTTTCAGCTTCTGATTTAAAGCAATTTTTTGAGCTTGAACCTAAATTTTGAACTTCTGCTTTTTAAGAAGAGTTTGCAAACACCACCTAAATGATCCTTCTTAGTAAATTGTATAATTAATTTCATAGGGTTAAATTGGAGAATTAATAACAAGATGTTATAGTGAAACACAAATTAAAAGGTTAAACTTGAAAATCAAAAGTTTAGTGTCTCAAATACCTAGATTAATCAGCCTGTCTTGTTATACAGACATTTTTAAAAGTTGAGTCGGACATTAATAAGTGTACTTATGATCGACTTTCCCATTCCCCAATCCAAGAAAATGCAAGGTTCGTTATAAGCACAACACACAAAGCAAAATCAATCAATCCCTGACAGTAGCTAGCTGGTACAAAGCGAGCGAAGCTTCTCTTCCTCAGCTTTCTCTTCTCTTCAAAACACATATATATACTACTTGTTAGTGAGTCAGTGACGTGTGAATGTCTTAATTTAATTAATTCCTAAAAAAGAAATGGAGTCTGATTCATGGCCTCGAATCTCTTCTTCTTCTTCTTCTTTCTCTAGGCCTTCTCAGTCCCGATCAGGTAAGGTTTGGTTTGGTTCTCTTATTACAAAAAATAAATCCATTTCTTTTGAGAGCTAATAGGGCTATGGCTCTTCTGAAAAATGACAATGCAATTGTACATCTGTGTACAAATTTAGTTTTTTGTTTTGGATTATGGTCAAAGTTCAAATCTTTTGGACTATTAACAACAACAACATTTTCTGATTAGGGTTTAATATTTTCATTTTCAGAATCTCTTTTAGAGTTCAATTTATCTGCAATTCAAACTCTCGTCTTTGGGAAGGGTGGCTATGATGTGACTAGGATTAATTTCAATGTTCTTCTGATCAACTTGCAGATGCAGCATATCATGGAGAAGAGTATCATCAAGGGCAAGAGGTGCCTAGGCCTGAGTTTCTTTGCGCAGAAACTTTTGATATGGTTGGTCTTTACTGTCATCTTGATGAAGCGCATGTCATCCAACTTAAGAATGGGGTACCTAATTCAATCTTTCATTTTTTGTGATTTTAATTTGTGCTTGTATAATCATTGCCAGTTATCCATGTCTTAGTCGTGCTTATGACTTATTTTAGTATGGTCATAATTGTTTAAAAAATATCCTGTTCCGAATAAATCGCCTACTCTTAAAAAGATTCATATCTCATCTGATTCGCAATTAAGATACTTTTGATTTATTGAATGTCGTAAAATGGTCAGAATGTAACTCACATACAAGTTAAATAGCACGCATCTATTACGCGAAATCAGACAGTTTCCCATTTGTCGGGTGTTTGACCTTTGGGGTCTACTTTTCTTGCTGCATTAAATTGTCTTGATATATACCTCTGAATCATGGTCATTAAGTGCAGTATCAGCTCAAATCAAGCAACCGCATTTGGAAAGCATGCTTCATTTGAGCTCTCAATTGCTAAGCGTAATGTGTGGATAGTTGATCCCTCTTCTGTCTTCAAGAAATGGTTGCTTAACATGCGGAAGGCATGTCATAATAAATGGTAAAAGCTGTGTGCAATGCATAAGTGACAATATTCATATCGTGAACTCCGGATGCCATTTCGCTAGACAATGGGCACCTAGTAACTTTATCGTTACCACGGGTCAACTGTCATTTTTTTGTACAGGACACGATATGCTTTCATACGGAATTCTTGATTTTCTGTTGCAGTACTGAAGCAACTTGTTTTGGACACTTTTCTCTATGATTATTAAGAAAAATTGCTTACCAACATGTTCAGTGCTTTATATTCGGGAACTAGTATTTTATGTATCTATCACTGAATCTTCTGCTAATATACTATGCTTTACCTGATGACTTGCTATCTGTAGGAAGTTAGATACTTCCAAGCCTTCAAGCCATATTATTCTCTTAGGCGTGTTAATCTTATTGTGCTGAATTCTCAAACTATTGGCTTCAGTGATTCATTTGAACTCTGTATGTAGGTTAATTTTCTTTGATCTTGTTCATACATGCAGGTGTGCCCTGTTTGTGCAAAGAAAGTTGGCTCTGATTTAGTTCGCCATTTGACTGTGCAGCATGCAAGTCTTCTTAAGATATCCTTTTGAAAGTCATTAAGAGCCATGGATCTTAATTTTCCTTTAGTTATTTTCTATGACGGAGATGTTACATATTTCATATTACAGCTGTAGAAATAAAAGTTCTCCTTGACTGGGTTTTACGTGCAGCGTAGGAGAAGGCTACGAAAGGTGGGGTCTAATTTGTCATTGTCCATTTTAAGAAAAGAGTTGCAGGAAGGTAATCTACAATCACTGCTTGGAGGATCTTCATTCTCGGTTCCTTCCTCAAACACGGAACCTGATCTTCTGTTGACCTCATTCATATACAATCAACCTGTAGTGGATGGACCTCCTAGTGCTCAAACTTTGTCAACCAATGAGACTTCTTCAATAGCAGAACGCTCTGTCGAGAATTTGACCGATAGGTATACATATACCTTCATAAATTATTCCTTTACATTCTTTTGATTCAGTTACTAAGAGCAAATCTGTTGCTTGTGGATGCAAAACTTATTATCTAATCAGATAAAAATTTGCGGAAAAGAAAAAGCAAGAATTCTGCACGTCTTCTTCAAATTTTTGAAGCATAATTGTTGTACGTAAGAGTGATTGACTTGTGCTGGTTTCTTACAGCAGAACCATTCAACAATCACCACTATCTGAGGAAGACCTAAAAGAGAAAGCACGAAGATGCGAATTTGTGCAGGGCCTTCTTCTGTCTACTTTTGTTGATGATAACTTATGAGTGTGTATCTTATGCTGCATATATCCTAGTTTACCATGAGTTAGTGCGGAGGGATTAGTTAAATAGCTGACCATTAATGCAAAGTCATCTTTTATGTAGGAGCGTAACTGAGTCCTACTCTATGTGGAATTTATTTATATGTGCATAATGTAATTATGGATGGTCTTAGTATAAAAATATGAGCCATTTCATATGCAGATTGGGGCATTAGCAACGCAACTATTGCTTGAGCCATTACTCGTTGTCTCCTTTCCCTATCAACGCAAATATCTCTTGAGCAATTGTTTGTTCCTTTTTTTCATATGTTCAATCCACGATCTCAATGTGTTCTTGATGCACAATTGTGTTTGGTCTCAACGCATATAATCTTCATTCTTCTTTCCAAAGTAGCAGAATTTTTTTTTCTTGAGCACAATTATGTTAATGTGACGGTATCAAAGGAGAAATAGTTAACTGGGTCTTCATTAAGGAGCTTAATTGGATACCCAAATAGAGCTTTAAGTAATTCGTCATGTTTCCTATGCCATTGCTACAACTATGCCAAATATAGTTATTGTAAGGTAAAAATTGTCTCCTCTACTTCTTATAATCACCACCACATTATGTATTAATACAATGCATAATCTACAATATCGTATATCTAATTTTCACACATAAATTTAATACACCACTTGGGGCAAATAACTTAAGACTGCCTATGAATAAGAAACTGTTGTCTGAGAGCATCAAAACAAGAGAGAACTATGTGTCATAAAGTGGCCAAAGTTAAAAAAGAAAAAGGTGGCTGATACCCTTTTTCCCCTTTTTCCCATTTCAAGTTGTGGTCAGTAACATGCACCCAAACCCCAGTACTTCTGAAATGCTACACATATGAGAGTCTTTAGTATAAGAACAACGCAGGAATTTCTAACAGGCGACAACTAAATTTTCCCCAGCAATTTTGGTCTTTCATGCAAAACTTCAAAATGTACTCACAATAACCAACATGCTATTGCTCTACAATTTATAAAGGTATACAAAGTGTTGGTATGTATACATGCAAACTATTCGCCATCATCACAACTGGATGTAACTAGTAAAAATTTACCCCGTCAAGACTCCGGCACAAATAAAAACCGGATAGACAACATTCATAACTTACAATAGTACCATAAACGCACTTCCACCTCTTTATCTGCATTAAGCTGAGAAGCAGCGGATGGAGAGTTGTGCAAGTCCATCAACTATTCGAACCAGTATGGTAGATATGCGAAAGCGCAAATTCTGTACTACTTGTAGCCTGGAGTTCATTGGAGAAGAGAATTGATAGTGTTTCAAATTCTATCTCCAGTATGTGCTGTGAGACATAAAAAAGTTGTAATCGGGATGATTAACTTGCAACAATTGAAGCCAATCATCAGCGCCCTGCACAAGAGAATCAAACTTCTGGCCCTCATGAGCCCCATTTGGGTTCCAGTCGGAGAATTTAAACTTGTAAGGAACAAGTCCAAAGGTTGGAAGTGAGAGTTTGCTGCCACCATCATTGCCTCGTTCACTACCTGTAGACGAGTGAGTTGCTTAGTATTTGATTCTGGTATCTAAGGACATCACAATTGGATACCATTAATTTTATAAGACTCCTTTACTAGTGGAGCATTATAGGTGCATAGAATTTTGGGATAATCAAATCCAACCCCCATGGAATTTGGACTGATTACAGAAAAAACTCACCCAGCGTGTGGTACATGAAAAAACATGGGATATATCTATGTGTTTTTTAAAGTATCAGTCCCATTAAACACCCTAACCTACAGGGTGTTTTGCAACGTGCACTCTAGCCTTTAAAAAAGAGGAAACACCCCCACTAACTTACACTAACTTATTGAATAATATGCTTATAAAAAAAAAAAACTTAATGAATAATATGTAAATTCCCCCCTATCGCCAAACCTGACGAAAGAAAATGTAGAAACATGCCCAAATTGACTAGTCAATGACCTAAGGTGGAGTATGCACATTTTTCAATAGGTTGAGGGTTATTTTCTCTTTTTTATAGGTTACGGGGCAACATTGCGAATGACCCTATAGATTGGGGGATGCTCTTCTACCTTTTCTTTTTCAAACTTCAAAGAATGTCTCTAATTACTCAAACCTCAGCAGAGTCCAACTCTAACTTTTTATAAGTTTCAAGAGGTTTTCGTAATTATTCAAACACTAGGAGAAGTTGTAAATAGATCAAGCCTAGTAAATATAATTATCCCAACAATATACGAGGAAAAGAGCTGCAAGAAAAGGAAGTAACACTGAAGGAGCAAAAGAATTGTTACCACGAACGGGTTTTGCAAGGGAATGGAAAGTAAGGAAACAGGCATCAAGATTTTGAAGAGTTGGGCCAACAGGTATCCTATATATCGGGTACCTGCAAAGATCCTCCTCTCAGTCTCAGAATGGAAAAAGATAAGGACCAAACCATCTTTCTTTTGTTGATTACAAATACCTACCAAGCAACAGAAACCCAGCTTGACGGAGTCAGATCACAGCTTCGATATGTTTTTAGTTCAGGAAAACGAGAGGCCAGTACTGACATCTGTAAATTGGAGCAAACTTGAGTATTTTATATCAATGCAAAGAATTTAGCATCTTCGGAAATATCTAAACGATGACAGATACTTGCCTTATCAGCCAACGGTTCTCGATGAAAGGGGAGTTCCCTCTCAAAGTACTCGAAAATAGGCTGACTAGGGGGGTTGCTAGTATTATTGCCATCAACCGACGAACCCATGATACCATTGTTTCTTCCTGCAAGTTTACGAGATCCTCGGGGCTTATTAGCCCCTCTGTTAGTTCCACCTTCACTATCACCGTCACTACTTGTCTCCCTAGATGAATTTGTGTCGCTCTCCTCACCCGGTCTCCTGCCAATATGTCAAACCAATTGAGACAATTTATCAAATAAAATCAACAAAATACGTGCCCGTATATGAAGATAATTTATCGGATAACTGAGCATAACAGAATTTCGTGGAGAAATGGATCTTGATGAAAGACCAGAAGAGTTCTCTCATTATTACCAAAATTAGTTCACTAAGCAGAGAAATGACTTGCAGTATTATCCAAAATGTGTTTTACTCTCACAAACGCTTAACTATTATCTGACTCTAGACCAATTGCACTTACTACCCACCACACCTTTCTCCACCTGGAAACTAGTGCTATTTCACTCATGCCCCGTAATCCTTTTCCACAAGACATCTGAGCCATGAGAATTATTAACTAAATAATATGTGATCTACTCTTTGTGTAAAATAAGTAAACAACAACTATCATGCAAAAACATTTTATAATAATAATCATATTCAAGAAACAGCAATTCACCTTCGTTCCACAAGTTGTCTTGAGGGATCTATATAAAGTTGAATACCAGACAGAGATGGCACATAATATTGCACGACCGAATCACTCTCGTTCATAACAAGAGGAACTCCAGCTCCATAAACACTCCACTCTCTGAATGACTCCCACAGATCGCCAAGAATGAAGTATGGATGGAACTCATTATCACGATTCCGCCACGACCTCATACTGGTCTGCAAATCTCCAAATGCATTAAGTTAATTGCTGCCATGACCTCTTAATTCAGCAAAACATGTGAAAGAAATAGAGCTAAATTCTTTTCTTCTGTATGTGATCTAACCAAAGGAAAAAAAGACCCATGCAACCATCCTTGAATAGCCAAGCAAAATTAAAGTGAAAAGGTGGGAGCATGGTGGCAACTCATCAATGAGACAACTTCAAGATTATTCATTGTAAAATTCATCAAAAGCTGAACTTCAGGCGGGATTAATCATTACTCATCAATGAGACAACTTCAAAATTCTTCTCCCTCTTTCTCTGTCCTGCTTCTATCTCGGCAATTCATAGAATCCCAATTCAAAAGGAAAATGGGAGTTCAACATAAACAAGTTGAAAAAACCAACTCTAGAGAAGCCTAACAGGAGTCTGAATTTCAGTTATGCCACTCAACTCTCGGTTCAATCAACAATTAAAAGGTCCAAAGAAGTTAATCCGATCAACTTATACATTCCAAAGGAACGATCTTGATTTATCAATTCGTCCCCAGACAAAAAAAGAAGCAATAAGTCCGTTCACCGTAACCCCTAGCAAAAAAATAAAAGTACAAAGACAACAACTTCACTTCCCTCTACTCAAATAACCAATGATTATACCATTTTCCCCAATCCAATTCTTCACCCAAATCTACTAATTAACTACATACACATAAAAAAAGAATGACAAGAATGAAACAAAAGAATCGATCTGATGTTGTTGAATAGAAAGAAACAATCTTTGATTGAATTTACCCTAGAAAAACGTTGAGCCGGAACAGCAGGAGTGGTGTGCTCCAAGAACCGATCCAAATTGGAACCGGAGGAGCGGGCCCCTCTTTTATCGTGCTGCAATGAAGGAGATTTTAAGTTTGATTGCTGCTGTTGCTGCTGCTGATTATGCCTTCTCATTGCCGGTGGACTGTAGTACAATCTCTCCTCAGATACTCTCTTCTTCGCCGACATTTTCCACCAACAAAAAACTTGATCTTTTTGATATTTCAATCTGTCTTGGTTGATCTGGAATTGCTGATTTACTTTTGAATTAGGGTTTAAAGTGAATTTGAGATTTGGGGGTTTATAAATTAGGGTTTTGAGAATGTGGGTTTTTGAGGAGTTTAATCCAAAATTTTGTGATGCAAAGACTCGAGAGAAGGTGTAGTACCGTGCACCCTAGTAATCGGACACGAATATTCTAGATGATTCCCAAAATTGACATTTCAGTTCGTCATCTTTTCATATTCCCATCATGGGTCGTTTCGACATTTCAGAGTCTCATTTTCGATGCATCATTATATTTGTAGTTTTAGATATAGAAGATTATTCTTGACTAAATAGGGGGACTTTTAGGGGTAGTGATGTACTATATGGCACAACACGTTTGACTCGCTATAAAATTATTCACGTGTTTCTAAATTTATTCTGAACACTATCAAGTATCAACTAAAAAGAAACTTCAACTAGCAAGGATATAAGTCAGTCCACATATAGAAGAAATTCATGTAAAGATTGATCAACGGAGGATCGATTGAAGGAAGGTTGACATATAATAAGATCGACCCATGGTGAGTCGGCTTTTGGATCGGCCATATGTAACTTGAACTAAGTAAACAATTTGTAAATACATATTTACTGTTAAAAAAATATATGTTATTTTTTAATCTAATGTATTAATCGATTGATTCATGATCTAAAGTGGCCCAAGTATAAAAGTCTTGGCCTAAATCTAGCCAACAAGCCTAAGAAATAAGTTTTAAGTGCATAAAATTATCTCATATAAGTCTAATTTAGTTTGCTTAAGCCAGTAGCCACGTGGACGAAAACTTGATGCATGGTGGATTATTCAAGCTTTGTACAAAAATTCCCCTGCATTACATGGACATATAGGCTAATTATATTGTCGATTTGTTAGACAAATTACTTAAATAACTTTATGTGATAGACATAGTGGAAGAAAGTCAATTTTTAGTCCTTAATTAATTTCTAAAATATAAAATTAAAATTATTTTTTTATATATTCTATTGTTTAATTTAAAAAACAAAAATAGAAAGAAACACGTAAATGTTTCTAATTAAGACGTTTCTCACTAGTAATATTCTCTGTTAACTGAAAATACAAACACATAAGAAAAATTCATCAGAAATAATAATAACTATATAATGGTTTAATCTACTACAAAATACCCTCGCACAGTCCCAATGTTTATATAATTACGACAACACCAATCGAAATTCTTAAAAACACATCAAATAGAATCCAATAGTTTTTTGACGACTACATAAACTTTTCCTAATAATCTAGAAAGAGAAATATAGACTCGCCTCCTGTATCTTTTCAAGCTTTAGGGATGTTTTCTGTAATTATTTAAATTATAGACAAATTTCTATAATTAGACTAAACTTGAGAGATTCTAATTAATATAATTATTCCTTAAAAAATAAATAAAATAATTTTTATAGTTCCTTTATTGTAACAATAACTTCAATAAATAAACAAAATAACTAAATTAACAAAAATGAAATACAAAACAAACTAACCGGTCAAAGTGAGAGATGATCCGCCATGTACCTCGAAATTTAGTGGCAGAAAATGTTTGTTTTATCGGAGTAGATATAGCAGTACTTTCCTCTTCCAAAGGGACAGACTAAGCATGCCTTCACTTATAAAAATGGGAATTTGTCTTTCGAAATAAAACAGTTAGTTCCTTCCTTCACTAGCAAATATTTTCTCATTGCGACCTTTAATATATATCTTGTTTTAATTTTCTTTAAAATCAAAAAATCATGAGTTCTGTCAGCTTTTCTTCAGATGTCAGCAGTGTGATTCCACCAAACCGATTGTTCAAGGCATTCCTCCTCGACTCCGACAATCTTATTCCAAAAATCATGCCCCAGGCCATCCAAAAGGTCGAAAAGCGTGAAGGAGACGGAGGACCTGGAACCATTAAGATAGTCACTTTTGGTGAAGGTACGTAAACTTTTTGACAATGAAAATTATAGAAATACTTCCATTTGAAACTATGCTAATGAGTGCAGGGAGCCCGATCAAGAGTGCAACACACCGTGTAGATGAAGTAGACGAGGCCAACCACGTTTACAAATACACTGTTATCGATGGCGATGGTTTCATGGGAGTTTTGGAATTCATCTCTTACGACGTCAAAATTGAAGCAGGTCCAGATGGAGGGTCCGTGTGTAAGACGACCAGCACCTACCACGCTAAAACTGAGGATCACGGCATCACGGAGGACAAGGTCAAGATGGGCAAAGACAAGGGAGAAGAAATGTTCAGGGCCATTGAAGCTTACCTTCTTGCACACCCTGATGAATATAACTAAATCTAAATATTAGATTTCATTATTTGTTACATATCGGCCTTACATACTGTGATGGATTTTCCTTTTTGTTTCTTCGTTTTGGAAACTTTCTAGTTGTTGTTTTGTTTTTTTGATACTGAGTGAGTGTCACTATTTGATTTATTGAGGCTGTAGTTTTTCAGGTGTAATAACTGATTAAGCAAATGTAAGGTGCTTTATTTGAATAAGAAGTGCATTTCCCATTTGAAACTAGTGAGCTTCGGTTTTTTTGATCCCATCGCGATAATATGAAACAAAGAGAGGCAAAGTTTGTAAAAAAAAAAAAAAAAAAGAAGAAAAGAGACCTTCCACAATAGTAATCTACCACTTGATTGGCTTTAAATTGAGCAACTATGATGATAAAAGTGACATTTCTTGATCAAATTTCATTATGTCTTGCAACAATTAATCTAGGAATAGCTAGACTGTCGAATTAGAAATACTTGAAGTAACTATTATTGCATGACTGCTACATTTGCGTGAGAAACGTGGTCGAAATACAACGTAATAAGGGTGAGAGAGGCCAAGAAATTCAATTCTCTGATTCGTTGATAGATCCGACAGTAATTGGTACCAGAAAATCAATGAACGAGGCTAAAATTAAGATTTTGATTATATGCATACAACATGATTAAGGAATGTTGCATTTGCACACCATAGTGTTTTTAATTTACATAAATATACCATCAATGACAATGAAAAATTATTTTATCTAATTGTTGCATTCCGACGTGACTGTTGAGATATATCATATTTCCTAGATCCTATGCACGAGCTTCACCGTTATCTTACCCTAATCTTGAATTAAAACATAACCAAATTGTACACGACATGGAAGTTGGTTTACTCGCACGAAAATTACAAGCTTATCAATTTACTGGGTGTTGCGTAGTTTAAAACTATAAAAGATATTTCTGTAATTAGACAAATCTCAAGGCATATATGTAATTATCCCTGAACTAAACCAGGATTTCCCACTGACGCTTGCTGTAAAAGGACACGCATCAATTATATTTCTTTTCCGACAAAATCTAAGATCCGGGTGGATTGTATATTCATAGGTCTACGTTACAAAATTTTGGCAAAGAAGAAAAAGAAAAGACAATAAAGAAAAAATTGATTAGCGAAACACTTGCATTCTATTACAAAACAACACTAATCATCGTTATCAGTGCTCATCTCAGAATCTTCATCTACATCGTAAAGAACATCGTCTACATCTTCATCTTCACTTTCATCCTCTTGCTCCTTCTGTTCCAAGACCAGATTCTTGTTATTTGAAGCCTTGTCGATCTGTTGAAAAAGCAAAGATTAACTCAATAAGAGAACCAAGAAAAAATAATCGTGGAGAATTGATTTATAAAAACTTATGTTTTAAGAGATTTAACCTGAGCCGAGACAAGTTGCAAGCGACCAGACAATTGGAATAAAGGGTTCATGGCTGCCCCTTTCGATATCGTGACCTGACAAATCATTGATACAGCAGAACCAGAGATTAATCGCGAATAAGAAAAAGAAATTATATTGAGTGGCTACAAATAATGAGCAAAAGATTCATGCATAGGACTTGACTTTTGTGTCCATTCACATTTTCCTGCAAATAGAACTAAATAGATATGCTACCTTGTACAGAGAATCAAGAACTTTTGGTTCCTGAGATTTAATATGATCATTGTGATAGACTAAGATGCAATGTATCCATGGAAGAACATACTTGCCACTGTGGGATCTGGCAAAAGAAAAAAAAAGTGAAAATAAGTAAACATGAAACATGAATTATCTTTGACATTGTTAAAGGGATAAATAGGCATAAATACGTATACATAACATGACCATTTGGTCTAACAATAAAAACCACCTTTCTACAGTTTGAATGATTACAAAAACACCCTTGTGTTTAAGAAAAGAGGTTCTCCTTCTCTGGGGGTTTGAAAATTACAGAGATATCAATTAAAGTTTAAAAACAATACGGACAAGTCCCCCATGTCCATACATTTTTAAGGCTCATGTGGTGCAACTGTAATTACTCAAACCTAAGGTGAAGTTTATAAAATTACACTGAACCTCAGGGGTTGTAAACGCAACTCCCCTAGTTGCGTAAATATTGTTTTCATAATTAAAAAGGCAAAATATTATCTTTCTTTTTTTGCCCTTTGGCGAGCGATTATTCGGGGACATACAAGTTTCCCAAAAGGATAATAGAGGAGCAACCTGGAATGCCAAACTTCCACCAATCCTTTTAGTAGGTCGACTGCATCACTAGGTTCCATGGACGACACAGCTGTCCTCACCTATATGATTGAATGACTTTTATTCACTTGACAGCAACACGAGTAATGGAAAAACAAAACTACCAACTTTTTATAGAAGGCAAACCTTCTTCTGTGGTGTACTAGCATCAAGTTTAATGCCCTTGAACAATTTGGAATCCAATATTGAGCTAAGCTTATCATCATTGTTTCCAAGTACTCCCATAGATCTCAGCAGGTCCTCCATGCAGAGTGTGACAGTATCTAGACCATTTTTATCTGCATACACCCCATTCATACGATATAAGTAGTTGCTTTACTAGTGGGAACAGCTTGTGCTGACCGTGTGCGCCCAATTCCATTCGATAAATGACAAAAAGAGAACCCCATGGTGGATATCATAGAGAAATGAATAGTAAGTAGTAACATATTTTGAGATTTTAATCCATATATCTTTGATAATCCCTTGCAGAAAGGAATTACATCACAGAGTCCGGACCAGTAACTTTCTACTCAACAAACTTCATATTTTGTCACTAATAGCTTAAGAGTAGATGAACTTCATCCTCCCTATTCATTGTATTCAACAGATAGTGAATTTTCTTTTATTTGTTCCATGGAGAAAGGAAGCCAACAAATTGCATATGTATGACAGAGGTTCTGCATGACAGTCTGTGCAGGGCGGCTCTGGGTATGAATTATGATTCCTTTGGACTTTGTGATAAAAAAATTAAAACAATGGAGACCTACTAAAGAAGAACCAAAGAATCTTTATGCTGTTGATCTATTTTATCTTCATTGAAGCATATATTGCATGGAAAAATCACTTGGGTCAAAAGCTAGTAAAGGTAGTACATATTTGCAAGTTGACAACAGAACGGTTTCTTTCATAGTATATCCCAACAGAAGAGCCAGAATGTTCATGCATACCGTTGATTGACACAGGCTTCGCTCCACTCTTTCCATCAATGGGATCAAGTACCTTGGGCACAGGAAGTAACGCTCCCTCAGCGTTCGAGCTATCCAGAGCCGTAACTGTTTGGCATCATGAAAGCAACAAACATATTTAGGATCAAGTACCTAGAAAGTTTAACAATGAAACAAGCAAACTGCTGCAGTAAAATGCACCATGAGTCACTCAATATGAGATCATACTGAAGGTGATCCCATCTTTAAATGAATTCAAATTAGGAAGACCATGGCATAACATCATACGATGAGCAATCTATAGCCCGTTATGACGTGATATCAATTAAACATGAAAGAAGTAAACTGTCAGAGGCGAAGATCCGAAAAGATAAAAGAAAGAAAGAAAGAGATGCATAAACACGGACTTGCCTTGACTCTGTACTGCTGATGACTTTTTAGATTTGACGGGTTGGCTAGTGGGTAGGAGGACTCCATCATGCGAAAGATTTAACTTTATGTCTGTCCCAGGGCGAACCAAAACTTTCTCGAATGATGGTTTTATTAGCACACCATGAGCAAGAAACACGTGACCACATGCAGGCTCAGAGATGGTTTGTAGTTTTGCAGCAAATACATAAGGATTTACCCTCTTATTTTTAAGTAGAACTCCATCATCAGAAGGTATATAGATTTTTGTGGGCTTGGAATTGCGCAATTCTTCGATGGTCTTTTCATGCCAAAAGTAGCAAACGCCCATTTCTGATATAGCCAGAACTGATATGCCTGCATTTTCTGCATCTTCATTATTGACAGACCTGCTATCCAAGAAGATAGCAGGGTGGTCCATTGCAAGAAAGGAGCAGGCTGATTTGTTTTTGCTACCATCAATTTTCCAGACTGCAACATATCTTTCGCTTGAAGCAGAAGAGAATAAATATTTGCCATCTTCCGAAAAAACCATACATCTCACTGCCCCCTATTTACGAATGGATATAAACTATTAGTGATGGTTGTGGTTCAAAAACTGATAAAAAACCTTTAGTTTGTTGACAAAGCAACAAAAAAAAGTAATGAAGACTTGTAAAGAGACATGCTAAAGAAGCTGAATCTTACAGGATGGCCAGAAAACTTTTGCAGCTTTTTGTGATTTGAGGAATTGAAAATCTTCAACTGAGCTTCTGCAGTAGCTAAGAGTCTTCCATCTGATATAAGGAAACAGGCACATCAGAAACTATAGTAAGCATGAAAGAACATGGTTTAACTATACGTTGAAAACATTGAAATAACACAATGAGAAATAAATATAAATTTCGAGCTTAAATTGGATTTATCAATCAGTTATTTAATTAATTGCGCCAATAAGAATGCAGAGGAGACCTGATAGAACCCCCCCCCCCCCCCCAATATGGCAATAAAGGAGGACATGCTTTCATCTTATGATTTAGTGATGCCAGCATACACGTTTAAAAGCACTCATCAGCCAAAATACTGATGAAGCTTACAAAGTCTTGCTACATGGTGAAAAGTTTTAATGTTTCAAAATCCTCAAAACTGAGGCATCATAATAAAGTCATGTTTTTCATATCGAATGAGTACACTGTTATTCGAGAATTGTATTATAAAAGATTAGCTTAAAGAATCTATCACCCCAAATTTGTAAATTCAATGATAAAAGTGGAGGAACAAAGATAAAACGATCTGATGATGCCAGTATACAGGTTTACAGGAACTCGTCCTAAAACTTAATGGTAAAAAGAATTTTTTGTGACATCACCAACAGTTCTGATGTTCTAAGATACTCGATCCAAATCTTTTAGAGACAGGGGCTCCATAATAAGTTATTAATAAATTCTTCAGCACTTAAATGAAAACATGGTCTGATATTTTACTATGAGGTACTTAAAGCAATAAGTTTCACAAATGAATTTTATACTCCCATTTGATGATCTTATGGCAGTTTAAGAGGATTAACAGTAAAGCATTAGCATGGTAATAACAACTGATGATAAGCTTGTACACTGCTGTAGTAACACTTTTTTGCATGTCAATCTGAGTACGATTTTCACTTCACAAATTACCCTAACGTTCAGAGCAAGTTCCAAGTACCATGCCACTAGCTCAATTGTTGAATCATCAGGGACGGACAAAAAAGGTGATTATATCTTTGGTTTTACCAAACTACTACAAAGAGTATTAGACATGTAGGATGAGACACAAGAAACATAGATTGTAGACAGTTACCTGGGGAAACGGAGAGAGAAGAAATTGCCCTTGAAGTAGCGCTAAACTTGTTTAACAAGTTTCCCGACATTGATTCGATTTCACAAACCATCCCATCTGCACCTGTAGTGTAAATGCGTGATCCATGTGACGGAAATGAAACAGAACTCACCCCCCTGCACATTATTGAGTAATATGGCAAAACAAATGGTCAGCCTACTTGGTTAAGAATTCTGCATTTTCCTTTACAAACATTTATCTACACATTCAACTCCTCAAAATGTTACACACACTTAAATAAGATAGTAATAAGTTCAATATAGTTATCCACAATAAGCTTCCTAACAATAGCACTTTTCCGTTGTCCTTGTTTTATGCCATCTTGACTATTCAACAAACAATTCAAGTTCAACTTTTTAATCAAACCAAAGTGATCTAACAAATTTTCAGCATGAAATGTGCTTATAAGAAGCAGCAGCTGGCATTCAAACAATTGAAAACTTCACCTTTAAGATGCATAAACACAAACATTTTTTTCAAAAAAGGAAGAAGAGAAAACTGATTCACTTCCAGACACCATTAACCATGTCATACTAATAAGCGTAAGCTATTCTTGTATGATGTCCCAGAAATTCATATATTGCACACGCGAGTAGCTCATAAGAAGTTACCCTGGGTGACAGTTATTAACTCTCCACTTCAACTGGCCAGCAGACACATCCAACGCTAGCACATCGCCACCACCCGTTCCCAAAACCAATAGGGAGCATCCAAGCTTCCTTTTTTTCTGAAAAATTTACAGCATAAAAAACATAAGAGGGTCACATAATAATGTGCAGATAGCAATGTTAGACAAATCAAAACCTACCTTTTTCTCAAGAGACAGCCACTTCATACATGTATAATCCATCGAAAGGTGTCCCCCGTCCCGCTTTCCAAATACATTTGCAGTTTCCGTGGAATCAATATCCGCAAATTCAGTCTGGAGCTGGCCCTTCACTGTGTCCCATATCTGAAAGTTGACAACATAATTCATCTCATAAAGTTTTCTAAAAAAATTTCACCTGACATAATAAATAACTTTTTCACATCAAGAACCAGAATTTCATGAAAATATTAAAAGTCTCCAAATTTTACATGGATAACAAACACAAACAAAAACAAGATACTAAAATTCAGACTTTTTTTTTTATCATAATAATTGCAGCAAGTTGTATTTACAAAAGGAAGGAAGACGAATTTAGGTTCTTTAACCTAATGGTAAGTTCTAAATGAAAATAATAAAAAAAAATAAATAAAAAAGAAGAAGAAGAAGGAACATAGATAGATAGATACCTTAATACGAGCATCACCGAGAGTGATGGCAAAAAAGTCGAGATTGGGACTAAAACAAGTTAAAATGTCTCTTATATGTGATGATGGGGACCCCATCGATTTTCTTTGCTTTGCTTTGCTACACAGACAGACTAGTTGAAAGCTTTTGCTCTTTCAGACCGTTTTTGTTCCGCCGGAGGAGGTGGTGGCGGCCAAGGGCGGTAAGATTTTCGAAGATAACTGCCAAGGTTTTGTGCTTCAAAATTAAAAATAATGCGACTTGGAAAGTTGAAACGCTTAATGGGCTCAGCCCATTAATGGGCTTGCCTTTCTTTTTCAATATCAAGCTTCACAAACTACCCACTTATAATTATCAGTTTTATAATTATTATACTTGTAAGTAATCAACTAATCACTAAAAACTTACCACTCATCTTGTATCATCAATTAGATAAGTTTTTTTGTAATTTTCACTTGGTTTTATAAAAGAAAGTCATGTTGTACCGCTTCTTACACTTTATTTAAACTTACGAATCTATAAGAATCACATATTACAACCTTAATCAATGATGGTTTTACCTTTTTTTTTTCTAGATATATCAATGTTTTTCATTTAAAATTTAACGGTTTAAGCAAGTGTTTAAAATGTTAAAGATAGAAAAATGACATCAATAAAATCCCTCTATTCCGAACAGGGATCTTTATATTTACACCAGCTTTTTTTGTTAAAATGGTTAGGTGAGGTATTGCAGCCTCCAAAGTTAGACTTACTGATGACCTGTATTGCTTATAATGATTCGTGCCTATGTTTGATTGTATTCTCCAATTAGCCCATTTACTCACTAACTCAATCAAAATATGTTTTAGCCGGTAAAGTAAGAAAGATTAAATAACATGTAAGGTGACATTTCAGAGAGATTATTAGGTGCAGTGGCTGTACGATGAGGTGGTGCAGCAAGTCGGTTATTTATATAAATGCATGGTCGAAATAAGGTGTGGAGAAGTTACTTCCCTATAATTTAAGAATAGTATCTAATCTCCACCACATGCTGTACCACGTCATCGTAAAGCCGTTGTACCTAATAATTTTTCGACATTTCATATGTTACTAAGTATAGATCTCATCATTAGTTGTTTATCACTAAATCAATAGCTCGCTAGTGTTATTATTATTAGTTATTGTCTCATTCTTCCCCGTGGTGAGGACGTTTCTTTTTCTTTTAAAGCTCGGAGGAAAGTCATGAGAGGAAACTATCACTTTTTGGCTGCATTACTTAAGAAAAATTATTAGGTTCGATCGCAACATGATGATGTGGTACACTTAAAAGTTGAGATGAAACATAATTTTAAATCATAGGCCAATAATTTATTCACACCTTATCCCAACCATGCATTTATACTGATAATTGGATTACTCTACCACCTCATCGTACAACCGCTTCACATAATAATTTCTACTTAATTATTGGGTAAGTGTTATGATGCACGGATACTCCAAAAAACCGCCCCGTGCACGTACCGGATACTCCACCGATACTCCTCGGATATGTATCGGATACACCACGTGGCGTATCGAATTATTTAAAATAAATAACAAATATCGGATACGTATCGGATACTTTAGGAGGACGTATTCGGCACCTTTTGGTACGTGATTTTTATGGGTTAGAAGAAAATTTTCAAAACATCAAATATATTGTAAATAACAAAAAAAGAACAAAAACTGAAGAAAAAAGGGATAGGCATATTGCGTAAGCATGAAATTTCTTTTCGTTTCTAACTTCCTCTTAAGAATGGCAATCGAAACCAACAACACTCAATTGCTAGGAATATCTTTAAAGTTTATCGTACTCTTGTTCTTTCATCATCTTGGGGCTCAAACTTTGTTATATTTTCGTAGTTTTACAGTTCAATTTATAATCTATGGTCTATTTTGAAAAATCCAAAATTAGAAATTGATGTAAATGGAGAACAAAGCAACCCTTTGTTATTGACTTAAAATCGTAATGTGTTTGGTTGTTTGCTATGATAGTTTGCAGTAAGATTTAGCTAGGAGATTCAGTGCATTGCGTATTCAATTTTAAATGATTATCGAAGTTATTTGCTTAAAATAATATTAATATAATCTCATGATTTATACTTGCATTATTGTATATTATAAGTTAGATTTTTATATTTTGTATTTAATACAAATATGTAAAGCCGTATCTTCAACGTACCCGTTTCCTATATTTTTGAAAAATTCGTGTCCCCGTACCCGTATCCGTATCCGTGCATCATAGGGTAAGTGAGATAAAAGATTTTTCTCATCGTTTTCTCCCCCACTTATTAGTTGTTTACTTTTAGCGTAAAAAGCCCTAATGATATGGGCCTTATAACCCTAGTATGGCCCGCCCCATATTTCTTCTATTCCTCTGAATTGACCGGCCCATAACATAAACCTTCTCAAAACCTCCGAAAAGATCAAAAACCTTCTTCTCTGCAGTACGAACAAACGAACGCTCCAATGGCGCCGAAACCGCAGAAGAGGAAGAGAGTTCCCGAATCGAACCCTAATTTTAAAGATTCGAAGAAATTGAAGTCGGATAACGCCGTCACCACAAAAAAGCAGCCATTCAAGTACCCTAAAAAGGAGCACCACCCCTTCGTCAAGAACAAAGATGAAAAGGAAGAAACCAAGAAAGAACGTCGTATTCGCTCAAAGGTTCATTCACTTCTTGATATTGTTTTGTGAATCTTGTTTTAATGTTGTGCTGATTGAGTACAAAAAGTTGATTTAGACTCATAAATTCTCTCAAAGATAGTCACAGTAATCTTTTGACCGTTTTTAAGCGAATATTCCTTTATTTTCTGTCTTGTGTGTATTGCTGCTGCATATATGAAAATTATGACATATTTCCCACTATTCAGTTTATTATTTCTCGTATTCCTAACACGAATTTGAACTCATGAATGCACTTACCAATTGTTTTTGCCTCTACTATCAGGAACTAGCAGAAGCAAGAAAAAAGAAGAGGAAGAAGCATTACTCACTCGAACAAGTATCTCTCTTTTTCCCATGCTGTATATCTCTGTTGTCTTCTCTGGCCCTTCTTATTCTATTATCTCCATCAGGAACTTGCTCTGCTTTGGGAGAAAATGAGACGTAGGAATATTGCAAAGGCTGATCGATCAATGTATGTTTACCTTTGCTTCCTTCTTTGGCTTTTTCTGTTTGGAGATAATGACTCGACCCTTTTTTTATATTGTCTGTTATGTGCCAAAGGTTGGTGAGTGAAGCGCTGAAGAAGATGAAAGGGAAGATTTCTGAAATTGCAAGCTCTCATGTTTCATCTCGTGTTCTTCAGGTTTTCACGCATACCGTACTCTTTCATCTTCTCACCATGATCAATTCTTTCTGTTTAAATTAACGTTTGGATGTGGTTCCTGGAAATCCAGACTTGTGTCAAACATTGCACTCAAGATGAAAGAAATGCTGTGTTCATGGAGCTTCGGCCCCATTTTATTGCTATGGCGAGCAATACTTATGGAGTTCATCTTGTGACTAAGTTGTTAGATAATGGTATGTTTCAAAGAAAAATTCTATTCACCCTGCCCCCCCCAGTTTTAATGGCTTTCTTTGAATATAAGTTGCTTTCTCTTATTTCCTCATTCGATATTTGTAGCAACCAAAGAGCAGCTGGCAGAATTTATCTCCTCCCTCCATGGCCATGTTGCTTCTCTTCTTCGACATATGGTTGGCTCACTTGGTATGACTAATCTACTGTGAAACCGTCTTCTTCACTCATCATAAGACTATATGCTTTCAGTTTCTTATTTGGGGGTATATAATCATGGTGTTGTCATCTTCCTCACCTTTCGAAATGAATAAGTTTCAGTATAGGGCTGAACTTCTTTTCCATCTTCATGTCAATTATGTAAATTTTTTGAGCAAATTATGTCTCCGTGTAGTTATTGAGCATGCGTATACTTTGGGGAACGCCACTCAGAAGCAAACTCTTCTCGCGGAACTATACTCACCTGAACTTCAATTATTCAAGGACATGGTTACAATGAAGGAGACCGGGTATTTCATTTACTTTAAAGATTTAGCATTGAGATACTATTTGTGCTATTTTTCAAGTTGAAGGTTCTGGTCAATAATGTATCACAAACAAAAAGTGTGCAAATCTTAAATCATCAAAGTTACCCACTTTTCTTCCTGTTAACATAGTTCATGGAAAAAAAGATTATGTGTCTGGTGAAAGAAACCCATTTGCCGTCCTGATGTATTGAATTGAATCACGTTGGTTGCAAGATAAAGATTTATATCATTTTTTGGTTGTTTATTTTCTTATAATCTAATACGGTATTGGCTTTTTCTTATGCCATGCGCTTTCTAATAATCATTATTATCACAGGCTACTTGATGTGATATCAAAGCTAAATTTACAAAAGCCATCAGTTATACGTCACATGACAGCTGTGCTGCAACCAATTCTGGAAAAAGGTATATTAGACCATTCCATTGTACACAGAGCATTAATGGAATACTTAAGCATCGCTGATAAGGTACTTTTTTCCTTTTCAACTTATTAAGGCTATTAAGTAAAACTATTGAAGAAAGCTGCTTGTTTTTTCTTATAATTCTGAAACATGTCATATAAAGTCTTCTGCAGCCGATGTCATCCAGCAGTTATCAGGTTTGGATCTTGTTCGGATGATTCATACAAAGGATGGATCGAGGCTAGCTATACTCTGTATTAAGTATGGGAGTGCTAAGGTACATCATAATTTTGCTAAGAACATTGTCTGATATATTTGATCAGTTTACTAATTGGGTGCCCTGATGTGATATTGATAGAAAGTGTATCGATCTTTTGTTCTTTTAGGAGAGGAAAAAAATTATCAAAGGAATGAAAAGCCATGTGGAAAAAATAGCTCATGACAAATTTGGCAGTATGGTATGACTTTGGCAGTCGCCAACTTTTGGTTTTCTTTTTTCTTAATATTTACTTTATTGGTAAATTTTTATAATTCTTTTATGACCATTTAAGCTTTCTTTCCAAAAAATTCAGGTACTTGCTTGCATCTTTTCAATTGTTGATGACACAAAACTTGTATCCAAGGTTTGGTTCCCCATTCTAAAATTTTAGTCCTTTTCAATACTTCAAAGGATTATGCCTGCTGAGAGTGCTCTTTGCATCTCTCTGTTGCAGGTTGTCATTCGTGAGCTTGAGGGAAATTTGAAGGAGCTTGTTTTGCATCAGGTTTGCTCTTCCCTATCCATATAGCTGCATCTGATACGGGTTTATTACGGCAAAATGCTTTTCTGTTCCTCTATCTGGTGTCTGAGTTTTTTTTTTTTTTTTTTCATTATTCATAATTGCTGGTGCAAGTATGCGGTAACATATATGCAAGAATTTGGAAAAAATATGTCTTTAAAATTGCTGTCGTGAACCTGCGGCAGGACGTTCATACGGTAGTCCCTTTAGTTGCTGTTTTTAAGTTTTTAAGTATGCAATAAGATGAAGATTCTTCATTGATAAGGGATGTACAGATTTTTGGATGGGATACATTTTTGTGCTTGTAATGTCAGCTGTTATTGGATCAGTGACTGAAGTTTTACATCATTCTTAATGACATAATATATACTTCTAACTCTATTAACAGAATTTTTCTCACATCAACAGAGTGTATGTAAATCTTTATTTGATGAGAATGAGTAGATCATTGGTTGCCCAATCTCTTAATTGTTTTCTATATGAATCACATTCTTTTATTCTTCTTCTTTGCAGAATGGAAGGCGTCCTTTACTCCAGCTGCTTCATCCGAACTCTGCCCAATATTTCAGCCCCGATGATATAACATCCTTGGGTCAATGTATTCCATCACTTAGTTCCAAGGCAATCCCCTTACTGTATCTTTTCTTTTTTACTTTATTTTTAAATTACTTGATTTAATATTAACAAACTCAATAAACAATTTGAACAATAATATAATAAATTGTCCATTATTCTGTAAATCAGGAGGAAGCGGATGGTGCTGGGGCTGCTGAAAAAGAGAAGGATGCCGAGGATGACATTTCTGATACAGGCATACAGCTAAGTGAGGGTGGTAAGAAGGATTCTTTAAAGCGGAGGCAAGAGTTGTTGGTTGACAGTGGGCTTGCTGAGGTTTGCTTTTTATCATGCATTTGTTCTTTTCAGTTTTTATATTTTAGAAGTCAAGATTTTTGTGATCTTCCATGGTTACTCAGCGCGTCTTTAACCTGTTTTCATTTTTTTTAAGCTGGTTTAATATTTGAACCCACTGACTGCTGCTTAATTCAGAGGTTAATATCTGTTGCTGCCTTATTCATTCAAGTCCTCTGTTTGCAGAAACTTATAGATGTATGCTGCGAAGTGGCAGGAGATTTGCTTAGATCTAAATCTGGGAAAGATGTCATCTATGAGGTTGCCATCTTGTGCTACCATTTTTTAATCTACAATGACATTTGCCAATAGATTATTAATGATAATAATTGCATTTGTTCCCCTGATGTTTATTTTAATTGCCGAAACCTCGAATTCTATCCAGATAATAAGAAAAAACATCTCTTGTTACATAAAGGAACATTACCAAATAGGCACTGGTGAGGTTTGAATAATAAGTTTGAAAACATTACCCATAGGTTCACTACTTTTTCACGTCTTTAAATCTTGTGGAGGTTCTCTTTAATTATTCAAATTTTTGGAGGCGGTTTCTATAATTATACCAAAGTCCAAGGTTGTGGAGATGTAATAGTGTCTATTTTTATTTGTATTAAGTTTTGAATTACTAATCTCATGAGCTCACACCATTAATTAATACATTAATCTATAGTTGCATTTTGTTACTTTTGTACCTGATGAATTATTGACTTGTATATTTGAAAACGTGGGTAGATTGCGTCTGGAGGCGCTGATGGGATACTCCATCCCAATTTGGATGAAAAGTTGGGCAAGTTGCATGAGGCCATAGCATCTCTTGCTGCGCAATCTAAGCCGGACGAACCAGAAGGCGAGCATATTTTGGAACAGTTCCATTCGAGTAGAACCCTCAGAAAACTTGTTCTAGATAGCCCAAAATTTGCCTCGACGCTTTGGGAAAAGGCTCTTAAAGGGAATTGTGCAACCTGGGTGAAAGGTCACAGGTTAGAGCAGCACTCGATTTAACATATAGCATTTTTTGGTCTTTCTCTTTATTAAATTAAGGGATAATTACAATCATAACCCTTGAGGTTAGGCCTAATTAAGGGATGGTTTTGTTTTGACCAAAGTCGAATTAATGTAGATGTAATAATTTTAGCTTAAACTAGAGTAAATTTCTAACACCATCCTCGTATTTTCAGTTCTAAGGTACTAAAAGCATTCTTGGAAAACTCAAACTCCACAATAAAGGAGCTGACGAAAGAAGAGTTGCAGCCCTTCGTAGAGAATGGTGATCTCAACTTATCTTCAGTTGAATAAGTTTACTGTCAAAAGAGATAGTCAGATGGAAGTGGAAGAGTGAGATAATGCTTGGGTTAAGAGCTCTTAAGTTACATCGTTATCACTGATAGCCTCAACCTCGCCATTTACTGCCGAAATCCTCTGAGATCTCTGGTTTCATGCACATGACAGTTTTGTAACTTGCATTTTTGTAGGTGTTCCTCCCATGTACTATATAAATACGTGAAATTTCATCCTTAATTTATAGTACTTTCTTCCATAATGTTGTGCCTCAGTTTTGAATGTCAGGAGAGGAGTTTTGTCGGTGTTGGCCCTGTTTTCTTGTAAGATATTGACATCAAGTGATGATATTTATCTCTGATGTTTAATATATATTGACATATTGTACTGGCCAGCTTTGAAAAAGTAGCGATGCTTAAAGTTAAAGATGTCGATCTTTTGATTCTGTTTCTCTTATAAACATTAAAGCCAGCCTTTCATTTTTCCATTGTATGTTCTTAAAATGAAATAAGTTCTGTAATGCGCGTGGTGTATGTCTGCCATTGATATTACTTAATCTAAAAAATGCAGAGAAATAAATGATTTTTTTTTTCTTTTTGATTAAATGCCCAGAAGTCGTATGTACCTATATTTGGCACTAAAAGAAATGGATGATTACTTTTTAGAAATCGCAAAAACTTTTCATTGAAGACTTTGATTAGTTCTATGGTGTAAATAGTTACTTTTCTGAATGGGCAAAATTTAATCTTGAGGGTTCTTAAACGAATTCAGTTACTTTGATCTGAAAATCAGAGAACAGATAGTTGTCTTGATAAGTGTATTGGAAAGTGTTGAAATCTACGTGACAATGTGCCCAGATTATTAAGAAACAGGTCAGGGTATACATTCTCACACTTTAGCGATCTGGCTCAACTACGTCTGAACAAAAATTGTGATTCTCTTCATTATAAAATAAACAACTTAAGTAAATATTGTCAAGAATAATTTTTTTTTTTCAGGGAATACTCTTTATTGACCTCTCATGCTACCTGATCTATGCGTAAATGGCACTTTGTCTGATCTGCATTGGAAGACGGGAGACTCGTTCTTTCCATAACTGTGCACTCTTTTATTTTCACTCATAAACATAGCCCTTAAACTTTCCAGTTTCTTGTGATTGATTGCTCTGTGATGAGGATATCCCTTGGACTGATAATCTGATGGATTGAAAACTGGGATTTCCGTTGCATTAGCAGATTCTCTTACGTTGGTCACCAGACATTTTTCGATGATCCTTGTCTCCTCTTTCAGTTTGGTCCGAAACTCTTTGATACGCCTATGAATTCGACCGAGTCTGGATGAATCTTGTTGGGGTGTTCTGATCTTAATATTGGTGCTGGTCCGAGGAAATGTGCTGCATTGAGTACATGAATTGTTCTTCCTCTCTAAATCAAAAGCTGATCTTCTTGCACCATCGGACAGACAAAAGTATGCCTGTTTGTAGTAAAGAACTGCATCTTAGATGTCTTATGTTTAATGAAATGTGGTTCCAGAAGTGGAAAAAGACAATTTATCTTTACTTACAGATTAAAGCATATGAAAACTTCAATAATGAATTGTCTGTGGGTTATAAATTACTTGACATTTGGATCAACACGTTTCAAAATTTATGGAGCACGTTTATGCTATTGTAAGACTCAATCTGCATGTTTATAATATATTATCATCACTGACTAACAAATATTAGAATTGTATATGTTTTTATACCATTCTAATCCTGAAATTTATTTTGAGCTATGTTGCACAAATGACATACGGGTATGGCGCGACACAGATTTTATAGCATCAAAATTTAATTTAATAATGCTTAAAAAGTTAATCTATTATGCATCAATAAAGTAAAGCGTAAATACACAATTCATCTAATTATTCACTATAAAACGTGAGTGCAACATCGAAAACATAAAGTTATTAACTTATCAGAGTATCAAAGTAAATCAGACACGTCCCAAAGTATCAAGGCATGGAAAGATTTCTCAAAGAGCTAAATGAAGATTTTATTAATATAATCAATTTTTATCTTTGAATTTTCCCGTAAAATAGATAAATTAGACGTATATATGAAAATCTAAAAATAGGATAACCATAAAACTGTATTTGTATCCCCGAATCTTTAGAACAGACTGAATCAAAATGAGAATCGCACTGAATCAGATCGAGCATTTCAACATATATAGTAACAAACTAAAAGATAAATTCATACCTCAGACACAAGTTTAAATGCAGTTTCAGCCTTTGAATGCTTGTTCTTATCAGGATGCAACTTTAAAGCTGCATTAATAAAATCAATCCCTTAGCAACAAAATTTACAATTGATCACAAGGCTAAAAAAAAAAAGAGAATCAAAATTATACCTAGTTTATGGTATTGCTTCCTTATGACATCCAATTCTGCATTTTCACTAACCTGTCAACATAAGCAACACAAAAATAAACGCAACAAACGAAAAAATATTGCATTACAGAAAAAAAATGTATCAGATGAAGAAAATTATTATAACACAATTTAAATATTAAAATCGTACTTTGATAACGAGGTACCAATCGATAAACGGTGCGCTGTTCTTGTTGGTATGATGAAGATGAACACAAGAAACTGCACGATTTGATATTTCATAAATTTCTTTTGCTAACTGGGATTTCTCAAGGTCATTCCCTACTATGAATCCCATTGGTACAGATCATAAAAGAAAGGCAATGTTTATGTAATGTTATAAGAATATAAATGGACGAAAAGTGTTAAGAGATTACTATATGGAACTTAGACCTTTTATTAAATATTTGAATAAATGTATGTATGCATTTAAGGAGTCATGTGAAAGGTGGAGCAGTTAAGAAAAGGAAGCTGGAGTTTCGGGTATTCAATGTTGACATTGTTTCTATAGTTTTTTCGATAATGGATTGGTTGAGGGGGGAAGAAGATCAAGCTGGGGTTAATGTTATTCTAGGCAAAATTGACCATGGCTAAGGACTGATGGGTTTATTTTTTTTTAATTGCAATATGCTAGTTAGTCTACGTAGTTGATATTTTCGAAACAATTAAAAAGGGCTATTATTTTGTCAACTTTCACTAAATTCAAATCTAGTACTGCACACTATTATAGCTTCGGAACTTGTATATTTTTTTTTATGGGTTTTGGCTTGTATTGTTTGCTTGAAATCATGCAGCCTTGTTATTTGTACTTAATTAAATTAGTACCTTAAATGGCTAATTCAGAAAAATTGCGTGTATTTTTATTAATATACTAACAGTGTGCTGGGGTTAATCACAGATAACCTAACACACAAATAAATTACATATAGTTTGTTTGGAAACTTTTTATTTCGCGTGTCCTCTAATTCTTAAGGTTCGGACTACTTTTTCTTTCTAAAAATTTGTAGTTCTTGAGATTTATGATAGTTGCCATCTCAAAAGAGTCATTATATCTTAAAACCCAAAAGTCCTTTTTTTATTTTTTATTTTAAAACTATATTGAAGTTCAGCCGAATTTTGAGTGATACAACTTCCACCCAACATATTTAACACAACTATGCAGTAACATGCTCATGCTAAATGTAAATGCTCTGGCTCCAAAGGAGAAATACATAGTGGAGTAGTTGAGAAATTCACATGCATTTGGAAACCTACTTACCAAGGGTTTATGCCCCCAACACACCAGTTTGAATAATTTTGAGACTGAGACATCCTAAAGCATTTTAATTCCAATAAATTTGATTTTTAGAAAATTCTCTAGATATTGATTTGTTGATTTAACTTAACAAATCAATCTTGCAGGTGTTTGATGTTTCTTAACATTTCAAACATGGTTAGTAGCAGAAATAACAAAAGCTACAAACACAATTTAAGATCATGAATTGTTTAAAATTTAAACCAGGCTAGCATATCCCTCCCACTCTCACATTGTACCTTCTTCTTCGTGTTGTAGACTAGCTTTAACTTCTTCAGTGTCGTCTCAGCTTCCCTCCAAACAACACTAGCTTTAACTTCTTCAGTGTCGTCTCAGCTTCCCTCCACCACAACACGAAGATCTTCGTTACCAAGGCTCTCTTGTTCCTCTAGTATATTCTTCGCGGAGGCAATAATAGAATCGTGGCAGTTTTTTAAGTGAATAGATTGAAGCGTCACTATATCTCCAATCTCAGAGGGTATCTCCTTCAACCTACTCATTTCATAAAGAACAAGGTGCTCAAGGCGTGGGAAATCGGTACTTTCGGTTGTCCAGTACACAAAATCACATCTGAAGATTTGCAGGACCTTTAAGCAAAGGAAATGCCCCTCGCTTGTGTTCCACTATTCTCCCGTACAACAATATTCCAACTTGACCTTTTCAAGATGAGGCAACATTCCAATCTTTGTTACCATGTCCTTCCACTCAAGATTACAGTAGAATAAAGCCAACTTCTTGAGTGATGGTGGAAATTCAAGGTTCTCAAGAAAATCGGTCCGTTTCAGCTAATGATTACCGAGCTGAAATTGATACTCCAATGAGTGGAGATTATGCAGAAGACCGATATTGTTGAGACAGTACTAAGACAACCCATTGTCAGGCATCCTATAATATTTTAGTTTCAATTTCTGCATATTGGAGATTATGCAGAAGTGTTAATCGCCTCAATATATTACACCATTAACTAAAACTGAAACTTTTTAAGTCGAATGAACTAAACCAAGCAGCAACTTGTTCTCCCAAACGTCTCGGTGCAGAATGAGTATTCTTGTACGAGGGCATTCTTCAGCATATCCAACATCCGACGAATCCTAAACAGTTCTAAATCAAACAAAAACCAAACAATATTCAGCAACAGAAAAGGGAAAGAGAAAAATGGTAATGAAAGGGAGATGGAGAATACCAAAAATCCTCTGCTTCTCTTCTCCCTTTCTCTTTCTCCGTCGCCTTCTTCTATATCACTATCTTTGTAAACTTCGACTTCATCTTCATCTCTGTATACTTCTTCTAAACCATCATCATAGAATCCCTCCACTATAACACGAAGATCCTCGTTACCAAAGCTCTGTTGTTCCTCTAGTATATTCGTTGCAGAGGCAACAATAGAACTGCGACAGTGTTTCAATTGAATCAATTGAAGTGTACCTATATCACCAATTTCAGAGGGGATCTCCTTCAGCCTTTCCATACCCTGAAGAACAAGGCGCTCAAGGCGTGGAAAATGACTACTTTCTGTTGTCCAGTACACCAAATCAGAATAGTACATTTCCAGAACTTTTAAGCAAAGGAATTGCCCCTCAATCGTGTTCCACTTTTCACCCATAAAGCAATATTCCAACTTGAGCTTTTCAAGATGGGGCAACATTCCAATCTTTGTTTCCACGTCTTCCCAATTGAGACTACATGAGCATAACGTCAACTTCTTGAGCGAAAGCGAGAAATCTAGGTTCTCCAACAAATCACTACGTGTCAGCCACTGAGACTCGAAGAGAAACCGGCACTCTAGTGACTGGAGTTTATGTAGACGGCCAAGATTCTTGAGACAGTAACGAGACAACCCCTCGCCAGGCATCCAATAATATTTTAGTTTCAGTTTCTTGACATTGGGGACTCTCTTCAAGACTTCTTCAGTATACCTTAAATCTCTTACGAATAAGAACGTTTGCAGGTTTTCCAACACAGTTTCATCTCGCACACCCCTCCCGCCACGTGGTGGATCAGGTAGACAAAGTCCATCGACCATTAGATGCCTAAGTTGTGTCAACTCCCAAATTTCAGATGGGGCAACTGTTATCTCACTGTTATTGATAACAATTAATGTTTGTAGACCCCAAAACAAGTGCACTGAAGAAGGAAAATGAGCAATTGAACGAACACCAAAATGCAGATACCTTGAGTTGAATAGATGCGAAGTACCAACCGAAGAATAATCATTTAACACGTGTAATACTCTCAAATATGCAAAATTAAGTGATGGTGCGGAATCGAATTCGAAATCACATATCAGCGAACGGAGAAATGATGTTGACCGTGCAGCTTGAGATAGTTGAAGTGCCAATTTCTCATGGGACATACTAGGATGAATAGCGACCCGACGATGGCTAATTATGTCTTGTAAAATATCGTGATCGTGCATCTTAGTGACATAGAGAAGCTTTTCTTTGTTAGCTTCTCTCAAGCACAATTCCCTCACTAGGTCATGGATTTTGCATATTTTTATTTTGCCTGTAGATCCAAACTTGCTACTAAGTATGAGATTTCTGTCGATAAGATCTTTCAAATAATCTTCTGCAATCTCTTCCAAACTTTTCTCTCTCGACGTTTTTATATATCCTTCAGCAACCCATAACTTGATAAGCTTGGAGGCACGAATATCATGGTCTTCTGGAAAAACCCCCATATATAGAAAACATGGCTTTAAATTAATGGGCAAATTTCTATAACTCAGAGACAATATTTTCAAGCAACGTTCATCGTCCTCTGCATTTATAGATGTGTTTATATCTTCGGCAACGTACTCCCAGTATTCTCGTGTCATCTCAGATTTAGCAAGAAGTTTTCCAACCACAACAATTGACAAAGGGAGGCCCCTACAATTTTTCGCAATTCGTTTTCCAACTTCTACCAACTTGGGAGGGAAATTTTCTTGGAAGAATAGCTGTCTACAAAGTAGACTCCAACTTTCATCCTCCTCCAAAAGATTCATCTTGTAAAGATCAGAAGAGCCAAAACTGTTAGCCAGAAATGACAGCCTAGTAGTTATCACAATTCGGCTCCCGTTGTTGTTATCTGGAAGGTACAACTTTAACTTATCCCATGCCTCAATATTCCACAAATCATCCATTATGATCAAATACCTCCTGCCTGTCAAATGCTGGTATAATTTTAACCCAAATTGATAATATTCAGGACTTTCTAGTTCTTTTTGATCAATAGGAACTCCAATTTGTTGAACTAGATCTAACAACATTTCTCGCATATCATATTCTTGAGATATTGTTACCCAACCACAAATATCAAAGTATTGCTCAGAATTCTCGTAAACATGTTTAGCAAGAGTAGTCTTACCAATACCTCCCATTCCAACAATTGGAATGATTTGGAGATTATATTGTTGCCCAGTGAGCTTATCCATAATTCGGTTGAAGACATCATCAAATACCATCACAGTATCATTCCCGGTTGGAGGAGGTCTTAATGAGCCAAAGTGCTCTAGAACTCGAGGCTTCTCATGTTTAAGTTTGCTTCTCTCCTTTATCTCCAGTACTTCTTTCTCAATAACATCCACGTCTTCAATTACCTTTTGCAGCTCTTCAGAGAAGCGATTGGAGCTCTCTCTCTGAGCAACACTCTTTCCTTTTCTTGAGGCTTCTGCTTCACTGTTACCTTTGTGAGAATAACTTTCTAGCAAACCTTGAAATAAACTAGCATTTCTCCCCTCAAACTCCATCTTGTTAATTAATCTTTGTAGCACACGAGAATGGTGATTGGATATGGTTGTCTCGTAATCTGTCGATGCGAAGAAAACGTTTTCTGTTTTCCAAAATTGATCATGAATATCATCCACGATATAAGATTCAATAACATCTTCTGTGGCATAAGCTATATCTGCAATTTTACTCACCAACCCTTCTGCTCCATCGTGAGAGCAACTTTCAAGAAAATCAAGCAAGGAACAAAATTTTGTATTGAGAGATTGAAGCTGTCGCAGTTCTTTGCGAGGAAAAATCCGGTGGCGAGCATGGTACAACTTGATCTGCTCCATGAGATGCATAACAGAAACTACAGCTGCGTAGGCTGCCGCCATCTCAGTTTTTTCGCTCGAAAGGAAAGATTTTAATATTAAGCAGAGTCTATAGAATGAGCATATGCTATACGGTTTTGACTCTCAATAACACCACCATGTCGCCTTCAACGGTCGTAATCATGACCATAATTTAAATAAATTAAGGTTGCAAATTATTATGCATAATTTAGTACGACAGTCCGGTTATTATAACTCAACCAATTGAATCCTAATAAACTAAGTCCAGTGCACAGTTACATATATACTGCCATGAATATGATAAGAGTCTCACTTATCTCACAGCCGGCTGTGAGATTTGGGTTTACAGCCGGTTGAAGATATACATATTATAAGGATAGAGTTAAATGTTCCGGTTGTTCTACTATTTCAGTTAGACTTTCCTTTTGGCCCTTATATTTTATAAAATTGATAGAAACACCCCAATATTTAATAGCTAAGAGAACAAAATAATGAAAATTCTTCTCCGTTGCTACTTGCTACAAATCCACTCTAATAAAGGAAAAGAAGAACCAGAGCACATACCATCCGTTTATGTATCTTTAGTATATTTAGTTTATTAAAAGCTTTGTGTATATGTAATAGATACTTAAATTTTGCATTTTTTAAACAGAACCATATTTTAGCTTAATGAGACTTTTAATGTGAAAATCACCCAATGATATATAAATCATTTTCTTGGACATAAATATTTCCTGATTTAATGGGTTGAACCACATATAAATATTATTCATGGTGTGATCTATTTTCACTTACAATTTCTAACTTTTCAATTGGACTAGCTTGACCCATATGACCTAAAGAACTTGAAGCTTTTCTACTTAGCCGAATTTTTTTGAGGAGGGCTTATGTGAAACTTACATATGGAAAGAATTTTGTTTAACTTATGTTTTATGTTTAATTATGGGTGAAGAAGTAATTTAATTTAATTTAATTGCAAAGAATAATAATGTTTCCATTTCTGGTCTAACAAATTTAGCCACACATATATGTTATGGATCAAATGTTTATTAACTTTTTGAATTCTTATTATCTTTGAAAAATATAAATAAATTAAAAGGCAGTAGTATAACTCTGTTGTCTAAAGAAATGTGGACTAACTAAACTCTTGAGGGAAATTGGTTCTCATGTGATGCGGAACATAAGTGATATTTATTGTAGCAAATGTTTGGGGGTTAATATGCTCTTGTCAACAAAAAGATTGGGTATAAATAAAATAATTAGTATATTGGAAGTATCGGTTGCCGGTTGCACATAAACTTCTTTCCTTCGGCTGTATGCTCACAGTTCTGTGAGATAAGTATTTTCCATATGATAATGCTAAATTATTCATAATTAGGACCGCAATTAACGCAAGCATGTCTCCTTCGACGGTCATAAAATAATTTCTAAAATCAATTAAGAAAAAGTATGCATAATTATTCCAATCCACAATTATTTTTGATGAATGGAGTACTTATCTCTTCCACTAAGCTACACTTAGTCGCACTAAATCCTCGTATTGCACAAGTAACTAATTTATAAAGTAACGTGGTGAGTGGTGACATTATGATCGTCGCAACTCGCAACCGTAAATCGGTAAATGGAATAAATTTTGAAACAGCATGCGAAAGGAAGATGATTTTAATAAACCCAGTTGTGAAAAATTAATTCTAGTCAAGGATTACACATATTTTTATTTTTGTTTCATCAATCTAAAAAATCTATAATAAAAACTTGAAAGTTCCTAATATTGTCGATACATGTTCCAGTTCTGACCAACGATTATAGTCATTTGACTAATTTTCTAGGTTAATAATTAAACAAGAACTTTAGAAACTTAATAAGAGTTCTTTTTCTTCAGGCATTTGCATTTTAGAATTGATTTAATCTGCTCTGACGGCGTTACTTGTAAAATGTCTGGAATTAAGTAAATGATAGTACTCTGATGAGTTAGTGATATACTTGTATCATCATGAATGTATGACAACTTTATATTATGAATAAATCAAAATGTTGGAAAATATAAATTAATTTATCTCAACTTTATTTCTGTATGTACAAAGGGCTAGCGTCGCCGTAAATAGAAGTTTCCACATAATTTAAGTTTCTTTTTAAAATTAATTAAAAGGTTGTATCAAATATTTTCATTAAATTTGGAACATTCTTCAAAGTTCTTTCAGAACAATTTAAAAGTGTTTTTCATGCTTATTCAATGAAGACAGAAGCAAAAAGTTCAATCAATTAATACATCACCTATCAAAACTTGTTAAGCGTAATGCGTGATGATTAATAGTCGTGTAAACGAATGCTCATAGTGTTTGTTAAATCTTAGATAACTAACTGAAATATCATCCATCACGAATGATCAGCATAAACGAGGTATTTCGAATTTACTTTCACTGGTAATGCGAAAATATGAATCTCAATTCCAACAACCCAACCTGACAGATTTGCAATTCTTCCACGAGGGTTAATGGACTAAGCCGTTTCTTCAAGATAAAAGAAATATAAGAGCTGGGTAATTTTACCAAAGGGCCATTGTCTACAGCATTCTGATAACGAACTCTTTGAAAAAAGATGAATATAAACACCACTGCTACAAAAAAACTAGCCGCAAATAAAAGGCTGAATGGTTTTCTCCATTCAAAGGGCCAATGGTTTAGCTGCACTGGAGAAAAGAAAATTTCTGAAATTTATATTCAAATCTATTTACTGATCTGACAATAGAGTGCTTTCCTTATCAACTATTCATAAAAGATCAGTTGGGTAAAACTGGGTAATACTTCAGAACTTTGACTAGCTGTATCATTTTAGGAGGCAAAGGCTTCTTGTTGTTAAGGTTTACTTACGTTTGCACAACGATAGGTTTCTTAATCTTTCTGAATATTTGTCTGCTCAGACTGAAACTGCTTCAGTAGCTGCAGCGATTGACGGTAGAGATTAAGGTCCATTCCATCAATATTTCTACCCACGCGAGCAATCAGAATTGCCTGAAGTCAGAAAATGATCCAGTAAATCATCTTAAGAAACAAAAACTTGCACGCATCAATAATTTTTTCATCTCATAATAGATCATCGGAGCTGTGTCAAAATTAAATGTGAAAGTAACATAGTGGGAAGCAGTTTAAGTGGCTCAAAAATGTACAGTCATTACCAGAAATCATCAGAGGCTATTACATTACACGGCTCAGTCAAAAGTATATGATCTACCTCATTATCAGGCTTGATATCCAGTTCTCCAATGAACTGATAGAGAGAACCAGGGCGAATATTGAGTTCCAAGTGTTGTGTATCGACTTTTAAACTAGATTCTTCATCAACAATCACTGCAACAGCTGTCTCCAAATTATAATCTTGCAGCCTGGGATGAAAAGAAATAATCACCTCAACTTTCAACACATGTTTATACGAATATGCAGGAGCAACCTAAATATGATTTGAAAGAGGGCTGACGAAATTTGCTGAAAAAGTAAATAGAAAATATACTCGTAGTGGGTGGCATCAAACAAATGTTTTCAATTTAAACACGATAAAAAGACATTTATTTTGAGATGGGAATAATAGCAAAACAGAAAGAAAATCTACAACTGGACAGTAGTGTGCGTTGGGCAGTGCAGAAGGAATGAGTTTGTTCTTCATTTTACAATGGCATCCCATTATCCTCATTGGAGGTTACCTGCAAAACTCGGAACACAATGTTTTACTTGTATAATGAACTCTTTGCACGACTAATTGGTGTTTGGGCAGATTATCTTGATGTTACAACTCCAAAATATTCTAGTCATCGAAGTGTTCTGTTATAGATTATTTTGATAATCAATAATCATTTTCCTGGTTTAAATTTGAGCCAAGGATACTTCTCATTAGTTCCCCCTCCATACAATAGATTATTCATGTAGTATGATATAAGATAGCTATGATAAACAAATCTAATTGAATTCAGAAAAGTGAACGGCCTACTTATCCCGATGTGGTATATAACCCGTTACTACTACGAATTCAATTTAATCATTGATAATATTTAACTTATGGCAACACAGATGCGATCACTTGATAACCAAATAAGAAGGACGATGCAAACACAATCACAATTCTCCCAAAACCCTAAATTTGGCATAATCATCAAGACTTTTTATTAAGAAGCCCTAATTAACAAACTTGTACTACTACACATATCAAACCAAATAAATAAATACAGCAAACATGGTAGAGTATAAACAGAATACGGACTTACTTGCCCGTAACTCTGAGAGAGGCACCTTGCTTGAAGATCGGCGAAGACGTCTTCACTTGTTTCAAATTAACCAAAGAACCCGCAATCACTTCTGTCATATTCAATTACACACACAAGTATCACTCATAAGCGGAAGTTCCAGCAAACCCTAGATTTGCGGCGGGAAAAGATATATATATCTAAGCGTATTGACTATTGTGATCTGATTCATCTTCTTTTCTTTTAAAAAAACCCATTCGTTATTGATTAATCATTTATGGGCAGCGCTTATCTCACAGACATTGAAAATGTCTGTGATACAGACGCTCGCCTAAGTATGCTTTAATTGTAATTTATCCCATCAAGTAATTTGTGTCATTACAGTTGATCCCTTTAAGAGTTATAAATTATAAAAAGACCCCAATATTTCAGAAGTAAAGAGAATATACTAGTATACAACAAAATCTCAACAAATTATTTATTTATTGAATTGATGCAATCCGTTGGATTATAATATTTTTACAACATTATAACAACTTCTTTTTTTCAATAAACTTATTTGTCTTGAAAGATCCAAGAAAGTTGGTAATGAATCAACATGGGGCAAAATAGTGAAGATATTTTACAAGCTTGCACAATTTCTTGAGAATTACAAGAAATTTTGTATATCAACAAAAATATTTTTAGTCATATATAATTTGCAGTCTTTTTAAAGTTTTAGTATTTTTGTTGATAATTTTGATGAATAATGTACTACTTTATTTGTAAAGCATGACTAATTATAATTATCTACATCCACAAATTAATATGTCCATGATATATTATTTTTGTACTTTTTTGGTTGAAACTTGATGTGATTATTTTAGAAAGAAAAGAAAAAAAAAAGTAAATACATTTAGTTACATATTTTAAGAAAATGTACAAAGTGCAGCAAGCCTACTAAAATCTGATAACAGAAAGATTTGTTACCAATAAATGAAAAAGAAAAGATGTGATATGCATTAAAATGCAATGCAATTTTACCCCTATTACCACCAAGGATTAAAATGCAATTTTATTAAAATCATGGATGATATCTAATTCCTAAAAAGGTGGAACTGCTCCGATTCCCGATTCCTATTGAAAATTTAAGCGGCTAAAAATTGTCCGTATGCTTACAGACTGTAAGCAAATCATTTTCCATCATTTATATAGGTAAATTTGGCCCTAACCAAAAAGATTTTTTTGGACGGTTTTCATGTTGTGTCAAATTATATTTCATGATTCCAAAATGTAGCAAACTATACCCTCCTTTATATACTACATTTTGCCCAAACTTGAGACTGGAGATAGTTTTTTACACGAAAAAAGCCAGTTATATCCTCTTTTGATCACTAAATATAAAAATACACTAAAATGCAATTTGTATATTTATGTTTCTTAGGAAGGCAATTTACCAATTAAGGTTTAGGTACTGTTTTTCAACAAACATGAGTAAAATGCATCAACCCCAACCTATTGTCTATGTACTATTTACCCTCAAACCCCCAACCTATTGTCTATGTACTATTTACCCTCAATCCATGAAAAGTAACAATATACACCAAACATTTCAAAAGTTTGCAGACTACCACTGCGTATTTGATCAACCGTTCAATTTCGACACGTAGAATTAGATTTAGTCTAGAGGACACTTCACACATTTTGAAAAGGTTGGAAGATATTCTTACTTTTTATAAGTTGAGGGCCAAATCACACATGAGTAATACGTTTTGTTGAGAGTTTGATGCATTTAACCCTCTTCCTATTGCCCGGACACACGAATTCCTTTTTTTTTTTCATAATAAACCAAAAAGTATACAAAACTATTTTTTTCGCAAAAATAAACACTGTAGAAAAATCGGTGCAATTCTTCTAGAAACCAGATTTACCATAAAGTATGTGATCTGGATACATATTGATGTACTAGGTTCTCGATGTTAAATACAAGCAAACAATACAGTCACTGTCTACTAACTAAGAAAGCAGGCCAACCTTTAGTTAAAGCCAGACAATATAATAAAATTACATATCATATTAAATCACGTCAAACTCGTATACAAATATCCTCGATTCAACAAATAACCTGACAAAAACAAAATTAAAAGTCCTCATAGATACCCACGACATACAGTACCGTACTTGAGTTATTCACATAAATACCAAGGGATATGGAGAGGCCCGGCGATTCAATTATAACATACAACATCCCTAGCCACGGTGGGAATATGAGAGTATTATTATATACAATACTCTTCAGTTACAATTAATCTACATGTTTCCTCTTGCATTATACAAAAGACCTTCAATGACAAGAATATTGCATTGAATAAAATTACCAGAGAACCGTGCCTTTTAAAAATAGGGTATAAGGTATAAAAATTAATTGATGGGTTAGACTCAATGAAAAACTTGAGAGGATGCATAGTATTCGCTCTCATTGAATACGGGTCTTAAATCTTCAGTAGACATAAAATCCAACGGGAATGAAACGAGATGTCCCTTTACCGATTTTAGTCTTTCCATAGGATCTGTGCCCATAACATCACCATCTTGGTACGATTCTAGTTTGTTTGGGGCAATACCTAAATCAATTGTGGTGTGCCCAATTTTGTCCCTCCAGAAGCCCATGCATTGTCGGAGTGAAACCCTGGAGAAAACCACACATTAAGCAGTAGAAAATAGGAAGGAAAAAAAAACATAGAGTAAACAAGGTAAATCAACTATACCTTGTATGTATGAGATCGTTTGGTATACAAGAAAAAACGTCTTGGTATATCATTGTATTTGTCTGTAAACAACGAAGTCATAATCAGAAGTAATCAATTATGACGGTGGAATGTGGATGAAGAATTTCTTTCTAATGAATCCACAAAATTATATGAGAAAATTATATCTTTTTTTTTGGTAATGAAAAGGAAACCTCCCATATTGTAATCAGAGAAACACCCGGGGGTTTTGGGAACATGATAACATAACGGGTCTCTCTGTAATGTTTTCGAACGTCAAGAGTTCATACGCGATAACTAAAACCCTCCTATCTGTATTTTTTTTTTTTAAAACAACACAAAGGGGGACAATCCCCCATTCGCAACTCACATGAAAAGAGATGGGGGCTGACTGGCACTGCAAGGCGCGTGCGTGAGAGAGAGAGAGGGGGGGGGGGGGGGGGGGGGGGGGAATATTGAGGTAGAATCTTGATATGATTGAAGTTAAAATACCCCATGCAGAAAGGGGTAAGACAGCTTAATACTCTGCTGTATGCTTCCTTACCTTTGCAGTTGCCATCCATATATCCTTGTAGGTTGAATCGATCACTGGGTCTCTTACTTGATTAACCTAAAATGTTAAAAAAAAGTCTCAAAGCATAACAAAGAAATTCCTTTTTCCATATATTTCCCACTTCTGAAAGACATTTCTTTGATTCCCATAGTTTTCTTCAATTTCAAACCAATGATTATAAAATTTGATGTGAGGTTTATATTATATATTGTTTAATACGAAAATCACCTCCGCAGCATGAAGACCAAGGTGCTCAGACCACAGTGAAAGGCGAAGACTCAATGCAAATTTTCCAGCTTTCCAAGACTGGCCCTCCATCAATGAATCAACAAACTCATTGTCTTCAATCAGTACTGCAATCTGAAAAAATAAAATACAACTTACCCTGTCAGAAAATTACAAAAAACATTGAAGAAAGTGTGGTCAGTAGATTGATACTAGTCGCATTTACACGGAGATATAACCACAGGGAAAGTGCTTGTGTCGGACAAACCTCATAATGTATCCATTTTACAAATGAAGAAAACTAGAGTGTTTGCATCATGTACAATATAAAATAACAATTCAAGGCCTTCTTAGTGGATAAAGAACTTAGGAAAATTGGCAACCAGCAAAGGGAAATAAACAACCGAACTCTCATTTCCAAGGAGTAACGTTATCCTTCTCTAAAGAAAGTTCGATTTACCTGTTTGTTCAATAATTGGATAAAGAGCAACTGTGAAGCTCATATTCAAGATATACAGGTCAAAAACTAACAACGTGTCAAAGAAGTAGTAAGATAAACGAGTCTGGAGAGTGGCCGCTAGGGCAAGAGAACCCATAGTTTGATTTGAGTATTCAAATCTTAGGCATGGCATTTCTTCATGAACAAATTTTTACCAGAGATCTCAATATAGCTATACGGTGAAGTTAATACACCTTAGTGGAGACAATTTTCTGGACAAAAAGAGCCTCAGCCACTGTGGCAAGTTAACGAATGTCGCCAAGAAATAATTTCAGATTCACTTTACAAAATTGCCCAAAAGGAAAGAACTAAAGAAGAGCTTAAATAGAAATTCACCAATCATACCTCAGAATCTCTAGATCCAAGCAAACTTCTATCATTAATATTAGCAGAACCAACTAATGTAGTGCGGTCATCAATGATCATGATCTTGCTATGAACATAGACCTGAGATAATATCAAGTCAGACATATTCATCCAACCAGTTAGACATATATGAAACCATGGGTGTGATTCAGGAATGGATACATGATAAAGGAAAAGACCATGCAGAAGCAGTGCCAAAGGAAAATTCATATGTACCTGGCTAGAGGCTACAGGACCACCATCAAAAAGTCTGCCATAAGCTCTTAGACCATAAAAAGATATGTAATCATGCATCCTAGGGCCCACAAGATTGTACAGATTATGCAAGATTGAATTAGGCCCTCTGCATATTGTTCGATATTGCCAATGCATAATGGCTCTTACAGATGCAGCACCAGAATCATCCACGCCCCCCTATCAAAACTCAAAACAGTAAACAACAAGAAGAATTTTTTTTCATGAGAAATTAGATATGGGCCAGAAAGAAATGTCATTACCTGGAAGCCCGGTAGAAGAGGTATGACAACAATAACCCTGAAAAACTTCTTCTCATTATGTGCTCGCATAATACGCCTATATAATGCTTCTAAAACGCGGTTGTGAATGATTTCATCACCAGACAGACCAGAGATAAAGAATTGATTCTGGACCAAAAGAGTTACAATATTAAGTAAGAAAATATAATTTGTCAATCCTAAGAAGCTTATAGTGGGAAAGGATGACAGCAATAAATTATAGCTGCTTGCCCGTGCCAAATTTTATTCTATCATGTAAATTCAAATTGCCAAAGAACAAGGTAAGTTCAGTGTTATAATTGATTAAGCCATTTCATTGTGTATCTTCCCTTAATCTCCTTTCCAGAGAGGATCTCCCACAACTGACTCTCTTCTTGCTTGACCAAAGTAACCTAGAATTGTATTTGATACCATGGTGCTGAATTTTTAAAATTCACTGAATAAGTTACCATGTATGTTGTTTACAAGCATAATCTGTCTACTCTATCTTTAGTTTCACTATAAAACAAACTTAACCAACTAGAACAACTGTACAGGTTTGCATAATCCAATATTTAGAAGTACAATCCAAAACTTTTGCTAGAATGCTTCAGGATTTATTGAAAAATCTCAATACAAAGAAACAAGTGGAGCATTAATAAGATTTTTTCCGGACATAGATAACTTTAAGAATATGTTTCACGAACCATGACTATTTTTTTTTAACAAAATCGTAGAGCTTCTATTTTCCAAAAACTGGCAGCACATTACCATTTGCTAGATGTTTGAAAATGGTTGAAAAAGCACAAGGATCATATTATTGCCTACTATAACAAAATGATTGGATAGGAGCAAAAGGAATAAAATGGGCACAGCTGTTGGGCTCCACATGAAGGATCCCACTATGACTAATCAGTCGATTGACAAGGTTAAGAATACCAATTAAACCCATTATCATTATAAAAATATTTCTTCAAGAGCTTCTAATATGACAGTTTGTAGCATAAACATGCAGCATTAATTTTTTGTTTATTGAAGAAAATTTCCTTTCTAGCTAGAATATGTCTGAGAAATAGAAAGGCTCTACACTATCCCAAACTTTACTTAAAATACCACAAGCCATAAATATAAAAATAGAAATTCATTGCCAAATTAACTACATACCTCAATATAGACATAATGTTCTGCTCTTTCAATAAGTGAACAGTAAGCATTATGAATACTATCCTCAACCTGGCTCGTACCAGCTGACCATTGACTAACGCTTCTTAAAACCTGAAAAGCGAAGGCATCCTGACTACTATAAGAGAGAAACCCCAACTTCTAAACAGACACATGAGTCAATTAACTCACCCATTCACCAAGAACTATACTTCAGTGATAGTCACTATCGCTACCAGTGCAGTAACATGAGAATGCTGAAGCTGACATTAATCTAATGGTAGATATAGCAGAAACGAAGCAGTTTCATAAACTTGATTCAACAAATAAGGGGAAGGATGTGGCACTTGGTCACATGACCAACATATTCATCTACCTACTTTTTCCACTAAATATAATACTTGATGTTTCTCTTTCTAATTGCCTTACCAAAAGTGAGACAAATATTTCAATACATGCTGTCTAATCAACAACTCGAAAACTTCACTATGAGGCAGAAATAGAGAAAACCAATAATAACATGTCCAGAAAGTATTAGCCACATATATGATAACATACAAAAATTACACTAGCAGATTCGTTAACAAGACTGCGTGACAAGAACTCCTATATAAATCCATAACAGGGTACAGGTACTAACATGAAGATTTTCAAATTCTTCATTTATCACATATGTCTTATATCCAACCTGATAGCAGAGAGCATGCGGCTTTATGTGCCCCCAGAGACCAATATATATACATACATGTGTGTGTGTTACTAGGTCTGAAATTATATGTTAGCAAAACACAAATAATATATGAAATAGACAACTAATATTCAGAATAGTGGATTTTAACAAGAAGATATATCTTTTAAGGCATGCAGGGGTTTTATCTCACCTGACAACGACATGAAACACGAGGCCCAACTTGTCCAATTTCATCAGCAGATACAACTTGCGAACCTCGTTCCTGCGTTTCCCACCATTCTTTTTCTGCAGCTTCCGGCCCAGTCTGCATCACAAGTGAAGACAACTTGCTCTGGAGATCCAAGGTGTCGAGATCATCCACAAAATCCCGCATTGGCATATCTGGGTTCAATGGTTCAATTTTTGATTTACGAAAAAAGAAAGGATTTCTGCTAGGTTTGCTTGGCTGAGCATGGAGATCATGAGACGTGCTAAACCCATTCATCTTTTGTTCTTCGTTTAAGGTATCTATCTCATCTGCCTCTTTAGGCATGAGTAGAGGTATATCTTGAAGTGATGATGGAGAATGGAAGGAGTAGTTTCTTTTGATGTCTTTATGATTGCCATTGACATTTTCTTCGCTAATCTCTGTCTCTTTGTTTATTCCCATGTAATGTGGAATCACCATGTGGTGCTGAGGCAAAAGTAGTGGAATTGTTTGTTCATTGGGGGCTTTGTTTCTCTGGAAGATGGTAAGAGGATAGACAATCAAAATTAGGTCTAATGCGTATGGGAGTGTGTGTATCGTGACATTTAACAAGAAAAAGAACAGACCTTCGCATAATTCCATCGCTGTACAAAATGTCGGGCTATATCACGACAAGGAGCGCCCCAAAGGGCACAGTGGACATCATGCCATGGCATGCGTGGATATTTTGATCGATCTAATTCATCCTTCATTGTGTCCTCCCAGGAATTTGGTTCAGATTCCCTGAAATTAAATACCATGCCAAAGATATTGCGTTAATGATAAGGAAACACACATCTAAAAATGACAAGACTGTCACATCAGTACAATAAATATATGAGAAAAGACTGGCACCTAAGCATGTTGACAACATTTGCGGACACTATTTAAACAGATTACTGAAGTTAACAAATAAGAAACTCGAGCTAGTTTACTAGGCATCTAAATGATTATTCCATAACAACAGGAGTAGCCCACGAAAAAAAAAAGAATTATCAGCTAGAAGAGACAATCGATTTATTGAAAAGCTTGGTCAGGATCAACTTTTAAAGCTTTGTGTGTTCCCAGATAATACACCATCACACTGAATTCCCAGGAGATAATCCTAATAGTGATAAAGAATTAATATACCAGTACAGGTTAGAGCAATACCTGGGATTGTAATAATCCTTGCCGGGCCATATCAGAGACGGATGATCACCTACATTATGGTCACCAGAGTCATAACGGCCAAAGCATAAGTCAAGTCCTCCAACAAAACATATCTGGTGATCCACTATAACAATTTTTTCATGGTGAGACCTACATGTACACAATACATATCAGTCCCTGCTACGATCAAGTTGAATAACAAAAGCTAACCCGAACAAGAAAAATTCAATAAAATGACAAGTCTCTACCAATGAAAATGAAAAAGCGTACCACAGATAGACACCGCTTGAGAAATGGTCAGGATATCGAAGCACTCTGATATTCTCGTGGATGCCCAAAAGTTTTCTCTTACTATATACACTGTTAATTTTCAGAGCTAGAGCAACCTCTTTGTATAGAAGAATGTAAACCTAGATATGAAGATATATCAAAACCACCAAGGATTCAAGTGAATCAGGAACTAAACAAGTATGAAGAATTAAAACCAGACAACTAAAATCAAGCAAATCATAATTTTCCACAAAACCGAAAGCAGTTTTCTACTCCCAACAGTCCATTAGTCCAATTGTATTCTTATATGTTTCTACTTTCTAATACAAATTTATTCAAAATGCTATTACGCATTCAAGATTTGACATAATTCTCGTTACGTCTTAGTTGCAACTATTCTTCATATCTATCACAACTCCAGTAAAACTACGTTTTGCGACAAATTCTCCATGCAAATAGCCAAACCTTCTCAAAGTTACTAACACATACTCATTTTCAGAGCGTATACTATATAGGTACCGCTGAAATACTTAAAAAAAAAAACAGGTTTTCTCAGCTTATCTTGCATCAACTTTTCTTTGTCATGAAACTTTTTCAGACTCTAGAATATCACTTGACAATAAACCCAGTCAAAAACTACTAACCAGCTTCATCTATTTCAGGTCCCTCACTGCAAATCATTGTTAAACAAAGAAGAAAAGCAGTGACATGTAGCCACTATTTGGTCAATGGCCACTTTTTCAGTCAATTCAACTACTACTTAAATTGCTGCCATGATGAAGTAGTTATTCCATCTTCTTAACCATTCCATTTGTACTAGGCCTCTCCTTTGTATTCTCTTTCATTTTTTCTCTTAGGCTCTGATTGGTTCCACGGAAAATTCAGATGATATATTGGAGAAAGAAAATGTTGGATCAGTAACATTGAACCAATTACCTGAACGCCTTGCTTGGCTTTAGACTCCAGCAAAGAATCAAGCCGAGCGGACGGATGGGCACGAAAAGGACGCCGCAAGAACAATTCTGGGCACAGCCACCACCCACATATGAAGATCTGCACCAAATATCTAATTAATTGCTACCAGAACATGATAATAATACTCCATAACAACAATTGCCAGCAAGTGCATTTTAGGGTTCATACCTCTGACTTAGCTTCCTCAATGGCCAATGCAATTGCTTCAAATGCAGCACGACCATCAACAAACCACTGAGCCTGGCTGCCATCTTCAGTCAAACCCCTCGGAGGAGCAAAAGAGCCAAAGCGATGAGGATGACACCAACCTTCAGGAGGCCGAAGGCCAGCGTCATTGATGGCCGCAACCCAGTCTCTAACTTTAGAATTGCTTTTGGCCCTAAGCTTTATGCTCCGAGTGCCACAAGTCACCTATATACAAGTCCAAAAATCTAAAAGAGAACATATTGAAGTGGGAATAGAATTGACATCCATTTTATCAACTCGTAAAACACATTCCGGCTTGAATTAAAATTGTTACATCCGAGCAAAGCTTAGTATAATGTTTGTCAATTTCACTAGAAATATCTGATATCAATTAAGAAAATGGATTCATACTTCTGTTTATTGTTTTTGTTATAAATTTGAAGTTGATAGTTAAAGACAATAAACATGCCAGAGCAATACTTTTGCTCGAAGACCGAATATAAGAAAGGAAGTTTGAAACGTTATCTAGATCCATTCTTTAGCAACCGAAACTGACCATGTAAAAGTGAAATCAGTAATTAGGATCGTAGGTGCTGTAAATCCTTTTAGTTACTCCGCCAATGTAAAAGATACTGCCGTACATGTACAATGTAAAAAAGTATTTCCGTACATGCACAATGTAAAAGATATTGCCATACATGCAAAACACTAAGAAGACGTGAACCTTGCTGAATAAATACTATTTGAAATTATAAAATGAATAAAGGATTGCTTTTATTAGATTTAGTATAGGCTAATGCAGTAGGAAACAGCCCTAGCACCACTTTTTTCAAACAGAAAGAAAACGGCAACAATTCCACTTGGCTTACCGAAAAGCTTAGGAGACAGAAATGGCGTGATCTTTACACGACTTACTCTGAAATAATGACGTAGAGGATTGTGGTCATTCACTTCTTTTGCCAAGGATACTCGGCCATCTCCATTACCATCTGAGGCTGGCAGAACATCAAAAACAACGATGTCTAAAGGCTTGGGATCAAAAGGATCCTTAAGAAAAGCCAAGAATCCCGGTTTAAGGACAGCCCAGACCTGCAGAACATGAAAATTTATATAAGATGATCAATCATTACATTTCAAAACTAATATACCATACTGCTCTTGAAAATTGAGTAGGAGTAGGAACAGAACACGGGAAATGACTAGTCAGATCAAATTTAACAAAAAAGCACAAGACATGCACCATGTACGACTTTATCCATTTGTAGTACTTCAACACGGAGAAATGTGTATTATTATTCACTGTCATAGAAATTTACTTTAACTTTGTCGAATGATATAAATGAAACTGAAACTTGTCACAGGGATTAGGTGGTTTTCTGGTCACTGATAATCTCTCCCATGCCACAACGGATGCAACAATTCTGGTTTAACTTTGTCCCATAATCTTTGCTCTACACTTCAAAAGAAAAGGTCTAAGATTTAAGAGATCTTATGCTCTTCAATTTGGGATGAAAACTAATACAATCTTTCCATTCTATTAGCATCACATGATGGAAGGCAACGATGACAAATAAAAATTCCGTCTTTGTCTATCCAACATGTGAGTTAAGTAAGAAGATTAGTTTTCACTGACATTAATTCAACAGTTGGTGATTTTAACAATAAACTGTAAATGAAGGATGATCCTTGAAGCCTGAGTTCAAGTTTTGACTTTTATTATTTCCTAGAAATAGTCAGATATCATTGATGGAAGGATTAGCTTCTTACCACATTTTATGACAACAATCATAATAAAGAAAGAGTACTTTTAATAACTCAGAGACACGTAGAAACTGCATCATCGTAAGAACAATGCTCACCGGACAGGCAATTTTGACATCACAAACACTGAGTGCAATAAAGGTGCATTTACATCACATATAGTATAAGCAAACCTTCAATAGCTTTTCATAAGACATAAATATAAAAAGAACGCATGCTGACTTGCATACAGGCAGAAATATTGTTAATATATTCCGCATGCACATATTAACAGAAATGAGCTGGCTCCAGATTAATGTTCAGATGATTGCTGAGGCAAATTTCTGACTTCTAAGGGAAGGTAGAGCATCTTCTAAATTTGACGATTGATATAAGATACTTCCAAAGGAAATGTCGGCTGCAGTCGGTACATTAGTAAATTACATGATAGCATGAATGTGCAGCAAACTATTTCACTTGCCATCAGGAAAAATAAACAAACCCGCAGATAGTGAATACTGCAGACAAACAAAATCAAAGTCAAAGGACGGCCAAGTCCAGTTGCTTATTCGAATATCCATAAGAAATGGTCAGAGACAGATGAAGGTCCACTTCGACACATTAAGGGGATAAAATGCAGAAAAGCAGAACAAATCATAAAAGTCTTGATCATTATATTTATATGTACAAAAATAAGAAGTGAAGACCCCTAATAAGGATAAATGCTACCTTTTGCCAATTATCTCTGCAACAACTGAACCATTGACATGAACAACATTTTATGTCATCGTCATCGCGCACAATAGTTGGTAAATGTTTCACCATAATGTAGTCCTCCTTTAGCTTAGGACCATACTCCGGTGAGAAAGATAACTTGGAAACTTCCAAGAACTTGCACACCTACAAAATATACCTTCAGTTTAAACAACACGGAGTGAAGGAAAAGTTTCCAGCGACGCCTTTCAAAATTAGACAACTCAACTGAAAAAGTTCATTTACATGATTCAACTAATGCTAGGAGCCCCAAACAGCCAAAGTTGTTTAGAGCATTAAAGCAGTTTAAGACAAAACTAGTGAGTTACCAGGGAATTCTACAAAATGCGGCCAACAATATCATGGTATAAGTAAAGCCCGAGTGCAAATACCCCAAAGTACACCAATCATTGTTAACACCTCATACTATGACTCAAAGGATTCCTTTGTGCATTTGCACCGACAAGCACGTACCCATGGAAAACATCGTACAGCACCCCTACCCCCTCCCAGCTGCCAAAGAAAAGAAAACATAGGGCCTTCAACTTCATACAGATGCCCAATTTGGAACATAGTGTTGTAACTTGAACACGAACGACGGGACTTCCCCTATTATTTAGTTAATTGCTAGGGGACTTTGACAACTCATTGCTAAACTACAATTTGAACGAAATTTAGACAGGAGATCGTGTGGAGCTTAGAAGGCTGTTCGGACTGACCCACCCTCCTCCAGACAAGCACACTCTTTCCACTCAAATCTTAGTTCTTAACTCTCCCTCCCCAACTGAAAGAAAAAGAAAGTAAATTCCTGGCTCAGCCACTGATCGCAGGAATATTACTCAGACTAAAATTAAGTATGCAAGTCAAATAAATTTCAAAAGATAATACATGAAAACTACAAAGTGTAAAAGAAAATCTCCCTAACCTCCTGGGAGTTCACAATATCAATATTGCTGAGAAAGTGATTTAGGTATCCCTGCATCGCTCTTTTTGCTTGGTCTGACATTGAATTCTGTCTTCCCAGTGCTGGCCGGATAATTGGAAGAGCCGCACTAGATGGTACATCTCTGAACAAAAAACGACCTGTAAGATATATAACTATTACAACAGGAAATAATGTATTAAGCTCTTTTTAAAGATCTAAGGACTCAATCTTGACAATGAAGCACCTGTTTCTAGAACTCTCATCGCCACGAGAAGGAACAGCCTCATCCTCTGGCTCTTCGTCATCTTGCAAAACATTAACATGGTCTCCTATTCCTAAATTTTGAAGCCATTCTCTAACCTTCAAAAATTTCGAGCCAGGGTAAATTAACAAAAAAGATAACAGAGAAAACATAAAAATCAAAAAATGTATATAATATAATCAACAGAAATAATTGTCACTGTCCAAGGCAAAAGAGCAAAAAACTATAGCAGTTTCAATGGATAGGCCCCAATCAAAATTTACGTACATCAGGTCATATACCACCACACCAGGATAACCAATGGTTTGCAAATACAGTGAAATATCATAAGAGGTAAAAAGGGAAAGTATACCTGCTCTTGCTTCTCGTGCATCTCCTCTATAAACTTTCGCTTCTTCAGAGCAAAGTGTAAGAAGAAAACTTGTGAAGCTTTCTTCACTAACTGCCACTTGAACTAAGAAAATAAATCACAGCAATCAGTTTGTCAGACAGTTACAACTCCTAAAATTTGATAAGCGAAATAAATAACAAATATGAAAACTATAAGTCACTATTTAGAACTCCACGGATATGAAAGTCTAACCAGAGAAGAGGGGTCATTAAAATGAAAGAAACACAAATTGGTGATCGAAGTTGCGATAGTTGAATAAAATACTCAAAAAAAAAAAAGAAAAAAAGAAGTCAGTCACATCTTATAGAAACAACACTATAAAACCTAAAAACTGGAAAAAAAAAAAAAACTCAACTTTCCTATAACACTAACCAAACAATTCCAAAATCTAAGCCCCAAATAAAACTTACTAATTCAACCTACAGGATTGATAGAGATAATAATACATCATGATGCAAATTACAAATTGATATACTGGTTAAATCCAATAACTTGTACAACAATTTAAAACCCTATGAATGTGACATCATTCTGAAAAACCTAAACTCAACAAAAACAAAATCAATTACACGATTCATAAGCCAATAATATATTTAACCTGTTTGTATTGAAATTGAATGGTGTAGGCCAGTAACATGGGGCTTATATCACTAGGATCCGGGCGCGAGACCTGAACGATACTAGCCTTTGGCAACTCTTCGAATATCCTATGCGACTCACCGCTCTGATGATGATGCAACGGCGACAACGATGATGACGTCGCCGCCGCCTCCGTCTGCATTTGTACGTACTTGGGCCCACCACCGCTCATTAATACCTCCGTCGATGATGCCATCATCAATTTTATACAAGAAAACCTAAATCACAAACTCTTCTATTTGGCAAATTGGATCTGAATGATAATCGAGGAGATTATTCGGTATTTATCTACACGTACGAATAATGTTGGGATATTTTATGGATAGTCCGAGAACTTTATTAGGGTTATGATGATTTATAAATTTGGGAGAGACAATAAAACCTGATTATTGTTGATTGCCGTGGAACTGTGGGGAATGGGAATATTAATAATCAGATGTTTAATTTAATAATAATTAATTAAATCTGATTAACCCAAAATTCGTTCTCCCAATTTTCCATGTTATTATCGTTCAACTGTCGTTAGTCGTTACTCTCCAATCAATTATCATTATAAAGAAGAGGTAGCCGACCTTCAATTTATATGTTTAATACTAGATTAATTTTTGATTTGCCCTAATTTTATTTGCCCCCAAGTTATTTTCAATTTATTGTTATAGGATAAAAATCCATCAACCCTTCTATTTCGTTTTGCGACGTGTTACCCTATCGTTTAAAAAATTGCAGTCTATCCTCGAATCTTTTCTAATCAATACACACTACCTCAATTTCCGGTATCGATCAACTTTCAGGTGAAATGTTTTAAAGAAGACACAAATCGAGGACAAAAACGAATCTTATGGAAAGCATGGTTAAATTGAGATGCATGATCAAAAGTAAATTTTAGGGATGTATTCTACCAAAAAAATTGACCACTTATACTTCACACATATTCATAGGCTATGGGACATATTTAATTTTTTTTAAGACTTAAGTGATAAGTGGCACATTTGAAAAAGATGTATAAATAAGGAGTTTTACACTTTTTGCCCTTAATTGTATGTTTCCTATAATCGTAGTTTTATAAAACTTATAAATAGAACCGTTGAACCTTCAAAAAGATTATAGTTTTGTGAAAAGTTTATAGCCTCAAGTCCCGAATTTTTAGTAAGTTATTCATTGTATTATAAGTTTTTTCTCTTTTTTCTTTTGTTATACTGTAAGGTCCGTCACGAGATAATTGTTACATTAGTCAAATAATTATTGTAAAGTCAAATAATTTTAGTCCTTTAAGTTTTCAAACTTCTTTTATTTATCTCTCTTTACTGAATATCATAATTTAACTTTTACGATAAGTTGTATGTTTCGTAAAATTAACTAAAATGTAGGAGTGGCCACAATTTGTCAAAAGAAAATTCAAACCTAAGTTCAAGATGCATGTGATGAATTGTGGAATTGCGTGTTGAAGTGAAAGAACCGCAAAGCGACCAATGACTAAATGGGTTACGACGATGGATATTTTATATTCATCTGCCAAATGGATTTTTGTGAGGACAGAATAATAAATTGAACTTTTAAAATTTGAGGGATTCATATATGACACGGTTCTGGAGTCCATCCAAAGACCAAAAAACACAAAATGGCACCTGGGTGTCACCAAAGCAAGAATTAACTTCGTGTGGTTTTTTATTATGTAGTTATTGGAATATCCAAAATAGACTTGCAAATAATTATAAAGGCTTAAGAGGCATTTCACAATTATTAGAAACGAAAGAGTTTTTGTAATTAGATCAATTATCGCGGCATATGTGCAGATATATTTAGTATTTTTTTTCTCTGTAATTAGAATGCATAAATTAAAAACAATGCACCCTCAAAAATATATGAAGATATTCTCGATAATTTTTTATTTTTTTTAGTCAGAGCCAAATCAAATTAGTACTAGTCTACAATGAAAAGACATTGTACAAAGAACAAATGTGACAAAAGCTAAGGCAAAACCCACATTTTCAGCAATTGAATTGAATTCCATCGCCGACCAGGCCCCAGGGGCATAATTGACAATTTTCTAACCGGCAAAGTTGAAAAAACGTTACAAAAATTTTCTTAAAAAACGCACCAAAAATTTTCCCTTCCACAAATTTTTCAGACCTCAATTTCGTCCTATTCCCAAAATATCTCCATCGATCATTGACAAACCCTAACCCTAAATCCCCAATTCAGCCAATAATCAATGGAAATCTCAGTAATCTCCGATACGATCTCATCAATCGCCTACTCAACGCAATCCCTAAGCTTCTCGAATTTCCTCCTCAATCGCCCGCACAACGTTTTTTCAATCGCCGACACGTCATCGGATCAACAACCGCAATCGCCGACGCCGATCCAGATATTCGCCGCATCGCCGCCTCCAACCAGAACCTTAACCAAGCGGCGCCTTCGAAAAACTCGCCGCGTTAAGCGAAAAATTCAATCCGATGAAAACGGCGATGGCAATGGCTATTTTGTTTTTAGTGATGGTGGCGATTTTGTCAACGGCGATGGGTATTTTGGGAGTGGTGGTGGGGGTAAGGGCTGGAATTTCGGTGGAAACGGAGGGTCCAATTGGGAAGAGTTTTCGGACAATTCGATATCTGACCCGGCCTTCGATTTCGTTTACGAGGTTTTGTGCTGGATAGCCATGTCGAATTGCTTGCATTTCGCTTATAAGAAAGTTGTGAGATTTGTCGCTGATGGATTTGGTGATCGCGAAAAGGTTCAGTTGCAATTGACACCTGTTTGCTGAATGGTAAAAGTTGATTACTTTTCACTGGATCGTATCTGATTCAAATGTCGTATCTGTTTCGTTGTTAGGTTGGTGAATTGGTGTAAATAATTGATGTATATAATGATGCTGTAGGGGCCAGGTATGGATTATGAAATTGTAATGTCGTCTATATGAAATGAAATCTGTTTGTTAATATGCGTTGTACATGCTTTGGTTTAGGTAAATTACGTCATGATTTCTTGTGGTTCTGAATTTATAGCATGAATGAGATCTTCGAAGCTGAAGTTCTAATGCAACATCTGTTTCCTCCGTAGTTCAGAATAAGGGTGTGGCAGGTCAGGAGGTCATCAATATCATATAAAATCTGTTATTATAATTTAGCATACATGTTATTGATCATGAAACTGAAGACTCAAGACTCGCAGTGAAGAATTAAAACGCTTGCTTTCCAGTAAATTGACTTTTGCACATTGTGACTTTTGTATTTGGAGAGAGCGAGGCATCAGAGAACAACCTGAATGAAGAAAACCTTTATCTATTGTCACGATTCTTTCGTGTGGCATAATTATACATGTGCATGATATCACTAATTTTTTGATTGACATTACAAAATTATGGCAACAAGGTGTAAAGACCTGGTATAGGTATGAATCATTGATTCCCAGGTGAGCGGAGGAGACTTGAGTCATTCATCAGTTACAGTTAATTGGGACTAAAAACATAGTATAGTAGTCACTATAGAGAGTGTGAGACTGGGAAAATATGTCGCATGTGGCGTTTGTGTAGTATGTCATCGGCAAGGTTGAAATTGGACCTTGTTGCCGAGGATGTGCTTGGCAGCTCTGTCGCAGGCTCTGCTCAGCCATGTCAAAGGAAGGTTCCAAGCCGTACTTGTTTCTTCTAGGCCTTTCGTGCTATTATTGACCTTGTGCTTAACTTACAGTGTAAAATGTTGTCTTTTCCGAAAACATTTGGAACTCCAAAGAATAATTATCTCAAGTAACATAGTAATTTTTAGTAATGTAGCAGTATATTGCTTCTGTGTGAAACTTTGGGATCTAATTTGCACTTGTTCATTTCCATATAAAAGAAAAGAACTGTCCTGTATTTGTTTTTGTAACTTTTAAAATAAAAATGATAGAATTTTGGCCACACGCTACTAATTAATTGGACTGCATCTCCATCAACATATAGTCATATACATACATTATGATATGCTAAGAATTTTTTTTGTAAACGATAGTCCTGAGTTCATCTTATCTAGGCTTGCATTTCTAGAAATCAATACACACACAAGCGCATATGATGTACAAGAAGTTGCTTCAAGAAAGTGCATATCGCACTCCTTTGTGGGGAGGACAATAGTTTGATATATATGTATGTATATATATATATATATCTATATCTATATCTGATTCTTAAAACTCAAAATCAATTATGTAGGTTACTAGTCAAATTTTTCCGAAAATTTATGATTTAATTATATCATATATTCTATATCGTAGGTTTATGATGACATGGTAAATTGATAACTTAGCATCGACGCAGACTCGCACCAAGTTGTTGGAAGAGACTATGAGGCTTCAAGTTTGATTTTTCTTTAAATTATGGTTCTACAAATATAATCCCAGACTTGAAAGGAGCATCACTGTAGATCCTACTTCCTACTCCACTTCCGAAATATTCATATTGTCATGGAATAACTAAAGCCTCGAGAACTATTTTTCCTAGTGATAGCAGCGGTAAGTCGGGTTCCACGATAGTTGAACTAAGATAAGGATATGGTGATCTCAATAACAATTTCGAGATTATCTGACCTAGATCTGCCTCACTGGCTTCTTACCAAGTCATACACATGTCACAAGAGTACTAGTTTGTTCCAATACAAAAATAGTATTTTGAGGCAAGAATCAAGAGCCGACATGCATGAATTACAACTGAATTAATCTCATGAAATGGAGAAGGATGAAATACATTGGAGTTTCCGGAAAATTATGCAAAGGAGTGTAATACAAATCCTTTCCAGAGAGGAATATACTGTTCAATCAAGACACACTGTGCATGGAAATATGAGCTTAAAATTTTGTAGACAGACCACAAAATAAAATGAATAACTTCCTCTTACACTTTGTATGAAGTATGACAAATTTTACATATTATCACAAAAGACTACAGCCATGACAAGTACATTTTTGCAGGAGAAACAGTAAATTCTGAAACACACTGGATTAGAGGACAGTGATGTTCTCAAGCATATGTGTAAGAAAACAGAAAAATGAAACTTGTCTATCCTTCGGCCATCTTAGTCAAGCGGTGAACGGTGCTTCTTGCAACCCTATTAGTAGGGTCGATTTTCATAACAGTTCTGAGATCTTCAGCCCCTAGTTTGTATTTCTCCATGCTCTCGTACAGGAGGGCACGTTGTACTAACACAGACACATTTGTCTTGTCGTGTTCCAGCACCTGTAGAAAATAACTCATTTTTCAAGACTTTTATATCTTGATAAGCAGCTTGATATGAATGGTCAAGTGGCAAGTTTTGTATATGAAAATACTGGACTAGTTGTTAGTGATTGCCGAAGATATCCTACGCAGCTAGAAAGTTCAAACTTATGATTAGCAAATAAACATTTGTAGATATGAAAAAAAACTGCCTTCTGGTTTGGTGTTACAGACTTGGGACATTCAAACTGGTAACCGTACTCGACATCCACTACAATAGGCAACTTAGATACCTGGTACTCTGAGGTTGAACATGAAAAGGAAACTTAGAAAACCGTAAATCTGAGGCCCAAAATGGAATCAAATAGCAAACAAACATTCCTTTTTTTTTTTTTTTCTTTCGAAAAGAGGCAGAAGATTAATCGGGAATGAAGTGTATCCCGGAGGAGAGATGTTAACTTAAGTAGTACATGAGAGGGGAGCTTGAGGAAAGAAGTGCTTATTTGGACATCTGCCTGCAAGGGGGGAGCGAAAAGCTCCATGAGGAAAGTGTAAAGAGAAGTTGGAAATATGGAAATAAAGCATCTTAGCTTCATTGCTCATGATATAACAAATTTCCAGTATTCCATAAGATGGCTATTAAACCTGACATTTAATGAGAATGCTAGGTAAAAATTCAAGCCACTTGATATTCAATGAGAATGCTAGGTAAATATTTAAGCCAAGCTGAATGAAAACAGAAATTAGCCAAAGCACGCACTCCGACAATATATACAAAGTGCTGTAAGAATTAAAGTACTCTATAATTTGTATAGTTTTGACTTAAATTTGAAGGAAAAACATAAATATATTCTTCAATGTACGTTTAGAATAAAATGATTACTTATGAGATGCAATAACAAAATTTTAGACATAATAATTCTTCAACTGATATTTCGTTGGTAGTAACTTTGAATAATAGAAACTAAGTGATCCTTGACATAATGCACCATGGCAGGTCTAAGAAATATTGTATGGGCATCATGCTTAAGTTTTTAGTTGCAGCAACTAATCAAATGAAGTTCAAGAAACAACACACTTATATCATCTAGGCTAAATTTCCAGAATGAACCCAATCATCAGATCCCAAAACACAATGCAATCAAGTTCTTAAAGAGTAGACATAATTAAAAGATGACAATAAAATTGTACCTTCGTACAGTCAGCCACAGCCTTCTTGTACTCCCCAACTTCTTTGTAACATGAAGCCCTGGAGGTCAAGACCTCCATTGCCCCGTTGTCATCACCTGCTTTCTCAAAAAGAATGAAAGCCCAAGACAACCATTTAATGCCATCAGCAAACTGTCCCTGTTTGTAATTCTCCATACCCTTACTCTTTGCCGATGGAGCAGAAACACCAGCAGGTGGAGGAGGAAGGCCTTCAAGCTCAGTCGTCCCTCCCATATCATTCCCTCCGAAATCCGTGTTCACTCCCCAGTCATCCTCCCCTGAAAACTGCTGACTCGTAAAACCTTCACTTCCCTTCGCACCATTACCAGACGATGGAGAAAACAACACATCAAAATCATTAGTCCCCGAGGATTGCCGCGCAGCCTGAGTCTGACTGTTGGAAAATCCAAAATCACCAATCGGATCACTGGCATTCGAAGCAAAAGCACTCGAAGAAAAAGACGTCCCACTTGTTTTCGAAGTGGCATTCTGAAACTCGCCAAAGGAATCGTTCCCGAAACCACTCTTAACACTTTCTTTACTCGCTGACTTCATGCCGCCTTGCGACTTGGAGCCGAAATCAACCAGAGATACAAAAGGATCCTTACTCTTCGAACCACCACTTCCAACCCCAATTCCTGCCATACTTTTCATTGCCGCTGGACCACCAATATTCGTATTTCTATTACTATTTCCCCCCAAATTAACATTCCCAGCACCAAAATTCAGATTCGCACCTGTTTTGGGCAACGAATCGGCCACACCCGCCATGGAAAAGGCGGGCTGGCCCTTGCTTTTAAGCGGCACATTGCTCTTGGTCTGAGCCGTTGCTGATCCGAGCAAATCACCAAACAAATTAGGGTTCTTACTGTTGACAATCCCAATATCCGATTTGGAGGTGGAAGAGTTCCAGGTCTTTCCAAAGATGTCACCGACCATCGATGAAGGCCCGGATAGAGATCCAGCGGGCTGATGACTCCACGCCGGCTTGTTCGGTTGGTGGGCCCACGTATTTGGCCTCTGTGGGGCCGTCGATTGATATGATGAAGGTGGCTGCTGCTGGTTCTTCTGATTGTTGTTCATAGGTTTTGACCGCCCCGAATTCAATCCGAGATCGAAATCGAAGGCATTGATGGAGCCTGATTTGTTCTTCGAATTCATCTTCTTTTTTGTTGTTTTTTTCTGTTAAATTCTTGAGATTTGGGGGAAATGAGATGGATCTACGGGGGAATTAGAAGATGGAGAGGGCAAATATAAATATAATTGAATGAGGTGTGCGTTTTTGCTAACATGCGCTGGGCGGAAGGTGGAATCTCGTCGTGGCAATAATAATTAATTAATGAATTAATGGAAGTGGTGATGGGTTTTTGGGGGATTCAAAAAAAGTTTCTAGTTTAAGACGTCGTATTATTATTATTACAGATAATTATGTTATATTCTTTTAAGATTTAATTACATAAATTTTATATAGTATTTGAAATATATAGATATTCCTGAATTTTAAAAACTATATTTACTTAGTTGATTTGTCTATAATATGTTTTTTAAGGGGTAAAGTGTACAAATTATATTTTTAAGGAATAAAGGGTCAAAAAGCAGTGGACTAAATATCAATGACCAATTTCAGAATTTGAGTTCAAGACCAAGTATGATGATAAAAATGAGAGTGGCTTATTTTAATTTTAGTATACCCATAAAACTAAATGTAATGAACGAATAGTCTATCTATTTAAATTCTTTTATATTTAAATTGATTACATAAATTGAAAAATATAAATCTTCCTGAAACTTAATAAACATATAACTCGTGGATCCACCTATGATACTTTTGATATACGATGATTCAAAATTCAGAAATTTCTGTTATATGTTTTTCAAATTTCGAAGAGTGCGTAACAAATTACATAACTAACTTCTCGCCCTAAATTTTGACTTACCAAAATACAGATGCTGAGAACTCCATTATTTGGAAACTAAACCAAAATTGGATATCTAAGACATGCAACCATGTTATCCAAGTTCCAACCATCCATACAACACCACCATCCATTAAATGGCTTATAGCTTTCATTCAACACAACTTTGCAAAATTTACATTCATCATGTAGAAGATACAAACCATATGTTTAATTTAATAATTTGTAGTAGAAGTTCCCAAACTTAACTCAAAAATGAACTTTTTCCTCACGCACCCTTGCCTGGAAATCCCTACTTCGGAGGGTAGCCACCTGTAACACCCTGAGATACATTCTGTCCACTGGTTGCTGTTGGTTGCTCAGGAGAAAATTGCTGATTAGAGGTCCAAGTATCCCTCTGCATTGGGTCTCTCCTCTGAACTTGCATTGTTTCTCGACGCCTGTCGTGTCGTGGACGAGGCCGGTTCCTTGTGTTTTGTCTGTCAGTGAACCTATATTGTGGTCTATGAATGACTTTTCCATCAACAAACAGATCACCTGAGGGTTGTTTCGTGAATGTGTTAGACATGAACTTGACTTGAAATTCAGAGGAACAAGAGAATTATAAAGGTTACTATAGCTTGAGATTTGATTTAATAACTAAAAAAGTTATTACAAAAAACATGCCCTTAAGCTTTAAAATCACTGAAAAATAGGGAACCAATCTATATTGGTTTTGAAACTTCAAGGAGAGTCTTTACAGCTATTCAAACCTCGGGGGAACTTATCTGAAACATTTTTCTTTCAAACTTTAAAAGAGTTTCCATACAAAACAGTAGGAGAAAGTTCAATGATTAGACCAAACCTCAAGAGGTGTAAATGTACTATCCCAATAGTAAAATCCACTAACCTCCATAGTCTTTATTTGGAACATCAAGGTACGAGTCGGGCAATACCCATAAAACACCAGGTAGACCTATAAACAATATGAATTCAAAATTAATCAGGCTAAACTAATAGCAAATAAGTCCAAGGAACAGTTGAGGATGGCAAAACTTTGTATGACAGCGGAGTTCACATACAAAGTAAGTATCAAAATCAGTGATGCACCTATAATCCAAACTCTGCTTGATTAACAATGACATCATTTAACATGACAGACAACATTTACAAAATGAAATTAAGCATAGAAGCCAATGAAATTAACATTACAATGCAAAAAAGCAACTCTCGGGTATTCATTTTCCAGAAAACATTGTAAGGATGACGTTGTACAATAAAACACGTATAAAGTAAGATTAGAAAAAACATGAAGTTACAGAGCATCAATAGTTGTAAATTTAGAGGGGCCAGATATTTTGAGGAATGAACATCCAGAAGAGATAACAAATATTCGATACCTTTGACTTTGTACGAAAGCTCTTCCGAGATCAAACATCCAAAGCCAGTGTATGTTGTGGTACAAACTGAATAAATCTTTTTCTTTGCTTCCTCCTCACTGCAAATCCATCACGCACAAAGACAAGTACAAAATTATTACACGGAGAAAGTGCTTTTGAGTACTGTTGTAGCAATAAAAAATATTTAATGAAAGGATAAATTCAAAACCCAAGTCTCAATTAAATCAATTTTCTCTTCAACACTCTTGCTTCAATTCTAAATCTTTGTTCACAAATTATTTACTCTTTTGACTTTACTCTACACCAGTTATTGCTCCCTTCTTCGTAAGTCTTGTGCTCATGAACACAATCACTAGTTCAATTTCAAGGCATAAGTTACTTCACAAGAAGATACAACCGACACGTACAACTACAGAAGGAGAAGATATCACCACCACACTTGTCAGCTATCTGTTTTAGCGCCTCATTTGCAACCCCCCCACAATACCAAAAAACCCTAGCTCTGATCCGTTTTTCGACAATGTCATGACTCAAAACAACGATTTGAAATTAAAAGAGGAATTTAAAGATTCAATATTAACCATAAAACAGAAGTCAATTATTGATACCTTCCAAGAACGGAGGCTAGGGTTTTGACATAAGAATCGATCATCTCGTCTTCAGTGGGTTTAGGTTCGGAAGTGAACTCCATCACTATAAGCCAATGCTCGTAATCGCAGCCGTCGAGGAGAATCGTCTCCTTGGGCGGTCGATTGCTCCAATTTGGAGACGGATCGTTTAACGGTGAATAACCGGAGGAGGCTGATGACGTCCTGAACCGGGTCTGAACCGCCAAGGTGTCCTGAGCCGGTTGTTGTATCTGGTGTAGGATAGGCAGTGCGAGGCGGAACCGGCGTGAGAGGAGGACGGAGGCTAACGTGCGCCTGGTGGCCAAGAGCGACGCCGCCATGACTAGTGAACTTGAACTGTGTGTGTGCGGTTAAAATGTTAATCTCACCGAGTGCACATAAATGTGAACTACTATTTACTAGGAGGAATTATATTCCGTGTCAATTGACGTTTATACCCTTTAAGAGTTGTTTGGACTTTGGAGATTATTAGCGTGGTTTGGATTGGATTGGATTGTTATTCTCTTCTATGAGGTCCAACGTATAAATAATTTTCTATTTTTGAGCCTAACTTAATTAAAAGAAAAGCTTTTTAACAGCTTACAAAATGCAGCCTATGGCAAGTGCAAAATCCCAATGTTGTCTATCTTCAACCCTGGCGAATTAATGACAAAGTTTTTAAGTGATCACCATCTTTCCTCTAAGTCTAGTAGTAATTTTAATTTCTTTTCATGAGCTAACTGATATTATCCATATGGAAACTTTCTTAAATAAAAAACTTCAACAACTGATCATCATGTATCTAGTAAACTAGTTATTTTATTAACTTGGAACGCACAAGGAGCTATAGCTCAAGTTACAGTACGTAGTGCTAATGCACAATACTTGCATATATACTAAAAGTCCCCCATCATGCGTGCTGGCCTTCTTCTCGCGAAATCCTTAAACAGAATGTTTTCACGAGACAAAACTGCATCATTGCTTCTTACGACTGTTGTTTCTGTCGAAGAAGAAATCTTAGTTACTGAATAGAAGTGAGATTCCTGTGGATGATACATGTAACGGCTGATCGCTTGAGGTGCTTTGGGTGCAGCGTTCCTCCTTGCATAGGGAGCCGGATTTTTTTCCGGGACGTAAGATTTTCCACCCTTTTTCCCAAAGTACTCATCAATCAGTGCAAATCCTTCCATGCCAATCTTGGCAAGATCAGGTTTGTGAGCCATTTTTTATGTAAAGTGAGAAAAGTTTGATGAATTTGTTTCTCTTGTTGACAAACAGTCACAGGTTGAGATGGTTTATATAGAGGAATAGGCAGCTAGTAGGATGAAAGAACATACGAGGTTCTTTTTGTGCCCTTGGATTATTTAGTCGGGAACTTAGTCATATGATTCCTTTCAGATAAGTATTAAGGCTAGTTGGAGTATTTTTCAATACCATATTCTTTACCTAAATTAGTAGTCCATATTCGCATTATATTGATTTTAATGGCAGCATTTACTGTTGGGTTGTTTTTAATAACCTAATAAATATGTTAATAAATTAAGACGGCTTATTTAGGACTGTTCATTTGGGGCAACCCGAACCAAACCAAACCGAATTTCCGAATAAGCCTTGTTATTATATTAGACTAATTGAGTGATCCCATTGAAAGAGTCCGATTAACATCTTGAATTTTTAACGTTAATCCCCATAGAGAGAAAATTCATATTAGAACTTCAGATGTTTTTTCTTATGAGATTTCTAGCAATCTTGAAATGTTGGATTTCTTACATCTCGATTCTCGTATACCACTAAGAACTCTTGCATCAGAAGAAGTTCATTTAGTTTCCTCAAGCTAGCAGAAAAGTACAGAAGTTTTCATTCCAGGAGTGCACAACATATTATTTTTTGCACAAAATAGATTTCTATAGTTTTTCTATGATGTACTTGAAGAAGATTATTCATTAAAATGAGAATATGCTCTATCTTTTTGATATAATTAAGGACAGTTGGGCGCAAAATGATTCTAATTCACATGCTAATGACCAATAATTAAATACGAAGTAATGAATTTAGTTAAACTCTAATAATGCAGATCTTATTCTGTAAGAAGTTACAAATACTGAAATAAGTATAATTCAGATTCTGTTCGTCTTGATGAAGCAAGAACCTCTACTTTCGGTTATGATTAACAAGTTGATGGAAATTATAACTTAAGATAGCTAGGTAGCTAGTCTCAATCATAGACTACTACTTGTCGCTATTCTCCAAGAGCAGTAATTCATTTTATTCTTAATTCTTTTATAACTTTATATGCAACTATAAAATCAAGTATCTGTTGTACAAGCCTCGAGCTCTGCAAACATGAAGAGAACATGTACATATAGATGGATCATGGAATTTTTTTTTTCTTTTTTTCTTGAAGTCCTAAAAGAGATCATATACTTGGGACAACATGATAGTCACTCGAATTTCCCCTTATGGATTTTTCTGCAAACAAGATTTCTTCTTGTGCATTTGCTCATTAGTAGCTCTACATGACATATGGGTTGATTTTGTTGAAATATTTTATAACAATATTAATAATAAACTAGATTAATATTTGTCTAGAATCCAATTATTAATGAACTTAGTTGGTTAGACGAATCCAATTAAAGGGTGGTACATGAACTATGATAGGTTCATGTTAGAAAAATCCTATAAATACCTATGTAATTTATTCATTACGTAACAAGTCATTTAGAGTTGAGTGTACAATCTCTTCCTCCACTCTTTGTGTGCGTTAGAGTGTTGAGTTTTTGACTTGTTCCTCCATATTTTTTCAAACAGATTTTGCATTTTCATAAAGTATTTTTCGTATCAGTTGACTGCCAAGAAAAAAAAAAAAGGAACAAGGTGAAAATATGTTAACGTTATCCAAAAACACAGATATAACAGGTTTGATTTCCTTAATCAGTTCACATTAATAACGAATTCAGCATGTTCTTGCAAAACTGCAAATATTAACTTGCATGAAGCTCTTCTAAATTAACTGAAGTGTTTGCAAGCCAAAATAGGACTTTTTAGTAAAATCACGTTAAATCGAGATAAAAATATAATTTTACGCTTTAAAATCCGATGAAAAAAAACTTTCTAGGGGAAAGATTCCACCGGAAAGTTGACCGGTGACCACTCCACAATTTTGAAAAGGTTGGCGACATTTCTCGCTTTTCTAAAGATTGGGAACAGTTTGTGAAATACTATAGGGGGGTTAATGTTTTTTTCCTTGTTTAAAAACTATCATTCTACAGTGTATGGTAGTTTAAGAAATTGTATATTTTCCTGAATTAATGGAATTCCACTTAAGCTATCAACGATTACGTTTTTTTGTAGTCAGCAGCTCATACTGGATTTAATATGTTCTGGCAATTTAAGTAATTTCTCTTCCTTTTGTTGCAGTAATTGATGTGAAGAAAAAAACATCATCTTTAAAGACAAGAACACTTCATGTTCACATAAAAAGTCCAACAGACTTCACCTACATGCCTGAAATACATGTACAAAGGGACTCATACATTAGGACCTCATGTGACTTAGGATTCTGACTAAAACACACCACGCTTTGCCAAGACAATTTCTTCTATGTACAAAGAAATTAAGATACTAGAGAATCTAATAAGCCTTGTCTGAAGATTTCTTCTTCGAATAATCCATTACCGACACTGCATCCCCGAGCTGCACCACCTCATAACTGTTCATCGTCTTATCAAATGGAGAAACCGGTTTTACCTGATAAACGTGAGCCTGCTGCGGCTGATATTGGTATAGACAAGTTTGTACAGGGCCTTGCTGGAGGGCCGGCCTTCGTGAGACGAATGGATTTTTTGTAGCAGAAGTCCTCCTCTGTTTTACCCTGCATTCGTCCAATAAAGCAAAGCCGTCGACAGTTATTTCGATAAGATCTTCCTTGGATGTCATTTTAGATGCAAGAAACAAGTTCAGATATGTAAGAAAGATTTCTTGATTGGGAGTGTATCAGCTGAAATCCCTTTATATAAGTGGTTGGAAGAAGATAAAAAGGAATTATCAGGAGTTATGGGGAAAAAAACATAAATTTGGCCACTAGCATTCAAAAGAGTGGCGATTCCTTTTGGATATATAAGGGTTGCTTTTCCTCTAAAAAGAAGGTTATTTAAAAGTGTTAAACTTAGAATATTTACTGTTATTAAGGAGTTATTAGTTATATGAGTGTCCCATAATAATAGAATCTTTATAGATATGTTCACTAACTATTGGCCACAGCATGTGACGGATTCTGTTTTCTAGAAACTAATTGACTCAAAAAGAGGTTTTGAAAGTAAACAATTTATCCTTATGGTTTTTTCTTGGCTCTGTACTATTTTGGCAGAAATGTTTTTGTGAAAGAATTAGGTTTTTGCAGATGATACTACAAGAATATAGCTATATAGTCTTCGCGTGTTCCAACTAATAAAACTCTTTGTTGCATTGCTGTCTTACTCTTATAATTTTTTTCCCATAAATTAATAAACCCTTCACTGAAATACAAAAATCATCTATATGTATCCGGTTATTATTCAAGAAGTAGCATTATAGCTAAAGTAATCAAGATCTTGATGTATATTATTTATACGTTCAGCTTATAGATCATTGTACATTTGTACTCAATGATATGTTAATTGTGAATCTGATCCCTTGCTTAAACTATTCGGATACTAACTTTTTCACTGAAGTACAGTGAAAACACTTCTTGTGGAAGAGAATGCGAAAACTTACAGTATATGTGTAGTAGAAAAAGATTCAAAACATACCGAATCTCAACATTAAGAGAACAAAACAGGGTTGTTCTTGTACTACAAATCTATGTTCGAGATGCAGAAATTAACTAAAAATGGACAACATGTAGTTACCATTCCAGCCTTCCAGTGCTCTAGAAGTTTGAAGTTTTTCTTGAAAATTTGGTCATTAGGGAATTATTATTTTTGTGAAGTAATCAGTCATATATTATCAAAAGGCCGGGATACATTCTTTTTCCAGCTCGAGTTAGCAGTTAATTTCGGAAAACAAAAACAGGTAATAAATTCATAAGGTTCTGTGAATTTATTATACTTGATTGCAGGTACTTTCTTATTTGATATTCCTAATTCATGCATGAGCGGTACAAAGAGAATGAAGGTAAAATGATAATATTCTCCATTACCTGATTTTTGTCATCCCTTAAAAATCAATGACTGTCTGAATTACAAAAAGAATTTGAATGATCTGAATTCAAGTATTGAACAAAAAAGAACCAGAAATTGCTTGCATTGCCAAGAGCTAGAACCCTGTAAATCCATTTACCACCAAAAATCCCAGTTTTTGTGGGTCAGTTCTCAGCTTCACATTTTTCTACTGTTATAATTCATTCTATTTTTAGCCATAGTTCATCACATTATCATATACCCCCCTTCACCCCTATATAATCCTAGTCACATTCTCCCAAAACATCACCTCCAAATCTGCAGGGGACCTTGAGAAATCATCTCAAAAAACCCTTGTAAATCTTGATTATCCCCCTTTATGCCAATAAAGGGATTAAAAATAAATAAATAGGCAAGATGGTTTCCAGAAAAGCATCAATCATCCTTGGTGTGGTGTTTGCCTTCGCCACGGTCGCAATCGCAGCCTCCGTGGCAGGCGTCTTAATCCACCGCCACAATGCCAACAGAAATAGCTCCAGCGATTCCTTCATGGGAAAAATCCCAGATACGCCACAAAAAGCCGTTCAATCCCTCTGTCAAAACACCTATTACCAGCAAACCTGTATAAACACCCTTTCAAAATCTTCAAACTCCTCTGATCAAATGACACTAATAAAAGATGGTTTCAAAGTTGCCATCCAAGATCTTGCTGACGCCATAGAAAAATCCTCTCCCCTCGAGAAAGCTGCCAAAGATCCCCAAACAGCCGAAGCCTACAAAACTTGTCGGAAACTTCTGGATGATTCCATGGATGACCTGAAGCTAACTTCCCAAAGGTTAGACTCATTCAACATGACCAACATCAAGCTATTTATAGACGACATTAGAACTTGGCTGGCCGGTGCATTAACATACCAAGACACATGCTTGGATTTATTTGAGGATTTAAAAGGAGAAACAAGCATGAAAATGGAGGAACTATTGAGAGAATCTCGAGAGCTCACGATCAATGGACTTGCATTGATCAATGAATTCTCCAAGCTTAACACGCCAAATGAAACAGACCAACGCAGACGGCTTCTCACTATACCAGATGATGCAATACGAAGGCTTCTGAGAGGCAAAGCAAAAAGAATTAACCCTAATGTGATTGTTGCCAAGGATGGTTCAGGAAAATACAGGACTATCAACGAAGCTTTGAGAAATATTCCCCTGAAACACGTTGGAACGTATATTATTTATATCAAGGCAGGCATATACCAAGAATATGTTACCGTTGAAAAGACAATGCGTAATGTAATGTTCGTTGGAGATGGCCCAACAAGAACCAAGATCACTGGGAACAGGAGCTTCGGTGGGGGTATAGGCACATACTCAACGGCAACCGTTGGTGAGTTTTTCATAATTTTTGTCGAACAAAAAAAAAAAAAAGAGCCAATAGCAAAAAAACTTCATACGTTGGCTAACATATAAACAATTATTTCTTTCGAAGAAAAACATGATTTTAATAGGGTAAAAATCGTCAACCCCATACCCTATAGGGTCATTTAAAAACTGCACAACAGTAATAAAAATAATAATAAATAAAATTTCCCCCAACCTTATTTGAAAATGTGTAAAGTGCCATCTGGTCAACTTTTCGGAGAATCTCTTTGTCCAAAAATTTATTTACACCGGAATATAAAACTCAAATATGGGAGTTCATCTTGACTTAACCCAATTTTACTAAGATGCCCTCTTTTCCCGGTCTTATTGTGTACTATATTCTATAAAGCATCATGATATATTTCTGATCTTGAATAAACAATTATGTAGCAATCGAAGGGGAAAATTTCATAGCCAAAGACATAGGATTCGAAAATAGCGCTGGCGCCATAAATCACCAAGCAGTCGCCCTCCGCGTCACTGCAGATCATTCCATGTTCTACAACTGCCAAATGGATGGATACCAAGACACACTCTACGTCCACAACCACCGACAATTCTACCGCGACTGCACCATTACCGGCACAATCGACTTCATCTTTGGCAACGCAGAGGCCGTCTTCCAAAACTGCAACTTATTAATCAGAAAGCCACTAGAGACCCAAAAACTTTGCATGGTCACCGCTCAAGGCCGAACGTTGGTCAACGAGACCTCAGCGATCGTTCTACAAAGATGTCGAATCTTGCCAGCTCCAGAGTACCCAGTCCACGACAAAACGTACAAGGCGTACCTGGGGCGGCCATGGAAACCGTTTTCGAAGACTATCGTTATGGATTCCGAGATAGACGGAGTGATTCAGCCCGAAGGGTGGTCACCATGGAACAATACTAATGCACATTTGAACACGTGTTGGTATGCAGAGCTGAATAACAGAGGACCTGGTGCTGATTTGAGCAGAAGAGTTAAATGGCCTGGAATTAAGAGACTTACACCTAGAGCAGCTGCGCAATACACTCCTAAACAGTATTTGGATGCTGACTTTTGGATGGCTGGTAAAGGGATACCATATGTATGAACAAGACCTGATTATATAACATTTTGAATCTGGGAATTGTTGTCTACTAATTTTATACCTGTAACACGAACTTAATTTCGTGTAGCATTTATTCTTTGTAAAACTACTGGGATTAACTTTCTGCATGTAAGGAGACACCCTCGGGTAAAGGAAAATTAAAGAAATGTTGATTTCTTTATGTATGATGATTGTGTTACATCGTCAATCAACTTTACAGGACATGGTATTAGACCCACTCAAAAAAAAAAAAAAAAAGAGAGAGACACAGAAATATGATATTATCAAATTCAATAGCACATATACTGCAGAATTTTTCTATACAAAAATATGGATTGGAACATAAAATGGCGAATTATGAAAATTAGAAATAAGACTGGCCACATTACGACAACATTTCACATTTTAAGAATTATGAATGTGAACAGAAAAAATTAAAAGTTTTTTTTTTTTTAAAACCTGTGGTTCAAGATAAAGAAATTAAAAGCTCTGATAAAAAAAAAATTAAAAGTGATTCCAAAATTTACGCAAATTTTCTTTTTTTGTCTTTCATCTATTTATTTCGAAATTTTCATTTCACCATTAATTTAACTGCATTCTCCCTTTTGCCGCTAGCATTAGCATCCCATACTTCATATTATGTTATATTTGTTATTATTATTAGTATCACGAGAAATTTTAAGATTCTGAAAATAATTTGGCAAACTTTAGACTGACGGTTATTCGCACTCTAATACTCGTAATACTATCATCGTTATCCAATGCTTTTAGCTTTGCTTCAAACAAAAGATTTTTGTAATTTCCATAATATGTACGATACATATATAAACATGTAATTTATTGAGATAACACACTACATTAAAAAAATCAGTAATCGTCAACAAAAAACAAGCATTCATCGAATACTTCAATTCACCACCATACTTCAATGAGTCATGCGTTCGGCATTGGTGCCGGATATATACATCCGAATTGTTGCAAATTGATGCACATCCATTATAACATGTCTGTAAAAAGAACCACGACATCACTATCATATTACAATTGGTAATTCTGAGTTCTGATGCACATAATAATTCAAATAACAGTACTTTTCCATGACCGTTGACTCTTGAGGAGTGTCATTATAACTTTCGTTGACAAATTGTGAGCCAATCACCATACTTCTTTTTACGAACTAAGTTTTTCTTCAATTTTACATTTTTAGTTAATTGATGACTCTCAAGCAATAATACCCGACTGAAAAACCTCATCATATTACCCTCAACTTGTATATATATATATATTATTATACTTGACGACAAGCAAGAACATTGATTTATGAGTTTTAGCTTGTATCATTGATCACTTATATCTTAGCGAGATTACTTTTTATTACAACATTTTCTAACTCTAAAGTTATAGAAAATTATATTTTTTTCTATAATTGGAAAGTATTTGAAATTCAGTTTTATTAGTTACACTTTCCAACTTTCCATTTATGGTAACTAATTAGCCGTTCATGAAATCTCAATATGTATAAATATATAGGCGTTATGTTCCTCATTGTAAATTCCTCTCATTCTCTCTCAATTTTCTTCACCAGTTTGTAATCGTCAACTCTGTATATCACATTCAATCATCAAAACAATTGTTTTCTTTTAGTGATTTAACTCGATTTATTCATTCCCATGCATGGCCACCTTTTTTCCTCTGCCTACAATTCCTATTAGCCAACCCAAATTTCACAAGAAACATAAATTGACGCTCTTCATCATCAAAAAACTCCCCCATACGATAACGTACGTATGACCTTTGCTCACAACTATTATAAATTGAAATCTTTCTACTTCCTTAATTTTCCATTCCCAAGAGTTCAACGGAGAAGCCTTAATTGTGTTGTAAAAAAAGCTCACTCTCCTTAGAAGAGCTCAAAAACAACACATTCGTACTCTCCAAAGAAAGAAAGGGGAAACACAGATCAAAAGAAAAAATGCCACTCACTAAGAAGAACAAGATCATCATCGGAGTTGCCGCCGTTGTGCTCGTGATTATTTTGATCGTCGTAATATCCGTCGTTGTCATCAAGAGCAAAAAAGCCAAAAAACCTAAAGCTTTACCAGGAGCAGCAACCGCCGCTAAAAAGGGCGCTAAGGGCGCAAAAGATGCTAAAGCTAAAAACAAAATGGCTGAGGAGGAGCTAAGTGCCACAACACGCTATCAAGACACTTTGTCAAAAAAGCCTAGCAAACGTCGTCAGTATGGATCGCCAGGACAGTAGTTAACGTTCTAGCCATCCCTCGCTCGCTCTAGTATTTTGAGATTTAATTTCTTGCAAATTTGGTCATTTTGGAATCTTAATTTTTGTAAAGTAGCCGGCCATGTATTGATCAAGGCCAGGAACATATACAAAAATATAGGTCTAATAAATTCATAGGATTCAGGGAATTTACTATACTTGATTGCAAGTAATTTTTGATTTGATATTCCTAATCCATGTATGACCATTACAAAGAGAATTCATATAAAATAACCGTAATCTACATGACCTGATTATCGTACGTCACCCCTTCGAAATCAATTACTATATATCTGAGCTAGAAATATGATATTATTGAACCGGAGGAATGGTTTATATTCAAAATGTTTTTGAGACGCCAAAGCCAAGAGCTACAACAGTGAAATTTATTTACCAAGGAAATAGTTTCTTTTCAATCTCAAAATATAATCAAAGAAAAATTAAAGGGAAAAAGAAGGGTCGTCTTCCCAGCTACCCCTCTTTTAAAATTTGTCTCACGTCGCTTGGAATGAACTTAGGCTTCTGCATATTAATGATCAAAAGTTTAAAAAAAATGGAATTTATTGTAGAGAATTTTTGTTACTTATATATGCTTAAAAATTGGATAATCATCCAAAATATGAACATTCACCATGAAATATTTTTGTTGCCATATGAAGTTATACGTATCTCGTATATCAAATATTACAAAATTCGTCAACATTTTTCTCCCAAACTTTTGGGTCCTGAATTATTAAAATGAGGAAATTTTACTCTCAGCACTTGCAAAGATAACGAGCAAAGTTTTATAGTGTAACAAAAATACATGTCAACATGAATATTATGGAACACATATATAAGTAATAAGTTAATATATATATATAGAGTATGCACAAACCAAGGTTTATATTTCCCACTCAGCGCAAGAAAAGACAGATTCGCAATTCATTAAAATCAATGCGACCAAGCGGAATAGATGGTTTTCTTGTATTCACCATCATACTTCAGTGTCACGTCATGCGTTCAACATTGCATGTTTGCATTCAAGAACTGAAGAGAAAAAATATATAACAAAGATTATTTTCGGACCGGCAAATTAAGTAGCACCCATGTAATGATTATTATTCTCTATCATACAAGAAACAATAATCAAATAGCACAATTATTTTGAAAGTTTGTATCAGCTTTTGATTAATAGCATATTAATTCATACTCTTTTTCACGGCCATACCCTTCAGGAGTGTCATTATATATATCTTTTTGGTGACAAATTGTAAGCGAATCACCGCGTTGCGGTACGAACTTACGTTTGCCTTCACTTGTAGCATTTTAGTTGATGACTCTGACGCAATAATACCGGACCGAAAACCTCATCAATTATATTCCCGTGGGCACTCTAGCAATAACATCTATTTATGAATTTCCACTTATAATATTATTGAACACATATATCTTCAGGAGATAAATGTTTCCTATTACAACATTTTCTAGGTACCGCGCGGATAATGATTATCGCTTAATTTCTCTCAAGATTAGGCATTTTTCTTTTTCTTTTTGTTTGGCCAATATTGGTCCTTTAATTAACTTCAGGGTAAGTAGCACGAGTAGTGTTTTTTTCTTCTTACCTGTAACTATAGTCATTAAGTTCAGCACATATTCTCTCTCTCTCTCTCTCTCTCTCTCTCTCTCTCTCTCTCTCTCTCTCTCTCTCTCTCTCTCTCTCTCTCTCTCTCTCTCTCTCTCTCTCTCTCTCTCTCTCTCTCTCTCTCTCTCTCTCTCTCTCTCTCTCTCTCTCTCTCTCTCTCTCTCTCTCTCTTATTTTTGTAATATTTTATTTTAGAACTTGCAAATATAGTCTTTTATATTCATTTGTTATCCATATTACGTTTATTTCTTTAATTTATCATTAATATATCTTGGTGAATCTACTATAATTGCCAAATAAGATATTATTAAAACTTTTTAGATACAATATATTGGAAAGTGATACTCATTTCACCAGTACTCCAAAAAGTAAAGAAAAATGAAAAATCATTTTTTTTTTTAATTTGTCACCAGATTATAGTACAGGAGAACCTAAGACTTGCAAAAAAAAAAGAAAAAAACGCAAAACATATATATATATATTATTTTGTCACGTATAATTAAATTTCTTTCTACTATAAAATTAAGAAATACAGGAGGGGTTAACCTCATAAATCCATTTCTTTGATGAATTCTCACCTTCGAAAACAATTATATCTATCAAACAAATTCAATCGTCCACCATTCATTCCTCTGCATGGCTTAACCTTTATTTTATTTCCCCCTGCCTACAATCCCGACTAGCCTTCCGTTGTCCACGGAATTATTAACCTTACAAAAATCCCTAACCAATTTCATAATACATTAAGTTAACGGTCCTCATTATCAAACAAGAATCCCCCATACACTAACTTAATTATGACCTTTGTTCACAACTATATATAGAATATTTCAACGTCTCAAATCTTCATTCCCAGAGTTCATAGGGGAATTCTGTGTTGTGAAAACTCACACTCCCCTCAGACCTATATTGATAATCTGATCTAAGGAAAAAAAAAGGGAGACAATATTTTCTCAAAAATAATGGCACTCACTAAGAAAAAGAAGATCATGATCGGCGTCGCGGCCGTCGTGCTCTTGCTTATATTAATCGTCATAGTATCGGTCGTTGTGACCAAGAAACAAAAAGAAAAAGCTAAAGCAGCCCAACTCGCAAAGGGTGGTAATGGCGCAAAAGACATTACAGCCAAAAATAAAATGGTGGAGCAGCTTTGCGCCCCGACAAGCTACCAAGAAACGTGCCAAAAAAGCCTAGCAAACGTCGACAGCACGGATCCTAAGGTTTTCATAAAGGCGGCCTTTGATGCGGCGGAGAAAAACTTAGGTGACGCTATAAAGAACTCATCGGTAATTCAAGCGGCCGCAACGGATCCAAACACGAAAGGGGCGTTTGAGGTGTGCAAAGAAGTTCTGGGGAACTCCGTTAGTGATCTGAAAAGGTCGTTGGAGAAAGTTGATCAAATTGATGATAAGGCCGTTGAGAAATATATCTTAGATCTCAAGACATGGCTAAGTGGTGCAATTTCCAACCAGCAAGCATGTATTGATGCCTTTGAGGAGACCACAGGTAAATGTCAACATTCTTCAAAATCGTGAAGATTCTAACATGCATGGGGTTATTTTTGTTACAGATTATATATAAACTAATAAATAAATTAATAAATGTCAAGTTTCACCAATTTAACATGGTAGAGGTTAAGACAAGAAAGAAATTTGGGTTCACATCCGTCATCTTCAGCATCAGAAAATGTTCGATTTACAGTCTATAAATAAGATAACATATCGTAAATTAAATATAGTTAATAAATATCAAATCATCTTTATAAGCAAACTCGTCCTAAATGTTTATGTCCGCAGGTGACACAGGAGAGAAGATGAAACAGTTGCTAAAAACGGCAGCTGAATTATCTAGCAACGGCCTAGCAATGATGGACGAGCTCAAACGTTTCTACACCGAAATGATGGGAAGCGACGCCACCAGCCGTCGTCTCCTCACCGAGGCAGAAAGATACTTATATGAATTAACCCCACCCATGGACTACGAACGTGGCCCGGAAGCCCCTGCAAGATTATTGTGGGACTTAAGCTCCCCGTGGGACTACGAACGTCCCCCCGAAGCCCCTGCTGCTGGCAACCTTAACTTGCCGAAACTATCCGATACCGATGTTCTTCCTCCTCCTCTTCCAAATTTCGTCAGCAAGACGGCACGACGTCTCATGGCGGCCCCACCAGCGTCAATTAAACCGGATGTGGTGGTGGCACAAGACGGAAGTGGAAAATACAAGACCCTTTCGGACGTTTTCAAGTACGAAAAACCGACAGCGAATGGCAAAACTTACGTCATTTACATGAAGGCTGGTGTGTACGACGATTATGTTACGGTTCCAGCTGAGTTTAAGAATGTTTTGTTGATGGGTGATGGACCAACCAAGACTAAGATCACGGGGGACAAAAACCAAGTCGATGGTGTTAATACATATTTTACCGCCACACTCGGTGAGTCATCACTTCATTATTACTAATCACGTCTTTCTAACTAGATCTCGATATTATATAATTAATCATGAAATTAATTTGGTCTCAAAGATTTTATAGCCTTAAATTGCTGAGGAAGTTGAGATAAAACTTGATATTTAAATTGACAATTTTCATTACGTTAGTCATAACCTAATTTAAGAGAAATGATCGCTAGAAATCATTGGGACCACAAATGAGCCTTAATACAAAAGATTGTTTGTTAGTCACACAATCCATAAATACTCACTCTTTTATGTACCCTTCTATCTGATGCAATGCAGCTGTGGATGCCGACGACTTCATGGCTAAGGACATCGGCATAGAAAACACGGCCGGACCTACAAAGAAGCAAGCTGTAGCCCTCCGTGTCTCCGGTGACAAAGCTGTGTTCCAAAACGTTCGTATCGACGGGTTCCAAGACACCCTCTGCGCACACGCCTACCGCCAATTCTACCGCGACTGTAACATCTCGGGCACCGTTGACTTCATCTTTGGCGACGCCCTGGCCTTGTTCCAACACTGCCGCTTTGTCGTCCGCAAGCCGGAAGACGGGCAAAACTGCATGGTCACCGCACAAGGGCGCGTGGATCCCAAGAGTGTTAGCGGCATAGTTATCCAGAACGGTGACATTGTCTCCGAACCCGATTTTGCCGAGGCGAACCCTCCTGGAAAGGCCTATTTGGGACGTCCATGGAAGATTCACTCGAAGACAATTATAATGAGCACAAACATTGAAGGGTTTATTGATCCTGAGGGTTGGTCACCATGGAAGGGTACATTTGGGTTGGACACATCGTATTATGGTGAGTTTAAGAACCGTGGGGCTGGGTCGGATTTGAGTAAGAGGGTTAAGTGGAAGGCCATTCAGCATATGACTCCACAATTGGCTGAGACTTTCACCGCAGGGAAATTGTTCGGAGCCGATCAAGCCTGGATTCAAAAAACTGGAGTTCCATATTATACCGGCATGAACCCCTAATTAACCTTTATCAGTATATATCTTGTGCTGATGATTTATATATATATATATATACATACTAGCAAGCTTATAGGATCGCGTGTAAAATTTTGAAGTATTTAAAAAGATACTTGAATTGTAACGGGTTACTCTTATCAATAAAAGAAATTCATACCTTGCTCATTTTTGTGCACTCTTATTAAATTAGAATGCCTAAAACAATTATGTAACTATCGAATCTAACGAAGATGACCAATATAAATACAAGCATCTCTAACATAAATTAAGATATATTTATCCGTAGCAAGACGAAGAAAAGGCCTCTTATGGTAAATCAGAAAGAATAAAATTTTCCGAGGAAGCCTAAATAGTCGTTATAAAATCCATCGTTGTTTGCTTTTGAATAAAAAAAATATATCAAATTTTATGTATAATTTAGCGTATTTTTTCTTCACAGTGCTTAAAAGTAATTCTACTATGTCATGGATCATAGCATAGAATAAAATTTCAATTAACGTGTAAAATTCTCCACAGTTGATTTGCTTCTACAGTTATTAGCTTACATCTTTAAATAAAAGTCTGGAATAAAACACTAAATCAAATTTAACATCTTTAAATAAAAGTCTGAAATAAAACACTAGATTTATATGGGACTTCCACATATGCTTATAGACATAAAACAATAGTTTAGTTTAAAATATCAGGCCATTAATAGTTTAATACATATATAGAAGTTAGAATACTCTGAATTTTTCCAAGATTAATTAAGATTTTCAGAACTGTTTTAAGGAAAAAGAGCGATTGTGAATTTCTAGGGGTCGTCGATTGGTGCACTGTAGCCCCCCCCCCCCCCCCCCCCCTGCTGCCACGTGTACCACAACTCGGGGAATTCGTGCAGGAAGAGGATTGTTGGGCCTTCGCCTAGTTGGGCTACGTGAATGTTGAGCCCACTCACGGGGCTCGATCTTGTCCATAATATTGTTTTGTGATTTAGGAAAGGAAGGTCTAAGACTCTGGAGCCAAGATTCTAGTTAAGTCGTTTGATGCATATCTTTTCTTAATGTTTGAATCAATGATGCCCACGAGGAATTGACTGTTACAATTACAAATTACAATGTCGTTTTAATTGTTTTGACTTGTACGAGATCTGTTTTGACTGACTTTGCTGATATCCTACGATTATTTTCATTATTATAACTCTTTTATTATGTTCTATGCAGAGTTTAGCCGTGGATTTGCTACTTTCAGCCAGTATCCACTTATTCCTAATTATTTGCGCAGTTAGTATGCTTCCTACTTTCTATTTGTTTTTTGTATTAATTATTTGTAGCTTTATTATCTGCTTATTTGTCAACGTTACATTGCTTACTAAAATGCAAAACAGTTAATAGAAGGAAAAACGAAAGAAAAGAAAAACCTAGAAAGGCACTATATAATAAAGGGAGAATTACACAAACACCCCCTGAGATAACAAAATGGCGAAAATCCCTTGACAATAACAATGGTCCATTGATACAGGCGTGTGAGCAGGAAAAAGATTAGTGACAGGAATGCATCTTATTTGTAATAGGCGAGGATTTGGCAATTTACCTCCCTGTGTTATGCTAATTTGGCAATTTACCTCCCTATAAAAAATAAATAGGCAAATTACCCCCTGTAATTTAAAGATTTGGTAAATTACCTCCTTATATAGGGAGCTGTAGTCCACTTGCTCAAATTTGAGAGCGGGGATGATTTTTTTAAGCTAAAAAAGACAATTATACTCTTTCTTTCTAAAAAATTATGTAAATTTCTGGTTTAGTACTTTAACTGGTTTTAAAACATACAAAAATTAAAACTAAAATTTAAAAATAAGTTATGATTTCGTAATATGTATGTTTTATAATATTTTTCATACTTTTACTTATAATCTTTTAAAGAAAGATTATAATCAAATTTGAAATTACAGAAAAGAAAATATTAGAAATAACAAGGGTATTATGGTCATTAAGCATGAAAAATACACTAAAATTTTTACAGGGAGGTGGTGTGCCAATTTTTAAAATTATAGGGAGGTAATTTGCCTATTTATTTTTCACACGAATAGATAATTTGACATATAAATTGCCAAAAACCCTTTGTAAGTAGTAAAATGATTATGTTAATCACAAGAAGAAAAAGACAAAATTGGATTTGCAGATCTCAACACCCATGTGCAACTCAGACTGTTAATATTCAATATTTTGGCTGTTAATGGCCCACCATTGCTCATTATTAGATTCTTAATTATTAAATGCTAGCTTTAATCTTTTTTATGACGACGGAACTTGCAGTTATTATTCTCAGGTTGAATATTGGAGAATCCTTCATTAACCTGCAAACTTCACCATGTTAATTAAGTTTCTATATAGTGTTAGTTTTTCAAAATGCAGTATCTTTTTATATAATTTGGTTTGTTAAGTAAAAGTACCGTCATATATAATTTTTCTATTGACCGAGCTAGATTTATTTCTTATTTCTTCTTAACTTCCCCGAAGAGTTATGCATGTAATACTGAGTAATTTGCTATTATTGTTAGCAATCATTTTTTACACACAAAACATTAGAGTCGTAAGAAGTCATGAGTGAAGTGTGCATAGTTATAAAATAATATTTGTTCTAGTTCATATTTCTTTTTTCTTATGGAAATTAAGATTAAATATTCCACTATATCACGTACATATTGACAAAAAAATAAATCAAGTTTCTTTCACAGACAACTATAATAAATGTTCATGTGCTATGGAATTGTGGTCAACAAAAATCTGTTTGAACTATAGTTGAAATATTAATGTTTTGTGAAAAAAAAAGGAAAATCCTTGGATATGAGATCATGAGTTTGGCAGGCATATTTAACAGTAACTAGTCTGGTTTCCACGTGCTCCTGGAAACCCTGTCTTGGTCTCTGTTCCCTCCCATAGTTTCTTCCTTCCTCTGCATTCAATGTCATAATATCAATAATAATATCAAAATCGATTTTTTTCATCTGGGGTTGCAAGATTTTGGCATAAAAATCAAATCTTTGATCTGGGATTTTTGAGAAATGGTAATGGAAATAGTTCATGAAGATAATGGAGAAGGCAACATGCAACAATGCATAAACCACCCTTACAGAAACAGCTCCCCAGGTGGGATTTGCGCTTTATGCCTTCAAGAAAAACTCGGCAAACTTGTTTCTTCTTCATTCCCAGTTGCTGTTTTCCCTTCTACTTCTTCTTCTGCATCTCCTTCACCTTCTGTTAGATCTGATTTTAACACCCTTCAAATCCACCACCACCACCACCCTGCTTCTTCAAACTCACAGACTCAAGCCAATAATGAATATAACCACCACCACCACCACAAGTACTACACAAAAGGGTCAAAACTCCCCTTTGTTTTGACACACAAGAAAGAGAAAAAGGTCACAACAACAACAGATTCAACCAGCATTGCTTTTAAGAGAAGCAAGTCCACCACAGCTTCAAGAAGAGGAGGTGGTACTATGCATTTCTTGCATGATAACTATTCTCAAGACTACAGTCCTAATAGAAGAGGGTTCTGGTCATTTCTCTACTTATCAAAGCACTCAACTGCCAAGAAAAATGATAAGCACTACAAAGATTTCAACTTTGGTTTAACCACACCTAGTTCTGTTGGATCCACAAAGAAAAGACAAGATTTTGTTGTTGTGGAGGATGAGGAGGAGGAGGTAAATGGCAGCCCTGATAATCAGACTGCATTGAGCAGAAAAGTGTCAAGATCTAGATCTGTTGGTTGTGGGAGTAGAAGCTTCTCAGGTGAATTCTTTGAGAGGATTTCAACTGGCTTTGGTGATTGTGCTCTCAGAAGAGTTGAGTCTCAAAGAGAAGGGAAGCCTAAAATGCATAGGAGGACTAATGGCCAAGATTGCATTAAAGAAAGAGTTAAATGTGGTGGGATCTTTAGTGGTTTTATGATCACTTCATCTTCTTCTTCTTTAATTGAGGGTACTACTAATAATGTTAATGGGAAAGAAATCTCAGCCGTTCATTCATCAATGAGGCATCTTTCTCATGGCAGGAGTAGAAGTTGGGGATGGGCATTAGCAAGTCCTATGAGAGCTTTTGCTAAGCAATCCGCTGGGAAAAGGGAGGGGAGTTCGAGCAAGAATGTCACACCAAACTTGGCTGCAATTCCATCTTTATTGGCTGTGAGTGGTTGAAGAATAAGGCTTGGATTCGATGAGTAAATTAGTTGTTACTATATTACATTTTTTTGCATTTTTAGTTGTGTTTGATACTCTGTTTTGTGGAGATGTTCAATCATTGTTGGTGCAGTTATTTACCACTTGAGATGTTAGTGTTATTTGATTTGTGTATTGTAGTTTGAGCTGTTCTTTATGTGTAGAGTTTGTATGAGGATGTGGATTATATTGAAGTTACATTTTTTGTATTTTGATGTGATGCCAGTATGAGGTTGATGTAAGATTGAGGAACAAATGGATCCTTTTGAAATTTTATTGGTTGTTTGACATGTTCCAGCATAAAATACCTCAGTTGGATCAAGATCTACAAGTTCTTGATTCTTTGGATGCTCATATAATTTAGTTTGCCCATGGAAACTTTTGGAGTAGAATTTTCTTTTTCCTTTCAACTATCATTTAGTGGGCAATTTGGGAGTACTTGAGGTAAAAAGTTAAATCTCTTTCTTTCACACACACTCTCTGTGGGTGTATATATGCATATAATAATTGTAGAAAATGAATGTCCATTGCTTCTACTTTTAAAAGGTTTTTGATTGGAGCAGTTGAGAGCCTTAATTTTTTCATTGAATCAAAAAGTTTTCTAAAGATTCTTGATATGATTGTTGACTTTATGCATGGTTGTGTAATAAAACTTTCCATGCATAAGATTTGGACTTATGGGGGTAAGATTCAGATGATGTCTGAATCAAGGAGTCTCTTGTAGTTTTTGTGCTGCCATTTGAGTTGGCAAAGATTAAAATAAAGGATGTATCACATGTCACTAGCAGGGCATGTGCTAGGTCCCATTGCCTTTCTCCAATCATTCTGAAACAAATGTAACGAAATTAAATACAAAAGAAAAATCACATTCAAGTTTAGATCAGTCAAAGAATTGCACATGTTTGATAGATAAGGACACATTTGAAAGGTCTTAATCTATACTCAGGTGGAATCTCAAGCTTATCTAGCATTGACTAAGCACCATATACCACCACACACAACTCTTCGCTGAATATAATAGATTTCTTTTAGGACTATCTTTTTCCGGTGAATAACTATTATAACTCTCAAAGTTCCATTCTGTAATAGTTAAAAACATATTTGTGTCTCCGAAAAATTAAAAATAATTGCTTGATTCGTGACATGAACTATAAAATAAAACTTCATACGTTGTCATGCTGCTATCAAAAGGATAATCAGAAATTTCTTTTGAAAAATCTTAAAGAATTGAATCATGCACTAATTATAAAGACTTCTTAAAGTTTGAATAAATTCAAAGATACTTTAAAAAAAATAAAAAAAAAATCAGCGAGTACTTTTTTTTTCGAACTTTAGGTGATGTCTTCTTAAACTATTTAATCAAAAAATAGTATAAAACCATCTTAAAGTGACCGAGGTTTTTTCTCCAATCAAATAAATTATTTCCAGCTTGTAATAATTTATAAGTGGAAACTACAGACAACCATATGATAGTAATAAAAGCAGTGCAGAAAACAGAATGAAGATGGGGACTTATGAGGAGGGATAATAGGACAGAGATGCAAAAAGACACGAGGGAAAGGACTTGTCTTGGGAAACTCCATGGGATAGCACAGAACTAACTAATATTACCAAACTGGATTTGTACTTCTTTGGAACCCCACAAAACTAAACTAAGATACCATTCATATGAATTGGACAAATAAGATATTTTCATGTTTAAGGGCCCTCAATTTGAGATATTTTGTTTGGGGATAACTTCACCAAATTTGTTTTAATTCTTCTTTTGTGGATATTTCTATCTACTTCCCGAAGTTTCAATCTAATTATAAAAGCTTCCCATAATTGATACATCCCCCTAAATTCTAGAAATATGAAAAACGTGAGACCTATTTAGATTTTTTTTAAAAAAAAAAATTCATGCCATGTCTCTATAGTTACTTTTTGGCATTTCAAGTTGTATATTTGTAACTAAAAGTAAGAGATATTTTTGTGACCTGCCATAATCTCAGGGGCTAATGTGATTACCTATCCACTTGTGGGAAGAAGCCCAAGCAGCAAGATTATTGCGCTGTAAAATTGTTTATACAAAGACAAAACTTGAATTTCCAGTTAGACCAACATGCCCAAAACCGCCTACTCTCACAAACATAACCCCTCGAACTCCAGCCCGTGCATTGAAGGGGATTATTAATGAAGTCGATCAAGTCAAGGCAATCCGACTCAAGTGATCTTTGGCTTTTTGAGTTGACTTGCCAAAAAAAAAAAAAAAAAACATGTAGAAGTGCCCTCTCTTTAGCCATAGTTGGATCCAACTTCCAAGCATGGAAAAGAATTTGTAGCAGCCCACGAAATAGACCCATTGGCAGTCCTCCAAATCAAACTTGAGTGAGATCGGTGATCTTTGTAGGAAGCATCTATATTAAACCTAAGACAACCAGCTTTAGGCTTTAGCCCATCCAAGGGAGAAACATCTCCTCGAGATTCTTGAAATAATATTTGAGCCTGGGTATGCTCATTCATTTAATTATGTTATTCATCAGTTCTTACTTGTCTTTGGACATCAAAATCCTAAAACTTGCACGTGGTTAGACTGATTCAGTTGACGGCCTGAGCTCACCAAATCACTCAACTATGTTTATAACAAGTGAACATCTGTTTGGAGTCTTGGTAAAGAAAAATGTACTCACTTCGAAGTGCAAACATACTTTTCATGTTTTTGCATCACTTATTCTTTTGCTCGTCCAAAACAAATTAGAAAAGTTAAAATTCAAAAGATGTTTATATAATTATTCAAAAATAGTAAAGATGTTTCTATAAGGCCAAATGTAATTATCCCCTGACAATGAATTTCATAGCAGAAGTCTTCTCGTGGCAAACTAAAGCACAAATCCAACTGAAGCCAGAGCTGGTTAGCGGGCAACTTTGTAGAGAAATAAGCAAAACATCGCCACCACTGAAACAAACACAACACCTCCACTTCCCCTCCAAGGAGGAACGGGCGGGGACTCTATCCTCGAAAGAAACTTCTTGATAGCATCGTAATCATCAGCATCAAAAAGAAACTTCATGATATTACCATCATCATCGTGATCATCAAGAAACTTCATATCATCATTACCGTCATCCTCATCGTCATCATTATCAACGTCAATCGTGTCATCATCAGTGTTGGAATCGATGTCCGTGTCAGCATCAGCGTCTATTCTTACAGGTTCCCCGTCCACCCAAATACGAAGGCCATCATTCTCGAGACTCTGTTGTTCCTTCAGTATTTTCTTTGCCGAGGTGGCGGAGGAACTGCTGCAAGCTCCCAACGTTATCGATTGAAGTGTTTCTATATATCCAATGTCAGATGGAATCTTCTTCAGTCTTTTCATAAATCTAAGAACAAGGTGTTCGAGGCGTGGGAAATGGCTACTCTCTGCTGTCCAGTGCACCAAACTACCATCATTAATTTCTAAGAATTTCAAGCTGAGGAACTGTCCTTCAACTGGTTCCCACTTATTTCCCACAAAGCAATCTGTCAATAACAGCTTTTCAAGATTAGGCAACAATCCAATCTTTGTTTTAATGTCTTCCCATCTGAGAGTACAATAGAACAAAGCCAACTTCTTGAGTGACAGAGGAAATTTAAGGTTGTTGAGCAAATCTTGCCGAGTAGTCCAGTTTCTTGAAGGTGGAAAACCGCATTTTAGTATCTGGAGTTTTTGCAGACGAGAAAGATTGTGGAGGCAGTAATGCGACAACGCTTTTTTAGGTTTCCTCCAATTTGAAATTTTCAACTTCTTGATATTGGGGATCTTTCGGATAACATCTTCTGTACACTTGAAATGCATTACGTATGAGAGTGTCTGCAGATTTTCCAACACAACGCCATGATCATCTTGTCCATTCGTTTGACGTCCACCCGTAGGTTTAGGAAGATGAACTGCTTGAATCATCAGGTGTCTGAGTTGTGGGATCTCCCAAATCTCAGGAGGTGCATTAATTTCCAACCTTTTTGTTTTAAGAGATATGGTTTGTAGATTCCAAAGCTCACATATGGAAGATGGAAGTCTGAAAGTACTCAAACAAATATAAGAATTAAGGTATCGAGAGTTAAGTAATTGCAATATAACTTCTTCCGAATATACATCAACCACGTTCAATACCCTGAGCAATAAAAAATTCAGTGACAGTGGCAAATCCAATTTAAGATTGCATGTCAACGAACGGGGAAGTAATGCTGATTGCAAAACATCAGAAACTGGACGGGGCTGTTTCTCGAGTGAAGTACTACTACCCTGGATGACAATCCGTCGCAGTTGGTTCTTTATGCCTTGTGAAGTATCAGGATCATGCGCATTGGTGGCATAAAGAAACCTCTCATTTCGAGCTTCCCTCAAACATAAATCCCTCAACAAATCATGAATTCTGCACCTTTTTAATTTCCCAGTGGATCCCAACTTTGAAACAAATACAAGATTTCTGTCAGTAAGATCTTTCAAGAAATCCTCTGCTACCTCCTCCAAGCTTTTGACGTTGTCTGGTCTCAAAAATCCTTCAGCCACCCATAATTTGGTAAGCTGAGAGACATGAATCTCATAATCCTCTGGAAACACTCCGAAATAAAGAAAGCATGGCTTCAAATAAATAGGCAAGTGACTGTAACTCAGAGATAAAATGTTCAAACAATGCTCATCATCCTCCAAAGCTATAGTTGTGTGTATAGCTTCGGCAATACGCTCCCAATATTTTAGTGTCTTAGTTTTCGCGAGTAGTCCTCCAATCACCACAATTGATAGAGGGAGTCCTCTGCACTTTTCTGCAATCTTTTTTCCAATTTCGTCCAATTCAGGAGGGCAACAATCTTGAGGGAATACTTTGCTACAAAGGAAACTCCAACTTTTATTTTCATTTAGAAGATTCATCTTATAAGGATTAGAAGAAGTAACATCAGTAGCCACATAAGATAGTCTAGTAGTTATCATGATTCGGCTACCATTGTTGCCTTTCGGAAGGAATAATTTTAACTTATCCCAGGCCTCCATACTCCACAAATCATCCATAACAATCAAGTACTTTCTTCCTGACAAATGTTTGTATAATCTTTCTCCTAACAGATGATTTTCATTACTTTCTTGTTCAATTTGACCAGTGATCTCACGTAAAAGACCTAACAACAATTCTTGCACATTATATTCTTGAGACACTGTAATCCAACCACGAATGTCAAAGCTTTCCTTAATAAGGGAATTGTCATAAACATACTTAGCAAGTGTAGTCTTACCAATGCCGCCCATACCCGTGATTGAAATAATTTGGCGATCAGATTGTTGTTCGGAAGTGAGTTCATCCATAATCTGAATTGCATCGTCATCAAATATCACCACAGGCTCCTCAACAATGGGAGGCCTTGATGAGTCAACATGCTCTAAATCTCTGGGCTGCTGATCTCTAAGTTCATTCTTTTCTTTAATCTTCGCCGCGTCTTTCATGATGGGATTCATCTGTTCTATCAGTTTCTCCAGTTCACGAGAGAAGCATTGGGAACTTGGTTTGCCAGAATTTGTGGATCTAGCATGAATGCCATCCACAATATGCGTTTCAATGATATCTTCTGCCGCATGAGTTGCATCCGCGATTCGCTGTTCCAAAACTTTTGATTCTTTGCAACCTTCATGAGAAAAACTTTCCAGAAAGTCTTGCAAGAAACTAACTTTTTGCCGAAGAGATTCAAGTTGACTCTGTTGTTCATCAAGAAAAACTGATCGGCGAGCATGGTAGTAGAGCTGGATCTGCTCCATAAGATGCATAAGAGAAACTACACCAGCATAGGCCGCCGCCATCTCTCATGCAAAGATACTACTTCAAATTTCGGGAAATTGCAGTGACAGATTATGAAACTATCGAGTATAACTGTATAAGTGAATGGAACTTGATGAGAAGATCACTAGGTAAACCAATAAAGCAGATTTAATTATTTAAAGTGTTGAAACTTGAAAGTATACATTAGAAGCAGTATTTTATTGCTAATTATTATTTATGATTAGTTTATCAAGTGCATGATGCTACACACCTTGACTCTAAAATTTTAAAAATAATTGCAGTCATTTGTGTAGCTTGCTTGCGTACTACAACGTTCATAAATTCAACTGTCGGTGCAGAAAATAATGTTATACTAAATATTTGAGACGGATGAACAATTGAACATAACCTTGAAAGACGCACCTTGATGTATAAATTAACATAGCCTTTTAAAATAATAAAAAAGGCACCTTGGTGTGCACAAACAGGCTGGCTATTAAATTCAGCCAAAGGGGCCCATTCAATTAATCTATCTTTTTCATGCTATAGGTTTATGCCATCTTACTGTAGAGAATCTTTTTTCATTTAAGGAACTTATAATCATTAGAATGCGATAGCAGATCTACAGATTCTTGAAATTACGTATTAATTCATACGATTTTAATTTTATTGGAGAAAATTGAACGCTATCAATATTTTCTTCTTTAAATTAGTACCGTCTATTTTTTTCGAGGAAAAGAAAGCCATGAACTTGTCTACCCTCGGACATCTTCTTCTCCATTATTTGACTAACTTTTGTTTACGTTCCTTTTCTTTCTTGGTTTAAACGAAAGCAATCACGACCATGTTGTTTTGCAGAAAACAAACAGCCACATATTCCAACTCAATCAGCAAACTTGAAAAACTTTAATGTAATGCTGCACCGAGCAAATAACCATAATAGATAAAAAAAATGCACTTTAATCTTCAGATAGTAAAGCACAGGCATGAAGACAAGAATAAAGATAGTTTGAGCAAATTAGTAATTGAAACATAGAAAAACAATCAGAAGATATATACTCACTGGGGTGTTCAAATTTGTGGATTGCTTGAGCATCAGAATGCACAGTAAAACACATAGGACGTCAAAATCGTTCCTGAAACTGAAAAAGAGTAAACTGCCAAATAAAAGAAACGAGAAAGAAGAACGAAATATAGCGGTATAGAATCAAATACAAATTTCAAAATTATGTACCAACCATGGAGGAGTGAGGACAAGAAGATACTAGAATGTCAAGTGACCTTAAGAACAATCAATACAGTGATAGAGAAAAGACCAGCATATATGTATTTTCACTAAAACTCCTAGGTCCATCATACACTCAACTCATACACAAATCCCAACTCCAGTAACCCACAGTATATATTTCATATTTACAAGGAAAAACAATCTGCAGGTAATTCATTCATTCTAAAATATTAACCTGCAGTGAAACAAATAAATATTGGAAAAATCCCAGTGTGAAAATACAACCTCAATCATAAAAGGATTTCGAACTTTTCATGGAAACAAAACCTCTGCTCATTTGACATTCAAGACATACGATGCAGCGGAAATCTTTAATCAATGGAAAGTTCTTCCCCCAAAATTTTTGCGGCAATATTCAATTGAAAAATTTGGGCTTGCAATTTAGAATGAGAACTCATAGTAAGTTTCACCTAATTGTTTTCAGAATCAATAGGTGGTGGTAATGATATGGCAGCAACTGCCCCAATATGCCCATCAAACCTTGCAACACTTTCCTGGAACAGAAAAAGAAACTCGGGTCACTTGATGATTCAAAAAAAATACAGGCTGATTAAAAAAAAAATTTAAGAAATAAATCACAAACCCAAAATAAAGCAGAGGACCCTGACATTTTACATCCCAAATCTTAACAAGATCTCCAGATGTCCCAGTACCAAGAATGAGACCATCAGGATGAAAGGCTGCAGATGTGTAACCATCCGAAGATCCTGTAGTGTCTTCCACCTGCAAAACCTCAATATTAACTATCAAGAGGGATAAACATTATTAATCAGTATATATTTGTATACAACATAAAAACAGAGTAAGGACCTTAAGAATATGCCTACAATTATAGTTTCCATCTTCAAATCCTTGCAACACACAAACTGTCTGGAAATAGCAGAATAATAAACCCAATATGTGTCAAACAGCTGAAGTCAAGGTGTAGTTAATAAAGGAGAACATTATAAACCGGTACATCTATGGCATGTAAAAACACAACGAAGCTTTATATAAAGATGAAAGTGTAAAAATAGCAAATCTCATCAATATAGATAAAACTCGACATTTACTCAATACAGAAACTTAGAGCATACACAATTCCGTGGGAGCAGTCCAATAACGCATACCTCTTTTAACACTCCTCACCAATACTTTCATCATCTTACCTCATCCACTTCCAAACTATCAAAGAATTAGTAGTGAAATGGAAAACTAATGCTTTCTATCACAATACGTATTAATAATTATAGCTAATCAAACTAATAAGAGCATATTATGCATCAGTACGCATGTTTGCAAACAGTCACGTTAACCCACAAGTTCAATAAACAATTCAAGAAAAAGGAAAGAGTTCAACAAACATGCTCAAACTTCACACAAATTGCTCAATATCTGCATCTGAGTGGAACTTATATGTTATACAATCACATGATTAATTGAATTGAAGTCTATAATTAGACCAAGTGTGACCATACATACATCATAGATCATCCCAGAATTGCGAAGGGCTAATCCTATAATAAATTTCTCTGGATCAGCAGAGCAGCACCCTCATAACTCACAGCCTGCATTCGACAAAACAAAAATTGGATTAGTTCCAAAAATTATCCATTTTCAACCAACCACCATCAAACAAGATCATGAATCAAGAAGCCAAAAGGGACAAAACAACCCAAGAAGAAGGCAGAGAGCAGCAGTCGTACTAATTTGTGGAGGTTGATATATGGAAGACAACAACCTAGAGACCATGATCTCAACGAGAACTGCGCATGAAACAATAAAAATAAGTAGATTAGCAGGAAATAGAAGAAATTAATGCAAGACAACACGGACGGCCAAAGGAAAAGAGAAATAACCACTCAACCAAGTAAGAAATTACACTGTACGTCTTCTTTCCACGAGGGAGGTTCGGGTTTGGACGGCCTGCCTGCGGGGGAACATACAAACGCAGTTCAGGAAGAAGTATAGGAAGTAGACAGACAAATTCGACTCTATATATATCAACAGTACAGGACCGTATTTTCACGTCCATATATGATCGCCAAAGAAAGTGGAAGCAAAACCAAACTACCATCAAACATAAAAAGACACCGGACAATATGTTTTCAGTGACGGTGCAGCACAATAAGATAAACAATGATTGGTGACCGATCAGCACAGTACCCTTTGGCCACTAGTGGAAGAAGGTGTGATGTATGCATTACCTATAACAAAATGCAAATGAGGAATTCATTTAACAAAGCAACACGCCTTGGGTAGACATTAATTTAGATTGACGAATGCTGAGAGAAAAGACGAATTCTCAAAGTACAAGAGAACTGACCAGGATGATTTTCAACAAAATAATTTCATACGAAAGAGGAAATACATGATGCTCAAGCAACAATGCAGGTGATCATTCATCAATTGATACTCAAAAATATACCTATGTGTTATAATTCCATAATCTCATCTCAGTCTCCGCGTTTTTGGGATTTTGAACAGTAAGTGAAAATTTATAGGGAAAGATCGTTGAGGTTGCAAATGATATCGATGCAGACGGCATAGTTTACACCAATCTTGGATGTGGGACCCAGGGTGTCCGTTCAGGAGGAAACACTCCAATCTTGGATGTGATATCACAAAATTTTGCATTATGTTTGAATTTGAGAATATCATGAAGTTTGAAATATATATATAGGTTTAATTGTTCGAATAACTCAACGACTATCTGGTTAACAATTTATTTGAGTGCAAAACGATTTTGACTTCTGTATACGAAAAAGATTACTTTCAGGGGAGTGGTTGATATACGTAAAAGGGACAAAACAACCCAACAAGAAAGTCAGAGAGCAGCAGTCATACTAAGTTTGTGGAGGTTGAAATATGGAAGACAACAACCTAGAGACCATGATCTCAACAAGAACTGCACAAGAAACAATAAATTAGCAGGAAATAGAAGAAACTAATGCAAGAAAGACAACACGGATGGTCAAAGGAAAAGAGAAATAACCAGGAACAAGTATAGGGTTAAAATTGAAAGGGGGATTTTGATGGATTAGGAAAGGGGGATTTTGATGAATTAGGGTTAAAGGGGATTTTGAGGAATTAGGGCTTTATTTTAAGGAGAGTGAATTCGATTTCCCGCGCCATTGGAGAAGAGAGAGTGTGTGTGTTGGAGCCAACGGATAGTTTGACCGGGTGAGAAATTATTAGGCACCGCGTGTAAATCTTGCTTTGGCGGTGGAATTTCTTCTGTCAAATAGTATATATAAAAACTGGGCTTGTGCACACAATACTGGGCCGTCATTGGGCTTTTATAATGCCTCTCTCATATAATGTTGTTGAAAAGGCCCACGTTTAATAACTGATTCTATTTTATTTAAAAATTATTACAAGACCAAAAAAAGGTTTTAATAATTCAAAATCAAAATCAAGAAAATAACATCTTTTTAGATACCATCATAGAACGTAAAGAGAGAAGAGTTTTCTACTTCTGAAAAACTTTTTAAATTAGCATAGAGAATAAAGTGAGTTTTCTTAAGCTTCAAAATAGAAGAAAAAAAAAACATTATTTTTGAATTAGCATATATATTTAATATGCCTTGTTCAAGAGAGAATAAAGAGTTTTCATGTTCTTTAAAGAATAATAGTATGATCAACAATTTATTTGGGAACCTATGCTATTCTTATTCCTAAAGAACCAGTTATTATGGGACAAGATTTCCCAAGCCTATTTCACAAACCAAAATTGAACAAACAAACAAAAAAAAGAACTATGTGAAAAAAATATTATATACATTACAATAACTCAAATGAGTGTACGTCAAACTCCAATATTTTCAACAAAATTCAAATAATTCAATGACACGTGAATAATTTGGTTTTGACTAACAGAAGGCAGAGGGAGTAACACAATTAAGATCATAAATTGGACTACCTTTCTACAGCAGGTTAAAATGTAAGCAATTCTGTTTCTAAATCGAGCCTGCTTGTTATCCTTTCCATATATGTAGGTTTCCCATACGCGGCTGCACGCTTCTTATCCTTCAAAGCACCAGCTAAAACTTCACTTGCACTTGACAGTTCCTTTAATGACCTTCAGAAGGGAATCATGGAATATTATAAAATTGAATAAAGCTACATGTGAAATTTGAAAGGAAAAGCATGTTGATTGAGACCAGAAATCCCACAAGCTTTTGAGAGAATGTGAAAGGTCTGTATGCGGTGAGGGGTGTTAAAAGTGCTGCATCTGGGAATAATAATTAACCATCACCGGTACTTTATTCAAAAAGTAAAAGGTTAATACTAAAGCATGGTTATAAGTTTGAGCATATACCTGGTTTTGACAAGATTCATAATGAATGTAAGTTAATGAAGTCAAAGACAACTGTATTACAACACAACAATCAGAAAGAATCCTTTCTAATGTTGAAAAAAGAAATTAACCACTGCTAAATGTTTAACGGATTTAAACCTGCGCATATTATGTATAACAACTTCAACCATGCATTCAGGATCCCATACATTTTAAAATTTTGGGTAGATAACGAGAAAGGTTACGTGACCAAAGAATATACTGGAAAAAATTCAGAGCAACATTGCTCATAATTCGGAATGATCATCAAAATTCCCTTTAGTCTGAAATCACTTTACATTATCTTGAAAACATTTAAAAATTCCTCAAAATTTTATAAAGAGGTCAGAACATGCAAAAAGATTATTGGAGGAATTTATTAAATTCAACTGAAAAGACAGACATTCATAATGCTTAGATCCCAAAGAAACAATCCCCCTTGATTCAGTAATAATTAGGTTGTCATGTGCTCTGTTTGGCTATTCAAACCAGTCATAAGCGAGATGGTGGTACAACTTCATATCAAAATTAGGATTGCTTCTTATCCAACATAGAATATCTAAATTAACGCAGAGATGAAAAATAGGAAAATGAAAATAAAGGAAATGGGAGGAAGAAAAGAACCTGTATCCATAAATATCTTCATATTTATCAGATCTCGGAGACGCGGCTCGTGAAATATGAGTATGCCTTCCAAATCACAGGTACGAAATCCAGAACTTCTCTAACATATCCCATTTCATTGTCCCAGATCCCTTGCCTTGCTCATTCATTAGGTCAGCAAATGCACCACCAAACTGAATATGCATCAGTGTCACTGCACGTACTATACAATAAGAGGAAAATTTAAGTTAGAGTTCAACTATAAGTAGCAAGAGTCTTAGAATAATTACCGTGAGCCTGTCAAAGATTGTAATCACCAATTAAAATAACTGGGTTGGGTGCACCAAAATCAGCTTCGTTGTTTGCGTGGTGTCTAGAAAGTAAAAATGCCTTATATAGAAGAATATGCAACAAATATGAATCGTAGAGTGCTTACATTGGCTAAATAATTCCGAGCTTCTTGTAATTCATCATTGATGTTGCGTTCTCCGATAATCAAAGTTTGGTTTGAGTGCTTTCTCTGGAAAATTCGAATGCTATCCATCAAATACTAACGGAGTGCTCTGGGAAATTTGAATGCTATCCATCAAAGTTTGGTTTGAGTGCTTCAAGACTACCAAGTTCTTTTTCCTTCTCCGTTAGTGTTTGATGGATAGCATTCAAATTTTCCAGAGCATTTCCCTCTCCAGCATCTCTCATGTGCTTTACTACTTGCAACATCACCCGGAGACGTCCTAGTTCCAGCTCCAAAGCTTGCTTTGCCTAGAGTTTCTTTTCTAATTTGACAATTTTTCGATAAAGTCTTCTTTCTCCCCTAACCAAAAAATTGGTATTTGATAACTATCCATGATAACCCAAAAGTAAACCTTTCATTATCTATATGGCTTTAAAAAAGGTACCTTATGATCTTCGTCCAACCTTAGACCCTTTTCATTTGCCCTTTCTTGCTCCAACATAGCTATCTCATTCTAGCATACTTTACCAAAAATGCCATACTATGGGAGAAATTGATGGGATTTACATTTATCATCGGATCATTCACTAATACACAAGAAATCAGGAGATAATCATAAAAGAGAATACATCGCGTACAATTAGAAAAGCTATGAACATACACTTTTAAGTTTTAGTTAAATGCGAACCAACTATTTAGATCTCTTTATAGTACAAGTATCTCAAGTATCCGCCTACTAGCATACACCTTACTTAATTTTAATTTGGTTGACTACTTAAAAGAAATGATTTGACGTAAATAGGTACAATTGTTTGAATAGCATCTGAATTTGTGATAATAATTTATTTCAGTGCAAACCATTTTGACTTCTGCACATGAAAAACTTATTTTCAGGGGTGTCTTGATATAAAATAAATTAATATTAGGACACTGTCGATATTTAAGAATCTTATATATTTTCTTATATAAACATGAATTACTTATTTAGATACGAAGTATATTATGTGATGATGTCAAAAACACATAGCAGAACAATAGATATGACCATATATGGAAGTCTTATTAATGCTTCAAGTACACCTTAGTTTTCAAACACTGACAGAAGCAAACAGACGCATCATGCCACAACCAGAAATTCAGATTTCAATACCGAGTAATAAAATAACAAAATTCAGTATCTTCCTATCCAATTCAATGGGAGTAGCCCGTATGCAACTCAACGGTCAATGACACGAAACTAGAATTACCATTTCCCAGAATAAAGAAAGAGGAAACCATATAAGATTTTGCAACTACAATGATCACATAATAAACTAATACTTGCAAGGTAACTTTTACAGGGGCATTGATTTACCTAAATCAGCAGAACCGTTAACAACAAATTCGCCTGCAACAAATTTCACACTTGTAACCTGTGTAGGTAAGAGAAATAGAAAGTAGAGCTTGAAATGTTTAACAGAAGGAAATATTACTAGGCAAATGTAATAAGTTTAAAATAAAAGTTTTACAAACCTTCTTTGAATGGCCACTGAGAGTAGATAAAACTTGACTGATGGTCTGTCAGAAACTACAACATTTGAATAAACACCAGCAGTGGCAACGGCGTCCGAAAGAGAAACAAGAGACACAAAAACGAAATGCAGTTTGATTACATTCACAATCCAAATAAATAATACTAATGCTACAACACCACTCTAATCAATTAGCGTCGACAATATGAACCAAACAAGAATAACAATTACATTTTAACACCACCATAATATATAATATATATATATATATACAAATATAAATATTTCTATGTGTGCGTGTGTATCATTGCACATATATATATATATATATATATATATATATCACTGATTGATTATCCTCTAGCGACACGCAAACATCACGATGGCTAGAATCTATCACATCCTCATATGAACTATACTAAACTATAACTGAGGAAATGCACCATTTATAAGGAATCTTATGTGCCACTTATACTTCATTTCATTAAATGAGAACAAGACCTAAAGCACTTAATTTTTCAGATATATGAAATCTCCCTATAAATCTATGCTGAAACTATTAAAACAGCTGATGGTTCTCAGCTACCGAACAAATAACGGTCATCAATTGTATATATTTATGAGTAACAAATACGAAAATTAGGGGGCAGGATACAACCGTTTAGTAATTGCGCTCAATTTACTATTATTGAAACTGGATTAGGCAAAGACATGGAAGACGCAGCTGCAAAGCTATTATAAGTGCAAACAACGAACCATTCCCAATTTAAAAAGATGACAACCACCAGGGGATATTCTACTGTTCGTCCCTAGTAAAAAAAAAAGAAAAAACACATTGTGGACGATACTTTCAGAACCAAATAACTAATAACTTGATTTTCCTGGGTTAAGATAGCTTCGGAAAAATTTGAAGTCACAGGGCTTCTGCACCCCTATAAAGAGCAATATTCCAGCTTCTTTAATTTATTTTATACAAAAAAGGCTTGCTCACATTAACTTAGATATGAAAAATGCTCCAATGATTTAGCTCTAGAATAATGAGTTCACTAATACAACACACCACAAAAAGGAATGCGCCTTCCCCATCTATCGTTATGGCATAACCCAAAACAAAAAATAGAAAACCTCAAGCAGGAAGAATAACAAGGTTCATCATTCGCGTAAAAAGTTGATTTCGCCAACGACCTTAAGCATTATGGATTTATGGTATATGCTTCACTCCTACATGATGAACAAAGATCATACGGAACTAGATTTCTGAAATGGCCCTCACCTTGACGCCATGGAAATAGATGACAAACTAATGAAAGATAATATGCTATGTTCTATCTTAGGTTAATTTGCTCAGTGAAAATTAATCTAATGACTACTATAGGCAGGAGAAGCCAGAGAAAACTTCGCATACCTTAGAGTGCTGGATGTCCAGAGGAAGTCCTATGAAGTGGATTCACAGTGAGTTGACTGTATCCCTCCGCAGCATCAACAGGAGCCAAAGTTGAAGGTATCTGGTAGAACAGAAATATACATGAAATAACATAAAAAACCACAGACAATTCTTAAACTCAAATTGGATTTAGTGGTCATCCCCAATTCATAGTGATGCAACGGTACATTACTATAGGCATTACCAGTCGCTTTTTTCTTTGCTGTGAAAGAGCAGCAATACGATCTGCAAACTCAGGAATGATACTACTTGAAATTACAGGATGGATTCTTCTCCCATCTCGGTCACCTTCAGCAGCTGCAAAAAAAAGGAAAGGAAAAAAAAACAATTCATCTTGCAAATGCACCAGACTTTGAATGAACTTAAAAATTTCAAAATTCAAAAAACCACTTTCTCAATTGCTTAAAAGAGCTGCATGGTCAGCAGTTCGTGCTGCCATCGCATGGGGATTTGTCTCTCAGCTTGTGACAGTAACACTCGTGCCTCGTCCCGTTCCTTCTTCAGCCTCACAATAACTAGGCAAGCTGCATCATGCCGCAAGGCGAACTTAGCATATTTTTAGAGCCTCAGCAACATTTTGGTATTTTGATCATTAAATCCTGAAACTTGCTGAAATAATTAGAAAGATTACAACAAACAAATTAAAAACCACGAAGAAATTAGTCGACAGCAATGCAAAATCTTCATTAGCACAAAATGTTGCCGGTCTGCATACTAAACACGTTCTAGATTGCATTTGAGTATAGTGAGAAAATGGAACAAGAGAAACATTCTCATGCAGCTAAACTTTGTTGCACCACCGGCAGATTTAAGAGATACCATCTTGTCATCTTTCTTACTGAAAGCTCCTTTAGAATAAACAAGAATAGACCAACTTACTGTATGTCGAGGTATCGATTTGCTGTGGAAGCTCATTGATATCCACTTCAAACCTTTCCAGCACCTGAAATACAGATATCGACGTGTCATAGCATGTACATGACCACCAAAATCACATCAATAGACAAACTAAATTATCTTGGTAGCAATATGGAGTCTGCAATTCATATGGCTCTTACTAATCTATTAAAATTATCCCACTAGCAAAAACTACTAGAATTGCATATATATAATCAACCATGATGCCAATAAAACGATGACTTATAAGAGCTTAATTTCCATACATTTAAATTCTAATGCTGATATCAAAGGAAGCAAGACAATGGTTAGAATAAAGTTAATCTTATAACCAGTTTAAAGGCAGTTAAGAACAATGAATAAAGCTGGTAGTTAACAACAGTGAAGTTCTTGGGTCCACACAAACATTAGAAAGAAGAACACGTGGTAACCTTCAAATCAAGCTTTGAGAGGGTCAGGTAAGTCTATCGTTTCCATGTGTTCTACGGCATTGATTATCTGTCTGTTTGAGTCCTTATAATATCAACAAATCATATACTCAAAGCACTGCATTAGAGATGGTTGATTCAATTAACTGTGTTGCAGAATCATCCAGTTTATTCCGATTCACAGAAGCTCCTTGCATCTGTACGCCTTCAAAATTCACATGATAATCAATTAAATTTTTAAATGAAAATTTTAAAAAATAAAATAAAAAACTGAAGTCAAAAGTAGCATGACATATCCTTCATTTCATTATCTCTACAAATCGTTCTTTCAAAACGAGAAAAGTAAAACAGATCAAACTAACGAGTCATCAAAAAGAAAAGATCTAGGAGAAACCGAAATTACTGAATAGATATTTTAAAAGGAAGAGATGCAGATAATGTACAGTCGAATTTGTTTCTGCAGCAGATTATGATGCATATAAAAAGCGATTCACTGATGATAAAAAGAAAGTGAATTGTTTGAATTGAAAAGCGAGAGAACTAGGGTTCGACTTACTTGAGAGGGGAGAATCAATGATTTATAGATTCAGAACTGAAAAACCTAGGGTTTCGATTGAAAAATCTAGGGTTTCGATTAAAAAATTAGGGCAAGGGTTGAAAATTTATCAAAAGATGTAAAAAAACAACGCACATAAATAAATTATGAAGAACGATCTTACCGCTGTCGTTGAGGAAATTAGTAGCAGATTGAAAAATCAATCGATCAATCAATCGTCTGAGATTGGGAAAAAGAGTGAGTGAGAATTTGTAATACTAATATATCCGTTGGACGTGGGAGGGGTATTTATGTCAAACTATTGATTTTGGCGGTGCGAGAAAGAAAATTCAAGGCTGCGTCAATATCCATCCCGCGTTTTAGAATTATGATGAGGATTATGGTATATTTATATTAACCAATTGGGCCGGTTCTGGGCTGTAGTGAGCAGGCCCACATAAGTTATTCATATTAGGTTTTGGCCCAATTTACTATTTTTACTCAAAAACCTGACCAATGTCAAGAGCAAAACATTACAGTCAATGTTTTTGTCCAACTGGTCTAAATATTTTTAAACAACAACTCCCCGTGTTAACCTGAGAGGGTTGGTTAGCAAACCTGAGACAAATAACCCCTTATTTTTGGAAAATGACAAGATTTCTCCTTTTTTATTTTTAACACGTAAAATTTTCAATCTAATCATCTGTTGCGATTTTGTGACTTCAACCTGGTTTTGGGGTCTTCTAAACATTTTTTTAATTACTTTGTGAGCATAGCCAATTTTTGAATACACTTAAATCACCGAAATTTGTCACTTACCCATCACGTATGTACGTATAAAAAAAATTGGGGATTTTGACTGATTTCGCTCCCGATATGTGCGAACCAACACGTGTGATATATGAAACTTGGACAAGTCGTGGTATAATTTTTTCCTCCAAATTGTTTTGACAAAAAAGTGAAAATACGATATAATTAATTAAACCCTGGGATAATTACACTTATGCTCTAGAAATTATAAAATAGTTATATTTACGAAAATATATTTTTAAATAAAAAGTGAAAACTTGAATATAAATTATATTATATTTGTAACGTAAAATCACATATTTTATAATTATATATTAAAAAAAATTGTAAGGATTGTATTTGATATTTATGAGGCACATCATAATGTGGCAATTGGCATGAAGGACTAGGAATATCTCTTTTTATTTCTTTTTACCTTATTTGAATAATAATTCCTATAACGGCATGCATTATATCCTATACTGCGATAGATGGTATTTACATAATTTCTTTCAAAGCAATTTCCGTCCTAGTAATAAATCACTTTCATGATAACAGAAAAATAATTACACACATGCATTTTATGAGTCTGCGTACCATATTAAAATATATCCATAGAATCAATGCAGAAAAACTAACTAGACGAATATAGAAAATTAAGCAATTTGGACTTTTAATGAATAAATTGCTAGTATTTCAACGTTCTGTTATATACGTATAAAGTATAATTTTTTTTCCCGAAAAGAGATGGAAGATCAACAAAATTATCACATGAGAATCCGGTTTCTTGATTTGATTGTAGGCATGAAAATCGGCTATTCTGGCATTATAAATCTGTGGTGTTTTGTACAAATGGAGCACGGGCTCCATATATACTTAGGGTGAAGAATGAGTAATTACTATTTGTGGGGGAGAAGATGCTGGTGCCGATGATGAGGATGCGCGCATCGCATAGTTCTACACGTACGTCGCTCGCATTTTTTGTAAAGGCCGGGGTGGCGTTTGGAGAACGTTGTGTAGCGACCGTCTTGGCTTTCTGTTTGTTGGATTGGAATTCTTTGGCGCCCTCGAGATTGTCTGTACCGCTCGATGTTCATCCTAACTAGTATTATTAGTTGTCACATTGCTTTTTTTCAATTATTTTCTCCTATAAAGATTTCGTTCCGTAAAGAAATTATCCAATAAAACTTTTATACATTAGAGTGTTTACAAGCAAAACAGGCAATCTCCGGGTCGTCAAAGAATTTTGATCCACCGAATCGAAAGCTAAGGTAATCACTACACCACGTGCTCCAAATGCCTTATCGAGCTTTACTGAATAGCGAACGAGCTGAGAACTATGAGTGGCGTCATTGACATCAGAAGCATTATCTTCTCCCCATAAATAATCCTTATACTTGTTCCTCTATGCTTGATTGGTGTAGGAATTCCAACACACTGCTCACTAATTATGTAAGCATGATTGATTCCACACTTGAAGTCCAATTAATAAACAAAGTTAGAGGTTGATCGAGGCATATCATGAACACAAGGTAATGATGGTATATAAGGGAAAGAAAATGAACGAGAAGGTGAAAAACTCAACAAAATTTTATTGCCATGATCTCCCTTAGGATATAATTAGGAAATAGGAATATAATCCAGCCATTTTCACGTAGTAAGCAGCAAAATGCATGCCTATGCTGTATTTTTATGAATAAAAGAAAGTTCTGATTCTTCCTCATGATATTGCAAAACGGTAATAAATCCATGTAATAAGCAGGATAAATGGCCATATTCCTTACGCTTAAAACTAAACATAACTAAGCAGGCATGCAACATACTAAATTTTCAAGAAATAATTTTAAAATTAGTTCTTTAATTTTTTCATTATTATTCATAAATAATGTTAATTTGGACTATTAATTGTGTATTTTTTCTTAATTACATAAAGCTCGACTTTTTGTTTTAATGGATAAATTGCCAAATCTTTTTAGTTTATCCCATTCTGTTAAAAGTAAATATAAAAGTAGAGACCTGAAGTCACATCAACCCGTGTACCTCAAAGTTGCCTAATTTCTGTTAGCCGTGTGATATCTAGCTGTTAATGTAAAATTTACCAAATGTACTGTCGACCTATTTCTTCATCAGTTTTAAACAAGTTGTATGAAAACTTTTAACATGTTGCCCAAAACTGGTAATTTCTTAACACTGTTTGTGGGACCTAGAAAAAGATCTATTGTTGAGATGCCAAAATGTATATGATTAATTTTTTAGAACTAATAATAATTTTTGAGCGAATAAGAAATTAGCCTTTTTGCATTACGCAATATTGGATACAGTATTTTTCTATTAAAAATATCAAATAATCTCGTGATACCGACAGGTAACTCACTGTCCCCCTTTTGTATTCGGTAGACATATAATGACCAAAATGAACTTATACATATATAAACCTTTTTTGTTAATTTGTGAGGAGTTAATATATTGCTTTAAAAAAATAATCGTAGGAGGTAATATGCTTAATAGCCAAAACATGTAAATTTGATATGCTATGCCGACCTGAGATTTTGTTTCAATAACAAAATCCAAAAGTACTGATTACGAGTCTGAAAATAATTCTTATTATGCCAATGATTCTTATCCTTAACTTTTGTTAGCTTGGATATATGCAACTGTGCATGCGTGAATATATCTGTACGTCTATGTTGCTTCTTTATTTTTCATATTTAAAAAAATAACGACAAAAGGTAGAGCTAGTGGGTGATCAACTCAGGTTAATTACTACTACTCAACACTTAGCAATTTACTATTTCAGTCTCATTTTGATTAGATATATAAAACGATAAGACCGATCGACATCGAATTTAACTATTTAAGGTGCGTCGGTCAATCGGTCCTTGTCTTTATAGCTATGATGTATACACATTTCTAAATAGAGGTGTTGTCTAAAAGCTCACACGTAATATTTATTGAAAATATCTCTAACACTTCTAAGGTTTATCCATTTATGGAAATTTATGAGAAAAATGTACAGAATAGATTCTCGTTTTATACTTAATATTTTTCAGTGACAAAAAAAACTTAGATTAATGAAACTATTTTCTTCAGTTTCTTGCCCCCAATTTTATCCTGTTTTATTTTTCTCATTAATTCACACCATTTTGTTTCTTTATTGTCGTTATATATTATTCTAGGTGTAGGCGGAGTTGATTTCTATTTCGTTGTTTAAGATTTTTCTTCAATTTTTCTAAGTTAACAAATAACTATAAATACGAATAAATTACAAAAATTCATGTGCATCACTAGGTAAAAAAAAAACAATCATGACTAATTTGTCTACTTCATGTTTTCTAAGTAAACGGAAAGGAATTAAAAGAATTAGGAGGTCATAACTAATAACCCCACTTTTACATAAAGTAAATAAAGAAAAATTAAGATTTAGTAGCTAGCTAGCTAGCAAGATATAATTGCAAGTATCTTAAACTTGAGTTAACCTACATTTGTTGTTAGGTACCTGCGTTTTAGTGTGGGTATGTACCCAAATTTCCTTTTAGCGACTGCAATTCAATTAACTATTTAATCTTTAAAAAAAAAAAAATCGTTGTTAGATATTGCTAATGAAACTTTAATTTTCACCAAAAAAAATTATCGTCGTTGTTCTTTAACTTTCTTCTTGTTTGTAGTGTTATATACTTATATATTTATATATGTAAAATTTTAAGGTTATTAATTCTGATCTATCATCAACATCAACACCATACTATATTTTTGTACTTGTCAATTAAAGTCATGTCCCAATTAACCTGTATTAATTCTACATCATCATCGTATCCGTACCCGTCAAACACTACGTACATCGCATTATTATATAGATATGGATGGCTTCACAACAGGAGGTGGGTCTTGCCAATAATTCAAAGTATCTCATCACATTCGTACTACTAATAATTGAGCTTCCATCTCCACTACTACTTAAGTTCTCTTGTTTCTTAGACGTACCTCACCACCTCTTAATACTATCTTCTTATTTACATATTAATATCTAGCTAAGTCTTGTGCACCCATATACAGCAATATTAATGGCTTTGGGTACTTGGACTATTGTGGTTGGAATTTTAGGTAATATTTAGCTCCTAATTACAACCTTGTTATATGTATATATGTTCATGCAAATTCTCAAAGTTAATTCACTTTTTTCTTGTTTTTTATTTGTTCTACTTCTCCAGGCAATATCTGTGGATCGTTTCTGTACCTATCACCAGCGTGAGTTTTTCTCTAGTTAAATTTCACTCGTGCTAAGATCAAGAATTAACTACCTTCATGCTCTCCTTTTTTTTATCTTACTTAAAAGTTGATTCAATAATGAGTTTAGGTACTTAAAATTATGTCGCAACACAGGTAATCGTTTGGAATAATGTGCATTAACATAAAAATTGGGCTAATTTACTATCTTTTTGTATAAAAGTATAATTGTATCATCGTCTTATAACCTACAAAAACATTATTCTCGCGCTCAAGTGGGCACACGTGTAATTTAATATGAAAGAATCTCCGGAATAAATTAAACAAATTATAGGACTTCAAAAGTCTAAAGAAGCTCGAACTGGACTTAAACTATTTCACGTGCATGTTTACCAATTCGACTAGACTCGTCTAAAATTCTCTCTCTTTGTTGAACAATACTTATAAATGCAGCCCTACATTCTGGAGAATAGTAAAGAAGCGATCCATTGAAGAATTTTCGAGCATTCCATACGTAATTTTGCTACTGAATGCGTCAATTTGGTTATACTATGGAATCATAAGCCCAAAAGGGATGCTTCTTATCACCATCAGTGGATTTGGAGCCACGGTTCAGTCTATTTACGTTCTCATTTTTCTCTTATTTGCTCCTCCCAAATTGAAGGTACGTAAGTATATGTCTCTTTTTAGTTTTTAATCTTTTCTAGCATATATATATCAGATATGCATTGTAAGATGCTCTCTTGTTTTAGTTTTGTTTCGTGCAAATGTCCAAGTATTGATCAAAGCTTTAAAAACTATGAAAATCAAGAAATTATTTTTATATGGTAACAATGAACTGCCTCTTTATATAAAATTAGCAAATTTACCATCTTCAGAATATTTTACACTTTTTGGCATCAAACTTGGCATGTGTTATGTCGGTTTCATAATTTACCTGTAAAAGAAAGTGACAGATAACTACGTGTAGTTTACACATGGCGAAAAACCCCTTATATAAGGGAATGTAACCTTCTCACCAAAAATCGAAAGTGAAGGATGTTATCACAAAAAAAATGTCGATAGTGAAGGTATTGTATTTATATTGCGCGCGTGGTGTGCTAGCGCACGTGTTTGTGTCGTTTTTGTACTTTAAACTAATAAAAATAAAACTAAAATCTAAATTTAAGTTCTCTTGTATTCCATGTCTATTTTTCTTTTCTTTATATTTTGGACATAGAAAAACAATGAAAGTAAATTCCGATTTCCGAATACAAAGTAATCAAAGAAACTCAATATATTTTGGTCATAACATGCATTAATATATTAATATTTTTCACCATCAAAATATTTAACAGCAACAATATTAATAATAATATAGGTAAATAAACTTTGAAACCATTGATGAGTTAGAATTAATAGTACGTACTGCAGTTGCACCAAAAGTGAACGCTTTTACGAATGTGATTTTCAGGTGAGGACCGCAGCTGTGGTCCTGATATTGAACGTGGGATTTATGGTGGCAGCCATTGTTTTGACTAGATTGCTATTGAGCACAGACGCACAACTCAAAGCCATAGGTTTTATGGTTGTCACCATCACAATCATTACTTTTGCTTCTCCTTTGGCTGCCATGGTATGTAGGCGTTTCTAGATTTAGTTATTAATATCTCATTTTCATCCTATAAACTTTTGGTCATGTGAATTTTCAGAGGACAGTGGTGAAAACCAGGAGTGTGGAATACATGCCCTTCTTCCTATCATTTGCCTGCTTCCTAGTTGCCTTAATCTGGCTTATTTACGCCGTGCTCGTTCGTGACATATTCATTGGAGTAAGTAGCTAGTATATATAATGCCGACTTTACTCGGTAAATATATATATATATATATATTTCGACTAGAAAAGACAAAGATAGCCTCAATGATTTTTTTTTTCAAATCTTTTTCAATTACATTTTAAAATTTCTACGTAAACTTTAGATTGTTTATTTTATTTCCAGATTCTAAGTTTAAAAAAAAAAAGAATCCTTTATATTTTACGAATATCATTGACTTTTAACACATCAAAGAAATGGCTATTTTGCATATAACTAAGTGTTATATATGTTACATAAACATGACATTATTTAATTTATGGCAGATACCAAATGCGGCTGGACTTGCACTCGGAGTGACTCAGTTAGTACTTTATGCTGTGTACAAAAATGCCAAGCCATTAGAGAACAAAGATGAAGGAAAAAAACCACCAAAGAATGCAGGAGATGCTTTAGAAGAGGGATTTCAACATGAAAATATACCATCTTCCAAATGATCCTGTGATTGATAGCTGTCGAAGATTCGAGCTTACTTTATCTTATGTGATCTTTTACTTTCTCTATGTGTCTATATGTAGAAATACAAACATCATAGAAATATCGAAGTATCAGAAACGTATCGAGGCATCAGAAACTGTATGAAATGAGACTGTTAGTCACCTATATCACGAGAGAATTCTGCAAAAAACTCCACTGATACTAATTCGAAGTTCCACCATAACCTCAACAATCATATAAAACGAGCGACAAAAACTGTTGAAACGCTTCTCTTAGAACTGTTGAACAGAGAACCTTGATCATATGAAGGTACAGATTTGAGCCACTAACCTTAACTTACTACTCAATTTATGTCTAAAAATGTACTTATTGTAAGTCCTATCCTCTTTTCTTATAAATAACTATGTTTTATGATATTTGTAAAGGCCTTAAAAAGTAGAGGCGTCGTCCTGATTCTTGTCGTCGCCAAATATGCGTTGTCTGAAGTCAGTAACCATGAGAGGAAGTCCTTCCCTTAGTGAAACAGTTGGCTGCCATCTAAGAAGTTGTTTTGCCTTTGAAATGTCTGGCTTTCTCTTGTGAGGATCATCTTCTGTATTGGGTCTGAATTCTATCTTTGCATTTGGATCAATGGTGTCTTGTACTACCTGTCAAGTTCAACAGATTTACAAATGACTTATCAAACATTCAAATACAGAGATAATTGCATGGACACCCTTTGAATTTTGATAAAGCATTGCAGATGTAGACTCGTTTGAGGTTCAGATGATTACGAAGATACCGTTTTGATAAACCCCTGAATTTAGCATCTTTCTTATCCTTCAAGAGATGTGTTCGTAACTTTTCAAACACTACGAGAGGTTTCTGGAATTAAACCAAACTTCAGGTGGTCTATATGTAAATTCATTGCAAATAGTGAGTTGTGCAGTACAAAAAGAAAAATGTCCATGTCCTCTATAATGCACAGGTGAGATATTGCTGCCCTTTCTGTAACAATGAGGTTTCTTATTATTTTGTTCCATCATATAGGAATAAGATGTCAATGTCACTAATAAAGTCATGTTTGAAATCTTTATGATCAATTAGAACAACTGAGTTAAAGGCATTTGTGTATGGGATCAAAAGTTTTATGTCCTGCATCAAAAGCTACTTTATCAAATACTCCTAATTTCCCCAACATCAATTGTCAGCTTATCCTATTATTTCAGCTTTTGGCTTATCCCCTGCCTCTTTTAGCTGCTTTTCTAAACATCCCAAACTTTTGTATGATTGGTACTGAAACATAAAAGTCCGCAGTTCTCGAAAAACAAATATTTTCGACAGCAATTAGGTTGCCTGGACCAGATTATCTGATTTTTTTACTATTATTTTGTCATGTTATTCAAAAGTTGTTATATTAAAGATTATTTAAGCTGAAGAGCTCAAAGCTGACATGCTCCAACCTTTTGCTTATTGTAGTCTCTTTTAAGCTATTGAGATTTTATCTGAACACTTGTAACTTATGATTTGAAGCAGCTTTTAATGCTTTAACTTATATTATGCAGATCTACTTTTGACAAGAGTTATGCAAACACGATTAAGTAAGTACATGATATAATTGTGATTATGTACGATTTTCCAATTTCTCCGTCTGCAGAAGAAGTTTTCTTAAGTTTGAGGTGTCATATCCCTTATATTATTAACATAGAATGTTTATGCAGCCATGAGCAGATCTATCTAGTTCTTAACACTGAAACTATCAATAATAAGGAGCAATATTTGTTTGGCATATTTGATGATGTAATTTGTTTACCTTTGCAAGTTCAAGCATGGTGAACTCTCCTGGGTTCCCAAGATTGAAAGGACCAATATGATCCCCTTCCATCAATCTCATTAGACCTTCCACCTTTCACGAAACACAGTTGCAGTGGTGAATATGATAAATATATTTATATATAAACAATCTGTTAAATATGAATGTTTAATGCGTTTATTGATCCTCAGCTATAGAAACAGGAAGGTAAAGTTTCAAAACAGTTTAAACCTTCATAAGTACCACCACTGATCGATTTTCTTAAAAATAAAAACAGCATTTAATTTGATAAAGGAATTGTTCGACTGAACTTGCCAAGAAATGCATACATAATCATAAACTATTTTCAGTAGATTTAAACAGATAGAAATGAGTTTTACCAGATCAGAAACGTATTGGAAGCTCCTCGTTTGCTTGCCATCGCCATAAACAGTCAGTGGTTTCTTCCTTAAGGCCTGCAAATTTGTATCTGATTTTTAGTGACTGAGTATAATTCACTGCATGCTTAACTGATTCATATTGAATTTATTTCCTTTGCAACTCTGAAAACTATTGAAAATGTCTGTAAAATGAGTTAGTAGTATTCAAACAGACCTGAGCAACAAAATTGCTGACAACTCGTCCATCATCTATGCACATACGTGGTCCATAAGTGTTGAAAATTCTAGCAATCCTCACCTGAAATAACAAAATTTACCTATACGACTGATCGCTTATATTATTGCCTTATCTGAAAAATACTCTATAGACAAACAACCTCAAGATTAAGTCCTCTGTGGTAATCCATGGCCAAGGTCTCAGCCGTACGTTTCCCTTCGTCATAACAACTCCTAACACCTGTTGAGACATAAAAATCAATTCAGATCATATGCAATTCCTGAATGACTATGAAATTTCAATTAAATACTAGCTTCTTCGTTCTGGGACAGATTTTTCCTGCCTTAGGTCATGATTAGCAGTTGGCAGGGCTTAGTACCAATTATCCAACTGTTTTAGCAGAACTTTTTCCTCTATCTTCATAATGTAAAAAATTTTGATGTTCTGTCTGCTGACTCACCAATGGGATTGACATTGCCCCAATAAGTCTCAGCTTGTGGATGCTGTAAGGGGTCACCATATACTTCACTGGTGCTTGTAAGCAGAAAACGGGCGCCAACCCTCTTAGCCAGTCCCAACATATTCAATGTTCCCATCACATTTGTTTTGTGATCTCTAGAAAATAAAGTCAAGAAATCCTTCATAGAAGACAAACCTCAATACTATATGTATTTTCCAATATTCCATTAATGCACAAGAAGAACATGAGCAGGAATCCATTTTAGCAAAAATATTCAGATTCTAACTACTTTATGATATTTATGATTTACGTATCAAGCAATAGAAGTGACCTGGTCCAAAACAAGTCAATTTCACACATAGATTCTTTCATCAAGGAAACATGCAGAAGTACAGACACCAAAATGAGTGGTGTGGTGCAAGACTTTAAGAATGCATTATAAAGATTGGAAAACATTAGCGAAAAAATATTGTAAAGGATATAATTGTCTTGACAGGGTTGTACTTGTAATGCACTGGAGATGCAGGGCATGCCAAATGGTAAATCTGATCCACTTCCAGCAAAATAGGCTCCACCACATCGTGTCGAATGAGTTCAAACCTCGGGTTTTTGAAATGGTGCAAAAGATTATCTTTGCTTCCTGTGAAAAAATTATCGACAACGATTACACTGTCGCCACGAGCCATCAAACGGTCGACCAAATGGCTCCCTACAAAACCAGCTCCCCCGGTGACTAAGATGCGCGAACCTTTTGTTTTTAATCCCAAAGGGACCTTTCCACCTGCATTATACTCAACTTTTTGTAAATCTTTTACTCGATAACTTGATAGCACAAAAATTCAAACAATAATGCGACTCTGCAAAGAGGTGAAAATATCTTTTTGTGTAGCTTTCTCTCTTTGACAAAGTAAATGGTTAAAGATTATATTGGTGTTATTTTCATTTTTTAGGCTAATCAAGAAGGGGGGCAGAAATCTATAATACTCATATACTGACATCTGCATAAGTAGGTATAACCGTGTACAGAACCAAGATATTCGAAAAGTTAAGGAATTTGAGTAACAAGATCACATTATAGTATAATACCATGTTTTTCGTGTAGAACAATATGAAGCCTTTTATCTTGATCATTGTAATCAATCATTCAATCCAACAAAAATCACGATGTGCATTCAAACTAGTCTCTCTCTACATTTATTCTGATTCAGTAAACAGGTCGCCAATTAACCGTTCAACTCGCCATAATGGTGCACTTGCATATCCATATCTCAGATGACCAAACTACTATCAACAATTTCCTTAGATCTTCTCTTTTATAGGGGTGCATGTATCTAGTGTGAACACTTCCATCTTTCACCTTATTTCTTCTTGTTTTCCTATGAAGATTCAAATTATATAAGTGGATTAACATTAAGAAAATGTTGACATTTTAAGTATCCCTACACACTTAGGAAACAATTAAACAAAAAGACTATCAGAAGAAGTATATCATAATTTCTCATTCATAAATGCACAATTAGGCCTGAACAAAGCAGAGGGAAAACAGAGGAACTCCTCACCCACAAAAGTAACAGAATCTCAACCTAAAAGGTTGCATCGGAACGATAGTGTAAACATGAAATTCATCACAGTTGAGAAAAATTCAGCTTGTAAAGGAAAAATAAATTATTGGAATAGAAAAAAATTATATACTTTCTGGGGCAAAAATACCTGCATTAAGATGACTAGACTCGTCATGCAATTCATACAAAACGCGCCTGTGGACAGGAACAGACTCTTCAGAGGCAGAGATGGTCGGTTTTCGCGATGGCAAAACGGATGGACCGACGGTGAAGATCACACATGAAATGGCTATTCCGATCAAAAGGCACCAAAATCTTTGTTCTTGAAAAATATAACGAAAAGGGGACGTGACAGAAAGTTTCTTCCGATGTTTAGTAACATTATTTTTCCTTAACAGCTGGTCAGTGCCCATTTCTTCCTCTTGCACTTTTTCTGTTTCTCTTTTGTTTCTACCTATGTATATGTATATATATGTCTATTATGTGAAAACAGATTTGTATTGGAATGTTATGAGTACAGACGAGAATTTATTATGATGACACGAATGAAATTTAATGAGTGATGGAACAAACAAGTCAGGTGGAAATTTGATGGAGATTTGTTATAAATGTATGTGCTGATGTGCATGTATGAAATAGAACAAAATGTGTGTGTGTGTATGTGAGTGTGTGTTGTGTGTGAAAAACTCAAAGTGAGATGAGAGGAAGGTTAAGATCTAAGCTTTTGCATGAAAAGTCGGCGTGAGATCGCTGTCTGTGGCGCAACTTTTGCTATTTTCTGTTTACTAATTAGTTTTAAATAATATTTTTCATGATTTTAATACGGTGGATTGTCTGAAATTTTGAATAATAATTATATAATATATTTTTTGTAAAAGAAAGAGGATTTGGACTTCTAACTGAAAAGAGGAAATTTGACAAATGCCCTTTATCCCATGGCCTGTGGTGTAAGAAATTATTAGTATTTAATATATTAGTTTCTTGAAAAATCTTTCCAAGTTTGCATCTTCCAACTACTTTATTTCCTTAGGTTAAATTGTGTTCAAAATAAATGAAAGTACGTGTAGTTAATTCTAAGGCCAATCTCACAAGTCACAACCAACTCGATTTGAATCGTCGATTTGGAGTTGGCACTTACAATTGAAATCTCCAAGAGTTATAAATTTTTCTCGGATATTATTAATGTTTACCGATACAAAGCGATAATCTTTATTCATATAAAAATCAGAATTCCACTTAATGTCGCCCGTTTTGGTGACGTGCGTGCTACATATGTTGCCGGTAAGCAATAATAGTTAATCTCTTTCTTTATTTAACGATTATTGGTAAAATCATTGAATGTTAATATTCTGATAGAAATTAATGTACAGAACGCACGGTATGTAAGAACCCTCAAAGTCTACAACATTGCATATGTCTGTGGATTTATATTATCATATTTGAAGTATACATTGGTTGCCAAATTAGGCGTAGAACTTGATGACGTCGCATTTGATTTGTCTGTGGAAAGTGTATTAAACTATTAATAATTGTGCTCTGCCTTACTTTTGCAATAAACGGAAAGGTCCTTGGACGTGATTACCTTAATATCTACTACAAACAACGGGATAAATCGGGTTTAAATCGGGTTAACATGACATTTAAATTTTTTGGTTTTTTAACAATATTTCAAATATACTAAAGCATGAAAACTATAGCTACTAGCGACAAAGCCTAACTGCATTGTTGCTGGGAAGTCTAATTACGAAAATTATGATCACGAGTCTTGGGGGATATTTTTGAAAGCTCTTCTTCTCCAATAAAGTTTGGAGACTGTTTCAGGATATCCAAAATGTTGTACAAGAGCTACTCCAAAGTTCTGGATTAACAGAAAAGTAAGACTCTAGAAGTCGGAATAACAACTTACAGAGACACTTCAAGCTTCAGAGTTTGAGTAACAAAACGTAAAAAGAAGCTTGCAACCACAACATTTCTACGAGCAAACTGCACCTCATCTCTCGAGCTACAAGTGACAAGTCGCGTGGTTAAAATGTTCATACAAATCATCCAATATTAATAAACAAATAACAATTATGAAAACTACCAACCTAATCAACCTGCTCTGGATTCTTCACTAATTGGACTACCTCCTCTCAAGAATCCTGATGAAAATATGAAACAATGAGAGTTTGAGCATGACTGCATAATTTGAGTGTATATATAAGAAGGCGATAACTAAAGAAAACAAGTTTACCATTTACTACTTTTTCAGCCATTATGTAATCCTCCTCCTCCTCCTCCACAGGCATAGAAGTATCTTTACCGATCCAAGTTTTAAGGCAAAACATAGCTTCTCTTATTTTAGGAGGCAATGAATCCCTATAATCTGAAATAATACGACCTTGCATGCTAAAGGCCAGCTCTGACGACACAGTAGATATAGGCACAGCAAGCACATCCCGAGCCAATCTTGATAAAACAGGATAATTTTGAGCACGCATTTTCCACCAGTCCAATAGATCAAAATTTCCATTATCTGTTTCAAGGCTTTGATGAAGATACCTTTCCAACTCTCTTCCAATTTCCATCTCAGATAACATTTTGTAGTCATCTCTCTCTTGCTCAGCCTCACTATCTTTTATTGTGCTTCCAATCCCACACACATTTGAACTTGCAGAAGCTGGCATTGTAGGAGCATACATACTCTTATATTCATTGAACAAATCATTAAGAGCATCATTTGCCAATTTTGTCATGTTGAGCCCGATTTCATCACCATACATATTCTTCATTGCAAAGGTCACATAACTAGCTTTACAACGAGGGTCAAGAATCATTGCAACATACACTATCATGTTCATCTTTTCAACATTACCCCAATATTTATCAAATTTAAGCTTCGTGCATGTAACAATATCCACCAAAATAGGATCATCACTATTGATCCACTTCTTTATCGCATCATCAATATCAAGGATTTCATCTAAAAATGTGTTGGATGTCACATACTGAGAGCCAGAAATGTGATAAGTGACATTGTAAAAAACCGCCAGAACTCTCACTAATTTAGCCACAACAATCCAGTCAGACTTTGTAGGTAATCCAATTTCTCCATAGGGACCGTTTGGCATAAAATCAGCATGAAAATCCTCATCACATGCCTCATATCTTTCAAAGACCCTCTGGAAAGCTATAGCTGCCTCAAGCATTTTGTAAACAGACCTCCATCTAGTTGGATCATCAAAACATAAATACTTCTCGCTATCTATCTTCTCTTCAACAACAAAATCATTAAATTTTTCGAATGACATCATGACATATTCCACTACCGTACGAACCCGCTCAACTGCTTCATTCACATCTTTCAACAGATCGCTCACCACTAGATTAATAATATGAGCCACACATCTCATATGCATATATTTCCCATTCAATATTGTTTTTCCTTTACTACCAAATCTTCTTCTCAAATATGCCACAGCTGTATCATTAGAAGACGCATTATCAACAGTAATTGCAAATATTTTCTCAATCCCCCAATCATTTAAACATTTTTCAACCAACATGCCGATTTCTACACCTTCGTGACTATGGCATGGAAGGAAATTAAGTATTCTTTTCTTCAACTTCCAGTCTTCATCAATAAAGTGCGACGTCAAACACACATAATTAGTACCTTGATTAGAGGTCCATAACTCGGTGGTCAATGATATTCGTTGACCAGTTTCCTTAAAAAAAGCTTTCAGTTTAATCTTTTCATCAAGATACATCTTCCAGCAATCTTTTGCTACATCAAGGTATGAGGGAATAACAAATCGTGGGCATGCACGCAACATGAGCTTCTTAAATCCTTCACCTTCTACGAACCCAAAACGTAGTTCATCAACTATAACCATGAAAATCAGTGCCTTTCTAATAGCATCTTGATCAAATTCCGGAAGAGTACCCTCTTCTTCCCCAAGCATACTGTGACAGTAGTTATTACTATCTGTCTTACTTTTGTTGTCGGGATGATCTTTGCATACCTTCATGTGTTTGTTCATGCTGGAAGTTCCATTTTTGGTGGGATCAGCTGCATAGTTACTATCACAATACTTGCACTGTGCCCTTAAATTATCATTATTGTCTTTGTAGGGGGTGAAGTGATTCCAGGCAGGAGCTCTTCTTGCTGTATACTTTCTTTTCAACCTGGAGTTCCCTGCTTCTTGTTCTAGTAGTACTTGATGAGATTCGGACCTATTACGATGATGAGCTGAACTCATTGTTGAGCGATATCTACAGGGTGAAAACGAAAGAATCACAAGTAAGCAGTCTAACTAATACCCAAGAAAGAAGAAAATGACTAGTATTTCAATCTCAAATATAAAATACTAGTGGAATCACGTTCACCCGTTTAGACTAATTCAAGGACATCATGATAAAACATTACATATATACAAGTTCGATTTTAAGACAATAAAATGCACAAAACTCAGTGATTTCCATTAGAACCCTAAACAGAAATTATTCACTGAAATCTTTCAATTGCCAACTAATCAAAAGACTTGCCACTTTCAATTGCCAACTAATAGAGTAGAGATGAACAAAAACAACTCTTTGCCTGTTAGAAAAAAATATTATTGAACGAGATGGTGTGTTAGGGTCTGGCGGCGAGGGAGAAAACTTATAAGAATGTTTTGATTTGAAGAAAATTGAAATGGTTGTTGTTGTGAAGGTGAAAGCGTGCTGCAAAATATAAACTTAACTTGTGTTAAAAGTGCAATTGTAAACACAATTTCAACAAAACATTCTCGGTTCGGTTAACCGTCCGGCGACTGTTTGTTGTAATGCTTCAATGAATGAAAAACACCTCTCCATATTTTGACGTCATATCAAGTTCCCGCGCATGAGCCTGCAATAATTAATTCTTGTGTTAATTGAAAATTAATATGCATTAGCATTTATAATATATACAAAATATTAATAACTAAACCATATTTCACCAATTTTCTCAACTGCTTCAATTTTCATATAATGCCTAAATATTTTCTTGGTTTACATGGTAATTAACAATGACGATTAATATTTCATATATTTATTAAATATTATATGTATGCTCAACATTCAATAAATAGGAAGTATAAATAGATAATCTTATATTCCAAAACTTCTAAAAAGCAAAGAAGAATTTGATAATTTGTAAATACATGATGTGATACTAGAATGTTAGGGGTGATATGTGAAAACAATTTATAATTTTTTCAAATCAATAAACCTTCTGCGGGCCCAGGATTTCATGTGTATTTAAACCAATTATTTATTTGATAGTCATTAGCTAAACATTCCATATATTAGTACATATAGAAAGGTCATCCACAGTCCGAACAATAATTTGATTCGTCGTGTCATATAACGCATCTGTCTTACAAACAAAATAAAAGCCACAACATAAATTAAGAAGCAGTACACATTAGACTGTCAAAAAAGTTGAAAACACACCATGAAAACGCTACGATACCATCCTTCTCTGGGACAGTTCTCTTCACGTTCAAAGGCATGTGAATCAAAAACAAATCCAAAATTTATCTTATAAATTGTCATTAAAACAGTGATCATTGTTAGCTTGGATTTTCCTAGTTTTAACAAGAACAAATATCATATAGAAAAGTGCTACTTACATCAAGTATCCCGTTGATCTGAAGATCCATTGTTTCTTTTTCAACTAACTAAACTCATTGCCCTTCATGTTAGTTAGACATATTGACATGGTTTACGTTGCATCACCATAAAAATATTCAAAGAACTGGGAGTGCTCGGATCTCTTAAATTCTATGCATGCAGTTGCTCGTTGATTCAAGGGTCAATTTCCATTCCTCTATTTTCCACTTCTGCGGGGTTCCATCCACCAAAACACGAAGATTTTCCTTCCCAAATCTTTGTTATTCCTCCAGTATTTGAAAGGCCAAGGTGACAACAACTTTATTACACGAAATCAGCCGATTGATCAAAGAGTTGCTATATCCCCAATGCCAGAGAGGATTTGCTTCAAATGGCTAAACGAATAAAGAACAAAGTGCTCAAGGCGTGGAAAATTCCTGCTGTCCGGTGTACCAGCTGATTATTCTTGCGCTTGATCCAGGCCTAGATTTCCAATAACTCCTATAAACAAAAAAAATAAAATAACACAAGGATATGTATTAACATTTGGAATGGGGGGCGTGCATCCTTTCCTCTGTCACATTACACTATTACAGTCACTTACCTTACCTTTGTTTGCTTATATACTAGCTTCTCTGGTTATAACAAAGATATGCTCTAGTCCTCCTCATCCTCTATCTCTTCCCCAAACTCCACAGTCAGGCCTTCATTTCCAAAGCTATGTTGATCCTCCAGTATGTTTCTTGCGATCTTGAGATTTATAAGCAAGAGTGATTACAGCTGTCGAGCATGAATATATATCATCCCTAATTTCAGATCTCATGACTCGAGCATGAATACAAGTTACAATTTATATGGAAATTATCTCTTTGTTTCAGCGGAAAATCTCTTAAATATTACAGATATTATTTCTACTTTATTGCCTTCACATCTGAAAATTAAGAGCGTATATCACATTATAACAAATCATTTGGGAAATGCCCACGAATTATATTTTCTCAAAACTTCTTGTGAAAAAGTGTGGCTATTCCACTATTTTATTGATGAAAGTTTTTATGAACGTTTACAGTCATATGTTCATCTAGATCTCGACGGTATGTGATTTATGACATTTAGTATCTGAATCTATTGCCATCCACCCGCTTGGACCATTTCAATGTAAAACACTAACATTTGTGAACAACTTAAAAATGTATCTCATCAAACCAATGCAAATATAATGCGCAATCTGATTGAAGCTTTTACAAATCTTAAAGAAAAGACAAAACTTATGGCTTTAGGCAGAAGAAACGTGTGGCAACAACTGTTAGGAACTAGGAAGTATATATAGTATTCTTCATTAGTGAAATAGCGATACGTGAATTTCCAATTACATTGAGAGCGCTTAATTCAATCATGTCCTAATGTGTAAAAACATGAGGACAAAATTGAAAGAAGGCAAGAAGCCAATTTCAAATGTACATTGCAACTTGCAAGAAACCTGAATTGAATACTACCAGCTAACTTAATATATTTGCAATATTTATATACAAGAACCAAAAGGGCAGAGATCTCGTAAAATTCTTACCAAACTGACTTATGTGAACTCTTTTCAAATTGACGACTTCTGCCCCGGATATAGATTGTGATCCACCAGCGGTCTGATAATTGGATCTTACATTCTGAAATTAATTCACGAGAAGCATCAGATTGGCGTGCTACATGCATGAACAAATACGACATCTTAAAGCAGCGAGGGTGAGAAATTCATATCTCCAGCCGAGTTGCATAATAAAAATCTTACATATGCTGCATTACATCTCTAATTGATAGTAAGATGTTTATTTCCGTGTTCAAAATCTTTTACGTGTGATCTTTCTCACCCTTCATCTGTCCACAAAATATATATGAAGCGACATTATAAATGTTTTTCACTGTGTAGCGATTATTTTTAAGTACTTTTGATAGCTTAAGTTTAATAGTGATGATCAGATAACAGCTATGCAGATTGTATTGGGTGACGAGATACAAAAGGCGGTAACTGAGATGCCAAGTAAAATGGCATTCAGACACATTATGCATTAAAAGCGCCCAAATTATCTCCTCCAAAAGATCTTCAGCACCTTGGCAACAAAAATCTTAGAATCAATGCAATAAAATTGCATAGGGTTCGAAATTAAAACACACCTCAATGCAGATAACTGATGTAACCTGAGCTCCAATATTCACAAGAATCACAATACATGCTGTTGACAAGCCATTTCCAAAAACTGCAGCAAGACCTTCCTGCATTACGTTCGAAAAGTTTAAAAAAAGGTAAGATCCCCAAAAAATGTCAACAAAAAAGAGAATCATCATTTTATTAAGTGTCTGAAAACACAGAACTCAGAGAAAGGCCAAAATATTTGACTTTTTCAACTGCCATAGACAATAGCGAGTAGTTCCATGCAGATATCAGTAAGCATAGAATGATTTTAAAAAATTTCAGAGGTCATATGAAAGATTTTCAACCTGGTGGACTACTGCTGTGCTGAAACACAAATCTCGAAGCACAAATAGAAAAAACTTCTTTTATTTCTGCAATATACAAGAAGTAGCAAAAGGGTCAAGCTGGTAAACTTTGGTCAAGGCTATAGATAACTAAGAAGGTGCTCTGGCAACTGAATTACAAACGTAAGGCATAATGACGGAAAAAAAATGCTTCCAAGAAAGCAAGGCAATGAGCTATCCTTGAGGAATAAATTTTTAAAGAAATTGCAGCAACTCATAATGGTTGTTACCATGGTAAAAAATATGAGCAGAATATTTATGCCTTTTGAGTATGTGGAATGTGCAATTTTTCAATCAAAATCCAATCCCAGATAGCATGCATGTCTTGAATTACCTGAAAAATAAAAACACATGAAGTTATTGCTGATGCTAAGTGCTCAAAAGTAAATCCAAGATAATTACTGCCTAGCATATCAAGCAACATAAGTTTGGCAACACATATTTGTGGAAAAAGCATAAGAGAATCGTAAAGATAAAATAGCAAAACGAGTTTCTGCCAGTCCTGATTATCTTTAATAGTATGCAAACCGTCAGTAGAACTCCCAATCCATTAGAGGCATAAAAGTTTTGAAAAAGCAGGTCATTCCTAATAACATGTAAAACTGAGATGAGAATATAAGCATGTGATACCTGCTGCATATGATCATACATAGAAACATTAAGATGACCTCTGTGTATTGGTCGGCGTAAGCAATATGGTTCGCTTGGTGATATTCTTAGTTCCTCACCACAAATATACTCCCTGTATTTAGGTTCAGAAGAACTGGGTCCTCCAGGGTAATCACTTCCCATCGGGACTATGGGCTCACCAGATCCTAGAGAACTATCTGCAACAGCAAAGGATGCTAAAAAACACACTAAATTAATACGTAGATCTATAGCTGATAAAAGGATAAATGATACGGTGTTGCATTAGATTTACAAAAGGAAAACAATCAAGAGTGTTACAAGGAATGTTGATAGAATAGTAATGCACGGCCCTCTGACAAAAGCAAACATGTAACTTGGAAGTTAACTAGGAAATATTCAACAAGAGGTCCACAAACTTCTCCGGAAAAGTAATATAATAGGCTTCCTTATTGAGGAGAAACGATTATTTAGAAAAATGATAATGAGCCAAGTTATCTGATAGTTAAAAAACAAAATAAATTTACTGATTTCAACAAAGAAAACAAAAAGACTAAATAGCCCGAGTAAGTTTCTTTCAGAAAAGATGTCCAAGGTCAACAAGGCTTTACTATTATAAAAATGTAACTTGTACAGAGAGGATTTGATCAGCTTTACTACCGGACCGAGTTCCCTCAATATATGTCGAGACAAAGTTTAGGGGGAAGACCACATCATAAGTGCTACAGGGATAGAATTCCTAGAAATAACTGCTCAAGTACGTCACACGCATACCAGCATACCAACAATGACCTACATCTCATACATTTATAACTTCTGAGAATGGTAACCAGATGAGACAAAGGCACTTTCCAAATTATCTTCTACTCAAAAGCTTTATACCATAAGTTACCCACCTGCGTACGGTTCCACCAGAACTTCAAAGAGAAAAAATAAGGAATGAAGTTCGGCAGAAATTTGATTTTATTCGTATTGACAAATATATGAAACCTATTATGAGTGCTCATTCTCGAAAGTAAACATGAAGCATAAAAACATTAAGTGTACTAATAAATTAACAAGAGAGGTTTGTTGAGAAAAATATAGCACGGGAACTTCTTTTATCTTGATGGAGCGAATCAGGAGGAGACTGGAATCTATGGAGATGAAAAAGGTTGAGTCCTACGTACCTCCTGCTTTCGACGCACTCGTTGGTCCATGGCATAACTGTTTCCTCTTTCGAGGGTATTGATTGTTGGTCACCTCATCATCTAGGAACCGATTTTTCAACAATGATGCAATCTGAAAATCAAGAAAACCAAGAATTCAAATCAAATAAAGAATGGCTTACTTGATCTTCTAAACTTAAAATTACATAGCTGCAACATTATTTTACTATCAAGAAAAGAAGACGCAAAAAATAACTAGGCATTCAAGACGCAATATCAAAGCTATGAAACAAAAGTAAAAAGAAAAAGAATATGTTAACATGACTCATTCAGGTGGGCCAAACAATATGTTAACATGTTCAAAGTAAAAACTAAACAAGAATATAATTGCATTTACGGCTCAAACTCCCCGTTTCAATCAGTTCAATACCGCGATTGTAATTGCATAAAAAAAAAAAAAAAAAAAAGAATGATCACAACCTGACTAGCACTTATCCTATCAGAGCATTTACAAAGTGAAACATACAAGGCAGACGACTGGCTCTGATCCTCGGCAACGACTGACTCGCTATCAATTAAAATCTACAAGCATAACTAAAATTTTAAGAGACAGAAAGGGCATAGCTGAGATCATAGATCAAAGGAAGAAATGGAACTGACTTCTGTGAGAGAAAAAAAATGGAACCACAAAATTTTCAACTTCGTAACCCTCCTCCTTTCTCCGGGCTTGGGACCGGCTGTGTCCAAATTATATTGCAACACAGGCGAAGTTACACCAACAACCTAACAGGACAACCACAATTAAAGCAAAACAATTAACTACTTTAAATGCATGGAGGATCGACGAGGTACTAAGTTTAAGCTCCCTTGGGAACAAACACAGAATAGGCAACAAGCTAACGACCTTAGAGAAAAAAGAAAAAGCACAAACCTCACTAACGGCAGAAATTTGATTTTCTAGTATTGAAAATGTCTGGAAAGTAAAAATCAAGCATCAAAATAATGTGTTTATAAAATTATCAGAAGGAAGTTTGTGAACAAAAATAGCGCAGGAACTTATTTCTTCCTTGAATGCTACGTACCTTCTGCTTTAGAAGCACTCGTGCCTTTCTCGAACACATTATTCCATGGAATAACTGTTTCTTTTTGTTATTACATTGATGATGAAATCCATCCACACAACCCATCTTCATAAGCACATATCTTAAGATTATTATCAATGAATAATTGGTTAAATGACTACATTAGACAAGTCAATAATTGTAATATTACAATGATAGTGTCAAACCAAAAAGACAGATGCTGATCTGGGAAATTTCTTATTATGAGCATAAATGGACCAAATACTATAGCATAATTAATTATTGTATTATTTTTATGTTGTACTATATACAAATAAAAGTCACATGTGCTTAAAAGTTGACCCCGTAAAGCTAACTGTCACAGATTGTTTCTACGCAACTTCTTTTTCAGTAATCCCCACGGAGATAGACACACAAGATGCAGATGCTCAGTCTAAAATGCCAACCATGAGAGAAAATGGAACGGTAGTTTTAAGTAAAAATCAGTTGTATGGAACACAATGCTGGAACATGAAGCTAGGTCCCAAAATGTCAAACATGTTTACAATGGCAAGAAATTCCTCGAAACACTTTCTACTAAAAGCTACTTGTCCAATCCGTAGTCAGCAAGAAAATATACAAACAAATAACAAACATGATATGGTATGATATCATAACTATCGTACGAAGACTCATAACTTATCTCTTCTAAGTTAAATGTCAGTGGTGGTCAAAAGTGTGATGCACAGTTTGTCATTCCATAGTTTTAGCAAAGAGAAAATCAGATTATTAATGCCAAAATAAACATCACCAAGCAAATCTATCATTCAGAAAGGGGAAAGAGTAATGTCAAACCCACTAGCAGCAGTTCCTCTAAATATCCCCTATACTCAATATCTGACGTCCAATAAAAATATTTCTTACTCCTTCGACATCTGGTTCTGCAAAAACAAGCAACACGGTGACAGTGAACTCTCAAGACAGCGACAAATACATAAATGAGGAAACAAGCCACACACAGCGTGCAGGCTTCAGAAGTAAAATATCCAGAAGCAGCGTGACCATTTTACCTCTCCTTCCTCAGTCTTGCATCGTGCTTGACCCTGCTTAACCCGTCGTTTTGCTTTGTTCCCATTTTACCTCTTCCGCCTCAGACTAACATCTTGCTTGACCATTCTTTATTTGCATCCCAACAGCCATATTTACTTCTAAACTCAACTACCACGGCGAGTTGGAGACATAAAACTGCAGGTTGATCACATTATCAAACAGGGGAAAGCAACATAGTTTCCAAAAGCAATTGGAAATTTCACAAGAAATTAAATCACAAGCATGCAATCCTGATTTACCTGCACCGATCTGATAAATGACATAGTCATACCCAGACAGTCTAAGACCATGGATCAGCCAGACAATCAGATCACAATGCATCAAGATGATTGGTACAAAAATAAGAAAGCGACTTCAGTTTCTACGGTGCAACCGCGAGATGACACAAGTTCAATGTGAAGAGACATTTTCCCTCCTCCGAACAAGAAAAAGAAACACTAAAAGCACATCCTCTTGATTAGTTAAAAGTGCCTGAAACTAAGATAATAATTCGAAAAGGTAATTTTGAATAATTTGTGCATGTAAATGACAATTTTGAGTAATATTCCTGAAACTCATCCTCTTAATTAAAAAAATTTAAGAAAAGAGCAAAATATAATAGCAGTTCTTGATATCATAAGCGACTAATTATTAGAACCCCAATTGACTACGCGTCCAAATTTATCAAGAAACCCTAACCCTAATCAAGAAAATAAGCGAAAAAGAACCCTGAATAGGAAATACCCCAATTTGACACGAGAAGACGAAGCCCTAACCCTAATCATGAAATAAGCCCTAATCGCAAGAACCCTAATCAGCGAAAGAAACAGCGAAAGAAAGAGAAAAAAATTCGAAGCACCCTAATTGACTTATCAATCCGCAGAGAAAAAGCCCTAACCCTAATCATGAAATAAAATTGGAATAGAAAAAGCCCTAATCGCAAGAAGCCTAAAAATTGAGATCAAACCCTAATTAGGAAATAATAAGAGAAAAACTTACACGAGGTCGGAGATGGGACAACAATCCTCCTGCGAAAGAAATTGTAATGAAATTTTGTTGAGTGTAGTGTTGTGCTCTGCTCTGTGTGATTCAGTGGGCAGAGTTTGGGTGAAGAAGAGAGAGAGAGAGAGAGAGGGAGAGAGAGAGAAATAATATAATTACAAGTCTAAATCCAAATAAAGTTATATTTAACGCTTTGCTTTATTTATAGGCCACCTTTTAACCGCGTTATTCGTTTATTAGGTTCACGCTTTATTAATACTTCTGCCGCCTTCGTTGTTATAGGCAAAACGCGACTTTACGGATATAGCTTCCGCTCCTTCTTTTAAATGTCACGTTAGGGCCGTTGGGCTTTAAAATTGAAACATCAAAAAATTAAATTAAATAGTCTAAACAAATAAGCCTAATCAATATCTTTCATAAATAAATGATCGTTCAAACAGTTAGTGTGCATGAAATTGTTTCCCATTTTGTTGAATATCGTATTTAATTTCACTTTGAGTTTAGGGATACCTGAAGACTAGTGTGTGTATGTCAAATATTTTATATATGTTGAATATTATGAATTATGTCCGTATCCTATACCTCTCTCCACCTCTTAAAACTTTGATTTGCTGATTTCAGTTTCAATCCAAAAAAAAAAACCGTCTGCCTAGTTTTCAAAAAAATAAATAAATTAATAGCCTTCTTTTTTCTGTTCAATTTTACTCATGGATTCTTTTTTAGTTAAATTTCATATAAAATTAAATCCACTGTACACCATATAGCATTATATCAAATAAAGAAGCAGACTTACAGCACGAGGAAGTTCTAGCTCACAAAATCGACTCAGTTACAGAGATTAATATATCTAGCACCGCTACAAAGACCGACCTCTTAAGCTGTAATCTATATGTAATTCCATTGACAATAAGAGCAGAAATTTTGTGCCTTTCACTATGTGGAATGTGCAAAATTTTCAATCAAAATCCAATCCCAAATAGCATGCTGTCTTCAAGTACCTGAAAAACAAAAACACAGAAACTTAGTGTTGATGCCAAGGGATCAAAAGCAAAATCCAAAACAATTATTGCCTAGCACATCAAGCAACGTATATTTGGCAACACGTATCAGTGGGAAAAGCATAAAAAGGATTGTAACATTAAAATAGCAAAACAGTTTATGCCAGTCCTGAAGATCTAGCTTTAAAAGCAGGCTCAACATCAGTACAACTACCGAGCCATTGGGGGCATAAAAGTTCTAAAGAAGCAGGACAATCTTAGTTACATGCCAAAGTAAGACTAGAATATAAGCATGTGACACCCGCTGCATAGGATAACGCATTAAAACATTAAGGTTTGACCTCTTCGTATTGATCGGCGTCAGCAATATGGTTCGCTTGGTGATACTCTTAGCTCTATCTAGGTTCAGAAGTACTAGGTCATCCGGAGTCATCACTACCCATTGGGACTAAGGGCTCACCAGATCCTAGAGAACTATCTGCAACAGTTGCAAAGTTACAGATGCAAAAAAACACACTAAAATATTATGAAGATCCACAGCTGATAAAAGGATAAAAGGTGTGGTGTCTCATTACGACACAAGGAAAATAATCAATGTTATGTGGATGTTGATAGAATAGTAATGCACGGACCTCTCACAAAAACAACCATGTGACTTGGCAGTTAACTTAGAAATATTCAAGAAGAGGTCTACAAACTAATATGGGAAGAGTAATAGGCTGCCTTATTGAGGAGAAACGACTATCTAGAAAAATGAGCCAAGTCATCTGAGAGTAAAATACTTAATTAAATTTACTGATTTCAGAAAAAAAAGGAACTAAAAGATTAAATGAGCACAAGTCAGTTTCTTCTATAAAAGTGGTGATTCCTTTTATAAAAAACGCAACTCGTACGAATTGGCTGCGAATATTTGATCAACTTTACCACCGGACCAACTTGCGCATTAAGCTCTGAGTTTCCTAAATGACCAGCAAATGACCTACACCTAACACATTTATAGCTTCAGAAACTTTCTCTTGAGGATGATGAGATTCATAATGATGCTGAATCTGGTTTGATGTATTTAGGCCGGATCCACAGTTCTTGGAGAATGAAGAGAGATATCAAGGCTTGAAGAAACAAATACTTGGTGAAGAATCACACCAGGATGAAGTAGTAGGTTGTTCAGATGGAGATTCTGAATCAGATTTTGAAGACGAAGAAGAAGATCAGAGGATGAAAATAGAGGACAAAACAGAGACAAATCTGATTAATCTTCGAAGAACAATCTACCTCACAATGATGTCTAGTGTTGGTCTGAAGAGGCTGGACACAAACTAATGAAAATCAAATTAGAGCTTGGGCAGGAGATGGAACTGTGCGTGATGATGCTCGAGTGTTGCAGTCAGGAGAGGACTTATGCTGAGTGCCCAAAGAATCTCGTCTCACAGAAAGAAAACATCACCAGTGGTGCTCTTAATTTCAGACATAAAAACATTGGAATCCCATTTGTTTTAACCACAGGTGAACCTGCAATATAAACAACCACATAGTTTACCCAAATAAAGATAGATTTTAGAAACTTTAAAACAAAAACAAATGGAGTGATAAATAGAGAGAGACAGTTCGATACCTCACAGTGGGTCTGCTCATGCTGAGAAGCTTCGTAAATGACCTTGGAGCATATTTGTCAACCTAAAGTTGTTCACTAGTCACGGTTGCTCTTAGAGCTGCGACCTCGGTTGGACTTTTGGCACTTGTTTGCAGACCCTCCAACAAATATAGAATAACTTGAGGAGCAGCACTTCATACAAATCACTGGCTGCAAATATTCTCAGAACAAGTGAAATTGGTTTTGGTTCTTGATATTAAGGGGCAAGATTTAAGATGCTAGTAGTCATTCAATGTCAATTGCGCATAAAATCAACGTTTATACCATATAAGTATGCTTCTTTTAATTTGTCATAGTTTTCTAGGTGAGTAGACCAAAGAATCTCTTTCTTTGTAAATTGGTCAGATTCCAAGATCAGAGGATGCATCCCATGGTTTTTTGCGACAAGAATACGACCAATCAATACTGATTGAATTTGTGAATGTCAGACTACATTATCAACCTTCATTCACTATGTAAAAAAGAATAAAATCTATTTCGTTACATTCCTACTTTGATCTGGCGTGGTAGCAAAAGCATTAAAAAGGTCAAATCAAAAACTCTTGCACAAGTGAAAAGGGATGAGATTCCGAATTAGCTAAAATGGAGGAAACCTTTCCTAATAGAATTCTACACATTTTTTGAAAGGGAGTCTAGCTAGCTTCTATCGGTCCATGTCCATGGAAAGAAGAAAGACAATACTGATCACACTATTACAAAAGCAAATTATGACGAATTACTTTTACTTTTCCCTTTCTTTTGTTTGCCATCCTTTTCCTGCTGTTTTAGTGGTTAAGAAGTTTCTGCGTCATCGTATAGGGCGATCTAGGAATAGAAAATAGACTAAAAGACATTAAAGAAAAGAAATTCAAAACTTCTTCGACAAACTAGGTAGATAGCTGACGATATGATATCAGCAGCCTCATAGAGTAGGATAAGACATACCTTTGTGAACTCAACGTGTTCCGCTTTCTGCATTAGAACACTAGCAGGTTCCTGAAGGAGCCGAACCCTGCATTAAAAGAATAGGTTTATAAAGTCAATCTCATTTTAACAGAATCCCTCCAAACAACCCTCGGCACAGTAAGTAGGAAGGAACATTAAAATGTCACAAAATCAGAGCAAGTAAGGTAAAATATTCCGAATCAAAGTTTTCCAAGTTCTTTAAATCCCTCGTGGCTTGAGGAGATTGCCAATTGGTTTACAAAAGCTTTGTTCTTCCACGTATAATGAAAGGCGAGACTTGGGCAATTTCTGAGTTACTGTATTGGCTGTGCGAGTCAGAACATATGTATAGTCTAGCAACACAAACATAAGATCTAAAACCCTTTGAAAATGTGTGACAGTATCTAACTAATACATATTATTATGGCCACAAGTTGCAACATAAAAGACCCTAATGTAAGAGCAAGATCTGATCTCATGAAATATTAATAAGAAAAAGAGATAGCATTAACAAGATAATTTGATAATAGGATTCAAGCAGGCGCACCAATGGGAATAATGGCAGAGAATAAAAAACATGAAAACTAACAACATCACCATTAGACGTACAGCTTCAATGTTCAGAAGATCTACAGCTTCCCATTGGGACTATGAGGGTTCACCATATCCTAGAGAACTATCTGAATCAGCAAAGTTACGAACGCTAAAAAACACAATAAATTTATATGAAGATCTACAGCTGATAAAAGGATAAATCGTGCGGTGTCTCATTACAGAATGACACAAGGAAAGTATTCAGTGTTACATGATGTGAATAGAATAGTAACGCACGGACCTCTCACAAAAACACACATGTAACTTGGCAGTTAACTTAGAAATATTCAAGAAGAGGTCAACAAACTAATCTGGGAAGAGTAATAGGCTTCCTTATTGAGGAGAAACGACTATTTAGAAAAATGATCATGAGCCAAGTTATCTGATAGTAAAATTCCTACTAAATTTCCTGATTTATAAAAAAGGAACCAAAATGATTAAATGCGCGCAAGTAAGTTTCTTTTAAGAAAGATGTAAAAGAATTTACTTTTATAAAAAAGGGTCACGTACAAATTGCAAGCGAAGATTTGATCAGCTTTACCACCGGACCAACTGGTGGATTATGCTCTGAGTTTCCTGTACGTAGTTTAGGGAGAACACCACATCATCAGTGCCACAGGGACAGAATTCCAAGAAATAACTGCAAAGTATGTCATACACATACCAACAATGACCTACACCTAGTACATTTATAGTTTCAGAAAATGGTAACCAGGTAAGATAAAAGCACTCTTCAATTATTATATTCTACTCAAGAGCCTTGTACCATAACAGAATAGTATGCCATTCACTATGTGGAAAGCGCAAATTTTTCAACCAAAATACAATCCCAAAAAGCATGCTGTCTCCAAGTACCTCAAAAATAAAAACACAAAAACTTAGTGCTGATGCCAAGTCAAAGAACATTAATAGCAACAAACACCACAGCACGGAGAATAACATTATCATTCAGTATACATTTGAACAAAAGATAAAAACAGAGTTAGACCTGAGCAAGGAATAAACCAGAAGCAAGTTCATAGAAGCATCATGTGTTGTCAAGAGAAGCCGTAACGAAGTAGCTATTGGTTTTGTGGATTGTGACTGCTTCAACTTGTTATATATAAATGAACAATGCCCCTTTTCGCCATTGAAATGTTTGATGCAGATCAAGAGGCACTGGAGAGACGTAATTGCATAAACAAACTATCTATGGGCTCACAAAATGTTCATAAACTGATCACATCAGCAGTATGATCCTTCAGAATATGCCTACAATTGTAATTTCCGTCATCAGATCCTTGTCACACAAGAACTGTCTGGAAATAGTAACAATCTATGAGGTACAACAGAAAGCAACAGAAAAGCATCTAATTTCAATTTAAAATTGTTTTACCTGAGTTGCTCTTCTATCAACCATGTCATCTTCTTCAGTCTTGTTTTGTGTGAGTGCAGTTTGAATCATGTCCATCTTAACCACGTGAAAGAATCTTTCCTCCGATTGTTGACACTCTGTCATGTTAGGATAAACACGTGGACAATTAATGGCGTGTATAAAAACTACCTAGTGTTGCATAAAGACGAAAGTGTAAAAATAGCAAATCTTATCAAGATAGATGACACTCGACATTTACTCGATACAGAAACTTGGAGCAAACACAATTCCATGGAGCAGTCCACTAACGCAGAGCTCTTTAACACTCCTCGCCAATACTTTCACCATCCTACCTTATCCTCTTGCAAATTATCTAAGACCTTAGTAGTGAAATGGGAAAGAAATGGAAAACTAGCGCTATCTGTCAAAATACGCAAGGAATTGGGCGAGCAATTAATAGCTATAGCTAATCAAACTAATTATGCATCTGGGTATGGGGTAGAGTTAAGTGACACAAAGTCATCGAAAGAAGCAAAGTACTAGCATAAAAATTGGTGCATATTTCAATATCCCAGGTTATCAAATTAAAGAAAGAGGAAAAGATCCAAAGGGCTGTAAAATAACTTAACATGTTAATAAGACATCAATTTAAGCTGTTTATATATTTAAAACCAAGAGATGCCTCCGAATCGGTACAATTTAATAGGAAGGTATTAAATTGATGTTCTCCATCTCCATATCTTCAAAATCATCACTAACTGTCTCATAAATAATGTTCTCCATCTCCATATTTTCAAATTCTGGTGAAGAATCTGGATCATTTGCAGCATCATCTAAATCTGATAACTCAAATGGAGGACAGCCTGAGAGTGATCCTTACAGTATGTCTCTATATTTGTTAAAAGATGCCAGATGCCCTGCAAAGTAAGTATCATATCTTGATGCGGCGCTTCTCAAGAATCAACACATCATGCCTAAAGATAAAAAATAAAAAAGCAGTATAACCCAGGGGAACAAATGGGGAACGTCATCCTGTAGGCCTGAGAGCACAAGGAACTTTCATGAATAAGGACTTCCATTAATGTGCGAATAAAATAAATTTCAATCTTAGGAAGGAAAGAAGCATAAACCCATCATCTCCTCAAAGAAGCCCACCCCTGCTCGCCAATTTCTAAAATTCTAATTTAGTAATTAACAAAAAGTAAGTTCGTCATCAAGAAACATATGCTTTTCGCTAAGAAGTCATAAATGAACTATAATCACTATTTAGATAAAAAGAAAAAATAAATATACCATACACCTTTATATTTTCACAAGGAGATCAACTAATTCTTTAGTTACCTCAAATGGCATCTGAGCTAAGGCAAGCAAACAGCGCCCTATGAATATCCCACGACTGCTCCCCCGATCGAGCATAATTTGATCATCATCCATGACATCTGAATCAGAGACCGCTAGCGTTCCTGCTTAAATAAAAAAGACTAAGCAACAGTTTCATCTTTATAAAGTTTCATGCAGTGAAACAAACTTAATTGTAGAATTTTAATTGGACAACGAGACTATACAGAAGCTCTGAATTCTTTAAACCTGGACATATGTGAATTGTATAAAATAGTCACTGGAAACAGCAGAGTAAATTCAATCAGATAAGAGGGCACTAATTGATAAAAAGAATAAAACAATTACGCGTATCTCCACAATATTATGAAGATAAGGAATAAATTTCAATTAATAATACTGGTAAAGGGCAAACTACTGCAAGAATCCAGAAAGGGAGAAGGCAAGATCATTGAAATTGGAAATGTGAATTGCATGGTTTTTTCATATTCTGACCTAAACTTAAAATTACATAGCTGCAACATTATTTTACTATCAAGAAAAGAAGACGCAAAAAATAACTAGACATTCAAGACGCAATATCAAATTTATGAAACAAAAGTAAAAAGAAAAAGAATATGTTAACATGACTCATTCAGGTGGGCCAAACAATATGTAAACATGTTCAAAGTAAATACTAAACAAGAATATAATTGCATTTACGGCTCAAACTCCCCGTTTCAATCAGTTCAATACCGCGATTGTAATTGCATAAAAAAAAAAAAAAAAAAAAGAATGATCACAACCTGACTAGCACTTATCCTATCAGAGCATTTACAAAGTGAAACATACAAGGCAGACGACTGGCTCTGATCCTCGGCAACGACTGACTCGCTATCAATTAAAATCTACAAGCATAACTAAAATTTTAAGAGACAGAAAGGGCATAGCTGAGATCATAGATCAAAGGAAGAAATGGAACTGACTTCTGTGAGAGAAAAAAAATGGAACCACAAAATTTTCAACTTCGTAACCCTCCTCCTTTCTCCGGGCTTGGGACCGGCTGTGTCCAAATTATATTGCAACACAGGCGAAGTTACACCAACAACCTAACAGGACAACCACAATTAAAGCAAAACAATTAACTACTTTAAATGCATGGAGGATCGACGAGGTACTAAGTTTAAGCTCCCTTGGGAACAAACACAGAATAGGCAACAAGCTAACGACCTTAGAGAAAAAAGAAAAAGCACAAACCTCACGGAAAGAGAGAAGACAGAGACACCTCAGTAAAATGGGAAAAAACACACACAATCACTGCTTCACCGGACGCCATCTACAATAAATATGCTACAAATATGGCCAGAAGACTAACCAACATTCCACAATGAATAAGTTAAAAAGTGAGATCTACGCAAAGAAGAGTAAAACGCTTCTCTCTCTTCCTGAAGACACCATACAAGAGAGAATTGGAACTCTTCAGTATCCCTAAGAGTTTTGTTCGATTTCCAAAATTGAATAGAAAATTGCTTGAAGAATTATTATAGTTTACAGCTTAATTCATGAAGTTTGAACTGTACAATTAAAAGATGCAATGACAATATTCAGTTTTTATCGAAAAGTTTTAACCAAGAGAGCTGTGATTTAATTTGCATGTGAAGAAAAGAAAACCAATTCTTACAATGATAGTGTCAAACCAAAAAGACAGATGCTGATCTGGGAAATTTCTTATTATGAGCATAAATGGACCAAATACTACAGCATAATTAATTATTATGTTGTACTATATACAAATAAAAGTCACATGTGCTTAAAAGTTGACCCCTGAAAGCTAACTGTCACAGATTGTTTCTGCGCAACGTCTTTTTCAGTAATCCCCATGGAGATAGACACACAATATGCAGATGCTCAGTCTAAAATGCCAACCATGAGAGAAAATGGGAACGGTAGTTTTAAGTAAAAATCAGTTGTATGGAACACAATGCTGGAACATGAAGCTAGGTCCCAAAATGTCAAACATGTTTACAATGGCAAGAAATTCCTCGAAACACTTTCTACTAAAAGCTACTTGTCCAATCCGTAGTCAGCAAGAAAAGATACAAACAAATAACAAACATGATATGGTATGATATCATAACTATCGTACGAAGACTCATAACTTATCTCTTCTAAGTTAAATGTCAGTGGTGGTCAAAAGTGTGATGCACAGTTTGTCATTCCATAGTTCTAACAAAGAGAAAATCAGATTATTAATGCCAAAATAAACATCACCAAGCAAAGCACAAAATTTCTATCATTCAGAAAGGGGAAAGAGTAATGCCAAACCCACTAGCAGCAGTTCCTCTAAATATCCCCTATACTCAATATCTGACGTCCAATAAAAATATTTCTTACTCCTTCGACATCGGGTTCTGCAAAAACAAGCAACACGGTGACAGTGAACTCTCACATAAATGAGGAAACAAGCCACACACAGCGTGCAGGCTTCAGAAGTAAAATATCCAGAAGCAGCGTGACCATTTTACCTCTCCTTCCTCAGACTTGCATCGTGCTTGACCCTTCTTAACCCGTCGTTTTGCTTTGCTACCATTTTACCTCTTCCGCCTCAGACTAACATCTTGCTTGACCATTCTTTATTTGCATCCCAACAGCCATATTTACTTCTAAACTCAACTACCACGGCGAGTTGGAGACATAAAACTGCAGGTTGATCGCATTATCAAACAGGGGAAAGCAACATAGTTTCCAAAAGCAATTGGAAATTTCACAAGAAATTAAATCACAAGCATGCAATCTTGATTTACCTGCACCGATCTGATAAACGAGACAGTCTCAGACCGTGGATCAGCCAGACAATCAGATCACAATGCATCAAGATGATAAATACTAATTAGGAAATAAAATTAGAACCCCAGCGTCCAAATTTATCAAGAAGCCCTAACCCTAATCAAGAAAATAAGCGAAAAAGAACCCTGGATAGGAAATACCCCCGAGAAGATGAAGCCCTAACCCTAATCATGAAATAAGCCCTAATCGCATCAGCGAAAGAAAGAGAAAGAAATTCGAAGCACCCTAATTGACTTATCAATCCGCAGAGAAAAAGCCCTAACCCTAAATTGGAATAGAAAAAGCCCTAATCGCAAGAACCCTAAAAATTGAGATCAAACCCTAATTAGGAAATAATAAGAGAAAAACTTACGCGAGGTTGGAGATGGGACAACAGCTTTAAGGTAATACTACTGTGAAAGAAATTGTAATGAAATTTTGTTGAGTGTTGTAGTGTGCTCTGCTCTGTCTGTGTGTGTGTGTGTGTGATTCAGTGCGCAGAGTTTGGGTGAAGCAGAGAGAGAGAGAAATAATATAATTACAAGTCTAAATCAAAATAATAAAGTCTAATTAGATTTAACGCTTTATTTATACGCCATTGGTTTAACGCGTTATTCTGCCGCCTTATTTTTTTAACGCGTTATTTATTATAGGTAAAAACGCGACTTTACGGATATAGCTTCCGCTCTTTTTTGCTTCTTTAAAATTGTCAGTTTAGGCTTTAAAATTGAAACATCAAAAAATAAATTAAATAGTCTAAACAAATTACTTTCACTTGTATCGATTATCTTTCATAAATAAATGATGATTCAAACAGTTAATTGTTTCCCATTTAGTTTTCAAGTTTAATATCGTATTTAATTTCACTTTGACTAGTGTGTGTATGTCATATTGTTTATATATGTTGAATATTATGAATTATACCTCCACCTCCTAAAACTTTGATTTGCTGATTTCAGTTTCAATCCCAAAAACAAAAACAAAAAAAACGTCTGCCTAGTTTTCAAAAAAATAAATAAATTAATAGCCTTCTTTTTTCTGTTCAATTCTTTTTTAGTTAAATTTCATATAAAACTAAGCCCACTGTACACCATAAAGCATTATATCAAATAAAGAAGCAGACTTACAGTGTGAGGAAGTTTTAGCTCACAAAATCGACTCAGTTACAGAGATTAATATGTCTAGCACCGCTACAAAGACCGAACTCTTAAGCGCTATGTAACTCCATTCACAATAAGAGCAGAAATTTTGTGCCTTTCACTATGTGGAATGTGCAAAATTTTCAATCAAAATCCAATCCCAAATAGCATGCTGTCTTCAAGTACCTGAAAAACAAAAACACACAAATTTAGTGCTGAAGATCCCAAATAGCATGCTGTCTCCAGATTTTGAAGACGAAGAAGAAGATCAGAAGATGAAAATAGAGGACAAAACAGAGACAAATCTGATTAATCTTCGAAGAACAATCTACCTCACAATTATGTCTAGTGTTGGTTTGAAGAGGCTGGACACAAACTAATGAAAATCAAATTAGAGCTTGGGCAGGAGATGGAACTGTGCGTGATGTTGCTCGAGTGTTGCAGTCAGGAGAGGACTTATGCGGAGTGCCCAAAGAATCTCGTCTCACAGAAAGACAAAACATCGCCAGTGGTGCCCTTAATTTCAGACATAAAAACATTGGAATCCCATTGTTTTAACCACAGGTGAACCTGCAATATAAACAACCACCTAGTTTACCCAAATAAAGATAGATTTTAGAAACTTTAAAACAAAAACAAATGGAGTGATAAATAGAGAGAGACAGCGATACCTCACAGTTGATCTGCTCATGCTGAGAAGCTTCGTAAATGACCTTGGAGCATATTTGTCAACCCAAAGTTTTGTTCACTAGTCACGGTTGCTCTTAGAGCTGCGACCTCGGTTGGACTTTTGGCACTTGTTTGCAGACCCTTCAACAAATATAGAATAACTTGAGGAGCAGCACTTCATACAAAATCACTGGCTGTAAATATTCTCAGAACAAGTGAAATTGGTTTTGGTTCTTGATATTAAGGGGCAAGATTTAAGATGCTGTTAGTCATTCAATGTCAATTGCGCATAAAATCAACGTTTATACCATATAAGTATGCTTCTTCTAATTTGTCATAGTTTTTCAGGTGAGTAGACCAAAGAATCTCTTTCTTTGTAAACTGGTCAGATTCCAAGATCGGAGGATGCATCCCATGGTTTTTTGCACAAGAATACGGCCAATCAATACTGACTGAATTTGTGAATGTCAGACTACATTATCAACCTTCATTTACTATGTAAAAAAGAACAAAATCTATTTCGTTACATTCCTACTTTGATCTGGCGTGGTAGCAAAAGCATTAAAAGGGTCAAATCAAAAACTCTTGCAAAAGTGAATTAGCTAAAATGAGAAAAGGGATGAGATTCCGAATTAGCTAAAATGGAGGAAACCTTTCCTCATAGAATTCTACACATTTTTTGAAAGGAAGTCTAGCTAGCTTCTATCGGTCCATGTCCATGGAAAGAAGAAAGACAATACTGATCACACTATTACAAAAGAAAATTATGACGAATTACTTTTACTTTTCCCTTTCTTTTGTTTGCTATCCTTTTCCTGCTGTTTTAGTGGTTAAGAAGTTTCTGCATCATCGTATAGGGCGATCTAGGAATAGAAAATAGACTAAAAGACGTTAAAGAAAAGAACTTCAAAACTTCTTCCACAAACTAGGTAGATAGCTGACGATATGATATCAGCAGCCTCATAGAGTAGGATAAGACATACCTTTGTGAACTCAACGTGTTCCGCTTTCTGCATTAGAACACTAGCAGGTTCCAGAAGGAGCCGAACCCTGAATTAAAAGGATAGGTTTATAAAGTCACTCTCACTTTAACAGAATCCCTCCAAAAAACCCTCGGCACAGTAAGTAGGAAGGAACATTAAAATGTCACAAAATCAGAGCAAGTAAGGTAAAATATTCCGAATCAAAGTTTTCCAAGTTCTTTAAATCCCTCGTGGCTTGAGGAGATTGCCAATTGATTTACAACAGCTTTGTTCTTCCACGTATAATGAAAGGCGAGACTTGGGCAATTTCTGAATTACTGTATTGGCTGTGCGAGTCAGAACATATGTATAGTCTAGCATCACAAACATGAGATCTAAAACCCTTTGAAAATGTGCGACAGTATCTAACTAATACATATTATTATGGCCACAAGTTGCAGCACAAAAAACCCTAATGTAAGAGCAAGATCTGATCTCATGAAATATTAATAAGAAAAAGAGATAGCATTAACAAGATAATTTGATAATGGGATTCAAGCAGGCGCACCAATGGGAATAATGGCAGAGAATAAAAAACATGAAAACTAACAACATCACCATTAGACCTACAGCTTAAATGTTCAGAAGATCTACAGCTTCCCATTGGGACTATGAGGGTTCACCATATCCTAGAGAACTATCTGAATCAGCAAAGTTACGAACGCTAAAAAACACAATAAATTTATATGAAGATCTACAGCTGATAAAAGGATAAATCGTGCGGTGTCTCATTACAGAATGACACAAGGAAAGTATTCAGTGTTACATGATGTGAATAGAATAGTAACGCACGGACCTCTCACAAAAACACACATGTAACTTGGCAGTTAACTTAGAAATATTCAAGAAGAGGTCAACAAACTAATCTGGGAAGAGTAATAGGCTTCCTTATTGAGGAGAAACGACTATTTAGAAAAATGATCATGAGCCAAGTTATCTGATAGTAAAATTCCTACTAAATTTCCTGATTTATAAAAAAGGAACCAAAATGATTAAATGCGCGCAAGTAAGTTTCTTTTAAGAAAGATGTAAAAGAATTTACTTTTATAAAAACGTATCACGTACAAATTGCAAGCGAAGATTTGATCAGCTTTACCACCGGACCAACTGGTGGATTATGCTCTGAGTTTCCTGTACGTAGTTTAGGGAGAACACCACATCATCAGTGCCACAGGGACAGAATTCCAAGAAATAACTGCAAAGTATGTCATACACATACCAACAATGACCTACACCTAGTACATTTATAGTTTCAGAAAATGGTAACCAGGTAAGATAAAAGCACTCTTCAATTATTATATTCTACTCAAGAGCCTTGTACCATAAGCTATTCGTCTGCTTATGGTGCCACCAGAATTTCAAAAAAATCTTAAAAAAAAAAAGGAGTTCGGCAGAAATTTGATTTTCTAGTATTGAAAAAATGTCTGGAAAGTAAAAATCAAGCATCAAAATAATGTGTTTATAAAATTAACAAAAGGAAGTTTGTGAACAAAAATAGCGCAGGAACTTATTTCTTCCTTGATGAAGTGAATCCGGGGACAGGAACCCATGAATATAAAGCAGCTAGAATGCTGCGTACCTTCTGCTTTAGAAGCACTCGTGCCTTTCTCGAACGCATTATTCCATGGAATAACTGTTTCTTTTTGTTATTACATTGATGATGAAATCCGTCCACACGACCCATCTTCATAAGCACATATCTTAAGATTATTATCAATGAATAATTGGTTAAATGACTACATAAGACAAGTCAATAATTGTAATATTATTATTTTTGTTTTCAATATATATATATAAAGTCATTGATTGTGAAAGTTGGAGTTTAAAAACAATAAATAAACAAATTCATGAAGAATGAAAAAATGAAATAAAGTTAAATGTTACAAATTTCAACTTTCAACCGTATGAAATGAATATAACATTATTATGCATGACACTACTAATCAAGTCGGTGAACTCTATTTTTCAATCAAATGGAAAGAATCAACTAAAGCTTTTATTATACTAATATAGCCTTTATTTAAGCTATAAGTAAATGTAACAATATTTAACAGATGTTAACATACAAATGAGCTCCATCAGAGAGATTCTTCAAATACTTGGGAAACTCTTTTAACTTCATTAATGTATGGCCATATCTCTTGCTTACTCATCAAAATGTCATTTTCCTTTTCAAATTTCCAGTTTATTGTAGCAAAGTTTTACTTAAGCCCCATGGTTTCTCGACCTTATGCTTTGCCAGTTCCCGCTCTATAAAACTAAATTTGCAAAAAAATAAATAAAATCATAATGGTAGTTACCGACATGAAAAATGTGACAATACACTACTATTACCACGGTTATCAAATGTTTCGAGGACAACACCAAGAGCAGAATAGTATGCCATTCACTATGTGGAAAGCGCAAATTTTTCAATTAAAATACAATCCCAAAAAGCATGCTGTCTCCAAGTACCTCAAAAAATAAAAACACAAAAACTTAGTGCTGATGCTAAGTCAAAGAACATTAATAGCAACAAACACCACAGCACGGAGAATAACATTATCATTCAGTATACATTTGAACACAAGATAAAAACAGAGTTAGACCTGAGCAAGGAATAAACCAGAAGCAAGTTCATAGAAGCATCATGTGTTGTCAAGAGACGCCGTAACATAAAGTTATTGGTTGCATGGATTGTGACTGCTTCAACTTGTTATATATCAATGAACAATGCCCCTTTTCGCCATTGAAATGTTTGATGCAGATCAAGAGGCACTGGAGAGACGTAATTGCATAAACAAACTATCTATGGGCTCACAAAATGTTCATAAACTGATCGCATCAGCAGTATGATCCTTCAGAATATGCCTACAATTGTAATTTCCGTCATCAGATCCCTGTCACACAAGAACTGTCTGGAAATAGTAACAATCTATGAGGTGCAACAGAAAAGCATCTAATTCCACTTTAAAATTGTTTTACCTGAGTTGCTCTTCTATCAACCATGTTATCTTCTCCAGTCTTGTTTTGTGTGAGTGCAGTTTGAATCATGTCCATCTTAAACACGTGAAAGAATCTTTCCTCTGATTGTTGACACTCTGTCATGTTAGGATAAACAACTGGACAATTAATGGCGTGTATAAAAACTACCTAGTGTTACATAAAGATGAAAGTGTAAAAATAGCAAATCTTATCAAGATAGATGACACTCGACATTTACTCGATACAGAAACTTGGAGCAAACACAATTCCATGGAGCAGTCCAATAACGCAGAGCTCTTTAACACTCCTCGCCAATACTTTCACCATCCTACCTTATCCTCTTGCAAATTATCTAAGACCTAAGTAGTGAAATGGGAATTACGCAAGGAATTGGGCGAGATATTAATAGTTATAGCTAATCAAACTAATTATGCATCTGGGTATCGGGTAGAGTTAAATGACACAAAGTCATCGAAAGAAGCAAAGTACTAGCATAAAAATTGGTGCATATTTCAATATCCAGGTTATCAAATTATTAAAGAAAGAGGAAAAGATCCAAAGGGCTGGCAAATAACTTAACATGTTAATAAGACATCAATTTAAGCTGTTTATATATTCAAAACCAATAGATGCCTCCAAATCGGTACAATTTAATAGGAAGCTGAGTTAGTCGAATCTCAATAGGAGCAGATGTAACAATTGTTATCCGACAGGGGGAGGCATATAATAGAGTACTATCAGTCCCTTGAATTGAAGGCTCAAAGATGATATGCTGGTAGCATCACGGAAAACGTCCATAGCCCCAAATCCTAATTGACACAGAGAAGCAAAATGGAGGTAGGAAAAATAAAACAAAAGGGACGCCTCGGTCAAACTATCACAACTGAAATGGATAAACATCACAGTTGGATCACAATAATTCAAGTATAGTGTTGCAGGGCACGAGATGGTTGGGAATATCGGTGAAAATAATGTACGTGATAGTAGAACAATTACGCAATGGCATTTAGTGAACAAAGAGAACATTAAATTTCATCCATAATTGAAACAACTACAAACATGGAATTATAGGGAAATAGGGCTTGAGAATAGGATGCCATACCATCCATGTTGTTCATCACTGGCGATATGGAAATCAAAGTGCACGTAAGTCCCCTGTTCATAATCATCTGTTGCAACTTTTGGCTCCTCATGTCGTTGAAACCATGTGTCGTATTTTATGTGGAACCTCCAGGACTGCTTTTTCAATTCCTTGGCAGCCAAATATTGTTGGTACGTGTTCTGCAGAAAAAAGCCCTGGTGTCAGAACACGAACAAGATCACTCTAGAACTAAATGTGAAGATCGCTTAAAGAAACAAGACAAGTATTTGGAATGACCTGCTGATGGTAAAATGAGAAGAAAAGGGTATCTGTGCCATAAGTATCTGAACCGAGCCGTTCCCAGAAACACGGATTATTGAGAATGGGTGCTTGGACCTGCGGATAGCTCGGAGGGGTGACAGCTGGGTGTCTCTGAACAAAGCCAAAGAGAAAGTGGAGATCATTAAACTGGAAAGAGAAATAAAATAAAGCATGTGTAAGTTGCTTACTGGAGTATAAGTTTTTGCACGTTCAGAATCTTTGGGTTGAGGAAGTCTATAGTAAGCTGCCTCGAGCATCTGCAGATTGTATAATTGATCATGCATTACTCCGGAACTTGGTGTTGATGCAATGATGCTATCTCCAATTGCACCGAGGTCAGAGATACTTCTTCGACCAATAACGCCAACACTTCCAGCAGATGTAAAAGACTGTAAAGGTTGACCTGGAGACAAGTCAATGTCCTTCATCACTTGGGAAGGTTCAGCAAGTGATCCGGCAGCAACTCCACCAGACTAAGAAAAACATCCACGGCAGTATGAATTATTTTGTGAATAATTAACAAGGATTAGCAAAATTGACTTTGCATTTACACACAATTGGTTGCTTCACAAGGAAACTTTGTTTGGTCAAAAATTCTACGGAAGACTCCATCTTACGCAATTAAATCATTTTCTTGAGAGGCCACTCGCCCAACCATCTATGCCATCAATTATTAAGGATATTAAAGAGCATTGCTAAACAATGGTAAACCCCCAGATAAATTTTACTATGTACTCAATACTTCAATAATCTAGGTAAATATGCAAACAAATATAAGTATTAATGGAGATGTTATGCTTACAGGGGTGGGGTGTCTACAGCATAGGAATTTTTAAATTCATCCTCTGGCATGAGATTCTTCCGAAGCTCGAAGGCAGAACCAGATTCGGCCGATGAGTCTTCTGCAAGGGACTGCTTCTGTTGCAACTCCTCAAGTTTAGAAATGCCAGTTTCTGCATATATACAAGATTTATTCATTAAGAACTTGCGGCTAAGCAAGTAAATTGAGGAACCTTTAGCAGGATTCTATCGGAGGATTCCTAAAGCATTATACAGGGGTGTCAAAAGAAATCCATTGTCAAAGTTGGACAAATACGCATTTAAAAAAAGGAGAATATATGATCACCTCAGTTTGCAACTTCTTTATCTCCTTCTTCAAGTCCGCTTCAAACTTTTCCTTCTGATTCACATTGTCCGTGTCATAAACCTGAACAACAACAACAACAACAAGAACAAACGTTTAATCGATATATAATTATAATTTTCTCAATTAAATACTGTGGCAGAGGGAAAAAAAACCTTCTTCCAAATGCTCTCAAATACATCGACGCCCTCTTGCACCTTCTTCAGAACGCGATCGATCTCGCCCTGCAACTTCCGACTCGCTCCCATTGCCAATTTATGGAATAAAGATATACGAAACCCTAATTCTTGCAATTGAACTCGAATCAGTGACAATTCGAAACCCTAATTTTTGCAATTGAACTCGAATCAGTGTTTTCTGGAACAAGATTGATGCGAATTTATGAAATGACAATTCGAAACCCTAATTTTGCAATTGAACTCGAATCAGCGAGGTTTTTTTCATAGGATTTAATAATAATAAAAGCAAGAACAATAATAATAATAATAATAAAATCGATATTACCGAATTCAGCGTCTCTCTTCGATTCTGGGCCAAGATTTAGTGGGCCGCTAGTACCGTTCTTCGCTCCATTGTTTGGGCTCAATTTATAGATGATGGGTTTTGTTTGCGTTTGATGTACGCATGTACCCAGTAGCATTGTATTGTGGGCTCTATTTATAGATGGGTTTTGTTTAACGCATGTAGAACAGCCCAACTTATATACTGGGCTCTATTTATAGATGGGTTTACTTTGCGTCTGCGTTTGGTGTACGCAATGTAGTAGCCCAACTTATTACTATATATAATTTCTATTAGCAAATAATACCCTGTTTAACTAAAAAATTAGCAAAATAATTCCCTCTACACGCTTGCTTAATTAGCAAAACTGATAACAATTTTTAATAATGTCAGATACGACCCCTATGTTATCCCTAATTGTTAAATAACCCCTTATGTCATTTTCATTAGCAAATATTATCCAGTTTAATTCAAAATATTAGCAAATCTCCCTCTATGCACTTAATTTGCAAAACTGATCACAGTTTTTTTATAATTGCACATATGACCCCTATGTAGTCCCTAATTGTTAAATGACCCCTTGTGTTATTTTTATTAGCAAATATTACCCTGTTTAATTAAAAAATTAGCAAAAATCCCTCTATACACTTACTTAATTTGCAAAATTTATGACACTTTTTGATAATTTCACATATGACCCCTATGTTATCCCTAATAGTTAAATAACCTCTAGTTTTATTTTTATTAGGAAATATTACCCCGTTTAATTCAAACAATTAGCAAAACTACCTCTACACACTCACTTAATTTCCAAAACTGATAACATTTTTTGATAATTTCACATATGACCCCTATACTATCCCTAATTGTTAAATAACCCCTTATGACATTTTTATTAGCAAATATTATACAGTGCAATTCAAAATATTAGCAAAAGTCCCTCTAGACACTTACTTATTGTGCAAAACTGATGATAATTTTTTATAATTGCACATACGACCCCTATGTTATCCCTTATTGTTAAATAACCCCTTGTGTTATTTTTATTGGCAAATATTACCCTATTTAATTCAAAAATTAGCAAAAATCCCTCTAAGCACTTGATTTGCAAAACTTATAACAGTATTCGATTCTTATTGTATTTACTCGATTGATACTTTTTTAGTGTTTGTTCAATTTTAATTTCACATACATCAAATTTTTTTTTTAAAGAACATTACTTTCTAGATCTATAGAACATGAATATTTTAAAGAAGTTATTTCTAAGTTTCGGCGGGTTAATTGCCACTATACGGACTTTTCCCCAATGGACATATATTGCTGGTCTTAAAAGATCTCCCTTACTTCTTATCCAGCAAAAAAAAAAAAAAAAAAAAAAAAAAAAAAAAATTATTCTCTAAAATTCTAAACTTTCAAGGTTTCACCTCAAATTGTGATACTTTCTCCTTTTCCCTCCATTTTATTGTCTTGTTGACTGTACTCTTTTTGTTGGTTACTCCTAAGTCCTAACCATAATATAAGTAGAACTAAAGAACGTATACTAATTACAAAAGGTTGAGATGCTTAACGTAAATATGTAACCGCTAGTACGATAAATAGTGGAGAAAGTACAACAGTTTTATTTGCACATTTCATTTTAACTAAACTACTGTATATAACTAAACCTGAACCACCTAATGACTGAATTGACCTCAGAGCCCAAAAAGAAGTTTTTCTTTTCCTTCTTTTAACAGTTCTGGCATATTACCTCAATCCAAAAGTGCATCAAGATTGACACTTGTGACTTAGACATTCAAGCAAAATCATGGTAGTTTTCTCTACCAGCTTCTAAGTATAAGAGAGTTGTAGAGATTGCAAAAGCATGACGAAATACTATATAAAGATTCAACTCTGAACGGGAAGTCGGGAACATAGCGTTTGCAACCTACCCCCAAACTTCATATTCAGTTCAAAAACTACAAATGTGAAGATAAATATTCTACAAATTTGAACTGTAATAAGTCGTAAAATTGCTAATAGTGGGGATCACATCGTTTCGTACACAGTAAGAATTGGACAAGGAACCATCAGCTGAAGTTTGAAATAACAGAAACCATGCACTAAGAATCACATGAATGACATATGCAAGTATTTGAGTCCCAGTTCCAAACACTAAAAGTACAATGATACCTGTTGCTTTTTTCTTCTTAGGCCTCCTTTTTCTTCGAGGTTTTCTGGCATCTGAGTTAGAACTTAGATTACCACTATTTCCAGTGGTGGAATCCACATGGCCTCTCTTTCTGAACGAAGATCGATCAAAACTACTTGAAGTGTTGCTGGAAGTTGATATATCAGATCTATTGTATGACTTCTTGCCTCAAGATCCCGCAAATCTTGACTTATTTTTAGAAGTATTTGAGAATTGTTTGCCAGATGGGCCAGGAGATGGCATCAGAGCACGAGCAGAAAGTTGCCTCTGCATAAACAAGTTTAAAGGGGGAAGATATCAGCTTAACTCTTCAACTTATATCAGCAAACTAATGTTCAATTCCTAACCTGGTTTCACAAGAATAATACACACGCACTGCATACAACAACCCAATTAACCATGGACCTCAATTAGTACCAAGCACCCATCGCAGGGTAGGTAGGATCATATGCAAGTCCAGAGGCACAAATGCAAAAAAACAACACCGATTATAACATTTACGCCTCATATACTGAGTTAGGAAAGTGATGAACACCTTGGATCTGATAATGCTGTTTGCCAAAATGCACAGAGAGAGAGAGAGAGAGAGTGAATGAGAGAGATGGGCGAAGATGCATATTATGTAGTATGCGCCCATGTCGCACCAAACCCCAATTCAGCATTAATGTTGAAGCTGAGTTAGTCGAATCTCAATAGGAGCAGATGTAACAATTGTTATCCGACAGGGGAAGGCATATATATAATAGAGTACTATCAGTCCCTCAAATTGAAGGCTCAAAGATGATATGCTGGTAGCATCACGGAAAACGTCCATAGCCCCAAATCCTAATTGACACAGAGAAGCAAAATGGAGGTAGGAAAAATAAAACAAAAGGGACGCCTCGGTCAAACTATCACAACTAAAATGGATAAACATCACAGTTGGATCACAATAATTCAAGTATAGTGTTACAGGGCACGAGATGGTTGGGAATATCGGTGAAAATAATGTACATGATAGTAGAACAATTACGCAATGGCATTTAGTGAACAAAGAGAACATTAAATTTCATCCATGATTGAAACAACTACAAACATGGAATTATAGGGAAATAGGGGTTGAGAATAGGATGCCATACCATCCATGTTGTTCATCACAGGCAATACGGAAATCAAAGTACACGTAAGTCCCTTGTTCATAATCATCTGTTGCAACTTTTGGCTCCTCATGTCGTTGAAACCATGTGTTGTATTTTCTGTGGAACCTCCAGAATTGCTTTTTCAATTCCTTGGCAGCCAAATATTGTTGGTACGTGTTCTGCAGAAAAAATGCCTGGTGTCAGACAATATTTAACAGACGTTAACATACAGATGAGCTCCATCAGAGAGGTTCTTCAAATACTTGGGAAACTCTTTTCACTTCTGCGGGGTTCCATCCTCTATTTTCCACTTCTGCGGGGCTCCATCCACCAAAAACGAAGATCTTCCTTCCCAAATCTTTGTTATTCCTCCAGTATTTGAAAGGCCAAGGTGACAACAACGTTATTACACGAAATCAGCCGATTGATCAAAGAGTTGCTATATCCCCAATGCCAGAGAGGATTTGCTTCAAATGGCTAAACGAATAAAGAACAAAGTGCTCAAGGCGTGGAAAATTCCTGCTGTCCGGTGTACCAGCTGATTATTCTTGCGCTTGATCCAGGCCTAGATTTCCAATAACTCCTATAAACAAAAAAAATAAAATAACACAAGGATATGTATTAACATTTGGAATGGGGGGCGTGCATCCTTTCCTCTGTCACATTACACTATTACAGTCACTTACCTTACCTTTGTTTGCTTATATACTAGCTTCTCTGGTTATAACAAAGATATGCTCTAGTCCTCCTCATCCTCTATCTCTTCCCCAAACTCCACAGTCAGGCCTTCATTTCCAAAGCTATGTTGATCCTCCAGTATGTTTCTTGCGATCTTGAGATTTATAAGCAAGAGTGATTACAGCTGTCGAGCATGAATATATATCATCCCTAATTTCAGATCTCATGACTCGAGCATGAATACAAGTTACAATTTATATGGAAATTATCTCTTTGTTTCAGCGGAAAATCTCTTAAATATTACAGATATTATTTCTACTTTATTGCCTTCACATCTGAAAATTAAGAGCGTATATCACATTATAACAAATCATTTGGGAAATGCCCACGAATTATATTTTCTCAAAACTTCTTGTGAAAAAGTGTGGCTATTCCACTATTTTATTGATGAAAGTTTTTATGAACGTTTACAGTCATATGTTCATCTAGATCTCGACGGTATGTGATTTATGACATTTAGTATCTGAATCTATTGCCATCCACCCGCTTGGACCATTTCAATGTAAAACACTAACATTTGTGAACAACTTAAAAATGTATCTCATCAAACCAATGCAAATATAATGCGCAATCTGATTGAAGCTTTTACAAATCTTAAAGAAAAGACAAAACTTATGGCTTTAGGCAGAAGAAACGTGTGGCAACAACTGTTAGGAACTAGGAAGTATATATAGTATTCTTCATTAGTGAAATAGCGATACGTGAATTTCCAATTACATTGAGAGCGCTTAATTCAATCATGTCCTAATGTGTAAAAACATGAGGACAAAATTGAAAGAAGGCAAGAAGCCAATTTCAAATGTACATTGCAACTTGCAAGAAACCTGAATTGAATACTACCAGCTAACTTAATATATTTGCAATATTTATATACAAGAACCAAAAGGGCAGAGATCTCGTAAAATTCTTACCAAACTGACTTATGTGAACTCTTTTCAAATTGACGACTTCTGCCCCGGATATAGATTGTGATCCACCAGCGGTCTGATAATTGGATCTTACATTCTGAAATTAATTCACGAGAAGCATCAGATTGGCGTGCTACATGCATGAACAAATACGACATCTTAAAGCAGCGAGGGTGAGAAATTCATATCTCCAGCCGAGTTGCATAATAAAAATCTTCCATATGCTGCATTACATCTCTAATTGATAGTAAGATGTTTATTTCCGTGTTCAAAATCTTTTACGTGTGATCTTTCTCACCCTTCATCTGTCCACAAAATATATATGAAGCGACATTATAAATGTTTTTCACTCTGTAGCGATTATTTTTAAGTACTTTTGATGGCTTAAGTTTAATAGTGATGATCAGATAACAGCTATGCAGATTGTATTGGGTGACGAGATACAAAAGGCGGTAACTGAGATGCTAAGTAAAATGGCATTCAGACACATTATGCATTAAAAGCGCCCAAATTATCTCCTCCAAAAGATCTTCAGCACCTTGGCAACAAAAATCTTAGAATCAATGCAATAAAATTGCATAGGGTTCGAAATTAAAACACACCTCAATGCAGATAACTGATGTAACCTGAGCTCCAATATTCACAAGAATCACAATACATGCTGTTGACAAGCCATTTCCAAAAACTGCAGCAAGACCTTCCTGCATTACGTTCGAAAAGTTTAAAAAAAGGTAAGATCCCCAAAAAATGTCAACAAAAAAGAGAATCATCATTTTATTAAGTGTCTGAAAACACAGAACTCAGAGAAAGGCCAAAATATTTGACTTTTTCAACTGCCATAGACAATAGCGAGTAGTTCCATGCAGATATCAGTAAGCATAGAATGATTTTAAAAAATTTCAGAGGTCATATGAAAGATTTTCAACCTGGTGGACTACTGCTGTGCTGAAACACAAATCTCGAAGCACAAATAGAAAAAACTTCTTTTATTTCTGCAATATACAAGAAGTAGCAAAAGGGTCAAGCTGGTAAACTTTGGTCAAGGCTATAGATAACTAAGAAGGTGCTCTGGCAACTGAATTACAAACGTAAGGCATAATGACGGAAAAAAAATGCTTCCAAGAAAGCAAGGCAATGAGCTATCCTTGAGGAATAAATTTTTAAAGAAATTGCAGCAACTCATAATGGTTGTTACCATGGTAAAAAATATGAGCAGAATATTTATGCCTTTTGAGTATGTGGAATGTGCAATTTTTCAATCAAAATCCAATCCCAGATAGCATGCATGTCTTGAATTACCTGAAAAATAAAAACACATGAAGTTATTGCTGATGCTAAGTGCTCAAAAGTAAATCCAAGATAATTACTGCCTAGCATATCAAGCAACATAAGTTTGGCAACACATATTTGTGGAAAAAGCATAAGAGAATCGTAAAGATAAAATAGCAAAACGAGTTTCTGCCAGTCCTGATTATCTTTAATAGTATGCAAACCGTCAGTAGAACTCCCAATCCATTAGAGGCATAAAAGTTTTGAAAAAGCAGGTCATTCCTAATAACATGTAAAACTGAGATGAGAATATAAGCATGTGATACCTGCTGCATATGATCATACATAGAAACATTAAGATGACCTCTGTGTATTGGTCGGCGTAAGCAATATGGTTCGCTTGGTGATATTCTTAGTTCCTCACCACAAATATACTCCCTGTATTTAGGTTCAGAAGAACTGGTTCCTCCAGGGTAATCACTTCCCATCGGGACTATGGGCTCACCAGATCCTAGAGAACTATCTGCAACAGCAAAGGATGCTAAAAAACACACTAAATTAATACGTAGATCTATAGCTGATAAAAGGATAAATGATACGGTGTTGCATTAGATTTACAAAAGGAAAACAATCAAGAGTGTTACAAGGAATGTTGATAGAATAGTAATGCACGGCCCTCTGACAAAAGCAAACATGTAACTTGGAAGTTAACTAGGAAATATTCAACAAGAGGTCCACAAACTTCTCCGGAAAAGTAATATAATAGGCTTCCTTATTGAGGAGAAACGATTATTTAGAAAAATGATAATGAGCCAAGTTATCTGATAGTTAAAAAACAAAATAAATTTACTGATTTCAACAAAGAAAACAAAAAGACTAAATAGCCCGAGTAAGTTTCTTTCAGAAAAGATGTCCAAGGTCAACAAGGCTTTACTATTATAAAAATGTAACTTGTACAGAGAGGATTTGATCAGCTTTACTACCGGACCGAGTTCCCTCAATATATGTCGAGACAAAGTTTAGGGGGAAGACCACATCATAAGTGCTACAGGGATAGAATTCCTAGAAATAACTGCTCAAGTACGTCACACGCATACCAGCATACCAACAATGACCTACATCTCATACATTTATAACTTCTGAGAATGGTAACCAGATGAGACAAAGGCACTTTCCAAATTATCTTCTACTCAAAAGCTTTATACCATAAGTTACCCACCTGCGTACGGTTCCACCAGAACTTCAAAGAGAAAAAATAAGGAATGAAGTTCGGCAGAAATTTGATTTTATTCGTATTGACAAATATATGAAACCTATTATGAGTGCTCATTCTCGAAAGTAAACATGAAGCATAAAAACATTAAGTGTACTAATAAATTAACAAGAGAGGTTTGTTGAGAAAAATATAGCACGGGAACTTCTTTTATCTTGATGGAGAGAATCAGGAGGAGACTAGAATCTATGGAGATGAAACAGGTTGAGTCCTACGTACCTCCTGCTTTCGACGCACTCGTTGGTCCATGGCATAACTGTTTCCTCTTTCGAGGGTATTGATTGTTGGTCACCTCATCATCTAGGAACCGATTTTTCAACAATGATGCAATCTGAAAATCAAGAAAACCAAGAATTCAAATCAAATAAAGAATGGCTTACTTGATCTTCTAAACTTAAAATTACATAGCTGCAACATTATTTTACTTGATCTTCTAAACTTAAAATTACATAGCTGCAACATTATTTTACTTGATCTTCTAAACTTAAAATTACATAGCTGCAACATAGACGCAAAAAATAACTAGGCATTCAAGACGCAATATCAAAGCTATGAAACAAAAGTAAAAAGAAAAAGAATATGTTAACATGACTCATTCAGGTGGGCCAAACAATATGTTAACATGTTCAAAGTAAAAACTAAACAAGAATATAATTGCATTTACGGCTCAAACTCCCCGTTTCAATCAGTTCAATACCGCGATTGTAATTGCATAAAAAAAAAAAAGAATGATCACAACCTGATTAGCACTTATCCTATCAGAGCATTTACAAAGTGAAACATACAAGGCAGACGACTGGCTGTGATCCTCGGCAACGACTGACTCGCTATCAATTAAAATCTACAAGCATAACTAAAATTTTAGGAGACAGAAAGGGCATAACTGAGATCATAGATCAAAGGAAGAAATGGAACTGACTTCTGTGAGAGAAAAAAAAATGGAACCACAAAATTTTCAACTTCGTAACCCTCCTCCTTTCTCCGGGCTTGGGACCGGCTGTGTCCAAATTATATTGCAACACAGGCGAAGTTATACCAACAACCTAACAGGACAACCACAATTAAAGAAAAAACAATTAACTACTTTAAATGCATGGAGGATGGACGAGGTACTAAGTTTAAGTTCCCTTGGGAACAAACACAGAATAGGCAACAAGCTAACGACCTTAGAGAAAAAAGAAAAAGCACAAACCTCACTAACGGCAGAAATTTGATTTTCTAGTATTGAAAATGTCTGGAAAGTAAAAATCAAGCATCAAAATAATGTGTTTATAAAATTATCAGAAGGAAGTTTGTGAACAAAAATAGAGCAGGAACTTATTTCTTCCTTGAATGCTATGTACCTTCTGCTTTAGAAGCACTCGTGCCTTTCTCGAACACATTATTCCATGGAATAACTGTTTCTTTTTGTTATTACATTGATGATGAAATCCATCCACACAACCCATCTTCATAAGCACATATCTTAAGATTATTATCAATGAATAATTGGTTAAATGACTACATTAGACAAGTCAATAATTGTAATATTACAATGATAGTGTCAAACCAAAAAGACAGATGCTGATCTGGGAAATTTCTTATCATGAGCATAAGTGGACCAAATACTATAGCATAATTAATTATTGTATTATTTTTATGTTGTACTATATACAAATAAAAGTCACATGTGCTTAAAAGTTGACCCCTTAAAGCTAACTGTCACAGATTGTTTCTACGCAACTTCTTTTTCAGTAATCCCCACGGAGATAGACACACAAGATGCAGATGCTCAGTCTAAAATGCCAACCATGAGAGAAAATGGAACGGTAGTTTTAAGTAAAAATCAGTTGTATGGAACACAATGCTGGAACATGAAGCTAGGTCCCAAAATGTCAAACATGTTTACAATGGCAAGAAATTCCTCGAAACACTTTCTACTAAAAGCTACTTGTCCAATCCGTAGTCAGCAAGAAAATATACAAACAAATAACAAACATGATATGGTATGATATCATAACTATCGTACGAAGACTCATAACTTATCTCTTCTAAGTTAAATGTCAGTGGTGGTCAAAAGTGTGATGCACAGTTTGTCATTCCATAGTTTTAGCAAAGAGAAAATCAGATTATTAATGCCAAAATAAACATCACCAAGCAAATCTATCATTCAGAAAGGGGAAAGAGTAATGTCAAACCCACTAGCAGCAGTTCCTCTAAATATCCCCTATACTCAATATCTGACGTCCAATAAAAATATTTCTTACTCCTTCGACATCTGGTTCTGCAAAAACAAGCAACACGGTGACAGTGAACTCTCAAGACAGCGACAAATACATAAATGAGGAAACAAGCCACACACAGCGTGCAGGCTTCAGAAGTAAAATATCCAGAAGCAGCGTGACCATTTTACCTCTCCTTCCTCAGTCTTGCATCGTGCTTGACCCTGCTTAACCCGTCGTTTTGCTTTGTTCCCATTTTACCTCTTCCGCCTCAGACTAACATCTTGCTTGACCATTCTTTATTTGCATCCCAACAGCCATATTTACTTCTAAACTCAACTACCACGGCGAGTTGGAGACATAAAACTGCAGGTTGATCACATTATCAAACAGGGGAAAGCAACATAGTTTCCAAAAGCAATTGGAAATTTCACAAGAAATTAAATCACAAGCATGCAATCCTGATTTACCTGCACCGATCTGATAAATGACATAGTCATACCCAGACAGTCTAAGACCATGGATCAGCCAGACAATCAGATCACAATGCATCAAGATGATTGGTACAAAAATAAGAAAGCGACTTCAGTTTCTACGGTGCAACCGCGAGATGACACAAGTTCAATGTGAAGAGACATTTTCCCTCCTCCGAACAAGAAAAAGAAACACTAAAAGCACATCCTCTTGATTAGTTAAAAGTGCCTGAAACTAAGATAATAATTCGAAAAGGTAATTTTGAATAATTTGTGCATGTAAATGACAATTTTGAGTAATATTCCTGAAACTCATCCTCTTAATTAAAAAAATTTAAGAAAAGAGCAAAATATAATAGCAGTTCTTGATATCATAAGCGACTAATTATTAGAACCCCAATTGACTACGCGTCCAAATTTATCAAGAAACCCTAACCCTAATCAAGAAAATAAGCGAAAAAGAACCCTGAATAGGAAATACCCCAATTTGACACGAGAAGACGAAGCCCTAACCCTAATCATGAAATAAGCCCTAATCGCAAGAACCCTAATCAGCGAAAGAAACAGCGAAAGAAAGAGAAAAAAATTCGAAGCACCCTAATTGACTTATCAATCCGCAGAGAAAAAGCCCTAACCCTAATCATGAAATAAAATTGGAATAGAAAAAGCCCTAATCGCAAGAAGCCTAAAAATTGAGATCAAACCCTAATTAGGAAATAATAAGAGAAAAACTTACACGAGGTCGGAGATGGGACAACAATCCTCCTGCGAAAGAAATTGTAATGAAATTTTGTTGAGTGTAGTGTTGTGCTCTGCTCTGTGTGATTCAGTGGGCAGAGTTTGGGTGAAGAAGAGAGAGAGAGAGAGAGAGGGAGAGAGAGAGAAATAATATAATTACAAGTCTAAATCCAAATAAAGTTATATTTAACGCTTTGCTTTATTTATAGGCCACCTTTTAACCGCGTTATTCGTTTATTAGGTTCACGCTTTATTAATACTTCTGCCGCCTTCGTTGTTATAGGCAAAACGCGACTTTACGGATATAGCTTCCGCTCCTTCTTTTAAATGTCACGTTAGGGCCGTTGGGCTTTAAAATTGAAACATCAAAAAATTAAATTAAATAGTCTAAACAAATAAGCCTAATCAATATCTTTCATAAATAAATGATCGTTCAAACAGTTAGTGTGCATGAAATTGTTTCCCATTTTGTTGAATATCGTATTTAATTTCACTTTGAGTTTAGGGATACCTGAAGACTAGTGTGTGTATGTCAAATATTTTATATATGTTGAATATTATGAATTATGTCCGTATCCTATACCTCTCTCCACCTCTTAAAACTTTGATTTGCTGATTTCAGTTTCAATCCAAAAAAAAAAACCGTCTGCCTAGTTTTCAAAAAAATAAATAAATTAATAGCCTTCTTTTTTCTGTTCAATTTTACTCATGGATTCTTTTTTAGTTAAATTTCATATAAAATTAAATCCACTGTACACCATATAGCATTATATCAAATAAAGAAGCAGACTTACAGCACGAGGAAGTTCTAGCTCACAAAATCGACTCAGTTACAGAGATTAATATATCTAGCACCGCTACAAAGACCGACCTCTTAAGCTGTAATCTATATGTAATTCCATTGACAATAAGAGCAGAAATTTTGTGCCTTTCACTATGTGGAATGTGCAAAATTTTCAATCAAAATCCAATCCCAAATAGCATGCTGTCTTCAAGTACCTGAAAAACAAAAACACAGAAACTTAGTGTTGATGCCAAGGGATCAAAAGCAAAATCCAAAACAATTATTGCCTAGCACATCAAGCAACGTATATTTGGCAACACGTATCAGTGGGAAAAGCATAAAAAGGATTGTAACATTAAAATAGCAAAACAGTTTATGCCAGTCCTGAAGATCTAGCTTTAAAAGCAGGCTCAACATCAGTACAACTACCGAGCCATTGGGGGCATAAAAGTTCTAAAGAAGCAGGACAATCTTAGTTACATGCCAAAGTAAGACTAGAATATAAGCATGTGACACCCGCTGCATAGGATAACGCATTAAAACATTAAGGTTTGACCTCTTCGTATTGATCGGCGTCAGCAATATGGTTCGCTTGGTGATACTCTTAGCTCTATCTAGGTTCAGAAGTACTAGGTCATCCGGAGTCATCACTACCCATTGGGACTAAGGGCTCACCAGATCCTAGAGAACTATCTGCAACAGTTGCAAAGTTACAGATGCAAAAAAACACACTAAAATATTATGAAGATCCACAGCTGATAAAAGGATAAAAGGTGTGGTGTCTCATTACGACACAAGGAAAATAATCAATGTTATGTGGATGTTGATAGAATAGTAATGCACGGACCTCTCACAAAAACAACCATGTGACTTGGCAGTTAACTTAGAAATATTCAAGAAGAGGTCTACAAACTAATATGGGAAGAGTAATAGGCTGCCTTATTGAGGAGAAACGACTATCTAGAAAAATGAGCCAAGTCATCTGAGAGTAAAATACTTAATTAAATTTACTGATTTCAGAAAAAAAAGGAACTAAAAGATTAAATGAGCACAAGTCAGTTTCTTCTATAAAAGTGGTGATTCCTTTTATAAAAAACGCAACTCGTACGAATTGGCTGCGAATATTTGATCAACTTTACCACCGGACCAACTTGCGCATTAAGCTCTGAGTTTCCTAAATGACCAGCAAATGACCTACACCTAACACATTTATAGCTTCAGAAACTTTCTCTTGAGGATGATGAGATTCATAATGATGCTGAATCTGGTTTGATGTATTTAGGCCGGATCCACAGTTCTTGGAGAATGAAGAGAGATATCAAGGCTTGAAGAAACAAATACTTGGTGAAGAATCACACCAGGATGAAGTAGTAGGTTGTTCAGATGGAGATTCTGAATCAGATTTTGAAGACGAAGAAGAAGATCAGAGGATGAAAATAGAGGACAAAACAGAGACAAATCTGATTAATCTTCGAAGAACAATCTACCTCACAATGATGTCTAGTGTTGGTCTGAAGAGGCTGGACACAAACTAATGAAAATCAAATTAGAGCTTGGGCAGGAGATGGAACTGTGCGTGATGATGCTCGAGTGTTGCAGTCAGGAGAGGACTTATGCTGAGTGCCCAAAGAATCTCGTCTCACAGAAAGAAAACATCACCAGTGGTGCTCTTAATTTCAGACATAAAAACATTGGAATCCCATTTGTTTTAACCACAGGTGAACCTGCAATATAAACAACCACATAGTTTACCCAAATAAAGATAGATTTTAGAAACTTTAAAACAAAAACAAATGGAGTGATAAATAGAGAGAGACAGTTCGATACCTCACAGTGGGTCTGCTCATGCTGAGAAGCTTCGTAAATGACCTTGGAGCATATTTGTCAACCTAAAGTTGTTCACTAGTCACGGTTGCTCTTAGAGCTGCGACCTCGGTTGGACTTTTGGCACTTGTTTGCAGACCCTCCAACAAATATAGAATAACTTGAGGAGCAGCACTTCATACAAATCACTGGCTGCAAATATTCTCAGAACAAGTGAAATTGGTTTTGGTTCTTGATATTAAGGGGCAAGATTTAAGATGCTAGTAGTCATTCAATGTCAATTGCGCATAAAATCAACGTTTATACCATATAAGTATGCTTCTTTTAATTTGTCATAGTTTTCTAGGTGAGTAGACCAAAGAATCTCTTTCTTTGTAAATTGGTCAGATTCCAAGATCAGAGGATGCATCCCATGGTTTTTTGCGACAAGAATACGACCAATCAATACTGATTGAATTTGTGAATGTCAGACTACATTATCAACCTTCATTCACTATGTAAAAAAGAATAAAATCTATTTCGTTACATTCCTACTTTGATCTGGCGTGGTAGCAAAAGCATTAAAAAGGTCAAATCAAAAACTCTTGCACAAGTGAAAAGGGATGAGATTCCGAATTAGCTAAAATGGAGGAAACCTTTCCTAATAGAATTCTACACATTTTTTGAAAGGGAGTCTAGCTAGCTTCTATCGGTCCATGTCCATGGAAAGAAGAAAGACAATACTGATCACACTATTACAAAAGCAAATTATGACGAATTACTTTTACTTTTCCCTTTCTTTTGTTTGCCATCCTTTTCCTGCTGTTTTAGTGGTTAAGAAGTTTCTGCGTCATCGTATAGGGCGATCTAGGAATAGAAAATAGACTAAAAGACATTAAAGAAAAGAAATTCAAAACTTCTTCGACAAACTAGGTAGATAGCTGACGATATGATATCAGCAGCCTCATAGAGTAGGATAAGACATACCTTTGTGAACTCAACGTGTTCCGCTTTCTGCATTAGAACACTAGCAGGTTCCTGAAGGAGCCGAACCCTGCATTAAAAGAATAGGTTTATAAAGTCAATCTCATTTTAACAGAATCCCTCCAAACAACCCTCGGCACAGTAAGTAGGAAGGAACATTAAAATGTCACAAAATCAGAGCAAGTAAGGTAAAATATTCCGAATCAAAGTTTTCCAAGTTCTTTAAATCCCTCGTGGCTTGAGGAGATTGCCAATTGGTTTACAAAAGCTTTGTTCTTCCACGTATAATGAAAGGCGAGACTTGGGCAATTTCTGAGTTACTGTATTGGCTGTGCGAGTCAGAACATATGTATAGTCTAGCAACACAAACATAAGATCTAAAACCCTTTGAAAATGTGTGACAGTATCTAACTAATACATATTATTATGGCCACAAGTTGCAACATAAAAGACCCTAATGTAAGAGCAAGATCTGATCTCATGAAATATTAATAAGAAAAAGAGATAGCATTAACAAGATAATTTGATAATAGGATTCAAGCAGGCGCACCAATGGGAATAATGGCAGAGAATAAAAAACATGAAAACTAACAACATCACCATTAGACGTACAGCTTCAATGTTCAGAAGATCTACAGCTTCCCATTGGGACTATGAGGGTTCACCATATCCTAGAGAACTATCTGAATCAGCAAAGTTACGAACGCTAAAAAACACAATAAATTTATATGAAGATCTACAGCTGATAAAAGGATAAATCGTGCGGTGTCTCATTACAGAATGACACAAGGAAAGTATTCAGTGTTACATGATGTGAATAGAATAGTAACGCACGGACCTCTCACAAAAACACACATGTAACTTGGCAGTTAACTTAGAAATATTCAAGAAGAGGTCAACAAACTAATCTGGGAAGAGTAATAGGCTTCCTTATTGAGGAGAAACGACTATTTAGAAAAATGATCATGAGCCAAGTTATCTGATAGTAAAATTCCTACTAAATTTCCTGATTTATAAAAAAGGAACCAAAATGATTAAATGCGCGCAAGTAAGTTTCTTTTAAGAAAGATGTAAAAGAATTTACTTTTATAAAAAAGGGTCACGTACAAATTGCAAGCGAAGATTTGATCAGCTTTACCACCGGACCAACTGGTGGATTATGCTCTGAGTTTCCTGTACGTAGTTTAGGGAGAACACCACATCATCAGCGCCACAGGGACAGAATTCCAAGAAATAACTGCAAAGTATGTCATACACATACCAACAATGACCTACACCTAGTACATTTATAGTTTCAGAAAATGGTAACCAGGTAAGATAAAAGCACTCTTCAATTATTATATTCTACTCAAGAGCCTTGTACCATAACAGAATAGTATGCCATTCACTATGTGGAAAGCGCAAATTTTTCAACCAAAATACAATCCCAAAAAGCATGCTGTCTCCAAGTACCTCAAAAATAAAAACACAAAAACTTAGTGCTGATGCCAAGTCAAAGAACATTAATAGCAACAAACACCACAGCACGGAGAATAACATTATCATTCAGTATACATTTGAACAAAAGATAAAAACAGAGTTAGACCTGAGCAAGGAATAAACCAGAAGCAAGTTCATAGAAGCATCATGTGTTGTCAAGAGAAGCCGTAACGAAGTAGCTATTGGTTTTGTGGATTGTGACTGCTTCAACTTGTTATATATAAATGAACAATGCCCCTTTTCGCCATTGAAATGTTTGATGCAGATCAAGAGGCACTGGAGAGACGTAATTGCATAAACAAACTATCTATGGGCTCACAAAATGTTCATAAACTGATCACATCAGCAGTATGATCCTTCAGAATATGCCTACAATTGTAATTTCCGTCATCAGATCCTTGTCACACAAGAACTGTCTGGAAATAGTAACAATCTATGAGGTACAACAGAAAGCAACAGAAAAGCATCTAATTTCAATTTAAAATTGTTTTACCTGAGTTGCTCTTCTATCAACCATGTCATCTTCTTCAGTCTTGTTTTGTGTGAGTGCAGTTTGAATCATGTCCATCTTAACCACGTGAAAGAATCTTTCCTCCGATTGTTGACACTCTGTCATGTTAGGATAAACACGTGGACAATTAATGGCGTGTATAAAAACTACCTAGTGTTGCATAAAGACGAAAGTGTAAAAATAGCAAATCTTATCAAGATAGATGACACTCGACATTTACTCGATACAGAAACTTGGAGCAAACACAATTCCATGGAGCAGTCCACTAACGCAGAGCTCTTTAACACTCCTCGCCAATACTTTCACCATCCTACCTTATCCTCTTGCAAATTATCTAAGACCTTAGTAGTGAAATGGGAAAGAAATGGAAAACTAGCGCTATCTGTCAAAATACGCAAGGAATTGGGCGAGCAATTAATAGCTATAGCTAATCAAACTAATTATGCATCTGGGTATGGGGTAGAGTTAAGTGACACAAAGTCATCGAAAGAAGCAAAGTACTAGCATAAAAATTGGTGCATATTTCAATATCCCAGGTTATCAAATTAAAGAAAGAGGAAAAGATCCAAAGGGCTGTAAAATAACTTAACATGTTAATAAGACATCAATTTAAGCTGTTTATATATTTAAAACCAAGAGATGCCTCCGAATCGGTACAATTTAATAGGAAGGTATTAAATTGATGTTCTCCATCTCCATATCTTCAAAATCATCACTAACTGTCTCATAAATAATGTTCTCCATCTCCATATTTTCAAATTCTGGTGAAGAATCTGGATCATTTGCAGCATCATCTAAATCTGATAACTCAAATGGAGGACAGCCTGAGAGTGATCCTTACAGTATGTCTCTATATTTGTTAAAAGATGCCAGATGCCCTGCAAAGTAAGTATCATATCTTGATGCGGCGCTTCTCAAGAATCAACACATCATGCCTAAAGATAAAAAATAAAAAAGCAGTATAACCCAGGGGAACAAATGGGGAACGTCATCCTGTAGGCCTGAGAGCACAAGGAACTTTCATGAATAAGGACTTCCATTAATGTGCGAATAAAATAAATTTCAATCTTAGGAAGGAAAGAAGCATAAACCCATCATCTCCTCAAAGAAGCCCACCCCTGCTCGCCAATTTCTAAAATTCTAATTTAGTAATTAACAAAAAGTAAGTTCGTCATCAAGAAACATATGCTTTTCGCTAAGAAGTCATAAATGAACTATAATCACTATTTAGATAAAAAGAAAAAATAAATATACCATACACCTTTATATTTTCACAAGGAGATCAACTAATTCTTTAGTTACCTCAAATGGCATCTGAGCTAAGGCAAGCAAACAGCGCCCTATGAATATCCCACGACTGCTCCCCCGATCGAGCATAATTTGATCATCATCCATGACATCTGAATCAGAGACCGCTAGCGTTCCTGCTTAAATAAAAAAGACTAAGCAACAGTTTCATCTTTATAAAGTTTCATGCAGTGAAACAAACTTAATTGTAGAATTTTAATTGGACAACGAGACTATACGGAAGCTCTGAATTCTTTAAACCTGGACATATGTGAATTGTATAAAATAGTCACTGGAAACAGCAGAGTAAATTCAATCAGATAAGAGGGCACTAATTGATAAAAAGAATAAAACAATTACGCGTATCTCCACAATATTATGAAGATAAGGAATAAATTTCAATTAATAATACTGGTAAAGGGCAAACTACTGCAAGAATCCAGAAAGGGAGAAGGCAAGATCATTGAAATTGGAAATGTGAATTGCATGGTTTTTTCATATTCTGACCTAAACTTAAAATTACATAGCTGCAACATTATTTTACTATCAAGAAAAGAAGACGCAAAAAATAACCAGACATTCAAGACGCAATATCAAATTTATGAAACAAAAGTAAAAAGAAAAAGAATATGTTAACATGACTCATTCAGGTGGGCCAAACAATATGTAAACATGTTCAAAGTAAATACTAAACAAGAATATAATTGCATTTACGGCTCAAACTCCCCGTTTCAATCAGTTCAATACCGCGATTGTAATTGCATAAAAAAAAAAAAAAAAAAAAGAATGATCACAACCTGACTAGCACTTATCCTATCAGAGCATTTACAAAGTGAAACATACAAGGCAGACGACTGGCTCTGATCCTCGGCAACGACTGACTCGCTATCAATTAAAATCTACAAGCATAACTAAAATTTTAAGAGACAGAAAGGGCATAGCTGAGATCATAGATCAAAGGAAGAAATGGAACTGACTTCTGTGAGAGAAAAAAAATGGAACCACAAAATTTTCAACTTCGTAACCCTCCTCCTTTCTCCGGGCTTGGGACCGGCTGTGTCCAAATTATATTGCAACACAGGCGAAGTTACACCAACAACCTAACAGGACAACCACAATTAAAGCAAAACAATTAACTACTTTAAATGCATGGAGGATCGACGAGGTACTAAGTTTAAGCTCCCTTGGGAACAAACACAGAATAGGCAACAAGCTAACGACCTTAGAGAAAAAAGAAAAAGCACAAACCTCACGGAAAGAGAGAAGACAGAGACACCTCAGTAAAATGGGAAAAAACACACACAATCACTGCTTCACCGGACGCCATCTACAATAAATATGCTACAAATATGGCCAGAAGACTAACCAACATTCCACAATGAATAAGTTAAAAAGTGAGATCTACGCAAAGAAGAGTAAAACGCTTCTCTCTCTTCCTGAAGACACCATACAAGAGAGAATTGGAACTCTTCAGTATCCCTAAGAGTTTTGTTCGATTTCCAAAATTGAATAGAAAATTGCTTGAAGAATTATTATAGTTTACAGCTTAATTCATGAAGTTTGAACTGTACAATTAAAAGATGCAATGACAATATTCAGTTTTTATCGAAAAGTTTTAACCAAGAGAGCTGTGATTTAATTTGCATGTGAAGAAAAGAAAACCAATTCTTACAATGATAGTGTCAAACCAAAAAGACAGATGCTGATCTGGGAAATTTCTTATTATGAGCATAAATGGACCAAATACTACAGCATAATTAATTATTATGTTGTACTATATACAAATAAAAGTCACATGTGCTTAAAAGTTGACCCCTGAAAGCTAACTGTCACAGATTGTTTCTGCGCAACGTCTTTTTCAGTAATCCCCATGGAGATAGACACACAATATGCAGATGCTCAGTCTAAAATGCCAACCATGAGAGAAAATGGGAACGGTAGTTTTAAGTAAAAATCAGTTGTATGGAACACAATGCTGGAACATGAAGCTAGGTCCCAAAATGTCAAACATGTTTACAATGGCAAGAAATTCCTCGAAACACTTTCTACTAAAAGCTACTTGTCCAATCCGTAGTCAGCAAGAAAAGATACAAACAAATAACAAACATGATATGGTATGATATCATAACTATCGTACGAAGACTCATAACTTATCTCTTCTAAGTTAAATGTCAGTGGTGGTCAAAAGTGTGATGCACAGTTTGTCATTCCATAGTTCTAACAAAGAGAAAATCAGATTATTAATGCCAAAATAAACATCACCAAGCAAAGCACAAAATTTCTATCATTCAGAAAGGGGAAAGAGTAATGCCAAACCCACTAGCAGCAGTTCCTCTAAATATCCCCTATACTCAATATCTGACGTCCAATAAAAATATTTCTTACTCCTTCGACATCGGGTTCTGCAAAAACAAGCAACACGGTGACAGTGAACTCTCACATAAATGAGGAAACAAGCCACACACAGCGTGCAGGCTTCAGAAGTAAAATATCCAGAAGCAGCGTGACCATTTTACCTCTCCTTCCTCAGACTTGCATCGTGCTTGACCCTTCTTAACCCGTCGTTTTGCTTTGCTACCATTTTACCTCTTCCGCCTCAGACTAACATCTTGCTTGACCATTCTTTATTTGCATCCCAACAGCCATATTTACTTCTAAACTCAACTACCACGGCGAGTTGGAGACATAAAACTGCAGGTTGATCGCATTATCAAACAGGGGAAAGCAACATAGTTTCCAAAAGCAATTGGAAATTTCACAAGAAATTAAATCACAAGCATGCAATCTTGATTTACCTGCACCGATCTGATAAACGAGACAGTCTCAGACCGTGGATCAGCCAGACAATCAGATCACAATGCATCAAGATGATAAATACTAATTAGGAAATAAAATTAGAACCCCAGCGTCCAAATTTATCAAGAAGCCCTAACCCTAATCAAGAAAATAAGCGAAAAAGAACCCTGGATAGGAAATACCCCCGAGAAGATGAAGCCCTAACCCTAATCATGAAATAAGCCCTAATCGCATCAGCGAAAGAAAGAGAAAGAAATTCGAAGCACCCTAATTGACTTATCAATCCGCAGAGAAAAAGCCCTAACCCTAAATTGGAATAGAAAAAGCCCTAATCGCAAGAACCCTAAAAATTGAGATCAAACCCTAATTAGGAAATAATAAGAGAAAAACTTACGCGAGGTTGGAGATGGGACAACAGCTTTAAGGTAATACTACTGTGAAAGAAATTGTAATGAAATTTTGTTGAGTGTTGTAGTGTGCTCTGCTCTGTCTGTGTGTGTGTGTGTGATTCAGTGCGCAGAGTTTGGGTGAAGCAGAGAGAGAGAGAAATAATATAATTACAAGTCTAAATCAAAATAATAAAGTCTAATTAGATTTAACGCTTTATTTATACGCCATTGGTTTAACGCGTTATTCTGCCGCCTTATTTTTTTAACGCGTTATTTATTATAGGTAAAAACGCGACTTTACGGATATAGCTTCCGCTCTTTTTTGCTTCTTTAAAATTGTCAGTTTAGGCTTTAAAATTGAAACATCAAAAAATAAATTAAATAGTCTAAACAAATTACTTTCACTTGTATCGATTATCTTTCATAAATAAATGATGATTCAAACAGTTAATTGTTTCCCATTTAGTTTTCAAGTTTAATATCGTATTTAATTTCACTTTGACTAGTGTGTGTATGTCATATTGTTTATATATGTTGAATATTATGAATTATACCTCCACCTCCTAAAACTTTGATTTGCTGATTTCAGTTTCAATCCCAAAAACAAAAACAAAAAAAACGTCTGCCTAGTTTTCAAAAAAATAAATAAATTAATAGCCTTCTTTTTTCTGTTCAATTCTTTTTTAGTTAAATTTCATATAAAACTAAGCCCACTGTACACCATAAAGCATTATATCAAATAAAGAAGCAGACTTACAGTATGAGGAAGTTTTAGCTCACAAAATCGACTCAGTTACAGAGATTAATATGTCTAGCACCGCTACAAAGACCGAACTCTTAAGCGCTATGTAACTCCATTCACAATAAGAGCACAAATTTTGTGCCTTTCACTATGTGGAATTTGCAAAATTTTCAATCAAAATCCAATCCCAAATAGCATGATGTCTTCAAGTACCTGAAAAACAAAAACACACAAACTTAGTGCTGATGCCAAGGGATCAAAAGCAAAATCCAAAACAATTATTGCCTAGCACATCAAGCAACTTATATTTGGCAACACGTATCAGTCGAAAAGCATAAAAAGGATTGTAACATTAAAATAGCAAAACAGTTTATGCCAGTCCTGAAGATCTAGCTTTAAAAGCAGGCTCATCATCAGTACAACTACCGAGCCATTAGGGGCATAAAAGTTCTAAAGAAGCAGGCAATCTTAGTTACATGCCAAAGTAAGACTAGAATATAAGCATGTGACACCTGCTGCATAGGATAACGCATTAAAACATTAAGGTCTGACCTCTTCGTATTGAAATGATAAGAATTGAAATGAAGATGTGGAACTAATTACTAACCTCTCCACCATATCGTACAATAATCTGTGTGGTAGGTAGAGCTACTCAATCCTGACCACCAGCAGAAGAAAATCATGATAAGTAGACATTCAGCGGTCAGGTAACTTCAAGACAAGTATGCTTGGTTGTTTTCCCACTTGTTGTAATTCAAGAGCAAAACTCCCTGTCTGAAACCTATAGGCTATGGTCATGGAAATAACATAGCACACTGATCATATGTTTGTAGTTATGTCATTACCATATAATGCGGGCAACTGCGCCCCAGAGAAAGAACGTCCAATGAGGTCATTGTCATTAAGGGAACACAGGAGAATGAGAACAAGGGACACAAACATTCAGTTATACAAAAAGAATTAAGTCATAACTTACACCATTGCTTAACTGTAACCAGATTGCAGGGCTAGCTGTCTGTAATCCATTATAATGTAGTGGATCATAGCATCACATCTCCTAAGTTCGACCTTACATCACGAACTATTACGGACTACAGAGGTTCTAATAATAACACTGTATCTCTAGTACCCAAGTTTAACAAAGACAAGAAAAACCCTTAAAACTTATATCTAACTGTACTCATAAAGCAGGATGACATAGTGTAAGAGTTCTAATTTTCAATACATGGAACCTAATACAAGAAGCAGACTGCAAAAGAAAGTGCCTAGTAAGTTTGGATAATTTCTCGAATTTGTCTGCTTATCAAATCGCCATCTTTATAAATAGTCCTTCTACTCAGATCATTACTTGAATATATATTTATATATGTATATATACACCATATATATATAAAAATATATATCAAAATTGTATCCAATAACAACTCTACAATAAATTATGGGAATCATAGATAATTTTGACAAACTGAAGTTGGTTCACATAAAAAGAAGAGTATGTAAGAACATACAAATTCACTGACAAGAACATGGTGTTGCTTCTCCAATAACATCACCTTGGTATCCATCCTATAGAACATCAAGATCCCTATTTTCCTGCAACAGAATATTTTCCAGTTTGTACAGTTCTTCTATCCATAATAAAATAAGGAAAAGATATGGGCAGGGGACAAAAGATTATCTCCATTTTATTTTATTTTTTCAGAAAAAAGTTGATACATGGTATGGGAAAAGAATGTCAAAGCAATTTTCTTTCAGATGAATCATAGTGATCAAAATAAGATTTCAGGGTCAGCTACTCACCTTTTCATTTGTGAGAACTCCAGAGCCCAAATAAATTGGTTGAGCAACATGGCAGTAGCCCATTAATCGTGGCACTATTGGTATTATGTCCCTATGGTTTGCAACTCTCCAACTGTCCTTCCCTTTCTGGTACCATAAATACAAAGATTTAGATGAAGTTTAAGTCATTAGATTATCTCATCTAATGCCCAACACTTGAAACAAAGTAGAGAGAATGTAAGTTAATTCCAAGTTTATTAATTAAGAAAATTATTTTCCTACTGATGTTAGAATATTAGATGTTCGACAATGTAAAGGATCCAAACACCAATTCAATTGCTGCCCATCTAGCTGAAGTAGCATGAAACCCAAAGAAACCCATTGAAACTCGGGTTACACGTCGTTTGCAATAATGCTCAGAAAAAGTTCACCAAGTTAGCAACAACTTGATGGGCTTGAACAAATTAGACGTCAAAGCGAAATATGTCATATTTAGATTAGAATTTAGATGGAAGTCCTCAAAGAATTAATGACAAGGCACTGAATTTCAATCTCTTTTAATATACTTGAACATGATAAATGAAAAGCGCTTTTCCAAGTTCAAACTAGTTTACCCAATAACACTTGATTATATCATAGGCCAATCATATAATACATATCAGACCACAATTCGCCTCTATAAGCATCAGAAAGTGGAAATGAAAGTGATATTTTTTTGGAAACTGGAAGAAATTTGAAGAAATGAAACTTGACATTTAGCATACAAAGACATCACCAAACGCATTAAAGCGTGAAGGAAAAACTCACTTAGCTAAATTCAAGAGCTAGAAGGGTAGCTAAAGCACCCCCCAAATGTGTCCAGTCACATAAATATGCCATTTCGGAAGCAGCTCCAAGGAATCGCCTCTGAGATAAGAAAAAACAACAATATTTTTTCCCTTTCAGTAAGTAAGATGATACCATAAAATAGTATGTCCAAGATAATGTGCAAATCACAATAAAAGAGACAGAGAATGAATTCCTTATTAATGTTAATTGCATCATAACCAAGTAATAGTCCCGTACAGAAAATATGTTGTAATATCTTTATTTATTTGATTATATCTATGACAGTACTGATTGGACAACCTGCAAACTATGATTATTAGGTTAACAGAAATTAGAACAGCTTGTAATAAAGCTCCGAGATTATGCCTGCAAGAAAGAGGAAAAACAATTACCTGTAACTAATTGCCTGTTTAATGAGTGAAATGAGCCTTGTCCGAACTGAATCATATGCACTCAGAAAACCTCTATGAACCTGCAGACACTTAAATGGATTAATAATATGTTGACATCCCGTGGTCCAGTGCTGGAGTTGCGACTAAAAGCATGAATACAACCTGAACCTCTTGCTTAAAATCACCACCAATCCTTTCGGGATTTAATCTGTATGAAGCAGCACAGGAGTCGCTACATTAATTATGATGTTAGAAGTAAAAGGTAAGGGATAAATCAGACCTGGAAGATTTTCCCCAAAGAGAACTTTCTCTCAAAATTTAAAGAAATGATTTGAAGAGTGTAAAACTGAATAAAGGGAAACTAATGCAAAAGAAGATGAAACTATCTTTTATAAAGCAGTTGATTACCCAGTAGGGACTAGCATTAAATCTGTCCGCAGATCCTTCCACCTAGACCGAATAGACCAAATATCAGTACTTCTCCCAGGAAACAAACTTCTGCAAGTCACTTGCTCGGTTCCCCTGAAAGCTATAATCAGTCTATTTCTTGCGGGATCCTGCCAAGCTGCCACCTATATCCATTATTAAAGAGCATGAGTAATAGAATATAAGAAAGGGAGACATAAATGTTTAAGTTCCTTTCTCAAACAAGTTTGATAAGAACTAGCCTGAGTGTCTGTATACGCATTATCCAAAAAGATGTTTGTATGCCTAAAAGACTCATAGTAATACTGAGACCTTAGAGACTAAGCATGAGGTCGAGTTGCAGAAATTTAGTACACAATGCAAACACACTATTACTAATGATAAATAACTCAACTAGTCATTTATTTAAGATTCTCAAAGACACTCAACTTCTCTATTCTTAAGCCAGTTGCTTCACTAAAACAGAACCAAGCAACTTTAAATCTATCAACAAATGCCAGTGGATGCCCAAGTGTGAAGTGACTAGCTTCAAATCAGGAAGCTTATCCCACATCAATTACGTAATGGATTGCTGAACCGGCTTATGTAGTATGTTAAGTTCTTCATCTTACTCAAGGTCCTTCGTTGTTCTTCCAGTACTAAAAGTTAGTTCATCACTAATATTACTAGATAACAGACTGATGGAGTAAGGAAACATACCCCGAAAGGAATAATCTGCTGCATCCATCTCGCGCTTGCCAATCTTTTCCTGAAAACATATGAACAGGAAATATCATTTGATTCCCATTGTGATTAACTATAAATGGGTGAAAGAAATACTAACCATTTAGCCCTAATCCATTTACAAGACAAAAGTTTAAAACAACACAGTAACCATATAGCCCTAATTTCAACAACCTACGGAACATAATAAAACCAGCACACACACAACAACTAATAAACCATTGAATAATCAAGAAAGTCTAACTGTTATTAAACCATTGAATAATCAAGAAAGTCAAGATCAACAACAACTCATTACTAATTCCCTTCACGTAATTATCATCAATTTTCTTTTCGCAAAACATAATAACTAACAAAGACATATAAACAAGAAACACAAAATAATAATAGTAAAGAACGAATTAATTACAGATGGGTGTGGTGGTGTAGGCTTCAGACGCAAGAATAACAACGGCCAAGTTAACTTGATTTGCAGTAAAAAGTGGAAAATCTTGAACGTAAAACCCAAAAGATTTTTGGAAAGTAAAAGTGAAAAGAAATTAGGGTTTTTGATTTTATGGAGTTTGTGAATTGTGAGTGGTAGAGTGTGGCCATGGAGTGGATAATTTGAGAGGCAAGTAATGTTCTTGATCGATTTGGGAATAATTTGTGGCGCGTTCAGGTATTTTATATTTGGGAATATTATGAAATTATGAGTTATTTATAAAAAAAAATAACAATTTAAAATTGTTAAATCAAAAGATATACTAATCTCTTTGAGAAAACAAAGCTATAATTGCCAAAAAAGATATCCCACTTTCAAGTGAAGAAAAAGGAACTACACCTCCGTGCATAACGGGGTATTTGCCATTTTTAAAATCACGGTGGTAATTTTTCTCTCTATTTTTCAAAAGGGGTGATTCACAAGTTTAGGATAAGACATGGATTTATTTGCCAAAACCTCTTAAGTTATCATTATAATTTTCCTTTTAAACAATAAGACGCAAGAAAGAGAAAAAATTACAAGGAAGAAGCATAAAATGGTAATAGAGGAATTGGTCCACTAAAAAAATAGTGAACTTTTTATGCCACATATGAGGTCCAAAAGTTTGCAGTCAATTTAAGGTGAAAAAATAAAATAAACATAGCACAATACCTCATAAAATATAATTAACCATATAAATACAAACTTTAATAGATCTATATAACCTATAATATGATTATCTGAATTATGTGGATAATAAGATTACGTAAATGTAATATAATTATGGCAAAAATTAATAGTCATAGTAGATAAGTAGTGACTATGTATCGACTATGTTTCTTTACTTTGTCTGATCATAAAGTTTCAAACGAGTGTGATGTGACGAAAGGTTTTAATCAACATATATTGTTATTTTGTGATAGTTTTCTCATTTATTTCTCTTTCAATTCCTACTCTTGTAATAAATTATTTGACTTGCTATAGTATTTTCTATGTTTTACGCTCTTATTTCGTCTTTTTATTTTAAAATTATTGTGGTAAATTTGTGTGTGATTTTTTTTTTTTTAAGTCGTCTTGTTTCCAGCACCAATTTAATAATTCCAATAAGTTAAATAGATTATTATAAAAACCACACATAGTAGTTTTGTATTCACGATTATGTTTAATTTTTATAACAGATTGAAAAGAATAAATTATACCCAAATAATAGTACGTTTGCTAGAAATTAAAATGACACAGTAGTTGAGTTGTAGGATAATGGCGGGCCCATCAGTTAAAGAAATATCGGCCCATATAGTATTTTAAACCCCAAACCGACATTAAATTATTATAAATACATCTATGGAATTTTCAAGCCCAACGCGTAAACTTGACACAGTAATTCACATTATGTAGTTGAGTTGTAGGGTTGTGACTTGCATGTCGGGCCCGGATTAAAGAAATATTGGCCCAGATTATACTGGCCCCCTCTATTATTATAAATACATGATTCTATGGACTCGGATCATATTTTGAAGCCCACTGCGTAAACTTGACGCTGATCAATTCACGTTCTTTTTAATAATAATCATACAAAACAAAAGATTTGAAAACATAATTAATATGTAGGTTATGAAATGAAAAGATTTTCTTTCTCTGAATAACTGTTAATAAAAAAGACACTCACATAACTATGCTACATCAAAGATTTTAATGTGTCGAACCTTGGTACTTCTTGAAAAATTAGTTGGATGGCGGAAAAGCAACAAGACAGGATTCCACGAAGATGTCTGGACATTTTTTCAGCAAATAAATTGACTATATATGTTTTTTCTTTGGGTTTGTGGACATTTGTTTTTCATTAGTTAATCTTTGGTACGATGTATTATTTACAGAACCATTGATGATGTTGCATCTCGTTTTGGTATAATTTTTGTTTTCTTTTATTCTTGATAATGGGTTTAGTATATGTGTATATAATGGCTGGTGAGTTAAAAACATGTTTGTGATCTTGTTTATTATGGAATTCGATAGCTCATAAGTGGTGTGAGGCGAACAATCTATGACAAATATGAAATAAAAAAATTCCATCATTTTCATAAATCAATGCATAATCTAGACATTCCGAAATTAAATAATTGAACTTTCTCTTACTCTTAAAATGTAATATACAAATTCATAATACAATGAATTTAAATACTTAATTAGATTTTAATCAAGTAACTTATTTACATTAGTTATTTAACAATCTTTACACAAAGAAAGAAAATCATTTCTATTCATTTTAAGAAAGATGCATGTTATAATTATGTCTCCAAAAATTCTGATAATCATTGACACGTTTAAAAAGGAAAATAGATAAATGATTAATATAAAGAAGGGTATAAGAGTAAATAGTAACAAATTGCTCTATGTTTAGGGATATTGCTCTGTATATATCATCTCCCTTTTAAAAGAAGACAACAGATAGACCGACTTAGAAGTTTACATATAAAATTCTTAGTTTAAGATTGTTCAAAATCGAATGAGATCTCTCCACACAGAGCGCTGGAGCCCCGAGGGCCCCGACAACAATATTTTTTTTGAGCATAACGCAAAATTAGTCCCCTAATTTAAGTGTGGTTGAAAAATAAATTTTTTAATTTTTATAATGTAAAAAAGACGACTGCCAATTTTTTTTTCTTTCAATTGATGCGGATGCTGAAGATATTTATTTACTCTTTCACTTACGATTATATCGTTAAGCTTGTACTTGTAGCATTATCACAATGACTAAGATTAATTATTATTGCGTAACATACTCGTATTACATCATTAAATAAAAATATCCCAATTGGATAATATTTAGTATAGTAAAGACCAAAATTCTGCAAGATAATTGTGTTTATCTTTTAGAGTTTTGAGAAGAGTGTGATAGTCAGATTTACATATAACTCTGAATGAATCTGCAATAGCATTCAATATTTATATGAAGTATTAATAATATTATATTTAGGCCAAAAAGCAACAATTATGGCGTACCAACGATAATCGTTTACGGTCGAAGTCGCATACACGTGCTACGCACGTGCCTTTTTTCCTAGTATATATATATATATATATATATATAAGTGTAAGAAAAACCGAAAGCTCTCATTCTTTGTATACAATCAATATTTTCTTCCCTAAGACGACAGTGGACCCACAACACCAATGCAACTGAATTGATTGAAGAGTTAGTACGTCTCCATTTCTGACCTATATAAATATATATATTTTTATTTCTATAGGCTATTTCCCTAGTTTAAACAATCTACGTTTTGCACCATAGCTGGAAATGAAACATTTTCTGAACTTTAAACTTCACACTTTCAAATAATAAAACAATGACGAAATAAAGATGCACAAGAACTTAGAAATTTTGTTTAGATAATTTCTACCTCAGTATAGAAAAGATTAATGGAACTTCTTGCCGACAACGTAACTTTTCGTCAGCTGCGAATTTTTTTTTTTTTTACTGGAAATAAGAACAACCTTCTGAGATGAAAAGGGGAGTCCAAGAATAGTCTTCTGCTTATCTTCTTCTCACATTCTACTTCTTTTCCAGGCTGAACTGAAGGCCTCTTGTGATATTTGAAGGTAGCACAATGCCTCCTATGAAATAATTAATAACAATAACATAACTCATGTTGCTTCTTTTAAATAAATAAAAAAAAAACAAACATACTATCTAATTTTCGACGCAACAGGATAAAATAACTCTCTCCAGCTATAGTTGTAACTTGTAATTAATGCATCATCTCAGATAAATTTAAAAAAATATAAATCTGTAACTGAATTGTTCTATATTGGACTTTGAGTATTTAATTTTTTCTAAATACCACGTAAAGTTTGCTAACAAAAACTCCTTTGTATGAAAGGATGAGAGGAAGAAACTCCAGTTATTCTTAGATGCCAGATAATGAATTTCTTACCGGCCCGTCGACTTGTAGATGAATTTGGCATGATGTACTATAATTACAATCTTCACGAGTTACGTTTCTTCTCCTCTTCTTCTTCTTCTTCTTGGTCAAATAAGTCGTATAAGTCGGCGTAGCCGGCATAGGAGTCATCCACAACAAGCCGTAAACTCTCATTCTCCATTTCCTGTTGTTCACTCAATAATTTATTTGCCGAATCGATGCTTGAGCTGCTGCAGCTATTCAATACAATCAATTGAAGACTTGGTATATCTCCAATTCCAGATGGGATCTCTTCTAATCTCCTCAATAATTGAAAAACAAGAGCCTCAAGGCATGGAAAATGAGTCTCGTCAGCTCTCCAGTACCTCAGCCTAACTCGGTGAATCTTCAAATATTTCAGGCGGAGGAATTTTCCATCAACTGGGTTCCACTCGATTCCTTCAGCATAACAATCCATCAATTTAAGCTTTTCCAGATTAGGCAATGAACCAACCTTTGTCGCGATATCTTCCCACTGAAACCGATTATCCCATAAAGTCAATTTCTTGATTGATAACGGGAACTCAATGTTCATGATCGATGTATAACAAAAGAGTTGGCGGAACCTACACATTAGCGATTGGAGTTTATCCAGGCGAACAAAATTATTGAGGCACGTACTCGTTGTCCATATACTAGCATCAAAATATTCCATTTTCAATTTCTTGATATTCGGAATTTTCCCAAGGGTCTCGTCGGTCCACCTTAAGTCTTCTACTCCGGAAAGTGTTTGAAGGTTTTCCAACACACATTCGTTTTGGCTATCAAGAGGATTGGGGAGTTTGACATCAGAAATTATTAGATGCCTAAGTTGTGTCATCTCCCAGATTTCAGGCGGTGCAATCATAACCTCACAAAGTTCAATAACTAATGTTTGTAGATTCCACATCAGGCATATTGAAGAAGGGATCTTGCAAGAAATACAGTTTGCTAAATAAACATAGACGAACCGTGCATTCACTAGCTGAAAAGCATCTCTGATAAGATAATCATCCGCCATATCCAAGATCCTTAACAATTTGTTATTAAGGCGTGTGCGGATGTTCCATAATTTTCGAGCTCGAGATCCAGGACGCAAACCATAATGGCATGTCAGTGAACGAGCCAAAGATGCCGACTGCAAAGCACGAGAAACTTGAACGCGGTATTCATTGTTTGAAAGTTGACGATGAAAAACAATCCGGCGTTGGATATTTAAATCTTGTGAATCATTTGGATTTTGCACCATATCGACACAGAGAAACCTTTTCTTTTGAGCTTCCCTCAAGCAAAAATCTCTCAAAAGATCATGAATCTTGAAGCATTTCATGTTGCCTGTGGATCCCCACCTACTCACGAGTATGAGATTTCTATCAACAAGATCCTTTAAATAATTCTCCGCAACCTCTTCCAAGCTTTCTAATTCAGGTGGTTTGAGAAATCCCTCTGCCACCCATAACTTGATAAGCTTGGAGACCCGAATATCCGTATCTTCTGGAAAAATTCCTAAATGAAGGAAACATGGTTTCAAATAAATTGGTAAATGGTTATAGCTCAATGACAATATTCTCGAGCAACGCGCATCATCTTCTAAATTTACAGTTGTGCTTATATTAGTGGCGACGTGCTCCCAATACTCTTGTGCTATCTTGGAGTTTGCAAGGAGCCCCCCAATTACAGATATTGATAGAGGGAGCCCTGCACAGTTTTTCACAATCTGTTTCCCAATTTCCTCCAATTCAGGAGGACAACTTCCCTGGACAAACACCTTTTTACTAAACATGTTCCAACTTTTGGTCTCGTCTAAAAGATTCATCTTATAAATATCAGAAGAGCCAAAGTAATCAGCCACAGTCAATAATCTGGTAGTGACTATGATTCGACTTTCATTACCGTTATCCGGAAGAAATTTCCTTATTTTATCCCATGGCGAGACGCTCCACATGTCATCCATTATGATCAAATACCTCCTACCAGTAAGATATTTATGTAACTTATCACCTAGTTCATGATCCTCAAGACTTTCTAGTTTGTTTCGGTCCTTGCAAGATCCTATTTCTTCTAGAAGGCGCAATAGTATTTCTCGCAAGTTATATTTTTGAGATATTGTTATCCAACCATGAATACCAAAATGTTCGATGATAAGTGGATTTACATAAACAGTTTTAGCAAGAGTAGTCTTACCAATACCACCCATACCAGTAATCGGGAGGACCTGGAGATTAGACTCGTTCCTCGTGAGCTTATCCATGATTTGATTCACTTCGTCCTCAAATACCACCACAACTTCCTTCATAGTGGTAGAACGTCTAAACGATCCAGCAGGCGCTAGATGCTCCTCGACTGTGTTATTCTCTTGAATCTTCGCTATTTCTTCTTTGATAAAATCCATGTCTTGCGCGACTTTTTGAAGGCCTTGTAAGAAATGATCAGTATTATTTTCCCCTTGACTTGTGAGATACTGAGGATATTTAAGTCTGCTCTTTTCTCTAATCTTCAACGCCTCTTTCTTAACATAATCCTTCATTTTCCGTAACCCACGAGACAAACGATTCGAACCTTTTCTCTTAGATTGAATATCATCAACTATATGGGTTTCAATGATATCTTCTATCGCAAAAGCTGCATCTGCAATTCGCTTTTCCAGATGTTCTGCTTCATTGCGATATCCATCAGAATAGTTTTCAAGAAATTCTTGCAAGTAAATAATATTGTTGTGAAGAGATTGAAGCTGTCTCTGGTGTTCGTCGAGGAAAATAGGTTGACGAGCATGATAGAGCTTGATCTGCTCCATGAGATGAACAACAGAAACTACAGCTGCATAGGCCGTCTCCATTTTTCACTTCCCTTGTTTCTTTTTGATCCAATTAGTAATCTCTAATTTAAAAGTTTATATAGGAAGATTGCAACTTGCAAGAACATGTTAATAATATGGAACTATATATCTGAAGTAGGTGTGAAGCATTTACTAGTGAAAGTGTTGAAAATGTACGTATGGTGGTGGTGATTTGATACAGAGCTACAATTCTTGAAGACTCATTAACTATGTTAGTACAAAAAATGCTGACTATTCCAAATCTCTAAGATATGTATGTTATTCTGACCAAGTAAAAGTGCCTCTCCATTTGTATTGCAAGAAAAGTCTTCTCTGATTAAAATGTTTGTTGAAATTAATTTGCAAATGCTATTAAGGAGTCGAGAAAATCAAAAATTGGACATGCAGCTCCAGTTATCATCGGTTGTTATGATATTTTAGGAACAATGTAGGCTACATATTAATTCCGTACATACATGATTGATAGATATAGTTGTAAAAGATCTAGTTAAATGCACAAAGTAGCCCCGTGTTATCTCTAATCAGCATAAAATCTCCTTTGTTATTATAATTAGCAAAGCCACCCCGTGTTATTATTCAATTAGCACCCTGCACCCAAAACCAATTTTAACTTTTACTCGATGAGAAAATACCATTTTTACCCCTACATAAACAAAGAGTCTCTTTATTCATTTCTAAAATTAAAATAATTATTGGGTTTTTAATACTAAAATCTTCTCCCATTTCTGTTGATTTTATATGTATGGTAGATAAAACGTAAAAAGACTCATATATATACTTAAATACATTCATTACTGTTTTTATGAACTTGATATATTAATAAATGTTGTTCATATTATTTATATCATAGGCACACACAGACACATTAATGTTAATATAGCGTTTAGCATTTTGGATGTTGCAACACATACGGCACAAAATGCTTCTCCTTTCATATTTATTTATTTTTAATTATTATTATTATTATAGAAAATAGTTGGTGCAAAATGCTTCTCCTTTCATATTTATTTATTTTGTTATTATTATAGAAAATAGTCCTTTCACCCACTGAAGTAGTAATTCTATTTTATACTAATTTTATGTGTAAGGATATTCAGATTAAACTTTATACATGTTTTTGCCAATTTGTTTTTGGAAATAAGTATTATTTTAGGCTGATATAAAGAAGCTACAATATTAAATGATTTAAAAAGAATAAAAAAGAATTACAGAAGGTAAAAACGCGCACCGAAGAGAAAACGCGTTGATATTGCAATTTAACCGACATTTATTTATTTTTATATTTGAATATAATTTGTTTGCTAACTGGAAGTACTGTTTTTTTTTTTGGACTATATATATACATATATTCGTTTGCTAGTTAAAGGTCATAATTATGCGACCAAAGTTTTTGTGATCACATAAACTTTTTGGAACTTGACTTATTCAATTATTCTACATATTCCACTGTTTTCTGTTTTTCTTTTTTCATAATTTTAATAATTTGTAAAAATCATGTTAGTAAATTACAATAGCACACACATGTTAATGTTAATATGGCGAATTAATACAGAAAATGGTGAATTAGTAAATTTATTCGTTTATTTTATACTAATTATATGTGTAAGGACTAAGGAGGGAATCAGATTAAAATTTATACAGGATTTGAAAATAAGTTATAATTTAGGGCGATATAAAAAGGCTACGATATTAATTAATTTAAAAATCACAGAAGGTAAAAACAAAACGCGTTGAGATGGCTTTAATTTATTATAATAACCGACATATATGTATGTATTTATTATAAATAGTGTGCCACCTGATGCCTCATGAGTAGGCGAACGCTTTACCCTAATTGGACGTGGTCCACAAAACCTAGGGTTTCGAAGCCCAAATTGGCAATGAATGGTCCGGTCCAGTAATAGGACCCAATTCCAAATAATATATTTGGAGCCCAAGAAGAGAAGAGGGTATGTTTTCGCAATGAATAATTAAAGAGGGGTGGGGGTGAATTGATAATTAAAATAAAGTTAGGGTTAGGTTTTGCAATTGACAGGTCTTGTTCGTTAAACCCTGCGCCGTGCTGTGCTGTGCTGTAAGTAAAACCCTTGTTTCTCTGTCTCTTGTTGCATTAATCGATCTCAGCCGCAGATGGCTCCTCCTTCAAAGATAAAATCATCTAAAGCCAAACCCTACTTCAAAAACAACAACAACGAATTGAAGAAGAAGAAATTCGCTAAACCTAATAATGATGCCAATGCGAACGAAGACGATGTTCCCGACTTCCCGCGCGGTAATTATTAGGGTTTCTCCTTTCAATTATTAGGGTTTCTCTCTGTGTTAATTATTTATATTATGTTATGAGTTTGAGTTGTTTATTTTAGGTGGGTTTAATAGAGGAGAAGAAGAGAGGGCCTCTGAGGATAACAAGAGACTGTTGAAGAACAAAAGGAACAACAACAATGAAAGGAGGCACAAGACCGCTGTGGAGGATGACGATTTGGGTTCCCTCTTTGGAGATGGAATTGTGGGCAAATTGCCTAGGTTTGCCAACAAGATCACTCTAAAGGTCTGTTCTGCTCTTGTTTCTTTCCCCTGCCGTTTTAAATTTGTCTTATTCATCATATTTATATGTTCTTTACTCTTTTCAGAATGTTTCCGCCGGAATGAAGCTATGGGGTGTCATTGCTGAAGTTAATGAGAAAGATATCGTTGTTAGTCTTCCAGGGGGCTTACGGGGACTAGTTCGTGCTTCTGAAGCCTTCGACCCCATTTTTGATCATCAAGTAAGATGGATCTTTTATTCTCCTTAAATGGAATGACTTTTCGGATTGTGCTCTCTAGATGTTTCATTGCTCTCTGATTTTACACTTTGCAGGGTGCAGAACACAACTTCCTTTCTAGGATATATCACGTGGGGCAGCTCGTGTCTTGCGTTGTATTGCAAGTAGATGATGATAAAAAAGAAACGGCCAAAAGAAAAATATGGCTTTCTATGCGCCTTTCTTTGTTGCATAAGAGCTTGACTCTTGATGTTATTCAGGAAGGAATGGTACGTAATTTCAACTGCACACAAAACCTGCAATTATGTTCAAGCCTGATATTATTTGAGTTCTTCAATAATTTCGGTACAACTCTTTAATTTAATAAGCATTGGTCCTGTATGATGTACTGAAAAATTTCACCCAGCTACTTGAGCATTCTCATAATTGACCTGCCAACATCCAAGTTAGTTCAAATATATATGGAATCCTCTTACTATTTGCTAATATGAAATTGCTGTTATCGAGTTGCTGGTATAATACTTTTTAAGATTTTGTTTTGGATTATTACATCACTAATTGATTTCTTCTAGGATATGCATCAGGTTTTTATTAAAGAAATTTGACGTGTTTTATATGGTATACAGGTTCTGAGTGCGTATATAAAGAGTGTTGAAGACCATGGGTTTTTGCTTCATTTTGGACCGGCTTCTTTTGCAGGGTTTATGGCAAAGCAAAACCAATCTGGTAATCAGCTGTCACCACATATTTTCAGATTGTGTAACAATTTATCTGGCTTGAAGTCATCATTGTTGACAAAATATGAGTTGCAAAAATTTGAAATTTCCCTTAGTTTAATTGTATATATGAATTGAATTAAAATTCTGATATGACCATAATTAAATATGCTTTTAATTACCTTACCGTGTATTTCTCTGTCAAAACAATATCGCAATCATATAAAATTGTGCAAGTTGGTAGGGTTTCTAGAGTATGTTGTGTATAATCGTGAATCCAGGTTGAACTAGGCATTTTAGTTTTCCATGGAGTATCAAACTGGACCTAGAATCCTTGAGTTAATGCATATAAATGTCACATGTTTCGAACTTTTTCTCATTGATTCCACCAAATCAGGCAATGTGCCTCAAAAAAAATAAAAAAACTATAAGAGAACAATTTAATGGCATATGGACTAAGGTTTTTTTTTTCTTTCATTACCTTTCTCCAAAGAACGGAAAAACATTGACCCAAGTGTGGGCCAGCTTCTGCAAGGGGTTGTGAAAAGTGTAGATAGAACTCGTAAGGTAGTCCATTTGAGTTCTGACGCTGGCATGGTTTCAAAATATGTGGTATGTTCCTATTTACCCTCGTACCAGGTTTTCCATTTTTTGGATTGGGAAAGTTATTTTAACTTCTGGTATTCATGCAGACGGATGAACTCAAGGGTATCTCGATAGACCTTCTTGTTCCAGGGATGATGGTTAATGCTCGCGTGCAGTCAACACTGGAAAATGGCGTCATGTTGTCTTTCCTTACGTATTTTACTGGAACCGTATGTTTGCCATATTTGTTATGATAATAATGCCACCAGTTACAGTTTGAGTACGTTGTTTAATTCTTGTGTTTCACATTCAGATAACTTTTCTTCATGTTTCAGGTAGACATTTTTAATTTAGATAAATTTTTTCCCTCTTCAAGCTGGAAAGATGATTATTCTAAAAATATGAAGGTAAATTATTTCTCTACTCTCTGGAATATCTTAATTCAGTTTTGCCTATTGTGGAAGTGTTAGCACCTGCAATCAATAGCAGTACTACTTCAGCTGTCTCAGAGTGCTTAGATAGATGACTAATGAATGTGTCTTACTTGTGACCTCTTTGAACCCTGCATGGGACAGTGCTGATGAGCCTCATTATGCACGTTGAGTTATGTAGAATATAGATAGTAATTTCTTCTGCCTACAAGCTCATGTTTTTAGTTGAGGTCTCACCGCCAACATATATGGGACATGATTTTTATGTGCTAGGGTTTAAGAAAAATATTCATGCAAACACAAACCAACATATTAGGGAAAGATGACTTCTATATAGATTCGCCATATACTCCCATTCTTCTCTCTGAGATTTCCAAGTCTATCAAATGTTACCACTGTGGTCAGACACGTTTGTGACTTTTAATATGTTTAATTTTCTTGATTTACTGAGGGTTCATATTGGTAATTTTTTCTCTATTGTTACCGATGTAGTTTAATGCTCGGATATTATTTATTGATCCTTCCACAAGGGCTGTGGGTTTAACAATGAATCCTCACCTAGTCGGTAACAAGGCTCCAGCATCTGTAAGTTCGCTGTATCTTGTATATTCCACTATCAAAGCACTTTATAGATTATAGTTTACTTGTTTCCTAGACATCCCATATGTCAGTGGCCATTTTCATGATACTCTCTGAATAAAAGGGACAAGAAAATGATTTCATCCTGATATGAACTTACCTGTCAAGCAGCTTGTGAAAGTTGGCGATATCTTTGATCAATCTAAAGTAATCAGGGTTGACAAAGGTTCTGGCCTTCTTCTGGAACTTCCTACCTTACCAATGCCAACCCCAGCTTATGTCAACGTGAGTATATTAATTTGTGAATGTTTTCTAGATATTCTATTTGTGAGTGTGAATGTCTTGGAGTATCACAGGTAACTGATGTGGCTGACAAGGAAGTCCGCAAGTTAGAGAAGAGTTTTAGGGAAGGAAGCTTTCTTCGTGTGAGGGTGCTTGGCTTTAGGTACTTGGAGGGACTTGCCACCGGTATTTTGAAGGTAATTTTGATTCATTAATCATGATTGAACTTCTATATGTGTTTTATAGATTAGATCAAGCTATATTACCAAAAAAATTACAAAAATTGATCCTGCTTACAAAGGATTTTGAGTGTATACAAATTCAAGTTTACTGCGAATACATAGATAGAACCAGTGATTCTATAGATAGAACCAGCAATTTCTATTAATACTTTGAAATTGGGAAGATATTGCTGGAATAAACTTTTGGGATAAGCAATCTCCCTCATGAACTTAATTTGTCACGTACAATACCTAAATTGGATTTCAGTAGGTGAAATACGATTTCCAAATGATTTATATGGAATATAGATGTTAATAACGACAGGCATAAAGCGATTTCTATAGATAGAACCAGCAATTTCTATTAATACTCTGAAATCGGGAATATATTGCTGGAATAAACTTTTGGGATAAGGAATCTCCCTCAGTAACTTAATTTGTTCCATACAATACTTGAATTGGATTTCAGTAGGTGAAATACGATTTCCCAATGATTTATATGTAATATAGATGTTAATAACGACAGGCATAAAGCCGTGTTTGGTCTAACTCTAGAAGTAGAAGTACATATCAATGGAAAGCTTAGGCATGAAGGCAGGCAGATACTTATACCTTTAATTGCTCAATTATCTGAGGGGAAAAGAAAAGCGAGAAAGAAAAAAGTGAGTAGATTAAGTCATGCATGGCTAAGAAGAGAAATTAATGGGGTTACACTCCTGCTAGAAATTCATCTTTTCTGTCTGGTGATTTTGCACTTTTATTTTTTCAATTGTGCAACAATAGTTTCTCATGCATATACCCAGACCTAATCGGTATATATGTTGTGTATGTTTGATGCCTTATGTCTTCCTCTTTCTTCTGAGCAGGCTAGTGCTGTTGAAGGTTTAGTCTTCACTCACTCTGATGTTAAGCCAGGGATGGTGGTAAAAGCTAAAGTCATTACAGTTGACACTTTTGGAGCTATTGTGCAACTTGCTAGTGCTTTAAAAGCCCTATGTCCTCTTCGACACATGTCAGAGTTCGAAATAACAAAGCCCAGGAAAAAGTTTCAGGTTGTTTAGTATGTTTGTTTTGAAAGATGTCTCTGAACTTCTGCCTTTCTCAAATTAAAATGCTTGGTGGAGTTCAATTCCTGGATTCAAGTTGTCATCCTTCGTTAAACTTTTGCAGGTTGGTATGGAGTTGGTTTTTCGTGTTCTTGGTTGCAAGTCCAAGAGGATCACTGTTACGCACAAAAAAACTATGGTATGTTTTGACCTACCTTTTTCATCAAATGAATTTGTATCATCTTCCGGTTTCTCCTATACGCTGTAAATATGACCTGATTTATGTCCCAATATTAATCTACTCTTTGATTTGATTTGATTTTTTCTATGGACGTTTTGTAGTTCGAGGTCTTATTTGTTTCTATAGCTTTATTCATGTTGCAAATGTTTCACTTGAAACCAAGTTAAACCTTTGGTTGGCTTGAATGCAAGCTGTGAGGACATACTGCATGCAGTTAAACCTTTGGTTGGCTTTACTGCAAGCTGTGAGGACACACTGCATGCATTGAGATATAATAATTGTGATGTTAATCTTTATCCATCCATTTAACCTTTGAAGAGGACCAGTTCTAGAGTGTGAACATCAAACATTGAGTTGAATGTTTGAATCATATCTTCATCCTTTGTCGATTTTGTACGAACAGCCTACTCTTCTTATTGTTTGTAGAAACTGCTTATACATGTATTCAGATTTTTTGTCCTTTGTTTTTTTATTTTTTACTGGATCATTTCAGGTTAAGTCAAAGCTAGATATTCTTAGTTCCTATGCTGATGCAACTGATGGATTAGTCACACATGGGTGGATTACGAAGATAGAAAGACATGGATGCTTTGTTCATTTCTACAATGGAGTTCAAGGATTTGCCCCCAGGTTGGTTATAGGGCATTGGAGCCCATTGCATGTTTGTCAATTGTCAGTTATGTGCTTTCCCCATAGTTGTTCTGTTAACGAATTTTATCTGATGAGACTGTATCGAATGCATTGTATCTGGCGGGGCATCCTCTCCAGATACCTTGATTGTAAGGCTTTTTTTTTTTTGTGCAGTATAAAAGTATGCAAGCTAATCTTGCATTCTTTCTATTCTGGGCTGATCTTGATTTGAGTTCATAATAATTAAATATTAATTCCGTCCTGTTAGTCATGATGACAGCATGCTCAAAGTTACTTACAATTTCCTCCATCATTCTCATCATGTGTTCTTTCCTCTATTGCGATAGTTGATGAATAGGTGTTAGGATCAACTTACACATGATACTTCTGTAACAACATGCTGTTTGTCATTCTAGCAAGGAACTTATATATCATCATACCACCATGAATTACCAGTACTGTTCTAAGTAATGCTACCATAGAAATACTTTTTGAAGCACATCTTTTCTCTTCGAATTATGTCGCTAGCAAGCTACAGTAAACTTGGTCTATAGACTTTCTCAAAATCATGCAAATTGCCTGAATCTAGCATATTCCCCATTGAATGTAATGGACTACTCAACTAGTCAACACCACCTTGATTCAATGTCATCTTCCTCATTCACATCAATGCAAGACTTTTATTTTTATAATTTCCGTCATCTGTCTCCTATTATTTGCACCCTGTACCCATCCAACACTAGTTTGTTCAGCGTAGCTTCTTTCAAGAAATTGAGTCAAGATCGCTCGTTGAGTAGTAACCACTGTGTTAGATGCCTTTCTCCTGACCTGTAGAGTATGTTTTAGTATTTCCAAGGAAGTGTCGAGGTACGTCTTAGATCTGTATGGGAAATTAATACTGTAGCGAGTCCTATTTAAGAAGCTTGGTATCCTGCTCATAATTACTTCATTAGTATATCAATTTCTGACACCCTGCTTCATCTTACTCTGCATATGGTGCATCTTGGACTAGTATTACAGCTCGATGGAGCTAAAGCTTTTTCTTAATAGTTTGCATTTTAGGCGACTGCCAATCTTTTGTGCCTTTTTCTTGACAGACTGTTAAAGTCTCTTATTTTGTACTAATTGGTTCGATAGTTATAATATGCTCTTCCTTTTTGTCACAGATCTGAACTTGGCTTGGACCCAGGGAATGATATAGGTTCAATGTATCATGTTGAGCAAGTTGTTAAGTGTAGAGTTGTTAGTTGTATCCCTGCTTCACGTCGGATAAACCTCAGTTTCAACATGACGCCATCAAGGTTTGTCGCTCAAAATTTATTCTTTATGCTGCCTATAGCGTAGAATGATCAGTTCAGATCTAACACTATCTACATTAACAATTAAGAGATTATGGTATCAGGTTTTACGTCTTCTCAAGATTTATCCCCTATACTCCTAGTTTTTTTGTTTTTTTTTTTTTTTTTGTGTGGCAATTTTCCATGTAACAAAAATGCTGAATCTTATCATGTGCCTGTATAATTTGAATAGCTGAATGCCTCTCTGTTTGCTTTATCAGTTAAGTAACTGTTAAATGTGGAGCTCTCCCGTCAGATTATTGATACTTTGTTTTTGCTTTCACTGGATTAGATATATCTTTTGATTGGCATCACAATGTAATTAAATAATTATATCTTGAGCTGAATAGTGGAAGAAGAATTTATGGTCTTTCTACTACAAATTTTGTAAATCAGTGGATACATATGTAATTCGCTGGTGCTTCTTCTTACTTTACCGACAGTTGTGCTTATCACAATTTTCTTTTTGAATGCTAAATTTAACTTTGTTAACTTGTATCTTACATGTTTGTAATGTGTGTTAGTTCCTCTGAAGATAGTGACATGATTTTGTTTTCCTTTATTCTCAAAATATCTGATAGGGCATTGGGGAATGAGAGTGTTAAACTAGGCAGCCTAGTCTCTGGAGTTGTTGAGCAGATAACACCTTTTGGAATTGTCGTGGATGTCAATTCCTCAATGAAGGGCACAATCGCTCTTGAACATTTGGCTGACCACCATGGTACTTCAACTGTATTGATAGTACATAATTTTTCTTGAATTAATTTGGAATAACTCCACATATCCAATATATTGTTGATTAACATTTTGTTCCTGATTTTCTCTGCCATTGCTGTGCCCATACTTAACTTTTGGTATCATAATGTGACAGGTCTTGCTGCTTTGATGAAGTCATCCTTAAGGCTAGGATATCACTTTGATGAACTCTTGGTTCTTGGTAATCTACCAATTCCTGTTCGTCCTTCACCTTTTTCTGCACGTGCTTATGCTTGCTGAAACAGCTTTTCTCATGAAACTTGTTCCTTCTGTACATCTTTCTTCTCTTAATAAATAAATGATTAACTAAATTATGAAGTAGTTTACACCTATGTAAGAAAAAAACCAAAAAAGAATAAGAAGATGCATGGTTGCAATGGTTATTAGCATGAAACAAGTGACAGAGTATCTTGTGAATCTCTTTTTTGTCTTTTTGCATTTAGGTGGGGATTGTTTGGTAACTAGCCTTTCTTTTCAGTTGATAATAGTTTGAGATTCGTGTTTGACTTTAAATGATATTCTTTTATGACACGATGTATTTAAATCATGCAGATATTGAAGGAAACAATTTAATACTCTCTGCCAAGTATTCACTCATACACTTAGCCCAACAGCTTCCAGTTGATATTGGCCAAATCCATCCTCACTCTGTGGTGCATGTAAGAATTAGCTGTGCTTTCCATTTTCTGGTATTTCCTATGTGACCCTATTCTTCGGGTTATGCTGTTGCAACCCCCCCAACACACACACAATCCTATCCATTTCGTATGCAAATTGCAATAGACTACCTACATGCAACACAACCTAAAATGTTTTTCTCTTTTAAGTATCTTTTAGCTTCATTGTTATTCTAGTCTTGGCATCAAGATTGAAGCTGATATAAATTTCTGAACCAGGGGTATGTATGTAATATAATTGATACTGGCTGTTTTGTTCGGTTCATTGGTCGTTTGACTGGATTTGCTCCGAAAAGCAAGGTATGGGTTCTGCTCTTTCCTATATAAGTATCTTTCCAGGAAAGAGTAATGGTCTTTTACTGATTTTTTTGGTTTTCCTGGAATGTTTGAAGGCTGCTGATGAATGGAGATCAGATCTTTCGGAGGTCTTCTATGTTGGACAGTCCGTTCGTAGCAACATAGCGGATGTAGGTTCTAAATCAGGGCTTTTTGTTACAGAACTTCAGAATATTATGTGTTAATCTCTTTCCTTTCTAACATCGTTTCAGGTTAGTAGTGAGATGGGTAGAATTACACTGTCATTAAAGCAGTCACTGTGCTGTTCAACAGATGCATCATTTATCCAAGGCTACTTCTGTGTGGAGGAGAAGGTAACATCTGAAAATCCATTTGTCATCAATGACTTCTTGGTTGCTTTATCGGTGGGCAGAAATCTTTTTTATTGAATTGCTTAAAGCTGTAGAAATGCTAAAATTTGGATTTCTATGAATATGGTGAACAATGCTATAGACATCGTGTTATGAATTCTTCTGACAAAATGGGAAGCCTAAATAATATCAGATGACTGACGCCGTTGAGTTTGCCTTTGTTTAAGCTCCCCGTGTGAAGAAGCTCTCAATCAGTGGTGTACTTCATTCATTTTGTTTTATTGTGTTCACTATACTGCATTTTGCAGATTGCGAAGCTGCAACAATCTAACCCTGAAGGCCACGGATTGAAATGGATAGATGAATTTGGCATTGGCACTGTTGTTGAGGGGAAGGTTCATGAAATTAAGGAGTTTGGTGTTGTGGTTGGCTTCGAGAAATATAATGACGTCTATGGTTTCATTTCACATCATCAATGTAACTCATCCCGTAACAATTGATAATATCTGTTTTTATTTACTTTTTAAAAGTATTATTCAGCATGAAATTCTTTGCAGTGGCTAATGTCACCTTGGGAGGCAACTCTGCTATCCAAGCTGCAGTTCTGGATGTTTCCAAGATTGATCGTCTAGTGGATCTATCTTTAAAGCCCGAGTTCATCAATAGTAGATTGAAAGAAGGGAGTTCTACTCCGCACACTCTTAAGAAGGTTAGGTTAAATTTCAACATGTATCACATTGGGAAAGTCTCCTCTTTTGTCCTCTAATGACATGTGATTATGTTAACGGCTTCTCGTATAGACTACACAATTCATTTGTGTTCGGGAGATTAGTGTGGCTTATCAATGTTTCTGCTCTTGTACTTCGCGTTACTTTCCTATTCATCGTTTTTTTTTTTTTTTTTTTTTAATTCAGAAACGCAAAAGAGAAGCACAGAAAGAGGTGGAATTGAATCAAACTGTGAATGCCATCATTGAGATTGTGAAGGAAAATTACCTGGTGATAATGGGTTTTTGATGTTCATTTAATCTTTGACTTGATGCTACAAATGTGAATGCTAAACTTTGCTCCTTTTTTGTTTTCTCTTTTATCCAAACAGGTTCTTTCTATTCCAGTGTATGGTTATACCATAGGTTATGCATCGCTAACTGATTACAACACTCAAAAGTTACCCTCTAAGCAATTTACACATGGACAAAGGTAATTGTGCCATTACTTTCCAGAATTGGCTGAAAGACTTATTTGGGTTGTAACAATGGTGGTGTGTGCTCTTATAACTGTATGGCATTTTCTGGGAAAATGATAAGCAAGTATCACATTAGTCTGTTACCTTCTTTAGGGAATAGATTGTTCTAGCAGATTTCAGGTAAATAGTGCTTGCATGACATTAACTCAGAACTTATATTTCTTAATTTTGAACGTCAACCCAAAGGGCGTGCCAGGTCAAGTGGTCATGCATTCAGAAAGAGTTTTAGTTTTCAACTTGCATACAGGGTAAAAATTGACAAGTTACAGAGATTTAAACAGAAAACTGTAATTGCACCTTTCATAGCAGATCTTTGCATGAACAAACTGGTGAAAGATACCAGTACGCAAAAAAATTGTGGCAGCTAGACGTAGACATACAAATGTGAGTTGTGAACAATGTGCTTGCCCTCTCTGACATTTAACTTGAAGAGATACAAAGATGTCTAACTTGAAATCTCAGATTCAGTAACCATGATTAATTTGATTCAGCATCATAGAGGAACTGCTGATCTGGGAATAACTGCAGCCATCTCAATAGAAAGAGCTTCCGTTTAACATGATTAAATTTTCTTAGATGACTGCTATAAATTCATTTCTGTTGAAGTCAGCCAGTAAAAAATATTTGACTTGCATTAGAAATGCAAAACATTTCATCACATAGATGCTTCTAACTTGAAATATTGTTTGTGCAGTGTCACTGCCACTGTGCTGACCCTTCCATCTTCTGGAACTGGTGGGAGATTGCTGCTGCTTCTCAAATCTTTAACTGATGCCGTAGAGACATCCAGCTCTAAGAGAGCAAAGAAGAAATCTAGCTATGACGTCGGATCACTAGTTGAGGCAGAGGTGGGACAATTTCTTCCTCCTGCTATGTGACCTGTTGTTCGTCACGAATGTGGATACTTGTGTTATCTCTTAAATGATTCTTATCTTGCAGCGTCATTCTGATTTATAATATCTTTAATATTGATGTTTTAATGCTGCAGATTACTGAAATAAAGCCTCTTGAACTCAGACTGAAATTTGGTTCTGGATTTCATGGAAGGGTACATGTAACCGAGGTAGGAGTTCTTTAACTAGTTTATAGTTATTGTAATTGGAGATAATGTGTTATTTCTCAGGTTATATTATTCTATATTTTGAGGACCACATGACTGTAACTAATTTTAGATGTTGATTCACAGGTTGCTGATGATAATACTACTGAAAGTCCCTTTAGTAACTATGTAATTGGGCAAACACTGGCGGCAAGGATTGTCTCCAAGGCCAGTAACCCAGAAACCATTAAAGGAAGTCGCCGATGGGAGCTATCTGTTAAACCTTCCTTGCTCAAAGGTAAGCACTAACCACTATCGAAACTATTCGTCTCTCAAAATCTAATTTTAGCTCGACACCCGCAAATAATCAGTGCTGAATTGGAGCTCCATGCAATCAGTGATGCTCTTACTTATTGTCTAGAAGTCAGGTTTTAGATTGAACCACCTCTTTGTTGCTGATCAACGTGTTTTTTCTTACTTCCTAATGACGAATTTAGGAAACCCTACACCCTATTTTGTTAGTTTTGTCTTGCATCAGATTCCCTTAGTTGTAAGTTTTGCTATGAAAAAATTAACTTAGTTGATAGTGTTACTTAGGTTTCTCGCTAAAACCAGTTCCACTTCTTTTTGCATCTCTTAATCCTATGTTTCGTAATCTTTCAGTTCCATGCACTTCCGTTTTTTTATTTGATAGTCCTCTACTTGTAATTCTATTTAACATGATCAAGGTCATACATTGAAATTAAATGATTAACTGATCTGAAGTTTCCAAAATACATTGCATATGCAGGATCAAATGAAATAAATGGCCTGTCATTGGCTGAAGACTTCAATTATTCATATGGCCAACGTGTTTCTGGATATGTGAATAAGGTTGACCGTGATTGGGCCTGGCTGGCTATATCTCGAGATGTGAAGGCTCAATTGTATATTCTTGACAGTTCATCTGAGCCTTCTGAACTTTCAGAATTCCAGAAGCGATTTTATGTGGGCAAAGCAGTTTCAGGTTATGTAATTAGCATGAATGAGGAGAAGAAGTCACTTCGTCTGGTCTTACAGCCACTTCCTGTTGGTACTGTTGAACCCAAGGAAAATGATTCTGGCAGCCCTTTCACTTGCCATATATTGGAAGGTGGTTTTGTGGGTGGCCGGATTTCTAGAATTCTTCCTGGTGTTAGTGGTATGCTTGTTCAAATTGATCTCCACCTCTATGGTAGAGTTCATTTTACTGAACTGAAGTACTCGTGGGTTTCGGACCCTCTTTCTGGTTATCAAGAAGGACAGTTTGTGAAATGCAAAGTTTTGGAAGTTACTCGTACCCAGAGCACGGTCCATGTTGATTTGTCGATGCGATCAACATTAGTTGAGTCACGTGACCGGAAATCCACTGATCTTAACAGCGGAATGTAAGTATAAAATCTTATTTGGGACTAGCTTTTGTGTTGACTATTGCATGATTGATCTTTAGCTTCATATGGTTATTACATGTTTGAGTTGGAATTTGTTTTTTTTTTAACTAGGTTAAAGAGAATGAAGAGCATGGTTTACTTTTGAAATTCTTGTCTTTTGATGTATATATGCAGTGTCAAAAAATGACGCATGTTAATCATTTGCAGGCATTATTCTACCCAGCATGTGGACAAAATCACAGATCTTCATCCTGATATGACTGTGCAGGTTAATTTATTTCCCCTCATGGATTGATATCTGTATGTTTCACCTCTGTGAATAGTGATGTCATTAAACTTTTGCATTTGCTGCAGGGTTATGTTAAAAATGTTTCTCCGAAAGGATGTTTTATTATGATTTCGAGGAAGATAGATGCAAAAATTCTCCTTTCCAATTTGGCAGACAATTTTGTTGAGAGTCCAGAGAATGAATTCCCTGTTGGAAAACTTGTGATTGGCAAGTAAGTGTATTTTTTTAGTTCGCATCCGTTTTGATGCCAGCACGCAACCACTGATGCTTTTCATGCAGGGTTCTAAATGTAGAGCCATTGTCTAAGCGAGTTGAGGTGACTCTGAAGACTTCAAGTGCAACCAGTGCGCCAAAGTCTGATACAAATTCTTTATCCAGCATTATCGTTGGAGATATTATTTCTGGAAGAATAAAGCGTGTGGAGTCTTATGGTTTGTTTATATTCATTGATCGCACTAATGTGGTGAGTAATTAATTCTTCTTTGGTTCTACATTTGGATTGTCATTAAGGTATTGGATGGGTAGGGTGTACTGGGGTGAAGGGGGAGATACTGTGTTTTATATTCTACATAGATATTTATATTTTCAAGAAACAATAAATTAAAGTATGCTGACCAAGTAATCAGAGTTATGAATTAATCACCCGTAGAATTGCATTAAAAGTGACTTCTATGTTCTAACCATTTAAATAGGTGCTAGATTTTGGTAGCTGCCCAAAGGCTTTGTGATGATTTCTTTGCTTCTCTTTCGAGCCATCTTTTTTTGGCTTTTCAGGTCTTTTCGAGTTTCTTTTGTGATCTCCACTCACTTTTGGGGTGGAACCATTGTAGTATTTGACTTTTGGATTGATAAAAAGGTTATGTATTAGTAAATTAATAAAATCCGACTGGGGCTAATGGTTATTGATTGTTTTTGACATCTCTAGTTTTTTGCTAATATTTAGTTGTTGCGGTTGAGTGAACTACATTGCACCTTGGATTTCTTTCTTTGGGCCTTGTCTTCTGTGGTTGTGATCATTTTACTGATTCACCTTTCGCCTTCAACAGGCCAGCTTGTTAGTTATATGATAAATGGGAACATACTTATTTGTTACCATATATTTGGGCCTCAATATATGGATACATTTCAAGTTGGAATATAACTGTTTCTTTGTGATGCTTTGCATTAATCATCTCGTGTGCTTATAGTTTTCTACTCTACCTAGGTTGGATTATGCCATGTTTCAGAGCTCTCTGATGATCATATAGACGACCTAGAGACCAAGTTCAAAGCAGGGGACAAAGTGATGGCAAAAGTTTTGAAGGTAAGTCTGCTATTGAGATTATCAGGGAACGCCAAAACAGTAGGACCAAACTGGGGATCAAAATAAAATTTCAAAATTCTCCTGACAACATTGATGATATTGCTTGCAACTTTCTTTAGCATTTATTACCCCCTTGTCACGTTTTTATTCACTTGTTGGGACTTCTAAAACCAAAGTTTTTCATATCTAAGTATAGTTAAATGACAACAAATAGCGGGTTGTTTCAGTTGAGCTCTTGATGAATAACTGAAGCTACAATTGTTCATCTTAAATGTTTTTCAGGTGGATAAGGACAGAAATCGAGTTTCTCTAGGGATGAAGAGTTCATATTTGCAAGATGAAGTATTGCAAACACCTTCTAAACAAACCTCTGACTATGATTCTTTTGTACCAGCTGAGCCAACAATGTTGTCACATACTAGCTCACCTTTTGAGAACCCAAATAATGATTATGACAATGGACTACCGGAGTTTGAATCGAGGGCCCTTGTTCCACCTCTTGAGGTCCCTCTTGATGTTGATGAGATAGAAAGCTTAGATGTTAAAGATAATGTTGCTGAAAGTGCAACCAGTGCTAGCGAAGCAGGTGCCACTGAAGAGAAAAGCAAAAAGAAGGCAAAAAGGAAAAGTCATGAAGAGAAGTAAGGGCACTCAGCAAAACATCACGTGCTTTTATTTTATGTAGAAACTCAAATCATTTGCCTTGAGTAACTTTTTTAATTGCACAGGGAACGAGAAATAAGGGCTGCTGAGGAAAGACTGCTGGAAAAAGACATCCCAAGGAATGCTGATGAATTTGAGAAACTAGTTCGAAGTTCCCCAAATAGCAGCTTTATATGGATAAAATATATGGCATTTATGCTCTCTTTGGCAGATATTGAGAAGGCACGTTCCATTGCTGAAAGGTATACTGCCATTACTTATCATAGTTTTTGTCCATCTCATCTCAGAAGTTGATTTTTTCAGGACTTTTGTTGTTTTTAAGAGTCTTTTATTTATGTAATTCTTGCTTCAGTCTTGCTCTTTATAGTAATGAAAAACTAAATACCCTGTTATTGCTTTGCCTATTATGATTTTCTTCAAATCTAGTCCAGGGGTTACTGACATGATATTTGATTGTTGGTTGCGCTTGTTTGTTAACTAGTTAGATTAGACTCTTTTTTTTTTTTTTTTTTTTTGTGGCAAAAGTTGTGGGGTAAAGATCTTTGACAGATGCAATTCACTAGAAGTTCTTGCCACATCTTTTTTCTACTCTTGTCTGCAATAACCGACAAATAAGTGTTGTGTGTTTTATATTTCTTTATTTCTTTTTATTTGCATGTGTAAAAGCATCAGTCACTTCATCTTTTACTTTCCTTTCCCTGTGTTTTGGTACTCAGAATTCACCACAGTTACAATAACTGCTAAGTATTACAAACTTAAATCATGTTTGGACGATGCGCTTGATGATGTCAAACTTGTAGTGCATTCTAGCAATTTTCGTTATCCTTTTATTATTATTATTATTTTGTGCTATGTTCCTTGGTAGAATTGATCATTTGGTAAACAACCAAGTCGTTATGGCTTGATTTTGTAGATTTCCTCTTTCTGCTTACTGGTTTACTTTTTTTATTTTTTCTGTCCGCTTATTTGTGTGATTATATTCTTTTCACAAGGAAATTTGTGCCTTTCAGCCAAGATACTATTATCCGTCACAAAATTAAAGTTTACGCCTATTTATTATATTAGGGCTTTGAGAACAATAAATATTCGAGAAGAGTCTGAGAAGCTGAATATCTGGGTCGCCTATCTCAACTTGGAAAATGAGTATGGGAGTCCTCCTGAGGTACTGAAGCAACTCATTGTTGAGGATATCCTAGTTTAAAAATGAAAATAATATGTCTAAAGTAGATGTTTTGAATCTTCTTATCTAATATTTTTTACCTGAACTTTCTGATATCTCTTCAACAGGAGGCTGTTATGAAATTATTTCAAAGAGCTTTGCAGTATTGTGATCCCAAAAAGGTGCATCTTGCTCTCCTTGGAGTGTACGAGAGAACAGAACAGCACAAACTGGCTGATGAGCTTCTTGACAAAATGACCAGGAAGTTCAAGCATTCAAGCAAGGTAATAAGAAAAATAATAAGGATAACTACATTTACACCCGTTGAGGCTTGGTGTAATTATAGAAACATCCCCTACTGTTTGAATAATTACATGAACATACCTTGAGATTTGAATAACATTATGGTAGAGGCCCTCGTGAAGTTTGAATAATTACACCTCCTTCAAGTCTGAAAAATTATAAATAGGACCTAATGTTTACATGTTTCAAAGTCTCGAGGAGTGTCTCTATAATTATTCTAACAGTAAGGAAGGTTTGTACCTCAAGGGATGTAGATCTTGTATTCAGTAAATATACGGGGGACTTCTTTTTTAGCAATTGCACTTTTCCTCGATCTGCTGTCATGACTTAATATATTGTTTTCTACAGGTCTGGCTAAGACGGATTCAGTCTCTTTTGAAAAGAAACAGTGATGGGGCTCAGTCTGTGGTAAACCGTGCTCTTCAGTGCCTTCCCCGACATAAGCATATAAAGTTCATTTCTCAGACTGCTATCCTTGAGTTCAAGGGTGGTGTTCCAGAAAGGGGGAGGTCCAGGTTCGAGGAGATGCTAAAGGAGTATCCCAAGAGAACAGATCTATGGAGCGTTTATCTTGATCAAGTAAGTCTTAAATTTCACCTGGGAAATTAGGAACCTTGTTTTTCTCATATACTGGGATAGTTACAACCATCATGAAGTTTGGTTTTTTTATAGAAACTTGCCTATTGTTTGAATAACTACACACCCTCGAAACCAAAGGGGAATGGTATCTGTAATTATCCAAACTTCAAGAGTCTATCTGCAATGATTTTTCCAATTTTCAGGGGCAATCATGTAATATATTCAAATTGTAGGGGCTGTTTCTGAAAGTATCGTAAATAATTTTTGCTAATTGTGTTGTAATAACAGGTGATCCGGCTTGGTGATGCTGACATGATTCGGGCTTTGTTTGAGAGAGCAATCAGCTTGAGCCTTCCTCCCAAGAAGATGAAGGTGCATATAATAACGTGCTTGCTTCAATGCAAATAATTAATAAACTACTTTTTGCATAATCATTACTCCTTTAGCTTATGCAAATTTTATGTTAAATAATTCTTTGATTGCAGTTCTTATTCAAGAAGTATCTGGAGTATGAAAAGTCTGTAGGTGATGAAGAACAAATTGAGTATGTGAAGAAGAAGGCAATGGATTATGTTGAGAGTACCCTAGCTTGATGGTTAGTTTATTTACACAGAGGAAGAGGAGCTGGTAGCTTTTCATTTAAAATTTTGTAGATGTAGAAGTGAGATATTTGTGGTTACCATGGAATCTATATATTATACAGCACTACAGCAACAAATTTAGCGAGGAAGAGTTTGATTGTTGTACGCTTCGTTGAACCCAGATGATGTGGAATACAAAAATGTTACTTTGAACTGAACCAGGATAATTAAGCATTATGTTGTGTATGTTCCGCAAATAGGACTTTTACATTTTAGAGTTTACCCTCGTGTTATATGTGAACGACGCACATTACCCATGTGAAAAATTATAAACAAGGCATATTTACCTCATTGTATTATGTTAAAAACGCACGTCTCTCCGTTGTAGAAAAAAATAAATTAGGTAAATTACTCTCCTTGTAATTTTAAAATTTACACATCCTGCATATTGTCAAACCAAGGCGAATCAATATCCGGAAGGAACAGATTCGAAGTTCTCCTAGAATGGTGCGAAATGAAATTCATAGGATGTATATGAGAAACTCTCAAGGGACTAAGGGAACAACGACAGGCGTATAAGTGAGCTTCATGGATGGAACAGAGCCTGTATAGAATTTTGCAACATATATAGACTACAGAGTAGCCCAACGTTTTATTTGCGCGGCTTTCTTGTGTTACTAGTACAGCCTTCTTTTTGGTATATAATTTTTAATGTTACCGAGGCATCGCTTTGATGAAAGTTAGGACCGTTCCGCATGTAATCAAATTAAATGTTAAATAATACACTGTCAAAAGTTGGATTTTTGTTACAAAATATGGATTGGTTATTTCCGTAATTAATGGTTTTGGTTTACATGGAAGAAGCAATTAACATTAGTATTATTGAGAAATAAACTTCGTCTTGGTGATTATAATATCGTCTTCGGGCCTATAAAATCGAAACTTTTCTTATGGATTATATTTAGTACGACCGTAGCACAACTTTAGGGTGCTCACAAAATAGTTACAATCTGTCGCAATTTGCAATGTTGCCAATATCTGATATTTACTAAAACATGTTTTTCATGCAATTGCCGACAAGTGCTTAAGAATAAAAAGCATTGCCCTTGGTCATGGATATAAACCTTCAAGTACAACGTAAAATTGTATCATGTACAAACTACAAAGGAGAAATGTATAAAATTATGTTTACATGCTAAAAGCTACTTCACCATAAAATAAGAGAACCATATTCAGTTTGTTAGTACTAGTCAGAAAACAAATTGTTAGTAGTTAGTAACTAGTTACTGATGTTATATTGATGTCTTGAACATGAATCAATATTCTTCAATCCATTTTTCAATATGGTATTTATACTTTTATTTTATTTTTAAAGGATGCTATCATCCACGGATCTCGAGTGTTACACAATGCATTATGTCACTATGTGACTGGTACACATATTGGTGCATCATAGATAACCAACTCAGGCACGTGACAACACTGTCCATAGGATAAATAAACATATATGACAAATGAGGATGCCAACTATGAAATTCTTCCTGTATATGAGAATCAAGCATATACTTGAAGTTGCTTATCTAGGCAACAAAGATGACTCTAAAGACAGCAAAGGAATCAAGGACCATGAAGTAGATGCCGATCATATACTCAAAAATGGTTGTATTAATAAACTTTAGTTAAAGATCCAACCACAAAGTCACAGGATTACTATCATGCAGAAAATAACATAAACAAAATAAAGTAGCCCTCACTTCAGACCAGCGCTCATTCTCTCCGCCACTCAACATTTGATTTCCTTTAAACCGTGGGCAAAGTACAAAAACGTTGGGTTAACAGCACCTTCCTTGTAGTAGGCAAACACCAGTGCGCTGTCATCATGCATGCTTTCTCCCACAAAACTGCAAGAAAGAAACATGCATCAACCTAATTAACCAGAATCTGCTTAAAGTCTACAATGCAGTCAGTTTTAGAAGTAGATCAAACACAATAATTTAAAGAGCTATTTCTTACAACTGGAGGTCTTTGATCTTGCCGAGCAAGTATTTAGTCGCCCCCTCAATGGTCTTCTTGAATTCCGCTTGCTTCTCACCTTCAAGCTTGCTTGACAACAACTTGATGTACTTCTTGATGTATGCAACGAATTGTTTCTTGTCAAAAGGAGGTTGTTCCTACAAATAATTAACTTCGGTTGAGAGTTCCAAATATGGGTATTTAAATAACTTATTCAGACAACTAGGTCAAAAGAGACCTGGAGCCTGAATGTGTCAACAATGTCGACAACTTTGACAGCTTGGTCATCAACACCTTCATCTTCGCCACCACCTTCTGCAGAAGGGTTTGCACCAATGTCGACATCAACTGATCCTGTGACTACCCACTGCAATTTAAAATAAACTTATAATGTTACATCGTGTAAATAGAATACAGTACAAGGATCATATGGCTGTGAGTGGTCCTAGCGAGGAATTGTAGGAAATGAGCTTACAAGTCTGTAAACAAATACTAAGCTGCATGGAAAAATTGCAAGGATAAAAACTCAAACCTTTCCATCAACCTCCCAAAGAGCCCCATTCTCGATTTCCTTGTATGGGAACGAGTCTGAGAGAAGTTCATCACCTACAAAAATTCATTGGTTTTTTGAAACAATCAACTCGTGCTGAAAAAAGTCCAAAACCCTTTACAATGTAAAAACACCACAAGAACAAAATAATTTACGAGGGCATCCGAACCAAGATTCAAAGAAAAGTCACAAGCCACGAAACTACAAAAAGGGTACAACAGTATCTCGCGTCTTTGTCTTTAAAACTACCTACCCATATGACAATGGAAAATTTCAACCACAAATTCTGCGTTCTTCATAGGCCTATCCTAGACGAATATAACCCTATAATAAGATTATTATGGATAAAATGATGTTATTTTGCAAAGAATTCTTACCCCCAAAAAAGAAAAGTAGGCATAAAACGGAGCAGTTAAGAATTTAAAACAAAGAAGATCTTTAAAACAAAAGGCAACGATTAAACAAGAAGAAGATGAAATCCACATCACACAACACATAAACCCATTCCAAAGAGAAAAAAAGAAACAAAATATTTAAATTCAGAAAAGAAAAAGAAAAGGTACCTGAAAGCAAATCCTGATAGACCAACATGTTTATTATTTATTATTAGGTCTCGCTTCCACACCTACCTAGGTTGTGTTTTTGTGCAGAGAGAGGGATTCAAAACAAAGCAGACAAAGGGTTTATATAGTACAAGGATTTATAGACACCCAGTTCCGCTTATTTACGAGTTTGCCTTCACAATTAATTGTTTTCGGCTTTTTAAACGGGCTCGATGGATTGGGCTTTTTCGTTTATGTAGTGATTGTTAATACTTATTTCGGACTTACTCGGTTTACTTTTCAATAATTTATTCACGTTACAGCCAACTCCCAACACAGTACACACGAATAAAGAAAAGGAGATAAAGCTGATACTCCTTGTGACTTGCTTATAAATTATGAAAGACTGATGATTACACAAAACGTTACTCCAAGTTTAGAGTTATCAAAAATAAGAAAGGAATGATCGCAATAGAATATCTTTTAGTTTACAAAGCCAATATATATATATTCAGATTATCATATATATGAACAGAAGCTTCAAAATTACAAAAGACACCATCCACAACCAAAAGCGACAAAAGATACCATCCAATTCTATCAGAAGTACTGTAACAAATCGCTCTGCACTGACTACGATATTTTATACTAGACGTAAAAAGAATCTTGATTTATAAAAATGTAAAACAAAGATCTAAACGAAAGAAACAGAGACGCTTACTCAACTCCAGCGATAACTTGTATCACAAATCTTACTCTTATTGTAAAAGATTCTGCCGCGTTCTCCAAGAAAATAATAACCAACACAAACATAGGAAAATCTGAACTCTACAAATTCATTTTTGAAAAAGATTTTTGAACTCAACACGAGCAAATGCAAGCGCACTGGAAAAGAAAGTTTGCAATAGCAAGTCATTAATTTAATAATACACATGTATCTTCAAAATCCTCCTAAACATGATTATGTATAGACAGCAGCATACAGCTTATGTACCAAACAAAAGACCTGCAAGATTAGACCTTGCTAGTCTTCAGAAGACAAGGTCGAATTCAAGATAGGATGAGTTTTATCAGAAAATTTCATAAGCCTTCAGTTCAAGTCCAGCAAGAGTTTGAGAAAACGAGGAAAACTACAAAACGAATATCGTCCCAATAATCTAGATGATCAAAATGTTTTACAACTACAGACAAACCACGCATGCTGCTGCTTGGCCAAAAAACTAAAGACCAATTACATAGAAGAATCAAATCCCAGTGAAAACAAGTTAAAGGATTGTTTGATCTAAAGCCCAAAATTGCACAGAAGATAAAACTGAAAACAACCCTTATGTTTTCTCTATTCAGGGATCATCTGCTCGTTGTCTGCATCACCTTCCTGATCAATCTGAGGCTTCGATGGGCCAGCCCCAGGAGCCTGTCTTTTCTTAATTCCACTTACAATATCATCGATCCTCAAAAGCATGCAGGCTGATTCAATAGCTGTCTTGAATGCCTGCGCCTTTACGGTATAGGAATCCCATATCTACACATCCAAAGATATGAAGTTCAAATAATTACTAAAGTACCGTGAAGCATAAAAAAAATTGAGATATTGGATCTGCCTGAAATGTTTTTCAAACAATAAGGCAGTGTTTGTAATTATTCAAACATAAAGCAAACCTATATGCAATGTTTTTTTCCAAACATCAAAGGGTGTTCATGTAATTATACAAACAATAGATGAGAATTTGGTATGGGAAGAGGAAGAGCAATGGAAAAGGAATGGTAATCTAAATTCACACCTTGAGCTCTTTCATGTCAGCAGTTTCACCGGTAATCCCATCTATGCCAATCCATGCATTCTCACCATTTGCATGCTAGAAACATTCAGAAGAAAAATTATTCTTGGGAGCAAATTTCAAAATTTTTATTACCAGCAATTAAACAAAATAGCAGACAGTTTACCTTTCCTTGTAGGGCAGTCATAGTACGAATCACGTTCACTCCACAGTTCTGAGCCAAGGTTCTTGGTATTGCCTCAAAAGCAATTGCTGCAGCTTCATAGGGCCACTGTTTAAAGAATAAACTCAGCAAAATGATTTGCAAATCTTTGCATCAATATCCGTATTTCATCATAGTTAAAGACATTTAATCACTTTTACCAAAAAAAGGAACAAGCCGGTTATTATGTCTCATTAAATTCTTATTCAAGATTGACGGAAGCATAACCACTTGGGGCTCAAAACAAAAACCAAAGAACTTTGGATATTCTAATCTAGAATTCATGCAGGAATAAAAGAAGAAATCATTATATTTCAGCAAAGAAGTTACATATAGTTTTCGAGGTTCTGATAGTTTCAGGAGAGGATGATATCTTGCTACATTAAAAATGAACACCGACACCCTGATAAATGCAAGAAAAACAGTTTTTTTTTACCTTTTCCACGCCTTCAATCGATGAACTCTTCTGCTTTAACATGGCAGAGACAGTCAGCTCTGTGGCACCTCCACCCGGTACAAGTTTAGGATTTTTAATTATGTTTCTTGCAACAGACATTGCATCCTGTGCAGTAATACAAACACTTCAAACTCAGAAAAGTTCATTGAACTTAGAAAAATGTAGTTAAGTATGAAAATCAGAAAAATACCTGCAAATTTCTCTCTACTTCATTCAATAAATCCTTGCTGGCACCCCTTAAAAGTACCGTGCATGCTTTTGGATCGTTGCAGTCAACAATGAAAGCAAAAAACTCATCTCCAATTTTTTTCACCTCAAATAGTCCTGCACCTGTACCCACATCAGATTCCTGTAACTCATCAGGTCTATTGACAATCACAGCCCCACAAGCCCGTGCAATTCTGTTATTATCGGTCTTTCTTAACCTTCTAATTGCAGTAACACCAGCTTTGCTAAAGTAATGGCAAGCCAAATCACTGAGCCCCTTTTCTGTTATAACTAAGTCTGGTTTGAACTTTAGAATCTGCATACAGAGGTTCTCGATGTACTCCTCTTCCATTTTCAGTAAGACGCTCCAATCTTCTTCCCTTAATAATTCTGCGTTTGTTTGGTTCTCCCCTTTCTTGTACTCGATAGGAGAATCAAGTAGAATTATTCTCGGGTTTAGTATTTTTCTTCTCATTTTTCCAGGAGCAACAACGTCTTTGTTAAACATGACTCCTTTTAGAACTTTCGAGTCTTCCAACTGACCACCGGGAACCTTCTCTACCTTTATGTACTTCTTGATATCAACCTCACGCAATCCTTGACCAACTTCCACACCTACCATGGATGTAGCATCTATTGCCAAGTCCTGAAAGTTTCACCAAAAGATCACTCGTAATTACTATTCTGTCACGTCAAAACAAAGCATATTGCAGTAACAGTAGACAGAAACACAAGATACTTACAGCAATCAGATCTCCAAATTGACTTGTAAATTTTGTACCGATACAACTCTTGACAAGCCCCAACATTGAAGCACCTGTCAAATAAGTAATATGATAGAATAAGAACACAACGAACAAAAGGAATATATTCTGTCCATTACAGATGCTCATCTAAAGCTCAAAAACTATGTCTTTAACCTAACTTAGGCTAGTAATTGTTCATAGCACTGCACATTTTACACCGAAATTCCAAGGTCAAATGTATATGTCCTGAAGAATATCCATATAAAAGATGTAGGATAAAATAAGGTAGAGAATGTTAACTGGCACAGACAACAAATAAGAAGAGAGAACCAGAGATCATCATATGCGAGTGATCAGCTGCCCGTGTCTCCAATATGACAAAGAACATTAACTAAGGGCTACATAAATTTTATGCAAGAATGAGCACCACGAGATTATTACCGGAAAAAATAATGAATCTGATCTATAAAGAAAATTCCAGAACTAGGTGAAAAAGAAGTGACATGCTTGATAAAGATAGTAATAAGGACTCTCAAATCTCTCCTATATTTCAATCTAAAAGCAGTACATAATAACTTATTTCACCAACTATGGATGGTAACTAAAGGCACATGTACTTAATGCTTCTCCAGAAAAGGACAAACATAGACCATTGATGCACGAACAAACTGGTCAACACGGGGATGGATTGTATGGAGTCTAAAAATGCATGCATAAAGAATACCATAAGATGCAATCCTGATGAGAAACAGTGGAAACAACTATTTATAAGGAAACTCCACATGACCATCATAAGGCATTCTATCCCTATGATAGAACAGTATGAAGTCACAAATTGCCACAACACTCCACATCCCAAACAACTCAAGTATATATTTTATAAGCTTTAATGACATTAAAAAGCTGAGTCAACTGTGATATGAAACATAGAAGGAAAAATAGGAAGAATAAACTTACGATCCTTAACATCTATAGTCATAGCAATTTTGTCAAGCACGGCAAGAGCATCCTCTAGAGCTTTATTATAAGCTGCAGCAAAACAAAGCAATATGTCACTGTTGAAAAAGATAAACTCAAGCACAGTAAAACTAGAAGCGTGAATTGTTACCTCGGCAGATGACTGTGGGATGATATTTCTTGTCAATGAATGCTTCCGCAACATGGAGCATTTCACCAGCTGAACAAATAATTGATGGGGGAAAAAATATCAGTTAGCAACTAAACAGATAAAATCACAATTTCTGAAATAAATAAAATAAAAAAACATTTAAAAGAATAGCCTACATAGTAAAGTAAATAAAAGTATCATATTACATATCCATACCGAGAACAATCACTGATGTTGTTCCATCTCCTACTTCCTCATCTTGAGTTCGGCTTAGTTCAATCATCGACTGCCATACAAAAGGGCACATACGTCAAAATAAATAAAAACACTAGTAAGAGCTTCTTTTGCCGTTGATCAATACTTGGAACATCCAAGGAAGTCATGATGAAAAGAGAAAAATAGAGAAGAAATTACCTTCGCTGCTGGGTGTGCAACATCTAACTCACGAAGGATAGCATTTCCATCATTTGTCACTACAATTCCTGTATTTATCAAAAGAATAGAGGTATCAACAACGAAAAGTTTCAAAAGAAAAACAGCAGACCAAGCTAAAAAGTATTATATGGGACAGGCCACCCGGCTTTAAGAGGAAACATCTTTCCAGAGTCTATATTAACTGCACACCATACAAGGACAATGGTAGGCATCTTGAAAGTATTAAGTCCATGAATGTTGGATCTTTCTTTAATACAAGTATAAATTATTCATGTTAGGATGAAAGAGATCACCTCCAGCGGCATCAAGCAGCATCTTCAACATGGCTTTTGGCCCCAAAGTAGTACGTACAATATCTGCAACAGCCTGTAAAGGATAATTAAAAGCAATGTGAGAAATGTAGAATTTCTTAGTGACATTATGATTTTCAACTTTCCGGCAAGAAAATAGTGCAACTATACAAATGGCTATAAATATTTGAACTTCAAGCACCATCACAAACTTAATATTTAACCCCAAAACCTAAGGCATACATGTTGACCGATACAATTAAGTATCTCTACAGAACATGCTGAGAAGCGTAAACCAACCGTATTTTTCATTTACGACTATCTAACTAGTCCAAAACACACGTTCATTTCCACACAGAATCACACTCTCAATAGTCATTTTTTACAGAATTGAACTCAGTTAACTAGGAATTACGGCAATAGATCTGTAATAACTTGCAGAAGTAGAAGAATTATTCTATCCTTGATAATTATACGAAAAAACTTGAAATCTCTGAGATTTGAAAGTACCTTGGATGCTTGGATATTGGCACGATGCACCTTGGTCCCAGATTCTCGCTTCAACGACTCATCTGCTCAACAATTTAAAACTTATTAACTAAAACTACAATTCATTCAAAATGCGATAACTACTAAGATTTGAACGACAAATCACCTGTGAGTAATTCCTGATGGACCATCATGGTTGCAGATTTTTCACTGGAAAGAAAGCGCGGAGGAGCGAAGAGTTAGGGTTTCAGTGAGATTTGAATACAAAAATGGCTTCTCTTCCAATTTTCTTACGATTAGGATGTCCCTTCTCAATTCTTCTTGGGCTTTCCTATTGGGCTGGCCTTCCACCAATTTCCTAATTAGGGTTGGGCTTCTGGCCTGGACTCGTGTGTGTATATATATATATATATATATATATATGTGTGTACTTTAATCTGACTCAAGTCATTCATCCGTCTAGCTATAACTACGTGATTTTGTGACTTTAAGGGTTTTTTTGGCAATTTACCTCCCTGTGAAAAATAAATAGGCAAATTACCTCCCTGTGATTTTAGAAATTGGCACACCACCACCCTGTAAAATTTTTAGTGTATTTTTCATGCTTAATGACCATAATACACTTGTTATTTCTAATATTTTCTTTTCTGTAATTTCAAATTTGATTATAACCTTTCTTTAAAAGATTATAAGTAAAAGTATGAAAAATATTATAAAACATACATATTACGAAATCATAACTTATTTTTAAATTTTAGTTTTAATTTTTGCTTGTTTTAAAACAAGTTAAAGTATTAAACCAAAAATATACATAATTTTTTTAGAAATAAAGGGTATAATTGTCTTTTTAGCTTAAAAAAATCAATCCCACTATCAAATTTGAGCAAGTGGACTATACCTCCCTATATAAGGAGGTAATTTGCCAAATCCTTAAATCACAGGGGGATAATTTGCCTATTTATTTTTCACAAGGAGGTAAATTGCCAAATTAGCATAACACAGGTAGGTAAATTGCCAAATCCTCTATTTTTAAATATAGGTTTACTTAAAGTACTTTTAACCCGCACTCTTCGAAAGTCCAATCAACCTAACTAACTTGAAGCTCATTCGATATCTTCTATTTAGTTTAAGATCTTTCATTTTATTTTATTTTTTATAAATTGGATACAAATTACGGGTCAACGATCTTGCAACAATTAAGAGTTAAGACCCTTCAGAAAATCTCTTTAAATGGGTGATTGATTTATCTGTATGGTAAAAACTTTAAACTTGAAAATATATCATTACATATAATGAATCATGATAAAATATGTGTTACTTTCTGAGGCTGTCAACAATGTCATGAAGCAAGATAGTGTAGATAAGTAAATTGAAAGATTCAAGAAATCTTGATAAGAAAGAGCGATTTTGTATTAAAAAAAGTGTTATTTGGAGAAGAGATCGACGTCATTAAATTAAGGGTATGGTGTAACTGACGGACATCTATTGCTAGCTGTAGACTGTAGTCACATGCAGACACTTCCCAATTTGTTCATCTCAGAACTCATACTCGCATTTAAGTACAAACGAATTGTTAAATACATAGAACTTGCAAACTTGAATTTGTTTTTTTTCTTCATAAATCTTATAGTTCGGGTTCAGCATATTATGTGGCAGGTAAAAGAAAACAACACAAATTTCTACTTGCTTCCGCGATATCATATGATATTCATATTGCTCTCTTAAATACAAAAAAGCAACATTAATTTAATTTATGAAATGCAACTTCAATTTAAGAATGTTACTATAAGATATTACATTATTTTGAAATTCGAATCAATTACCATTCACAACTATTTTTCAGTATCATGTCCTCAGAGTGTATATATGCTAGAAGCCATTATGCATGCTTTTTGTTTTTCGGGTAGTAGTTATTGTGAGATAAGTATCAATTGCAGTTGGCCAATAAGTAAAACTATTAAAAATCAACATTATGAATAAAAAAAACTAGTGAATGCAGACTTTTATAGTATATTTTGCAAGAAATAAATCCAGATAGGCGATTTCACTGCACCAGCTTATGCACAGCTAGATAGATACCTTTCAATTTTCATTATTGATATCTAATAAAAAAAATATATTATGTTAATGGCCATCAAAGCAGACATGCTAACGGTAACTACGGCTCCAGTTTTTATAATGGTGAAGCAGCTGGGATATATCAGTACTACTACTTATTATGCACTACATTTGTTTGAGAGACAATTAAAGAGAAACAGAGAGCAAAAATTTAAGGAGTGAGAGATGGCAATGGCATATGCTGCTGTAGTTTCTCTTATGCATGTGATGGAGCAGATCCAGTTGTACCATGCTCGTCAACCAATTTTTGTTGATGAACAACAGATACAACTTCAATCTCTCAACAAATTTCTCTGTTTCTTTCAAGATTTTCTTGAAGGTTACTCCCATGGAGATAGCAAACAAATGGAAGTTTTGGAGGTTCGAATTGCAGATGCAGCTCATGCGGCGGAAGATATCATCGAATCCCATATAGTCGACGATATTCATGATCGATCCAAAGGTAACGAGAGAAAGAGTTCCAACCACCTCTCTCAAGCGCTACAGGAAGTAATACAAGACATGGATTTCATCCAGAAGGAGGTGATGGAGATGAAAGACAAGCTTCAAAATCAGATCATGCCTCGGTATCCAGATCCCGTCCCGTCATCACGCCCACCCTCTGAGAAAGATACTACCACAATGATATTTGGTGAGGAGTTGAACCACATCATGGATATGCTCACTGGACAATATCAATCTGATCGCCAGGTCATTTCAATCACCGGAATGGGCGGTATTGGTAAGACCACACTTGCTAAGAATGTTTACGACAATCCATTGATTATGCAACACTTTGACATTCGTGGTTGGATTACTATTTCTCAACAATATGAAATAAAAGATATTCTATTGCGCCTTCTAAATGATATGCATGTTGATCTTGGTCAAAGCGATCAAGGAAGTCGTGAGGAGCATCAATTAGGATTAAAGTTACACAAACATCTGTTTCAAAGGAGGTATTTGATTGTACTGGATGATGTGTGGAGTATCGAGGCATGGGATAAGTTAAAGTCATTTCTTCCTGATAGCAATAGTGGGAGCCGAATCCTGGTAACTTCTAGGATATTGAATGTGGCTAACAATTTTACCTCCTCTAATCTATATCAAATGAATCTTCTAGATGAGAGTAAAAGTTGGAGTCTATTTTGTAGAAAGGTATTCGTCCAGGAAAATTGCCCTCCTCAATTGGTTGATATTGGACAATTGATTGCAAAAAACTGCAAGGGACTCCCTCTATCCATTGGTGCAATTGGAGGGCTACTTGCAAAGTCTAATATGGTACGAGAATATTGGGAGTACGTTGCCGAAAATATAAATACGTCGCTGAGTTCAAACGATGAGGAGAATTGCTTGAATATATTATCTCTTAGTTATAAACACTTGCCTATTCATTTGAAACCTTGTTTTCTATATTTGGGGGTTTTTATTGAAGATTATGAGATTCGTATATCTAAGCTTATCAAGCTGTGGGTAGCTGAAGGATTTCTAAAACCAGATAGAGCAAAAAGTTTGGAACAAGTTGGTAGAGAATATGTGAAAGATCTTATTGACAGAAACCTTTTATCTGTTAGTAAGTTGGGATGTACTGGCAATATAAAGTCTTGCAAAATTCACGATCTCTTACGAGATATGTGCTTGGGGGAATCTCAAAAAGAAAATTTTCTTCACATCAAAACGGTGTATATGCCTAACAACTCAAAAGGCATAAATAGCCATTTTAAGGTCGTTGAAATTTTTACTGATGTCTATATGATTAGGTTGAATAACACCGACATTCTGAAAGGCACGAACACTGAGCGTCGGATAGCAATACATCTCAAGTCAAACGAAAGATTCACCTCTAGAGATCTCTCTGCCTTGCCACAATCAACATCATTTCTGCGGTCAATAATTTGCGACTTTCAATTAGAACTAGCGGCATTAGTTGATTTCAGATTGCTCAGGGTATTTGATATGTATAAACATAACTGCTCAAAAGTTATTTTCCAACTAATCAACTCAAGGTACTTAAACTTTCAGTTAACGAGTAGAGTACTTCCTTCTTCAATATACATGCTTTGGAATCTACAGACGATGGTACTTGATTCGAACCACAAGTGTAGATTAAGTGCACCAGATGAAATTTGGAATGTACCACAGCTTAGGCATCTAATTGTAGATAACGGTTTGTTTCTCCCTGATCCTCCGGTTAGCGAAATGGACGGGCAAGGTGATATTGTGTTGAAAAACCTACAGACACTCTCACGCCTGTGGGACTTCAGATGTACCGATGAGGTTGTTAGGAAAATTCCCAATGTTGTGAAATTAAAGGTAGAATATGATTATACTTTCGACAGAGATACTCTGGATTACACTCTCAACAATGTCCGTAATCTGCAGAAACTCCAATCACTATTCTGCCGGTTCCCACGCTTTCTTCACGATTATAATAATTTGGAACATATCCTGGGGTTCCCGGGTTCGCTCAGGAAGTTGGTGTTATACGGATCGTGTCTCTCTTGGGAAGACATAACGGCAAAGATTGGGTCATTGCCTCATCTTGAAAAGCTCAAGTTGGTATTCTTCTCTTCAGAAGATGAGTGGAACCCGGTTGAAGGGCAGTTCCTTAAACTGAAATTTCTGGAAATCACATGCAATGAGGATCTGGTATGTTGGAATGCGGACAGCTTTCATTTCCCACTCCTCGAGCACCTTGTTATCGATAAAGTTGACAAACTGAAGGAGATCCCATCTGGCATTGGAGACATACCAGCACTTGGAATGATTTCGCTGCGTAACTGCAGGAATTCGGTTGTTGAATCCGCAAAAGAAATACTAAAGGAACAACAAAGCTTTGGGAATGATGGTCTTTCTCTTACGGTGGACAGGAAAGCTGTTATTATTGATCGCGGAGACGAAAATGAATCTTTTGAGTGAAGGATTAACTGGACAGAACCTGATATATAGCTTAGGAAGGACAATGAATCTCATGTAATGGATGCAGCTTTTTAAATCAGTGATGATACTTATCTGATGTAAGTCATACTGACTGTTTTAAAATTAATATTAGTTGTGTTTATAATATTTTGAAAGTAATTACTTTCGGAAATTTTGACAGATACGACTAGTAAATGACGGAGGTTTTACAATAAAGATTCCCCCGAATTTTCTCATCTATATAATTAGGGATTTGATTGAGAGAGGGAATTGCAAGTCGCTCTTTCAATTTACTAAGCCACAGCATCACAGCGTTTCTTGATTTACTATTCAGCTAAACGATCTGTTAGCGTCTTTTGCCCATTAGTGAGTGAACTACCCTAACTATTTTTTAGTAAGGGTAGTTTCATTAAAAATAAATTCTTTACCGTGATATTCTTGTTCAGGTTTTATGTTATTTAGTAAATCAAGGTTCTGAAGCAAATCAGCTCATGATGGAATAAAAACTCGCAGTGCAAGGACTCGAGTTTCTTCAGATGACGGAAATTGTCGAGACAATCACCTTTGGGACAGTTTTCTTTCTTGTTCATAGTACTCTTTATCACATCTGAAATTTAAGATGAAAACTCACGTTTAAGTTGTTATTACTAATAACACGAGAGTAAAATAAATATGCATTTTTTGGTTATAACACAGAATATATATATATATATATATATATATATATATATATATATATATATATATATATATGACAGTGATTGGATACGATTTCAAACATACCACGATGACTTTATCTTGTTCCTAGCCAAACACATTGCTTCCCCTGTGCGTGTTGTTTCCCTTTTCATTTGCTGATAAACTGTCAAAATTCCCAAAGTAAATTACTTTCGTAAACACAATGAATATAAATGTTAAATAGTAAGTATGACTTACATCAAATAAGTCCGGCATGTTTCCCAGGGTCTGTTGCAAATTATTATAAAAGTGACTTCGTGGGAACCGGCAGCTCGGCCCTAGTTATATTTTCACATTATTTAAGGTTTTAATCAACATATATTATTATTTTGTGATAGTTTTCTCATTTATTTCACTTTCAATTCCTACTCTTGTAATAAATTATTTGACTTGCTATATTTTCTATGATTTACGCTCTTACTTCGTCTTTTTTATTTTAAAATTATTGTGGTAAATTTTTTTAAAGTCATCTTGTTTCCAGCACCAATTTAATAATTCCAATAAGTTAAATAGATTATTATAAAAACCATACATAGAACTTTGTATTCACGATTATGTTTAATTTTTATAACAAATTGAAAAGAAAGAAATTAAAATGACACGGGATTCACATTATTATGTAGTTGAGTTAAAGAAATATCGGCCCAGCGACATTAAATTATTATAAATACATGAACTTATGGACCCAAATTTTTTTCAAGCCCAACGCGTAAACTTGACACGGTAATTCACACTATGTAGTCGAGTTGTAAGGTTTTGACTTGCATGTCGGGCCCAGATTAAAGAAATACTGGCCCAAAATATATTTAAAGCCCAAATCGACATTCAAGGCTCCCTCCATTATTATAAAACACGATCATATGGATCCAGATCATAATTTCAAGCCCATGCGTAAACTTGACGCTCATCAATTCACGTTCTTTTGAATAATAATCACACAAAACAAAAGAACAATGATAATAAAATAGACAAACCCAAATTACCGAGAAACCAAACCCTAATTTTAGAAATTTTCTTTTAAAAAAAAAAAAAACCCTAATTTTAGAAAATCCAAATTTCGAATGAAGACGATGTACCTGAGGTAAATTTTCTATCCAATACGGCTTTTACTGTTCAATTAATCGGCGTTTTATGTTAGTTTATGATGTTTGAATTTAATTTGTTATTGGGATTTTTAGGTTTTGGGGAAATTGCCAATAAAGATGTAAAGGTGGTGTTCTCTTCTCTTGTGTTGTTGGGATTTTTAGGGTTTGAACTAGGGTTTTGATTTACATGTGTTTTGTTTTGACTTTGATCTGAAACTATTAGAATGAATTGAGAAATTAATTTTAGAATTATGGCGTCTGAAAATCTACGATGTCTAATGACTTGTTTTATTGTTTTATTAGGGTTTTAATTTTCTCGAAAATTTATCAAAAACGTTTTAGAAGACAATTTATTCTTTGCGTTCAGTGTTTTTAAAAACTCGCCCAGGGCCCGCCTCGGGTCATTTTGACCCTAGAACGCCCTGAAGCAGTTCGTTGGAGCTTAACTTTAATAGGGCTTACACCTCGTAATTTAGGTCACGTGCTAAAACTTTCCTCACAGAGGTTATAAAGTGCGGTTTAATAGCACCTCGAGTCCCTAACAAGTCAGGTTCTCACAAACTCAAATGTTGATAAAAGTGAAAGAAGACAAGAAAGTGTGTGCAAAAGCTTGTATGTAGTGCTTAAAAACGAATTTTGTTGTGACAATGACTCCAAATACTTATATACAAGGTCACCTCCTCAAGGGATGATGGAGATCAATTCAATCTAATGACTACTATTTCGCATCTACAATGTTCTAAACTCTTCTAACTCACCAATATTAGGCCCTTCTAGAGTCCTCTAAATCGCCCTACAAGCTTCTAGAAACGTGTTGTTATAAGAAATCTCCCGAAAAGATAAAATTCTGCAAAATTGGCCCATGTAGTATCCATGGGCAGCCTGTGCGCTCAACGTGCGCACAGGCTGTGCGTGTCGCGCCCATCGGGTTGCCTGGCCAGGTTAGTTCTATTGTACACTACATGCACCCGATGTCAGGGGCGGAGCCAGGGGCATATGGTGGGCCCCGCCCCCACTCCTTATACAGTATATAATAATATTTATACAATATAGACATATTTACTATATTATACATTATATATTATATTATAGTAGTACTAAATATAAATAATAAGTTCTGAATGTTTCTAAAATTAAAATTAGAAACATTCAGAACTTATTATTTATATACAGTACTATTATAATATATTTTATCTCAAACTTGTTCAATTCTTTAATTTTAAGTAATTGATTTTTAACGTGTTACACTACTTCCTAATCTTGTCTTAATTATACTATTTTCATATAGTAAATAGATATATAAAATGTGGTCATATAATATAACATATGACTATACATTTATTTTTAAAACAATTTAACTTTTTCTTTGACATCTTTACATGGATGTATAATTTTGATAAAATTTCTTGTGGGGACAAAATTATATTTACTTTTTGCCTTATTAAACTAGTAATGCATCAATTTGTCTAGTTGTCCTTCTAAATGGGTATAATTTCGCTTTTATTTTCTTAAATTAAACAATCACCTATAGACATCCAGCAAAAATTTTGGAGTGAAAAGAGGAGATTGTCATTGCGATTTCACCTCTTTTTTTGTTTGATTGTTGACTTGTGTGCAAATTGAGAGGAGTGATAATCGCAGCAGTTTTCTGGAGGTAAACTGAAGTGTTTTTTGTTCATATATTATTCTATAAGCTATTTAGTTTGATATTTACAGTATTATTATTATAATTATCTGAATATTTTAAAATTTTGGTCATTCACTTGCTTGAGATGAAGATGAATACTTTTCAGAATAATGAAGAATCTGAGACATTTTCTTTATTTTACTTTTTCTTCACCCGCTTTGACGTTTCCACAGTTTCACTTCTTCCTTTTAATAATGAAAATTTGTGCTGATAATCTTTATATATATTCAGAGTAACAATATTTTTTAAATGTAGACATTGTCTTGTAGTTAAAGTATGATCTTCTTATAAAACTAAGTAAATCATGAACTGAAAGTAATTTTATTAACCAGTCAAATTTTCCTAGCCAAAACCCCTAACTTTCGGAACCTTGTCATTAGACTCATTACATATTTAATATAACGAACTAATCATGAAATAATTTATGTTCTTCATTATATTGATTGATGCATCAGATTATTTAGTTTCCTTTTCAATGGATTTAATTTAGGTATGAGCTTTTAATTTTTTTTAATTTTTTTTTTTAAAATTGAGGGGGGGGGGGGGGGGGGGGTGGCAGTCCAAACTGGTATAAACCGGTTCACCGGTTCCAGTTTTGGGCCGGTTTTTTTTGGTTCAAAACTGTTTGCGCCCTGACTGGGTTTAGAAGCTTAACCTGACCGGCCAAGGGCCCGGACACCGGTCGCACCGGTTCAACCGGCCGGTCCGGTTATGAAACAGTGCATTTTAGTGATAACTGGAAATGTTAATTTATCTTTTACTTGCACAAACTATTTAAAAACTGGAGTCAAAACTTTTCAGGGTTAATTGATGAATTCATACATACCCTTTAAACAAATCAAATCGAACTAAAATTACATACATACCCTTCCTTTAAGAAAAAGTTTGCGCTCAAATGGAACACATGAATAGGAGGTGTCGGTGGTCTGTTTTCTGAAATCTCACTGTTCCGTCATAAAAACTCGAGTGCACCCATATATTTATCTGAATCTCGGCCTTGATGCAATGAATTTTGGTTGTGGGCATAAGGTGAGCAGATCTAAGGTTTGAGATTTTTCTTACAATATCTGCATCCATATTTAAAGTTGCTCTGTTTGTGCAGGATCTGTATACAGTGTAGTGGACTTTAATGGATGGCATTGAACGAATGCATGAGTTTATGAGTTTGTGAGTGAGTGATTTTCATTTTTCTTTTTGGAAAGACGAACTCAACAAACTAATGAATTCATTTTTTTTCAGACAATAAGAATCAGACTATTATTTCTTCATTCAGATTTATATAACTTGAAAAACTGTCTGAGATGTGAGAACACTGCTTTAATTGAAAAGATATTACATCAAGAACCTTAACATTATCCAACTGAGATACTATGTCACAGGCAACCCACAAGTGGAATAATACAGTAATCAGAACGGGTACGTGATAAATAACACAAGATACATTGCTACACGTATTATAATTAAAAGTCCAAAAAACAAATAAACTATGATATCAAGGGACAAATCCCGATTTTGACTATGATCCGCTCCATATTACGGGGTGTTCAAGACTTCAAGGAGAAGTTACCTTCACAGCCTTAAACGCAGGGTGGAGCAATCCAAGCTCGTCGCTCACTTCAAGCGGATTCTCCGTCTCATTCCTCGTTCTCTTCACTCTCCTACTCGCAAGCGTCTTATGTTCAAATCCATACATCTGCAGAATCTGATTATCCCCAAAGTTAAACGCACGATCCATCTGTTTCAAACACCTCTCAACCGGATAATCACCGAACTTCCCACAAGGCTTGCAACCCACAAAATGAGTCACGAGCGGCCACCTATGATCACCAAGTCCCGGATGATAACTCTCGATCATTTCCTCGTACCTATCCACTAAAATCCCCCAATAACCGTGCAAATAATAATGGTTCTCAAGATAAACTTTATCACCCCACTTCTCCCTCTGCGTCGCCAATATATATACCATAGCCGACTGATCGTCCGCTTCGAAAACCGGCCTGTTCTTCAACTCCCGCGTCAAAATCTTCCCCGCATCCTCCCTAATCTTCCCTTTCGGCCCCATTGGCGCCCATATATCGAGAATATCCAACGACCACTGGCAATTCCTCAACAAGAAACTCCCGGTATTCAAACCGATCCAATTCTTCTCATCGTAAATCATCTCATTCCAACCGTGCATCACGAAGTTGTGATCCTTATACCTCTCCCACGGCACCTCAAACGCCATATCCGTGAACATCGCGTCACTATCCATCCACCACAAGAACTCCACCTCCGGATGCGACAACAAGAGCTTCCTAATCAACGGCAACTTGGCCCAAAACCCCGCCATCTCCGCATCCAACAAGGCCATATTGTAGAAAATCTCGATCCCGTGAAGCCTACAATAGTCAATCTTGTTCTTAATCGACTTCAATAAGTAATGATCCCCAACCGGGTTCTCGCACGGCTTAGGCGAAGATCCAGTCACCAACAAAACCCTAGGTTTCTTCTCAGCAATAAAATTGGGATAATCCGGGTTCTTGCTCAGCCAATCAGCCCTCTGCTGATCCCAATCCGAGATCTTAGGGCCGAGACTGTACGGCTGAGATTGATCCCTCTTAAACTCCACAAACCCATCATCCTCGTCCTTTAAAATGTTCTTTATATCGAATTCAGCATAACTTTTAACCGCATTATCCGTACCTTCGCCAGATTTCTGCTGCTGCACTTGAACTTCTTCGAGTATTCGGCGCGGCTCGGATCTCTTGCGTACGTACGACGTCGTGCCGATGTCCTTTGCCGGCGTATCGAAGTCTTTTCCGTACAGTACGACTATAGTGACAACAAAACAGAGGAGCGTGATTTTGCCGATTCGGGCCCTGACCGGGCTGAGGACCCGATCCAACATGAGATCTCGGATATTAATTAGAGTTTAAAATTCGAATAGGAAATTTTTGCTGCAACATGCAAATTGTTGTTGTTGTTCTTGTTAGTATATAAACTTAAATGGGATCTGAGAGGAGTGGGGTATGGTGGTAATTAATGGAAAGTTGGAGGGGTATACTGAGAAATTGAGTCGGTGGAGAGTCAATGAAGAGGAGGAAGACAGAGAGAGCAGGCCGTGTTTCGGACAAGATCGCTTTTTTATTGCTAAAATCTTTTTTGTCTAATTGGTCAAATCTGTATTATGTTTTTAGTCAAAATTACAAATAGGTTAATATTTGATAAAAATAGCTAGCCCTTAATTGAAAGAATCCGGACCATAGATCTCCTCACAATCAAAACTTGAGAAACTATCCAATGAAATTTTTGTACATGATCAACAAACATTTAAAGCAAGATGTTGTTTAGATTAGGGATTAATTTATTTTATGATTCCATCACATAAATTACACTGCTTCATTTATTCTACGACATAATTACTTGAAAAGTTGACCTTTTCATCTTCGACAAACTTTCTATTTTGAACTAACTAGTCAATTTATTTAAGACTCAAGGACTACAATAGGCTAATCCACATAAGTAAGTTAGAGACTTGGAGTCATTAAGAAAACAACTAAACGAGTTTATATTTGTAAAGTGCAGTCCCACACACTCATTCAGTTTGACTTAAGTTAATTAAAACCATGGGAAATTAATTACTCTATTTAGAGTATTATGTCCTTACTGACTCATTACAATTTACACCACGTCATCAAACAATGCTTAAAAAGTATAATAATAATCACAAATCAAAACAGCGTGAATAAAGCCCAAATCTACACTAACGGCCTATGGGCCCTTTAGTTCCATTTCCAGTTAGTTGTGTCCCAGTAGAGCCCATCCCGATCATTCAAACCCATCCTCTCAGCGGCCCAAAGTGGAAGCTGATGATATTATTAGCTCCATGATGTTTCAAAATTTCAAAAATCTCACAGATTCTTTTTCACTTCGATCTCTCTCGCTATATCCATTTCAAGAGGAATTATTATTACTCCACAAGATGGTAAATTTATTCTTCCTCTTTTGTTGATCTTGTCTTGTTTATCCCATTGAATCTTGAACTGATCTAAGCTTCTTGTATATAGATAGATTCTTGTAGTTTTAACCACATCGTATCATATACAATTAGGTTTTGGGTTTTATATATCATGCCATTTAATTGAAATTATTGGTTTGTTCTATAGGTGGATTACATTATAATGACCACTGTATTTGGGTTCTGTTTGTTAAATATGTTGAATGTTAGATTGCAATAACCTTTATGTTTTAGGCTATATTTGGTAGACCTTCATTTTTGGGGAAAACGAGTGTAAGAAAACGAGTGTAATCGTCGTTTTAAGGAATGAATGTAATCGTCTTTTTAGATCTATGAAGTGAAATTAATGTGAAATGGTACGGGTGTTTGAGAGTGGTTAGGTGCTATGACCTTTTTTCTCGTAATTTTGCTACTTCCTTAATGGGTTAAATTGTTGAGTTGGTTATATGATACATAAATACCATATTCATTTGGTGAAACTCTGCTGTAAAATGGTTCATTTGTCACGTTACGGTTTTGCACTTATTCTCACATTTATCTGTAAACTCACAAGAGACTTTGTACAAAACTGTTGATGGTTTGCGTATACACTTGTCAATAAACGCTCTAGCGGGGGAAAAATATGACAAATGAGTGGAATCAAGCTGCCAAATGTAATTTTTTTGCTTGAACTAATCATGAAGAACGAAGTGTAGGTGGTCCTTAAACGATTATATATGGTTTTGGTGTGGTGAATCCTAGATTTTGGTCTTCTAAAGGGTTTTCCATTTTGGTAGTCTACTAGGATGACTACTAACATTAGTTTCCTGCTTTTAATGCTGTATATATGTGGTTGTTAGGTTGATACTTTGTTTTTTAAACCTTGTAGTTTATGTGGGATCATGCATGCATTTTGCGGGTGTTCTTTCGCAATGTTTATTAACTGTATCACTTCCTCTACTTACAGGATGGGCATGATGCAGAGAATAATAAACAAAGCCCTGCTGACATGACTGCATTTGTAAGTCTTATTTTACAAATTCATCAATGTTAAAGCTCCTTCTTTCTGCTGTTACTTTTATTATCAGAAAGTAGTGGAATTTTCTTTTTTCTTGTTTCTCTAATCTTTTCGTGTTACATGATCTTTTCCATTCTAATATGTTTCTCCCTTTAAAAAAATTCTTCCTTGCTGGCAAGGCGAGGGTTTGGGTTTAGCTGGTTTTCACTTCTACTGAAATAACATGATTAATAGCCAAACACTAGATATGCTGACTTGTTTGATCTTTCTGTTTAGGTGCAAAACCTTCTTCAGCAAATGGTAAGTAATTAATATTAATATTGGTTCTGATTCATAGTTTTTTGGACTTGGCAATTATACTAATGTGCCTATCTCCTTGCAGCAAACTAGGTTTCAGACAATGTCGGAGTCCATCATTGGTAAAAATATCCTTCAAGTACGGTATATCTATTGTTTTTTTACCATACAAGGATGCAATTCTAGATTTCATCGTTGACAAATGTATGAATAACATGGTCCGATGTAACATTAATAATTAAATGAATTTGGACAAAGTGAAAATGGTATGTACCACCTGTAGATTACTTTGTAGATCTATCGATATATATATGTCTTTGATCCCTTAACTGCATCATACTCGATGAAATGGGAAACCGGATTGATGAGCTGGAGCAGAGCATCAACGACCTTAGAGCTGAGATGGGTCAAGATGGCACTGCATCCCCTTCAGCTCCATTGAAGGCAAAAGAAGAAACTAAATCAGCCGAAGATAGTTAGTGAACGATACACATAAATTATCACCTTGCTGGATTTGCCTTTTATTGCTTATGATTTTTGGGACTTATTCTTTACTCTTTTAATTTTTCCTCAAGTACCGTCCAGATCTTGTTGGACTCCACCATGGTACATTGTCGAGCAATATCCATTAGCTGAGAACTGTGTGCTGCGTTTGCTATGTATTCCTACTTCAAGAATTTGGCGTGTTATCTTTTGAATCTTGATGTGTAAATTGACGTGTTTGAAGAAGTCAGTCATATTTGTGTTTGTTGGCTTCATTTGCTTTGTCAAAATTTGCAGGTGCAACAGCCGCCTTGAGATAGAAACCAATGACTAGTCAAAGGATTCACATAATATGATATCTGTATCTAAAGTTCATAGTTCAGATCTGTAATGAGTGAAATCGATCAAAATAAGTGTTTTTTTTTCTCAATTAAGATTTATAGATGTTTTAAGCCATAATTATACCAATCGATTAATTTCACTACCTTTATTACATGTCGTTCCATATTTTAGGAAAAAGAACAATATTTCCGTTTTCTAACTCGGATGATATTGATCTATATTTCAAAAATACTTGGCAATGCTGCTTTGATGGACGACAACTTAGTACTTAAGTATTTAAGTCATTCTTTTCTAAAATAGATTATGTAAAATTAAAAGACATCAAGTTAGACTAACAACAGAAGATAACGACAAAACAAAACTTGTATCAAGTTCTGATCCAACTTTCACCACTTCTCTCTCTCAAGAACACCCCCAACGAGGTGGGAGAAACATACAAACACACAACCAGCGACAAATCGATGGAGCAGAATTTAATGGCGACGAAACTAGAGTACTACAATGACATGTTCAAACTCCAGTCCACCGCTACCCTCCTCTCTTTCTTCCAGGTCACTCAGTTCTCTCTCTCTCTCTCTCTCTCTCTCTCTCTCTCTCTCTCTCTCTCTCACACACACACAAACACACCCATGATTTATAAAGAAATTTGTGTTAATAATATGTTGTGTGTTTTTGTTGAAAAAAGAATGAGGATGGCAAGCAAGTACTGATACTGGACTCCACTATTTTTCATCCACAAGGCGGCGGTCAACCTTCGGATACTGGTTCCATCTCCTCCATTACTCAACACAACTTCAACTTCATCGTACACGACGTTCGATCCAAGGACAACAAGATTGTATCTTTCTATTCTATTCTTTTCCAATTTGTCCATACTACTTTCTTGATGATCTGTTACTTGTTTTTTTTCTCCTTATGTTGTATGACAATTCCCTTTTTCATTTCATTGTGATAGGTGTATCACTATGGCCATTTTGAGAACCCCAATGATGTGGCAAATATTCAGAAAGGTGCTCAACTTCTGTTAAATGTTGACCAAGATAGGCGTCGCCTCAATTCTAGGTATCACTTAATTACTAGTTTAAAATTAGGTATATCTCCATGTAAATTTGAAGAGGATCGAGTACTATGTCGTGTTTTGTATTGCTGTTCTGCTCAACCCCATTTCAGTGCTCGGATATTTGTATAAAAGAATCGTGGGAATGGATGAAAATTGATTAAGAAAAAGCTCAATCTTTTTGCTCCAATTATCTCAATGCTTTTAGCTATTTTTAGAGACTTGCATTTTGTATATTATTTGTAATCCTAGTTGTACTTCGTCGAAATGCAACGTTGAGCCTTTTATCTATACTGATCAGCATTTTATTTAGGCTATAGCGCATAACTGTACTTTCTTTGTATCTAGTAGTAAAATCTTAATGTCTTGTCGATATTCAGACTACACTCGGCTGGTCATTTGCTAGATATCTGTGTGAGGAATATTGGATGGGATCACTTGGAACCGACTAAAGGCTACCACTTTTCTGACGGGTATGCAATTACTCGATTAATTGGGCACTTCTTACAGGGTTTGAACTTCAATCCATGTGTCTGATCATGTGCATTGTGCATTTCTTAGAATAATATAAATTAGTTCTTCTGGAGAATTTTTCGTTCTCTTTAACCTGTTTGCAAATCCCATCTGCATTAGCTTTTAATGTTTCTACTAAAATCTTTAAATCGAGAGATTGTGCTATTCATGAACCAATACTATTGATAGAGATTGATGAACTGAAGAAGAAGGGAGGATACGAAATAGAGAAGAGGGGAGAAGTAGAAGAATGTGAGGAGAAGCCTACCGCAACTAATTAGGACTAAAGGCTTGGTTGTTGCTTAAGTCCTATTTATATAGGCTACAGAAGAAAACTAGACAACATTAGATCCTAACAATAAATAAACATAAATTCTGCTATTATTAATGAATTTAACATAAATCCTAAACAGCTAATAACACCTAGAATCCTAAAGAAACACTAATAATCCTTTATCAGCATATCTCTTCATAATCATCTCGATTTCAATCAATTATGTAGCAGAAACAAATGCAGCCGGAGACAATTTAACGTGAAAGAAGAGTTAATCACATCATTCAGTCCTTAAGTTTGTATCTCTATTGGTTTCAAGTTTTTTTTTCTAGGATCTGTTAGTCTCGAAGAAGCAGGCTGTTTCATCTTACTTTGTGATTATGTTCTTATAACTTTCAGCGTTAGACTTGTAATTTCTGAGTTGAACTTCGCCACTCTGTGCGATGTTTTCAGGCCTTTTGTAGAATACAAAGGTGTGGTTCCACAAAATGAATTACAAAGTAAGCAAAAGGAGATAGAAATAGAAGCTAACAAATTGATATCTGAAGGAGGGAAAGTATGCATTTTCATCTCCTTTTGAATTCCTTTTCTTTTTGTAGTTATACTGACCTTTCTAGTTATGAGCATTTATTTCTTGATAATTAATATTTCAATCCAGGTCTCAGTATCCATTTTACCATATGATGAAGCTTCTGAACTCTGTGGTGGATCCCTTCCGGATTATATACCCCAGGTCAGAAGATAAATATTTTAGCATTTCTTTATGATGTTTAAACTGTTAATCTTTAATCTGCTATCTGTAGCCTTGAATCGAGATATGAGTTTTGTCATAATGCTGATCTGACATACTAAATCTTACAGCACTGATAGAAATGAGAGTGTTGATTAGGGAATACATTCATCTGTGATGATGCTTTTTGATAGATTGCAGAGTCATGTATCATGTTTTTTGGAGTATTAATTTCTCCAGATACTTCTGGGAAGATGTGGATTGTGGGTTGAACATTGGATTTCGATTTTATGTTCAATGTACATAATGTCACTTCTGTATGATATATACTTATTTTACAAAGAAGATATTATAAATGGATAATTACACCAACACCCCTTGGATATTGGTAGAATTATAGAAAGCAATTCTTTTGAGTAATTACAAAAGCACTCTCATGAAGCTTTAAACCAATAACAAATAGGGCGCCTATCTGGAATGTTTTCCAGACATCAATGGTTGTGTCTGTAATTATTCAATGCTCCACTTTGTGATGTTCTTTTTTTAAAAAAAAAAAATCTCATGGAGTGTTTCTGGAATTAATCAAACAGTCTTGGAGATCTTTGTAATTAGACCATACTTCAGGAATGTAAATGTAACTATCTGTATCATAAATGCAAGGATAAAAAGTGTAGATGGGGACTTAAGCCCTTAAGCTTATGTATATGTCGCTGAAGAAAGGAATAAGATGTGATGCAAAGCATTCATTGGATCTGAGTCAAGTATGCTTCATTATAATCAGTTGTCAATAGCTCGATCATTTTTGTCTCGAAGACTCGAAATTATTTTTGGAAATAAAGTTCGATCATAGTCAACCTTTCTATTTTCTTTTCTGTTTTTATTTGTGCTTGTATTGTTCTGAGGTTGCTGTCTAAGCGTTCTACAACTTTACAGGATAGTACTCCTCGGATCGTGAAGTTAGGTGCAAACCCAGGATGTCCCTGTGGAGGCACACATGTCAATGACATTCATGAGATTTTGAACTTAAAGGTACTGATTTCAATGCTTGCAGCTTCCTCAAATATGAAAAAAAATTCATCCTTTGATGATCTGCATGCTGTAAAAAAGGCCGCAGATCTTCTATATTCTGTAGACAGCAAATTCTTGCATCCTTCTAGATAATGTTCACATCCATAACAGATGAATTTATTTTGATATATCCATTAGAGCCACTAAGATTTCCTAATTTGGTACTGAAATTGGTTACTGGGTACTGTCGGACATTGCTGGAATTTGAATTATTTTTGGCTTCACAATTTTGAAAGACAGGCATGCCTTTCTGTGTCTTTTGCTTGCTTGATTCCATAATGTACACTTTTAGTATTCTTAGCTGCAGGATATAACTTACTGGAGGCTTAACTTTGCCTCATTGCTTGAACACTTGAATAAACGGACAGATCTTCCACCATGCCTCAAATTTTGTCCCTCGCAATATCCTACTTCTGTCCTGTGTATAGACCATGTAATAAAAAGCCGGCTCATTTGATTGACGATGCTCCTTGGTATGCATAAAAGTTAATACAGATAATTACATTTACATCTCCCAAGGTTGGTTTAATTATAGAAAACTCTCCTACTAATTGAATAACTACAATAACACTTCTTGAAATTTTATGAGAACTTTACAGATAAGCTCCAATGAGTTGAATAATTACAGAGGCACCCTTTAGAATTTAAAAACATATAGTTTTTTTTTTTCATGGTTTAAAAGCTTCAGAGGGCGCAGATGTAACTATCAGAAGTTATTACCATCTCTAATTTGTTATTCCATAGTATGCGTAGATCGTATGACTTGTTGCTGCAGCTTATTGTCTGCTGCTGTTGGATGTAATCAGATACTTTATAATAGCTTTCCTTTTCTATTATTTGAAATCTTTTTTTCTTCCTTTGTTCAGGTTTCTCAAATTCGGACAAAGAAAGGACACACTAAAGTTTTTTATCACATATAATGCTCAAACACGGATCTTTGAAAGTGTTAAGACACGGTACCACACTTCTCTTGGCAAAACAATTTACTTAGTCTTAACTCTTAATTATAGTTTCAGGCGTCTGTGCTTGAAAAGATTGCATAAGAACCCTACCAACACTCCATTGAGAACAGTATAGTTAGGTACTGTATTGATTTTGTAGTCTAATACATATTCAAGATTTGAAGCATGCACAAGTTACTGTTCTGACTTCTCTTACCAGCATAATATTCCTTTGGCTACTATCTATTGTAACTGATAATTTTCGCAGGATAATTGTATGTACACCCCCAAAAGGTGTGGTTGAGATACAGAAAACTCTCTTATTGTTTGAGTAGTCACATGAATTCTAAAAAACATGTAAAAATAGAGGATTTTTATCAGTATTTTCCTCAAAGGGGGTGTTTTGGAATTATTCAGGCCTCACTGGGGTCTATTTGTAAAAAAAATTCCAAGTTCTAGTGAATGTTCCTGTAATTGTTCAAACTTAGGGGATGTTTCTATAATTAACCCACTCATAAGAGGGTGTAAGTGTAATTTTCTTTAGATATGATATAATTCTACAAAAACTGTAGGTTCATGGTAGAGCTGTGATTTTTCTCATTCATGGCCATTGGCTTGTCAGTTGTCACCCTCATAACTCTTTTTCCATCTCTGTTATTTGAGGTTTCTTCCAAAAAAAAAAGGGGGGCAGGGGGTTAACAGGTGAAGGTATTATGCATTATGAAGTGTTCAAATAGATTTGATTTCTTCCTAAATTGGCAAAATATAGACAATTCTTACTTAGTATCTTATATTATTTATTTGTCTTTGTGGAACAAGTTGAAGTACTGTTGAGAGGTAAATGTCTGCACTTACATAAGCAAAAACATACAAAATTTACAATGGGCCACTTGAGTGGATATAAGTATTTTTTCAAATCACACAAAATCAAATTATACTAAGATGTCTTTTTCAACACAAGTGGAGTTGCAACTTATATGCACCCTTCTCTTAAAAACAAAAATAAGCGGTCATAGGACAGCGAGCAACTTCTTTTGACTTCACTTTTCTTATCTTAAGTACTTATTATAAGTTTTTTCAGAAATGTTGCAAATTTATGGTCCACTAGTGAAAAACATGTTAAAAGCGTCCAACATTCTATTATATCCAAACAGGGCCTCGAGATTTAGTATGGGGATACAGTTTTTTCTTGAACGTCCTGATTTTGTGTCCCTACTATTTCTAGCTGTGTTCTAGACTCCAAAAGTTGCATTGCACTGAAAGCAGCACATTCTGAAAATGACATTTGAAAGAAAGTTAAATATTAGTGGTCTGGTTTGTTAGAGGAATAATTGCCCCCTATACTTCTTTAATTTTGGTCTAACTACATAAATCTTTCTCTAGACATGTGAATAAAAAAACACTTCCATATAGGAGATGATACAATATTTATTTTCCTTTTTAAATCCGTCCAGCTATACCTTAATCATAGTATGATAATGACTGTTTTGTTGTTAGTTTATCACTTATATCATATAAAAGAGATTCGAGATGTAAAGTTCAGTTCCACTTGTGTATTACATACTTAAAATATCAATATGTCCTTATTTTAATTAACATGAAGACACAAATAGTACCTGAGAAAAGTATTACATTATATATCAACCACCCACTAACAAATTAACTCATCAATTATCATAAATGCACGTCCGAGTCTTTTATTTAGTTCGACGTAAGCACAATTTATTGGTACAACAGTTTGGTTTAGAGTTATTTTGTGGTTGTGAAAATTTATTTTATACTTGTAATATCTGTGCTCTTGATACATTGAAATTATATTATCTAATAAGAATACTCGATCTTTTGTAGCATAATAACAACTTAAAAAATGATAGTGTGAAGTTGGTACGGTACATGAGTAAATCATTATCAAAAATCCAAAAGCAAAATCTATTTATATTCTAAAAATGATAATGCTTATCCAAATTTATGAAACATGAAGGAAGGGTGTTATTGTAATTTGAAGGGTAGTATTTAACCCTAATATTTAACTAATAATAATTGTTAGTAATAATAAGTCGAGTCACCGCTGTTGAGTGGTGATGAGATTTTGACTTGATCCTCTCTCTAAAACGTCATCACCTTAATTCTCGATCTCCTATCCTATATTAATATTTTTAAGCAAACAAACAAACCCCTCTCATCAAAATTCTCTCTCCTATCTCTCTCGCGCGCACACAAACGAAATAGAGAATAGAGAGAGAGAGAGAGACTATTCTTCTTCTTCTTCATATCCGGTCGCAGATAAATTAGCGTTGGTATAGTTTGTTGCAGTCTCAAATATTCATCATCAATCTTCTTCTTTTGTCTTTGTCCATTAAAATCAAGAGAGGTTCAGCATTTCAAGATTTTGGTGTATTCATCATCAAGAAAAAGAAAAGGTGGGTATTCAAGATTACTGGTTTAATAATTAATTATTATTTATTGTATTCAAGATTTTGTTTTTTTTGCCTTTCTTTTCTTGTTTTGGAGAAGAAATTGGGTATTTATTTGTGTACTTAAAACTTAAAAAATTCTTTTTAAAAATCTGCTGTTTTTCTCATTCTGATTGTACCCTAAACCCTATTAAGATTTATAAAAAAGTCTTTTGTGATTGATTTACATGTTGTTCTTTACCTATAAATGAATGAGAATCATGGCATGAACAAATCACCGTGGAACTAAAAAAGTTGTGTGTACTACTTCTTACTGTCAATTCACTTCTCTTATTCAACAAGTTAGATTATTATTATATTTTCATTATCTTAATCGGTATCATTATAGTAAATTCAACTACATACTGGAAATAAACTCTGTTTTTGGATTCACTATGAAACCTGTTATGCATTGTCAACTTGGGACTGTTTTGTCTTTGAATGTAAAGCTACTTCTTGATTCTTTTTATTTTAATCGGTAACAAGTGTAAGCAACTCGTATTTCAAAGGTATTTGCTAATTGGTCCAGTCTTTCTCGAATGCCAACATGAGGAACATCCAATACTCACGAGGGTAACTGTTTCCTCTTTTCGTCTTAATGTGAGGTACAGAATGATAAATGCCATCTAATTCATCGGACAAGCAAGTATTACACATTGAACGTTGAGTTTCAGGTTTATTATCTTTAGAACAGAGCCGCTTCAATTTCATTCTCCCCTTGAACTATAAAATTCCGTTGCTTCAGCAATTATTCAGCCAATTCTAGGCATGTCTTAAGATTTTTTTATAGCTAAACTTCAATTTCATTCCTGGTAATTTGTTGTGCTTGTAATATGTTGATTTAGATATATCCCGTGTTCTGTAAGTCATTAAAGCAGTTACAAGGACTTATACTTCTATTAGTTAGCGTTGTTGTAGTTTTTATTCTGTTTGATCAATAAAACACAACCTTGTTAAATAATTACTTTCTAAGCTCCTACTTTGTTGTGCTTGTAATATTTCGATTTGGATAAACTGGATTAATGACAGATTGAGCTCTTTTTCTTTTCTACCTTTTTTCAGCTACAATGATGTATGAGGAAACCATAAATGATACTTCAGGGGAAATAAAAATCAGTTTTGGCTATCAGTGCAACAGTGAAAATGACGATTCTTGGAAGAAACCAAATTATATTGATATCCCATCTTCTGGTAAGCTCCGAAGAGCAAACAGTTCCTTCTCTTGTCTCTCTGGTGCTGCATTAAGCGCCAATTGTACATTAGCCAACACAAATATGTGCAATGGATTAATTAGCTCAGAAATCCTTCCGACTTTAGACTCTCCTAATTCATTCCGAAGAATCCCATCTTCACCATCTCTGTCAAAGATGGATTTCTTGTCATCTTCTCTTCAGAGTAGCATGTCAAACTTAAGTATCAGTCCGTCCTCACCTGGTGAAGCGCTTGATTGTGATTCCTTTTCACTTAAGTCCATGAGCGGTCCTTCAAGAAATGAAAGCTTTCTCAGTGCGACGGAAGTACAAGTTGCTGGAGGTGCAGCAGGTGAAGATAGAGTTCAAGCTGTTTGTTCTGAGGAAAATGGTTGGCTATTCTGCGCCATCTACGATGGGTTCAATGGACGTGATGCAGCAGATTTTTTGGCTGGAACATTGTATGAAACCATTGCATTTCACCTAAACTTACTAGACTGGGATCTTGAGCAAGAGTCGGTTAAATCCTACCCAAATCTCCCTTTAAAAAATGTTGGGAAAGGGTCCGGAACATTTAAGCAGACGGTTCTTAATAGCCTGGAACATGCTTTAATTCAAGCAGAGAATGAGTTTCTAAACATGGTTGAAAATGAAATGGAAGATCGTCCAGATTTGGTTTCTATAGGATCCTGTGTGTTACTTGTGCTCCTCCATGGGAAAAACTTGTACTTGCTAAATGTGGGTGATAGTCGAGCTGTGTTGGCTACATGTAATGAAGAACTTGGTCTGGAAGGAAGCAAAGAGCTCCAAGCAGTCCAACTCACAGATAGTCATAATGTTGACAATGAAGTTGAGAGGATCCGACTTCTTAGTGAGCATCCTGACGACCCATCAACAGTTGTGGGAGGAAAAGTTAAAGGGAAGCTGAAGGTTACAAGGGCTTTTGGAGTTGGTTACTTAAAAAAGGTACATCAGTTTTCTCTTATTAGATTTGTCGTCACATGATAGATTTATCCAAATACAATACTTTACCGTGACCTCGATTTGATGAATATTTTGCTGTAATAGTTTATAATAAGGGATAATACATTTTTAATAAGGGCCCTGTCAGTGAAGCTTTTCAGACTTCAGGAGTTTATGTAATCATTCACGCACCAGGGGCATCTATCTGTAATGGTTTTAAAAACTTTAGTGGGTGTTTCTGTAATTATTCAAACAATAGGAGGGTTTAGTAATAAGACAACTTCAAGAGGTAGAATGTAATTGTTCTGTATAATAATCTTAATTTACTTAATTTCTTCATTGATGATTGTTCATCTTGTGTTCTGCAGAAGAACATGAATGATGCTTTGATGGGTATTCTTCGAGTCCGTAATCTGATAAGCCCTCCATATGTATCCTTGGAACCATCGCTCATTGTACACGAGATTTCGAACTCTGATCATTTTGTTGTCCTAGGGAGTGACGGGTTGTTCGACTTCTTTAGCAATGATGACGTTGTGAAACTAGTCCATTCATATATATCAAGAAACCCTTCTGGTGATCCGGCCAAATTTCTGGTAGAGCAGCTAGCTGCAAAAGCGGCAGAATCAGCAGGTATATCACCTAAATCCATTTGATTTCATTTCTTCACCAAAATTTTACGGTTTTTAAAAGGTGAAATGAAATGAAATTGTATCTAGCTATACGAAATTAAGTAAGTGTTTATTACCTATATCAATTTTTTTGCCTCACGCTATCTTTTTAGCCATTTGATTTTCTCCTTCTTCACGGTGGATCTGGGTTCTCATCACAGTAAATAGGATAACATCATGTGAATCATATGTGTTTATTTGTCACTTTACAAATTTCTGGGGGTGCTTTGAGTAATTTCTAAGAGTAAATAATGTTGTTGTAATTTAACCAAGCATCAAGGCTTATAATCATAATTTACCTGTTTTTTAAGGCATTTTCTATTTTTTCTTTAATATGATATAGGTTGACAGTGTCTCTGATGATGATTCATTATCTAAGTACATTGATATGGTCTACTCTCTTATATAGGTCATTGCATGTAATTTCATATATGCGGTTGCTCGTCATCGCTGCTTTGAATGATAAATGTTTCTTATATATAATCATGATCTTCATGTTCTATCAAGTTTCACTATCATAGGGCTGTTTAGTATGTATCTCGTCTTTTATAACAAATTTAGTACTCTTCAAGTTCTGACTTCTAGCTTATAAAATTCAATATAATGATACCAGATCAAATAAACCATCTGGTCAAACATATATTTTAATTCGTTTTCAACCACTTATTTTCTTATTTTCTTTTGTTTTGAGTAAGAATCTTTAAGGAATACTATAGCAGAGTCATCAGACCATCAAAAAGTCTACTGGAGAATAACTTGGCTTAATGTTGAATAGAGCTAATAGCAATTCTCCCACTAAAATCTGCTTAATGGGCACTCTGCATTTGTCATGATATTTTTTCATGTTCTTTTTAGCTGGTAAAATTGAAAAGACCCTTATCTGGAAAGAACCTTATGTTGACTTAGAATGGGTTATTTTGCTACTCTTTGTGTTTTATAGGGGTAATGTGCCAATTAAACATAACACAAAAAGGGTGGTTTGACATTATTTGTTTAAAATATAAAGGTATATCTGGGATAGAGTTTCAATGTCAAGTAGATGCAAATGTAGTTCACTTGCATATAAATTTGTATTGTGACTTGTATAAGGATGAGTTTGCTACTCTTCTTTTGATATTCATTATTACTCTATTTCTTGCCGCAGATCACCCGTTTATTTCTTACCTCACCGTGTTTTCAGGTTTTAGTACGGAAGAGCTGATGAGCATTCCTGCTGGTAGAAGAAGGAAATACCATGATGATGTTACAGTTATGGTAATCATTCTGGGAACAAACAAACGCACGTCAAAGGCGTCAACATTCTTGTGAATAGCCAAAACAAAACCATCCCAAATTACGAAGAAGAAAAATTATTTACTCTCTCCTTTTTTGGTGGAGGGATTAAGTACGTGCATGCGATTAAAATTTGCAACAACTTTTTTTTTCTCGAACGATGTGTATTGTCTTTTTTTTCTGTGCTCCATAACTTGGTATTTGGCACCTGTATTTAGTATTCGTTAACATGTTACAGTTTTTGTGTATATTTCATTTGCAAAGTCAGTTTGGGGTGACTTGTCACTTTCTTTTTGTTTCTTGAATTATATAGACTGATGAACGGTCAAAAAGCTTGGTGATGAAGTTCTATTAGTTGCAGGAATCTTGCCTTGGCAAAGTAGGATATCTCTCAAGTAGAAAGTTATATATATGTGCACATGATGTAATCACTTTTTAGTAAAATAAACGTCGCCTAAACGAATATTGGCTTCGATTCGATTGTAATGTCAAGAATCTCTCTTATGCTATATCTCTTCATACATTTTGGCTTTCCGGTTTATGCTTGATTCCTTTTGTTTTTTGTGCTCATCTTTGTAGCTTCTGGACCTTTCAAGATTTGAGGAAGTAAAATTGAAATTCTCTAAGTTATGGCCTTAGAATTTTATATTTCATTGGATCATTTCATTAAATTTTGCGGATTTGTTAAAGATACTGCACTTAGTAGGTACGGATATGCTCGTTGATTGATTACTTGTGTTTTTAAAATGGTTAAGACCTTTATACGCCGCCTTTAAGTACAAGTTCCTTCCATATATACTAAGTTTGTAGCAAAGATTGAGAACAACACAAGCGATGGATATTGCTCGTTGGTCCGAAAGTCGAAAACGGATCTGGTTAAAATTAACCACAAATCTCGTGAAGATAAAAATTCTACATGAACGTTCACAAACAACAATAAAAGTTATTCGATCTGTGGAATAGTGAAGTACCAGAGCTTCTATTCTATTAATTTGAACACTAATATATGCACAAAATAATATCCTCGCGAAAATTATATAACTAAAAATTTAATTACCATCTTAAGATCATCACTACTCATTAATCTCAAAGCCACTGTTAAAAATCTAAGAGAATAATGTATACACCTATAGTTATTTAAGTAGCTCAAGAAAATTAGTTCTTTTTTTTTTTTTTTGATGGGAGCTCAAGAAAATTAGCTCTCTAGCCCCTTTTTGTACATTATAATCTATAACAAAATGTATCACGTACAGCTCTTCCCGCATCAACTTGTAATTAATCCCATGATCACATCACATGATATAACATCCATTTGGGTTTTCATCACTCAAGATCTCCAGAGAATCGAACGGCTCAGGCTTCGCGTCATACTCCTCTTGCTCTGCATACGTGTACGGTGATGGAGGCATGTAATAGGCACCACTTATGATGGGATGTGCCGCATTGTAGCTCGCCACATATGCTTGTTGCGGTTGCGGCACATGATAGCTTGGAGGACAATGGTACACATTTTGTGATGTAGGGCTCTGATCAACCACTTGATGATTCGTGCCTATCTTTTGAACCTCTAATCCAGTGTGTATTGCTGGTTCAGGTGGACCACCTGCAATATTAGTAGTAGTGTTTTTCCCTTTTTTCTTTTTCTTTTTCTTCTTTTTCTTCGCCGGAGGATTCTTATCAGTGTCAACTCCTACAAATTTAACACTAGCTCCAACATTAATAATATTTCTTGGAGAGTTGACTTTGACTTGGTTAAGATTATTCTGTAATTCCTCTTCTTCTTCTTCTTTTTCTTGATCAGTAGTGTTTTCCTTTTCTTTTTGTGGCCATAATTCTGCATGCTTTCCAGTTTTGACCAGTTTCTTGATCAGAGTTTCTGCGTCAATATTGCCGCTCACAGTTACTTTATGCTGCTGGGAATCGATATCTATCGTGTAAACACCTAAAAGGGATAAACCGAATGTTACACGAATAGCAATAAAAGACACAAAGATTTGTTTACGTTATATCTTGGAACACCGTCAAACCTGATATTGCATATTACATGAGCTACATATAAGTGAACTATTTACGTCTTAGAACGCACTCCTGACTTTCGATTTTACGTAAATATCGGTTGTTTGCAAAAAAGATGAAGTGGAGAGGAGTAATTAGTAGTACCTTCAATGCTTTGAAGAACTCTTTGAACTTTTCTTTTGCAGGCTTGACAGTGAATGGAGACCTTCAAAATCCATGTCTTAAGGCAAACAGAATTAATTAATGATGTTAAGAAAATTAGTTACTGAGGTTCAATAAATTAAGAGGAAAAATCCAAGAAATTTATATACATACCTGGTAATGAAGAGGAGGTTGTGAAGGTTCTTCTGAAGCCATGAGAGAGGTATTTTGGTGCTAGCATATAGGACTAGCTATTTATATTCTGCAATTGCAACTATATATATAATGTACTAATATAAGAAACGGACATTCTTACAAGATTCTGTAATATGCAACTATATCTTTTACTTCATTTTTATAATTTCATGTAAAATATGTAATTGAGCGCCAATAGAATATTGTATGTGGACCTTTCTTTCAGGATAAAATCCGATTTTGGAATTCTTTTACCCGAATATTTTTTTTTTTTAATTCATTTCATATGATTATTAATTAACTTACATATATAGTTACACCGAACACAAATATATTTTCCATCATGAACATCACATCGTTACTTCTCATGTATGCGGTTCCATCTTATTTGATATGCCCAACTTGGACGAAAAAGTTTGTAAAATCTGGATTAATTGATGATTGTTTAGTTAGAAACTCCGGTTAGTATGTTGCAGTATAGCACTTTTGTGAAATAACTTCGAATAACTGTCTCCTTGAAAGATCCGGTTAGTATGTTGCATTATATTTTATTTGAACCACTGACAAAATATGTTCTCCTTTACTAAACTGGTTATTAGATTAGACAAATGTAATTAAAGACCAATATTACAAGTATTTGAAATTAGATAAAGACACAAATATGTGATGCAGTTCAATAATATGTACGTGTTTGAGGTCTTTGAACTTTAACTTTGTGAATTAAGTTGCTTTTCAGTGTTCAGAAGTTATATATATTAAGTTTTTAATCGAAGATCTGGGAATTTATAACATATATATTTGCTATAGCAAGAAAACGTGACATATTTGGTTACAGGTCGACCACATAACAACTTTATATAATTTCTTAAGTTTGATTAGTGAATTATAACTATTTATCCCATACATAATCGAAAATCGGTGCCAAAAGTCCACAAATCTAAAATATTTTACCTTCTTTGTAATATTAATGTAAAGATCACGTTCGTGGTCACAAAATAAATCATTGAGTACTAAATCTTCACATTGGCACTCATAAACATAAAAACTCTCCTTTAATTTCTCACCTTTGAATTCCTTATTAAACTCTCGATACAGGGCAAGCCAAAATTCTGTCTCAATATATACACTTTTGTTATAAAGCACAAAAAATGAGGAACATTTTTGACACAAAAAAATTGAGACAATAAATTTATAGTAACAGAAAATCAAAAGAACGAGACTAACAACACAAAGGTCAAGAGCAGAAGCATCACAAAGTTAGACATGATCCCATCAATATGTCGTCCTGATCCACTATTATCATCATTTTTATTGTCTTGGCTCCCTTTCACCACTTCCACGGAGAAAACACAGCCATTCCTTGACGGATCTTTGAGCGAAATTGTCCCCAATCCCTCAAAATTACAAGCCTCCTCTGACTGATACGTCATTTGGAAATACGAATTGAATGCATACGACACGTTCTCATTGTACGTTAGCATGCTACACGAACCACCCGGTGACATACTGGTGCAATCAGCCTTTAGACACGTGTCGGCGTATATTCGATTCACTTTTGCCAGGTCGGAGGTGTCGTTGTTGAACACACACCATCGATCCGGCATTAGCCCCATACCTGTTGGAGATAAATAAATAAATAAATGTCGATAATTCTCTCTACGAGCTTTTATTTACCCTTAGAAAGGTAAGGTACAATTTGCAATTCAATAATAATACCTTTGGCAGGTTTTGGAAAGATGTCGCGCCCTTGTCCACTTAAATCAATCTTGTATTTTGGCTCCCCGTTGGTTCGATAAATGCCCCAATGTCGAGTGAAAGAAACATAAGCCGGATTCAACTTTTCGTCTGTTAAGCTATGAAGATAGATGTCGATTGGCTCCCCTGGCCGCATTGGAGTCCCTTTGTTACTCATCACGAAAGGTAACAATCCTCTATAGTAACGTTCGGCAGTTGAGGTGTTGGCCCCCGGAAATCCATCTGTGGGCCACCCGATTTGACCCACGACAATCTTCATGTTATCTGGCGCTCCAATTTTCTTTAGCGCCCAAACGAAGCAATCGTGTATGAACTCGAATAGGTTTAGGTATACCAAGTCTTTATCCTTTATAGCCCACGTTGATTTGTTGTCGAAGAATCCATAGTCAAAATCGCAACCCCAGATGTACATATAGGCAATCGGGAAAAACTCATAGACAAAGGGGATATCGTTTTGGGCGCATAGCTTCAAGTAGGCAGACATTGCTTCTTTAACATCCTCCGTAAATGCGGCATCCGAAGGCAATGTTCCTCTAGGGGAATTAAGTACTCCAGAGAAAGCATGTGAAACCACAGCTTTTGTTTTGTTGCCCACTCCAGCTTCATTTAGAGCCTCTTGTACGTAAGTTACGGCGTTCACAATATCAAAGAAGCTTCTCTTTGCAACCCTTGCAGCTCCAAATGCATTGCTTCTTCCGATTAGAACGTACCTATATATTTTCAGAATTAAATTCTAATACTATTTCTTTCCAACAACACAAACGTACGTAGTGTCTAAATCTGTTCCATATTATTTAATATATAATATGTGTATGTACTTACTTTATATAAACATCGGGAAAACTTAAGACTTTTTGTTGAACCCAATCTCTGGCAAGTTCAGGTGTGGATATAGTTTGTAACTCATAGGCGTTAATAGTTAAGCCAATATCTGTCCCACGGAACGCTTTTATGATATTCTCATCCGCGTTGTAAATTTTGGCCTCTTTAACGCTATTCTGCAACAAAACATCCACCACCATGGACGGTACCATTTTTGTTATTGATTGTCTGCCCCAATTTATCCCTATTGTCGCATTTGATACATTAATGCATGAACAAAATAATAACACAAACAAAATATTTACAACTACATTAACCGTATGAAAGGTCGCCATTGATGATGGTGACCTTTCAGAGGTTTTTTTTTTTTTTTTTGAAGAATTAATGTTCTTCAAGAATATTGTTAGAGGTATGGTGGAGGAATTAATAATGAGAAGGGGTTAATTAGTTGTATGTATTTATGGAAGGTTTTTGAGGCGAAAAGTGAGGAGAAAATAGGTTTTAATTACTATAGTAATTGGTAATAGATGCAATATGTTGGACTATTCTAGATTCTTTTTTTTTTCAAAGCATTTCTGAGCCGTTGGTTGGATACTTTCCTCCGGCTAATTTTAGTAAGTTGGACCAATATAATGTAAGTTTAAAGTATTTGTGTAAATAGATAGAGAGAGATATTAAATCTAAGTTGGTCAACAGTATTTGGACTTTAATGATTGGAGACCGTCGAGTTAGCATTTCATATTTAAGTCATTAATAAAGTCTTACAAAAAATAATTTGGTGATTGGGGATCTTCCTGATTTAATCTTCCCTTGTTTGTAAATTGAATTCAAAATTGGAATTCTCGGGAAAATTCATAAAAGAAATATCGCATTAATAAAAAATGGTATGTAACATAGGAAGGTATGAAGGAAAATATTTATTATTGGTGGTTAGTTAAAATTTAAATTATAATAGATTAATTAATTAAGAACAAAAAATAAAATAAAAAGTTAGGTCAAGGATCAAGAAATCCGAACGCAAAAATTCATTATACAATTACCACATAAAACCTTCTTTTCCAACCTAATTCACCCCGCGAACTGGTCAGCACTTGACATCAAAATATAATCTATATACTATATAACATTTAACCGTCACACCTTGGGTGATCTTTTAATATAATTATTATAAGAGATCTAAGACCTCTTTCTTCTTTAAATTACAGTGTCCGATATTCTTTGCACTCACAAATAAAATTATATACCGTTTGAGACTATAACAGAACTGTGTAGAAATTTAGAATTAAAGAGGACAAAACTCTATACTCGTCTCTGATTTCGGTATATTGTAACCATACCCACATCTAGATCTCAAATTTTGAAAACAAGGTAATTGATATTGTTTCGGAACAAGTTGTCATATAATTTTTGTTTCTTTTTTTTTTTTGCTATTCTTTAGTCTTTACTAACATAATCAATATTAAAATAGAAACATAATGGGTCGTGTTTTTCTTCATGCTCTAATTAAGCGTAAAAAATCTACTGAAGATGTACACCTTATAAGCAAAAATTGAACGATTTCAACCCACCGAAATTGTACAAACTCTTTGAAATGGAGAAATTGATTTCAAATTGCAAACAAGACCAAGTCTTCTTTTTTCGGGTTTCCAGTTTCAGGTTTTCAGAAACAATTAGTTAATTAATTTGTAAAAAAAAAACAATTTTTGTTAAAAGTCGAAATGTGCTTTAGGGGTGCAAATCATCACAACGTTGTGCGCAAACTTAAAATGATAAACTTACACAGCAAAACACACAAGAGAGCAAAAGTGTCAAAAGAGTTATAATCTGAGGGTTCAAAGTGCCCATTTTAATAGTATAATGTGCAAAAGTGCTAAAATTGTACAAAGTAAGGGTTGGAAGCGCCAGAAATTCTGAGAAAATTGAGATAAATTACATACACGTACATTCTTTTGACATTTGTCTAATTACAAAAATGTCTCCTGATATATGAATAACTACAAAAACCCTCTGTAATTTCTCAAATTCCAAAATCCACAGAATTTCAAAAAAACGACACTAACAATACAGCAGCCAAGAACAAAACAAGTACAAATTTGGGTACCCCCCCATTTTCAAACCCCCTTCTTCGCCCTCCATTTAGCATTGAACCTTTAACCACTTCCACAGAAAAAACACACCCGTTCTTGGACGGATTCTCCACCACTATTTTCCCCAATCCTCCAAAAGAACAAGCATCCTCTGCCTGAAAATGCGACTGAAAGAACACGTTGAATGCATACGATATGTTATCCGTGCGTGAGAGCATACTGCACGAGCCGTTGTTAGTCATACTGGTGCAATCAGCAACTCGACACGCCTCATCGTATTGCCGCTGTACTTTTGTTGGGTCAGAGAAGTCCTTGTTGAACACGCACCACCGCCATGGCATAAGTCCGATACCTATTGATTATATAAAGATTAGTAAGTGTCAATCATCTCTATAAGTTTGAAGAGTCAACAAATCAATATGGTATAAAGCTCGTGCCAAAGAAAAGGTCGTCAATTCAAATAGGTGTAACAAAAGATTTACAGCTTCAACGTGAGTGAGGAAGCTTGTTAAAAGTTCTATATAGATTAATAAGCTTATGCTTTTAAAGACACAACAATCCAGTAATACCTTTGGCTGGTGCAGGGAAAATGTTGCGACCTTGTCCACTAAAATCAATCTTGTACTTTGGCTCACCGTTGGATCGATAAATACCCCAATGTCTAGTGAAAGAAACGTAATCTGGATTCAACTTTTCGTCTAGTAAGCTATGAATATAAATGTCAATTGGGGCACCTGGACGCATAGGAGTCCCTTTATTACTCGTCACGAAAGGTAACAGACCTTTGTAATAACGTTCGGCAATAGAGGAATTGGCCCCGGGAAAACCATCCGTCGGCCACCCAATTTGTCCGACAACAATCTTCATGTTATCTGGCGCTCCAATTTTCTTTAGTGCCCAAGCGAACGAATCGTGCACAAACTCGAATAGAGTTGTGTATACCGCGTTTCCGTCTTTGACAATGTAGGTTGACTTATTGTCGAAGAACGCATAATTGAAGTCAAAGTGAGAACCATAGACGTAGGCGATGGGGAAACTATCGTACACAAACGGGCTATTGTTGTTGGCGAAAATTTTCAAGAGGACAGACATAACATCCTTAAGGTCATCTTGAAACTCTGCGTCCGAAGGTTTTGTTATTTCCTCGTATTGAAGTACTCCGGTTAGGGAATTTGAAACGATGGCTTTAGTTTTTTCTCCGTATCCAGCTTCATTTAGAGCTTGTTGTACAAAAGTTACAGCATTCACAATCTCAAGGAAGCTACTGTTTGCAGCCCTTGCAACTGGTAATGAATTGCTTCGTCCGATGAGAACGTATCTAAAAAGTTAAGTTACGTTAACTAATTAGTGACGCACAAGGGAAACATGCAATTGAGAAAACACAAAAGTTTTCTCAAAATAAATAAATAAATAAATTGGAATCCACGGAATTTCAAATAAAATTTTGTTTTTTAGTAATGAATATCAAAACTACTATATAATAATCAAAATGAACTATATGTAGCTCTGAAATAACATAATTCTTATTGCCGTTTGACCAGTTAATTTTTCAGGAATACATATTTTTGCAGCGCATAGTGGCATTGCTGCCACAGTCCACTAAATTTCGTTCCTTTGTCATCTCGATTTCGTAAAAGAAAAAATAACATATATTACAAGGCCAAACTTCATACATATGAATATGAATTGTTCATAAACATAAATACCCAAAATACAAAAAATTATAACATGAACTCATTGTTATGCAAATCTCATCTACACCATAGTATCATTCTCGTTTACCAAAAAAACTTATATTAAAGTACATAGCTAGGTTTTTTTCTTATAAAAAAAAAAATCGAGTTATATTTAATGAACTTACTTAATATTAACATCGGGAAAACTCAAAACCTTTCGTTGAACCCAACTTCTTGCAAGTTGAAGCGTGGACACGGATTGTATGTCGTAGGCGTTAATAGTTAAGCCAATATCTGCTCCACGAAACGCCCTTATGATACCCTCATCCGCGTTGTAGATTTTGGCCTCTTTAATGTCATTTTGCAACAAAACATCCACTACCATGGACGGGACCATTTGTGTCGGTGTTTGTCTTCCCCAATTTATCCCTATTGTCGCGTTTATTACATTGCATGACATTAATAAGAACACAAACAAAATATTTGCAAGAACAATCATCTGATCTGCAACTTTCTTTTGTTTTTTTTTTGGGTTTTTCTTCAAGAATTGAGGGATATTGGAAGAATGAGGAGGGGATGGAAGGTTTTTGAGGCGAAAAGTGAGGGGGAATAGGGAACACGAAGACCCTATAAATATAAAGATTTTCATTTATCTTATTATTAAGTTGAATTCAAAATTGAAAAATAATTAACTTATACGCTTTCAAGAATTACCGGGAAATTTGGGAAGAATATATAGTAAAAATAATAAATAAATAACATTTGAAGATATGGATTTATTATTTCTAATTCAAATCTAAAAATTAGAATATTTAAACTAATTAAGAACAAGAATTAAAATATAAAGGGATCAAATTATCATATTCTCTTCATCAATCTTATCAAACAATTTGCTCAACCAAACGCAAATATTCATTATACAATTTGCCATTAGTTTTTTCTGAGAAGGCGTTTGTTGACAAGAACATGGCTTTTCTATGGTCTATAGAGCACCAGAAATGACTTCTTGTTCACGGCCGTTCTTTTTCCTTCATTGGGCCTTGATAAAAAACCTCATGTTTTTTTGTTATGTAATAAAGCTCATGCTCAGGATGAGCGTCTCAATAGAAGTCCAATTAAAGAGTCCAACTAAGGCATTCAGTCTAGCTAATTCAGCCCAATCAAGCCCATATTAACTAGGTTGTTTTGAATTAGTTATTAGAATTTAGAAGAGATTGGGATAATTAATTATATTTGTTTTATTTAGCAGTTAATTAGCTATTCTCAACAATCCAGTTGGTTTTGATAGCATAAGTAAAGGATTGTACGCAAGGATATAGACTGAAAATTAAATTTTATCTTAGTTGTCTATTCAAATAACTAAGAAGTTTATCCTAAACTCGAATTAGAATATCAAAGATTTCAACTCTAAGATCACATAGATGTGACGATAGAATATGTTCCAAGTCTTTTTACATGAAGGGTGGGTATTATATAATACATGAAGTGGCAAACAAAGTGATACGGACCACATGTGTCCATCCCACACCCACCCCAAACTTTTAAAAGAAAAAATAAAATACTTGGTGATGGAGCATGTATATATATGCTGTAGAATTCTAAGCTCTACAATGGACTTAAGGATAGATGATCTCTTGTCACTTAAACAATATTTAGATTCCTAAGGAAATAACCAAAGACTTCAGGAATATTTCCCGAAGACCATACCCGAGGACAAATGAAACGTGAACTAGCTAGCTAGTATTAAAACATGACATGACAATCACACATTTTCATTTATTAATCATATATATCTTGATTCAAATATTTTACATATCTCTCACTTCAAATTCATGGCGATTCTTGACAACAATATCGTACATGTGCATGGACTTGAGCTTGTTGAAATCTTTAGGGAGAGAAATGAGGTCAACTGTTGACCTTTTGTGGTACTGAAGAAGTTCGGTGTCACCATAGTATCTCTCCCACCCTAGAGACAATAACTTCCTCTGGAGTACAGAATATGATGTGATGACCTCATTAGAAGCTACATGGACCAGCACTTTTTTGCCATGGTAGTGATCACCTGCATTTTCGACTAGGCGAACCACTCCGTCTTTGAAAACCCACACACCAGACATATTTTTTGCGTTGTAACTTGAAGAGAGTTATGTTAGAAGTGATGGACTTGGCAACAGAAATTGGTTGAGAAGAGGTGATGAGTTATGTAGGAAATGTGGAGATATTTATAGTGATATCATGGTGTGGGAATTTTGGAGTATGGTGGTTTTAAGAATACTATATGCACGTACATAGAAGATGTTCCCATGTAGTATTGTATAGGTTCTTTATTTATTTTTTTAGTTAAAAAAGTCGCCTCCAATTATTGTTATTTTCTCCATTCAGCATGCACAATTTTGATTCTTTCCTGTATTTCCATCACGGGGTTCAAAAGAGCTTCTTATTTGAGATGTTTTGAAGAAAAAAAAAAAAACAAGAAAATTGTCGTTGTAATGAATGTGTATATTTACTTCATTTAGGACCATAGTTCTAAATTTGGAAGCCGATGATCAAGTTAGAAACAAAGAGATTGTAAATCACAAACGAAAACATTAATATAGAACTGTACTTATGCGAATATATATATATATATATATATGGAACTTAGATGAATGATTATAAAATTTGTGTGCCTATCTTTCCAAAACACTGGTGAATAAATCCTAAAGAAATTATCGATATACTAACCTTGTCTTATTGGGTTCTTAAGAACATTCTATCATTCTTTTATTAATTAATGTAATATTTTAAAAAGCTTTTTGCATGAATCTATTCCAATTATGGTTTTTATAATACCATCAAATCATATAAGACAAAGGACATGCTTTGATCAGCAAAGAGAAATATTCCTTTGAGGAAAAACACATTTCTTATTACAAAGTGCACTATATAATTTTTTATTCTTAAAAAACAAAAATTAAAAACGAGATATCCAAAATGGAATTAAATCTTCATGCATGGCATGAGTGTGACAAAAGCTCCAAGCCGTCAAAATCAAACTCAAAAGAAACAAATGGAGAACTCTCTTGCCCCATACTTTGTGGATAGGATAAGAAAGAAAAGAAAAGAAAAGTAAATGCAATGAACATCTCCTTGTATTTTGTCCATGCATGCCATCAGACTTGTTCCTCAATTCTACAATTTAATTATTTATTTGCTTTTTTTTATATTTAATAATTACTGAGAAGGAGAGGGAAATATCACAGTGGCCCATCCAAAGATAAAGGAATGGGCTTTCAGGCCTTTTTTGAGAAAAATGAAACGTGTTAATACTTGAAGTTAGCCCCCATTATATACCTTCAAAAGTCAATGGTACTGATCAGACTGAAATATATAATTGATGTAGGGAGATAGATCTCTTGTACAGCTTTTGAAGTTCATAACGTAATAATTATGATATTCATTGTCATTGTTGATCAAGTAAATTGAATGAATTTTACATCTTTTAATTAGTATCCATTACTTAAAAACAATAAACTTGAGCATATATTTTTCATCACAATTGAAAATTTTAAACTAGCTATTTCATGCAAAGAGAAAGATACAATAAACTCCAACTAGCTAGCTGCAACTGGAAGGCCACATCTAGCAGAAGCAGGAGTTCCTTATTTACGAGTGACATGATGGCATATATGTAAAACGTACGTGTCGTTACATCACTTGGGCGCAGCTAAATTTATTTCTAATTTAAGAAAAGATTTCCAATTCTGGTGTTTGATGATGAAATTAATGATGAACCTAGCCAAAGCATATTATTTTATAAATTATGATACATAAGTTGTTTGAAGACAGTTAATTAAATTAGGACACGTGAAATATTTGTAAGGTAATTAAGTTGACCTGCAATTAATAATACTATATATGTATTCATATTTTGGATTCACTCGAGCGGATTCGATAGCCGGATTGAGAAGAATCGCACCTTTGTATACGATTTCTTGCAAAAATCCCATGCTCCCATCTTCTGGGGAATCTTGGAAAGCTAGCACTTCAAATTATTTTCAAGATTAATCAAGAAAAGACTACAAAAAAATGATTTGGGTTAAAGAAGATTGAGAAAATAAGGAAATTCTTAAATTTGGTTGAAATCCGGCAAAATTTTCTTTGAGGGAAATTGGACGATTTACACGCTGGAGAATTGAAATTAGACTTTGTCACTGTATTATTGGAACTGATACACATTTTAGGACTTAAAATAATAGATATCATCTGCCCAATTCTCAACTTCGATTGGATAGATCGATGATGGGATTAAATCAAGAACATTTGGAGAATATGGAATAAAGCAATGAACTCGAATGAAGGATATTTGTGCAAAATACTTTACTAAATCCATGTGTAATGATAAATGATGTTCTCTTTATCACATAGTACTTGTAAAGAAGTATCTGATTAGGTTAGTTTATATATAGATCAAAACTTTGTTCTTTCACTTTATATGGAATTTAGCATCATCTTATTATAACTTATCTTAATCTTTTTGTCATCATTTTATAATTCTTATAACAAATTATATCATTTAGGGAATTTCGTTTGACATTCTGTGATTAATAAATATTGCAGTTACAAAAGTGATGAGAAACGTCGGGTAAAATATAATATGTAATTGTGCATCAGATTCACCGCAAGCCTCTCAAAATTATCATAATAAATTAACTTGAACAACATTTTTGTGTCGTCGTCTGAGCTACAGCAAGCAAATAACTATATTGAATGTGAAATCTATTGATCCCTTCAATTTATTAGTCTTACAACCAAGGGCTTCTCCGACCCACGAAATTAAAGTATTCAGCTTTCAGCAGTCGAGTAGACACGTGGCACAATAACAGGCCGTGATAGTACAAATTTGTCATAGGAGCACGAAATTCTTTATCTTAATTTCTTATTATTAAAAAAGTTTAATTTATTATAATCCCGTGCACATGTTTTCTACAATCTATTTGTTACTAATTTAATAATTAATATTCATGATTTTATAATATTAACTCTCAGTGTTTTCATGTAAGCGCATCTGGTGTAGTGGTATCATAGTACCCTCCCACGGTACTGACCAGGGTTCGATTCCCTGGATGCGCAATCTTTTTTTTAACAGTTTTCCATATCATCATACGGAAATATAGTTGCATTTTAAGAATCTTAATGTACTCTTTTTTTTGGGTAATTCTCTTAATTTATGTATGAAAGAAACGACTATGTTAATTGCATTTTATGGGTTCTTTGCTACTTTGTACCCATGCAAATCACAAAAAAAAAAAAAAAAACGTACATGATCTGTATATGTTTTTCTTGATAATTATCCATAAAAAAGTTGAAGTTAAGCCACTAAAGTACTAATAATTGAAAGATAGACTATAACAAATATTGGATATTAAACACTTCAAAAACAATGTGACGTAGAGAATAATCAAGGAATCATACATTTGTGGAAACATGGAGTTAACATTAAATTTCAAAATGCTTCTGCTCTCAGTAATGAGTAATATGCCGATTGCCGCATATGGTCAAAATTTCAGCAGATAAGGAAATGAACGAGTCTGCATGCAACAAGGCGTAAATACATCGTGTGGTGCTACTTCATAGAATACAATGCTAGAATCAACATCGGACCATACATCGCAAATGTAAAAGACAATACAATGCAGAGATCAACATCAGACCATACATTTGTCGAATAACACTGAATTACATTAAACTTGTAATAGATTGTGGTCTCTATAGTGTTCGAAAGAATTGCAATCATAGTGGAAACTTCAGAAGAAAATGCGCCTAAGAAGAAGAACAAAAATATACACTAAATTCATAAAACCACTCCCAAGGCATCAGCTTCGGCGACCTCGTTTTATATCCACGAATGGGCATAATTCGCACGATTTAATCACAAAGCTGTCCGCAAAGAAACAGATTACCCGGGGGAATTCGTCTCACTGGCTGGAAAATTATTGGTGACTGTACAATAAATACTTCTACCACACAATCTGAGAAGGTAGAATTCATTCGTGTGCACTATCTTCCAGCTTCAATCAAACACCAAAGAATCTTGGACAAGAAAGAACCCCTAAAAGAATGGTGTCCAAAATCCAAAGAATATGCCCCAGAAAATATAACAAACTTGTTCCAATATGTGAAACTTTCCATAAAACTAAATGTCATCTGCAGGTATTTGACTGTGAGCTCCAACTTTCTAGTAGTTTATTTATGGACTCGACAATCTTTTTTACCTGAGTTCCCGGTTTCACAACATTGACGTTGCCCCAGCTTGAACATGGATCCATCAACCAGGCTCTTTGCCCTTTGCACCAAGACCCAGGCGTGGCACGATTACGACTCCTTTTGAGGATATTTTTATCAATCATTTCTAGGACAGTTCCATCTTTTTCGAACTGGCGAGCGAAAGCTGCACCACTATTGATCATTGCCTCGTAGTTCGAGGTGTTGAGGAAACGGGGCTCCATTTTAGGTGGGTCGTCCCAAATGAAATATCTCAAGTCGGCATTGACTGTTGTGTTTTTGAATTCGTGTGAGTTGCAAATGACTGAATGGAAATAGACTTCTTGGGGCAAAACAACGTTGGTGGAGTACATTAGAAGGATTCGTGGAAGATTTTCATAGCCAAAAGTGCAGAACTCGAGGAACGATCGACTTAGGATAACCCATGGTGAACCTGGATATATAACTAATAAATAATTGGACAACAAGTATTTTAAGAGAATTATATTCACATCCCTGGAATTTCTAAAACTTGAACAACTATAAAAACACTTTTGCAACTACAAGAGCATTACCGATATACTCTCCAAAATCTTAATAGTGATAAAGGAAAAATTATTACATAAAGCCGTTGCATGATGACGTGGTGCAGCAAATGGTTGAGATTAAGAGTATTTCCTAAATTATAGGGCAGTAACTTCCTTACACCCATCCCACCCATGCATTTACACTAATAACCGAATTTGTTGCACCACCTCATCGTGCTGCAGCTGCACCTAATAATCTCTCGCGATGAAGACACCAATAAAGTATGAAAAAACATTAGTAAAGTTTTTTATAACTTCATGGATCTTGCAATCATTCAACCTCATGAGAAGCGAGTTTTCTGTAATTAGGCCATACCACAAGGGGTGTGGATATATAATTCCTAAATTATAATATTGAATATATCTTACCTGTGAAAACCCTAAAAGCATCAGGCATTGGTCGCTTTTCAGTTGCGTGAAAGATTTGAGTTCTCCGGGCCAAGTAAATACCTGAGTCTACTACAATAGGCTCGAGTCTTTGACCCCTGAAATGACATTAGATAGAGATAATTAGTCACCGCACTAGAAATTCACTGCACATTGATGAATCGTAGGCAGTGACGATTTTGCCTACTCTTTCCAGCCGAGGTCACTAGTGTGATCGATGAAGTTCAGGTCTCTAGGGACTGAAGAGAATGCATGGGACAAATCTGAAAGAATTAGAGCGAAAAAAGGTGAATCAGATAATGGAAGCCAAGCCAAATCCATATGACGAATCACAACTAAAGACATTAGTATTAGTTGGCAAGACAACTTGACATCAAGAAAAAAAATATAAGGTTCTATAACCCCTGCTTCATATTCTCAAGAAAATCAATATTTTACATCAATGTTTTCACAACATTCCTAGCATATGCAGCTTTCAGGGGTAATGAGCCTGCCATCAATTTCTCTAATGCATGCAATCTTGACCTGACCTCAAAAATCTAGCATACATATTTTCAGAAATAGGCTAGAGTAGAATTATCAGTCATTTCTTAAGGAGATGAATTTCAATAAATTCAAATTATGAGTAATACTAGAACTAAGCATAGGTCAGATCTATATTGTTATTGACAGAAATACATGATCAGTCGTTAAAAGAATGATGGTGAAATACCTTTTCATTATTTTGTATGTTATGTCCTAATTTCACATTCTTCTGCACAAACTATTGAATAAGTTAGCTGCAATGTGCACTACTGTAACAGTAATCTTTTTCTAAAATATTATTTGTTTAAAACAACAAAATATCATCAGATTCATCATTCTGTCTATTTTAGAAGCCATTTTATTCTAATCCTGGTATTAGAAACATTAACTATGGAACTTTACCAAAAAGTTCATTTCCCTATCTACATTCAAACAGTATAATGTGCTTCAGGATTCTAACCACCATTACACAAGGGATGTAATCAATATCAAGAGGTAGATGATAGATAACTCCTGGCCCGCCGCCCACAGAAAGGAAAAACGACTAATATGAACTATGATCAGAGAAGAGTAGGCATAATTGCTCCCTGAACCAAAAGAATCCAAATATATGTCATAGCAGCCAATAGAACAAGTTCAAAGAAGCAAAATAAGATGGAAGCCACAAAGAACTAGCTATGACCACAGAGGTACGGCTTTTCTTTTAACCCAGTTAAGGAATCAAACTTGCACTGAGGTAAAATTAGCCGACGAACCAGCAAGGTGCCATCAATGGGCTACATAGAGAAACCAGATAAGCTATCATTTTTTATCATGGGGCATTTGGGAACCTTAACTATCTCCTCACAATCTGATTCAACAAACAGAAAAGTGGGGATAATGAGAACATGTTATATCCATGAGACTTTTTATATGGGCAGAACGTCACCTGCTAGTTGTCCTATTGTAATTAGGTTATCAGGAAAATGCAATTAATCTGGACATCTGTAACAATAGAGAAAGTTGTTCATAAAACGAAACTTCAGCTAGTTTGTTATATCCATGATAAACTGGGAGAACAGTGATGCGGAATTTCACCATGATAAACCGAGAGAACAATGGTGCAGAGTTTCACCACTCAAACACTCTAAAGAATTACTTGCCAAAACAATAACCTAGAAGTATTCAGCTGGTGGCATGATGAAGGTTAACTTCACAACCAATACAGATGCAATTTTAAAGTTTAGAAAGTTAACAGAAATTAGCAGTTGCAGATGGAGATTTCAATCTAATGACGATTCATTAATGCAATCGGCAATCAACCAAGATTTAGTAGGACGTATTCGAAAACCCCAGGAAAAAAGATAAGTGTTTTTTGTGCGCAACTAAAAAGGGCCCCACTATTGCTCGTAGAATAAAGACCAAATACAAAATTAATCAAGCTTCCAATCATAAATAACTAGAGAAAACAGAACCAGAACAAGCAAGCAACAACTTACCATCTTGTGTAATCAATGGATAATCCATTGCGCTAAGAGTAACAAACCAATCCCACCCTCTATCAACCTTCAGCAGAATTGCGACTGCTCTTAAAATGGAAGCAATATTTGTGGAACCCATATAAGTATTTGGATCAGCCTTCCCTATCACATCCACATTCTCAAAAGCCCGAATTGCAGGTACAGACTTTATCATTGCTCCCAACCTGACCCTCTCATCATCACCACCGTCGGCAGAAATATGCAGTAAATACCTATTCCGAGGATGGTAAACTGCTAGCAGTAATCTAAATATCCGCTCTCTATCTCCATTCCTGCCCGAGATATAGTATGCGAAGGCTGGGGGATGTCCCCGACCGTGATGCACTGTCGAAACGAAAGGCCTGTGGGAAGGTAACGCATAGTAGGAGAAGGAACAGAAGCCCGAAATAAATGATAAGAGTATGAGAACTGTGATGAAAGTCCCAGAAAATAGGGTGAAGAGCCATTTCTTTTCAGCTCCCATTCAGATTCTTGATGCAACCTGGTCACAGAAAGAAAAGTAAAAAAACTACTGGACGAGATAAAGTTTCGGACAAGATGATATATAACGGAAGCTACATATAAGATTCTGAAATGAAATTGATATTCCAGAGACCTCTATCAAAAATATGTCAAGAACCACTTACTAAAATAAAGTGCCAGTGGTGCTTTTTTTTTTTTTTTTTCCTTTGTGGGATTTAGATTTAATCTCATGGGATTACAGTCAGCATCAGAATAACGAGGGAGCAAGGAGTAAGATTCAGCGGGAAAGTGACATTGGACAGCAAGAGAACAGTGAGTTTAAATGGAACATACCTTTCTTGGTAATAGGATTCACTGTTTGTTGCTTGTTTTAACAAATTTGGTCATTTAAGATTTATTAGGCTTCATGAAGTTAAATTATAGATCACAACCGCATTACCAGACAGTATTTCCATATTATCCTCTTGCACTCTTTATAGGAGCTCGTAGGGACCAAAGTCGTTAGTATAACCACAAGATAAGAAAAAGGATGTAGCGTCCTGATAAGTTCATTACAACGTTACTACGACTTGTGTCAATGAAGACCTGAACTCTCAAATTCATAAATTATTTAGGGTGGTTGAGTAGAGGATGAAAGACGGTTTTTTTTTTCCTCGAATCGCTTCATTTATTTTCAGTTGCATGCACACTTCAAATCAAATTGTTGATCAAACAAACAAAGGATTAGAGGAAATCATAACTGAAACATTACTCTAGAGATTGTCTTAATCATAATTACTGAAGCTTCAATATAATAAGCAGTTCTAGCCTGGGACAGAATGCAGCGAGTATGATCACTTTAAATCAATGAGTAACAAGTTACAGATGATACGAGCTAAATGTACAACTTGAACATGTATATATATATTAACAAAAATAAATCAGATAACCTAAATAAATCGTCAATAACTCATAATTTTACACGCGAGTATATCGAAAGTTGACAATTTCGCAATTATGACAGTGAATTTCAACAAGATGTAGTCTCGAATCAGTAGTTAGTAAGCAGCTTCAAACCTGGATTTGAGCAGAAAGATGAAATTACAGTCCAAAAAGAAGCGTGGGATTATTATGATCTTGTGAATTAGGGCTTGGATCTGATGACCTGTACAATCAAACTTTATTTCCCAATTTTGTTTGTTTGGATGTGATTTTTCTTCAGCACCGACTAAGTTCAGACTCGCACTTCTCTATTTCTTTTTTATATTTTGAATTATAGTTTTTGATGGTTACTTAGTTAGATTTAGATATCTGTGAAATTTTGCTATTAATAGGAATAAGATTCTAGTAGTGGCTAATTTCCTTCTCGAGCTGATTGCATTCTTAACTTTAGTTTAAATTTGTAGATGTACAGTTATATAGTATGCAATAAGCCCGAAATAAGCAACAAACTCGATGCAATTCTGGTGCTAATTTGTTTGTACCTTAACTTAATGTTTGTTACATGTGGGACATGGATAATAATTCATTAACTTGAGCAAATTTCAAATGAGTTAATAGATAATGAAGGTAATAACACAATGAACTTCCAATTTGTCAAGCCATGAGATGTTGGTCTCAAAATCGAAGGATAGTGATGCGAATTGTATCTTAGGAGACTAAAATTGATCATCGATCCTAACAGAAATAATAAAGATTAAATATTGTTATTGAAAGTAAAGACATCAAGACATCAAGACAAGCTTTTAATTCTAATTTGCAATTTGCAAAAAAAAAAAAAAAAAAAAAAAAGGTGATTGATATTTGTAACTAAGTATAGTTTAAGAGACTTTTACTATTTGACGTTTGAGAACTTTTTTCTATTTTATTAGATTTCTCTGACAAAAACCTATTCACCACGTGACAAAGTAGAAAATTATTATCTTTTATAGGCATGGAGTATATAAATACAACAATAACTAATAACATTCCCATAATCTCAAGCTTTCATACATATATAGAGTATGCAAGAAAACTTAATACCCATAAAATGCGATACATCGCACGTTCTCTACGACATAGTGAAGAGCAGATCATCCACATCCACATCTTGTGGATTCTCAAAAGCTGTAAAATGCTTCTTAATTAAGAAGCAGCTTCTGCCCTGTCGTCTAACTGACCAAACTTGTCGTAAACAATAGCCATCAAGTAGAAAGCTTCCGCTGCCAATTCTTGATACTGTGCCAAAGCTAAGCCGTGTTAGCAGTAGTCGATATCAACAGATTAGTGAAACAAGTGGAGCCTCGTGCCGTTATTTTTTCCAAATAATAAAGAGGAATAGAGAGAACTACAAATAGCTCTCCTATAATTGAAACAATTCTCAGATTTCTAATTCCATGTTAGAACTAAATTATAATTCTAAATGCCCCAAGAAAGAGTTCCTTCGCTCCCATATTTCGACAACCAACACATATTTAGCCAATACAAATATGCAGAAAAACTGATATGCCAAGTCGAGAGATGAACAAACCTCCAACAGTTGAAGTTCTTCTTAAGCTTGTCTTGAAGGATCCAGAACCATCTCTGTGTTATCTGAAACTATTGAAAGAAAAGTGATGAAGATGCACGTGTTAAATGCCTTACTAATTGAACCAAGAAATGAATTTTAATGGGTAATAGAGATTAATAGTATTTCTTACCAGAAAAGCTTGAGTCTGCTAAGTAGCATTTTGCTTCTGTGATGAATGCTCGAGCCTGGAGAACCAAACCGCGATGACCAACAAGTATTAAGAAAGAACCATGTAGAAGCGCTAGTTCTTTTTTTGCATGATTTGATCTGAGAGAGAGCTATAGTTAAGACGGTGCTAGTGTAGCGGAGGCTTTAAGAAGATCCACATTGAATGTCTGACAAAAGGAAAGACTGGCCCAAGCATATGGAATTCCTAAAACAGCATTTCCCGACTTCTAAAAAATGGTAGCAGAAACGGAATTTGAGCAAAAGAAATGTGGTATACGAAAGGCAAAATTAAAATACCATTAGAGACAATAAATAGGCTTAATATTATGACCAGTGCGACAGATATATGATGGAATTGTCCAGCATCGCTTAGGAACTATTATAGGCAATACTATTTTAGAGAATATTCCCCTCTCCCTTTAATTTAAGACCCTTTAAAGAAATCATTATACTACCTAAGGAATCAGAATATCGTCATGTTTTACACGAGCATACAAGAAAGTTAATAAAAGCAAGCTAATACCATCAAGTTATAAATACCTTGTGTATGCAAGCAAGAGAAGTACGGTTGCGTTTTTAACTTGCATGTTGAACTTAAAACACGTGCAGAAGAGAGAATGTGCAACACCTGCAGCCTGCAAGAACCAAAGAGAATCAAGTGAATTGGTAAATACAGATGAATACCCAAAAGTGGCTGATTACTGAAACAGCAGAAAAGATGAAATACGCGTCAACAAAATTAAGCAGAATTTTTTATGTTTTTTCTCTTAAATGGGGGAGGGGGGCAGTGCTTGCTATTACCTCCAAGAATCCACAAAGCACGTGGCATAAACCAGTGCATTCACTCGAGCTAGGGGAGAACTGAACAAGAAAGATGCATATCAGAAACTTTCTAATAGTCAAGACCAACATATCCCACAATATAAAGAATGCGGGTTACTGTTGCAACAATTTATTTGATGGAGTGCCAATGGACGTTAGGCTTATGGCATTGCATTTTTCCTTAAATCAGACAAGATGGTTAAAGTAAAGAGCAAAGTGGTTTAATATTATTTTGATTTCAAGAAAGTAAATTTCTATCAATTAAACAGGAGATAAATTATAAAACTAATAACCTTCTGTCCACTGAAATTAAAGAAAAAATGAGATTGAGAACCTACTCAACTATGGTCTGTATATGATGTGTCTATTACTGCATCTACACAACACCAGGCACCCAGCGAAAAGATTCACGCACCACAAGACACGTGATATTTAGAAAAAGATGATAACACATACAGCAAAAAAATTAAAAAGGGTTGCTCACTTTAAACTTTGATATGAAAAATGCTCCAATGATATAGCTATCCAACAATGAGTTCACCAATAAAGCATGCCACAAAAAGGAATGTGTCTTCCCTTCTAACGTTTTTGCAGAATCCAAAACACAAAGAATTCTCTAGCAGGAAAAATACAAGGTTCATCATTCTCGTAAAAAGTTGATTTCACCAACACCCACAAGCATTATGGATTTATGGTATATGCTTCACTCCTACATGATGAACGAAGCTCGTACTGAACTCGATTTCTGAAATACACCTTGACGCAATGGAAATAGATGACAAACTAATGGAAGATATATGCTAAGTTCTATCTCCAGGTTACTTTGCTCAGTGATAATCAATCTAATTCCTACAAAAGGCATGAGAAGCCAGAGAATACATCGCATACCTTAAGAGTACTTGATGGTCCAGAGACAATATCCCAGGTTTGATTGTTCTATGAAGGGGATTCACAGTGAGTTGAGTGTATCTCTCCACGGCATCAATAGGAGCCAAAGTTGAAGGTAGCTGGTAGAATACAAATATATATGGAATCACATAAAAAACCCCAGACAACTCTTGAACTCTAAATGGATTTAGTGGTCACCCCCAATCCATGGTGACGCAACAATACATAACTATAGGCAATACCTGTCGCTTTTAACTTTGCTGTGAAAGAGCAGTATAACAATCTGTAAGCTCAGAAATGATACTACTTGAAATTCGAGGACGGATTCTTTCCCCATCTGGGCCCATCATCTCCAGCACCTGCAAAAAAATGGAAAGGAAAAAAATATATTCATCTTGCAAATGCACCAGACTTCGAGTGAACTAAATGTTTCAAGATTCAAGAACCTCTTTTTCCATTGCTTGAAGGAGCTGCATGGTCAGCAGTTTGTGCTGCCACTGACATGGGTATTTGTCATGATAGTAACACTCGTGCCACGTCCCGTTCCTTCTTCAGCCTCGCAATGACTCGGCAAGCTGCATCATGCTGCAAGGAGAAGAAATTTTAGTAACCACAGAACCAGCATACCAAATAATAAAAGATCAAAACTCCTCAAGCATCTCAATAACTTGGTGCATACCTGATACAAGGCATCACTGATCTCTGGCCTGGCAGTATGTAGTTGTTGCTCCAATGCAAAAACCGATAGCATGAGACAATCCCGTTTCTAGTTTTAAGGATAGAACTTCGTAAAAGAACAGAAGCAACTGAAGAATTCAAGGAATTTACCTACCCAAATCTGATAAGAAAACAGAGCTTATAGGGGAAAAAGGAGACATGCAGTATTATCTAAGATATTGGTTTTCCGGTAATAAATAGCACGAACACTAGTAATATGTTACTCCAAAAGTTTCCTTCATTGCAAACTCGCAGGTCCTCTGGATAGAAGATTAAGCTAGCAAACAAAATCCACTGGTGACTCGGGTAATTCAAATAGAATGGTCTATCATTCAACTGCGGTTTCGAACAAAAGACAAGCATGGTAAGAAACTGAAATTACCCTGTGTTAAATTACACACCTGCACATCAAAGGTGAGGCAGAAAAAACTTGAGAAACTACTTTTGAGATCTCCACCTTTTCATATACTAAACATTGAAACATGTTGTATAAGTTTTAAGCAAATGGTTATTTTACTCCTAATAAATGGCAATCTATTTCAACTGCACAAACTCTAGCGGTTTCAGAATGTAGATAGAAAACAAATTGAAACATACACACACACACATATATCTTTTTCTTCACTCATGTTTAGTTGCAGAGAAATACAAAGCCAAAGCAATGAAGTACCTTTTTTTTAAAATCTCAGATGATATTTCCAACTCCATTTTGTTCGTTCTAGAAAACTTTGCATAACCCTCCGGAGGACAGATGAGATTTATCCTCTTCACTTTTCTTTCACATCTCTGAATTCAATTCAATGAATGTTTAAGGGTCAGCGTCTTGATCAAAAATATATATATTCAAGGCTTCCCAAGAAGTTTTTAACATTTACTAAGTTACAAATAGAATTAAAGAAAAACTTTTAGATATGTAATCATCAGACAAAAAATAATCGAGGTACTATTAGCCAAAAAGAGAGGGGAGAAAAATAGGATAAGTGCTTAAACAAATTACAAAGAAGGTATCTGCTCATTGAAAGTAATATAGCCGTGGTTTCTGCAATTTACTCAAGAAACAGTAATCAATTTGCCTATTCTAGGGAATCGAGCCCACTTCGTAGTTGTAGAAAAGAATCGATAGTCACATTATCTATAATAGGAAGCTAGTATACACTGTCAGACCTACCTTGCTTGCTTGAAACTACAAGTGATGGATTCAATGGCTGAGTCCTAATTTCAGTTTTCGACTCTCCATGACCTACAATACAAAGCTCTGCAAATATTAGAATTAGATGGGGTAAAGTATAAATTATACAATAAACCAAACAAAATTCTATATGCGAAACCTGTATCCCCCTCCCGCACCCGATTCCAAGCAAACACCCCAGGTATAAGAACTAAAGAAAGGAAACTGTAGCATCCATCAATATATTATTAAAAGAACAAATAAAAAATGCTTTTCATAATCAAAATGTTCTTTACTATCATCTTTCTAGATACTATATTTCAAAGCTATGGATACCAAATGCTGTTATTGTAGAAATGCACATGCAGAACGACAAGCAGGTGCAAACAGACATTAAATGAAGAATAGCGTTTACTCAAAAGTGTCTATTAATATGATCTCTTCCTTCTTACATTCTACATGTCCGTCTCCTAGCGCGACAAATAGTTCACAACTACGACATTTGGTGAAAAAGTATCCTGTATCACTGCCACTAAACGGAGACCCATAGACATTGCATGTCCAACTAACAGTGTAAACCAATGTATGATTGCAATACAGCATCTAGGCATTGATACACATTCAACAAATGTTACACTGAACGAAGTAAATAGATACATTCTGAACATAACAGTAAAAAAACGGAAAATTTAGGGTTGAGATTACGCAAAAGCCAGAAGTTGTTGATATACAGAATTCTCAAACCCTTGTGACTGGACCAAACATATCGATTAAAAAATAAATATATATATATATATATATATATATATATATATATATATATATATATATATATATATATATATTTAAAGATCGAACGAAGTGATGTCAATGGAATTTAACAATCAAGAAAACACAAACAAGATAACGGAAGAATTGAATTAGACGGCGGCGATAGATTAGATAAACAAGAATAATTAGAGATTGATAGCAAATTTCAATCGAAGATATATATATATATATATATATATATATATATATATATATATATATATATATATATATAGTGATGAATTAATTGAAGAATACATAAACAATGACAATTTAAATTAAAGATTGAACACGAATTTCAATAAAGATAGTGATGAATTACGGAACAAATTTATACCTAATCAGCATCGGCAATTGAGACGGCGATCGGCGATTTTGCGCGGGTTTTTGCATTTTAATCTGTTTTACGGGCCGGGTTGGCCGTTAATATTATTTAGGTTACATGCTTAAAGCCCACGCCACGCGGTATTGGGCCGACCTTAAATACTGGGAATGCTTACAGCCCACGCAACGCGCTTTTGGGATTCTCTCCTCTCTCTCTTACAATTTTAAATACTTGGGCCTTCAACTCTGATGGGCCTTTTACTAAAAGTCCCCAATTATGTTTTCTTTTTACAGAAAAAAAAAATATATATTAATTATTAGAAAAAAAGGCAATTCACTAAAATAAATAAATTATTTCAACAATTCTCATAGAACACCCCGTTGTCATAACGAAAGAGAGAGTTTTGTTGTTCTCAACTCTTTAAAAAAGAAAATAATAATAATCTAATCATCAACAACTTTCCAATTTTGTAAAGTTCACTCTCCAAAATTTCATGAAAAAAATACTCATTCTCAACTTTCCAATTTTGTAAGTTCGCCCTCCAAATCTTTATATTCTATGGAATACTCATTCTGAAGCAATATATAACTAGTACAACCCCACCAAATAATTATTAAATAAGTATTTTGATTAATTCATATTGTAGCTTTTTTTTTTTATATCGGCCTATACTCAAACTTCTTTTCGCAAAACCATATATAAATTTTAATCTGAATATTCTGGCATTAAATTAGTATAATAAACAAATAATATTTACCCACTCGAATGGAAGTACCATTCCTATTATTATTATTATAACAATAACTAACTAATTAAATAAATATGGACACAAATAATATGCCCACCCCGAATATAAAAATATCGATTAAGGGAGACTGATTATCAACCATCTGCAAATATATTGTCACTTGCCTAATTGATTTAATCGTTACTATTTACTTAATAAATAGTAATTTTATCCAAGTCCACCATACATATTTTTAAACGTAAAACATCTATTTCTTCGCATGGTTTAAGTATTATTGGAAATCATAATGCAGTTTTACATTCTCAAACAATTACGATTTGACCCTTATCAAGCATAAAATTCTTGTTCTTATATTTCTTAAAATAAATTTGAGGGCACTTCGTTGCATGGAATAATTCAAAAATAGCAATAATAATAACGATAATTCTGTCTTTTTATCCTAGGATGGTTGAGGATCGAAATTATAGCTTTCTTACAATTTATTTAAACTATAGCTTCCATACAAATCATTTCACTACATTCGAACTTATTTTTTATTTCTCAAACCATCAATTTAAAATTAGGCTCAATAGTTACTTCAATCCTATATAAAATAAGTGAACCGTGAAATTTTTTCTCTGTACAGTTTTACTTGATAAATGTTAAATAATCTCAATAATTAATTTCAAAGTTCTCAAACCCAATTCCATGTATAGCCGAGCCATGCTCATTTAATTGAAAACGATTAGAAAAAGAGAATATGTGTATGATTTATAGCTTCGATGCACCAAGTACATAACTCCTATGGATCTTATATGTTGTTAATCGTCATTTATTTTATTTTTTTCCTTTTAACAAAAGCATATTACCTATGTTCGATCGTCACGTCGAAGATTTTCCGGCAAAGCTTCATTGCCGGCACAAAAGTTAATTTGAGAATGATGCTATTTTTTTGAATTACATAAAGTTAATATAATAAATGTTTATGAAATATATTTGAAACTTAAAAGTTTATTATAGTCCTCTAAAGTTTCAATAGTATTACATGAACTTATTATTAAGATTCTTAAAACATTTAGAATTAAAGTTTATTATATTGATATTTGTAGGCTTACAGTATATTCGAATCAGCTCATCACAATTCCCAACACCTCATGTGGTCCCCGCCCCTCATATTTCCCTCACATTAAATGCTTCCCTCACTGCCCACTCTCCAGTAGCTTCCGTCCAATTTTCTCCAATTTCTGCAAATCAACCTTCTGTCAGGATAATACTCAACTACGACACATTTTATGAGATGTACGAATCTTATTCAATTTAATATGAAACTAAGTAAAATCAAATATAAAAATGCAGATAATTTTACTCAATAGAAACAAAAGTTTTTTAGTCATCTTTCAATATCGCATTTTATTTACAAGCATCAACTAAATGCATATATGGACGTCAATTAATTTATATTAGTCAATTTCTTTTTTTGTTTGAAAACTAATATTGCTCGCCATATATTTACTGAATGATCCATTAACTTATACGTCCCTTTAATAAAAGTTAAATCGTAAAGTTCTTTTTTTATATATATAATTAAGTTAAGTCATAAAGTTATTCATCAAAAAAACAAAAGTTAAGCCATAAAGTTGAAATTACGAGTTTTGAAAGTTATAGATGCAAAAACCAATGAAAATTGCATCTAACTGTAAAACAGAGAACCACATGTGATCACTACAGCTCCACCCCTGCGCATTATATCACCGGCCCCAACTCCACTATGTGAACCACGTCACACAAACAGACAGAATGCTAACTTGCGCACCCCTGCCTCTCTTTCATTTAACAGTAACTCTCAAGTGAGCTAAAAGAGGCTATACTTACACTATACTTACACATTTTTTTGTATCTATCTACAACTGAATACGACGTCGTCTGGCGTTTCAGAAACTTCCAAAATCCAAGCTGTCGTGCATTTTCAGTGCGAATTGTTGACTCTATTCGGATAATTTCTCTCTGTTTGTTATTTGGCATATACAGGTCTATAGATACACATTTCTGTATGTATGTATAGAGTAGGATTATGTTTGATGAGTTTTTGTTTTGATAAGCTTGATTTGCTCTGTTTTGAAGGTTCGGGTGATTAATCTGTATTTTGGGGGTGTTTTTGGAAGTAAACAAAAAATGTTTGTGTTTTCCAGGAGAAGAAGAAGGTAATGCATATCGACACCTAATTGCATTTCATTTTCGTCATTTTCGTGTGTTTGTGTGTGTGTGTGTGTGTGTGTGAGTTTATGTTTTTGTTTTTTGAAAAAAAATAAATGGTGGACGCATTTTATTCCTATCGCTTCGTGTGTACGTGTTTGTGTGTGTGTGTGTGTGTGTTTGCAGTAATTAATTTGTATTTATTTGGATCTTACTTTTATGAGTTTAGTTTGTGGTGTGTGTGTGTGTGTGTGTGTGTGTGTTAATATGTACTCATTAGGTCAAGTTGCATTTGACATACCTTTATGATTTTAGTATACCTGTGTGTTCAAAATGGAAGTTTATTAGGTCACTTATACTCACACACAAGCACATATATTGCTCTTATGATTTTATGTGTGAGTAGCTTGGGTGGTTAGTAGGTGATATGTATCTTGGGTTGTAAACTTGTATTTTATCTCTATGATTATGGAGAGAATGCATGTTTCTGTATTTATACGGAGTTTAGAATATGGATGGGAGGTATATAGAATTAGTGTGTATTGTGTGAAGTATTTAAGCATTTATTTGTTTCTTAATTTAATAGGTAATTTTCTTCATTGGATGTTGATTTGTTAACTTTTGGCCTTCACTTTTTAATTTAATGTCTCACTCACCTTAGTTGTTGACTTCTGGTGGTGTTGTTTGTCTTGTGAAAGAATGCTAAAGTCTTCATAGGCATGAATTTTGCTTTCAGTTATGCACGCTATTGAGCCGACCCTTCTTTCTGCATGTGGGTATCTGGTGTGCGTTTTTTAGTGGGGTGAAAATCGAGAAATATCGTGGTAGTGTTAAGTGACGAGTTCGTTTAGAGAGGTTTAGAGGCTTGTTCCGCTGTAATGCTTAATCTGTTATAGCAAATTTGTGAAAAAACCAATTGCCTAAAGCAGGGCAGTGAATATGTTGCTGATATAGGACTTCATTATCTAATATGTCTTTCCTTAGGATGCAAATGTCTTTTTATTGTTTTATGCTATTTGGCTTCATTTCAGTGATTTCATGCATCAAGCAAGAGAAACATTACTTATGTATTGCACAACATTTTTTATTGTACTTTGCTAGGTTAAAAGTTCAAGTCCCAGACTCTGCTCAGGGTGCGAATAGTCCAATAAGGCACACCAAACGACTTAGCAGTTCAAATGTAATGTTTAATGATATTTTCATGTAATGTCCTATTGGGGATGCGTGGCTGACAAACTCTTCTATCTTGGCAGGGTCAAGATGGCTCGGCTACAACCAATGAACCTGATGAACTCAACTTCCAGTCTTCTTCTAATGCATCTGACCTCAACAAAGGTACTTCTGGTGGCTCTGGAAACTGGAGGGCACTTTCTATCAACGGAGAGAAGCCTGCACCTCGATTCAATGTAAATTCTTTGTCCTACCTTTGAGAGAATTGTTGAAATGGAAGTTATATAAAATGTTTTGAGACTGATGAATATACTTTTAATAGCATGCAGCGGCAGTGGTTGGGAACAAAATGGTGGTAGTCGGTGGTGAGTCTGCAGAAGGGTTGCTGGAAGATGTCCAGGTATCATTTGATACCTCTCTCTCTCTCTCTCTCTCTCTCTCTCTCTCTTATTTGTGCCTTACATTGTGAAGCAAAAGGTATTGTCTAAGGTCTTCAGTTTTTTTTTAGGTACTGTGTTTCGATAGAGTTTCCTGGGCTAGGGCTTCATCCAAGCTATACCTATCGCCAACTAGTCTGCCGCTAAAAATTCCTGCATGCAAGGGTCACACTTTGGTATGGCAACATGTCCTATATGTTTGAATTTTTTTTCTTTTCTTATTTTTGCTTTGGTATGGCAACATGGTTCTTTCTGCCTGGCCTGAGTAGGTGGTTTCAGAGAAATACTTAAGCTCATTTAATAAATATCATTCTCAAATTTACTTTTTACAGTTCTTTCAACCATCCTTTTGAGCTAAATTTGGATGTACCTCATGTTATATGATACCCACTTATGATGTTCGAGATGTGATAAGTCGTTAAAGCATAGTGCTTTTGTTGGTCCCATTGATGGTTTTTGTGGTGACTTTGATAGGTTCCTTGGGGTAAAAAGGTGCTTCTTATTGGAGGGAAAACTGAACCTGTGAGTGACAGAATCTCAGGTTGAACTTTTGTTGTCTGTAGCATTTGTAGCCGCTTCCTGTAACTCTCCTTAACTTTAATGTACTTCTTTTCCTAATGTCATGCAGTTTGGTCATTTGACATGGAAGCAGAGTGCTGGTCATTCGTCGAAGCAAAGGGAGAGACTCCTGTAACTACTTACTTCTTAAGTGAATTATTTTACAAGAATTAAGTCTCCCTCAAGCTCTGGACTTAGTCTGTTTGTGAGGCTAGCGCTCGAGCTAGATGACTTATAATGTGCGAATAATTTGTTACCAACCATTTTTCTTAAATTGGCAGATGCTACTTATCACATCTTAACCCTCTTCTTAGTATTTTTATTTTCCCAACTCAATAAATAAAGGCAGCCAATGCACCTAATGCACATTGAAATATTTGTTTATTAATAATTACTCTATAGATCAGCAGAGGCAAAAAAGGTGAAAGATTAAGCAGTAATAAACCAAATTCACTTCAATGGCGTTGTTTATGTTTCCCGTAGTAGATGGATGTGTCCACTCTATTGACTATTATGTTTCACTTTTCTGGGATTTAATAGGAGAGACAAAAGCTTGATGAAGGATATTCACAAGATATAATAGATAATTTTTATGCATTCATTCATTATTGTTTCTCATGATTGTTCGGTCCATAGTTTTTATTCTTTTCGCAATAATTCCTATTTGGTTGAAGAGGGAGATATGATGAAAGTCTATTTCTTGGAAATTTGCATTTCTGAATTATTGTCTTTGGTCTGAAATATTATTGTATCCAAGGGGGTTCTAGAGATGGCAAATACTGACTAAAGGTTACACAAATGATAGGTTGCTCGTAGTGGTCATACAGTTGTCAGGGCCAACTCTGTTCTAATTTTGTTTGGAGGTGAAGATACTAAGAGGAGGAAACTCAATGATCTGCATATGTTTGATCTCAAGTCTCTAACCTGGCTTCCTCTTCATTGCACGTAAGTGTTCCTCACAAAATCAGTGTGTTAAACATTGTTCAGCTTTCTGGATGCCTCTACTCAAAACCATTTCCAGGATTCCGGTTGGTTTGCTTTCCTGGAAACCTGTACTTTCCCAATTATGTTTGGTCAAAAAGTGCATATCTTGATTCACCTGATATGTACCAAATTGTTCTCAAGGACAGGGGACCAAAACCAACTCCAAGATCAAACCATGTTGCAGCCCTTTATGATGACAAAATGCTTTTAGTTTTTGGTGGAACATCAAAATCTGGGACTCAGAATGACTTGTATTCACTTGACTTTGAGGCGGTAAACAGTTTGAAATTCTGATTATTATGTTGCAAATACACGTCAGCATGCTCCGACTTTCTAATCATGCATGATTTTGTCCTCAGATGGTATGGTCTAGAATTAAGACACGAGGTTTTCGTCCTTCACCTAGAGCTGGATGCTGCGGAGTACTTTGTGGGACAAAGTGGTATATTGCGGGTGGTGGTAGCAAGAAGAAAAGTATGTTCAAATTTAGTATTTCATGTCACCATTTTCCAGGCTTTCATCCTACTGTTACTATGTCTTTACATAACAATTTAAAATCTGTACTTGTTCATAAGCTGAGAACCTTTTCAAAAAACTGATGATACTGGAGTTGTTACTCATTTGCCTTGAATCTGTAATAGTCAATAGCTCAAAATTTGTACCTCAACTTGCAGCATAATGTCAAGAATTTTAAATTCTTCTCACTATTTCTAGCAGCCATTTCACAGTTTTGCTCTCTTACAGGACATGCGGAAACTTTGGTTTTTGATGTTTTTAAGCTTGAGTGGTCAATTGCACTTGCATCACCTCCATCATCGATAACAACCAACAAGGTAAGGTTTGTTTCAACAATATGCTCCTCCAAATATATTCCGATTCTTAATCTGAAAGTGTAGATTTAGTTTTGAGATGTCTCGTGAATGTGTTAATCATTGCAGATGGTAATCTTTGATCGAACATGAACAAGTAATAAATCTTTGTAATGAGATGCTTTATTTATTTAGACAATCTGGCTTTCAGCGATTCTTAATTTTCAGTTGAAATATTTGAACCAGCATACTGATGAACAGTCCAGAGTACACGAGCAAGCCTCTTGCTTGTTGCTTTTACGAGTCTTCATTGGAGTTACAAACTTGTTTCCTGTCATTTTGTGCCAAATTGCTCCACGTAGAGTTTGTATTTAGTGACATCAATTTTATACTTTCGTAATGTGATCACGATACCATTCCTAATATCTTTTACAAGAGGGAGAACACTGAATCTTTAATGGTTTAAGTAGCAAATATATTGATGGGTTAACGGCATACATATCATTTCGTTTTGGTAATCACAAATGTAGACCATATAAAGCGAATTCAAACAGTATTATATACGCTTTTTTTACAGGTTTGAATTTTTTTATATCTCTAACTCAACTTTGCTGCAGGGTTTTAGCCTCGTTCTTATGCAGCACAGGGAGAGGGATTTTCTTGTTGCATTCGGTGGATCCAAGAAGGATCCCTCTAACCAGGTGCAGTATAGGTGCATATTGTTTTTCTAATTGTAATTAGGTATCTATTAGTTCTTGACCTGATTTTTGTGTTTCTTCACAGGTTGAGGTACTTGCCATTGAAAAAATTGAATCTTCAATGAGTCGAAGATCAACGTTGAGTAAAGTTGCTGGAACCTTGTTGTCGGAGGATAATCCATCGTCAAAAGGATTGTCCAATCAACCAGGCAATGGATCACTCAGTGGTCATTTTGATTCTGTCTCAAAACTTAATTTAGCATCAGCGATCGAACAGCATGGATCTGGTAGAAAATCACTATCAGATTCTTTACTTTTTGACCCGAATTCTGCTCCTGGTAATGTCTCCCTTCGCAAGCAATTTTACAACGAGGAGAATGCTGATATGACATCAATAAAGAGCTCTGATGACAGGAGTTCTTTCCGGGTAAAACACAGATACTTATTGCAGTTATCCTAGTTACATATTTTCTTCGTAATGCTTCACCTGCTATAACATCTTAATATTATATTACTCTTGGCTTGTCTATAGTAAGGACTTCCTTGATTTTATTTGAGATGTCGTTGAAGCACAAAATTCCTATCTATTTCTCATGGGTTATGGTGATTAAAGTCATTATAGAGTAACTAGTTGAAAATGCAATTTCTGACTTCTAGTGTTATTAATATTCCCCATCTTACAATTTGACAATACTGGTTTTATTATATTTACTGCCCAGACAACTTTGAACAATCTTTTTAAGTCAGATTAGATAAATTATTTTCAGAGAATGGAGCAGAGTGCAAAGGCAAATGAATCACGTGTTGGAATAAGCTATGATGGAGCTAAAAATTCAGAAGAAGAAACATCTTCAGTATTTGAATCTGACAACTTGTACATTCATGACAAACAAGGAAGCAGAAGCTTGGTATCGGACAGTGATGAGGTTATATTTGAACAAACTGAAGGTAAATCAAGAATAACAGGTCCATCGGTTGTTTACCAAATTTATGAAGCAAAACTAGCCGGCCTTTTGAGAAAGAACGGCATTCTGGAAGCACAGCTGGCAGCTGCATTGTCAGATCGTGAAGCAGCAGAAAAAAATTTGTCATCCACTCTCAGAAGTAGAAATGAAGTGGAGAAAAAGTTTGCTGACGCTATGAAGGATATGGAATTGCTTAAAGAGAAGTTAGCCAGTGTTGAGTTGGCACAGGAAGAGGCGAACAGCCTCTCCAATGTTGTCCACTCTGATAATGTAAGACTCGAGCATGATGTGGCTTTCCTCAAGGCCGTTTTAGATGATACCCAAAAGGTAATATTGTTAGCTCCCATTGAAATTAGAGACAATTAGGTTTACACCCTGGAGGTTGTCTAATTACTGAAATTTCCCCCCAGTTATTGAATAATTTGAAAAACACACCTTGAAAGTCCAAAAACATGTTAGAAATAGACTCTCATGAGGTTGAATGTTGCAGAGACACGCTTTTGAGAGTTTGAAATATTACAAATGGACCCCCTTTTTTTTAGTGCTTCCAAAGCTTCACGAATGTCTCTGTAACTATTCAAACGCCAGTGGGTGATTCTATAATTGGACAAAAACACCTGAGGAAGTGTAGATATGATTTTTCCTTAAAAAATGTGCTTAACCAGCTTCAAGTCTTAGTTGCTAGTTTCATGCCTGTTTGACTGGGTTATGTTGCAGGAACTTCATTCAACTCGAGGAGTTCTTGCTGGAGAGCGAGCAAGAGCGTTCCAGCTACAGGTATTATTATCTTTTAATGATTCAAATAAGATGATTAGAAACAAACAAATTACATATGCTAAAGTTGCTCAATGATTCTATGCAAGTGAGTACAATAAAACACCAAAGCAATTCCAGTGAATTTTTTGATTATTTCCCTGCTCCAAGGTCTGCCTGGCTCTCAATACTTGTTGCGGTAAATGCATGTTGCCCAACCTCTAGCTGTTGGCCAGTGATAATCTGCTGCTATGAATGAGTTACCAGTTTTCACTCGACTAAACTCAATGTGAATAACTACATTTGCACCCCTGAAGTAAACATTATACATATATTACCTAACTTTTCACGCTTTTAAAGCTTTAGGGGCTTTGTGATTACTCAAACCTTAGGGAGAGTTTTTTGTAATTAGACCAAATCTCATCAGGTGTAGTTTTAATCATCCCAATTTAATATGCAAGAACATGAATGCGTTTATTCTGGATTTTGGACCTTGAATAATCCATACTTGCGACAGGGTTTCATTCCTAATGGAAAAAAAACATAAGATCTGTTCTTTTTCCTCATTCATTCTTCTATTATGAGTTATGACACCCCGAATTTATAGTTGCTGGAAATGTTATACTTCTTCAGTAGTGATGGCCCCATGCCGACATTATCTTTGAGAGTTAAAGGTTTCCTGAATGCATAAGTGAATTGAATGAACATTTGTTACTATTTTGCAACAAATTACGTTATGCTGTATCAGATTTTGTTCGATTGATTGCCAATTCACCATTTTCTTACTTGAGATCGTCTTCTGTCTTCATGTATCGTTTCGTCAAATGCCATTGTATCCCACTGATTTGCAGGTTGAAGTTTTCCATCTGAAACAGAGATTACAGTCTTTGGAGACTCGAACACCAACACCTAGGAAACCATTCCACGTTTAGTATGTAATTATTCTCGTGTCCCATGTTTAATATGATGCCAAGTGTGAGTATTCTCAACAGTGTATATATATACTTACCCAGGTGCAAATCCCTTAATTTTTGGACCTTTTACTCTTGTTGAAATCTTAATTCTTTTCATTTACGGTGAAATCAATTTTTTGAGTAATTTTTCTGAATAGTACACAAGTTTATGATGGCGAGAATTACATTTGCACCTCTTAGGCTTGATCTACTTACAATAACTTCTCATATTTGTGTTTTATTCATCTTTCCTCTATGCTTTTGCTACGTCAAATTTCCACCAAATATGGCAGAATAACTCCGTGAAATTAAATTGTAGATCCAGATCAACAAAGACGAAACATGCGAATTCTTTCCTTAAAACATATTTTTAATTCAATTTAAGTTTCAAAAGTAATTCACCCATTGAAAAAGGGAAAAAGAGGAGACCTTTAAAAACACTTTTAATTCATTAGCTGGTATTGTGTCACAAATAATTTAGAAGCTTTAATTTAAGTTATTTTATTTTAAAAATTATTACTCTAAGGTAAAATTTAGGTTCATAACAGCTTTAAAATTGTGGAGACTTTTAGCTTGACAAAAATTTATAATTGCAAAACTAGATTTGCAAACAACGTAAAAGTATTTATTTTAAATAAAAAGTAGAGTTTACATTTTTTTCAGAGTTTGACAACACGATCTAAGGCATATGTAGTAACTTGGCAACTAATACAAAATATTCATCAAAGTTTCATTTTCACAGTATATTTAGGTGAGATAAATATTAAAAACATGTTTCGAGATCTTTTCGAGAAATTTATAAAAATAGTTGTTGTTGTAATATAAGTAAAAAAAAATACTTAGATCTTTAGTTTTCATAAACTCAAAAAGAAATTTTGATCCCATCGCACTTAAAATTATAGGGGGCAGGGAGGGGTGGAGGGAAGGCGCAAGTCTAAAACTTAATGAGGCTTGGTTGCAGGATTTAGAAGATATTAGAGATAAAAGTTTAACTCTTAAAAAGTTATGTACCACAACTCCAATTATCCTCTCCCTTCTCTCTCTCCCTCCAAAAAATCTTCATCCTCACTTTTTCACAGCAAAAATAGAATTAAAAGATCTCTCTCTCTCTTTTTTTATGGCGTTTTCCTCTGTATTCTCAGCTCCCACTTTACATTTCAAGCCACTTTCCTCTTCGCGACCAAAACCCAATTCAAAACAAAACCGTACCTCCACAAAAAACTCGAAACCCCGGAAGCTGAAATCCCGAAACTACCCTCCGCCGTCATCACTAGAAGGTGGAAATGCCACCACCTTCACCCGTTTACCCCCCAAAGATGACTTCTTTTCCGGTGATTTAGCTTCACAGGCATTTGCTGAAGTTGTCAGGCTCTCTGATGCTACACAGAAGTCTAGTGAAGCCAGGGAATTCGATCGAAAACTCGGAAAAAGTTATGATTTTGGTTCAAGAAATGGAGCTAGTGTGGGAAATTCTGAGGTGGGTGTTGAGGGTTTTGAGGTTGAGAATGATGAGAAAATGGGATTTGATTACGAAAGATTTGAACTTTACGAAGTGGGTTCCGACGATGAGTACGATGGTGAAGATTTTGATGGAGAAGAGGATGACATTGCCATTGGGAGTGAAGGAGACGAAGAAGACGAGGAAATTAAGGAGAAAGAGAAAGGGGTACCTGCGGTAATGAGGTGTTTTGATAGGGCGAAGATATGTGTTAAAGCCGGAGATGGAGGGAATGGGGCTATGGCTTTCAGAAGGGAGAAGTTTATTCCATTTGGGGGGCCGTCGGGTGGGGATGGTGGGAGGGGTGGACATGTGTATGTGGAGGTCGATGGGGCAATGAATTCTTTGTTGCCATTTAGGAAGAGTGTGCATTTTCGGGCGGGGAGGGGAAGTCATGGGCAGGGGCAGGAGAAACACGGGGCAAAGGGTAAGGATGTGGTGATTAAGGTGCCACCAGGGACAGTTGTGAGGGAAAGTGGTGGAGATGTTTTGCTTGAGTTGTTGCATAAAGGGCAGAGGGGATTGTTGTTGCCGGGAGGGAGAGGTGGGAGGGGGAACGCATCTTTTAAATCAAATACGAATAGGGTGCCTAAGATTGCAGAGAATGGAGAAGAAGGAACTGAAATGTGAGTGTCTATGATTTATTGAATTGTTTCATTAGAGTATGTTTAACATTTCTATGTTTTATGGGTGTGCTAGTTTATTTATGTATGCTTTATCTGGGTAATGGAGGAGTAGAGTTTTGAGCTTGTTTTTTCATTTTTATTTAGGAAATACATGATATTGAATTTAAGATACTTTTGTTTCAATTCGCTAACAGACTATTTTGTTACGAGATTCATTTGACATGCTACCTGCCATCAGACAATTATCTTTTTTTCTTTTTGATGCTGCCTCTACCAATATGATTTCTTATGGTGTGTATATTTTCAAACAGTAAAGGAGCCTTTGCTGTTAAGCAAAGCCACCATGGTCTCTTCACCTTTGCCTTTTGCATTGCAGCATCTCGTTAATTTAACCATGTATAAGATATTCTTTGGAATCTGAAGTTCATGCTGTATATTAGTTAATGTGTACCTATCTCCATCCCCCTTGAGTTCACCATAAGCACAATAATATTAAAGAATTATCACATATATGCTGTTCAGAATTACCAAACTTCCTTTAAGTTTTGAATTATCACAGACACACTTCCAGAAACTTTAAAACATGAAAAATAGGAATCTGTTCATACTTATTTCAAACTTCAGACGGTGTTCTCTATAATTATTCAAAAGTATGGGAGGCATCTATAATTAGATCAAACCCGAAGAGGTGTAATGTAACTGTCCCGAACTTCCATACGCTAAAACAGGTTATGATGATGAATCCAAAAATGTTATGACCTTCTAACTACTGCTCTACCTCGTATGGGTACTAACTTGGGCTATAATAAAGCATTCTTCTTATGTTATAAATGATGACGTCTTGACCAGGTGGTTAGAATTGGAGCTGAAATTAGTTGCAGATGTTGGGATTATTGGAGCTCCAAATGCTGGGAAAAGCACATTTCTGAGTGTCATTAGTGCTGCACAGCCTGCTATTGCTAGCTATCCCTTTACTACTTTGCTTCCGAATCTCGGCGTTGTTTCATTTGATTACGATGCTACAATGGTTGTCGCTGATTTGCCTGGACTTCTTGAAGGAGCACACCGAGGTTTCGGCTTAGGACATGAGTTTCTTCGGCACACAGAAAGATGTTCTGTACTGGTACAGTCTGTCACAATTGCTAATTTGTTCTCGTGGTCTATTTTTTTTTTAATAAAAGAATTTCAGGGTCTAATTTATAATATGTTGACCTGGAGAGTTAGGTGCATATAGTTGATGGTTCGTCTCAGCAGCCCGAATATGAGTTTGATGCTATTCGCCTTGAGCTGGAGATGTTCAACCCTGAACTTTCCATAAAGCCATATATAGTGGCGTTTAACAAAATGGATCTACCTGAGGCATCTGAGAAATGGCAGTCGTTCAAAGAAGGATTACAAGCACGTGGGATAGAACCTTTTTGTATGAGTGCAGCTACTACAGACGGTACAAAGGAGGTTATAAGTTCTGCTTACGAGCTTGTACAGAAAAACACAGCGAATAAGGAAGAAGGTTTGAAGCTTTTTGCTATTTCTTTTGAAAGTTAACTATTGTTTTACGTAGTGTATATGCTAGTACCTAGATATGCACATCACATTCTTGCCAACTTGTCCTCCATTATTCAAATGATTTGCCAAAGTAGTTGAGGCGTGCGTGAAATGATTCTCTTTCTGGCTACCGTATGACCAGTTGGTTTATACTTTATAGAGGCCACGTCTCAAGACAAAGTTCATGAAATTTTTTGCGAAAACTATAGGGAATCATTTTACTTGAACAAGAATATTTAACATGCAACCTCTTTTTCTCTCTTTATTAAATGATTTTCTGACCTTATTTCTTAATATTTGATCTTACTCTAGATACGATGGATTCAGTGAATTTAAACTATGTGGCTGATATGATGAAGAAGAAGCGAGCTGCTCCTATAAATGAGTTTGATATCTCACGAGACCAGAGAACCAATACATGGCATGTTGAGGGAGCTGGTTTGCAACGTTTTGTCCAGATGACCAATTGGAGGTGTAAACTCTTTTACGGTTACTTAAACCTTATATGTTCTATTTGTCATGTCATCTCAAAATATTACTGTACCTTTATCAAATTCGTCGGAGATAGTAGGAGTTATCATATATTTCAGATTCATGGAATTTTTGTTAGGGAATATCACATTACACTCCCTAATGTTTGGTCTGATTATAGAAATCTCCCTTACTGTTTGAAAAGTAGGAACCCGCATTAGAGATGAGCTCCCTTGAGGTCTGAATAATTAGAAAGACATCTCTTGAAGATTGAATAACATGGAGATAGCCCCCTCTATTTTTACATATTTTGTGTATTTCGGGGTTGTATTTCTGATTATTCTCATCCTAGGGGAGGTTTTGTCATTACACCAAACGTTCTAGGGGGTTTGATGTAATTACCTTATTTTTAACTGATAGACACATCAATTCTGTGTAAGTTTTATTTTGCACTGAAGATTAATTCAATGTTATTGTTGGACCATGTGATGTTATTGGTGGGGTTTGTTTTATTACTGCATAACATTTTCGAGCTGCGTTTCATCTATTATTCGTGAAAAATGTAACTTAGTATAGAACATCAATTATACTTGAAACCGGTCCTTGTTTATTGAAAATTCATTTACTTGTTTTTCTTTGGAGCAGATATAATGACTCTGATCGAAGATTTCAACATGTTTTGGAAGCATGTGGTGTGAACAAATCCCTCATAAAACTCGGCGTTAAGGAGGGTGATACTGTAGTTGTTGGAGAGGTACGTAATTTTATGTAAAAATTTCATGATGAATGCATGTTTAAGTCTTATGGCTGCAAGAGCACTAATTAAGGAAATGGATAATTGCATCTAGTGTCTAATTACAGAAACCTGCCCAAAGGTTTGAAAGTATGAATAATAATAGAAACACCCTGTAAAGCTGTAAAATACCAAAAAAATAGGTGGTCTATCTGCAACTTTTGTCAAACTTTAGATTGGGCACCTATGCAATTATTTAAACCTCAAAGGAGGTTATCTGCAAGTTTTTTTTCGACTTTCAAGGGGTCCTTCTAATCATTCAAACAACAGAAGAAGTTTCTATAATTAGACCAACCGTAAGGAAATTGTTATCATTGTCCAAAAATTTATACTCTTGACATGGGATTTTTAAGGCCATCATTGGCATTTCTTGTTTCTTTCTAGATGGAGTTGGTATGGCATGATGCTGCCGATGCTGCAGGCCCCACAAGGCGGAGAAAATCCAATAAAGAATCAGTTTAATTACTTCTATTCCCAATTTTGCATAATCTCTCATGTTCAAGTTATCATCACGGGTGCTAGTAATGGAGGTATGAATCTTAGTACTTCAATAGCAGATTAAACAATCCCTTTTCATATTCTTGTTTAGCATCGATGTGCACGAAACATTGAAATTGCTAGAAACCTCCAGCGTGCCTATTTTCTTGAGAAACATCAGATATGAGTTACAGTAGGTTTCATCTTAATGCGGGATTCTTGGAAACTAAAGACTGCTCAAGTTTCTTTAAGAATGTCACATCTCTCTTAAAATATTACTAAATGAATGTATCAAGAGTTGTCTCCTTAATTTCCTACGTGTCTGTTTTACTTGACCAACTATTAGCTGAAGGCCTGAAGCATAGCTTATTGCCTAATTGCACTTTGTTAAGATTCTGAATACAACATTCGTGCACTAATTTATGTTAATAATTCACAGTTTTATGTGTTTGATCTTTAATTTTTGCCATAAAAAACGAGGAAACAGGGTTAATTGGTTAGTCGAGTTGATTAATCTAAATTTAAAGAAGGTTTTAGTTTAATCATCGAACTGATGTAGTACTTATTCATCTTCATTCTTCATTGATTCAACTATAGAAAGATGTTAGCTTCTATACCAGCTTAAGCAGACTCCGGTGAGCTTAAAGATTCCGTCTTTCCATATTACAGAAAGAGTTCCTCATGGCTGCTATAAGCATTATTCAGAAGCTCAATTGTGTAAGTATTTTACATGAATGTGAAGTTTTTTTTTTTTTTTTTTTTTTTTCTCCTCTTCTTTCTCATTGGAAGAATCATTGCATGAATTTTCATTTGCTCTTGTGTTGCATATAGGCATTCTCATTTCCTGTTGTGATTTTTTAGCTGATTCATTTCCCTTTTCAACAGTTCTAGTACAATGGAGTGCAAATGAGCAGTGTCAGACTTTCACTGTCAAATTTGGAGAAATGAGAGAAGTTACTGTAATTATTTGTACTCAATAGCAAAAATTATTGATATAACTGTCAATTGTTTGAACTGAAATTAGTAATTATTTGGTGTAGTAACTTGTAGAAGTAACCCTTGTTTGGACTTGGTGAATGAGTATATGGGCTCGTCCAAATCGAATTGGGCTCATTCTCAAATATTTATTGGTAACTGGTTTTTAAAATCTTTAAAAGTTCATGATCTGGGGTTAGTTTTTCAATTGATTTTATCCTTTGATCCTTCAATTCACCTTGAAAGCTACCATTAAAAATCTACTAATAGAGCTTGGCACAACATATCACAATTTGAGAAGAAGAATAATAATGCTTATATTACGGGCAAGGTGCCAGAGTCATTAATTAATCTTAAAAATTTTGCAACTCCATCGAACAAAACATTTTGTATTTTGTTTTATAATTTGAAAACCCACAACCACTAATTAAGTTGCGTACTAATTCTCGAATTAGATGCACTGGTATGCAAACAATGTAAGCAATCCTATATAAGTAAATATGCGCAAACATTTATCCCTAATAATGTTAATAAGAAAGGATAATATTCATATATCACCTATAAAATATGACTTATGAGAGATTGTTAAGTTCATGGTAAGTTGTATCCATAATTGTATATGTACTAAAATTTTGTGATTACATATACACAGCTTTAAAACAATACAATTTTTACAGATTATAGATGTGATTGAAAAAATCACTGGATAGATCATAGATGGGGAGCAAATCCAACGCTTGTACCTTGTGCATGTGACATAGTACCTTCTGTCCACAATCTTTGATTTTACGTTCAAGATTCGTTTTCACTGTTTTACAATTCACAATTCCGCTGCAATATACGTACATTCAGAATTTACCTCGTATCAGAATTATATTCCCCTGCTCCGCGATTCACGTCTTCCGGTGTGACACGTATCACATCCAGTTGCACGCCGTACAACTCTCACAGTGTCCCTTGAGCCGCTAACAGCTCGACACTCGTCCATTGGGCCCACAAGATCTCGCAGCTACAGTTATTACGTGTCAATTTAGCTGCTTTTTGCATAGTAGGTGATGACGTGGCATTAAGGTTTTGTTGGGTTCAGTAACATTTGAGTTCGGGTTTGGTCACAGAATCCGGGAACGTGTTTACAGTATTGGATAGTGTGTACTGTGTGAAATCTTTCTTTATTTTATTCTTATTTTCAATTTTATTATTGTATTGTCCCTCCATAATGTATGATTTTCGTGGAACAAAATTGTAAGAATAATGACGATATTTTTATGTTGTAAAACTTTGCAAATTATGATGTTGTAACAGGGGCATATGTACCTTAAGGTTGGGGAGGGATTAATAATTTTTAAGTTTAATCTAGTAGAGCAAAAATATATGGCTCAAGTAATTATATGATGAATTACATCTACGTAAGTATGATATCATGATACTTCAATTAGTTTCCTGTGACTTCTTGTTAATATTGTGCATTGCTTGCTTAATAAGAAATTTTTAGTTGATGGAACGTAAAACTTTTACTGAGCAATATAGTCCAGGGTATTAACTATTAACTATTATTAAGTCATTAGGTCTCATAAGAAAAAGAAAAGGAAAATAGTATCCTCACAGGACTCTAAGTTGACAGTCCAATTTTATTGCTATATTAAGCGGGTAACCGGAATAAATAAGTTAATTCCAACTTCTTCAAAATTTATCTAAAACAGCTTCAACTTCTTCATAATTCAAATTATGACTTCAACCTTTTTTAATCTTTTAAAACAAAAAATTTAGAAACGTAGTGAGCATCTCTGAATTTCACATGTACTAAGTTGTTGTTCAAAAGGACTCAAAATTTTCATACAATGGCATATTTTCTCAATTTTATCTTATGAGGCGATTGTTACCTTTTTTTTTCTCTTTAATTTATTGTGGTAAAATTACAGAAGCTACTTGGTTCTATTCATAATTTGCAGATAACCTTCTCTGGAATTTAAAGCAAATACCCCTTATATTATTCAAAGATTAGAAAACAACACTACTACATTAATATTTCAATACACTAGGTCGATATTATCTATTTGTAAGCATTGTAATTTAATTATATAAATTCCAGCTATAGATTGTAATTCCAGCATTGTAATTTTATTTTTCTTTTAAAAACACTATGGATAATCAGCATTTAAATCACAACAAGGCGCATTTGCTAATTCTAAATAGACTATTGTGGATAAATATTACACTATCAATTAAAACCAACTTAAAGTCGATCTTTGTAATTTCTTATATGATAATATATACATGGTATCTCGTTTTGCTTGATATTAATTCTGGGATGTTTCTCTCTCTCTCTCTTTTTTTTTTAAAATAAAGTTAAATTCAATTACATTATATACAACTTTGGGTTTTTCTTCCCAGTTTCCCACAACGGATTGGGTCAATAAACTTGTGTGTTTATCTACTTATAGCTTTGAATTATCTAACTATGGCATTTTTATAAATTTTTTGAAATTAAAGAGGTTGGAACAAAACTTCAATAATTATAGATATCTTACCGCAATTATATAATAATAAGACTATGTGACGGTCCTTCGTCAAATCTGTGAGGCTAGCACAGCCGAAAAGAAAAAAAGTCATTAGGCCGTTACACTCCATAGAATGTCAATATCTTTTTCCCTAAATCCCGGATAGCCTTATAAATTTAGACAAAAGTGCGTGCAAATTTTTGGAGATTGTGCATAAATTCCAATATGACCACAACCAGTTTCTCTTGTCAGGACTTGGGCTTTCGTTATAGTATTTTGTATTGAGTTGTTGCTAACTCATTATTAGGCTGATTATTCGAAGTTATTTATTTGAAGTTAAAAATATTAATAGTTTAGTACTTATTCTATATTAAACGTACTTTAAGTGGGATCCCATGCTTTAAAATGGTTCTTTTAGTCCTGAACGCCTTTTCATTTATTGCCCAAATAACGTGTATAAATTTGTAATTATTGTTTTGTCATGTAATTCACAATTATGTAATATATATATATATATATATATATATATATATATATATATATATATATATATGTATACACATATTAATATAGATAATTTTTGATTATCGCCTGCATCTAAAATCCTAAGGTTTGGTAGCTTCTGCATTGTTAGAATTTTTATCGTTAATCGGCGAAGAATTATTATTTATATATTAGATAGTTTTTCCATGTTTATATACCTAAATAATAGGAGAAAGGCTCGCCTAATGATAAGATGGTGCTGAATCCTGATGACATTCATGTTATCTTTTCAAATAAAAAACCGTAGTGGAGAGGTCAAGGGTCATACCTTTTCAAACAAAAAAGAAGTCAAGGGTCATAGATTTTGCTATGTCACACTAAAAAGCATTGCAAGTTTGCAACTCTTAGAAAAATACTCCAACTAAATAGATTAAATCATATATTTTCTGATGATAAAATAATAAAAATAGTAATAATAATAATAATAATAATAATGATAATAATAACAATATATAGTAGTAGTAATCACAATAATAATGATAATAATAATAGTAATTATTATTATTATTATTAAAATAAGGCATTTCAGAGACCAGTGGCAACATTAGGAATATTGAAATCTTAAAGACAGAAAGAGGTTGACACCACTTGATTATAACATATGATTAATTATGTTGTTCCCAATGCCACTTAGGCATGTGAAAGCTTAATCAACAAATCATTAAAAAGATAAAAGATCCCTATTTGAACTCCTAATTAAATTCATTAACTTTAAGTGGCCAGGTAAGTGTTATGATCTTTATTATTTAATCCATTATGCTTTCCATGTGTTCGTGAAGTCTTTGATTTTTCTTTTTTGACTAGAGCCTTTATCAAGTCACTTTTGTACGAGAAACCGCTCCATGACTAAACATTTTGCTTTGTTTTTCCATAATTTATGGCTAAATTTCTCGAATTCATGAAGAATACTGAGCTGTAATAAAGCAAGATAGGTATAAGTAGTTGTAATAATGCTTTACAATGAGTGTTAACTTAATTGAGTGAATTTACATATTAACAATAATTGAGACTTAATATGATTGCATTGATCTTTTTGTACTCGTGATTTTTTATTTCTTTTCATTGGTCTTTCATTCTTACGTTAATTGATGTAGCTAGTCCCAAAAAAAAAAATTCTTTGCCAATTTCGTGCTATGGGTAGCTAGATATATGCAATATGTATTTACTAAGGCAAATATTTGATTCCTTATTTCTCTAGCTATATATCAATCACTTCATTCCTTATTCCGCCATATATATGTAAAATAACTTTATATTTTTGTCCTCTCGTTTTGTCTTACTATGAACTTCGAAGTGGAAGTATGAATAAGAAAATGTCAAAGAGCAAGCTATTAGTTCTTATCTAAATCAAGACTGGGGTTATATATATTTTCACAAAATTCAATTGTTGCACTATTGAATACATCGTATGTAATTAGAATTACAAGTTTTAATCCATAACAAAAGTATCTAAAAACAATATTTAACGACCCAACCTAAGGTGGGATTAATGTTGTTGGAGTCTGTGGAGTCACAGAAAGTATCTTGGGTACATGGTCTTTGTGAGGTGGGATTCTTGTTGTCTTGGAAATTCAGAATATATATGGTGGTGTTTCCATTAGAATATATATATATATATATATATATATATATATATATATATATATATATATATATATATATATATATATGTATATATATATATATATATATATATTACGCGTTAATTATTATATTGGGGTTACATTTTGTTGATTGAACAGCTGTAACTACTCCCTTTGACAATCATGAAAAAGACAGAAACTTACTCGATTAATTATGCATTAAACATGTGACAAATCAGACATTTATGCAAGAAAGTACCAAACTTGTGCTTAAGTTTCAAAATTTTGAGCCTCTCAAGAAATATGCAGACAAAAATCTAATCATGTCTCGTTTCTTGTCCTCAATTAATTTTGTTTAAATCAAAGCTTTCTATGTTATTGAGTTACTCAAGCATTCTTCCACTGCTAGCTTTAACTATACAAGTTTTCGCGAAGACACATAAATCTCGTTGAGGCTCTCGATCTAGGCAAACAAATAGCATATATAGAGACGATTGAAAAAATAGATAAAAGTCGTACAGAACGGTAATGAGCCTAAAAGCCTAAACAAAGACATCATCTATAAACCACAATGAACGTATAAGGAGAATTTATGTAGGGAGGAAGCTAAGGTGGCGAATGTAAAGAAATTTTTGTATAGATATAATTTTTTTATTAATTGAATTCATTTAGAAAACAATAAATCGTCGTGAAGACATAAGTATCTTGAGAATTTTTTTACTATCAAAAATTTTAAAAAAAAATCTAAAGTAGCACAACAACAACTAATAATTTTAAGAAATATATGATACAAAATTGAGATATTGTATACTCTTGAAGAATATTTATAATCACTTCAACATCTACAGTTGCACCCCATACTTTATGGGGATGTTGAATCATAACTAAATCAATCTTAAAATATTTAGTAGTTAATTTCTTAGTGTGTATTACTACTTACTAGTGCAATATCAAAGAAATTATTTTTATCTTTAATCTATAACTTGCATCAATAAACTTTATGATGCAAAAATACATGTTTCATGTGGATTTTTTTAGAAAAAAAGTTAAATCATTCTAAAAATGAAATATATACTCATATGTTATATTAAATGTTCGTCCGTCACTCTATTAACTAAATGAAATTATTAGGATATGGATAAAATTTGGAGAATTGTATAACAAATCAGGAATAAATCATAGTATGAAATAAAAATAATTGAGTAAAATAAAAAGAAATAAAACAAAAAATTGGAGTATAAAATTGAATTAGATCGAATTTCGATTATGTAAATTTGTTATCTATAATTTAGTATATATACACGCATATATATTACTAAACTTATTATATATTTAAGGTATTTGATAATAGGGGCTGGGTGAAGCGGGGTGGGGGGTTCATATGCCCCCTTAGATCGCCCCTGAATTTATGTTTGCGACTTAACGTGATTCTTAGTTGATTCATATGACGTAATTCAACAAACAGAGACTACAAGCTTGGCTTTTGTAATGTAACTCATGTGATGAAATGTGACAAAGTTTAGGCTGCCACACACTCAGCACAACCCTCATCTTTTATATTATGTCCAAAAAGAACAATCAAACATCCTCGTGTCCTTGCACGTATTGTGAAAAGTCCTCCGAAAGAGATGCAATTTTCAAATCCCAGTCAAATGTCAAAAACGGTGTATTCAAAATACTGCAGAAAGGGGACAGTTTCTTTTTCTGTCTAAAAGATAAAATTTGAGCTATCTAACGACAAAAATTATGAAATAAAGGATAATGATGAAGTGCCTAAAATAAGTCTTTCTTTGAATCTCACTTGCAGTCTGCTTTTTCCTCTAATTATCCCCAAAAAAAAACCTCTCCATCTTTTATCACCAAAATAAATCTACCAATTCTATAATAAAATATGCTTACAATGCCTTTAAAAAGCGCCTTCCATGCAGCAATCACACACTCATTCAAACTCATTACCCTTCTTTCAATCTTCACACTCCAATACTTTGCCTATTCATCCAAATTGCTCTTCTCTTGCATAAAAGAACCTTACAACTTGCTCATATATTCTCAATGTCAACCACAAAACCCTCTCATGACAAAACCTTCACTCTCTTTGAGCCAATCCTCACCGACACTGGCTTCACGTTGCTCCAACGCAACACGGCTGCCGCTTCTCAGCCAAACGAGCGCAGGGGCCGCAGAAAACAGGAGGAGCCCGGTCGGTATTTAGGCGTCCGTCGCCGCCCGTGGGGACGGTATGCTGCTGAGATAAGGGATCCCACTACCAAGGAAAGGCACTGGCTAGGTACCTTTGACACTGCCCAAGAAGCAGCATTGGCATATGATAGGGCTGCACTGTCCATCAAAGGCACTCAAGCAAAAACCAACTTCATATACTCTGATCACACAACACATTACTCTCTATTGAACCCCACTTTTGACTTTCAAACTAACTTCTTGCAACCACCATCATCAAAAACTAAACATCCCTATCCTCGCAAGCACGTCGAATCAGAGAATGACACCTGTCATTCTGCCAAATCTTCCTCTCTTTCACCACCAAATGGAAGTAGTTTCTTTAACTTCTCAGGCTCTGACACAAACTCTGGATATTTGGACTGCATAGTTCCCAACAACTATCTGAACCCTTGTACTATTTCCACCAAGAAAGTTGATGAGGGTCAGCATTTAAGTTCAAATATCAGTTTTCCATCAGAAAATGATCAGACATGTTATGAACACCCTGTAAATGCTTCTTGCTGTGAAGAACTTGGCTATGGATTGTGGGAGAATATTGAGCAGTCATGGGATTTGAGTTCATGTGAACTTTCAGCTATGATTAATAACCCTTTCATGGGAGAAAACTGTGAAAATAATCACATGATGGATCAAAACAGTACTACTTCTACAGCAAATTGTTCATCCTTTTTCCCTTGTTATGGAGATGGAGTTCACTTGGGAAACTCTATCTTTTGGGGCTGATTCTGAAGTTGATCCAGGATTAAGATATATGTAGTTTCCTTTAAATAATATAAACATGCATGAACTTCACCAGTTATCCTCTGCTGCTATTTTGTGTGTTTTTTTTTTTTTTTTTTGCTCATTTTGGAATTTGTTTTTACACTAAGAAAGCAAGATTATGAAGAAACAGAATATTGATTTCTGGCAGAATACTGTCATTTAACTAAAAATCAGATGGGTAACTCTAAGTTTTCAGCATTTGTTGATAGATGCATTGGGTTCAAGGGTGGTGCAGTTGTTCAATATTAATAGTCAAGTTACCCAAAGGTATACGCGCTGTACCAAGATGAAGATAAAGAAGATTACAGATTAGCTTAATATTTAATTTTGATTATTTTCATTCCATTACAGAGTAATTATAATGCGCATCTTTACATGCATAGTTATTGTCATTGCAATAGCTTGTTCATGTAATTGGAGCAGCCCAAGGAATTGCATCATGTGAAAGTGAAAGCCACTAGATCAGAAGGGATACCATTTCTATTACAATCACGAAAAATATCCAATTTCCCATAAATTCTTGAATCTGTAGGCAATAAGATATGGAAAGAAGCATTCAAGAAATTCATATTACACAAACATTACCACATAAATTACAGAAATACAGCCTTAAATTTCTACGAAATATTCCGAGTTTTATCGTTGTTTCCACAATGAATCCCCATACAAGAAAATGTGAATCACGCCACCTCCATATCCCTTAATCAAGTTAAACTATAATTCCCACAAAGCGATGCGAAGACAGCCAAATTCAGGTGGGGAAAGAGGTGTATCATTGTCATTTTGGATATGACGCATAAATAGGGACAACATGAGCTCCAAAAATTTGAGCAGTGATGAGAATCAACCAAATGGGAGATTGGCTTGATTTTCTTGTTATTCAAAGACTGGCAGAAAAGGTAAATGGGTATGTACGACTTATTCAAAATCGCGATGGTGGCCATATGATGATATTATGGACACAGACAGAGCTACAATTTGCTAATATTGAAGGACGGGGGATGGCCAAGAGAAGATAACCGAGATGAGACCGAAAACTTAAGTTTGTTTTTTGAAAGTTTATCTGACAAATATAATGAATCGACCCCTTGGTACAGCTTGATTTGCAAACGTCACCTCCATGAGTTATGCTAATTCTGTAGACTTGTGGATGTCGGATCCTGGCCAGGTTGTTGAATACTTGATTGAGGATCAGCGCCACTTTTTGAGAGTATTAAACCAACCGAAGCACTTGAAATGTTCACAGACGACAATGGCGATGAAAGCGAGTCTTTGTTGAAACCAGAAAGGGACTCGGGCCTCAGATTTGATGATGAAGCCATAGTTGCAAATGTCGATCTCACAGGGTAAGGAGCGACAGGCATATCAGTTAGCGAAGATGCTGAAGGGCTGTAATTCAAAGGTCGCATCGGGTGATCAAATTTGCATTGGGGTCCAAATCTACATACTCCATCTTGTACAAATTGGGGACAAAGTGGTGCACCCTGAAAATCAATAGAAGAAATTTCAAGAGATAAGGAATGATCTTTACTACATGATGCAAAATAAAAAGAACATAAAACTAGCCTTGTAAAATTCAGGCCTAAAGAACATAGGATAATACTAGATTGTTTGTAATTGTTTCCCAAGGACAAAATGGGTGATCTTGAAAAGGGGAAGCAAAAATTTTACTATGGCCTCCAAATAGGTGTTCCCATCCAATATTCCAAATGAATGACCAAAATCACTTCAATCAAAATGCAAAACAATTATTTTAACCAAATCTAAACAGAACTGAAGGATAATTAAATACTGGTCGATTTTATAAGAGAATAAGGTATGTTTGTGAAAATTATATACTAATCCACTTAAATTTGATTCAGAAACCAAAAAGACTACAAGTACTGGATGCTTACTGGGCGTAATGGAAGACCCATTGGACTAAGTACAAAATTTGAACTCGGTGCACTCCATTCTGGTGGGTGGTCATATTTACATGCAGATCCATATTTACAGTCCCCAGTCCTCAAATAATACTGACATTCTGGTTGACCAGGTCTTAGGGGATATGTGTGTTCTTTCTGGCTGCTGTTCAAGGGGCCAGCAGAAGTAATAGAAAGGAAAGGTCCTGTATAGCCAGTCGCTGAAGGAGACAATTGTGTTATCCCATAAATTGGGCCAGCACCAACTGTGGGCTGAGTACTTGGAGAGGCCATTGGACTAACAGGTGCCTGTACGGTGAAATAATACAATTTAGCATAAAAAAGAAACAACCAATTATGGGATATTTACAGTTACAACCCAAGAAGTTTGGTCTAATTACAGAAACTTAGAAACTTCTCCTACTGCCTGGATAGTTCCAAAAGCACCTCTGAAAACTAAAGCAACATTACATGTCGACTGCCCTGAAGTTGGAATAACAACAGAGACGCTCCCTGAAGTTTGGAAAATAACATATAGACCCTCAATATTTTAGTATGTATTTTGAAACCTTCGGGAGACGTCAAATCTTACGGAGGTTTCAGCAATTGGACCAAACCTCAAGGGGAGTAGATGTAATTATCCCTAAAATTAAAACTTCAATATTCTTCAGATCAAGCAATAAAAGGTCAGCTAAGATATACAAAGTCAGCTATACATACCGGATAGGGAGTCCAACCAGGAACAGAAACAACTCCATGAGGAAGAAGCATTGGACCATAACTCCCAGGACCATATGAACCAGGAAGCATGGTTGGCCTGGCAACTGACCAATTGCCAGGAATTAAACCATACTGCTGAGAAGTTTGAACAGAAGGAGATGGCACAGCCGGATAAGCTGCAGGCGAGGGCACAGCTGGTGGAGCAGCTAAAGGACCATGGGATGGAGCTGGAAAATGTGCCCCCTCTGGCTGTGGGTGATGGAACTTACAGGTCACACCAAACTTGCATTGCCCTGTTTTCATATAATACATACATTCCTTTTCCCCCTGCAATGAATTGTTCAAGAATGATATAAAAAATGAAACATAAATGATGCTAATTTAAAACAAAAAAACAAATATGTTGAAGAGGCAAACCAGTCGCAGTGGATATCCAGAATAATTCAGTGTCACGGGAGGTGAAGACCCAACTCCATGCTTTGGGTGGTGATATTTGCAGGAAGCACCATATTTACAGATTCCGGTCCGCATGTAGTACTACAAATTTGATGCAAACAAGATGATTCGTACAAAATTAGTTTTCACAAACAAAATGATGCAATTCAAAATAATAAGGCTGACTGACACCCAAGAGATGCAAGATGGCAGGTTTATGGAAAAAGTATGTAAAAATGAGAGATACTTTGAGATAAGAGGTTATTAGACTTTCTGACAATGTACCATGTTACAAAGATGCAAATGCTTTATAATAATGAAAGTGTAGCATGTCATTAAGACATAAATGCTCAAGGACAATCCTTCTACGGAACAAAAAAAAAATCCCTTGGAAAGATAAAAATGCAAAAAACAATTTCAGTTCACTACCTGACGAATGCAACAGTTTATAAAGGAAATAAAAGGCTTTTCATGACCTGATACCTGTCAGTTACATAATTATGACCCACATTGACAAATCGAGAATTATGTCATCAAATGCCAAAAGACTATATCCAAGAAACTTCCATAAGATATTTCTATTTAACGAATGAGAGATAAAGACAAAATTGTAATCAATAATCTATATATCTTTCATCTTGGGAGACAACATAATGACGAAACGTGGCACAGAAAAGGAGTAACTTTAAATCTTTTGAGCTCTGGAGTTGTTTATTTCCAATTCAAAACTACATTCAAGGAATTAACCAGAGTAGCAAACTATTCATGGCTAGACTAATGTAATCATGATAAACATGAGGTTAAAAATGAATTCCTTTAAAAATATCACGAGCAGTACCCAAATATTCACAATGCCACTCAATGAACAAATTGGAGAGCCAATCAATTGCCAACAACACAGAAATTGAATATCGTAGAAAAAAAAGTTATTATTGAGATTTTACAGTGCAACCTAATAGGTATATATTATAAGCTCTAAAATTAATTTTTAAAACAATATGCAGAGTTATTTCATTATATATTTATGACACAATATGCATATCTTTTAACTACAAAAAACTAGAATATAGCATCATATGTTAGTGATTTCTAAAACCGAATTCCAAGGAAACAAAAAAACAATATAAGACAATAAGCAGACGATACACCATGGATCAATAAAGAAATTTTGAGCCACTCAAAATAGACAGGAAACAGTGGAATTAAGGTGCATGATCAAGAATATGCACTTTTTTCTGATATGGAGAACTTAGCCCCATGAAATCAGAGCTCAGCATTTTTAAACAGACAGTAAAAGGACGAATTACTTTAAAGCATGATCTAGCCAGTATCAAGGATTTCATCCCCCTTGATCAAGGAGCATCATCCTTAAAATAGAACAAGACGACTAGCTCAATATAATGATGTGCAACTACGCTTTCAAAGTATCAAAAATTTTAACCACAAAATAAACAAATACACCTTATGTAACCGCAAGAACTATCCAAGTTTCCAAAATTTTATATCATATAAGTCATTCAAAGTAAAACAAAAATACACATCTTACCACATTTAGGCAAGTCTTTTCGTTGAAGTCAACCCGGTAAAGTGTTAAACAGATTTCTACTTAATTGCGCGTGCACTGATATTTTTGAGAAAATTGAATAAAGAAAAAATGCATGCAATCGTATACCTGACATGTAGGTTGACCAGCACGCTCCGGGTACTCAATTTCTCCACCAGCTGTCAATCCCATTCTCTACAATCACATAAAAAAAGCCACGTCGAATCGGTGCTTGCTACCTAACTGAAGTCATTAATTCAGAATTTACTGCAACTGTTTCCGTAATTTGCGCTCTACCACTATTTCGTCAAAAGCACTTTTGGACCGCAGCGAGAAAGACTAAATTGTTACCTGAATATGTAAACCTCACTAGCTGTACTCAACGCATGTACACAAGGTTGATTATCCCAATCAATCCTTCTTTTTATTCAACCATTATAAGTTCCACAAAAGTAAGAAATTACTATCATTTACTCAAATAACCATCAATCTCATATGAAGATCACCAAACGACCTCGATGCATTCTCTCTGAAATCATAAATATCATCCTAACTGTAAATATTAATCCAAGTTTCTCCCACTTAAATTTATTAAAACCACAAAAAAAAAAAGAATTTATAACTTGAAAGTCTTTAACTTTTACCAAATTAGAATCAAAATCCACATATAAAACCTCATTAAATTCCACCGTTTAACACAATGATCAAACAAGACATGCATCAGAAGGTCAACATTGGACCATAAACCTAATAAAATTTCTCCATCTTACCAATCCCCTATCACGGGGATGATTGAACCGGCATCGATCACCGTAGCCACAGAATCCGGTCTTCATGTAATAAATACAATTAGGCTCATCACGCCGATCGGGGTACGGACCGGCGATGCCTAATTGCCACATAGGTTCTGCATTAATCACGAAATTAAACCACAAATCAGTCAATAAAACACAGTTTCATCGGTAAATTCAGTGTAATTTAAGCCCAAATTGAAGTGAAATTAAATTGAAATTGAAATGCAATTCACCTTCGAGTCCAGTTAAACCGGCCGGCGCCGCCCATTCCACCACCGGATCCACTGGAAACGCCTCCATTTATAAAATACACACACACACACACACACGAACTCTCTTTCTCTCTCTATATAATATATATATACAGTACTACACAATAAATATATAGGACTGTAAACAAAAAGAGATATTATATGAGTGTAGAATACATAGATACAAGTGTATACATACAGTACAGTTCCGTATGTATGTGAATGTGATCGAGAGGTAGAGGGGGTTTCTTGGTTTTAGAGAGAGAGAGAGAGAGAAGGTTTTTGTAAATTGGTATTTTTATTTGACACGGAGTGGCTTTTTATATATGTATTTTCACACTCAGTGTGTGATCTTTACGCACTTTTTGCGTGTTCTTTTTATTTAATATATTTATTTTTTTTCCGTTTTTTGTCTCTTTGTGGACTTTTTAAGTCTCTTATGTCAGATTGTAGTATGGGGCTATTTCCCTTTTTTTTGTTTGATCATTGATGTTTTCTCCAGTTTTATTACGCGAGAATATAGGCTTGAGTAACAATGATTTTATGACTAGGATCCTAAATTTTAGAATTACGACTATAATCAATGTTTTACTTTATTAATCAAAATACTATGTAAATATTATATATCAATGTATAACATGAACACAACTAACGATTTTTATAAATGCAGAACCAAATCGGTTGGTTCACTAGTGACTGATGAGTGATTTAAGAAAACGTCTTTTTGACAAAACAGTTGAGACTTGTTGTGAAAAGATTTGTTTCGCGAGTTGAATCGGTGACTCAGGCTGAAACGTGTTTTGCAATGTGAATCGATGACTCGTCTTGAAACGTATCTTTTTCTTTTTTTTGTTCTTTTATGGGCAATGACGTTTACGCATTAAAAGGATTTTTAATATTGAAACCATAACATCACAAAATAGTCAACACAGAAGAAAGGGAAAAATAAAAACACGCCTCGCTTCTACCTTTTCAATGTGTTCTTACTTGTTGAGATTGTTTAGGTTATTAAGTATATCTGTTTATGTTTATTTAGATATATAATTAATACATGACTAATTGTTGTATTCATATATATCCCAAAAAGCAGTGTGTGTATATAACATGTAATAAACAATACATATACATGTAATAATTATACGACGCTTAGAAGTTTATATTATATGCATCATATTATACTTTATAGATTACGATGATATCTATATACATTTATGTGTGTGTAAGTGACTGTATCTATTTACCTAATTATTAGATTTTTATGTTTATTAAGTAAAAATAGGAGAAAATACTTCAAGTAACTTAGCATGGAAGTACTAATATAAGCATATCAGTGTACGAAAAGATTTGAAATTTGGCTTCATAAGAATTAAGAACAATACATCTTGCTCCATCCGTCATCTTGTCATATATTATCAACTGCTAACAATTTTTTGCTGTAAATCTACTTGTATCATCTTCGTTTCATCATAAACAAAATTAACAGGAAGCTTCAATACAATTTGGACTAAAACCTTCAACCACTGAGGGACTCAGTGCCAATGATCCTGCAGACGTAATTGATACAAAACTTTAACAGGTTGTGAATTACAACAAGCAGTTGAAACCAAGAACATAAAGCAACAGACCTAATTGAAATGTGATGCCACTACTCAAAGGAAAGAGTCCATTCAATTCTCCAAAAATGACTTCTTGGATAGCTTAAGCAACGAGGCCAAGCTAGTGTTCTTCTTGATCAAACCTTTTGATACACCGAACACCTTGGAATAATAGTTTCCTGCAAACTTAGTGACATAATCTGCGGACTGCTCATTAAAATCATCCTCGACCTTTCTACTCCAGCAGTCCTCATTACATATAGTGCAGCCGTCTGAGGATTGAACCCACCCCATATCCTCAATTTTCTCTAGATAAACACTAAACTTATCGGGCTGTATCTTGGCTGCAGCTTGAAGAAATGCAAAATCATTATCATTAGAGGCACCTTCTGCAATCTCTCGAAATGAGCAGAAACGACTTTCTGAAATTCCACGTGTCAAAATGGGAGGATATCTCTTGATAGTTCGACAACAACAAATTCTTCAAAAAGTTGTAAGACGGTATGATTTTGTTCTCCACACTTCTCTTGAGAGCATATGATGCTGTAGTCATAATCTTGGCAGTTTCAACAGTAGACATACCCAATGATTTGAAAAATTCAATGTCTCTAAATTCATTTCAACTTGGGGGGGTCTTTTTGACAATAGTTGAGATCTGGGCATCAGTGAAACCATGTTGCCTAAAAACACAAAGAGTGCCTCTTGGATTGATTTTTTGAGATTTCGAGAGCTTTTTCTCGTGATAACCCGAATGTTTTTACGAGAAACAAGTACTGAGTTTTTGAATCTTTTGATTTGGATTTAGTTGTGATTAAAGATGAAAATAAGATTGGAAATTTATAAGAAAGTAGAGTTGGTATGCCGGTGAGAGATTAATACAACAACAATTTGCAGAACGCAGTGTGCTTTTGAATATGGAGTGTAGCATAATTGATTGTGAAGATGGAGAAGAGGGATTGTTTTGAATTGGGGATTTATGCAAGTTCAAAGAATTGGGTTTCTTATGAACCCTAATTCCCTAAAATTTTGACTGAGAAGCATTTACCCTAGTCACTCGTGTGGTACTTGGTAGTGATTTTCTTGAAACATATAGTTTCAAATTTCAATTAAATGTGGTGTGCTATATGAATCGAATTAAAATTAATTCTCACCCTTCACTTGGTCTGGTTGAATAAATGTTTTTAAATTTCTAAATTTCACGGAGTTTTGTATAACTTCTACTTGTGTTTTCTATGTAACATTCTCGAAACTTCAAAGGGTATCCCTGCAACAATACAAAGCTCAGACTGGTCTACCTAAAATATGTTTACAACTCTGAAGTGGTTTTCATGCAATTATTCAAATTGAATTCGATACAAAATTCAGACGAAAAACTTCAACAACAACGAAGGAGACGGCACCAATGTGACTGCAGACTTAACATCATTGATACATAATAACAGGTTCTGAAGTATAATAAACAGAGGAGCCCAAGAAAATAGAGCAACATAACTATGTAAATTTGATCCCATTGCTAAAGGAAACAGTCCATCTAAATCATCAAGTAAACATGAATGGCTCAGAATTAAGAGCACTTATGTCCAACTGCAACCTGGATAATCAACACTTCTCACCCTGTCTAATTTACTTAGAAAGGTGCAATTTTTGCAAATACAGTTCTGAGATTTCAGGGGCTTCTTCACTAAAGCTCAATACAAACTTCTCCATAAATGATACTTTTGATAGCTTAAGAAACCAGGCCAAACTAGTCTTCTTCTTAATCAGACCTTTTGACACCAAAGCTTGATATATCGTACACCTTGGAACTATAGTTTTCTCCAAACTTAGCGCCATTATCTGAGGACTAATTCTTAGAAAGGAAGGGTCAAAACCCATGACATTGATGAAATACTCCAATACTCGGTCAATCTTCTCCACCGACGTTGCCATACACCATGGGCTAGTTCTAAAAGCACTGAGCACCTGAATCTTGGGGAAACCCCATTTCTTATACGCCTCAACCTTTCTACTCCATTCCACACCAGCCATCCTCAATACAAGTATTGCACAGAGAAAGTTTGTCGTCCGAGGATTAAACCCCATTTCCTCAATTTGCTCTACAGAGGCGTTAAACTTATCGGGTTGTATCACGAAAACTCTCGGTTGCTTCTTCAAAAAGAGCAAAATCTTATCATTAGGGGCACCTGCCTTGAGTAATCTCTCGACATTGGCAAGCACAGGTTCCCGATTATCCACCAACAAAATACCAGGATACCTCTTAATAGCAAATACAACACTCTCATTCGACAATAGCAAACCCTTGAGAAATTCGAAAGATGGCATAATTTTTTTCCTCAAACAATACTTGAGAATATATGGCCCTGTTGTAATAATCTTGGCAGTTTCTCCAGTAGAGAGGCCTAATGAGTGAAAAAATTGAATCTTGGACAAGAGATTGCTCTGTAATCTCATCTTCAAAACATGAGGGCTCTTTTTGACAACAGATGAGACCTGTGAATGAGTAAAACCATGTTGCTTCAATAACTCAACGAGTGCCTCTGATTTTTCTGGGATATTATTACACTTGAACTCCTTTAAGATTTTTAGAGCTGTTTCTCGTGATAACCCAAATGTTTTTACCAGATAATTTTCAGCAATTGAGCACTGATATGATTCGGCATTGCCAGTTAATGAAGAAAATGAGTGGAGATGATGAAAATAGAGTTCGTAAATTGGTAAAAGATTATTAGTACAACAACACTTTGCAGAACGTAATCTACCTTTTTGTATGAAATGTAGCATAATTGACAGTGAAGAAGGAGAAATTTGGAGGTTTTTGTATGAACCCTAATTTTTTAATGAAACTTTCAAATACAAATTTGGGACCCACCCAATAGCCGTGTGAGAGCAAGTTATTTGCGTTGGTGAATGATTGAACTGTTTGGTTCTTATTCAACTAGAAAAGCCTACACACGCGGGACCGCGTGTAAATATTGTTGCATGTGAAATTAATGCATTGTTTATTTTAGCAAAGAACAATTTGTAATTTTTAATTAAATTAATTTTAAATGTAGTGTGAGAAGATTAGTAGTTACAAATTGAGAAATTTTAGGGGATATGAATTTCTATGCCTTTTACGTGGAAGTTTTTTGAAGAGAGAGAAAAGTGGATATCCCTTGAAAAGTCAAATTTATCCTCTTGATCATTTTGGTGATGGATGAAAATAGGGGTATTTTAGGGAAACAATTAATTTGGTACAACAACAGCAAAATATGTGAGGGTGGAGGGTTTGCTTTTAATATAGTAACTAGAAAAGCCTACACACGCGGGGAACGCGTGTAAATTTTGTTGCATGTTAAATTAATGCATTGTTTATTTTAGCAAGAACAATTTGTAATTTTTGATTAAGATTTTAAATGTAGTGGGAGAAGATTAGTAGTTACAAATTGAGAGATTTTAGGGGATATAGATTTCTAGCTTTTTTACGTGGAAGTTTTATGAGGAGAGAGAAAAATGGATATCCCTTGAAAAGTCAAATTTATCCTCTTGATCATTTTGGTGATTGATGAAAATAGGGGTACTTTAGGAAAACAATTAATTTGGTACAACAACTGCAAAATATGTGAGGGTGGAGGGTTTGCTTTTAATATAGTAATAGATAGATTACAAGTTTACAACTGAAAAACGGGAATTTTGCATTTTTTGTCCCCTAAGTTGGCACATCTGTAAAATTGGTCACCTAACTTTTTTAACGGCAATTATAGTCCTCTAATTTGACACCTGTTTCAATTTTGGTCCTCCGGCTTAATTCCGGCAATTTTCGCCGGAAAACTCGATTTTTTTTTTATTTTTTTTTCGTTTTAGTTTATTTCCCTCACAAAGTCTTGTTTTCCTAAAAAAAATAATCCCAAAATCGAATTAAAAAAAAAAAAAAAAAAACTGCTAAACACCTTCCTTCAATGCGAATTATGTGATGATATTTGTTGTTTCTTCTTCTTAGCTTTTCCAGCTGGATAAATGGGAAAAATAACCCGACCCGTATCTTGGCATGGCGATTGATTTCTTCGCAGCCATGGCGGGTCGGGTCTTCCTATTACCAGTCACAAAAAACGGATCTGAGCCTCATTTTGGTGTTAAAAAAGAAGAAAGCCAAAGAGAAAAAAAAAACTTTGACTAATGGAACCAAACTTTATTAATGTCATAATAAATTCTGTGTGAGTGTGTGTGTGTCAGTGTGTGTGTGTGTTCGTGGTGGTGATTGTTCTGTAATTGAGGCTATGATGATATTTTTCCTGACGAACCGGGCATTGATGAAACCCGGCCCGTATCTTGGCGGGGCGACCCGGATGGTTTTAGCAGCCATGGCGTGGACGCTTCATCTTTGCCCATGATAAATAAAATCATATTTATGTAATTCGCATTGAAGGAAGGTGTTTAGCAGTTTTTTTTTTTTTTTTTTTTTTTTAATTCGATTTTGTGATTATTTTTTTTTAGGAAAACACGACTTTGTGAGGAAAATAAATTAAAACGAAAAAAAAAAAATCGAGTTTTCCGGCGAAAATTGCCGGAATTAAGCCCGGAGGACCAAAATTGAAATAGGTGTCAAATTAGAGGACTATAATTGCCGTTCAAAAAGTTAGGGGACCAATTTTGCAGATGTGTCAACTTAGGGGACCAAAAATGCAAAATTCCCCTGAAAAAACCCGCAATTTAAAATAATTTCTATTTTTTCGTAACTGATAATTGATGCGAATGTAAGATTTTATGTGGGCATCAGGGTATGTGATTCTCACAAAATAAATAACTTTAGATTTTTTAATACGAAACTAAAATTACAAAAGAGGACAGAAAAATTAAATATAAAAAAAAAAAAGAAAAGAAGAAGAAGACAAAACTAACCCGAAAGTTATGGACTTACGATCTTGATGTGAAATACTCAATAAGTTCATAATTGTTAAATAGTTATACTTGTGTTTAGGATAGTCAACATGAACTGGATAGCCCAAACGTTGTTTGGGCTTCAAAACTCAGTACATAGTTTGTTAGGTCATTCGAACTGTGAATGATAGAATATAAGATCCACTATTCCACCATAAAATATGCCCACTTACCACTATTTTATTTTTTCTCCCGTCTTAAAATCTATTCAAATCTAATAGCATTCTGATATTGTATAGAGCGAATCTATAAAAGTAAATAAGCTTGATCAGCATAGTATTTAAAGTATTCCAACGACAATTATATAACTAAATTACGACCATGGTATTTAGATATTACATATTAGGTATAGACCAACATAAACAACTCCTTTCCCATATTGTATATACATATCTGACCAAATTCAGTGGTCTCTATAATATTCAGTTATTAGTAAATCTGTAAACAACAAGTCATTTTGTTCAAAAACTAAAATGCAATAAAACCAAATTGTGATAGTTAATTTTTGTTAGCATCCGATTCTCCCAGCTATCATAGGATTTAAAACACCCATCATCAAACAATGTCAGTTAGATAAACAACACTAAAAAAAACTTTATATGACCGACTCAAATCTAAAAAACATATAAACAAATTGCTCCTTATGAAAATCTAACTTGAGATAAAGGGAATTACTTTTTCCACTTTCTTAATATATTGAGTATGATTTTTTTATTTATTTATAAAATAAGTATTCAAGTGAAAAGTCTCGACTAGGGTTTTTAAAACTCAAACATTAACTTAAAATATGAAAAAACAAAAAAATGACGTAGAATCCACAATTTTGAGTCAAATGGAGCAAGGACCAATAAACCAAAATTAAAACCTCTCATAATAATAATAGAAAAAGAAAAACTCTAGAGGGTATTAGTATATAAGTAGAATCCAACTTTAGGTACTAGAACGAAAACCTAATGCGATTACAGGGAGTGTGGCGCAATTAACCGACCTTTGAGAAAACAAAATTGTCCATCAAATAAAATACAAAATACAAAGAGTAGAGTTTCGCGGCTATTACCCCCCAAAAAATAATAAGATTAAATAAATTTCACTCCCTCTCTTCCCACCTTTCTCTCTCTAAAACACACACTCTCTCTCTCTCTCTCTAAACTCTCACGTTATCTATCGCCAACAAAACTGTTTGTAAATCTCGAATCTTGTTGCTTTTTTTCACCCAATGCTGCGAAATTCAATTTGGCGATAAAGGTACGGAGAAAACTAGGGCAATAAGCGCGACTGTTGTTGCTGATCTTTGGTGTCTTTTTAATTTTTGCAATTTGAATTGTTGAAATTTACGAGTTTTAGATAGTTAGGGTTTTAAGTAATTGGTCTTTTTTTGATTTTTTTGCCCGAATAATGAGGTCGATTATCGTTGATCACCGATTCCGTGTTTGATTTTCCTTTTCTTTGTTTGAATTTTTGATTTACACGTGGCTGAACTGAAATTGGGTTTTGGGAATTTCATCTTTTTGGGTGTATGTTTGGTGAAAAGTTGTAAAGATCGATTCTTTAAGTTTTTGAACTGTGTTAAATTTTGAAATTTTTAGTTGTTTTGGTTGAACCGTATGGGTGTGTGTGGATGTGGTTTAAATTGGGTTTTAAATGCATGATTAGTGGTACCATCTGATTCAATTCTTGAATTTTTTAAAGAATCTCTTGATTTATCTGTTGTTGACTGATTTGAATCTTGATTGTGTTTCTTGTTTATTTTTCTACACCGTGTTTCTTGGAATCTTGATTGCAGATATCGGTTATGTTTTCTCATCCCGTAGTGATTTATCTAACTCGAGTTCGGGTTTTTGAAATAAGTACGAGTTTTCAAGATTTGCTTTTGGTGTTGTTCTGTGATTGTAGTGATTTCTTGCTTCTGAAGGTAAATGCATCGTGCCTGTGAATTAGGCAAAAGGGATATTAGAGATGCTTTCTCTTTTTAGTTTATTATTCTTTTTGACTCAAGAAATATCTTTTTGCGAATTGCAGGTTTATTTAACGTTACAACTTGCTGGTTGTCTTGGCTATATCTGCATTCGTTCTTTCATCAGCTAATAAATGGGGCCGGTGAGAAAGTCTAGAAGCGTGAATAAACGATATTCTTATATTAATGAAGTGTCTCCTAGCAAAGATGGAGATAGTGCTAAGAGAAGCAGTAGTCGGGTGAGTTCCCTTCTAATTATTTGTATACTTTTGTAATTTCGAAATTCCAAACTCAGTTCTTGGTCAAGCAAATATCTTTGACTTTTATCTTCTGGTTGATGGTGATATTACTATTTTTCATTTTAATAAGTATAACGGCCCACAAATTTAAATAAGTATCACATGGTTTGTCAAAGATTTTTTATTCGTTATTGGTATTCCAGCATCACTTATGATGTGTAAAATTTCTTTACTTGCTGACCTAACAGGGTTAAATGGCTATCTTGTCACAACCTTTTATCTGTTCACACGAAGCAAAGTTTCCTTACATAGAATAGTAGAACATATCTTTTCAAGAATTTATAACATTGATGTCGATATTGGGCTTTGTCCTATGACTGGTACACCATTCAGAAAGAAGACCTAAGCCTACAAGTCACAGGAATTGCAACCATTATTAGATTCTTTTCATTAGTCGTGCACAAAAGATCGGGAATTGATTTCGCTTTTTAACTGCAATGAGTAATTTTTCTTATTAAAAACTGAGTTTCTTGCTGCTTGAATTCTTGTATAACAAAGTTAAGCCACTATGCATGGCATCTGGCTAAAATTATCTATCACCATGTGTTGTTATTTTATTCCTTAATATGTTATGTTGTTTTTTCAGAGCACGTATATTAAGATCGTTTTTTATGTGTGCATTAACAGAATGACATTTTGTATATCTTTTTATAGAAAAGAAAGTTGTCCGACATGCTTGGACCTCGGTGGACTATGGAAGAGCTGACTCGATTTTATGATGCTTACCGCAAATATGGTAAAGACTGGAAGAAGGTTAGTTTGAACCTTTGTTAGATCTAGTGGCTAAGTCTAGCCTAATTGAGTGGTCATAGTTTTTACTAAAACTGTCTTTCTTAACAAGTATCTGATATTTATATAGCAACTGCAATAATTACTATCAAGGTTATAGTAATATTACGAGCTAAGTTGTGTTAGGTACAATGCGTTTTGTACTTTTATTTGTGACTAATCTGTTGATCGCTAAAAGCTTGTCTTTGTTCTTTTCTGTGAGTACAGGTAGCTGGTTCTGTGAGAAGTCGATCTTCTGAAATGGCGGAGGCCCTTTACACAATGAATAGGGTAAATTTGTTTTTGATTTATGTCTTTGAGAGTTTTCGTCCTGCAACTTACCAGGCTTACTAAACACATTGAAAAAGTTTGATCAGTTGCAAGAAGATAGAAGCAAACTTAGCAAGCTCAATTTACGTTATAATAAGCATGCTTCGTGTGATTTCAGGCCTACTTATCTCTACCAGATGGAACTGCTTCTTCAGCTGGTTTGACTGCTATGATGACTGATCACTACAGCAATTTGGTGAGACAGCTTTTTTACAATTGTCAAGCTTCCACTTAGAAAGAAACTTCTATATTGAATTCATGTTATGAAGAGCCAACGATTCTCCCATGATATATATCTGTGAGGCGGCGGCGCAGGCAGTTAGGCATTATTTAAATCCTTATATAGATGGCCTATCGCCACATCTTCCATTATGGCAAGTAGAAATTTTATTTAAAGGGAGAACGTGCCATCTGTCTCTGTTAGCATGTTTCTGAAATGGAAGGGTTGTTTCACTTTAAAATATTTGAACCAAACTACCTATGCTGTATATTTTGGTGCTGAATTTCTAACTACTTTCAATTGGATTCACTGATTCAGAAATACTTTTTATCAGTTAGTTCTTAAAAAAAATTGGTGAACAATGCAGTGCACTGGTTCTTTGTGTCTTAAGTTTCGGCGGTCTTGGTTTGGCAGGTAGTAAGTGACAGTGAGCAAGAAAGCAACGATGGAGCAGGATCATCTCGGAAGACTCAGAAACGCGCCCGTGGAAAAACTCAGGCTACTACCTCGAAAGCTTTGGAAGAGCAATTGGCTTCACTATCCCAGACGGCCGCATCAAACTATGGTTGCCTGTCATTATTAAAGAAGAAACGATCAGGAGGTATGTCAAAGTATAGATAGATTAAGATTGCCATGTTTTCACATAGTTTATGTCAATTACTTTGCTCTTCGCTATTGAGTGGACTTTGTTTTTCTTCATGTATTGACATATTATTTTCTGAAACAATTCACAGTCCTACTATTATGAATTGTTAATTCATGCCTAAACTCATTCTATTTGTAAACTGTACACTAGATTCGCCCCATAGATTCTGATTTTGAAGTTCTCTGCTGTACCATGCCCAAATTGGGTGGACTTGTCTTCTATCCTTCATTTAATAGTTACATTACTATGCATTAGTTTGGCACCTTCTCACTGCAATAATTGGTTTCTTTGCCTCTCGCTGCTGCTATCAAGTTTTCTCAAATTGTAGAGTTCGTAAATTTGTATTCTTTTTCATACTGCCACTGTAATTTTGGTAAGATCATGACGTCATTCTGAAAATACATGTATGGAGTTTTCTTCAGGAACCAGACCTCGTCCTGTTGGAAAAAGGACGCCAAGGTTCCCTGTTTCATTTTCATATGAAGATATCAAAGGGGGAAAAGGCCTTTCTCCAATCAGGCAAGGCTTGAGAATAAAGGCTAATGCCGATGACGATGAAGTAGCTCATGAAATAGCACTAGCTTTGGCAGAGGCGTCGCATAGAGGTGGTTCTCCCCAGGTTTCTCGAACACCAAGTAAAAGAGCTGAAAGTGTTATGTCATCACCTTTTAGGCATGGTCAAAGAAAGGTAATGATTTTACTCAATTTACAGAGATAATGTTCCCTTGCTTTCTACTAAAATGCTCGCTATTGTTCAGAACACTGTAGCCGAAACAGCTAATGCCAAGCTATTGGCTGCTGATATGGACGAAGAAGATTTAGAAGGAAGCATGGAAGCTGACACTGGCGAGTTGTCTGGGTTTAGGCCTTACATGATCGAACATGGCGTGGCAGGACAGAAGGGGAAAAGAGTTGAAAGAAAAAAGTTTGAAGCTGATATTGATAATGATAGTCAATTAGATGACACCAAGGAAGAATGTAGTGGGACTGAGGAAGGCCAAAGCTTAAGTGCAATGAGAGGCAAGAGTGTTGAGGTCGTTGACACCAAGAGTTCTAGGTCTCCCATGCAGAGTCAGCGAAAGAAGAGTAAAAAGGCTCTTTTTGGAAGAGGTATAATAAGTGTTGTATTTCTTTGTGTATCATGCTTGAAGTCCTCGCTTGTCTCTCCTATTTATTGTTATGTCAATGTATTATGTGAACCTTGCTCATATTAGAAATATTAGTGATTTTAGAAGGAAAATAATTCCGTCTCATTCACTTCGGCTTGATTATTATGTATCATTTCAGTTGATCTTCTTTTGAAATTAGTTAATAAAGGACCAGTTAGAATGTTCTTGCTTTTATATTCAAGTTCCATTGTATACTCAATACCCATTTTCCTCTGTTCATTGGCTAATCAGCCTCTTTTTATGGAATAAGATGCACATTACATGAGTTTAACTGTAAGTTATAATACATTAAAGAATAATTGTTGCACGAGGAGATGTTGCGTTTCTTGATTAAAGAATAATTGTATTGGTTGTATTCCTTTTATTATGGGAAGTATTTGGTATAGAGATCAGTGACATTGTACAAATTTACTGTTCGATTTCTCATTTCTTGTTCTTTGAATATAGCATCAGTCACCAAAGGCTTCATGGAATAGATATTGCACTACACCAGAGTTTCCATGCAAGTCAATTACTGCATTGGTGTTGAGAGCTGAACATATTTTATAATGTTTATAGACCTTTGCTTGTGAACATTTATTTGGTCTGAGGATTAGTAATTATATAATATTACCATTTCACTTGATCTTTGTAGATGATGGCCCTGCTTTTGATGCCTTGCAAACTTTGGCTGATTTGTCTCTAATGATGCCGACAGAAAATGAAGATGGTAAATAATCATCCACTTCTTTTTTTCCTTTCGACACTCTAAATAATTTATATAGGCATAAGATTCTCCGCATTGTTTTTTACAATTTAACTACGGTGATTGCCATCTTATTAAACTTGCTAAAACATGTATATTCTACTTTCTCTGTAAGGTATAGCTTGTGTAGTATCTTATTTGGTCATTGTTATTGTTGCTTTTATATTTTCTAACATCTGGCTCCCTTATAGTACCCCCAAACGGCCAAATTGCACAAGAATTTGCTGAACTTAAGATTTTGATGATGTAACTGCTTAAGAAAGTTGATTTATTGAGTATTTTCTCTGGGATGCATTTGGCATTCTTATGAGCAAATTATGATTTTTTGTTTTCTCTATTTTTCCTTCCAATAAATATATACTAGCCACTGTGTGCACGCGGGACCGCGTGCATTGTGTTCTTAGGTATTAAAAATGGACTTGTAATGAATAGATTAAATAGGATTGATGTACTTAATTGCCAAAAGATCCATGGTAAAAGTTGTAAAAAGAGGTAGTTTGTGGAGAAAAAACGAAGAAGAAATAAGAAGATGAAGAAGTTTAAAATTTTGAATTTGTTTAATTAGGAAAGAGGTGATGAACGTGATACTCTGTATTTGAATCTATCTACCTAAATTTTAGGAGATGATTTTGGATGATGGCTACAAATATTTGGATATTTAAAAGAATCGTGTTGTGGTGTGCTAAAATAATTACAATATTAGGCTCTTAAAAAACTAAACTTGAATGATTAAATAAGGGCAAATTTGGAAAACACTTTATTTGTACAACAACTTCCATTTTGTCTCACAAAACCTGTTTGTTTATATTATTAATAGATGTCTACCAAATTCTGAAGTTTATGAATTGTATCTGTGTAGATCAAAAGCGTCATTCGATTCCAGTCTTTAACATTGGCGTTATGGATATGCTTCTTAAAAGCATTTTTTATTTTCTGCCTTATGAATCTTCATTTTTGAGTTATTGAACTATTTTTCTTTCATCAGATTCACATGTGCAGTTTAAAGATGAAGATGATGATGATCATGTTGATGAATCTGCATCATTAGAAGCTGTGCCAGCAAACCAGCAAAAAGAAAAACGCAGATCCTCAGGGGTACGAATGAAAAGTTATCAACGTATTTCAAGCTTTGAGGTTGCTTCCAGCAAAACATCCAAACCCGGAAAGTCGAGTTTTGACGTTACCTGTGATCCGCAAGTAAATGAGAATACTAATCAGACTATCACTAAATCATCAAGAAAAAAACAGAAGCAACCATCTAAGGTGAGAAAGCCATGTGGCTTCTCATTCTTTGCTCATCATCATTGTGTATTCAACTGCCTGAATTCTTACTAACTCTGATACATGTGTTCAGATCCAGAAGACTGAAGCTCATCCTGATATGCACCTAACTGATTCTCCGGGGATTGGGGTACTTCTGTTTGTGCTATTGAAACTTCTGTTTCCCTCATTGTTAACATGTGGCTTTTTCTTGCAATAGTATTTTTGAATCAGTCTTTCTTTTTTTCCCTTGTGTAACGGTCAAGCCTTATTTATCCTGTGTTCGGTATTTTTAACTGCGCAGATTGTATTATGATTATTTGTTATGGTTTTTGCTGCAATATTCTTGTTGTATTTGTTTCGACCCTCGGGATAATGTAGCCATTGCTTGCTACAATTTATTATGTTACCAAATACGGTATTCATACCTTAGACAATTTCCTTCTCTAGTTGGTTCACTGAGTATTGTTGCTTTTTTCCTTTAGGCTGGAGATGCCGGGAAGAAATTAGTGAACAAGAGTAAGAAAACTTCACACAGCAACTCACCAAAATTGATGAAAATTTCTGAAAATTCTTCCAATACTGCGGATCCACGCAAAGAGGGGAGCGAGTCAGCCCAATCAATTGTACAAGTTCCTGTGGCTGACCAGGTTAATTTACCAACCAAAGTAAGGAGCAGGCGTAAGATGGACCTAAAAAAACCAGAGGTCCAGAAAGATCTGAAATTTTCTGATAAAATTTCAAGTGATCCAAATGATATGCCTTTAGCTTCAATTCCTGACAGAACATTCGATTTTAAGGTTTGATATTTTTCGATTCCTTCGAATGTGAGAGTTTGATGGCTCAAATAGTAACTTCGCTAACTGTATCATGTCATGCAGGAAAAACTCTTTAATTGCTTGTCAAACCAGCGTTTGAGGAGATGGTGCACATACGAATGGTTCTACAGTGCCATTGATTACCCTTGGTTTGCAAAAAGGGAGTTTGTTGAATATCTGTACCATGTTGGATTAGGTCATGTGCCTAGATTAACTCGTGTAGAGTGGGGTGTCATAAGAAGGTATGTCTTTAGTTTTCTGTTGTTCAATTATAGGGAAACCCATATCTATTCACCCCTGACGTTTGGTCGAATTACAGAATCCTCCTCGAGGTCTAAATAATTTTAGAGACGCCCCTTGAAGCTTAAAAAACACTGAAATATTGGGGGTTGTATGTAGAGTTATTCAAAACCTTAGAGAGTGAGTGTCTTTGTAATGTTAGACAGATTTTAGGGGAGTCTAATTTTTTTTTTTTTTAAATCTCAATACGTGTTTTTGTAATTATTCAAACAGTTGGGAGAGTTTATGTAATTAGACCAAACCTTATGTAGCTGTAATTACCCCTCAACTCGTTTGCTGTTGACCATCAGAACCTCAACATAAAGAAAGCACATTAACACAACATTATTCTTTAATGTCAAATCAGTTCTCTTGGTAAACCACGGCGGTTTTCGGAGCAGTTCCTGAAGGAAGAAAAGGAGAAGCTTAATCAGTACAGAGAATCCGTCAGAAAACATTATAGTGAGCTTCGTAAAGGTGTCAGGGAAGGGCTGCCGACTGACCTTGCGAGGCCTTTATCAGTTGGACAGCGTGTCATGGCCATCCATCCAAAAACCAGAGAAATCCATGATGGAAGTGTTTTAACAGTTGATCACTCCAGGTGTAGGGTTCAATTTGATAGTCACGAGCTAGGTGTTGAATTTGTCATGGTAATTTTATCTTGACTTTTGTACCTCTCAATCTCCTTAAATTTTTCGTGTTTTAACACTTTGAGGCACATTATGAAATGTTTTGAACTAGTATATCACTAACTATTCTGAATGCTGTCTGTACATCTTTAGATTATGAACTTGCTTCTATAGCTCTTTGATGCATATCTATAAAATAGTTAGCACATCTGGTGAAAGTTTTCTGGTTTCCGTTATTATTTTCTTTGGTGGTGAGTTCTGGTATATATTTGATTTAAGGCATCTTGAATAGCCATTTTGAAGTTAGGTTTGAATGCTAGGTCTGCCTATTTGTCTAAACTTTTAGGAACATGCAAAAGTGGCTATGATTTACTGTTCCTTCTGTGAAAGATCATTTTTTCATGTGCTTCTGTAGTTTCAGAGGTCTAAAACAGCATATACCGTTGCAAGAATAGATTTGTCATATAAAGTTACATGCTATTAATCTGTCATATATTTTATCTTGTCAGCTGTAAAATGAAATATTTATTTAGATACTTCGTGCTTGATGCTTGTCTTTTTCCAGACAATTGCGTATCATGACTCATACAGTCTTAAGTAATTTATCTTCAAAGTTCCCCTTGACTTAACTCAATTAGTAGAGATGGTTCGTGCCAATTAATACCAAAAACCGTTGTCATTTTATGCTGAATAATCTAAAGCAGCAGATTGTGTCGTTAGCATTTCCCGTTTTTCTTTAATGTTTTTGACCTGCATCCTTAATTCATATACTACCTTTCCTATGTACTTCCATGACATATTTCCTTTTACGAATTTTCTTACTTCGGCAGGACACCGACTGCATGCCGTCAAATCCTTTTGAGAATATGCCAGCATTGTTTGGAAGACATACGGTTGCTGTTGATAAGTTTTTTGAGAATCTCAATGAAATGAAAGTAAACGGTCTAGCAAAAGAATACGTGAAGCTTTCTTCTGGAGACAATCTGAATTACAATGATGGTATTTCTCACTTGTCTCCAATAGCCAATCCTTCCAGTTTACCGAAGAGTTCAAAGGTATGCGTTTCTCTCCCTATTTTCATTAGAAATGATTTATGTTCATTTTGGCGGAGTTTGATTACCATATTAAAATCCATCAATAGATGCTGAATTACTGATATTCAAAACTGTTATGCATGTGAGATTCATTGCAGTTAATTATGGAGTTTCTATTTAATGGATATTTAAGTTCCTGAAACGCGCATTGTTCTACTTGTGTTGATACGTTCCAATTCTGATAGAGTCGGTTTAGTAGTTTCTTAAAGAAAAAGATCTCTGAAAAAAAGAAATCTAATGTATAGGATCCTACCATATTTGGCCAATATATGATTATTTCTTCAAAGTTCTTTAACCCTTCCATTTGATATATATTTTTTTTTTTAACTAATGCTATTTGATTACCTTATGCATAAACGCCACACTCTAGTTTACACTAGCAGAAAGACTATTATTTTAAATGGAGAACTCAAGTGTCTCAAGTCTTTCACCAGGTTGCTTCTACGAATAATGCACAGACAAGGACTGGACCTGTTGATGCTTCAACTTATCATCAGATAGCATATTCTCAGCCTAGTACATCGGCTCAGATCCAAGCAAAGGAAGCTGATATTCAGGCTCTTGCAGAGTTGACTCGTGTTCTTGACAAAAAGGTCTTTGATATTCACCAGACAATCTCTTTTATGTTCTCTTCCACTCAACTTGAACTTCTTCCCCTTTATTGTTTGATCGCCAACGCTATCTTGAAATGATGTCCATCTGCGTTCAATTGGTCCTATGGTTTATAACTCGTTTGAAAGTTGGAATCTCTTGAATCTAAACCACTTATATGGTTAAGAGGAGCTCATTGTTTGTGGTTATACATGTAGGAAGCTGTTGTTCATGAGCTAAGGCGCATGCATGATGATGTGGTGGAAAATCAAAAGGATGGTGACAACTCTTTGAAGGACTCGGAGCCATTCAAAAAGCAATATGCCGGGGTGCTTGTAAGCTTGAGTGAAGTCAATGAACAGGTACAGATTTCCGTATATGCAAATTCAACATGCATATTTTTGCATAATGACATATTTTTTTCCTAGAGATAGTTACATCTTGGGCTAATTAGTGAGACATTTTCTAAGGTTTGAATAATTGGACTCTCCCTGAAGCTTTAAAAGCACTCTACAATTATGGGTATGTTGGTAAAAAAATTCAAACTTCAGGAGTTGTCTGTAACTATTCAAAGTCCAATGTAATTTGTCTGTAATATTTTTTTTTAAAACTTTCAAGGGTGTTTCTGCAATTGTTCAAACTGTGGATGAAGTTCTGTAATCAACCAAACCTAAGTGGATGCAAGTGTAGTTATCCCTTTTCCTTTTTAACATTTAAATCACAACTTCTAGAGCTTCATTTTCTTTTGCAGGTTAGTTCTGCTTTACATTGCCTGAGAGACCGAAACACATATCAAGGACATAATCCACTTGCATGGTCGAGGCCAGTCCCGAATGTTCCTGATCATTGTGTGACGTTGGGTTCCTTTGACCGTTCTGCATGTCAGACTCAGGAATCAGGATTGCATGTGAATGAAATTAAGGACAGCTCAATATCAAAAGCCCGAACAATGGTAGATGCGGCCATGCAGGTAAAATTAGGCAATGGTAGATGTGCACTACTCTTGTGCTTCTAAATGTTATCTGACCTGTGCTGTGGAAACTATCTTGTTTTTCTTTTTAGGAAAAATCTGTTTTACGGAAACCAGTTAGTAGTTTGTTATGTTTTTGCTTTAGAAATATAGAAATGATTAAGTAAACTGGAAACCCTTTTAATTTTTGTGAGCAGAAAAAGTAAAACTATCATATTTAGACTAGCTTGAAGGCAGATAGTAACACCGTCCTTCTGTTGAATACTTTTTGAAAATGGTTCTCATGTTGAGCCATAACAAAGATGTATATCATTAGGTCGAAGTCATTTACTTTTTTGCATATTAGTCACTTTTCTTACTTGTCATTATTAAAAAAAAGTTGTCTTACTTTCTCAGGCAATATCATCACTCAAAGGTAGAGAGGATACATTTGAGAAAATTGAGGAAGCTATAGATTTTGTGAATGAGCGGCTTCCATCTGATGATTCTCATGTAGTATCAGTCGTAAGATTTTTTATAACCATTTATTGCTTATGATTCTTCTATTTTCCAGGCTATGTTGTTTTTAACATAATAATTGTTGCAGGCACCTGATACCAAATCCAGTATTGGATCTGATATTGAGACTCAAATTCCTTCACAGCTGATAACTAAATGTGTCGCAACTTTGCTCATGATTCAGGTGAGTTATAGTAACCCCCACCCCTCACAAAACAAGGAAGTGCCTCCATTTATCATGGTGTTTTAGGGGTTGCTCTGATTACGCTGATTACAACATCCGTCAACTGTTTGAATAATTACAGAAACACCCGTCAAAATTTCAAAAAAAAATTACAGATAGGCTCCCTTAAAGGTTTGAATAATTTCAGGCATATGACGTTATGTCTGAAAAAATTAGAAATACCCCCACTTTTCCATCTTAGAACTGCAGGCAGTTCTGTGTGTCACCCAAACCTTAGAGGAGCCTATCTATAATTTAACCAAATTTTAGAGGTGTAGATGTATTTATCCCTACTCTTCGTTCACGTACTGACCAATAGCAATCATTTGTGTTTAAATTGCAGAAGTGTACCGAACGGCAATTCCCTCCATCAGACGTGGCACAGATACTTGATTCTGCTGTCACAAGTTTACAGCCCCGCAGTTCACAGAACCTTCCCGTTTATACTGAAATTCAGAAGTGCATGGGCATCATCAGGAACCAAATATTGGCTCTCATACCCACATAAGTTTCATAAAGCACCTCTCCTGAATTTGCCTTGTAGATAATTTAAGTGGAGCTTACATTCAGCGTTCAGAGGTCAGATTGGTTAGTCCTTTCTATAACGTAGTTCTATCATTTCTTTGTATGAACTCGGTCAAGCTTTAGAAGCTAGTTTTTCTGATTTTAGTTAAGGAAGTTGATTTAAACGTAGTGTTTGTGACTTGTTAATGTTATAACTTATGAGCCGTTGTTCTGACTCCATAGCCTGCAATTTACAGTATGGGGTGGGAATCCTGATTTGTAAATTTTTTGGAGAGACAATATTAATGAGCCGAAGTAAATGATATTTGGCCTGCATTTGTAGTTTATGGATTAGCAGCCTGAAGAGATGTGTATCTAAATTTACATCCTTGTGGGGAAACAGTGAAATTAAACCCTTATGTTATGAGTACGCAAAATGTATGACCAGCAGGTTTTTCCCATGCCAAGTTAATATAAAAAAATAATGAAAAATGAAGAGCACCTAAAGTTTAAACTGACATTTATAAAATGTTCATCTCACTTGAAAGATTGAGCAGGCGACACAGTGTTAGAATTTAGAATCGTGTCTATGTATATATATATATTGTAATTTTTTAATAGTCTCCCACATGACTTGGAAATGTAAAAGAAATAAAAAATTAATAAACTTTTAAAAGATTTCAAAGGTTGGTTTCCACAAAGTCGTAAACAAATACATTTTGACATTTTCTGATTAGATATCTCCAAACTACTATGATTTACCGCGAATGCACAACCAGTATCTAAAGGCGTACCCTTTTGAAGATGAGGAATAAAAGATATATGATGGAGCTACCTGAGATGTGAATGGAACTTCTAGGGATACATTTTTCGTTTAACGTGTTAAATGTTATAAATCATTGTGAAAACTTTTTAGAACATTCAAATGTTTTGCCAACTACTCCTCAAACTTTTTCAGAGTTTCGGAAACTTTATTCACAATTGCGTCTCCACACGAGAACTAGTATATAAAGTTCTTCAAATTTGCCCCTAATTTGCAATAGCCAGTAGTTTATTTTTCCCTTTTAGACATTCTCACAATAACAAAGCCAAATGTTTTCTAATCCATCATTCTCCACGGGTAAAATTGGATGTTTTAAGATTTGCAAATCATAATCAGGTTATATTTAGTGTTGTATAAAAACTTATGGCATCTTTCAAACTCCGAAACAAAAAACTCAAATTTCAAAATAAGTCCAAACACAAGGTTAAGTTTCATCTTCGGTAATGACCATATATCTTTCCTCTTTGATTGCAAGGACAAATGAGAAACCAAAGTCAAAGGGCAAAAGATTACGTGTACTACTTCGATGTACTGAATAACCAGCACCCTTACTGTATTGAGATTAAACATATGTGTCATCACTACATCGTACTCAGATTGATACATGAAATGACACAGAAGATCGTCTGCGAAAGTTCACTTCTAAGGCTCTATTCATGAATGGAAGAATGAGCTTCTAGGTTTGTGCATGCAAACACACACAGAGGGAGAGAGAGAATCTTTGGAAGTGATATTTGCTCCTAGCTTCAAAATGGATACAACACGGGCAAGCCACATCAAAACACAAGAAATCAACAAACCTTGTTGTCTATTTCTAATTGTAGTTTCCAGAAAGTTTAAAAACAAAAGGCATCCTTTGCAGCTGATATACTTCGACATCGATCAATTTCCAGAACTTGTGATCCCAAATTCCACAGGTATCACATTTTCAACGTTCAATGCATCTGTCAACAAATTGTTAGTTCAAAAATTTCCCAATGGATCATAGTTTCAGCTTCTTTTTAGGTCTTTTGCAAGTATTCCCATCTGAAGTTTCCATTATCTGTCAATAGGCAAAGATCTCAAATGGGGAAAAAACGGGAGGCTAAATCACAGTGATAGCGAAAAACAGCGCACCAGTTTGTTTTTTTGCTTCTTTTCCTTCTTTTTGTTCTTCTTTTTCTTCTTGTTCCTTTGTTTATTAGATGTAGAAGATTCCAACTCGTCTATTTTCTCTCCTCCAGCTGAGCCCTATGAAGTTCAAAACTAAATAATCAATTACAGTACATTAAACAAAAGAAAGGCCACATGCAAAATGAAACACTGTCTCAATGCACCTCAGAGTCTCTGAAAGTATCAACATGATGAATTAGTCTTCCTGATGTTGAAGTCCCACCTGATGATTCACAATGAATAAGAAATAAGATTGTGATTTAATCAAAAAAATCCTACTTGCTAACTGAGTTTCTCCTTCTATACACTTTCAAGTTTTCAGCTTTTGGACTTGCCTTCCCATCAAATTGTTCATATGATTGGTTATTTCGGCTGAAACTACTTTCTCACAATGAGTTATTACGACTCGAGAGATAGCTGATTACAAACCATTTACATATATGTACATGCTAACTTCACTTTTTCTTCTAATCAAACATCGCAATACAAAGAGGGCCTTAAATTTTTTTTCACTGTTTCATGTATATGATGACCGGGAAAATGAGAAAAAGGAAGGACATAAATATAGTATACCACACAAGGGAACTTAACTCCCTTTATTTGCCAACTAACAATTGATTCTATAGGGTTTCTCGTTTTGACAATTGAAGCAATTGTCAAATACCATAATTATTATCTCTATCGACTTCATTTATCTATAAGGTTTCGCAGAGTGATTACCAAATCAAAATGCCCTTCATCTTCAACTTCTCTACAAATACATTCAAAAAGTTAACATCATTCTGCAGATCTTTTTCCCAGATGACTGAAGCAAGTACGTGGATAAGTTGAAGGATCATCACTTAGCCAAAACTAAAGCTGCATTCAGGTCTTAAATTTATTCAACTCTATGAGCCAAACCAATTTGTGCTCACCGTAGAGCCATAGACCATAATAACCATCAATTGACTAATAGACCAGAATTCAAGCTTTGACCAATAAAAACAGTCGATGAAGAAAGAAAAGAAAAGTTCAACTATAAAATTCCTATCGCAAAATCAAACTAAAACAAAGATGAGAAAAACTCATACTGCGTTGTACAGTTTGTTTGGCATTCTTAACAGCCAATTCAACGAGCTTTGGATCCACGGAAGCCAACCCATTTGGGTCCTGAAGTTTTCTTTGAAGAAATTTAGCCAAAGCAGCTGCCTTATTTGTCTTAATTGGTCCCCCAGGGTGAGCCAGCCTACACATATAAAACACTGAACACATATAAGCTGAAATATGCAATTTATAAGCATAAATTCGATATGCAGTGATATGCCTGAACAAAACCATATCATTAATAATCCTGCAACTACAAGCTTCAAATTTATTATAAAAAAAAAGAAACCCTAATTACTGTTCTGTAGGCTGATACTGTAATGTACTCATAATAGCGCATACAATTACAAACCCTAATTTCAGGTAGGTGCAAGTAGTTAATCCAAATTAACACCAAAAATTGTTTCTGAATCAAGATTGGGAATAGCTACCAATATATGTATGCGTATAGATAAAGAGTGTTTGTATGTATAGGTTTGAGAACCTGGGCTGGGACCGTGTACGGGCGGGTGCAGATGGAAGAGGAGCGAACTTGCTTCCTCTCAAGGCCTTTTTCTCCTCTTCTGTTAGTTCGTCCATCTCTCTCTCTCTCTCTCTTCGTGTATGTATATATGTATGTATGTATATGTACTTGGTACTCGTATGTAATACTGGGTGTATTTCTCAATTGTCATTCAAAAATTTCTTATAAATTACCCCCTCAGTTCTTATTATTCGCTTCTTGGTCCTCGTACCTTCACATACATATTCTTTTAGGGATGACTTAAAAGTACAGCGTACTTACAACAACTCAACAAGTGGTGGATTAGTAGTGAGCATGAAAAGTGTTATGTTTTTTGTTTTTTATTTTTTTGGATTCAAATAATTAATTTTTTTAGATATATCGATAAGTAGATTATAAATGAAAACTATGTCAAATTGATTTTTACATAGATGTACTTTATACCTAAATTGTTGTTTATACTTATTTATTTCGTAAAGAGTGAAATATATATATATATATATATATAGAATATGGAATTTGAGGAAAGAGTTTGCATGACTTTTAGAACATTACATACTCAACCCCTAAAATTCAGCAGGTACTGAAATGCACCAGCTGTTTAGAAGAGGATAATTTGGTTCAATTAAATTAATTTTTCAATGAAATTATATTTAGACGTCCACAAAAATTGCATTTGACTTGGCATACTATATGTGCAGTCTTCAGAAGAGCCTTTGTAAATAATACCGGAACTTTGTTTCTGCAACGACACCAGTTTCAAGTGTATATTAATGCATCTTACATATAGAATTTACCGATCAATATATTCCTGAATTCTGATGTAATCGGAAGTACAGAACATATGTTATTACTTAAGCACAAAATGAATGAGTAATGTTAAAACTGCATCACTGTTTCTATGACCTTTGGTTATCGAAGTATCACAGTTCAATTCATTTTTAACTGACAAAAAACAGGAACATTTTCACCACTTGAACAGGGTGAGATCAAGAAAAGGACTGATTACATAAACAAAGCAATTTCCACAACTAAATGCACAAAAAAAGAAAAACCAAAAAAAAAAAATCCACCATCGTCCAACCACTCTTTCACCTCCTCTATTTTCCATTTGAGCAGCTCCCAATATGGTTGGTCAAAAATTTGAACTACCACCATACATATTTGCCCTGACAACGACTACCACAAGTTTCCGGAAGACCCTTATACCAACTTACATTCCTTGTTTCCAGGCCGTTAACTTAAAACCAGGCCATGAACGGGAGAGATCCATTTGTATATACGAGAAGATCATGTCACGGGCTTTGTGTTTATGTGGTTTAGCTAGCTACCCAAAAGGAACCGGAAAACATCACTCAGAGAAATAATACCTTCTACGCGCTTGCTTCCAGCTTCAACAATAACAAGCCGTCTGACCCCTGAAACAACCCGTGTACAAGGAGAATTATTCCACGAACGAGAATATTGCAATAGATATAAACACAATTGTAAATGCAAAAGCGGACTACTAAGAATTTCAATAAAAACTGGCAACTAGAAGGAAAGTCTTGAAACAGGGAGAATTACATATACACCGGTGTTTCGTCTTATTATTGAAAATTTACCTAAAGTTTGCATATATACAGAGATACCATTAGAAGCATTCAAAACAGGTCAAAGCAAGAAGTCTATCTATAATATTCTTAATAACAATTCAAGCATCAGGAAAGTCTATTTTGTAATGTTATTGAAGTTCAAGAGCAGTTGTAATTATTCAAATAGTAGCGGATGTTTCTATACTGGGATCAGTGAAATAAGAGAAAAGGAACTAACCTGGCTGGGATAAAGTTTCCAAAACCTTATGGAGTGGATCAGACTGCAAGCACATGTGACACCTTTGACTGTTGTACCCATATGTCGATAGGGGGTCGTCCCTGTACTGCAACGCCTATATTTTTGGAAGACGGGTGCAACAAATAAGAAAACTTTACTTTAAAAATATAACATGGTTTTACTTCTGAATATCATTAGTAAATTACAAACAAATTTCTTCCATAAAAAGTCTCATTCATTTCCTAAAAGATAAACAATTTGGGATAATTATACCTTCACAGGTTTGGTATGATAATAGGAGCCGCCCCTAATGTTTGAACAACTACATAAACACCCTATGAAACAAATATTTATAAATAGACCTCGAGATTTGAGAATTACAGAGAGACCCTCCTTAAACTGAAATATGTTACACACGGAAGTTTTAGAGAGTGTCTGTAATTATTCAAACCTTACATTAGGTTTCTACAATTAGGCCAAACCCTGAGTGGAGTAATGTAATTATCCCTTTCATTAAAGTTCAAAAAGGAAATAACATCTATAACGGGCCATTAACTAGCATGCAATGCCAAAGAAAAGTGTTTTTACCTGATGAATAGTAGTCTCCTCAAGGTTAATGTGGGTATAAATTTTGTCCTTTGCCAAAGACGTTATGTCACTGCAGGATAGGTATAATGTGAGGGTATTGAATCAAATTGCTGGAAAAAAAATTACCGACAACAAATGCGTGCATAAAAGTAGTATAACCAACCTTCGAGAATATACATCCAATAACGAGTCATTATCATCCACAACTGGTACCGAACTAACTTGTGCTGAAAAGTGAATAAGACTTGGGATAAGATTAACATAACTTCTCAATTTGTAGGTCTGAATTATGCAAAACTAGGTAACAAGGGAAGAGTCTCCAACACTTAATAAAAATTATATTGTACAAGCAGTTTATAAGTTGTTTTACTGGTTAATGTTTTGCTGTGTAGAAAGCTGACATATTCATTGGCCAGATAAGAGGTGGAAAAAACTTTGCTTATGAAAGATGACTTGATACTCATAATTCTCTCATGCACTTAAAGAGAAAAAAATTCTATCATAAAATTTATAAGAAAAAAATAACAAGAATCACACATAAACGTGGCAATAAGAAAAAACAATTTAGTCAATAATAAAGAAAAGAGGGGTGAAGGAGTGCCTTTTGTCATGTAATTTGAAAAAGACCGTTAAACTCAAAGCATTTATGCATATTATCACTTGACTGGAGCAGGCGGACAGTAGAAGGAGAAAGATGAGGACTAAAATATATTAGTCTACCCTATGATGTGCTCCATTTTATTGGTTACAGATACATACCTTGAACTAATAAATTCAATGCCGAACTAACCGAAGCGCTAGGCCTCAATGTCGCCAGGGGGCGTCGATCTGGCTCTCCAATTTTCGGAACCCAGGTGCCCACAGGAATGGCACAAATTGGCAATTGAAGTACCGGTAGCGAGCTTGGTGAATGCTTAAAGAAACGGCAGATGCCTATAACGCAACATCTAACGATTAACAATCTTAACAGTTATGTCCATAGAGACACAACTTCTCAAAAAATAAAAAATAGAAAAAAATAAGAGTGTCCGGTTCACTTTACTCACATTTAAGTATACCAGAAAGTGAAGCAAGATGTAACAGATGTGGATTTGAGCCATCTGCTGTAGAAGAATGAATAATGGGAACTGTAGAAATTCCATTTTGCAAAATCTTCAAAGCAATATCCTTCAAACTGTCATCTGAGCCAGCCTGAAAATCACCATCAAGTTAACATGAGGGTACCCTCCACACGGATTCTAAAATGCAAGAGTTGAATATTACATGCAACAAAAAGATGTACAATTTTGCAAAACCAGAATCCTTGACATCCCTGGGTACACAATCTACATTCTGAGATCCGGCACTCAAGTACGATGACTTACTTGTACAAGTTGCTTTGATACTGCACACCCTTGCCCATTAATTTGATTATTAAGATATGACTTTGCATCTTTCCAAGCAGATATAGTGTGCGTCTCAAGCTCTTCCTCAGTCAAATTAGACCCATGACGGCCAAGCTGCCACAAACAGGAAGAACATCAGGCAAGCAAAATTCAAGATTTTTATATATTACAAATCAAAATCAAGAACTACCACAGTACGGCTACGCTACAGTATGCCCTAAAATATTTTTATTGCACTTTGGAACTTCCACACTGGATATGTTTTCCCTTCCTCCAAGAAATTGAGATTCAAATACAAGTTGATATATCTAAATAAGCTAGTAAAAATGAAATAAGGGCCCTACCATAAGCCACATGGAGGAGAATATCTTTTTCAATGGAATAATACCTTTACCAGATCCAAGAAGCAAAAATTATTACATCTCGTTATAATAGCAAAAAAATGCATGAAGAGAAAGAACCCCATAAAAGGACAACTAGAGCCGAATTAAGATAAATTTATTGATAAGAAAGGCTCGGGTTATACCTCTCTCATGATCAGAATGAAATCCAGGGGACTGAGAACTCCAACAAACTTTCCTTTTGAGAAACTCCACAAAGGCGCTGTACAGATTCCCTGGAAAGAGTTCGTATGTTTAGTTCATAATAGGCCATGTACCAAAATGAAGTAGGCGAACAATACGTCAGAAAGAATGCGCCCATGACAGGAACATCCAGTACAATACTGTCTTCTAGGCCAGGTTAATGCAGCACTCTTGATTCTTATATAGATATCAAGAATCGAAAAATAGATGGCTTAATTCTTAGCAGATTTTTATTCATAAAGAAAAATACAAAGCAAAAACAAAAACATATCGCTACAATATGCACGAAATGGCTTCATGTTAATTTACGCGACTTGACAACTTAATACCAACAGTTGGTCACTGGCATTAATATTCATTCCGCCCCCCACCCCCCTCCTCTTTGTGGGTTTCAGATCACTTAATTTGACATAATAAATGAGCATGCATTCCAGTTAGGAGCACTGCGACATATAATAGAGGTAATCCTTATCCAGAAAATTGTACAATGGGAAATGGATAGAGAAGAGTCTTGGGTTCCATTACAAGACAACAATGGAAATTTTCAACCTGCAAATAATTAATTTATACCTGTTCATGTAGTATATGAAATGCTTGCTTTACAGGCAGTTCAACATCCAAAGCAATAACCTGAATATCCATGCAAATGAACCAAAAAAGCTAAAACTTAGGCGGAGGAATCAATAGGGAAAAATAAAACTAGGAAAGAGAAGGGTCATCCGGACCTTGCCAGATTCAGGAAGCAACTCATAAGCCACGTGTGTCGACATGAACACAGCTACTCGATGCCGAGAAATCTCCAAGTCTGCATCTGAAATCTTCGGAAAGGACTCAGGAGATGTACCATCTGGCAGACCAACCTGGGTTCAAGACAAATTATAAAATGGTGTTCAGAAAAAGGTTCTCCACGCTTAATTATGGAAGTAGTCAAAATAATCAGCCAATACGAAAGCACACTGTGGCAAAGATTGCAGATGGCCGACGTTGCAACCATCTTCTAGCCCATAGAATGTTCGGATCTAGAAACCATAAGTTCCTTTTTTTTGTATAGTAAATAAATACAATTACTTAAGCAGGAAGATTAGACTTTCTAGAGTTCTCAGTTGACAGATATAGAGAATATTCTTTTGCATCTATGACCTTCTACAGAAATTCAACAGCATTAATGCAAGTCCAAGATGTATGGTTAACAAGCCACAGGGGACAAGTTAAAGACATGTTACTCAAAGACTTTACTGGCAAATGCTCTGGAGTACATAGAAAATGTGGAAACCAAGAAAAGCGGCTCCCTTGAAAGTATATTGCCATATCTCCACTTTTAGGAGCACCCACACCAAAACTTTTGTAACATGAATCGAAAAGATACTTAGAAACCATATGGTTGAGAAAATAAACTATTAATAATCATGACACCAAGTAAAAATTGGACCAGCAACAACATAAGATCTTACCACACGCTGAGAGGCTTCATTATCTACCTCCATATTAGAACCAGGACCAGATGGTAGCATTTGTGGGCTCAGCATTGCAGGACGGTAATCAGACTCCCGAGTCAAAAGGATAGTATTCACAGTCCCAAGGTTACTACTAATAAAAGGTTGATGCTCATCATGTCTCCATTCCCCATCAACCACAAACTTGAACTGCAAATGAAGTAACATAATTTAAAATATGAAGTGCATTGTACAGTTAAAGACTTAGTATTCAAAAATATCCATTCATATATCTTTAAAAATCAAAAACAAAAGTTTAACAGCATTTATCTTTTCAAAGAAAATGAATCCACCCTTCCGTATATGATATTTAAGTTGAGGATAGTTAACAGGTTAAAATTTATTAGATAAAACATTCAAGATTAAAAGTGTTTCTCCACCATGCAAATGGTTTAGCCACAAGAACATGTTGTATGGAAGTAGACGCACGCTCTTCTGCAGATAAAAATATGTATCATGACTCCATTATGGCAATGACAAGTAATTATACAGTTGTATCGTGAATTTTAAAGTACAAACTGCAGATAAGTTGCAAAAGCGTTTTCTTCTTAATTCTTGGGAAAATATGGACTCATTAAGATTGGAAGGTGGAATCTCTTAGAGATGGATGGATATACTCCTATACGCGTAAAAATAAAAAAGGAAACAAAGAAAGAAAAACTCTATGTCCTGGAAATCACATGATGCGATCCTTCTCATTCTTAACTAGCTCGATTTGGATAGTTCAAACTAACTTCTTCATCGAATACCTCCCACACTCAAAATATTTAAAACTTTCATGTAATAAGAATCGACTGGCATTAACATCTGCCTGACAATACTTGTCTCTCTACCAAAGGCAAACACTAACTCAAACAGAATGGTGAGAAGCGACCCCTATATGGTTTTACCATTTGAAGTATGTGAATTGATAAGTTACACCAGCCTTGTTAAGCATCACAACGTGAGCAGCAAAAGGGCGACAAGAACAATGAGGAAACAATAGAAGAGGAAAATTAAAATAAACCAACTCCTAGCAACTTAATGCATGTATGAAACAATAATTTAAATACACACTGGTGACGTCTCAACACCAATGCCACTTTCAAATACATGATCAACATGGAAATTACAGCATCCTAAGAGAGACTAAATTAGCCGCTGATCGATATCTATTACTCTATTTACTTGGTCATTTCCAGCCAAAAAGAGTTTACCATCTAACAAGTAAACTTTCATTCTCCTGGACCATTTAAAGAACACTAAAAAGCTTCAAGCCAAAAATGCAAAATAAAAACACGAACCTGGTGAAAACCTGGTGGCAGGCTACATATTGTCTGAAAAACAGTAGGGCAGCCCTCAACAGGGGTCATCGGCCACTGCGTCCACCTTTTAGCAAAATTACCACAAGTTAGCGTAATTACACAGCACTCTATACAACCAACCATATCACAAAAACGATGAAATCGAATAGTAAATTGATGATAATAATAAGTTTCAATGCCTCCTCTTACCCTGTAAAAGAGCCACTAATGTTCACAACTCTTCCACCATAAGGCCACACAAAACGAGTAGGAATCAAAACCATTCCGCTTTCTCGCGAGAAATCCATACCAAGAGGATGTTGCATACACTCCTAAAAATAATCCTAAATCTCCCAAAAGAACACTTGTCCACAAAGAACCCTTAGCATTTGCGTATTACCAAAATTCAAACAGAATCAGCCGAATCAATTAGTAATAAGCAAAACCCATCACCCCAATGCGCTAAAAAACCTGAAATTTCATGGTAAAACCCAAATTGTACTTTTTTTCCCAAAAGTGACGAAAAAAGACAACTTTTTTCGCTGAATCTGTAATATGAGAATATCAAAATTGTACGGATTAATCGAGGTATCGAGTGCAAGCAGCGGGCATGAAAATGAAACCTAATGCAATTCGATAGGATTTGCAGAGTGATTAGAACCGGGAATCGAAGGAATATTGCTAGAGAGAGAGAGAGAGAGAGTTATTTGCCCTAACCCTAAATTTTACCCTTTGTTGAGAAAAAAAGACTTTTTAGAACAGAGAAGAAAAATTATTAAATAGGGTCCCACACCAACTTCAGTGTTGAGATTCTCCATGACTTGCCATGTCAGCGTTCTCTGGATTGCAAATATATTTACTTTTTGTTTTTAATCAATTATTTTGTAATGTGATTAAATATAATTTTGTCTCGCCTATAACATGGTTTAATCAACGATCAAAATTTAAAAACTTATAATAATTGACGACCTCATTTAAGTCATTCATTTATACTGAGAATCGAATTGACTGCAACGTCGTAATAATACCCGGAATGGCAAAACAATGAAAAGGTTTTCAAAGTGAACATTTGAAAAGAATAAAAATAATCAAAATTCTTTTGTGTGTCAATTTATGTACACTAATATATATATATATATATATATATATATATAATGAATTAATGTCCTTTTTAGAAAGGAAATAATGATGGAAAGGAACATATATGAGATATACAAATGTAAAATATGAAAATCTATGCGGAGTTAATTTTTCACCTCAATGGATGTTTCTAGAATTATAAGTGGAAAATTCTTATTTAAACTGTATTTATATGTATTTCATAGTGATGTTTTTAAACTATGCTATAAAAGAAAATCAATCTTAGAATAACAGAATGATTCAAGTTCTATAGTATTCAATTCGAGACACTGTCGAAAAAATATATTAGTTTTTTAATTTGTTTTCTTAACTTAAAAGTTGTTTTACTTTATTGAGGAGAAAAATAAGACAAATGTTTGTCCCACATGCCGCACGTGCTTCTCCATTTAACAATTAATTGTTTATAGATAAGATGCACTACGCTGTTGATTATCGATGACTAGTTACTTATGTGTACAATTTCAATTGTACTAATTACAGAAAAGAATCGAATTTATACAATGATAGTTACTAATTGCTGCATGAACTAAATGCTGCTACTGATTCTAATTTCTACATCAGTTGGATCATCTTATGTATTGTAAGAAACGAGCGTCTTATTTTTTTTGTCCATGAAAAGAATGTGAAAAAACGACGGGTTTGCCATAATTGACTATTGTGTGGTTATTAATAATTCTTAGTACCACAGTCTTAGATTAAATAAAAAATTAATATATTAGGGTTACGTAATTCAATATTGTTTGGAGAAAAAGTACCTCAAATTTGCTAATTTATACGGAGTCTACAAACTATCTTATAAGTTATAACAATCATGAATATTATGTCTTCATCGCAATTATGATAATTCAATCACATTAAATTCAAAAACTAAAAGTTTAAACTCACCATATAGCTCGAATTTAAAGTTAATCAAAACGTAGATCAAAAGCTGTTTAATATGGACCTAAATGCTTTAGATCAATCTCTTGCACCAGTAGCCATCTAGCCTAGCTTTATCTACGCCGATTATAATCTAAGGTCGACTCTGCCGACTATAATCTAAAGGTGGAGTCTACAAAAGTTCAAAAAGGTTAGTCCATTATCTGATTTTATTTTGATTTGATCGAAAGTATAAATCCATGGTGTTCGACAGAAAAATCCCACTTATCCTGGTTACGAGTTTCACATATTCCCCGATTGATTAAAGTTTATAAACCTTCTTCTTTTTTTTTTTTTTTATTTGAACTTTCTTGAAGTACGGAAATGTTCCGATTTTGTGAGAACCAAACATAAAAAAGTTACACATCTATTTCAACAATATTCTACAACATGTTGAAAAGATCTCCAAACATTAAAAAAAGTTCACATATTTTGGTATTATAAAACATACATCGAAAATGAACTTTGATTCGTGATTCTCCAAGATCATAGGTAGGGTACGAAACCTTGGAGATAAATTATATCCTTGTGTGTAATGCAATAAGTAAATAATTTTACAATTTTGTTTTGTACTTATTGCATTACACACAAGGATATATTTTATCTTTGGTACCTTACCTATGTGTGTGTGTTTGTGTGTATACACACACGCGCACACACACACACACACACATATATATATATATATATATATATATATATATATATGAATATATGACACAATGCAATAAGTTCATAATTTTACAAAACAAAAGACGTAAGATTAAATAATGTCAAAACTATCCTACAATTCAAGGCAAGAAATTAAGTTAATAGGCATATGAAAGACGACTCAACATCAAACTGGAGACTCTCACTTGCTGAATCTTTACATTTACTCCATGAAACAAAAAACAAATCTGGAAATACGGCAAGTATTTAGAGAAAATACATACAAGGACTCGAAACTAAAGGAAATGAGTGGGAGGTTGATTCTCTTAGACCGACCAATTTCCACCCGAGGGTCATCCTAGAAAGATTTATGGAAAAAATTTACATGATTCTCAAGCTTCTTCTGCATCAAAGAATTCATCTGTTCCAACATTTGATATCATCAGTTTTGTCTGAGCTCGAGATTTTGTCCAGGTTCTTTTGCACTGTCTGGCAGCAGCAATAGAGTACTCAATCATGCCAAGTATTTGAACATGTTGGGGTTATCCTTGTCTCGCTCCAGATAATCGCGAGTGATCAAATCTTCGATCCTTTTCTTTATTGCTTTAACATCAGGCTACAGAGTACAGAATAACGTGTTTTAGTGTTGGCATCATTGGTAGGGATAATCTACATTCCACAAAAACCTCTCTTGAGGTTTTAATATTTCCATACACATCCCTATTATTGGCACAAATATTATAGATAAGTCCGAAATCAGGGATGCATCCCCTGAACTTCAGCAAAGTGTCTTTGGATGCTTTAATGGGTTTCTACATAATTATTGAAATTTCAGGGGAGGTTTAGGCAAATATATCAGACCTCGAAGGGGTGCAAGAGTAATTACCCCATATACATAATAGCATGCCAATGGCAAGCTATAATGTGCAATAATACTTAAAATAATTATAATATGAAGCCTGAGGTTACCTTGAACATACGGCCCAATTGCTCTACACACTCCATAACCAATTGTTGATAACCCAAGACTTTCCTACTCTTCATGATTCGCACGATTGAGGCATCAATGGCATACCGTCTATCCTTATCAACATCCTCAATGACTTTCTTCTTCTCATCCACGGGAGGTAAGGGTATCTGCATTGTCAGCGATAAAAGTTATAAACAGAATCTCTCTCTCTCTCTCACAGACACACGTACACGCACACAAACCCGCACATACATAACAGTAAGGATGGGGGTTGAGAGTACCTTAATTCTTCGCATTTTATCAGTGAACTTTGAATTGAATTCAAAAATATCAGTAGGAGAAATTGTTTTGCTGCTTGGCTCCTTGTTCAGAATCTTATATTTGGCACATGAAAGAGAATGAAGGAGCCTAACAACATCATCATCTAATAAGTTCAGCTGAGTCATGATTTCCTGATAACTTAATCTATCTGAGGCATTGAAGAGCAAAAGCGCAGCAGCCTAGAAGAAGGAAAATTAAGCTTCAGGGACTATCATATCAATCAAAAATAAGTTCAGGTAACATATTATCTTGTCCTGCCAAATTACCTGATATGTAGTCACAATTAGCTCTATTGTTTTTGCTTCAAATTTTCCACTGATGTTACAAGTGCCCAAAGAATATATCCATGTAAGTTTTCTGTGTTTTGTTTTTGTTTGGTAAAACTCTCTAAAGACTTCAACACACTTGACCTGCCACAGTCAATCAAAGACGAGAATAAACATAAGGGTGACAAGATGGTTTCTGCAACAAAATTTTGCATTTATAATCATACCATCTCAGCTGGGAGGTTAAGATCAAAGGACTTGTAACTTGGCCAAAAACCTGTAGTAAGGACAGTCACTGTCAAATCAATACCCGGATTTGCATTTGGATTACTGCCAAGATATTCTTCAAAGCTGGTTTGATTTTCCCTGGCTAGTGTCAAATCCGTGACCTGTAATAGTTGGTAAGGGAAAAACATGAACTTATTCGTAAAAAATGGGAGTCTCATACAGATAACAATGTTAAACACTTACCATGCCCTCCATTTTTGATGTAAATTGGCCACCACATTGCTGCTTCAACTTTGTCAGGATACTTCTCTCATGCTCATCATTAGCGCTTTTGTCAAATAAAAGGCGCCGAGCAAGCTTTTTCCTGTCAAAAACGGCACCGAAAAGTGTAAAACGTAGTAGCCTTGGTAACCATTAAACATGCTGATGAACACTAGTTGGGATACGCACCTATAGAATTCAGCAAATAAATCCTTGTCGCTGATATAAGCGAGCAGTTTTACAACCTGAAGTGCCTCAATGCAATCAACAGACAGGAATGAATATTAATATCAGGGATATTTACTTTTTAACCCTGAAGTTTGATTCAATTACAAAAACCTCTCCCAAGGTTCAAATAATTATATACACCCCCTGGTAATTTAGACACATGAAGGGTATTTGTGTTATCATTCAAACGTCAAGGTAGATTATCTGTAAAGGTAACCGATCTGTATCGTTTTTCAAAGTTCCAAATGGTGTTTCTGTAATTATTCAATGTAGTAGGGGAGATTTCCGTAATTAGACCAAATTGATGGGGTGTTAATGTAATTATCCCTAAAATCAAAAGCGAAATGTACATTAGCAGTACCTTCTCTAGAGTTTCTTCAATAGCTTCATCACTCAATTTCTCACTCCCACCCTTTTTGAGAATGTTATCACAAAATGTTGCAAGAAGTTCAGCACTCGAACTTCCAGCAACACCTTTGTTGCAGAAGACTTCAAAGGCCTCCTTGAGAGCCTATAGATTGGATGAAAAAAACATGTGGATATCTTATTAATGTTGGTGAGGAAGGCAGAGTAAAACAAACACGAAATTATTTTCTAGTGCTGACCTTGTGGAAAAGCGTGTGGTTCAGAAAACAGTCTTTCACATATGCCATATACTTGTCATGGAGTTCGATTACTTTTCTGACAAATACCTGGATCCAAAATACAAATTAAACTCTACTTCTGACAACACATTGAAAATCAAGACAAACGAGTAACTAACCTGCTCCTGCAATCCAACAATATCTTTCTTTTCCGCCTGCCAAAGACACCAAATGGATTAAATTAAACCCAACAGAACTTTTGATGTATTTAAATCAGATTCAGAAACACTCATCATAAAGTTAATTAGCATAACACTCTTTGCCCAAAAAAAAAAAACAGAATTAGTATAACAATGTCCTCCAAAACTGTTTTAGTCAAAGATTGAGTCATATCTTACATAGAATTGTCCGGAAACATAAGTACGTTATCTTAGTGCTGTTAAGTTACTTCGGCACAGATTGTAGCAAATCCAAAAGGCACACATAGCATTAAGCTGTTCAATAAGAAACCTTTCTTTTACGAAAAGTTTTAAGAACTCTTTTACAACTTATGTGCATGAGATGTTTGATTTCCAGATAACTGTACTTCATTGAAACAGATACAATTTTGCAAGATAACAAAATTTCTAACGAGGAAATTTACAGCAGTATCTCAGAAGTATTGGATAAAAATATTCAAGTGACATCCTTCACCAAACACACAATTCTGGAAGGGTGTTGTAGGAAATATAAGTGATCATTACATGGTCCAATTTTTCCCATTATATACACTGATTTACGACTGAACTCCCCGTATCAAAAAAAAAAAAAAAAATCATTTGAAAGTTTCAACTGCACTGGTAATTTCTCAAATTCATTTATCAATTATATTTACAAGTAAATAGACATTATAAATGATCATTACATGGTCCTATTTTCCATTATATACATTGATTTACGGCTGAACTCCCCATATCAAACAAAAGATCCATTTGAAAGAACTGCACTAATAATTTCTATATGCATTCAATCAATTATATTTTACAGCTAAAGAGAAGTTAAGCAGCAGTAAATTTGCCAAATAATGCTCCCAATTCTTCCTATCAAAATTTTTAGTTAAGGGATCAATTTTAAGGGATCTCCTTAGAAAATATATAAAATGAAAAATACCTTCTTATTGCTTGCAGCATCTTCTGCTTGTTTCACCAAAGCAGTTCCTTCAGCAGTAACATGCTGCACTTCAATACCATTACAGATTAGCATACTTAAAATAATTTTGGTTATCTAAAAACAGCGAATAGCACTCAAATTTCTACAATGCAAAAGTAGAATTACAAACCTGCTTAAATATATTAGCCACAGGCTCCAAACCTCGAGGAATTTTAGAAAAGAGCCTATACATCCTTGACAAATCCTCTACCTATAGAATAGAAGGGGTGAGGATCAGCTACAAGAATCTCAATACAATAAAACATCCAAATTCAAAATAAAAACTTCATTGCATAAGCACCTTATCATCCCTCAGCAATGCATGACAACCTGAATGCTCCTTCTCCAGCAGTTGGGTGGCATACACGGACAACAGCTCATGTTGTACTCTCTGTCAGAATAATTTGTTCCAAACAAATCTAAAAGTTAACATAATAAACCACAAAATCCCTGTCAACAAACCATTAACAAAACAAAAAGACATCCCTATACAGTGGAAGCGAAAAAAACGTGATTTAAGAGTAGAATTGATTATCCAAGAGCAAGAACAAACCTCAAGCAACTTTCCCTCACTATTTGAATGAAGATAATGCGAAACTCTGTCCTTTTCTCGTTTCAAACACTCCTCAGCCTGGATTGTCAAAAAGATTGTCAGAAACCACATGGAAGAGTAACTTAGGGAGTATCACTTTTTTATACTTCCCTTTCCTACTATTTTGGTATATATGAGGGTGTATGTGTGTGAGTATTTTGTGCTCTGAAGTGGTGCAGATTGCAAAATAAAGTAAAAAATTACTTTCAACATATAATCTGGACATGAGTCATCCAAAATCCAATTAGAGGCCTTCCGAGAATAATATGCTGCGGTGTCCGTCAGCATTGTTGCTTCAAAGTCAGTCTCATAACGATCCATCTGGCCCATTCCAATTTCGACAAATATATCTAAGACATTCTTTAATAAAGCTCGATCTATTTGCTCTCCTTCCCGCTCTTGATCAATCTGGCAGAAAAGAAGTGTAAGACCTCATAAGAAAAAAGAAGAAGGGAAAAAAAGGGACTTATAGTGTTAAGTAATAGCACAAGCATACCAAAGAAATAACTGCTTCCCTGACTTTTACATTCAACTCCTGGTATACCTGAAATTAGAATCCAGGTACCAAAATGTAAAAGAACCCGATACAAAATTATGGTAGAAAAAACTGAAAAAGATAGAAGGAAATGAAACAGACTTGAAAAAACTGCACAATTTGCCTCTTAAGCAGTAAGTCAAGTTTTTACATAAACGAAAACCAAGTGATTTTGAATACACTCCAAGAAGGAACATAGTTGAAAGTTACCAGGTCTCGGAAGCATGTAAGACCAACTTCTTTAAGGGATGGAAGGGACCTTCTAGCTATGAAGTACCGATCAAGATAATAGAAGAATCTTGAAAGCCATCGCACCATGATTTTATGATTTAACCACCTATTCACGAGCTCCCTTAGCATGAACTCATCATGCTTCTCCCTTAAAGAAGGCAATACCTAAATGAAAACCAGAAAACGATCAAATTAGTCGAGAAAATGAACATAAAATAATTTATAGGACTACAAGAAATGGCAGCCCCAATTAAATGGGGGAAGAAAAAATAAGAATAGAGGGAAACACATTAGAATAATGGGAGTCCATTTGATTTATCAGGTTGCTCGTAGTAATGTAGTTCCTTAGAAAACAACAAAAAATTATTTCCACCAAAAACAAAAAAAAAAAGAAGCTATGGGGGACATTAACATGACTTTCTCTACCACAAAAGAACATCTCGTGTTTGTCCATCTTCAGACTTTAAAATATGCACTGGGATACTTCCAAGATGGGCGTTCACAAGAAATATCAAACCACGAGGGCAAAAGAGAAAACCTGACACGTGAATTTTGTTAATCAAGTACAGAAATACATTTCATGGCTAGTAGCCCACAACAACAATCAAGACGAAATACATATCACTACAAGTATCACATGTAACGGTAATGATAACTTTAGAAACAATAATTTCCAAAAAAGGGCAACCCAAACATCTGGCTTAAGTTTGATTATTGAACTTTCACAGAGAAAGTGATAATGAAATTGCAAAGGAGCAAGAGTCAAAGCACGATGTTTTCATCATATTTTTTGCTACACGTGCATGCAGTTAATATGAATTTCTATACTATTACACTAGTTAACAAAAATATATACATCTCCTTACCGTTGACCTAATGTACTCTTCAAAAGCTTCCCGATACTTGTCATACAACTGTTGGGAATAATCATGTGGGGGCTTTTGCGTACACATGTTATATATTGTCCTGTAACAATCAAGGAACATAAGAAATAATTGAGAACTTCATCATGAAATTCAAAATTATCTTTTAGCAGTACAAAGTATTAAATTAATACGTATAAAGCATCATGTAGTCCTCTGAGCTGAATTGGGGCTCGGGCAGTCCTTCTAGAATATTTTTCAGTTTTGTAATCCCTTTCTGCATAAAATCCCATCCCTGTTCTAAATCTATGGTGTTCCGCTGGTTCATCGTCATCCTCTTCACCAGTCCAATATCAAGAAAAACCGACCCTTAATTCCAGTTCAAAACCTGTCAGTTGACGACCAAAAACTGAATGAAGTCGATAGAGAAAATGACGTAGTTCTCTGATTACAATGCAGTTAAACAAGCTAAGAAAATACCAGGTGCAATCGATAAAAAAAAACACACTCCGGACACAAATTGTATCACATATAAGCATTCAACTTCAGACAGAAATCACGGCTTCAACCGAAAAGATATTCAGTATTGCAACATAGCCATTGATTGCCCCAAGCAACCGTCATATCTGGAACAGAGAATCCAGTATACGGAAAATATGAAACTTCAATATTCAATATTACCACATTAAATTTCACCAGAATAAATCGAATATTGCCACTAAATTAAAACAACTAAAAATTCCAAAAATAGAACTATAATAATGAAAGAGTTTAGATGTAACTCAACTATTTCAATGATCATCAGTCAAATAACACTAAAACTCATCATTGCGTACCAAATTAACAACATAAAAACCCCAAGAACTGATAGAAAAACAAAACCCTAACAATAAGTAGCAGAAATCGGGGCTAAACGAGATGTAATCTAATCAAAACCCTAAGAATTGAAATGTAAAACACAATCAAACAGAAAACTGAAAAATATCAATTATCTAAACATTATACGATCCTTACTTGAAAAAAATTCAGCACTAAAAACACACGTATACAAAGCATTGACGTACATAAATCTAGAGAGAGAAAAGTACCTGAAAAAGAGGAGAGAGACTTTGGTTGAGACGTGAATCTAGAGTTTTTTTTTTTTATTTAACTTTCGAATTTTCGTTTTCCTCATTGCGTGTTGCAATTCTGTCTTGTTATTCTTTATTACTATTTTCCAAAAACAATTATTAGTTTCTACTAATTTATTTTCTATAAAAGGGTTCGTGTAGAGAATTATATTTGCTTGAATAATGAAAAGAGCAATTACAAGTATTTATAGATTACCAGAGATTTCCTGATAGACCTAATCTAGTAAGGAATACTTAACCAGAGGTTTTCTGGTAGACCTAGTCTAGTAAGGAATACTTAAATTACATAAAAATAATAAAATAAATAATATAACCTATTTTATTCTATCATGCCCCCGCAAGATGGAATGGCTAAGAGACAGACCAATCTTGGAGCATAAATTGGTGAACTGAGCTGACGACAAGGCTTTGGTGAGTAAGTCAGCAAGTTGATCTTCAGAGCGAACATGAGAAACACGTAGGATACCTTGCTGCACATGTTGGCGAATAAAATGATAATCCAGAGCTACATGCTTCATCCGAGAATGGAAAACCGGATTTGCACAAAGTTGTGTAGCACCAACGTTGTCACAGTAAATGACTGGTTGACTCGGAATGGAAATACCAAGTTCGGTGAGAAGAGAAAGAAGCCACCGGAGTTCAGCCGCAGTGGAAGCAACCGAGCGATATTCGGCCTCGGTGGAAGATCGAGCAACTGTCTGTTGTTTCTTGGAGCTCCAGGAAACAGGGTTGGAACCCAGAAAAACAATATATGCCCCCGTGGATGAGTAGTCATCTTTATCACCCGCCCAATCAGCATCAGAATAAGCATGAAGAGTAAGAGGGCTTCGGGCCCGGAGAAGGATACCCTGATCAAGCGTACCATGCAGATAACGTAAGACTCGTTTAGCTGCATTCCAGTGATCAGCACCAGGGGATTGCATAAACCGGGACAGTTTGTTGACAGCAAAGGAGATATCCGGACGTGTGAGAGAAAGGTATTGAAGACCGCCGAGAACACTCCGATAAACACTCGGATCTTGGAGCGGTTCGCCACCATCCCGACGAAGAGTAGAGGTAGCAGCAAGAGGGGTTTTGACCGGCCGGGAAGATGCCATCTTGAAGCGGGTTAAGAGGTCAAGAATGTAGCGTCTCTGAGACAAAAAGAGACCACCAGGGTGTGGTTGAACCTCAACACCCAAGAAAAAATGCAGAGGACCGAGATCCTTGATGGAAAAGCGGCGGCCAAGGTCCGCAATAACGGAATCCACTTGTGAACTATCACTGCCTGTAACAATAATGTCATCAACATAAACAAGAATATAGACAAAATTACCATCTCGACAAAAAATAAAGAGAGAAGGATCCGCTTTAGAATTAGAAAACCCGGAGGAGAGTAAAAAATCCCGAAGCTCAGTGTACCAAGCACGAGGAGCTTGCTTAAGACCATAAATCGCCTTGTGTAGGCGACAAACGTGAGAAGGCCGATCACGATCAATAAACCCCGGGGGCTGAGCCATAAAAACATCGTCAAACAGACGACCCTGAAGGAAAGCATTATTGACATCCAACTGGCGAAGGGGCCAGGACTGAGAAACAGCTAGAGAGAGAATAAGCCTGATGGTGGTCGGTTTGATAACCGGACTAAAAGTCTCATGAAAGTCTACCCCGGGACGCTGATGAAAACCCTTAGCCACCAGGCGGGCTTTATAACGATCCACCGAACCATCTGGGTTACGTTTGATACGAAACACCCACTTGCAACCCACAACATTCAGAGAAGGAGACGGTGGAACAAGATCCCAAGTACCATTTTGAACAAGCGCCATAAACTCAGTAGACATGGCGTCTCGCCAGCACGGGTGAGCAAGAGCCTGAGAAACACACGTTGGTTCGGTATCCACAGAAGGAATGGAAGCAGAGAGATTGAGTTTTTGGACGGGTTTGGAGATATTATGCATGGAGCGAGTGACTATAGTGCGAGGCGGAGGTGGGGAAGGAGTGGCTAATAAAGGAGCCGATATGTGGGATGCAGGCGAGGCTGCATGGGAGGATGAGGAGGAGCTCGGGAGGCCCGACGGTTGATGAGTGGACCCCAATGGAGAGGCAGATGGGCCCGCGGGCGGAAGAGAGACTGCGGGCGCCGCAGGAGGCCCGGGCGAGGTGATGGGGAAGCCCGGAGGTGCGCACGGGGCCTGAACAATAGGGGTCGGGGCTGGTAGGATAGTATGAGGTGGGTCAGAAGCGGAAAAATGCGGAGAAGGGCTAGAGGATGGAGGAAGAGAGTGTTGCCGAGAGGCAAAGGGAAATATAGACTCGACAAACTGGACATGACGAGAAACATATAGTCGAGATGTGAGAAGATCAAAACAAAAATATGCACTTTGGGACGGTGCATAACCCAGAAAAACGCATGGGACAGATCGACCAGCAAGTTTGTGAGGTGTATATGGGCGAAGCCACGGATAACAGAGACACCCAAAGACACGTAGTTTAGTATAGTTGGGGTTGTGACCAAGAAGACACTGGTAAGGGGATTTCATAGAGAGAAGGGGAGTAGGCATGCGATTTATGAGATAAGTGGCGGCGGGTAAGGCATATGACCAATAAGAGAGGGGGACAGATGCATGATGAAGTAGGGTGAGGCCAGTTTCAACAATGTGACGATGCTTACGTTCAGATATACCATTGTGCTCAGGAGTATGGGGCGGGGACGTGAGATGAGAAATCCCAGTGGTAGAGAGGTAAGATGATAAAGCAATATATTCACCACCATTGTCAGAGTACAATGTTTTAATTTTGTGGTTAAATTGATTTTCAACAAGAGCACGAAATTTAGGAAAGACTTGATAAACATCACTCTTGCGTTTGAGCGGATAAAGCCATGAATAACGAGTAAAGTGGTCAACAAACACAACATAATATTTAAAACCATCAATAGAAATAAGTGGAGATGTCCAAACATCAGAATAAATAATTTGAAGAGGATGAGTCGACACAACAGTAGAAATATGAAAAGGGAGTTTATGCATTTTGTTGCATTGACAAGCATTACAATTTAAAGAAGGTGACGCAACATCTACTATGGATAAATGAAAAGTAGACAAAATATTATTTAGAATTGAGCTAGATGGATGACCTAGCCGACTATGCCAAGCTGAGGAAGAAGCTTTGACACCAGAAAAAGCAAGAAGAGGAGGGTTGGTGGACTTGGTAGGCTGAGAAGACGACCATTGGTAGAGACCATGTTTAGTTTTGCCTTGGACCAAGATTTTTCCGGTACGCGGATCTTTGACACGAAAAGAAGAGGGGGAGAATTCAATAGTGGTGTTATTGTTTTTGCAAAATTGAGAGACAGAGAGAAGGTTATGACGAGCGGACGGGACACATAGAAGCTGATTAAGAGTAAAAGAACGAGAAGGAGAAGAAAGAATACCAGAACCAATGTGAGTTATAGGCATGCTGGAACCGTTGCCGACAATAACCTTATCTGACCCAGAGTACGGAGCATGAAGAGAAAGATTCTGAAGATCCGGAGTAATGTGATGACTGGCACCGCTATCCATAATCCAATTTCCGGAATCAGGTGTATTTCCCGAGTAATGAACTCGAGGTGTGTGTGCCTTGCCATTATTCCAGGGAGACAGCGGTTGAGCAAGTTGATTGATCGGCATGATGCGAAAATTGGGACAGGATTTGGCGGTGTGACCCTGAGCGTCACAAGCCTGGCAATAGCCGAGATATGGACGAGAGGAGGAATATGAAGAGACCGACGCTGGAGAGGGGGGGTCGGTAGCCATGGCCGACAATGGGGCGGCGGCTGGGGAAATTAGGGTTAGGGTTTTAGGTCACAGGTCAGAGAGACTCATGATACCATGTAGAGAATTATATTTGCTTGAATAATGAAAAGAGCAATTACAAGTATTTATAGATTACCAGAGATTTCCTGATAGACCTAATCTAGTAAGGAATACTTAACCAGAGGTTTCCTGGTAGACCTAGTCTAGTAAGGAATACTTAAATTACATAAAAATAATAAAATAAATAATATAACCTATTTTATTCTATCAGTTCGTTTATCTCGACCAAAATCCTCGTTATTTTTTTCCTTTCGTTTTATTTACCCCTTAAATTATTAAAAATGAAACCCAAATTTCTTTCATGAATTCCTCAACTTTTTGTCTAAAATAAAAATGAAATAACATAAACTTTATAATGAAACCCAACAATCTTGTCCTGAAATCTAAAATATTCTTTTCTTAATTGTGTTTGACACTTTGCACCAATAAATTCTAAGCTTCTAGTATTTTCTACATGGAGATATATTTTTGATACATAGTAAGGGCCGAGGGGTGTTTGCAAGAGTTTGTTAACTATTTTTGCTTAAAGAAAGCCACTTTAAGTGGCTTTTGAAGAAAAATTGGGGGTTGTTTGCCAAAAAATTTATAAGCTGCTTAATACATTCATTAGGTATTTGCAAAAATTAATGAGGAGTAATTTTTTCTTTTAAAAACTGTTTAAAAATAGCATATTTTCAAAAGCAGTTGGAGAAGCACCATGTCCACGCTTTTACAGCTTGTGCTTTTTCTGACTTATTTTTAGATAAGCATAAGCAAAAATTAGTGTTCCAAACACTAAAAATGTGCCTAAGGGTTGATCCGAAGGTTTAGCAAAAGCAACATTGTCCAAAACAATTTAAAATATATTTAATTATTAGATTAAAAATAAAATATATCAATTTTTTCTACGTTGATGTAGCTCCAAAAACGCTATGAGTTTGGGAGTATCGACATGCAAATCGTTGCACGTATTAGTAAAATTGTTGTTCAATTTTGTGATAATTGTCGCAAACGTGGACGGGCACAAATTGCCACCCTCAACAACTACTAAGTCATATATGTGCGAGGCGCAACTAATTGCCAACTATAACAAACATAGATAGCAATTTATAATCTATAATCACCTTTGTTTCCATAAGTACCTTTTTTTTGTTATAAATGAGGGGAGACCCCAATAGAGAATTAATCCGTTATACTACATATACTTATAATTTAAGCATATAATAGGTTTTCTTGACTTCATCACTATATCTTCGATTGAATTTTGCTATCACTTCGTTGAATCTTTAATTTAATTATTATTGTTTATCTATTCTATCGCCGCTGTCTAATTATATTATTACGTTATCTTGTTTGTGTTTTCTTGAACAACGATTGTTTCTTGATTCTTAAATTCCATTGAGATTTGCCATCACTTCGTTCAATTTTTAAATTTTTTTCTTTCGATAATGTTGTTGGTGAAGAACTCTACGTTTCGATCCCATGCGATATGTTTGCTCCAGTCACAGGGGTGCCAAATCTTGAGAATTCTGTATAAAAATATGTACCGTGGACTTGGATAAATTGACGATTTATTAAATAAATAGCAATGATAAAATCAATTAGGCAAGTGACAATATATTTATAGATGCTTGACCATCAACGCTCTTATATTAATATTTTAATAGTCAGGCCGGGCATATTGTTTGTTTCCATATTTAATTATTATTATTATTATTATTATAGGAATGGTCTTTTCATTCGAGTTCCACTAAACTAGTAACTATTATCTGTTTATTAATACTAATTTTATGTGTAAGGAGGCCAGGAAATTCAGATTAAAATTCATATATGGTTTCGCCAAAAGAAGTTTGAGTTTAGGCCGATAAAAAAAAAAAGCTACACTATGAATTAATCAAAATACTTAAATAATTAAAAAGAAATTAGAACTAGTAAAAGCGCGGATTGAAAGACAAAACGCGTTGGCTAACCAACATATATATATTTATTATAAATAGTGGGTCCCACAGCGTGATTGGCGTGAGAAGTAGGCGATCTAAGTCCGTGTACGTCGTCGTTTTTCATCAGAGCCTGCGTGATAATAGAACACTAATTAGGCTTTACAAGTTTTGTATTATTCCGTTTTTTGAATGGTTTCACGTGTTAGGGTTCCCTATAGTAATCGGATTACGTGTTGATTAACAATTCGCGAACCCTAATTTTCATCATCCGATCCGATTCAACAAACCCTAATCGGGTTTAATTATTTCGTTTTTTTGAATAATTTCAGATTTTAGGGTTTGAGTTTCCTCTTAATCGGATTAACGTGTTGATTATACAGATTCTTGGTTGAGGACTTTGTCAGATTCTTAGTGAGTTGAGTACAACAACTGTACGACCCTTTTCCTGTAATAGTTTTATTTTATTTTATTTTATTTTATTTTATTTTATTTTATTTTATTTTATTTTATTATAAAGGCACTGGCCACCCTTTAACATTGAATTTAGGGATGTGAAAGAAAAAACTCGGCATAAATCTCAAAGAACCTGCCGTAGAACTTTATCCGCACCGATCGTCGTCGTTTCATTCTCAAATAAGCCTGTATGTAGTGCTTAAAAGTGAATTTTGTTGTTTAGAATGACTCCAAACACGTTATATACAAGGCCACCTCCTCAATGGATGGTGGAGATCAACTCAACGTAATGACTCCTATTTCGCATCTACAAGGTTCTAAACTCTTCTAACCGACAAATATAAATGCCCTTCTAGAGTCCTCTAAACCGTCCTACAAGCTTATAGAAACGTGTAAATGTGTTATAATAGAGAAATATATGTGTATCAAATGGCTAAGTATATTTCACTGCACCGTATACATAAGATCCATAAGAGTTATGAATTTGATGTATCCAAGCTTGATATAGAATTGGGTTTGAGAATTTTAAAATATATTATTGAGAATAGTTAACATATACCAAGTAAAACTGTACAAAGAGAAAATCTCACGGTTCAATTATTTTATATAGGATTGAACTAATTATTGAGTTTAATTTAAAATTGATGGTTTGAGAAATAAAAAATAAGTTCGAATGTAGTGAAATGATTTGTATGGAAGCTATAGTTTAAATAAATTGTAAGAAAGCTATAATTTCGATCCCCAACCATCCTAGGATAAAAAGACAGAATTATCGTTATTATTATTGCTATTTTTGAATTATTCCATGCAACGAAGTGCCCTCAAATTTATTTTAAGAAATATAAGAACAAGAATTTTATGCTTGATAAGGGTCAAATCGTAATTGTTGGAGAATGTAAAACTGCATTATGATTTCCAATAGTACTTAAACCATGCGAAGAAATAGATGTTTTACGTTTAAAAATATGTATGGTGGACTTGGATAAAATTACTATTTATTAAGTAAATAGTAATGATTAAGTCAACTAGACAAGTGACAATATATCTGCAGGAATTTTGTCTTAGCTACAGCATGCTGTAATACACCCTGTTGTCACAAAATGTGTGGGACTCACGTGGGCCCCACCTGTGTGGGTCCCACATGTTTGTTAGTGCAGGCTGTATTACAGCCTGCTGTAGCATAGACTGATTCATATTTGCAGATGGTTGATAATCAGTCTCCCTTAATCGATATTTTTATATTCGGGGTGGGCATATTATTTGTGTCCATATTTATTTAATTAGTTAGTTATTGTTATAATAATAATAATAGGAATGGTACTTTCATTCGAGTGGGTAAATATTATTTGTTTATTATACTAATTTTATGCCAGAATATTCAGATTAAAATTTATATATGGTTTTTTTTTTCTGTAAAAAGAAAACATAATGGGGGACTTTTAGTAAAAGGCCCATCAGAGTTGAAGGCCCAAGTATTTAAAATTGTAAGAGAGAGAGAGAGAGAATCCCAAAAGCGCGTTGCGTGGGCTGTAAGCATTCCCAGTATTTAAGGTCGGCCCAATACCGCGTGGCGTGGGCTTTAAGCATGTAACCTAAATAATATTAACGGCCAACCCGGCCCGTAAAACAGATTAAAATGCAAAAACCCGCGCAAAATCGCCGATCGCCGTCTCAATTGGCGATGCTGATTAGGTATAAATTTGTTCCGTAATTCATCACTATCTTTATTGAAATTCGTGTTCAATCTTTAATTTAAATTGTCATTGTTTATGTATTCTTCAATTAATTCATCACTATATACATATATATATATATATATATATATATATATATATATATATATATATATATATATACCTATATATATATATAAAGATCGAACGAAGTGATGTCAATGGAATTTAACAATCAAGAAAACACAAACAAGATAACGGAAGAATTGAATTAGACGGCGGCGATAGATTAGATAAACAAGAATATAATTAGAGATTGATAGCAAATTTCAATCGAAGATATATATATATATATATATATATATATATATATATATATATATATATATATTTTTTTTTTAATCGATATGTTTGGTCCAGTCACAAGGGTTTGAGAATTCTGTATATCAACAACTTCTGGCTTTTGCGTAATCTCAACCCTAAATTTTCCGTTTTTTTACTGTTATGTTCAGAATGTATCTATTTACTTCGTTCAGTGTAACATTTGTTGAATGTGTATCAATGCCTAGATGCTGTATTGCAATCATACATTGGTTTACACTGTTAGTTGGACATGCAATGTCTATGGGTCTCCGTTTAGTGGCAGTGATACAGGATACTTTTTCACCAAATGTCGTAGTTGTGAACTATTTGTCGCGCTAGGAGACGGACATGTAGAATGTAAGAAGGAAGAGATCATATTAATAGACACTTTTGAGTAAACGCTATTCTTCATTTAATGTCTGTTTGCACCTGCTTGTCGTTCTGCATGTGCATTTCTACAATAACAGCATTTGGTATCCATAGCTTTGAAATATAGTATCTAGAAAGATGATAGTAAAGAACATTTTGATTATGAAAAGCATTTTTTATTTGTTCTTTTAATAATATATTGATGGATGCTACAGTTTCCTTTCTTTAGTTCTTATACCTGGGGTGTTTGCTTGGAATCGGGTGCGGGAGGGGGATACAGGTTTCGCATATAGAATTTTGTTTGGTTTATTGTATAATTTATACTTTACCCCATCTAATTCTAATATTTGCAGAGCTTTGTATTGTAGGTCATGGAGAGTCGAAAACTGAAATTAGGACTCAGCCATTGAATCCATCACTTGTAGTTTCAAGCAAGCAAGGTAGGTCTGACAGTGTATACTAGCTTCCTATTATAGATAATGTGACTATCGATTCTTTTCTACAACTACGAAGTGGGCTCGATTCCCTAGAATAGGCAAATTGATTACTGTTTCTTGAGTAAATTGCAGAAACCACGGCTATATTACTTTCAATGAGCAGATACCTTCTTTGTAATTTGTTTAAGCACTTATCCTATTTTTCTCCCCTCTCTTTTTGGCTAATAGTACCTCGATTATTTTTTGTCTGATGATTACATATCTAAAAGTTTTTCTTTAATTCTATTTGTAACTTAGTAAATGTTAAAAACTTCTTGGGAAGCCTTGAATATATATATTTTTGATCAAGACGCTGACCCTTAAACATTCATTGAATTGAATTCAGGGATGTGAAAGAAAAGTGAAGAGGATAAATCTCATCTGTCCTCCGGAGGGTTATGCAAAGTTTTCTAGAACGAACAAAATGGAGTTAGAAATATCATCTGAGATTTAAAAAAAAAGGTACTTCATTGCTTTGGCTTTGTAACTAAACACGAGTGAAGAAAAAGATATATGTGTGTGTGTATGTTTCAATTTGTTTTCAATTAGGGAACTATGCTTTAAAAGTAGTGGCAGGTTACGTGAGATCCCCATTCAGTATAGTTCTCAAGTGAACCACATTATTTTTATGAAGCTCTGAAGATATAATGCTAATTTCGAGTGACTTATGCAGCCCTCGCGGATCGTACAATGTGAAAATTCTTTACAACAGTTTTGGCTTCTATGTGAGTGAATTCTGGCCCATGCACGAGTCTGTAGTTACTAGCGGTATTCGCCTTCACATTGATGCCAACTTCTTCAGAAATATATAATCCATGTCTTATTGCAGGAACTGCTCCAACAACCTCCTATGGAGTTCCTTGGTCAAGAAGCCTCGTGAATTGGACTGAATATCCAATCTGTTCGTGGGCAAAACCTCATGGTTGAACCTTTTGAGGTCAGCAGGACTCTTCTCAACGCCGTCTCCGAACACGTTCAATCAATAGAGAAGAACAGGTTAAGATTTGTTTTATTGTTCTTTTTCTTTTTGTTATCTGCTCTTCATATGTTTGGAAATCAAATTAAGTCTTTATCTTTGTAGCAGCTCTATATGGTTGCTGATTGGTGGAAGAGCATAGAGCGTATTGGAGGTTGGCTCCTGAAGTCTTTAAATGGGCTTTTGTCATCATGCTATGTTCTATTGTTTGTTATTCTTTAGTTTATTGGATTCCATATCATGCAGAGGATATCAACGGCATCAAGGATTGTATACCTTCACAACTTTCATGTCTCTCCTACTGGGAAGATAGAAAGCAGCTGTGGCAGACAATCGAAAGTTTATGCCTCTCACTAATTCACTGTGGCGAACTCTGGGGGGATAAAAGTAAGATGTTGGGGAAAAAGGAGGGCATTCTCTGAACTTCTAAAGCTCCTTGAAAGTTGTGGCTTGTCCTGGCAGAGAACCACGATTGAGGTATTATAGTTATACGCTATCCTTTTTGGGTTTTTGCTCTTTTTTCTTTGTTTCTATGATTTGGAAGGCCAAATTTCATAAATTCTAAAGTTAGGAACGGGACGGTCTCATGCTATTGATTTTTGCATTGGAGCAACAATTATATTGCCAAGCAAGAGCTCAGCCACGCTTTGTATTAGGTATGTACCAAGTTATCGAGATGCTTGAGGAGTTTTGATCTTTTATTATCTGGTATGCTGGTTCTACTACGGTCACTAAAATTTCTTCGCCTTGCAGCATGATGCAGCTTGCTGAGTCATTGCGAAGCTGAAGAAGGAATGGGATGAGGCACGAGTTTTACTGTCACAAGCTGAGAGCCAGATACCCATGTCAATGGCAAGCACAAACTGCTGACAATGCAGCTCCTTTCAGCAATGGAAAAAGAGGTTTATGAATCTTGAAACATTTAAGTTCACTCGAAGTCTGGTGCATTTGCAAGATGAATATATTTTTTTCCTTTCCATTTTTTTTGCAGGTGCGGAAGATGGGCCCAGATGGGAAAAGAATCCGTCCTGGAATTTCAAGTAGTATCATTTCTCAGCTTGCGGATTGTAATACTGCTGTTTCACAGCAAAGTTAAAAAAGAAACAGGTAATGCTCAAAATAATGTTTTGTTGCGTCACCATGAATTGGGGTGACCTCTAAATCCATTTTGAGTTCCAGAATTGTCTGTGGTTTTTTTATGTTATTTCATATATATTTGTCTTCTACCAGATACCTTCAACTTTGGCTCCTATTGATGCTGTGGAGAGATACAGTCAACTCACTGTGAATCCACTTCATAGAACAAACAAACCTGGGATATTGTCTCTGAACATCCAGTTGTCTGCAAAGTTTTCTCTGGCTTCTCCTGCCTATTGTAGTTATTACCGAGCAAAGTAACCTAAGATAGAACTTAGCATATATCTTCCATTAGTTTGTCATCTATTTCCCTTGCGTCAAGGTGTATTTCAGAAATCTAGTTCTGTATTGAGCTTCGTTCATCATGTAGCAGTGAAGCATATACAATAAATCCATAAATATTTTTTTTATGCAATTACGTCTCTCCAGTACCTCCACATTAAACATTTCAATGCGCCGAAAAGGGGCATGATATATATGACAGGTTCAAGCTGTTCGTCATTGCTTCTCTTGACAACGCATGATGCTTATATGAACTTGCTTCTGGTTTATTCCTTTCTCAGGTTCTAACTCTGTTTTTATCTTGTATGCAAATGTATGCTGAATAATAATGTTCTTTTCCCTGCTATGGTGTTTCTCGCTCTCGATAGTTGATGTTGGGGTTTTGCAGGTGTAAGACACTTCAGGGTCTTCGGATGGTTACGCATCTGCAGCCTTCATCGTAATGGTCTCATTCTTGGAACTGGTACCTCCAGAGCTCTTGTTAAGATTTTGGGATGTAAAAACTGAAGTGCCTCTGCTTTATTTTGGCTTTGTGATAAATTTTTTTTTTTTTTTTCTTGAACCATCAAGACATCAAGTAAACTGAGTTTCTTTTTTTTTTTCCAGGCAAGTTTGCAAGGTTTGATGGGCACATTGGGGGCGGTAATTGCCTTATCATTTTCAGAGAACTGTTACTTCCTAGGTGTATGTTTTCATTCCATGGCTATTAGGATAAATTTCAGACTGCAGCACGAGATGGTGTTAAACTCTGGGATCTGCATAAATTGAGGAACTTTAGGACTTTTAGTCCCTATATTGAAAATATAGCCACTCAGGTATTTTTTTGTATCATGTCTGGTATGTGATGTGTGATGCTGCTTCTGTATTGTAAGATGGATACTTTCAGAAAGTTGTATCCAGCAGTCTTTCTAGGGTAGTCAATCTCACTGTACCCTTTCCCAGCACCTTGTTGTTATACAGACTACAAGCACTGATTTTATGTTACTTCTAGAAAAAAAATGGTGTATCACGGCCCTACTTCTGGATGTTTGGACTAATTACACCCACTGTCGTGTAATTAAAATGCGAAAACCCTCTTATAAACCGCTAACTATATTAAGATTTTGATTTTGCTTTGAAATTGCTGATTTGAGAGGTATAATGATTTGAAATATAAGAATCTTATGAGAATTTTAGCTGTACTTTTTTTTCCCCAGTAAAACTGTTTCCCTTTCAATTGTCAAAGGGCCCAGGGAGGTGGTTAGTGTTGAGGCCTTGGGGGGCTGATAACGGGTGTGCCGCATTTCAGTCCAACTGCCTATTAATTTTTGAGTTATATTTGGTTATATAACTCGGGGAGTAAATTTGATTTTGCACCCTAAAAATTTAAGTTATTTTGCACCCGTTAATTGATGTCTAATTAGCATTTTAAGTTGTTTCTTAGGCTTTTGGATATTTTCCCTTTCTTTAATTTGAATATCTGGGATATTTAAAGATGCACCAGTTTTTTATGCTAGTTCTTTGCTTCTTTCAATGACTTGAGTCATTTAACTTTACCACACTCTCAGATGCATAATATGCTCCTAATAGTTTGGTTAGCTGTGATTATTGATTTCTCGCGGAATGCCTTGTGTATTGTGACAAAAAGCACTAGTTCTCCATTTCTTTCCCATTTCCATGAAATCTTCGCCTTGTTGGCTCTGCGGTTAACTCGTCAAATATATTGTTCCATAGCTCAACTTTAAGTCTCTTCATAGAATTTAAAAAAAAAAAAAACAAAAAACAAAAAACTTAACTTTGAGCATTACAAATTTTACCACAAGCAAAACAGGTTTCTTAAACATGCAGAACTATAGTCTAACAACAACAATTTAAGTCGAATGACTCGAAATTTTAGCATTCAATTCCGTGCAATATTAGATCCATATACATGAAAATAATGAAGGCATGATCATATGAGCTCCTATCCAGAAGAATTTCTTCCATGCTGCTCAAAGAGATTCTATCAAATAAAGTGAGGAACTGCAGAAGACTTAATGTACAGAACTACAAAATTCTTGACATAAAATCTACATACCACTTGAGATAAATTTTCACTGTTTTTCATGCCAATCTCAATATTACAGACCGATTGGCATGAAAAAATTGTGAGAATGTATTTCAAGATCTCATACTTGAACCTACTAAAAACCACTGAACATACACCACTTGAGATTGATAGGGCATCTATTCTTGATGTCAAGGAATATTGTAATTGACCTCTTCCCAATCTCCTCAGCATAACTTGCATAAAAATAATTTAAAAAAAATTAGGGGATATTTACATCGACACTCCTTAAAATGTCTAGTCTACTCATGGAACTCCCGTAAAGTTTTGAATAATTATAAGGACACTTTTTGAACCTTTGAAAATTCTATAAAATACTATATCACTATTTTCAACTACTTTTCAACTATAAATATGAGACCAGCGATACCACAACACCATCAAACTCCATCAACATTCGTCTATCTTCACTTCTCTCAACACTCTTCCTTCTAAGCCATAAACTTTCTTCTGCATTCTGTCATAAGAGCTTCCTTTTTGCTCATTAATATTTATCGTCGTCTTTCTTGACTTGGAAATGGACAGTGTAATGAAACTGGCTTCACAAAATGCAGTAGTGATCTTCAGCAAGAGCTCTTGTTGCATGTGCCATGCGATCAAAAGGCTCTTCTATGAACAAGGGGTGAATCCTATGGTGTACGAGCTAGACGAACAAATAAACGGAACAGAGATGGAACGAGCATTGATCAGGTTTGGCTGCAGTCCATCCGTTCCATCAGTGTTTGTCGGTGGAAAATTTGTAGGCTCAGCTACAAATGTACTGACTCTTCACCTTGATGGATCACTGAAGAACATGCTTAAAGAGGCTGGAGCTTTGTGGCTATGATAAGCCCTTGTATGAAGAGTTTTATGTATTTTTCTTCTTCTCTTTTGTATGCAATAACGGAGGCGAGTTATAAAGTTTAAAAACCTTACTTCTTTATATGAAAGGTGTTATAAAGCTATATTTATTTTGTTCACTTCCATTATTTCATTTGTTAACAGTTAATCATAATGCGACTCTGATGAACATGTGGCAGGTTCAGTTATTCAGTTACTCGGTTAACTTATTGGCACTGACGGCATAAATTTAGTTAGATTACATAACTAAGAATAATTTATTTTGCCGCTAAAGGCATATGGGATATTGATTCCTGGGGTAACGTTAACTGAACATTAATAGGACTAATCTAAATGAGTTTGGGGTACATTCTTGATATACATGATAAAATGGAAAGTATATATTATTCTTTCCAGCATATGTCATGACAATATAATCATCAAATGACTCATTATCTTTTCTGTAATGTAAGACAGCGGAGGGTATTGAAACAAGAGAGAAATGTGACAAAATATCTTGTGTATGTTGCAGTGAACTTACTAATTAAGCATAGTCTTTAAATTCTGAAAAATGTCAGTTCTAAAGATGCTTTTAAGTTCTGGAGAGTATTTAAAAAAGACACAAGTACATTCCAAAATTTCCTGCATTGTTTGTAACATTTTCCCATTTCACAATTAATACTTTCTCTGTACATGCATTTCTCGACTAAATTTGCTCGCGTACGGTAAAATAATTTGGCTTTGTTTCCCAAGTTACCAGACCCCAACTATACATTAGAATCTTCATCTAATTGCTTATTGCCTCATTACAGAAGATCTTACAGTGGAGCCAGTGTGGTGTAACAAACTTCTGCTGTTCTTTTTAGGCAATGTTATAAATTTATTTTAATTTTTATTCGTGTCTCTCGTTTGCCTTTTACTCCTGATAGACACAAGTGGAAGCAAGAAAGTCAAAATCTTATACGTATGCAATATATAAGAATATTTACGGCAAATTATATTGTCACACGATCAGTGAGCTTGACTATATACATGCTGTTGCTGATATTACTCTTTTATTCTCAAAAAAGAATTTTAGAAAGGAAAAGTTAAAGAACAGATTCTATTCTAAGTGTCAACTGCACTTTACCGGTTCCTTCTTGTGATATGCGGAAATAGTCATGGCACTTATGATAAAAAAAAAAAAAATCGCAGAATTTTCAAGTGGATAAGGCTAGCCACTTCTGATTTTCTTCTCTACACAAGCAGATTGGAGTATATTACTGTTAATGGCTTTCAATGATTACTTAAACTAAATAAGCTTCTTTTCACTTCAATAGGGTACTTTCTAGTTCTAATCTTGATCACTTATTAAGCTCCATATTTGGTCACATTCAAGGACTTTCCATTGCCATTTGAAGCTTACAAACTGCTTTTCTACACAGAAGTTTGCCTCAACATCATTAGAATTCAAACATATACGGGATCGTTTTCTAAAAATGAACTTTTATATAAAGACTGACCTCTTTTCCCGTGTTTCACCATCACACAACACAACTTTTCCACATCACTTGCATGTGGAAATCTTTAACATTCTTATCTATCATTTTCTTCAATGTCAGAGTTGACATTCCCTTACGATCACAAGATAGCACGTAACGCCCATCATATCCACATGAAATATGACACAAATAAGGTTCACTTTCATATTATATATTGTTAGAGAATATGTGAATCTACTTTTGCCAGTAATGGAAAATTATCTGCACTTTTAGCCTTATAGGATTGCAGGCACAACAACAAATAATATGTAATGAACTACATGATCAATTCCAAATAAAACTGGTAATTCACTTTAGCATCTATCCAAATACCTAAAAGAACATTTATAATGTATCCCTTTATTCTTTTAGTTAAAGAATTCAGATAAACAATCAATCTCTCTTACTTTCCTCTATAAATAGAGTCTGCTATGAAACCTTGCCATCATAAACCAAGCCAAAGTACGTAAGTTCCTCGTTGCATTTTCAATAAAAAATACTCAGCATAATACTGCATTGTGAATCTAACCACTTGTGCGCATTTAAAGGATCCAAGGGTGCGAAATTCAATTTTGATCGATGGATCGCATAGCAAAGCTATCTTCACAGAAGGCAGTGGTGATTTTTACCAAGAGTTCGTGTTGTATGTGTCATGCTATTGAGAGACTATTCTATGATCAAGGGGTGAGCCCAATGATTCATGATCTAGAAGAGGACTCAAGAGGAAAAGAAATGGAGATGGTCCTAAAGAAGCTGGGCTGCAGCCCAGTTGTTCCAGCAGTTTTTATCGGTGGAAAACTCGTGGGATCTGCTAGCACTGTATTGACCCTTCAGCTTGATGGTTCACTCAATAAGATGCTGAAAAATGCTGGAGCTTTATGGCTTTAGTGCTGTAAATATGAATCAAAATGCATTCAGCTATATAAGAAAACTCATCTTTTACGAAGTTTTTCCACCTGCTCCTCTTCTTTTCCTTTGCTAGACTCAGTTTTGAGGGTACACTGCTCGCAGAGGAGGATATCAATGGTCATTTTGTACTAATTGCACTACCTCTCAGTATTTTCATTATATTTTTAAGTTTTCTTTTGATAGCACGATCACTTTTTTCCGGCAATAACTACCATCAAGCCACTTCATTAAATCTCTAGAAATAAAGAATGAGCAACAGTGTACAGAAATCCATTTTTCCTTCAGCTACAACTCAACAGAAAAGATTTTTCTTAAAATGTGACAATAGTTAAAAAATCTTTTAGGAAGTAACTGGACAGGCAGAAATCAACTCCATATTTACTATTGTGAATGTTTCTTCAAGAGCACAAGTCTTTGACTACAAAGTAAGTCTGATCTTGATCCTACTCCATTCACCATGCATAAATAATACGTCATTTTTTGGCACAAAAGAGTCAGAAACGACGTCAACTGTGCATTAAGGAACGCAGGCTGCAGGTTGCCTAGTATCTGACTACGAATCCCAAAATATTTTTTTTCACTCAATCATGCCAAAGTGTGATGATTCTGAGCTACCTTGATGAAATGCTTTGCTATCCACTGTGAAATTCAAAAACTTCCGGGCAGCCAAAGTTAAAGTGATTCTGCAACATGATGTCATTTCGTTGAAGATATTGTAATGTCAAATCAGTGAATGAATCTATTCTTTGATAACAACAAGAGGCTTAAACGTCAATGTATGTTATACCCTTGCAAGTGTTGTTTCCTGCCTACATCTGACCTTTCAAAACTCTCGGAGCATGCAGTATGGTTGTGACAGTAGTTCTTTTACACATGCAGCATGGTTCTTCTGATTCTCTACAGGAATAGAAAGTTCAAGCTAAAACAAGTAATGCACTCACCACTTGCTTGATTTGTGATTCAGTGCATGGCTTGTAGCCGAAAAAGATAGATTCTTTACCTTAGTATGTTTGTTAAAGAAGAATATAATTGGTTCCTTCATATATTTTTTAGCTATATATCCTAATTCCTGTGCAGTTAACAATTATGAGTAAATACATGTTTGCTGATCATAATTATCACGAGTACGTGTGGGGATTTTGGCACCCTGCCCAAGATTAATCAAGCAAATTACGCAAAACTACAATACAAGTTTCGTGATTCTATCACTATAATTGTAATAATGATGAGACATCAACAAATATTGCATATAGGATCATCATTTCCTGAGGTAATGAAATGCCTGATAAAGTTTAACGTCAATAAAGGGGCAAATGGGGCAACCCCCGCGTGCTAACCCCTCCCAGGATCATCATAAAATGACTCGTTATAACTTTCTTTTAAATGTTAGTTAAGCATCTGAGCAATCTGCTGTGAACTTACTGATTTAGCAGCACTTCAAATTTGAATTAACATGTAATTCCAAAGCTTATACAGCTTAAATGCTTCTCTCATTCTAAAAGTTCAAGATGCACCATCACAGAAACAGATTGCCCCTCCATAATATTCCCTGCTTCACAAACATTTAGTTCTTACTTTATGCCGACTTCCCCCTTAGTTTTTACATATGATTCTTTCTAGCATATTGATGATAGATTTGTCGCGTTAATGACTTCTATAATCATGCCATGCCTATTTTTTCATGCATTATTGACTAAAGGATGTGGCTACAATTGACTGCAGAAAACTGATGTTGGTTACTAGTTTTCCTCAAATGTTATCACATGCTAACCTTTCTCCATTGTCACTTAAAGTTTAGAAATAGACTTCTGCCTCAAGATCATAAACATTTAAAAGGATGTAATAAAATAAAATAAACCCAAAGCAGGAGCAGGAGCATATATAAAGTCTGACCTCAAGTAGCAGCATCTGATACCTATGGTCCATCATTTATCAGTATCAGTTAAAATTCTCTAGACAGAGTCAGGATGTTCTAACTAATCCAACGTCCATACGGATAACTCTGCAGCACTTCGTTTTACCATCATCTGACACAAGTATAACATGTCTTTTTTGTCATGAGATTCTCATCTATCATTGTCTTTCCATATCAGAGTTGACATTCTGTTAAAGTCACACAAGATAGACTCTTAAGGTGCATTATATCCACATGAAAAGATGACATAGTAAGTAATGCCTTACGTTTTATAGTTGGATAATATGTGTGTGCTTTTGGTAATATATGACAATCATCTCCATTTTTAGGCCTAAAGATTCCAAGAAATAACATGCAACGAACCACAGAGGTCATTTCAAACAAGAAAGCTAATTTACTTCAGTATCTATCCGTTTATCAGAAAGAACCTTCCTGTTTTAAGCATCCCTTTATTCTATTGCTATTAAACAATCAAATAAAATAACCCCATTCACTAGCCTCTATAAATACAATGCACAAGTCCTTACCAGAGCATAAACCAACACAGTAACTGAAAACCCATTTCAAGCCACACTTAAATTTTCCATCAAATTTTTCAGTCTCACTATATCATTGTGAATCGAAATACCAAATCTGTGAAATTTAATTTGATCAATGGATCGCATAGCAAAACTCTCTTCACAGAACGCAGTGGTGATCTTTAGCAAGAGTTCTTGTTGCATGTGCCATGCTATAAAGAGACTCTTCTACGAGCAAGGAGTGAGTCCAATGGTCCATGAGCTCGACGAGGACTCAAGAGGAAAAGAGATGGAATTAGTCCTAAAGAAGTTAGGATGCACCCCTTCCGTCCCAGCTGTGTTTATTGGTGGAAAACTCGTCGGATCTGCTACAACTGTATTGACCCTTCAACTCGATGGTTCACTCAATAAGATGTTGAAAGATGCTGGAGCCTTGTGGCTTTAGTACACAGAATATGGATCAAATGCATTTGCCCAAATATGGGCCAACTTGATTTGTACTGACTGATCTTTTACACTTTTTCCTCTTCTTCTTCTTGGCTAGACTCGGCCTTTGTACAGTAAACTTATCTATGGAGGGTATCAAATTATAGCCAATTGCCCAATCTTCTTTCAGCAACACAATCAATTTCTCTCAGGCTTTAACTATCAAGAAGTTTAACTGATCTAGAAAAATAAAAAACGGGCGATAACATTTAGAAATTCAGAAACTTTGCTGTGTTTAATATACAGACAAGAAACAAGATTGCTCTTAGAATGTGATGATAGTAAGAAACTTATACAAAGTAAAGAGCTGGATTTGCATCAGCTTCACAGTGACAATCGTATATGTTTCTTCGGGGGCACAAGGGCTCTTGATCACACGTCCACCTACAAATGAATACTATATCATGTATTCATGTGTGCCATGCAATACACGAGTTTCCATTTTTTGCACGAAAATTTATAGAGACTACATTGAAAGTGCATTATGAAACCACTAGCCCATCGCAAAATATATACTCATACCATTCACAGGTGGTGATTTTGCTATCCAGACGAATGAACAACACATGCTTTACGATCAAATTTGAGGTTTTCCGCAGCGTTAAGTTAAAGCAATTGTGCAGTCTGATGTCCATTTTGTGAATATGTTACAATGTCTTTTCACTTGATGAATCTGTTACATGCTAATATCACGAGCTGAAAGCTAAAAAGAAAAAAACAAATGCAACACGCCGTTCATATGATTATTAGTTAACTATCCGGGCATCTACAGCGCCCAAACAGAGTAAGCAAATGAAAGATGTATAAGATCACATTCCACAGCTTCCTACATGATTGTAAAATTGTATTCACATTTAAACAAAAAGTACTCTCTGAAACCAAATAACATTCTACATGTTCCAATCCTTTATTCAAATGTTAATATATACCTTTGGCTTGGTTTGTCAAACTTTCTACACATTTCAATCTTACTATATACCTTTTTATTAGTTACAAATATATTTGTTCATTTAATTTCATTAGTAATTTATTTTATTTTTCAATAGTTTTTGTCCACTTTGGACAATTCTCCAATTTTGGGCAATTTAACTAAATTATCAGAGAAGAAGAGATAAATAAGATTCACTAAATTTTAACGTGTGTCGTGACTTAATAAAAAACGAGCACTGAACAAGCAGACTACTCTCTGAGCCCCTTGAACACAAAACGAACTTGCTTGTTAAGATTTAGAGATAATATCACAACACTGACAGTTATTATAGAGACCTTAGTGTAGAAATTCACACAATTAAACTGACAAGTACTATAAAAGAGACCTTAATATAGAAATATTTTGCTAATGTTTCATGTACAGCCCTATAGAATACATGACTGAAAATTAGCAAGTAGCTAACACCAATTTATACTCCCCGAATCAGAAATGCTCTTTCGCCACAAACTTTTGTATCGTATCAAGAAGAATCACATCTCCATCTTCCTCTTGTTGGTGTAGAAGCAACATTATCTTTCGCCATGCGTAGAACGGGAGAAGCCTCAGCAACACGTTGATTTCGACCCATGTACAATCAAAATAAAAAACGAGCATGATTTTCAAGTGGATAAGGCCACCAACAATTGAACTTTTCTAGTGATTCATCTCCAAGTAGGCCACTATGATATGCATAACTGATTCTTCTTCTTGTCAGATTACACAAAGGAGGCATCGCATCGTTCTTAAGAATCAATGTGCCTAAAGAACATCAAATTGCATTAGATACTGATCCAAAGATTGCTCTACAAATCGCTGAACATTTTCCAGAATGACTTTCAATCAGCTTAAGTTCTTACCTTAAGCTAACCCTTACCTTCATTGTTCTGTATGAATTATGATTCATACTAAAAGTGTATAACAGAATAGTCAAATCCAAGGCCTTCTTTTGTATTTCCAATTGAAGCTTAAGAGCCAAATTGTTCCTGAAGATCATTAAAAGTTAAAGGATACAAGAAAACTAAAAAACAGAGGTGTTGTATAAAGTCTGACCTCAAAATAAGTAACTGCATCTGATACCTATGGTCCATCATTTTCTAACTTCAGTTAAAACTAACTTTGTAGACAGATACAGGATGTTCTAACTAATCCAACATGCATATGGATAGATTGCAGCAATTTCCTAAAGCATTTTCGGCGCGATTCACTATCAGCTGACACAAGTGTTACCACATCTTGATACTATCGACTAGCACAAGTGTTGCCACATTTTGATATGTCATCAGATTCTTGTCTACCATTTTCTTTCAAAATCAGAGTTGACATTCTCTTATAACCGCAAGCGAGCACGTAACATGGATTATATCCATATGAAAAGATGATGCAGTAAGTTAACTGTTTATTTTTATAGTGTTGGATAATATGTGAATCTACTTTAGGGAGTGTGTAAAAATCATCTGTAGTTTTAGGCTCAAAGATTCCAGGCACAATATCAAATAGCATATAAGGAAGAATATAAGTCATTCAAACAGGACTGGTAATTAACTTTAGCATATATCCAAATATCTTGAAGAACCTTCATTTCTACTTATCCTTTTTTTTCCTTTTCGTTAAAAACTAAAACAAAAAATCAACCCCCTTCACTTGCCTCTATAAATACAGATCCATAAATCCTTACCACCATAAACCAAATCCAGTTACAAAAGTCCCTCATTGTTTAAACCAAACTTGCTTTATCCATAAGCTCTTCTCAGTTACACTACTGCACTATAACTGTTGCCTTTTATTGAGATAAAACCAAAGTTGTAAATTTTCCATGGATCGCATAGCAAAACTCTCTTCACAGAAGGCAGTGGTGATCTTCAGCAAGAGTTCGTGTTGCATGTGCCACGCTATCAAGAGACTGTTCTATGATCAAGGGGTGAGCCCAATGATCCACGAGCTTGACGAGGACTCCAGAGGAAAGGAGATGGAGTTAGTTCTCATGAGGTTAGGCTGCAGCCCTAGTGTTCCAGCAGTTTTTATCGGTGGAAAACTCGTGGGATCTGCCAGCACCGTATTGACCCTTCAGCTCGACGGTTCACTCAATAAGATGCTGAAAGATGCTGGAGCCTTATGGCTTTAGTACTTAGATGAGTCGAACTCAATATGTACTGATCTTTACACTTGTTCCACTTCTTTTCCTGTGGTAGACAAGTGTTTTACAAATAGAGTGTGTAGGTTTCAGTAGAGTCTTTGATGTACCAGAAGTATATCAGACGGAGTTATAACTAATGGCACCAATTTTCTCTCATTTGCTCATTGTTCGAATCTTTCACGACATATCAATTTCTTTAAGACAATAAATAACTATACTCAAGAAACTCAGAAAGCATGTGAAATGGCATATATATGTATGTATATAGAATTCAGATTCTTCCTTGGTTATGAATATGATTATAGAGACAAGACTTCTCTCTTAAAAATGTGATAATAGTAAGAAAACCTTTGATTAACAAGTAACTGGACTTGCACAAACTAGCCACACAGTTACGGCTGTATTCGTTACTTCAGGCATGAGTCTCTCACATGATTATTTAAGTTAATATTTGGCCATTAGAAGATAAAACATAAATATGCATCACCTATCCCCTCCCTGCGGTACTTCTCTTAATATAAATGCCAAAATCAACTCCGAAAAATGAGAAGTTCGACAAAATTAGAAATCCCGAATTGCATTTAACGGTGTTTGCAAGAGTTTATAGAAGCGGTTTCTTCAATATTTTTTCTCTAAGTTATTTTTGACAAAAAGACGGAAGTATTTGCAAACCTTTCGAAAAGAACTACTCAAAATATTAATCAAGTGTTTGTAATAATTACTAACACACTACTAAGAATCCCAAAAACGGCTCCAAATAGGTAAAGCTTAGTTTTGCCCAATCATGTGAAATATAATGATTCTGAGCTATCCAAATAATAAATAATGCATGCTTTGGAATCAATTTTGAAATTCCACACATAATTATTGATCTTCAATGTGGCCTAAGTTAAAGTACTGATTCTGCAGCATGATGTCATTACTTTGAATATAATGCTGACTTTTTCAGTGAATGAATCTATTCTATTCTATCCTCTGATAATAACAGCAGCATAACATGAATTCAACATTTATATATCTCTCTCTATGACTTGCGTGTTTATCTTCAATCCGCATAATCACATAATATTGTATAAAAATTGATCTCGAATTCTACCTGTAAAGCTTATGTTCTTATAAACCCTAGAGCAAACCCCGTCTTCGTCTATTTTTTATTTTGTCCTCTAAATATTTTTATCTATTAAATTGACACAAGGTTTTGTGAAGAAAATATTGAGTTTTCAAATTTTTGCCTCTCGTGCTATAAAATATAAGCGTAAAAATTGACACGTTACATGGAATTAATGTTTTTTTAAAGTGTTATACATAAACAATAACTTGAAATACTTACTTAGATTAGGTTTACATAAGTCTTGTGGCCAGTTTTATTTTCCGAATGTCTGAAAAGGAGTCTATTTACATATTTCGCGAGTCAGTCGACTTAACAACTTTACATCATGTGTTTATTCCATAACATAACTAAAGCTTGAAAAATATGTACAACTTCAAACTCCATTAGCATATTAAAAAATGGCCGGTGAAGTTGAACTCATCCAAGCAGGAATAAGTTTCTCTTCTTCTCTCGATACACTGCTCTTACTCTTACTTGTTACTTATTGTGCTTCTTCTGCTGATTTGTCTTCTTCTTCTTCTTCTTCTTCTTCTTCTTCTTCTTCTTCTTCTTCTTCTTCTTCTGTAGCTTCTTCGCCATCACGGTCCACCTCAAGACGAATATCCTCATTCCCATACATTTGTTGTTCATGTAGTATTTTGTTTGCTGAGACAACAACTGACCTGCTGCAGTCGCGCAACTGAATTGATTGAAGAGTTGCTATGTCTCCAATGCCGGAGGGGATCTCTTTCAATTTTTTCATATCCCAAAGAACAAGGTGCTGAAGGTGTGGGAAATGGTTACTGTCTGCTGTCCAGTATACCAGATCAGAATAATACATTTTCAGGAATTTTAGGCGAAGAAAATGCCCCTCAACTGGTACCCACTCCTCCCCTTTAAAGCACCACAAATCGAGCTTTTCAAGATGGGGCAACGATCCGATCTTTGTTGCCATATCTTCCAAATCAATACCAGTGCAACGCAAAGTCAGCTTCTTGAGAGAAAGAGGGAACTCAAGGTTCTGAAGCAAATCAGTCCCACTAGGCCAATCAGCATCACCCACAAACATGCACGTTAGAGATTCGAGTTTCTTTAGACGGCTGAGATTATTCAGGCAATAATGCGAAAACTCTAGCTCACATTCCTCAGAATATAATAGTTTCAATTTCTTGATATTAGGAATTTTTTTAAGGACCTCTTCTGTAAATCTAAAATGTCTCACATACGAAAGTGTCTGTAGGTTTTCTAGCACAAACTCATGGCTATCGTCCATTCGGTCTACCATAGGAAGAGCAGGGAGAATAAATTTATAGATCATCAGATGCCTAAGTTGTGGCATCTCCCAAATTTCAGGGGGTGCAACAATTTCCATCATGGTCTCTCCAACACTTAGCGTTTGTAGATTCCAAAGCAAGTATATTGAACAAGGAATTGCATCAAGACCCCAGTCCAACCAAAAAAGAAGGTACCTTGAGTTAACAAGTGAGAAAATAACTTCTGGCGGATAATAGTATTCCGAGTTCAATACCCTCAGCAATCTAAAACTAAGTATTTGAGGCAATTCCATATCGCATATAAAAGAGCGTATAATCAACGCATCAGGTGCTGACAGGAAAGCAGGGGGTACTTGAATGGTATAGTCATAGCTTGACCTACTTTGATGAATAGCAATACGCCGTTGGCTATTTTTGCCTGGTGAAAAATCTGAATCATGCACCTTGGTGACAAAAAGAAACCTCTCTTTCTCAGCTTCTCTCAAGCACAAGTCCCTCAAGAGATCATGGATTTTGCACATCTTCATATTTCCAATAGACCCAAACTTGCTAACGTATATGAGATTTCTACTAACAAGATCATTCAAATAATCCTTTGCAACTTCTTCTAAGCTTTTGGCTTTATTTGTTTTTAGGAATCCCTCAGCAACCCATAGTTTGATAAGGTTAGAAACACGAATTTCATGATCTTCTGGAAAAACTCCCATATATAGAAAGCAGGGTTTTAAATGAACAGGCAAATATTTATAACTCAAAAATAATATTTTCAAACAACGCTCATCATCCTCTGAATTAATAAATGTGTTAACATGTTCAGCAATGTACTCCCAATATTCTCTTGTCATCTTAGACCTTGCAAGAAGCCCCCCGATCACGACAATAGATAGAGGGAGTCCTTTGCAATTTCTCGCAATTTCTTTTCCGGCATCCTCCAATTCATCAGGGCAACCCTCTTGTACAAAAACCTTTCTACAAAACAGGTTCCAACTTCTATTCTCATCAAGTAGATTCATCTTATAAAGATCAAAAGAGCCAAAACTTTCAGCCACATTCGATAGCCTAGTAGTCACCACGATTCGACTTCTATTGTTATTATCCGGAAGGAACAACTTTAACTTATTCCATGCCTCAGTACTCCACACATCATCTAATACAATCATATACCTCCTGTCAAATAGATGTTGGTATAATTTTTCTCCTAGTTGATGATACTCAAGACTCGTTTGTTCTTCTCTCCCACCATTAAGAACTCCAATTCCATGTAAAAGTCCTAACAACATTTCTTCAATATTGTATTCCTGAGATATTGTAACCCAAGCACGAATGTCAAAGTATTCGACAGTAGATGCATTTTCATAAACCTTCTTAGCGAGCGTAGTCTTACCAATACCGCCCATTCCGGTAATTGGAATAATGTGGAGATTAGACAGTTCTCCCATGACCTTATCCATAACTCGATTCAAGTTATCGTCAAGTCCGACCACAATGTCCTTCTCGTTAGGAGGAGGAGGAGGTGCTAGTGAGCCAACACACGGGACCTGTTGACCTTTAACTACGCTGTGCTCTTTAATCTTCTTCATCGCCTCTCTCCTAATAGAATCTATAACCTCAACTGATCTTTGTAGCTCCTGAGACAAGTGACTAAAAGGGTATGTTTCTTTATTCTTTCTCTTGGCAATGGATTGAGCATGAATGACATCTACTATGTGAGATTCAATGGTATCTTCTGCAGCATGAGTTGCATCAGCAATTCGAATCTCTAAATCTTGTGCTTCGTTGGAATAATTTTCAAGAAAATCTTGCAAGAAACTAACCTTTTTGCGGAGAGATTCAAGCTGTTTGTCATGAAAAAACGGTCGCCGAGTATGGCACAACTGAACGTGTTCGATGATATGCCTCAGAGAAACTAGAGCTGCATAAGCCGCCATCTATCATCAATCAATTCTGAAGCAATTAAAGGTGTTTGATTATTAGATTAGGTTTACATACGTTTTATTTTCCGAATGTCTGAAAAGAAGTCTATTTACAATTTACATATTTCGCGAGTCAATTATTTATTGTCGGACTCCAAAAAAGATACAAATGGGCATCAGAAGCATGTTATGATAATTTTAGCATTTTTTAGGGGCCTAAAAAGCGAGTACAATTTGAGTATTTTCAGTACAGTACAAAATTACAAATGTTCCTGCAAAAAGAGTAATCATGTTTATTTCTTTCTTTTTTTCAAAATTATTTTCCTATGCATTATCACATCACAAAAAAAAAAACATAGTGAGATTTGCGTTTGAAATTCTAATTTAATTATGTCTTTAAAACGACTCTCTAACTAACACACTGTTTGCATTTTTTTTTTGTTTATAAGGTAAAACATACTTGTCCGCGCAGTTAATGTCACACAATCTTAATGAAACTAAACTTGAGATTGAGAAGATTAAATTTGTTCATGCAAATAAAAAATGGAAGCAAGGAATCTCGACTTTTTATTTTATTTTCTTTTGCCTCGAGACCAATCAGATACGAATTTAAGGGATCTCAAAAAATTTAAGGCCTAAAAACATGTAAAGGACTACTTACCTATCACATCCCTATATATAACTAAATTGAAGCCTAAAGACATTTTTCTTTAATTTCACATCCAACCCCCACACCCCACATGCATGAAATAATTAACTCTCACATGGGCACAATATATCTAAAATTAAAATTTGGTGCAGTATAAAAAACAATTAGGATAATATTTGCTTTTCCTTTCATTTCCAATTTTGCAATTGTACAGAACTATGAGGTGTTGATGTACTTTTCACGAGAATAGTGCAAAGTATGAAATTATTGTGTTGATTTAAAGATATAAGCAAATTCTATAAAGAAAAAAAGTTAAATTATGTAGGTGTCGACCAATTTCATAGAAAGGTATGTTTATTATGTGGAGATATGATGTCTATAATCTTTTAGTTCACGAGCAAAAGGATTTTTGTTTAGTACATAATTAATAATTGAAAATACGGAATAAAACAAACATAGGCTTTCTCAAGTACACAAGATGATCATGCTGCAAAGATTACTTTTTATCAATTTTCAAGAAAATGAAAAAAAAGAGTATATTCTCATTTTTAATGAATTCCATTTGTGATAAAAAGAAAAATTAAACCCTCCAATAATAACAATAATCATGTATACAATTTTTTTGTTGCTAGTGATATGGTCATGTAAAAAATGGTACTTATCCTTCTTATTCACATACTTTTCACATATAAAAAACCAAAGTATGTACGTGTAATGTAATTCATCAAAAAAGTACGTATGTATGCCCAGAATAATTTAATAATTATTAATTACTCCCATATATTTTTTAAAACAAAATTCTCCCACATTACACAGTTCCGAGAATCTTTATTCAGACAAAACTCAGCTAATTTGGCTCTTACAAAAATTTAAAATTTACCAAAAAGGATTTTGTACATCTTCCTTTTTTGACTTTCACCACTACCACATTTCTTTATTTCCAAATATAAACCCACCCCACCCACCCACCCACATACACATACACAGCAGAATCATTTTTCTGTTCTTTTTTATTTTCTCTTGTAAGAATACTAATTATTGCAATAATTTTTCTCCTCCCTTCTTTAGCTTTCTCTTGAACAATCAAGATTTTCTTCGATTTGTTGATCTGCTCTGCTCTTGTCTTAATATCCATCACTTACACTGATCTCAAATTTTGAACTGAACTGGGATGATTGATAAGTGTCTGTCTTATGGCTGAAATTCTCTTCAAAGATTGGATTTTTATGAGATGGGGTGTTGCAAGAATCTGAGAAGACACTGTTGATGGTTTGATTTTTATGTGTTTATTAGATTTGTAGGGAGATTTTAGAGGTGGGTTCTTGGTTTTGTGAGTTGATATGGGTTGTTTCCCCTGCTTTGGATCATCAAAGCAGGAAGAAAAGAACAGCAATGGAGTTAAAAAAGTGACAAAAAAGGAGTCTTTTAAAGAGGATTCATCAGTTCAGTCTAATAGCCATGTGAATAGATTGAGTACAGGTATATAATCTTGCTTCTTTGACTAATTGTTTTTGTTTCTACTTAATTGGCATGTGAGAATTGGACATTGGTTGTTTATAGTGTTAGGATTTTGATTGGTGAAGGGTTTTATTTTTTTCCTTTGTTCCCGTTGTGATGGGGTGTTATAGGGTTCTTTTTCTTGTTCTTGATCTGCAGGTTTTTTGATTTATGGTGATTTGGTTTAAGATTTTAATGATTTGAATCACAATAGAATCTTTTGCTGGTTTGATTCTTATGTTAGTTTATTGATCCGGCAAGTCGTGGTACCGTTTTCTAGTTTTCTAGTTTTTATCTGTTATAGTGCAAATTGGCCTTTATGGAGAGTGCAGAGTTGTGCTTTTTGGAAAAATCAAACTGGATTATGGTCGACATCATACATTTTGCTGCTGCTTAACCTAATGGCACATCCTCCAAAATGTAGTTTTCTACTTTTCTTTTGGATTTAAGACCTGAGTAGTACGAATCAGATATTAGTATTTAGAATCTTAAAGGACTTGGTACTCTATTTGTTCGTTTGCAAATTCAGTGAAATAAAGCTATATAGGCACTTTTGAAAATTTTAGGTAAATTTAAAACGTAAGTTTAGAAGGCATTTCAGCATGCTTTTCAAGATGAAGAACTGATGTTTTGGATTCATGACTGATTTCACTTAAAAGCATCCGTAAGTGTCATCTTTTCACAGTCTTAAGGAATTTGTCCGTTGTCTTGTGTTTCTCAGATAAATCAAGATCTCGGAATAGCATTGACTCTAAGAAGGAAGCGTCAATTCCGAAAGAGGCAGCAGCCAATATCGCAGCACAAACATTTACATTTCGTGAACTTGCTGCAGCAACAAAGAACTTTAGACCAGAGTGTTTGCTTGGTGAAGGTGGTTTTGGGCGTGTTTACAAAGGCCGACTGGAAAGCACTGGACAGGTAGATTACATTTGTTTAATATAAAGATCATCCAGTTAGGAGGCTTCAGTCTATATGTTTGGTCAATATTTGGAAGTTGCACTTAGTGATTATTACATCTACATATCCGCTTGCTCTAAATTACGTCAATATTCCATGAGGTTTGAATAATTTCAGAGCCACTCCTTGAAGCTTTAAAAACATGAAATTTTCGTGGGGTATTTATGTTGATTGCATCAGTTTTTGAATTTTAAGCAATTTTCTTGATCAGTTTAGTGACGCAATGCTCGGAGAAATGGTTATTTGTGCAGGTGGTTGCAGTTAAACAGCTGGACCGGAATGGTTTGCAAGGGAATCGAGAATTTTTGGTGGAAGTTCTCATGCTTAGTCTCTTACACCATCAAAATCTCGTCAACTTAATAGGGTATTGTGCTGATGGTGACCAACGTCTTCTTGTCTATGAATACATGCCATTGGGATCTCTAGAAGACCATTTACATGGTTAGTTATGCTTACCCATCTTATATGTATATAATTCCTTTATAATATAGGTGAATTAGTTCTGGCCCATGATCTCATGTGCTTATTTTTCCAATAGCATTTGGTTGATAAGAGAGCTTAAACAAGCTATTGAATGGTTTTGGGTTTTAGATCAATATCTGTCCATGAACATCTGTGTGCTTTACCAATAGTGTCTGGGGAAGCCAAACCTATTATTCCGTTCTCTTGTCAAAATGCAGCTTTTGCTATCTTTAAACTTCATCAGTTTGTATGTTGATAGGCAATAGGCCTAAAAGATTCAGTGAGAAACTGTTGAGAATTTTCCAACATAACTTGGGTTGCAACCTTCTGCACAAAGAAACTTCTTCTTTTCCATTAGCGAGTCTGATATGTGGGAGCAATAAAAGCACCTCTTGTAGAGTTCAATCGCCACCTAGGATTAATGATAGGTTTGTGACCTACCCACGTAATGACAAGTTAATTACCAACACACACGTGAGGGAACCTATGGAGAATTGTCCCACATGGCATGAGATATGACCTAGGGTTCTATACATAATAAAGAGGTTTCTACTCTACCCTCAATAAGGCCTTTCAAGATCAATAAAAAGACGCTGTAATGTATCACAAACCATAGACATCTGGAATGTCTGTAAAATATGAATCATGCCAAAAGTAATTATAATTATATAGTTTGATGGATCTTCCTAAATAGTTTGGGCTAAAATGTTCCTGATACCAGTTTCTTGTCAGTATGCATGAAGCCCTTCAGACTCCTAATCCTTTTTGGTCGAGGATGTTATAATTACTGCATTTTGTATGTCTGAGATGTATCACATGTGACAATATATTATACTTCTTTACTACTCCCTTTTTGGCATGCAATGGTTGTTTTGCAATATAACTCGTCTCCTAACAACCTCTATGGTGTGAGGACTAGGGTCTTAATTAGCTTATCTTGTTATGACTCCGAAATGGTTCCTAGAGATTGAACGGCGCAGAAAGCTACGTGATTAGTGCTGGTTTAGATTCAAAGTCCTAGGAAAGACAGACATGAGAACTGTAGGAGAACTTGTAGTACTATTGAAGTAGTTGGTATCCTTGTTCTTTTCTTACCTAAGACATTATCCTGTTGATGATGCTTTTATTTCGCTATTATTGAATATTGAATTATCTTAAATGGCTGCCAATAAACGTCAACTATTTGTATAGGAAGTAGATGATAATAATTCAATTAGAAAGCATAAGTTAAAAGTCAGGATAAATCCCCTTAAACCCCGCAACCTATACCCTCTTTTACAAGTTGCCACCTAAACTATTATTTTATACAACTAACCCTCCAACCTATTGAAAAATGTGCGAACTTCCCCCTGAACCCAAACCCAACCGTTGGATTTGGCCACGTTTTTGCATTTCTATCAGTTGGATTTGGCTTCGTGGGGCAATTCACACATTTTTCAATAGAATGGGGGTTTAGTTGTAAAAAATAATAGGTTGAGTGGCAACTTGTAAAAAGGGTAATAGGTTGGGGGGTTTGATGCATTTTACCCTAAAAGTAGTTTATCTTATAAAGTTAAGTTACTTTATATGTTTAAAAAGTTAATTCATGATGTCGAAAAATTATTAGCTTATACGATTATTTAATCGTATCAAAATACGATCACACCGGATATCTTTACAATCAATTCCTAACAATGCACCACCACCCCTTGCATATCCACCCACAAACACGTCAGCCCATGAATATACATAGCTATACTGTATTTGTGTGTGCATGCATGGTTATTTTTGAACATATGCATCTTCACAAATACATAATGCCGTTATTCTGTAATTTGTAGAACAAGACAAAAATTTAAGGACAAAGATATTGGTTATTAGTATTAACATTTAAAAATCAAAGTTATCAATAAGTCACTCATTGGAGCCCGTGTAATATTCTTTTGAACCCATAACATTATCTTACCGGTTTGACAAGTTTTGGTCTACACTGCCACCTCTAGTTGTCTAAAGGATCTGGTGCATTATTCAACAAAATTCAAATCCATATGGTTAAAGATACTGAGCTGTTACTCGCAACAAATTCTGCAAGCATCTGGATTCGACAAGGTTTTGTCCAATTCTTGAGACGTCATCTTGAGTATCTGGACGAATCACTTAGTAACTGGCATTCTAGTATGAGATATAAGTTATACAAGTTAGTGGACTGGTGTTGAATTGTGTTTTATACTCGACTCCCATGGTTCACTTGAGAGATTTTTTCTTGATGGAATGGGTTTTTGTTCATGCTTCTGTTTTCCCTTTCTTTTTAAAGTAACCACTTTACGTATTTTACCGTATTGACTTTCTTCGTATCCCTTCGCTTTTTTTTTTTTTCCTTCCATAGCCTCGCCTCGGTAGCTTAGGTTGTGCATTTTTATAGTTTATATAGTTGCTCTTATAATCTTTTTGGGTCAACAAAAATTTGTTTTTTACCAGCAAAGATTTTTTTTTTTTTTTTTGTAGATCTTCCACCAGACAAAGAACCTTTGGACTGGAATACTAGAATGAAGATAGCAGCTGGTGCAGCAAAGGGATTAGAATATTTGCATGACAAAGCCAATCCACCGGTCATATACAGAGACTTAAAGTCTTCCAATATCCTTCTTGACGAGGAATATTTCCCTAAATTATCCGATTTTGGACTTGCAAAATTGGGACCTGTTGGCGATAAAACTCACGTCTCGACAAGGGTGATGGGAACGTACGGTTATTGTGCTCCCGAATATGCTATGACTGGTCAGCTTACTTTGAAATCTGACGTCTATAGTTTTGGAGTTGTCTTCCTTGAACTTATTACGGGACGCAAGGCAATTGACAACACAAAGGGTGCAGGGGAGTATAACCTTGTTGCATGGGTATGTAAGGCTAACTTTTGAGACTTGTTTTTGCTCCATGTAATGTTTCTTTAACAGTACACTTCATAAAAATGGTTGATGCATTTTGTTAGATTTAGGAGCCGAGACTGTACAGTTATGTTGAAAATTGGAATAACTACATTTACACCCGTGGAGGGTTAATTTATTTATTGAAACCTCCCTTACTGTTTGAATAACTACATAGATACCCCATAGAATTTTGAAAACATTATAGATAGGTTTTCCTCCCTAGAGGTTCGAGTAGTTGCAGAGACACCGCCTAAAGTTAGAGAAACATTACAGGTAAGTCCATGTTTCTTCATGTTTTACAAGAGATAGTAATTATATGAATTTAATTTCTGTCATTTTATTTTCATAATGGGCACAGGCAAGGCCACTTTTCAAGGATCGAAGAAAGTTTCCGAAAATGGCAGACCCTCTACTGCAAGGCCGCTACCCGATGCGCGGACTCTATCAAGCACTAGCAGTAGCCGCCATGTGCTTACAGGAACAAGCCGCCACAAGACCTCTAATCGGGGATGTTGTGACTGCTCTAACATATTTGGCATCGCAAACATATGACCCCAACTCACCCGCCGCACAGATCAAACCGTCCACTCCAAGGCATAGGAACACATCCGACGGTCTCGACAGGTTAGATGGTGGGGCCCACTATGGCTCCCCCTCATCCCACAAAAATTCACCTGATTCTAGAAGAAGGGATTCTGTTAAGGAGTTTAGTAATGGTGCGGAGTTACGAAGAATTGAAACTGGCGGGTCGGGTCGGAAGTGGGGTTTGGATGAGTTGGAGCGGCCTGATTCTCAAAGAGACAGCCCACTTAGTACAGGTAGAGCGAGGGAGACTCCTAGAAACCGGGACCTAGACAGAGAACGAGCAGTTGCTGAGGCAAAAGTTTGGGGTGAGAATTGGAGAGAGAGAAAGAGAGGAAATGCCATGGGAAGTTTCGATAGTACGAACGAATGATTCTGCAAAATGAACCATCTTTTATCTTATGAGGATCATGTGCGACAGAAATCCACAGATGCACCATCTATTACCATGTTTCGGCATAAAAATCATCCGGGAGAAGACAAGATCTTGTTGTCTGATTTTCCTGCAGTTTGCTACCCGAAAACCACTGGTGTGGCTCAGTGTCAGCCGGGTTTTACAATGGAGGGGAGGATCTAGTGATGGCCCTGTTGAGAAATCTATGCCGACGCAGCAAATTGTTTGTATGCAGCTTTTCTTAATCTATTATGTATTTAGGGATTTATGAGGTTTGTTGTAATATGTAAGAGAAGTTGGAAAGGGAAAAAAGAAAAAAAAAGAAAAAGAAGATTTTTGCTCCTTATATATATGATGCTTGTGCATGGAGGATTTGGTATGAATTTCGGACGTTTAATTAGTGTATCTTATGTTTGTCCATATAGTTGTAATGTCTGTATTTCTTGAGTTCTGTTTTCGGCATGTATACAACAATGTTTGACTGTTCATTTTTTGCAAATGACCTTTTTGCCCCTGTACTGTCTTTTCTCTATTGAAATATTAGCAAATGTATGATAATTGATGGTAGAAATGGATAACTGTTAAAAAGTTCCGCTCCTATTTCTTTTTTAATTACCTTGGAGTCGTTGGATATGTATTATCAGTTATCATCACATATTTGATACTTCATATAACATAGAGTAAGTAATTTTGTGTTAGCTCAAAAAACAACTTATAACCATAAAAATATCATCGTATTGGCTGTTTCTTTTCAAAATTCAAGATTTCATGTAAAATATCATGACCACTGTCCCACAAAAAGAATTCAGGATCCACATAACCCGTTTTAGTTATGTGAAATTTCATGATTCTTTTTCCCCAAAAAAAATTGCATGATCCAAAAAAAATTGCGGCTCTACGACCTCCTAGAGAGCTTAAATTCTAACATCTTGCGCAACTTGAGCACCTTGAAATTTGTAAAATGACGAGCAACACTTGACCAACTTCCATATTTCTGTTGACATCACGCTGTGGACTTATGTCCGTTACTCCCATGAGTCTCAACAAAATATGGAGAATTTTTTTGTCGAACTTATGCCAAGTAACAAACTTAAGGAAAATGGTGAAACCGAAGAGTGGCTTCTTCTCTTATATTGATTTTACGGTGTGGGTTAATAGAGTTTTCTAATCTTATTCATCCCATATAAGATTCTTTTGCAGTTGACTCACTAACTTCTCATTTTACACGATGGTCAAAATTGACATGGCTTTAGTTACAAGATTAGACTTTCGTGACCTAATTACATAATTAAAATTCACATGGCTTCACTATTTTCTCCTTCTCTACACGTCTAAATCGTGTTGAAAATTAGCTATATATGACTTCCCAGTGGTGTAATCACAACTTCTAATTCATCCTCGAAAGACAGCAATTATAGATCCAAACCTGCTAATTTTTGTTAAATTTCATTCTAAAACTACAAAAAATAAAACGAAGACAGTAATACAAAACCAACAAGAATGCATTAATGAGTGCCTTAAACATTCATCAACTCTACACCTTGACCTTCTATGCCTTTCTAGTGGTGTGGTTAATTAATCTTTTTTTTTCTTTTTGACCTCAATGTGGTTAATTAATCTAATGACGTGACTGCATGCTATTAACTCATCTAATGCGCCTTTTAATTAACGAATGGGACCTTGAGTTCCCACACCATAAAAAATTAAAAATAGAAAAGGAAAAAACTACACTTGACCCACAAAACAAGTAAAGACCAAATCTTTATAACACTGTCAACTTGTAAAAGAAGTGACACTTAAAAAATTAATCTGAGGCACGCATCTATTCATTCCCATTGGTCCAACTCCACGGTGCGCTGTCCCCTTTGTCGCCCATCCTCTTGTCTTTATCACGCCACCTTATCCTCTTTCCTTAATAATACACCAACTTTACTTAAGACTCTTTCCAATTTTAGTAATTTATTATATAATAATGTAATAAATGCACTTGTTTGTGTACTATTAATGAAGGTGTCAGTGCCCACTTGACATGATGGCCCTTTCAATTTGAGCCTTTTGGGGTTCACAATCACAATCCATCCATCTCCCTCTCAAATCTAAATCCATCTTCTTTGCTTTTATTTAACCCCTTTTGGTTAATATTCTTTTTTTCTTCTTTTCTTGAGAATGCTAATGGAAGATCCATCCAATGGTCGCCTCACTTTTGGGAAGATGGGCTATGGGTAAATTTATTTCTTTATGTGTGTGTGATTTTGGGTTGGTGTTGTTTTGAATACTTCTTGATTTTCTGATGTGGGTTGTGTGTAGTTTGTGTCTGATGGAGTTTTGTGGGATCTATTAGTGCATGGTGTTATGCATAAAGATTGGATCTTTTATGTGTTAAATCATAGGGTTGATTCGTAATTGTTGGTGTTTGTATGTAGGAATAGAAGAACACGGTGATGTAATTGAACTAGTAGCTATATTATGCACAAAAGTGCAATCTTTACAACTTTTTATTTGAATGTAGGATGCACATCCTTGATTCTTTTTATATTGTTCTGAAATTGGAATTTTGATATATATGCGTGTCTTTCTGTTATTTTAGTACATTTCTTGATTCAGAAATGAGTGTGACATGAGTAAAGATATCTTTTGATCATTTGATTTAGTGAAAAGAGTTTCATAATTTCGTCCTAACCAATTGCAGACCTCAAATTTACCAATTGAATGATATAAAGATCCAATTATTTAGGGACTTTTTAGTTTTATCTATAATAGAAGATCCGTAATTCGACCTTCTGTTATATTGTATTGGATATAGATGCCAGCACTACAGAAGAAGGTGCAAGATTCGAGCTCCTTGTTGTAACGAGGTCTATGATTGTCGACATTGTCACAATGAAGCCGCGGTAAGCTTATCAGTTCTCATTGTATTATCTCCTTCATTAATTTATACGCCTCTTCTCTGAAAACCTCTTTGTTTATTTATCACTTTGTCTTTTGCTTAACTAACAGAGCACTCTGCGTAACATTTATGATCGACATGAGTTAGTTCGGCAAGATGTGAAACAAGTACGTTTCCAACATATATGTACTCTACCTATTCCACCTTCATTCTTTTGATGAACGTTAGTTCTTATTATTCGCAAATTGTTATTAAGATTGGACATGAATGGATGTTATGCCGCAGGTGATATGTTCAGTTTGTGACACCGAGCAGCCTGTATGTCCTCCTGACTTTTGACATTCATTCTTTCCTTTCATTTTCGTTCTGTTCGTTTCATAAACAGTTTGTTTCTCGTGCAGGTTGCACGCGTTTGTACAAACTGTGGTGTCAATATGGGAGAATACTTCTGTGATATCTGCAAATTTTATGATGATGATGTAATAATCTTTCGTTCTTGCTCAAATTACCTTATAAATTGATGCAATCTTCAGTATTTCGTGTTTTGATGTTATCTAATCTTAACCAATGACGGTACAAATTCTTGCTTTGTGCAGATTGACAAAGGACAGTTCCATTGTGATGACTGTGGAATCTGCAGGTTTGTGAACAAGTAACGTTGCCTACAAATTCCCGGAATTTGTTCTAATTCTTTGACTTTTCCTATAGGATTGGAGGGCGAGACAACTTCTTTCACTGCAAGAAGTGTGGTATGGAAAAAGATTTCTTCTGTTAATAACATTATTCTTTTGACAAGTTTGGATAATTGCATCTACATACCGGTTGAGATTTGGTTTAGTTACAAAATCCTCCTATGTTTGCATAGTTACAAAGACTTCCTCTGAAATTTTAGAAACCTGAGATATTATGAATAATGTTATTCAAACTTCAGAAAGTGCCTCTATGACTATTCAGACTTAAGGGAGCCTGTATATAATGTTCTTTTGAATTTAAGGTTATTATACAGTTATTAAAATAGTAGGTAATCCCTCACAATTTTTGTCATTGATTTGTGCTAATTCATGCAGGTTCGTGTTATTCAACAAATTTGCGCAACAACCATTTATGTGTGGAGAACTCCATGCACCATCACTGTCCTATTTGTTACGAGGTATCCTCATTATAGTTTCTCTTCTCCATTTCATTGTTAAAATCTCAAAACCTTAGCAGTCTTCATGTTATAACTATCCATGCTTGTTGCATTTGCAGTATTTATTTGACTCTCTGAAAGATACAGTTGTTATGAAATGTGGACACACCATGCACGGTGAATGCTACCATGAGCTGATTAAGCGCGAGAAGTAATGGACTCTTTTACCTCTGCATAAATATTAGTTTCAAGATTTCTTAATTTCTTATTTTGTGCTCAAGAAATTGACCATTACTTGATAATTTCATTATGCAGGTACTGCTGCCCCATATGCTCTAAGTCGATCATGGATATGTCCCGAACCTGGAAAAGAATAGACGAGGAGGTAAGTTAGAAGTAGCACAATCACGTTCTTATTATAATTTCATTTTCAGTTGTGTGAAATTATACGAATTGTTTTTCAGTTGTGTGATAACAATCTGTATTTTCATGTTTTTCCAACTGAGCTAATAACAACTTTTATGTCCAACTTGTGTTTTTAACTTGGAAAAATGTTCTGCCCATACAGATTGAAGCAACTGTTATGCCTGATGAATATAGACACAAGAAGGTGCTTTTTGTTCTCAAACTTTTACACTAGTTCACTATTCTAAAGCAATTTATTCATTTACTAAAATGTTTCCAACCATCAATTTGCAGGTATGGATTCTGTGCAACGATTGCAACGATACGACTGAAGTTTATTTCCACATTATTGGTCAGAAATGCAGCCATTGTGCATCGTATAATACTCGCACGATTGCCCCTCCAGTTCTTCCTCAATGACCACTTTTTACTTCATAAATTGTATTCTTTGGGCTGTTGTACTATAATGCTGCTGGTGCAATGAGCCTAAAACATTATAGGGAACCATACTTTGCATTTTGAATTAATACGCGTTGCAAAGGAATGTATCGCGATTTGTCTGGGTTGGGAAGTTTGTCTTAAGGATATTCTTCTTCACATTCATATGGAGGAAAAACTCTTATCAATTGAATCTGGATTGTTGTACTCATACTTTAAAGGAAACTTTTCTAAGGGAAATTTCAGTTTCTTGTTTGTTTAGAACTGTGTTATTCTTGCAAAATGTGCATGGCTTGTTTGTTACAATGTGTTGGGCGTTGTTCCTTCAAGAATACATGTTTGTACAATAATTAGTTAAGTTAATATTAAGTCTGTTAAAAAAATAAAATAGGTATCCTTACATTTAGACGCTTTTGAGGTTTAAACTACTTATAGAGCCATTTTAATCGCGAAAGACCATATTTATTATATATTTTTGAGAATTCTGGGGTGTTTCTCTAAATTTAAATAGTGACGATGTTTATGTAATAGGAAGAGAATCTAGGAGTGCAGATGTAACTTATCTTTTAGTGCAGACTAGCCATTGTGTGCACGCGCGGACCGCGTGCAATGTGTTCTTAGGTATTAAAAATGGGCTTGTAATTAATAGATTAAGTAGGGTTGATTTACTCTATTGCCAAAAAAATTTATGGTAAAAACTGTAAAAAGAGGTAGTTTATGGAGAAAAACGAAGAAGAAATAAGAAGATGAAGAAGTTTAAAATTTTGAATTTGTTTAATTAGGGAAGAGGTGGTGAATGTGATACTCTGATTGAATCAATCTCCCTAAATTTTAGGAGGTGGTTTTGGATGATGGTTACAAATATTTGGGTAGTTAAAAGATCGGTGTTGTGGTGTACTAAAATAATTACAATATTAGGCTCTTAGAAACTAAATTTAGATGATTAAATAGGGGCAAATTTGGAAAACACTTTATTTGTACAACACAAAACCTGTTTGTTTATATTAATAATAGATGTAAATTTATGCAATACAACAGTTGCATAAAATAATTTTTTTCACTTAGGCTCGTTTCTAAGGAAAATGAGGGGAAAAAAAAATATATTGGAACAATTGCACGCTATTACTCTTTTTAACATTCAGGTCCGAACCGTTGCATACCATATAAATATCAATGATTAAAATTAAAAATATTATTTGAATTATAGGGCATTGACTTTTTAATACTACATCCTAATTATGTATTTTATATTAATACAATCGAATCGGCTGCTGTCTCATTGTGTAATACGTAATAATTTATCTAAAGAATGAAATTGAATATTTTAAGAAACAATTTTGAGGGAAAAAAGAGAGAAGAATTACGAAGCAATGCTTCAATGGACTTTTCATATGTCCTATGTATAAGCTAAATAATTCATTAAACTTCTAAAAAGGGTAAAATTCAGACCAGGTAAATACATATTTAATGTTTTTATCCAAAAGTCATTTACAATTATATATAGATTTTACAATTTCAAATGCATTAATACATAATAGTCAATGGTGTTTATCTACCAAAAAACAAAAAAAGTCAATAATATCATAAAATTATCTTAAAAAAGATGATGTCATAAATTTATTTCAATAATATGCAAAAAGCCCACGCACAAACCCTAACCTCACTCACATGCAAAAAGGCCCAATTGTAAATAGATCCAGGCGGAGCGGCCCATAACAAAACCCGTTAGGCTTTGATTCTTTTTCTCCATCAACATTCAACACTAGTACTGCTTGCTTCTTCACTCTTTTGAGAAAATGATCGGAATTGCGTCAAAATCACGCGGAGTTGTGGCTAGGGTTTTGAAAAACCACTCCCCAATCATATTTAACTCCTCGTCTCAACTACCGATTGATAATGCTCCTGATCTCAATTGCAACGCTCGCGGACTCCACTCCGCCGCCGCCGCCTCATTCTCAGGTTCGTTTCTCTCACTTTTTAATCCATGATAATTGCAAATCTAAGAGAACTGCATAAGAGTTGATAAATCTGCACTGTTTTTGTTGTATGCATGTGATTGTGTTCATAGTTGTTGTTCTGCGATGTTCAAATCAATCTTCATTTCAATCTTATATTGGAGATTTCACTATATCTGTAGTTAAGATTGTAGGAGACTTACTGGTTCACTAAGAACACTCCTTTATTCTTTGAACTGTGTAATTTTCTTATGGAATGTGAAATGCGCAGGTGTTAATCGAGTAGTGAATTATTCGCAAACAGAATTATGTAATCAACAAGATATAAGGAGAACTACATCATCCACGGTGGCGGTTCCGGTTAGATTGTTTTCTTCGGAAGTGGGAGCCATCGAGAAAGATTCGGCGGCAGGTTGTTTTTATGAGTTCCGATTTTCACTTGTTTTAGAATTTTGTAATGTTTGAGGGTTATTTAGTTGGGACTTGCCTTGTTTCTGTTGTTTTAGATGCAGAGACTGTGAAGGGAGTCTACGATAAGATGCTGGACTGTGTAACGGGTAAAAGAACTGCTCCTCCGAATGCTTGGTTGTGGGCGCTCATTGCAAGATGCTCTACCCAGGAAGATATTAAGTTGCTATTTGATATCCTGCAGAAACTCCGTATATTGGTTAGTTGGTTACTTCCCTGATGTTCTGGAGTTAGATTCCCCCTTTTATTTCCATATGTTTCTTATATGTTATTTTTGTTGTTGGATGCAGAGGCTCTCCAATCTTCGGATAGCGGACAATTTTAATAGTGCACTCTGTAGGGAGGTTACCAAGGCTTGTGTTCGTGTGGGTGCCATTGACTATGGTAAACTTTGTAACAGGTTTAATGGTGAAAACTTGACCTTTTATTATAAGTTATAATGAGAAAGATCAATTATTATTATTTGTTTCGACAAAACTCAGATTACCGTATTTGTCTTGGCTTTGTTGCTCTCTCTGTCATGTGGTTTTATGAGTGATATTTCTGTGCTCATGCTTACAGCAATGGCCGTCTATTTCTCCATTTCCTTCATTCATCCTGTATCAGATGATTTTTAGCTAGACCAGGTCTGTGCACACTGTGGCCCGCATTCACCACATTATCCAAAAAGTTATAACATGAAATGCATTCTGTGATTTAACTGCTAGGTTTAGTACATGAGAAATTTCTATATACAAGTCTACCATTGACCTTGTCTAAGTAAATTTTCCCCTTCTACTGTATGACCCATATTAGATAAGGCTAATGCCGTAAGATGCACTTCATACTTATTTTTGGCTCAAGAGTGATCTTCTGGCCATTTCTTTTTTTTTTTTTTTTTTGGCCAAAGATGTAAACTTGGTCCTGTGCCTGGTTAGATGGTGGATATAGATTTTAAATGACTGCATTGAGCCCCTATGACAATCTGGAGGAGAAGTATTATAGCAGAATTTACTCGGCTTCTCGTTATTAATTTATGTTTTTTTTGTTTCACTGAGTGAAAGCTGAAAGTTAGTGGGTATTTTATCTTGGATGATTTTTACTACTGCGAATCTCAATGATTCGGAACTCAAATTCTGCGTTATTTGCCTTATTTTCTAACCCTGTAATTATAACACTTTGTCTCCCAAAAGAATCCACCGAGTAGTCCGCTTTCTTATATGTTCTGTTGTTTATGGTCGTCCTATGTTTTTACTTATCAATATAAGTAAATATTCACATACTTGCACACAGGTAAGAAGGCACTGTGGAAGAAAAATTTATTGGGACTGACCCCTGATATCGGTTCTGCACATTATCTGCTGGTATGTTAGTGTTCTGCTTCTTCGGGGTTGTGTATTCTGTGTTTGAGTGCATCATAGAAATTTGTTTTTATGGATGCAGTTACATGCTAAAGAACATAATGATGTGAAACTCATGGTTGAAGTAATGAAACTTGTTAAGAAGAACGAGTTACCATTGCAACCTGGTACGGCAGATATAATTTTCAGGTGTGCATTTATCTGAACAATTTTTGTTTTCTTTTCTTTTTTCCCTAGCCTACTTTAATTTGTCTTAGTAGTAGTTAGAATCTACTCACTAACAATGTGTTATTAACTGTTACGTTGAGGATATTCTGCTATTTTAAATATCATCAGCACTTATCCTGCCGAAACATTTATTAATGCTGTAATGAATAACTAAACTTGTCTGCGTTACTAACATATCTGAAAGTCTGCCCCTGATTTCATTGTTTTTTCTCCCTAAAAGTGAGCTTTATGCTAACTAATTGATTAGATTAGATCAAGAAAGCCTGGGTAAAACTGTGTTATCATATCTCTTGGTTTACTTATTCAATTTTTTTTTTTTTTTTTATATATGAGTTTCATGAGCAAACATTTGTCTGTTAGTTTTACTAACAGACAAAAATAGCAGCCTTATTTCCAGTGAGTTGGTAGACTATATGATCAAAACAAAATTTGCATTAGGTCGAACACGAAAATTCTATTTTCCACTTATTTGAGTAGATCAATGCATTTTCATTTAGCCAGTAGGCGAACATATCATTCTATACAATCTCCGTCCATGTTCTTTCTATCATCCTTTCGTTCTAACCATTGCCTGATACAAAGCGTCGTACTGGTTCATCTCTTCACACATGAGCAAGCCATAATAAACAATATTCTCGTATTTTCTCCCCAATGGGTGCTACCCCTATCTTGGCATCTTTGCTTATCGCTTTATATCTTCTTGTGTTATTGCACTTTTAACTTAATATATGCATTTCAGCTAGACCTATCTTTTGAGCATGATGCCGCTCTAAGAGCCCAACATTCAGAATCATATTGTGAATAAGGTCTAATAGCACCCCGATAAAGTTTTAATTTCAGTTTTATTGGTAAGTCTTGCATTCCTTCCATCTCATCCACCCAACTTAACTTTAGTAGTTGAAATCATTAGTCAGTTCTCCATCCTTTAAGTCAAAGCCTAGATACAGAAACTGGTTTTTCAATTTTTGGTTCGAGTGTTGTCCCAGAAAATTGATAACTGCATTGAAGTAGGGTTATCTTTTCAGCATTTAAGCACTGTTTGTTAACTTGTTAAACTCACCCTCTCCCCTGCTCTCTGCTCACCTTTCTTAATTGGATCATCATATACTTACTGGAATTTTCCTATTGCAGTATTTGTTGTAACACAAACAGATGGGACTTGATATCTAAATATGGAAAAAGATTCCTCAAATCAGGAGTGAGTCTTAGACAAACTTCCTTTGACTTATGGATGGACTTTGCCGCCAGAAAAGGTCTACACAGCATCTTTTTGGTTCATTAGAACTGCCTTCTCTAAATCCGCTTCATGGGAGTTGAGATAATGGTGGAATTTGTTATCCAGTTCGAATTCATGCTAATATACATTGTTTCCATTTTTTTACCTGATAGTTTTGGTAGTCCAAAGAATGACTAAATTAATTGATTGGAGAACTTACTTATATATTTCTTCTGTAGGAGATGTTGAATCTTTATGGAAAATTGAGAAGTGCAGATCAGAAGCTACGAAGCAGCATAGCCTTTTGACAGGGGTTTCCTGTGCCAAGGTAATTCATCTGTTTTCTCAAGAGGGTTATCTGCTTTGACAATTATTTGGATAGGATAGCGAAGCATGTACTTCTATGTAAGATTCTTTTAACCGTGTGTTGCGTCCTAACACATTTATTGTGCTCATTTAGTTTGGATAATAATTCCACCTTTAGGCATATTGAAAGAATTTGGTGAAATAATATAGGTTTTGATAATTGGAATGAAACATTGATAGTTTGGGTAGGAGAGAATGATTGAATACAAAATTCTTCTTACAGATATTAAATATTCGTCATAACTCTAAAATTTGTTAACTGGAGGCATTTGAATGCAAAGATTGCTGGTTAACTGAGAGTTGCAGCTTATGAACTTTGTTTCTCTTGCTTTGGTGGAATCCATATACTGATGCTAGAATATGTCAAATTTTTACTTGCTTGCAACTTTTTATGATAATAAGAATGATATTGATTTATATGTCTTCTCCAGGGTTTTGTTCTAGACCATAAGCCTGAAAATGCTGCTGGAATTATTCAAGCACTTTCTCAGGTAAAACTAACATATGAGTTTTGCAGAAAGAGAATAGTTTCATACTTATTGCTTGCATCTCCATTCTTCAGATCAAAGCCTGTGTCCACCTTTTTCTAGATGGAACATATTTGAAATCTTGAAGGTCCAAATCGTCAATATGGAACTTAGTTATAATTTTGTTCCAAAGGATGGCTGTTAGTTTCAGTGATCTGATTTGTCATGGTTGCGATCAACAATGGTAGGTGGGGGTTAAGTGGGTTGGTTGGGTTGCCGGCTCAAATAATGTTCGCCTCCTTATGTGATTTATTCTTGTAATTGAGAGCACGATTACTGCTACAGATAGTTTACTTTTGCTAATACCTGTGACCTGGTTCAGCAATCATCGTGCCCAAGCAGTAATTATCTCTTATGTTTGTATATGGTGAGGAATAGCGGGATTCTAAAACAGCAGAAATGTTGAAAATATTTGAACTCCGTTTTAGCTTTAGACCCTTGCCTATCTCTCTTTCTCTCTCTAACTAGGTTGTTTTTTTTGTTGAATCTTATCAATGTTCAGACTATACCAGATGCAAAAAGGCCAATTTTTGTTGCTGAACTTCAAAAGCTAGCTAGTGAGTGGCCTTTAGAAGTATTAAAGAACCAGAAGGCGGACAACAGACAGGTACGCAATTTGATTGTATGAATCCAATTGGGACCGCCCCCCCTCCCCCCCCCCAAAAAAAAAAAAAAAGAAGAAGAGAATTTGAGCAAAAGGGGTAGCGGATTAGAAATCAACTTCTCTTTTCCTTAATTTCTTGGCTTTTGAGGGTTAAATAGGTTTACCCTACATACTTAACTCTGAAGATGTTAATATGTTATTGTCTTGGTCAGGCAATGGCTGCAGCACTACAAAATGACATTTCTACCCTGGTCAATGCTTTACCAAACTTGGGTGTGAAGGCAAACATAGTTGTTGATGACTTGAGCTCAAAATTAGCCGTTTCTTCTTAAAAGTAAGGTAGGTGGATTATGCCACATTCATATTTCTAAAATGGCCTTTCGTTGGCTAAAAGGTTTGCACCCTGAGGCATTGACATTGCTGCTAAACTTCTCTATTTCTGGTCTGATTTCTGAATCTTATAGACATGCAAATTTGAAAAATCAGTTTCCATTTTCGGTTTCTTCATAATTAGAGCAGAGAAATTATGCGTCTTCTTTTACTAGGCTCCTCAGTGTATGTAGTTGACATTGTTCTTATACCATGGGCACATGGGATTAAGAAAAGAAGCTTGGGTATGAATGTATAAGCCCTTCGCTTGTTTACTGCTTATGCTCTTTCACTGGTACTTGGTTCAAGGTTAACTTACTCTGGAAATGGCATTGTTAATAATCTCTTGTATACTGATGCTCTTCAGAACATTTCAGCCCTTTTTGAATAATGAACTCTAAAGAAGCCTTTAATTGAGAAGAAATTTTATCTGACCAGTATAAAGTTATATTACTGATCCTGTTTTTCTGTCTCATTTTGAGCATTGTTCTATAAGAAATTTTTGTGTCATTTGCCGTTTACATATATTTTATCTTTTAAATTCTTATCTTTTCAGCTGGGGACCGACAAATGCTAACGATAGAAAAATCCTTCCTTTCTAATTTCATATACAATTCATTAAATCTTTGTTGATTGAATAAGTTGGTTTGACTCATTTAACTACCCTCAAACTATCAAAAGCTCATCCAATACGTATTTATAGTTGATCAAGTGAATGTTGCCAAAGTTATTTTCTTTGCGCGTATGCTTGTCAGAGAGAATGTGCGCATGTTCAATATACACAATTTAAATGAAGATAAAAAATGAGTTATGAAAACGTTGGTTATTAGTTTTAAATTTTAGTGGCCACAGAAGTACTTCCAGATTTACCATTTAAAATAAAGGAATAAGAGGGTTAAACTCCTTATACCACGATTCAGATTGCACTTTGCTCCTATCCTTTTATTTTTGGCAACTTGACTTTACTTTTGAGTCCAAATCTAGTGGCAAAAAATGTTGATACGTGATCAAGTTTAATGGTTAAAAAACAATTTCGGGGGTAAAATGCTTATTTATTCAAAAGTATAAGGGGCAATTTGCCAAAAATAAAAGGATAGAGAGCAAAGTACAACATGAGGCAAAGTAGAGGAGATTTAATACTTTTATTCTTAAAATAAAATAATTTATGTAACCCTCGGTTCAACCAATTATATTTATAGATGAATGAAAGCATAATCATTTTAGATCAATAGATGGTTGATCAAGTAAACGTTGCTTAAATTGTTTTTCTTCACCATGAAATGATAAAATTTTATACATCAGTGTGCGTATGTTAGTAAGAGAGAGAACGTGCGTGTGTTTGGGAATATATTCACAATCTAAATGAAGATAAAAAAATGAGTTATGAAATGTTGATTATTAGTTTTAAACTCTAGTGGATATATACTCAGGAGTACCCATATATTATTATTAGTGGATCACTCATTTCAACCAATTATAGAGGAATGAATCGTATCCATAATCATTTAAGGTTAACGGATTAAACTAATGTCTATATCATTCTTTTAGTTTACACGAGCACCTCCATATCGAGTAAGAGAGGATAATAACATCATCTCTTTTTGTCTGGCTGTTTGTGAGGCCCTTGGAGCACAAAAGCTTGTAGATACCAAGTTTATCGTTACTACCCATGTTGTAATGATAGTTGATAATAACCATGTAATAATGCCAACTAGCAAAAATTCTAAACTTTGTCTTGATCTTTCATTTATTTATGTCCCTTATCCATTATCACAACTATAAACATACAACAAAAGCCAGCTTACAAAATCTTCATAAACCTTTTTGCCAATCACAATCTATTTGGAACCGTCACATATCCTCAGAATTTTTGAATTGTTTCACTTTATACATTCATGGAGGCAAAATCTTGTTTGAGAGTGTTATTTTTCCCATGGTTAGCTGATGGACATGTATTCCCTTTTCTTGAACTAGCCAAAAAACTCTCTCAGAACAATTTTCATATCTACTTCTGTTCTACTTCTGTCAATCTTGATTCAGTTAAAAAATGTTTAAGCAAAAATCCATCAGATAATCTCTCTATAGAACTAGTTGAGCTCAATTTGCCATCAACTTCAGAACTTCCTCCTCAATACCACACAACGAAGAACATTCCGCCCCGTCTCATGCCAACTCTTATGCAATCCTTTCAAATGTCAAGATCACATTTTTTTAACATAATCAGTTCCATAAAGCCTGATTTGCTAATATACGACGGATTTCAGCCTTGGGCCGCAAAATATGCTTCATCACTAGGCATTCCCTCTGTTCTTTTCGCTACTTCAGGATCCGCGGCTTTATCCTTTTTTCATCATCTGCATACATATAACAGTTATGATACTTTTCCTTATCATGATGCAATTTACCTACATGAACATGAGAAAAGGGATCTTATTTCTCATGGCGGATCGATAAAAGTAGAAGATGCAGGGGATGGTTTTGTATTTGGTACTTTCCAACTCTCTTGCGACATTGTTTTGATCAAGAGTTGTAAAGGGATAGAAGGGAAGTACTTAGACTATTTTTCTCAATTGTGTAATAAAAAGATCATCCCTGTGGGTACACTTCTTACACATAACAATGAAGAGAATACTTCTGAGATTCTAAGTTGGTTAAGTGAGAAAAATGAGTGTTCTGTTTTATACATTTCTTTTGGGAGTGAGAACTACTTGTCCAAGGAACAAATGGGAGAAATAGCAAAAGGGTTGGAGCTAACTAACGTTAACTTCATTTGGGTAGCTAGATTTCCAAAGGGAAGTGGCATTAGTATCGAAGAATCGTTACCTTTAGGTTTTCTCAAAAGGGTAAAACAAAGAGGTGTTTTCGTGCAGGGATGGGCGCCACAGGCCGAGATTTTGGCACATAAGAGTGTAGGCGGTTTCTTGAGCCATTGCGGGTGGGGTTCAATCGTCGAGAGTATGAATTTTGGCGTTCCAGTTGTGGCAGTTCCTCTTAAACTCGATCAGCCGGTGAATTCTAGGCTAGTAGTGGAGGTTGGTGCTGGTGTGGAGGTGCGAAGGGATGAGCATGGAGAGTTTAGTGGAGAAGAAGTGGCAAAGGCTATAAATGAGGTGATTTGGACGAAAAACGGAGAAGGGTTTAAGTGTAAAGTTAGAGAGTTAAGTGAGATGATGAAAATGGAGGACAAAGATGCATTGGATGAAGTTGTTGAAAGGCTTTCAAGCATCTGTTTGAACAAATGAATGTTGTTGCACTTCTTCTTTTTTTGTGAACAAGAACGTTGTTGCACTTAGTTAAGAATCAAATGTTAAAAGTGTTCTGTAATTTCTAAAATAATATGGTAGTCAATTTGTCATCTGTGTTGTGTTATTTTATTTCTGGAATATCTCAGGGAGCGGTGGTGTTGATATTATTTCTAAACTTCATGAGCATTACCAAATATCATTCCTTTTACGCATGCATAGGTGTATTGCGTTTATTTAGTACAAACTTTTCTTCCGTATTAATACCTACGTACTACAATTTCCAACTGCATTGATGGGATAGTATTCTTTTCAACAATTTTGCCCAACTTTTGACTTATTTTTACTGATCATTACTTAGCTACTAGCTAATTAACTTAGCTAAGTATATTTACTTGTTTCTTCCAAGCCACTTGGTACATATTACGGGATTCCACATATAATTCACGATAAAATATCAATGTTTAGAAGTTAGAACTAACATCACATCAGATTCTCTCCCAAAATAAAAGAAAGAACGAGAGAAAAGAAACATTACATTCTCCTGGAAAATCGATTATTCACATTGAAAGTCCAAGATATGAAAAACTTCGACTTTAGTTTTTGCATATTATTTAAAACCTAATATGACAAAGCGTACAAAAATAAATAGATAAAAAACGAAAAAAGAAATATCACATTCTTTTTCAGCTATATATATGGTTTTGATACTTGTCAAACTTAGATCTTAAACATCAACAAAGTACTCACAGAACTGCAAATCAAATTCAAGGCACTAGACTCTTATAACCTAGCTAATGTCTCTTATGGAGGTTTACCGTGGCACGTGCGACCAGTAAGAAGAACAACACCGAGGCGACGAAAGAAAGGACGATGGCGGACGCCCCCTGATTGCAGAATTTTCCGAACACATTGCATACCTTCTTCCACCGCAGGTGCGAGTTTCCCTCGTAGCCCATGAGTCCGATCGAGAGGGCAGCTCCGATGCTAGAAAAGAGTAGTGCCACCATCATTAGGTCGAATATGACGATCGTCATGGCGATACCTTTGTTTCCATTTCTATTTGCCATTGCTAGGAGTAGTGATAGGGCAGCATAGGTGCATGCTATTGCATTGGCCACCACAAAGTACCTAAAATTGGAATTTTTTTTGCTAATGAATTAGGCATGAATATTAATTAAAGGCACTTTTAAGAATTCAATGGTACCAGTTGCATTATTTAGGATTGGGCATGCTAATTGTGTCCTAGACAAGCCGGGTCATCAAACTTACCTTATTTTTTAAAAAGAAAAAAAAACTATATTTATGCTTGAATTATGTCAAACAACGACGATCATAGGCAATAACATCTTGTAAAAAAAATCTCTTTAGAACTTAAAATATAAGTTTTCTTGTTTAAACAATTTCTCAATATATTTTGGGAAATATTATATATCCCACTGCTTTCGAACAACTACTTAAAACAATTTGAAACAAAAATGAAAAACATTCTATATCCTAGCTATTACTTAAAACTCGTAAATATTGGATTATCATGATCATATAGCACATGCATGCAATTAGAAAGAAAAAAAAACCCATCCATAACGAAGCAAGAACTCATAAAATTAAGTATATATATGGATAGGTACATCAGATCCTTTTGTCCCATTATTTGCCAAGTTTACACAAAGTGGAACATAATTTTCTTTTGCGTAGTTTTTCTTACATATATACTTACACGAAAGCAGACAAGTGATGCCACTTGGCGGTGACCGGAACATTGATAGGCGGCAACGTCGGCACCAACGTCATAGCCACCGTCTTACTCTGCTTATCTGCGCCGAGAACCGCCGCCGCCGAGAGGCTGAGCGCCAGTGCCAAAAACCTAAACACCAAATCCCAACCTTTCACTTTTCTTTTGTTAGCAACAGCCACTTCTTTCACTCTACCATCACTTGCTCCACTCTCTATTCCATTAATGTACTGAGATTCCATATTAAATTAATCTTTTCTTTTGGGATGCAAATTAAATATATTGAAGAAAAATAATAATTATATATATAGAAAAGATTACTTGATTTAGTGAAAGTTAGAGAATGTGTAGGAAGGAGTTCGAGTGAGCTATATATTACGGGGGAACGGTGTCAAATGTCAAATGACAAATTTTGGTTTTTGGCACGTTAGGCGCAATTATTACATAACGATTGGTACGTACGTACGTACCATATTGGTGAAATAAATTTATCTTTACTTTAAATGGTCCGTGATAAATTAATTTTTATGTAACTATTTAGTATCTTTCATGAAAACGTCTGATATATATTCACTTAAAACTGTAAATTTTGCGAGCTATGGATACTGGATAGTACACCTCAAATTATAATATACGTGCATATCTCAATATATTAAAATGTCCATTTCAGAAAGAAAAAAAATATCTAAAAGGTATCATTTCAATTGCCACGCACTTCATTTTTATGACTCACCAAAATGTTCTTTTACTCACCCCAAACAAATATTGTTTAATATTTAATACCATGTCTAAATTATTTTTCTTTCTTAGCTCCATAACATCCAACTAACAATCTTTAATGAAAATTGAACACTTAAAATCAGCTTAAGATAACTTCCAACCAATATTTCCAAATAGTAATTCAAATGAATTGCTGTTTATATCCCTCCACGTCATGTACAATAGCCGACATTAAAGAATTCTACGCAACTCGTAAGCAAGGGTTTCATACGTAGATAGTCACATACAACTGCATGCAAAAATTAATGCGTTTGTGTAAGTTGTGGAGACAATATTAAGCGGTGGCCACGAAATTAATGCATTGGGATGGGAAGATAGACGTGTGAGTTAGATGTGCATGCAATGATTCCATGTGGCGCTTACATATATAATGTTGGTGGGAAATCATTTACCTTTTTTGGGGAACATTATTGACTTATCTATGAAATGGATTTTGACAACTTGGTCGAATTTGGAATTTCTATATCGTTGACCATTTGCTTTTTTTCATTAGTGAATACATATATAATTCATCTTTTTATTAGTCCACCTTTTACGGATAGATTATAGTGTATAAATATTATAGTAGAATATATAAATTATGCGTGAAGCTACCGTAAAACTATGCCAATGCTATTTTATAATATTTGGTTGTTATAATTTATAGGTAACCATTTTGTTGGCTACGAAGCTCTCCCTGCATAGTTTATGAGGCATTTGTATCTTTCCGTCCGGATTGCATTGCGTTGAAGCAATTTATTGTAGTTATGGACGTGTTGTAACTTGTATCCTAACAAACAAAAAAAAAAAAACATTTTGCCATATTGGGCTAATTGAACCCCAAACACTTTAGAATCAACTTAGAATCTCAGGCATAAGACCAAACTTCAGTTGAAGTATCAAGAGTAGGCTCCTAATTAAGGCCCAATAGTTCTAGATCACTATAACATATATTTCAAGGGTCACTTAAGTCCACAAATGTTGAATACTAAGATGGATCTGGAGGCTCATAACTTTAGAAGCCTAAACTAACGAAGAACCTACAAAACAAAAAGTAGTCCATTAGTGATCGATCTATCACGTCATGATCAGCTGTCAAACTTGTTGAGTCGCGCGGGAGAAATAAGTTAGCTAGGTCTAATTACACTATTTTATTTAGATTATTTTGGATATATATATATATATATATACTTGCATGTTTAACTATGCTATCGTATTTATGATTTTGGATATTTGATCACGGACTAAAAAAGACAATAGCTAGGGATCGATGGCGATACTCCTAAAATTTACTGGCAGATGCGCTTAATTAGTTTGTGAAAAAAAATTATATATAGCACTAAAGCTTATTCGGGAAACTTGCACTAGTTTAAAATTTAAGAAGGTTCAGCAAAAGAATGTTTATATATGCGTATATATATGTGTGTGCGCGCACGTGCGTGTGTTTTACTTGTCCTTTGAAAATTCAGTTAGGAGATAGCCTATTGAGAAAAATAATGTCAAATTAGGAAGATGTCTGGATAAAAGGGGCACTATGAAAGAACAAAAGGACCTTTAATTAGTTTTATATTTGATTAACCTTGACAATTCGTCTATCATACGTTTCATCTAACCTAATCATTCAACTTAGTGGTTTTTAGAATAATTAAATTGAAGACTAATGATTGGTTAAGGGAATAAATAAAAGAATATAAAAAAAATTCACAAAATCTCGAGGCTTCCTAATCTTGAATTTCTGAATTCATCATCTCAAGTTTAAATTTCAGAGGAGGCAATATGATTTTATGCCTTTTAGCGTTGTACCTATCATGCTAAGTTTGTCTAGCTAGTTGGTTATATGCTGTTTGTTAGTACTTATTACGTCTAATTAGGAATATACCAAACGTGTCATAAACTTTGTAACTATATGTTAATTTCCGCAACCAAAAAGATGAAAACCATACGAGGCACTTAGTAAATAATGAATGTTCAGCTTTCAGAGTATTGACAGTTTCGAAAATCTTAAAATAGTACAATTAAGTTGGAAGTTCATCTAAAATTCTCTAGCTAGCTCATTGTATTAGTTGATAGGGTTAGTTGCCTTTCCCTATCAGGCCACCATAAATGTTAATTATCTTCAACACATAGACCTTTATCCCATACTCCCACCTTCTTGCTGAAAAGGTCAAAAAAGGGCCTCAAATATACGCAACTTAGGGGGTAAAAAAGTAACTTCACCAAGAAGAGAGGTTTTTATCAATTTATGTCGACTTTTCAACAAACTAGTAGAAATTAATGAATTAACACTTTTTTTCCATCAGGATGACGTGTTTATTTGGTGAGCAGTTTGGATTTCAATAGTCTCCATCGATGTTGAATTTATTGTACTTTCCGTATATATAGAGATGTAAAATGATTTCAAAATTATATATTTCCATGGCAAGGACTATTAAATAGTGTTCGAAAATGCAAGAAAACACTGGGTATTTTTATGTGAGAGTATTTTTCGGATTCTTTCAGTGAATAACATGATTTGATTAGTCTTTTAAGAAGTTTGAGTAAAAATACAATTTAGGTCCTCTAATTATTATTTTAGGGGGACTTTTTTTTGGGTGATGAGCAAGGGTTCTTTTAATAATAATCTGCTATTGTATAAACAAACATTACAGATTAGATAGAGTAGCTTGGACAACTGCATGTGTGTACTTATATGTCCAATGCTCGCAAACTCACAAAACTTCGTTTGAGACAGGAAGTAGTGGACCCAATTATATGTACTTGTATATGTATCTCGAACAAGTTAACGATATTTCATTTCCACGTATCACATTTATATTATTATTTACCACTTACATTTTTCAATAATATATTAAAGTTTGTGATCACGTACGAGATTAAAAGAAAATATTCTAAACCAGAATTACTCGATGATTGTTATGTTACAAGTACAATATTGATAATATTAATGTTGCGTATTCATGCAAGTTCGTATCCGTCAAAGTAGAATTAAAAGTAGTTGAACTCTTCATTGGCTTATATACAAGTAGTGGAATTACGGGGACGTTATCTTGCCTTTAGCATGCACTGAATCATCTACGTACTCAAACTTTACATTATATCCACATTATTGTACTAGTAAGTAACTTCTTTATATGTACTGCAATTTGTTCATGTTCAAGTACTATCTAGACCATACATGACGAAATTCCCCTATTACCAAACATATTATGAATTAGGTTTATCAAATGACATAGCATTTCATATTTTTCAATGGTTACGAAAATGTTATATTATATAACGTGACCATATATAAGGGAAATTCAAAAATTGTCATGAAGAAATTAAGATTTGCTATTAATTAGTTTTTAAATATTATATATGTTTGTAATACGTCAACTTTTAAAACACGGAATAAATTTTGTGTCTTAAATCAAATTAATATGCAAAAATATTATCGTATTTCCAAACTACTATTGAATTTACGACAAAAGCAAACGGTCACTTGCGTGCAAGTAATTCTAACAAAATACCACCCAACAATTAAACCTTCCTATTCTATATATATCACCTAATTAATCATCAAATCTTCCACTCTAGTTCAACAACACTTAGTGACAACTAGAAAATAAACACACACACACACACACACACACACACACAATCCATGGCTTCCGTCGACACACCGGCCCCGGAACCCGAGAAAGTAGCGGAAGCAGCGACGTCGGAGCCTGAGAAGGTAGTGGTGGTGGAGGCTGAGGCGGAAAAGGCGGCGCCACCGCCACCACCACCGGAAGTAAAAGGTGATGCGGAGGCACCACCAAGTGATTACTTTGCATTGGCTGATTTGGTGTTAAGATTTTTATTGTTTGCTTCGGGATTAGTGGCTGTTGTGGTTATTGTTACTGGCAATCAAACTGAAACTGTTTCAATACCATTTCCTCCTTTTAGGGCGTCTGTGCCTGCAAAATTCAACCACTCACCAGCTCTAATGTAAGTTTTATTACACATGCTATATATATATATATATATATATATATATATATATATATATATATATATATATTTATTTGTGTGTTTCATCATCATATGTGCTCTAAATTGTGGTCCGAATCCGATTTTGGTAGCTAAAATGTGTTAGGACCGGGAGAGCCCACAATTAGGGAGATTTAATCCAATGAGCCAAAATGAGAACACACATTAGTGGGCTTGACACCACATCTTGACCCAAAACCTAAAGGCAGTAGGTCTATGAATCCTTCCCACTAATAAACCACTCACTTTGCTCATTCTTTTTCAATATGGGACAATTGCACACTTGATTTTTCTAACAAAATGACATTAGTCGAACTTAACTATAGTAATATGTTCAAGTATCCAAATGAAATTGTGGTAAAAAATAAAATTATAGAGGACTTTGTCAATTTTATTGATACTAATATTGATTCTTCGTGCTATACATATATAATACGAATATATAATATGAAAACACGCACATACATGCATGTTATGAAGATTTTGTCGTTCTTATATATTATTTAGGGGACTTAAAAAAACTCTATATAAATTATAAGTTCATATAGAGAATTAGTTACTTCTGCTCAAGATGTTAAGATATTAATGTTAAACTAATTAAAGCAGATATTCTCATAAGATGCTTAACGTGTAATCCATCAGAGAGGGAGATTTCCAACTTCAATCATTGAGGTTTTCTTAATCGTGGGATATATGAAAAGCCGCCACATTAATCTAATTAATAATAATTGTGTGGTAAGATTAAGTGCAAATTTACTATATATAATATAAGAAATATATAAAGCCACTTTAACATCTCACGATGATTTAGTTATTATTTTTCTCATATTCAAGCAAAGAACTAATAGCCAATAGGACTGAAAAGAGACTATTAGACAACAACATTTATAGGTCTACAGAGGACAGTTTTGTCTTGGCCCAAGGTGACAAGACCATTAGAGAACAAACCCGCCCACCAAAAAATATCAGTAAGAAATCTAAACCTGAATTTATGACTTTCATATTACGCGTGTCTAACAAGTCTGTAAAACTGTTATTCTATCTAATTAATTTGTTGCTAAACTTAGAAAATTAATTCGTTTGAGACTGATAATTTTGCTCCAAGTTTACTCCTTAATTTGTTTTGTCCTAGTTATGCAAAATTAACATTGATCTAATGCATATTTAATTATTTTTGTACAAACTTTTATTTTTTATCTAATGCATATTTAATTATCCAAAAAAAGAAGTTAACATTGATTTTTATTATTGATTACGCAGATACTTTGTAGCGGCATTGTCAGTTGCGGGGTTGTATGGAATTATCACCACTCTCTTATCCTTTTATGCCGTCCTCAAGCCTGGATGCTACCCGAAAGTTTTGTCTCATTTTGTAATACTCGATGTGGTATGCTCTTCGATTCCTATTTATGATCGATAATTAAAATTATTTTATTTTTTAAAACTAATTTTTTCTTTTATGCAGCTATTGCTAGGAATTGTGGCCGCAGCAACTGGAGCAGCCGGTGGAGTCGGCTACGTTGGTCTCCGGGGAAACTCACATGTTCGTTGGACAAAGATTTGCAATGTCTACGATGAGTTTTGCAGGCACCTTGCCGGTTCCCTTGCCGCCTCCTTGTTTGGCTCCATCGTGCTTACATTGCTCATATTGCTCTCCATTTACTCCCTCTCCAAGAAGATTCCTAAGTAGAGCAAAACTAGTGCTTGCAGGATTTCATCTTTTGTGTGTTTGGCATGTGTAATAGAGTTTTATTTATGTGTTGTGTGTGCATATGTAATTTTCTTAGCCATGTTCTTGTGCAGTTTGTATTTGTAGTACAATGATATTTATGAGGTACTCATTCTGTATATTTAGTATTTACAAGTTGATGCACATGTATGGTGTTCTTGGTTGAATTGTTGAAACATATAATTCATGCACGTACTTTGATCACATGGGGAAGAGGTATTCTAACAAAGTTTTTTTTAAAACAAAGTTGATATCATTTCTAAAATATAAGTAAATGCTAATTTGACCAAATATTGTTGTAGTTCACACATAAATAAAACATTAATTGTACGTACTTATGTTTGCTTAAAGTGATCCTCGAGAGTTTCACAAAGCAGTAGTTTAATAATTAGAAGCTTAGCCCAAGTTTGCCGTTTGCATTAATCAAGTTTGTGAACAAGAAACACTCATTTATTAATGAAATAAGTTTATTTTATTTTTGTCAAACTTATGGTCCGCTTGATATCACGTACTCTTCCAACAAAATTAAGATCACCGCGTCTAGATATTATGCATTGGCACCGTCCATAAAGATTTATATAATTCCATCCGAAAGATCTGTGCTTGTCAAAATAGATTTTGGCCCAACTACAGATCTAGAATTTCATTTTAGCCCTTTCTTTTTTAAGTATTATATTACGACAGTTGCTTAACATATGTTCATTGAACAATCTCGCAGGTCTTGGTCATTTGCAAATAATATTGATCTATCCTGATTCAAAACCAGTCAAAGCTCGGTAATATTATAATTAGAAATAATTCATATTTTCCAACTCTTAGAAATTATTATTGAAATTCTGACTACTATTATTTATTAGTTATTATTTTACTTGCATATATGTTCAGTCAGAATAAGCTCACCTACCATAGCAAATTCAAGTACCTAATTATCCTGTTATAATTAATTTGATATACGTACTGTTATTATCTTTATAGTTGAGTTGGGAAATGGGCCGGATTAAGACAACCTGGACTAAAACATCTGCTTTGTCATTTCTGTTCACAAATTTGAAAGCATATTTTAATGTTAAGGATAAGAACTTCGGAAATTTGGACGAGGAAAACACACTTTTTTAGGGTCAGTTAGGTGTAGTGTTTTACTACCTTTATTTCATAATATTTTAACACGTGAGTTACTTTGGTCTATGATCTACATGCAACTCAGTAAATGTGGAGGGTCGGTACTTTTGCAAGTTTTCTTTGTTTGAACTTTTTTTGGATTTAAATTTATAGATCAAAAGTAAAAAAGGAAAGTGAGTTGGGTAGTCTGGTAAACTTAGATGGGTCAGTTGAAGCTTTTAGATAATAAAAATATTATTTATATATCATAGGGATTGGTGGTGTTAAATAATTAATTTATTTAGAAAAAGGTATATTAAACTAAAATTAAAATTTATTTGCAATTCATAAAAAGATTCTTTATCTAACTTTTTAACTATTATACACAAGAATATGATTTGTCTAACTTTTTTAACTATTACATACTCAAGAATATGATTGAATGTGTCTTCATATAATTATATTTTGGAAGAAAGGATTATAGAATCTGCATGCTTAATAATGCAAGGAAAAACCTTTTTCTGGTGGCGTAACTTTTAGCCTCTTATTATTGCAGAAATTTATTTCGAACAGCCCGTGAACATATTCCCAGTACAATATGTTAATATCCATTATAGAATTTTTTAAAATTGCAGAATATCAAAATCCTTATCATCTCTTCAAACCCTTATAGCAAAAAGTAATTGTGTTAATTACACTACATTATATACACTATACATATGGAAGAGTGACTAGAATAATTATTCATTATGAAGGATGTGGGGTACTTGGAAGGAAGCTCGATCGAAAATATACTTTTAGCTTGTTATTATATCGTTTTCTCATGCGTTAAAATAAAATATTATATTAGATATTAAGAAAAAAGTAGAGGGACAACAACCTTCTCTTTTCCTTTTCTTAATATACGTTGTCTAGCGTAATACAGTACCATAGGGGCCATGGCGAGGAACTATGTGACTACAACCTAAGACCAAATCTAGGGAAACCAGCATCGATTTATTTTTATAGTGTAATTTATTTGCATCACTTTACCAATAAATGCGCTGAATGATTTTTCCTTGTTGCAATATTTAATATTTTTGGCTCATCAATCATGCAGTTAATAAAAGATCTCAATATTTTATTCCTTTTCAGTTAAAACGAATAATAAATTCTAAAACCGGTCGCTGTTACTCAACAAATCTTCCCATAGATAGATTACTCAAAGTACTTATTAACAAATTGTCGGGAAAAAAAAGTACTTATTACACTATAGTAAATTAAAACCTTCCACTTACTATATTAGAGAAACTCCTTCAACGGTAAATCTCGTGTAGATAACATCTTACCTACACCAAAATATTATTGTAGATGTCTACTTTATGTGATTTATGTGACGGTGATATTATTCATTTATGAGTACACCATGGTCTGTTGTAAGTCCTAACTCTAGACTCTTGAGTATATATTGTGACTGAGATCGACCTAATTAGGATATACAGAGTTGTTAATTTTTTCCAGTAATACGGAGATGATAGAAAATATACAAATGAAAAGAAATTATTTTTCGCAACAATACATTGTCAAGTCATGATTTTTCACTAGTTGTGTAACATGGATTCGGTGCATATTAATTAGAAGACTCCACGACTCGATTGAAGGCATATGTTGTCATAACCTTTAACCTTACATGGGTATTACATTGTTCATGTGTTTTAATCGAGTTTAAATTCGAAAAATCTCAGGTTATATTTTCACAGATTATACATGTTGATCAGTTGGAAGAGTGACACCTGTATATATTTGAATATAATTTGATATTTGGTAATCCAAAATATAAGTAGACATTACTTGTTCTTTTATTCTGCTTTATATGTGGTAGGTATATGAAATCAAAGGAAAACGACTAGGAAGCGAATGTGCATAAATTTAAAAGGAACTCCGCTCCTAAAGATACAATGACATATATGAATACATCTGTGTGAGTTGTGACTACTGGTATTGGTGGTTGTATTAAACAGGTCACTTGCTTATGTGAACTAAATTTGGCCCCTATCAACTTCCAAATTTAAAAAAATAGTGTAATTCTCTTCATTCTAGGAAAAATTACCAAACACTCCTTGCCATAAAAATTAAATTATCAAAGTTATATGAGTAATGCAAATATAATTATAACGGTTTGTCAAAATAACAACATGCATATGAAATGTAAATAGTTCTTGTTATCATACTGGTGACTTTTTTTGTTAACTATGCGGCTATTTTAATTTGTTTAACGTTGTAAAAGTTTTTCATTTTAATACATTTAGGTGTTGATGATGTATAAGTTTATGATTATTATAAAAAAAATTAGTAGAATTAGTTTCTTCTTGTACCCTCTACCGCGAAAAAATTAGTTTTTACATTGTTTTTCAAACACCTTTAGCTTATGAATTAAAATAATTTATTGAGTTTTAACCTAGATTATCGACTTTTGCATTTTAAAAAGAGTTTGCAACCACCACCGATCGGTAAATAGCTTGGTTGAGTGTGAAATGTGAAATGACAAGAAAAAGAATGTCAATTACCAATTTCATAAATCAAATACATAATCCAATATAATGATAACTTTTCAAAATTACACCAATTTTTTTTAGTATTTTTACTAAACTAGAGGTAATTAGAGAGGACCATGCTGGATCAAAAGATAGATTTTGTCTTTTCAATGCTCTATCTGGTCAAAAATCTGCACACACAACTTCTCTCTCCATGTATATATATAAATTATTATTTCTTTCGATGAGTAGCTGTATATATATATTATTTAATTTGAGAAAAAAAATACTAACAAATCGTACACTCTGTCAAAGCGCAGATCTGCTGTTTGATCATTTTCTCCACTTAAACAAAATACACACATCTTATTTTTCCATTTTTGACTAAAGTTGGAACTCCAATTTCAACTTCTTAATTCACTCTCTCTCTCTCTTCACTTTCTCTCTCATCTTTTTCTTGAATCACACAAAGAAGAAAGCAAGAATAAATCTATCACCAAATGTTTGTAATGCTCTGTACTATACAATAGTTTGTGCTTTTTGTAGGTGTATATTTGACTTGCCAGCTTATATATTATAATTATTTGCGGGCTCTCACCAAATCATTAATTGTTTCTCCTTTTTTGAGCACCTAGGGTTTTACTTTTATCTGTGTCCATTGTAATCTACTGCACACGATTGTTGTTTTTGTTACTAAATCACATATTGTGGATGTTAATTTCATCGATTAATTACAATCAATCCATTTGGTTTTTGATTCGCTGAGTTCTGTTGATTGACTTTATTATTCTTCATGTGAAGTGCACTCGATTGATCTGTTTCTTAGTTCAAAAGTTGTCGTTTATTGGTCTGGTTGGTCATATTTTGTGGCTTTGTATGAGGTGCGAGAGTGTGCTGCTAAATGTTGAGAAATCGGGGTTAGGGTTGATGAGTGATGGGGTGTGTATTCGGGAAAGAAATTCCGTCGGCTGGGCCGCCTAGCGGTGATGTTGTAGGTGCAAATGAGATTGGTAAGGGAGGAGAGAGAGATGTGTCCGTTTCATCGAGGAGGAGAGAGAAAGTGGTAGTCGGTACTGTAAGTAAATCAGAGGAGGAGGGTGGTGGTGGTGGTGATGATCGGAATGGCGGTGATCAGAAGGGGGAGGAGGAGGGGGAGCAGAAGGATGAAAATGCGCGGCAAAAGAGAGGTGAGAGGAGGAGGTCTAAGCCAAATCCAAGGCGAAGTAACCCTCCTAAGAACATCCATGGCGAGCAAGTGGCTGCCGGATGGCCAGCTTGGCTATCTGCTGTGGCGGGAGAGGCCATCAATGGGTGGACACCTCGTCGGGCCGATTCGTTTGAAAAAATAGACAAGGCAAGAGGTTTTGTTTTCCTTTTATTGGACTTGTGTTCTCCTATATTTAGTTGTTATCTTGTCTTATGTTCTTGTTTCTATGTCTTTTCTTGTTTGTTGTGTTTAGATTGGACAAGGTACATATAGCAATGTATATAAAGCTAGAGATACCATAACAGGAAGTATTGTTGCATTAAAGAAGGTTAGGTTCGATAATTTGGAGCCCGAGAGCGTGAGATTCATGGCTCGAGAGATTTTGATTTTGCGCCGATTAGACCATCCGAATGTTGTGAAATTGCAAGGGTTAGTGACGTCAAGAATGTCTTGTAGTTTGTACTTGGTGTTTGATTACATGGAGCATGATTTGGCTGGCCTTGCTTCGAGTCCAGGAGTCAAGTTCACGGAGACTCAGGTGGGATACTCCTTTTGTTTAATTTTATCATTTATCTTTGGTATTAGGGTAGGAGGTTGTTGCCAAATCAAATTCTTTTTCGGGTTCCCCCCTGTTTCCTGATATTTGCATAGTCTGGTTTATATTATAGGTCAAATGCTATGTGCATCAGCTGCTATCTGGCCTTGAACACTGCCACAACCGCCATGTCCTGCATCGCGACATTAAGGGGTCAAATCTCCTTATTACTGATGGCGGAGTTCTTAAGATTGCTGATTTTGGATTGGCTTCCACCTTTGACCCTAATAGCAAGCAGCCCATGACTAGTCGTGTAGTTACTCTTTGGTATCGGCCACCGGAATTGCTTTTGGGAGCCACTCACTATGGTGTAGGCATAGACTTGTGGAGTGCTGGTTGCATTTTAGCAGAGTTATTTGCTGGGAAACCTATCATGACTGGGCGGACTGAGGTAAATTGTTTCGGGTTTTAAAAGCACTGGCTAATTCAAAGTTAGTGGCTAGCTAGTTTTGTTGATGGTTCTTAGGCTTTTAGTAAATAATTATTTTGGTTTTCCACGATTAACCTGCAAATTATGGTAGGCTGGATGTTTCTGAATCGATATTTTTCTTTGTGAATATTGCTCCCTTTTTTTCACTGTCGGGATGGGGGGTTCTATTCTAAATATCTGCATCATTGAAATTTGAGCAAATGATATAGCTGTATCTACTAATTAATATAAACTAAAATGTGGGAAAATGGCGTGACGCGGAGAATTGTCTCACTGAATTGGGGTAAATAGATAAATTCAGAAGCAACTTATCTAATATTATTAAGCTGAGATGCTCAGCAAACCTGTCTTGTATAATGTGTTTAGGCACTAAGTTAATGAACACAAGCGTAGAAATCATGTATGTATTGTCTCACCTAGTGTCTGCAAGTATTGCTCGATCTTTTTTATGCCTTCATTCTTTAACTGCTTATTGTTCTGCATTGGTGTGCTATAGCATAACCTGAGATACTCAAATGGCTGGCTATCTTTTGAAGTCTTCTTCTGGTAAACTTTTGGATCATAGACGTCAGTAATAATTGTTTGCTTTATGCTGTGCTTAGGTCGAACAACTGCACAGGATATTCAAGTTATGTGGTTCTCCATCAGAAGAATATTGGAAAAAGTCGAAGCTTCCTCATGCAACTATATTCAAACCCCAGCAATCGTATAAAAGATGTATAAGGGAGACATTTAAAGATTTCCCCCAATCATCGTTGTCTTTGATTGACACGCTACTTGCAATTGATCCAAGTGAACGTCAAACCGCTTCAGCTGCACTAAAGAGTGAAGTGAGCACACTTACGTCATCTCTTAACATAGATCAGTGCATGCATGCATGCAAAGAGAAAGAGTAGTAAAATGAGGGTTTCTTTATAATATTAAGAAATTTTGTTTCTTTATTTAACCTTTTTACTTAACGATTTGGAGCACACAGGCCTCACCTATTGTTGTTCTTCTGCACACGTTTATGTTTCTGTCATTGGACCTTCTTCTCTTATTTTAACTCGGATGCAGTACCATCACCTTTTCTTTTCTTTTTTTTTTTTTAAATTATTTTTTTCTGAGCTGAACATCTTTGATCTAATTCAGGATTTCATCAAATGTCAATTCTTTTCCCTTTTTACAGTTCTTCACAACCAAGCCATATGCATGTGAACCCTCCAGCCTTCCAAAGTACCCACCAAGTAAGGAGATGGATGCTAAGCGTCGTGATGAAGAAGCTCGAAGGTTTGAATAATAGTTATCATCCTATGAATGTTCATATATTACATATCTCTTGAAATTCAATGAAGAAATGATGTGCATTTGTTCTTACAAACTGGATATAGGCTTTTTAATAACTAATTTCGAAGAATACTTTTTTCGTCACATGAGTCAATCAAAGACATTTTGCGTATTAGCAAATTGTGCTTTTCCGCTTTAATCAGTATTCACCATCCTTTTGGTTGTATATCTTTATTTTTGTATTTAAAGTGGTTGAAAACTGTGTGACATTTAATTTTCTGTCAAGTACCTAAAATGAGTTGCGCGATTATAGGTTAAGGGCTGCTGGTAAAGCTCAGGGTGATGGTGCAAAGAAACCACGTACCCGTGACCGAGGAATGCGGGCATTCCCTGCTCCTGAAGCCAATGCTGAGCTGCAACCTAATATTGATGTATGTTTGATATCCTCACTTGATATCTTCTGCATCTGTGGATTCTTCTCTATTTATTTCGTTATATGTGGATACCGTCCTGTTATTGATGAATCTAGATATCTACTAGGATATATATATGGAATTATTACTGTTCAAGCTTAATCTAAATACTGCCTCGACCATTTATTTTTCTTGCCATATGGTATTGAAACTGTTACTTAAAATGTAGTCAAACGTCTGTGAATGGAAAGAACATATTGATAAATTGACAAAAAAAGAAGGTAAGTTTGTTGCTGATAGGAGGAATTGTATTTACTCCCATAGGATGTAAAGAAAATGAAAGGGGTAAGAAATACATAGCATCCCCGTAAATAGAACAAAGGTCCATAAAATAGTTAATTATTAGGAAAAAAACCAACACTAACTATTTATGGTGTTTTGATTTTTGAATTTATCACGCTAGTGAAGATTATCTGGTGCACATAGTTTACATGTCACTGTCTTGTGCATGCAGTCTACATATCTCAATGGTTGGAGTTTATATGCACAAGGACCATATTACACACCCAGTCTTAAATGATATATTAGTACTTGTGGATAATTAGATTTACTCCTACTGCGGTTTGGTCTATTTACAGAAGAAGCCTTCCCTATTATTTGAAAAATTGCATTAGCATCCCATAAAATTTAAACAAAAATTAAAGATAAGCCCTCCCACGTGAGATTTGAATCATTATGAACACACAACCTGAAGTTTTAAAAACATTACAAATGGACCCAAATTCATGGGTGTAGATGTAATTATCACTAGAACTTACGTGCTTAGCAACATACGCTTTAGTGATCTGTATATATTAATGTACCCTCTTGTTAACAGAGACGGAGATTAATTTCCCATGCAAATGCAAAGAGCAAAAGTGAAAAGTTTCCTCCACCACACCAGGACGGAGGGCTCGGTTATCCGTTGGGATCGTCACATCACATTGATCCAACTTATGATCCTCCTGATGTGCCATATACTTCCATGAATTTCTCGTACTCTAAAGAGCCAATGCAAACTTGGTCAGGGCCGTTGGTCGATTCTAGTGGTGTAGGTGCACCAAGAAGAAAATCTAAGCCATCGAAGAAGGATTATCGGAAGGATGTTCGGGCATAAGGAGAAAGATAAATGTTGTGATTTAGCAAAAAATCTAATACTCTATACATGGAAGTTCAAAATACTGCAGTTTGTGTGTTATATATCAGAACCGGGAAATTGTCAAACTGTTTTGTGAGGTTAAGAAAGCATCCTTTTGTTGTATTTCATTGTTTCTATCAATTTTTTGGAATCATGAGAGCATTCTTATGTATTAAAGCCGAAATCCATTTTTCCTTCCTTGACAAAGCATGATATCATGTTTTTGCGGTATTGTTCATTAAATTATGCCTGTTGCAGAATATTTTTGCATTTTAAAGGACTTGAAGTTTTTTCTTATTTTGTCTTTTCTTTCTGTGGGTGTGTGTGTTTAACCAGTGTTCCGCTTCTTTGCTTCCCTGCAATTCTCCAGAATGTATTAGAAGTTCTCTAGTTCGATGAGATTTATGTTTGGGTTCAGTATGTTTCAATAATTGGTCTTTTCATGGTTTGTTTGCTTATAACTGATACACCAGCGATATCATTCAATCTTTAATTACAGTTAGCTATGGTAAATTGAGAAAAACTGTGCCACGTGTATAATATTTTCTTTTTCGTCATTTTGATTGAGTAATGGTTTTCACTTTTCATACTGATAACCTGAAGAAACAAAATATATTTTATCAATGGGTTATATTAATGCGTGTAAAACATCTGCTAAGTTTAGTCCCACGCAATAATTGGGCACAAGACAAAAATTATAACAATTTGTGGACGTATTTCCCTTGGCCAGCCTTTTTATTTCGAGGTTAATCTCCATTCTCAAGATTGTAGAAGCTTAATGTCAATTACCAATAGCGAAAGCTAGCTTTAGTAGGCTGCCCCATGCTTAACAGGAATACCAAAATCTTTTAACACGACATTCATTGCCACAAGAATCACGAGAAACTATTACGTCATATATGGAAAACAAAAGAAGTGTGCAACATTATTTCAATGTCGGTGTCCGTAGTCTGAGAAATTTGACCAGAAGCAGTTCATGTGCTTTAATAAACACAAACAATAAATGGTCGGTTCGAGGTGATCAATACAGAATAGATAGCCAAGACGAGACAAAGAGGCCGGCACAAAGCTCAAACCACAAGTCATCCTCGTTTTACACGCATGTATAGCCCATTGATGAATCATGTCCTATGAAAACATAGCCTCTCTTGCACAATTAAATTTCCTTATTCATCTATTAACAAATAAATTATGTCTGTGTAATAATTTACTATACAAAAATAAAGGGGAAGTTAAAACGATAGAAATTCCATCGCAGAGAAAAGAGAATATCTGCAACATCTCTACAATATCTAACATTTTCAAACTGATTATATATGTATTGATACATTGAGCAACTAAACTTCAGGCATAAAAATTTAAAAAACAGAAACAAACGATGAACTTGGTCGATCTGAATCTTGCATGCATCTTCTTGCTACATACACTTACTTTCCCAGGAAAATATACACAGCCACTGCACATATAATTTACCCTGATAAACACCAAACAGAAATACAGAGTTAGCGAGGGAAATTATAGATACACACGCTTGAGTATATACATACATATATAAACAAACATACATACACATATATATGTGTATGTACATATGCATTGGACCGAATGTAAGACACCTGCATCATTAAGCATATTTTGAAATCCATTTGCATGTGAAGAATGGTAAGCATTGACGCATGCAGACAAATGAAAGCATTTAACGGGGACGAACAAATATACTTCGTTTAATTTGGACAATAATATCATTAATGAGGGAATTTTGTAGAATCATACCATTTGAAAAACCACTATTCACAAGCAATTTTCGTATCGAAGCTGCTAAGACATATTGCGAAAGCCTGAAAAGCTGATATTGGATAACGATAATCCATCGTGAAAACATCTTTACCGACTTTCCCAAACTGAAGGATGACTTTATCATGTTCTGGTCCCCCTACACCGTTCTCCGGTGAAGCCACCAACTGAAAGTTTTTCACGGATGCAACGGTGACACGTCCGTGGAAGTTCAAACACCAGCACTGTAGCTGATCATGCCACCTTGGAGCCTTATTTCTCAAAACTAGTGAATCGTCTCCTTGGCCACTCGAAGGTCCGGATGTGAGTTCATCCAAATGGCTGGACTTTGATCGGAAAAATGGGATTTTAGGAAAGGAGTCGGTGCTAGCGATGGGGAAATGAGTTTGTGTAGGAGCAACGCCTCCGGGTTTGATGGAAGAAGCAGGAATTGTGTCCACAACGCAGTGCATTCTTCTTGGACCTCTGCTACAAAAAGAATCATTATAAATTTAAGCCATTTTGGGCAGTATGGACATTCATGGAAACACTAATAGATTCTATAGATAATTAACACTAAACCTCTAGAAATTTGGTTTGACTACAGAAATTCTTCACAAAGTCTGAATAACTACAATGACACACTATGGAGCTTTGAAAACACTTAGAAATTAGGGTTCTACATGATGTTTTGCAAACTTCCGCCACTATTCAGACCTCAAGAGACTATATCTGTAATTTTTTTTGAATTTTCAACTAGTGCTTTGGTAACACTTCAGACAGTAGGAAAAACATCCTCAAATTACGCGAAACTGCAGTGGGTGTAACCATAACTATCCTGATTATAAGCACCAGAATACGAAGGTGTGATATTGTACAAGCTTTGATCTGCCAAGAATTCAAGTTAGGATACTCAATTCTCCCACTAACCCTTTCATCAAAGAACAATATTTACCTTGTTCCCAGCACGTTTAACTCATAAGATATGTGAGCCACTGGATAGTTTCCAACAGGAATCCTAGGAGTAATTTGCTTTGAGCCAACCATGCGGGAAGACCAATTCTTTGCGATTTTGGCTGCCGAATGGGGCGGGAGAGCATCATACACAACAAACTTTGTTCCCAGAAAATTAGACCTGGTGAAATAAGAAATTTGAGCTTTGCATGGATAAGAATAAAATATATTTAGATTTAAAACAAAAAGTTATAGGTACCTTAATTTTCCGACGTAAGTGTTGCTTCCCCTGGACATATCATCTGCATGTAGTGAAATCATGTAGTCTGTACATGTAGTTCGTCTACATCTACGAGCAGCTAAAATAAACTTGCCGTCATCCGCCAGTGCTGTTACCAATAACAATAAAAGGATGTCAAGAGTTCATACAACCGGGTGTGTGTATACTGTTATTTCACAAAAAAATCATATAGCTAAGTATTCAATTACAACTTCATCTAAAAGCTTAAGTTTGTCGAGAGGATCGGTTGTTGAATGTTTTCTGCTATATACATATGTTGCAACATGGTCCATGCCGATGTGCAGTCGTACAACATTGTTTTGGCAAATGGATGATAGTGGAATTAAACACAAGACCTCTTTTCAGCCTAGCTCTAATTCATATTAAATAACCAACCTCATCTTGAAAGCATAAATTGCGGAGAATATATATATATATATATATATATATATTCCCAAATACTAAGACACGCATGAAAAAATATAGAGTGCTGGAAATATATGTTAGTAAAGGAGAGCTAAAGCCTACAAGGGGAATTGGGGTGTGGGGTTGAGTGGAATGGCTTTGAAAAATGAATTGCCACTAACAGAGCTGAGAAATCAATCCACACCTTGACTTAAATTCACGAAAAGATGATAAGTTTGAGTAGAGCGGTTCCGTCTTATAAAGCATTGGAGAAGAGAATCCCTTGGTCCAGGCTGAAAATGGAGAAGAGCATATGAGTAGAAATGAAACAATTTAATGACAGAAGGAAGCAAGTTTTCAGTTAGTGATCACAATATCCACAAACGAAAGTCGTAGGTGAATAGTCGAGATCACTAGAAAATTCCTTGCAGATGTCTCCTATTACACATACAATATGCATTAAAAATTTAAGTAATTCTAAAATACTCCAGCTAACATTCCAAAGGAAGTATTCAGACAAGCGGTTATGACAAAAATCAATGAACCTATGAATTTTATACGACCTAAAATATGACGACAAATTCAACCTTACAGTTATTATAGTACTTAGTTTTACTGGTAGTAAAGCAAGGTCATCAAATGCCAAAAACACGACAAGGGCTGAAAACTCATAAATTGACAACTTGTATATATTCTCCACAAAACAGTAATATCAAAACAAATATACTAGGTTGAGATATTAACAATACCCCACTCAACCAGAAAACATCATTTTATAATCAAAATGATAAAATGAAGACCTTTTTCTCCAATTTGTATCCCAGCAAGACTATCACACCGTTCAAATAAGGCAAAATTAGTTCAGCCCACAAAAGCTTTACCCACTTCCTCTTCTTTTTCCTTTTTCAGTAATAAAAAAATATTTGTGCACTAAACCAAAAAAATAAGTATACTAATTGTGCACGGTTTGATATTATGAACAGTACTCATCTAACTCTTCATCAAGTCAGAGGCAAATCCAGTACCAACCTTCAACTAATAATTTCAGAAAGTTGAAAACTCAAAGGTAGTGTCTTTGGATTGTATCCACCAATTAATGTCTGTACCAAAAGACTTTAACATACCTAATCTCATACCTTCTCCAAACCTAAAATTGGAATTTCTTACAGGAATACGATGGTTAGTTATCCACCGAATTGCATAGAGTTATCAAAAACAAATGTAATCAACTCTAAAACCAACACACACAATAAAACCTAAAGCACTCCAAGAGGGTTGGGAACCAGATTCCAATCATCTTTAAAGCTCATAAACATATGTTCACCAAAATTACCAAAACCCATCACACACACACACACCCCCCCCCCCCCCCCCCCCAAAAAAAAAAAAACTTTGGCAGTTAATTTCTCATTCGAACAAAATTGGTTTTGACCAATTAAATATGCTAGATTCATCTGCACGATATGCAGATTACGATAAACCAAAGAAATCTCAAATTCGAAAAACAGACTCGCCTAATTCAAGAAACAGATTAGGATGATTCTTATCCAACAAAATTGAACTATATTGCTGGCATTGGTTAAAGAATCCATGAATATTACCACGAACCGCCCCCCACCCCCACACACGTATATGACCAAATAAATACACCATATATATTCATCTGCACGTACGTAGATTCCGATGAACCAAGAAATCTCAATTTCGACCGACTGGACTCAACTAACTACTTCTGTCCATCTTTAATCCAACAAATTCAAATCATATCGGTGACATTCATTAAACAATCTATCAAATTAACCAACTCTCCCCCACACCACCAACACACACACATACACATACACACAGTGGAAACAAACAATTCGATTAAAACTACAAATCTCCAACAATAATCCCACAAAAATAACCAAGAAAACAAATTAAGAATGTAGACCGACCTGTTTAAGAGAAATAGGAAACGTTAATTTGCCAGAAAGTTCAGGAGATAGAACCAAGTTGTTGATGAGATCCCTCCAGCTCTTACACACACCAGCACACGCCACCACGTGTCTTCTCCCTGGCCATTTTGACTCTGACTCTTCAACTTTCATCAACACTTCTCTCAATAACTCCAAAGGCAAATTCGACCACCAACTCTCACTATTCTCATCATCAACAAGTTTTGATTTTTCAACCGCCATTGAACTGTCCTGAACAACCCTCCTAGACCTCGCCTTCGAACCCCTCTTCATCATCTCACACAAAAAACTCTTTCTTTAAATTTTACTCAAAACTGCATATAAACCCCATCAACCAAAACTCATCAAGATTGGATTTTTATGAGGAATAAACTTGTGCCCACAAGTTTATTCGGCAAAATACAACAGGGGAATAATTCTTTTTTTTTTTTTTTTGTATCTTTATTTTGTATATGTACAAAGGTAGCTTGTGGAGATAACTCTTTGTTATGGTTGAAGGTTTCAGATATAAATATAATAGTAGAGATAAAATAAATGTGTTTTGTAGCGATGCGGGCCGTAGTGGATAACAAGGCAAATTATTGTAAGAGCTCTTCGTTCTTATCAACTACAATAAGCAACCGCTAAATAAATATATACATAGTGTGTGTGTGTGTGTGTGTGTAGGAGGTTCTCCACCTACTTTACAAGATTTTAATAATTGGATATAGTAAGTTAGTAATACTTAATAATAGTTTATTAAAATAAAGTGGTTAGCTTTATTAATAATGAAGGTTTGATTTTATAGAGGAGCTTTTCTGTAATTCATATATATGTATAAAATATGAAAAGAATAAGAGTTGGCAATTACTCATCATGAGACCTTATGAAATATAGTTTAAGATCCACGTGCCAATTTATCCAGAAAATTATTTTGTTTTCTCATGTTGCTTCTATTCGTGACATAAACATTGATGGTGGCATCCAACACCTTTTATTTATTTATTATTATTATTTTGCCTTTTTCTTTCCAACTAATCCTATTATTTATACTCGTTACATGGATTTCTCTATGTACGAGTGAATTGTAAAAATCAGATCTGTGTGTTGTTTATTGAAAAATATTTAGTTATTATATAACATTTATCCTTCTGTAAATTGAAGTATAAATAATTTACACGTATCGTTTAAACTCTTTTAATGAACGTATATAACATGTACAAATTCTCATATTATTTTTTCCTTTTGTTGTGCGTTGTTTATGTATAAAGAGATAACATGTTTTCATCATAAAGTATTAAATCGTACGTTTAAGACAATTAAAAGAAAAGTACGACAACAACCAAGTACGTGACATTTTTAACAGTCTGTTTAGAAAAACTCTCAGCATATATTAGTGCTTATTATGTAAAAAGTATTGAAAAAATAAATTCTTACGGATACTACTGTTAACCTAACTAATCTAATCACACAAATTAAGCAGATTTGTGAAGTTGTTGCTAAAATGTAGACCTTGATTTAGCAACTATTTTCTTTTCTAACTCTAGTAGTGTGATGCATAGTCTATTCACTGATGATTGGGAATAAGAATTTTCAAATTTTATTATCACATGCCAAAATTTTTTTTTGTCATATTCAATGAAAACATTTATAAACTTTTATTCATAATTTTAATAAAACTGAAAGCAATTCATGAATTAAGTGAAAGAACAAAAATAGAGGGAGTAACCCCAGTAAACAAAATCTGATTGGCTCTAGAATGTGGTATATCTGATAATTTTTATTATAGAGGAACCGAGTAGGTAAGATTTTCTTTTTCTTTTAAGCCGAGTTGGTAAGAGATTTAAGAGTGGATGATCACTAATTAATTGCTTAGCTGGAGAAAGAGCAATTGATGGGGAATTTCAGGCCCACCAGTTACTTGCAATCTTAAGCCCACAAGTTCCCTTATGGGCCCACCAATTGCTGCTGTTGTTTATCTATTTCAATTATATATGTGCTTTCTTATATAACGAAAAGGACTGTAATATTGTTTTTATTTTATTTGTTGAACACGGAAGTTTGTAGTATTGTTGAGAATAATTGTGAAGTGATTATGGTGCTATCAGCCAAAATGACGCCAACAGCCTGTCATTTGGTACAATCAATTACGTCATATTAGAATCTGAATTAAAAGGAAAAATCATTTGGTTGGTCATAATCATATTCCTTAATCCTTATTATAAAACGATAAGATTAATATACATGTTACCTAATTAATTTTATGTCAAAAGTGTAAGGAGATATATTTAAACTTCACACTTGTTCTCTCGACAAATACCAAAATAAGAGTCACCTAGAAAGATTTATTTATTCCAAATAACTTCCGAAACCTCTCTCTTTTTCATGAAAAGATGTGTTGTATAAACACGTGATTTTTACTTAAAAGATTACGATTGCACTTGAATATTTTTATTTTTATTTTTTAGAAAGGCTTGTTGGTTAATAACAAAGAGCAGAGGTTCTTCTAAGGTATCTTTTTCAAAGGGAATATGATACCTTTCCTATCAGAAAGTCCCACCATTGATGCAAATGATTCTTTCTTTTTTATCTTGTGGGGTTTGATTCTCTTTTTAGGTAGCCATCACCACTCACATAATGCAAGGTCACAACATGACCCAGTATCAACTGGCTCGTACGCATGGAACATATTAAATATTATAATTTTCATTGACAACTTTTCCATATTTAATGCTAAATATTTATGCAACATGCCACTCAGATACTCGAAATTATATAACAAATTCAATAATACAACATATATAACTAAATTACGTAAAATTCCATTTATTTATAGTTACAGTATAAGTGCTTATGTATAGACTAAAATAATTGTTAAAGAATCAACTTTTAGAAAACTGTAATCTAACAACGCTTGGGGATTTAGATCAGCCCATTTCTGCTTGAGGTCTAACTAGATTTGAGTCTGGATCCAGACCCAAGCCCAAATGAATTAAAATAAAATAAAACAAAATAAAATGAAAAGTTGAGTAACTTAGCCCAAATAAAACTCACGGCTATTTAGCCGCCATGATGATTGCTGGGTGAGAGCGCACATAATATAAATGTATAATTACATTTACAGCCACAGAGGTTTGAATTAATCACAGAAACTTCTCGTATTGCTTAAATAATTCCAATATTTACTTAACTGTATCGAAGCTGTATTTGCACTTCTGATGTACACGTAGGTTCGCTCAATTAAACCAATAGGCTTTTGTTCTTTTGTCTTTTTTTTTTTTTTTTTTTAATAAATTACACGAGGGTTTCTGCCAATTAGAGATTAGACAGGGATAGTTTTTAAATTTAACTCATTTATTAAACTATTCTTCAATGCATATGGGATTGTAATGACAATTTTACGTCTAATGAATAATTGACATTAACCCAACAAAATACCATCCATGGAAATGCAATGACAAAATTTTAAAAGTTCTCTGCTAAATATTAGATGGCCTCACAAATTACTCTAGGAAAATTAAGAATATGTATATATATAAAAGAAACTGTAGCTGAAAGAAAGTGCACGTTGTAAAAGATTTTCATATTTCAAAATTTTGCGTATATTGTTTCCCTATAACTGTTATTGATGATGATAATCATCGAGAGAAAAATCGCTATAGAGCAGAGATCTATTTGCATAATGAAGCATGTAATAACTAACATCACAGAAGTAACTGGGATTCGACGAGGCCCATTTGTCGTTCACAGTAATCTTTTGAGCTTTATAATTTTGCAAACAGAACATTTCCTGTAACGCAACTTTGGTTAAAATGTAATCAACGAGTAAGCTGCTCGGTTTTGTACATCCTCTGGATGAACCAACCTCATATCACGAAGCACGATCACGTGTTTGCAACCCCCCTAGTGAAACAATATGAAACAAGTTAATTCACCTTTATACATCTTACTAATCTCAAGTAAAAATGCAATCTTAACTTATGCGAAATCGAGCATAACAGCCATAGTAAAACAAAAGCAAGCACTTGACTGAGCCCTAGAATGTAACTGGAAAGGAAAGACGGCGCAGATTACTTGAGGATAATAAACAATAGATTTCAAATTTTACTCATTCTTCGGATAAGACAGGTAAGATAAAAGAGTCTGCAATCTATAGGAAACACCGACATGATATATGACCTTGTAGTCTCTTCAAATTATATTGAGACATGGATTTGTGATTCCACATATACTTCCAGTAGAATGTGTATAAACTTCAAAAGGATTAAGAATCAATTGTCGACAATTTGCCACCAAAAAGATACTCAGGTTCATTCATGTAACTGGAATAAATACTGTAAGGCTTTTCTGCTGTACTTGATTTCAGCAGCAAATGCATAATACCACTGGTTCAGTTTATCAATAATTACTCTTGGTTTCTGAAGTTGGAGAATGTTTAGGTGATATTTTATTAATACGAGCACAGGCAACAAAAATCCAGGGCATCAACGATTAACAGGAGAAATGCCATTAATGTCATTTGATAACAGAAACAAACAACAAACAATGAGAAAACCTTTTTGGTTGTTTAATTTTTATGTCTAATAAAAACATAAACTTTATTTTATTTTCTTTATTCTGAAAGCCAAAAACGGAAGACAGAGAAAGAAAAAATTACCTGATGGCAGTAGAGATATCCAGCACCAAGCCGAAATCTTATGTCTCGGAACCTTATGGACTGCATGTGAACCGCTCTAAACCTAGGCAACTCCTGCTGTTTTCTGTCACTTCCCAAAAGTTCCCTTTGCTTCTTTTGTAATTCACCATTAACAACAAATCCCCATTTTTCAAGGGCATCTTTCTTGGAATTTTCAAGCCAATCAAGTATGGGCTTATTGTAGTCAATGGCAAAGGGTTCTCTCAAATCATTGCAAAATACATCCTGCAAAGCAGTTTCTGTTAAAATCAGATACAAGATACAATAACCCAGGTAAGTTATATGTTTTATGATGAGGAAATATACTTCGATCAAGAAGTATCAAGAAGGATCTTACTGCCCGGCTTTCCTCATTATATCCTGTCTTTTACTTCAGTCAAAAATTGCCGTCCCAGGACTATAAATTCTTGAGTCTACAATCTTTTTAAACAATAAATAAGTAGAAGACAACTTGGATGAATTAGATAAAAAGAAGAAAACAGATAGAGTTATCAAACATAACGAACTTGATATGTACAACTACTTGGTCTACAATCTATAATTTTTGTAGTTCTCCAGGAAGAAATGAAAAATTCCTCCATCCATTTAAGAGATAGAGTAGACCATTACAGGGAATGTGTTGTTTAATTAGAAAGTTGAACTAGATAAGTAAATGATTAGGACCAGAAATAGTAAGACTTCCAAGTTCTGCCCTACCAAAACTTTAAGATATCCCTACGCCAGTGAACCAAAACCCTATACGTGTCATGTGTCATTTATCTGTAGCTGGGTTCTCAGCACATAACGAAAAATGAGAAATCAAATTAGGAACCTTGTGATTTGTTGGACAAAGGCGGGGGGGGGGGGGGAACTCCCACGTGGCGGCATATTGTATTCTCCCTACATTACATGTAAGGTCTAGTTTCGAGATTTGCCAGTTATCCCCACATTTCTGAAATTCCCCTTGCCTTCAAATTGTTAACTAAACAAAAATAAATAAAAAAAATCGGAGTAGACTTGGACGCCAATTGGCATATTTATGTATATATGCATGCATATACCAGTGAGACACGTGGAAATTAGAACAAATTCAGAGCTTGGTGAAAAAAGTAGATAAGCCAATGAATCCATATACAGTTTCATAAGAGTAAGAGTACAAAATGCAATGGAAATTCTATAAGACAGGAATTTAAGCTATAGCGGAATGAATAACGTCTTTTGCTAATACTTTTGAAATTAGATTTTTATGTAATTCCAGTTCTCCACTAACTTCCAGTACAGAAGTAGTATGAAAAAAATTGTTACTTGAGCAGATTCTTCCATTTGCAAAAACAAATAACGTTCAGCAGCACAATTATAGGTTTTTGGCATAATTCTCACTTGCAACCAATGCCGACAAAAGCATACCAAGTTGCAATCTACACCTGTAAATTTTCCAGAAGAAGCGCGATATAGTCTGGCATGCATATCCTACATTTAATCACGAAACACTAGTTGAAGTAGCCCCCATGAATAATATTCTTTTCTCTTACATTTCCATAGATTCATTCAGCACAAAGTTCAATCCATGCAAAAGCGCATTGGGAATCAGACCAGTAGTCGAAAAATAAATGAATTGCAGTAAGATAAACACAAACAACCATACTCCAAGAAAATACACCCTTTCCTTTCTCCCCAGGGAAAGCAGTAGAAGTAATGTATGGCACTGCATCTAAAACTTACACAATAAAGAATAACCTTAATAGTCAAGACTCAGGTGTCTGCACTGTGATTTTTGTACGAGCTCAGAAGCAAAGCTAACATTCAAGACTGTAAAGTTCATATATCTACATAGAGACCACAGACAATAAACATACACAATTAAAAAATAGATTCAGACCCCTGTCTGTTAAGATGCCAAGCAAGAAAAGGGAAGTTTACCTTCAATCACTTTCTTTTCGTTATGGTAGAACTCAAAACACAGGATAGTCTGCGGGAAACCCACAGGTAAATTATCATAAGTATTTGAGGATATCACCTGCATCAATCCAAAAGTCAATAAAATACTAAGCAGTTGGACTTTTTAAATGATGCAGAGAGAGACGCAGTAGGTGGACAAACAACATTTACATATCAGTGGTAGTCAATCCACAGAGGACAAGTAATTGAGGCTGCAATTAGAACAGAAGCATGCTCAGCCCTATAATGCAAAAAAGATAAACAACCCCCCCTCCCGGCACGAGTCACAAACACAGTATCAAGGAAGAACTTATCAAAATATCTAAATGATTACTTCCTTGCGAGGTCTCTAAGATATCCAGTATGATATTACTCTGTCATCAGTATTACTCCATTATTTTATTTATCAAAGTTTTCGCATCTCAAGTTTACAATTAATGATACGGATACAAACAGCTCTCAAAATTCACCATTTCTAAACCAAATTACTAAGAGAGGAGCCTCTTCCTTGTTTGTCACGATGGAATGAGTATGCTCCCATATTAGTCCAGTGACCAACAGAGAAAAAAGAAAAAGACTTACCCTGAAGAGATATCCCATATCTCTTTGGAATGTAAAATAAAGCCTGCGTCAGAACGTGCAACTGGTCGACTTCGCCGCACATGTTTCAGGGCTTCAGATAAGCTCATGCCATTTTTAAACATCAGGTAAGCAACAACAGTAGTCACGCTGCATGGGAAAGGAGAGCAAAAATCAGCTACAAACACAACACAAGAAATGAAAGGAACTAGTAAGCAGAAATATGCCCCGACAAAGAAAGTTTTACAGGAACAATATGCAAAATGAGTGTGCAAGGTTGAGAGGCATTTCACATGTTCTTCCAGATATTCTGAAAAGCTACTTTCTCCTTGTTCTCTAAATATAACCTCTTTGTGGCAATTATCAACCTACGAATCAAGTTATGCAGATAGTTGTTATTAGTGAATGGCAGAAAGTCAGCCATGAGCCCTTAAGTTGGAGGCAGGGCAATGCTAAAGGGGCGAACCTGAAGCACCACACGAAGAGTGAGTTAAGAACAAGCAACAGACCTCTTAGCTGGAGGGCAGGAATGATAAATAGAAGCTAGTACACGATAATAGTCACTAATAAGATATTGTTTCCATAAAGTATTCTCACCCCCATCTATCTCATAATAATATTCAATATTGTCCTTGGTTGGTAGTTACTAGGCAGCTTACTAAATGAATCAAGTCAATTACTAAGACAATCAACAAGCCTCGCTCGTTATGCTATTTTTTGGAATAGCAGGAATAATAGAATAAGATTCGAGAAGCATTTTTGGTAGTCGACAGAAACAAAAATATACGGGATCCAGAGAAAGGACATGAGCTTCAGGAAATAAGGCTAAAATACTGGCAATGCATTTTAGATATGTTGATGTCAAGTAACTTATATATCAGATGAATTTTTCAAGAAAAATGTCAATGAACAGCAAAATTAATTTTTGGTAAAATTGATTCTGCTATGTTATGTTTAGGTGTTGAAACAAACTTCAAAGGCAGGGTATTCAGACACTTTATACTTTCTAGCTTCTGCCCATTTAATAGTTAAGAGTATGTGGCGGCCTCTGCGTCAATGCAACTAATTCTTAACATAAATGAATTCTAAAGGATACAAATTAAGTTTAACATAAGATTACCAGACTAGTTGCAGGATTCGATATCCATATTAAAGCTATATTTGTTGGATGAAAAAATATATTGACAAAGCACCTTCTGGATCTTCCAGCAAAGCAGTGAACCAAGACCCCACCTCCATTTTTTTCTGGCATTTTCCATAACGCGAAGCACTCGCCAAAGTCGATATAGTTATATCTGCTCTATCAGGTGTTGTATCAATTCGGAGAACATCACAGATTAACAAAAGCCTTTCTACTTGGAACTTCATGCATTAACTAATGGAAAGCTGAGCTTAATATGGCAATCAACGGCAACCATTCCCAAGAAAATCAAAAGCCTCTGAAAAAGAAAAATGATCACAAAATATCACATGAATGCAACGGCAACCGTTGCAGAAATTCTTCCAGTTCATGATTACATAAGAATTCATGATCGTGGCAACAGAATTAAAAATCAAGTCATAGGACAAAAGATCGAGTTCAGATGTCCTACCTTGAATAACTTTGTATTTAAAATCACTAGCAGTTAATGTCCGTGCTGAAGCAGTTTAAAACTCCACCTAAATACTTAAAAAGTTTAGAATATCTAAATTAAGTCTGGATCCTCATAGTATGTATTCCACATTGATTATAAATCCAGCAAATCCACATAGTAAGGCTTTCCTCTAAAATACTTCTTGAGAATTCTAGGGATGTGGTTGCGAAGTATGATTCTGCCATTGATGGCAATTATAACAACCTAGATATAAAGTTCCGTCAAGGTGAGTGACTATGCAATTATAATCTATAGAAAGTGGCGAAGTATGATTCTGCCAGCTTGGGTTGTTTCGAAAGGATCCGATGAAAGTTTAAAGAGCTCTTCCTCCCTTGGCATGACATGAAACAATTAATAGAACAGACTTTATTATGTTTGAGTAATTCTAACACTTCAAATTTCAAGATGCGGCAAGAACTTCAAAAATAATCATGCAAGGTAGAAATATCGGGATGATCGACAAATGAGCTTACAAGTTTCAAAGGAGAGCGTTGACTTCTGAAAGAAATAGTAGAGTTATTTATTATTATTAGAATATATTAGGAAGTAAATAATTAGGAATGATTGTATATAATTAGAATAGCAGGAATTGGGGAATTGATTTATTCCCTACCATAGATAGACATAATTCTTGTGTATATATGTACGTAATCTTATATTGAGTAAATATACTTTCTTCTTCACAATGTTCTACATGGTACCAGAGTGATCGGGACCTTAATCTTTTGATTGCCCGGTGAGCAATTCTGCTGCCTCTGTTTTTTTTAAGTTGCCCAGTGAGCAACTTCAGATTTTAAAAAAAAAAAAATCATCTTCGTTCACTACACAACCCTAACTCCGACCAATCTCTGAATCCGCGCCACCACTGAATCCTAATTCCGCTGTCGCCGTCCGCGTCTCACCACAGAAACCCTAGGTCTTGCGCACACCATCTTTGTGCGAACTCTGACTGGTCAGCGCACCACTTTAGCGCCGTACCATCAGTTTTCTGCCGCCGCCACTGCTTTTCCGGCACCCAGCGCCGTCGAGCGTCCGACCAGACTGCCGATTCGTCTCAATTCGCCGAGTTTGAAAGCATCCAGACTGATCAGGTTCATTCGTTTTAACCCCCGTTGTGGTTATTTGGTGGAAATTATCAGGTTCTTCGGTCTCTTCACATTTCAGATTACCTATTTCGTGATTTAAGATTTTTCTTTACATTGGGCTTTCTCCGGTTAGTAAATTACTTGTGAAATACCATGTCTGATACAGAAAAACCTGTTGTGGTAACTGATATAGTGCCAATAATGTCAAAAATTACTGAACATAAGCTCACAGGCACTAATTATCTTGAATGGAGCAAAACAATTAGGATATACTTGCGTAGTATCGCTAAAGATGAACATCTCACTGCTAATCCTCCAAGTGGTGATACACGTAAAGATTGGTTAAAAGATGATGCTCGTTTATTTTTGCAAATAAGGAATTCAATTGATTCTGAGGTTGTTGGTTTGATAAATCATTGTGAATTTGTGAAAGAACTGATGGAATACTTGGATTTTCTGTATTCGGGAAAGGGAAATTTTTCTCGCATTTATGAGGTATGTAGATCATTTTATCGTTCGGAGCAAAATGGGCAATCCCTTCAGGCATACTTTATGCAATTTAAGAAAATCTATGAGGAGTTAAATGTTTTGTTACCCTTCAGTACTGACATTAAAGTGCAGCAATTACAGAGGGAACAAATGGCGATCATGAGTTTCTTGGCAGGCCTCAACTCTCAGTTTGATATTGCTAAATCCCAAGTTTTATCAAGTACTGACATTTCCTCTCTACATGAGGTGTTCTCTAGAGTTCTTCGCACAGATACCAGTACCTTTGTTACTAATGTGGCTCCGTCATCCAGTGCTCTTGTCTCTCGTAACTATAGCTCGGGTGCACCTAAGCCTCCTTATCAAAACAATGGCCATACTCCGACTCCAGGAACTGGGGCAATTGAATGTCATTACTGTCATGAGCGTGGTCACACAAAGAGGACATGTCGGAAGTTGTTGAACAAATCTATGCAGTCTCAACCAAATCCGCCTCCGTCTCAGCCTTATCGCCCTCCTTCTCAGCCTTATCGGCCCCCGTCTCAGTCTTATCGGCCTCAGTCTCATTCTGCACATGTTGCCGCTGTGCCTGCTCCACCAAGTACATCCTCTGAGCATACTGTTGCAGTTTCTGCCGACGAGTTTGCTAAATACCTTCAGTATCAAGAAACCTTGCAGAACTCTTCTCCCTCTATCCCTGCAGTAGCTGAGTCAGGTAACCCAAATACATGTCTGCTATCTTCAACCTCCCAATGGGTTATAGATTCCGGAGCTACTGACCATATGACAGGTAACCCTAATGTTTTCACAGAATTCACACCTTATCGCTCTCATTCCAAAGTTACTTTAGCTGATGGTTCGACATCAACTGTTCTTGGCTCTGGCACTGTTCAACCCACTCCTTCCCTTCCCCTATCATCTGTTTTAAGTCTTCCAAAATTTTCTTTTAATTTATTGTCTGTTAGCCAACTTACACGTGCTTTAAATTGCTTCGTCTCATTCTTTCCTGATTTTTGCATATTTCAGGATCTTTTGACGAAGAAGATTATTGGTAAAGGATATGTATCGGGAGGCCTATACGTTCTGGACATGAAGTCTTCGGTGCCTAGGCCCATTGCTTGCTCTATTGCTATCACTCCCTTTGATGTTCACTGTCGTTTGGGACATCCGTCTCTTGTAGTGTTAAAGAAGTTATGTCCACAATTTCAGCATTTGTCAACTTTAGATTGTGAGTCGTGTCAGTTTGCCAAACATCATCGTAAGTCTTATATTCCTCGAGTCAATAAAAGAGCGAGTGCTCCTTTTGCATTAGTTCATTCAGATGTTTGGGGTCCTTGTCCTGTTACTTCAAAAGCTGGATTTCGATATTTTGTTACATTTGTGGATGATTTTTCTCGAATGACTTGGTTATATTTAATGAAGAACCGCTCTGAATTATTTTCTCACTTTACTACATTTTGTGCTGAAATCAAAACCCAATTTAATACTCATGTGCGTATTTTGAGAAGCGATAATGCCAAAGAATACTTTTCTGCACAATTTCAGGCATACATGGCCAACCAAGGCATTCTTCATCAATCCTCTTGTGTAGATACACCACCTCAAAATGGTGTAGCTGAACGCAAAAATAGACATCTTCTTGAGACCGCCAGAGCACTGTTGTTTCAAAGCCACGTGCCTAAGCATTTTTGGGCTGAAGCTGTGTCAACTGCATGTGTCCTTATCAACCGTATGCCCTCTTCAGTTCTCCATGGTGAAATCCCACATAAGATACTCTTCCCCACCCAACCATTGTTTTCTGTAGAACCTCGTATATTTGGTTGCTCTTGTTTTGTTCGGGATGTTAGACCACATATCACCAAGTTAGACCCCAAGTCAGTTAAATGTGTCTTTCTCGGATACTCTCGCTTACAGAAAGGGTATTTGTGTTATTGTCCCAGTCTCAACAAGTTCCTTATATCTGCCGATGTGACATTTATGGAGCAGTCTCCATTTTATCTTGCTTCCTCTGATATTAGTGTTAGTCAGGGGGAGCCAGATGATTTGTTAGTATATCATATTACTTATCATTCCCCAGTCCCAGCACCAGTGGCACCCCCACCTATTCGTCATGTTTACACCAGACGTGCAAATCCTCCTACTACATATCCTGAACCAGTCGCTCCTTCGACATCAGATCCTCCAGAAAGTAACATTGATCTTCCCATTGCGCTTCGCAAAGGTAAACGCCAATGCACTTATCCCATTTCATCATTTGTTTCATACAATAGTTTATCATCCACTTCGTCTTCCTTTATTGCTTCACTTGATTCTGTGTCACTTCCTAAAACTACTAATGAGGCCTTATCTCACCCTGGTTGGCGAGCTGCTATGATAGAGGAGATGAATGCATTGGATACTAATGGTACTTGGAATTTAGTGAACTTACCTGCAGGAAAGAAGGCTATTGGCTGCAAATGGGTGTTTGCCATTAAGGTCAATCCAGATGGCTCAATTGCTCGCTTGAAAGCACGCCTTGTTGCTAAGGGATATGCTCAAACTTATGGGGTTGATTATACAGATACTTTTTCCCCGGTGGCCAAGTTAACCTCTGTTCGTTTGTTTATCTCTATGGCAGCTTCTCATGATTGGCCTTTGTACCAACTTGACGTAAAGAATGCCTTCTTACATGGAGACTTACATGAGGAGGTTTATATGGAGCAACCACCTGGTTTCGTTGCTCAGGGGGAGTATGGAAAGGTCTGTTATCTTCAGAAAGCTTTATATGGATTGAAGCAGAGTCCTCGTGCTTGGTTTGGAAAATTTAGTCAGGAGATCGAAACATTTGGGATGAATAAAAGCAAGTCTGACCATTCAGTGTTTTTCAAACATTCTTCTCAGGGTATCATTCTTCTTGTTGTATATGTGGATGACATTATTATTACAGGGAGTGATGCTCAAGGGATCTCATCTTTGAAGACTTTCCTCCACGGTCAGTTTCACACGAAAGATTTGGGGTCATTGAAGTATTTCTTAGGAGTCGAGGTGATGAGAAGTAAGAAGGGCATTTTCTTATCTCAGAGAAAATACGTGCTTGACCTCCTAACTGAAACTGGAAAATTAAGTGCCAAGCCATGCAGCACCCCAATGTTACCTACTTTGCAGCTTACTAAAGATGGAGATCCATATGAAGATCCTGAGAGGTATAGAAGATTGGTTGGGAAATTGAATTATCTTACAGTAACACGTCCGGATATTGCTTACTTTGTTAGCACGATAAGTCAATTCATGTCTTCCCCAACAGTGGATCATTGGGCCGCTTTAGAACAAATATTATGTTACGTAAAGGGGGCTCCTGGGCGAGGAATACTATACAAGAATTATGATCACAAACGGATAGAGTGTTTTTCAGATGCAGATTGGGCAGGATCCAAGACTGATCGAAAATCCGTCACTGGCTATTGTGTTTTTCTTGGAGGAAATTTGATTTCATGGAAGAGCAAGAAACAGAATGTTGTATCCCGCTCGAGTGCAGAGTCAGAATATAGAGCAATGGCTCAATCTACTTGTGAGATAATGTGGATATATCATCTATTAACTGAAGTTGGTCTTGATGTCTCTATGCCTGCACAACTATGGTGTGATAACCAAGCTGCTCTTCACATAGCTTCAAATCCAGTGTTTCATGAACGGACCAAACATATTGAGATCGATTGCCACTTTATCCGTGAAAAGGTGCAACAGAATCTGATTTCTACAAGATATGTGAAGACTGGAGAACAGTTGGGAGATCTATTTACAAAGGCTTTAAATGGGGTTCGTGTTGACTATCTTTGTAACAAGCTGGGCATGATAAATATCTTTGCTCCAGCTTGAGGGGGAGTATTAGAATATATTAGGAAGTAAATAATTAGGAATGATTGTATATAATTAGAATAGCAGGAATTGGGGAATTGATTTATTCCCTACCATAGATAGACATAATTCTTGTGTATATATGTACGTAATCTTATATTGAGTAAATATACTTTCTTCTTCACAATGTTCTACAATTATAAGCAACGATAACCAAAAACAAAGATTCTACTGTAGACAAAAGGCATAGTCTGAAAGCCCTGTAGCACTGGCAACTTTCGTATATTTGATGTACTTTACGAAAAATATTTTCTGAAAATGCTTTACCTGGCTATACTGCAAGCCTTGTTCGGGCATGACGGAGGCTCACTTCTGTCTTCAGCTCCAAGTCGAGACCAGTTAAAGAAGAGAACAAAACCTCAAGATCATCGCATAATTGTTGAGCTAGCTTTAAATGTCCTCTGTAGGAGTTGAGGAAACAAATAACAAATGAGCTATCCACATATAACCAATAGAAATAAATACTGAGAATGCAATAATATACCATGTAATGCACACTCATGCAGCAGTTGTAGCTTCACTAGCAGGATCCTTGATTCGAAACACACAAAAACTTCTTCTCTGCTATTTTAAGAGCAGAAAAGACCTGCACAAGTAAATGGAGGGGATTTCAGTGTATGAGAGATTGTTACCAATAAAGAGGACAGAAAGGGCAGAAACTGATCCAGGAACAAGAAACTCAGAGTTTTGTCGAGTGGATGGGGAAAACGAGAAGATTCTAGGTACAGAAACATAAGACTGCATTAAAAATGGATGGGGAAAAACTAGAAGATTCTAGGTACAGAAAGATAAGATTGCATTAAAAAAATAAATAAAAATTATAAGCGTGAATAATTCTTCTTTTCCAATTCAAGAGAAAAGATATAGTGATGCATGTCAATTACTTAACATTCCACAAAGCAAGAATTGGCACTGGGCATAGAATAGTTTTAGCAACTCTAAAGAGTTTTAGAAAACAAAACAGTACACTACAATTCTTTTGTTTTGTAGTCCTGAAGGCCTAACTTTTACCATGGACTTAGGAAGTAAAAGTGAACACGAATGAAGAATAAAACACAGAATTTATTGATGCGAAATCATGTTTTCCTCAAGATGATGTCGAAAATTCTCAAGAAACAAGATGGAAGTGAAAGTTAACATCAAAATTCACAGATACAGTAACTTTGTACATTCATATAGAAAATAAACGAATTCCCAGAGAACTAAGTACAAAGCCGGTGCACATAAAACAAACATAACAAACAAGTACATCGTTGTTAACCCAAGTATGATAATAACAGAAAAGCTACCTTGGAAAAGCATTGTTTAATTAATGAACAAAAATTATACAAAATGGAAGAAAACGAGAAGACATCACAATAGTTCATTACTAGTAGCAGTGGAATCCAACATAATTATAATTATAAACATATGAGGGCACGCCGGTTAAGTACTGAAGAACAAGATATTGAAAGAAAAAATATTAACGTAACATGCTGCAAAACTTAAATGTACTCAAAAAGTACACTACAATTCTTTTGTTTTGTAGTCCTTAAAATATACTTTCATCAGCAAAAGTTTGGTCTAGATAGAGAGGCATGCTCTGACCTGAGATGTTAAAGACACTGAAAAATTGGTCGAATAATTAGAGAGACGAACTAAGATTTGCAGGACCTACTGACCAGAAATATACCCCAACAAAGAGAGTTTTACAGGAACAATACGTAGAATGAATGCGCAAGGTTGAGAGGCTGCTCTTCCAGATATCATGACAAGTGACTGACCCCTACGTTGGACAACAAGAACAATAAGTAGGAGCTATATGTTTTACACAAAGTATTCTCACCGCTCAAATATTCAAGTTTGCCTTGTAGTGGAACTTAAGCAGCTTATTAAATGAATCAAGTCAGTTATTAAGAGAAAAAAAGAAAACCTACCTCGTAATGCTATCTTGAAATAGCAGGATTAATCCCAGAAGCACTTTAGTCAGTCGGCAGAAACAAAAATATACGGGATCCTGAGAGAAAGTACATGAATGCCAAGAAATAAGACTAGGAATACTGGCAATGCGTTTTAGATATGTAATGTCGAGTAACTTCATATCATTACAGATTCTCCCAGCAAAATGTCAATGAGTTGCGATATCAATTTGAGGTAGAAGCTGATGATATTATGCCTTGGCGGAACATATTTCGCTATGTTTAGGTGTTGATACAAACTTTAGGGGCAGGGTCAGTTTCCGGAAAAATAATTCAGATGCTCTATACTTTCCAGTTCCTACCAATTTAACTGTCAAGAGTTTATGGCATCTGCATCAATGAACCTAGTACTCAAGATAAATTTATCCTATAATTAAACAAAACATGGGGTGTAGATGTACTCCTACCATATCAGTCCACTGACCAATAAACAAAAAGAAAGAATTACCCCAAAGAGATCTGTCATATACATTGAGCTGTAACATGAACCCTGAGTATGAAACGCTGGTCGACTTCGCCTCACATGTTGCAGAGCTTCAGAAAAACTCACTCATTTTTTTAAACATCACATAAGCAACAATGACAGCCACACTGCATAGTAAAGGAAATTAAGGATCAGCTACAAACAATAACAACAAAAAATGAAAGGAACTACTGACCAGAAATATGCTCCGACAAAGAAAGTTTTACAGGAACAATGAATGTGCAAGGTTGAGAAGCTGTTCTACCAGATATCATGACAAGTGACAGACATCTTAGTTGGGCAACGGGAACAATAAGTAGGAGCTATATTTTTTCCACAAAGTACTCTCACCGCTCAAATATTCAAGTTTGCCTTTGATTGGTACTCAGGCAGCTTATTGAATGAATCAAGTCAGTTGTTAGGATAGCAGGAAAACCCTTGTTGGATGATTTTTTTTTTTTTTTTTTTTGAAAAAACACCTTCTAGATCGTCCAGCAAAGCAGTGAACCAAGACACCACCTCCATTTTATCTGGCATCTTGTATAAACGTGAAGGACTCGTGAAAGTCCTGAGATATAGTTGCATCTGCCCTATCGGGTACTGTTTCAACTCAGAGAACATCACAAATTAAATTTCACTTTTTTACTAGCAGTTTTTACACGAACATAGGTGGAATGGGACTTAATATGGAAACAATCGTTAACCCATCCACAAGAAAATCAAAAACCTCAGAAGAAGACATAATGATCACATAGTATCACGTGAATGCAGCCAATGTGGTACTGAAAGCGGAAATTGCGTGATTACAGTAAAACTCATGATCGTGACACCAAATTAAAAATCAAGCGGATGCATAAAACTGAGCTGCAAAACGAAGAATACGGGATACAACTAAAGATCAAGCTATGATGTGTCCTACCTTGAATACATTTTGTATGTAAAATCACTAGGACGGGGGGGAGAAAGGGAACTGGCGAGGGTCACCATATGTGTGATGTTCAAGCTTTTCAGAACACTAGTATTATTTGCAGCCCCTAGTGATCCTAAGTAAAGACCCTGAGAAAGTGAGATACAATGTGTATGAGACTGAAAATTCCAAAAAAATACAAAAAGACTTTTCTAAGCAGAGCATAACATCGTCTATTTAGGTTATAAAAGATAAAGAAAAAGAACACATTTTAACTCCTAAATCCAGGGGCATGAACCAAGCACCGTTTAAAATTCATGAACAAGAATCATACACAAAATACAAGTGAAACAGAATGAGAAGATATTACTATGAACATGAAAGAACATTAGAAGAAGCACTTTCCCCATCACGTACAATGCAGGGTAATCAATTAAAGAAAATCCGGACTTCCAGGAAAATAGTAAAAGCAGTGACAATTTTTTTAAAAAAAGACACTCAAGAATAAATCATTACTGCCCATAAACAACACAAACAATGAAAAATCACGCTTCAAATAAGGTAAATTACGACACTCCAAATCCCCAAAAACCCTAATCTTGATGATTTGATTACTGCAGTTAAATATAGTGAAACTCGATAATTGAACTCATACCGTGAACCTGAAGGAACAGGAAATCAGATCTCAACTTTCACGCAATGATTATCCTTCTGCGCAAGACAAAAGAGGGCATAAGTGAAAGAATTTAATTGAATTGTTATCAAGAATTTAATTGAATTGCTCGAATTTAATCAAGAATCAATTAACTGTCTTACCATTATCAAGATTCTTCACCGCAATTTCATCAGCACCTTTCAATTTGAAAATCCCCAAATTACCAACAAACCCGAAACCCTAGCTTTTTGCCAATTCCCCAAAAAACCCTAAATTACCCGTTTAATTATTTACAAATCCCAAAACCCGACCCTAATTTGTGCTTTTATCCCCAAAAAACCCTAAATTAAGAACCCTAATTCCCCAAAACCCTAAATTATCGATTTCACCAAATCCCCAAAACAATCGAATAATAAGAGTGAAAAAGGAAACAAGTAAAAAGAAAACAAGTTTTTTCTTTTTTTACTAAATATCGAAAAATAAGTGAATAAAAGAAAGAACAAGTAAAAATAGAGAGAGAGAGAGAGAGAAATACTTCGTACTCGCTAATATCCGTCGATATTATTATTATTATTATATATTATATATGAACCGTTCGTTGCTGCTTATTTATATATAAAATAAAATGCGGCCCGTGCAGGTTTGGGCTGGGTTGGCCCGGCCCGGCCCAGCTAATATTAAATTTTTTGTTTTGACCAATATCGGTCAATTATTAAAAGTTTGCCAAGGTTTTCATTGCATACTATAAAAATTAACTTAAAAGCTTGGCGTAGTTGTAAACAGAAAAAAAAAAAAAAAAAATATTGGTAAAGAAAGCCAAATACACACACACACCCATATATATAATAATAATGTTTTCTTTTTTTTTTTTTTGCATTGGCTCATTAATTTAATTGCACCCTTGCATTCATATCTAACCGATTTCTTCCACAAGCAAATGCTATGTCCAACTTATAAATGGAGTTAAAGAATGCGAAAAATTGTTCAAGTATGACCGATTGTTTGCCAAATATTTATATGCGGAAAATAAAAAAGTAAAAAAAAAAAAATGAACTTTTATAATAAGCAACAGGTCAGGTACCTTCAGGCTTATAACCATTTTCCATGATCAATTAGTTTATATATTTTTGAAGCCAAAGTGTAGCTATCTAATGAGAGAATCAGTTTACTATTTCCTTCACACTTTGGTAACAATCAGCCTAGACTCAATTTGGTAACCACTCTGACGGAGAAGAGACAAACTACAAAAAACTGCTGCACTTCTAAACCTCCTGTACTGATCTTCCCGTTCCAGCCGAGGTTCCTGCATGCAGTTGGAGAACATACGTGAAAGCATTGAGTTAACAGTGAAATCCAAAATAATTACGGGTATAAACACACGTCGCTTAAATAGTGAAGAACGAGACTTTGAAACAAAAAATACTAACGTGATATGATAAAAAGCTGCCAAACTTGGATGTACTCCAAAATTACACTACAATTCTCTTGGTTTTTAATCCCTAAAATATACTTTTATCGGTAACAATTTTGGTCCAGATAGAGGCATGCTCCGACCTCAAAAATGGTTAAAAGACAATCAAAAATTGGTATGAAAATTAGAGAGAGACACCCATCAAGGTTTGCACCTCTAACCTTCAGGGATGTCATTGTGATATGCAAACTTTAGGGGTGTTTTAGAAAGTTTAGGGTGGCACTAAATAAATACTCAAACATCACAGATAGTTTTTGTAATTTAAATAAAGATCGTGGAGTAACCACCTGCAATCAAAGCTTTTTCTTAGTTTTTTTCCACCATATATGGACTAAGAACATTTTATCATTCTTGCTTGTCAGCTCATGCAATTTTCTAATGTTACAGACTCAATGCTAAAGCTTCTAGGGGAGACCAAGTGATAAAGCAATTTCCAGAAATTTATCTTTTTGACTTCTCATATGATACATCAAATGCAAAATGGTCAAGTAGTAAATTCCAAAGCAAAAACCAGTGATGCTGATGAAAAAAAGGCATAAATAGATTCAACTATTTTGAGCAGTACATTGCCTGCATGTCTGCTGCTTCATACATTAGAAAACAGCCTTTCTTAGCCATGAAATGCCATCTCGTACTCTCGACATAAGATGGTGCATGCTGCCCAGGAATACCAAACAGCCAGGACATAACTTCGAGACCAAGACGTTGCATACAACTTGATTTTATAGCCAAATTACATATAAAAATATTTTAAAAAACCGTTCAGATACTACATACAGACTTAGCATATTTTTAGAGCCTCGGCAACATTTTGGTAATCTGATCGTTAAATCCCGAAAGTTGATGAAATAATTAGAAAGATTACAACAAACAAAATAAAAACCACAAAGAAATTAGTCGACAACAATGCAAAATCTTCATTAGCACAAAATGTTGCCGGTCTGCATACTAAAAACGTTCTAGATTGCATGTGAGTATACTGAGAAAATGGAACAAGAGAAACGTTCTCATGCAGCTAACCTTTGTTGCACCCCCGGCAGATTTAAGAGATACCATCTTGTCATCTTTCTTACTGAAAGCTCCACAGTCCTGATTCCTAGAACTATCACTGCACAAATATGAGCAATAACACCAAAAGTTGAAAGGCGAAAAGGGTATTATAATAAGCAAAATTTCATGCACATATAAAAGAATAGAAATGCTCACTAAAATGAATGCAGTCTCAAGGATGCCTTATCCTCTTCTCGTTTTTGTTTAATTCTAGCTAGTTGTTCCACCTTTTCCAGAGAGGATTCCTGGAAAAGAAAGGCCAGAATGTCAGAACTTATATACAAAAAAGAATGTTAATCGTTAAAAATCATTCATACAAACATCAAAAGAGTTTTTCCTTCCCCTGTTGTACTTCCTACTCTTCCTCTTCCCTGAAGAACCTTTGTTTGATTTCTCTTTCTCACAAGCTCTCAGAGGAGATACATTCAAGGATCCACTTGGAACTAGTGCCTGTGTGTCTCTTTCTAAATTTTGCAAACAAGCATGATCATGGCCAGGTACATCCTTATCATCTGCTCAGATGAAAATTTCATGTTAAAAACTATGTGCATCTGAAGTTCCAAAACTTAGTCACATACAAACCACCAAGACTAGTATCCAGTAATGAAAATACTGAAGAAATAACCTAAAGAGCGGCCAGAAAATTCATTCTAGAAAAACATAACACCACAAATGTGCATACCACAGATAACCTCCCACCGCCTTCCACAATTCACCACAAACATTTCTTCCTCTTTGCTTTATGGTTTGACTCAAAAACTTCACTCAGGCTAATATTTTACAAAACCATGTACGCCTAAGGAAAATAGGATATATGAAAACCCTGTAACTGTAGTGAGAAGCTCCAAGTCCCCAATTCTGATGGCAATTGATATGGACCAGATCCTGAATCTCCATATGAAATACTCTCAGATGCCTCAAATTGTTGTCCATGGATTTCTACTCCAATCAAACCCGGAATAAATATTTGCAGTATAAAAAAAGACTAACGAATAAGACTATCTTATCAAGGACATTCTTCCTGAAGGACCCATTAATCTTCAAGCCCACCCCGCCCCACCCTCCCAAAAGAAATATATGATTATCTTGCATTCAAATGGAAAAATATATTAGACGAGTTGCCCGCAGAGCCAACAAGGCCAAGATTTCATGGAAATGGGAAATAAAAGGAAAACTAGTGCTTTCCGTCACATTACACAAGGCATTCAGCGAGAAATCAATAATCACAGCTAACCAAACTATTAGGAGCATATTATGCATCTGGGAGTGCGGTAAACTTAAATGCCTCAAAGTCATTGAAAGAAGCAAAGAACAAGCACAAAAAACTGGTGCATCTTTAAATATCCCAGATATTCAAATTAAAGAAAGGGAAAAAACCAAAGGCCAGTGAAATAACTAAAAATGTTAAATAGACATCTATTAACGGGTACAAAATAACTTCAAATTTTCAGGTGCAAAATCAAATTTACTCCCCGAGTTATATAACCAAATATAACTCAAAACTAATAGGCAGTTGGATTGGAATGCGGCACACCCGTTATCAGTTCCCCCACACCCACCAACCCCCGGGGCCCTTTGACAATTGATAGTTAAACAGTTTTACTGGCGAAAAAAAGGTACAGCTAGACTTCTCATAAGATTTTTATATGCTTTTAAATAAATTTCAAATCATTATACCTCTCAAATCAGCAATTTCAAAGCAAAATCAAAATCTTTATATAGTTAGCAGTTTATAAGAGGGCTTTGCATTTTAATAACACGACAGTGGGTGTAATTAGTCCAAACATCCAGAAGTAGGGCCGTGATACACCATTTTATTCCTAGAAATCACATAAAATCAGTCCTTGCAGTCTGTATAACAACAAGGTGCTGGGAAAGGGTACAGTGAGATAGACTAACTATAAGAGGGACTGCTGGATACAACTTTATGAAAGTGTCCATCTTACAATACAGAAGCAGCATCACACATCACATACCAGACATGATACAACAAAATACCTGAGTGGCTATAGTTTTCATCAGAAGGACTAAAAGTCCTAAAGTTCCTCAATTTATGCAAATCCCAGAGTTTAAAACCATCTCGTGCTGCAGTCTGAAATTTGAAACACAATGATTCAGAACATGAAAATTTAATATCTCAGACTGCGCCTCATAGCTATGGAACGAAAACCTACATTTAGGAAGTAACAGTTCTCTGAAAATGATATGGCAATTACCACCCCAGTGTGCCCATCAAACCTTGCAACACTTGCCTGGAACAAAAAAAGAAGCTGAGGTTACTTGATGGTTCAAGAAAGAAAAAAAAAAATCACAAAGCCAAAATAAAGCAGAGGCACTTGACCTTTTACATCCTAAATGTTAAGAAGATCTCTGGATGTACCATTTCCAAGAATGAGACCATCAGGATGAAAGGCTTCCGATGCGTAACCATCCGAAGATCCTGAAGTGTCCTACACCTGCAAAACCTCAACATCAACTATCAAGAGCGAGAAACACCATAGCAGGGAAAACTACATTATTATTCAGCATACATTTGCATACAAGATAAAAACAGAGTTATGACCTGTGAAAGAAATAAACCAGAAGCAAGTTCATATAAGCAACATGTGTTGTCAAGAGAAGCCGTGATGAAGTAGCTATCGGATGTGTGGATTGTGGCTGCTTGAACCTGTTATATATCAACAAACATGAATCATGCCCCTTTTCGGCGCATTGAAATGTTTGATGTGGAGGTACTGGAGAGTCGTAATTGATTTAAAACATTATCTATCGATTTATGGTATATGCTTCACTCCTACATAATGAACGAAGCTCATACAGAACTAGATTTCTGAAATACACCTTGACGCAATGGAAATAGATGACAAACTAATGGAAGATATATGCTAAGTTCTATCTTAGGTTACTTTGCTCAGTGATAACTACAATAGGCAGGAGAAGCCAGAGAAAACTTCGCATACCTTAAGAGTACTGGATGTTCAGAGACAATAACCCAGGTTTGTTTGTTCTATGAAGTGGATTCACAGTGAGTTGACTGTATCTCTCCACAGCATCAATAGCTTCTCCCATTTTTAACCAACAAACTGTCAAAGAGAGGTCTAATAATGCATTCGAGAAACAATATAACCAGGATTACAGTGACACATATATTATGGTAGTACTTCAGTTATTAAAACCCCAGTCAAGTCCTTTAAACTACTTGGGAAATTAAAAGAGAAACTTAGACAATGATAATAATTACATAAAAGGGATTCAAAACATTACCCTAACTGTTCATTGGGATGAGTTAAACGATATTTCCAGCACTTCCATTAAGAAACTTTAATCAACAACATTTCCTTTCAACTAAGACTTCTCAGAACAATGAACAAAAGAAGCTCAATTTTTTTAAGTTAGAAGTGCTCAAGCTACAAACACTTGTGGCTCTTACCTAAACAAGTTTCTGAACCTTATCTTTTCTGAACAGTATTTCCGCTATGTGTACCACCAATTTCAAAGTTTTCGGTAAAAGGTAAAAAAAACATTAAAAAAGCGGGCGAAACGGAGACGGAGCAATGAACCAGAAGATTATACCTGAAAATTGTTTCATCAATTAAGGCTTAAGGGGTTCCTGGACTGTATCACTCTCCAACTGGAGTTCCCTCGTATCCTTTATGATCTGCTGGATGCCAGCGTTCTTTGTGATCTCAATTATCCGCTCAATGTGGGAACACCTAGGTGCCAGCTTGGGTTGTTTCGAAAGGATCCGATGAAAGTTTAAAGAGCTCTTCCTCCCTTGGCATGACATGAAACAATTAATAGAACAGACTTTATTATGTTTGAGTAATTCTAACACTTCAAATTTCAAGATGCGGCAAGAACTTCAAAAATAATCATGCAAGGTAGAAATATCGGGATGATCGACAAATGAGCTTACAAGTTTCAAAGGAGAGCGTTGACTTCTGAAAGAAATAGTAGAGTTATTTATTATAAGCAACGATAACCAAAAACAAAGATTCTACTGTAGACAAAAGGCATAGTCTGAAAGCCCTGTAGCACTGGCAACTTTCGTATATTTGATGTACTTTACGAAAAATATTTTCTGAAAATGCTTTACCTGGCTATACTGCAAGCCTTGTTCGGGCATGACGGAGGCTCACTTCTGTCTTCAGCTCCAAGTCGAGACCAGTTAAAGAAGAGAACAAAACCTCAAGATCATCGCATAATTGTTGAGCTAGTTTTAAATGTCCTCTGTAGGAGAAGTTGAGGAAACAAATAACAAATGAGTTATCCACATATACCCAATAGAAATAAATACTGAGAATGCAATAATATACCATGTAATGCACACTCATGCAGCAGTTGTAGCTTCACTAGCAGGATCCTTGATTCGAAACACACAAAAACGTCTTCTCTGCTATTTTAAGAGCAGAAAAGACCTGCACAAGTAAATGGAGGGGATTTCAGTGTATGAGAGATTGTTACCAATAAAGAGGACAGAAAGGGCAGAAACTGATCCAGGAACAAGAAACTCAGAGTTTTGTCGAGTGGATGGGGAAAACGAGAAGATTCTAGGTACAGAAACATAAGACTGCATTAAAAATGGATGGGGAAAAACTAGAAGATTCTAGGTACAGAAAGATAAGATTGCATTAAAAAAATAAATAAAAATTATAAGCGTGAATAATTCTTCTTTTCCAATTCAAGAGAAAAGATATAGTGATGCATGTCAATTACTTAACATTCCACAAAGCAAGAATTGGCACTGGGCATAGAATAGTTTTAGCAACTCTAAAGAGTTTTAGAAAACAAAACAGTACACTACAATTCTTTTGTTTTGTAGTCCTTAAGGCCTAACTTTTACCATGGACTTAGGAAGTAAAAGTGAACACGAATGAAGAATAAAACACAGAATTTATTGATGCGAAATCATGTTTTCCTCAAGATGATGTCGAAAATTCTCAAGAAACAAGATGGAAGTGAAAGTTAACATCAAAATTCACAGATACAGTAACTTTGTACATTCATATAGAAAATAAACGAATTCCCAGAGAACTAAGTACAAAGCCGGTGCACATAAAACAAACATAACAAACAAGTACATCGTTGTTAACCCAAGTATGATAATAACAGAAAAGCTACCTTGGAAAAGCATTGTTTAATTAATGAACAAAAATTATACAAAATGGAAGAAAACGAGAAGACATCACAATAGTTCATTACTAGTAGCAGTGGAATCCAACATAATTATAATTATAAACATATGAGGGCACGCCGGTTAAGTACTGAAGAACAAGATATTGAAAGAAAAAATATTAACGTAACATGCTGCAAAACTTAAATGTACTCAAAAAGTACACTACAATTCTTTTGTTTTGTAGTCCTTAAAATATACTTTCATCAGCAAAAGTTTGGTCTAGATAGAGAGGCATGCTCTGACCTGAGATGTTAAAGACACTGAAAAATTGGTCGAATAATTAGAGAGACGAACTAAGATTTGCAGGACCTACTGACCAGAAATATACCCCAACAAAGAGAGTTTTACAGGAACAATACGTAGAATGAATGCGCAAGGTTGAGAGGCTGCTCTTCCAGATATCATGACAAGTGACTGACCCCTACGTTGGACAACAAGAACAATAAGTAGGAGCTATATGTTTTACACAAAGTATTCTCACCGCTCAAATATTCAAGTTTGCCTTGTAGTGGAACTTAAGCAGCTTATTAAATGAATCAAGTCAGTTATTAAGAGAAAAAAAGAAAACCTACCTCGTAATGCTATCTTGAAATAGCAGGATTAATCCCAGAAGCACTTTAGTCAGTCGGCAGAAACAAAAATATACGGGATCCTGAGAGAAAGTACATGAATGCCAAGAAATAAGACTAGGAATACTGGCAATGCGTTTTAGATATGTAATGTCGAGTAACTTCATATCATTACAGATTCTCCCAGCAAAATGTCAATGAGTTGCGATATCAATTTGAGGTAGAAGCTGATGATATTATGCCTTGGCGGAACATATTTCGCTATGTTTAGGTGTTGATACAAACTTTAGGGGCAGGGTCAGTTTCCGGAAAAATAATTCAGATGCTCTATACTTTCCAGTTCCTACCAATTTAACTGTCAAGAGTTTATGGCATCTGCATCAATGAACCTAGTACTCAAGATAAATTTATCCTATAATTAAACAAAACATGGGGTGTAGATGTACTCCTACCATATCAGTCCACTGACCAATAAACAAAAAGAAAGAATTACCCCAAAGAGATCTGTCATATACATTGAGCTGTAACATGAACCCTGAGTATGAAACGCTGGTCGACTTCGCCTCACATGTTGCAGAGCTTCAGAAAAACTCACTCATTTTTTTAAACATCACATAAGCAACAATGACAGCCACACTGCATAGTAAAGGAAATTAAGGATCAGCTACAAACAATAACAACAAAAAATGAAAGGAACTACTGACCAGAAATATGCCCCGACAAAGAAAGTTTTACAGGAACAATGAATGTGCAAGGTTGAGAAGCTGTTCTACCAGATATCATGACAAGTGACAGACATCTTAGTTGGGCAACGGGAACAATAAGTAGGAGCTATATTTTTTCCACAAAGTACTCTCACCGCTCAAATATTCAAGTTTGCCTTTGATTGGTACTTAGGCAGCTTATTGAATGAATCAAGTCAGTTGTTAGGATAGCAGGAAAACCCTTGTTGGATGATTTTTTTATTTTTTTTTTTGAAAAAACACCTTCTAGATCGTCCAGCAAAGCAGTGAACCAAGACACCACCTCCATTTTATCTGGCATCTTGTATAAACGTGAAGGACTCGTGAAAGTCCTGAGATATAGTTGCATCTGCCCTATCGGGTACTGTTTCAACTCAGAGAACATCACAAATTAAATTTCACTTTTTTACTAGCAGTTTTTACACGAACATAGGTGGAATGGGACTTAATATGGAAACAATCGTTAACCCATCCACAAGAAAATCAAAAACCTCAGAAGAAGACATAATGATCACATAGTATCACGTGAATGCAGCCAATGTGGTACTGAAAGCGGAAATTGCGTGATTACAGTAAAACTCATGATCGTGACACCAAATTAAAAATCAAGCGGATGCATAAAACTGAGCTGCAAAACGAAGAATACGGGATACAACTAAAGATCAAGCTATGATGTGTCCTACCTTGAATACATTTTGTATGTAAAATCACTAGGACGGGGGGGAGAAAGGGAACTGGCGAGGGTCACCATATGTGTGATGTTCAAGCTTTTCAGAACACTAGTATTATTTGCAGCCCCTAGTGATCCTAAGTAAAGACCCTGAGAAAGTGAGATACAATGTGTATGAGACTGAAAATTCCAAAAAAATACAAAAAGACTTTTCTAAGCAGAGCATAACATCGTCTATTTAGGTTATAAAAGATAAAGAAAAAGAACACATTTTAACTCCTAAATCCAGGGGCATGAACCAAGCACCGTTTAAAATTCATGAACAAGAATCATACACAAAATACAAGTGAAACAGAATGAGAAGATATTACTATGAACATGAAAGAACATTAGAAGAAGCACTTTCCCCATCACGTACAATGCAGGGTAATCAATTAAAGAAAATCCGGACTTCCAGGAAAATAGTAAAAGCAGTGACAATTTTTTTAAAAAAAGACACTCAAGAATAAATCATTACTGCCCATAAACAACACAAACAATGAAAAATCACGCTTCAAATAAGGTAAATTACGACACTCCAAATCCCCAAAAACCCTAATCTTGATGATTTGATTACTGCAGTTAAATATAGTGAAACTCGATAATTGAACTCATACCGTGAACCTGAAGGAACAGGAAATCAGATCTCAACTTTCACGCAATGATTATCCTTCTGCGCAAGACAAAAGAGGGCATAAGTGAAAGAATTTAATTGAATTGTTATCAAGAATTTAATTGAATTGCTCGAATTTAATCAAGAATCAATTAACTGTCTTACCATTATCAAGATTCTTCACCGCAATTTCATCAGCACCTTTCAATTTGAAAATCCCCAAATTACCAACAAACCCGAAACCCTAGCTTTTTGCCAATTCCCCAAAAAACCCTAAATTACCCGTTTAATTATTTACAAATCCCAAAACCCGACCCTAATTTGTGCTTTTATCCCCAAAAAACCCTAAATTAAGAACCCTAATTCCCCAAAACCCTAAATTATCGATTTCACCAAATCCCCAAAACAATCGAATAATAAGAGTGAAAAAGGAAACAAGTAAAAAGAAAACAAGTTTTTTCTTTTTTTACTAAATATCGAAAAATAAGTGAATAAAAGAAAGAACAAGTAAAAATAGAGAGAGAGAGAGAGAGAAATACTTCGTACTCGCTAATATCCGTCGATATTATTATTATTATTATATATTATATATGAACCGTTCGTTGCTGCTTATTTATATATAAAATAAAATGCGGCCCGTGCAGGTTTGGGCTGGGTTGGCCCGGCCCGGCCCAGCTAATATTAAATTTTTTGTTTTGACCAATATCGGTCAATTATTAAAAGTTTGCCAAGGTTTTCATTGCATACTATAAAAATTAACTTAAAAGCTTGGCGTAGTTGTAAACAGAAAAAAAAAAAAAAAAAATATTGGTAAAGAAAGCCAAATACACACACACACCCATATATATAATAATAATGTTTTCTTTTTTTTTTTTTTGCATTGGCTCATTAATTTAATTGCACCCTTGCATTCATATCTAACCGATTTCTTCCACAAGCAAATGCTATGTCCAACTTATAAATGGAGTTAAAGAATGCGAAAAATTGTTCAAGTATGACCGATTGTTTGCCAAATATTTATATGCGGAAAATAAAAAAGTAAAAAAAAAAAAATGAACTTTTATAATAAGCAACAGGTCAGGTACCTTCAGGCTTATAACCATTTTCCATGATCAATTAGTTTATATATTTTTGAAGCCAAAGTGTAGCTATCTAATGAGAGAATCAGTTTACTATTTCCTTCACACTTTGGTAACAATCAGCCTAGACTCAATTTGGTAACCACTCTGACGGAGAAGAGACAAACTACAAAAAACTGCTGCACTTCTAAACCTCCTGTACTGATCTTCCCGTTCCAGCCGAGGTTCCTGCATGCAGTTGGAGAACATACGTGAAAGCATTGAGTTAACAGTGAAATCCAAAATAATTACGGGTATAAACACACGTCGCTTAAATAGTGAAGAACGAGACTTTGAAACAAAAAATACTAACGTGATATGATAAAAAGCTGCCAAACTTGGATGTACTCCAAAATTACACTACAATTCTCTTGGTTTTTAATCCCTAAAATATACTTTTATCGGTAACAATTTTGGTCCAGATAGAGGCATGCTCCGACCTCAAAAATGGTTAAAAGACAATCAAAAATTGGTATGAAAATTAGAGAGAGACACCCATCAAGGTTTGCACCTCTAACCTTCAGGGATGTCATTGTGATATGCAAACTTTAGGGGTGTTTTAGAAAGTTTAGGGTGGCACTAAATAAATACTCAAACATCACAGATAGTTTTTGTAATTTAAATAAAGATCGTGGAGTAACCACCTGCAATCAAAGCTTTTTCTTAGTTTTTTTCCACCATATATGGACTAAGAACATTTTATCATTCTTGCTTGTCAGCTCATGCAATTTTCTAATGTTACAGACTCAATGCTAAAGCTTCTAGGGGAGACCAAGTGATAAAGCAATTTCCAGAAATTTATCTTTTTGACTTCTCATATGATACATCAAATGCAAAATGGTCAAGTAGTAAATTCCAAAGCAAAAACCAGTGATGCTGATGAAAAAAAGGCATAAATAGATTCAACTATTTTGAGCAGTACATTGCCTGCATGTCTGCTGCTTCATACATTAGAAAACAGCCTTTCTTAGCCATGAAATGCCATCTCGTACTCTCGACATAAGATGGTGCATGCTGCCCAGGAATACCAAACAGCCAGGACATAACTTCGAGACCAAGACGTTGCATACAACTTGATTTTATAGCCAAATTACATATAAAAATATTTTAAAAAACCGTTCAGATACTACATACAGACTTAGCATATTTTTAGAGCCTCGGCAACATTTTGGTAATCTGATCGTTAAATCCCGAAAGTTGATGAAATAATTAGAAAGATTACAACAAACAAAATAAAAACCACAAAGAAATTAGTCGACAACAATGCAAAATCTTCATTAGCACAAAATGTTGCCGGTCTGCATACTAAAAACGTTCTAGATTGCATGTGAGTATACTGAGAAAATGGAACAAGAGAAACGTTCTCATGCAGCTAACCTTTGTTGCACCCCCGGCAGATTTAAGAGATACCATCTTGTCATCTTTCTTACTGAAAGCTCCACAGTCCTGATTCCTAGAACTATCACTGCACAAATATGAGCAATAACACCAAAAGTTGAAAGGCGAAAAGGGTATTATAATAAGCAAAATTTCGTGCACATATAAAAGAATAGAAATGCTTACTAAAATGAATGCAGTCTCAAGGATGCCTTATCCTCTTCTCGTTTTTGTTTAATTCTAGCTAGTTGTTCCACCTTTTCCAGAGAGGATTCCTGGAAAAGAAAGGCCAGAATGTCAGAACTTATATACAAAAAAGAATGTTAATCGTTAAAAATCATTCATACATACATCAAAAGAGTTTTTCCTTCCCCTGTTGTACTTCCTACTCTTCCTCTTCCCTGAAGAACCTTTGTTTGATTTCTCTTTCTCACAAGCTCTCAGAGGAGATACATTCAAGGATCCACTTGGAACTAGTGCCTGTGTGTCTCTTTCTAAATTTTGCAAACAAGCATGATCATGGCCAGGTACATCCTTATCATCTGCTCAGATGAAAATTTCATGTTAAAAACTATATGCATCTGAAATTCCGAAACTTAGTGACATACAAACCACCAAGACTAGTATCCAGTAATGAAAATACTGAAGAAATAACCTAAAGAGCGCCCAGAAAATTCATTCCAGAAAAACATAACACCACAAATGTGCATACCACAGATAACCTCCCACCGCCTTCCACAATTCACCACAAACATTTCTTCCTCTTTGCTTAATGGTTTGACTCAAAAACTTCACTCAGGCTAATATTTTACAAAACCATGTACGCCTAAGGAAAATAGGATATATGAAAACCCTGTAACTGTAGTGAGAAGCTCCAAGTCCCCAATTCTGATGGCAATTGATATGGACCAGATCCTGAATCTCCATATGAAATACTCTCAGATGCCTCAAATTGTTGTCCATGGATTTCTACTCCAATCAAACCCGGAATAAATATTTGCAGTATAAAAAAAGACTAACGAATAAGACTATCTTATCAAGGACATTCTTCCTGAAGGACCCATTAATCTTCAAGCCCACCCCGCCCCACCCTCCCAAAAGAAATATATGATTATCTTGCATTCAAATGGAAAAATATATTAGACGAGTTGCCCGCAGAGCCAACAAGGCCAAGATTTCATGGAAATGGGAAATAAAAGGAAAACTAGTGCTTTCCGTCACATTACACAAGGCATTCAGCGAGAAATCAATAATCACAGCTAACCAAACTATTAGGAGCATATTATGCATCTGGGAGTGCGGTAAACTTAAATGCCTCAAAGTCATTGAAAGAAGCAAAGAACAAGCACAAAAAACTGGTGCATCTTTAAATATCCCAGATATTCAAATTAAAGAAAGGGAAAAAACCAAAGGCCAGTGAAATAACTAAAAATGTTAAATAGACATCTATTAACGGGTACAAAATAACTTCAAATTTTCAGGTGCAAAATCAAATTTACTCCCCGAGTTATATAACCAAATATAACTCAAAACTAATAGGCAGTTGGATTGGAATGCGGCACACCCGTTATCAGTTCCCCCACACCCACCAACCCCCGGGGCCCTTTGACAATTGATAGTTAAACAGTTTTACTGGGGAAAAAAAGGTACAGCTAGACTTCTCATAAGATTTTTATATGCTTTAAATAAATTTCAATCATTATACCTCTCAAATCAGCAATTTCAAAGCAAAATCAAAATCTTAATATAGTTAGCGGTTTATAAGAGGGTTTTCGCATTTTAATAACAAGACAGTGGGTGTAATTAGTCCAAACATCCAGAAGTAGGGCCGTGATACACCATTTTATTCCTAGAAATCACATAAAATCAGTCCTTGCAGTCTGTATAACAACAAGGTGCTGGGAAAGTGTCCATCTTACAATACAGAAGCAGCATCACACATCACATACCAGACATGATACAACAAAATACCTGAGTGGCTATAGTTTTCATCAGAAGGACTAAAAGTCCTAAAGTTCCTTAATTGATGCAAATCCCAGAGTTTAAAACCATCTCGTGCTGCAGTCAGAAATTTGAAACACAATGATTCAGAACATGAAAATTTAATATCTCAGATTGCGCCTAATAGCTATGGAACGAAAACCTACATTTAGGAAGTAACAGTTCTCTGAAAATGATATGGCAATTACCACCCCAGTCTGCCCATCAAACCTTGCAACACTTGCCTGGAACAAAAAAAGAAGCTGAGGTTACTTGATGGTTCAAGAAAGAAAAAAAAAAATCACAAAGCCAAAATAAAGTAGAGGCACTTGACCTTTTACATCCCAAATGTTAAGAAGATCTCTGGATGTACCATTTAAAAGTATGAGACCATCAGGATGAAAGCCTTCCGATGCGTAACCATCCGAAGATCCTGAAGTGTCTTACACCTGCAAACCTTAACATCAACTATCAAGAGCGAGAAGCACCATAGCAGGGAAAACAACATTATTATTCAGCATACATTTGCATACAAGATAAAAACAGAGTTATGACCTGAGAAAGAAATAAACCAGAAGCAAGTTCATATAAGCAACATGTGTTGTCAAGAGAAGCCGTGATGAAGTAGCTATTGGATGTGTGGATTGTGGCTGCTTGAACCTGTTATATATCAACAAACATGAATCATGCCCCTTTTCGGCGCATTGAAATGTTTGATGTCGAGGTACTGGAGAGTCGTAATTGCTTTAAAACATTATCTATCGATTTATGGTATATGCTTCCCTCCTACATAATGAACGAAGCTCATACAGAACTAGATTTCTGAAATACACCTTGACGCAATGGAAATAGATGACAAACTAATGGAAGATATATGCTAAGTTCTATCTTAGGTTACTTTGCTCAGTGATAACTACAATAGGCAGGAGAAGCCAGAGAAAACTTCGCATACCTTAAGAGTATTGGATGTTCAGAGACAATATCCCAGGTTTGTGTGTTATATGAAGTGGATTCACAGTGAGTTGACTGTATCTCTCCACAGCATCAATAGGAGCCAAACTGAAGGTATCTGGTAGAATACAAATATATATGAAATATCATAAAAAAACCACAGACAATTCTTGAACTCAAAATGGATTTAAAGGGTCACCCCCGATTCATGGTGACGCAAAAGTACATCACTTTAGGCATTACCTGTTTCTTCTTTAACTTTGCCGTGAAAGAACAGTATTACAATCTGCAAGCTCAGAAATGATAGTACTTGAAATTCCAGGACGGATTCTCTTCCCGTCTGGGCCCATCTCCTCATCTTCCACACCTGCAAAAAAAATGGAAAGGAAAAAATATATTCATCTTGCAAATGCACCAGACTTCGAGTGAACTTAAATTTTCAAGATTCATAAACCTCTTTTTCCATTGCTTAAAGGAGTTGCATGGTCAGCAGATTGTACTGCCATTGACATGGTATCTGTCTCTCAGCTTGTGACAGTAACACCCGTGCCTCGTCCCGTTCCTTCTTCAGCCTTGCAATGACTCGGCAAGCTGTATCATGCTGCAAGGCGAAGAAATTCTAGTGACCATAGAACCAGCATACCGGACAATAAAAGAACAAAACTCCTCAACCATGTCGATAACTTGGTACATACCTGATACAAGGCGTGGCTGAGCTCTTGCTTGGCAATATAATTGTTGCTCCAATGCAAAATTCGATAGCATGAGACCACCCCATTCCCAGTTTAAGTATAGAATTTCATAGAAAACAGAAGCAACTTGAGATTTTATGGAATTTACCTCCCCAAATCTGATACGAAAACAGAGCTTACAGGGGAAAACAAAGACATGCAATAATATTTAAGATATTGGTTTTCTGGTAATAAATAGCACGAACACTCTTGATATGTTTCTCCAAAAGTTTCCTTGTTGCAAACTCGCAAGTCCTATGATCAACGCTCTTCCTCTAAGTAGAATATTAAGCTGTAGTGTTCACATTAGTAAAACAAAATCCTCTGGTAACTTGGGTAATTTCAACAAAATGGTCTATCATTCAACTGCGTTTCGAACAAAAGACAAGCATGGTAAGAAACTGAAACTTCCCTGTGTTAAATTGCAAACCTGTGCATCAAAGGTGAGGCAGAAAAAACTTCAGAAACTAGTTTTGAGATCTCCCACCTTTCATATACTTAACATTGAAACATGTTCGATAAGTTTTACAAAAAAATTTATTTTACTCCATACTTCCAGAATTGATATCCAACGGGGACAGTCAATTGCAATAGTTTTGCAATATGAATAGAGAAAGATAATAAGAGGCTAAGGAGAAGAGATAATCTTGTTCTCAAAAAAAGAAAGGAGAAGAGATAATTACAATCTAAAATATTCCAAGCATCCCAGGAATACTTGCTGCCTGCACTGGTCGGGGTTTCACTACCTGCAAAAAAACAACCACAATCAAGCTGCAAATAGCTTCTCCCCTTTTTAACCAACAAACTGTCAAAGAGAGGTCTAATAATGCATTCGAGAAACAATATAACCAGGATTCCAATGACACATATACTATGGTAATACTTCAATTATTAAAACCCTAGTCAAGTCCTTTAAACTACTTGGGAAATTAAAAGAGAAACTTAGACAATGATAACTATCATAGAAGGGATTCAAAACATTACCCTAACGGTTCATTGGGATGAGTTAAAAGATATTTCCAGCACTTTCATTAAGAAACTTAATCCACGAGATTTCCTTTCAACTAAGACTTCTCAGAACAATGAACAAAATAAGCTATATTTTTTTAAGTTAGAAGTGCTCAAGCTACAAACACTTGCGGCTCTTACCTAAACAAGTTTCTGAACCTTATCTTTTCTGAACAGTATTTCCGCTATGTGTACCACCAATTTCAACGTTTCCGTTAAAAGGTAAAAAAAAAAAAAAAACATTAAAAGCGGGTGAAGCGGAGACGAGGCAATGAAACAGAAGATTATACCTGAAAATTGTTTCATCAATTAAGGCTTAAGGCATTCCTGGACTGTATCACTCTCCAACTGGAGCTCCCTCGTATCCTTTAGGATCTGCTGGATACCAGCGTCCTGTTTCCTACAGTTCTTCGTGATCTCAATTATCCGCTCAATGTGGCAACACCTAGGTGCCAGCTTGGGTAGTTTCAAAAGGATCCCATGAAAGTTTTAAGAGTTCTTCCTCCCTTGGCATGACATGAAACAATTAATAGATCAGACTTTATTATGTTTGAGTAATTCTAACACTTCATATTTCAAGATGCGGCAAGAAACTTCAAAAATAATCATACAAGGTAGAAATATCGGGATGATCAACAAATGAGCTTACAAGTTTCAAAGGAGAGCGTTGACTTCTGAAAGAAATAGTAGAGTTATTGATTATAAGCAACGATAACCAAAAACAAAGATTCTACAAGGTAATTACTTCGGGCTTCCTGAAAAGAGGCGAGAAGAGTCCCTTGCACACGAGCTGCGATCAAAACCCAATGGAGGTGAGTACATTCCATCGGGAGCATCGAGGTCACTGTAAAAACCAATTAGCAAGAGTTACATAAGAACCTTACAAGTGTGGAAGACAAATAAAAATCGATATGAGAAGATAAAAACCCTTTTTCTGCATCGAAATAACCACCGTGGGTTAAAAGCATAATAGGTACACGTCAGATTTCATTTTCCTAACAGATTTACGCACGTTAGTCATGCTAACCATATCCGATCATATTTTTCAAATAACGGAAACTTTCATCTCGAATGTAAAGAACATGCAATGCTATAATTGGGACTGTGTGATTATTTAATTATCTTGTACAAAATATAATTACAGCATGCAATACCTTGAATCCTACAATTCCCTGAAGAGTAATATAATGTTGCAATAGGATCCTCCGCATCTCAAACATAAAGAAGGCAAGACCCATGTCATAAACCTCTTATCATGACAATAATCCACACAGTAACAAAAGAAAAAACAACAGAAATCGGCATTTTATGATCATGTCTTTAAGGCTAGAGAAAATTCAGATTAAAGATTCCAGATAATAAAGTATCTCACAAATTATTTTCTTTCGCTCTCACACGTTATTTCAACAGTTGAATAATTCAATAGACTACATTAATTTAAAACATTACACTGTATATCCATACATATTATGTTTTAAATAAGTACCTTAGAGAAGGAGAATTGGGGTTTTGACGGACAGAAGTTCTTTGCTCGTTTCAATTCTTCTTCAACTTTCAATTAGGGTTTGAGAATTGGGGGAAAAGTAATTTTCAATTAGGGTTTGAGAGAATTGGTTTGATGATTGTACGTAATTATTAGAGTAATCTGTAGGGTCTTTTACCGTTGGGATTGACGAAGCGAATCGACGTCGTTTGGCTTGTACGGAGCGCCGCGTAAAGGTCAATCTCCTTTACAATATATTGACCGACTGGAGAATTTAAATTAATATTGTAAATAATTGTTTTTAGCGTACCGATGACGCACGCCGACATCACAAATATATAGTCTAAAGCGCGTTTTCTTTTTTCTTTTTTCTTTTTTCTTTTTTCTTTTTTCTTTTTTTAATTTAAATATGTTTATATTTGTCAACTCGAATATATAAGAGTCATTTGTTTACCTTTTATTTGATCATGTATAATATAAATTAACATCTAATATACAAAGAAGTCTCATATCATCAGTTGTGACGTATTCTGATACTTCTAAAATTTCATGTTGCGGTGCTTGTATCATAAATAAAGCGTGTAGAGACCCATCACGTATTTTTAGAAAAAAGTTGCAATTCAGGTTTGTAAAATTATTGTCTTTGCTTCTTTTTTTTTTTTTTGTACCTGAATGAAAGTTTAGTCTCCTTTTCCATAATATGTAAATAAAATCATTTTTCATTAATATATTAACAATCTACTTTAAACATATTTCTTTTGCAATTTTTCAGCTCTTAATGTTTTGGGAGGTTGATTTCAATTTTAAAGCAGGTGAGTTTGAACCTAACATTCTTTCAAATACAAAATAAATTCACCATTTAGGCATTTACACAATACATAAAGGAAATTTCGAAGAATTGCTTATAGGATTAGAAACGCTTTCACACACACACACACACAAAAAAAAAAAAAAAAAAAAAAAAAAAGACTAACATTAAAGAAAAATGACAAAAAAAAGACTAAAATTGCAGACTAATAAGACCTTTACACTAACTCTACTAATTTGTTTCTTCGTATAATTAATAACTAATAACCAGTATTTATTCAAATTCGCTCAGACCTTTTTTGGCTTCCGAAACATACACCTAAGGTTACAACCTTTTTTAAACAAAACGAAAATATATCTCGAAACAACAATAAAGGTTTATACTATATAACATTTGGCAGAGTGAAGCATAGACCGACTAAATTCTTGATCCATGATTGTAATGCACTTAATAGTTCATGAGGCAATTAAACTGTACATTTACAAAAAAAAAAAAAAAGGAATAAAGAAAAAACTCAACAAGTCATATACCTGCATTAAATAACTACTAGTGACGATCTTAAAGAAACCGCTACTCTAATTATAATCTCCCAAAAAACAAATCTTTTGAGCTTCACCTAAAAACTCTTCATATTTTTTTATTTTTTTTTTTGCTTTGCCTTGTTCTGAATCTGATGAAAATTCCCACTTTTTTATGCATGCCAACATACTATTAGCTACTCAAATAGAGGGACCGTATTAATTAAAATGAGCGACCTTTTTACGCACGTACCATAACATGTCACTCGAATCTAATCATATTGACAAATGGGACAAGACTGCAATTTCTAAAGTTAACTTGTCAGCCTTAAACAAGCCAATTATCATGGCTTTTGTTTGCCACTAAGTGATTCGCGAGGAAAAGTTGTTATTTGTTTAATGACTCTAATCATAGTTAATTTGGCAAAGCTTTCCAGTTAATGAATCCTCATATTGGTCATTTATTTGTTGTTCATATTTTTTCTCTTAACAAACAAGTTAGAAAGTTTTCATAAATCATGAAGAGTATTTACAAGTTTAGAATGTTTTCAATAATCACATGGTCATTATTTATTTATTTTACTTTAAAGCTTTGATCGTGTGAATTTATTTTCTCAACCTTGGTTTTAGAGGTTAAGTGAGGATTCACTCTGTTGAAATACATTTTTAGGTTTCATGTTATTGTGGCCACAAATCTTTACGCTTTAAAAGTTGTAGCCGGAATTGTATAATTTCTTTTTGGTAATTAAATTGTATCATTTATATATCTAATATCATAGTTTTTGTGATGCCGTACGTACCAACATTGCAGTCACAACAAAACTTCTCTTTTTTTTTTTTTTTTTTTTTTTTTCTGTTTTATAATGATTTGGTTCGGAAACAACAAAACATGAAAATGAACTTGCGAGTGTTAGATGTTCTAGTTGAGACATTATCGGGGATGTGTGACACGTACTCCTTTAAGAACCGTGCTTATTATTAAAAAAGGGAATGATACATCCTTCAATGTTGATAACCCCTCCCCACATACAATATACCGGGATAGTTAAATGTAAACGTCTCAAGTTACATTTAGATACAAAAACATACAAAAGAAGGGTCGATATATTATACCTTTTCAGATTTCGATGAGTGCCTTGTAGTAATTCAACATCTATAAATGTTTTTAGATTAAACTTCATAGAGTGTAAATGTTATTATCCTTATTTTATACATTGAATCTTTAGTCATAAGAATCTCGAGGGCCAAGAAATTGACACATTCGAAGAGAAGTACAATTTTGGAACCATGACTGAAAATACCCTTCCTTTTCTTTTCTTTTTTCATTTATATTTCAAAAAATAAAATAATCTCTTCCATTGAACCATATTGTTCGTTTTTTTTTTTTTTTTTGTGATAATTGAACCATAATGTTTTATCTTACGTGTTGATTGTTGACTGTCGTTATCATTGCACGTTCTCTATGTATATTAAATTTTGTTTCATTGCCGCTAATTTAGTTTTATTTATCACAAATAATGTATAACAAAATACCATGCACGCTACCATGGGAAAGTTGGGCACATGCATTAATGTACCCCTAATCTTGTCTTAGTTAAATCTATGCATTATGTTTGAATTCTGTAATTGCAATTCTTTTATTATTTATATTATGCTTTTTAAATAATAAATATGTCGACACATTTTGAAAGTTTGAGTTTTCATGATTATAAGTCGTCCAAAAAAAAAAAAATCGTACCTGAATGTTGTTATAAAGAAACAGTGAAACATTTTGTTAGGGACCAGATTTGTGGATCCAGTTCTATTTCTTTTATATCCTTTTTCTTTTTGTCACGGAGAAAAAAACAAATTTAGATTAATAAAGAATAGGATAAATAAAATTATGTGGTCCTAATGCTGCCAAGACATAACCCAGCCATTATCACGTGAAGAACAGAAAAGCACGCCTGCTTATAGATCTGCACAGTTGAAAAGTTTATTAGGATTTAAATTCAATTGGTATACGTAACTCTCAAAATCAGATAAGCACAATTAAGAACCCATTGTAGCTTTTTAAGTATCTGATCTAACAAAAATATTGTTTTTTTTTTTTTTTGGTAACAGTACGTAGACCCCGCAACACACTTTATACATAACGCTAATATTACCACGATTTTTGTAAAATTTGTGTTACCAACGTCTACAATTACAAAATTTAATTCTCAAATCTTTGGCTCGGCATAAGCTTTCACTAATATAAATTAAGAATAAAAACCGCTTTGTATCAAGAGACTCACCTATTTTTGTAATCGAAAATTTAAACCATGATCCATTTAAAATCTCATATTACAAGCAGAATCATAACGATTATATTATTATTACGATAAATAATTATATTTACACCTTATACTTGGTATAATTACACAATCATTATTGTTTAAATAATTATCTATATAGAGAAACACTCTAGAGAGTGAATGATTGCGTATCCACACCTATATAGTTTGCAAAATGTTACACGAGACCCTCTATTTTTCATGTTTATATAGTCCAGGGTGCATAGAGTGATAATAATTCATTCGACAAAAATACGGTAATTAGATCAAATTTCGATGGTGTAGTTATATATATATATATATAATTATCTTTATTATTTTGTAATACTTTAGTGGGATGATGTATTGTAAAAACCACGAATTTCGGTGCTCTAATTTCGTTTTTGTCGTGGTGTAGTCTATTTAAAATATCTAAATCTATGGTCCCTATTTTCCGACTTTCCTTCCGTTATCACTTTATTTATTCGAACCAGACATAGTTATGAGAATATTTTACAAGCGGTATTAAATATTTAAAATTATACTGAAAACCCCTTTTCTCATTGCATGTTCTTCGAACTATAGTTTTTTCTTCATTTTGTCAAATGTACTACAAATATTAAATTTATTCGACTTATTTACGTACCTTTGTCTAATTCTGGGAAAAATAAGATTATTTTTTTTGTAAGGAAAAATAAGGTTTTTATAAACCCAGTTTCTTTTTAAACAGCAAAACAAGTACCTCGTCAAATTTGTTCGACGGTCGTTTACATAAAAATGTCGTAAGTACATTATTTATTGACACAAATTCAGCGATGCAATTGATTTCATAATCAATCGATCCGTCCCAAGTAACAATTTGCGTCAAAACAAATTTTAGTCACTAATTCTTGAGGAATATTATATTTATTTGTCGCCTTATCAATCAATTTATTTTTACGTCAATGAGACATTCATGTTGACAGCAAAGTTTAGACGTTTTCGATTTAGACCCAGCCAAAAAAATGAGTTATTCTAGTTAATTTTTAATCTCGTTGAACATTTTATTGCCACTTATAGTATTCACCATATTTCTTCCTAGCAGTTGATATTTGTGAATGCTATTATCATCCACTCAAAAGATACGAAATTACGAATAGTTGGTGTCTTTATTCGTTGAGGTTGAGGTAAATGCTAGGACTAAGAAAAAGAACCAACTTTTAGGACAAATAATAGCCACAAATAAAAAAGATACGAGTGGAAAATGAGTTTGTAGAAATGATAATACTTCCATTAGCAAAATGCCTTTTATGGGTAAAGCATACGATTAAATCTAAAAAATTTAAGTCCACAGTAAGAAGATATATATTCATGTAATAACTTATATGAGATGGAGTATTCACACCTATGTGGACGTTTCCAGACTAAACGGAAAAGAAAGTGAGCTCCCGATATAAGGAGGACTTACATTTGGTGACTCATCAGCTTAACGGTACATCATTATTTGTTCTAAAGAATAGTTGTAGTGCAAACGATATCTCAGGAATAATAGAAAACAAGCGGTGAACCCTAGTCTTATAAAAATATACACGTTACATGATTTGTTAAAGTGCACAATAACTCGAAATTGAAAGTAGTGAAAATTGAGATCACGGGAATGACAAGTTTTAAAAACATAAGAAAACAAGTTATAGCCAACATAAGAAAATATGGATCTGAATGTTATATTCTCAAACTTTAAACTAACAATTATGAAACTTTTGTGATTAGATAAAACTTAGAGACTGCAGTTGTAATATCTCAAACAAGAATTTCCGAAAGTAAGCTTCACAAAATTTTAGCTATAACTAAAGTTTACAAAATGAAAAAAAAAGAAAAAAGAAAACCCCTCAAGATTTTCACTTTCCAAAAGTAACAGTCCAAATTCCACCACACAAAAAAAATAAAAGATAAAGAAAAACACAGAATCATCACAAACGCCACTATAAGGGCCCCACACCTCGAAAAGAGAATCCAACGGTGAAGATCATTTACAGTCCCCACACAGTCATCTGGCCCCTCCACATCGTTTTCCCTCTCACAAGCTGCAGGATGTATATACATATACATACAATATATATATATCCTTTTTGATGGAACCCTCGGATTTCCCTCTCTCTCTCTCTCTCTCTCTCTCTCTCTCTCTCTCTCTCTATTTCCGTAATAATAATATAAATAAATAAACTGTTCCGAGAATCTTCAATCGCTTTCTCTTCGCTGTTCAATTTAATCTTCTCGAATTAGATTCTTGTCGAATTGTACACGGATTTTGACTGAAGAGGTTCGATTTAAGTTCGTTTTGGACAATTTTGGGACGGAATTGTCGTTAATTTTGTGAGTTGGAACAAAATTGGAGTTGAATTTGCTCTGTTTTGTTCAGCTTTCACAGGTATTATTATTTGTTGAACAAGTTTTCATTGTGTTGTGTTTAATTATGAAGCTGTTATCAAAGAACTTGTAATTAGTTATGGGACGATTAATGTTTGAGTGCAATTAGTGCTGCTGGTGTTGTGTTAACATGCTAATTGCAGATTTAACTTAGAAAACAATTTTCCTTTTCCTGTCCTGAGTTGATAAAATTTTGTTTTGTTTTTTCTCGACTTGAGTTAGTGTAAGTTTAACGAGTATAAAAAATAACACGGAGGGTTTTAGGTTTCATTATGTGTGTGTCTGGTCATGCAATCTTTATAAAAAGCTATCTTGTGTGTTTTTGTGCACTATTTGTATGGATTTCAGTTAATGAATTATGTTATTTTGTCTTAATTTCAGGGGTAACTGTCCTCACATGAGAGCGTGTTTGAATTTATCGGTTCAAGCTTCTAATAATTGGATCAAATTGCTGGCTACTCCGACATTGTCTGGTAAATTCTGAACAAAATGGGGATTTACTCCGGATCCGTGAGAGAGATGATGAATATGTTGTCAACCTCTGACCACGCTTCAGTGGTATCAATTACCTTATTTGTCACACTCTTGTGCGCTTGTATTGTGATTGGTCATCTATTAGAGGAGAATCGTTGGATGAATGAATCTATCACTGCCCTCATAATTGTAAGCATATGGTTTTGAGATGATTGCCCCATCTTTGATTTTCAGGGTGTGCGTGTGATATTTTTGTTTTCTCTTTTACCTTCTATAATTATTACTTTTCATAATGCCAGGGGGTAGGAACTGGAGTGGTAATTCTACTCATAAGTGGAGGAAAAAGTTCACATCTCTTAGTCTTCAGCGAAGACCTGTTCTTCTTTTATCTTCTTCCTCCAATCATTTTTAATGCCGGGTATGTGAAGTTTTTTCTTCAACATTTGCTCCTGATTTTTGCACATTTTATACAGTTTCACGTGCACAAGTGTCTCCATAGTTTTTAAACGGCTAAAAAACTTAGCTAAAACCACTACCGACATATATGTGCTTTGATTTTGGTTTTTAACCAATTTCGTTGACCAGTGTATGAGAACATTGCTTGTGAATTGTCAATTACTCAATCATGTATATCAGGTCTATGTACTTTATTTCACTGATGTATAAAGACTTTCAGTTCCATCCTTTTGTCTCAATCAATTTAACAGGTTCCAGGTTAAAAAGAAACAATTCTTTCGCAATTTCATCACTATAATGACATTTGGAGCCTTTGGTACCTTGATATCCTTCGTCGTTATATCATTAGGTATGGCCTTCTCCCTCATCTTTATTCAAATTGTGGACATCAATTGTTCTCACTGATTAAATATTTGTTCTTCTTAATCTTCGACTATTCTTTACAACTTTCCGGTTGAACCGAGCCGCTTCTCTGAAAAAGCGCAAATTATATCCTTTTGAGCTGATTTATTCAAAAATGTTTTTGCTCGACTTTCTCTTTGAGTATGTATGTGCATGTATTTATAATACCTAAGTAATCACTGTAAAACATGCAGTTTGTGATATTTAAAGCTCTTATGTACTGTATTTGCGTTTGTGGGGCTGGGATTTAAGCTGAAAGTTTGATTGAACTGTCGCGCTGACATTCTCCTCACACTGGAACATAAATCATATGCACAGAGAAGAGCTTTGAATATCATTGTCCTTGATTCAATCTACAATATGTTTCAATAGTTATTGGTGTCCATCCCTCATATACCAACAAATTTCTAACTCGTATACCTAAAGATTTCTAACATCTCAGTCTCTTCAACAACAATAACCTCTTCTTCTTCTTTGCTTGGGAGGAAGAAAACATGAGTAGCATTCTGGGTTTGCTTTGTGCTTATAATGCTTTCCTCATATGTAATTCCAAGTCTTGCAAGGAAACCAATGGAAGGGAAGAAAAAAAAAGAGATGTATATGCCCCAAAATCATTTGCAAAAAATCTGAATCGCTCTAAAATCTGACTGGTTTTGTCTGTAAGCTGTAAATAACTTCACAGTGACCTTTCTATATCCCCTGGCAGGTGCTATTGCCATTTTCCAGAAAATGGATGTTGGTCTTGCCATCGGAGATTATCTTGGTAAATTATTTATCTGTGTCTGTCTGTTGGTCAGTTTTCTACTGTTACATGATGCAGTATCACATTTTCTCCTCCCTTCTAAATTCTTTTGCTTGTTGCCAGCTATTGGAGCAATTTTCGCTGCAACAGATTCAGTTTGCACATTGCAGGTATATTTTTCAGTCTTTGGATGTTGAAACCCACAGCGAACTTTAATTCCGTTGTCTGATGCGATTTGCCTATTCCTGCAGGTGCTAAATCAGGATGAGACACCGTTACTGTACAGTCTCGTTTTTGGAGAAGGTGTTGTGAATGACGCCACGTCTGTGGTGCTTTTCAATGCTGTCCAAAACTTCGACTTGTCTAATATTAACACAAGAGTGGCTTTGGCGCTAGTGGGAAACTTCTTTTATTTGTTTATCACAAGCACTGTTTTGGGTGTTGCAGTAAGTCTCTACTCTCTCTCTCTCTCTCTCTCTCTCTCTCTCTCTTTTATGTGTTGGATAGGGTTGGGGTGGGGGGTTGGTTGAAGGTTATATGTGAGCATGAGCTTCTTCTAAATTGCTATAAATCACTTTATATTGAACATTTGTCTTCTGTTGCAGGCTGGATTGCTTAGCGCATATGTCATAAAGAAGCTTTATTTTGGAAGGTTGTCATTGCTACTGTCCATGCACATCTTATTTTTTGCCATATTGATTGCATAATGAAATAACAAGTCTGAGTATAGCATTGCTTGGTGTTTTTGAAGAAAAGTTAAATTGTTAACATCTGTGCTGATAATTTTGTGATCTATATGACTAACTATTTTATTTAATGCAGGCATTCCACTGATCGTGAGGTTGCCATAATGATGTTAATGGCTTATCTTTCATACATGTTGGCTGAAGTAAGTTTCTGATAACCTGTCTGGAGATTCGTTTGGTAGTCCCTTGTAGTGACTGATTATGTTTGTAGAGCATTGAGTTCTGGATGTAAACTTCGTCCCTAACCTTTGGTGTCTTGCAGTTATTCTATTTAAGTGGTATCCTCACTGTGTTCTTCTGTGGGATTGTGATGTCGCACTACACATGGCATAATGTAACCGAGAACTCAAGAATTACCACCAAGTATGGCATTACCTTGCAATTTAACGTCATTTTGAGCATTAGTGCTTATGATTCCTCCATTTACCTTTATTTGTTTCTGTCTCATTATTGATTAATGGTTTCAACCATAATGCAGGCATACATTTGCGACATTGTCATTTGTTGCTGAGATATTTATCTTTCTTTATGTTGGCATGGATGCTCTAGACATTGAGAAATGGCGGGTCGTAAGTGATAGGTATGGCTGTCGGTCACGTGTGACATAACACAGACCGTTATTACTCACCCCACACTTATCTGAGCTATGTACTTTAGTACGTTTATTATCATTTGTCTGGTGAGTAAGAAGCTTAACTTCTCTTTCCTTTTTCAGCCCAAAAACATCTGTTTCTGTTAGTGCAACTCTACTGGGATTGGTAATGGTTGGAAGAGCAGCTTTTGTTTTCCCTTTGTCATTTTTGACAAACTTGAAGAAGTCGCCATATGACAAAGTTGGTCTTAAGCAGCAAGTATGATCCCTAGGATCCCTCTTTTTTAAGTTTACAGAGCTTCTTTCACTTGGCATTATTAATAAATCTTGTCAATTGTAATTGCAGGTTACGATATGGTGGGCTGGTCTCATGCGAGGTGCTGTATCTATGGCCCTTGCTTACAATCAGGTAGAATTTTAATAAAGACGAGGAAATTTATACGATATTCTCACAATATTTTGTAAGGCGTTATGCATCTAGCGAGAAGAGTATATCACTCGTTACTTTTGCTAATGCAGTTTACTAGGGCAGGTCACACTCAGTTACGGGGGAATGCAATTATGATCACCAGTACTATTACTGTTGTGCTCTTCAGCACTGTGGTAAGACATCTTAGCCTCCTAAAATACTTGTAACTATTGGTGAGGGAATTTTACTGAGATCAGGTCCAAAGTAGACCTTGTGATCACAGCTCTTTATGTATTAAAACCTGCTGACTGTTCTTGTATGATGAATTTAAGCATAGGTTTTTGAACAGTTACAATTTTATAGCCATAACGTTTTAGAGGTTTAGTCTGAGTACGAATCACTTCTGTTGGTAGTTGATGTGTGGATTTGCCGGATGGTTGAAGAAAAGGATAGGGCTGTTTTTTATGCGAAAAGAAATTGTAGAATGGCAAAAATAATGACAAAAATACTTTGGGTTGGGTCAGGGTCGGGGTGGGGAGCGGGTACGTTCACAGTGCAACCCTACTCCCTCTACCCTTTAAATCATAATCTCAAACTTTTCTGAAGCTCCCACTTGGTGCAATCATTTTAGGCTTTTTATACTTTATTTTTTATTTTGTCATTCCATGTCTGCGCAGGTGTTTGGTTTGATGACTAAACCTCTAGTGAGATTCTTGATGCCTCCAGCAAAGAATTTACACACTATGATTTCTTCAGAGTCAATTACCCCTAAGTCCTTCATCGTCCCACTTCTTGGAGAAAGCCTGGATTCTGAAACGGATCTTTTTGCTGGAAACACGGCTGCAGAAAATCGCGGAAGTGTTGGAAATTTCATTCGTCCCAACAGTTTACGGATGCTATTGACAACTCCTACCCGCACTGTCCATTACTATTGGAGAAAATTCGACGATGCTTTCATGCGCCCGGTTTTTGGTGGACGTGGTTTTGTTCCATATGTACCGGGGTCACCGACTGAACGAAGTGTTCACAATTGGCAAGAAGAAGTCAAACATTAAGCGTGCACAATGTGGTGATATGGATTCAACACCAGTATGTATATCTTGGTGAGGACTCTACTGGAAGAGTCTGTTTCGGACCTTTGAAAGGTATTATACGACGACTTAGTTTATGTAGAAACACCGAGTGTGTAATTTTTGTGAGCGACACTATCATATAGGGCAAAGCCGCAAAAGTTTGTGCATATGGTTTTTCACCATTTTCATGTGAATGTATTATGTAGTTATATTACATCTGTGTGTAAGTTATATCTTTTCGCAATGCGGCATCTTGTGATTTATGCTTATAATTTTTTATATTTATTTCTTACTGTATTACAGGCTAATTGCAAATATTATTCCTACTGCTAAGTCGGGTATTTTTTCTCGTTGCCTCGTAGAATGATTTTATTATCTTGAATCTAGAATCTAAAAATATAGTTAGATCTCGGTGTCTGACTCATATTTATTAAATTACTATTGATTATACGTTTACGTGGGGCAGATGCAACATATGGATAATATGGAACTGGAATTGATACTATGAAGATATTCATTTGCTAGCTATACCACAACCAATCGGCTGGCTGGCTGTTGCCGTGTAAAACGGAAAAATTAATTCATAATCGACATCCAAGATTTAATGGTTTAAATTCATATCGTAGCCCGATTCGTAGCCCAATTTGTATAAAATAAGAATATTGGTTGTTAATCTAAAAGAAAATTGCAAATTAAATACTTGATTTCATTATCATGTTTCTGTGACCGCAATAAAAAAGATGGTGTTGTATTATACATGTAACATGAATTACCATTGTTACATACGTAAGATAATTGCATTTCCCTAAAACATAGGGCGTCAACTATTGATTAAATATCAAAAGGAAAAAGGAATCGGTCATTGAGATTTGGCATGCATGAGAAGAAAACGCACCTAAAATTTGGTCTTGCTACTTGTTTTAGTTCTGCCATTCACCAAACTTATTTGACTCTATTTACTGTACCACCAAAATAAATTTGTCCTGTTCTATTCGTTGGGTGAACTTAATGATTCTGATTTTTCCAGAAAAAATAAATAGAATATTAAAAAACAGCCCATTTTCTCTTTCTTTCGAAATAGAGACTTACCATGTATTCGGATGGCTAAGTTGAACAGAATAGCGCGTTACAAGTTACAACTGTCAGTGTATTAATGAATGATGTATCAATTCATTTAAGTTGTAATTTATAATATCTTTTACGAAATCCACTTAAAATTCACACAACATAAGGGTATTTAATTGTTTATACCAATGAAAATTTAGACGCCGATCATACAATTAGTTGAGATGAGTCCCGTATTTGAATTTTATGTTTCTGCTAAAGAGAATAACGACTTTTGCCCCTTAGAAGTAGGGGTGTTCATGGTTCGGTCCGAAACGGGTAACCGGACCGGACCGTGCTTAACGGTTTACCCAAACCGGACCGTTTCCAAATGGTCCGGTTAACGGTTCGCAAAAAAGTGCCTAACGGGTAAACTGGGTTTTAAAAACCCAAACCGTTAAGCTAACGGTTAAACCGTTAACCGTTAATTTTTTTATTTTTATTTTTTTTTTTGTAATTGTAAAAAACGTTAGTAGAGGGTTTAGGGTTTTAATTTAAACATTCGAATATTAATCTTTATCTTTGAACACGGGAATTATGCATTTGTATTGCTTTGAATATTTTGAGTTGGGGAGATGTAATGAAACTATTCCTTTTGTTTTTGATGATTTATTGATTATGCTTTAAGTTGTGTATGAATGTTATGGAATTATGTATTTATATTACTTTGAATATTTTGATTTGGAGAAGTAATGAAAATTTGAGTTGTGCATGAATATTATTTGATTGTTGAATATATTTTTTTTGAGATTTTATTGGATAATATTAATTTTTTTTTAAATAGGAAAAAATGTTAACGGGTTAGGCCAAAACCCGTTAACCGGACCGTTAACTAACGGTTAAATCGTTAACCGGACCGTTTCAAACGGTCCGGTTAACGGTTTGGATTTTTAGGCTTAACGGGTAAACTGGTTTTTAAAAAACCGGCCCGTTGGGCCAAAAACCCGGACCGTGAACAGCCCTACCTTAGAGTATGCTTGACAATTAATCGAGAAGAGTTTGATGAACTGTATGCACTAACCAGACGTGACAATAAGGCAGCTCTTTAAGAATTAAAACCTATCACTATAATTTTATCATATAATTTTAGATAACTACAAAATGAAATACACATCATATGTTATACTTGTGAGTTTTAATACTTATTAATAATGACTATAAGGTGTACATATATAACACTCCCAAACTTAAGAGAGTCTCATAATGATATTGTCTTTAAACCATTGAAGTTTCATGTGTTGTGGAGATTCATTTGGCAAGAGTTCTAATGTTCGATCTCTACTAAACGTAAGAAATTCTTGGTCCAGTTATTTTATTCAACCGTTGTATTGACGACCACGAGAAATGAGCAAGAATATTGATCCCGACTCTTCCAACTTAAAGGTTTAAATAAAATAAAAAGAAAGATATATGTATATAATTTATGCATTTATTATAATAAAAATATAAACTGAAAATTGAATTCATTAAATTGAATCGCCCACCCCTACACCTACCAACTAAAGCGATACAATCCATAAAATTCCAGTAAACAGACAACCTAATTTCGATAAAAGCAAAGAAAGAAACAGAGTCCAAACCCAACAAACAAACAACTTGTTTATAAAAGGAAAAAAGTGCCTAATTTTTATACAAAAGAAAACAAACTCTCTCTCTTTCTCTTAAATTAATTAGTATTTATATTTATACCCAACACACACACACACACACACACTCTTTGTACTCTCCGCCACCCTCTTCTCTCAGATCCATTCTCTCTCTAACAACAATGGCTTCATCTCTCTCTTTCTCCGCTCTTTCTTGCTCGCTTAAGCTAAATCAGGTTCATTCTTATTAACATCTCTAGTGGGTTCTTTTTCTTTAATAATAATTCTTATGCATTGTGTAAAAAGATCCGTCGTTAATATCAAGAATCCAAGATTTTGGTTTTCTTTTTTTGTTTAAAGATACGATCTTTTTTGGTGGGTTTTGTTTCTTGGTCTCTGATCTTTAGTGGGTCATCTTTTTTTTTTGGAAGAACAGGTAATTTTGGATGGTTCTTGAATTACTATGCTTATTCTGATTATTTAAATGTTTGATTGTTAACTGGTGATAGGATTTTCAAGTGTTGGTTAAATCTCTGTGATCTGTTTTTGGTTCATTGTTCTCTTGATCTACTGATCACTGGGTATTAAATTTAGTTGTATATTGTTTTCTCAAAAGAAAAGCCTGAACGCTTTTTGGAATCATTATTATTTTCAGTTTCTGTGTTGGTATGAATTTTCTTTTTTATGCTTTTGGATCCCTTTATGCATGATTTAATAGTATTATCTCTAATTCCATGTAGTTTTATGCACGTGCTAATTTGTATATGATGATTTGGTTTGGATTATAGGGTTTATTGTGTATTGTACTTTTCCTTTTTGTATTAACTTGAAATTCATACTGAGTGGTTAATTTCTTAAAGAAAATTTTAATGAACTTTGGTATTTAAAAAATAACCAAATTAGGTTCACTGTCCTTCAATTTGGTTATCATTGATTAAACTTATCATAGTTTGTCTGATTTGACAAAAAATGTGTATTAGTATAGCATTTCTTTGTGCTTGCTGTAATGGTTTTAGTGATGCTATGCATCTTTTCTATATCAGGTTTCGAATTTGAGGAAGCCGTCACTTACATTCACAGGGAAGGGCTTCTCTCAAAGGTTGCCGGCTCTCCGTTTCCGAGTTGCCTGTGCAGTATGTTTCTTTAAACCTCATCTGCCATTTTTCTCTTCTTTTTTGTGTAATTTAGCTTTTGGTTTATTCTTTATTGACGGTTGTACTGGAGCTTTCGGTCCGTTCCAACCAGGATTTACTGCTCAATGGTTGCACAATTTTTGTCTAGTAAAGGAAGATTCAGTGTTTGTACTTCAGTTCAAATGTTTTTGTTGCAAAATGTTCAAACCTTCATGGGAGTTGATTAACAATTTGTTGAGTTTCCACATGTTATGAGTTAAATCTTACTAGTGATATTAAACGTTGCTGTCTCCTTAATTACTCTTACATGAACACATACAATATATTAGCTGCTTTGTACTTTACAGAGTAAATTATGTCTCTTAACAATTTTTTATGGTTCCTTTGAATAGGCCAAACCAGAGACAGTGACCAAAGTGTGTGAAATTGTGAGAAAGCAACTGGCTCTTCCCGCTGACCGTGATGTTTCTGGAGCGTCAACCTTTGCATTACTCGGTGCTGATTCTCTTGACACGGTAATGCCTTTTCTATTAACTTTAATGCATTGGCATTTCAAGTTTTGATAGTTAATTTAGTTTTAATAAAATACAATTCGGTAACAAATTACAAATAAAAGGTCAGGTAGCAACTACTGGAGTTTGGAAATTAGATACTGCTCTACACTCTGTATTATCCCTCACTTAGATTTGTGGAAATGAAGATATCAATTTTATTAGTGTAATATCTTGTATATAGGATAGTTAGATAACTCTTGGTGGTACTTCAAAACATACCTTAGTTTTTAGTTTCTTAACTTGGGAACTCAAACTAATGTTACTAATTTTAGGGATAATTCCATCTATGATTCATGACATTTGGTTTTCTTACAAAAAACATCCCTTAAGGTTTGAATAATTCTTGAGAGTCCTTTGAAAAGTTTAGAGACGTGAAAAAATGGGATCCTACTTTTACCAATTCATTCCATAGTGCAATGCATGTTTTCACCATGATGTCTGACCAATACCTTGTCTTGTCGCTCCCAGGTTGAGATCGTGATGGGACTCGAGGAGGAGTTTGGGATCAGCGTGGAGGAGGAAAATGCGCAGAGCATCTCTACCGTCCAAGACGCAGCCGATCTCATCGAGGAACTCTTGGAAAAGAAGTGATAAATTTGGGGTTGAAAATTTTAGTGCCATTAATTTCCTTGAAAGAAGAGTGCTTTTAGCTAAATAGCTATGTTTGCCTGGTAGAAGAATGGTCGAAGGAAGTACTTTGCTATTTATGAACCTTATCTAGATTTGCTTGTTTTATTTAATTGGAGGATCTAGCTTGTGTTGGTTTTTGGTTTTGTGTTCGACATTAAGCGATTTATATCGGAAGATACAACAAAATTAAATATATTTTTGGCTTTAATCTTATGGAATACCATATGTTGTTTTCTGGGTGCATGTTTTATGTGCTTGGGAATCTCTGAGGATCTTTATTCCATCAGATTGTTGGGCACTTGCATAGTTTAAAGAAATTTTTGTGGGAGAATTATGACTACACCACTTTGATATAGACTTTACTCATACATTATAAATTAATTTTGACGCATTATATATTAAATTTAAGTGTATTATAGATTTTTTTTTATTAATGCATAATAATTATATTAATATTCAAATATATAGGTGTATTTATCATTTTCCAAAAATTCATGTCTCAGGATTCGGACCTTTATTTTTATATCTTTCTCCATGCAACATGGCATGTTTGTTGTGAATTGCTGATAATAATGTAATTTTAAATTTGATCTTTTATATATAATTCTAAAAGGTCTCAGGAATTAATTTTATGTTTATAGTTGAAACAGGTAGTGGCATATTCATATTCAAGACAATTTGTTCCTCCCCATTTCATCGTCGAGGACATGCAGATTCACATAAAACGTAGAATATTAGCAAATACTTGCCCACTTTGAGGAAATAGAAATCAAGCAAAAAGTTTCTTCACTTTTTTTTGTTTAAGTCTTCAGTACTGCAAAGATCAGTTAAATAGTCTAGTTGCAATTAGTGTTTCCTGGGTGCTAAGGACTTCATTTTAATCGTTTGAACAATTAAATTGGTTTATTTATAGAACATTATATGAAACTAGGAAAATAACTATGTCAAACGAAATCATCAACTAAATCGACTGCCAGTAGAATTGCCAAGCAAATCAAAGGGTTTCAACTAATTACATAAATTATGTGTTACGCAGGTGATAATTATTAAAATTATTATACTACAATCAGACATCTCCTAGTGCAATGTACAGTCATCTGACACAATCATGTCAGGTTTGAAGTAGCATTGTTTAAATCTAAAATATGGGTCACTGATCCTTTTCATGTGCAACTTTAGATTAATAATAGCTTCCAGCTACTTTAACCAAAGTAGCGACAAAATTTTCTGAACTGGAAAGTTTAAAACACTTTCTTCCCTCCTGGCTTTAACTTTGTAATCAATTTCAAAATAATATTTTCCTCAAAAGAAAATGTGAATATGATTCAACAGTACAAGCTACAGGTGAAGTTTCAAAATTAGATTACCTGATTTATGTACTAAGGCAGAGAGAAAATTATATATATCATCATTACAAACACCAAAAAGCAGCAAACTGCTTCAACTCTAAAGCAAAATAATGCATAACATCAATGAAATATTCAGGACAAAAGTAACTCATATTGTGAAAACCACCCCTACCAAATAAGCCACGATGAAACATGAAAGAACTTCAACTTTGATCCCTTTTACCAAAATTTTAGACACTGCTGATGATTCTTGTAATAAGCCAAATGGTGCAACCGCAGTATCCGGACCAAAGGAGCTCGTTGTATCCGGGTTTGGGCTGCGACTTGATGGAATTGTTGGCATTGATGATCCGGTTGAACCACCCGGAGAAGGTAACAGAGGAGCAATATCTGGTGATAATTCAGTGTATGGAGAGAAAGGAAAGTTTGGCAGCGACGAAGGTGCTGCTGAAATTGCTGGTGGTTCTAAGTTTAGCTGATAAGAAGGGAGTGACAGTGTAGATGAGGCCATGAAGATTATATTGGTGATGGCTGCTATGAGAAAGTGAAAATAAGCCATATTCTAATGATTGTGAAATGAGATGAGTAATTTGTGGGGATTGGGGTTGCTTTTTGTGAATGTTTGCTATGATTGAGGAAAGATAAAGGTCCAGATCAATGTGGGATGAAGTGCCACAAGGGTTTCAGGTTATTGGACAATAATGATGTGTATATAGTATTTACAAGTGGTGGACATGTGAGAAAGAGGTTAAGGTTGTTTGTTAGTGAATTTATTTCAATTATTTTACCTAAATTTCTAACTTTTTGTGATGTAAGATTCCTACTAGCACATGATGCAGTTGTCACCATTCTGATAATATGCCTAGTTTGAGGACAATTAGATTATATAGTTCCAATATTAATCTTAAAAGCAAAGAAATTAAGTTACACAGCCAGGCCTTGAAAGAAACACTAAGCTCTATGCGACAATGAAATATGGATTATATATATATTGGAACAGCACATGAATGTGTTCATAATATAAGGTTACAAAAAATTGACGACAGAACAAGATATGCTATTGAATACGATGGCACCTTCGGGTTTTTGATCCCGTTCTCTCCTCCAACAAGATATGGCATCTAAAATCAGTCCGAATATCTGGTATCAAAGATACACTAATTTCTGGAACCCATGCTAGTGTGGTATCCTCTGCAACTCCAATGCTACTCGAGTTGAGGCATCAGCTATACTCTGTATGCTTGAACCTCTAAGACAGGACACCATTGCTTCGATCTTTAATAACTCCGACATAGAAATAGACAGTATCATCGCATGTAACAAATATTGTCGACATGAAAATCCAAGTGCATGCAGAATTCGCTCAACTACCAATTGGGGAATACCATGGCTTCCCACTTCAAGGAACACGGAGACCTTGGAAAGATTCATAAGAAAATTCATGGTAGATTCTCTTGGAGCTGCCTTGAACAACAAAATCAAACATTCTGAAGCCAAATCTGCAATATTTACAGCAGATAACTTGCTCACTTCCAGCAAAACACCAACATTACCAGCAAAGTCTGATATGTCTTTTATGCACTGCTGCAGGTCATTAGCACTTTCACTAGAATTCTCATATAAGAGTTTGGGTTCCTTTGAATAGACAAAGCCTTTCCTTGAGCTTACGGAACGTAAAAGAAATGCCCTACACAGACCGAGTGTTGGCTCCATGAAATCATCCATCTCCTTGGCATATACGAACTCTACAAGGTTTCCGATCTTTCTCACTACTTTCAATTGGGAGAGAATTTTGGTGTCTAGTTCTGGAGCAGATGCCAGAGCCAGACAGAGCATGACGTTGCTTACATTTATAGTTGAAAAATCACCAAGCAGAGATTCAAAACACTGTGAGACAGCTTTCATGTGAAGAATGTCTGAGATTTTGATGTAGTTGGATTCGATAAACATCACAAGTAGCTTCTGAGCGTACATAGGAATGGGATCCTCATCCTCAATTAGAGATGGGTAGAGAGGCAGGAAATATTTATTAGATATGGATTTCAAATCTTCTGGCCTTTGTTCATCATCCGATCCTTCACTCATAAACAGGACCATCACATCAAAGAAGATCTTCAAGCATAAAAATCGGGCATCTCCATCTTTATTTCCTTTGTATAGAGCAGTCAGGCTCGGAAGAATCTCACGGATGAAGATGATGGGGTTATTATCCATTGCAGTTGGCTCCTCCGTGACTGATTCCAAAACTCGCAAAAGAGTTATCTGAAAGTCATCCCTGCCCTGAAATTCAATATTACGGGTGATTATTGTGAGAGATATTTCCTAGTTTCATGTTAAACAATTTACAAAAAAGTCAATAAACCCAAATCCTTGAAGAACGCAAAGAGAATTTCTGGTGTGCCATGCTTAAGTTATGTGCATAAAGAGATTCAGACGAACCTCGTCAAGGTCAATGTAATAATAATCACTACAAATTGCTGAAAATGTTTCTGGAAAAATGGAAATACTATATTAGATACTGCGGAGGTGAGGTTCTGATGCAGTCAAAGATGGAATGATCTCATGACCATATTAATTGATATTGTGAGAATTTTAGTTCATATCTGTTCTTCTGATGATCAGCATCCTACTCATTGTGTAAACAATGATGTCAAGCATGTTATGCCAAATGGACAGAAGTGCTTCAATATGGCTTCTGAAAAGTTGATAAGCAGAATACAAACAACAGAAAAGTAGACATCATTTTTCAGTATTTACCTGGAATGGCAGTTCTGTCAGCTTAAGTAGACTTGCCACCTGTTGAAGAACTTGTGGAGTGACCACAGAATGCTTGAATGAGGAACTCCCTAAAAGATGGAGAACCACAGGAAAAAAATGTATGCTGTTTTTCGGGTAATTTCGACTACCAGCAATCAGCCCATGACGTCTTCCTCCCATAAGTTGCTGAATATCACCTGTTATAGTTTCAAGCAAACCTGGTAAAGTTGACACCACGGCACGCACAAACGCACCCAGACAATGCTGCACATATTTATCTTTCTCTTTAGCTAGCCTATCCACAGCTGATAGCAATCTTGCATTGCAAAAAAAATGTGGCAGCCATCTCTTTCCATTTTTGCAAAGTAGAGCCACAAACAGAATTGCCTTTCCCCTCAGAACTTCAATTCCCTGCTCAATTAGAGACACAAGATTCGAGACAAGATTCTTATCTTCCATCAAGGGAAGAAGTTGACGGCCAATGTTAGCCATAGTATGGCTTCCTAGAAGTGCCATGTTTAGAAGGTTCAAGCAAATTTGCTGCTCCCGTTGATTGCCCTTAAAAAGACTAGAGGCAATGTCCTTGAGTGGAAGTTTCTCAATAACATGCTGAATGCTTGGAGTACTAAAACGAACAAGACGAACCAAGCATGATCCCGCTGTGAACCTCATGCTTTCTTGTTTCCCAGAAGCCCTAAATATATAACAGAGGTTGGTAATTACGTCTTGGCTGATGAAACGAGTGGCCCAATAACCTCCATGACTGGAAATGTTCTCGACTGTTCTTAAGGCATACAGCTGGGTTAGATCATCCTCTCCTTTCCGCAGTGCAGATGAGATCAAAGAGATCAGTGAATTTGGAACCTACCAATATATTTTGTAATTGAATTCAAAGTCATAATGAGATAACAAGCAACGAAACCAAAACTAAAGATGGATTCAGATTATAAAAAATATACTGCTATATATATATATATATATATATATATATATATATATATATATATATTACGTAAGTTTCAACACATATAAGTAGAAGAAAGTGTCTATCTCTTGAAAATAAGTTAATATTTTGATGAAACTCAGTAATGTGAGACGGGTCTCACGTATGTGCTTCAAAAGTGATGGCAATACTAAAAGAAGCTAACCTGCCAGCTAGAAGAGGGTCGATTATCTTTAGATGGAGATTCTTGAGGAATATTATCCTTGGCAGGATCACTTAGAGTGGATATGTAGAAGAGCAACTCACCCAATGCAGCCATGGAAAACCTTCTCACTTTTTCCTGCCTGTCCCTGAGACCATCAGTTAGAGCCCCCAAAATTCCAGAATTTGCCAAATCATCTCCAATAAACGTAGAATGGCGTATCAACAGGCCTATGAGTGATGAGAGTTGGACACGCAAAGCCAAAGCCTTAGACTGCCTTAGCATTTTGACTATAACTAGCATTATTGTCCCATTAGTCAAAATATTGGCAGCATCAGCATTAGTGCTCAGCATCTCAAGGTACCTAATCACGTTTTGCTTCTCACCAGTAACATTTCCATTCAAGATGCTTAAGATTTTGCTACAAATGACATCAAATTTCTCCTTGGACATTTTTGTGAATTCAGATGGGGAACATGCCTGAAATGGAAGCGAGGGAATTGCATCTAATCCTTTATCAAATTTTCTGCTAGGCATTACTGGTCTAACTGAGAGATCGGACGGATGCCATAGCACCTCTGAAAGATCTGTAGCTGATTTTATCGCATCAAAGTCAAGCGCACGCCCAGAAACATCTTTAGTCCTTGGAGTCTTTCCTTGAGGACTGGCACTGGGTGGTGTAGCTGCTGCTGGGCTTACTTCCACATGCTCCAGAGATGATTCGTCTTCTTGCGTTTTTGAGTCCTCCAATAAAGGTGTGTTCACCACATTGGATGTGTCTGACTGCCCTTTACTGCCTTCTGTCTCTTCTAGCCTTCCTTCTTTCGTGATGGGAGTCGATAAATTATCTTCAATTGTGGAGGATGCATCATCAGACCCATCATTTCCATCATGCCCCTCATCTTCAGCGTCCTCGTTAAAATCCAGTTCCATGTCATTGTTTTCAATCTTCACTTCGGCATCATTTTTAGTGTTGTTAGGTAACGGTCTCCGGTAATTCTCTTTTTCATTTTCTCTCTGCAAGTTTGATTTTGCAATTCTTGAAAGCCGCAGGAGATTTACACCTCTTGTATTATTTGAAGCATCTTTCTGCTTGCGATCCGGTATTCTGCCTGAGGTTTTTGCTTGAGTTTTCCGGCCACTGGTTACACCTTTGTTTGGTGTTTCTTCAGCTTTCAACCCAAGATTCAAATTATCGTCATGTTTACCAGACCCTCTTGAATCTTTTCCAAAAGCTTTTGCCGGAGTTTTGTTCCGAAGAGGTTTATCTCCATTGCGCTCAGTGAGACGTGGTTCAGCAGCCAGCTCAATCATGTTAGTAAAAGCAGGCTGAGGAGGTAACGTCAATGGAGCAAATTTTGTTCTCCAAAAGGAATGACTACAAAGTTCAGGCCACTGTATTCGTTCAGCTGGATCTTTGATCAAGAGAGAATTTATCAAATTGACAAATGGAAGAGTGGGGGATCCAGGAAGAGCTGGAGTTTCATCTGAAAGGATTGAATTTGCCAACTGGGTAAACTCCTTCTCTACAAATGGAGGCCTGCCAGTGTAGCACTCATATAGCACACAACCAAGAGCCCAGAAATCAGAAGCGTATGAATGAACTCCTCCATCTTGGAACAGTTCAGGGGCCATGTAACATGGGGTTCCACGTTTTGCTTGAGGTAACTAGGCATGCAAGTGAAAACAAAGATGTTACAATTTAAAGGATAAACGACAAACACATATATACATGCATACCAACTTGCACGTATAGCTAGACCGTCAATCATATTCCTGATGAGTAGAATAGTACTAAATCTGAACTAACCTGGGAAGAAGGCGTCATAGATATATCACTCAGTTTTCTTGATAGTCCAAAGTCACATAGCTGGGATAAAAAACATCAAGGAAAGCTCCTTGTCAGGATCTGCCAAAACAATTAAAATGAAATGTAGGGGAGTCAAACAAAATACCTTTGTCCGTCCATTTTCATCCAGTAGGATGTTTGATGGTTTTAAGTCACTGTAAATAATTCCTTTTGAGTGCAAGTACCTGATGTATTAATCCTTTAGTGTAAGAAAATAATCATATCAATGACAACAATAAAGCAGAAAAATATTAAGGAGAAACTGTAATTCTTACTGCAGAGCTCTAACGAGGTCATGAGCTAAATCATATACAGAATCTTCTGGAAGCCTACCATCCTGCAAGGTCAATTATTATGCTCATGTAAGAGTAGGAAAGTACAGAAAAGAATAACACCTAAACCATAACATGCAACCTCAGCCAAAAACTGAGTTCCACATCCGACCAAGTTCCAAGCGAACCAAATTTTGTTGGTTGAGCTTGGCTTGAGTTCAAGTACCCATTTAGTAAACTAAAATTTGGTAAGCTAATAAACCATGGTGAATTACAAATAATTGTCTGTGTTCCAAAGAAATAAAACATTTAGGGGGTAACAGAAGATAACAAGCCAAGTTGAAGAGGTATTGAAATTTATGTATATGTATAAATATAATATACACACACAAATATGAAGTCCACGTTTAGGTTCACAGTATAACAACCATTATGAACCTTAATGCATTCAAACAAACAGAACCACCACGATTACTCAACAGCCAATCACCTGTTGTAGTAAGGTCATTAGATCTCCTCCGACACAGTACTCCAAAACCAGCCACAAATGAGCTGTAGTTTCGTACCTAGAACAGTTACAAAGAAAAGAAGAGTAGCAATAAAACTTTTCAATTCCTAATTAGGCATCAACAAATTCTAGCTTTAGAATAATTAATGAAATTTGCTGTAGCAACTGAAAGAAGAAAATCTATACTGCACCAGTAAATTTACCATGAATAAAACTTCAGCACATTAGAGTGATCCAAAGTGTGAAGAATTCTCACCTGTAGCCAACAAAAAAACAAGAGACTGGATTAATCTAAAGTTGGATATAGAGCTTAAACAAGGGTACAGCATGGACATGTTGTATGAAAGTATCTTGATGTCAATGCTGAAGAAATTAATAGTTCAAAACTTTTGAATGCATTCTCTTCTTTAGGTTCTGAGATGCTTCACTAATTAAGCAGCATTAGGCTCAGAAACTTGAAAAACGGACAATTCAAACTTGTGTTCATATAAGGAACGGATGGACAAGCTCCATTTCAAAAAATAAATCCAGGCATATCCTAAAGTTACGGGAACCCAATAAATTCACGCACACCCTGCATTTGCAATTCTTCATGTACCAACGGAGAAGTACTCTGTGACCCTTTTAGGACAGATATTGGAGGGGAGATTAATATGTTTATCAATGTCAAATGTATTGTGAATAACATCAATTGATGCTTGATATCCACAGCCATAAAACAAACTGTATAACATATTGAGCGTATTCCTGAGTCTATTATAGAAATAAGAACTAATGTATTAGCTAATAATAATCAAACTGTAGCAGAGCATTTATCGCACAGCATACGAGATTAATGTTTTTCACCACTGCATTTTCATGTTTTCCTATATACGAGAATTTCAGAAAAAATAAAAAAAAACAAACTCGAGTTAATCTAACACGACTGAGAGATCGGAAACTTATAACACAAACCTGATCTAATCGGACTCAAACAAGTCAGTGCAATCTCTTTAGAATCGGGATCCCGAATATGCCCAGGCAAGACTGGACTGATATTTCCCAAATCAAAAACGACTTAGCTCAATTTCTAATTTCTAATTTCAAAATTTAGAAGTTAATTTACTAGGTAAACTAGCAGCAGGTCTCAAACATTAACTATTGAATCCCTAATCTAGTGAGATCGAGTTCTACTGTATCAACTAAACACATTAGACAGTAAAAAATAGCTCGATAAAGCGCTAATAATAGCATCATGAATCAGTTCCATAATAAATTGAAGAAACAATTGATGCTCACTTCTTGAAGAACCTTGCTCCTGTGCGATTTCTCGACGCTCTTAATCGCGTAATATTCAATAGTCTTCTTCTTCCTTCCTTTGTATACGGTCTGAAAAAATCACCCAATTTTCAAATAAATCGTGAACAAAATGTTGAAAAAATTGAACAGTGCTCGAGTAAATTGTAGAATGAGGCTTACCGAGTATTTTCCACGGCCGATTGCTTCGTAGATGTGATAGTGATTCATGCTGATTTAACGATAATCTGAAGCAAATCGATCTATTTCGTCTGTGCGTGTATGTGAGAGAGAGAGAGAGAGAGAAGAGAGAGAAGAGAGAGGAGAGAGAGAGAGGGTTACAGATAGAGTGTAAGCGGGAAGTGGAAGAGAAAAAGGGCTTAATTGAATTTCAAATTTTGAGAAAATTGGGACCTTCTGTAGCCAAACAGTACCTTATTCTTTTTTTATTTCTTTTTTCCATTTTATGTTGTTTCAATTTTTTGTAACGGTAAAATAAAAAGAACACGGTCTTTCAAAAAAAGAAGACTTATAGTCTTTTACAATGAAAAATTTGATGTAATTGCACTAGAGGTATGTCGGTTTATCTAAATCAGGTAGTAGGACAATAGTTTTTTATGATCGTATTATTCTACTTGATCCAACTAACTAAATTTCTAATCCAGAACAAAATCTCAAGAATCACAATTCTAAATTCTGATTATGGGTGTGTACTATATTGATGAAGTTTAAGATTCGAGTGCCTCGAGTGTTCTGGTTAAGAAAATATTTTATCTTGCTACATGGGCTTATTGGGCTTTGGGTTTTTTTTGGGGGGGTTAAAAATATAGGCTTTATCTTCTAGTCGTGTTACTTCCATAATGTTTCTATTGCTAAATGTTTATTTTCTTTTAGAAAAATATTTCCAAAAGTATAATAGAGATAGCCGTTGAAATAAATTTTTCAAAAATGTTTATAAATTTTGTTTTTTTTTTTTAGTGAAACTTATTGATCATGTATTCTAACATGGTAAAATAGTCTTAATAAAGAACAACAAAATTAAAAATGCGTGTTAGAACAGTAGAAATATCGATACAAAACAGGTCAAATCTCACGATTGGTGGAGCGACGGTTAAGTGCGCCTAAACAACAAATGAGGCGATGAGGTTTACCAAAGCATTAGCATGGTGGTTCGTCTCTCTCTAACTCAAAGTGTCGATAAATTGATGGAGCTAGTAAGGGACTTCAAATATTTGTACTCCTAACCTGTCTCTGAAGATTGTGTTCATCCCAAAGCTATGAAAACTGATTTAAATAGGAGCCATAATCCAGCCGTTTTGTATCGAGAGTTTCATTATTTTGTTTAAGTATTCGAGTCGAAGTGTTCTTGGTTTAGGTTACGAGTTTGAGTTGAGTTGTAATTTGTTAAGAAGATTCTAACGAAGTCAAATGATTTTTCAACAAGGCGAGTTTCCTCGTTTAAACGGAGTAAAAGTGATAAACACGTGTTTTATTGGTATTTATCATTAGATGAGCCTCGAGAGATGAACCGAATGGTTTTTTGTCCTATCAAAACAATTAAATATGTATCCTTTCAAAAAAAAAAAAATATATGTGTAAAGTCCGCACCAATCACAAAGTGTGTATTCCTCATGTTTGTGGCGAGATAGTCCATTCCATTATTTTTAGTTAAATATAGGAAAGTTTGACTCGTTGGTAGGTATTAAAAAAAGAAACAAAAGGACCTATAGAATAGATAAATAAAAAGACCTATCAGAAAACAAATTATCAGTATTAAAATAAAAAGATAAATAAAAAGAAAGCCACATATATGCTAATTATCATTATCAAGAAAGTAAAAAAAGAACACATTAATAAGCACCAAATCTACACACTCCCTCTCCATTCATTTGTTTCAGTGAAAGCTTCACTCACTCACTGCTATCTTAACCCCAATTCTCACGATAAAGACTACAGTTGTGATCTGAGGTAAAAATTAAATTAATCACTAAATAGCGAACTTTTGATTATTAATTAAATTCCACATAGATTTGAGATTGAGAAACCCTTTATATATTGTTTGTTTATTTGATTTTACAGTTTCAGAGTTTGACTCCCGTTTTGACTGTTGAAAACCACTCTTAGCGTGACCTTGAAGCTATTCGTTGATCTGTTATATGTTTGATTGTAATATACAATTTGACCATTGTTAATAATCAATATTCAAGCGATATTCGATAATCTGCTATGGGATTGATTGTAATATCTATCGTATGATCACTTTATTAGTTTGACTGTAGAGATGGATATTGCTTCATATTAATTTGTTCCCTTGTTATTAATCATCTTAATCATGGTGTTGTAGGAAATTGAATTAGGGCTTCAAGTTGGCACTTCACTTGTTGGAGGATATGTTTCTCAAACGAATATACAAATTTGTTTGTCAGTCGAATTTACGCATAAGTGTATTTTGTAGTTCCAAGGGTTGGTAGAATAAAGATCCCAAACAAGTGGAGGAGATTCCAAATGACAGCAAGTTCTTTGTCGATAGTTTTCAATTTGGATTTATAGTTAATGTGATCGCATTTATAAAATATATTGGCGTGAAAAGACTGTTGCAAATTGCAAATATGAGTAAGACTTCTTATAAATTCATGAGTTATGCCGAAACTGTTGAACAGATGTTAGTTCATCAGACTCTAATCATCCTTAACGTGAATTGAACCTTTGATTAAACCCACTCAAGTTCATGTGACAACTCAATATCATCTTTACAACTCCACCATATGTCCACATTTCCACTACGTTTTTGTTCCGTTTCCAATTCTCTCTACCAGAATTGGAAAACCTTGTTAGCGTCCACTTCATACTCATAACCTTTACACTTGATGTTTTTTTTCTCTCAAGTATCCAAAAAATAAAGTTATATGATAAATTTTGTAGATCATACGTAATCATGGCGAAGGGTGTTGCCGTCCTTAGCAGCAGTGAGGGTGTTAGTGGCACCATCTCATTTGTGCAAGAAGGCGATGGTATATATCCCAATTCCATTAAGTTTACACGCTGTCGTTGCAATTTTTTATAACTTCAGCTGGATGTTTACGTTGTTTATGTATTTCATGCTTCAGGTCCCACAACCGTTACGGGAAACCTTTCTGGCCTCAAGCCTGGACTCCATGGCTTTCATGTGCATGCCCTTGGTGACACCACCAACGGTTGTATGTCAACTGGTAATTCCTCCTGCAAAGTTTGATACTGGACCTTTATATACATACATAGCTGGTAGTTGGCTTGCGGTTCTCGACTTACTTTTGCATGTGATATTGATATTTAACAATCTGTATCAATCTTTAGGACCCCATTTCAATCCAGCTGCCAAAGAGCATGGGGCTCCTGATGATGAGGTTCGCCATGCTGGTGACCTTGGTAATGTCACCGTTGGAGAAGATGGTAAATGCTTTTGCTGTTACATGAAATGAAAATAGTTGCAACTATCATAGTCAGCATCTGTTTGGATATGTTCACCTTGTTCTTCTGCACTTATCATGATTGTTAGAAGTTGTAGTTCCAAAAATCTCTAGTGCTAGTACCATTTTAGTTCTTTTCTCTGCTGGTGAAGAACTGCCTGTTTCAAATTCTATTAGTTTTCAAAAGAGACTGTTGATATTAGATATCATGCCCTGCAACTGAAAATCTGAAGGTTACTTTTCTTTACATATATACTGTAGTCTTTTTCTTGGGCATTATATTCCGATGAATGGGGATGATAATCGTGAAAGAAATGCAACATAATGTTCTGGAATAAGTTCCCATAATCCTAACTCTGACATCACTTTTTTATTCTTCTGTTCTTTCTGAATATTTCAGGCACTGCAGCTTTCACCATCGTAGACAAGCAGGTCGGTATTCTTCACAACTCTTTTCGATTATTAACTTGAGGAATTTATAACTCAAGTATCTCAACTTCTGTTGCTTTTCTGTAGATACCACTTACAGGACCACATTCAATTATTGGAAGAGCTGTAGTTGTCCATGCTGATCCAGATGATCTTGGAAGGGGTGGGTTCTTTCCTCTAATTTGTGTTTACTGCAATACTGCTATTCCTTAATATTGCTGCATATCTATGTAGTCCTCTTCCTCCTCCCGTAGATCACTAGTTTTAGTGCCAATCATCACAAAGTGTTGTACTAAATCTGGTTTAGCACTTTCTCTTAGAAGTAGTCAAACTGCTTAGGCGTGAAGAAGGAAGGCAAGCTGGATGGTACAAATCATCATAAGCAAGAAAAATACTAAACCAGCTTTAGTACACATTTATTATGATGATCATTAACTAGTTGTCTCCCTGCCAGAATTTAGCACTGTTGGAAGTAATTATGTTGTTGAAGTGGATTACACAAGAGCGCCATCATGAAACTTCAGAAACATCATATGTTTAATTATGAAAAAATGGAAATGAAAAGGAAATACCATGTGTACTTTTTTAGCGTCCCTCTCCTCTTATTTTTTAAAATATGTATTAACATGATTATCCTGTCATGGAGTGAGGAGTTCAAAACACCCCGAATGTTTGTTGCTGACACTGTTACATCTGCAGGCCATCTATTTAAAGTTATCAGAGAACTCGAATTGTTTTGAAGTTTGTACTATCATTTCTGATTACAGGTGGACATGAATTAAGCAAAAGCACTGGAAATGCTGGTGGAAGAGTTGCTTGTGGTGAGAAAAAAATTACCTACTCATTCTTTTGCATAACTAGGAGGGGTGGCTAATATTGCCACTGTCTTTTTGGTTTCATTTGTGAAATTTATAGTCTTAGTAAGACCAACAAAAAATATCAAATAAGTAATCAAATAACATGAAACAGTAAGTCAAGAAAACGATGCTCAACTCATGTTCTTGTTTGAGAAGTATTATCACGGGAACTCATCATTATTTTAGTCGTTCTTGTGTTGTTTGATTTTATGAAGTTGACCTCTATGACTTTTCATAATTGTTTGTTAACTTACTGACAACTTTTTCAAACTCGGACTTTCTCAAAATTTCAAGCAACTCATCATTTTTATTCATACATTCATCCGTTGTTACTCATGCTCTTATGCACAGTATGTATTGAACTATGTTGATGCTTGAAATTTATTCCCAAATGACATCATACTATACTTCAGACTGAATCTTACGAAATATGCGATTATATCAATGTTGTGCAGGTATCATCGGTCTTCAAGGCTGATACCCTTGCGCTGACCGCACTCTCTCATGACTTGTATCATATATCCAGTTATTTGTGAGAAGGCTTTCTTGTCATTTGCTAACTCTATTGAGTTCTTAAATAAGCCTTGTTGGAATAAATGGTTTGGGTAATTGTTACCTCTAACTGTATCTTTGAATAAATTTTAACTGTATCTTTGAATAAATTTGTACCCTAGTGTTTTGCCCGTCTCTGAATTTTAGGGTCCTGCTGTTTTATTATGGCGAGCAGTTTTAAAGTTTTACAGTTTTATGCACGATAAGGGTCAAATCGTATTTGTTGGAGAATGTAAAACTGCATTATGATACCCAATGGTATATTAACTATGTGAAGTAATTGATGTGTTACGTTTAAAAATATGCATCGTGAATTTGGATAAATTAACGATTTAGAAAAATGTTACTGAAAAGTAACAATTAATGATTTAAAAAATTTAAAGACATTAGTTTGTAATATATAAAAATGTTAATTCGATTATAATTTCAAACATTTTCTCAGAAATTAGTTTTTGTTTTTTTCTTTTGAAAATTAGGCACCTAGAAATGTTTTGCATATTGAATACTGTCACAAAAGAATGTTACTATAGAGGTAGCAATTGATATTTATTTATTTAGTTAGTTAGTTATAATTATTATTATTTGTAAAAAATGGTCCTTTGATTTTTGTTAATTATACTAATTTGGAGGATATAATATTGAGATTTAAATTTATACATGTTTTGGCTAAGAACCGTTATATATATATATATATATATATATATATATATATATATATATATATATATATATATATATATATATCTATTCTATTAATAATATAAAGAAACATGTTTCATGAGACAAAATAGAAGTTATGGACGGTTAATGTTGCTCATTTTACATAAATACCCCTACTATTTGACGTGTTGCTATATGAAAACATAATTCAGGGTTAAATCTGGAAAACAACGTTAAAATAGGGTAGTTGTTGTACAAAAATTGTGATTTCCTTATTTACCCTCTAACTATTGCTCACCCAAAGAAACAAAGGAAGGCTATTATAGTAACTATCACACATCCCACTTTCTTTGTGTTCCCTAATTTTAGGCACCTCATACCCGATTTTTTTCACTCCCAATTTATCTCTTCAACTTATTTCAATTTATCTCTTCAATTTCAAAATACACTTCCGTGCAAATCTCAACTCCTCAAATCTGAAGATATTCCAGCAAGGTATGCACTTGATTATTATGATGTCCGGGTGCTTTCTTATTATGGTTTCATTGAGTTTCTAAGTATTTTCATCAACTAATTTATTATTAAAGTACATTGCTACTATAAGATGGTATTTTATTTTCCGTGATATCATAAAAATATGTAAAAATTTACGCGTTAAAATAAAAAAATTCTTTGTATCTAAAAGCACATTACATGCGGTCCCCGCGTGCACATGGTGGCTAGTATATAATATAAAAGGTAGAAAATTAATTACTTTAAAAACGAATTAAAATTCTACAGAGCGTAAAAAAACAAAAGACTTGTAAAAAAGACGCGTTGCTTGTAAAAAAAAGCCGCAAAAGGAAAAAAAAGCCGCAAAAGGAAAGTGGGCCCCTCTATAAATATAAATAAATATAAATAGATAAATAAAAGGTAAAAGAGAAGCACTAACACAACGGATAGTTTCCTGAAAAAAAAGGAAATTAGGTTAATTCTCGGATAGTCCGTCGTCTCTCAGAGCACCGGTCATCAAACTCTCCAATCATTAGGGTTAATTCTCTCTCTTTCTCTCTCTAAATATATTAAATTCTTGAGATACAATTAATCTTTGTTTATTTCAATTAGGGTTTAATTTTCATCATCGGATTCAGATTTCCGTCGTATCCCGGTCATTAGGTATACCTAAAATATGTTCGATCGTCGATCTTGTTAATGTATTATTGAATGACAAGTGTGTCTGAATTCAGATTCTTAACTATCTTTAATTCACTTTTGTTTCTTGATAGATAGATAGATAGATAGATCTCTATAATGCTGTCGGGTGAAGAACTCTACGTTTGGTCCAGTGTGTCACAAGATCCCCTTGAGAGAGGTTTTTGGTCATTCAACTCAGTGCACTAATCATCTAAGTGAATTCTGGCCCATGTTTACTTGATCATAGTTGTTATTTTAATTGCTCATTCAAACCTGATTCCGCCGTTTCTTTCGTTTTCAGTTGTGAGTCTTTGGTGACACCCTTGCCCTATGATGTTCATGATTACATTCTATATACGGGTGGTTGCCGTTAGATTCGAGTAATTGTACTGTGGATTTTCCGGTGTGGCAAAACCGCCTGGAGGATTCGAGTAATTGCGTTACTAATGTGAACACTACAACTTAATCTTCTACTCATAGGAAGAGTGTTGATCACAGGACTTGCGAGTTTGCAACAAGGAAACTTTTAGAGTAACTTATCACTAGTGTTCGTGCTATTTATTACCGAAAACCAATATCTTAAACATTACTGCGTGTATTTTTTCCCCACCCCCCTATAAGCTCTGTTTTCGTATCAGATTTGGGGAGGTAAATTCCATAAATTCTAAAGTTGCTTCTGTTTTTTATGAACTTCTATCCTTAAACTAGGAATGGGATGGTCTCATGCTATCGATTTTTGCATTGGAACCACAATTATATTGCCAGGCAAGAGCTCAGCCACGCCTTGTATCTGGTATGTACCAAGTTATCGAGATGCTTGAGGAGCTTTGATCTTTTATGATTTGGTATGCTGGTTCTATGGTCACTAAATTTTTTTCACATTGCAGCATGATGTAGCTTGCCGAGTCATTGCGAGGCTGAAGAAGGAACGGGACGAGGCACGAGTGTTACTGTCACAAGCTGAGAGACAGATACCCTTGTCAATGGCAGCACAAACTGCTGACCATGCACCTCCTTTAAGCAATGGAAAAAGAGGTTTATGAATCTTGAAACACTTAAGTTTACTCGAAGTCTGGTGCATTCGCAAGATGAATGTATTTTTTTCCTTTTCCTTTTTTTTTCACAGGTGCGGAAGATGAGGAGATGGGCCCAGATGGGAAAAGAATCCGTCCTGGAATTTCAAGTAGTATCATTTCTGAGCTTTCAGATTGTGATATTGCTGTTTCACAGTAAAGTTAAAAAAGAAACAGGTAATGCCTAAAGTAATGTATTGTTGCGTCACCATGAATTGGGGGTGACCTCTAAATCCATTTTGAGTTCAAGAATTGTCTTTGGTTTTTTTATGTTATTTCATATATATTTGTATTCTACCAGATGACTTCATCCTGATGGTCTCATTCTTGGAATTGGTACATCCAGAGCTCTTGTTAAGATTTGGAATGTAAAAGGTCAAGTGCCTCTGCTTTATTTTGGCTTTGTGATTTTTTTTTCCTTTTCTTGAACCATCAAGTAACCTGGTTTCTTTTTTTTGTTCCAGGCAAGTGTTGCAAGGTTTGATGGGCATATTGGGACTGTAATTGCCATATCATTTTCAGAGAACTGTTACTTCCAGCTGTAAGTTTTCGATCCATAGCTATTAGGAGCAATCTGACATATTAAATTTTCATGTTCTGAATCATTATGTTTCAAATTTCAGACTGCAGCAGGAGATGGTTTTAAACTCTCGGCTTTGCATAAATTGAGGAACTTTAGGACTTTTAGTCCTTCTTATGAAAACTATAGCCACTCAGGTATTTTATTCTATCATGTCTGGTATGTGATGTGTGATGATGCTTCTGTATTGTAAGATGGATACTTTCAGAAAGTCGTAACCAGCAGTCTTTCTAGGGTAGTCTCTCTCACTGTACCCTTTCCCAGCACTTTGTTATACAGACTGCAAGCACTGATTTTATGTTACTTCTAGGAATAAAAATGGTGTATCACGGCCGTACTTCTGGATGTTTGGACTAATTACACCCACTGTCATGTTATTAAAATGCAAAACCGTCCTATATACCGCTAACTATATTAAGATTTTGATTTTGCTTTGAAATTGCTGATTCAAGAGGTATAATGATTTGAAATTTGTTTAAAGCATAGAAGAATCTTATGAGAATTTTAGCTGCACAACCCCCCCCCCCCCCCCAATAGAACTGTTTCCCTATCAATTGTCAAGGGGTCCAGGGGTTGGTGTGTGTGTGGTGGGGGGGGGGGGGGGGCTGATAACGGGTGTGCCACATTCCAATCCAACTGCCTATTAGTTTTGAGTTATATTTGGTTATATAACTCGGGGAGTAAATTTGATTTTACCCAAAAAATTTGAAGTTAGTTTGCACCCGTTAATTGATGTCTATTTACATTCCAAGTGATTTCACAGGCGATTTTTCCCTTTCTTGAATTTGAATATCTGGGATATTTAAAGATGCACCAGTTTTTTGTGTTAGTTCTTTGCTTTTTTCAATGACTTTGATTCATTTAAGTTTACTGCACTCTCAGATGTATCATATACTCCTAATAGTTTGGTTAGCTGTGATTATTGATTTCATGCTGAATACCTTGTGTATTGTGACGGAAAGCTCTAGTCCATTTCTTTCCCGTTTCCATGAAATCTTTGCGTTGTTTGCTCTGTGGGCAACTCGTCTAATATATTGTTCCATTCACCACTAATGTTTCAGATACTATGTAAATTGGATGAGGTAAGCTGATATGAAAGTATTTGTGAGGAGTGTTGAAGAGCTCCGCGCTTCGTGTGTGGCAAAGGAGGATCTGAAGATGGGAAGTATAATTGTAGGCATATTCTGAAGGATCATACTGCTGTTTTACTGCCTGACTTACCTGATGCTACCTGAAAATTCTATTATTCGGCATAAACGGGTTGGTGAGTTGGCTGTAGATGCTTCACACAGAAGAGCTTTTGAGTCCAAGGTCAGTTAAACTAGTTTCCTTTGCATCATAAATTTCATTCTAGTTCGTTTCCTTTTTTCTTTTCTTTTTTTCTAGAGTTCTTTTGCGTTCTGTTTGAGTTAATATATGGCCATTTTTTTATGGGAACTGCATTTCTTGTTGTAGAAAACTTATTTGTGTTAATCTCTAATAAAGCGACATTTGAATACCACAAATGCATTGCTCCCTTTCATATCTTCATCTAGGCTACTTCATTTTCTCTATTCTCCAATTTTTCTGATTATATTAAAAGTATGTCTCGTTTCAGACTGTCTATACTGGAATAACTATCGAGTACAAAGTTATTGTAATCAGAAATATTGAGAAATGCCATTTTGTGCATGATTTATTTGCGTGGAATATTATTTGTTTACTTGCAGGTGTAATAATTGTGAATATTTTTATTCTACAAGTGGTGGAAGGATTATTTCTTGCTGAGAAGCCCCAAGATTGGATTAATAGATTTTTGGTCACTACAGGATAGAAAAGCCTATAATTGGAGTATGGTAGTTTGATTTTGGAGCCCGATTGGAATCTGGTTTAGTTTAGGGTGCTTTGTTAAAGAAAAAGAGAAGGATTAAAAGAAGAAAATGAATGCAAAACATTCCTTTTTTTTTTTGTTTTTTTCTTTTTCATTAGAATGCAAGATAATCATATATTCCTTGATAAGATGGTCTTTGTGCCTTTTCGTTAGTCTTTTGGGTAAACATCTCACTCTGTTTTATACTGCAAATATTTATTCTGGGTTGGATTGGAGTAGAAGTCCATGGACAACAATTTGAGGCATCTGGAAGTATAAATATGTTCGATCGTCGATCTTGTTTATGTATTATTGAATGACAAGTGTGTTTGAATTCAGATTCTTAACTATCTTCGATCTTTAATTCACTTTTGTTTCTTGATAGATAGATAGATAGATCTCTATAATGCTGTCGGGTGAAGAACTCTACGTTTGGTCCAGTCACAAGATCCCCTTGAGAGTCATTCAACTCAGTGCACTAATCATCTAAGTGAATTCTGGCCCATGTTTACTTGATCATAGTTGTTATTTGAATTGCTCATTCAAACCTGATTCCGCCGTTTCTTTCGTTTTCAGTTGTGAGTCTTTGGTGATTTTCTGACACCCTTGCCCTATGATGTTCACGATTACATTCTATATAGCTGTCTCCCAGCCAGAATTTAGCAACTGTTGGAAGTAATTATGTTGTTAGAGAACTTTCTTCTACTTTTCCAGTCCTTTTGTGTCAAATGAAAGTATGTTTATTAACGGCTGAGTTTACTACCAGGTGCACTACGGAAAGGCAAAAGTTAAAGCCCTCTGTAATGAAATTAAGCTCCAAGGTGTATTCACAAGAGTTGTGAGAAGCTGACAAGCTCCATTGAATCTAATCCCACTTGCAAAGCTGTGCAGGTGGTGCTGAAGTCCTTCTTGGCAAGATATACAAGAGGCCGAAGTAAGAAATAGGGGCTTCTAAATACCGTTAATGCTCTCAAGATGCTGAATCAATCGCGGATACATCTGCGGTGAGCGAGTGAGAGATCTCTCACTTTTTTCTTCTTTTTATATCCTTTTCGTTCTTGGTGGTGTTTATTCGTTGCCGTTGCTTTTTGGTCTACAGCTGAAGAAAGCAGGAGAAAAGGATGGGACCTTATGAAAGTCTACTGAAAACGCGACTTTTGTGTTGTTTGTTGTCGAATTGCGTTTTGAATTTTTTACCCTGCTTTGGGTTGAAGCTGTATACAGAAGGGAAAAAGCGTGGGTGCCAACACCAAAAAGGTAGTCCGTGTCCCCTGAAATTCATGATTCCAAATGTTTTTGTCTCTTACCGCAGTACAAAATTAGGATAATCAGAAGTTTTGCTTAACTAGAGTAGAAAATTAAAGAATAATCAGACATTTTATGAGGTTAGGGTAAATTATATGGATATGTGAATGTTGTAAATTGTAGCAGTGGATAAACTATCAACTGCAATATTTATGAAGAAGGTGTATTTACTATCATAAATTATCTGCATGCAATATAAATGTAAAATCGTGCAAGCGCACTTTTTGTTGTGAAATATAATCATATTTTTATTTTTTTAAGATTCTTATATTTTCATCGGTTTGATTGGGCTAATTTGCAATCGAAAAATGTATCTAAGATTAAGGTGAGATGTCTCGGCGTTGGAAGTGTGGGGATGGTTTGGGCAATTGGCAACGAAAAATTACATCAACTAAAAAAATAGCATCATTCTTCAATTAACTTTTGTGCTGACAATGAAGCTTTGCCGAACAATCTTCGACGTAACGATCGAAAATATATAATAAGCTTTCGCTAAAAGAAAAAGACAAAATAAATGACGATTAACAACAAATAAGATCCATAAGAGTTATAATTAGATGCATCGAAGCTATAAATCAGAAGCACACTCTTTTTCTAATTTTGTCTATTAAATGAGCATGGCTGGGCTATACATTGTTCATAGAATTGGGTTTCAGAACTTTAAATATAATTATTGAGATTAATTGATATTTAGATGATAAAAAGGGAATAAAAATATCCGAAGGTGGAAGTTGCTATATATTATTATTACATGATATTTAAAAACTGAACTTTAATGTCATAGAGGAGTAAACTTAGACATGTTTTAGGTATATATATTTTATTTTGATGAAATATGTTTTAGGTATATATATATTTAAATGTTAAAGTATTTCAAACAAATAAACAAAATCTCAGCAGTTAGAAATATATGACATAATTATAAAGATAGAAATTTGCGAATTAATTTTAAAACATAAAAACGGTGTCTTGAATCAATTTGAAACTACTCCGTCACGAAATCGGATCTTTATTGAGTTGGATCGGGTAAACGGGTCAAAATGACAATAATCTTTTCACCAACCACCACTTTCACCCACCACCCTACCTCCATCCCAGGAAAGCTATGAATTGGAACTTGTAAGAATTTCATCCAACAATCCAATTTTTCAGATATTCTAATAAATCTTTTATTCTTGTATTACAAATTATATCCAAAGTCAGCGGCTTCATACTCTGTTTGGCTGCTCGGACCATTTTTTTTTGTTTCTTGAGTCAAACAATTTCTTGCACTCTTCTGAGCAATCAAGAAAAGTCCCAAGTTTTAACGAAAAAACAAAATTTTGGGTTTATTTAGTTGTGGGATTTTAGTTTTGAGTTTAAATTTTGGTGGGATTTGTGAGGCGGCTGAATAGAGATGGCGAGCAAGAATGAAACTTTGATATGTGCTCCATTAATGGCTGACACAGTGGATCAATTGGTGGACTTGATGCACAAATCAAAGTTAAAGGGAGCTGATATTGTCGAAATTAGATTGGATCACTTGAAGAGCTTTAATCCTCATGTCGATATCGAAAAGTTGATTAAGGAATGCCCTTTGCCCACTCTCTTCACTTACAGGTACATTCAGCTCCCACATTATACGTTTATGATTTTGTCTGCCTTTTGTTAGAATAAAAATATGTTCTTTACCCATAGTGGATTCTTTTGATAGTACCCATAGGAAATGAAGTGGTAATAAATTGCGACAGTGGAACAAAGATTGTAGAAGACGATAATGAATGAAAGGTGCTTCACCAGTTTTAACAGCTCGAGGAACCCAACTTTTTTTTTTTATAAAATTTATGAAGTTGAGCTTTAAAGATGTTCTATGAACTTCCTTGTTGGATTTCTGGTATAGGAATGTTTGGATGAGATGCGTAACTATGTGCTTAAAATTCCACTTATTGGAGTCAGGAATAGCTATTTGCCTTGTATCGCTTAATTTGTAGGTTGTATATGACAGCTTTATAGCTAATAACAGGACCAGCTCATCCATCATAATTAGTTTACATCCACAACAGATAGTGTAGAAAATTGACTGACATTCAAAAATCTGGTGCTGGAATAATTTCATGCACTTTCTCTCAAGCTCTAAACTACCTATCGCATATCATTTTGCTGACACTGGAAAATATTTATTCCCATTACTGATTTCATGTTTATTAAATAGACCAATATGGGAAGGTGGTCAGTATGATGGTGATGAAAAAAGTCGTTTCAATGCACTTCGAATTGCTATGGAGTTGGGAGCTGATCACATTGACATAGAGCTGAAGGTCTCTTTCTATCCCAAATCTCTTTTTTTTTTTTTTTTAAAATTGAAAAGAGTTCCACGAAGGCTACCTTTAACTTATAAATTTTTGTAGAGATTCTGTTATGTTTAAAACAGAGAATTCAAATGAAAAGGTAAATGAGAGTTCTATTTTAAAACTAAGCCACCCTCTGCATGAACAAAGGGTACATCTGGATAAGGGAAAAGTATCAAGTTAAATTGTCCGGAAAATGAATTGCAAGAATATGGTTCTTCCATGAAGCATAAAGCAGGCCTGTGGCACTTGATGCTTGTGGCGTATCATTACATATAAGTGACAGAGAAAAATTTCACCTGTTGTTTGAAAGATAATGTCATCTTCTTTTGAGACTAAGGCTTCAGATCTTTAATTTTTAATTCTCTTTAGGCTGTACCCCACTGAGGTTTAGTCTAGTTACAGAAACTTCCCTAAGGTTTGAGTTATTTCAAAGGCACCCCTGAAGCTTTAAAAACATCAAATGAATGAGTCTATCTGTAAGATGCATCTATGATTATATGAACCTCAATGGAGCTTATCTGTAATGTTTTTGAACCTTCAAGGGATGTTCCTTTAATTATTCAAACAATAGGGAAACTTTTGTAATTAGATTAAACCTCGTTGTGTGGAAATAATCATCCCTTATGTTATTCTGATGAATGTCCTAATAGTGTCTTACACTGACCACATTTCTGAAGGCTGCTCTTGAGTTCAACAATTTTTTGAACGGAAATAAGCCGGAAAAGTGTAAAGTTATAGTTTCTTCGCACAATTATGAGAGCACACCTTCAACCGAGGAACTGGGTAATCTAGTCGCCCAAATACAAGCTGCTGGAGCTGACATAGTCAAATTCGCTACAACAGCAGTAGATATAACGGATGTGGCACGAGTTCTTCAGATAACAGTCCATTGTCAAGTAAGTGCCAAACCAATACAACAACACTTTAAACGTATTATTTTCATTCAAGGTGAAAATCTTTTCATCATACTATCTGTCCAAATCATTTTTTCCTTCCATGGCAAAAAATAGCTTTACTATTGTGTGTTTGCATTTTATGTATAACAGAGTGTTATTAGTGCTCCTTTCTTGAAGCTAATTGAATGTTATTTTAACTTTCAGGGTGTGTTTCTGTAACTACTTGAATAGTAGGGGAAGTTTTTATTAGTAGACCAAACCTCAAAGGGTGTAACTATGATTATCCCTATTTTGAATTAATCTTCAGGTACCAATAATTGCTATGGTAATGGGAGAAAGGGGACTGATGGCAAGGGTACTCTGCCCGAAATTTGGTGGATATCTCACATTTGCCACTCTGGAGCCTGGAAAGGTATCTGCTCCTGGGCAGCCGACAATTGATGATTTGGTGAACCTGTACAACTTTAGATTGATTGGCCCCGATACAAAGGTATTTGGAATTGTCGGCAAGCCAGTTAGTCACAGCAAATCACCCAAACTATTCAATAGAGCTTTCAAATCAGTTTCTTTTAATGGAGTGTATGTACATTTATTGGTGGATGATGTTCCGAAATTCTTTGAGACCTATTCTTCGTCAGATTTTGCTGGCTTCAGGTGAACTCCAACTTCTGTATGTTAGTTCTCTTCGAATATTTAAGTTCCATTTCTGTATTTTCTCTCTGTTATGAACTTGTTGCCACAATTTCAGGATGTATTTAATGTCATAATTTTTTAAACTACCTAACAAGATTGTGCCCAGAAGTTCTAATAGACAAGGTCACACCAAGAATTGTCTCTATTCCCCCTTCACTTTGTTCCTATTGAGCATTTTTTTAAGGCTTTGCATTATATGTTGATGCTCTTTACTTGTGGAGCTGGGCTTTTCCTTTTTGTTCTGTTCATTTTGAAAGGAGTCTTGACTTACCCATTGATTTCTTCTTTAAACAAAAGAAATGATCTTAATCAAATTGATTTTATTGCAGCTGTACTATTCCTCACAAGGAAGCGGCTCTTTCATGTTGTGATGAAGTCGATCCTGTTGCAAAGGTTCTTTTAAAAAAAAAAAACAAACTATTTCATTGATAATTATTAGTGTATTAAACCTGATGATGAACATTATATACATTGTTTTCTTTTTTGTTTTGTTGTGTCTTAATATATTTCGTGAATATTTACCAGTCTATAGGGGCAGTTAACTGCGTAGTACGGCGACCTGCTGACGGGAAACTATTTGGTTGTAATACCGACTATGTTGGTGCAATTTCCTCTATCGAGAGTGGCCTGCAAGGTTGATTTCTGAATTTACCAGCCAGACTGATTCCTTAACAGGGATTTATTTGGAATCTGATTCCTCTGCAATGTTTTATAGGATCTCACTATAATGCTAGTGGAATTGGGTCACCCTTGGCCGGTAAATTGTTTATTGTCATTGGTGCTGGTGGTGCCGGCAAGGCGCTAGCTTATGGTGCAAAAGAAAAGGGAGCAAGAGTCGTTATTGCCAATCGCACCTATGGTTAGATTCCTACGTTTAGTTACGTTCTTGTCATGTAAGCATTTTGTTGTAAGGGTGAATTGCGATGACACGTCTGTTACTGGTTCCTCATGTTTTAAAAATTACAAAAACACATCCTTTTAGTTTATAGCAGTAGCTAAACACAAAAATTGTTCAGATTTTGTGCTATTGCAACCAGAGTACTGTTACATAGATGAGAAAATGAGCCAGATTGGTAAATTGTTTTAGGCAGAAAAATAATAAAAATTTGAGTAGGGTTGTTTTTGTAATGTGCCAAACACTAGAGTGCCTCATTGACCAATCATGGCATACTTGAGTGCCCTTTTTCCTTGCTTCCGGCTCATTGTTCGTTACCATCTTATTTCTACTAGAGCGAGCTAGAGAACTGGCTGACCTTGTTGGAGGGCAGGCTTTGTCTCTTGACGAGCTCTCTAGTTTCCATCCAGAGAGTGGAATGATACTTGCGAACACAACTTCCATCGGAATGCAACCGAAGATCGATGAGACACCTGTTTCCAAGGTTGGCCATTAGTTTGTCTTAGTTTGTACTTTGCTAATAAACTTGCAAGAAAGCAAACTCCATGAATTTAAGTGATTTTCATTTTAAACCTGCCTAATTGTGAATGAGACTTTGGTCTGGTGCTTCATATGTCGGGATATTAGTCCTGTGTCTTTCCTTTTTGCAGGAAGCTTTGAGACATTACGAGCTTGTTTTTGATGCCGTTTACACTCCCAAAATCACGAGACTATTGCGGGAAGCTGAAGAAATGGGAGCCAAAATCGTAACAGGGGTAGATATGTTCATCGGCCAGGCATACGAACAATATGAAAGGTTTACTGGTTTGCCAGGTAGGCAGACAATCTTCTTGGAGTGATTACATTTGCAACCCCTGAGGTTTGGTCTAATGACAGGAACGTCCTTTATTGTTTGATAATCTCAAAACGTGTCTTGTTAGTAGACTCCCCACATCTTTGAATATTATAGAAACACCTCTACAGTATAGATCTGCTATGTTTTATGTGCTAAAGCTTCTGCGGTTGTCTGGATTATTATTTAAACAGTATAAAGGTTTCTGTAATTGGACCAAATCTAATGGGGTGCAGATGTAATTTTCCCAATCTTCCATCTTTTTAACGAAAATAGTGTCGTCTCTTTTTTCTTCTCTGAGTATTCTTCATCTGATGATTGCAGCCCCGAAGGAATTATTTAAGAAAATCATGGAAGATCATTGAGGATAGGGCTCATGTAATCCGATTGTCCTCTCGGGCCATTGATTTAATCTCAGGTTATCTGGTTCAAAGTTGATCTGTCGACGCCTCCCCTAGTAGTTCTATATTTATTTTTATTGTTGTACCATTCTTTTTGTTCTTCCACCAACCCAGATTGGATTGTACTCGACGATAAACTGATAATGACTGTACTGTTAGAGCACATTTTACTTTTGTTGCATAAAGAACAGCTGATTTTGGATTCTTGTCTATGTCAGATAATTTTCAGACTATATATGGAACTTGTGCACCATCTTAGTTTGTTTCCAGTTTACAGGTGTTCTGTTTATTTTTTCTACCTTAAATTAGTTTCTCAGCAGTTGAACTGTCCATTCTTTCAGTTCAAATGTCAGAGAGTATTTCATGTAAAGATTTAAACCCTCAAACTATATATTTCACCCAAAAAAAAAAAAAAAATATACAAAAAGAAGAACTCAAACCATAGGAAAATTATTACACAAACGCTGCATGATGACGGTGCAGCCAAAAGTATATTACTTGTTAAGAAGATTCATTGGGATTCAAGGTTCTTTATTCCAAAAGTAATTAGACCTAAATTTTGGGAGTATTAATGCAAGAGGGTTAATTCTGTTCGGAATTGGACCAAATTTTATGTTTTGAATGTGGGATATGCAACGATTGCATAAAGACAAATTTATAATGAGGGGAGCACATCGAATAAAGAGAATAAACACTTCCAGAGTTAAAGAAGATGATTTTCTGGTTAATTTCATGTCTAACCTTTGATATATTTGTTAACAATACTAGTTGATAATTTTCTTCAACGTATGTTCGTGAAACATAGAAATCGTATTTTCGAATTTCTCGACACGTGTTGATTTTCTTACATGATACTTTTTTTTTTTTTTTTCATAATCTTCTTTTCAAAACTTAAAATCAAATTAAACATCAAGAATGTAAATGTAAATTATACCACTTTTTGATCGGACCCAAAACCTGATATAAATTATATAACAATAGGCCCAAATCTCCAAATTTAAAACCCTAACCAATGAAAAGAATCCTAGGACTCGATTTTCCCACCAAAAATTGGTCTTAATCCTTGATTTGCTCTTAAATTTCCCTCCCATTCTCTCTCTAACCCTACACGTGCACATCTACCGTCACTTCCCACGTCTCAACGAATCTCATACTCATACATACATAGTTTTTCTGTTATTTTGTTTTGTTGAAAAACATTAAAGGTTTTTTTTTTTAACTTATTAAATTCCGAGTGAAAAATGGGTTCACCGGAAGAAGAAGACGAAGATCTTGGCGCCAACACTTGGAGTTCGAGTGATGCCACTCAGAAAATCGACAGCCCTTTTTTTCACGGTAATTGGTCCGTTCCCTTTTTCAATTTGAATCACTATGTGACATTTCTTGTATATAATTATTCTCTATTGCTGCTGACTCTAAAAGATTTGAACCCATTAGGGCTTTTTTCATTAAAGATTATTTTGCTCGCTGTTGCGCTGTCAAAAGTTAGGGTTTGGCGATAAAGATTATGTTTTTATGAGAAAGATTACTTTTTTTACATAAACAACAGCATAAGAGGTGGTTCATGTGTGTTCTGTGACTATGTATGCTGAAGAAGATTGCAGCTTTATGTATTAATATGGTTTTTTGTATTATTACTAGTTTGTGTGAAGTGTAAAATAGCTGCTTTGTTAGTTTCTTTGGTTTAATTTTACTTGTTTATATGGACTTGAAATGCGCTAATGTTCAGAATATTCACTTCTTTTGCCAGATTTATTCTTTTGCGTAGATGCACGTGATTTAGCAGTGATTGTGAATCAGTATCACATTTTCGAATAGTTTCTTTTTTTGATTGATACAAGTATCTAAAGCTCGTGAATCTGAAGAAAAAAAAATTGTTCTTGGTAATTTTACTTTAGTAAGTAGCTTGGGGTTTCTGAAATAACTCATTGGTGTTTTAAAGGTGACGGAGCTGATGATTTTCCATACCTCACTAAGACTGTACCCGGTGATGGCACTTTTTTGTTGGATGATGCATTTGAAACTCAGTTGGTTGATCTTTCTGGGGAAACACAAGTTCTGGATTTTAACGATGAAACACAAGTTGTGGAGCTTAACGATGAAACACAAGTTATTGATGATCTTGATTTCTTCAAAAGTTTGCCAGTGGATATGTTTAATGAATGTGGTGCTAAAGTTGTCGCTGGTAGTGTTGGTGAAGGAACCAATCAAAATGAGATTTTGTGTGATACGAAGGAAGTTTCTCGGAATGACCCTGTTAACATAGATGGTGGTGATTCAATTGGAAGGGAAAGAGGTACAAATTGTATGCTTTCGTCAATTGGGAGCTATAGTTTTCCTTTTTGCACCCTAGCTAACCTATATTTAATTTTAAAAGATTTCAGTTGTTTAACCAGCTATTGCGGTTCTGACAAGTTATCATTCAGAAGAGTTTTCTGTCCTATGTCACAAATTCTTTGAAATTATCATCTGCTTTTAGCCCCTTTTTGTTGGTATTGCTACAGCATGTTATCGTTAATACTTTCTTACTTGCAGATATCTGAAAAAGTTAAGATCTATTGTTTAGACCATTTGAGGTTTAATCTAATTATTGAAACCTCCCTTTAGATTTGATTACTTACAGAGGCACCCCTAAATCTTTAAAACATGAGAAAGTAGGGGATATGCTATATCTGTAAAGTTTCTCAAATTTGACAGGGTTTCTATGTAATTATTCAAATCTGAGGGGAGTATGTATGTGATGTTTATTTTAACTTTAAGGTGTTTTTGGATCATTAAAGTGGTCGGTTAGGTTTATGTAATTAGACAAAGCTCAGGGGTTTAAATGTAATTGTCCCAAAAAGATTATGGCACATGCAATAAGATGCTGATGATTCTTTTTTATTTTTTTAGATCTGGTACTTAAGCACTGTTGTTTCAGGATCTTTTTGTGGAGGATTTACCGCAATTCGTGCTGCTTCAATTAGGGCATCTGGTATAGCAGCCCGTGCCCGAGGAGCTAATGGCCATTTATGCGTCATGAAGAGTGATGAGTCTTCTATGGGACAACGGATGTTCGAGCAAGTCAGTTCATCTTGTGATGGAGATGTGTCGAAGTCTTGCATGACAAACACCGAAAAGGCTATGCAAAATGAGTACAATGAGGACAAAGAGGAACCAGGAAATACAAACTCATGCAAGGCTGGTACTAAAGTTGCAAGGAAACTTTTTATGGATGAGCAAGAAGTTGACGAGTCAGAAGCTGAGATGAAAGACGGAGATGGTAATATAAAGATACCCGAGTTCCTGAATTCTGATAATTGCTTGGCAGGGTTAAGTTATGCTAATTCTCAGCAACCTGGCGAGTTATCGCAAGCCGATGCACTTGAGTTTGTGGACAGGTTTGTAGAACTTAATGCCATGGATTGTGATCAAGGTTTTCACTCTCGGGTTCGTGTAGCAGAAAAAGCAAAAGTTGTCTCTGGAGCAAAAGGATCTCGAGATTTAGCCAAAAGTTTTACTCTCAAAAGCACAACAGTTGGACTATGTGGAGTTTATGATTGGGATGACACTCGCGAAGATGAAGGAGGGGGAGATTTTCTCCGGAAGAACAAAGAACTTTTCTTTAGCACGGAAAACATAAAGCCAAGGTCAAAGGCAAAATCACTCTATTCTGGAGAAAAGTTGTTCCGCAAGAATCTTGCCAAGAATTTCGATGAACAAAGGAGTTTGGCTTCAGAGTGCAGGTCTCCAAGTACAAGGGAGGATATTCGGGACATGGAAAATGTAGGTTCTGATACTCAAATAGCTGCTGAAGCTATGGAGACTTTGTGTAATGATGGAGCTACTCGTTTAGAACAAAGTTTGACCAATCCAGTTAGTGTTGGGGTTCTGACTAGACGCGCCAAGCAAAAGAGGATCAGTACGAGCACATGTAACGAGCCTTCATCTGAAAAACTCGGGAAAAGGAAGAGGCTAGCAGATCGAAAGAATGGCGATTTAGTAAATGAGAAGGAAAGGATAAGCACCCAACCTTGTGATGACGAGCAGAAGAAACAAAGAGCTGGGATAAGAAGCAATATTCACGAGATTGGTCCACATCATGTTGCAAAATTGGTTAGTCGAGTTTCTAAAAAGAGTTGTTTGCAGGAAAAAAATGTTTCTTCCATGCCTGTGGCTTACCAAACTAGGAAGCGAAAAATGAATTGTTCAGAAGTTGCTGGGGAGAACATGAGTGATCTAATAAAAGCTCCTGACTGCAAGAAAAAGACAACAGCTGCTAAAATTAAAAATGCTCAAACAATTACCATTGAGAAAATTAGAAAACTAAGATCAACTGGTTTTAAGCAATCACTTGCTAATGATCATTTTGATGAAGAATTTTCTGAAAGTACAGATACAAATGGCAGATTAGAAGTATTACCGAAGGAAAGATCCGGAACATCTTTCTCAACTTGTACAAATCCTGCTAGGTGTTCAGCTCCAGTAAACAACAAGAAGGGTTGTTCGCAGGCGAAAATTATATCTTCTGTGCCTGTGGCTCATCGAACTAGGAAGTGCACAAAACTTTATCATTCAGAAGTTGCTGGGGAAAACATGAATAATCTAATATATGCTCCTGACTGCGAGAGAAAGAGAGCAGCTGCGAAAAATAAAAATGCTGAAACAACTACCATTGAGAATCTTAGAAAATTAAGCTCAACTGGTTTTAAGCAATCAGTTGCTAGTGACCAATTTGATGAGAAATCTGCTGCAAGTACAGAAACAAATGGCAGATTAGAAGCATTACCAAAGGAGAGATCCGGAACATCTTTCTCAACTTGTATAACACCTGCTAGGTGTTCAACTCCAGAAAACAATGGATCTCCTGTTTGCATGGGGGATGAATATCGCAGTCAGACTTGCAGGGAAAACAACTCTAGGTTCTTTCTCAAGAAAGAAGTTAATAAGTTAACTAATGGCTCACCAGATTCATTTGTTCAAATGAAAGAATCGAGAAAAAGAAGACCGATCACAGATATTCGGGTATTGTTTAGCCAGCACCTAAATGTAGATGTAATCAAACAGCAAAAGAAGGTATTTGGTTTATTTTATTTGTCTATTAATCAATGCTACTAATATGTCCAAATATCAATACATTTCGTTTTATTTGTGATGCAGATATTGGCTCGGCTCGGGGCTGCAGTTGCTTCCTCTATGTCAGATGCTACACATTTTGTAGCAGATGAATTTGTTCGAACTAGGAATATGCTAGAAGCAATTGCTTGTGGAAAACCAGTGGTCACACACTTGTGGCTTGAAAGTTGTGGACAAGCTAGTTGTCTCGTTTATGAGAAAAATTACATCCTTAGAGATGTGAGGAAAGAAAAGAAGTTTGGCTTCTCCATGGCAGTTTCTCTATCAAGATCTTGTCAACATCCACTTTTACAGGTAAACTTTGGCCTCTCTTTGAATAATTACACAGACAGAAAGCTCTCCTATGAATGTCTCGAACTTAAAAAATTTGTAACGTAGACACTATATTTGTTGTGTTTATGTAAATATTCAAACAGTAGGGCATGTAATTACACCTCCCCTGTAAGTATCCATATTCTTGTTGTTGAAAATGGTACACTTTGCTGATTGCAGGGACAAAGGGTGCTGGTTACTCCAAATACAAAGCCTGGTAAAGAGACTCTAACAAACCTGATCAAGGCAGTTCATGGTTTGGTATGTATTAATACTGGACTTCTCCTCTTTTTCTTTCCACAGAAAGTTCAGCTGAGTTATTTTAGTGTATCTGGTGGTAGATAACTATCTCCTCCATACACAAACTTGTTCTTGTTTGTTTAAAAGTTTTTTCCTTTCTTTTTCATTTAGGATTAGATCTCAAGTAAGCAATCCCTTTACATACAAGTTAAATTTTTAGTTGTCTGTTCAGCAATTCTTTTTGATATTTTTTTGCATTTTTGAGTTCAAGAGAGACTATAAAATTGCAAAGATAAGAGTCTATGTTTCACCATGAAACCATACCTATGTATTAATTGTCGTGAAATAATGCTCATCAGGCGGTGGAGAGACTTGAAAAACTCCCGGATGATCTCTTGGTTCTATCTTGTGAAGAAGATTATGATATCTGTGTTCCTTTTCTTGAGAAAGGTTTGAAATGTTCTCCTTTTATACTCTACCCCTTTTAAACGGAAAGTGTAAACAGAACTTCTCATTAGCAGTTTATTGCAGGCGGTGCTGTTTATAGTTCAGAGCTGCTATTGAACGGTATAGTTAAACAGAAGCTGGAACATGAAAGGTTGGTTTACCTCATATTACATTTATATGCCTAAAGCTTGGTCCAATTACATAAACTCCGCTAAAGTTTGAATAAGTGCAGATATTCTCCTTGGAAATTAAAAATACAGAAACATTAATATGATGTTTGAACAGATGCAGAGACACCCCATAAAGTTTGTAAAAAACAGAGAGACCAATTGTGTTGTGTGTCTAAAGCTTCAAGGCGTGTCTGTGTAATTAGTCAAAATTTTATTATTAAGACAAAACTTCAGGAGGTGTAGATGTAATTATCACTATCTCGCGTCATAAAATTTGTGCTGGCATTGCCCCAGAAACTATTCTGACCTATTGCATATGCTTTACACTCACAATTCGACTTTGTTGGCAATTTTGAACTTATTAGGATCAAGTTAGGTGCTAAAATCATTGCATTAATGCTTGTTTTTCTTTTTGGCAGGCATCGTCTCTTTGCAGATCGTGTAAAAAGTACTCGTTCTTCAATATGGGTGAAGAAGAAGAACCAATATATTCCTGCGACGAAATGCAAATAGTTGGTTGACCAGTCTGCTAAACTTCTGCTTCTGATGTATAATCCTTGACTATCAGTAGTTTAGTTTTGAAATGATTTTTAGTATGTAGGTCATGAAGCTCTTAAGTTTTACCGTTCTGGTCTGGCATGCAAATAAATAAGTTCCTGTTGGATGCAATGTGGATATCCACTTTAAAGATCAAGCTAATAAATGCACCCGTACAAATTGTATACTGAAAGCAGTTATTTTTAGGTACAATTGTATTTGTATCCCTCAAATTCGAGTTAAATGCAAAAACTACCCCTGTTTCATCTCAAATTGACAAAAGCCCCCCTCTTTGTTAATCAGTCGAAGTCGCAAAAAACTACACGCTCCTAAGTCCTATCACGCAAGTGGGTTGGAATTTTTTGGTTGAAAATATATTGGGATCAACATATCCTCTTATATAAATCATAAACCAAAATTACAATAATTATGATTAAATGTGGGAGTTGTGAATTGTTTAAACTAAAATTGAAAAGAAAAGAATTACTTTCTGTACATAATAAATTGGGTTATTGATTAAAGAACAAAAATTAAAAATTAAAAAGATTAAGGCAGTTACTCTATCGGGTGCCGAAAATGATAGGTAACTACCCGAGCTCATTCCTGATCCCGCCCTATAACCCACGGGTAATGAGAGTTCGGGTACTCGTACCCGACTTTTCCCAATCCGATCAAAAAACTCCCAACAGGGTCGGGATTGAGAATGGGTACCCACAACCGTTGCCCACCCTTCAAGTTTAAAATGAAGTCATAAACTCCCGTGAAGTTTGAATAATTGCAGACACTTCTTGAGGTTTAAAAAAACATTACAGATAAATCTTCGATTATTTCATGTACATAAAGCCTGAACAAGTTTTTGTAATTATTTCAACTCCAGGCAGAGTTTCTATACTTATATCAAACTTCTCTTAAACGCCATATGCTCTCTTTAGATAAAATACTCTTGCTACATTTAGAATCCAGAAAGACTGAAACATATGCACCACTGATAAATTCATTACTAGTAATATTCTTACGCACTAAACAACTCAGCAACAGAACACATCAGTTCTCATGCTAGCCTCTACAATAAATTAATATGGGATAATTACATCTACGACCCCCGATGTTACTTGGTCTAATTACAAAGACCTCCTTATTGCTCAGATAATTACAGAGCCACCTCCCCCCACCAGAAGCTTCAAAGGCGCATTCTGTAATGATTTTCAACCTTCGAATCGAGGGTGTTTCGTGTAATTATTCAAACCATAAAGGAAGTTTAGCCAATCTTTCATCTCCCTCCTGTTGAGTTCATACCGAGTCGGAGCCTCGAGGAACTAGAACTCGACAGCAGAAGTATCTGATATACATAGAGTTGAGAAGCATAGCCAAACCAAATCCCGACACTGATGATATCAGGATGGCAAAAATTGGTGCAATGCGGAGCTGCCACAGAGGGATTAATGGTTTGAGAATATTATCAGAAAAAACAGTTGTTGCAGGTCATTCAAATAAAAGAAAGCTGTAACATTTTCATTTCAATTGTAATACAATGTTCCTCACCCAGGAATAGAAAAGATGGAGTATGACTGCAACGAGCGCAAACTCAAGAGCCGCATAAGTCCATATGTACTCTTTAATCGCTGGAATCAGGATATAAATCAGTTCTAGACAAAACATTATGCATTATAAATCACTTTAAATTTGGAGATCAACTTACAAAGGATAACCGCGAAAATAGATGCAGTGATGCCTAATGTGAAAGCGAAAGGTGCAGAAATTATAAGTGCTTGCCTTTTCATCTCAGGTATCTGCGAATACATAGAAATGAAAATATAAAATCCTCATCCTAAAATGGGAAAATGAATTAATTCCGATTTTACATGTTTTACAGTTCGGATAATCTGCAACATTTGAATATTGAAATGAAATTACAAGCATGGTTTTCCTGATTACATACCAGTAATTGCTCGAGGAAGAAAAAATAGCAAATTGTGCTAATCAAGACAAGGACCACAAGTTCTTGCCAAGCCCTGAATTAGACATCGAAAACGAAATGGTGTTTTGATCAGAATTCAAAAGAAATAGTGCAGCACAACAGTACGAAATACAATGATTTATATTAGAAAGACAATCCAAAGCATTCTCAGATTCAAGATCATCTTTTTGCAATTGGATGACAGAGGAATTTGATCTCAAGTTTTGCTGAAGCTAACTCCAATACATGAATGTGTTGAAGGAGATGACTCCTGACTTAAGTTATTTTGTAATCAAAAGGAATAATTACATTACACCCCCTGAGGTTTGGTCTAATTACAGGACCTCTCCTGAGGTTTGAATAATTATGCAGACACTCCTAAAGCTTTAAAAACACTAAAAGGAGGGGATAATATCTGAATGTTTTTCAACCTTCACGCAGTGTTGCTATAATTATTCAGACTTTAGAGGTGATTCGTAATTACTCAACAGTTGAAGATTTTATAACTAGACTAGACCTCGGTGGGTGTGAATGTGGTAATCCCTAATCAAAACAATGCCATCCCGAACATCAACTACACAGCTTTGGATACCAAAGTTTCAGATTGGCTATGAAAATGACCGAGATTTGATTTTTTTTTATTTTTTCTTCAGATACCAAAAAGAATTTCTGTAAAGAAGCTGCAGCACTTAAATACTAAGTTCAATGGATTCATCTGTATGCCTAAACCAGTAAGTGATGCCAGAAATATCAACTTAATATAGAACAATCACCTCAAAGCATTCTGATGGTTAATATCTCTGTTATTTCGTTGAGTAGCATTTGGCGCTCGAAGTAACGTAACTGATAAATTTAAAACTTCTTTTCCACAAACTTCACAGAACCGGTTTCCTCTCGTGCTAAACCATTTGATAGCACACTCTTCATGTACTAGTTTTAGTGCACCTTTACAACTGCATTCCAGTTTGAATGTATTTCTCTCTTCACATGTATCAAGACAGATTCGGCACACGGCTTCTTCTTCAGGAATCTCTTGATCCTCATGAGTGGGGGCAGAATTTATTTGATCTAACTTGCCATAAAGAAAAGGTTCCACACATTAGTATAAACTGAATTATTATATCATTGCTGGTCAATAATACATGTTTACGGGCCAAATTACACCAAGACCATCATCCCATATATGAAGGTTTAAAAGCTGCTAAACACTCAATTGAGTTATAATTTTAAGAAGTCTAGTAGATGCAGGTCAGATCAATTTATTTCAGCAATAGTTACATAAACCCCCCTAAGATTTGCTTCTCCACAGGGGCTGTCTCAGGGAGCTTCTCTGAAATTATTTAAACCTTTGAGGAAGTTCCCTTAATTAGACCTCAAGGGTATAGATACAGTTATACCTTTATATTGCAGCATGTAATATGAATTGCCTACTAAGAAGTGCAAATATTGACCACATATACAAAAAACAATAAGGTAGTCTTATTTGCATACGGTTTCGCGGATGTTTGATGAGAAATAGAAGAACTATTAGCGGAAATCAGATAACGAGCTACATATGCACGAAACGTACCGCCATCAGCATCTGATCCATGAATTTCGGGCTTGGCAAAAGAAGAAGATCTTACAATAAGAATGTTCCTTTCAGGCACAGAAAGGGACCTTGAAACAGTTGCTTGAGATGACCTTGCCTGTGATGAATATGCAAAATTTTGCAAGTAAATTTTCTATTTTCATGCATTGACATTAACATAAAGCAATCATAATTTCTTAATTTCTATCACTTATTAGGAATAATTATATAAGTAAACCTTCAGGTTTTGTCTAATTACAAAACATCCGTAGTTCTTCGAATAAAATTCAAGAACAGTTGTTGAAACTAAAAAAAGCACTGTAAAAATTAACACCCATAAGATTGAAATAACTACAGAGCCAGTCTCCAAAGGTTGAAAACATTATGGACAGCCCCTACATTTTCATTTTCTTAAAGCTTAGGGTGTGTCTCTGTAATTAGACAAACTTCAAGGAGCGTAAATATATTTATCCCTGATCATTTAGTGTTTCTAAATTCAATAGGTTTGAGAGTAGGGGATGAACTACAATCAAAAGATGATTTTGTTAAAAGGAAAGCCAAGCAGCAAAGCATGAAGCTTGATATTCTCTTTTCTAATAATTTTACAATGAACGGTGGATTAGAACAAACAGAAATACAAGGGCAAAAATATTAAAGTATTTTGGTGACCAATGCTAATTGGAATCTGTAGACACTGCAGCACATTGAATAATATTACTTTGTCCTTTCCACACATCTCTTGTAAACATCACACGATATTTGTGTGAACACAATAAGGAATATACTAGATAAGAATCTGGCCAAATATATAAAGAAATTTTGCTTGTCCTCTAATAAGGCATTTCAAGAGAAGAAATAAATAGGTCAAAAATTTCTACAAAGAGGTCTAAACCAAAATTTACTTGTGCTTTTTGCATTTCGTCAGATGTCCTCGTTGATGTAGGGGTAGTACTCTGAGGGGACAAGACCGAAGCCTGTCTCACTGGAAGGGAAGTGCACCTTTTCCAATTCAATTTCGGCGCGAGATTTGGAAAAATGGGGCTTTCAATATCTGCCCTAGGATCAGATTTCAGAAGAGAGCTTCTTTCATCTGATGCAATTGCCTTTTTCTTAAAGCTTAATGCCCGAAGAAATCCAGCTGCCGAGGAACTCCCATTAACGACAGATGGAGAAAATAGCATATTCTTCTCACTGCGGCTGCTCGACAAACCTGTTGGTCTAGGAGGTATTTGAAGGGCGAGATCTGGACACCGTGTACTTGGGTCTGAATTCATAACTGTATTATTTGTTTCTCTGTCATGAGAATCAACCTGAGAATAACGAAAATTACAGTGCCGACGTAAGTTTAAACTATAAAGTGACAATGTGATCAGCCTCATAGTTGCTAATGGTAAGGAATAGTTAAATCAATAAGGATCCTTCAAAAAATAGCAAAACATCTCACAATATGATAATGAGCATCCTGTATTATACCATCTAAAACCTTTTGCAACAAATGGTGTATCAAAAATCTTTTACATATACACCAGGTGTGATGGTGAGTTGATTACGCATGTGCTTATGTTCCAAACTACTCACTATCCCGTGTATTCTGATCTCACCGCACATTACATACATATTTCCTAAATCTAAAGATTGCCACAGCATTTGACACAAAAGACGATCTAAACTAATGTTATACATCACTAATCAGTAATCATACAAGTAAAGATAGGCATCAGTATATTTTATTAGAATGATATTTCGAACTCAAAAGAGTCTATCTTAAACCTCCAACACCCAGATCACAAGAAAAAGAAAATGATATGATCCTTAAAAAGCACTGATTTTTCTCCACTCTTACCCACAATATCGCATAACTACCACATTTCAGTCAAAAAGAACACATATTTCTCCACTTGTTTATCATCCATCCCAACTAAAACTACAAAATGACAAAACAAAAGGGAATGAACGAGACATTAAAAAATAAAAAATACCCCCAAAAAAATGAAATTGGTTTATTAACCAGCATTTATTTTGTATCTAACCTGTGATGCTGATGTAGAAGTAGAAGTAGAAGTAGAAGGGTTTCCCATTTCTTTATATTCTAATTCTTCACCACCTGCTTCTGGGTTTTCCATTTTGAGGCGAACGGCAGCAAAAAGATTGAATCTTTGACAGTTACGGACCGACAAGATCAAATGTAATAATACACAAATCAAATCTGCTTCTTAATTGTGGAGAAAGAAAGAAAAATGTGACGTGAGGGGGGAGGGTCCCACGTCAGGTGCTGCTGTCGTTTTCTTTTATATATATATAAAGGGATTTTGTTTAGTTTGTGATTTGAAATGGCACAAGAATATAATTTTACCAGGTGTTTGTTTAATATTCTCAGATATGAGTGATAGTTTGTATAAAGTAACTCATATTTTGTGATTTCTACTGGTATTTTATGATGTCATACGTTAATATTGGTAAGTTGTTCCATTTTTCTGATTTATCGTAACGTTTAGCATAAAAACTATAGTTTGTTAGGGTTCTCAATGTTTTATGATGAATATATTATATATAGTTATTTATATACCAAGACCATATTTTATTTTCAAGTATGTCGGTATGCTTGTAAAAGTAGTATAGTTAATAATATCATGCAAGTATGTCGTCCATGCTGCTACTATTGTATAAAATAACAATAATTACAGAAAATTATATAAAAAGTTATTTGGAGATCTTAAGATGACAAGAGGTTTACTTTTAATTTTTTCTAAAGTCATAAATATCAATTCGTATCTAGATAGAGAGCAATTTATATGTAAGTTCTTTAATTATTTAATATATATACATAATAACCCCCAGATTTGTAAATTTATCACATAACACTTATACTCTAATATTTTCCGGGACTTAGTGGGTAACTTTATGTCGGTGCATGCATAGAAGTATCACAAAATGGGATTAGGGCTTTGAACTTGAAGTGTCATAATTTGGGAAATTTTAGATTACGAAATAAATAAATCGGTCTCAATTTCATTTTGCCCCCAAATTTGATTTTAGGATGAAAAGAAAAAGGGATTTTGTTACTTCGTGTTGGTACTAATTTTAGGCTTTTTTACGTAATTTTTGTGTATGATTTTCTAAATATTCATGTTTTTTTTTTTTTTTTGCAATTATATGTCTCTAGTCATGTCTATATGAGTAATCCCTCTCAGTTTGCATTGTCATTGATTAATGCAATTCATGTTATCAGATGACTTTTATTGAGTTTTAGTTTATGTATACGGTTCTGAAGTACCTTTATTGGAATTTATGTTATCTTGTTCTTACTGTTAATATAGTAAATTGTTGTGTTGCAAGTTGGAACATACTTGTTCTCTTATTGGTTGTAATTACGGGATGCCGGTCTTAATTTTATTTTCCCTTTGGCTTTGAGTAGATGATAAAGTAACGGTTCTGGAATCAGAGAAACGGGCTTGGGAGAGCAGTCCTGAAGCTCAGGCTGCGAGAGAAGCTCTCAATCCTTGGAGGGATCATGATAAGCAAGAAAGAAAGAGTTCATAGCTCATGCATCCAAAGGTTCGGTGTAAAAATAGTTCACTCCTAATGTTATCGTTAACATTCTTACTCTTTAGTTTTGGACTTGTGGAAGCAAATGCGTGTGGCTAGTTAGCTTGTTACCTGACATGTCCTTTTCCTTTCTTTTTCCACCGAAAATTAGAGTGTATGTATCATAGTCACCTTGACATAGTTGTAGATGTTTCTCTGAGAACATGTAGTGAGGAAGATATGGTATTACCTAATAAATTGTGTATATTATTTCGCACATATAGATTCAATTCTTGATTCGTTCAATATGGAGATAAAATCTATTAATTACGATCCTTGCTGAAGTCGTACAGGGTTTTGTTTCTGATGGAAATGATAAAGTGGCTTGATGCATGGTACTGAACAAGTTCTTATTTTTATGCGTCATTTGCAGAAAAAGGAAAATTTATTTCAAGCTGCATTGTCAAAGTTGGCATTGAAGATGGAAACTCATCGCTAATCTTACTGGAGTTTTGGAAAATCCTGGCACTTGTACTGCTTTCGTTGCTTGACCTTCATATAATTTTGTTTTCTTGTTGGATAAAGATGTAGTTGATGAGTTCAAAAGATGGTGATTTTAGGAAAAGATGAAACTGAGAGATGTTCCTCAGAAGTCAGAACCATATTGAATCACAGGCTTTTTTCTCAGATTGACATAAAATTTCTGACTATGGTGCTACTCAATCGCTCACTTAATACTTTTGATGTGTTGGACTCACTTAAAAGTTAAAACTTTTAGAAAATTTTAGACCATTTAAGTTTAGTTCACTAACTTTTCCTACAGTATTAAGAACAGAAAATGGGATTTCTGTATTGTCAATTTGTCATTAATTTTTACTTCATTGATATTTTTGTAGGCGAATATTTTTGCAAATATTAAAACGTGACACAGTATCTCTCTGGAATTTAAACAATGATTCAGCATAACTCGTAATTCCCAACAAACAAACATATGAACATTGCAAATAGGCAAATAGCACAAGGGTTATGTTTTGTTCTATATCTTATTGGATGTGAGCAAATCAGCACAAAGTAGTCTTGTACCTTTAAAGCATTCACATTACGAAGGCCTGAGCTTAATCTATCACTAATTTTTTCTTTTCTTCACATTTTACAACAACGAAGGACAATTTTCTTACTATTTCATTTTGTAGTTTGTACAAACTCATATCTATGCCATAACCTGCAAAGCCTCCCTAGCTTTACCCAGCATATTAAAAACCGTGGCTGCAATATGAGATGGTGTCAAACCTGCTTCCATCAGCTGGTCATTAGGGGATCCATGTTCGATATATCGATCGGGAAGAACCACCGGCCTCCACTGCAGAATTTCCAAATTTTACAGAAGTAAGTTTCCATGACCATTTTCACTTGAAAGTAGCATAAAAAATCTTAGGAATAACTTCATCCACACCCCCAAAGTTTGGAATAATTAGAAAAGCCTCCTTTAAAGTTTGAATAATTACATTATACACCGCATGAAGCTTTCAGAGCACGAAACAACAGTGGTCTATTTTTTTAATGTTTTCAAAAGGTTGTCTCTTTAGTGAATCTAACCTCAAGAAAACTTATGAGTAATATTCTTCTAAATTTTAAGTGGTGTTTTTGTTGTTACTCCAACAGTGAAGAAGTTTCTGTAATTAGATCAAACCTCAAAAGGGGTGTAATCAAAATTTCGTTATTTTGGCATGTTATATTAGTCGAAGTTGTTTCCATGTGGGGGGGTAGGGAGAGGGGATCATGTGTAGTAAATTTCAAACTTTGCACCTTTAAGCTGCCATCGAGAAGGCCATCTAGTGCCATAAAGTGTGCTACATGAGAACCAAAGCCGCCAACCGACCCTTCTTCTACGGTGATCAAGACCTCATGCGATTTGGCCAAACTTCGTATAAGAGCATGATCCAACGGCTTGCAGAAACGGGCATCTGCAACTGTCAATCGTAAACCGTGGGATTCAGCCAATGCAGCTGCAGCCAAACAGCTCTGAACCGCCGTACCGTACCCCAATAATGCCACTCTTTCCCCTTCAATCAATATACGGCCTTTGCCAACCTGAAAATATACGAAAAAAATCAGTTCAGTTTTGATTTATTCACAATCTGTGGAGAAAAGTTTCTACATGTTTCATTAAAAACTGTGGAGCTAATTTTTTTTACCAATGGTAATGAAATCAATAGAGATTTTCAAATTTAATGCACGGATTATTTTCACAATATTTCGAAAACATCCTGAAAAGGTCTTGCAAAGTTTGATATTAGCAAGTCAAAGTACCTCAAGCGGAATGCCTTTGTTTCCAGGTGGCAACTCCGCACCAATCCCATTTCCTCTTGGATACCGGAAACAGCTTGGACGGTCGTCGATGGCTGCAGCAGTTGCCACCATGTGAAATAGCTCCGCCTCGTCAGAAGGGGCCATCACCACCATGTTAGGAAGGCATGCCATAAAAGTCACGTCAAAAGCGCCACAATGTGTTGGACCATCAGCCCCCACTAAGCCGGCTCTGTCTATCGCAAACCTAACTGGCAGCTTCTGCAAATCTACGTCGTGCACTACCTGAAAACCGAATCAAGACTCAATCTTTACAATTTGGCAAGCTTGATGACTAATACATAAATCTAACTATTCCTGGAATCTGATCTAATTATTAAAACTTCACTTAAAGTTTGAATAATTACAGATACACCCCTGAAACTTTGGACCCGTGAAAAAGCAACGACCTATCTGTACTGTTTTCCAAACCTTGGGGGGTAAAATCCATAACCATTCAAACTTTAGGGAAGCCTACATGTAAAGTATTTAAAGTTTTAAGGGTTGTTTAGTACGCATAGATGTAAAACTATTCCTTTTTAATGCAATCAGAAGTAGGCGATGGCTTGCCTGGTCGTAAGCCCTTTGCATGAAAGATGAGTAGATTGTACAAAATGGTTTGATGCCTTCACATGCCAAACCCGCAGCAAAAGTCACAGCATGTTGTTCTGCTATACCAACGTCAAAACAACGATCAGGGAATCGGCGCAGAAAGAGGTTCAAACCTGTGCCACCTCCCATAGCAGCATGGATAGCAACAATATCTTTATCTGCTTCAGCTTCTGCTATCAAAGCCTCTGCAAAGTAGGTTGTGTAAGCCTTAGTAGCGGCGCTGGATTTATGTTGCTTTCCGGTTGCTGGATCAAACTTGGTAACACCTGCAAGTATAGAGGCTGAATCAAATCCACTTTCATGTCATATAACTGCGATTTGAACTTATAGAGAGAAAGCTCATTCTCCATCTTTGTTCTTTTTTTGTCTCTCGAAACAAATTAGGGAAAAATATAATATATGTTTATATTATGCGTCAGCTCATTCTCCATCCGAGTGTGAATAAATCTTTGAAAAGTTCTTGGGACAACAAAATGCTGAAAATACTTTTTCCTAAAACTTTTAGCTAACGACTTACCGTGGTACTTGTCTGCTGCTTTTTCGGCATATGGGTATCCCCTTCCTTTCTCGGTCAAAACATGGATCAACACTGGACCAGTTGTTTTAGTGCTCTTGACTTCTCTAAGAATTGTTGTAAGATCGTCAATATTGTGACCATCAACCGGACCAATATAATAAAGTCCAAGCTCCTCAAAAAGCGAAGATCCGCTACCACTGATCATCCCACGAGCATATTCATCAACTTTTGCCGCAAGCTCGTGCATTGGTCCTCCAATCTGCTTAGTAACTCCCTGAAACATTACAAAACGACAATAATTCAAGAATTCAGAGCAAATTATATAGGAAATAGAAGTTGTTCTTTTTTTCTTTCTTTTCATTTACAAGCTAACCTTGGCAACTTCTCTCAGTTCTCTGAGAGGCCTGTTGGATTGCAACCTGCTCAAAGCACTACTAAGAGCTCCCACAGGAGGAATAGGTCCATCTAAATTGGCAGTGGGTAAAGAAACTTGTTTGTTGTCATTAAGAATAACAATCATGTCAGAATCCAGGTAACCAGCGTTGTTCATTGCTTCATATGCCTGACCTGCCGTCATTGCACCATCACCTATCACAGCCACTACGTGGTTTTTTTCGCCTTTTAAGTCTCTTCCAACCGCCATTCCTACGCAGCCAAGAAGCCGAATAATCAAAACATTGAAAAAAAATGGACTCAGGGCTCAAGTATGTAATAAACACACCACAAGTCCACAACCAAGGGATAAGCTAGGATGCATAAACTGTAATCTATATCAATAAATAAATTAGATTGAGCTATTTCTCTTGATCATTGAGTTTTGAGCTTTAGTAAAACCAGTCCAAAACCTCTATGCCAAACAGGATGTCACTCTCGGTGTCACTGTTAGATTGACATGATGTGTATCAAATATGAGATATCAATACACGGGAAAGTGGGAGGTTAGAGAAGTAAGTAGATAAATCTTTACATTATGTTATAAACACGTGGTGCAGATCTAAAAGTAGCACAGAGAATTACACACACACAATTCAACATAAATTTGATGCTAAATGGAAGGTGCAGGACTGCCAGAACTATTTGGGACTATCTAGACTAATGGATCATAAATTTAGCTCTGAGGTTTTGGACTCTTATCCCTTGATGCATTATTTGGCACGAATTCACAGAATTGGTCATACCTAATCCTGCTGAAATAGTTGTAGAACTGTGACCAGTTCCAAAGCAATCATATTCGCTCTCAGACCGCTTAGTAAAACCAGAAAGACCGTCTGTCTGCCTCAAAGTTAGCATCTTGTCTCTTCTTCCTGTCAAAATCTTGTGGGGATAAGACTGCATCACAAAATCCAGATTAACACAATAAGTATCATAATTGAGCAGCTAAATTTAGTTATTCTTGGCATATATATATATATATAAGCTAAGGTGCTATTAAAAGAAAAGTCACCTGATGGCCAACATCCCATAATATTCTATCTTGAGGAGCATTGAAAACGTAATGAAGAGCGACGGTGAGCTCAACAACACCAAGACTAGATCCAAGATGACCACCGGTCTTGGACACGTTGAAAATAACATCGGATCGCAGTTCTTCCGCAAGTTGTTTCAGTTCCTGACCCAAAAATAGCATGTAATCAGAGATATTAACTTAAAACTAATAACAGATTTTCCTAGTATTATTACAAACAAAAGAGGATATTTTAAGCACGTTATACCTTTGTCGAAAGGTTTTTCATGTGAATTGGATAATTGATAGTGTCCAAAAGAGGAGTTGGAGGTCTCTTTGAGAAATACTCCCCTGCTTCTGACAATGATGCACAGACCCCATTTGATCTCTTCCTCCCCTTCAATGTTAAAAGACAGTAAAAAAACAAGCATGTCAATTATATATTTCCAATCCCAACACTTCAAGACAAAATGATCTTTTTCCCTAGAAGTAACCAAAAATAACACAGTCCCACCAATAATATAACACACACACACACAAACACACGCTTACATGCACTGAAAATGATCACTAGATAATCTAAAGTACAAACATAGTAAAACAAACAAACAAGAAAGTAACAAACTGATTACCTTCCTTAACCAAAAAACTGCTACATGAATATCTCAAAACTAAATATTCTTGAACACTGGGATGAACAAATTTAGTACCTTTTTGTTTTTGCAGCAAACTTGACTCTGCAGATCTGTCCCACGTAACCATTGAGAGCATAAAGTGATGTGCTTTTGAGAATCTCCACTCAGAATCTTGCTCAAAGTCCCAGGACATGGAATTGTACACAGAGCCATCATATACACAAAACTTCAACAACAAAAAAAAAAAGATGACAGATTCTTAAGCAAGACACAAAATTTACTCTGCTTTCACAAAAAAGATTCAAACTTTACTCTGCATTCATAAAGAAATGAGGATTTATGAGAATGCTTGTGTGTGAATTTGAAAAAAGTTGAAGACTTTAAGCATTAAAATGGGAATTTAAGAGAATCAAGAGATTGTGGGGATAGTTGTGCTCTTAATTGCTTATTTGAAAGTGCATTTAAAGTTGACAGCACAATCTTGTTTTTGTTTCAGTATTTATAGTATGAGTTTGAGCAATGTAAGAAAAAGACATGCTGCCATTGGGCCACGTCATCAGAAATCACAATTGGGATAGAAAGATAAATGATAATGGGTATCTATCTATTTTTTTTCCCCATTATGAAAAAGGGAAAAGAAAATGGGCGTCAATTTTCTCAGTTGAGAGAATTATTTTTTTCTTATGATCATGCTGGGGTGTAAATTGTAATTGGCAAAAGATGTGGGTCGAGATTGTAAAGTTAATATTTTTCCATTTGTGAAAGATGAAAGAAAAGTTGTTGGTTTCTAGTTCTTGTCGAAAAACGGTGAGGAAATTAATATAACTATTTTAGTAGATTTTCACATAAAATTTATCAACATATCGTGATAATTATGAGATTACCTCAAAATTTATTCATACTACATACTTCATGATTTAGGGAATAATTAGTCTTGACATTGTGTAAAGAATTGAATATGGCATTTATTGTATTTTTATTGCTCAAGTCCACACATGTGCAATTTGAAAATGCTGTTTATTATGTTTAATGTGGTCTTCTACTCTTCTTCACCGTTGATGACTTTAATTTTTTTACCTTTTTTTTAGTTTTAACGAGAACTTCCAGTCATTTTTCTTAGGATAGACAGGGTTAAACTAGTACCTTACAAACAACGCCATGGAACAAATCACAAGAGGAAAATAGGTAAACAAATATAACGGGCATAGACTTAGATAATTATTTGAATTTTTACAATTTACTAAATCACCACAAAATTAAACTGTTGCCTTGGCAACTGACTAGTTAATAATATGTCTACGTCAAAAATATTAACAAACTATTTAGCAAAATCTCGACTTTCATCTTGATTCTGATGTATATGATAGATTATGTTTGCACCCATATCACATGGTACTCTTGTTTCTTTTCATTTCATCTTTCATAGCATGAACATTTATGGACATAAACAATACAACACAGCCAAACGTTATTGCTATTTAATAAATTAACACTAACAAACATGTCCATAGCGAATTTAAAATGCATGGTTGACCCAAAAGAAGAAGCAATAAAGGAAAATGAGACATGGCAAAAATTAGGTCCCTTGAATTGAATACCCATTTGCCTTCACCATAATGGTAGTCATCCAATAGCCTTTTGTCAAGTCGTCCCGGGTTAGGTTAGAGTGTTTTTCTTCTTTACCAATTATAGATAGTGATAATTTTTAGTTATTGATTATTAGACGTAATTACACTGACACGTCTTGAAGTTAGATTTCATTATAATCTCTTCTTAGATTTTGTGACTTGTCTTTATTTGCCGTTAAAGTAGCTCCATCACTTCATATTCCAAAGAGTACAAATATTGAAATACAAAAACAGCAATACGGAAATAGTGAAAACTTTAGCTACGCAAGATTAGTTACATCGACTTTTTTTGTTGTTAACTAATAGTAACAATTAATAAACTTTATAAAATGATCCTCACCGTTGCTTATCCTGACAATTAATAATTTACTAAATCACCAAAAATTTAATGGTTCAGACGTTTGTAACTCAGCATTCATCAGTTATCCCCATGCACAAGCACTTCAAAACCGACATAATTCAATAAAGTCTCAGTTTCGATCTTGACATTGATGTGTAAATTAAAATAATTATCATTGCTAAATCACGTGGTGATGCTAAGTTTTCTCCTGTTATCTCATTCAAATCATGGCGGCCTGCGGAAAAGAGATATTATTGAGCTCCACATTATTGCTATTCGATTAATTTTTGAACTCAACAAAATAATAACAATCGTGATGGCTTTTTTTAAAAAAAAGGTATTATACAATGATCCTTGCTTTTCTTTAGAAAAAATAAAAATTGGCAGATACTGAGAGATAGAAATTCTTTGAGCAAGGCGTCAACCAAAATATTAAAATTATGCAACTCCCATACTTAATTTTGATGGCCTGTGTAACATAGGCAAAACTTAATAAACCTATATATCTCTAATAAGTCTATTCTTTGGGCACAATTTTCATTTTTCTTATTAGGGGTCCCTAATCGCACTAAATCCAGTTAAAGAAAATATTGAGAAAAACATTTACACAATTTTTGAAAATACCACACACTAGCTTCATTATGTCTCAATAAATTTCAAAAACACCCCTTAAATTTCGAAGGAAAAAAAAAGCTACAACAAAAGACCTACTTTCCTTATTTCTAGAGCTTAAGTGAACTTCTCTATAATTATACAAACTTTAAAAATAGTTTATGTATTAAGACAAAACTTCAGAGATATAGATGTAATTATCGGTAAAAAGCTGGACTTCAATGTGAAAAGTTGGTCGTGCCAAGTCCAGTCTTTGAGCCTAATAATACACAATTTTAGCCTATATCCAAATTCAACAACAAAAAGTCAAGCAAGAATTAATGGTGGTCTATGCCTCTCCCAAACATTGAATTCAAAACACGTCTATAGTTATCTATCGTCTCAATCAACAGAGCAGCAAATAGTCGATGTGCTTCACTACACCCCAAATAAATTGACACAGTCAAAGTCTAAATATATTCACAAAAAAAAAAAGTCATACATAACCAATTTCAAGCATAACCAAACCATTTACTATAGAATGCAACAAAAGACAATACTTCTAAACCTGTAACTCGTTCCTCATGTAATACCCGCAGTATAGTCATAGATAAAGAATAACAGTGAAGACGTAGAAGCTAGCTCTAATATATGTGCCATTCAGGGCGGATCAACAACGAAGTAATTTTCGTAAAAGAATGCTAAGGTTATATAAAATAAAATTAGATGCATATCACAACAGAGAATACTTAGTCATCTACTACTATTTCAACAGGCAGCAAAGGAATTGTACAACCCGTTACTTCAAAATTTTGACATGGATGAATTTTCAATTTAATATATGAACGAAAAGGGATATGCAAGAAGAATGGAATAGCCAGAAACTGCATGCACTATTTCCAATTATATCACATAATTTATATCAACACGTACATTTTGTTTTTTCAATCAGTATCAGTTTTCTTGGTAATAGTTTGAACTCCAGCAAATGCTTTTGAATTTTAATCACTACGATGTATCATGTTCTCTACTGCATGCCTTAATTACCATATGATCAAAGCAACAAATTATAATTTCCTCAAGATAAGGAATGGCATCATCTATAGTTATATTTCACTGTCAGTAAAAAAGATTTGTAAACCTACGCGCCAACTGGGAAATAATTGAAGATTTTCGTAATTTTGTTTAAATTTGTTAAATCGAAATAGTTGTTTTTTGTGTTGACTTATGTTGACCAGTGGCTGTTTTGGTGGGGTCGTAAGGAGGTGGTGAGAACTGTTGAGTGCAAGTGAGGTCAATTTCCTACTCTCGAGAGTGGGGGAGTTGTGTTATATGTTGGGTGTGGAGATATGTATGACCTTTTTTTGTCAATTAGAGATAGCAAATAGTTTAGACATTTACCTTTATGATGAGTGTTATTTCACGTCTCCCTATGTTTGGAGTAGTTGTCAAACACTATTTTCAAGGTCATAAATCTGTGTATTACTTATTGTGTCATTACTTCACCTATTTTCTACTTTGTTAGGTGCTAACTAGCTGTCAAGCAGTATTCGACATTGTAAATTTGTGTGTCGTTTACTATCTCGTTATTTTGAACTAGCGAACTCTTCTCGTTACCGCAGACTAGTCTCGTATTCACAAATTTGTCATTATTTCTAGTAGTGAACTAATTTCATGTGATTAATAGTATTGTTAGAGTTCTAAAATCTCTATTATAGTCTTAAGTTAAATTGATGAAAGTTAGACAGTAAAAAGGGAACATGGAGAAAATGGTGTACAAACTTTGAATCAAGCAAGAATTTAGGAATGGTCTATGCCTCTCCCAAACATTGAATTCAAAACATGTCTATAGTTATCTATCATCTCAATCAACAGTGCAGCAAACAGTTGCTTCACTACACCACAAATAAATTGACATAGTCAAAGTCTAAATATATTCACCAAAAAGAAAAGAAAAGAACAAAAAGAAGTCATACGTGTAACCAATTTCAAGCATAACCAAACCATTTACCATAGAATGCAACAAAAGACAATACTTCTAAACCTGTAACTCGTTTCTCATGTAATGCCGCAATATAGTCATAGATAAAGACTATATTGAAGAAGTAGAAGCTCTAAAATATGTGCCAGTAAGGGGTCTGGTATTTAGTCATTTAAGCACGGATCAACAACGAGCTGAAGCTTAAATTTGGTAAAAGAATGCCAAGGCTATTAAAAATAAAATTAAAAGAACATATCACAACAGAGAATACTTAGTCATCTCACTACATTTCAACAGGCAGCAAAGGAATTGTACAACCCGTTACTTCACAAGGGCAGCCAATGAAACTTCAAAATTTTGACATGAATGAATATTCTATTTTATATATGAACGAAAAACGATATGCAAGAATAGAATAGCCAGAAACTGCATGCACTATTTCCAATTATATCACATAATTTATATCAACAAGTACATTTTGTTTTTTCAATCAGTATCAGTTTCTTCGTAATAGTTTGAACTACTGCATGCCTTAATTACCATATGATCAAGGCAACAAATTATTTACTCAAGATAAGTAAAGACATCATCGTTTTGAATTCAATAACCCAACAAAACCGAAGACCAGGAAAAGTTCTATACAGTTTCCCTCGCCTTTGCTGATAAGTTTCTTTCTGATTACCATGTCAATGGTACCTAAAACATTTAACATAAAGAAAATGAGAATATATTTTCAACATGCCACCATTTTTCTTTCTTGACCAGCCAGGTTGACTTGACCATCCATTGGCGTATCACCAACTTTCTCAAGTCAAATTCAAGAATCCAAGCATACAAAAATAGTTCAGTCAAATAGGATAACTTTACTTGTAACGTTCACAGATTTGACTCACATTATTTTTAACCGATGAAAATGGTAATAAGATTGCAGTCAATATCTTCCCCTATCAAGGATTCCTGTGGCATCCAATTTTTCAAAAACAGCAGATTATGCACTATTAGTTTATTACTCTGATGAGGTCTGGATAAATAAACTAACCTGGAACAAGATAGTCAAATCAACAAATCAGCCATCTATAAGAAACCTTGGAGATGAAAAAATAATAAAGGTCAACTAGAAGAAAAAATCACTTATAATCTTAATAAACAAGAAACCAAAAGCTTAATATTGGCCTTATTGGAGAGATTCAAATAACGCGCAACCCAAATATTCAAAGAGTTACATATATCCTATTAATGTTAACGAAGAAGTCAAACTGCATGACAAAGTAATCCTCCTAGTCATTTCATCTTTGCCTCTGTGAACAAAACATGACGATTCACTCGAGGGTCATACTTACGAAACTCCAATTTTATATTAAAGCTCTGAAGCCTCTTGGTCTTCTTGACCACATAGAAGAATCCAGTGCCAGCTTCCGAAACAAGCCTCACCAACATAGCACCAGCCTTCTTCTTCTCACCCATTTTTTACTAGTTGACAATAACAAACACAAGCAGAAACAAGTAATGATCAATTACAAAACCATTGTTCAGGATTCACGACTAATAATAACACATTTGGAATAAGAATAAGATAGGAAGAAAATAAGCTCCTAATACACGAACTAAAAACGTCGCATAATAACTTAAACTTAGACTATAAACTTAAACTATAATCCCCATGATGAAAAACAAACTAAATCTCAGTTTAATACTTTGCATGAACTCAAATCTCCAAAGCGAAACGAAAAGAAAATTAATCTAATCCGTCTTATGTCTAACATATGTTTTAGTGTTGTATTCTCATAAACAATAGGAAATACTTCCATTTATTTTTTTAAATGCTACATAGAAATAATTACTAAACTAAAACGAGAATCTAAGAAGCTTCAGCTGAAATTAAAATAAGAAGCCCATTGAGGACTAACATCAAACACCTAACGCTCATGCACAAAATTAAAAACGAACGCACACTACACTATGAAGAACAAAAGCAAACTGCATGGGATCAAAAGATAAACGGATTGAGAGAAAATTACCAGTTGCAGTGAAAAACCGAAAGTAGGAGAAAGGTTGAAACAAGCTTTGGAGTTCATATATTTTAATGGGCTGGCCCATTTAAAGCATTTTGGAGCCCAATTATGGTAATCCACTTCTTATATAAGACTTGGAGTGGGCTGCTTCTTATGTTTTAAATAGTGGGTCACTCTTTATGTCACCGAACCCGTGAGGAAAATTTAAGAACTACTGAATTGTGAATACACTAGAACACCATTTTGTGATGGAAACTTTTTGTCTTGATTAATGCAGAGTAATTCGGGCATCATTTTGCTTGTGTTGATTATGGGTGATACAATATCGTTTGACATAATTCGCGTCGGTCTCACACCGGAACATCGTTACGACCCCCACATTTCAGAAAAATATATGCAGCACCATTTAATTGTGTTTTCCTCGGCAAAGTGCATCCATCAACCAATCACCATTGCCTTTTACAACTACAAAAGGTGGAAATTATGAGAGCATCAATAGTGGTGATCACTTGTTAGTAGCGACTGCTGCCAAACAAAATAAGAAACCTTAATAAAGCACATGATGATACAAGGCCTACTTGGATCGGTTTTCAATATTTTTCAGACTTTAGACTTCAAGAATGTAAGGGCACCAAGAAGAAGATGTGGTTGCACTTCGTTTTCCAATTACTGGTAATAAAGGAGACAAAACCCCAAATATAACACTTTGATAAGAGTAAACTGCAAACATCCACAAAACGTCATTGAGCACCCCAAGCACAAACTAATTACATTAAAATGAAAGCAAACCGCCAAACTAGAATAATATATTCTTTGCTGAACATCATTAAACACGACTGGAGTCTAAATATAGTTGTACGGCACTTCCAACAAAAACTGCAACTGTCCTCAATGCTTAGGATAAACCAAACGAAACTTCAGCTGGGACTGCACAGAGAAAAAGAAGGCGTTGTTAATCATTCAAACTTAACAAGAAGTTTACATAATTAGATCAGGCCTTATCTCTAAACAAATTAAAACCACATTTAGTAACCACAAAAATATAGCTGCAACTTCTTTGCTACTTCAAATTAAAATTCAAGTAGATTAAAATGTAAGTCAAGACTCGAGACAGACCTGTAGGATCTAGAACGAGACCTGGAGGGATTCCTGGAGTTCCTTCTTGGACTTGGGGACCTGCTTGGTGCATCAACAGTCCGACCATTTTCTCTAGGACTTGGGGAGCGGTGGCTTGGCCTGTGACTTTTCTTCTCATGCGGGGAAACAGAGCGGGAATGCTTTGGAGGCCTTTCAGGAGATCTATCACTTCTGCCGTTCCTAGGAGAAACAGATCTAGACACAGACCTTGATCGGCGGGGAGAGTAGTAATCATCCTTAGCTCCATGACCTCTATCTCTGAGAATTAGAAAGGACGAGCACCAAATAATTTGTTATTGCAACATTAAAAACAAAATCTAATGTAAAGTTTACAAACTAAGAACAGACGTGTCAAACGACCAACTACCATAACATCAACAGGGGAAGACTGATCAAGACCAATATCTCAAAGAACCTAAAATACGATTGAAATTCACTAGTCATGCAGAACTTAAATTGATTCTTTCTGCGCGAAAAATTAGAACCTCCATCTGAAATCTATTAATTGAAGCACGACTTTTACCTGTATCTTTTTCAGAATATCTGTGAAAAACTAGATACTCTGATCCACACAGTTTTTTAAGTCTCTATAGCAGAGTACAGGTACATCAGCATCTGAAAACTTCAAAGCTGTCTTTGCCCCAACAACTAGTAACTTCATAATTGGGCATTTTCACCACACCTCAATCAGTAATAACTTTGAAAGGCTTTGCTTCTTTGCAGATGATTTCTTTCTTTGGCCAATTATAAGCTCTAGATTCTTTCTTTAACTGGATAGTATGCAACATTAGGGAATTAAACTAACATCTAGAAAAAAAGAGAAAACAATAAGTTTTGTTGCCCTTGAAATCATCTATCACACCATACCAAATGAGTTGGTCTTCCAACGCAAGAAAACCTTACAAGCTCAAAGGTATAAATAACATTTTCCGGGCAATTGAAGGTTATCCATGACGAAATTCGAATTAGAGACATCTGGAGAAGCATTGACCAAATAGTAAAGTACTCTTTGACTTTATGATCCCTTTTTCATTTCTCTTATTAGTCTGGGATTCTTTATGTCCCTCTTTGACAGTTAAGATCTGCATACATAAGGCGACCAGCAACTATAGTAAACCACACGGCATCAACACGTGCTAAGAAAAAATATTTACGTGCAGTTTGAAGAATACAAAGAAACAAGATATTCAAATATCTAGTGGCAGGACGAACGAAGAAGAAACTTCGCTGCACAAATAATACGCAAAAGTTTCAAACTCCATTGCAACTAAAATAAATAGCTTCAAACATCATGGCTTAAACATTATTAAAATTGATAAATGACTTTCTGAAGTTTCATGTGCACACACATGAAGACACGTATTAGATTGAAAGATGCACAACGTAGGATACACGCAGAGTTCAATAGATCTCTTTTACTAAAATATTTAAAAGAAACCAAAAAAGCTGGTCAAAACATTAATCATAAGCAAACCACAACATGACTGTTCTCTTAATACCTACTCCCTCCTTATTGATAATGTTGCAAGTCCACATCGTGAGAACAAATTCATGTTTCAGGAAAAATGATAGGAGGAAACTCACACATAGTAAATTTCTCACAGATAGACATCTTATCAGTAATTCAAGCTGGAAAATTTTGCAGCTAACTATTCGCGCTAAATTATAGGCATGACAGAATCCAGAAACTAAAAGCAGTCACCAACATGCACCAACAAATGGATACTAGAAAAAAATGAAGTGCGAGAAAGATAATCTAAACCTGCAATTATATGAAGGATTAAGGTATGAAAAACTGAAATCAACGTGTAGGAGAAACAAAATGTAGATGAGTACATATATTCCGCAAACTTGTAAAGCAGACCTTGAGTAACGCCTTGCTGGAGATGGTGAGCGTGAATCAGCTGCCATAGATGAAACCAGAGCATTTTTAGCATGATAATTAAACTAATACATCAGCATTCAAAAATAAAATGTGAAAATGCAGGTTTCAAAAATCTCAAATATGATGCAAACTTAAAGAAGTCAGAAATATCAACTAACAGTGATGGCGTCGTCTAGGAGATGACGACAGACTCCGTCTCCTGTGGCTTCCCCGGGAGCTGCAAAAAGAGTAAAACAAATTAAATCAAGACAACAATATAGAAATAAACTCAACAACAACCAAGGTGTATAACATAATAACAACCTTGTGCGTGTAACCCTACGCATTTCTTGAGGTGTTTTCCTGTTCTCCTCAGCAAAAACAATCCTTATTTCACGCCCACCAATAACTGAACGATTCAGGTGGCTTTTTGCTTCAGCAGCATCTTCAGGATATCGAAACTTGACGAATCCAAAGCCACGTGGCTCCCTAAATTATCGTAGTATGATAGAAAGTGAAATTGCATAGTAGCATGAATTAACTCACCAAAACGAGCTTCAGAGATCTCAACGGCTCATGAAAAGATAGCATACCCTGTATAGTAATTCTTGGGCAGATATACATCCTTTATGGGGCCAAATCTTTCAAAAGGAGCCCTAAGGTCTTCTGGCCTGCACAACGGGTACCTCATTATATATTCTCCTTAGTACAGCCAAATAGTTAAACCCGAATATCCTTAAAGGCAAAGAGATTAAGAATATATGAAAGGTCTCATCTTATCCAAAACCATGCATTAAGGAAACTTAATGATTGCAAACAAAATAATTTCAACAGCGGTAAGAACTGTTGCAAATGCAATAAAGAAACCCTTAACCAAGATATGTAAGAATCTATATAAACATGACATGTGCAGTGTATTAGCCTTGGGAACAGATTAGGGTTTAGCCACACCAGGGTAGGATTGGAATTTCTTACCCATTTTGCATACACTTCAAAAGGCTTGAAGAAACACCATGTCTAGAACAGTTTTCACATAAAATTGAAATTCTCATATAGTTATGACCTTAACCAACAAGGCAGCATAAAATAGCAACTAATACATATAAAGAAATTAAAAACAAACATATGCACAAAAGAATACCTCATTATACATTCACTTTAGTACATCCAAATAGTTAAACCCTAATATCCTTAAAGGCAAAGAGATTAACAATATTGGAAGAGAAAGGCGTGTTATCGTATCCAAAACCATGCATTAGGGAAACATGATGAGCGGATCAAAATAAATTGCAATAGAGAACCCTAAACCAACATATATACAAAAAACTATATGAACATGATAAGTGCAATGTATTAACCGTGTGAACACATTAGAGATTGTCCGTGGTTCATAAATTCTTAACCCATGCTGCCGTACACCCTATGTCTTGAACAGTTTTCACAAAATATTGAGATTCTCATATAATAATAAACTTAACAACAAGGCAAAAATATGCATAAAATAGCAACATATACATATGAAGAAACTTAATACAAATAATTACACAAAGGGTACCTCTTTACATATTCACCTTACTACATCCAAATAGATAAACCCTAACATCCTTAAAGGCAAAGAGATTAACAATAACGAAACAGAAAGGCGTTACCTTATCCAAAACCATGGATTAAGAAAACTTAATGACTAAATCAAAATAAGTTGCAATAGAGAACCCTAAACCAATATATACATACGTATAAATCTATACCAACATGATAAGTACAGTTAATTAACCGTGTGAACACATTAGGGTTTGGTCACACCAGTGTAGGTTCAGAAATTCTTAACCAGCGCAGAATACACTTCAAGATTCTTCAAGAAACACCCAATCTCTAGAACAGTTTTCACATACTACTGAAATTCACATAATATTAGGGCAAACACTCTACTTACGCATATAATAGCGACTTATACACATAAAACAACATATTCCCCTTGTGAACACATTAGGGTTTGGCCACACCATGGTCGCGTACACTTCAAGATTCTTCAAGAAACACTCGCTCTCTAAAACAGGACTGAAATTTTCACATATGATTAGGGCAAACACTCCACTTACGCAAACATATACACATAAAACAACTTAATAAGAACAGATATTCGAAGAGATAATAACAAAAATAAACCTAGCGGTGAGAGAGATATTGCGAACGAGAAGGCCAGAGGGGCCAGGCGAGCGTCGTTCACGGCGGCGCTCGCGTGGGTCATCGTAACGCTTTCGCCTCGAAGGGCTCTCGCTGCGGCTTCGGCTCCGGTACCTTCCCATTTCACCGTTATGGTGAAATTTTCAATTTTTAAAACCCTAACCCTAGAAATAAAAGGGGGCAAACGGTTGATTTTCGGAGGGAGTGAACTGTGAGAGGGAGTTTTATAGAATTTATTTATTTTGAAAGTAGAACTTACGCGCATTTAGTTTGATGTGAGTTGGGCCGGTTGACTAATGGGCCTCGTTTGTTCTAATGGGCTTGATAATTAGTATTTATACAATTTTGGTAAATAAGACATCATCATATGTCGGTAGTTTAAATTTCATAAAGGTGTACATAGTCTTTGTTATGTATGATGAGTAAATATTCGTCTATTGTTAGTTGTTAATTGTCCGTAATTGTTTGAAATATTTTTTTTATTAATATATTTTTTGTAATTCTGCATTTTAGTGAACTGATTCCCGTAAAAACAAGAAACTCTAATAAAGCTGATTCACACTCAATAAAGTTTGATTGGTCAATTAACATGTTGAATCAACAAGCGAGAGATGCGTTATCTTTATTCGGATTTATTTCTTTTTTGGTGAAAAATCTTTATTCAGACTATACTTATTAGAAATAAGCAGAATTACATTTTAATTCGTGTTATAAAATGGATAAATGCATCTATTATTCAAAGAATATTCGGGAACCCATGACCAGCCTGATTTCTAGCATCTATCTTACCGTCAAAGATGCTAAAAGAGAAGGAGGGTTTGTATAAAAAAATCTATCATTCTATAATCGCTACGTTATCTACAAGTCCAAAAGTTATTTTTCTTTTCATATCCTAAAGTTCAGACTCAAGCTTCGCCATAATATTATGAGATAGTACTTCTAGGATTATGCTTCCAAATGCAACCACTGCGTATTTGGATTACTAAAAAGAGACTGAAATGGGAAAATATATGGATTTGAAGATCGGGTAGAAATATTGGTAGTTATACTTTTCTATATCATATTAGTTTCGTAATAACAATTTTATGATGTAATCAAAATATGGGCAAATTCCATCCACCTCCCCTGAGGTTTCTTCTCTCTCCATCCACCTCCCCTCTAGTTTCATTTTTCCCATCCACCTTCCCTCCTTTAGTTGATTGATAGTCAATAGTTTAAAATAGAGGGTAAAATTGTCAACTAATACAAAAATAATGTAATTATTCAATATATATTCACAACACAACCAAATAACTTAATAAATTAACAATTACTAATATGAAATATTAGATGTATTTACATAACTAAATTATTGTAATAATATAAATATTAATTGCAACCGAAACATAAATATAGCAAATGTAAAAAAATAAAAAATAAATAAATATAGCAAATGTATAAATGTCTCTTGGGCTTACTTCAACATAAAAATAAGAAGAAAATAAATAGATTCATGGTTATGTGAACAATAATCGAATTCAAACAATGATTAATTTAAGAGAAATAAAGAAAGAAATACATGAGTACCTTTCAACTAAGTATCAAATAGAGTTGTACTCCTATAAAATTAGGGCTAAACATAACTAAATCCCATGTATATCGTTTCCACGATATAATTATTTAAAAATAACATTATTGTTTTATTTTTTTAATTGGATACTATATATTAGTAATTATGAAATTATTAAGTTTCTTACTATAAATAGATTCATATAAATAATGACTCAATAGTTCATATTTCTTGTAAACAATATAAAATATTTAATACAAATGTACGATTCAATGAATTTTAACTAGTTAATTCATAAAAATACAAGATATATTAATTATTGAATTATTAAGTTAAATGAACCTAATTATTTTCTTCTTATTTTTCCATTTTGAGGTAACCTCAAATAAAATTATGTTTATGTTTTGCTTGCAATGAATATGCATTTTATTACAAATATATAATTATCAAAATACATTTTCATATAATATTTGTCATCCAATATTGTAAATAATTCTTAATTTACTAAGTGATTTGTTTGTATTGTGAATAACAATTCAATAGTTTATTTTTATTTTTTTATCAAGTGACACTTTTACCCCTAAAAAAAACCGTTGACTAATAGTCAACAAACCCAGGGGAGGTTGATGGGAAAAAGTCCAAACCACAGGGGAGGTGGATGGGAAAAATTCAAACTAGAAGGGAGGTGGGTAGAGAGAAAAGAAACCTCAGGGGAGGTGGATGAAATTAACCCATCAAAATATTAATGTCAAGAATTATAATTTTTGTTGATAATTGGAAAGAATTACATGTTATAATCATTGTTATACCCAGTTATACCCAATACCTATAGATCATTAATGATTTGGATTTAAACTTATTGTGTAGTTTTGACCCCATCCATCCAGTTTAGTGTTTAAATCAGCATATGTTTGAGATAATATTTTTTAATACTAATACTCAATGTAGAATATTATGCAGTTCATTAATCTATACATCTAAAATCTAAAATATAATATAAATACGGCCTGAAAATTGGAAAAGAAAAATGACAGAAAAGAAGAAAGAAGATGATTAAGTATGAGGACATTCTTTAATTGTCTAACCATATAGATGATGACACCTGGGTTTCCTGTCTGTTTCAACTTGCAATTTAGAATTTAGGAGTCGTCATCGTGGCTTCATTCAATTGATTTTACTAAGTCTAATCCAAACATCATTTTCTCATGTTCTTCAAGCAATTAACGAATTTGTTTGAATACAACAGCTGACCAACCTATTTGGTACAACTGCCAATCGACAACACACCAATCTTAGATGTGGGAAATTTTTTTTTTTTCTTCCAACTGTCATAAGATTATTTTTCACTGCAGATTTCACGATCTAAATTATAATAGTATATACCATACTATTAAGATTTTTAAACGCCTATTCGAGATTATAATTTAAGGTACATTCTGCTTTAGGCCTAGTTTTCACTAGGGATGTACGCCAACCGTTTGTGTGCCCAAAAAAATCCACTCGTGGCAATTATAATAAGTGACCAATTTTTCAAATCATGCGGGTGTGTTTATTTTATAAACGTGCGGATTCAAGTAGTGCGGGTGATGGGCGAGTGGCGCGTTTCAAATTAATAATAAAAGAAACACTTAAAGACCAAAATTATAATAAGAATGTGTATGTGTATATTAGTATATACCATATTAAATATGAAGTAAAGTTGCAACAATAAGAATTACGCTTTTATCAAACATATATTATGTTGCGAAATAGAGAATGCATATTGCACTCCCATCACACGCCAATGACGAAATAACTTGTTTAAAACTAAATTATGAGAAAAAATTAAGACGATTGCAAATATAATTCATTTTCTCTTATTTTCTCTCTGCATTTTATGTAATGCAAGGAACGAGAGGAAATGGACATTATATCCTCAACTCTATTTGAGCTCCAACTCTGAAAATTGGAAGGTAAGTGTTGAAATCGAGGCGTAAAAATCTAAATTGAGGTGAAAGATGTATCTAAATATGTATTCCCAAAAATGTTTTATTGCAGAGTCAAATATATCTTTCGATGAGAGAGAAAAACACAATTGAAAGAGAAACCTTACTTTGAGCACCAAGACATGATATGTTTTGTTAGAAAAGAAGGGTTCGAGCAAACCTTAGATTACAAAAGTGAGGCGTAAAAATGACAACGTTTTTGTTCATCAGTTGCGTTTTTAATGGGCAACGGTGTAGTTTTATTGCAAGGATAAGGATTGAATCGACATTTAAGAAAGGGTCGTGAAGAGGATATTTCGCGATTACTTAATGCAAGAGGGGGTGGGGGGTTGCGATTCCTTATCTTCAATACTGGGGTAATAACCGCAAATCATGGTCAATTTGCAAAGCTGTCCCAAAAATGTATCTAGAAAACCAAACAACAGATTATTTGAGATTAATTGAGATATCTCATCGAATCTATGAAGCCAAAGGGCTTCTTATTTCGTGTTTAAATTTTCACTAAGCTGCATATTGTTATCTAATCTCATTTGCCTTTCATTTTTCAACTTTCGTACACTCATGGTTACTATTAAGTATTAAAGGATTTATTAATCATTTTCCAATAAGGGTGGACAATATTAATAGTTCACATACTTAGAATCAATTTTTTGAATATATAGTAACTGCATATTACATTAAATAAAATTTTAGATGCGCAGTATTGGATATTCATATACTGTGGTGACGAAATCTATCAGGTATAAAAGTTTTAAGAATTACCAAAAGAGAAAGTAAAACTAAAAAACCCTAAAAGAGTGATTTTCTAATAAGCCAATGAATATGAATATGATTGATCCCCTTTGTCCAAAAATAAAAATAAAAGTCGCCCCCTTGGTCGTTTACCCACCCCCACCCCCCCACCCCACCGCGGGAATCTCACGTCTTCGTGTCACCACCTAACGCCAGCCACTACGTACCCCCTCAAATCAAATCCATTGACCCTTCCATTTCACCAAACTCCATCACAACAAAAAACACCGCTCAATCAATTTTCTATAAACCCTAAATCCCCAAATCCCCTCAAGATTTTGATCAAAATTTCCCCCAAAAAATGCAGCACAATTCACCGCCTCCGTCATTCCCAATCCCCGCCGATGACCCCACCGCCTCCTCACTCTTCGACTGGTCCGATTTTCTCGATTTCAACATCGACGAAACCCTAAACGTCTCTTTCACAAAGCCACAAAGTCCTCTGCCCGATCACGTTGACGAAACTCAACAACATGCGGACAATTCGGTCCGGGTCAGGAAGAGAGACCCGATGCTGGTGTGCCCCAACTTCTTGGCGGGCCGGGTCCCCTGCGCCTGCCCCGAATTGGACGCGAAGTTGGCGGAGGAGGAATCTGCTTTGCCGGGGAAGAAGCGGGCGCGTGGCGTTAGAGCTTTGAGCGCACGGTGCCAGGTACCAGGGTGTGAGGTGGATATTAGCGAGTTGAAAGGGTATCATAAGCGGCACCGTGTGTGTTTGAGGTGCGCGAATGCGAGTGTTGTGGTGCTTGATGGGGAGAGTAAGAGATATTGCCAGCAGTGTGGGAAGTAAGTTCATTAGTTTGCTGATCTGTTGGTTTGCTCGTAGATTGATTTGATGTTTAAAATCATTGGTTAATTTGCATGTTTATTGCTTGGCTTGTTATTGTGTTGATGATGAACAGCAGAAGTTAGTTGCAGCAGTTACGGATCAATTCTCGTGGTTTTACTATGTGCTTTTAGTGATCACATGTTGGTCTCTTTCTCTAGTTGATGATGGACAATGTGGAAGTTTTGCTCGTTTTCCAACCATTTATTAGATTCGTGGATAAGTTTCGTTAGTTGATGATGAACAGCGCGTATAATTTGGCCATCGAATGTGCTCCTGGTCATCTTAGAGTTGGAAGAGTTAGTGTAGTAATTGTCTGGCCTTGTTTATGGAATGAAAATTGAAGGGGTTACCCTCTTAGTGCTAAGTGTTCACTTCGCAGCCTTGGTTTTTAGCTCAGAGCTGACAATGTTTATGTTTTATGCCTTTCTTATTTCATAATTGTTTGGCTGGAGAAACCTCCCAGGATTAGTAGAGCTACCAGTATACTTTCTGGAAGAAAATTTATGTTTGCACTAGTAGAAAATCCTTGCTAATATATCCACAACTTTGGCAGGTTTCATATCTTGCCAGATTTTGATGAGGGTAAACGTAGTTGCCGAAGGAAATTAGAACGACACAATAACAGACGACGAAGAAAGCTACCTAACGATTCTTTAGTAGGTAAGGAAAGGGAATCTCCACAGACTATTTTGGGTGGTGATGTAAGCTGTGAAGATGATGCTGGAAAAGGTATAATCATGTTATAGAGTTTGTTGGCCTGTCCTAATATTTTCTTACTTCCAACTGCCTCTAGTTTCTGTAGGTTCCTTTCTTATAATGTCAGTAGGCTGGGTAGCTTAATTGATGTGCATCTCTGAGCTGTTTGGGTAGTCTAAATAATTTTTTTGATGGCCCAGATGACATATGTGTTAGCAGTCAGGCTGAAGAAAGGGAAGTGATGCCAGAGTCAGATGGACATGTCTCCACGCTAAGTTCTGGTCTAGGTTCTCAGAATCTCCAGAGTGATAGTGTTGTATCGTTTACTTCCTCTGGCGAAATTCATATCGAAGGAGAGAAACAGAATCCACAACTTAAACTTTCCCCATCCTTTTGTGAGAACAAGAATACTTTTTCTTCAGTGGTATGCCAAGTTCCTTATTGGTTGATTCTGTCTTATATTTATTTTTTCTTGGTATATCCAGCTTATATTAATGTTCACTACTTTGATGTTTCACTCAGTGCCCTACTGGTCGGATATCCTTTAAGCTTTATGATTGGAACCCGGCGGAGTTTCCTCGACGACTTCGACATCAAGTATTCTAATATTGTTGCAGTTTAGTATTAATGGAGAAGTAATATTTTCTGTATCAGAGATGTGTTAGATTGTGATTAACTTGGGGTTAACTACCTTTGTAGATATTCCAGTGGTTGTCTAGCATGCCTGTTGAATTGGAGGGGTATATACGTCCCGGTTGTACAATCTTGACAGCATTCATTGCTATGCCTAAGCCATCATGGTGTAAGGTATATACTAGAACTATCCCTTTTTGTTTTGTTTCTCAATTTTTTTTGGGTTTTTTCTGTTCATCATCCAGTATCTATTGAAAAGTTATCATATTTTAGCCTTGTACACATATGTTGGTTATGGGTATGATATCGTAGAAGTAGCAAGTTATCTCAGTACGAAAAAATAAAATATTGTTGGATACTTCAATTTCATTCTAACAACTGCACCATGGATATTAAAATAGCTTTTAATATTCATCAAAGATTTGAAAGTTAATATGATTTACTTACTGAATTCTTTACTAGCTATTTGTTTTGATTCTTCTATGGCAAAGTAATACATTCATACCTTCATGAGCAGTTATTGGAAGAACCCACTCTTCGTATAAAAGACCTTGTTGCCTCACCTGGGAACTTGCTATCTGGAAGAGGCAAAATGCATATTTATTTAAATGATATGATGTTTCGGGTCACGAAAGGTCAGTTGGCATCTTAATACGTTATTGACATATTTTAGTTTTTACTTTCCAAGCCAGTTTCAGTTTCATTCTAGTATACAACTGTAAGAGATATCTTGAGCTTGTTCCAATGAAGTAGAAATAATGAGCCAATAAGTAACATATTATATGGAAGCATGGACACATTAATAGTCAGACATGTTCATACATACGAAGTACTCTGATGAGTTGTTTGGTTGAGAGGAATAATTAATGAATTTCCAGGAGGATGGGGTTGTTTGACTATGCACAAATAAAGATCCTTTCTACTGTATATGTTACTAATTGCTGCTGCATGAATTTTTGTGGAAACAGATGCAACTTCAGTGGTGAAAGTTAAGGTGAAAGATCAAGCTCCAAAGCTTCATTATGTTTATCCAACTTGCTTTGAGGCTGGTCAGCCTATTGAGATTGTGGCCTGTGGAAGTGATCTGCTGCAACCCAAATTTCGGTATGTTATAATGCCTATCCCGTTAGTCTCTTTCTCCGGGTGTCTTATATTATCCACCAGTTTTGTTAGTTCTCAGTTTTTGTTTCTGGTATGATATTGAAATGTACCCAATTGAAGAGCCTAACAATGTTACATGAATAACAAGCTATTGGCACCCTAAATTAAAGCGCAGTACCCAAAAAAAGAAAAACAAAGATATCAGGTCAGGAAAATGTGGAATCTGACTTTGCAAGAGAATCTGCAATAACTATTTATCCAATGCTTTTTATTTCTCAATTTTTCCTCATTTAGACTTATATTCCTTTTACCTACCTGTTAACTTCGCTTTGGTTCCTTGCATGATTTCTTGTTGGGCACATTGTGATCAGAGTTATTTGAACCCTATCGCAAGTTGAAGCTGAAGAGTGAAAGTAGATGCATCGGAGATGTACTTACTGGGGTGGGGTGAGGGCATTATGGGCTTAAAAATGGAACCCCAACACCCCCCGCCCCGGCGGTTGCCCGTGTTGCGAATGATATGTTACTTTTCTATACCCTGCTCCCCACCTCGCTGGAGGGGGAGGGTTTTGGGGGGGCAGGGTAAAGAATTTACGTTTATGAGATCTTGTGCTCCTACTCATGGTTGCATGATTTCTCGAACCTTGGGATAAAAATATTGTTAAACAAACAAGCACACTACAGTTCTTTATGTATGGTTAGAGGGATCAAACAATATCCCCTGGAAAAGGGTTAGAGCTGATAGAACTGAGAAAGAAGAAGAATTGTAATTGATCAAGCAAATTGTGATAAATTTTGTCAATCTTGTGGGGATATTTAGTCTAAATTAATTATAATAGATAAATATTATAAATAATGCCTGTTCTTTAGCTTGCTAGTTTCTCAAATCTAATTGTTAGTATGATTTACAGGGTAAGAGATGGTTTGCTGCATGCTAAATATATATAATTTTTTTCTTTTGATAATTATAGAACTCAATTTTGCAGTCATCATTATGTGTTAAGTTGATGTTGCAGAGAGCATATTATTCATTGTTTTTCCAGTTATTTCTTGTGTTTTAATTAAATTGAATTTTCTAATTTTCATGGCAGGTTTCTTATTTCATTTGCTGGACGATACCTTCAATACAAGATTTCTGTTTCATCCATGTGTTGTAAGAAGGAAGAAGCTAACAGTTCCAACCATCAATTATTGAATATATATGTCCCTCAAACTGATGTGGATCTGAGTGGCCCTGTGTTTCTTGAGGTCAGTGTATGGTCGCTCACTTTTGCCCCTTGTGCTCTTGAGCATGATTGGTATCTGTTTATCACTTCATATTCCTCTTTACACTTAGTGACGTCTATTAATGGAGATATTATTATGACCAGCATTTTTTTTTATTAATAAATTAATTAGCACGTTGAAGTTTAGATACTTTTACATCTAATTCTGTAGATATGCATCACTTTAAAGGATATCGGAATATCTTCATAAGGTGTCTGACAACCAACTAGATTTTCTGTCAAATAAAAGATGTGAAAAAAGAAAAGAAAGATCTGCATTCTGATATTAATTTGTGGATATGGACACTGGAAATGCACCACTCACTTGGTATCATTCTCATCGTTTAAGAGGTCTTTACTGTTTATTTTTCTCCAAATCTTACTTGTTAAAATATAGGAAATGCTTTTCTTAATGTATGTATAATTCCATCTTCTGCCGTCAGTTTTTGTTAGTTCTTATAAACCAAAATAAACTGATTAAGGAAATTATATTTGAGATGAGTTTTATACATGAGTTGCTGTAAGTAGAATGAATCAATTCTACAGTTATGGTCACAAGCTTTTCTTTACAGAGACATTGCTGCTTCTGCAGGTCGAAAATCAGTCAGGTTTATCCAACTTCATCCCAATACTTATCAGCGACAAAGAAACTTGTGAAGAAATGGAGATCTTGCAAAATAAGTTTGAGACACTTCTCCCCTCCAAAAGACGAGAATTGTCTCCTCAAAGACCGGCGTGTGACGTTTTTTCTTCAGCACAAGCACGGTTCTCAGAGTTTATTTTAGATGTAGCATGGTTTATGAAGAAACCTGTGCTGGAGCAACAATTGACTTCTTCTTGCATTCAAAGATTTAACCATTTGTTGGAGTTTTTAATAGAGAAGGAGTCTTCTGTCGTTTTAGAGAGAGTAGTTTGCTCCATGAAATCTGCAATAGATAAGAATTTGGTGGCTGCGGTTCCTGGTGCTGATATGGAGTTATTATGGAAGAATATGGATATTGCACAAAGTAGGCTTGACCGGAAATTACAGGAGAAAGGATTATCGGTGGTTACTGCATCAGATGGAAGTCTTTATAATGGAAGCTCCAGTAGTCATTTTGTTGTTCTACATCAGGTAATATCGTCGTAATTTTTCGCATAATTATAACTTTCCGAAGCTTCTATAAAATAAGAGCTCCACACTGAATTTTAGAAAATTTTGAGATATTTACATCTGCACCCCTGTGGTCTAGTCAAATTATAAAGGGTCAATTGTGTTAAACTCCCTAAACTATGTACTCCATTTTAAAAGGTGCGACTTGCCCCTAACACATGCTAAAATGTGTGAATTGCCCCCTGACGCCAAATCTAACGGATGAAAATATAGACGCGTGTCTAATATGAACGGGTGATCAAGGACTCATGGGGGCCAGTCCCACATTTTTCAATAGGCAACTCACACATTTTAATAGGTGAAGGGGGACATTGCAACTGGGGGCATAGGGTTAGGGGGTTTAAGACAATTGCTCCAATTATTAAACGACCCCTAGTTTGAATATTACAGTTGCACTGGTTGAGCTTTGGTTTGATTACACCAACTTTTCCTACTGTTTGAATAATTAGAGAAGTACCCCTTGAAAGTTAAAAGAACATTATAGATAGGATTCCTTGAAGGTTGAATAACTAGAAATGCACCCATTAAAATTTTGAATACATTACAGACCTCTTATTCTTTTGTGTTTTAAAGCATTAAAAGGGCGTCTATGTAATGACTCAAAAGTCAAACCTTAGCGAAGGTTTTGTATAAGACCAAGCGTTAAGACTTAAGACGTAATTTATCCCTTAATGAAATTTGTTTCTCTCATCACATTGAAGTGCATGAGAACAGAAGAAGTTTGTATTAACAATTACGAATTCTTAAGACTGGATATTTGACTGCATAATATTCAACAGATTGTAGTTAATAGAAGTCAATTGAGATTGTTATTTTTTTTTGTGAAGTTTCCTTTCTCACTGCTCTGTTCTTATTACTTACAAAATGTATCGCGTTTTCTGTTTTGCTTTTGGTTCAGAAACCGGCGAACAACTTACTGGGATTCAGAAACTGCACGCCATCTCTAGACGAAGGTGCAACGGTTCCACTCTTAAACAGGGAGGTTGTCATGACTGTTAACTGTCAGGAAAGGCCAGGAAAGTTTTGTCGTCCTCTAAATACAAGAAATATTTTTAATTCACGGCCCCTTATCATGGTTATGGCAGCTGTGGGTGTTTGTTTTGGATTATGTGCAGTCGTCCTCCACCCTCAAAGGGTCACCCAGATTGCCACCACAATTAGAAGTTGTTTGTTTAATAATTCTTAGCGCCTATTAAAAGTTTGGTCTTGGAGGTTTTTCCTCGCATCTGTACATATTGGATGTACCCAAATCACACAAGATATACAGGTTTACGTGTAACCGGTTAATCTTGAGAAATTTTGAAGGAATAACAAATGTAATCCTTGGTTTCATGACATGCATATTGCGGTATGATGGGAGTGGGGAACCTTTGGTTTCCATGGTGTACTTGTAACATTCTCCAGAAACATAGTGACGTTTTTAGCTTATAGCTTATTCCATTTCTTGTATACAGTTTTTGAACCTTCTGTGGAAGAGTAAAATCTGTGTTAATCGGGGAGGTATTTGTTGATAGTCTGTAGCTGATGTATCAATAAAACTTTCTTATGGAGTAATAATCTTCTTTTTACTCTTCTGCACTTGATATTGCCCTCATCATCAATCAACTGTCGATTGGCGCTGAAGATGATTTTTTTTTCTTGCCAACGACGCTGAAGGTGAATTTTGGTAGTCAGTGTATGATAAATTGGTAATTCTTAATTTCTTAATTGTCAATATTTGAATTAAGAAACTTAATAACAAAACGCAGTTAGCTATTTCTTTTTTCTGAATAAATGCAAATATTTATACTAATAGAAATGAAGAGGTATTTGTGACACCAAACTTTTAATTTTCAAGTTCAACTTTATAATTTATGTTTTACTATAGTATGTTATTACTAATTTTTCAGTTTAACCATACAATTTAATTATTTATATCATTTACTAAGAAGAATGATTTAGTTTCCCTAGAATATATATTCTTTCAATATAAATTATTTTCTGTCCATTCTATCCCAGTTATGATAATTCATTCTCTATTAATTCAAACACTTTCCATCTATGCAAATCTTTTTTTTTTGCTTTTCTTTTTCTTTTTCCTCCAACTTTTTTTCTTCACACTCTAATATGAATATATAGTACTTTACAATATAAAAAAATAATGTGCGACGAGGCGTGCTCCAATTTCTAATAAGTCAATAAATGAGAGATGTCTTTAAAAGGTGGGAGAGTATATAAAAGTCCAGAAGAAACACCGTACTAAAATATCATTACTGATTACACACGATCTGGATGCAAGCAAGATCGATAAAATTGAAGAACTTTTAAGTCTAAATCTTAGTGGAATTTTGTATTATCTATCTATCTTTCTATCTATCTATGTGTAATGCACGTCACATATTTTTAGTAGCATGCAATTAAATCCTCAACACGGAAAGTTATTTTATACAGCCGCGTAATGACTTTATTTCAATAGTGTATTTTAAAAAAGTATCAACATCAAAATTAGGGCACGCATACCCGATAACTTCATTAAACTAGGTCAACGAGGTAAATCAATAATTGACCCGGCCCGTATAAATAAACGAACGTGCTCTCCACAATCCACTTGTAAAATAAAATCTCCGCTGTTTTTGATTGCCCTAGATTCTCTCTCTCTCACAAACAGAAGAGAGAGAAACAATGGCTTCTCCTTCATCAAGACTGATATTCCGTTCATTGGTGGCTTTAGCGGCGGTGCTGATACTATTCTACGCCGGCCGGCCGCTTTATTGGAAAATCTCCGCCACAGTTCACGATATCCGTCACAATAAACAAACCGTCTCTGGAGGTATTTTCTATTATTGTCTCTATTTGTGTATCTATCTATCTGTATTGTGTGTGTTTATATCCGTGAAGAACCGTGCTAGGGCTTTTTCCAATTTAAAAATTGTGTTGTGCCATCAGCTTTATGAGAAAAGATTCGATTTTTACTCTTTCATGTTTAGTTCCCAGTCAATATGCATACTCTTAAAATATGCAATTCGGTTCTTGTGGAAGATTTTCTGATTGATATTTATTTATACAGATGAATATGTTTTGAACTGTTTCTGTATGCTAATTTTGTTGACCCTATACTTGGATCTTGAACTTCCATAAGGAAAATATATGGGAAACCAAAGGAACAAAAAGAAGAGGTGTTGGGTGATTTTTAATATCCAAAGTATATGTATAACTAGATTGAGACAATTATATTTAAGTTAATGTATTGGGCAGATTGAATTATTTAATTAAAGGGGTCCCATAACCATCTTATATGGTATGGACTTTGTTATGTATAATAACTAATTGTAAGCCTAACTAGGGTTAGTGGGGTTTTAGTTAGATTACCAAATAACGCTACGCGGTCTTGGTCATCGAGACTAATCTTGAATCACTCTCTTCCTATATTCCATCAATTGTCTGAGAATCAGTAGAGAGCAAGGATTAGTATTTGTGGAAGATTAACCCAACTCCAAAGCTATGTATGGATCAAGGGATACTTCTGTTTTAAGGTTCATTAGTTTCTTAATGATTTGATATGAACGTTTATAGGATTTTATTCCGGTTCTAGCAAGTGGGACCTAAGCCTCATCATATTCAGTCGTTAGATCAAATTACACATTTAAGTTCTAGTGATTAATTTTCATGTGAGTACTTGATTTTGAAGATTGTTTTAATTTGCAGTCAAATTGAAGAAGAATCGTGCTTGGAACAAAGTTTCATTCATATGTTTTTTTAATTGGAAAACAAAAGGAAAGATTTTTGGCGAAGTTTCAGGTTCCAAACTTGTTCGAATCAAAATAAAATCTAAATTTGGAATTAGTATAAGAATCAAAGCACAATTGTTCATGAATTTAATATCAAGTTAACATAATCTTAAAATTCGAGAGCACCCATGAAACAGTTACTATGAAGTACAAGTCCGTAATTTGATCGCAATGATTCAATATGAAGAGGCTCTGATGCCACTTGTTGGAATCAAAACTAAGTTTGATAGCGCTTCATTTTAAATCATCAAGAATTTTGTACGAACATTAATGCGGAGCGGACCTTAACTCATAGCTTTGGAATTGAGCTTGGTCTTGCACATGCTAATCCTTGCTCTCTATGGGTTCTTGCTTAATTGATGGAAAATTGGAAATAATGGAGTGGAATGATTTAAGATTAGTTTCGAGGTCTAAGACCCTGTAGCCTTAAATAGTAATCTAATTATAACCCCGTTAATCGTAATTAAGCTTATTATTGGTATTACACATTACAAAGCATTTGTATCATGTAAGGTGCTTATTGGGATTCTTTAATTAATTAAATCAATTTGCCCAATATATAGTATTAACTTTTCTATAATTGTTTTAATTAGTTTACCTAAAAGGAGCCAAAAAAAAGCGACTAAAGAAATTATCAATAATTAAATTCCATCATTTGAGGGAGTATATTGCAGAAGCCACCAATATGTTATTTATGATGGACAAATAAACCCTGGCGTTACTTTATTAGGAAATACCTCCTTGTGAAATTGAAAAGTTAGCTAATTGCACGAACACTACTTTTGATTGATTTTCGCATACTAAAACTGATAGCAAACTCGCTGTTTTAGTGTGAAATTCATAATCCAAAAGAAAGGGCTAAAGTTTTATGTTTCATTAAATTTTAAAAAAACTTCAGAAAGGAAATACTCTGTAATCGTACAGGATAACTTTTTTCCAACATTGTTTTTATAGGGATTTCTCAAATAGTGCAAGAAGCTCAGAGATCAGTGCGGTGGTTCCACTATGAGTCTGATTCAGGGGTGAGGGTAGTTGAGAAATCTGTTTTGCGAAGAAGATTACTTATGGGTCAGTTTCTTTGAAGTGTGAAACTTTCTTGTTAACTCTTTCGTTTCGTTATTTTCAGTTTTGTTCCACGTAATTATGGCAATGCTGCCTGATTTTGTAGATAGAGTAGGTATACATCTGGTTGAATAAACGATAAAGGTGATTTGTGTTTCGTCTATTTGGGATATCTTGGACAACTGGGAGTCCAGTATATAAAATTTTAGTGTTCGTACTGAATAATACTTGCAACTGCTAAAATCATTAATTCATCTTGCACGTATGTGCTTGTGATGAATAGTGATTTTGGAAAGCTGCTTATTAAGTTTGATTTTCACCTAGTTTTGATTGCTTTTGATATGTTTGTGCCATTTTTTTTTAATTTGTTGATGAATGATATGTTTGTGCCGATTTACCAGAACAAAATCTAAAGTATTATGCTGATAGATTCAGTCGGTCACTTTAATCTATATGTTTGAAGAGTCTAAAAATATCAGTAATCCCCTCAAAATGTCACTCAGATGGAAGGGAAAATTTGCTACTGGATTCGTGATGACTGTATAGGAGAAAGTGCAGCTTGCTACAACTTGTTTTACATTTTTGAACTAAGTTCTTTAGAATCTGGAAACCATCAATTTTTCTGAGGCGAAGTGTGTAATTAGTTCTTGTGCCACCGTCAGATTCACGACATGTGTACATAATATGTGGTGGCATACAATGCAAGCGTTGGTGAGTAGTCATAGAAATAACATATACATCTTTACTTTATAATTATTACACATTGCATGAGTATAATAGCGACGAACAGAATATTTATACCATTTTGGCACATAAAATTTGTGATGGAAACAATTTTCCATACTTCTCGAACTATGATTGAGATGGAAACACTTTTCCATACTTCTCGAACTCTGGTTGCCAAAACATTGGAAATATCTGTGTACGACGAGTGTCGAAAATGTGCAGCACGGTCAAGTCCATGCCAAAAGTTGATTCCTTCCATTAGTCCCTGAATACGTAATAGCCACATTAAGTTGTTTATTGCATGGAAGATGGCCATTTTGCATCAGGGAAGAGGATATCAGTGTGTATGTTTTATTGAAGTAAACAGCATTGGGGACTATGGCACCACTGAACAGAGAAACCCTTAGTGTGTGTGTGTGTGGATAAATCCCAGTTTGCTTGCTTACTGGATCTGATGTTGCTCTCCATAGCTTTTTTAACCCTCTTACAAGACTATCTAGCCTTCATAATTAACCATATGACTTGGAAAAAAATAGCACTGTAGAATGATTGCACCTTGCTTCGATTGTTAATGAGAAATTCTTATGTCGTAATATCTTAATTAAAAAAGAGTATTAAATAAGCACATGGGATTCGAAAAAAACTAGTGAAATCTTTTGGTAATTCAGAAGTCACGCAGGTTTTTTTGCAAAAAATTGCTTATTGAATGTGTGCATCTTTTTAATTACCAAAAAAAAAAAAAAAGGTTCATATTTGTTTCAGACTTTCAGCACATTTTATTTTATGTGAGGGTTAACATTAAATTTGGTTACTCAACAAGTAGTTTGTACTTCATCTCGTTTTCTTATTATGTTTAGATTGCCACATATATTTGGGTAAAGAATGAAAAATAAATTGCCAACTTCGAACGAGTACATCCCTAATTCCACCCACACGTAAAACTAAGTAGAGTATCTTAAGTGGATAAAATAAATATCTCTTATCCATCTTAACATAATATCTCCGAATGCCTCTGTACTCTGAGATTGTGTTCATAGTATCTAGGGGAAAAAATGAATCGCTGTTGCACTGTACATGCTTACATCTTCATAAATCCAGTCATTTAGTCATATTATAACAAAGTCTTTTAAGTTTCAAATACTAAGGAACATTGACATTTACTGAAGTTAATGAAAATAACAAAATTAAATTGTGGCTCTTGTTTCTCCATCTTTAAGATTATTAAATAAAAATTTCTTTTTAAAGCATATAAAATATACTAAGAGTTCAATATTATGTTGCGTGGATTATACAGATAATTGAAACACGATAGACATATTATTTAAAAACACAATGTGAATGCAATTATGTATTTATATAATTATTATGTTATACATAAACTATAAAACAATCATAGTTAAGTATATTACATTTATACGAGCGACCAAGTCAAGCATTTTAGCAATACACTTATTTGCACCGTGTTCACCTTAACACACGATAGAGTCACATTAGTTTTTGCTGTATGAATAACTACACTAACATTCCCTAGAACTTCAAAATATCCTGACTTAAGCACAGCCTTTTTCTTATTTGTGTCCACTCACACGTTAGTGTAAAACTGGTCCCCCAGTTCTCATACAGGAATCAAGTTGTCTGGTATTATCATGCTCTTTGATTATACCATGCATTAGCTAGCTTGCATCATTACTATTAGTCAGCATCTTTGCTTCAGAGAAAAACAATAGAGAGAGGTTAGAGATGGCAACTTATGCAGCTCTAGTTTCTCTTACCAATCTCATTGATGAGGTCCAACTCTACCATGGCCGCCGACCAATTTTTTTCGCCGAACAATTACAATTGCTTGAATCTCTCCAGAAAAAGGCTAGTTTCTTGCAAGAGTTTCTAGAAAGTTACCATCATGGAGTTAACAAAGAAGTACAAGATCTGGAGAGACGAATTGCAGACTTGGCTTATAGAGCTGAAGATATAGTTGAATCCCATGTAGTTGATACTAATGATGCTCGATACACGAGGACGAAGAAGAGTTACAATCACTTCTCCCACCTGCCTGAAGTCATTAGATTCATGAGTTCTATTTTGAAAGAGGCAATGAAGATCAAGAAAAAGAGTGGAGTAGTTAAAGATCTGCAGCCTAAAGATTTAGTTCCACTTGGATATGCGAGGTCTGGTCCAGAAGGGAAGGATAATATGGTGGTGTTTGATAACGAGTTGAATGAAATTATGGGTAAGCTAATTGGAGAAGGATCCAATCTCCAAATTATTTCGATTGTTGGGATGGGCGGCATTGGTAAGACTACCTTGCTAAACAGGCTTATGATAATCCATATAGTGTCGAATACTTTGATATCCGTGGTTGGGTCACGATATATCAAACGTACATTGTGCGAGAAATATTGTTAGGCCTTGCACTTGGAATTGGAGTTCGTATTGATCAAAGTGAAAAGGAAAACATTGAAGATCACCAATTAGTCGAAAAACTATACAAACATCTATCGGGCAGGAGATATTTGATTATAATGGACGATATGTGGAGTGTTGATGCATGGGATAAATTAAAATTGTCCTTTCCAAAAAATGACAATGGAAGTCGTATCATAGCAACGACTAGGTTGTCTAATGTGGCAAACAATTTCGGCTCTACTAATGTTTATCAAATGAATCTTCTAGATGAAAAAAAAAGTTGGAGGCTGCTTTGCAGAAAAGTGTTTGTCAGGGAAAGTTGTCCTATTGAGCTAGAGAAGATTGGAAAGAAGATCGCAAAAAAACTGCAAAGGACTCCCCCTATCAGTTGTTGTGGTTGGGGGACTTCTTGCAAAATCTAAGATGACACGCGAATATTGGGAGTATATTGCTGAAAATATAAGCACAACTGTTAATTTGGAGGACGATGAGAGTTACTTGAAAGTATTTACTTTAAGTTATAGCCATTTACCTATTCACTTAAAACCATGTTTTCTTTATATGGGAGCTTTTCCAGAAGACTATGAGATTCGTGTTTCTGAGCTTATCAAATTATTGGTTGCTGAGGGATTTCTAAAACCATACAGAGGAAAAAGCTTGGAAGAGGTTGCAGGAGATTATTTGAAAGATCTTATTGACAGAAATATCATATTTGTTAAATTGGGATACACAGGAATCTGAAAATTTGCACAATTCATGATCTCTTGAGGGATTTTTGCTTGAGGGAAGCTCACCGCGAGAGGTTTTTTTGTGTAACTATGATGCATAACTGTGATTCCCAAGGTTTAAAGCGTCGAATTGCTATTCATCATAGTGCAACACACGAGAAATATTGGCCGCAAATTGCGTATGCTTCGAAGTCAACATCTCTGCCCCGCACGTTGTTAAGTTTTACATCTGATTCGACGCCATCAATTGAACCCAAGTTGTTGAGGATATATAGTGTAGTTTCTCTACATAATATTTCATGTCTAATGAACTCGCGGTACCTTAATTTTTCTGACAGCTATAGTTTTTTTTGTTCCCTTGATTCAATAGACTTTTTTTGGAATCTACAAACAATGATTGTTAGAAATGATGGGTGGGTAATAGTTGCACCATATACAATTTGGGAGATGCCCCAACTTAGGCATATAATAATGGAAAATGTTTCTCTCCCCGACCCTCCGGGTGGCAGAACAGAGGGGCAAGGTGACATTGTGCTGAGAAACTTACAGACACTCTCATATATTGACGATTTCAGGTGTACTGAAGAGGTCCTCAGGAGGATCTCCTATATCAAGAAATTGAAAGTACTGTATGCAAAGCATGACGAAGGCTTGTCATATTATTGTCCCAATAATATTAAGTATCTACATGAACTTCAATCATTAGAGTGCCAGTTTATGAGCAACTTGGATGACTGGCCTACTAGGAGTGACTTGCTGCAGAACCTCGAGTTCTCACCATCACTCAAGAAAGTTGACTTTATGGCAATGTGGTTTAGGTTGGGAGGATGTGGCAACAAAGATTGGGCCATTGCCCAATCTTGAAAAGCTTAATTTGTCGTTCGGCTTTTCAGGAGAGGAGTGGAGTCCAGTTGATGGCCAATTCCTTCGTCTAAAATTCTTGGAAATCAATAGATGTGATCTTGTGCGCTGGATAGCAGACGGTACCCATTTCCTTGCCTTGAGCACCTTGTTCTTAGGAATATGGTCTTTTTAGAGGAGATTCCATTCGACTTTGCTGATATAGCAACTTTGCAATCAATTATGTTGGAACACTGCAACAGTTCAGTCGTCACCTCGGCAAAAGAAATACGAGAGGAACAGAAGAACCTTGGGAATGAGGGTCTCCATCTTATTCTGGTTGGTGAAGACGGCAACGGTGATGAGGAAGAGGAAGGAGGAGAAGAAGATGACGAGGAGCAGGGGACTTTCAGCATGTATCAATCTTTCTTTGGTGAAGAGGAGGGAAGAGGAGAAGTAGAAGCTGTAGGGGACGATGAACAAGAAGCAGGAGAGGAGGAGAATAGAAGCAGAGGATTTTCGGTATTTACTATCTTATTTCTCCTTGGTGTTTTTCTTAATTTTCTTTTTCGCAAGTCTTTTTCTTGCTTAATAGGATTTGGTTTTGTTGGGTTTAGGCTTGCTTAGGATTCATCAGAATGTGGATACAGTGAACTACTTCTTTCAGGGTTCCATTTCCTGGCAAGAACGTGATTGCTCGACTTAGTGGGAACTGCATGAAGTGAGAATATTAACGCGTAAAACCTGAATATCGGACCATGTCCTCCCGTGATTCTTGGTGCATTAAAGAAGTGCATCCCTTTTGCACAGCTTCGTTGAGAAAGTTAGCAGAAACGATATATGAAGACGTTGAGCTTCAACGAATATGGTGAAAAACGTGCAGGTATATGTTCAAGTGCTGTAACACCCTTCATTGATCAATTCTCTCTTCACAGAATGGTCTATAAATCGAATCGAGATTGGTGGAAAGAGTCTTTGTTGCAAAAGGAAGAGAAATTATTGTCTTGGATGGATGAATCAAAGAATGTTAAACGAATTGATACAGTAGTTTCTGTTGTATTTAAAATTTACATCACTCAATTATATAAGTGACCCATAATAATGCGTAAAAATTAATGTATGACATTTTGCACGCAAATCTTAGTTATGTTGCTTGATAGCAAATCTTTCAGTGGTTCTACCCTCCAAGTAACTAAATCCTTCTCCGGTAATTGTATTTCAGAAAGGCAACATGGACCTTTTTGTGTTTTCGTCTTATGATCCTTTTTAACTTTTCACGTCTTTTTATATTCGTAAATTGTGTAAGTGAGTTGTGTGTGATTACTCGAGTTTGTGATTCATTTTATGAAAAAGACATTTTATCCTAAGAGCTAATGTCATAAATATTAGCCCATCTGAATAATAGAAAGTTTTTGTTGTATGGGTCATTTTCATAAATTCAGTGGTCGATTGATAGGTACTTTTTCACAATCACATATGAGTCATTTGCTACCTTAATAGACATTACACATACATATTTTACTATTTGCTCCTAATAAATGTATGTGTTTGGTAAATTATTATTTAAAATACTAGTTTTTGAAATCCGGCTCTTTTTTTTTTTTTTTTTTGAAATGGGAATTATATTACCAATGCTCATCTACTGTTTTTTGGCTAAACGAAGTCGAAGAAAAATGAGTTAAATGCGAAAACGATTGTGCGTTATGTCTAATTGACAGAAAACTTGTGTAATTTTAATTTGTTTTTAATTATTTAGCACACTGTACACGATTTGGTTTTAAGCTTTGACTTGAAGTAAAATGTCATTTTTGACCCTTGGTAAAAGCTTTCAATTATTTTAAGATTCACTCTAAAGGCTTTTGGAGTAAATGAATCACTCTCACGAACAATGCTTCACCGTTGATCCTCATGGCGCAGCGATGGTGCTGTTCCGCTCGTTTATCAATAAATAGTAGGACAGGTACACTCCTCATTCCCAAATTTACAACGTACTTGTTATTTGATTAGTTTAAACGATAATTATAATGAGATGATGATGATGATGATGATGATGATTCAGCAAAATATATATATATATAATTTTCTAATTCACTTTATATTGATTTGAACAATGTGAGTCAGTCAGTGTTGTGTCAATTTAAGGAAGGAGAAACATTTGAGCGGTAAGAAGAGCGTCTCCAAGTTGTGAATTAAGAATCAATTTTGTGATGCTCATTATAAATAATATAGTATTATTGGGTTTATAATGTCAGTGTTATTAGTTGAACGTGGAGAGAGAGAGAGAGAGAGAGTCGAGATGGCGACTTATGCAGCTCTGGTTTCTCTCACCAATCTCATTCATCAGGTCCAACTCTACCATGCCCGAAAACCCATTTTCTCATCCAAACAACTCCCATTGCTTCAGTCTCTTCAAGAAAAGGCTAGTTTCTTGCAAGAGCTTCAAGAAACTTCTCCTCATGGAGGACTTATTACCAATGAAGCACAACATCTCGAGAGACGGATCGCAGATGCGGCTTATAGAGCTGAAGATATCATTGAGTCCCATGTAGACGATACTAACGCGACCACAGAGAGCTACAATCACTTCTCCCACCTACCTGAAGTCATTAGATTTATGGATTCTATCACCAAAGAGGCGGCAATGAAGATCAAGAGAAAGACTGGAGTTAATAATTATCAACAGCCAAAAGACTTAGCTCCAGTTCGATCTGCCCGCACGGGGAAGGATACTTCGGTGGTGTTTGATGACGAGCTGAACAACATCTTGGGCAAGCTTATTGGACAGGGATCTGATCTCCAAATTATCCCAATCGCCGGGATGGGCGGCATTGGTAAGACTACACTTGCTAAACATGCTTATTATAATTCATATGTTACGGAATACTTTGATATCCGTGGTTGGGTTACCATATCTCAAACATACAACGTGCGAGAGCTGTTATTAGGCCTTGCACTTGGAATTGGAGTTCGTATTGATCAAAGTGAAATAGAAGATATTGAAGATCACCAATTAGTTGTAAAATTATACAAACATCTATGCGGCAGGAGATACTTGATTATAATGGATGATATGTGGAGTATCGACGCGTGGGATAAGTTGAAGATGTCTTTTCCAAAGAACGATGATGGAAGTCGTATCATGGTGACTACTAGGTTGTCTAATGTGGCAAACATTTTTGGTTCTAATGTTTATCAAATGAATCTTCTAGATGAGAAAAACAGTTGGAGGTTGCTTTGCAAAAAGGTGTTTGTCAGAGAACGCTGTCCTCTTGAGTTAGAGAAAATTGGAAAGAAGATCGCAAAAAACTGCAAAGGACTCCCTCTATCAATTGTTGTGATTGGGGGACTTCTCGCAAAATCTAAGATGTCACGAGAATATTGGGAGTATGTTGCTCAAGATACAAGCACAACTGTAAATAAGGATGATGATGAGAGTCACTTAAAAGTATTATCTTTAAGTTATAGTCATTTACCTATTCACTTAAAACCATGTTTTCTCTATATGGGAGTTTTTCCAGAAGACTATGAGATTCGAGTGGCTGAGCTTATCAAATTATTTGTTGCTGAAGGATTTCTAAAACCACGCAGAGAAAAAAGTTTGGAAGAGGCTGCAGAAGATTATTTGAAAGATCTTATTGACAGAAACCTCATATTTGTTAAATTGGGAACTACAGGTAATCTGAAAATTTGCAAAATTCATGATCTCTTGAGGGATTTCTGCTTGAGGGAAGCTCACAGAGAGAGGTTTTTTTGTGTTAGTATGGTGCATAATTGGGATTCCCAAGATTTAAGGCGTCGAATTGTTATTCGTCGTAGTGCAACGCACGAGAAATATTGGCCGCAAATTTCTTATGCCATGCAGTCAACATCTTTGCCCCGCACGGTTTTAAGTTTTGAATCGGATTTGACATCATCAATTGAATCCAAGTTGTTGAGGATATATAGCGTGGTTTATTATTCTCTACATAGTACTTCACGGCTAAGGAACTTGCGGTACCTTAATTTTTATGATCGCTATAGTTCAAAGTTTTCTTTTTCATTTCACTTGTTTTGGAATCTACAAACACTAATTGTTAGAAATGACCACTGGCGAATAATTGCACCATCTAAAATTTGGGAGATGCCCCAACTTAGGCATATAATAATGGAAAATGTTTCTCTCCCCGACCCTCCGAGTGGCAGAACAGAGGGGCAAGATGACGTTGTGCTGAGAAACTTACAGACACTCTCATATGTTGAAGATTTCAGGTGTACTGAAGAGGTCCTCAGGAGGATTCCCTATATCAAGAAATTGAAAGTACTGTATGCAAAACATGACGAAGGCTTGTCATATTATTTTCCCAATAATCTTAAGTATCTTCATAAACTTCAATCATTAGAGTGCCAGTTTACGAGCAATTGGCCTACTAGGAGTGACTTGCTGCAGAACCTCAAGTTCTCACCATCGCTCAAGAAGTTGACTTTACAGCGTTGTGGTTTAGATTGGGAGGATATGGCAACAAAGATTGGGACATTGCCAAATCTTGAAAAGCTTAAATTGTTGTTCTGCTTTTCAGGAGAGGAGTGGAGTCCAGTTGATGGCCAATTCCTTCGCCTAAAATTCTTGGAAATCAATAGATGTGATCTTGTACGCTGGATAGCGGAAGGTACCCATTTCCCACGCCTTGAGCACCTTGTTCTTAGGGATATGGTCTGTTTAGAGGAGATTCCATTCGGCTTTGCAGATATAGCAACTCTTCAATCAATTAAGTTGGAATGCTGCAACAATTCAGTTGTTAGCTCGGCAAAAGAAATACGAGAGGAACAGCAGAACCTTGGGAGTGAGGCTCTTCATCTTATTCTGGTGGATGAAGACGGCAACAACGATGAAGAAGAGGATGGAGGAGGTGGAGTAGAAGATGAAGACAAACAGGGGACTTTCAGTATGTATGATGAGTCTTTCCTTGGTGAAGAAGAGGGAAGAAGAGAAGGAGAAGATGTTCAGGGTTCAGTTTCCTGACAGGAACGTGATTGCTCGACTTATAGTGAGAGCTGCATTAAAGAGTCCAAACGAATCCATTTCACTGCAGGCTACTTCTCTGTTTGATACAATCTAGAACGGCGTCTGGAGGAAGACTGAGAAAGTGCATCCCTATTGCATGGCTTAGCTGAGAAACTTAGCATAAGACGATGAAAGGTCGAGCTTCAACAAATATGGCAAAAATACGCAGGTATACGTTCAAGTGTTGTAACACCCTTCCTTGATCAATCCTTTTCTTCACAGAAAGATCTACAGACAGAAGCTGACTTTGAATTGTTTTGGAATAATTCTTGGTACAAAAGGAAGTAATTGTCTTGGATGGATGTAATCAAAGAATGTGCATTGTCAAATGAATTGATACAGTTTCTGTTGTATTTGAATTTCGATCAATCAATTTATCTAAGTGGCCCTTAAATGCTTAAAAATAATTTATGACATTTTTGCGCCAAATCTTAGTTATGTTGCTTGATAACAAATCTTTCAGTGGTTCTACCCCAAAGTAACTAAATTCTTCTCCAGTAATTGTATTTCAGAAAGGCAACATGGACCTTTTTGTGTTTTCGTTTTATGATCCTTTTAACTTTTCACGTCTTTTAATATTCGTAAATTTTGAAACGTAAGTGCGTTGCTCTTGTGAGGTGTGACTACTCGGGTGTGTGATTCATTTTCTGAAAAAGACAATTTTATTATCCTAAGAGCTAATGTCATAAATATTATTCCCTACAAAGGAAAGTAGCCCATCTGAATAATAGAAAGTTTTTGTCATATGGGTCAAATTCATTCTTAAATGCCAAAAATACTAAAAAACAAAGGGGGGGGGGGGGGGGGGGGGTGAGGTGGTTGCTACCTTAATAGACAATACACATACATAATTTACTATTTGCTAATAAATGTATGTGTTTGGTATATTATTATTTAAAATACTAGTTTTTGAAATCCGGCTCATCTACTGTTTTTTGGCTAAAGGTAGTGGAAGAAAAATGAGTTAAATGCGAAAACGACTGTGTGTTTGTTATCTCTAATTGACAGGAAACTTGTGTAATTTAAATTAGCAAATCCCCACCTCTGTTATTAATTATTTGGCACACTGCACACAATTTGGGTTTAAGCTTTGACTTGATGTCAAATGTCATTTTTTTTACCGTTGATAAAAGCTTTCAATTATTTAAGATTCACTTTAAAGGTTTTTGGAGTTAATCTTTCTAAAAGAAGTAGATAATCTCTTTGAGTAGAATTACAAGCTTTCTTATAATTTACAGCCACTTCAAAACGCAAACAAGGACAATTGTAAGTTGTAACTTACATATTGATTGAACATCCAGTTACATTATACGTTAGAAAAATCACCACAACGTTACTTGTATTGCATCAATAATTTAATTTTTTAACAATGGCACATCACGTATGTATATTCTCAAAATTTCAAAAATATCTTATTTTCAACGGTACAATTTGATGATTTAGGTTAATTCTGTATTATTCTGAGCAAGATTCCTTTTTTTTTCTAATTTGTGGGCATTGAAGTAGACACGTTAAGGTTTAAAGCTGTCTCCCAATTCTGAAATATGATTCCAGTTGTGTGGTTTTATATCATGCTCGTTATACCAAAATGCATAACTATTCGTCACCTTTGCTTAATTCGTACAAAAGCAATAGAAAGATGGCAGCTTATGCATCTCTAGTTTCTCTTACAAATCTCATTGATCAGGTCCAACTCTACCATAATCGGCAGCCGATTTTCTCATCCAAACAGCTGCAGCAGCTTGAATCTTTGCAAGAAAATGTTACTTTCTTGCTAGGTTTTCTAGAAAGTTGTCCCCATGGAGTGACCATACAAGTAGAAGATCTCGAGAGGCGAATTGCTGATGCGGCTTATAGAGCTGAAGATATCATTGAATCTCATATAGTAGTGCCGGGTATTGATGATGCTCGATACATGAAGCAAACAATTTACAATCATTTCTCCCACCTTCCAGAAGTTATAACGCGTATGGATTCTATCAAGAAACAAGTGATCGAGATTGAGGAAAGGAGTAGACTTAAAGATGAGGAACCCAAAGATTTAGTTCCAGTTGGATCGGTAAGACCTCCTCCGACATGGAAGGATACTAAAGTGATGGTGCTTGACGATGCATTGAATGAAATCATGGGTAAGCTAATTGGACAAGGATCGAATCTCCACGTTATTCCAATCACCGGGATGGGCGGCATTGGTAAGACTACACTTGCTAAACTTGTTTATGATAATCAATATATTGTGGAATATTTTGATATCCGCTGTTGGATTACTATATCCCAAGCATATGTCGTGCGAGATATATTATTTGGCCTTGCACTTGGAATTGGAGTTCATATTGACCAAAGTGAAAAAGAACTTACTGAAGATCACCAATTAGTTGAAAAATTATACAAACATCTATCAGGCAGAAGATATTTGATTATAATGGATGATATGTGGACTATCGATGCATGGGATAAATTAAAGATGTCTTTTCCAAAGAGTGATAATGGAAGCCGTATCATGGTGACTACTAGATTGGCCAATGTGGCAAACAATTTTGGTTCCCATGATGTTTATCAGATGAATCTCTTGGATGAGAATATGAGTTGGGGGTTGCTTTGCACGAAGGTGTTTGTCAATGAACGTTGCCCTCTTGAATTGGAGGAAATTGGAAGGGAGATTGCAAAAAACTGCAAAGGACCCCCTCTATCAATTGTTGTGATTGGGGGAATTCTGGCAAAATCTAAGATGACACGAGAATATTGGGAGTATGTGGCGGAAAATATAAGCGCAAGTGTAAATCTGGAGGATGATGAGAGTTGCTTAAAAATATTATCTCTGAGTTATAGCCATTTGCCTATTCACTTAAAACCCTGCTTTCTTTATTTGGGACTTTTTCCTGAAGACCATGAGATTTGTGTTTCTGAGCTTATCAAATTATGGGTTGCTGAAGGGTTTCTAAGACCGTGTAGCCAAAAAAGATTGGAAGAGGTTGCAGAAGATTATTTGAAAGAACTTATTGACAGAAATCTCGTATTTGTTAAATTGGGATCTACGGGTAATGTAAAGACATGCAAAATTCATGATCTCTTGAGAGATTTGTGCTTGAGGCAAGCTCATACGGAAATGTTTTTTTGTGTCAGGACGGTGCATACTCTTTATTCACAAGGTGTAAAGCGTCGAACAGCTATCCATCATAGTGTAAAACATGAGAAATATTTGACACAAGCTTCTTATGCTTCGTTGTCAAGGTCTTTGCCCCGCTCATTGCTTGTCAGTTTTGATATGAATCCAATGCTGCCAATAAATTCCAAGTTGTTGAGGATATTGAGTGGTGTCGGTTATTCTCGAGATTGTTTTGAATGGCTACAGAACTCGCGGTACCTCAGTTTCTGTCACCGTTATAGTTCAACATTTCCATCTTCAATAGCTTTGCTTTGGAATCTACAAACACTAATTGTTAAAAATGATCAGCGAGGAATAGTTGCACCATCTAAAATTTGGGAGATGCCCCAACTTAGGCATATAATGATTAACAATGTTTCTCTCCCAGATCCTCCGAGTGTCCGAACAGACATGCAAGATGATGTTGCGCTGAGAAACTTACAGACACTCTCATATATTAAAGGTTTCAGGTGTACTGAAGATGTTCTCTGGAGGATCCCTAATATCAAGAAATTGAAAGTACTGTATTCCGAACATGACAAATGCTTCTTCCAGTATTGTCCCGAAAATCTTGAATATCTACATACACCTCAATCACTAGAGTGCCAGTTTACGAGCAATTGGCCTACTGGGAGTGACTTGCTGCAGAACCTCAAGTTCGCACCATCGCTCAAGAAGTTGACTTTACAGCGTTGTGGTTTAGATTGGGAGGATATGGCAACAAAGATTGGGACATTGCCAAATCTTGAAAAGCTTAAATTGTTGTTCTGCTTTTCAGGAGAGGAGTGGAATCCAGTTGATGGCCAGTTCCTTCGCCTAAAATTCTTGGAAATGAATAGATGTGGTCTTGTACGCTGGAACGCAGACGATACACATTTCCCATGCCTTGAGCATCTTGTTCTTAGGTATATGAAAAGGTTAGAGGAGATTCCATTTGGCTTTGCGGATATAGCAACTCTTCAATCAATTACGTTGGATTGCTGCAACCATTCGGTCGTCACCTCAGCAAAAGAAATACGCGAGGAACAACGGAACCTTGGGAACGAGGGTCTTCGCCTTATTTTTGGTGGGATGAAGATGGCAACACTGATGATGAATAAGTGGAAGCAGGTGGAGGATGGTGATGAGAAACAAGACAATGACGAAGAAGCAAATGCATAAATTTTTCCAATGATTGATAATTAAAAACCATCAACTCTTATACTGAAGATATTTCTAAATAGTTAACTAAAATTTTAAATTTCTAGTTTTTAAAGATAATTTTCAGTTGTGTTATCGCTTTGGCGACAAGTTCTTAATCTAATCAATCCAAAGTAAAAGATTCAAAATTATGATATTCCATCGCTCATGCACGATTAATTGTGATTCAAATTTAAATAATAAAGCATTTGAAAAATTACCTACCAAGTTTTAAGAGGTGGTTTATCATTATTCTTGTTATTCTTCAGGTGTTTGCCAAAAGCATGGAATTAATGTACGATTAATTGTGATTCAATATATCATTATACTTATGTTGAGGAAGTGCATGGCCTTATCGGTTTTGTTCAATATATATATTAGAATTTCCAAATACTTTAGTTAATAATTAAGACTAATTATTTTTTGTAAACATTTATGCTGAATTAAAGTAATTTTGATCATCAAGTAAACAATTATGGAGTTTTAAAACATTAACAAATAATAAGTGAGATTACAAGAAGAAGGTTTAGTAACAAATATTGGACGAATATGAAAACTTATGTAAAACTGGTAACAACTAAAATTAAAGCACAAGATAAAAGTTATAAAAATAAGGACTAAAACAAATGTAGTTTGTCATTAAAAAAAGAAAAAGATGTATTGTGGGCAAGAGTGTATTATAAAATAAAGAACGTTTGGGTATTATTTATTTATTAATTATTAATATAATAAATGCCGACTTGTAGTAAACCGACAAAGAGCCAAATCTTCTTATATTATATATATGGCCCCTCTACTTGTTATTATTATTTGTGAGCCCCATATTTTCTCCTGCTTTCTTTTTCGAAAATATATCCGTTGCTTATAATAAATTATTTCCTCTCAATTTTCTTTCGCTGCTGATTAGGTTCTTGCGATTAAAGGCCTTTTCTCTACAGGCGTAGTCAATTCCAATTTTATTTCATGATTAGGGTTAGGGCTTCATCTTCTCCGTAGATGCGTAAGTTTTTATTATTATGTCCTAATTAGGGTTTGGTCTCAATTTTTCTTTGGCTGGTTACGGTTCTTGCGATTAGGGCTTTTTTTCTGCAGATTGATAAGTAAATTAGGGTGCTTCCAGTTTTATTTCATAATTAGTCGCTTATTTCATGATTAGGGTTAGGGCTTCATCCTCTCGTAAGTTTTTCTAGTGTATTTCTTTTTCTGCTTATTTTCTTGATTAGGATTAGGGCTTCTTGATAAATTTGGACGCTTAGTCAATTAGGGTTCTAATTTTAATTCCTAATTAGTAGCTTATTTTCTGATTAGGGCTTTCTAGGGTCTTTTCATGATATCAAGAAGTGCTATTATATTTCTTAAATTTTTAATTAAGAGTATGAGTTTCAGGAATATTACTAAAAATTGTCATTTACATATTCAAAATTACCTTTTCGAATTATTATCTTAATTTCAGGCACTTTTAACTAATGAAATCGAGTTATTTAGCGTTTCTTTTTCTTGTTAGGAGGAGGGCCATGGTAAAGATAAATGTCTCTTCACATTGAATTTGTGTCATCTCGCAGTTGCACCGTGGAGTCGTTTTCTTATTTTTGTACCAATATTTATTGATGCATTGTGATCTGATTGTCTGGCTGATCCTTTGTCTGAGACTTTTTATGTCGTTTATCAGATCGGTGCAGGTAAATCAAGATTGCCTGCTTGTGTTCTAATTTTTTTGTGAAATTTCCAATTGCTTTTCGAAACTGTTTGATAATGTGATCAACCTGCAGTTTTATGTCTCCAACTCTACTCGCCGTGGTAGTTGAGTTTAGAAGTAAATTGGGATGCAAATAAAGAATGGTCAAGCAAGATGTTAGTCTGAGGCGGAAGAGGTAAATTGGTCACAAAGCAAAACGATGGGTCAAGCACGATGCTAGTCTGAGGAAGGAGAGGTAAAATGGTCACGCTGCTTCTGGATATTTTATTTCTGACGCCTTCACGTTCTGTGTGGCTTGTTTCCTCATTTATGTATTTGTCGCTTGTTTCCTCATTTATGTATTTGTCGATGTCTCGAGAGTTCACTGTCAACGTGTTGCTTGTGTTTGCAGAACCCAATGTGGAAGGAGTAGGGAATATGTTTATTGGACGTCAGATACGGAGTATAGGGGATATTTAGAGGAACTGGTGCTAGTGGGTTTGGCATTTCTCTTTCCCCTTTCTGAATGATCGATATTTTGTGCTTTGCTTGGTGATGTTTATTTTGGCATTAATAATCTGATTTCCTCTTTGTTAAAACTACGGAGGGACAAACTGTGTATTTCTTTCCCATATTACCGTGGTGTCTCTGTCTTCTCTCTTACTGTAAGGTTTGTGCTTTATCTTTTTTCTCTAAGGTCGTTAGCTTGTTGCCTATTCTGTGTTTGTTCCCAAGGAGCTGAAACTTAATACCTCGTTGATCCTCCGTGCATTTAAAGTAGTTAATTATTTTTCTTTAATTGTGGTTGTCCTGTTAGGTTGTTCGTGTAGCTTCGCCTGTGTTGCAATATAATTTGGACTGCTCCACGGAATTGTGTATGCTCTAAGTTTCTGTATTGAGCAAATGTCATCTAATTCATGTTTCATATTTTCATGAAAAGGCCGAGGTAAGAAGCTATTATGAACAATGATTTGGATTGTCTAATTTAGAGTGAAAATAAATACTGCATTAGAGGAACATCTCATAATTTGTCGTGCATATCATGAGAAATAAATGAAGAACATGTCATAATTAGCGTACTAGTCATTTCAGTTCCAAATTAGTGTTGGTTTGCAATGGGTTTGATTGGATAAAATCCTACATGTGGTGCGTGACTTGTAGAAGAACTAATTTATGTTTGCTGCTGTGATAAGATAACATTCGCTGGAATTATAAGATTCACTGGAATTATTGTTAACATGTTCATGAACTTCTCCTAATAGTATCATGTTGTAGTTGCAGGATATAATGGACTCAGATACTGATATCTCTTTGAGGCCCAGGCTGGAGGATACTGAGGTACCTGCAGAAGTTGGCTATTTCTCATTTTCTTCGAGTGATATGTCGGGAGGTATTGGCTCCTTTAGCAGTATGTTCCTGCAAACGAACTGGCAGGTACAAGGGTTCCTAGTAGAGCAGGCAAATGCCATTGAAAAGTGAGTAATTTTGTTCCATACCTGTATAGAATAGTGGATATTTAGGTGCTTCTGTATTAGTCAATTTTCTGTCTAGCTCTTAATACTTATCCATGGAAATTTTGCAGGATTCTTTTTATCACAATTTGACTCCGGAGGAACTAACAAAAGTTCACGAATATAAATGTTTATCCTGGTCAGTTTTGTTGTACTCTGAGAATCCGTCTTTTCCTCTGCATTATCAATCGAAATTAATTTACATGTTTATCTAAGACAAGTTTTGCATGGTTAAAGATGAATTCTACATATGCATTTTGTTTTGGTACTGTTTCTTGCGCTAAATTAAGTAAAGGATACCATTTGCTGGTGAAAGTTTGTTTTGATTTTTAAAATCTCAATCTTTGTAAAATATATCATGGTTGCTGCAACATCTGGCTGGTACTCTGGATTTCTATCTTTCTTCCTGTTACATTTTTGTTATGCACATATAGTCCATATTCACACAGGCTCTTATGTGATGCATAGGTCACACATTCCATAGAATTAAAATTATATATCTAACCATAAAACTGTTCTGCTATCATTCCTAATTGGGAATATATTTTGGGGTATCAGATAGACATCCCTCCTCTTGATAATCAAGTAGAAATGTGGCTCTACTGGATCATCTGTTGTGTTTTTTGGAGGTGATATTGGATTTATTTATTTATTGTTGTTTCTTATGGACTCAGATGCATTCGATACAGAGCAACTATTGGGTGTTAAGACACGGACAGGCAGTAGATATTCCAAAATATGATTTCAAGACGTATAAAAGTGATGCCTTCCCCACTCGAAGAGTATTTTTTTTTTCCCTAGTAGCCACTATTTCTCCATTGTTCCTTCCGATTGTGAAGCTTATTCCCATTGTTTACATTTGGCAGGTTAATCCCTCCGACGTGATTCTTTTAGAAGGCATACTCATATTTCACGAGCCGCGTCTCCGATATCTGATGAATATGAAGATATTTGTGGATACAGGTTCTTTTCTTCCTCCGATTTCCTTTATTTTCATTTTCCTATTTTTCATCTCAGCATAAATTTAGATATTCTATGTTGAATAAGAAGCAATTCTAATTTAGATATGAAGTTGTACCACAATCTCGCTTATGACTGGTTTGAGTAGCCAAACAGAGCACATGACAACCTAATTATCACTGAATCCAGGAGAATTGTTTCTTTGGGATCTAAGGAATATGAACGTCTTGTCAGTTAAATAAGTTCTATTCATGCATCTTAAGTGCTGTGGAATTATTTGATAGGTACTTCTGTTCATCAAAATTTTGCTGAACTCATTGAGTATACATTGATAATTTGGTTTCAGTTGAATAAGTAAGATACTTATATTCATCATAATTTGCTGGTTTTTTTATTTTTCTCTGTTATATGTTCCTTATTGCTTGTTTAGCATATATAACATTGATAATTTGGTTTGTTCTCCTACTTTATTTGTTCTTTTGATTTTTATGATATCAATTTTCAGTACAGATGCTGACGTACGCCTGGCAAGGAGAATAAGGCGTGATACAGTAGAAAAGGGTAGAGATATTGCGACCATACTTGATCAGGTAGAAAAATATTAATCTTTTGGAGATTATTGACTCCTATAGTTTATGTGCTACTAATTCTTCAAATGCCTTGCAATTAGTTTCTCCCTAGTTCTTTTGTGAATCTATCCAATAAATTATAGTGCATAAATTTGAATCAAGTTGTATTTTCGTCTTGTTTCTTTTCTTTAAACTGCAGAAGACATATTCAAGAGGCTGGTTTTTAAATTACTGAAATTTGGACTAGTAACAATTGGGGATTTGGAGGAAGGGTTGTCTTAAGTTAAAGCCTTTAATATGATATATCTTCAGCCACACAAGGAAATGTCGCTTTTGTTTACTTTTGACAATTCCATCGTACTTCCTTTTTCTCTTCCTAAAAGTAACAAATAATTCTTTTTTAATTTTAAAAGATAATAGTTTGATAATATATAAAAAAGTTAACAAAAGTTTCTCAGAATTCTTTATTATTATTTTTTATTTTGTTTTTATAAATTGGGCATCTAAAATGTTGTTACTAATATTATACACACACACATCAATGTTAATGTCGCAGTTAATTAGTAAATTTTATTTGTTTATTATACTAATTATATGTGAGGGGGCCACTTGCCTATTTATACATGTTTTGGCTAAGTTTTACTTGAGGCCGACATGAAGAAGCTACAGTTTGAAAAATGTTAAATAGTTAAAATTTATAGAAGGTAAAACGGCGCACGTTATATAGCTTATTTTTTGAAATATTATAAAAGTATTCAACTCTGCTCTTGTGCCAATGTATTTTTACTAACTAATGTGATTTTTCTTGTTCTTTCTCAGGGTCTTTACTTAGGTGTTCAGTAGGAGCTGCAAATAATAGGAGTGCTCTGAAAAGCTTGAACATCACACACATATTGACGGTTGCCTTCTCTGTCTCCTGCCCGTCCTAGTGATTTTAAATACGAAGCTATTCAAGGTAGGACATCTGAACTTGATCTTTTTTCCTATGACTTGATTTTTAATTTCGTTGCCACGATCATGAATTCTTATGTAATCATGAACTGGAAGAATTTCTGCAACGGTAACTCCAGCGCAATGTTCGTTACAATTCATGTGATATTTTGTGATCATTTTTTTTTCAGAGGCATTTGATTTTCTTGCGAATGGTTGTCGTTCATTGCCATATTAAGCTCAGCTTTCCATTAGTTAATGCAAAAAGTTCCAAGTAGAAAGGCTTTTGATATTTTTTCAGCCAACAAATGTAGCTTTAATATGGATATCTCTTTTTGAGAAAACCACGGAGATTCTGTCATATCTCTGAACTGATATGGGAAGTCAGTATTAGTATGGAGTATCTAATTCTGCACCTTGTCTGGTAATCTTATGTTAAGAATTAGTTGCATTGACGCAGAGGCCACATACTCTTAAGTCTTAACTATTAAATGGGCAGAAGCTAGAAAGTATAAAGTGTCTGAATATACCCTGCCTTTGTAGTTCGTTTCAACACCTAAACATAACATGGCAGAATCAATTTTACCAAAAATTAATTTTGCAGTCCGCTGACAATTTTCTTGTAAAATTCATCTGATATATAAGTTACTTGACATCAACATTCTAAAATGCATTGCCAGTATTCTAGCCTTATTTCCTGAAGCTCATCATGTTCCTTTCTCTGGATCCCGTATACTTTTGTTTTTGCCGACTACCAAAAATGCTTCTCGAATCTTATTCCACTATTCCTGCTATTCCAAAAAATAGCTTAACGAGCCAGGTTTGTTGATTGTCTAAGTACCAACCGAGGACAATATTGAATATTATTATGAGATAGGAGGGACTGTATGGAAACAATACCTTATTAGTGACGATTATCTTCTATTTATCATTCCTGCACTCCAGCTAAGAGGTCTGTCGCTTGTTCTTAACTCACTCTTCGTGTGGTGCTTCAGGTTTGCCCCTTTAGCCCTCAAACTTAAGGGCTCTTGGTTGAGTTTCTGCCATTCACTAATAACAACTATCTGCATAACTTGGTTGATAATTGCCACAAATAGGTTATCTTTAGAGAACACGGAGAAAGTTGCTTGTCAGAATATCTGGAAGAGCACGTGAAACGCCTCTCAACCTTGCACACTCATTTTGCGTATTGTTCCTGTAGAAGTTTCTTTGTCGGGGCATATTTCTTGTTGTTTTGTTTGTAGCTGAATTTTGCTTTCCTTTCCTATGCACACGAGACTACTGTTGTTGCTTACCTGATGTTTAAAAATGGCATGAGCTTATCTGAAGCTGTGAAACATGTGCGGCAAAGTCGACCAGTTGTACGTCCTGACGCAGGCTTTCTTTTACATCTCAAAAGAAATTTGGGATATCTCTTCAGGGTAAGTCTTTTTCTTTTTTCTTTATTGGTCACTGGACTAATATGTGATGATGATCTTTATTTAAATTACAAAAACTATCTGTGATGTTGGAGTATTTATTGAGTGCCACCCTAAACTTTCTAAAACACCCCTAAAGTTTGCATATTGCAATGACATCCCTGAAGGTTAGAGTGCAAATCTTAAGGGGCGTCTCTCTCTAATTTTTCATGCCAATTTTTGATTGTCTTTAACCTTTTTTGAGGTCGGAGCATGCCTCTGTCTAGACCAAAATTGTTACTGGATTAAAAAACAAAAGAGTTGTAGTGTACTTTTGGAATATATCCAAGTTTTGCAGCTTTTTATCATATATCGCGTTAATATTTTTTCTTTCAATGTCTCGTTCTTCACTATTTAAGCGACGTGCCCTCATATGAATTATGTTGGATTTCAGTGTTAACTCATTGGTTTCGCGTATCTCCTCCAACTGCATATGCGGGAACCTCGGCTGGAACGGGAAGATCAGTCAGTACATGAAGTTTAGAGTGCAGCAATTTTTTGTAGTTTGTCTCTTCTTCATCAGAGGATGACTCACTGTACATACTGATTTCAAATTTTGAAGGGAATGGAATATTAAACTGATTCTCTCATTAGATAGTGTTCCCCGATCGCTACAAAAATATATAAACTAACTGATCATGGAAAATGGTTATAAGGCTGAAGGTACTTGTGGCTTTGTTTATTTTTTTTCCTAATATAAATATTTGGCAAACAATTGGTCAAAACTTGAACAATTAATTTTTCGCATTCTTTAACTCCGTTTATAAGCTTGGTATGGCATTTGTTTCAACAGGTGCACTGCAAGAGATTGGTTAGATATAACATAAATACAACGGTGCAATTAAATTAATGAGACAAAGCATAAAAAACCATTATTGTTATTATATATATGGGTGTGTATTTTGGCTTTCTTTAGCAATTTTTATCTCTAAATTTATATTCTTACAACAATTTTAGACGCCAAGCTTTTAAGTTAATTCTTATAATAATATGCATTGTGTAGGAATGAAAACCTTTGCAAAATGGACAAACTTTTAATAGCTGATGCACAAAACAAAATATACTATATTAGGTGGGCCGGGCTAGGCCGGGCCGCGTTTGGCCCAGACCAGCCCACGGGCCGCGTTTTATATTATAAATAAGCAGCTACTTCGTATATTAAAATCAGTACGAATTATTTCTCTCTCTCTTTACTTTTTTTACTTGTTCTTTTTCTTTTTTTATTTCACTTATTCGCTCCTCTTTCTATTTTATTTATTTAGTAAAAAAAAGAAAAACAAGTTTTCTACTACGCGAAGATTGTTTTGAAATTAGGGTTGTTGGTAATTTAGGGTTTTTTGGTGATTTCTGAATAAAACCAAAATTAGGGTTCTGGGTTATAGGGTTTTGGGGATTTGTAGATAATTAAACGATTAGGGTTCGGTAATTTCGGGTTTTTTGGGGAATTGGCAAAAAATTAGGGTTTGGGGATTTGTATATTGAAAGGCGCTGATGAATAAAAGATCTACTCCGTACTGATGATGTTTCTTGAGAAATGGTAAGACAGTTTCTTGATATGAATTGATTCTTGATTCTTGTTCACTTTTATTTTTGATAACATTTCACTTTTATTCTTGATCTTTAGTTGTATCCCGTATTCTTTGTTTTGCAACTCGGTTTTATGCATTCGCTTGATTTTTATTCTTGTGTCACGATCATGAGTTTTAATGTAATCACGCAATTTCCGCAACAGGAATTTCAGTACCACATTCACGTCATACTATGTGATCATTGTGTCTTTTTCTGAGGTTTTTGATTTTCTTGTGGATGGGTTAACGTTTATCTCCATATTAAGTCCGATTCTCCATATGTTCATGTAAAAGTTGCTAGTAAAAAAGTGATATTTAATTTGTCATGTTCTCTGAGTTGAAACAGTACCTGATAGGGCAGATGTAACCATATCTCAGGACCTTCACGTTTATACAAGATTCCAGAAAAAAATGGAGGTGGTGTCTTGGTTCACTGCTTTGCAGGACGATCCAGAAGGTGTTTTTTCACCCAACAAAGCTTTTCCTAGTTATCCTAATATTTGAGTGGTGAGAGTACTTTATGGAAAAAATATAGCTCCTACTTATTGTTCCTGTTGTCCAACTAAGAGGTCTGTCACTTGTCATGATATCGGAAGAACAGCTTCTCAACCTCGCACATTCATTCCTCGAATTGTTCCTGTAAAAATTTCTTTGTCGGGGTCAGTAGTTCCTTTCATTTTTTGTTGTTATTTTTTGTAGCTGATCTTCAATTTCCTTTACTATGCAGTGCGACTATCGTTGTTGCTTATGTGATGTTTAAAAAACTGAGTGAGTTGAGGTGAAGTCGATCGGCGTTTCATACTCAGGGTTTATGTTACAGCTCAATGTGTACGAGAGATCTCTTTGGGGTAATTCTTTCTTTTTCTTTATTGGACAGTGGACTGATATGGTACGAGTACATCTACACTACATGTTAATTTCAATTTTAGGATAAATTTTTCTTGAAGTTCATTGACGCAGATGCGTTAAAACTCTTGACTGTTAAATTGGAAGAAACTAGAAAGTATAGAGCATCTTAATTATTTTTTCGGAAAATGACCCTGCCCCTAAAGTTTGTATCAACACCTAAACATAGCGAAATATGTTCCGCCAAGGCATAATATCATCAGCTTCTACCTCAAATTAATATAGCAATTCATTGACATTTTTCTAGGAGAATCTATAATGATATGAAGTTTCTGGACATTACATATCTAAAATGCCTTGCCAGTATTCCTAGTCTTATTTCTTGGCATTCATGTACTTTTATTCAGGATCCCGTATATATTTTTGTTTCTGCTGACTGACTAAAGTGCTTCTGTGATTAATCCTGCTATTTCAAGATAGCATTACGAGGTAGGTTTTTTTTTTTTTTAATCTTAATAACTGACTTGATTCATTAGAAGCTGCTTAAGTTCCAATACAAGGCATACTTGAATATTTGAGTGGTGAGAATACTTTATGTAAAACATATAGCTCCTACTTATTGTTCTTGTCGTCCAATGTAGAGGTCAGTCACTTGTCATGGTATCAGGAAGAACAGCCTCTCAACCTGGCACATTCATTCTACGTATTGTTCCTTTAAAACTTTCTTTGTCGGGGTGTATTTTTGGTCAGTGTGTCCTTTCATTTTCTTTTTGGCTATTGTTTGTAGCTGATTTGCTTTCCTCTTACTATGCAGTGTGACTGCGGTTGTTGCTTCTCTGATGTTTAAAAAGGGCATGAGCTTATCTGAAGCTCTGGAACATGTGAGGCGAGGTTGACCAGTTGCCCGTCCCAATTCGGGCTTTATTTTACAGCTCAAGGAATATGAGATATCTCTTCAGGTTAATCTTTCATTTTTTTTATTGGTTAGTGGGCTAATATGGGATGAGCAGGTCTGCTGCAGTCCACGATCTTTAGTTAAATAGAATTGGTGTTTGAGTATTTATTGAGTGACCCCCTGAACTTACTAGAATATCCCTAAAGTTCGCATATTACAAATGACAACCCTAAAGGTTAGAGTGCAAATCTTAGTGGTCGTCTCTCTAATTATTCGACCAATTTTTGATTGTCTGTAACATTTCAGGTCGGAGCATGCCACTCTATCTAGACCAAGTTTTTTGCTGATAAAAGTATATTTTAAGGACTACAAAACAAAAGAATTGTAGTGTACTGTTTTGTTTTCTAAAACTCTTTAGAATGGCTAAAACTATTCTATGCCCAGTGCCAATTCGTGTTTTTTGGAATGTTAAGTAATTGTATGCATCACAATATCTTTTCTCTTGAATTGGAAAAGAAGAGTTATTCGGGCTTATAATTTTTATTTATTTTTTAATGCAGTCTTATCTTTCTGTACCTAGAATCTTCTAGGTTTTCCTCCCTTTATTTTATAAAACTCTGAGTTTCTTGTTCCTGGATCAGTTTCTGCCCCCCAGTTTCTGTCGGCTTTATTGGTAACAATCTCTCATGCACTGAAATCCCCTCCCATTACTTGTGCAGGCCTTTTCTGCTCTTAAAATAGTAGAGAAGAAGTTTTTGTGTGTTTCGAATCGAGGAATCTGCTAGTGAAGCTACAACTGCTGCATGAGTGTGCATTGCATGGTATATTATAGCATTCTCAATATTTATTTTTAGTGGGTATGTGTGGATTGCTCATTGGTTATTTGTTTCCTCAACTTCTCCTACAGAGGACATTAAAAATAGTTCAACAATTGTGCGATGATCTTGGGGTTTTGGCCTCTTCTTTAACTGGTCTGGACTTGGAGCGGAAGACAGAAGTGACCCTCCGTCATGCCTGAACACGGCTTGCAGTATAGCCAGGTAAAGCATTTTCATAAAATATTTTTCGTAAAGTACATCAAATATACGAAAGTTTCCAGTGCTACAGGGCTTTCAGTCTATGCCTTTTGTTTTGATACCGTGACATTCCGTTGAATGATGTACCAGTTTTGAGAGTGGGTGGCGATCTTTAGGATTTGGGTATGGTTATGTGTGGTGTTGGAAGTGGTTTGCACCTTGAGGCTGCTAGAGGGAGGGGTTTTGGGAGAGAGATCTAGGTAGGACTTTAATGGTGGTAGATGTGCATGTACCTTTTAGAACAAATTATTTTGTTGTTCTAACTGGGCTCATATCCAGTAGTAAAATGGGTGCAGCCAAACTCAATTGCAGGGGGTTGATTTGGGTGGATTAGTGCATATGGTTTATTCTTGGCAGGCAAAAAGCATAAAAGAAAAAAAGTTTGTCCAGATCCTATGTTTTGACCTTCGCATCATTTCTTTACCATGATAATAGGTGTCCGACAATTCTTCATAATGGTTGAAAAGAATCCAAATGGTTCTTCGTTGGGGATTTAGCTGGTTTTGATCCACTCCTACTACACAGTCCATGGAGAAGATTGGCAGTCAAATAACTCAAAAAATGCCATCACTTGTTATTCTTGTGTCCAATTCTGCTGTTAGAGTTTGCTTTTTCACATAACAGTAATCAGCCACTTTTGGGTATTAATCTGTATTTACCAATTCACTTGATTCTCTTTGGTTCTTGCAGGTTTCAGGTATTGCACATTCTCTCTTCTGCACGTGTTATAGGTTCACCATGCAAGTTAAAACGCAACCGTACTTCTCTTGCTTGCTGAGATACACGAGGTATTATAACTTGATGGTATTAGATTGCTTTTATTAACTTTCTCAAACAAAAGTGGGGACTTCGTATGCTCGTGTAACATGACATATTCTGATTCCTTAGGTAGTATAATGATTTCCTTAAGAGGTCTTAACTTAAAGGGAGAGGGGAAGATTCTCTAAGAAGTATTTCCCATAATAGTTCCCAAGCGATGCAGGAGAAATTTGGTGAATAGGTTTTTGTCATGTAAATGTAATAAAGTCCCTTAAACTATACTTAGTACAAATATCAAAGACAAATTTTTTTTTTTGCAAGTTGCAAATCAGAATAATAAGCGTGTCTTAATGTCTTTACTTCCCAGTGACAATGTTTAATCTTTATTATCACTGTTAGGATCGATAATCAATTTTATTGTCCTAAGGTACAACTCGCATCACTATCCTGATCTTGAGACCAACATTTCATGACTCGCATCAAGTAAGTTGCTTATTGCGGGAGTTATTTGAACTTTGAACTTTTTTTCCCCTCATCTTATTGATGATTAACTAGTTGGATATTTGCAATGTCCTTGTCAATTTTCCTCTGCAGGTTCACTTTTTGTGTTATTTGAATAACCTTTACCATGAAGACTACCGGGGTGAATAGGAAAATCTTCACTGTCTCTTTGTTTATTGGTATGTTATGTTCTTCAAAAGTCTCTCTTCCTTTGCAACTGCATTAGTTATTTTTTTTTGTTGAACATGATCTCGCTAATTCAAAGTTAGGTGGACATTTTGTGGAGTGGTATCAGATAGGTAAATTAAACATGAGAAAATATTAGAGATATGTATGCCCTAACTCTGTTATTTGCTGTTAGATTATCATATGATCCTCTAAAGGAGCCCAGTGTCATGGTTAAGGAAAAGCCATGGGCTGATTGAAACTTTGTTTTTGTCCTTTAATAACTAGTTGAGCTAGTTAATTGCTTATCCGTAGGAACTTGGCACCCTGTCATGGTCTCATGCATCCATACCATTGCTCTTGTTTTTTAACACTCCCTTCACATTTATTTATTACTTTCTGATTTGCCTCTCTTTCAGTTTTTTTCGCATTACATCTATAAGTATTTATCCGAGAAATCTAAATAAACTTGAGTGCGCTCCTCTGTTATCTGTTATAATTGGAAATTTGTGAATTTTTGACTGAATTAAAACAATTAAGAGAGAAACTGGAGATTGGCATCAGCTACGAAAACGAACCAGGAATCCACTTGTAAAGGTGATGAACATTGTGAGAGGACTTCGTAGTAGTGCAGAATATTTTCTTGAAAAGCCTGCTGATTTCTTTTTCAATCATATACGTTATCCCAACCCTTGGAATACTATCCAATATTGACCCAATTATATTACCTGTTGTGAAAGTTCCTTGTCCGATTTGTGTTGAAGTACCAGTTTGTCCATTCTTAAACATCTTTATTGCTCTATCATGTAAAATTCGTTATTGTGCCTTAATGTACGTAAGCATAAGTATAATGCCATCGGTACTGCATAACATGTAAAGTAGAAACAATGTCTTTGGTTGAAAAAAAATTCAAGGCAATTTTATATAATGCGGGTTTACATTTACATGATTTGTCATTGAGTTAGCGTATTTGCGCCGTCTAATCTATATTTGATGAATATATATCCTTTGCTGCCGTTGTAATATCTCGTTGCAAGTGCTATATATATTTTCATTGAAGCAGTTTTAAGCTTATTGACCCTCTGTTATTGGTTTCTCTGAAACAGTTGTAGAAACATAATGCTAAGTAACTAGTCTCAGACATGAATGCTGAAATATTATCTTCACAATGGGTACTTGTGTGGATATAAGTTTTCATATTAAATTTCATTTATTGGAAATTGTTGCTGAAATTTAGTGGTATATACATCATACTTCTTCGACTAATATCTTTGTATTTGTTCTAATACATATATTTTCTTTTGTTGACAGTTATTCAGAAATACCTTCGAGTAGTAAGAGCTACTGAATCCCTCCCCAAGCACGATCACCTTCCAAGGCTTTCCAGAACAATCGATATGTTGGAAGCCAGCATCCAGATACCGAAGTTCAGCAGTAAGTTTAGCTACTACAGCCATCATTCTTCTGCTGTCACTACCAGCACCCTTCTTTTCGTTTTCTTTATCTCCATTTGGTTCGCATGCATAAACATGAATTTGCGTACATGCTTTGTGGACTCTTGGAGATAATTGCAGAGGGACGAGCTCAATAGGCAAGAAATGGAATTGGAGCGACGTGAGGCTCATAATGAATTAGAGAGATTGTGAGCCGCAACAGGTAGTTTTAGCTGTGCATCACAGTCTCTCTAATTCATTATGAGCCTCACGTTGCTTCAATTCTATTTCTTGCCTATTGAGCTCGTCCCTCTGCAATTATCTCCAAGAGTCCACAAAGCATGTACGCAAATTTATGTTTATGCATGCGAACCAAATGGAGATAAAGAAAACGAAAAGAAGGGTGCTGGTAGTGACAGCAGAAGAATGATGGCCGTGGTAGCAAATGGTTGAAAAGAATGCAAATGGTCAAGGCCACCGAAATATTCTGTGTTGTGATTTATAGAGCCACTGATACCCAATAACATGGAGTACATGAGTTGATATGTTTATATTATAAAATATTGAATTCTCATAATTAAGAAAAACTTTATTATTGGATGCGTTTGAGAATATTTGCCGAAGTTGAAATATATTTATTAACTGACAATGTACCGTTAAAATAATAACTTGTATTTCCGTCTCTCTTTCCTCAACGATATTACCGATTTTTTTTTGTGGAGTTGTATTTTCGTTTTGTTGATTCAAATTATTTTCCAAGAACCTAAAGGTGTGTGTTTAATGGCAGATTCGTTTTGTACTAACGAAGTTAACATAGTTGTATGTTTTGTGCTGTTGTATTTTTTTATCTTGGCAGTTGGATATGAGGTCACTTCTATTGGAATCTGTTTGGATGTGGTTTATTCTTATTCTCTTTACATTTTATATTGCTGAAATTTATGTCAATGTAACTTTTCATATTGGTATAGGCATGTTTCCGGCGTGTGGTTTTTTTTTGGTTTTTTTTTTTAAGAAGATAAATCAAGAACTCTTCTATTGAAGATATTTCTAAATATTTAACTAAAATCTTGAATTTCTAATTCTCAAAGATAATTTTCAATTGTGTCGAACTTAGTTGTTGTGCATATCACTTTGGGGACAAAGTCTTATTCTAATCAATCCAATGTAAAAGATTCAAAATTATGATATTCCATCGCGCAGTAAGTAAGTAATGTTTCGAATTGCAATAATAAAGCACTTGAAAAATTATCTACAAAATTTTAAGAAGTGGTTTATCATTATTCTTGTTGTTCTTCACGTGTTTACCGAAAGCATGGAATTTATGTACGATTAATTCTGATTCAATTTATCATTATAAAGTCCATGGCCTTATCCGTTTTGTTCAATATAATATAATTTTCAAATACTTTAGTTAATAATTAAGACCGTGGCACGGTTGATATATTTCAGTTTAATTATTTTTTGTAAACATTAATGCTGAATATTTCAAGATAAAGTAATTTTAATCATCAAGTAAACTATTGTGGACTTTTAAAACATTAACAACTAATAAGTGAGATTACAAGAAGAATGTGTTGAAAGAAACATTGGACGAATAAAATTAATTACTGAAAACTGGTAACAACTAAAATTAAAGCACGAGATAAAAGTATAAAATAAGGATTAAAACAAATATAGTTGCAAATTAAATGTTTAGTGGGGAAGACTGCATTATTTGGGTATTATTTTATTTATTATTTAATTAATTAATATAATAAATGCCGACTTGTAGTAAACCGACAAAGAGCCAAATCTTCTTATATATATATATATATATATATATATATATATATATATATATATATATATATATATATATTATTTGTGAGCCCCGGTGTTTTTCTTATTTTTCTCATTTTTCAACTTTCAAGTCCCATGCTCACCTTGAGCAACCGATAAGGATTACATGTTGAACGAAGAATGGGTTGTTTTCTCAACAGTTTTTAAATATGTAGTTATAATGATATTCCAATATTATTCGTGAAAATTCAGTGATAACTAATAACCTAAGTTTTTAACGATTGAGATGCATAATGTTGCGATTTTCTATTGTCCAAGTAAATCATGATGAGATAATCTCGAGATAAGGAAAAATATGATGTACAAATTTCAAAATTTTAATTTGACCTTATCCGAGAATATGTGTTCATTTAAGTGAATAAATAATTTATACAATCGAGTTGCTACAATTAAGTTACTTGAGGCAAACAATTGTTGAGCGGAATTTAAAATTTTACAATGTATAGACTGTACTTAAAAGGGTAAATTAGAGAGATGTAAAGTTAAGTTTACTCTTGCAACAACATTTGTTGGTCAGGCAAATTTTTACAACAGAGACCTATTTTGTTGTCTTTTGATGAGAATGCCACATTTGTCCTCCGTCCTATTCTACCTGTTGACTAACTGTCAATTTAAGTGCAAGGTTGATAGTGATAATTTTCCATATTTACCTATTTCATTACACCCTTGAAAGTAAAGGTGATAACTACATCTACAGTTGTACCACTTAAACTTTAGTCTATTTAGAGCATTACTGTTTGCTGTATGTATAATTACACTAACCATCCCTAAAATTTCAAAATATCATGACTTAAGCACAGGAATGTTACCTTTTCTAATTTGTGGTCACTCAAAGAGACACGTGAGTGTAAAATGGTCCCCAGTTCTCCCATTGGAATAAAGTTTCATGCTCGTTATACCATGCATTATAGCTAGCCTGCATTATTAGTCAGCATCTTTGCTTCAGAGAGAAAAAGTACAGAGAGGTGAGAGATGGCAGCTTATGCAGCTCTAGTTTCTCTTACAAATCTCATTGATCAGATCCACCTCTACCATAATCGGCAGCCGATTTTCGTTGCCGAACAACTGATCCAGCTTGAACCATTGCAAGAAAATGTTAGTTTTTTGCAAGATTTCCTAGAAAGTTATCCCCAAGGAGTCACTAAAGAAGCACAAGAGCTCGAGAGGCGAATCGCGGATGCGGTTTATCGAGCTGAAGATATCATTGAATCCCATATAGTGGATGATATCGATGCTCGATACACGAAAAAGGAGAGTTACAATCATTTCTCGCACATGCCTGAAGTCATAACCTTTATGAATTATATCAAGAAAGAGGTGACAGAGATTAAGGAGATGAGTGGACATAAAGATCAGCCTAAAGATTTAGTTGCGGTTGGCGCGATAAGACCTCCAACCGCCGGGAAGGATAAGACGTTGGTGTTTGATGAAGACTTGAATCTAATCATGGGTAAGCTCATCGGACAACAATCCAATCTCCAAATCATTCCAATCACTGGAATGGGAGGCATTGGTAAGACTACGCTTGCTAAACATATTTATGATAATGCATATGTTATGGAGTACTTTGATATCCGCGGTTGGATTACGATATCTCAAGCATACGCTGTGCGAGAACTTTTATTAGGCCTTGCACTTGGAATTGGAGTTTATATTGATCAAAGTGAAAAAGAAAAGATTGAACATCACCAATTAGTTGAAAGAGTATACAAACACCTATCGGGCAGAAGATATTTGATTATAATGGATGATATGTGGAGTATCGATGCATGGGATGATTTAAGGATGTCATTTCCAAAGAATGATAATGGGAGTCGTATCATTGTCACTACTAGACTATCCAACGTGGGAAACAACTTTGGTTCTTCTGATGTTTATCAAATGAATCTTTTGGATGAGGATGTAAGTTGGAGGTTGCTTTGCACGAAGGTGTTTGTCGAAGAACGCTGCCCTCTTGAACTGGAGGAAATTGGAAAGAAGATCGCAACAAACTGCAAAGGACTCCCTCTATCAATTGTTGTGATTGGGGGACTTCTTGCAAAATCTAAGATGACACGAGAATATTGGGAGTATGTTGCTGACAATATAAGCACAACTGTCAATTTGGAGGATGATGAGAGCTGCTTAAAAGTGTTATCTTTGAGTTATAGCCATTTGCCTATTCACTTAAAACCCTGTTTTCTTTATATGGGAGTTTTTCCTGAAGACCATGATATTCGTGTCTCTGAGCTTATCAAATTATGGGTTGCTGAAGGATTTCTAAAACTGCATAGCGAGAAAAATATGGAAGATATTGCAGAAGATTATTTGAAAGATCTTATTGACAGAAATCTCATATTTGCTAAATTGGGATCTACGGGTAATGTGAAAATCTGCAAAATTCATGATCTCTTGAGGGATTTGTGTTTGAGGGAAGCTCACAGAGAAATGTTTTATTGTGTCACTACGGTTCATAGTCTTTATTCAAGAGGTATAAAACGTCGAATTGCTATCCATCTTAGTGCAACACACGAGAAATATGGGCCACAAGTTTCTTATGCTTCGTTGGCAACATCTTTGCCCCGTACATTGCTTTTCAGTTTTGAATTGGATCCAATGCCGCCAATTAATTCCAAGTTGTTAAGGATATTGAGTGGCGTTGGTTATTCTCTAGGTGGTATTGAATGGCTACAGAACTCACGGTACCTTAGTTTCTCTGACAGTGATAGTTCAGCATTTCCTTCTTCAATAGATTGGCTTTGGAATCTACAAACGCTAATTGTTAAAAACGATAAGCGGGGAATAGTTGCACCATTCAAAATTTGGGAGATGCCCCAACTTAGGCATATAATGATGGACAATGTTTCTCTCCCAGATCCTCCATGTGGCAGAACAGAAGGGCAAGATCACTTTGTGATGAAAAACTTACAGACCCTCTCATTTGTACAAGATTTCAGGTGTACCAAAGAAGTCATTAGGAGGATCCCAAATATCAAGAAATTGAAAGTAGTGTATGCGCCTCAACGTGACAAAGGAATGTTGCATTATGGTCTTGAAAATCTTGGACATTTTCATAAACTTCAATCACTAGAGTGCTGGTATAAGAGCAGCTTGAACGACTTTTATAATAGGACTGATTTGCTGCAAAACCTCAAGTTCTCGTCATCACTCAAGAAGTTGACTCTATGGGATTGTGGTTCTAATTGGGAAGATATGGCAACAAAGATTGGAACATTGCCCAATCTTGAAAAGCTTAAAGTGTTATTCTGCTTTACAGGAGAGGTCTGGAGTCCAGTTGAAGGTCAATTCTTGAGCCTAAGATTTTTAGAACTGAATAGTTGTGTTCTTGTAAGATGGATAGCAGACTCTATGCATTTTCCATGCCTTGAGCACCTTGTTCTTAGGTATATGGACAGTTTAGAGGAGATTCCATTCGGCTTTGCAGATATAGCAACTCTTCAATCAATTCAGTTGGAAGGCCGCAACAACTCAGTCGTTGCCTCAGCAAGAAATATATTAGAGGAACAGCAGAACCTCGGGAATGAGGGGTTTCGTCTTATTTTGGTGAGTGAAGATGGCAAGAAGAAAGAAGAAGAGGAACGAGGAGAAGAAGAAGAAGAAGAAGAAAGAAGTGGAGAAATGGAAGAAGAGAAGCAAGGGACTTCCTCTGAAGAAAAAGAGGGAGAAGGAGAAGATAAAATAGGTGGACTAGAAGAAGTAAGAAGTGGAGAAATAGAAGAAGAGAAGCAGAGGAATTCCTATAATGAAGAAGGAAAAGAGAAGAAGGAAGAGAAAAAAAGCAAACGATGTTCGGTATTCACCATTTTTTCTCCATGGTGTTTTTCATGCCTTTTCTTTTTCTTCCTTATGGAATTTCTTGCTAACAATATTCTGGTTCTTATTGTGTTTAGGCTTGTCTAAGATGCATCAAAATGTGGAAATAGTCAAGACTTCTCTCACTTCAGGGTTTCCGTTTCAGGCAGGGACATGATGTCTCGACTTAGCTCAATGATCAACACATTGGTAAAAATTGACTTGCTGCCTAGTTTAGTTTCAACTGTAACTTCATTAGGTCCTTGTCTATTTTTTTTCGTTGATTTGACTCTAAGATTTGGGGAACATCATGAAGCAACAACACTAAAACAAGATCACATCAAAAAGATACAGAAAAGCAAAATCACTAAGAATTTTAATGATTTACCCCTTGTGGATATTCCAGCTTCAGATATCAGCTTAACATGTTTTGCAACTCTTCCTGCGGTATCCTGGATTCCTCATGCATTCCTCTTACTACGTTCTTCTCACCTTCATACAATCTAGAACTGCATCTCGAGCAAAAAAAAAAAGAGTGCATCCCTTTTCATCAGCTTTGCTGAGAAGTTCAGCAGCAGACAATGAAGAGGTCGAGCTTCAGCACTCATGATAGAAAAATCTAAGGTATATGTACAAGTCCTGTAACAATCCTTCATTGAGCAATCTTCTCTTTGATAGAAATCTATAAACTGAAGCTATTTTGATTTTTAACTTTTTTATTTTTTTATTGGGGAATTACTCTTGTTAAAAAAGGAAGAGTAATTGATACAGTTTCTGTTGTATTTGTTACATTCGGTCACTATGTCCAAAAGGACCTGAAATGCATAAAAATAGTTTCTGGCATTTTGCGCTCAAATTTTAACGATTATTTTGCATAGTTGCAACCCTTTTAATGGTTCAGAAAGGCAACATGAGCCTTTTTGTTTCAGTAAGGTAACACAGATTTTTCTTCTTTCCCACAGATATGTTAAAAGCTTGAAATCCACTTGAGATGAAAACATTAAGAAGTGAGGGAATTCCCAGTGGCACATTCTTGCCACAAGTATATTAGGCAAGAAAAGGGGGAAAGAAAAAAAGGTTTGTCCTAAAGGACTGAGTACAAAAAACTAAAAAAAAAAAAAAGAAAAAATCAAATGCACGCCCAAGTGTGGTCTCATCTAATTCTCTTCCCCTATAAACTACTAAAACTCAATGGGCTCACCTAACTCCCTGAAAACTTTAAAATAAATTCAGGGGAAATTCACAAAGATCATCTCCAAACGAGGAGCAACTCGACTGTACATTTCAACGGCCTTGATGTATCGTGTTTTGCGAGTTTGCTTCATCGCCACCATCTTTAGTAGATCTAGCAGAGTTGCATTCTTCTTCCTCGATCAACTCCAAAGGATACGTTCTCTTGAGTGCAGGTCTTTTTTGGAACTTTTTCTTGCTCTGCGGTATGCCTTCATCACCTTTTAACATCCTCACTACCTGCAACCGATTGATGAATTCTTTAACATCAACATGAAATGAGAGGAAAAAATGTATGGATTTTTGTAGCTAAAAACCTGTTAAATCAAACCCCGTGTAAGAAAAAAATATAATAAAATGACAAGCAATTACACATTCTGTATTTTAAAAATACCATAGTTTAAGCACCAGAGCTTTGTTATGGCTACTTGAATTTGAGACTAGTTTTTACGTATGAAAAGAAAATTATATCAAGGGATCTCAATATCCATTTATCCTTCAGTCACATGTTCATCAGACAAATCAATGACATGTAAAGAGAAGTAACACATACTCAGTTAACAGAAAACTTATGTTTATATAGGGGGCTTTTTTGTTTTTACAGTTCATAATACTCAAATAATCGAGGTGGGCGTAGGCTGTTAGGTTCGTCAAGATGCATATCAGCTATTTGCTACTTTAACAGACATAAACATCTGGACAAATTACAATTAGCTTAAAAATGTATGTTTCATAATTATTTGGCAGAATACTATTTTCTGAGTACTAAACCATCCACTGATTTAATTTTATTGTTAAAAGAAAGATTTCTTGACACTCATCACGGCCATGTGGATTAAGTCACAAGACCGAATCACTTAAAAATTTCTGCTGTTGTGTGATGCTTACTCTGCATACATGTTCTATGGTTTTGGGTATTAATTTATCTGGATATTCATTTAAATCTAAGTAAAACTAGTGAAAATGATATTACACAAAGAATGCCATCCTCAAAGCAGTACAACCAGAGCATTTCAAATTTACCTCTCTCCCTCAACTGCAAATATTTCGACTCCCTGTTTATACTTAACATTATTCACATCTCCCTGGGATTATATGTCTCTGGCTACAAGAACGCAAACTTGGAAACCAACACGTTCCCACTAAAGGAGGCTCATGGAATCAAGAAATACATTAACACGAACAAAAAAGCGGAAAAACACAACCTTTTATACGTGATCATGACAGTCTATAGAGCATATAACAATATATTTATTTTTCTACTTAAGGCTCAAGAAGACATGCCTGGCTCATTTGAGGCCTTTCTGTTGGATTTTGATGTATGCACAAGGAAGCAACCATGACCATACGACTCAACTGTTCCATGTCATAAGCATCATCAAGTGATGGATCAACTAAATCCGCAATATTTTTACTTATTAGCAGAGGTTTGGCCTGCAGAATTTCAATCAAATTTCAGCAAAGTAGTTCATCACAGTCTATTATTTTTAATCACTAATTTTGCAGAAAATCTAAAACGTACATACCCACATCACAACGCTATTATGAGACTCATCTAGAGCCGGACGGCCGCTAATAATCTCTAATAGTAATACCCCAAACGCGTAAACATCAGTCTTTTCATCAACTGTGCCATGCATGAAAAACTCGGGAGGGAGATAGCTGTCATTAAAAGAAAAGTTCACCACCGCGGTTTAAAAGTGGCAAATTTGGAGAGTTCTCCTTCTGAAAAAATAAGTTTGCATACCCGAATGTGCCTTCAAATTGTGAAACGGTAAGGTGATTCCATTGATCCGGAAGCCATTTTGAGAGCCCGAAATCTGAAATCTGTGTAGATGATATAGCATTAAACATCAAACCACAGAACTTCAAAAAGAGCAAATATGGGAATATCTGTTGTTTGAAGTCCAAAAACCCATTGAAACTAGACAGTATTTAATTGTCCTGCATAAAATTTCCATCACTAAATGCTGCATAAATTTTTTGCATTACCAATCTTTACCTGAGGCTCAAAATCTTCAGTAAGCAAAACATTGGCAGACTTAATATCTCTGTGAATAATTCTCCTTTGACATCCCTCGTGAAGATACGAAAGACCATCAGCAATGCCAAGAGATATATTATATCTAAAGCTCCATGTCAATTTCTTCTTCTTCCCTACACAACAACAAGATTAAGGTTCTTGAGAAGGTAGAAAAAAATGAAGGAACATAGATTACTTTATTATAAAGGAACCTGGGGAACAAACCATTTAGCAAAGATGCCAAGCTCCCGTTCATGGACAAAGGAAGAACAAGGTGCATCCCTCCCTCCACTCCATAGCCAATTACAGTAGCAATATGTGGATGATTAACATGTACCAAGATTCCGAGCTCCGATAAGTAGTCTGCTGTCATCTCCTCTGGGGTCCCCCTAGTTAACTTTTTGATTGCTACAAGCTGTCCATCTTCCAAGTGTCCCTTGTAAACTTCAGAGTAGCCTCCCTCGCCAATCAAGTTTTCTAATCAGACAGAACGCAAAAGATCTCTCAAAATCTTCGACATTGCCTATGTTGGTGATGCATTTTCACGTAACAGATTGTAATCATGCAATAGGTTCTGCCTAATAGCTTTTTAGTCATTGTTGGAGAGTATAAACTAAAATTATAAATGTCCCACTTCTCTACAAGCTTAAGCTTTTAGATGATTTGTCAATTCAATATGGTCGCAGAGTCTAAGGCAATCGATGGGTTTAAGACATACCCACTTGATGAAATCAAAGTTAATATTGACCTACATGTAAGGGGACGGGACGTATTATAACTGTCTCACATGACAGGGAAAAGAAATGGGGTTATTTTATATGATCAAACTTCTCTCTCCCCCTAATAAGGTATTTCAACCGGATGCGGTTATTAGTTTGAATCCCGCTGCAATCAATGTATCAAAAGAATTACGCTTGCCAAGCTTAACAAAAAGATTGCTGGATGCACGTGAAGAGAAGTATATATATTAAAGCAATAAATGTCCAATATCTCCACAATCTTAAACTTTTAGATGAGATGACAATTCAATAGTTATCAATATTCTAAAGATGAAACGTCTTTTAGGAGATAACTTACCGCGGCTGAAGTTGTTGGTTGCCGCTTTGAGGTCTGAAAGAGTGAAGTTTTTCCAGGATGTTTCAAAGCAACAAGACAAGTCCGCTTCTATATTGGGAGAAAGTGATGGCGAATCCCGTGAGTTCCTCCGCATGCTTCTTTTTCTCGAAAGATTCTTTAAAGAAGGAAACTGAGCCATGTTAGTCTGGAACGTCTGCAGATGTGTCGATGACCCCTTTTTCAGTTTGCGAAGAAACCCTTTCCATTGGGAATCGGATTTTCCATTTGCTTTGGAATCTTTATCTGAATTACTAGCCTTTGAACTTGTGGCTTTGGGCTTTACTTCTTGATTTTCCGCTCGTGGTAAGCATTCTTCACTTGTTTCCTCGTCCATACTTAAAGATCTCAATTCTAATACATGATTTAAATGTTAGAATTTTTTGTGTTTTGTCCCGGAAAAAGCAGGAAACTAGGGAAAGATTTTAAGTTATTACCTTCTGCCGAAAGAGAAATGGATGAAGCAGAAAAAATCATTTTCTGCCCTATTGCAAAAAGCTCTCCTTCTGAACTATCAATGGCAATGTCATTTTCACTGCAAATTAAGGAGCTCTCAAAAGAGACGAAATACACCAAAAGAAGGCCAAATATATACATATTTGAACTAACATGACCGATACACGAACAATCACGACAAAATTACCTTAAGAAAACCACAAGAAGTTACAAATGGAATGCAAAAGATCAATCCAAAATTTCAAAAGACTGTCTTGACTAAAATTCTTGAGGAGGCGTACCAACAATAGAAATTCCCCCTTAATTCATGGCCATTAGCATATCAAAAGCTAACATTTTGTGGTTATATATCTAAAGTGAAAACAGAAACAAAGATTAAAATACCTACATTTATCATTTATTACCATGTGAATTCAAGATAGAGCAACACAAAACCGTGACAACAATATCAAAGGCAAACAGAGAATTACACAGCCAAAATTCATGAGACAATAACAAAGGATTATACGATAAAGATTAAAGGATTACCGTTGGAGTCTCAAAGGTTCCTCGGCAGTTTCCATGGTTCCTAAGAGACAGCAAATTTAAATTATGGTGGCTCAAGAAACAAATCAGGAGTATGTATTCTTTTGAAAACAATCAGGAGTATGTATTTATGTATGTATGCATGTAAATGCAAATTGTAATTCTCAGAGAGAGAGAGAGAGAGAGATAGAGGAAAAATGGGAATAGAGCGTGGCATGTATTTAAACTTTATATGCAATATCTTGCTAAAATGTCGGGTTGTCCTATGTTAATTTATCCATAGTGTTAAGACATATAGAGGAATAATTTGATGCTGTCATATTACAGTTAATAGATATTTGATTTTTAATAACGTGGGGTTAAAGTAATATTTTGTAATATTGAGTGATCCATCATTTATCTACAATCCAAATTACGGGAAACATGATAACTGTTTATACCACATGTAATTTTTATATAGGCAATTGAGCGAGATATGTTATAAACACGGTATCAACACGATAACAAGTGAGACACATTATCAACATGGAATCAACATGTTAAACGAGTGAGTCGCGTTATAAATATGGTATCAATATGAGAAAAACAAAAGTGTGTGAAAAATGTGATTTGCATCAAATTTAGTTCGATGTTACTTACCATGGAATAAAATAATTGCAATAAAAAGTATAGTAAAAATACAATGCAACGTGAAATGCAAATGAATGATAAGAAAACATTTGCAAAATAGTTTTCTAAAAGTGGGGAACCTTAATTTTAAAATCAAACCTAAGAAAAAGTGGGGAACCTTATCTTCTTTTGAAACGTGCGAGTAACAAAATCTTTGATGACAGATTATTGCAGTGGAACATATATATCATATGCACGTTGGTTTATAAGTTTTGCGAAGCACGTCGTGTCCTTAATTAGCTGGGAATAGGTTTATGACAGATTGCATTTGGTTGGGGAAATGCTAATTTGTCTGTTTTGCCCTTTGATATCAATATATATAAAATTAAAATTAGGGTTTGGTTTTGGGGGAGAGATTTCCACGAATAATGTCTTTCTTATGGTGGGCGGGGACAAGTCAATTAAAATCTAGAATCTTTACTGAGAAATAAATTTGGATGTAAAATTAAAATTAGGGTTTGGTTTTGGATTTGGGGGAGAGATTTTCCCGTGATGATAATATAATATGGTAATTGCGTCGGATAACAGCGGAGCATTCTTCAATGCTGACTCACTTTTAAATCTGGGGATGTACTAATATACCACCACCCGCGATACTAATTAAGTCGGCCTTACTAAAACTAACAAAACCCAGATTAGGCATATGCCTGTTTTCCTAGGCTATTTAAGATTTTACCAATTTTAAAAGTTAGAGGCTGAATTCGGAGTTTCACAATCAAGATTAATAATCCCACAGGAAGTTATGCAAGTTAGCCCAAACTCGTAATTATTATTCCTAAAAGATAATTGGATATTATACTTTTGTGCCAAAATTCGTCCTAGAGTTCTATTCTCAATGTCTCAGTAAATTACAATTTTTCGCACTTTAAATAAACCATGCTAATTCTAATTTCAAGATTTAATAGCAAAGAATTAAACAACTTAAAATTAGTTCAATGTTTTTCTTTTACGTAGTTCTTTAGTATTTATTTATGTACAAATTTTCCATCACTACCGTTCACACTCAACTACCATCATCAAGTTGATTTAGCAGCTCCATTCTCGGGAGCATCTTAGCTATCCATAAATATATTAAAATCAGTAAACAAAATTATTCTGAGATGTCACACCCAATTACATTCTGATCAGAAAAATTGCATACAAGTCATGTATTTGTTGGAAATTGACACTGAAATGTTGCAACTTCCATAAAAAACTGACCCCAAAAATCTCCATTTACAGACTACAGTGGTTGTAAATTGTAATGATGAGACAATAACTTACATTACAACAATAATTACACATAAAGATCTAAGATGGAGAAACAAATCCTGGAAACAGAAATAAGACATGGATGCATGCCCTCTCATTGGACGTTACGCGTGATTAACCCCTCAAAAATGACGTAAAGGTCCCTGTTATCCGGGCCAAAGATTTCGTCTGCCTTCCTTAAGGTATCCTGATATTGTACATTCACATTAAAACATTAAGTTTTTGTTGACAACAAAATCTTTATTGCAAGAACAGTGATGCGTAGAGTCTGATCCCCATACCTCTTTAGTTTGTTTATGGGAATTAAGCTCCTTGACATTTGCTAAAAACGCACCGAACTGCTCATATGATAACCGAGTTCTGATCAAAGAAGTAAGCTTGCAGGTAAGGATGCAAGAATTGTGTGGTCGAAATTAATGAAGTTGATCTATGGAAAGAAGCAATAAATGGCATATCTAAGAAGCACTGTTCTCAGAAAAATCGTGACATAAATCAGGAATTTCAGAGAATGATGTATTTGAGCAAGAAAAAAGAATTTAAGGTACACATGAAGTACACAAGTCATTTGACAGGACCATGAACCACACTTATGGGAATGTTAGCTCGACGGTAGATAGTAATTTAATTTTGCAACCTACATACTGAGTAACATCACTAAAAATATTATTCAATTAACTATAATCATCATGACAGCATATATCAATCTCATTTACTGAACCCGAGAAGTAAAGGTGGGTTCCAATTCCACACAGTTTAGCGCCACCAACATTTCTTCGTCAATACCGTCTACTTTTCAGAACTGTATAATAAGGAATAAGTACCTCACTTGTCGGAAGAATTCCTTTCCATCAACGCGGGTCCTCCCTGAGATACAAGTAAAAGCTGTTAACTACTGTTGGCAAAATTTCATTTCCTAAATGTTGGGCTTGAACAACGAGAAGTTTAATAGAAGTCATTGGAGTGACATATGCCATTCATCGTTTACCAAATAAGAAAATACTTACTATGTTCTGATCACTTACCCGAATGTGACGCTGGATCCAAGCTCGACATAGAACTGTACTGGCTCGAAGGCATAGAAGAAAACATGGAAGGTCTATCATCAAAAAAGCCTCTTGCTGTAGAAAAAGACATTGAATGTCGCCTTGGAGATAATGGTTTTGGTGTCCTAGAGGGAGACGCTGTTGCAGAGAGACTTGGAGGGGACCCAGGAGGCGTAAGCCGAGGTGTGCTTGTTTGGGATGCTAGTAACAGTCCATGTGATACTCGGGGTCTCACGGCTGTCATGACAAGAAAAGACTAATTAGAAATAATCGAATGTTTGAATAAAAGAAAATTGAGAGAGAGAGAGGTTAATTACAATTACACCCCCTGAGGTTTGGTCTAATTATAAGAGCGTCCTATACTATTTCAATAATTACAAAACAACCCTTAAAACTCAAAAGACCATTATAGATAAACTATCGTAAAGTTAGAATAGTCAAAGTTCGGGAAGCATTACAAATATGACCCTCACAGTTTCATGTTTCCAAGTTCTCCGGTGTCGTGTAATTATTCAAACTCCAGGAGATGTTTCTATAATTAGGTCAAACTCAAGGGATGTAAATGTAACTATCCCCCAAAAAGAAGAACACATGAGTTATAAATGAATTGTTCTTTAGAGAAAGAAATCTGTGAATCATACCTTCAGTCTCGGTGTCTTCAGAAACTGAATTTCCGGCATCTGATAATTGGCTTTGCTCAGAAGTTGTGCTGGCGGGTGGCTCATCCTCTGAAAGTTAAAACAACGTGATCAAAAGAATGTTTTTAAAAGTACTCAGGTACAATAAGTTTGAACTTAGAGGAACTCGGATATATCTTGATTAGCTGGAACCGGCAAGAGCTTTAGTAGCTATTAGTGAAACATCTGTAGTTATAATCTCCTATGTTTTTTTTTTTCCATATAGACAATAGTAATGCACTTCTTTCACTACGTCAATTCACGGATTTCAATAAACTATTTTACAGCTATTCAAGAATGTTGTTTGAATAGTTTAGACCATGCTTATGGACATCCATTTAAGGCAAAAACCTAGCATGAAGTCATATTTTGACACAAATTGGACCAGTTAAATAGATAACAGAGTCGGTGACTAAAAAACCAAATAACTTCAATCAAAGTCGCGTACCTTTATTGCTGAGTAATGGGGGAGCAACTTGAGGAGCACTTGCCTATTAGACCAAAAATTAAAATGAGGAACCAAACTTCGAGCTGTTAATACAGAACCTAGATCTTATAAGTACAGATAATTATTTCTTAGGCTGAGTTTTCGGAAAACTTGAGAACTTGTAACCATAATTATGTGCATGTCATAGAAGTACTGTCATAAAATGGCAGAATTATGGTAACAAATGCACATGAATTATGCATCAACTCAGTTGAGCAAAAAAATTGCTTCGTAAGTCACATATTTATTGACTATAAAGATTCAAAGAGTTAACGCAAAAACTATTGGAGCTTATTCACTTACAGGCTTTTCTTCCTCGTCCTGAAGCGATCGCATGAGTGTCTTTCTGAAGGCTTCCAACTGCAACAACGAAAACCGTAAGAAACTGATTCTAAACAAAATAATCAAACTTAACTTGCTATCATAATCTCTTATTCATACGTGTCTAGAGAAGGCAGCCATTAAATGTCGGAAAAAACATAAAAACCTGAAAGACTACACAACTCGTAGAAATATTTCATATCACCAAAATATCAGATACTTGCTCAATTTTTTTAAACTTTTGGTTGCTATTAGAATGAGGCCAAAAAGCATCCTTCGCAACTTAGATTGACAAATCGTCTGCAATTAAGCGAGGGCACGTGAACTAGGCTAGATTTATGTTAGACAAAATCCTCTAAAAATCAGTCAAATTAGAGGCGAGTGTTATATTTATTTTATTTTTTTTCTAACTTGTAACAAACACATCAAATTCTCCTATCTATGAAGAAGCACTTCACACAAGTTCAACAGATATGTAAAAAATCATCGATTCAAATATCAACAATTAAGGAAAAATAGTGTACAATTAACTTTTTTTTTACCTTTGTAACATCGCGATTCAGCTTCTTGACAGTATTAGTCAACTCCGCATTCTGTTTGACCAAATCCTCCTTCTCCTTCTCAGCAACGGCTAGTTTATCGGAAGATTCGGCGAGAGAAGCATCGAGCGATTCGAGCTGCGATTCGAGGCCGGAGATGATATTGTCCCGCTCGGTGAGCTGCTCCTGGAGGAAAGACAGCTCCGATTCGAGTGAGCCGACACGTGTCGACAGGGCAATGGAGGTGATTTTGCGCGCCACATCGAGCTGTTCGAATGGATCCGAGGGCAAAACCGCCAGCAATTCCTCGGGAAGCTCGGATAACATTTTATTTTTTTTATTTTCTCTCAATCCGAGTCTTTTCTTTTTCTTTTTCTATTTTTTTTTTAATTGAGGTTTTTTTTGTTTATGTGTGTATTTTGGTTATTTTATAGTTTGTGTGTGAATTTGTTGTAGCCACTAAATATTTTAGAGGTCGAAAATTGGGATAAGGAATGTATGTTTGTCTTATTTGGGTGTGATGTAATTTTATACCAAATTATTCATGTATGATATATATATATATATATATATATATATATATATATATATATATATATATATATATATATATATATACACTTAAGGGATGATTTATATATGCATCCCTTGAGTTTGAGTTTAAAAAAGAAAGATTTTATTCAATATTTAAATAATTACAAAATAGTATTGTAAAGATGTTTTTATAAGATATTATTTCTTTTCCTTCGTATTCTTTAATTTTCAGAGCTGTCTCTATAAACATTTATATTTAAAAGATATTCTTATAAGTAAGTTGAATTTTAAAAAAAGTACTGCAGAAATTATTATCATGTTCAATTATTATTAAATATGATAGAGTGTGAGAAAATGAGTGGTTGCTTTCTATTGTCGTTTTGGTGGCCATTACAAAGGGATGATATATAGAATTTCTTTGAGGACTAGGCAACCACATATTGTGCACTGTGGGTGTTTCCTTTGTGTCATCTTTTTTTTTTCATATCTATTTAGTACTTACTAAAGCATACAAAACATCAAATATAAATTTGATTTACTAAGAGATTTAAAATATTTACCAGCCAGTCCAAATACATTAGCTACAACTACATTTATGAAGCCCAGGCCATTTCAAATGTCATTTCTATTTTTTTCCAAAATGTATGTTGAAGAACTCTAGTATTCAAATTGTTAAATAGATGTAGTAGATTCCTACTAATCCTATTTCAGTATGTTGAAGAGTATTCAATTGAAGTAACTAAATAAAAATAGATAGCAGTTGTTAGAATCATCTTAGTTTATTTTGAATCAATTTAGCTTTTGAAATCAAATAAACCCACTCAATTAAGCACTGCATTCTCAACTCATATATATGTGCAGAATTTATTCTCCTAAAGAAAACACGTATAACAACTTTATCATTGGAACTAATCTTTTTAGGAATATGTTTAATTTCATAAAGCAGAACATTAAGTTGGTTATGCAAAGAATAGACTCTCCATGTGAAACTTGATGGCGCGGTGCTTGCAAACTTTAAGGCAGTTGTGCAATAAACTTGAAAATATTTCTATATTTTGTTGTCATAAAATTAAAGCAAAAATTATTAGATGAAAATAAAAAATTAGAAAATAAAATAAAATTGAGGGGACTTGAGAAAATAAAAGTTATGTCCCCTCATCTCCTGGAATTCATATTCTTTCAACTTTTTTTCGACCTCACGTCTTTGAGAATATTATAGACAAATTCTCCCCCCCCCCCCCCCCCCCCACCCCAAAAAAAAAAAAGAATATTAATAGACAACACTACGCTCCTTAGATTTTCTTGAAGGGGAAATTCTTAATGGAACTTTTGCATGAAAATTTAGAAATATTCTACAGAAGAAAAGAACTTTGTATCTCTATAATATTTTATTTCATTATTATGTTTTCAAATAGTTAATTGGAATTAATTTATTTTTAACTTGTTATGCAGTCTAAATTGATTTAAGAAAAAAAAAACGGTTTAAGTCAATCAAGATGTTTTAAAACGAAAGTTAATTCGGGTGTGTTAAGTTAAGTATTGGTTTTCCATTACAATTAATACCTAGCCTATCTGTCTATCATTTTGTATCGCAGTATATGAATTTCGATAAGTTGCTGGATCAATGTTAAGATCAACTACCTTTTTAATTTCGCACTAAAATCACAGTCTACAAAAACTTGGAGACAATATTTATTATGCTTAATTCCTATGGCGACGATACATGGGAAGAACAAATCATCACGCATTGCAATATTTAAACTATTATAATGAGCATGTCATTATCCAAACTTTTTACTCTAAATAGTAATTGAACTAACCCTCATAAGGTTGCCATACTAAACTAAACACCTAAAATACTTCGAAAATCACCCAACACCTTATTTGACACTTTTTGTACTGCAAATAATACTCCGCTACTATTTCAATGTATTCTACTTTGCTCGAACATTTTTAGTGAACGTATTTAGTTTAGCTTCATCAATTCATTTATAAATTAAGGAGCCGTTTGATAGCTTCTAGTAGTACCATACCAAGGGGTATTTTGACAATAAAACAATGTTATAGCATTTGGTACGACTATATACAAATAAGGGCTTGAACGATATAATCCGGTCGGCCGTGCTTTTTGATATTTTATAATCCACCATCAAAAGATGGATTACAAAATCTACCAAGTTCATATTATAGTAAAAAGATAAATATCATTCTTATTTAATAAATGACATATTCTAATCTCCATCTATTATAATCTGAATGTAATCATTATCTGTTTATCAAATGAGTCCTAAATTTCTAACATGAATAGCACTTAAATTAAAATTAAAGCAGTATCCCATACAGCATAACTCCTATAAAACCACTAATTCCCAACCTATTGAAAAGTAAGTTTTGGTAAGACTGTGATTACAATAAATAAAAGAAAGAAGCTGATGGATATAATTAAAGCTAAACAGTACACATGTAAGAATCTTTGACTGGTCCATTATATAGTTAGAAATGTAAACTACTTCCTACCAGACAATTCTTTCTTTTGTATATGTTATGTTTCTAATGTTATCTACTTCGTTGAAATGTTAGATCCTGAGTATATCATACACGATATATATGCAGATATTTATTTGAGATAATAAGATTTAATCAGCTTGGATCTAATTAATTTTTTTTAATACCATAGGGATTTTTTCTTTGTGTAAAATTAGTATGTAATTGATCATTGATTTCTCGTCCTGCCCTTTTCAATTATTTATATGTTTGTGTCTAATCATTAGGTTTGAATTCCCATTAATTAAATATCTTAAGTGGGTTTGTTCTATTCTTGACTAAATTATTAAAGTTGGCGTGCAGCTGGCGCTCCTGTCTGAATAATTAAATCTGCAGTACAATAATAGTCTTATCTTTTTTTTTTTAAATAAATAAAAAATACATATATGGTGAAGTATCAATCGGGTCTTGTGTAGGACTGGGAAATTAAATTAATGAAGATATAGATACTAGATAGTACCGTATCTACTATACTTTTTTATAATGTCGTATACTGCTTTGGTCAAATAAAAATGTCTAGTACTTTACCTTTAATATCACCGTCCTAATGTACTAAAGTAAGATTTAACTATTATTCTTTGCTTTTGCTTCATTTTACTATGTTCCTGAGGTTGTAGCCTCACACGTGCAATTTCAAACGTCCGAGAAATCTGTGATGTAATTATTATATCGTAACATAAATATTCACCTACATTGCATAAAATTATTCTTCTAAAGATTGAATTTTCTTCGATGACATTTTATTAGAGATGAAGCAATTTGTTGTGATCCTTGGGGAATTCGAGCTCTCTTATATAATTATCACCATATATTTATGGAGTTCTCCAAATTAAAATTAAAATATTTCTTACATAGTGTTTTGGTAAAAGGTGCATTTAAATTAGGTTATGGGATGCCACAATATTAGAAAATAAGTTAAAGTTCATTTTATTGGTGACCTCTAAGTATCTCACGTATTACTAATTATATTTTACAATATATAAAAATGCTGATATTTTCCACACAAGTACGTTTCTTTCTATGTCACTAAAAATGAAAATTCTTTGATGAAGAACATGGATCAAATTTTATTTTATTTTCGTCGAAAAGTACCGAAACGTTTATTTTTAACTATATGAAAACGACAATATTCTCAATGTGCAACAACAATTTCTACGAAATTTTCGAAATATATTGAAAAGATCTCGAAACATTACGAAAATATTTTAATATTTAAGGCTCTGAAACATGACATGTAAACGAAACTTTAATCCATGATCACTCCACTATGTCTTTCTTAGTCCAAGATAGTTATTGAACCGACCTTCCTTTTTCAGTAAACATAAAACTGATCTTATTTCCCTAATTGAGATTCAAGTTCCAAAAATTGAAAACTCAACTCCACACCCGTAGACAACTGATATGTGGTGAAAGGCGATCAGGTGGTTAAGTGATTACGTTGACAGTGATAAATTAGTCATTGGATCATTGGCTTGATAGAGATTTCTCGTGCCTTCGAGACCTATTCTAATTTTAACATGTATCATAATCAATTATATCACACCGTTTAGATTAAATTTTGTAACTCTCAAAAAAAGAATAACATAAAGTCTTATTATTCAAGAAATTGTGACTTTCGTACAGGAATAGCGGAATATATTAAATAGCTAATAATTATTAGGTCTGGTATTTTATAAAATCAACATAATGTACATTCAGGGTCCTTGAATTGTCTCCAAGGCTCAAACTCAAAGCCTCAAAATGTGGAATTTCCAACTATTGATGTCACAAATCTGTCACAATTTTTTCTTTTTAAGGCAAAGTAGAAAAATGAGCACAAGGGCTGTCACATTTCTATTGCTTTATTACGAAATATTTCCATGTCTTATGAAACAGTTGCTTTGTAATTTGATAACCAATTTATTTATATTTTGTTAATTGGTTTATTGTGTAGAATACCCGTCCTTTAAAAAATAAATTTTTAAAAAGTTTTAATCCTATCTTACTTGTGTACTATAAAAATTGGAATTTGATTACCTACCTTAATAGTTACTCCATATAAAATGCTTTAAAGATGTAAGCATCCCCGCATTTATCTCTACGCGTAGTTAGGCTTCTTTTTTTTTTGAGAACATACGCGTAGTTAGGCTTAATAATAATACGTATCCTAATTCCTAATGCCTTTAGCACTCCCGAATCAATTCACCTGACGCGCCCACTGTCGTTTGGTTTCAACGCGCTGTAGAGATAACACTCATCAGTTAATAAGCATAACTTCAGTTCATGCTACATCATACGTGGCAGAATAATAGGTGATATAACACGATGATAAGATGGGGGAAGGAGTATACAACCATTGCCCCGTATTTAGAGTACAGATATACAAGAGCTTGCAAATTTTGCGGTCCCCTCTAATAATTTAACTGCTTAAAGATGACGGCACGACAGTTCACCGTTAGTCTTTAACACCGTCAACTTGATTAAACCCAGATGAGGTCAAGTTAGGTCTCCTTTTCCGTCCCGTTGGTGTAGCCAGCTTTCTCGAATTTAGAAAAAAAATTTAATGTAAATTCTTAATTCCTCTACCATAAAAAGATGACAAAGTTTTCTGATTAAAAAAACATACAATTTAAATTATAACTTGTGGAAAAGAATATAACCTTTATATTTTCAATATAATTACTAATTACACTGTTTTATTTCGATTCCTTCATCTAGTTAGTTTAGATTATAAATTGTAAAAAAAGGAAAAAAACTTAATTTTCTTCCTTTTTTATGATGTAGATAGAAAATCAATAATTGAGGCAGATGATAGAATCCGACAAAATAAAAGCAGGAGACAGCACTGCACCTCACAAATTCATTCCCCCAATCACACAAACGACAAAAACTCGTACACCAACGGCTAAAATTAAACGCCGTTAACCTCATCTATTCATACTATACGATTATCTAATACTTTCCTTATTAGTTTTTATGTTTTTTTTTTTAAAGCAAAGTTTTTATGTTTTTGAGAACTTTCCTTATGATTTTTGCTTCTCTCTCTTTATTTATTCTCTCTCACTTGTTTAATATCTTCACGCGCTCTAAGGAAAGTCGGTTAGTTAGGAACAGAAAACCCCATCCTCCTATATAAAGTATCCATCTAACTTCTCAAATTATTCATTCTAAAACACAAACGCAAATTCACAAGAGTTTTTGAAGAGTTTTTTGTTCCCTTTTTCTTTTTGTTATACCACTGTAAACCCTAAATCTAGAGAGGATTTTTGCCAGAATTAAGTTAATTGAATCATCAGAATGGGAACGGAAGTTTTGTTGCCTCAAGATCTGTTAGCCGAGAGAAGAAACCGCGCTCCGACGTCGTTGCGCCGCCACAGAAACTTTCCGGCGAACGGTAATTTGACGAATTTAGTCGTCAATCGCCCTCCTCACAACAACAATCACAATCCGTGGTTCAACAACAAAAAGTCTCCGAGATCGGACAAGAGAAGGTCGCCCGATCCGAAGAAATCGCCCAACGCCGATTCACGCCGGAGAGATGACGTCACCAACGGCGGCGGATTTATGAGAAGAGGCGAGTCGTACGATTCGAAGAACAGAAGCCCTAACCCTAGCCCTAGGCCGGCGAGGAACAACAACGGACCTGAATCGCCGCAGATGATGCCGATGAAGCAGATCCGGTTGAATTCGCCGATCGCCTCGCCGACGACCGACGTGTACGCCGGATCGGCGTGTTGTTTGTCGCCGTCGCCGCGTTCTGTGCCGCTGCCGACTTTTTTTAACAAAAAGCAGCAGGACGAACCGGCTTGCGACGACGCCACGAGAGATTTGAGGCGTTTGCTCCGCCTCGATTGAAAAAGGTTTGAAGATGAAAACGGACTCTGATTTTTCAAGTCTTGCCTCTGTATCCTAAACCGTAGATATTTTTTACAAATACGGGTAAAAGGATTTACGAAGGCGGATGAAAACTGCAGAAGGATTTGAATGGACGTGATTGTTTTTTAATAGGGTGGGTACTACTAATATAACTGTTGAAGAATTAGATTTTAGGGTTTGGATTATTATGTAAAGGTGAAGGGTGTTTTTGATTTGGACAAGTTGAAGGAAGTTTGGAGAATATCTTTATGGGTATGTATGGTATGTTCTGCAGTTAGATTATACGGTAGATCAGTTGTTTTGTTGGTGATGATGATGGTGATGATGATGATGAAGATGATGTATGTAAGTTGTAAATCATCTTTGCAATAATCAGTATTAAGAAATTTTCTTAAGTATTAAGTTTCTTGTTGTTTCTATGGCTTAGTTGTTTTGTTGGTGGTGATGAAGAAGATGATGTATGTAAGTTGTACTCATCTTTGCGATAATCAAGAATAAAGAAATTTTCTGAGTATTATTATGGTTCTTGTTTTTATAGCTTTGTTGGTGATGATGATGCAGATAGATGTATGTATGTATGTTGTAAACTTGTAATCGTCTATGAAATAATCGGTATTAAGAATTTTTCTGAGTATTGTGATTCCTGTTCTGTTGTTTATCTCTGTTTCTTGGATTTTGGTCGTCGTTCTGAATTTGCAGATTTTCTCTGTTCATAATTAATTTGTTTGTTCAAGTCCATTCAAATTAAACATGTAAGTTTACTGAGATTTTGAGTAATTATTTGTAAATTTTTTTGATAATTAAGATTTGAAGAAGGGAAGTAATTTGTTCGGTGATGGTGGAAGGGTCGGTCCGGCAAATGCATTGACGTCATAGAAAGGCAAGAACCTCAATTTCAAATTATGCCAAAAAAAAGACGACACAATAATTTCTTTTTCTTTTCCTTTGTTTGATAAATAATTGTTTATGCTTTTCTATTTCTTTTTTCGAGTCTTTAGAGTGGTTGGCCCACCAAATACGCAGCTTAGTTGCATCGTGGCACGTCTTTTGAGCTCCACTTGGCGTGTTAAAAGTATAAAATATCAGCGTGGGTTTCATTGCAAATTGAGTTGACTGACCTTTTGCCTAATAATGCATAGGGAGTTGCGGCAATTTCTTGGTGATGTGTGGTGTGAATTGTGATCCGTTGAAGCTCTCAAGAACTTCGGCATGGTATTTTATCAATTAAATCTACACTCTTGGGTATTGTTTTGTTACAAAGATTTGTTATGAAATATAAATAATTTAGGAGGTAAGATCTAAGAAATGTTCAAATATTACAAGCTCTATCCATATTTTAAGATATTGTTCATTTAAAAAAAATTAAGTTTTTTTTTTAAAAAAAAATTATGAGCATACTAAAATATGAGTTTATATTTAATGTTTCGATTTCATAACTCTCTACCCATGAATAACGCCATCAACACAATCGTTTATATATTTCTTCAAAAATATAAAGAAGAGCGTTCATGTGTGCTGCTATTACTAAGGCTTCTTTTGGTTTTTATTTCTTTAAGGGGGAATTTTATAAGAAGCTAATCTTTGTGGTTGTAGTCTTACAAAAAAGTAAAAAATCTTCATGGTTATTTATATGTGAGGGCTCTAAAGCTTTTTATGCGACAACGTATCACCTAAATTTCTCTTTTTCCACATGAATTAATTCACTTGGATTTTCCCTTTTAGACATACCACAATATTATCACTTCCATCTCCTCCGGGGAACAATCGAACCGACAAATGGAAGCCTATTCTTACATGTAAAATGCCCTTTTTAAGTTACTTTTATTTTCATCGGATCATTTTAAAGCTCCGAAATGTTTGCGCCCATTAAATTTCCCTGCTTGTTTCTTCAGTCCTTAAGAAAAACATCTTACATAAACTCATTCATTATGCAGAATATTAGCAAATACAGTATAATCTCAACAATCCAAAGAATTATACAATAAGACACCAAAAGCGAAAAATTATTTCAAGATCCTAAATATCCCAAATACCTTTAGAAGAACAAGAATTACTAATCCTCACAACTCTCTGCTTTAATATCTTCTTTGGCCATGATCTTTTACTCTTTCGAACATTGTCCGCAAGTTTCGCTATATCAACTTTAACAATATGGTGATCCGAGGTTCCTTTCGATGAAATCACAGCGTACGACCCAGGTACAAACCCGTAAGGTAAGCCGGGTGAACCCATAATGTAGTCGACCCGAGTACCGTACTTGCATGTCCCTTGTACATCTATTTCCGGACAGCAAAATAAGAAGCATTATAAGTATTTGTAATCTAAAGTGTACTATTAATCGAGAGTAGAATTAACATGGATTAAGAGTTTTTACTTTGGCCTTTGGCTATCATGACTACTGATTCACATTCCCCTGGAACTTGTTTGGCATCTGCATATCCTCGTCCCTTCAAGAACTTTGTCACTTCAACTCTTGGAGTCGGTTTTCCTAGTTCCTCGTAGTACTGTTTGTATGATACAATTTAAATAGTTTTAGAAAAAAAATTAAAGTGTCATTGTTAAAAGGGAAGGAATTTTAAAAGAATTGAAGTAATTAATGTACATATTTGATATTACCTTAACGATATTGTTCCACCTGTCTAACGAGTAATCCGTTGCATCAAGAGAGTTCAGCCCCCCTGCCAAAATGTGAGGAGGTTCGTCGTTTGATTGATTAATGATGGCGTCGATTTGCTTCATTCTCCAGTTTTCGTCTAAGTGATCGAGTTGGGTGCTGTATACATTCAGTTCGCCTGTTAATGGTACATCGATCGTCGCCTTAATCACATTCCTGCCTCAGACAAAGCAGATCATGTTAGTCTTATAGTAAGAATTATTCTAGTGAGACTGTTAAAGTTGATCTTGTGTTGATGTAAGTTTTAAAGCTTATAACGTTGAGTAGTCCTATGTTTGTGTTGACATAATATGGTTGAGCTAAAAATTAAAATCTTCTTGATGAGAATAGATAATCAATAGATAATGATGTTGGATCATAGATGAATTTGGGTAGATTTTAGAAAGTATAATGAAACTAGGCACTTTAAATTTGAAAAGAGCATCAAAAGTGAGAAGTTCACCTGAAATCTTTGTCATCGTATATTTTCTGAACTTTCCACCTCTTGATCGGCCATTTCGACAGCACAGCATTCCCATACTCTGGCGCCCAACTCTCCGCGAAAACATAAGTCATCCCCAACGCACGTGCTAAATCCGACAGTGGCCTCATATCATTTTCTTCGTCGGCCTTAACATCTTGTAATGCCAACACATCAGCATCCACTTCTTTTAACACATCATAAATACTTCTACTTCCATACAAACTTGCATGATCACTCAACCAACTTGCAGGAAAACATATAGGAGACCTCATTGGACCTAGAATTTTCGTGTCGAAACTGAACGTCTCGTCTTCGTTTATGATGCTGACAACCTTGTTTTGTGCTAACGAAATCTCGTTTTCTGGCAGGTTTATTGAGACTTTAGCCTTTGTTTTGGTGAGATTTTGTTCGTTTTTCCATTGATTCGTCGTGGAGTGAATTGGGGATTGTTTGAGTATCCCTTTCGGATGATCATCACGTATGAACGTTACGGATTTATGAGATTTTGGGATTGCGGGCGCAAGGGAAAATAAGGCTGCATTGAAAGTTGCGAGACGAATAGGCTTTGGTGAAAAGGTTGGAGCATTTTTGTTAAGAGAGGCAGAGTTTTTCTCTGTTTTTCTTCTAACATTCAGCTTTGATAGACTCTTGATGACCAGTTTAGGTGCCGGTTTTCGCCATATGAAGCGTCGTAGTTTCGAGCAAAGGCGACGGAATCTTCTTCTGAGTATGTACAACATGTTGGATAAGTGGTTGTTGCATGAAATTTCTGAAAGATTGCTTGATTGCATTGTGATAGAATCAGAGACTAATTAATATAAGAGAGGGTTGGTTGTTTTCTTGTTATAAGTTGATGTAATGTGAAGAGAAGTTTGTATCAGGTGGGGTTTGTTTTGAAGAAAATTGTGTAATTAGACAAAAGAACAATCTCAACTACTCCAAAAAACTGAGTTAGAGATTGACAAATTGTTCAGTTTCTATTTTCATGACAAAGTATGTACCAACTCTTACCTGTGCAACAGGACTTTATGTTGCTCCAACAGGGATCCAGAATGTAGAACAAGAAAAAGAGACCAAGTTTTCAATGTGGAGCCAACGCAATAATATTAATGTAAGTGACCTTTTTTATATAAGTCATTGAATATCAGCTTTTTCAATGCTTTAGTTTTTTTTTTTCTCCAATCAGGTCAAGAGAAGCCTCCTCATGGGTGATAAATTATATGAACAAAATGCTGGCTTTAGTTAAAGAGATTCAAAAGGCAAAATGATGTTTCTTCAAAGGCCTTCTTGGGTGTAAAGGTAACTCCACAGAATCATATTTACTGTTCCACTCAAATAATTTTATAAAAGTCATAAAAGAAGGGTCCTTTAATACTATCCATATAAAATCTTATTAAAGGAAGAGGTGAAGTCTCTTTATATAGATTTATTCTGCATCTTAATTCATGTGTGGATGATTCTCAGTATTCCCTTTGATTATGAGTAGAAGTAACTTCAGTTTTACTATATGGGTAGAGTTGGTAAATTTTTATTTTCCTAAGTTAGTAAATAACTGTCTGATTTTCTTTTTTTATACTTGAAACATTGATTACTCATTTGTAATTTGGGGAAGCATCAAAAAGCACAATAGGACTTTTTTTTTAACAATAAAATAAAAATACTTTAGGTAAATTCTCGATTTTCGTTTTGTTTTGTTTGTTTTCTTGTTTAAAAGTAGAAGAATGAAAATTAATATGTGAAAAAGTGAAACTATCTTTATGTAAAAATATCAAATTACTTTTCCGATTATGGAAACCGAAAAAGACTCTTACCAATAGCCCACAAATGTGAAATCTTTTGATAAAGGGGAATCGCAACGAGAAGACAAATAAAATAAATAATATCATGAATATAAAGCTCCTTTGGAATATATAGTGCTTTCTTTTGTGCCCAACTGTCGATGAAGTCAAAAAGGATATTGCAAATTTGCAATTGCGTGTGGGGTGGGGAGGGGATTAGAAGTTTTAGTAACTAGACTAGTCATCAAGATTATAAATGTTATTATCCTTTATTATTACTATATAAAATAAAAACAAAGCAAAAGCTGTTGAAACAAAAGAACTTGTCTTTGGTATCAATATCATGTCAGTCAAAGTAAAAGCACACCCAAAGTCACAAACAGTGAGAATTATCTGAAGAAAGCAACTTTTGTAAGGAAAATGTCAAAAGTGAGCTTACCTACTCAACAGTTTTAGATGTAATGCGATAATCGTGCAATACCTTATGCACAACTGACGCAAGAATATACAATAGAAATTTTTTACTAGATTTTGACAAGTTCAGTGACAAAGGAATATTTGTACAATGTAAGGACGCACATTTATCCAACTTATCCATTATTGCTCATTCACCACACTTGATTTTTATTTTTTCTCCGTCCTTGATTAAATCACGAGCATATTGTACTGACATTAACATGTCTAATTTTCTTGTATGATGTGAGTATGGATGGACTTCCTCCTATTATTATTAACACGAGGCGAGGAAATATTATTAGGTACAGCCTGTATGGTGACGTGGGAAAGCCAAAGGTTGAGATTAAATACTATTCCTAAATTAGAGGGAAGTAACTTCTACATACTCCATCCCAACCATGCATTTATATAAATAACCGACTTGCTGCACCACCTCATCGTACAACCGCTGCACCTAATAATCTCTTCGAGGTGAGAATTCATGCGGTACAGAATTCGAATAATGGATGACTCAGAAATCAACCAGTTATAATGCGAATTTTTCCTGTTAACATGTGATTTTAATTTTTTTTTTTTTCAGTTTTGTTCTCTATGTTTTCCATTAGTTTCTGTGCATATGAAATTGATTTAATTCCTCCTTAAAAGATTTGGATAATTTGGAAATGAGAAATAATTAGTGAAATGGACGGTTGTGGTGGTAAGAAACTAGAACTTGCAACATAGGATTAAGAATATTAAAAATAAAAAGAGAACATAAATTGAAAGAAAATTCTTATAAGTTAGTAATAAATACGTGAGAATTTTCTTGCTATTTACCCACTTTTTCTGTTTATCTGCTTTTAAGTTTAACGTTATATGATGACATGTGAATAAGTAGATATATGTTGTGAGGACCGCGCCTCACGAGTCACAATCCGATTCGAGTTGGTCTGGTGTTGGTCACCTAACAAACTCAACTCAGACCGAACTGTGGCTCATAGGAAGGGGTCTCACTGACCAGGATCAAAACCATAACATTATAAAATACTTCACTTTAAATACAGCGGAAGTCTTTGGAATACAAATAGATTTTACAATTTTAAAATGATGTAAATACAAAATCAAACACTTAACAATTTTTGCAAAGTTTCCAAAAAAACGGACTTGTCGATCATTCGTTCCATCCGTGCTGCTATACCAATCTTACTCCGAGAAAGGGACATATAGAACAAAAGAGGAGTAAGTCTTTAATGACTTAGTGAGATTCTTAGAACATGACAATAATCAAACAGTAAATCAAAACAAAACGAACAAGAATGACCAGAATAGTTACATCAGCATCATTGAACTGAAATTATCGATTTTTAACGATAATACTGAAATATTCAGAAGAACGAGAAATGAACTTGTGCAAGTACATATAACAGATCCAACCTTAACTCCCAAAATTCAACCGTATACCTCCCCACGATGAGCTACCTCGCAACATAACAGAAGACATGCTCGAGTACATGTCAATCTAACACGCGGGTCACAACCAACTCCTGGCTGCAAGCGGCGCTTAGACAGAATGGGTATTAATCAGAATTACTTAAACCGACAGCCCTTTGCTGCCCAGCAGTAAATCATCTCAATCCCTGGGCCCAACTTCCCAAAGGCGTCCCAATGGGTGAAACAGAATTATCAGATGAGCTAGTAATCCGGACAATATCTGTTGCTCGTTTTTTAGCTACATAGGCCGAACATAGTTCGTTGCTCGTTGCACAATTCAAGAATTGATTGGGTGATCATGATATCGGTTTAATTATGACTATGAAGAAAATTCACGATTATGAATTAAATGAGATTTGATTTAACAATAGACAAGAAACTGATTAAGAATTAACGATTATCATTATAAAAGCATTAAAATGATGATAGAATGTTGCTCGTGATTCGAAACAAAGAATCACAATTGTTATGTCCAAGTTTCTCAGGGCCGGATGCCAAACGGGGTTTTGAACAAATCAGAAATCAAACCTCACCTTTTACCGTACGGGAAATTCTTGATTAACGTCGATAATTGCATAACCTTAAATAAATCAAAAAGATAGAATCAATTGTTTGCTCACAAGTTTACAACAATAAACATATATTTCCAATATTTATCATATTTAAATAAGTTCAATTAAATATCTAATTATTGTTAATCTTAGATAAATCCCTTATTTCTATTTTAACTTTAACCATGACGTAAAATTATAAATAATGAGATTTACCATTTCAAAGTAACAAGTTGAAGACTAGATCAGTTACAAAATAATAATTAAAGTCTCCATTTCTAATTTATTAACAACATATTTGATATTAATATATACATATGCATCAATGCATATTTAAACCCTTCTTTTTAAAACAATATTTCTTAACAATATTCTTGTAAATTACTTATTAAATAATAATCTCAATCCCAAAAAAAACTTACCATGATCTTAACATTGAACAAATACTTCAGTAAGCCCTTGAATAAAATCATATCATATATATAACTTTGGTAAAAACTAATTTTCTTATAGTTATTAGTATAAAATTACATAATATTACATAAATCACTAATAACAATTAAAATAAATTGTAAACATGTAGATCAAATAAAAATTAATATTTTCAGAATACTTATCATGCTAATAAACTAGATTAGATGGTTAGATCATAAGATAGATACAATACTTCAATTAAAGTTAAAGAAATTGAAAGATCAACCGTAAAACAAACTACATGTCTTTTAAATGTTGCGAAATCCATGAAAATTATTAAACATGATTATAAATTATGATCAACTGATCCAACATCATTATTAGTATGTAATGAGTCCATATTAATGATCAATTTCATGATTTGTGTAGCTTTTGCAACATATATTGGTTAATCAAAATGTTTATGCAAATATAAGGCAGAAAACTGTAGCAATCTTAGATTCACCTTTAATCGGACTTTCAAACGATATGATAATCTGAATTTGGTTGAGGGGTTTAATCTTAAACATCCTGGAGAGTATGTAGTTTCAAAATCAGATCAATATGACAAGGTTTGGTATTTTAAATAAATCATGAAAGATGGGAGCTGTTTTCGGATTTTCTGGACAGTGGTACGTATTTCTAATTTTTAGACCCCTCAAACGACTTTGGTTGAATAAGGTTTCTGAACATGGAAGTTAGCTTACACAATAACCAGTATGTGGTAAAAATGTCAGAGAAATACTCGAAGTTTTGATATGGTTTTCGGACTTCTAAAGTTTCTGTACCAAAACTGGCAGTTTTGACCAAACTCGGTTTTGAGGATTTTCAAGAACTATAAAGAAGGCTTAAAGGACTGAAACAATTTTTCGAAGAATCTAAACATCAAGAGGAAGAACTTTGCAGAAGAAAAGAATAGAAGATTTGGAGAAGAGAGGTGTGAGAAAATTGTTGAAGAGAGCCTCCCTTTTATAGGTGAAAATTGGGAGACAAGGATTAATTACCATACCCTACTCATTTTTATTTTAATCCAAGCTAGGCCACCCTAATTATGAAGATGTTTCCAGGTCTTATCTGATAGGATTTTATAAGAATAAAATATTAGAAATATCTAGCATAAAAGACAAAGCAAAATTACCTATTTACAAATGTAAATGTAAATATGTGAAGATTTACCATTGTAAATGAATGCTTGGATATTTTGAAACTACAAGGGACCACTTTGAAAGTTTTATGACTCATTTGGTCTTAAAGAAAATATTTGTGGTCAATCATAATATTTTTCAAAAGGAGTAGGACTAAATTGTAACTTTTTAAATCTTTTGGGGCCAAAATCATATTTTTCAAAAAGTTCAAGGACTAAAATGAAAATTCGAAAATACTTTTATTTTCTTCCAAATTTTAGGGGCGTAACATATGTATACCTACTTTTTTTTTATAATTATTTTGAACTGTCTTTTTTCAATTATTAAAAATATTTTTCTATTTGGGTTTGTAATTTTAAATAAAATACAATCAGTTATCAAACGTGGGCTTTTAGTGAACGGGCCAGACAAATCACGTTATATGAGAGGCCCAACACTTAGTTTCCCACTTGTAGTATGAAAACTTTTCAATATTACATAGGCTCAATTACGGCCCAGTAAACTGAAGCCCAATCCGGTGAAAATAATATATATATATATATATTATTTAAAGAAGCGAGAAATTTAGAAGACTCCCCATACATAAATAATTGCTAATATGTGAGAATACGAGGCGTGAAAACAAAGCAGAGTCAACGAATAAAGAGAACAATTCAGAAGTGGTCCCCGAAAAAGGTAAAATTATCAAATTTTGTGCATATTCTTTAATATTATTTATTCTTCTCTGTCTTTTCATTCATTCAAATAATGGCGCGGTTTTGTTCGAAGAAACCCTAAATCGCATTCAAACCCTAAGATTTTCAAGTCAAATCGCGCCCCTTCTAAGAAACCCTAAATCGATCGGTACGCGTCGCATTCAAAACCCTAAGATTTTCATGATGATGATGATGATGTTTGTCTGTATGATTTCGATTGAACTGTTACTACTTGAACTTTATTGAACTAAATTTTTTAAGTGTTCTCACTCCTTAGGGCTTTTTTCCGATTCGCCTAAATCTAAAAGATTAGACTGTTAAAAGAATATTGAATTCATAGTCTCTAACGCCTATCTAGTTTCAATTGTGATTTATTTTTGAAAAGGTTTCCCCGTTAATTGTTTATAAAGATGAAACTGACGGTTAGTTAGTCTTTTGTATTTAAGCAGGAACTCTAGCGGCCTCTGATTCAAATGCCATGGATGACGATCATAATTATGCTCGACCCGTGGAGCAGTCTTGGGATATTCATAAGGCGTTATTTGAATAACCTTTACCATGATGACTGCCCGGGTGCATTGGAGAATCTTCACCGTTACTTTGATTATAGGTACAGAGTGATTGATTCACGTTACGTTCTTCGAAAGTCTCTCTTTCTTTGCTACTGCATTAGTTATTTATTTTTGTTGAACATGATCTTGCTCATTTTATACTTATGTGGTACATTTATCAAATTAAGATGCTGCTGCAAATGATCCGGATTTCATTAGGAGATGGAGAACTTTATTTATGAGAAAGTTAGTGATGATTTTGAAGATAGTCAAATGGGCATCAGAAGAATTCCTTTCCATGGTCATGCGCCTCTGAATTAGTTGAAGGTTTAGGCTGTTACTGCTCATCCTTTTATATATGGAAGAGTAGAATTGTTATACTTTGCACCTTGTCAAGGATAGCAGCTGTGTTGCATATTAAATGTTTACTACACTATAATTAAGTGCTTTTTGATTTACTATACTGCACATGCATATTACGCGGAAAATGTAAATTTCATATAACATGCGTTTGCACAGATAACTTTAGTGTGGCATGTTGAATGTTAATATTCTTTTGTTCCGTTTGCCTGCTCAAATATTAAACCTACAACTATTGTACTTGTTTCTTTTTTTTTTTTCACCTGCTGCCATGTCTTGTTTCAGACCAAACTTTATATATATATATTTCCTGCTTCATCTGGAATCATTTTTTTGCTTTAAATGTTTTTGCATCAGCACTGGGGCGTGATTCGCGTAGACTTTTGACTTCCTCGCCATAAATCTAGATTAGTTCTGTACGCTGTGGTGGGCTCAAACTGTTTCAATAGTTTTTTTCTTTTAGTTCTAGCTGTTACATTTTCCTTTTGATATTTTGTCTCCTCCAGTTCCATTATCTTCTTATGTAAACTTAGGCCTTGCATTGTATTGCAGTGTATACGCGAAATATAATTTCTCCCCTAGTCCAGACTATGTGCTCCGATGGCAAACCAGGCTAGGGTAACAGCTTAAAGTCAATGCGGAGTGCCGGATTATTCTTTTCATGATTTTTATGAAAATGATGAATCTGGTGGGTGTTCCCTTAGAATGTTCTATTTTGGTTTCTTGTCTTTTAAGGTAACCGTTATTCAACTTGAGTTTCACTTTCAGCTAAATACTATGGTTGTCAATTTTAGCTTCTATTTATGGTTCTAATAATGCTTTATCTTGAACAATTCATTGAGATTTTGGTTTTAATGGGCTCAGATACTGATATCGCAAACGAACTGGCAGGTACAAGGGTACCTAGCAGAGCAGGCAAATGTCATTGAACAGTGAGTAATTTTGTTCCATAACTGTAAGAATAGTGGATATTAAGCATTAACAAAGCCATGTATCACTTTATTGTTTTTGATATTCTCATTTTCTTCTATATCCAGATTTATCTTTCACAGCTTCACAAGCATGAACAACATGGTATTAGTTTGTTGAAGTGGATCTTGGGTGTTAGCTAGAGTTTTCATTTCACAAACGTTACTGTTAGACGTCGATACACCAGCATACATACACATCACTCTAAATAATTAGCTTTTTTGGTAATATGAAACACATAAAAAAAAAAATTCAATCAATTCAGAACTATTATTATATATCCTATACAGAATTTTATGAAAGGTATATTGGTACATTGCAATAGGCCATATATTCAACGTAAAGAAACCGGTCGAGTTATTCTGAATTCTGACAATGCCTCACATATTTAGGTTTGTGCAACCATTAGTAACCGGCGATTATCCTGAAAGCATGAAAAAAAGAGTTGGATCTCGTCTTCCCGGCTTTACGCGTGACCAGGTCAAGTTAATAAAGGGCTGCTATGATTTCTTGGGAGTAAATTACTATAAGACTTATTATGCGGCCAACGACACGAGCCCTCTGCCTGCACAACCAAGCTATACCACAGACTAACAGGTCACATCCACACGTAAGTGATTCGTTCGAAGAAGATATCTATATTTTGTTGAATTTCTCACCCGTTTTATAAATTTTGTAAAGATTGAACTTATTTTTGTGATTTTTAGTGGTAGCTTTCGGAAATGGAGTTCCAATTGGCCCAGGTAAGTAGTCCATGTCCTTAACTCAGTTTGATATATTCTATAGAGTTAGAAATAAAGATAGAAAGCCTCATATATAGTTAAACCTAATAATTGGTTCCTACTTCCTATAAGTGGTTTTTATTTCTTTTGAACTCCAGGCTGGCTGATCTACGAATTCTTGGATTTTGCAAAGAAACAATATGGGAATCCTCTTTTCTAAATCACTGAGAATGGTAATTTCGAAACAGATTCTTTTAGTTTGTAAACATAAAAATTTTATTATTATAAGTAGATATTTAAATATGAAGGATGATTTTGATATATACTGTCAATGATATAGGATTGGATGAAAACAAAACTGTCATCTTACAGTTGAACAAGCACAAGATGATCCTGTTTGAATCAAATATTTTGATGGCCATGCCATCTTTTCTATGTCCACAAAGCGATAAAGTAAGTCTTTTATTCAAGTTTGCACGATATATTAATTACTTGTACACGCTGGTAACATAATTTTTAGAATTATTTATACAGTTTACGATCTACTTCAATCATTAATTCATAATGTTGCAAAATAATTAAAACCTTATGTGAATTTTATATGCAGATAGGGTGCCAATGTAAAAGCCTATTTAATCTGGTCGATTTTTGATAATTTTGAATGGAACTAAGGATACGCAGTTTGATTCGGCATCTTTTTTATAATTTTTTTAAACGGGAATTTGATAAGGTACCCCAAGAAGTCAGTGGTTTCGTGGAAAAAATTCTTAGGTAATAAAGTGAAGATGAACTTATTGAAGAGGCTAATTCATGAGGATGAAGAGGACTTTGACTCGTCGAAAAAGCAAAAACCCAGTAATGCATGAAAGTAGTCCATATCCGTAAGACTTGCTTCAATTCTAATTACAGAGACGATCCAACGATATTTGAGACATATTATAGATAGGCCCCCTCTGCTTTTACATGGTTTTGAAGTTTTAGGGGGTGTCTCTGTAATTATTCTGACACTTGGGGAAGTTTCCGTAGTTAGACCAAACCTTAAAAGGGTTTAGATCGAATTTTCCTTTTTAAAATCGCTTGTGTATCTCAGTCCATTTCTATTCTCCTTTGAAAACTCTCTGCTTTTTGGTGATTTTGCTGTCAGGTCGTATAGTGTACTTTACATTATTGCTCCCAGCATCTCAAGTTAATGCTTCTATTTCCTTGTATGGAGTCCATTAACAATTTTTCAGGTAATAACTGGAACCAAGGAGGCAAACCTTGAAATCCGTATATATCAGATTAATTGGTCATAGGTAAACAAAGAATTCAAAACAATAAGGTGGGCTAGGCCATAGTGATCTTGAAGCTTATTCCACACACTCAATTAAGGTAACTTAACTCTTCCCACATTGAGTGTTTCTTTTTGTCGTCTGGTCTTGTTTTAACTTCTGCAAATTTGAACAATTTCGCCTTAAATTTTTACCTGATGATAGAAAATTACTGGTTTTAGGTGGATCTGTTGGCTGCAAAGAACCTTATTGGGGCAAGTTTGAATGGCTCATCTGATCCGTATGCTATTATAACCTCTGGGGTACAAAAGTCCTTTATTAGGTGATTGTATCTTGTGTTATTTTTGTTGTCAATTAGTGGAGTTTTGGTTGTTGTGGTCGTGTTGTTTCAGCTATAGTAATCAGATGATTATATGTAGCTTTTGGGGATTCTGTAGTACTTTATGCTTGTCCCGACTTTTTTTAAATTCTCATATTACTTCTTCTTAATCTTTCTACTACAAATTTGTAGAGAAGTGGATACATATGTAATTCACCTGTGCTTCTTCTTACGTTTTACCCAAAGTTGTACTTATCACAATTTTCTTTGTGAATGCTCAATTCAACTTTGTTAACTTCTATCTTTACATGTTTGTAATGTGTTGATTCCTCTGAAGATAGTTACTTGATTTTGTTTTCCTTTTTTCTCAAAATATCTAATAGGGCAATTGTCAATGAAAGTGTTAAACTAGACAGCCCAGTGTCTGGGGTTGTTGAGCAGGCAGCACATTTTGGAATTGTCATGGATTTCAATTCCTCAATGAAAGACACATCGCTCTTGATCCTGTCTTTAGGAACTCTTTTGGCAGATGATCAATCAGGGCTGGGAAGCTACATACCCCTAAATTTGACCCTGTCTTTAGGAGCTCTTTCGGTAGAATGATTAATCAGAGCGCGGAAGCTACACTACCCACCGCTATAGAAACGGCTTAGTAGAAGAGATCCCCTGTTCGAGCTCTCAATCCTGCCGTGGTTCCTCCACCCAGCATATTGCTGCTGAATACTTTGAAGCTGAAGAGCCAACTGGTGTCGTGGAAGAAGATGAAGAAGTTGTTGAAGCGACAATGAGACATTATGACAGAGAAATTGCTGAGGTATTCTGTACATTTGTACTGTGTAATATGAAAATATATATATATTTATATATATATATATACGCACATATATATAAAATGAATATTTGTTTTGTTACATCATAATAAGAAATATTTCAGAGCAGCATGAATATTGTTTTATTATCATAAAGTTGGTTTTCTGTACTTTTCTTTAAATGTGAGTTATTATAAAGCTTCTTGTCGAAAACATTTTTATAATAACTAAACATTGTCATTACACGTTTTAAATGTACAGTTTCAAGTTAGAATGATGATTGTTCAATTAAAATTTCTTTTTAGCAAAACCTAACTTTTTTCTAAAATAACACTAAAAAAGTGTTAAGATTTCCGCATATGCAGGTTATACAGTGTAATGGTTGATGAAGAAGTTGCTTGAAATGTTTTCAGCATGCTTAGTGCCAGTCTTTTTGTCAGTTTTTTATTGCACTTGGGGGACAATCTTATCATATTTAGTTGTGTGTTGCCTTATTTGACATGATTTGCGAATCTATTTAAGCTCTTCTTTATTTGTTTCCTTTTCGGCAATTTTGCAAAGTGAATCTGAAATTCTTTCATGGCGACGTATGTTAACTTGTCACAGCGGCTGAGGCTCCCTTTTCCCCAAAAAGTTGTCTCCACTAAGGCGTATTAACTTCCTTCTACAGCTATATAGAGATATCCGGTAAAATTTTTGTCATGAAGAAATGTCATGCCTCAGATTTGAAACCCGGAAACAAACTATGGTTTCTCTTGCTCTAACGGCCACTCTCCAGACTCATGTATCTTACTGCTTCATTTGACACGTTAGTTTTAAACTGTATATCTTGAATATGAGCTTCACATTTGCTTTTTATCCAATTATTGAACAAACAGGTAAATCGAATTTTCTTTGAAAAAGGATGAGTTACTCCTTGGAAATGAGAGTACGGTTGTTGTTTCCCGTTTCTGGTGGCCAATTTCCTAAACTTACTATCCACTGCGAAGGCCTTAAATTGTTGTTTTATATTGTACATGATGCCAACGCACTAGTTTTCTTCATTTGCAAGATGGATACCTGATGAGGTTTCTCCGATACAAGCACTTTCCCTGTGGTTTGTCATCCAACTTCCTTTGCGATGTAATATATTCTTAGTAGTTGATTCCAGAGGTTCAAGGATCTTTAATTTGCCCTTGGGGAATGATGACCAGTGTTAGTTGTCTTTCCTTTGAATCATCAGATTTTAATCGCCTTAGTTATCCTCTCTGGGTATAGGCGTCTAGTATCAATCTACTGATTCCACTTTCTTAGATGTTTTCTGTAATTTTTTGACAGGCTAAACTGTATTCCATCTTTTCAGATTGCCGTACTGATCGAAGACGATGAGTGTTGATTCATTGATGGAGGGCCAGTCTTGGAAAGCTGGAAAATTGGCGCTGGGTCTTCGCCTTTCACTGTGGACTTGAGCACCTTGTTCGTCGTGCCGGAGAGGTGATTTTCCGCATTAAACAACATATAATATAAACCTCACATAATATTTTATAATGAATTTCTTGTTTATGCTTGGAGACACTGTTGTTTTTCACATTTCAGGTTAATCAAATAAGAGACCCGGTGATCGATTAGACCTACAAGGATACATGGATGGCAATTGCAAAGGTAAAAGGAAGTATACAACAGAGTGTTAAGCTTTCTTATCCATTCTTTATAGGGTATTTTAGAATCAATCATATCAAGATTCTACCTCAATATTCCACCTCGAATTCTATCTCTCTCTCTCTCTCTCACACACACACACACACACACACACACACACACACACACCTCGCAGTGCCAATCAGCCCCCATCTATTTTCATGTGTGTAGGAATTGGGGATTGTCCCCCCTCTGTTGTTTTAAAGAAACAATTACAGAGAGGAGGATTTTAGTTATTGTGTATGCACTTGAAGTTCGAAAATATGGGAGCTTCCTGTAATTAGATCAAACTTCAGGAGCTGTAGATGTAAATTCTTTCATGAAACTTTGTGGATTCATAAGACAAGAATTCTGAATCCAACACCATAATTGATTACTTATGATTGTGACTTTGTTGTTTACAGACAAATATAATGATATACCAAGATGTATTTTCTTGTATACCGAAGGATCTCATACATACAAGGTACAGTTGATCTACCTTGTTTGCTCGTTTTCTTTTGTTTTTCCCTAGTTTCTGCTGCTTAATCTGTGTGGTTTCCTCCAGGGGTTCACTCCGACAATGCATGGGCTTCTGGAGGGACAAAATTGGGCGCACCACATTCCCGTTGGATTTTATGTCCCCTGAAGACTTAAGACCCGCATTCGATGAGAGCGAATACCATGCATCATCTAAAGTTTTTCATTGAGTTCAATCCATCAATTAATTTTTATAGTCTATACCTATACCCTGTTGTAAAAAAGGCATGGTACTCTGGTAATTATATTCAATGCAATGTTCTTGTCATTGTAGGTCATTTTGTTCAATGCATGAGGAAACATGTAGATTAAAATTTATACATGTTTTTGCTAAAAAAGATTTGAAAATAAGTATTATTTTAGGCTGAAATACAATATTAAATGATTTAAAAATAATTAAAAAGAGAAAACGCGTAGCGGTTACATGGTAAGTTAACCGACATATATACTATTATAAATAGTGGGTCCTCCGCTTACGTTTTAAGCCATCTTCTTCTCCCGCCAAATTCGTCAGTATCTATTCCGGGCAACAATACATCGTCGTTTTCCTCCGGCACAAACCTAGGGTTTACAGGTTTATCAATTTCTAATTCCGTAATTTGATTTATTTCAATTTCCTCTTTAATCGATCGATCGGATTTTTTTGGTGTTGATTAGGCTACCGATCGTTTGCATCTATTACGTAGTCGATCGCATCCGCCTCCACAAATCTAGGGTTTCTAATTCCATTAATTTCATGTTTTAGGGTTTAAGTTTAATTTGATTAATTTCTTGTTTTAGGGTTTCAATTTCCTCTGGTTATTTCTTCGATTAAATAATATTAATCTAATATATGTTTTTTTTGATAAAGACACTGACTGACCCTTAAACATTCATTGAATTGAATTCAGGGATGTGAAAGAAAAGTGAACCAAGGAAATGGAGTTGGAAATATCATCTGAGATTTTAAAAAAAGGTACTTTGTATTTCTAGAACAAAGCCTTGACTTTGTATTTCTCTGCAACTAAACACGAGTGAAGAAAAAGATATTTATGTGTGTGTGTTTCGATTTGTTTTTTATCTACTGAATTTCTAGTTTCCTCCAAGATTATTAGCCTCCTGCAATTCTAGAATCGGGTGTTGATATTGCAGCAGACTTATGATAGGTAGAGTGGAGAGGTTACATTCTGAAACTGCTAGAGTTTGTGCAGTTGAAATAGATTGCCATTAATTAGGAGTAACATAACCATTTTTTTTAGAACTTATACAACATGTTTCAGTGTTGAGTATATGAAAGGTGGAAGATCTCAAAACTAGTTTCTGAAGGTTTTTCTGCCTCAAGTTTTGATGTGCAGTTTTGTAATTTAACACAGGGTAATTTCAGTTTCTTACCATGCTTGTCTTTTGTTCGAACCGCAGTTGAATGATAGACCATTCTATTTGAATTACCCGAGTCACCAGATGATTTTGTTTTACTAGCTTAATCTTCTACCCAGAGGAACAGTGTGGATCATAGGACTTGCGAGTTTGCAATCAGGGAAACTTTTGGAGTAACATATTACTTGAGGAGTTTTGATCTTTTATTATTTGGTATGCTGGTTCTATGGTTACTAAAATTTCTACTCCTTGCAGCATGATGCAGCTTGCCGAGTCATTGCGAGGCTGAAGAAGGAACGGGACGTGGCACGAGAGCTACTATCTCGACAAATACCCATGTCAATGGCAGCCAGCACAAACTGGTTTTCTGTCAATGTCAATAGAACATAATAAGAAAATTTTCAGATCAGCATGAATATTGTTTTATCATCATAAAGTTGGTTTTCTGTACTTTTCGTAAAATGTGAGTTATTATAAAGCTTCTTGCTGAAAACATTTTTATAATAACTAAACATTGTCATTACACCTTTTAAATTTACAGTTTCAAGTTAGAATGATAATTGTTCGAGTAAAATTTCTTTTTAGCAAAACCTTACTTTTTTCTAAAATCACACTAGAAAGGTGTGAAAAGATTTCCGCATATGCAGGTTATACACTGTAATGATTGATTAAGAAGTGGCTTGAAATGTATTCAACATGCTTAGGTCAGTAGGTGCCAGTCTTTTTGTCAGTTTTTTATTGCACTGAGGCGACAGTCTTATCATATTTAGTTGTGTGTAATTTCTCTGATTCTAGATCTGCATTATTATAAGATTTCTTAGGTCAATCATTAGCTACCCAAGAAGTTGTCTCCACTGAGTTTCCAGTTGGGCGATAAGCTAACAAATGAGAATCATAGAAAAGGAAGAATATATTAAACATCACGATGACTGGTGTTACTCTTCCTGGCATTATTTGCTCGTTATGATGTTGCTGAAATATAATACTTCTATGCCATAAGGAACTTGGGTGATCTTGGTTTTGATTTTGCATCAGTAATTGATTTCTTCTAGGATTGGTATCAAGTTCTTTTTAATGAAATTTGACGTGTTTTATGTGGTATACAGGTTCTGAGTGCGTGTACAAAGGGTGTTAAAGGCCATGGGTGTTTGCTTCACTTTGGGCGGGCTTCTTTTGCAGGGTTTATGGCAATGCAAAACAAATCTGGTAATCAGCTGTCACCACATATTTTCCAACTGTGTAACAATTTATCTGGCTTGAAGACATCACCATTGACGAAATGTGAGTGGCAATTCGAAATTGCCCTTAGTTTAGTTGTATAATAAAACATGCTTTTAATTACCGTATGCGGCAGCTGTAGGTTAGCAGCATCTTTCTCTGTCAGAGCAGTATCGTAATCCTATATAATTGTGCGATTCCGTATGGTTTCTAAAGTATCTTGTGTCTGATCGCGAAACCCAGTTGAAGACGGATTCTTAGTTTTCCATGGAATATCAAACTGGACCTAGAATCCTCGAGTTAATGCATTTAAATGTTACTTGTTTCCAACTTTATTTTCATCGATTCCACCAAATCAGACAATGTTAAGAACACTGCCTCCAGAAAAAAACTATAAGAGAACATTTAATGGCATATTGACTTGGTTTTCTTTTTCTTTCATTACCTTTCTATTCATTTTTGCAAACTAATGGGTGTATATTTCACTTTATTGAGGGGGTGTTTAATCATCGCTAAAGTAAATGCTGCATTACTGCATTATGTTCGTGCCAAGTTATGCATTGAACTATATGCATAATTGCAATTACAACTTATATCAGTGGATGCTGGAAAATACTTTTTATAGAAGTCCCTAAAATAGGATTGGGTGGTTCTTTATCGGTTTTTTAATGAATTTTTTTTCTATCTATTTGTCGAAATGTCCTAATTGCTCGGATTTTTGAACAGGTTAATTGAGCTGTGACAATATTTTGAATTCTCGTCATAACAGGAGAAAAGCTAAAACAATCTTTTTGTTAGGGGAGAAGGAAGATAAAAACATAAACAAAATCTTTTACTAATTTATCTGATTGCATACTGTACCTAATTCTTTTACAGTTTGTAGTTGACTTCTGTCTTTCTTTTTTAGTGATGTCTTATTTTGCTGCTAGAATCCAGTCCGGAGATCTACTTCTGTTCAACAAATGTCTGATGCTTCAAGTTCAGGTGTTGGTATTTCCCTCACAATTCCTTCAATACAGTTTCAATAGTGTTTTAAATTGAAAAGGCTCTAAATTCGAGGACGTACACCAATATGCTACATTTCATGAGATGTTGGAAGCACAGACAAGTTTATTTATTCTCTTATTTACACGTGTGTCGTGCGTCGTGCTTCCAATGCTCGGTACTGGTGGTGCGAAGTTGTTGAAGCATAAGCAAAGCTCTCAACGAACAATTGATTCCATTACTTTGGCCTCGGCACCACATGGTGACTCCACATTACATGGTAATAAACAAAGAGACAAAGATTAGTTAACAAAATATCAGTGGCAATCATAAAGACATCAAAAGAAACGACTCCTTGCACTCTCCATCATCACTTCAAGATATACCTATGCTTGTGTCTAAAGAGGCAGATGAGATAGATACCCTAAATGAAGAACAAAAAATGAATTGGTTTAGCACGTCTCATTCCATGCTCAGCCAAGCAAGACTAGCAGAAATCCTTTCTTTTTTTGTAAATCAAAAATTGAACCATTGAACCCAGATTTGCCCATGTGTGGATGATCTCGACATCTTGGATCTCCAGAGCAAGTTTTCTTCCCTTGTGATGCAGACTGGTCTGGACGTTGCAGAGAAAAGAACAGCGGGAAACACAGGAGCGAGGTGCTCAAGTTGTACCTGCTGATGAAATTGGACAAGTTGGGGCTCGTGTTTCATGTCGTTGTCAGTTGAGATAAAACGCCTGCATTTCCGTAAAAGGTAATATCCTATTGTTAAAATCTGCTATTCTGAATATAAGTCGTCTATTTCCACTAAATTATCTAGCGATTTTCTAACATACAATTTCAAACTTAGTAACACGCACACACATAAAGCCGCATGCTCTCTGCTATCAGTTTGGATATAAGATAAATGTGATAATTGAAGATGTGGAAACACGTACCCTGTTATGGATTTATATAGGAGTTCCTGTCATGCAGTCTTGTTAACCAATCTTCTAGTGTATTTTCTGTATGTATCCCATATGTGGCTTGATACTTTCTGGACATTTCATTATTGGTTATCCCTATTTCTGCATCATAATGAATTTTTCGAGTTGTTGATTAGGATGCATGTATGTATTTGTCACACTTATTGGTTAAAGGCAATAGGAGAATAATCAAGTGTTATATTTATAATAATTTGATCCTATATGTGCGGCCTAACAGCTGTGCCCATTTTATCCTTTTTGCTATTGTGCGTGCATTTTGTTATAGTTAAGATGATCCTTGTGCTTTTTCAGCCATTTTCAAACATGTAGCAAATGGTAATGTGCTCACTGTCTTTGGGAAAATAGAAGCTCTATGATTTTGTAAAAAAGAAAATTCATGGTCCGGGAGCCACATATTCTCTTAAAGTTATCCATGTCAGGAAAACAAATCTTATTAATGCGCCCCACCTGTTTCTTTGGATTGAGATTTTTTAAATCCTAAAGCATTCTAGCAAAAGTGTTGGATTGTATTTCCACATATTGGATTATACCAACCTGCACAGTTGTTCTAGTTGGTTAAGGTTGTTTTGTCCAGAGCAAATAAAAATAGAGAAGACAGATTATACTTGTAAAAAATATACATGGTTACTTATTTAGTGAATTTTAAAATTCAACACTATGGCAGCTAAGAGTACAATTCTAGTTTACTTTGATCAAGCAAGAAGAGAGTCAGTTGTGGGAAAACCTCTGCAGAAAGGAGATTAAGAAAATACACAATGAGATGACTTAATCAATTATAACACTGAACTTACCTTGTTACTTTTTGGAACTCAAATTTACATGGTAGGATAAAATTTGGCACAGGCAAGCATGCTATATTATATTGCTGTCATCCTTTTCCACTATAAGCTTCTTAGGATTGACAAATTAATTTTTCTTACTTATTATTGAAACTCTTTTAGGTCCAGAATCAAATCTTTATCTCGTCTGTCTGGTGATGAAATTATTCATAACTGTGTTTTAGAAGTCGTATTATGCGGAGCACATAATGAGAAGTTTTTCAGGGTTAATGTTTTCATTTCTCTTCTACCGGGCTTCCATGTATTTACATTTCTTTCTGGCCCATATCTCATGTCTCATAAAAAAAAAATAATCATGCTGTTTACCGTGTTGAGTTTTGATAGGGGAGCGTGGATGATTCTGGTGCTGCGCCTGTAAGAGCCATTTTATGCATTAGCAATATGGAACAATATGCAAAGGACATATTCCAATATTGCATAATCTGTACAATCTTGTTGGCCGTAGAATGGAAGATTACATATTTTGTGGTCTGAGAACTTATGGCAGACTTTTTTATGGTGGTCCTGTAGCCTCTAGCCGGGTACACATGCATTTTCCTTTGGCACTTCTTCTTCATATCTGGTGTTTTCCTTTATCATGTATTCAGTCCTGAATCACACCCATGGTTTCTTTTATGTCTAACTGGTTGGATGAATATGGTTTCTTCTTCTTCCTTATTTATTTTTTTCTCAGGTCTGTGTTCATTGATGACCGCACTACATTAGTTGGTTCTGCTAATATCAAAGATTGAAGGTTGCTTGGATCAAGAGATTCTGAGGTATGATTGGTAAATTCCTATTTAAGCTCTTCTTTATTTGTTTCCTTTTCAGCAATTTTGCAAAGTGAATCTGAAATTAATAAATGGCGACGTATGTTAACTTGCCACAGCGGCCGAGGCTCCCCTTTTCCCAGAAAATTGTCTCCACTAAGGCGTATTAACTTCCTTCTATAGCTACATAGAGATATCCGGTAAGATTTTTGTTATGAAGAAATTGATAGGAAGAAATGCCATGCCTCAGATTTGAAACCTGGAAGCAGACTATGGTTTCTCTTGCTCTAACGGCGACTCTCCAGACTCATGTATCGTACTGCTTCATTTGACACGTTAGTTTTAACCTGTATATCTTGAATATGAGCTTCACATTTGCTCTTTATCCAATTATTTAACAAACTGGTAAATCGAACTTTCTTTGAAAAAGGATATGTTGAGTATGTTACTCCTTGGAAATGAGAGTCGGTTGTTTGTTTCCCGTTTCTGGTGGCCAATTTTCCTAAACTCATTTATCCACTACGAATGCCTTAATTGTTGTTTTATATTGTACATGATTTTGATAAGTTCAGTGACAAAATTTCAGATTAAAACTATTAAAATGGAATTGATTCTTTATCTGAATATAAACAATAAAAATTAATTAAGTAAAAAATAAATAAATAAACTTCTGTAGGGCATAGAATGCTAAATTGAGTACCTTGTGATGAGAAATAATAAAAACAGTTACCACTGAGGTTTTGATTAATTACAAAAACATCCACTGACATTTGAATCATTCATAGACAACTACTACATGTTATTAAACAAACATGAAAAAATAAAAAGGATCTATCTGTAATATTTTAAAACTACAAAAACTGTCTTTATAGTCATGCAAACCTCAGCAGAACTTCTCTGTGATTTCTTTTAAAATTTCAAGAGGTGAGGTGTCTTTAAAATAATTCAAACACACAACAATGCTTACAAAAGCAAGTTTTAGCAACAGAAGTATTCATTATAGCAGAGCAACAGCGCATTTATTAAATTTTTCTAGAGTTCTTTACATTTACAAATCACTTTATACATCCTCTTCCAATATCGAGGATCTCATCTACAATTTTAATTTTTTTAATTATTAAATATATATACTTTATTTAGAATTTCCATACAAGTGCTGATTCAGAATTAGATGACTTTACATCAAACGGCAACTTGAGCTGCAGCAAGCCTTGCAATAGGCACCCTGTCATAGAAAAATAATCAGACAAATTCATCAACTTCTCATCACCACTTTACATTCTTAAGATTAACTACATAAGAAATTTGAGTACATTTGGATAAATGGTACCTGAAAGGAGAACATGAAACATAATCAAGTCCAGCTTCTGCAAAGAAGGCAACAGACGACGGCTCCCCTCCGTGCTCCCCACAAATCCCAACCTGCCATTTTTACGAGATCATTCAAACCACTAAACAAAAAAAATGGGGAAAACCAACTTTCTGAAGGTCCACCGGTATCTATCAACAACGACGTGGTCGTGATGTTTCACTTAATATTTGGTGACTCCTAAATACTTGATTCCTAATTAATTAGAGAAGTGGCTTGACTGTTTTTCCTTTTCTTTAGGAGGGGCTGGGGTTGGGGGTGTTTTATCTTTGCATGCCTAACTGATCCAACAACGACAAACCTTGAGGCTCGGTCTTGCTGCACGACCTCTTTCCGTGGCCATTTTGATGAGTTGACCCACGCCTTGCTGATCAAGTACCTGATATCATGGATTTTACAATAACTATACGAAAAAAGACAATAGAATCTAGTCAATCACAATAATAATGTGAGAAAATGACCAACCTCAAATGGATCGTTTTGGAGAATACCCTTTGACAAGTATATAGGAAGAAACTTGCCTACATCATCTCTGCTGTACCCAAACGTCATTTGCGTGAGGTCATTTGTCCCGAAGGAGAAAAACTCCGCTTCCTTTGCAATCTTTTGACATAATTTACAGGGTGGGGGAAAGAGTTAAATATCTAATATATCTATCTTATTTCATAAATGAACTCCAAATACCTCATCTGCAACCAAAGCAGCTCTTGGAATTTCAATCATGGTGCCTACTTTATAGCTCAATGTGGTCCCCATCTCTGAAAAAACCTTCTTCGCAACGTCGCGAATCAAACTCACCTGATGACTTAATTCCTGCTACCAAACAAGCTAAGTAATTTTAATACCAATATGCAGAGGGTATCTTTAAACTTACTTTTATCAATTTCTAGTTATAAATGAATGAAAAAGTATGTTCATGACATGCCTGAGGTGTTCCTATTAAAGGAACCATTATCTCTGGATGGACTGTAACGCCCTGATGGCTCATGGAAATGGCTGCCTGAAATATTGCACGAACCTGCATTTCTGTCAATTCGGGATACGATATTCCTAGCCTGTCAAATTTGATTAAACATATACAATAAGAGGATTTCGTATGCAACATACATTATTATGATATAATCCACTACAACTTAGTCTAAGATTGCTGTGATGCTTGCTGTTTTCAAGAAATTGTGGAAGAATGAACTCTGAAGTGTTCTATAATGAAAACCAAATATACTTTAGGAATCTGAATTTTATAAAAATCTGCAGCATAAAAAATTGGTTAAAAAGGGGGATATTTGCTTCTGACCTGCATCCGCGAAATCCAAGCATGGGATTCACTTCAGACAAACTCTCAATCCTTGAATAAACTTCATCTTCAGTCATGCCTGTGTCAGTGGTTAGTTCGCTGACAATATGTTCCAGGTCACCTTCTGGCAAAAACTCATGAAGTGGAGGATCTAAGAGCCTGATTGTCACAGGGAAACCTGGGAAACATAGAGGACTTGAAATCTTAATAATGTTGTTTATTAAAAATGTTTTCAGTGAAGAATTTCCCAACTGCATTTGTGTAATTATCATAACATTTGAGAAACAACCATTACCATCCATTGCCCGAAAAATTCCTTCAAAATCAGCTCTTTGATAAGGCAACAGCAGGTCGAGAGCTTCCTTCCTTTGTTCAGGTGTTACTGCCATAATCATCTTTCGAACTGCCTTTATCCTCTCATCTGAAGCAAAGAACTGAAGTACAAAAAAAAGATTAGAATAAAGTGGGAGCTTGGTAAATTATACATTTTAGACTGAGAATCAAGAAAGAAAAAAGGGTAGAAGGATCAAAATGAGGAGGAACACTTACCATATGCTCTGTTCTACACAAACCAATCCCTTCAGCTCCATTGTTTCTTGCCGTTAGCGCATCTTCAGGTGTATCGGCATTTGCCATAACCTAGAACAGCCGCTAAGTATAAACCTTCACATTCTTAAGTATACTTTGATATTTTATAACAAGAATGGAAGCAAGTTGTGTATACGTTTGTCCAAAAATCACCTTGATTCGCCTTATTTCGTCAGCCCAAGACATGAAAGTCTCCAAATCCACAGACATAGCAGGAGGAGAGAGTGACTGTTTATCCAAGATCACTTCTCCAGTTGAACCATTCAGGGAGATCCATTGTCCTTCGTTTATTTCGTAGCCTCCTACTGTTAGAACCTGTACTAAAAAACAATTAAAACGTTTGGTAAGTAGTGAGAAGTTTATCTTGATTCATATCCATATAATACTCAACCTTTTCAGACTCATTGACACGAATCTCAGAACAACCAGAAATGCAGCATTTTCCCCATCCACGGGCGACCACAGCTGCATGAGACGTCATGCCACCTCTGGCAGTCAGAATCCCAGCAGCAGCGTGCATTCCCCCGACATCCTCAGGACTTGTCTCAGTTCTCACCTTCAGAGCAAGAAAATTTAAAAGATTCAGTTTTTTGGGTAAAAGTAAAAGTTCCACATACACATAGATGCCATTTTATACGCTAAGCAAATCAAAGGATACTTCAAGTAAAGACCAGGGGAATAGGATATTGAACCATGATAGTTCTAAAACACGATAAATTTTGAGAAAAACTAATGAAAGAATAACACTGTAATTGCTATCAAATGTTAAAAATGAGGCAGTGAATTATTGTACCAAGATGACGCTCTTTCCTTGAGCATGCCATGCTTCAGCGTCTTCTGCACTGAATACAACCTGTCCAACTGCTGCGCCAGGGGATGCAGGCAAGCCCTTGGCTATCACATAGTCTTTGTAGGAAGATGGATCCTCAAACTAAAAGAAAAGTGGAAAAACGGAAGTTACAGAGCGCAAGATTTGCAATTACTGCATCACCGCTATTGTACTTTTTAAGATATCAACATAGTTTACCTGTGGATGAAGAAGTTGGTCAAGATGCTGAGGCTCCACCATCTTCACGGCGGTGCGAGAATCAATAAGGCCTTCATTCACCATGTCTACTGCAATCTTCACCGCACCTTTCCCTGTCCTCTTTCCTGATCTACATTGTAACATCCATAGCCTATTTTCTTGCACTGTAAACTCAATATCCTGCATATCTTTGTAATGTCGCTCTAATATTTCACAATTTTCCACCAGCTCTTTGTAAGCTTCAGGCATACAATTCTTCATGGTGTCCAAATCTTCCGGCGTTCTTATTCCAGCAACAACGTCTTCCCCCTGAATCCCCACGCCCATTAGTCGACACTTACACTTCAATTATTCACAAGACACGCTTAATTACAATTAAAATAAAAAGAATTATATACCTGAGCATTTATTAGAAACTCTCCGTAGAGCTTATTTTCTCCGGTACTTGGATTCCGAGTAAAAAGAACACCAGTTCCTGAAGTGTTTCCCATGTTTCCAAATACCATGGACTGAATGTTGACAGCAGTTCCCTTCAAACCAGTTATCTGGTTAATGCTCCGATATTTTATAGCCCGTGGACTTTCCCATGAATCAAAAACTGCTTTAATGGCTAACTCCAGCTGCTTTTTTGGGTCTGTATATGAATATAAAAGAACATTAATCTATCACTTAAATAAAACTACAAAAATTTGAAAGAAAAATGGCACACTTAAGTTGAATTTTATCAAAACAGATACGGTAATGGTATATGTACCTGAAGGGAACTTTTCACCTTTCGCCTCAATATAAACACCCTTGTACTCTTCCACCAGTTCTTTTAGATCAGAGGCTGTTAGATCAGTATCGAGTTTTATGCCTTTTGAACTTTTCATTGTTTCCAGTTTTTCCTCAAACAGTGAATGTGGAATGCCCATCACCTTCGACAAAATCGATCCAAATCTTAGTATTGCATTGTACTTGGCATAATTCCTAACCATTTAGCATGTGATGATAGTCAAATTAAAAGGCATAACTGACATCAGACAGAAAAACTTACGACATTTCCAAACATGTCGAGAAACCGTCTATACGAGTCATATGCAAACCGCTCTCCACTCTTTGAAGCCAAACCGGCAACTACTTCATCATTGAGCCCGAGATTCAGAACCGTGTCCATCATGCCAGGCATAGAAATCTAAATTTAACCATATACATTCAGAAATGTGAGATCTAAGAATAGAAGCAATTTATCTTTATTTGGCTCAGTCTAATCTTGAGGTTTCAGTTTAATTATCTCATCCTCAGCAGATTACTAGGTAATACATTAATTTTGGAGCTTTTTGTAATTGAATTGTTCTATTACATGCTCTGGAATCCAAAATAAAATCATCTTAACGCCTACGTCCAGTGTAACTCGAAAAAGATAAAAACTTTAAACAAGTATATCAGTATCATAATGTAACAGTAGCACTGGAAGACTGAAAACAGATAGAAAACACTTGAAATTAATGGATCCAACCATAATTGGGGTGCTTACAAAAGCTGCATTTATATTTGCGATGAACATTTATGAGTGCAAGCATACTTACTGCAGCACCAGATCTGACGGAGAGGAGTAGAGGACGGGAGGGGTCACCGAGTACAGCTCCCATATCCTCTTCCACTATTTTTAGTCCTTCTAATATCTCTTCCCATAACCCTTGTGGCAATTTTTCTCCTATTTGCTGATACTCTTGGCATGCCTCTGTTGAGATGGTAAGTCCAGGTGGTACGGATAAACCGATGCTCGCCATTTCAGCAAGGTTTGCACCCTTTCCTCCCAACTGAAACCCAAAAAAACAAAAAATCATTTTGCTAAAACATTTGTCTACATATTAATAAGATTTTGATGGAAGCGATGAACTAGAGCACCGTGTGAGTTTAAGTAGAACTTCCATAAGATAAATAACAGTTGCTAAACTAAATAGATGGTTCTTTGAGTTTCAAGTAGAATGGGGGTTTCAATTTTACACTCTAGCAAAACAACATATTTAAGCATAATCTCAAACATGATAAATGAACTCTTCTTTTCCATAGAAAATGATTAACGTATAAGCTTAATAAGTTTTGAGGACTTACCAAGGATTTCATGCCCTTGTTCCCCTCACTCCTCCCCTTGCCAAAAGTGAATACCCTCTTTGCAAACCAAGGGAAATGTAATTAGCACTCGTTAAACATATTAAAAAGCTAATATGAGAAAGTAAAACATTAAATTAAAATTGAAACTAGAAGTAGGAGAATTCTTCACTGTCGGAGTAATTAACCAAACAGGACTAACCTCCCAAAAAAAAAAAAGACAGAAAAATGGAAACAAATTTACGTAATAAGAGTAAAACATGAATTAGCCACATGCAAGAAACATAACTAGTTGCAGCTCATGAATTTACTACCTTCATGGTGGCACCAATACTGAACCACCAATTAATCTTGGCATGCAAAAAAGATCAGATTTATTTTGAAGCTGGACATATATATATAGTCTCATATTAGAGTCATAAATTTGATGAACAAGAAGACACGTCTGTTATTACAAGTGCCAGATGGCCAGTTCTAGCCACTATAAAACAAGTATTATCTAGCGGTCATGACAACGTACAATGTGTCTCAATCTAAAGTTTCCATTATCCCTATCTTTTCAATCTTGAAAATTTTTAAAGAAACAAAAAAAGATTACTAGTGCTTATACAACCTTCTTCAGGTAGTGTTCTGGGATTTCTTAGTTTTTTTATCTGTTTTGAACATTACCCAATTCACCAATTAGATTCTTTTTATATTATTTAAGGCCGGACTGTTCCATTGACCAGTACTTAGAGATTTTGACTCTTGTGAAATTTGAACAATAAGCCGCCAAATCGGCCAAGTCACATGCCCCTTACGATTATGCGAATACTTATTGTGTCTAGTGCTACATGCAGGGGAGCAATTTACTCTTAATTTTAATTACTTTCTAATCTTCTATTTTTCATTTATTTGACCAATACTTTAAAAAAAAAAAAAAATAGAGTGTGTCATATAAGTGGGTGTTTTATGCATGGATCAAATTTTCTATTTTTTTTTTTCAAGGAAAGTACAAAAACCCAACTCAGCGGAAACGAAACATAAAAGTATTTTCCATGACATCTCAAAACGTTGAGAAAAATTATTATTGTTCGCGGACCAGACCAAAATGGGAACTCGATCCAGGGGTTTTCTGAAGCTATTAGTACTTTTTGAGATATTCTATCTAACCTTTTTTGTGGCTCAAGTTCATGCATCTAACCTTTTTTGTGGTTGAAGTTGGGTCTGAGACTGGAGTTAGTATGGCTTGTGTAGGGAGAGTTAGCTCTCTTTTTCTGGACTCTGGTTCTGAGAAACCTTTAGCCTTGATTCTAGAATCATGGCACCGGGCGGATCGACCCTGGCTCGACCACCGGCTCACTCGGATGGACCTCGGGTGCACCCTCAACAAATCGATTTGATCCACATATTTCTCCTTCAATAGTACTCTCCTTGTGTACACATCATTTGTCGTGGATCTTAACAACATGCCTTTCATTAGTGAAGACATCTTCTAAAACAACTATATGCAATACTCCCCTGCTAAACAAAACAAAACAATACAAAAAGATTATATATTAAAGTATCATCAAGATAATCAAAATATGGGAAAACACAACGATTCGACGACTATAACTTCTCAATCTACAAGAAGTTAGGAATTCGAATAGAAGGACAAAGAAAATTTAAATGTAGGTATACAAAATTAAGCAAAAAATTTGATGTCTAAACTATTAGATTAGATTTGGTGTGCCTTTCATTTTGGTTCATGGATGGTCTATTCAAACTTGATTAACTCCGAAGCATTAAGTTTCATCCAATATTAATCAACTAAATATTTGTGTCCCATATATGTGGAAGACTTAAAAAATGTCCTCAAACAGAACATTAACAGAACATACTTACTTCTACATATGCATAATATTTCACTCACTTAATGTGATTGTGAGTGCAGATTCAGTAACATGAGACTGAAAAAAAGATGCTGTAACACTTCCACTCTGTTCATATAAATCTTTAGAGTTACATGTGATTAAAAAAGTTACCTTTATTTGATGAAATGATTGAAGAATCCTTGCGTACTTGGGTGAGTGCGCGTTGTATGTGTTTTTGTTGAAGATCAAAGCTATTTTTTATTTTTTTTTCTGAAGCAAAGAAAAATGGCAGCAAACGTTTATTGGCAAAATGTGTGGTCCTCAACTCCTTAATCACTGTTTTGTATGGCGCTAAGTCACTTCCTGTGACTAAAGTTTGACTTGGATATAAATGAAATCTTAAAAAATGTTTATCTAAATACTTCATACCCAAATTGAATTTGTAAAGAATTTAAACATTATGAATGTAACTCTAAAATTTCACATATAATAGTTAAAAAAAAATTACATACCATTTATATGAATACAAAAATGTTTACATAAAATAGTTTAAATATATTTCACCCAAAACAAAAAAGAACAAATCCTTGACAACTGTGTTATCTCTATACCCCTAGGTGTGCTTCAAATTGTCTCTCATGGCACACATTTCAACACTAGACAAATCGTTTACGTTAAAATTTAATATATTATATAAATTTTAAATGGAGACATGTTTGTAAACTTTAAATTCCATTTTTTTCCTCAAACGAAATAAAACGTATCTATTAAATATTTTTAGTTTGAATTTTCTCCATCTCAATTATTAGGCATCGTCGAAAAACGATTTTGAGATGTCTGATTAAAAGGAAGAAAAAAGATAGTTCCGGAGAGTTTGTGTATTCTCCAAAAAATAAAGACTTTAGGCAATGCATTTAACTGTCATGGTCTTTTTTTCTCCTTGTCTCATTTTATTGAGGGTTCTTTTGCATCTTAAACCTGGGAATATATATAATACATTCACCGACTATTACATTATTTGTGTTAATCATTTATTGTAGGTTGTTTATGAATGGTGATAGTTGGAACGAAGAAAAGTGTTGAAGTGGGACCTTTTGCTATAGGTTCGGGAATATACTCTTAGTCCAAGAATCTTGTGACACGTGGTTTAGTTTAGGACACAGAGGAGAGGAGTGTAAGCCCTGCTTTCTCCAATCTTATCTATCATCGATCACTTGTGTGTGTCAGTGTCTTCTATTAATCACATAATATTTCCTTCTTTTTCAAAAAAAAAGAAAACTTAAATATCAAACCAAATGTCTAATATGAGAAAGTCCTAGATTGGTTTTCCAAATTAAAAGTTGTATGTCGAATTTGATATTTCTTTAGCTTTGTTGAGCTTGTAGATCGACAGATTAACATGCAAGTGAACTTGACATTACAAATTGTATCATATGCGATATTAAATTAAGAAAAATAAGAAAAAATGAAGATCAAAGGTATTTTTAATACAGACTTTAGTGTCGATTAAAGAACGATTGAAACAAATCATACTCCGACTCAAAGTAATTCATAATTTAAAACTCACTTTCCTAATTAATTATTAAGAATTAGGGGCAACCATGTTAATAAAATCCTCATGAGTCATGATTGTAAAGAAGAAAAAAGAAAAAAATATTCATGGTATATAATTATGTGTGGCAGACACCAGGTGCTTTCAACATCATTTCATCAGTTGACTTGGGAATTTTATGGTTGCCTTGCATTTTAATAATATTATTTAGTTATTGAAAAAACTAGAAAAAGTTGTATTTCATTTAGGTGTTTTTTCAATTTAAAGCAACGATCGCGGACAATTAAAAACAAGCCGATTCCTCTCCCATTATTATAGCTTATTTTGGAATACTTTAAGCGTTCTTTTGACATAAGCCGATTTATTAATTTTGAAAGAATGTTTTTTTTAATAATTTATGTAAAAGAGACGAATATCAACCAAGTAATATAAGCTAAAAGCCAAAAAAGGAAATAAACCATTGACAAACACACAAAGGAAGCCATAGTCTTTATTCCAATAAAAAGATGAACCAGTATGTACAAACAGAGACTTGAAACAAGCCCTTTCTTTTACCCTTATGCCTGCACTCATATTATGCAACCTTAATTGTCTAAACTTTCAAACTATATCACCCTATATATTTTGTTAAAATCCCACAAATCTTTATTAAGAGAACTCACCTCATTCTTTAAATTAACTTAAGATCAAGCATAACGTACGAGAACCCGTTGCCGGATCGTACCCCTGCAAGATGGGCAATCCGTCATTCCCTGCTTCTGATGCAGCTCGTTGCACATTTTACATACCACTTGATGTGCACATGGGAGAAAAACCACCGACATTTCCTCAGATAAGCACATCACACATTCTCTTTCGCGTTTTACCCCTCCGTCCCCGTTGGAGTTCATCGTTCTCGAGACATGAGTTACGACAGAGTCTTCAAGGACTGGAGTGTTTTTTATTTCGGACACTTTACTTGCATAGCTCCCGTCTATACCTTTTCTAAGAGCAGCTATTTTTGGTGACTCGTTTCTGAGTCTCAGCTGAGAAATTTCTTTCTCGAGTTTCTTGATATCGTCTTTACACTTCTTTAGACTAGTTTCTGCTCGTGATTTGATCGTATCCTCCTTGGATTTAGTTGAGGCTTCAATTTGTTCTCTTTCCTTTCTAAATGCACCGGCTTGTGTACGTAGATCGTCATTTGCTTTCTTTTCTCGACTCCATTTGGCCTGTGATTTTGAAAATAAAAACGCATGCATGGTGATCAAGAAAACCCACAAGAATTAGATACTGCAGATGCAAAAAAAAAAAAAACAAAATAAAACGATGATGCAAATGCAATTGCACAGTGAACTGTTCATTCTTCACCGACTTGATCACAAGCTGGAGTTCTCTGACACCATGCTTCACATATTAATGTAGAGATGCTTATTAATTTAAACATAAGAGTTTAATATCAGATGAGTACAAGACAAAAAAAAAAAGGGACATAAACAGAGTACAATATATGAATTTAGACATAACAACGTATGGAATTTGTTAGCTTCTGCATAAACAAGTACCAACAGCTAAATATTATGACCATGACCTATAAATTATCAACGCGCTTTACCAAAAATTTGTTATGGAAAACTTGGTTAAGCAGAGTAGTAAAACCAGAACCTACTGCGGAAGGGAGCACCATAGCCAGAGGTATGATACTCATTTTTTTAACAGATGCTATGTCATAAAGATCTAATGAAAATCGAAACAACTCTAGTTAACTAAGGATGAGAAGGATATGTTGGTGCAATTTAAAATTTCCAAATTACAAGTATTTGACTGGTAAAAGTTAGGCAAAACTAAGTATTTTCAGATCATCATCCAGGTTGACAAGGTTAAAAAACATGATTCAGTTTTATGTTATACTATGATCTAGTATGCTTTCCCAGAGTTCTTAATTTCAAAACTGCCTAAAAATAAAAAAACTATCTCTATCATAATATAAAGTAGGGAAAAAATCATTTTTCATACCGTAACTTGGCACCATTTTCATTTTCATACCTTAACTTGGCAGTCATCAATTTACATATCATAAGTTGGACACAATTTTCACATTTGGTACTCCGGCACCGGAAAATACACGCTGGCGCCCCGTCACCCCAAATTTGGGGATTTTGACTAATTTTGACCCACGTAGGCACTCCACGTCGGATAGGGAAAAAATCATTTTTCATACCTTAACTTGGCACCATTTTCACTTTCATACCTTAACTTGGCACTCATCAATTTACATACCATAAGTTGGACACAATTTTCACATTTGGTACTCCGACACCGAAAAAATACAAATTGGCGCCTCGTCAACCCAAATTTGAGGATTTTGACTAATTTTAACCCACGTGGGCATTCCACGTTGGATATTGTCCACGTTGCATCCAGCGTGGAAAATGCATTAAAAAAAATCCCAAAAAACAAATCTCAAATGCACTAAAAATTCACAAATTACTACCCAATTTAATAAATGAAACCACTATGCCAAATTAGGGTACCATAAAATTGTGCCAAAATAGGATACCAAAATTGATTTTCTACAAATCTTATACATTACTCCAAAATCGAATTACGGGAACAATCAAAGTTTCTTACGTGCTTCGAATTCGGTGGAATATGAATAAACGAGAAATTGAACAGTTAGGGTTTTGGAATCAAGAACAAAAATAGTCTGAAGAGTTTAGAACTTACTTTTTGGACACAGGGCGTCGCCCCTCGACAAAATCTGGTAACTCAGGTGGCGTAGGATTCAAAAGTTTCTTCTCCTCTGTTCTTAGTTCGTACGAGTGAAAGAGAGTCGAGAGATGAAGTTTTTGTTTTTATTATTAAAAAGATGAACTTTTTTCTTTGCCTGAACGTATACTTGTTTTTGCAACTAAAAAACGTTTTTCAACTTAAGGCAGCAACTTTTTTGATTTTTTGTTTTTTTTTTTAGATTTGTTTTTGGGATTTTTTTAATGTATTTTCCACACTGGATGCAACGTGGACAATATCCGACGTGGAGTACCTACGTGGGTCAAAATTAGTCAAAATCCCCAAATTTGGGGTGACGGGGCGCAAACGTGTATTTTTTCGGTGCCGGAGTACCAAATGTGAAAATTGTGTCCAACTTATGGTATGTAAATTGATGAGTGCGAAGTTAAGGTATGAAAGTGAAAATGGTGCCAAGTTACGGTATGTAAATTGATGAGTGCGAAGTTAAGGTATGAAAGTGAAAATGGAGCCAAGTTACGGTATGAAAAATGATTTTTTCCATATCCGACGTGGAGTGCCTACGTGGGTCAAAATTAGTCAAAATCCCCAAATTTGGGGTGACGGGGCGCCAGCGTGTATTTTCCGGTGCCGGAGTACCAAATGTGAAAATTGTGTCCAACTTATGGTATGTAAATTGATGACTTCCAAGTTAAGGTATGAAAATGAAAATGGTGCCAAGTTACGGTATGAAAAATGATTTTTTCCCTATAAAGTACAAGGCCTTGGTTTTCAATATGTTTTTTGTTCTTCAAAGAATGATACACATTCTTGTATCAGTGCAGATTAACCTCATTGAGGGAAAGGCCTTATCTCTTTCGCAACGAAAGCATGCCCATGCTAGATAAAACAAAGAGCAATACGCAATATTCCTTACTGACAGTAGATATATACTGATAGATAGACTTGTTCCCTCAATCACTAAGAATATTATTAACTGATATACTGTTATAGATGAGACTACTAAATATACATACGTAAACATGTACCAGGAATTGCCTAGAAAATCTTAACATAAAATGCATATGCATAAGTTTACACACAATCACATATTTGCAGTATAAGCTTACACACAATCAGGTATTTCCAGTATTTTCTCAAGCTCATGTGTTATGTACCACATAAACTTTAGTGATAAATCACATGTAGGATTGAATAATACCGGCATCCCTCAAATTTGGAAGAAAAAAGAAAATCACATATAGACCTCCTATCCTTTTCATGTTTCTTAAAACTTTAGGTGTCCCTGTAATTATTCAAACTAGTGGAGGTTTTTGTCATTACACCAGAAATCAGGAAGTGTAGATGTAAATATCTCTAAAATTTATAGCAGACTTCGCCTCAGAGGGAACAAAGCAGGACATGCTAGATTAATCAAAATGCAATTGTTACATAAGTTTAATAGCTAAGCATACCTCAGTCTGAGATTTTACATCTTTTGCCTGTCGTAGCTCCTGTACCAGTTGCATCGACTTGCTTTTTTCCACCGCAAGCTCCTCCTGAAAAACTAGCTTCTGCTTCTCCCACGACTGGAACTTCACCAAAGTTTTGTTCTCCCTCCTTAACATCTCCTCACAGCTTGCAGCTGACTCAGCAGCATGTAATCTTGCACTTTCCATTTCCCGACCCAATGCAACATTCTCAATATCAAGCCTACGAAGGGCAGCATTAGCTCGGAGTACCTGCCCACTAGCCTTTCGGAAGGCATTTTCCATCTCCGAAAGTTTTCTCAAGGTGTTCTCTTCCAAAGTTTGCTTTTCTTTTCTGAGCCGTTCGGTTTCCTCTTTCTCTTGCCTAAGAGTTTTAAGCTCGGTTTTGTCCTTGCTCAGTCTACGGGCAGCTTGCATGACCTTCTGATTCGCCCATTCAGTCCATTCTTGAAGTTGGTTTTGCAATTCTCTAACTCTTGGAACGAGTTTCATAATCATCTTGTCTTTTCGTTCATGCGGATGCCATAAGCTATCATTAGAAGAACCAACATAACTGCAGTTAGTGGCCCCGATGACAGGGAACGAGAGAGACAGCTCGGTGTCAGCAACAGGTAAAGAAGGTGTTCTGTTGACTGGCACCATGGGCAATGAGGACGAGATACTCGGTTGATCCAATAAAGAACCGCCGTTAACACTCTCCACACCAAATGTTGGAGGTGAAGAAAGTCCATTAGCCACAGAAAGAGTATTATTCACACTCTCTTGAAGCACGTCTCCAGTACACTTGAATGAGGCATTCTTCGAATTTACACTGGTAGAATCTGTCACGGCCCTAAGTTTCTTATCCAATGCTAGACCACCAAAACTACTAAGTTTCCCGGATCTAGATGTGCCTTTAGAACCATATGTACGGCCATGTTTCTCAAAGTGAATTGACTTCTGGCGTAATAGGTACTCCCTTCTGGTAATTCCAGATCCCTTTTTAGTACCCACAAATTTCTCCTCCCTGACTGCGGTTTGAGATGTTCTTGGCACATTCAAGGGTTTTTCATTACCCCTAGATGTGGTGTTTTCACATTGTTTTTCCGGGACTAGCCCATTAAGAACAAAAGAACTTTGTGGCTTCAAGTTAGGACCATCTATCACTTTAGGTGCCTCAGGTTGCAAGCTATGTCCACCATGAATTGAATCAACGTTACGCAGTTCAGCTGGGCAGTTATGAGTGTTTGCAACTGAAATGTTAGATTCAGAACTTTTAGGCTCCGTTCTGAACTGTGATTGAGCGGAAATTGATGAATTCTCATTTGAATTAACATCACCTAGAAAACCACCCAAAGGATCACTATCCATAGCACATGCATGTGACAAATTCAAATCACATAGCAACAAACACCACATTGCATCACCTGTGCTGAAGAAAGGCCTAAGTTCTCTTAAAAGGCAAACCAACTCGGCCAATATATATTTCTTCATCTGTTGCAAATCCTCAAAACAATGATCCCTTGACGGGTCAATGTCTAGGCCAGTTCTAAGATATGCCAACGCATTGTCCACTATATTTGATACAATGTCTTTACATCCATACCAAAGACCGGACCTCAAAATAGCCTTAGAGGCGACCTCTTCATTGTAGCCACTAGCAATTATTTTCTTGATTGCACTTTTGAAAATCGTGTCCACATTGCTCAAAACAAGTTCTTCCAGCTGAGATTCAGTAAGATCGTTCCAATTAGCATCTAAGGAATTGTCTGACGAGGTCTCTGTCTCTTCACTAGGCACGCACGACAAACCAAGATCGAGTCTCAAAGCATCAGAATTATCTTGGTTTGTACAACAAGCATCACAACCACTTGTATGACTTGGGATGATCTCAAACTTTTCAGCAGAGAATTCAAAATTGGTGCATTCATTTGAAGGTAATGGCGTAATAGCTTTATCTGGATCACCTAAAGGTGGATCCGCTCGGAATTTTCTCTTATTCCTACTTCCTTTTTCTTGAACCATCATAGCCGACATTTGATTGCTAGAGGCCTTTGCAACCATTGACGCCATATCTAAAATCTGCAGACCTGTATATTTTCAGCAACATTCTAAATCCATAATATTCCATCTTACAGACTAAGATGATGATTCAAGATTCCCACATTAACTCTACTGATATATAATATAAGTTCAATGCCAAAAATCAAAGCACCCATAAAAGACTCAAGAACACAAAAAACACTACCATTAAGCTCAATCAATGTAATATACTAATAACAAACACTAATTCAACCCAACATTATAAATTCGATAATCAATTTAGCAAACTGCTTAGCTCACTAACAACGACAGACAAAAAGTAACAAAATCTTCTGCATCAGCAACAATTCTCAATCAGAGGCAAAAATCCAGTACAAATTCAAAAAGTAAATAATTTTAAAATAAAAAATAATTAAAATTGAGGAACGCCAATATAAGAAAAAAAAAAAACACAAACAATTAGTGAAGATCGATTTCAACAAGAGTGAGAGAGTTTTAAGAACAATTTAGATGATCGATTTCATACCGGATTTCAGCTTTATGGATTCGCAATAGATTAATCTAAGAGCATCTGATGATGTAAGTAGAACAAATTATAGATACTTGTTTTTTTATTTTATTTTTTTGGCGAATTTATATATATATATATTCTCTCAGCTGAAGAGCATTGAAATGCTTCTCTCTCTCTCTCTCTCCTCTTATTTTTTGAATTTTATTAATATTTATACTAATATAGAAAAATACTTTTCTATTTTTTCCATTTACTACTTTATTCATTTCTTGGTTTGATTTAGGTGTAAGACAATGCATGTGAGCAGAATTTAATATACATGTACACGTGTCTGGGATTTGGCTTTATAAAACAGAGCTAATCTTTGACCTCTCCTCAATCAAAGGGTATAACTGTAAAAACGTGTGCAGTTTCTTTGACTCAAAATTCAATATTCCACTTTCTCAAAAGTACTCAAACTAACATTAAAGTTGACTATGAACCATTTCAAAAGAACTAACATTAAACTATGAACTAACCATTTCATCTAAAAAAAATACTATGCACTAACCATTTCAATAACTTTATGCTGCGATAGTACCGTCAGTCAGTTTATTTTATGGGTAAATAAGTTCAGTCAATTTTAGTAATATTTTAATATTATATGGTGAAAATTGACTTTCTATTGCTTGATACATTCTCCAATTTAATTATTATTTAAGTATCTTATAAGATTTGAACCACGAAAGTTCTAAAACTATGTGTCTTGTATTAGGCAATTTAAGCGAACTGATGGTTAAAACTAAAAGGACTTTGCAAGTAAGCTTTCCATGTGGTATGGCAAATAAACATTTTATTTCTCACACGCAAAAAGAAAAGTGACAAAATTTCATCCGTAAATTTACACACTCTTGAATACTTCGAATACTCTGTTTTACACGAGAGTGGATTATATCTTTTACTATTACCCTACAAATATAAAATTAAGATATAAACTACATAATTTGGAATACCAACCGGTCGTTGATAATTAAAAAATTTATATCTGACATTACATTAATTTTAAAATAATAATATTTAACCTTCTCATGCAAAAGTAAATGGTGAAGAAAGGAAGTAAAATCACAATATGGTTATTTGATACGGCAGTGAACTAAGTTTATCACAAATCTTGCACATCACACAGATCACATAAGCAAAAAGATCACATAAACTAAAACACCATATATAGTAACTTCTTATCAGGGATCAACCCATTAATCGACATTCCATCAAGATAAAGTGCACAACAAGAAATCAAGAGTGCTAAAACAAGCTAACTCTTCTTTCCTAACTGATATCAGGTTATTATTTGGAGCAGGCACAGCCGCGGCAGGCCGCAGGCGCAGGCACATCTGCATCTGCATCTGCAGCTGCAGCTGCAGGCTCAAACTTGATCGAGACACTGTTAACACAGTGCCTCTCATCTGTTGGCACGGGGTGCCCTTCGCCTTTGAAGACATGACCCAAGTGCCCGCCACACACAGCACAAGTGATCTCGGTCCTCCTGCCATCAGGGTCGGGCTGAAAATGGGAGCGAAACATGAGTTGTTAGTGCAAGAGTTGGGAGAAGGAAAGGAGTTTGGTATTGGAAATTTGGGTACTAACCGAACGGTTGATGGCCCCCGGGAGGCCCTCGAAGAAGGCAGGCCAACCGCAGCCGGAGTCGAATTTGGTTGTGGATTTGTAAAGAGGGGTTCCACATCCAGCACAGTTATAGACTCCAGAGTCGTAGAATTTGTCGTAATGTCCGGTGCCACGAGGCCTGTGTATAGAGTTATAGTCTCAGAATGGTTCCAAACATTATGTATAAAACCACAAATTTCAAGCAGCATTAAGTACATGATATAATAATGCAAGACCATTAATTTACGCTCCTGAAGCTTGGTCTAATATCTAAAAACTACAAAAGACTTTTTTGAGGTTTAAAAGGATTGCAAAAACACCCCAGTTTTCAAAAGATTACGAACAAGGCCGTTACTTCATGCTTTTAGAGCTTCATGGGCGTCTATGTAATTATTCTAATCCAAACTTCAGGGCATTTCCATATAACTATCCCTAATTATGCTGTAACCTTATTGGATGTCACATACGAAATCAGCTTTCTTCCTACGTAGTTTTTAGCGTTGATATGCATCATTTTTCATAAAACAAAACAAGGTAATACCTGTTCATCACATAAAAAGAGTAACATATATAAGATTGATAGGAGAAACTAACATATAAAGAAAGATCCATTGGATACGACAATGGTATGACGACCTATAGATAAACGGTAACCTTTTGTGCAATTTTAAGGAAGAACAACAAGAAATTCTTTATGCTGCAATTGGTTCCGTGACTTAGATCAAAGACTCAAATGATGTTGATTTGACGTCTCATCTAAAGGCTCAAGCTTATAGAGAATTAAGCTCTCTAAATCTTTATTTTTGATAAGTAGGTGGCGGTGGAAGTTGAATCTCATCTGAAAGCTCTAAGTTATAGAAAGTTATGTTCTATATTTTTCCAACAAATTACTTTGTAGCCATCGCCACAGACACACATAATTTAGCGCTTTAACAGAGTTGTTCTAAGTCGAGTGTAATTAAAATCACTTAATTAGCAATTGAAATTCAACCCTAAAAGACTCCGTCAAATCAAAGCAGCAAAAAGCAAGATGTTTTAGAAATATTAATCAATAATGGTGGTACAATACAAATAATAAAAGTAGACAAGAGAAGTAGAACTTACTCAGTTCCCTTTTGACGGAGGATGTGAAACTGCTCCGGACTCAGAATCGCTCGCCATTCCTCCTCCGATTTCGAAACTGAAACACTCATAATTAATTATATATTATATTTTCTGTATGTAACAAGATTAACGTACGGGGGTTTGGTTCGGTTTTGTTTTATACTGACTGGGGAAGGAAGGATGTGTTTTAGGAAAAAGGAAAATGGATTTGGACGGATTAACGGTTCAGAGGGGTCTTATACTATTTTATACAAGGAATAAAATATTTTGTCACTTCTACAAATAAAATTGCCTGTTGTATTGTATGTCGAATTCTTCAGATTACAACTTTTTTTTTTTTAAAATCATTTCTACGTACCAGTTTATGTCAACTATGCTTTTGCATGAATAATTTATTTAATTATTAATATTTCTTTGAGATGCACACATATATATTGACAAAACAAATTATATGAAGTTATAATGCTAAAAAAAAATACTTGTACCAAATACAATACAAATTTATAAAAGGTATGTACACATTTTATATTTTATATTATACAAGTTGCATAATGTTAATTTCCATAGACACTCAATATCATTCACATATATATTATCAAAAAGTTAGTTTATAATTATAAAAGGTGAAATATAAAACATTATACAAATGACTAAAAACGGACAAAAGAATGATTATAAGTTTGATCAATGCACCTAAAAGCTATAAATGAAGAATATTATTTTCAAGTGTATTAAATGTCTGCCAGTAATATCAAATATTTTTTAATATACTTGTTATTTAATAGAAAGATTTTCCCCAGTTAAAGGTTCTATACATGTGGACTAACTAAAACCCAAAAGTAAAAGACAGTATCGGAAAACATCATAATATGAAAGCTTGGGATAAATAATATATAGTTATTATGGTGTAATTGGAACTACAAAGTAAGTTAAATTTTACTCCAACAAAATATTGACAGAACAATGGAGACCCTAAATCCAATTCATCTTACAGTTCCTTTATAAAAAGAAAAATTGTATTCTTGAGCATCCTACAGTGGAGTTCATGTCAACAAACAGAGAAACCTCTTTCAGACCAAATATCCGACCAGTACACAGATTTATGAAGAAACAAAGTTAAAACAAATAGAGTGAGAGTCTTCTAAATTTGACAAACGAGCATTTACATAAAGTGAAAGCATTACATAGATTTTTCCTTTGTATACTGTTAGTAACTGTAGTTGTGTCTTCATGATGACCGTTGAGTCATCTTAACAAAAATTGAACTGCCTAAAATAATTCAACGGCTCTTACCCCAATCAGACTACCATACTTTTTTCTTTTTTTAAAGATAAGGCAACTAGAGCAGGATAAAGTGGTGCATTATCATCTACATTTTAAAGCCGAATAACCCACATCATTAGCAGCACCTAACGAGGACACAACATCTGGGCTTTGGTTCACTGGCAAAATTTGATGAAAAGAAATCACTTCCTAATGAAAGGAAAACCTCTGATCCACGAGTATATGCTTCTGGACTTCCTTCGCCCCCCTTCAGTGTCCACGTCCATATTTTTTTCGCCTCTACTTGCATCAACACCTGGCTGTTCAGTTATAAATAATACATCAGGAGTTAGAATGTAGGAAAGGCATGACCAAGTAAAATATTGGTGTGCTTTTGGCATTTCTAAGTTAGTTTCTCAATATAGAACACTTAGTTAGCAGCAGCATTCTACTTCATCAAATATAGCTTCTCAAATCATGTCCTAAATTACGAGTACCAAATGGACATCTCGGCACAACACAAGTTGCGACATACATATCCCAGGAAAACCACAAATTTGACTTAAACTTGAGTGCATATCATGATTATTGTTCATCAGCAAACATGGTGTTAAAAGGGGGAATAGCCAGTTACTAGAAAACTAACAAAAGTAAAGAATTTATACATTAGTCAAGTCTTTAATCTGTACAATGATGAGTGTTATATCATCCGTCCGGTTTTCATGCTGTAACCATAATTTGTACGATTCTTCAGCAATGGCAGAAGCAGCATCCCTGGGATCAGCACATTTGTTAACCTGCACAGAGGACCGAAAGTAAGAAATCAGTTATAAATTCAAGATAGTTCAACTGATGATCTCTTTTCTCAATTGAGTAGGTTTTTAAATATAACATCAGCACATCAAGCAGTGGGCTCAAAGTGTGGAAAAGTAGGGACTGGAAATGCTAATTCAATAATTAGCTTCTGTAACAACTTATAGATCCACAGAAAATATCAAAAAGTGAAAAAAAATCATCATTGCAAGTTGACAATTGCGCCAGTAGGAGGATGAAGCATCTGACAACAGCAATTGAAACGAAACTAATTCTTGACATGCAAGGTCACAGTCTGTCAATGTTTTTCACTTATATGCATAGCATGCAGGAAATGCAGTTCTTCGGTCATTCTGCGATAAGATTAGTCAAGTTACAATTTTTTTAGCATACATTAGGATTTGAATGCCGTACTACGGTAGCCACTAGTTAAGATGAAAGTGCAACCCGCTAATTGTTTTGTATGGTAGGTCTTGAGCGAAGAAAATGGTACCATAAACAACAATGCCAAGCAGCGACACCACTTACATAAAACATAATATATAACTTAATTTGACCTCATGTTTAGAAGTGTTGGAGCAAAAGAATAGTAGACCATAACTTGAGGCTTCTCAAAAATAGCCAATGTCATTTGCATAAAAGTTTGTACCACACGAAGTTTGGCTTTATGGCAAACCTGAAAATCTTCTAGATCGGTTATAAATGCTAAATATAAAGCAGCAAGAACGGTTCAGGAAAAGTGATCTGCTGCACAAAAACTTGTACAATAATCATGCTTCAGGTAGAACGAGAAAGAAATGTCATTAATTTCATGGTTAAAGCACGTTAGAATGTACCATGTCTATCACGATTTGGCTGGGTAGAAACTCAAAAACCCCATCACTTGCAACAATAAAAAAAGGATGGCTAGATGTAAGCTCCACCATTGCTACCTCCGGATCAGAAACCACGCCTATCTTCTCTGCCATTTTATCACCAACACTCCGAGTAAATGCAGTTCCCGGATACATACCATCTTGAACCCACAGCCTAGGAGGATCATCTCCCTCAATTTCCTCGTCTCCCCACGACTGAATTCCTGGATCCTTAAGTCCTTCAACTTGATCGACGCTCAAAACTCTGGCCCCACATTGCTTCACTCTCTCACATTCGTCTTTCCTGAACGGAGTCTGATCACGCGACAAGTCCTGAGCAAGAACTTTACTTCCTTCCTTAACAGCTAAAACCGCTCTTGAATCCCCTACGTTCGCCACATAAAGCTTATCACCAACAACAAGAGCCGTGATGGCCGTGGTCCCACTCATGGTATCGTCTATATCGCTGTTATGAAGTTCACTATTTGTCGTCGAGAACGCAGCGCTATAAGCCTTAACGGGATCATCCAAGAGCGCAGCATCATTCAACAAAACCTCAACAAGGCGATCCTTAACAAAGGCGGAGCACTGCGTCCCAAACAGGCCGTGGCCGTCAAAGACACCAAAGAAATGCACATTTGGATTGCCCTGAATGTTTGTATTAACACAGTAAGTATCTTGATTCTCCTTGTCGGGCGTCTCGGGGTAGAAACCACGACGAGAAAGCACAGAATAAGCTAGCCTCAAATTGTGAGAAGGAACATCAACAACATCAAGAGACGTATGAACATGAATATTATTAGCATTCTGATCGGTATTATGTCCACCCAATTTCTCCTCCTTCTTCTTACCATCTGAAGACCGTCCAAATTTGGTGCAACATTTTCCATGAACACAACCCATTCCACAAAACTTGCGAAACATCAAAGATAACAAATTTTGACCTAAAAATAAACCAGTTATCCACAAACAAATACAGAGAACGGCCAAATAGACGACTTGTCCGAATTCAACATTGCCAAATTCGGATGAAATTGTCAAATGTGTTTGGATTTTTACATCCACCAATCGTTTATCGCAATGAATTTCAACAATAAGAAAAAGTCGTCATCAAACCTGTTGGCGTTGGTTGACACGAAGAAATGTTGGAGCTATACGCAATTGAAAACCCTAATTAACACAAACCATAGAAACAGAGCAATGTGCACAAATATTTTCCCCTATTCTGATCGTACATACAAATAAACGACAATTGTTTGCAGCAGTAGCTATTTCTTGCGTGGGGTCGGTGTCGATTTTTGGGGTCCCACTGAAGATCATAATAATAATACAATGAATAATAATTCTAAAAAGTTATTTTATTTATGCGACTAAATTGCAAGAATTATCCCTCTACTATTTCTAATCCGCGAAAGAGCTCCAATGTAGTTTTTATCATCAAATACCCCCTGTGAAACTTAAAAAATATCAAAATAGTACAAAAATATTATATGCCTGTATAAATAAACATTTAATAACATAAAATTCATTACAATCAACTTAAGCATTTAAAATATAATTGTAGAAAGTATTTGCTAATAAAGTTACACAAGGCTTTCCTTTTTTGTCAATAAAATATAAGAGAATTATATATTTTTGCAATTAATTCTATTTTATGCTATTCTGACGTAATGTAGTTAATTAAAAATATTATAAAACTATAAAATTGAAATAATTTTTGGTGCCTTTTAAGTACCAACGAACCATAAGTAATAAGTTCAGATTTAATGGATTTATGTGACGTGAAATATCAAATGACCCCTTAATTTTATTTTCCGAACCATGTATTTTAAGTAATACATATGTGATCCACTTCTTATGGCATATTCAAGTTCTTCTGTCTGAGTAACTATTACGCTTGTGCTAGAAGATTATTGTGCAGCCAACTCGTAACTAGTGTATATGAATAGTTCTTATGGAATGTTGAGAAGTAATAACTTATAATTCAAAAATTATCTACATTCTTAACTTTTAACCACACCACGTTTCAACATGCAGGTGTTCTCATGTGAACTATTGAGACTTGGAAGTGTTAAATTTCTCATCTTTCAGCCCCTTAAAGTTTTAAAATAGTTAGGGTTTATTACTTTATTATGTCGACCATGCCTTTGTCTTCTGGAAATTTCCCATTGTTTGAGATTGTCTAGATGTGCCACAAATATACCTAGTATCAAATCATGTGGTGGAAACCTCAATCAGGCTACAAAACTCACTATTTCTCATATTTGAATTTTGAAAGAGTCAATGTCAACACAAAGTCGACAGATTCTGAGTTCTTGGTCCCAAGAATTTTAAGTGCTTCTTGTATTTAAGTATAGCAAATAACACTTAAGCTGTCGTTTTCTCAATAAGAATCAGTTGCAAATATTTTGTGCTTACTCCACTTTGTCTCCTGTCCTTCTCTGATGCAATAAAGAAACACGAGGACTTCTCACATTAAATGCCACAATCATAAGAATAAAATTCTTGCTTAATTTAATACAGATAGATTGTCAAAGGATAACAAAGCCTACTTTGCAATTAATTACTTAAACATATGAATTGACTCCATTGCTAAGACATTATAATTGTTAAACCTTCTTAATCACCGAAGTCATAGTCCTACTGTTAGTTATCTTGTCTTAAAAAGTGCATAAATGTCAATTCAACCTATCTTTCTAACTTCATTATATATTCCTCAGCATGCGTGGTTGCAAGTGCTTGAGACACGAACATTATCACCATTGGATTGTTGTCCTTGTTCTTTTTCATTTTACTTGAGAAATAAAGCAACGTTTGTACTTTTACACGTGCCCCTTATCTTCAATTACCCTCGTAGCTAGCGCGTGACCGCACATAATAGTTTTAATCCATTATTATCTTGTGTTACACTTAAAATAGTAGCAATTTTTATGTTCATGCAAGGGAAAAGTGATGGTAATGAGCACCTTAATTTGCTTCTAGTCGCCAAAAAGAGTGACTCAAACTCATGACTTATTAATTATAGTATTTTTGCAACAAACTGCGGTTTCTCTTCAAAAACAGACCTAAGTTTGCTTCCAAATATTTAGTTGAGTGGAGGAGGGCATTAGCATAGTTGTTGTACAAAAGACACATGTGCACTGAGTAAAATTTGAATGTCTCACATATATAGACTATATTGATTTTAATTTTTAAGTAATTACTGATTAGTGTTCTGCTTGAATTTAGTGATCAATTACAGATGAAGTAGTAAAAGAATTCCATGTTCCCAGTGGAGTACTTAATACATTAAGGGCCGAAATACATATTTATATCGGGCCATGATTTCTGAGTCTGGATCCTGATTAAGGTCTGGCCCAAAATATTTAGCCCAAAGAGTGCGAAGTTCTGGAAACAAGCTTAAACCCATCTGGCAGCAATTACAATTTACGTTTCCCTTTGATATTAACTATGATTCTATTTTAATGTTTTATTCTGGTTAAATAGAACGTCTTTAGTTAGTCTTTTAAGTTTCATATCGTTTCATGTAGCATTCACTCATTTCTTTTGAGATACTTTTTGCCCTATAATTATTTTAACGATACAGTATTAGATTAGTATATATATGCCATTTTTTAGTTAAATGTAAGTTCTTCTGTACGTGATGGATTAAAATACATAATTCTAATATTTCTTTAACGATATTTCGGCCCCTAGATTAAACTTCTGATCTAGGACAGAATTTTAGGATACAAATTAATTTAATTTTTAATATATATATTTAGAACTAAATTTAAAATTGATGCGGGGGTTGGAGGTCTCGACTATGGATTACCCATTCGTGACAAGTGTCAACTACTGTATCACGGTTGAATTTGTATCGCATGAAATCACATGTACATAATGTAATGATATATATTACTTTATTCATTTTTTCGGTCCATGGTATATCCAATTCAGTCCTGAGTCTATTGGTGGAATCATAAAAAATCACACAATTAATATTCAACCCGTAAATATAATGTTATATCTTCTCTAACTAATTTGAAAGTCTCCACTCTCTTCTACAAGTTGACGCACGTCTATTGGCCACCCATGGCATGCATGCTCGTATATAAAATTCAAAATGTGAAGGTACTTTCATTTATCAAAATAATTATGCTGAGTTGGAGAATTAGGAGAGCCCACACAATTCAACAAACATAACATGCGACAGATCCTCATTGTTTTATATTGTTTTAAGCATGCTTGCTGACGTTTCTACGAACTGTGAAGCATGAAGTGAGGTCTAGCTTCAAAATAATTTAATGATATTTCTTAGAACACCATTTTGCTTATTTGTCGACGCTGATATATCTCTACTTGGAAGCGACAAAATTAAAATAATACATTGCCGGACAACTCGTAAACCATAATTTGAAGCATAGATATTTACAATATATATGGTACGTAACAATAATGCTCCAAAATGATGAACGTCAAATTAGTCCAAAAAGAAGCTAAAGGCAAGGGACTCTATTCTGGAAGTGCGTTAGAAAATGAAAATGTAAAGAAAAGAGATCACATGCATGCACTTTCTTACTTAGTTATTTTGATTAAGCCCACGTATTCTTTGGAAATTGTTTCTTTTTTGTTTTTTACAAAAAATCAGTCTCTTCAATTTTTGGGCGAATTTTTAAGTGATTTTATATTTTCAGATTTATAAGGACGAGTTTGCTTGACTATCGTTTCAACTTTAATGTTAAGTGACAACTCAATTAATTATTTTGTAATTGTTGCATTGTAATAGGAAGCTAAAACTATGTAATGTTCCCTTCCTCTATATCTTTTTCTTTTTCTTTTTCGTTTTAATGTAAAGGAAACGACCAGCATATGTAGTTTGGGGGCAAAGAAGCTTAAATCACCTTGAAAGCAGAAATCAAATAAAGTACTCAAGAAATGAGAGAAATTAAACGTACGTAGATTGTTCATATAAACATCGAACTGGAAACATCTGCATTAGCACTTTTCTTAGATTCCCCACTAACTATGGTCTTACTATTACTCCAATCCAAAAATTTCTAGGCGTGCCAAATTTAAGTGGGGTGCAATATTATGATGGAACCCACATCTCTCCCCCCCTCCCCATTTTTTTTATCACAATTTCTATCATATTTCAACCCCACATATGAACATCATTAATTTTTCAATGCAATGACACCATTAGCATGCACAACCAATATTCATATTTTTCTAATAATGAAAAGGAAACAAGTAAAAAAGAAAAGAATTCCACCTAAACCTAAAAGGTCCATTCTATTTTCGACGAGAGGTGAATGTTTGAAAAACCACGCTTCCGGCTGCTGGGAATGCATCCGCCGCGCAACTCCTTAACCTCATCCCAAGCGGCTCGATCGCCTTTGCCACCCCCCTCCAAACCTCCCGTCCCGTGGGGCACGTGGTTGACACAGATAACGCCCCCGGTCCGAAAATTTTGATCACTTTCTTAAGAAATTCAAACAACTCCTCCCTATCGTCGTAAATCGATCCAATACACTCAAAACTCGCGTAACTAAATCCATCCTCTGGTGTCACGTGCACTGTCGAATAACGATTCCCATCGATTCCATTCATCGAATAGCCACAAGGATCGAAACCGTACTCGCATATAAGAGCATTCCGATTAACATCATTTATCCCCGTTATCTCCGTCATCTCTTTTCCGGACGAGTCGCCATTTTTTCCATCGCGGAAGAACTTTTTAGCCAAGACAGGGTCCAACTCGGTCATGCAAATCTCCACAGTGAACGAATCGTCCTCCATAACTATCATGTGCCCTTCATCACAAGCGGTAAAAACATGCCACTTGTAACAAGATTTCGAATCCATTACCGCAGCCTTCTTACACGAAAGATTCTTTGGCAAACTTTCCTCCAAGTAAACAACCTCTTCCTTAAAACTTGAATGAGGGTAAGGTTGTGCTTGGGGGAAAATGAAGCTGCCACGGGTGTACCTACACCCGCATACGGCGAGGCCAATAGTAGTAGCTAAATCCACCAATAGGCGGACAGATTTGAGCAACTGAGTGGTCCCACAAGTCTTGATGATGATCTTTGTGGGGTACACAAAGAGGCTTGATTCGGACAAAACGTAAGAGTCAAAATATTTGTTCCCCAAGGCAGACACTACGGTGCACTGCACCGCATGCAATACTTTCTCAATGGAGAAGAAGTCAATCTGCCGGAGACCCATTTCGCCGGTGGCGCCGGAAAAGTGCAACTCTAGCCTTTTTTCGAACCCTTCAAACCCAGAAACCGCCATGAAGAAAACGAGTTCAGAATATATATTAGATTTCAATTGAAGAAGAAGAAATAGAAGATAATTAAGATGAGATTATGAGTGAGTTGGTGTGAATGGTACAGGAGATCAGTGTATTTATATAGGTGAGTGTGTGGGGTTAGGGGGTGGGGTGCGGTTGAGGCAGCTAGCAAGAAAAAAGAATGATTATTGGAGGCATAATGAGTGCAAGATGATGGTTAATATTTTTGTGTCTTGTGAGATCCTTTTGACGACAATAACATGAATCTAAATTCCTGGCCACGCCCGCCCATTTCTTGTTCTTGATCATCTTTGCTTCTAAAGATTTCAAGTTTAAAACTTAAATTACCAATAAAGTTTGAGACCTAATATTTAATGGTTAGGTAAAGATTCAATTTTTTTTAAGTCACTTTTCACCTTATGACAAACGTCTTAGATGGATCACTGCGACGTTTCTGGTAAAAAAAAAAATGTTTACTAGTTGTTTTCATCAAGAAAAAATTTACTATAACATTAAACATCTATTTACTTTTGGTGGATATATGATAAGATAGCCGTTTGATAACATGGTTTATTTACTATAACAGTTTTTGTGCCTTTAGTTATAAATTATAGTTTGCCCCATGTAATAGCGGGTCGGTCGTATTCGGGCATGTTTGAAAACTCAGATTGGATTAGGATATATTAGAATATGGTATGCTAGAATAAGTTGGGTTCAATCTATCGTTGTGTTGTTTGATTCGCTAGATTGTAACTAAAGATTAGCTCCTATTATAAGTAAATTACATCATTTCCATATTATAAGATGGGCTAAGATGCCCACCTATGGAGAATTATAAAAGGCCCATAGTCCAGGGCCGGATAGTTTCAATAGGCCCGGCCGACCTTGGATTGAAACTAGGATTTCAAACAACATATTAGTTTGGATTAACATTACACAAGCACTCCTAATATGGACTATAAAGTGTTTTCAAACATGTCGCAGATTACATATCCATAATAAAAGTGTTTAAGTAGTGCTAAAAAAACGTCCATCACATACACACATATATATATATATATATATATGTGCAAATCACTTACTCTTTAACTTTACTTTGGATATATATGAAATTACTTTAAAAACTGTTGATATAGTTTTGGAAAATTCGCTTCTTTCTTTTTATTGCAAGTATATGATTGGAGGAAGGAGCAAAGTGAAGGATACGTGGTGGCTTAGAGAAGTAGAGATAGAGAGAGACATAATTATAAAGGTTAGATGGTTGAATGCATGACAACAATTATTAGAGTAATTGGTAAGCGGAAGCAGGCCGATTTCCTTGTATGGGGAGTTCTCGAGTGTCCTACAGTACTACGTACCCATCCCTCTAACTTATTTCTACAATATATATATATATATACACACGCCTTTGTTATACGTCGTAGCTAGCCTTTAATTCTTTTGTTCTCTTTGTTGATTCGGTTTCATTTTGTACACAAAATTGAATTTATTTGATCTTGTGAAGTTACCGTTAATAAGGAAAATTTTAGGGTTCACGAGACCTTAAAACTATGAAGATTCGTACCATACATTTGTTGGATAAACGGAAAGAATTTGGAGTCTGAACACTCAAATTAGTTCTCGAGTATATATGAAATTTGAAATTTTTGTTCAAATCTAAATCCGATATACTTTGGTGAGTAGGTGTGCATAAAGAATGTTTTTTCGTGCCCGAATATCATCAATTTGTTTTCTTTATTAGACATTTGAATTGTTTTTAGGACAAATAATGTGAAGTACGAATCTGGCGTGACAGCTAAAAGCCTAAAATAATTGAAAATCCATAAAGTTTTCTTTTTATTTGGGGCGTGGCGGGGCGTAGCAAACTGGTTGAATGGATATTCCCATTTTGCTGATGTGTTGATGATGTACTTCTTAATTAATGTTTTATGGGTCTTATTTCATTTTTCTAGCAGAATAGATGGCTCCTTTCAAGTATTTAACTGTCTAATTATGATTTTAATTTAAGGGCTTGTACAAAGTCAAAATAATTAATCCTACTTATTTTGTGTGAAGTCTAAGAGTTGACCTTAATGACCACCAAGTTTTAAAAGTAAAAAACACTGGATTAATACATTACTATTATATACATTCAATAAGTATACCCTAAAAACCTTATTGTAAAGAAAATTAAATTATTAGTAAATCCAACTTCACTGCTGTATCATATCAATCTTTTGTGTCATTTTTGTATAAGTAAAAAAGTATGTGTTTAACTCTCTAACTACTCACTATCTCGTATATGTTAATATACACCCATATTGTCTCAAATGACGAGTCAATGTCACACCACATCGCAAAGGGGAAAAAAAAAAAGAAATTGCAATTTTACATACTATCATAAGTTGATTACATTCCTTTCCGGCTATTATGAAACAAACTCATAGAGTATTATCATTTTGGTTCTTGTTTCCAATTCAAGAAAGATTATGAAGACTACACCATAACTTTAGAGTGCTAATTTAATGCCTATACATCTACCAAAAATTTACTACCTTCCTTTTAAGTTACTTTAAATCAAACATGTAACACACAAGATTACCTCAATTATACATACAAGCATTATGAATATATCTCTAGGGAGTATGTATATGATCATAGTAGCTAGCCAGTAGCAAAGTTGGAAAGAATGCATAAAAAGACAGAAAGTGAGTGTATAGCAAGAAATGGATAAACAATGATTTATAGTTTCAAAGTTTAAAAATCAATTATTCTTTTTGTAGTAGTTTGAAGAAAACGGGGAGATGATATTGAATAAAGTAAGCGTCATGCACAATCTTATGGTGGCTGGCACAATCGCATTATTACTACATCTTCCCTCATCTACTGCACGCGCACCACCAAACTCCATATAAAACAACTAATAATCCTTTTTTTTTTTTTTTTTTATAGATGTGTATATATATATGTTGTTGTCTATGAGAATTGAGAAAAGGGAAATGGTCAACTGGTGGTTCAAACTTTAATGATAAAGCTAAACATATTTTGGAGCTCAATCTTACTTGAAAGTATAACAAAATCTAAACCTTTGCATCAAAAGGTGAACTACAAATCTCCACCAAGATCAAAAGGGTGCGAGTTTGCATAAATATGATGTGCCAAAAACATATTTCAAAAGGCTACCCAAAAATCAAACTCATGTAATTGTTGATATTTTTAGCTTTAAAAAGAAACCTTGATCGAAAAGATATAATTTGCAGATACGTCGAAAGAACTTATGCAAGCGAAATACTGATTTTAATTTCTTTTAAGAACTTGCAAACGCCACCTATAATTTCTTTTAAAAACTTGCAAACATCACCTAATTAATACAAGTCAACTCACAAGCAAATTGAAGAAATCCACAAAACTTTCCATTATTCTTCTATAGTGTGAGTCAACCAAAATGTACAAATACATATGTATACAGTTTAGGACTGACAAAATTATGTTTAAAATATAATTATTATAACTTCGTCGCCGTGCCCCCAAAAATAACAAAAACGCATGCATCATCTTGGGTGTACCCTAACACCCATGACAAGCAAGGCCCATTGCTAATCTAAAGTACTTGAACCTATTTTTACAAACAAAAAGACCCCACCTACAACCATTTAGAGCGACAAAATATATAGTTTCAGAGGGTTACTAAGTCACTTTAGCCGCCAATAAATGTTTGCACGCGCACATATACGTACTGTGTACAGTATACACGTGTTTTTGTTTTTATTTTTATTTGTTTGCCCTTTATTTAAGAGGCAAATTTTGTGTTCAATTGGAGAGCACTAGCTGGGGAGAAGCATGTGTGAGTGCAACTGTGCCATGCGCACCCAAATAAATTGAAAAGGAAAAAAGAAAATTTCATGAGTGCTGCCCACCACTCTTACCCTGAGTTTTGCCAACTAGTTGAAAATTTTGGTCAATAAATGAGTTTTGCAAACACTTAATTAATAGCCAAGATAAAAACTAATTTGTGACAAACAATATGCCATCATTAAATATCATCAAAAATGTTGAATATTACCTCCTAGTGGTCTTTTTATATCACAATTAATTAGCCACATATCAAATGTTTTAGGCCCGCCATGTTATTAATTAGTTTGTGTAATTTATTAAATACGAGACATGTTTTTTTTTAAATATAAATTACCCTTAAATCCAACAGTGACATAAAACCCCATTAAGAAAACTTGTGCCAAAATATAACCCTCCCCGATCCACTAAGCTCAATCAATGTTTGAGTTAAATCAATAAGCATTAATGATTACTGATTAGACTCGTAGGTGTAATCTCTTGCCATTTTTTGTCGTTTTTATCAACATAGATCAAAGTTTGAGTTTCGGTAATGTTACGGGCCTTTAAACATTTGAAATTTTTCGCAATAGGTTGAGATATTGTCGACAAGTTTTGGAATATTTTAAAAAATTATTGTTTCAACGAACGTACAAAATACTTTTGTGTTTCGTTTATATAAATCAAAATAAAAATATTTTGATATTTTCAGAAGAAATAAAGACATTGATAACTTTGATCCGAACATTTCAACTCTTATCCCACACTTGTAATTGTTGCATTTAGAAAGAAACAACAAAGTATTTTAATGTATGGGTTATTTTGGAGAGAACCCATAGGCTAATCATTGCTCATGGTTGCAAGCTTCCATTCACCCAAGACTTGGAGCAAAAAGTAAGACATGTTAGGGAGAACTTTCAAGTGCTTATAATCTTCCACACTTTTCTCATCTTCCCAATGCCTGCCCCCACAGACAAACACACAGAGACACACATGTTTATGTGTGTGTTTTTTATGATACATATTACACTTGTTGCTAGTTATTACATATTACACTTGTACTACTCATCACTATTTCCTCGAGCCCTTCCACAATCAAATCTCTCGAAATGGATGAAAAACCTTACACGCTGCATCATTCTCTCGTGCCCTTTTTATTTCTTTTATTTAATTTTAAAAAATGGGTTCTGGTAAGAATCTATGTTGATTGCTCCACGCAGATTAAGTACCATTCACTTCAAACTATGAGATATATGTCTCAATTTTTGTTCAAAAAAAAATGACATGTCCCAATTTTTTTCGTATATATTTGGGCTAGTCACTACTTAAAGAATTGAAATATAAAAATTATACATGCAGCTTGTAGTTATATCTATTTATTTATTTCTTTTTATACGTGATGCACATATTTCTTGACCGGCCGTGACACAAGAGTACACTATGTAGCCAATTCTATTAATCTCAAAAAATATTATTTATGCGACATGTAAAATGGGAAGACATTTTCGACTTTTTTGTGTTTCAGAATTTCTATTTGACCTTAACCCAGTTAATAAATTAAGTACATGGTTGACCGCTAAACTATTTAATCAAGTCTTTCAATTTTTTGTTTCTAAAATTGTAGCACTTCTGATCTCATGCATGGAGCTCCTTAATTTGGTCGAAGGTTTTCTCTCTCCTGCTGTAATCCATGGGACTAGTTACGAGATCACGGCGTTAGAAGATTCTACAATCAACTAATTACTAGACTCCAAATGTAGAGATATTGATCATAGTAGTACATGGTCGAGATTTTTCGAGTAGAACTTTTCTTTTTCCATGTGATATTCTCCTATTAGGCTAACCATGTGGTAAAACAAAATTTAATTGGTTGGTTCTGTATCCACGTAATAAAATAAATATTAATATGATGCTAGTTGTTGCAGGCATGCAGAATTTGTTAGGCTTTCCGTAGAGCTTTTCTAATATATTATAAATAGTGATGATGGATAATCCACAAATTGTCTACATCAACCCTGATCAAGAAGAATAATTGGTCATATTTAAAATAACATAAGAAGGAGGTTTTATCTGGTCACCACGAAAAAAAAAGACAGCGAGTGGCAAGATGTAAATTAAATTAAAAAGTTGATGTTTGGCATGCTGATTCCTCAAATTGAAAATAGACATAGTGTAACAAACTAGAAGCTGATAATCATTAATGTAGTAAAACAATGATAAATACATTAATCTTAATTCCTGTCGGTTGCCCATGAAAGCTATGGACTCACCTAACCCAAAAATCTTAGATACATTCATTAATGTGCTGACATAAACATGTTCTCATTCTTGAGTATTATTCTCTCAAAATAATTAGAAGATCTAGACCATGCATTAGTATACCCACTTATATGTATGTGCTCGTGATGGTTAATTGTGATCCCTAAAATGTTGGACTCAACCTAATATTATAATGTGTACTTGCTAATAAAACATTGATTTTATCGTAAGAAGAAGAAGAAAATTGGCCCCTATGTTTGGTTATGAAAGTATTGCAAGGAAAAATAATATTGCGCTTGAAGTGATATAGAAGTAGACGATAACTACTAACATATCAGATATTCAAGAGTATAAAAATGTCAACAACTTTCAATTAAGGATTTTTGGCAATTTACCCCCTGCATTATGCTATATTGACAAATTACCTCCTTATAAAAAATAAATAGCCAAATTATCTCGACACAGGGGTAAATTACCAAAACCTCTCAATTAATAATAGAGTCACATTAAATTTTCAGTTTCTCTTCCGTTTACTCTTATTAAGATACGTAACTATCATAAAATTTTAATTTGGGCTAATTAACTATAATAAAATGTTAATTTGGGCAAAACTAAAAGCTGTTAAACTATTTTCAAAACCAAAAAAATAAATGGATTTGTTTATTCATATACTAATCCTAAATTAGTTCATATATATGAAGGATTACGTGAGGAGATGAGAAAATATAAATTAGATCAAGATTAGTACGTGTGAGTTCCAAGAGATTCACCGCATGCATTTTGAATCACTTATTTAAAGGTTGATAATATATATATATATATTCAGGCAAGGCGGGATATGTAAGCATGGAGGCCATCATGTTCCCCCTGCACCTAACTCGTTTCTCTCCTTCAAAAGTTAACTTAATTTATTAACAAACTTTTAAGACCCAGCTCAAAATCAATACACCTCATGAACACAGTTTAACTACATTAATTTATACATCCCTTTATCATCTAATTTGATGTTTCCCGTTTCAAGATTTGAGCATTCTATTTTTTTATTCTGCACTCAATTGATTATATATCTTCGCCATGCAAACTTCTTATTAGTAAGTAGCTAATCTAATTTCAAAAAGATCTATACTTTTTGTTGCCAAGAAAAAATTCTCATATTTTACCAGCAAAAGGTCAGAATCTAAAATAGATTATACTGTTTTTCTCTGGTTGGCGAACACTGCACTGTCTCAAACGGTTTAAACTATAAACCATAAACGGTTGTTGTACAGAGCAAGTCCTAATTTGACTGTTACTAATGTCATATATTAAATAATCGTGCCGCAAACTATATTAAATTATAACATAATCGATGCCATCCACTAGTTTTGTAAACTTATAACCACTCTCCCTTATGTAACATAGTAGAAAGATGCTTTATCAATCAAATCAACATTTAATAGTTTGCCTGTGTGACAAACAATATGATTAAGGTGTTTAGGATTAGAGTTTCTCGAAGTCCTGCATGCATGGATTACAAATGGGAACAATGATTACGTTCTTATTCTAGTTAAACTTCACGTCTTCAATTATGAGATACAATATACTTGGTATGTACCACTCCAGTACAAGGATTTTATTATACGTATGCTTTTGAAAGTAAGTTATTTTAATCACTACCATAAATTTATTAAAGACCACTATAAAATGATTAATTTCAGTATTTTATGTATCAAATAATTATCGAAGTGATCAACTTATACGTAGGGGCTCCGAAGGCGGGTTTAGACATACTTACTTGAAAAAACTTGAGCCAGCCTTATGCTAGCAAGTTGTTAAAAGTACAAATAATATATGATTAATTATTTGCTAAATCTATTTGGTTTGGACCAAACTGATAGTCAACAGATTGTCCAAACTTGCAAATATCAATCTAATCTATGTAACTATAATTGTGTGAAACTCAGTTGAAAACAATTATCAAGGAAAAAAAAAAAACCCATCCCAGTTAAGAATCAACTGATCATCTCATTCTTAAACTACAAATAATTCACTTCATTGTTTGGTAGCATTGATCAGAATCAATAGCCAAAAAACATATAAGATCCATGTACTAATCCATTGGAACCAAAACTAAACCAATCCACAAACGTTATTAGAAAGCACACATTAAACTACGACAATATTACACTACTAAAATATGCACGGAAGTCGAGAAACTATGATAATTTAGTGACAGTTCACACTTTATCTAGACTTGCCTCTAACCATAAGAACGAGTTTGGCATGAGTTGCACCTTTAGCTTGAGTCGGCTTCTTGAACTTGAATTTAAGGATCTATAGTTCAACGCAAAGATAGTTGATGATGGAGCCAGCTTGTCTTTGGGTCCTTGAGGTTACTTTCCCTTTCTCCACCAATACTTTCTTTATCCTCGTACAACTTGTAACAATAGTAGTGACTCCAGATGCTGTAATGCCGGGGCAGTAAACCATGTGGCAAGATTCGAGCAACGTGCATTTCTCAGCAAGATGACCAAGACCCACATTTGTCATTTTACGACAATGTGATATCACGACGTCCTTTAGTAACGGACATCTATCACCAACCTCCATCATTGCCCTGTCACCTAGGTGCTGTAACGCAGACAGCAAAGCACCACTAAGATTTTCATGCTAAATCATAGTAACAATGCTCCATCAAATCCTCTATAATTGATGTACAAAGTTTCTGTAACTAAACTAAAATGTCGGGGGCGTCTGTATGCAGATGTTATATCATATACGTAAACATGGGTATTGCTGTGAGATACTTGCCTAACTTTCAGGTGTTCTGATATATTTTCAATATCGAGGAAAATTAACCTGGGCAAGTCATTTCTTTGCTAACTTGTTCTTTTTACAGCAATACCAGATTTATTAGGCAGATAACAAATATTTCTTTCTTAGGGGAAAGAGACGGGAGGAAGAGGACGACGGTAATCACCTGAAGTACGCTCACATCCAGAGAAATGAGTTGGGGGCAGCCTCTAGCAATAGCTATTATTCCAGCATCTCCAATTTTGTGACAGCCACTTACATTCAAATGTTGCAAGGAGCAACCTTGACCTATTGAAATCAGAGCCTCATCCCCAACTCTGATAATAAGACAGAAACAAACGTTTGAATATAAGAAATCAAAGACCAATGAGTCAATTAGCAATATATATATATATATATATATATATATATATATATATATATATATATATATATATATATATATATATATCATAAAAGCAGAGGCAAAGATACCTACAACAATCATTTATAACCCAGAAAAATAAAATGCTAAGCGTGAAAATTGGACAAGGAACAAACAGAAGCGTAGGCTAAAAGGAATCCACTAAATCACAGTTTCAGTCGTATTGACAGAATCTACCATCGCTCAGTCAAGGTTTTTTTAAAAGGGATCATAACATTTATACCTATGAGGTTTGGTCTAATTATAAGAACCTCCCCAATTGTTTAAATAATTACAGAAACACCTCTTAAAATTTAAAAGACATTACAGGTAGGCTTCCTTCCATGAGGTTTGAATAATTAGAGACAGCCCTTGAAATTCATTACAGGTAAGCCCCCTATTTTCCCATGTTTTTAGAGCTTCAGGTGGGTGCCTTTGTAAATCTTCAAACCTTATCGAGCGTTTCTATAATTAGACCAAACTCAGGGATGTAGATGTAATTATCCTTTTTTGGTTATGTATTATTGATTCAGAAACCAAATGGGAACTCTTGCTGTCCTAAACCGAAAATCGAAGACTTATTTGCAAGAGCAATGTTTAGAACATCAAACAGAGTACACCAATTTCCACAAGCAACTCTTTTAATGGGGCAATGCCAAAAACTTGTACGTCATGATATATCTTTGGAACCAGAGGTTATGACATACAGCAGAAAAAGCATACTGAAAAGTGATGCTTCATTGACATATAATGGGAGAGATGTACGAGAAACAAGTAACTATAATTGCTCAACAGTAAATATGATATGAAGGGGGTTCCCAACCTATCACAGAATTGGAGACTCAGGTCTGTAAGAAATTTACAGTTCTGACCAATAGCAGCTATCCCTTTATTACCCACCTGTTGATGGTGAAAATAGAAACTAGAATGAGTAACCAGATTAATTAAAGTTTTAGACAAACCTCCAAAATGTAATTAACTACAAACAATGACAATATTGACTGCAAATCACTAAGATCTGAGGCTGTTTGATGAAAACCTAGTCTATTTCAAATGTCAAAATAGCTGAAGAAACTTAACCATGTTTGTAATTAGCACAGATGCATTCAGAAAAAGGGAATTTTTTAGGAAAAGATATACATTATCAGTTCCAGAAAGTCCTTGAGATCCACTTGTTGACAGTGTAGTATGTATCAAAAATGAACTTGCAGAAAGGATTATACACACTGTTATAGAGTAGTCAATCAGAAAGTCGGGTGTGAATAACTCCCCAATCATTGTGACATTTTGTTTTGCAAGTGTTCCCTGCCTTGTGTAAAGCTAAACTGATTCAAGTTAACAGATTCCAATTAAATGAACTTCTCAAGTAAGTGATAATTACGTCCCATCAACTCTGTCAAAGCAAAACCCGAGGCTTCAAATAAGACAATCACTTCATTTGGAACTCATAAAGTCTCCAGGTCGCACCAGCAAAACGCACAAAAAAAAAACATGTGAAGTGAAAATATCGAAATACATCTACTTTTTGAATACGGAAAAGTGTTGCTTCCTTCATACCCAGTGACCGATTCCTAATAACTACTGATACAATTCATGCAGACTTGTAAGAGTAGACACAAAAGAACCAAGTTTAACTGCTGGAAAGGCAGAGGGAAAAAGAAGTACCTCGTAACATCGGCGAATATGGAGCTTCTTTAAGTTCCTACAGCCTCTAGCGATACTACATATTGATTCATCCCCAATGCCTGAGCAATCTACCAAGTGAAGAGCTTGCAAGAACTTGCATCCTCCACCAATTTCGTTTAGCGCATAACTCTCTATCCTTTGACAATACAGCAAGGCCAATTCAGAGAGATGGCTGCAAGCATCATCCAAAATCAAAATCAGAATTGCAATGAGAGTTTAGGTTGCAGACACCATGCAGCAAAACAATAAGAAAAGCTGTTTGGATCAGGTAAACTGAGATCCCAATCATGTTTTAAGGATCAAGGGTGGGAAGTGGTACTCCCTATCATTGCAGCCCATACCAAACGGAATATGAAACAGAAAGAAAGTAATAAGAAAACAGTTAACATTAACATGTCGCAAGGCAATTACGTGCAAAATTTTCCAATAGACTTCAATCCATCTGTTCCAACATTGTGGCAGCCATTTACTTCAATGTACGTAAGCTCTGGGCATCCAACAGCTACATATTGTAAACCAGTATTACTAAGTGAGTAGCAGTCGCTCAATATAATGTTTTTCAACTTTTTACATCCCTTCCCAATGGCAGACAAGCCCCTGCAGAAGTATCCAATGAAGACGATAAGCAAGCTAGAAATAATTTTACATCTCCATTTAGCTTTCTCGCCAGCACCATATTTGAGCAAGAGAGAGGAAAAGGAAAAGAAAGAGGCCGAGAGAGTTTACATTGAAAAAAACATTCACATGAGTAAGATAGAGGTCAACTGTACATCAGACTACAGGGCCTCAACAAAAGATTGTATTTGTTGTTTAAGGTTGTTTTCATAGAGAAGCTTAAGATGACATTACTGCAAGTTGGAGTTGGACCTCCACATAGGCACCTAGTTCTACCAAGAGATGGACTAAGCTTTGAAAGATAACAGAGGATCATGATGAATAAATATCAGTCATGAAATGGAAGACTGAGGGATCTATAATCTACCCCGAAATAATAGTTAGTAGTAATAGATTCCAAGGCTTGTAATCAACTCATTTCAAAATTAAAGATTGATGACCAGAAGTGCATATATTTATAGTTACCTATGTAGTTGAAAGGATCTGTGGAAGTGAGCGAATGTTCGAATAGACGAATAAGAGTGATTCCATGTAACTGAACTGGTAATAAAAGCAATTTTTAGTGAATAGTAATAACAAGACAACACTGACCTGTCTGTAAATTTCACGAAGCTGTATAAAGCTAATAACTCCAACGATGCACAGAAAGTGCCAACAGCTTGCAACGCCTCATCAGTCATACTTACACACTGTAGTTTCAGAACTTTCAGCCGAGGGCAGCCCTTGGCCACAGAGAGCAACCCTTTGTTGTTGAAGACAAGTGAGTCCAATGACATAGTTTCCAGAGATCCGCAAAGAGATCCCACTTTCTCTAATGAGACATCGGTAATCTTTGCACAAGCAGCAATCCCAAGCGACTTCAAAGTCCTCCCACACCCAAGGGCTAACCTAACCATCCCCACGTCGCTCAAACCTTCACAAAACCGCAAATTCAAATCTTCAAGATGATTACAGCACTCTCCTACAGCAGCTAAGCCTTCATCTCCAACATAGCAACCCTTGCAGAGTAACATGCAACAAGGTTTTACTTAGTCGGGTTGCATAAGACTTAGTACCAGCGCAATAACATAAACACACATGCAGAGCAAAAGTTGCAATACCTGCAAATCCAAAGATTTAAGTGATGTACATTTCTCAGCAAAAGTTCTAAGACCACTCTCCGTTACACTAGAGCACCATACAAGGCTGAGCTTTTCGAGTTTTACAAAGTCCTCTCCTATAGCTGCCAGGCGAGAGTCTAATAAACGGCTTGCTCCGGTGACATTATCTCCCGATGTAACTTCTTCATACATATGAACAAGCGTAGCAGTTGAAGAAGAAGGACCACGACGACGAACAGCACGTCTTTTTCCCTGCATATCGGAAGGTTATAGTAAAACAACTAATAAGTCAAATTTCACATATCAACACTCAGAAGAACGTGATTATTAACTAATACACCCTAATTATGAGGCATGCAATTCAAAACCTTATGAGAATTAGTTCCATTTGAAAAAATTGAGATCAATTAGACTGCAACACAATAAAAGACAAAGCTAATAGATGTGTGTACATACATAATTAAGTAGAGGAGGAGGAGACAGTGGTACAGCGATGCGCTCGTCAATATGCAGGCATCGGACATTGGGAAATCGGCGGCTCAAGAGCTTAATCAGGTTGTAATCGGAGACGGAGGCGCCGGTTCGGATCGTGTCGCGGCTCAATCGGTCGAGATCGAACCACCGCTTGCAGACCAAAGCGCACGAATCTCGGCTCTCCTTCGAATCTAAGTGCCGGAATATCTCGACCACCAATTCCTCCGGCAATACGCCGTTTATCCGATCAAAACCCCTCATTTTCAATTGTTCAGAGAGAGAAATGGTTTTGTCTGATGAAATGAAACATGTTTGAAGCACTTTTTGTTGTTGAGGGGATTAGTGGGAATTTAGGGTTGTAAACTTGCAAATTTCGATATGTTCTATGTGTTTTTTTACTTTTGCCTCGTGACTCGTGAGTAAAAGTTGCTAGTGTTTTCAAAAAAAATCAAAAAAGTTATTTAAAATATTAATTAGGTTTTTTAATAATTAATAAAAAATATTTTTTTCTTTTAAAATTTACAAAGAAGCATGGTATTAATAGCAATTGGAGAAGCACTTCAGATCGTGTTTTTGTGACTTGTGCTTAATTTGACTTTTTTTAATACAAGTAGAAACAAAAGTTAGGTTGCCAAAATGCATAAAATGTGTTTTTGTAACTGCAAAAACCAATAAATCTGCTAAATATACATTTGCAAACACCACTGTAGTATACTTGGCATAAGACATGAGTGTTGCGTGGCATAAGCATATGAAAGAGAATTCCTAGATCCTATTGATTATATGATGTTTTTGTTTTAATCACTAACACCCGGGGTAAGTTTTTTAAAACTTTAAAATGTTGAAATTTAGTAAAAATAAAAGCAAATCATGTGATCATAGTTGTTGGGGATTTTGATCTCATAAATTTTTGATGCACTAAAGTACAACAGCACAAGCAGAGAAAATTCACTTTTAAATTTTTAATGCTTTCATGATTGAACTTCCGTCTCTATTTATAAGAGAATGTTTCAGTAAACTTAGGTGTTATCAAACTTACCAACAAATAACAATGAACAATTATAATGCATATATTTTTATTTATTTTAGACTAAATTGATGTAGATTATGTTACAACAATTTTGACATATTAATTTTTTTTTCTTTGTATTATGTATTAAATACCACTACTCATAGATAACACGGCAGAACTACAATCACGCTAAATAAAAATTTGATTTAGGCAAGAATCACTCACTTGAATCTTCCACTCTCCACATTCACGAAAGTAAATGGATAAATTCTCCATTATACGAATTAAAGTTTTTTTTTTTTGTATATTCTAAAAATATTTAAGGTTTTTTTAAATATTCTTAAAGTATTTAATTTAGCAGTATGGAATTTGTCCATTTATATTATTCGAGGTAGTGGACTTATCAAAAAAAAAATCTCGAGATAGTGGCGGTGGAAGCCACGACGACATCAACTACATATCTCAACAAATAATTAATAATAAAAAATGATTAAAAGAAAAAAAGCAAACCCTATAAAAACAAATAAGGACAAAATAGTTATTTCTCTTTCTTACTTGTATAATTAGACAACGCTAAATTTGATGCTATACTTTATCTCTAATTCATATTTGAATCTATCACCAATTCTCCTAACTTTATGATTTGCATTCTAGTTTTTGTAAACCTTACCTTAACAACCTACGAAACTAGAAATACACAAATCCCGGATTGATTTTTCTTCGGCAAAAACAATTTTTCGCAATCAAAAAAAAAAAACCCTAAATACACGCACATATACATACATACAATAATCTGTATCTATCACCTCTTTATAATTCAAGAACCCCTCAGTTGTTCTTCCTCTTCTCCCCTTTCAATCATTCATGGACTTCTTTAAATCAGTCTTCACGGATACTAGCCCCACCCCCACCCCCTCCCCCTCCCCCTCCCCACCCTCCACCCCCACCTCTCAAAATACCGAAACTGCCCTTCCTTCAACCTCGTCATGGGGACTGGGATCGACCCTTTTCAGAACAATAGCCACAAAATCCGAATCTTTACTCGATAACTACTACAAAGATTTTCAAGAACTCAGTTCCGGATTGAAAAAGGAGACTTCGGTCATACGCGAAGCCGCGAGCCGAGCCGTTCAAGACCTCCCGGCTCGGCTCGACTCAGGCGCCGCCATCGCACAGGAGTCGCTTGAGGCCGTGGGCCAGGCCATCGACAACGTGGGCTCCACTGTATCGGGAATTATTACTGGTAAAGATTTCAACTTTGTCTCAAATTTGGATCAGATTGATGATGATGATGTTGGAAAAAGTAGTGGTAATTATGGTAAAGATTTGATCTTTAGTGGTAATGCCAAGCCGTATAGTAGATTAGAGGCCACGATTCGATCGATGCAGTGTGACGTTAAGACTTACTGCGAGGGAGTTGAGGAGGAGGGTGATTATGGTGAGTGGGAATTGGGGTTTAGGATTGAAGACAGGAGGGAGGAGATTGGGAAGTTGTTTAAGGATAATGGAGTGGTCAAGGAGATTTACGACGAGGTTGTACCCGTGAAAGTTGATGAGGAGACCTTTTGGTGTAGGTATTTCTATAGGGTTCATAAGGTGGTTCAAGCGGAGGAGGCGAGAGCCAGGATTGTTAAAAGAGCCATTCTTGCAGAGGAGGAGGAGGAGTTGAGTTGGGACGTAGATGATGATGCTTGGGATGATGGGAATATGTCCAAGGACAAGATGAAAACAGAAGTTGAAGAAAGTGGAAAAAGAGTGGAGAATTTACGTTTTGAAAGTCGGGAGAAGGGAATGGAAGCTAGTGGGTCAGGGACAAAAGGTGAAGCCACGGTGAATGAGGAGATTTTGGAACAAGGGTTGAGAGTTGAAGAGAAAGCTGGTTCAGAAGGGAAGATCGAAAGTGATTTTTCTGTTATATCTAGTCAGAGGTCATCACACGCTGAGGATGACTTTGGGTGGGATGAAATCGAGGATATTGGCGGCGGATATGAGAGCAAGGTGGCTGGTCAAGGAAGCCATAGTCCTAGTAACAAAGTTGATGTTCACAGACGGCTGATTGCATCTGAGGATGATGAAGAATTGACTTGGGATATTGAGGATGATGATAAGCCATGAAACCGTTATATTGGTGATATAGCTGAATGTTTTACATTTATCAAGGTGTCGTGATCTTAATGTTTCTTTTACTTTTGAGTTATACTTGCAATGTGTATATTGGTGTTACGTTATACAGCTTATGATTCAAGCAGTTATATTACATGTCAAATTGTCAGCTCAACAATCTGCGTTTCTCTTTTTTCCATGTAGCTCAACTATTTGAGAAGTAATGGATGAACCTGAACGTGTTTTATGTTTGACATGTCCTCAGTTTCTGCATTGTTTTCTGCAGTGTTCAGTTTGATGGTATATGTGAAGTCTCTGAACCTTTTGATGTTCTTTCATTGGTTTGTCCAGTTTTTGATTTTCCTCATGTTTCATCTTAAGCTTATGTGTCCTGATGTCTCTCTAATGATAGTCTGTCAAGTCCTTGTGAAATTTGCTGTATTTATATGGCAAGGTTGCGTTTTGTTTTGAGGAGAGTAAAAGCCATATTAGCCTTGAATGATTAATTCAATCCGGCGAATCTTGTGGTGGCTCTCCTGCATTAACGTCGATGACCCGGTTATAACAGTTTATTGGAAGCCAGTCCACCTTTGGTAAGTAAGAATCTGGGGGCAAAATATGAGGCCCATAGTTCAGGAAATTTACATATTGTCAGTCTGAAGATCTACCATATATGCCACAGCTTTTTTCTTTTAGAGGCTTACTGTTAAACCCTGTATAATGTTTGTGATCACCCTATAATTGAAATAACTATAACGATAAAATTTAGAACGAAACAGCTGGAATGCCATTTTGGGCTAGAGATACGCTTTTCTTCTATACTTTGATTATCAATCTCGTTACACTCTTCAGCACAGTTCCAACCCCAGACTAGGGATTTCTGACCAAATTCAATGTACTCTTTAGATTTTTTTGTTCAAATTATAGAGATGGAGCAGTCTCTACCACCGAAGTTTCTTAATTACATCCTTAGGTTGTATGTCTACCCAAACATTGTTAAGCGACGAAGCAGTGTATGTGATATAGAGCGAGCACAAGATCTCTAGCTAGGCGGAGCGAGAATATAAGACGAGATGCAAAGTATTAGATGCAGAGTATTTGAACATTTAATTGTGTGATAATGAGCGTCACATACCTGCCTTTTTTGCTAACCGAATGTTGAATTCCTAGTTCAATAGATTGTTTTTAAGAATTTCAATTAAAATCGTAAATAAATTGCTCCTTGTTGTCCAATCATTTAATAATTAGAGTTATTCTTTGACAAATGATCACTATGACTCTTGATCAATCTTTTTATTTTTCTCATTACCAAACTACAAATCTCTCTCTTTTCTTTCTCATTACCCAACAACCACAACCACACTTCTTTTCCAATAAATCCATCACTCAACGGAACCTTTTCCTTTTCAATTAATTAGTGTACGAACTAAGTAAGAATCATTCAGTTACTTACGGTATGACATACCAACCAACTAAAAATCACACATCCCGTGAATTTTCTTCTCACCCATTTCAGTTTGAATCTACCATCTTTATTTTATCATAAAGTGATGCGACCATGTCTTTCTGTATGAGACATGTCAAGTCTTTCTGGTTCTCATGTAGTCCCGTTTAAACGGGAAGGGTAGTAAACATTTGCTCTAAATTTGATCCTCGTCAGCGGCACATAAATGAGATGCTGATGATTGATGATATCTTTCCACGTATAATTGCTTACATTAGCTGGGTTGTATGGTCACTGTGATCAGAGTTGCTTCACATCCTCGGAGCATTCTTGGTAGGAAACGATTGCAACAAGCAGCTTCAGCCGTATGGAATGCATGTCAGTAATTTCCGAGTCTGTTGAGGGCATCTATGTCACCTAACGTGGCTGAATCAGCTACTGAACATGAGCTATCAATCCAAACACAATTCTAGTGATAGAATCTATTGGATTATGCCCTTCCACCTGTTCAATCCGAGTAATCAGGCATTTTCGGAGTTAATGCGCAATCCTTACAGTCTTAAGTAATTCAATTTCCAATCATTTGAAGCATCTATCTACAAATAAAGTACCTCAAAATCAATATACTATTGCTGCATCCAACAAGTTGGTTAAACACATGTACCACTAACAATAGATAATCAGCAAAGTAAAATAGCTTATGAACACTTAACAACGAAGTTCAACTTCAATGCAAAACAAAGAACATCAGAATGAACACTCCACGAAGTTCAACTTCAATGCAAAACAAATGCACATCAGAATAAGCTCATTATTCACATAATAGTTTGACTTGAATAGTTCACTAGAGTATGGTGTCCAACATCATAGCAATCACATACTCACAAGTAATCGCAGATGTAAAATATACACACAGTTGTCTCTATACTTGATCAACTACAAAGTAAAGCAACATCAGATAAGGATCAGAATGACACAGTTTCGGTAAGGAGCATAACGGCCTTAGTTGTCTTGTTTCAGCATCCGCAAAATGGTAAGGAACAGATTGAGAACGTCCAGGTAAAGTGTGACGGATGCCCAGATATACTCATCATATGTGAAGCGCTTGATCAGGTTGTCGGTGTCATAAACTATGTATCCTGAGAAGATTATGGCACCAATGGCACTGTAAACGGCAGTGGTGGTGGATCCCAATGGGAAGAACATCTGCATCATCAATTCAAAATACAGTTTATTTGGATATTAAGATGGCTAATAAACTCATGATCCTCGAAATATAGAAAGCCAGGGTTATACATATGCGGGCGTGTGTATAATACCTGAATAAAGCCAGTCAAAACCAAGACAAAGAGGCTAGTAAACAAGATCGGTCCCAAGAAGCTGAAGTCCTTGCCCTTCTTAGCAGCCCAGAATGTATATCCAGTAAGAGCTGCAACTACAGCGGATGTCATGATCAAGGCTTCAAGCACGATTCTTCCTGTGGATCAAATGGAAGCAGGTGCAGGGTAAGCAAATATCCACCAACAGAGAGTTCATCTTGATATTTACACAACTATTTAACATACCTTCAGTATTGGCACAGCTCACACCAACAGTCAGACTAATGGAGGCAGTGAACAGCCCAAGGAAAATGAAGTTGAGAGGGTGCTTTTGCTGATAGATGTGCAGGGGCCAGAGCACTATTCAAGAGTTAGATCCATTAGTATGACATTTAAAAAACATAAAAGCTGATAAACAAGACACGCCACAAGGCATTGAAAAACTTGGTACACTGCGCATCGACAAAATCTTTCCATGTAGTCACACATCTACAACACCATGCCAGAGGTTCACAAATTTTATCTTCACAGCAATCACCAATAATTATCTTATTGCTGTTACGAAATCCGATATCCACACGTCGATAAAGGAAACTCATCCAATTGCAGCATTCAACCGGTAAAAGTCAACAACAAACCCTAGAATTACACCGACACAAATCATCCAGTTCACAAACCACTAATCGACCTCATGATCATCATATACTACCGAAATAAAACAACATATCAAATCACACACATCAAACAATCGCAGATCAAAACTCAATTTCACAATCTAGACAAATATTTAAATAATCAAAAAAACAAACTCACGTATGAATGGGGTGAAAATGAGGAAAAGCAGTAATCCGGAGTTTCCGCGGAGAAGATCGTTGATCGGAGCGTATAGAACCGTAGCGGCGGACACTGCAGTGGTGAGGACGATCTGAGCCGCCAAAATACCGTATACTTTGCGTATGAATCCCCATCGCAGCTGATTCTCACCGTATCCGATTCCAGGGTAGAGAACATCGCCGGCCTCTAGATCGATGTCGCGGCCTTTCATCGCGACCGGATCGCTGCTCTCAACGCCGGTGTAGCCGTACATGTCTGCTCAGATCTTCGGTGAAACTGAATTGGGGTTTTTCGCTTCGGGTTTCTCTCTCTAAAAGTTGTTCTACCCTTTCTGTTTCTCTCTCTATCTAAATTACGTGGAAATGTGATATTTATATGTGATGATTGGTGAGACGGTATACAACCGCGTTAAGGGAGAATCAATCATATTTATGTCATAAATGCAAAATGCTCCTTCGCCGAATTAATATCTATTAATTTGTAGCATAATATTTATCAAAAATAAGAAAGTAAAAGATTGTACGATAATGCCGATCAATTTGTTTAAGATTTAGTCAAATCCATCTCGCATACTTGGGAAAACCACTTGCTAGCATATAGTTAGTATTTTCAAGTTTTACTAATTTCTTAGTGAATTATTGATAAATTTTATGTTTACACTTCATTGAATAATTATAGATTACACTTCATTGTATGTCACTCACTCGATATTTGTACTTTTTTTCTATTTAATGCCGCGACCTTATTGTGATGTGCAGTATTTTTCGTGTTTGTATTTAGTATCTATAAAACATAGTCATTTACATTTCCTAGAATTTTATAGTATTAATGACAGTGTATTATTAAATTCCTCAATACAACTAATTATATAAAATGCCATTTTGTACTACTTCTTAATATGAGTATTTTATTATTGTTAATAATAATAAAAGTGTTTACTGGAGAACCGAGTTATTGAAATACTTAGAGATGAATAGGCTAATATGTTTCTTGAGCAAATATATCGGGATCTGGTCTGAATATTGAAGTAACATAAGCATTCCAACTTTAATAAAGTAACATATATAATTATTTTTCTCATAAAGTTTCGTTTTGTTTTTGTTCTTAAAATCAAAATACTTAGAGACAAAAGCTGACTTACGAATCAAAATGAGAGTTGACTTGTGCTTAGGCTGGTGAATATCAGTATATGGGGGTGTTGTATATTCACTCTCACTACATAACTTTGCTCAACAAATGCAACTCTTTGTCACATTTGAAGCAAATCCATGCCCTGCTAACAGTCTCAGGCCTCTCCAACAGCGATCCATTTGCCTGGAAGATTCTCTCAACTTGTGCTTCCTGCAACATCGAGTACGCTCACCGCTTTTTCCATCAAATTCCAAGTCCTACCTTCTTTCACTACAATGCTCTCATCAGGGCCTTCTCCAACAGCAAAAACCCAGTTAAATCCATTCATCTCTATGTTCAAATGCTGCTCAACGGTGTTCAACCTGATCATTTGACCTACCCGTTTCTTGTCAAGGCTTCCGCTCGGCTTTCGGACTGGAAACTTGGTGGGTGTGTTCATGGGCATATTTTGAGAAATGGGTATGTGTTGGATTTGTTCATTTCCAACTCTTTGATCCATATGTATGGTGCTTTTCGTGAGATAGGAAGTGCGAGGAAGGTGTTCGATGAATTGCCGATCAGGAATTTGGTTTCTTGGAACTCGATGGTGGATGGGTATGGTAAACGTGGTGACTTGTGGCTGATGAAGGAAGTGTTTGATGAAATGCCCGAGAGGGATGTTGTCTCGTGGAGTGCTTTGGTCGATGGCTATGTCAAGGGTGGAGATTACACGGAGGCGTTAGCTGTTTTTGAGAGGATGAGGGAAGAGGGGGTCAAGGCAAATGAGGTGACAATGGTTAGCGTTTTAGGTGCTTGTTCTCACTTGGGTGCACTTGAGCAAGGGAAGGCAATGCACCGATACATAGTCGAAAAGGGGTTGCCTTTAACTCTCATTTTGCGGACATCCATCGTTGACATGTATGCCAAATGTGGCGCGATTGAGGAGGCGATGCTCGTCTTTCGTGGGGTTTCGATGAGAAAAACGGATGTTTTGATATGGAATGCCATGATAAGTGGGCTTGCCACACATGGCTTTACTTTTGAGGCGCTAGAGATTTACCAAAAAATGCAAAATTTAAATATCAAACCCGACGAAGTTACTTACCTTTGCCTTTTGAGTGCTTGTGCCCATGGAGGATTGGTGAAGATGGCATGGGAATACTTCAGTGCTATTACTAAAAACGGCATGGTGCCAAAGGTCGAGCATTATGCTTGCATGATAGATGTTTTAGCCCGTGCAGGTTATTTAGTGGATGCATACCAGTTCGTATTGGAAATGCCAGTTGAACCCTCTGCTTCCATGTTGGGTGCACTATTTAATGGCTGTATAAATCATAAGAAATTTGATCTTGCAGAGATAGTTGGAAAAAGGTTGATTGAATTGGAGCCGGATCATGATGGGAGATATATTGGACTATCCAACGTTTATGCAGTTATAAGGCGATGGGACGAAGCAAGAACCACACGGGAAGCAATGGAGTCGAGAGGAGTAAGGAAGATTCCTGGATATAGTTATGTTGAGGTTTCTGGAGCTCTTCACAGATTTATTGCTCATGATAAGTTGCATCCCGAATCTAAAGAAATTTACTTGATGTTAAATTTGGTTATGGAGCTTATGAAGTTGAGTGAAAAGTCTGAAAGTTTACAAATGGTTAGTAATCCTATTGAATACATGTGAAATTTTCAGTTATGTATATATATATTTAGGCATAGTTACATTTGAAACTCCCTGGATTATGATGTGACAAGGATCAAAAAAATCTACAAGGATTCACGTCTTTTATCATCTGTATTTAGTGTTGTATTAAAAATTTGTGAAAGATATTTTAACATCAATGGAACCAAAGACCAAGGCTACAATATACTCGTATTCAAATAAAACTCAAAATGAAGATTGTCAACAAATAAGCAATGCTGTCACTCGCCATAGCATGCTCTTAAATGCCTTCAATCATACTAGTACTTTTATTTGCACGTATGAGGCCATCTCAACTAAGTTCCTTTCATTCCACTAGATACAATATCAAGCCTCATAGTCTCTTGGCATATAGATTCAGTGAAGTCTACTAGGTATGGATAGAAATGCAACCAATTCCCATACTTCATTGAGGCCTGAATGTGATGGAGAACCAAAAAAATGAAATGGTTAGCGCTTCTATTGAAGAGATTTCAGCCCCATAAAGGCACAAAGCTCGCAAGTTTTCGCCTGTAATTATTTTAATTTTCAAAATATATGCTTGTGATTTATAAGAATAGTACTACAGAAGTGATTAGGATGTTTTTATTGGTTTATATCGTTAACTCCAAATCTTCAACCCCGTGATAAACTCTTTCCTATCACAATTACATGGTTGTAACTCATGCATGTACTTGTTTTAGTAAATTGTGTAATAATTAGAACAAAATCAGAGAACTAAAATAAGAACTTTTAAGGAGTCTTAGTTTAAGTATTGTTGACTTGTAATAAATTATGTAAAAAAACAATTAACAGCGCGCCATAAATTTCAACCACAATCTATATGAAGCAGAATTGTTGAAGATTCACCAATATATATATAATTGGTTGGAAACCGCAATGAAGAACCATTTAAAGGCCTAATGAAGCAACTTGGAAGGAGTAATATATCTAGGACTGATATCGCTCGCGATTCGTAAGCCTGCCAGGACAAGGAAAAGGTCCTCCACACATGGTCCCATTCACTGCTCCAGAGCTTATACCAATCATCATATTTCTGCACTTACCATCATCGTAATCACGTATATAGAAATACAACCAACCCCTGTGCTTTGCTTTCGGCTGCATGTGTACATTGAATGGCAACGTCATGCCCGCGGTGCTGAACCTTGGTAATGATGTGTGCACAGTTGCATTCAAATGCGTCTTACTGCTGCCTTTCTGTTGAAAGGGAGGAATAACGGCTACTCTTGAGTTCACTGTTTCGGAAAAGAAAAATCAACGCGTGACATAATTAGATAAATGTAAAGAGGCTTGGAGTTGTAGAATAATTCGTGCAGAAGCAATGGAGGAGACATATGCAGTAATCAACAAGTAATTCTAAGGCTTCATAGAACACAAGACTTATTCTCACAATGCTTGTATACCGACATCAAGAGGCTAGTTTTGCCTAACAACTTGTAATGAATAAAGTTAACATTTCTTTAGAAGTTTATTTGTTTTTTCTTTCTAGAAATCATATCAAATGTAGTTTTCTTACTTACAATGCGCCATACTAGTCAAAGCATATTATTACCTTTGTAAAATATATGGACAAATATACTCCATAACACGTACGTGGTAAAACAATGCCATTAGCTCTAATTAAAATATAAAAAAAAAAATACATACCTCCCAAGCAATCAACTGAGACATTGATATACTGATACTTAAGATTGGTTACCCAAAACCCATTATCAACAGTAAATTTGAGAAACCATTCCAAATCCATCTTTAGTGGATCATTCGTAACGTTGCTCAACGAGACTGAAGCATATTCAAGACTGAACGTGTAGGAAGGCTCAATAGCACTGAACAACATAAAAGCAGGAAATAACAAGACACACAAGAAGAGACCAAAAGCTATAACCCCTACAACTAGGACAGCTACAAAGCCCACGCATTGGCCAACACCCTTGAGAAAGGTACAAAAGGAACTGAGCTTTGATTTGAGCTCCATTTTTAAGTGTACAAGGAAAATGGATATATACATATGCTTTGTTTTGTTCAGTTATAGGATATATGGTCTTTGTATAACATGAGGAAAATGTCTAAGGAGATAAACATCAATCGTGGAATCGTTGCAGAATTTCAAGGTCATGTTGTTAAAGTGAAGATTTGTTTTTAAAATTTGAATTGAGAAATAGATATCTGATACAACTAATGATCAGATTTCAGTCTCATTTCTTATATCGTGAATGTACTCAATCTTCCAATACAAATAAGAATTTCATTCAATCATTGAATTTTTTTTTATGCAATTGCATAGTACCGTACTACTATCCCAGTATAAATGCAGTGACCGCGTAAAATTGCCGGGTTTCCTTCTTATTACTATTGTTGTAACTTTTGGTATTTTTGGTATTTCACTTGTATGGGATATTATGAAGATATAAATGTATTTAAGTTATAAGTGTTTTTTTAAATGTCTCTTATATATGGCTGACGCTCAAACGCAACAATAATGTTCATATATTACGAGAGTCAATATTTTATTAGATTATACTTTTGGCGTCAATTTTAATAAAGAACCTGTTTTGGTCTCAACATAGACATTGTTGTACTGATACGCAATGGCGAGACCATGTGAAGAAATTTTCATAAAATATGATTCGTTTTGTTAATTTATGACACTTTCAGAAATATATCTCAATAATGCCAACTCAGAGAGAAAAAAATGTTCATCATCATCATCATTATAATTATCCTCGTTATCAGTTTTCATTTAAAACATATAAAAATCACCAAGAGAGAGAGCACTTATACCCTACAAGTTGCTGATTTTGATTGGAAATTGGTCGAAACCAATAGAGTTATCTCCTCATACAAGTACCCTAAATATCAGAAATTACATGCATCTTTTAGTATAATCGTTACTTCTCTTTCCACAAACAAATAACATGGAGAGAGATTTCATGAAATTCAACCTCAAAGGCTGCACTGCAATAAATTCTTGCCTGCAAACTTGTATTGAATACAAAACAATCGGTTGAAATTTCAAGCTTGCCTGCAAAAAAATATGCTGGTTTAGTTAATAGTGAACGGAACTATAATTTTCATGAAAAACTGAAAACCGAGCTTACCCACTCATTTTTCTTTTAAAAGTTTAGAACCATCCAAATACATAGGGGCCAAAAAATGGGGCTCAACAAGAATCCAGATGAACAACAAAAAACTAAAGCATAACGAAGAATCATTGTGCAACACCCATTTTGGAAAAAGCACCGCCAAGTATCAATTAGAACCTTCCTCCACCTTCAGCCACAGAATCTGATTTGGAATATATCAACACAAGCACTCAATCTTCACACACATGTAGCTACTCAACAAAAACCAAAGAAAAGAAACGAAGAATGCAACTTCAATATCTCTACGCTTTGAAAGCACCCATTAATCAACACCTAAAGTGAACAGCACAATGAGCTTTAAACCATTTTACCCCTTTGAGAGACTCATGCGCCACACTACTCCTCGTCCCTGCAAGAATGAAACCCAACTCTAAAACCAGCAAAAAAACAAAAACTCACAACACCCTTCCAGAAAAAAAGATCAAAATGGCACCAGGCAAGATAGAAACAAAGATGCACCAAGTTCATATTGAAAGGCCAATGAAGACTTCTTTTGTCACTAACGATGATCATTCAACACGCAGATAATTTCCAGGCTGAACAATCACGCTATCCAGCTAAACTGCAACTATACCCAGCACTAACAACCCCTAATATAATCTCCAAGAAACAGTTAGCATGATAGTGAAAAGACGTGATCAGAAAGTTACTTGTAGACAAAATGCAGAGAGTATATACATGCCCAGTGCAGCAGATCCGAGAACATCTTGTTGGATAAGAAAGCAAACAACCAATAGATAGACCAATCAATAAATAATTCCGGTGAAATCAACTATGTAATAAGGAGGAGGTAATAAGAACGAAAAGGTTTCAGCACGTGCAAACAAAAGTAGGCACCAGAATACAAACAGGTATAATAATTTCTACCCCCTTTGCCTTGCGTCTGAATCTGACGCCCGTGGTTAGTTTCCAATTCGACTCACATGCAAAACTTGGAGATGGAGACCTGCAGGTCGTCCAAGTTTCCTACATATTCAAACACTGGAGAGTTATCCTAGAGGCTGTCCTAATTTGTAATGGGGCAATTTAGAAATCTAAACCTCAACCAACAATCACAACGTTAGGGCAGATTTCACTGTCACTGTATGAATCGTAAATCCAGTCCAGTAGAGACAACATTTGAAGCACCCTAATCATTAGTAATAACCTGGGGGGCAAACAGAACGGGAATTCAGGTTTGTTATAAACCAAGAAAGAAGGCTAGCCTAGCATTCAACGCCGGGAAAAGCACCCCAGAAGGCTGATGACCCACAAGATATGATATCATAACTAACATCTGCCAAAACAGAGGAAGAAAACACCAGCATAAACAAAGATAAAAAGGAAGAATCAACTACCAGGAGAAATGAAATCCAAACTAGATCAAGTCAACACTCTCAAAGTACTAAGCAGCTTACCGAGAGGGCTAATAAAGATGATTTAGAAAGTTGGTAAGCCAATTTATTCCCAGGAGGCTGATGAACAACCTTTGTTCAACTAAATTTAAATCCCCCACTGTAAATAAGTTTCACAATCAGTCACAACAGCTGTACTACAACAAGCGTGAAGAAGCTAAATAACACGGTTGATTTCTCTCCCGAAAAGGAGTTCACCAATAACAAAAGAATGGAGAGATTGACTGCAATACCGACGACAACGCTCCTGCAGCAAACACAGAATACCAAAATGCCAACAATCAGACATCTGAAATGAAACTGACTCATTCAGGTGGCCCAAACAATATGTTAACATATTCAAAGTAAAAAGTAAACAAGAATATAATTGCATTTACGGCTCAAACTCTCCGTTTCAATCAGTACAACATAAAAAAAAAAAAAAAAGGAATGATCACAAAGTCAGGAGACTAGCACTTATCCTATCAGAGCATTTACGAAGTGAAACATACAAGGCAGACGACTGGCTCCGATCCTCGGCAACGACTGACTCGCTATCAATTAAAATCCCCAAGCATAACTAAAATTTTAAGAGACAGAAAGGGCACAACTGAGATCATATAGATCAAAGGAAGAAATGGAACTGACTTCTGTGAGAGAAAAAAAATGGAACCACAAAAATTTCAACTAGTAACCCTCCTCCTTTCTCCGGGCTTGGGACCGGCTGTGTCCAAATTATATTGCAACACAGGCGAAGTTACACCAACAACCTAACAGGACAACCACAATTAAAGCAAAACAATTAACTACTTTAAATGCATGGAGAATCGACGAGGTACTAAGTTCAAGCTCCCTTAGGAACAAACACAGAATAGGCAACAAGCCACCGACCTTAGAGAAAAAAGAAAGAGCACAAACCTTACGGAAAGAGAGAAGGCAGAGACACATCAGTACAATGGGAAAAAAATAAACAATCACAGCTTCACCCGACGCCATCTACAATAAATATGCTACAAATATGGCCAGAAGAATAACCAACATTCCACAATGAGTAAGTTAAAAAGTGAGATCCCAGCAATAAAATAGTAAAACGCTTCTCTCTCTTCCTGAAGACACCATACAAGAGAGAATTGAAACTCTTCAGTACCCGTAAAAGTTATGTTCGATTTCCAAAATTAAATAGAAAATTGCTTGAAGAATTATTATATTTTACAGCTTAATTGATGAAGTTTGAACTGTACACTTAAAAGATGCAATGGCAATATTCAGTTTTTATCGAAAAGTTTTAACCAAAAGAGCTGTGATATAATTTGCATATGAAGAAAAGAAAACCAATTCTTACAATGATAGTGTCAAACCAAAAACACAGATGCTGATCAGGGAAATTTCTTATTATGAGCATAAATGGACCAAATACTGTAGCATAATTAATTATTGTACTATTTTTATGTCGTACTACATACAAGTAAAAGTCACATTTAAAAGTTGACCCCTGAAAGTTAACTGTCACAGATTGTTTCTACGCAACTTCTTTTTCTGTAATCCCCATGGAGATAGACACACAAGATGCAGATGCTCAGTCTAAAATGCCAACCACGAGAGAAAATGGGAACAGTAGTTTTAAGTAAAAATCAGTTTTATGGAACACAATGCTGGAACACGAAGCTAGTTCCCAAAATGTCAAACATGTGTACAATGGCAAGAAATTCCTCAAAACCTTTCTACTAAAAGCTACTTGTCCAATCCGTAGTCAGCACGAAATTGTATAAACAAATAACAAACATGAGATGGTATGATATCATAACTATCGTAAGAAGACTCATAACTTATCTCGTCTAAGTTCAATGTCAGTGGTGGTCAAAAGTGTGATACACAGTTTGTCATTCCATAGTTTTAACAAAGAGAAAATCAGATTATTAATGCCAAAATAAACATCACCAAGCAAAGCACAAAATATCTATCTTTCAGAAAGGGGAAAGAGTAATGCCAAACCCACTAGCAGCAGTTCCTCTAAATATCCCTTAATACTCCATACCTCTGACGTCCAATAAACATATTTCCTACACCTTCGACATCGGGTTCTGCAAAAACAAGCAACACGGTGACAGTGAACTATCAAGACAGCGACAAATACGTAAATGAGGAAACAAGCCACACACAGTGTGAAGGCTTCAGAAGTAAAATATCCAGAAGCAGCGTGACCATTTTACCTCTCCTTCCTCAGACTAGCATCGCGCTTGACCCTTCCTAACCCGTCGTTTTGCTTTGTGACCATTTTACCTCTTCCGCCTCAGACTAACATCTTGCTTGACCATTCTTTATTTGCATCCCAATTTACTTCTAAACTCAACTACCACGGCGAGTTGGAGACATAGACAGTCTCAGACCATTGATCAGCCAGACAATCAGATCACAATGCATAAATAATGGTACAAAAAATAAGAAAACGACTCCAGTTTCTACGGTGCAACCGCGAGATGACACAAGTTCAATGTGAAGAGACATTTATCTTCACCATGGCCCTACTCCTAACAGGAAAAAGAAACACTAAAAGCTCATGTTAAGTCGATTCCATTGGTTAAAAGTGCCTGAAATTAAGATAATAATTCGAAAAGGTAATTTGTGCATGTAAATGACAATTTTAAGTAATATTCCTGAAACTCATACTCTTAATTAAACATTTAAGAAAAGAGCAAAATATAATAGCAATTCTTGATATCATGAAAAGATAAGGGACCCTGGAAAGCCCTAATCAGGACATTAGAACCCTAATTGACTACGTCGTCCAAATTTATCAATAGGCCCTAACCCTAATCAAGAAAATAAGCGAAAAAGAACCCTGAATACCCCAATTGACACGAGAAGATCGAAGCCCTAACCCAAATCCACGAAATAAGCCAGGAAATAAAATTGGAAGCACCCTAATTGACTTATCAATCTGCAGAAAAAAAGCCCTACTCGCAAGAACAGAAAGAAAAATTGGGATCAAACCCTAATTAGGAAATAATAAACGAAAAATTTACGCATGCATCTGCAGAGAAGATGAAGCCCTAAATAAAATTGGAATCAACTAGAGAAGAAGTCCTAATCGCAAGAACCCTAAAATTGAGACGAAACCCTAATTACGCGTGAATAATAATTAGGCAACCGATATATTTTCAGTATCAAGAGCCGGGACAAAATAAGAGGGCTCACAATTAATAATAATACAAGTATAGGGGCATATATATATATATATATATATAATCAAGAAGATTTGGCTTCCCCCCAAAACATTTGATTTGCAACTATATTTGTTTTAATCCTTATTTTTATAACTTTTATCGTGTGTTTTAATTTAAGTTGTTACCAATTTTACATTAATTTTCAGTAATTCGTCCAATATTTCTTCCAACACATTCTTCATGTTATCTCACTTATTAGTTTGTTAATGTTTCAAAAAAGTCCATAATTGTTTACTCAATGATTAAAATTACTTTATCTTGAAATATTCAGCATCAATATTTACAAAATATAATTAAGCTGAAATATATCAACTGTGCCACTCTAGTAATTATTAACTAATAAGGCCATTCACTTCCTCGGTAGTTATTTCGCTCCGTGGTTCTTAAAAGTTAATGGTTGACTAAGGGAATGTCTACAATTGATATAATTCCTATTTTGGTTTCCAAATTAGATTAAGTGGAGCAAAGAAACTACATGCTAAACTAATATAGTATTATACATTGATTCATATAGTCCACTAGTCTTCTTAATTAAAATTAGAAGTTTGACAAAAAAAAATCATGTGTTAACTTCGTTAGCATAACTCGCTCTTTTGGTATAAAGTCAACGAGTAAAATATCCTTCAAATCTGAATTCCACTATATGTATCTGTATTGCAAATCTTTAAACTTGATTGAGTTAGAAAAGTTTATTACCTTTATTACAAAATACAAATAACAAGTCTATTAAGCATTTGATCAATAAAAATTTACCAAAAGATACAAGTAATGAATTGAGTGAAACTAATCAAATATGATAATTCAATGCGACAATTGATCGATTCTAATTTCTAATGGCACAATCTCTTTTTACAACGCATAAAAAAGAAAAACAACTTTATTCACAAGATACCGATTTATCGTGTTCCCTTCTAGTGCAACGGCTTGCACGAAATAATTTATCATAAGTAAGTGGGTGATCTAGTTCTTCTCCCCTGGCGGAGCTATGAATGGTATCAACTCATTTTCTAAAAAGTTTTCTTGAAAATTCGCATTTTCCACTATTTCTTTTTCTCTTTCATTTTCGGTGGAATCATACGGGACCTAAATGTTTTGGAGGAAAATGCGACACAACAATAACAATAACTAACTAATTAAATAAATATGGAAACAAATAATATGCCTGCCCCGATTATAAAAAGTATTGATTTAAGGACGCTGATTACCAGGCATCTATAAATATATTGTCACTTGTCTAATTAATATAATCATTACTGCTTACTTAGTAAATCGTTAATCTATCCAAGTCCACGATGCATATTTTAAAACGTAACACATCTATTACTCTTATAGTTAATATACCATTAGGTCATAATGCAATTTTACATTCTCCAACAAATACGATTTGACCCTTATCGTGCATAATACTCTAGTTCTTATATTTCTTAAAATAAACTTTGTTGAATGGAATAATTCAATAATAATAATAACAATAGTTTTGTCTTTTTATCATAGGGTGGTTGAGGATCGAAATTATAGCTTCCGTACAAATCATTTAAACTATAGCTTCCATACAAATCATTTTACTACATTTGTCCTTATTTATTATTGCTCAAACCATAAATTTTAAATTAGGCTCAATAGTTAGTTCAATCCTATACAAAATAATTCAACCTTGAAATTTTTTCTTTGTACAGTTTTACGTGATCAATATCAGTTAATCACAACAACTAATTTTGAAGTTCTCAAACCCAATTCTATGAACAATGTACAGCCGAGCCACGCCCATTTAATAGACAAGAATTAGAAAAAGGGTGTGCTTATGATTATTAGCTTCGATGCATCTAATTATAACTCTTATGGGTCTTTATTTGTTGTTAATTGTCATTTATTTGTTTTTTTCTTTTAGCGAAGCATATTGCCTATGTTCGATCTGGCGTCGAAGATTGTTCGGCAAAGCTTCATTGTCGGCACAAAAGTTAATTTTAGAATGCTATATTTTTTTTTTAGTTGAGTAGTTAGCATACTTCTTATAAGATGAGTCACTGCTGTAATTTTTCGTTGCCATTTGCCCAAACCATCCCCACACTTCCAGCGCCGAGACATCTCACCTTAATCTTAGGCACATTTTTTCATTGCAAATTAGCCCAATCATAAACTGAATTAGGGCTTTAAAAGGGACCTAATGAAGTATAATGTTGAGTATCTATCAGACCCATGCAAATATACGAATCTTTAAAAAATAAAAATTTGATTATATTTCGCAACACAAAGTGCGCTTGCACGGTTTTACATTTATATTGCATGCAGATAATTTACGATAACAAAATACACGTTCTTCACAAATATTGCAGTTGACACGAAAGGACTGGAAAAGCAGATGAAAGTTTAGTTCTTACAAATAGAATTTTCTTTTGGTCTTCATTGGAGTTCTCCTGGGCCTTCACGACCAGCCAAGAACACTTAAAATCTTCAATATCTGTTCAAATCTGATGATGCACAACAACAAACAAGAATAGCCAGTCACATGACATTGTACCAGCATTCAAGATAGATGTCTGAAAAAACTTACCTTTCCAATATTTTCCGGTTCGCCAAAGCAGTCTAAGTAGTCGTCTTAACATATAGTGCAAGGGTTAGACAAACAATGGAATAGTTCGTCATAAGGAATTCACGCGACCTAAGGACCAGCCATGCATACTTCTTTTACACGCATCCCACAAATTTTCATCCCAAGCAACAGAAATCTTACCTGTACTTGAAAGTGGATTCACATATCAACGACCAGCCATGAGCAATGCACAAGCAACCTGAACAAGTATCACAAATGCTAAACTGAGATACTGCATTATTATATATCGAATAACCAGATGCCAAAATTTCTCACTAAATGGAAGGAAAAATGAGTAATAGGCAGTCATACTGAACAATGCGGCGGTGACTGCACAAGATTAAACGACAGAAACATAAATTTGGAATATTGGAAAGGAACTGAAGTTTTCCAGATACTGGAATCATCAAAATGATTAGGTTGATGTTGGAAGGGTCAGGTTCATGAAAGACATTAACTACAAACTAACATAATGCTTCATCGAGCCAGCTGAAGACATCAGACAACATTCCTCGGCCATAAATTGTAGCATATTTGAAATCTAATATCTTCGCCAATTCGACATATTTTATTTAGTTCACGTCAAGAATTTGCATCTCTACTCTCTGTGGGGAGGAGTATTTTGATAAATGCTCTTCTCCATCAATGGTGGTAATCAAATCGATCATCTGTCCTGAAGCAGTTCAAAACTCCACCAAAATACATAAAAGTTAGAATATCTAAACAAAAAAATTAGCCTGGATCCTCATAGTTAATGTTTACCTCATTGATTATAAATCCAGCTAATCCCCATAGTAAGGCTTTCCTCTAAAAATACTTCTAGAGAATTCCAGGAATGTGGTTGTGAAGTATGATTCCGCCATTGATGGCAATCATAACAACCTAGATATAAAATTCAGTCAAGGTGAATGACTATGCAATTATAATCTACAGAAAGTAGCAAGAAAAGATTACAAGTATTTACACTCCGCGCAAACCTTGAGGACTCTAAACCAACATGGTTGACCACGCCAAGGGAAAGAGCCGTCCATATTATATGTTCGTGATATGATAAATTAGTAAAAGTGGTAATTTATGGTTAGAGTTTTCTGACTAGATTGTTATTATTATCTTGGTGAGATCGCATATAAGATCAGCGAATTTTCTATGGAGAATGATCTTTAGCTGCTTATGACTGGCTAGAAGGCCAGCTAAAGAGTTTGCTTCAACCGGGTGAAAGACGAATAAAACTGCAAGTTGAGAGAAAAGGGACGAAATCAAAAGTATTGATTATAGCCGTAAAATCTTTGGAATTCTACATAGAGACCAAAGACAATAAACAGACATAATTAAGAAATAGATTGAGACGCCTGTCTGTAGAGATGCCAAGCAAGAAAAGGGATGTTTACCTCCAACAACTTTCTTTTGGTTATGGTAGACCTCAAAACAAAGGATAGGCTCCGGGAAACCCACAGGTAAATTATCACAAGTATTTGAGGATCTCACTTGCATCAATCCAAAAGCAAATAAGGATTTTTTAAATGATGCAGAGAGAGACGCAGTAGGTGGACAAACAACATTTACATATCAGTGGTAGTCAATTCACACAGGACAACTAATTGAGGCTGCAATTAGAACAGAAGCATGTATCAGCCCTATAATGCAAAAAAGATAAACAGCCCCCCCTCCCCGCACGAGTCACAAACACAGTACCAAGGAAGAACTAATCAAAGTATCTAAATGATTACAGAAATTCCCCTTAATTTTGAAATGCGCCCAAAGAATCCGTTACCTCACACTGGATAATGGCTAGCACTTTAAATCACTCGAGAGACTCAGACGTCAAGAACCTGAAGCAGGCTCTGCCATACAAATGAAGTCTGCAGCGACCAGGAAAACAAGAATAAAAAACAGAAGTATTCATGTATGACACAGTTGCTGGAGTAAAATTACAAATTCACATCTCACTTTGTTATTGGTTCCACACAACCAAAATCATTAAAGCAAGCTTGACCACCAGCAGCCCATTAAGATATCTACCCGAACAAAAATCAAAACCATAGTACAAAATACGAACCCAAATTCCACAATCAATCAAACACCAAACAGAACGAGGTCATCAGTCAAAAAGCCAAAACGGATAAAACAACCAAAGAGTATGGCAGACAGCTGGAATCATGCTCATTGGCGAAAATAGAGCAGATAACACTCGTACCGACATGAACTGAGCTAAAAACCATGAAGCGAATGACCATGAGAAAGTTTCTACATGATCTAGAAAGTAATGCAATTTTCAAAACAATTTGATAAAATGATATATTTATAATTCGATTTGAACAACATTAATTCCTTATGCATCAAATAAGTACAATAAGAGAAAGATTTTGTTATCACGCAAAAATTAAATAAGTGCAGTAGGAAAATGTTTGCTAATCTTCAAATTCCACACGAGTTTTTTGCTAATAAAATAATACAGGGAGTTTTTGCCAATTAGGAATAAGACAAGGGTAGCTTTTTGCGTTACATCATTTTGTTGGCATATACCCTTAAAAAGTCCCTAGAGAAAAAGTGCATAAATTGCTTCGAATAGTTCAAATTGTTCGAAAATCAAAGTCAGAACAAAATGTCAGAAAGCAACAACTTAAGAATAAAAATAGACAGATCAATTTATAAAAAATTATGAAGATCACGAGTTCCTAAATTAGAAAAAAGTCATTTTCGAAAAGCTCCTCTATACTTTCAGAAATATATCTCAATAATGCCAACTGATAGAGAAAAAAATGTCCATCATTATCATCATCATTATAATTATCCTCGTTATCAGTTTTCATTTAAAACGTATAAAAATCACCAAGAGAGAGAGAGAGCACTTATACCCTACAACTTGTTGATTTTGATTGGAAATTGGTCGAAACCAATAGATTTATCCCCTCATACAAGTACCCTAAATATCAGAAATTACATGCATCTTTTAGTATAATCATTATTTCTCTTTCCACAAACAAATAACATGGAGAGAGATTTCATGAAATTCAACCTCAAAGGCTGCACTGCAATAAATTCTTGCCTGCAAATCGGTTGAAATTTCAAGCTTGCCTGCAAAAAAATATGCTGGTTTAGTTAATAGTGAACAGAACTATAATTTTCATGAAAAACTGAAAATCGAGCTTGCCCACTCAATTTTCTCTTGAAAGTTTAGAACCATCCAAATACATATCCCATAACAATCTGCCATGAAAAATTATAGTAGTACGGCTTTGTGCTTTTAACCAAAGGGTCACAAATTTGTCAACAGGGGTCATGAGTCGTCGTCAAGAAGCCTAGGGGCCAAAAATTGGGGCTCAACAAGAATCCAGATGAACAACAAAAAACTAAAGCATAAAGAAGAATCATTGTGTAACACCCATTTTGAAAGAAGCACCGCCAAGTATCAATTAGAACCTTCCTCCACCTTCAGCCATAGAATCTGATTTGGAATATATAGACACAAGAACTCAATCTTCACACACATGTAGCTACTCAACAAAAACCAAAGAAAAGATACGAACACTGCAAGTTCAATATCTCTACACTTTGAAAGCACCCATTAATCAACACAATGAGCTTTAAACCATTTTACCCCTTTGAGAGACTCATGCTCCACATATTCCTCGTCCCTGCAAGAAAGAAACCCAACTCTAAAAGCCAGCAAAAAAACAAAAACTCACAACACCCTTCCAGAAAAAAAGATCAAAATGGCACCAGGCAAGATAGAAACAAAGATGCACCAAGTTCATATTGAAAGGCCAACGAAGACTTCTTTTGTCACTAACGAAGATCATTCAAAACGCAGATAATTTCCAGGCTGAACAATCACGCTGTCCAGCTAAACTGCAACTATACCCAGCACTGACAACCCCTAATATAATCTCCAAGAAACAGTTAGCATGATAGTGAAAAGGCGTGATCAACGAAAGTTACTTGTAGACAAAATGCAGACAGTATATACATGCCCAGTGCAGCAGATCCGAGAACATCTTGTTGGATAAGAAAGCAAACATCCAATAGATAGACCAATCAATAAATAATTCAATGAAATCAACAATGGAATAAGGAGGAGGTAATAAGAACGAAAAGGTTTCAGCACGTGCAAAACAAAAGTAGGCACCAGAATACAAACAGGTATAATAATTTTTACCCCCTTTGCCTTGCGTCTGAATCTGACGACCGTGGTTAGTTTCCAATTCGCCTAACATGCAAAACTTGGAGATGGAGAACTGCAGGTCGTCAAAGTTTCCTACATATGCTGTCCTAATTTGCAATGGGGCAATTTAGAAATCTAAACCTCAACCAACAATCACAACGTTAGGGCAGCTTTCGCTGTCACTGTATGAATCGTAAATCCAGTTGAGTAGAGACAACATTTGAAACACCCTAATTATTAGTAATAACCTGGGGGGCAAACAGAACGGGAACTCAGGTTTCTAATAAACCACGAAAGAAGGCTAGCTTAGTATTCAACGCCGGGAAAAGCACCCCAGAAGGCTGATGACCCACAAAATATGATATCATAACTACCATCTGCCAAAACAGAGGAAGAAAACACCAGCATAAACAAAGATAAAAAGGAAGAATCAACTACCAGGAGAAATGAAATACAAATTAGATCAAGTCAACACTCTCAAAGTACTAAGCAGCTTACCGAGAGGGCTTACAAAGATGATTTAGAAAGTTGGTAAGCCAATTTATTCCCAGGAGGCTGATGAACAACCTTTGTTCAACTAAATTTAAATCCTCCACTGTAAATAAGTTTCACAATCAGTCACAACAGCTGTGCTACAACAAGCGTGAAGAAGCTAAATAACACAGTTGATTTCTCTCCCGAAAAGGAATTCACCAATAACAAAAGAATGGAGAGATTGACTGCAATAACGGCGTCAACGCTGCTTCAGTAAACACAGAACACCAAAATGCCAACAATCAGACATCTGAAATGAAACTGACTCATTCAGGTGGGCCAAACAATATGTTAACATGTTCAAAATAAAAACTAAACAAGAATATAATTGCATTTACGGCTCAAACTGTCAGTTTCAATCAGTTCAGTACCGCAATTGTAATTTGCATAATAATAATAAAAAAATAAAAAAAGAATGATCACAAAGTCAGGAGACTAGCACTTATCCTATCAGAGCATTTACAAAGTGAAAGATACAAGGCAGACGACTGGCTCTGATCCTCGGCAACAACTGACTCGCTATCAATTAAAATCTACAAGCATAACTAAAGTTTTAAGAGACAGAAAGGGCATAACTGAGATCATAGATCAAAGGAATAAATGGATCTGACTTCTGTGAGAGAAAAAAAATGGAACCACAAAATTTTCAACTTCGTAACCCTCCTCCTTTCTCCGGGCTTGGGGCCGGCTGTGTCCAAATTATATTGCGACACAGGCGAAGTTACACCAACAAACTAATAGGACAACCACAATAAAAGCAAAACAATTAACTACTTTAAATGCATGGAGGATCGATGAGGTACTAAGTTTAAGCTCCTTTGGGAACAAACACAGAATAGGCAACAAGCTAACGAACTTAGAGAAAAAAGAAAAAGCACAAACCTTATGGAAAGAGAGAAGACAGAGACACCTCAGTAAAATGGAAAAAAATACAAAATCACTGCTTCACCGGACGTCATCTACAATAAATATGATACAAATATGGCCAGAAGAATAACCAACATTCCACAATGAATAAGTTAAAAAGTGAGATCTCAGCAATAAAAGAGTAAAACGCTTCTCTCTCTTCCTGAAGACACCATACAAGAGAGAATTGAAACTCTTCAGTATCCATAAAAGTTCTGTTCGATTTCCAAAATTGAATAGAAAATTGCTTGAAGAACTTTTATAGTTTTCAGCTTAATTGATGAAGTTTGAACTGTACAATTAAAAGATGCAATGACAATATTCAGTTTTTATCGAAAAGTTTTAACCAAGAGAGCTGTGATATAATTTGCATATGAAGAAAACAAAACCAATTCTTACAATGATCAAAATGGCACCAGGCAAGACAGAAACAAAGATGCACCAAGTTCATATTGAAAGGCTAATGAAGACTTCTTTTGTGACTAACGAAGATCATTCAACACGCAGATAATTTCCAGGCTGAACAATCACGCTATCCAGCTAAACTGCAACTATACCCAGCACTAACAACCCCTAATATAATCTCCAAGAAACAGTTAGCATGATAGGGGAAAGATGTGATCAACGAAGGTTACTTGTAATCAAAATGAAGACAGTATATACATGACCTGTGCAGCAGATCCGAGAACATCTTGTTGGATAAGAAAGCAAACAACCAATAGATAGACCAATCAATATATAATTCAGGTGAAATCAACTATGTAATAAGGAGGAGGTAATAAGAACGAAAAGGTTTCAGCATGTGTACAACAAAAGTAGGCACCAGAATAGGTGAAATCAACTATGTAATAAGGAGGAGGCAATAAGAACGAAAAGGTTTCAGCATGTGTACAACAAAAGTAGGCACCAGAATACAAACAGGTATAATTATTTTTACCCCCTTTGCCTTGCGTCTGAATCTGACGCCCGTGGTTAGTTTCCAATTCGACTAACATACAAAACTTGGAGATGGAGAACTGCAGGTCGTCCAAGTTTCCTACATATTCAAACACTGGAGAGTTATCCTACATATTCTAATAAACCACGAAAGAAGGCTAGCCTAGCATTCAACGCCGGGAAAAGCACCCTAGAAGGCTGATGACCCACAAGATATGATATCATAACTAACATCTGCCAAAACAGAGGAAGAAAACACCAGCATAAACAAAGATAAAAAGGAAGAATCAACTACCAGGAGAAATGAAATCCAAATTAGATCAAGTCAACACTCTCAAAGTACTAAGCAGCTTACCGAGAGGGCTAATAAAGATGATTTAGAAAGTTGGTAAGCCAATTTATTCCCAGGAGGCTGATGAACAACCTTTGTTCAACTAAATTTAAATCCCCCACTGTAAATAAGTTTCACAATCAGTCACAACAGCTGTACTACAACAAGCGTGAAGAAGCTAAATAACACGGTGAACTTTATATTCGTGAACTTTTGCTAGTTCCTCCGGAGTCAAATTGTGATAAAAAGAATCCTGCCAAATTTCCATGGGTAAGTATTAAGAGCTAGACAGAAAATTGACTAATACAGAAGCACCTAAAGGAAGAGAGGTCAACTCAAATGAACTCTTAACTTCTAGTTCTTTCTCAAAAGCACCATAGACACATACCATAGATACAAGTGGCAAATCAGAGCACAACCAATAATAAAATATATATATATATATATATATATATATATATATATATATATATATATTTATCACCATAACTCAAAATGAGTGTACATCAAACTCCAGTTTTTTCAACAAAATTCAAATAATTCAACGGCTTTAAGGATAAATCGACACATGAATAATTTGGTTTTGACTAACAGAAGGCGGAGGAGTAACACAATTGAGACCATAAATTGGACTACCTTTCTACATCTGCTCTATCCATCGTATAATATCATATTTAATCATGGCTAGCACATGAAGTAGCACTTTAAAACTTACCAATGTAAACAGAAAATCAGCAACATGGTACCCAAGTTCAAGCAGGCTAGCAGCCATGAAGGAAAAAAAAAAGTAACTAAAGATATATTTAAACAATTGACAATATGAATGAGGTGCAGAATTTATAACTTGAAGCTGCAGAAATGATGATATCAGAAGAGAGATAATATTTCAACTCCCAAAATAATGCATTCGTCTCTCTTACGTCATTATTTACAATTGAAATACAAAAGAAACACACTGCAAAGGATTGAAAGAGTTACATGTTCCATATTTTCTGTACTTGCATCATTAACTGCAAGGATTGACAGACACTAGAGACCAGAAATCCCTTATGTACTCGAAAGAAGAAGAAAGGTCTCTGTGCGGGAGGGGGTGTTAAGGTGCTGCGCCTGGGAACAAGGACGAGAACGCATTTTGGCCACACGAGATTGCAGGTTCCTGCTAAAATCAAATTCAAAATTAACCAAAAATTATAAAATCAGCGAGCGAATTCGTCATATAATTCAAATTTTACCGAAGAAACAGCCCATCGCTGCCGCCACAGCGCTCTGCACAAACCCTAACACCGTGAATCCTTCACATTCCTTCTTCGACGAAAACCAAAACTTCATCATTTGCTCATATGATTTACATACATGCTAGTGTACGCTATTCTGAAAGTATGAGAGAGTGATAGGTGTGTCATCACTGTTTCTATGACTGCATTCCAGAGAACCACTTAACGTTGTCAACGGTGCAGGTCTATAGCAGGTTGAACTGTTTGGGTATAAAAGGAAAAAATGAATATGAGTCGCACTAAGATCGGGATGTTCCGACAATATATCATCAAGAAGTCCTGGTAATTGCATGGACAGTCAATACCAGAAATAATGGATTTTATGTTAAGAAATAGAGGGCATTTTGGTATTATATCACCGTGAAATACCTAACAAGAGGACTACTAACATTTTATTAGAGTTAACCTTTTAGGGTATAGAAAAGGCACAAACAAAAACAGCAAAATGCATCATTCATTCCTCATCCTCATCCATAAACTTGAAATAAAATCTGACTTATAGAAAGATAAATATGAATAAAAGATATGGACCTGTTGTGAAACTCGAGCATCTTCAGTTAATCCCTGAAAACAATAACATAGACATTATTCGCGCTATGCCAATAACAAGATTGTCACGCAAAACATTCTTCAGAAGAAACAAGAGAAGAAAAAGATAGAAACCAAGGCACATAACCTCAACAGACAACCACAACCCCAACACCAATCACATGAACAAGAGCAATGGTAGGATGGATGCATGAGACCATGACAGGGTGCCAAGTTCCTATTGATAGCCAAGTAACTATCTCAATTATTTATTAAAGTAATGGTTGGACAGGACGCAAAAACAAAGTTTCAATGTTTTTCTTTAACCACAACACTGAGCTCCTTTTGAGAATCATATGGTAATCTCACAGCAAATAACGGAGTCAGGCATCCACAGATTTATAAGTGTCTCTAATTTTTTTTTTCCCATGTTTAATTTACCTTTGGTTCCACTCCTCAACAGAACGTACCACCTAACTGTGAATTAGCAAGATCATGTTCAACAAATATGAACAACTAATGCAGTTGCAAAGGAAGAGAGACTTTCTAAGAACATAACATAAATCACTCAGTACCTATAATCAAAGTAACGGTGAAGGTTTTCCAATGCACCCGGGTAGTCATCATGGTAAAGGTTATTCAAATAACGCAAAAAAGGAACCTGTAGAGGAAAATTACAAGAACATTGCCAATATCCAACCAAGTTAATCATCAATAAGATGAGGGGAAAAAAGTTAGATGCAATTCTGGAGCAAATTTCTGAAGCAACTAACTCGATGCCAAAATAAAGCATTTAGAGGGAAGGCGCTACAATTTCTGCCACAGAAGGAGTATTTTGAAGTCGGCAACTAGAAAATGAGACTATCAAACACAATAAAGTGATACATGGCTTTTTTAAAGCTTAATATCCACTATTATATACAGGTAAGGAACAAAATTACTCACTTTTCAATGGCATTTGCCTGCTCTACTAGGTACCATTGTACCTGCCAGTTCATTTGCATGAACACACTGCTAAAGGAGCAAATACCTCCCGACGTATCACTCAAAGACAATGATAAATAGCCAACTTATGCAGGTGCCTCAGTATCCTCCAGCCTGGGCCTCAAAGAGATATCAGTATCTGAGTCCATTATATCCTGCAACTACAACATGATACTATTAGGAGAAGTTCATGAACATGTTAACAATAATCCCAGTGAATCTTATAATTCCAGCGAATCTTATCTTATCACAGCAGCAAACATAAATTAGTTCTTCTACAAGTCACGCACCACATGTAGGATTTTATCCAATCAAACCCATTGCAAACCAACACTAATTTGGAACTGAAATGACTAGTACGCTAATTATGACATGTTCTTCATTTATTTCTAATGATATGCACGACAAATTATGAGATGTTCCTCTGATGCGGCATTTATTTTCACTCTAAATTAGACAATCCAAATCATTGTTCATAATAGCTTCTCACCTCGGCCTTTTCATGAAAATATGAAACATGAATTAGATGACATTTGCTCAATACAGAAACTTAGAGCATACACAATTCCGTGGAGCAGTCCAAATTATATTGCAACACAGGCGAAGCTACACGAACAACCTAACAGGACAACCACAATTAAAGCAAAACAATTAACTACTTTAAATGCACGGAGGATCAACGAGGTATTAAGTTTCAGCTCCTTGAGAACAAACACAGAATAGGCAACAAGCTAACGACCTTAGAGAAAAAAGATAAAGCACAAACCTCACAGAAAGAGAGAAGACAGAGACACCACAGTAAAATGGGAAAGAAATACAGAATCACTGCTTCACCGGACGCACATCTACAATAAATATACTACAAATATGGCCAGAAGAATAACCAACATTCCACAAAGAATACAATAAAAAGTGACAATAATAGAGTAAAACGCCTCTCTCTCTTCCTGAAGACACCATACGAAAGAAAACCAATTCTTACAATGATAGTGCCAAACCAAAACACAGATGCTGATCTGGGGAAATTCTTATTATGAACATAAATGGAACAAATACTATAGCATAATTAATTTTTGTATTGTACTATATAGAAGTAAAAGTCACATGTGCTTATAAGTTGACCCCTGAAAGTTAACTGTTATTCTACGCAACTTCTTTTTCCGTAACCCCCATGGAGATAGACACACAAGATGCAGATGCTCAATCTAAAATGCCTACCGTGAGAAAAAAAAATGGGAACAATAGTTTTAAGAAAAAATAAGTTGTATGAAACACAATGCTGGAACATGAAGCTAGTTCCCAAAATATCATACATATTTACAATGGCAAAAAATTCCTTGAAATTTGCTTTCTACTAAAATCCCTAGTCAGCCCGAAAATATATAAACAAATAACAAACATGATATGGTATGATATCATAACTATCGGAACAAGACTCATAACTTATCTCGTCTAAGTTTAATGTCAGTGGTAGTCAAAAGTGTGATACACAAGTTTGTCATTCCATAGTTTTAACAAAACGAAAATCAGATTATTAATGCCAAAATAAACATCACCACGCAAAGCACAAAATATCTATCATTCAGAAAGGGGAAAGAGTAATGCCAAACCCACTAGCAGCAGTTCCTCTAAATATCCCCTGTACTCCATATCTCTGACGTCCAATAAACATATTTCCTACACCTTCGACATCGGGTTCTGCAAAAACAAGCAACACGGTGACAGTGAACTCTCAAGACAGCGACAAATACATAAATGAGGAAACAAGCCACACAGAGCGTGAAGGCTTCAGAAGTAAAATATCCAGAAGCAGCGTGACCATTTTACCTCTCCTTCCTCAGACTTGCATCGTGCTTAACCCTTCTTAACCCGTCGTTTTGCTTTGTTACCATTTTACCTCTTCCGCCTCAGACTAACATCTTGCTTGACCATTCTTTATTTGCATCCCAACAGCCATATTTACTTCTAAACTCAACTACCACGGCGAGTTGGAGACATAAAACTGCAGGTTGATCGCATTATCAAACAGGGGAAAGCAACATAGTTTCCAAAAGCAATTGGAAATTTCACAAGAAATTAAATCACAAGCATGCAATCTTGATTTACCTGCACCGATCTGATAAACGAGACAGTCTCAGACCGTGGATCAGCCAGACAATGAGATCACAATGCATCAAGATGATAAATACTAATTAGGAAATAAAATAAGAACCCCAATTGACTAAGCGTCCAAATTTATCAAGAAGCCCTAACCCTAATCAAGGAAATAAGCGAAAAAGAACCCTGAATAGGAAATACCCCCGAGAAGATGAAGCCCTAACCCTAATCATGAAATAAGCCCTAATCGCATCAGCGAAAGAACAGAGAAAAAAGTTCGAAGCACCCTAATTGACTTATCAATCCGCAGAGAAAAAGCCCTAACCCTAAATTGGAATAGAAAAAGCCCTAATCGCAAGAACCCTAAATAATTAGGAAATAATAAGAGAAAAACTTACGCGAGGTTGGAGATGGGACAAAGCTTTAAGGTGATCCTCCATTGTAATGAAATTTTGTTGAGTGTAGTGTGCTCTGCTCTGTGTGTGTGTGATTCAGTGCGCAGAGTTTGGGTGAAGAAGAGAGAGAGAGAGAGAAATAATATAATTTCAAGTCTAAATCCAAATAATAAAGTCCAATTAGATTTAACGCTTTATTTATACGCCATTGGTTTAACGCGTTATTCTGCCGCCTTATTTTTTTAACGCGTTATTTATTATAGGTAAAAACGATATAGCCTCCGCTCTTTTTTGCTTCTTTAAAATTGTCAGCCGTTAGGCTTTAAAATTGAAACATCAAAAAATAAATTAAATAGTCTAGACAAATTATTGCCTAATCAATATCTTTCATAAATAAATGATGATTCAAACAGTTAGTGTGCATGAAATTGTTTCCCATTTTGTTGTTTAGGGATACCTGAAGAGGAGTAGTGTGTATGTCAAATTTATATATGTTAAATATTATGAATTTTGTCTGTTTCCTATACCTCCACCTCTTAAAACTTTGATTTACTGATTTCAGTTTCAATCCCAAAAAAAATAACGTCTGCCTAGTTCTCAAAAAAATAAATAAATTCATAGCCTTCTTTTTTCTGTTCAATTTTACTCATTGATTCTTTTTTAGTTAAATTTCATAAAATTAAGCCCACTTTACACCATATAGCATTACATCAAATAAAGAAGCAGACTTACAGTATGGGGAAGAAGTTTTAGCTCACAAAATCGACTCAGTTACAGAGATTAATATGCCTACCACTGCTACAAAGCCGACCTCTTAAGCTGTAATCTATAAGTAATTCCATTGACAATAAGAATAGAATTTTTGTGCCTTTCACTATGTGGAATGTGCAAATTTTCAATCAAAATCGAATCACAAATAGCATGTTGTCTTCAAGTACCTGAAAAACAAAAACACCGAAACTCAGTGCTGATGCCAAGTGCTCAAAAGCAAAATCCAACACAACTGTTGCTTAATTAGCACATCAAGCAACGTATATTTGGCAACACATATTAGTGGAAAAAGCATAAAAAGGATTGTAATACTAAAATAGCAAAACAGTTTATGCCAGTCCTGAAGATCTAGCTTTAAAAGCAGGCTCAACATCAGTACAACTACCGAGCCATTGGGGGCATAAAAGTTTTAAAGAAGCAGGACAATCTTAGTTACATGCCAAAGTAAGACTAGAATATAAGCATGTGACACCTGCTGCATAGGATAATGCATTAAAACATTAAGGTCTGACCTCTTCGTATTGATCGGCGTAAGCAATATGGTTCGCTTGGTGATACTCTTAGCTCTATCTAGGTTCAGAAGTACTAGGTCATCCGGAGTCATCGCTACCCATTGCTCACCAGATCCTAGAGAACTATCTGCAACAGCAAAGTTACAGATGCAAAAAAAACACACTGAATTATTATGAAGATCCACAGCTGATAAAAGGATAAAAGGTGTGGTGTCTCATTACGACACAAGGAAAATAATCAATGTTGTGATACAATAGTAATTCACGGACCTCTCACAAAAACAACCATGTGACTTGGCAGTTAACTTAGAAATATTCAAGAAGAGGTCTACAAACTAATATGGGAAGAGTAATAGGCTTCCTTATTGAGGAGAAACGACTATCTAGAAAAATGAGCCAAGTTATCTGAGAGTAAAATACTTATTAAATTTACTGATTTCAGAAAAAAGGAACTAAAAGATTAAATGAGCACAAGTCCGTTTCTTCTATAAAAGTGGTGATTCCTTTTAAAAAAATGCAGCTCATACGAATTGGGAGCGAATATTTGATCAACTTTACCACCGGACCAACTTGCGCATTAAGCTCTGAGTTTCCTAAATGACCAGCAAATGACCTACACCTAACACATTTATAGCTTCAGAAACTTTCTCTTGAGGATGATGAGATTCATCATGATGCTGAATCTGGTTTGGATGCATTTAGGCCGGATCCTCAGTTCTTGGAGAATGAAGAGAGATATCAAGGCTTAAAGAAACAAATACTTGGTGAAGAATCACACGAGGATGAAGTAGTAGGTTGTTCAGATGGAGATTCTGAATCAAATTTTGAAGACGAAGAAGAAGATCAGAGGATGAAAATAGAGGACAAAACAGAGACAAATCTGATTAATCTTCGAAGAACAATCTACCTCACAATTATGTCTAGTGTTGGTTTGAAGAGGCTGGACACAAACTAATGAAAATCAAATTAGAGCTTGGGCAGGAGATGGAACTGTGCGTGATGTTGCTCCAGTGTTGCAGTCAGGAGAGGACTTATGCTGAGCGCCCAAAGAATCTCGTCTCACAGAAAGACAAAACATCACCAGTGGTGCTCTTAATTTCAGACATAAAAGCATTGGAATCCATTGTTTTAACCACAGGTGAACATGCAATATAAACAACCACCTAGTTTACCCAAATAAAGATAGATTTTAGAAACTTTAAAACAAAAACAAATGGAGTGATAAATAGAGAGAGACACTGATACCTCACAGTTGGTCTGCTCATGCTGAGAAGCTTCGTAAATGACCTTGGAGCATATTTGTCAACCTAAAGTTGTTCACTAGTCACGGTTGCTCTTAGAGCTGCGACCTCGGTTGGACTTTTGGCACTTGTTTGCAGACCCTTCAACAAATATAGAATAACTTGAGGAGCAGCACTTCATACAAATCACTGGCTGTGAATATTCTCAGAACAAGTGAAATTGGTTTTGGTTCTTGATATTAAGGGGCAAGGTTATAGAGTGCACGCTTAGGATATTCTGGAATTCAAAATGATGCACAGCTAAAACTACCTGTTGCGGCTCACGGTCTCTCTAATTCATTATGACCCTCACGTTGCTCCAATTCCATTTCTTGCCTATTGAGCTCGTCCCTCTGCAATTATCTCCAAGAGTCCACAAAGCATGTAAGCAAATTCATGTTTATGCATGCGAACCAAATGGAGATAAAGAAAACGAAAAAAAGGGTGCTGGTAGTGACAGCAGAAGAATGATGGCTGTAGTAGCTAAACTTACTGCTGAACTTCGGTATGTGGATGCTGGCTTCCAACATATCGATTGTTCTGGAAAGCCTTGGAAGGCACTGCTGAACCTCGGTATGTGGATGCTGGCTTCCAACATATCATGCTTGGGGAGGGATTCAGTAGCTCTTACTACTCGAAGGTATTTCTGAATAACTGTCAACAAAAGAAAATATATGTATTAGAACAAATACAAAGATATTACTCGAAGAAGTATGATGTATATACCACTAAATTTCAGCAACAATTTCCAATAAATGAAATTTAATGTGAAAACTTATATCCACACAAGTACCCATTGTGAAGATAATATTTCAGCATTCATGTCTGAGACTAGTTACTTAGCATTATGTTTCTACAACTATTTCAGAGAAACCAATAACAGAGGGTCAATAAGCTTAAAACTGCTTCAATGAAAATATATATAGCACTTGCAACGAGATATTACAACAGCAGCAAAGGATATATATTCATCAAATAGAGATTAGACGGCGAAAATACGCTAACTCAATGACAAATCATGTAAATGTAAACCCGCATTAATTAAAATTGCCTTAAATTTTTTTTCAACCAAAGACATTGTTTCTACTTTACATGTTATGCAGTACCGATGGCATTATACTTATGCTTACGTACATTAAGGCACAATAACGAATTTTACATGATAGAGCAATAAAGATGTTTAAGAATGGAAAAACTGGTACTTCAACACAAATCGGACAAGGAACTTTCACAACAGGTAATATAATTGGGTCAATATTGGATAGTATTCCAAGGGTTGAGATAACGTATATGATTATTGAAAAAGAAAAATCAGCAGGCTTTTCAAAAAAATATTCTGCACTACTACGAAGTCCTCTCACAATGTTCATCACCTTTACAAGTGGATTCCTGGTTCGTTTTCGTAGCTGATGCCAATCTCCAGTTTCTCTCTTAATTGTTTTAATTCAGTCAAAAATTCACAAATTTCCAATTATAACAGATAACGGAGGAGCGCACTCATGTTTATTTAGATTTCTCGGCTAAATACTTATAGATGTAATGGGAAAAAAACTGAAAGAGAGGCAAATCAGAAAGTAATAAATAAATGTGAAGGGAGTTTTAAAAAACAAGAGCAATGGTATGGATGCATGAGACCATGACAGGGTGCCAAGTTCCTAGGGATAAGCAATTAACTAGCTCAACTAGTTATTAAAGGACAAAAACAAAGTTTCAATCAGCCCATGGCTTTTCTTCAACCATGACACTGGGCTCCTTTTGAGGATCATATGATAATCTAACAGCAAATAACAGAGTTAGGGCATACATATCTCTAATATTTTCTCATGTTTAATTTACCTATCTGATACCACTCCACAAAATGTCCACCTAACTTTGAATTAGCGAGATCATGTTCAACAAAAAAAATAACTAATGCAGTTGCAAAGGATGAGAGACTTTTGAAGAACATAACATGAATCACTCTGTACCAATAAACAAAGAGACAGTGAAGATTTTCCTATTCACCCCGGTAGTCATCATGGTAAAGGTTATTCAAATAACACAAAAAGTGAACCTGCAGAGGAAAATTGACAAGGACATTGCAAATATCCAACTAGTTAATCATCAATAAGATGAGGGGAAAAAAAGTTTAAAGTTCAAATAACTCCCGCAATAAGCAACTTACTGGATGCGAGTCATGAAATGTTGGTTTCAAGATCAGGATAGTGATGCGAGTTGTACCTTAGGACAATAAAATTGATTATCGGTCCTAACAGTGATAATAAAGATTAAATATTGTTACTGGGAAGTAAAGACATTAAGACAAGCTTATTATTCTGATTTGCAATTTGCACAAAAAAAAATTGTCTTTGATATTTGTACTAAGTATAGTTTAAGGGACTTTATTACATTTACATGACAAAAACCTATTCACCAAATTTCTCCTGCATCGCTTGGGAACTATTATGGGAAATACTTCTTAGAGAATCTTCCCCTCTCCCTTTAAGTTAAGACCTCTTAAGGAAATCATTATACTACCTAAGGAATCAGAATATGTCATGTTACACGAGCATACGAAGTCCCCACTTTTGTTTGAGAAAGTTAATAAAAGCAATCTAATACCATCAAGTTATAATACCTCGTGTATCTCAGCAAGCAAGAGAAGTACGGTTGCGTTTTTAACTTGCATGGTGAACCTATAACACGTGCAGAAGAGAGAATGTGCAATACCTGAAACCTGCAAGAACCAAAGAGAATCAAGTGAATTGGTAAATACAGATTAATACCCAAAAGTGCCTGATTACTGTTATGTGAAAAAGCAAACTCTAACAGCAGAACTGGACACAAGAATAACAAGTGATGGCCTTTTTTGAGTTATTTGACTGCCAATCTTCTCCATGGACTGTGTAGTAGGAGTGGATCAAAACCAGCTAAATCCCCAACGAAGAACCATTTGGATTCTTTTCGACCATTATGAAGAATTGTTGGACACCTATTATCATGGTAAAGAAATGATGTGAAGGTCAAAACATAGGATCTGGACAAACTTTTTTTCTTTTATGCTTTTTGCCTGCCAAGAATAAACCATATGCACTAATCCACCCAAATCAACCCCCTGCAATTGAGTTTGGCTGCACCCATTTTACTACTGGATATGAGCCCAGTTAGAACAACAAAATAATTTGTTCTAAAAGGTACATGCACATCTACCACCGTTGAAGTCCTACCTAGATCTCTCTCCCAAAACCCCTCCCTCTAGCAGCCTCAAGGTGCAAACCACTTCCAACACCACACATAACCATACCCAAATCCTAAAGATCGCTACCCACTCTCAAAACTGGTACATCATTCAACGGAATGTCACGGTATCAAAACAAAAGGCATAGACTGAAAGCCCTGTAGCACTGGAAACTTTCCTATATTTGATGTACTTTACGAAAAATATTTTATGAAAATGCTTTACCTGGCTATACTGCAAGCCGTGTTCAGGCATGACGGAGGGTCACTTCTGTCTTCAGCTCCAAGTCGAGACCAGTTAAAGAAGAGGCCAAAACCCCAAGATCATCGCACAATTGTTGAGCTATTTTTAATGTCCTCTGTAGGAGAAGTTGAGGAAACAAATAACCAACGAGCAATCCACACATACCCACTAGAAATAAATATTGAGAATGCTATAATATACCATGCAATGCACACTCATGCAGCAGTTGTAGCTTCACTAGCAGATTCCTCGATTCGAAACACACAAAAACTTCTTCTCTACTATTTTAAGAGCAGAAAAGGCCTGCACAAGTATAGGGAGGGGATTTCAGTGCATGAGAGATTGTTACCAATAAAGCCGACAGAAACTGGGGGGCAGAAATTGATCCAGGAACAAGAAACTCAGAGTTTTATAAAATAAAGGGAGGAAAACCTAGAAGATTCTAGGAATAGAAAGATAAGACTGCATTAAAAAATAAATAAAAATTATAAGCCCGAATAACTCCTCTTTTCCAATTCAAGAGAAAAGATAGTGTGATGCATTCAATTACTTAACATCCCAAAAAACACGAATTGGCACTGGGTATAGAATAGTTTTAGCCATTCTAAAGAGTTTTAGAAAACAAAACAGCACACTACAATTCTTTTGTTTTGTAGTCCTTAAACTATACTTTTATCAGCAAGAAATTTGGTCTAGATAGAGTGGCATGCTCCGACCTGAAATGTTACAGACAATCAAAAATTGGTCGAATAATTAGAGAGACGACCACTAAGATTTGCACTCAAACCTTTAGGGTTGTCATTTGTAATATGCGAACTTTAGGGATATTTTAGTAAGTTCAGGGGGTCACTCAATAAATACTCAAACACCAATTCTATTTAACTAAAGATCGTGGACTGCAGCAGACCTGCTCATCCCATATTAGCCCACTAACCAATAAAAAAATGAAAGATTAACCTGAAGAGATATCTCATATTCCTTGAGCTGTAAAATAAAGCCCGAATTAGGACGGGCAACTGGTCGACCTCGCCTCACATGTTCCAGAGCTTCAGATAAGCTCATGCCCTTTTTAAACATCAGAGAAGCAACAACAGCAGTCACACTGCATAGTAAGAGGAAAGCAAATCAGCTACAAACAATAGCCAAAAAGAAAATGAAAGGACATACTGACCAAAAATACACCCCGACAAAGAAAGTTTTAAAGGAACAATACGTAGAATGAATGTGCCAGGTTGAGAGGCTGTTCTTCCAGATACCATGACAAGTGACAGACCTCTACATTGGACGACAAGAACAATAAGTAGGAGCTATATGTTTTACATAAAGTATTCTCACCACTCAAATATTCAAGTATGCCTTGTATTGGAACTTAAGCAGCTTCTAATGAATCAAGTCAGTTATTAAGATTAAAAAAAAAAAAACCTACCTCGTAATGCTATCTTGAAATAGTAGGATTAATCACAGAAGCACTTTAGTCAGTCAGCAGAAACAAAAATATATACGGGATCCTGATTAAAAGTACATGAATGCCAAGAAATAAGACTAGGAATACTGGCAAGGCATTTTAGATATGTAATGTCCAGTAACTTCATATCATTATAGATTCTCCTAGAAAAATGTCAATGAGTTGCTTTATTACTTTGAGGTAGAAGCTGATGATATTATGCCTTGGCGGAACATATTTCGCTATGTTTAGGTGTTGATACAAACTTTAGGGGCAGGGTCATTTTCCGAAAAAATGATTAAGATGCTCTATACTTTCTAGTTTCTTCCAATTTAACAGTCAAGAGTTTTAACGCATCTGAGTCAATGAACCTAGTACTCAAGAAAAATTTATCCTAAAATTAAAATTAACATGGAGTGTAGATGTACTCATACCATATCAGTCCAGTGACCAATAAAGAAAAAGAAAGAATTACCCCAAAGAGATCTCTCATACACATTGAGCTGTAACATAAACCCTGAGTATGAAACGCCGATCGACTTCATCTCAACTCACTCAGTTTTTTAAACATCACATAAGCAACAACGATAGTCGCACTGCATAGTAAAGGAAATTGAAGATCAGCTACAAACAATAACAACAAAAAATGAAAGGAACTACTGACCCCGACAAAGAAATTTTTACAGGAATAATTCGAGGAATGAATGTGCAAGGTTGAGAAGCTGTTCTTCCGATATCATGACAAGTGACAGACCTCTTAGTTGGACAACAGGAACAATAAGTAGGAGCTATATTTTTTCCATAAAGTACTCTCACCACTCAAATATTAGGATAACTAGGAAAAGCTTTGTTGGGTGAAAAAACACCTTCTGGATCGTCCTGCAAAGCAGTGAACCAAGACACCACCTCCATTTTTTTCTGGAATCTTGTATAAACGTGAAGGTCCTGAGATATGGTTACATCTGCCCTATCAGGTACTGTTTCAACTCAGAGAACATGACAAATTAAATATCACTTTTTTACTAGCAACTTTTACATGAACATTTGGAGAATCGGACTTAATATGGAGATAAACGTTAACCCATCCACAAGAAAATCAAAAACCTCAGAAAAAGACACAATGATCACATAGTATGACGTGAATGTGGTACTTGCGGAAATTGCGTGATTACATTAAAACTCATGATCGTCACACAAGAATAAAAATCAAGCGAATGCATAAAACTGAGTTGCAAAACAAAGAATAAAAGTGAAAGAATTTAATTGAAATGTTATCAAAAATAAAAGTGAACAAGAATCAAGAATCAAGAATCAATTCATATCAAGAAACTGTCTTACCATTTCTCAAGAAACATCATCAGTACGGAGTAGATCTTTTATTCATCAGCACCTTTCAATATACAAATCCCCAACCCGAAACCCTAATTTTTTGCCAATTCCCCAAAAAACTAGAAATTACCGAACCCTAATCGTTTAATTATCTACAAATCCCCAAAACCCAGAACCCTAATTTTGGTTTTATTCAGAAATCCCCAAAAAACCCTAAATTACCAACAACCCTAATTTCAAAACAATCTTCGACTTGTTTTTCTTTTTTTTTACTGAATAAATAAAATAGAAAGAGGAGCGAATAAGTGAAATAAAAAAAGAAAAAGAACAAGTAAAAGTAAAGAGAGAGAGAGAGAGAAATAATTCGTACTGATTTTAATATCTGAAGTTGCTGCTTATTTATAATAAAACGCGGCCCGTGGGCTGGTCTGGGCCAAACTCGGCCCGGCCCGGCCCACCTAATATAATATCTTTTGTTTTGTCCATCAATTATTAAAAGCCTGTCCATTTTGTAAAGGTTTTCATTCCTACACAATGCATATTATAAGAATTAACTTAAAAGCTTGGCGTCTAAATTGTTGTAAGAATATAAATTTAGAGATAAAAATTGGTAAAGAAAGCCAAAATACACACCCATATATATAATAATAATAATAATAATAATGGTTTTTTTGCTTTGTCTCATTAATTTAATTGCACCGTTGTATTTATTTTATATCTAACCAATCTCTTGCAGTGCACCTGTTGAAACAAATGCCACACCAAACTTATAAACGGGGTTAAAGAATGCGAAAAATTAATTGTTCAAGTTTGACCAATTGTTTGCCAAATATTTATATTAGGAAAAAAAAAAAAAAACAAAGCGACAAGTACCTTCAGCCTTATAACCATTTTCCATGATCAATTAGTTTATATATTTTTTTAGCGATCGGGGAACACTATCTAATGAGAGAATCAGTTTAATATTCCATTCCCTTCAAAATTTGATATCAGTATGTACAGTGAGTCATCCATCCTCTGATGAAGAAGAGACAAACTACAAAAAATTGCTGCACTCTAAACTTCATGATCTTCCCGTTCCAGCCGAGGTTCCCGCATATGCAGTTGGAGGAGATGCGCGAAACCAATGAGTTAACACTGAGATCCAACATAATTCATATGAGGGCACGTCGCTTAAATAGTTAAGAACGAGACATTGAAAGAAAAAATATTAACGCGATATATGATAAAAAGCTGCAAAACTTGGATATATTCCAAAAGTACACTACAAGTCTTTTGTTTTTTAATCCAGTAACAATTTTGGTCTAGACAGAGGCATGCTCCGACCTCAAAAAAGGTTAAAGACAATCAAAAATTGGCATGAAAAATTAGAGAGAGACGCCCCTTAAGATTTGCACTCTAACCTTCAGGGATGTCATTGCAATATGCAAACTTTAGGGGTGTTTTAGAAAGTTTAGGGTGGCACTCAATAAATACTCAAACATCACAGATAGTTTTTGTAATTTAAATAAAGATCATCATCACATATTAGTCCAGTGACCAATAAAGAAAAAAGAAAAAGACTTACCCTGAAGAGATATCCCAAATTTCTTTTGGAGATGTAAAAGAGAGCCTGCGTCAGGACGTACAACTGGTCGACTTTGCCGCACATGTTTCACAGCTTCAGATAAGCTCATGCCATTTCACGTGCTCTTCCAGATATTCTGACAAGCAACTTTCTCCGTGTTCTCTAAACATAACCTATTTGTGGCAATTATCGACCAAGTTATGCAGATAGTTGTTATTAGTGAATGGCAGAAACTCAACCAAGAGCCCTTAAGTTTGAGGGCTAAAGGGGCAAACCTGAAGCACCACAGGAAGAGTGAGTTAAGAACAAGCGACAGACCTCTTAGCTAGAGTGCAGGAATGATAAATAGAAGATAATCGTCACTAATAAGGTATTGTTTCCGTACAGTCCCTCCTATCTCATAATAATATTCAATACTGTCCTCGGTTGGTACTTAGACAAAAACAAACCTGGCTCGTTAAGCTATTTTTTGGAATAGCAGGAATAGTGGAATAAGATTCGAGAAGCATTTTTGGTAGTCGGCAAAAACAAAAGTATACGGGATCCAGAGAAAGGAACATGATGAGCTTCAGGAAATAAGGCTAGAATACTGGCAATGCATTTTAGAATGTTGATGTCAAGTAACTTATATATCAGATGAATTTTACAAGAAAATTGTCAGCGGACTGCAAAATTAATTTTTGGTAAAATTGATTCTGCCATGTTATGTTTAGGTGTTGAAACGAACTACAAAGGCAGGGTATATTCAGACACTTTATACTTTCTAACTTCTGCCCATTTAATAGTTAAGAGTATGTGGCCTCTGCGTCAATGCAACTAATTCTTAACATAAATAAATTCTAAGGGATACTCATTAAGTTTAACATAAGATTACCAGACAAGGTGCAGAATTAGATACTCCATACTAATACTGACTTCCCATATCAGTTCAGAGATATGACAGAATCTCCGTGGTTTTCTCAGAAAGAGATATCCATATTAAAGCTACATTTGTTGACTGAAAAAATATCAAAAGCCCTTCTACTTGGAACTTTTTGCATTAACTAATGGAAAGCTGAGCTTAATATGGCAATGAACGACAACCATTCGCAAAGAAAATCAAAAGCCTCTGAGAAAAAAAATGACCACAAAATATCACATGAATTGTAACGAACATTGCGCTGGAGTTACCGTTGCAGAAATTCTTCCAGTTCATGATTACATAAGAATTCATGATCGTGGCAACGAAATTAAAAATCAAGTCATAGGAAAAAAGATCAAGTTCAGATGTCCTACCTTGAATAGCTTCGTATTTAAAATCACTAGGACGGGCAGGAGACAGAGAAGGCAACCGTCAATATGTGTGTGATGTTCAAGCTTTTCAGAGCACTCCTATTATTTGCAGCTCCTACTGAACACCTAAGTAAAGACCCTGAGAAAGAACAAGAAAAATCACATTAGTTAGTAAAAATACATTGGCACAAGAGCAGAGTTGAATACTTTTATAATATTTCAAAAAATAAGCTATATAACGTGCGCCGTTTTACCTTCTATAAATTTTAACTATTTAACATTTTTCAAACTGTAGCTTCTTCATGTCGGCCTCAAGTAAAACTTAGCCAAAACATGTATAAATACCAAGTGGCCCCCTCACATATAATTAGTATAATAAACAAATAAAATTTACTAATTAACTGCGACATTAACATTGATGTGTGTGTGTATAATATTAGTAACAACATTTTAGATGCCCAATTATAAAAACAAAATAAAAAATAATAATAATAAAGAATTCTGAGAAACTTTTGTTAACTTTTTTATATATTATCAAACTATTATCTTTTAAAATTAAAAAAGAATTATTTGTTACTTTTAGGAAGAGAAAAAGGAAGTACGATGGAATTGTCAAAAGTAAACAAAACGACATTTCCTTTTGTGGCTGAGGATATATCATATTAAAGGCTTTAACTTAAGACAACCCTTCCTCCAAATCCCCAATTGTTACTAGTCCAAATTTCAGTAATTTAAAAACCAGCCTCTTGAATATGTCTTTTGCAGTTTAAAGAAAAGAAACAAGACGAAAATACAACTTGATTCAAATTTATGCACTATAATTTATTGGATAGATTCACAAAAGGACTAGGGAGAAACTAATTGCAAGGCATTTGAAGAATTAGTAGCACATAAACTATAGGAGTCAATAATCTCCAAAAGATTAATATTTTTCTACCTGATCAAGTATGGTCCCAATATCTCTACCCTTTTCTACTGTATCACGCCTTATTCTCCTTGCCAGGCGTACGTCAGCATCTGTAGTGAAAATTGATATCATAAAAATCAAAAGAACAAATAAAGTAGGAGAACAAACCAAATTATCAATGTTATATATGCTAAACAAGCAATAAGGAACATATAACAGAGAAAAATAAAAAAACCAGCAAATTATGATGAATATAAGTATCTTACTTATTCAACTGAAACCAAATTATCAATGTATACTCAATGAGTTCAGCAAAATTTTGATGAACAGAAGTACCTATCATATAATTCCACGGCACTTAAGATGCATGAATAGAAGTATCATACTTATTCAACTCACAAGACATTCATATTCCTTAGATCCCAAAGAAACAATTCTCCTGGATTCAGTGATAATTAGGTTGTCATGTGCTCTGTTTGGCTATTCAAACCAGTCATAAGCGAGATTGTGGTACAACTTCATATCTAAATTAGAATTGCTTCTTATCCAACATAGAATATCTAAATTTATGCTGAGATGAAAAATAGGAAAATGAAAATAAAGGAAATCGGAGGAAGAAAAGAACCTGTATCCATAAATATCTTCATATTCATCAGATCTCGGAGACGCGGCTCGTGAAATATGAGTATGCCTTCTAAAAGAATCACGTCGGAGGGATTAACCTGCCAAATGTAAACAATGGGAATAAGCTTCACAATCGGAAGGAACAATGGAGAAACAGTGGCTACTAGGAAAAAAAAATACTCGAAAGAGTGGGGAAGGCATCACTTTTATACGTCTTGAAATCATATTTTGGAATATCTACTGCCTGTCCGTGTCTTAACACCCAGTAGTTGCTCTGTATCGAATGCATCTGAGTCCATAAGAAACAACAATAAATAAATAAATCCAATATCACCTCCAAAAAACGCAACAGATGATCCAGTAGAGCCACATTTCTACCTGATTATCAAGAGGAGGGATGTCTATCTGATACCCCAAAATATATTACCAATTAGGAATGATAGCAGAACAGTTTTATGGTTAGATATATAATTTTATTTCTATGGAATGTGTGACCTATGCATCACATAAGAGCCTGTGTGAGTATGGACTGTATATGCATAACAAAAATGTAACAGGAAGAAAGATAGAAATCCAGAGTACCAGCCAGATGTTGCAGCAACCATGATATATTTTACAAAGATTGAGATTTTAAAAATCAAAACAAACTTTCACCAGCACATGGTATCCTTTACTTAATTTAGCGCAAGAAACAGTACCAAAACAAAATGCATATGTAGAATTCATCTTTAACCATGCAAAACTTGTCTTAGATAAACATGTAAATTAATTTCGATTGATAATGCGGAGGAAAGACGGATTCTCAAAGTACAACAAAACTGACCAGGATAAACTGTGAACTTTATATTCGTGAACTTTTGTTAGTTCCTCCGGAGTCAAATTGTGATAAAAAGAATCCTGCCATATTTCCATGGATAAGTATTAAGAGCTAAACAGAAAATTGACTAATACAGAAGCACCTAAAGGAAGAGAGGTCAACTCAAATGAACTCTTAACTTCTAGTTCTTTCTCAAAAGCATCATAGACACATACCATAGATACAAGTGGCAAATCAGAGCACAACCAATAATAAAATATATATATATATATATATATATATATATATATATATATATATATATATATATATCACCATAACTCAAAATGAGTGTACATCAAACTCCAGTTTTTTCAACAAAATTCAAATAATTCAACGGCTTCAAGGATAAATCGACACATGAATAATTTGGTTTTGACTAACAGAAGGCGGGGGAGTAACACAATTGAGACCATAAATTGGACTACCTTTCTACATCTGCTCTATTCATCGTATAATATCATATTTAATCATGGCTAGCACATGAATTAGCACTTTAAAACTTACCAATGTAAACAGAAAATCAGCAACATGGTACCCAAGTTCAAGCAGGCTAGCAGCCATGAAGGAAAAAAAAAAAGTAACTAAAGATATATATAAACAATTGACAATATGAATGAGGTGCAGAATTTATAACTTGAAGCTGAAGAAATGATGATATCAGAAGAGAGATAATATTTCAACTCCCAAAATAATGCATTCGTCTCTCTTACGTCATCATTTACAATTGAAATACAAAAGAAACACACTGCAAAGGATTGAAAGAGTTACATGTTCCATATTTTCTGTACTTGCATCATCAACTGCAAGGATTGACAGACACTAGAGACCAGAAATCCCTTATGTACTCGAAAGAAGAAGAAAGGTCTCTGTGCGGGAGGAGGGGTTAAGGTGCTGCGCCTGGGAACAAGGACGAGAACGCATTTTGGCCACACGAGATTGCAGGTTCCTGCTAAAATCAAATTCAAAATTAACCAAAAATTATAAAATCAGTGAGCGAATTCGTCATAAAATTCAAATTTTACCGAAGAAACAGCCCATCGCTGCCGCCACAGCGCTCTGCACAAACCCTAACACCGTGAATCCTTCACATTCCTTCTTCGACGAAAACCAAAACTTCATCATTTGCTCATATGATTTACATACATGCTAGTGTACGCTATTCTGAAAGTATGAGAGAGTGAGAGGTGTGTCGTCACTGTTTCTATGACTGCATTCCAGAGAACCACTTAACGTTGTCAACAGTGCAGGTCTATAGCAGGTTGAACTATTTGGGTATAAAAGGAAAAAATGAATATGAGTCACACTAAGATCGGAATGTTCCGACAATATATCATCAAGAAGTCCTGGTAATTGCATGAACAGTCAATATCGGAAATCATGGATTTAATGTTAAGAAATAGAGGGCATTTTGGTATTATATCACCGTGAAATACCTAACAAGAGGACTACTAACATTTTATTAGAGTTAACCTTTTAGGGTATAGAAAAGGCACAAACAAAAACAGCAAAATGCATCATTCATTCCTCATCCTCATCCATAAACTTGAAATAAAATCTGACTTATAGAAAGATAAATATGAATAAAAGATATGGACCTGTTCTGAAACTCGAGCATCTTCAGTTAATCCCTGAAAACAATAACATAGACATTATTCGCGCTATGCCAATAACAAGATTGACACGCAAAACATTCTTCAGAAGAAACAAGAGAAGAAAAACATAGAAACCAAGGCACATAACCTCAACAGTCAACCACAACCCCAACAACAATCACATAAACAAGAGCAATGGTAGGATGGATGCATGAGACCATGACAGGGTGCCAAGTTCTTATTGATAGCCAAGTAACTATCTCAATTATTTATTAAAGTAATGGTTGGACAGGACGCAAAAACAAAGTTTCAATGTTTTTCTTTAACCACAACACTGAGCTCCTTTTGAGAATCATATGGTAATCTCACCGCAAATAACAGAGTCAGGCATCCACAGATTTATAAGTGTCTCTAATTTTTTTTCCCATGTTTACTTTACCTATCTGGTTCCACTCCTCAACAAAATGTACCACCTAACTGTGAATTAGCAAGATCAAGTTCAACAAATTTGAATAACTAATGCAGTAGCAAAGGAAGAGAGACTTTCTAAGAACATAACATGAGTCACTCAGTACCTATAATCAAAGTAACGGTGAAGGTTTTCCAATGCACCCGGGTAGTCATCATGGTAAAGGTTATTCAAATAACTCAAAAAGTGAACCTGTAGAGGAAAATTACAAGAACATTGCCAATATCCAACAAATTAATCATCAATAAGATGAGGGGAAAAAAGTTGGATGCAATTCTGGTGCAAATTTCTGAAGCAACTAACTCGATGCCAAAATAAAGCATTTAGAGGGAAGGCGGAACAATTTCTGCCACAGAAGGAGTATTTTGAAGTCGGCAACTAGAAAATGAGACTATCAAACACAATAAAGTGATACATGGCTTTTTTAAATACAGGTAAGGAACAAAATTACTCACTTTTCAATGGCATTTGCCTGCTCTACTAGGTATCCTTGTACCTGCCAGTTCGATTGCAGGAAAATACTGCTAAAGGAGCACATACCTCCCGACATATCACTCGAAGACAATGATAAATAGCGAACTTCTGCAGGTGCCACAGTATCCTCCAGCCTGGGCCTCAAAGAGATATCAGTATCTGAGTCCATTATATCCTGCAACTACAACATGATACTATTAGGAGAAGTTCATGAACATGTTAACAATAGTCCCAGTGAATCTTAAAATTCCAGCGAATCTTATCTTATCACAACAGAAAACATAAATTAGTTCTTCTACAAGTCACGCACCACATATAGGATTTTATCCAATCAAACCCATTGCAAACCAACACTAATTTGGAACTGAAATGACTAGTACGCTAATTATGACATGTTCTTCATTTATTTCTCATGATATGCACGACAAATTATGAGATGTTCCTCTAATGCGGTATTTATTCACTCTAAATTAGACAATCCAAATCATTGTTCATAATAGCTTCTCACCTCGGCCTTTTCATGAAAATATGAAACATGAATTAGATGACAGTTGCTCAATACAGAAACTTAGAGCATACACAATTCTGTGGAGCCGTCCAAATTATATTGCAACACAGGCGAAGTTACACGAACAACCTAACAGGACAACCACAAGTAAAGCAAAACAATTAACTACTTTAAATGCACGGAGGATCAACGAGGTATTAAGTTTCAGCTCCTTGGGAACAAACACAGAATAGGCAACAAGCTAACGACCTTAGAGAAAAAAGATAATTTACAGAAAGAGAGAAGACAGAGACACCACAGTAAAATGGGAAAGAAATACAGAATCACTGCTTCACCGGACGCCATCTACAATAAATATGCTACAAATATGGCCAGAAGAATAACCAACATTCCACAAAGAATACCATAAAAAGTGACAATAATAGAGTAAAACGCCTCTCTCTCTTCCTGAAGACACCATACAAAAGAAAACCAATTCTTACAATGATAGTGCCAAACCAAAACACAGATGCTGATCTGGGGAAATTCTTATTATGAACATAAATGGAACAAATACTATAGCATAATTTATTTTTGTATTGTACTATATAGAAGTAAAAGTCACATGTGCTTATAAGTTGACCCCTGAAAGTTAACTGTTATTCTACGCAACTTCTTTTTCTGTAACCCCCATGGAGATAGACACACAAGATGCAGATGCTCAGTCTAAAATGCCTACCGTGAGAAAAAAAAATGGGAACAGTAGTTTTAAGAAAAAATAAGTTGTATGAAACACAATGCTGGAACATGAAGCTAGTTCCCAAAATATTAAACATATTTACAATGGCAAGAAATTCCTCGAAACGCTTTCTACTAAAATCCCTAGTCAGCCCGAAAATATATAAACAAATAACAAACATGATATGGTATGATATCATAACTATCGGAATACACAGTTTGTCATTCCATAGTTTTAACAAAGAGAAAATCAGATTATTAATGCCAAAATAAACATCACCAAGCAAAGCACAAAATATCTATCATTCAGAAAGGGGAAAGAGTAATGCCAAACCCACTAGCAGCAGTTCCTCTAAATATCCCCTATACTCCATATCTCTGACGTCCAATAAACATATTTGCTACACCTTCGACATCGGGTTCTGCAAAAACAAGCAACACGGTGACAGTGAACTCTCAAGACAGCGACAAATACATAAATGAGGAAACAAGCCACACACGGCGTGAAGGCTTCAGAAGTAACATATCCAGAAGTAGCGTGACCATTTTACCTCTCCTTCCTCAGACTAGCATCGTGCTTGACGAGGAAATCATCCTATAGACATATTTTTTTATCAAGTCTTGACGAAATTGTCTTTCAATAATTGGTATATTTTCCGCTCTTCTCCGTTATCACGACCCACACAGATTTAGCAACCACGGTTAGCGACTCCCTGAAAATTGTTACAAAAGATATAAATAGGAAAGCATGGAATGGGAGGCCTAAGTAATTATTAGCTAATATGTATAGTGTAGGTAAAAAGAATCTATTAGCTTACCCATGAAAATAGGTCGATACTGGCAGTTTCGTGCTTTCCTGTCAATCTCCGCTCGTTTGCATCTCATAAGCACTGATAACGTCGAAACTCCCTCTTCCTCTCATATTTTTGGTACTGAAAAACCAAATAAACACGCATAAGTACATTTCAGTCGCATACTTCTTTTGTCTTCCTAATCCATGAACAAATTTTCACCTGTAGTTGGCGTGGCAACTTGCACCATTCCAGTCGTCCTGCATTTTCATATCTTTAATGTTTCAGCTATTAAAAACATCGTATATCTGAATTATTAAGTTACCTCAATTGATTTTGGATCAAGCCACAGAACACCTCCAATATAGAGAATAAGCAAGAGATTAGACGTCACTTTCTGAAGCATAATACAAAACATTTTACCTTCAAGAAAAGAATGAATTTGATGCTATATATATCCTTTCACGCATGATGATATCATAAAAACTATTTGGTAAACTGTCTGAAAAATCTACTTCCTGTAGGACATAACAGAAATGGCGTTCAGATGCGCCTGAAAAGGCAAGCACCTCAAACCACCCATGCCAAATGAGATGCAGCTACCAGAAGACAAGATCAAAGCAGAGTTTTTCATGTGTCACCCTAGGTTGCTGGATAAAAAAGTTTACATCTCGCTTGGACAACGGGGCACCAGAATCATTTAAGCAAGTTCAAATTTAGCAAGGACTGAACAAATCTTAAACAAATCAGATAAGGAACATAAACTGCAACAACACATAAAAATTAAAATTTGATACAGGAACAAAGAACCCACTTGAGAAAGAACAACCAGAATAAAGTCACCCAAAAAGTCCGAAAATAACTTAAGTTAAATTGGAGAAATAACGTAAGCATGTTCCAGTTATTGGCCTCCAAACTCTGCAGTCCAAAAGGCAAGACAAAATTAATCCCAATCAAACTACAAACGAAGAGAATAAATTCAGTCTTAGAGAATTAACAGTCACTAGATTTGATGAAGAATTAAATTCAATGTACTTCTCCTTACAATATGGTTCATCTCCAGATTCGTAAATGATCAACAGAAGTTTTAATTCCAAATGCACTGCAAATCCGCAGTTAGTGGACAGAAGCAAAACTTAGGAAAAGGTGCGGGTAATTAACAACACTATTACTTCACATATCTCAGAAACAATGTAAGTTGGTGGAAACATAGCGGAGAAAACAACAAAACACTCAACTGCTATTCTCTGAAATCACTACGCCAACTTATATGTTGTATATCTGAATGCTACTGATTACAACTAAAACATTCAAAAAAGACTCGGACAATATCATAAAAATCAGAAAATCCATGGAGGAAAAGGAACTCAACTGAGACTAGTAAAAATTAAAAAGAACCTATTTACCAACATCTCAACCCTCCTCCTTTTTCCGGGCTTGGGACCGGCTGTGTTTAAACTATGTTGGAACACGGGCAGAGTTACACGAACAACCTAATGGGACCACAATTAGTACAAACAATTAAACCTGTAGAGGAACAGCACTTCTATGCAGTAGTTTCAAAATGAACAAATAAAAGAAATTGACATTGAATTTTAAGATCTTTGGATTCAGACTGACAACGTTTTTGACCATTCTCCCCCCACCCCACCCCCTCCTCTTTTTGCATCCAACAGATGAAAAATCAACCACAGGAGCACACTGCAGATTGAAAAGCAACAGAGTTTCTTCTAAAGAACAAAATAGAAACTAAACACAAATTGAAAATTCAACCACAAAAAAATCTACCACCACACTCACCAATAACACCGATCTAGACATCCCTCTATGGAATATATTACTTCCTTTTGCCAACATACATAAAGAAGACCAGACAAAATCAGAACAAACACGCGTCGAATATTAAAAACAATCAAAATGGGAACTAGAGTTTTGGATGCGACCGCTAAATAAAGCGTCGAATTAGGGTTTGGTTCATTGATTTGGTTCGAAGAATTAAAGAGCGGTTTAATCCTGAAGAACATGACATGCGCCCAAATAATCCGTTACCTCACACTGTTGAATGGCTAGCACTTTAAATCACTCGAGAGACTCAGACGTCAAGAACCTGAAGCAGGCTCTGCCATACAATTGAAGTCTGCAGCGACCAGGAAAACAAGAATAAAAAACAGAAGTATTCATGTATGACACAGTTGCTGGAGTAAAATTACAAATTCACATCTCACTTTGTTATTGGTTCCACACAACCAAAGTCATTAAAGCAAGCTTGACCAGCAGCCCATTAAGATATCTACCCGAACAAAAATCAAAACCATAGTACAAAATACGAAACCAAATTCCACAATCAATCAAACACCAAACAGAACGAGGTCATCAGTCAAGAAGCCAAAACGGATAAAACAACCAAAGATAATGGCAGACAGCTGGAATCATGCTCATTGGCGAAAATAGAGCAGATAACACTCGTACCGACATGAACTGAGCAAAAAACCATGAAGCAAATGACCATGAGATAGTTTCTACAGGATCTAGAAAGTAATGCTATTTTCAAAACAATTTGATAAAAACATATATTTATAATTCAATTTGAACAACATTAATTCCTTATGCATCAAATAAGTACAATAAGAGAAAATTTTTGTTATCACGCAAAAATTAAATAAGTGCAGTAGGAAAATGTTTGCTAATCTTCAAATTCCAGACGAGTTGTTTGCTAATAAAATAATACAGGGAGTTTTTGCCAATTAGGAATAAGACAAGGGTAGCTTTTTGCGTTACATCATTTTGTTGGCATATACCCTTATAAAGTCCCTAGAGAAAAAGTGCATAAATTGCTTCGAATAGTTCAAATTGTTCGAAAATCAAAGTCAGAACAAAATGTCAGAAAGCAACAACTTAAGAATAAAAATACACAGATCAATTTATAAAAAATTATGAAGATCACGAGTTCCTAAATTAGAAAAAAGTCATTTTCGAAAAGCTCCTCTATACTTTCAGAAATATATCTCAATAATGCCAACTGATGGAGAAAAAAATGTCCACCATCATCATCATCATCATCATCATCATCACCATTATAATTATCCTCGTTATCAGTTTTCATTTAAAACGTATAAAAATCACCGAGAGAGAGAGAGCACTTATACCCTACAACTTGTTGATTTTGATTGGAAATTGGTCGAAACCAATAGATTTATCCCCTCATACAAGTACCCTAAATATCAGAAATTACATGCATCTTTTAGTATAATCATTATTTCTCTTTCCACAAACAAATAACATGGAGAGAGATTTCATGAAATTCAACCTCAAAGGCTGCTTGCCTGCAAACTTGTATTGAATACAAAACAATCGGTTGAAATTTCAAGCTTGCCTGCAAAAAAATATGCCGGTTTAGTTAATAGTGAACGGAACTATAATTTTCATGAAAAACTGAAAACCGAGCTTACCCACTCATTTTTCTCTTAAAAGTTTAGAACCATCCAAATACATAGGGGCCAAAAATTGGGGCTCAACAAGAATCCAGATGAACAACAAAAAACTAAAGCATAACTAAGAATCATTGTGCAACAACCATTTTGGAAAAAGCACCGCCAAGTATCAATTAGAACCCCTTCCTCCACCTTCAGCCACAGAATCTGATTTGGAATATATCAACACAAGCACTCAATCTTCACACACATGTAGCTACTCAACAAAAATCAAAGAAAAGAAACGAAGAATGCAAGTTCAATATCTCTACACTTTGAAAGCACCCATTAATCAACACCTAAAGTGAACAGCACAATGAGCTTTAAACCATTTTACCCCTTTGAGAGACTCATGCGCCACACTACTCCTCGTCCCTGCAAGAATGAAACCCAACTCTAAAACCAGCAAAAAAACAAAAACTCACAACACCCTTCCAGAAAAAAAGATCAAAATGGCACCAGGCAAGATAGAAACAAAGATGCACCAAGTTCATATTGAAAGGCCAATGAAGACTTCTTTTGTCACTAACGATGATCATTCAACATGCAGATAATTTCCAGGCTGAACAATCACGCTATCCAGCTAAACTGCAACTATACCCAGCACTAACAACCCCTAATATAATCTCCAAGAAACATTTAGCATGATAGTGAAAAGACGTGATCAACGAAAGTTACTTGTAGACAAAATGCAGACAGTATATACATGCCCAGTGCAGCAGATCCGAGAACATCTTGTTGGATAAGAAAGCAAACAACCAATAGATAGACCAATCAATAAATAATTCCGGTGAAATCAACTATGTAATAAGGAGGAGGTAATAAGAACGAAAAGGTTTCAGCACGTGCAAACAAAAGTAGGCACCAGAATACAAACAGGTATAATAATTTCTACCCCCTTTGCCTTGCGTCTGAATCTGACGCCCGTGGTTAGTTTCCAATTCGACTCACATGCAAAACTTGGAGATGGAGACCTGCAGGTCGTCCAAGTTTCCTACATATTCAAACACTGGAGAGTTATCCTAGAGGCTGTCCTAATTTGTAATGGGGCAATTTAGAAATCTAAACCTCAACCAACAATCACAACGTTAGGGCAGATTTCACTGTCACTGTATGAATCGTAAATCCAGTCCAGTAGAGACAACATTTGAAGCACCCTAATCATTAGTAATAACCTGGGGGGCAAACAGAACGGAAATTCAGGTTTGTTATAAACCAAGAAAGAAGGCTAGCCTAGCATTCAACGCCGGGAAAAGCACCCCAGAAGGCTGATGACCCACAAGATATGATATCATAACTAACATCTGCCAAAACAGAGGAAGAAAACACCAGCATAAACAAAGATAAAAAGGAAGAATCAACTATCAGGAGAAATGAAATCCAAACTAGATCAAGTCAACACTCTCAAAGTACTAAGCAGCTTACCGAGAGGGCTAATAAAGATGATTTAGAAAGTTGGTAAGCCAATTTATTCCCAGGAGGCTGATGAACAACCTTTGTTCAACTAAATTTAAATCCCCCACTGTAAATAAGTTTCACAATCAGTCACAACAGCTGTACTACAACAAGCGTGAAGAAGCTAAATAACACGGTTGATTTCTCTCCAGAAAAGGAGTTCACCAATAACAAAAGAATGGAGAGATTGACTGCAATACCGACGACAACGCTCCTGCAGCAAACACAGAACACCAAAAAATGCCAACAATCAGACATCTGAAATGAAACTGACTCATTCAGGTGGCCCAAACAATATGTTAACATGTTCAAAGTAAAAAGTAAACAAGAATATAATTGCATTTACGGCTCAAACTCTCCGTTTCAATCAGTACAATACCGCGATTGTAATTGCATAAAAAAAAAAAAAAAAAAAAGAAAGAATGATCACAAAGTCAGGAGACTAGCACTTATCCTATCAGAGCATTTACAAAGTGAAACATACAAGGCAGACGACTGGCTCTGATCTTCGGCAACGACTGACTCGCTATCAATTAAAATCCCCAAGCACCACTAAAATTTTAAGAGACAGAAAGGGCACAACTGAGATCATAGATCAAAGGAAGAAATGGAACTGACTTCTGTGAGAGAAAAAAAATGGAACCACAAAAATTTCAACTTCGTAACCCTCCTCCTTTCTCCGGGCTTGGGACCGGCTGTGTCCAAATTATATTGCAACACAGGCGAAGTTACACCAACAACCTAACAGGACAACCACAATTAAAGCAAAACAATTAACTACTTTAAATGCATGGAGGATCGACGAGGTACTAAGTTCAAGCTCCCTTAGGAGCAAACACAGAATAGGCAACAAGCCAACGACCTTAGAGAAAAAAGAAAAAGCACAAACCTTACGGAAAGAGAGAAGGCAGAGGCACATCAGTAAAATGGGAAAAAAATACACAATCACAGCTTCACCCGACGCCATCTACAATAAATATGCTACAAATATGGCCAGAAGAATAACCAACATTCCACAATAAATAAGTTAAAAAGTGACATCCCAGCAACAAAATAGTAAAACGCTTCTCTCTCTTCCTGAAGACACCATACAAGAGAGACTTGAAACTCTTCAGTACCCGTAAAAGTTCTGTTCGATTTCCAAAATTAAATAGGAAATTGCTTGAAGAATTATTATAGTTTACAGCTTAATTGATGAAGTTTGAACTGTACAATTAAAAGATGCAATGACAATATTCAGTTTTATCGAAACGTTTTAACCAAAAGAGCTGTGATATAATTTGCATATGAAGAAAAAATTCTTACAATCATAGTGTCAAACCAAAAACACAGATGCTGATCAGGGAAATTTCTTATTATGAGCATAAATGGACCAAATACTGTAGCATAATTAATTATTGTACTATTTTTATGTTGTACTACATACAAGTAAAAGTCACATTTAAAAGTTGACCCCTGAAAGTTAACTGTCACAGATTGTTTCTACGCAACTTCTTTTCCTGTAATCCCCATGGAGATAGACACACAAGATGCAGATGCTCAGTCTAAAATGCCAACCACGAGAGAAAATGGGAACAGTAGTTTTAAGTAAAAATCAGTTTTATGGAACACAATGCTGGAACACGAAGCTAGTTCCCAAAATGTCAAACATGTGTACAATGGCAAGAAATTCCTCGAAACACTTTCTACTAAAAGCTACTTGTCCAATCCGTAGTCAGCACGAAAATATATAAACAAATAAGAAACATGAGATGGTATGATATCATAACTATCGTAAGAAGACTCGTAACTTATCTCGTCTAAGTTTAATGTCAGTGGTGGTCAAAAGTGTGATACACAGTTTGTCTATTCCATAGTTTTAACAAAGAGAAAATCAAGATTATTAATGCCAAAATAAACATCACCAAGCAAAGCACAAAATATCTATCATCCAGAAAGGGGAAAGAGTAATGCCAAACCCACTAGCAGCAGTTCCTCTAAATATCCCCTATACTCCATATCTCTGACGTCCAATAAACATATTTCCTACACCTTCGACATCGCGTTCTGCAAAAACAAGCAACACCGTGACAGTGAACTCTCAAGACAGCGACAAATACATAAATGAGGAAACAAGCCACACACGGAGTGAAAGCTTCAGAAGTAAAATATCCAGAAGCAGCGTGACCATTTTACCTCTCCTTCCTCAGACTAGCATCGTGTTTAACCCGTCGTTTTGCTTTGTGACAATTTTACCTCTTCCGCCTCAGACTAACATCTTGCTTGACCATTCTTTATTTCCTCAGCCATATTTACTTCTAAACTCAACTACCACGGCGAGTAGAGTTGGAGACATAAAACTGCAGGTTGATCACATTATCAAACAGTTTCGAAAAGCAATTGGAAATTTCACAAGAAATTAAATCACAAGCAGGCAATCTTGATTTACCTGCACCGATCTGATAAACGACGTAGTCATACCCAGACAAAGGATCAGCCAGACAATCAGATCACAATGCATCAATAAATATTGGTACAAAAATAAGAAAACGACTCCAGTTTCTACGGTGCAACCACGAGATGACACAAATTAAATGTGAAGAGACATTTATCTTTACCATGGCCCTCCTCCTAACAAGAAAAAGAAACACTAAATAACTCGATTTCATTAGTTAAAAGTGCCTGAAATTAAGATAATAATTCGAAAAAGGTAATTTTGAATATGTAAATGACAGTTTTTAATAATAACTCATACTCTTAATTAAAGATTTAAGAAATATAATAGCATATCATGAAAAGATAAGGGGCCCTTAAACAGGAAATAAGCGGAAATAAAATTAAAACCCTAATCAAGAAAATAAGCGAAAAAGAACCCTGAATAGGAAATACACTAGAAAAACTTACGAGAAGATGAAGCATTAACCCTAATCACGAAATAAGCCACACTAATTAGAAAATAAAATTGGAAGCACCCTATCAATCTGCAGAAGAAAAATCGCAAGAACCCTAACTAGCGAAAAAAAAAAAATTGGAACCAAACCCTAATTAGGAAATAATAAGCAAAACTTACGCATGAGATGATGAAACCCTAACCCTAACCATGAAATAAGCGACTAATTAGAAAATGAAACTGGAATTGACGACGCGTCCAATCTGCATAGGAAAAGCACAAGAACCCTAATCAGCGAGAAAGATAATTAGGAAATAATAATAAGCCAAAAACATAAGCGTGAATAGTAATTAGGCAACGGATCTATTTTCAATAATATACGGGGCTTACAATTAATAATAATACAAGTAGAGGGGCATATATATAAGAAGATTTGGCTCTTTGTCGGTTTACTAAAAGTCGGCATTTATTGTATTATGTTAATTAATTAATAAAATAATACCCAAATAATACTAGTTGCTACCACTTTTACATTAGTTTTCATATTCGTCCAATATTTGTTTCTACACATTCTTCTTGTAATCTCACTTATTATTTGTTAATGTTTTAAAACTTCATAATTGTTTACTTGATGATTAAAATTGCTTTATCTTGGAATATTCAGCATCAATATTTACCAAAATTCTAATATACCGAACAAAACGGATAAGGCCATGCACTTCCTCTGCATAAGTATAATGATATATTGAATCACAATTAATGGTACATGAATTCCATGCTTTCGGCAAACACGTTATTATTGAAACTTGAAACATTAATTACTGAATGAGCGATGGAATGAATATCACAATTTTGAATCTTTTTACTTTGGATTGATTAGATTAGACCTTGTCACGAAAGCGATATGCACAACAACTAAGTTCAAAACAATTGAAAATTATCTTTAAAATTAGAAATTCAAGATTTTAGTTAAATATTTAGAAATATATTTAATAGAAGAGTTGAGAAGTTTTAATATAAATCTTGATTCTTCTTTCTTTTAAAAGAAAAAAAAAAACCTACACGCCAGATACATGCCTATGCCAATATGAAAAGCTACATTGGCATAAATTTCAGCAATATAAAAAAGGAAAGAGGGTACGAATAAACCACATCCAACACGATTCCAAAGTTAGAACATAGATAGAAGTGAATCTCATATCCAACTGCCAAGATTAAAAAGTACAACATCACAAAACATACAACTATGTTAACTTCGTTAGTACTAAACGAATCTGCCATTAAACACACCTTTAAGTTCTTGGGAAATAATTTGAATCAACAAAACGAAAATAAAACTTCACAAAAACAATCGGTAATATCGTTAAGGAAAGAGAGATGGAAAGTTGTAATTAAACGAACACTAAAGATAAACCCTTACAATATCTGATAAGTTGGAGCATCATCTAAATCTGATAACTCACACAGTCACATGGAGGACAGCCCGAGAGTGATCCTTACAATATGTCTCTATATTTGTTGAAAGATGACAGATCCCCTGCAATGTAAGTATCATATCTTGATACGGCGCTTCTCAAGAGTCAACACATCAAGAGGAGGGATGTCTATCTGATTCCCCAAAATATATTACCAATTATGAACGATGGCAGAACAGTTTTGTGGTTAGATATTTTATTTTAACCAATTCCGAGAATGAGACCATCAAGGTGAAAGGCTGCAGATGTGCAACCATCTGAAGATCGCGTAGTGTCTTCCACCTGCAAAACCTTAATATTAACTATCAAGAGCGAGAAACACCGTAGCAGGGAAAAAGAACATCATTCTCCAGTATACATTTGCATACAAGATAAAAACAGCGTTAGGACCTTCAGAATACGCCTACAATTATAATTTCCATCTTCAGATCCTTGCCACACACCAACTGTCTGGAAATAGCAGAATAATAAACCCAATATGTGTCAAACATTTGCTCAAGATGATAGTTATGGATGAACAAAAAAGAATAAGTTTCGCATAAATCACCAATATTATTAACTCGTCTTAACTTTTATTGTCATTTTTAATATGCAAACTTTAGGGATACTCTAGTAAGTTCAGGGGGGCACTCAATAAATACTCAAACACCAATTCTAATTTAACTAAAGATGTGGACTGCAGCAGACCTGCTCATCCCATATTAGTCCACTGACCAACAAAAAGAAAAAGAAAAATACCCTGAAGAGATATCTCATATTCCTTGAGCTGTAATAGTTAAGAGTATGTGGCCTCTGCGTCAATGCAACTAATTCTTAAAAGAACTAAATTCTAAAGGATACTCTCATTAAGTTTTAACATAAGATTAGCAGCCTAGTTGCAGGATTCGATACTCCATACTAATACTGACTTCCCATATCAGTTCAGAGATATAAATTTCCTCAAAAAGAGAGATCCAAATTAAAGCTGCATTTGTTGGCTGAAAATTTTTATTGACAAAGCACCTTCTGGATCTTCCAACAAAGCAGCGAATGCAGAATAAAACACAGAATTCATTGATGCGAAATCATGTTTTCCTCAAGATGATGTCGAAAATTCTCAAGAAACTAGATGGAAGTGAAAGTGAACATCAACATTTACAGATACAGTAACTTTGTACATTCTTATAGAAAATACACGTTGCTTAACAGAATCATCGAATTCCCAGAGAACTAAGTACAAAACCGAAGCACATAAAACGAACATAACAAACAAGTATATCATTATCGGCCTAAGTATGAAAATAACAGAAAAGCTAACTTGGAAAAGCAGAACATTTAGTAACATCAACTATTTTTTTAGTTCATAAAGCTAAAGAAAAAAGGAATCTATTATTGTTGCTGCTCCGAAATCCAGTGGCATGAATCAAGCATTGTTTAAATTCACAGTAAGGGGGACAGTGTGCAACCATTTAAAATCACAGGGGATCACAAAGGAGTTTTGGCCTATTATGCATTACATGTAAAAATAATAATGAGAGGTCTTTTTCTTCTTTTATACGTCTGCTCTTCATCTTTATAGTAGCATTGGAACACTATGGGGCCCCTAACACAGATCTCACCGCACGGGTTGATTCTCAGAGGTATAATTCAATTCTGGGACATCCACAAGCTTTATTTCTGAGATAGAATAATGTAATTACACAAGTAAGAAGAGTCATCATTTTGTGATGGAAAACAGTTACCTTTAGTTATTTTTCTTTCCTTCAAAGAACTTGTTTGTGATAAAACAAAAAGGACAACATAAACATGTCCTTATAAAATCGTAATAAAATAAAAAAACATCAACCATGCGCTTAATATTAACACAGGACAATAAACCTCTTTTATCGAGCAGTGCACAAAATTTGTATTTTATGAGACTGGTATGTTTTTTAATATGTAAAAAGACAACAATTTCTCCTGCTTGTCTTAGCGCTAATGCCTATCGAGTCAAGTGGCACCTTCATATTTAAAAATACTACATTTATAAATCAAACCAAAATAACAAAAACATAAAGAGCATATATGATTTTATTTTATTTTTAAAAATTGTATTGCTAATTTGTTACAAGAGGTCAGTTTTCTGCATTTTTCACTAAAATATGTACTTTGGGTGTCAAATCTGTGCTATTGTTAAAAGAATACAAGGGTATACTTATTCAAGTAAGGTTTTCTTTCGATAAGTTTGAATATCTCACAACAGGCTAGTGCTTGATCACTCACCACAAGCAGGGCTGGGAGCACCCACATGACCGAATAAGACATCTCCTTCATCCATGTTGCTTACTACACAAGAAGACTCAGTCATTCCATATCCTTCTATAACTATACAACCGAAACATCTACAAACCAGAATTTGGTAGTGAGGCAAAGATATTCATTAATGACACTGTTTATGAGTAGAATTTCATGCACGGATTGTGAAAGACCAAACTTACACACGTAAAAAATTCATGACTTCAGACAAGGGTGAGGCGCCTGAAACCATGTAACGAACTCTTCCTCCCGGCTTTTCCTTTATTTTATTGAACACTAACTCATCCCACATCGGAGACGCTTCCTTTGCAATTATCATGAAATTATGAATATTTAGTACACACCTTAATCCTCCACCTCTTCCAAGACATGAAAATTATGTGTTATTCAGAAGCATTTACGGCTCAAACTCTCCGTTTCAATCAGTTCAATACCGCGATTGTAATTGCGTAAAAAAGAATAATAATAATAATGAACACAAAGTCAGGAGACTAGCAGTTATTCTATTAGAGCATTTACAAAGTGAAACATACAAGGCAGACAACTGGCTCTGATCCTCGGCAACGACTGACTCGCAATCAATTAAAATCTACAAGCATAACTAAAATTTTAAGAGACAGAAAGGGCATAACTGAGATCATAGATCAAAGGAAGAAATGGAACTGACTTCTGTGAGAGAAAAAAAAAATGGAACCACAAAATTTTCAACTTCGTAACCCTCCTCCTTTCTCCGGGCTTGGGACCGGCTGCGTCCAAATTATATTGCAACACAGGCGAAGTTACACCAACAACCTAACAGGACAACCGCAATTAAAGCAAAACAATTAACTACTTTAAATGCATGGAAGATCGGCGCGGTACTAAGTTTAAGCGTGGAACATTATCCTCTTTGACACTTGTACAGGCTTGTAATTATGCTGCTATACGTTCCTAATAACTGTCATCGTCCATCCTCCTTTATTCTCTTCTTCCAAGAAGGTACTGACTTTACAAATTTCACAAACACAATAGATATCAAATATTACAAATTGTTAAACTCTCATCCAGTGCAACTTCAAAGACCTTCCAAACAATTAGCAAATAATACATTAAAGGCACAGTATTTACCGCATGAATCAAGAATCAATTATTACAAATTGTTAAACTCTCATCCAGTGCAACTTCAAAGACCTTCCAAACAATTAGCAAATAATACATTAAAGGCACAGTATTTACCGCATGAATCAAGAATCAATTGATATGGATTGAGCATAAAGTTGTCCTCAAGAAAATTGTCTACCATTCTCAAGAAATAGATGGACGTGAAATTGACTATCGACTAAACGTGCATAACCAAATATCAACAAGAAATGGATGAAAAAGAATACTCAAACGTTATCTGGCCAGAACTCCCTGAAGAAAGCCCGATCAAATTCTCTCTCTTCCAACTGCGTCTCAAAGTCTTGCAATTTTTTCATCTTCTTTGACATTACTTTTGCTTTCTTTTTCGACACTTTTTGATCCTCCTCGTCGCGGTGGTATCTTGATTGCTCGATCGTCTTGGTTGAATTATCTGCTGCTCCCAACCCTCGCTTGTTTTTCTTAACAAAGGCTTGAATTGGCTCCAATCTGCCCTGTTCGGAGACACCGAGGCCGGTCCCTTCCTTCCAACCGTGTTTTTTCAACATCTGAAAACCAATGTTCGATGAATCGATCGGGGTCGAGAACAAAGAACCACCATTGTTAATCGAATACGAACTCGAACCCAGGCCCATAGACGAACCTTCTTCAACACCTCTCAATTCCATTGTCAATTTTGCCCCAAATCAACAAACTCCAAACCCTAGTTTTTGTTTTTTCAACAAAACCCCCAAACACAAACCCTAGTTTTATCTTCTTCAATCCGTACGACAAAACAAGTGAAGATTAGAAGAAGAATTTGGAGAGAGCAAGTAATAATTTGTGTTTCTCCAGGTTTTAGTTGTAAATCGCTTAAATAAGAAACGGCTCGGGCCCATTTGCCGAGGTCGGTTCGTAATGGGCTGGGCCGCGGCCCATATAAAATCTCTTGTTTTGACTTTTCATGTAACTTCTTTTTCTTTTTCAAAGTAACTTATTTTTCGTAATTACTTTTTATTTTCTACGCTACATTTTGTTCATTTACCAAAAGAAATTGGTCAAACATTAAAAAATACTGAAAGCTGCGCCGTGTAGGTTGTTCTTGAAGCAGTTGTAAGAATGTTGTGATTCAGAAAGAAAAAATGGTCCAATTACACACACCTTTATTTATGTATTATGGTTTTCTTTTTCTTCCTTTGGCTCATTTATTTATATCAAAGTAATCTTCCTGCACCCGTTGAAAGTTGACGCACTTTACAGATGGAGTTCAACCGTGCACAAACTTGTTCAAGCATGACAAGGTTTCTGCAAAAAGCTTATACACGGAGAAAAATAAAAATGAATCACTAGAAATAATATGCAAGCACTGCATTAGTAACAATTTCCATGTTCAATCAGTTTAACAGATTTTCTAAAATATCTTTATTTAAAAACTTGCATTCACAAGTAGATATCAGTTTAGAGGAAAACAACACGGCCTCTTCCAGTCCCAGTCGAGGTTCCTGCATACTTTTCGAGGTTTTTTGTTAAAATCTCGCAATTGAGAAGATACGCGAAAGACAAGTCTAGCAGAGAACTCCAGTTTCAATTCTACAGGTACAAACATATGAGGAGGTGTCAGTTAAATAGTGAAGCACAAGACATTAAAAGGGAAAACACTAATAACATAAAAGCAGCAAAATTATTCAAAAATTAGAGTCAACCACCAATTCTGCTGCTTTCTAGTATATAAAATTTTAACTGTAAGCAGTAACCATTTTGGTCTAGAAACTGGCATGCTTCCAACTAAATGTAAAGAACATGCAAGAGTGACATCTCATGCAATTGAATATTTTAAGAACAATACATTCAAACCCCCTAAAATTTAATGTAACAACAGAAATCGCCAGTTATAAAGACACTAAGATTGCACTATAACCTCATGGATTGTCTTTAAAATATGTAAACTTTAGAAGGTCTTTTTGTAGGTTTACGGGGGCACTAAATAATTATTAAATGCTCGAGGAGAGTTCTATAATTAAACTAAAACTAAACACAATGGAATGCAGATGTAGTCACCCCATATTAGTCCACTGACCAATAAATAAAAGAAAGAATTACCAAAAAGAGATCTCCCTTATACATTGGGCTGTAACATAAAGCCTGAGTCAAGATATGCAACATGTCGACTTCGCCTTAAATGTTGCAATGCTTCAGAAAAGCTCATATCATTAAACATCAGATAAGCAACAAGGGCAGTTACACTGCATAGTCAAGGATATCGAAAATCAGCTTCAAACAAAAACAACAAGAGATGAAAGGAACTAGTGACCTTAAATATGACCTTACAAAGAAAGTTTTAAAGGAACAATACTAGAATCAATGAGCGAGATTGAGGCACATTTCAATGTTCTTCCAGATATCATTACAGCAACTTTCTCCTCCATATCTGAATATGACCTCTTGGTGGCAATTATCAATCTAGTAATCAAGTTATGCAGAAACTTGTTATCAGGGAAGGGCAGTAAGTAAGTCGTGCTTCGTACAAGGTGTGAGGACGGGGCAATGCTAAAGGATCGAACCTGAAGCATCAAGCAATGAGTGAGTTAAGGACAAGCGACTTACCTCTTAATTGGAGTGCAAGGACGATATCTAGTACCTGATACTGGTCGCTCATAGGGTATGGTTTCCTTACGGTATTCTCACCCCTAAGATCTCATAATAATATTCAATATTGGCTTCGATTGGTACCTAGGCAGCTAATTAAATGAATCAAGCCAGTTATTATGACCAAAAAAAAAAACTCCCTCATAATTCTGTGTATGTAGGAGGTTAATAGAGAGATCCAAGAAGCATTCACAGAAGTTAAGGATGCAAAAAGTTATTGGAATTCATGATTGCATAAAAATTCATGACCATGAAATGACCAAGTGTTTGCCAAATATTTATCATGCAGTTGGAGGAGATACGTGAAAGCAATGAGTAACAGTGAACTCCAAACACAATTATGGGTATAAACATATTAGGGCACATCGCTTAAATAGTGAAGAACGACACACTCAAAGAAAAAATATAAACTTGATATGATAAAAAGCCGCAAAAGTTGGATGTATACAAAAAGTACACTACAATTCTTTTCTTTCTTTAATCCCTAAAATATACTTTTATCAGTAACAATTTTGGCCTAGATAGAGCAATGTGAAAGACAATCAAAAATTGGTATGAATAGTTAGAGAGACACCAATTCAGATTTTCACTCTAACCTTTAGGGATGTCATTGTAATATGCAAGCTTTAGGGGTGTTTTAGAAAGTTTAGGGGGGCACTCAATATATATTCAAACACCACGGATACTTTTTGCAATTTATATAAAGATCGTGGAGTGTAGACGTACTCATCCCATATTAGTCCAGTGACCAATAGAGAAAATAGAAAGACTTACCCTGTACAGATCCCATATTCCTTTTGAGATGTAAAATAAAGCCTGCGTCAGGAAGTGCAATTGGTCGACTTTGCCGCACATGTTTCAGAGCTTCAGATAAGCTCATGCCGTTTTAAACATCAGGTAAGCAACAACAGCAGTCACGCTGCATAGGAAAGGAAAGCAAAAATCAGGCACAAACAAAACAACAAGAAATGAAAGGAGCTAGTAAGCAGAAATATGCCCCGACAAAGAAAATTTTACAGGAACAATAAGCAAAAAGAGTGTGCAAGGTTGAGAGGCATTTCACGTGTTCTTCCAAATATTCTGACAAGCAACTTTCTCCTTGTTCTCTAAATATAACCTCTTTGTGGCAATTATCAACCTATGAATCAAGTTATGCAGATAGTTGTCATTAGTGAATGGCATTTCGTTCGTCAGCCATGACTCCTTAAAGTTTGATGCTAAAGGGACAAACCTGAAGAACCACATGAAGAGTGAGTTAAGAACAAGCGACAGACCTCTTGGCTGGAAGGCAGGAATATAAATAGAAGCTAGTACACGGTAATAGTCACAAATAAGTTATTGTTACCATACAGTATTCTCACCCCCTCCTATCTCATAATAATATTCAATATTGTCCTTGGTTGGTACTTAGGTAGCTTATTAAATGAATCAAGTCAATTACTAAGACAATCAACACAGCATTTTAGATATATTGATGTTAAGTAACTTATATATCAGATGAATTTTTCAAGAAAAATGTCAACGAAATGATACGTTTAGGTGTTGAAACAAACTTCAAAGGCAAGGTCCAGACACTTTATAAATTCTGCCAATTTAATAGTTAAGAGTATGTGGCCTCTGCGTTAATGCAACTAATTCTTAACATAAATGAATTCTAAAGGATACATAAGATTACCAGATTAGTTGCAGGATTCGATACTCCATACTAACACCATATCAGTTCAGAGATATGACAGAATCTCCGTAATTTTCTAAAAAAGAGATCCATATTGAAGCTTACATTTGTTGGCTGAAAAAATATATTGATAAAGCACCTTCTGGATCTTCCAGCAAAGCAGTGGACCAAGACTCTACCTCCATTTTTTCTGCCATTTTCCGTAAACGCAAAGCACTCGCCAAAGTCGATATAGTTATATCTGCTCCATCAGGAGTTGTTTCAATTTGGAGAACATCACAGATTAACAAAAGCCTTTCTACTCAGAACTTTTTGCATTAACTAATTGAAAGCAGAGCTTAATATGGCAATCAACGGCAACCACTCGCAACAAAATCAAAAGCCTCTAAAAAAAAATAAAAAATTTGATCCAAAGTATCACATGAATGCCACGAATGTTGTGCTGGAGTTACCGCTGCAGATATTCTTCCAGTTCATGATTACATAAGAATTCATGCTTGTGGCAACGGAATTAAAAATCAAGTCAGAGGACAAACGATCAAGTTCAGATGTCCTACCTCGAACAAGTTTGTATTAAAAATCACTATCACTAGGACGGGCAGGAGACAGAAAAGGCAACCGTCAATGTGTGTGTGATGTTCAAGCTTTTCAGAGCACTCCTATTATTTGCAGCTCCTACTGAACACCTAAGTAAAGACCCTAAGAAAGAACACCAAAAATCAGATTAGTTGGTAAAAATACATTGGCACAAGAGCAGAGTTGATTACCTCTTCAATTTTGCACAGAACATTCTCCTCTTTGACAATTCTAATGGCTTGTATAACTTGTAACAATGCTGCTATACGTTCCATGTTCCTGTGACCATCCATCGGTAATTAGAACTTGATTGCTCCTATTATTGTCTCATCCATGAAGATACCGAATCTAAAAATTTCACAAACCTTACATAATAAAAGAAATCGAATATTACTAACTGTAAGATTCTCATCCAGTACATATTTAAAGACCCTCCAAAAAATTTCAAGCCAATTACACATTAAGGCCTAAATTTTACCATGGATTTAGGGAGGAAAACTAAGAAGTAAAAGTGAATACGAATGCAGAATAAAACACAGAATTTATTGATGCGAAAATCATGTTTTCCTCAAGATGATGTCGAAAATTCTCAAGAAACTGGATGGAAGTGAAAGTGAACATCAAAATTTACAGAGACAGTAACTTTGTACATTCTTATAGAAAATACACGTTGCTTAACAGAATCATCGAATTCCCAGAGAACTAAGTACAAAGCCGGTGCACATAAAACGAACATAACAAACAAGTATATCATTGTCGGCCTAAGTATGAAAATAACAGAAAAGCTAACTTGGAAAAGCAGAACATTTAGTAACATTAACTATTTTAATTCATAAAGACAAAGAAAAAAGGAATATATTATTGTTGCTGCTCCGAAATCCAGTGGCATGAATCAAGCATTGTTTAAATTCACAGTAAGGGGGACACTGTGCAACCATTTAAATTCACAGGGGATCACAAAGGGTTTTTGGCCTATTATGCATTACATGTAAAAATAATAATGAGAGCTCTTTTTCTTCTTTTATTTACGTAGGTTTTTGTGCCTGTTACAATTAACAAATCGGGTACTTCAATTTTAGGTCGAGCTATGTCATACTACTATGTATACAAATCACTGAAACTTATGTCTCATACCTATCAATTATTTTCAGACGACGTTCTGGTAACCAAAGACCTATATCTCCAGTGTGAAGCCACCCATCATCGATTGTTTCTCTTCTGAAGAAATCACAATAAGCCATTATGCACATTATATTTCAAACAAAATCATGCGTTACAATTACAGATTGTAAAGAAAGATATTAAACATATACGTCTGCTCTTCATCTTTATAGTAGCCTTGGAACACTATGGGGCCCCTAACACAGATCTCACCTCACGGGTGGGGTTGATCCTCAGAGGTATAATTCAATTCTGGGACATCCACAAGACATCCACAAGCTTTATTTCTGAGATAGAATAATGTAATTACACAAGTAAGAAGAGTCATCACTATGTGATGGAAAACAGTTACCTTTAGTTCTTTTTCTTTCCTTCAAAGAACTTGTTTGTGATAAAACAAAAAGGACAATATAAACATGTCCTTATAAAATAGTAATAAAATAAAAAAACATCAACCATGCGCTTAATATTTACACAGGACAATAAACCTCTTTTATCGAGCAGTGCACAAAATTTGTATTTTACGACACTGGTATGTTTTTTAATATGTAAAAAGACAACAATTTCTCCTGCTTGTCTTAGCGCTAGTGCCTATCGAGCCAAGTGGCACCTTCATATTTAAAAATACTACATTTATAAATCAAACCAAAATAACAAAAACATACAGAGCATATATGATTTTATTTTATTTTTAAAAATTGTATTGCTAATTTGTTACAAGAGGTCAGTTTTCTGCATTTTTCACTAAAATATGTACTTTGGGTGTCAAATCTGTGCTATTGTTAAAAGAATACAAGGGTATACTTATTCAAGTAAGGTTTTCTTTCGATAAGTTTGAATATCTCACAACAGGCTAGTGCTTGATCACTCACCACAAGCAGGGCTGGGAGCACCCACATGACCGGATAAGACATCTCCTTCATCCATGTTGCTTACTACACAAGAAGACTCGGTCATTCCATATCCTTCTATAACTATACAACCGAAACATCTACAAACCAGAATTTGGTAGTGAGGCAAAGATATTCATTAATGACACTGTTTATGAGTAGAATTTCATGCACGGATTGTGAAAGACCAAACTTACACACGTAAAAAGTTCATGACTTCAGGAGACGAGGGTGAGGCGCCTGAAACCATGTAACGAACTCTTCCTCCCGGCTTTTCTTTTATTTTATTGAACACTAACTCATCCCACATCGGAGACGCTTTCTTTCCTGCAATTATCATGAAATTATGAATATTTAGTACACACCTTAATCCTCCACCTCTTCCAAGACATGAAAATTATGTGTTATTCAGAAGCATTTACGGCTCAAACTCTCCGTTTCAATCAGTTCAATACCGCGATTGTAATTGCGTAAAAAAAAATAATAATAATGAACACAAAGTCAGGAGACTAGCACTTATCCTATCAGAGCATTTACAAAGTGAAACATACAAGGCAGACAATTGGCTCCGATCCTCGGCAACGACTGACTCGCAATCAATTAAAATCTACAAGCATAACTAAAATTTTAAGAGACAGAAAGGGCATAACTGAGATCATAGATCAAAGGAAGAAATGGAACTGACTTCTGTGAGAGAAAAAAAAATGGAACCACAAAAATTTCAACTTCGTAACCCTCCTCCTTTCTCCGGGCTTGGGACCGGCTGTGTCCAAATTATATTGCAACACAGGCGAAGTTACACCAACAACCTAACAGGACAACCACAATTAAAGCAAAACAATTAACTACTTTAAATGCATGGAGGATCAGGGCGGTACTAAGTTTAAGCTCCCTTGGGAACAAACACAGAATAGGCAACAAGCTAACGACCTTAGAGAAAAAAGAAAAAGCACAAACCGTACGGAAAGAGAGAAGACAGAGACACCTCAGTAAAATGGGAAAAAAATACACAATCACTGCTTCACCGGACGCCATCTACAATAAATATGCTACAAATATGGCCAGAAGAATAACCAACATTCCACAATGAATAAGTTGACACGTGAGATCCCAGCGATAAAAGAGTAAAACGCACCTCTCTCTTCCTGAAGACACCATACAAGAGAGAATTGAAACTCTTCAGTGTCCGTAAAAGTTTTGTTCGGTTTCCAAAATTGAATAGAAAATTGCTTGAAGAATTATTATAGGTTACAGCTTAATTGATGAAGTTGGAGCTGGTCAATTAAAAGATGCAATGACCAAAAACACATACTGATCTGGGAAATTTCTTATTACGAGCATAAATGGACCAAATACTATAGCATAATCAGTTATTATATAATTTTTATGTTGTACTATATACAAGTAAAAGTCACATGGTTGACCCCTGAAAGTTAACTGTTACAGATTGATTCTCGCAACTTCTTTTTCTGTAATCCCCATGGAGATAGACACACAAGATGCAGATGCTCAGTCTAAAATGCCAACCATGAGAGAAAATGGGAACAGTAGTTTTAAGTAAAAATCAGTTGTATGGAACACAATGCTGGAACATGAAGCTAGTTCCCAAAAAGTCAAACATGTTTACAACGGCAAGAAATACCTCGAAACACTTTCTACTAAAACCTACTTGTCCAATCCGTAGTCAGCACGAAAATATATAAGCAAATAACAAACATGATATGGTATGATATCATAACTATGTAAGAAGACTCATAACTTATCTCGTCTAAGTTTAATGTCAGTGGTGGCCAAAAATGCGATACACAGTTTTTCATTCCATAGTTTTAACAAAGAGAAAATCAGATTAGTAATGCCAAAATAAACATCATCAAGCAAAGCACAAAATATCTATCATTCAGAAAGGGGAAAGAATAATGCCAAACCCACTAGCAGCAGTTCCTCTAAATATCCCCTATACTCCATATCTCTGACGTCCAGTAAAACATATTTCCTACACCTTCGACATCGGGTTCTGCAAAAACAAGCAACACGGTGACAGTGAACTCTCAAGACAGCGACAAATACGTAAATGAGGAAACAAGCCACACACAGTGTGAAGGCTTCAGAAGTAAAATATCCAGAAGCAGCGTGACCATTTTACCTCTCCGTTTTCAGACTAGCGTCGTGCTTGACCCGTCGTTTTGCTTTGTGACCATTTTACCTCTTCCGCCTCAGACTAACATCTTGCTTGACCATTCTTTATTTGCATCCCAACAGCCATATTTACTTCTAAACTCAACTACCACGGCGAGTAGAGTTGGAGACATAAAACTGCAGGTTGATCACATTATCAAACAGTTTCGAAAAGCAATTGGAAATTTCACAAGAAATTAAATCACAAGCAGGCAATCTTGATTTACCTGCACCGATCTGATAAACGACGTAGTCATACCCAGACAGTCTCAGACAAAGGATCAGCCAGACAATAAGATCACAATGCATAAATATTGGTACAAAAATAAGAAAACGACTCCAGTTTCTACGGTGCAACCACGAGATGACACAAATTCAATGTGAAGAGACATTTATCTTTACCATGGCCCTCCTCAAACACTAAATAACTCGATTTCATTAGTTAAAAGTGCCTGAAATTAAGATAATAATTCGAAAAAGGTAATTTTGAATATGTAAATGACAGTTTTTAGTAATATTCCTGGAACTCATACTCTTAATTAAAGATTTAAGAAATATAATAGCAGTTCTTGATATCATGAAAAGATAAGGGGCCCTTAAACAGGAAATAAGCGACTAATTAGGAAATAAAATTAAAACCCTAATCAAGAAAATAAACGAAAAAGAACCCTAAATAGGAAATACACTAGAAAAACTTACGAGAAGATGAAGCCTTAACCCTAATCACGAAATAAGCCACTAATTAGAAAATAAAATTGGAAGCACCCTAATTGACTTATCAATCTGCAGAAGAAAAAAAGCCCTAATCGCAAGAACCCTAACCAGCGAAAAAAAAATTTGGAACCAAACCCTAATTAGGAAATAATAAGCAAAACTTACGCATGAGAAGATGAAGCCCTAACCCTAACCATGAAATAAGCGACTAATTAGAAAATGAAACTGGAATTGACGACGCGTCCAATCTGCAGAGGAAAAGCACAAGAACCCTAATCAGCGAGAAAGATAATTAAAATTGCCTCTAATTAGTAAATGCAAGAGTGGGCTGCGTTTAGCCAGTAGGTAAGCAAAAGGCTTACAGAGCCACCCCCTTACGTGTATCAAGGACCTGAGAATGGTACACAGCAGACGCCCCAAACCATTGACTTATAAAACTAATCAAAATTGCCTCTAAGATGTGCAAAAAGAACATCCCAACACCTCTGCAACATCACGTTTCCAGCCCAGCACCAGAAACACCATATATATATGTAGAGAATCAATAAGCATGTATATGTTGAATATCAGTGCTGGTAAGAAGTCATAGAGTTCATCACTCCATCACCAAGTAATGTCAAACCAACAAGCAGCAGTCCCTCCAAATATGGAACACCATAATCCATACTTAAGATCCAACAAACATAGTTCCTGCTCCTTGAACTGGGCTCTGTTAAAACAAGTAACACTGTAAGAAGGGCAGAAAAAATGTATTAAGATAACCGTGACAGTGCTGAATAGTCGTGTGATCAAGAAAAGATGGTTATAGGAAAATGCAGAAGGTGGCACACCCAGGCACATGTAGACAAGATACAGAAATCGGCTTTCCCAGAACATCATGAAAACAAGCACAGAATAAGCATTTGATAAATAGTTCGCAGGAACACAAATATACAAGGAAAAACGCCACCCATAGTGCAAAGGCTTCAAATATAAGCAAGTATGACCATTTTTACCCCTTCTGCCCCAGACTAACACCGTTCATGACCATTCTTACCTCGTTTTGCTTGCATCCGACAGCCATATCTACATCAAACTCAAACTACCACGCAAAGTTGGAGACAGAAAACTGCAGGTTTTTCACATTATCAAAGAAATAATACGCAAAAGAAACTCAGCCACAAAAAATATAGCATCAAAGCGCAAGCTAATTCGGTGCAATAATACAAATGATTCACAACAACGTACCCAAAGTGTTCCCACCATATTTTGTCTCTAAACGGCAGAGTGCTAAAATCCTACAGCTGTTTAAGTCTGTATCAGGACAATGGTAAAGAAATCTGAAGAGCCAGAGAGATATTTGGCATGGCAAAAAGGGTGGGAAAGTTAACCGCACCTGAAACAAATCAAGAGAGGCGATCTGAATATTGTAATCAAGCGCACATGAAACAACCTACGGCTATATGTGACAGTCCGCAGAAACTAGGAAACAAGTATAAGCTGGAAATCTTCCATATACCACAATATCTTTCCAGTTTCGCATCATAAATCTAAAACAAGACTTCTTCATTCCACCCGCACGACCAGAATCAAATAAGCAATCTTAATTGACCATTCGATTAAAATTTGTACAAAATGGAAACCGAGTTAGCAAGTATCATCAAAATTCATATAACAAAATGATGGAGTTTCTATTTTGGAGCCTCCTGGTCTGCAACGGGGAACAATGCAAAGACAGTTCCTAATTAGACAAAACCAGGACCAGGAGGTAGGCAACATATTGATGCTAGTGAAAGACCAGATGATACAGAAAAAGATATGGGAGAATCAAATTATTATGTGCAGCTAGTGGACAGAAGCAAACCTATGAAAAGGTATGAGTAAGAACAAGGAAAACTACTGTATAGATATCAGAAACATCGTAACAGAAATAAAGAGTTGGTGAAAACAGGGGAAAAACATCTTGACACTAAAAAATCTCATAATGCATCGACTCGTTACGGAATCTTAGGTGTCAAAGTGTGGACTTCATATCGTAAAAAAAGAAAGGGGCCTGCTGTCCAAAACGTACAAAACAGATATAGTAAATATTGTAAAGACGGTTAGACGGATGTAGTGGGGGTTGCAAACTGGACGTTACACAACTTGGTTTTGGAAGAAATGGCACTATTAGCACGCCACCTAAAAATTACTATGCCAACTTTATGTTGGAAATTTCCACGCTACTGGTTACAACCCACAGGTACACCTAAAATATTCAAAGTCAAAGAACATACGGTTAAAATCAGAAATCCATGGAAGAAATGGAACTCACATGTTAGAAGTAAAAAAAAAAAAAACACTTATCTTCCAATATTGATGAGTATTAAGGTATGGAAAGAAAAATCGTGCCGAGTTATTGTATAAAAAATGATTTTCTCCCTCCTAAAGACATCAAACAAGAAAAAGAAACAGTAAAAGCTCATTTTCAATTCAGTTTGATTTATTTTAAGTGTTTGATTTAGGAAAAGAATTTGAAAATCGGACAATTTGAAAGAATTTCTTCATTTAAATAGAAAAGCTTTTACTTCAAATTTTAAATAATTTGAGTAAGTAAAAGATGAAATGATATTTTTACTAATTACTAAAAATGTTAAAACCAAACTTCACAATTTCAGTTCCAATCTGAAAAAGAACTTTATAGTAATAACGTCAAACCACGAAAATAGCTGCTAATCTGAAATGCATGTATTATATATAATAAAAAATAGATTTAGCAACTACTTTAAAAAGTAAGCCAAATATATATAAATAAATAAAAAATTGCTTTAGAGCCATTTGAAACAAAACTGAATCAGAGATACAGCTGTCATTAATTTCAACAAACATTTCCTTAAGTTCTTAAGAAATATTTTGAGTCAACGAAGGAAGATTCTTCACAAAATACGCAAGCAGCTCCCTTCATAAATTAGAAACGTAGAAAATGACCCGGCACAGTATCGTAGATCAGGAGTGACTCACATTAACAGGAAACATAAGATTGTGCTCAGCCCCATTGACAGCTAGGTGTTAGTCAAAGGTTGTTACTTCAAAATACTAAAAACATCAAATGCATTCTTAAAGTAACATGTCATCTATCTATAGATGAAGCTCTGCACAGCCAAAAGAAAATAACATATACGTAACAACGTGCTAGCTAATTTGATGCAATTACATGAATGATTCACAACAAAAGTGAATGATATTTCTACCTCCATACCAAAGTGTTCCCACCATACTCTGCCTCTGAGTAGCAGAGTGCTCAAAAATTGACATGGATGCTAGACACTGGGGTAGAGACTGTAAGGGGATCTGAAGAGCCAGAGATATTTTGGCATGGCAGGGCAGGAAAGATGACAGCACCTGAAACAAATCTAAGTCCTAAACGTGTGTGGGAATAGTATGACAAAAGGACAAGAAAACAATAATGGACGATATTGAAATCATGCATTGAGAAGAAAAAACATAATCAAAACAAGTAGAAGACAGATTTCAAGCAATCAGATTGCAAAGAGAAAGCGATTGTTCCATTCCATAGTAGACATAAATAAACAAGCAGAACGTGAAAACGGAGAGAAGTTGCACAGCTCTAACAGATTAACTGCTTAGAACGAAGAGAGGTTCCACGCCACTGGAGATCCTAGAGTTGGTCAAAAATAAAATACTTTATCTAAATCCAAAATTTCACCAACTTGGGCATACTAAGATGCAGAAATGAATCAGATTATTGTTAGTGCAAACCAAAAAAGCTGATAAGAAAAATATAGAGATATCCCAACCACCTATCCTCGCATAGATCTGCAGTGCCAAATGAGAAGCTGCCAAGCACCTCAAACCACCCATGCCAAATGAGATGCAGCTACTAGAAAACAAGAACAAAGCGGAGTTTCTGATGTGTGACCATAGGTTGCAGGATAAAAAAGTTTACATCTCGCTTGGACAACGGGTACACCATGCCACCAGAATCATTTAAGCAAGCTCAAGTTTAGCAAGGACTGAACAAATCCTAAAAAAATCAGATAAGGAACATAAAATGCAACAACACTGCAAAAAATAAAATTTGATACAGGAACAAAGAACCCACTTAAGAAAGAACAACCAGAATAAATCACCAACAAAATCGGAAAATAACTTAAGTTAAATTGGAGAAATACTTGAGCATGTTCAGTTATTGGCCTCCAAACTCTGCAGTCCAAAAGACAATACAAAATTAATCCCAATCGAACTACAAATGAAAAGAATAAATTAAGTCTTAAGAGAATTAACAGTCACTTGATCTGATTAAGAATTAAATTCAATGTACTTCTCCTTACAATATGGTTCATACTTCTCCTTACAATATGGTTCATCTCCAGATTCGTAACTGATCAACGCAAGTTTTGATTCCTAATGCACTGCAAATCCGCAGTTAGTGGACAGAAGCAAAACCTAGGAAAAGGTGGCGGTAATTAACAACACCTTTACTTCACATATATCAGAAACAATGTAAGTTGTAACTGAAACAAAGAGTTGGTGGAAACAGAGCGTAGAAAACAACAAAACACTCAACTGCTATTCTCTGAAATTACTACGCCAACTTATATCTTGTATATCTGAATGCTACTGCTTACAACGAAAATATTCAAAAAAGACTCGGAAAATATCATAAAAATCAGAAAATCCATGGAGGAAATGGAACTCAACTGTGACAAGTAAAAATAGAAAACAACCTATTTACCAACATCTCGACCCTCCTCCTTTTTTTCCGGGCTTGGGACCGGCTGTGTCCAAACTATGTTGCAACACAGGCAGAGTTACACGAACGACCTAATGGGACCACACTTAGAACAAACGCATAGAGGAACAGCACTTGTATGCAAGAATTAGAAGTGAACAAATAAAAGAAACTGGCATCGTATTTTAAGCCCTTTGGGCTCAGACTGACAACGTTTTTGACCATTCCCCACCCCCTCCTCTTTTTGCATCCAACAGATGTAAATTCAACTGCAGATTGAAAAGCAACAGAATTTCTAAGAGCAAAATAGAAACTAAACACAAATTCAAAATTCAACCACAAAATTAAAAATCTACAAGATCACTGACCAATAACACCAATCTAGATATGGAATATATTACTTCCTTTTGCCATTGTATCGACAACATGCATAAAGAAGACCAGACAAGATCAGAACAAACACGCGTCGGATATTAAAAACCAATCAGAATGGGAATTAGGGTTTCGGATGCGATCGCTAAATCAAGCGTCGAATTAGGGTTTGGTTCATCGATTTGATTCGAAGAATTAAAGAGCCGTTTAATCGAAGAATTAGGGTTTGGTTCATCTAAAACGAAATATTTACTTGTTATTTTACTCGGGCCCTATATATAATAGTCAAAAACGTGTTGCGTCAATTCTAAGTCGGTCAACTACACAAAACGCGTGATAATAATAACGCGTTTGTTTATCGTCTTCGTTTGCAATTTGGTTTGGGCTCCGGGACTTGGATTTTAGAGTCAAACGTTGGGCTTGGCCCAAATATATGAGGCTGAATTTCTAAATTGTTTCAAACTGTACTGTTTTATTTATAAAAAATAAATAGCTTATAATACTTTATAGTATTAAATACATAGTAAGTTATTCAATTTACGAACCAAACCTTAAAAATATAAATTCAATTCTACAAATTTTGGCTAAGCATGTCGGTGAACAGACGGACCACCCTTCAAAACCATTGTTTGTTCCTACTTAAAAACTAAATGGCTGAAAATCGACTTAGAATATCTGCATTTTCTATGTATCAACATATTCAAAATAAAAAGTATATATTTAAAAAGTAAATAATTGAAACATATTCAATTTCATATGTGTAAATGCATGTATTATATATAATAATAATTAGGTTTATCAACTAATTTAATAAAACCAACAACTGAATATACAACGATCATATTATTAACCACCATCATGTTTCAGGCGTACTATTTATTTTGAAAATTAGACTATAATCTGTAAATCTACTTATAATTATTAATAAAATATTTAATATAAATAAAAGTATATTAGATACATCACTAAATCAATTTTCTAATACTTGAGTTTTAGAATTTACATTACATCACACACTAATAATGGTATAATCCCACTTAAATTTTTGTATTATGTCTTCCCACGATATCTCTTATATTTAAGATTCAACCAGTCCTTACATGTCTTCTGTATAGTATATTCTTATAAGAAAAAAAAAAAAAAAAGATTTTGCAGACAAGAGTATAATTTATTAACTATTTTAAAATTTTAATTTTGAATTAATAATTTAACTTTTTCTTTTTGATTTTTCCAAAAACAATTGTGCGAACTTTGTACCAAACAAGTGCAAGTCTCGCGACATGTTCGTGCATGTAATTTGCATTCCTTAGACGATTTTTCTAATGAGATTGTAGCATTGCTGAAGAATAATGCATGTGATCACTTTCTATGGAATGAGTTAAACTGCTTGTTATTGAATATTTTGATGTATGTGCTTGGTGGTGGTTGTTTTGTTTGCTCATCATAGACACTAACATACAGCCTGCTTTGAGTAGATATATTTATGATGGAGACCAGAATGCTTTACGAATACTCATGTGGAAGGTTTCGATAAGATATGAATCTTATTACCCTTGTATAGAAGTAACAATCCATCGCATGAAGCAACCACCTCATCATCATTTACATGTTGTTCTTAAAATGGAAGGCTGGGTGGCACTTGCTTAAAAGTACTGAGATTCGTGGATTTTGAGGAGATTCCTAGGTTGCCAAACTATATGTGACATACATGAATTTGTGAAAGCCGTAAACTTCGAATGTGTCTAACACGAGCCAAATTCAAGATTTGAAATCATAGCACAATAGTTCTTGTGAGCTACTATGCGTTTGCCTTTATTAGACAGTCGAGTGAGTATGTCGAAGATGACCTCTTCTGTAAGAGAAGTCGTTCCCCATTGATTGGCCATAACGAGAGATGTAAATGATTGTTTGGTTTATACATCTCCCTTCTGCGATATTCTGATGACTTTTCATATACTAGAATATTGCACATATTTTATCTCATAGATAAATAAATTTAATCATTTATGATAATAATCATGAGTTACACTCAAACAATTTGCCAAAAACTTAGTAGCCGTCTTATTTTTGTTAATTCGACTTTAATTTATGTGTGTGGCACGTGCCAGTTGTTTAACTAGATTTGTTTATTTTGTACGCAAATTACTGCACGCATTTTGTGTGATTATGAAGTCGTTGTGGTTTTGTTTGTCATAATTTTCTTAAAACAGTAGCACTATTTTGATTTGCACTCACTAGTTTTTCCAACTCATATCTTGTTCTTCTTAAAATAACCAAAAAGGATAATTTAAAATAACAGCACGAGGAGTAACTTATAATTAATTGGTTTTGGAGAAAGAGAAACATCGAAGAGAAAGGAGCCCTAATTTGAACAATTCTCCTGATTGATTGATTATAGGTATGTATGAATTATCGACCACACTTTTAATTATTTCTCTAATTATTACAACAACACTTGTTTGATAGATATATGATTTCAGTGGAAATCAATCAATTAATGTTTGCTTTCGATTTTGAAGCGATTATTATTATTGGATTTTAGGGTTTGGCCACTGCTGCTTATTTTACGTAGACGTGACTGACTTCTTTGTGTGCTCTGCTCTTAACCAATGTTTGCTTAAGATAAGTCATACTTTCACATTACTGCGCATTACTATTTGTGAATGAGATATGATTAAAATGATGATTATCAGCACCGCCTCCCTCATATATAAATGCCAATTATGGGGAGCTTTTAGGGAGAAAATATGACTGATCAATGCCCAACACCACTTGATTACCATGAGTTAAGCCTCATTGAAAATTCACCGGTATAACTTGGTCGCTCCCAATAGTTTTCCACCACCCAAATATCTGCATAGCCCGTCCTATAGTGAACCAAGCACAACAATCCGTTATGACCCCTCAATCCCAACTTGGCATCATCATCCACCCACTCAGGTTTAGGCACTTCATTATATGTTTCTTCACCTAAATCATAGTATATGATGGCCCTATCCATTTTTTGCTTGACGGCACACCAACCAATGGGGAACTTCATTTACCATAACCCTTTGTCGATTCTTAGGAACCCTCTATTATAACTACAGAGATTTGTCCTGCAGTTATAAACTGTGATTACGGTGTCCTCTCGTGAATTCTTGATGCGGGCAATAGCTATAACTTTATATGCATCATAGACAATACCATACAGCTTGCTTTGAGTAGATATGTTTCTATTCTCATGGGGACCAGAAAACTCTACAAAATACTCCTGTCGAAGGGTTTCATAAGACATAAGTCCTGTTACCCTTGTATAGCAAGTAACAATCCATCACATGAAGCGACCACCTCAGCATTTATATGCTGCTCGGAAAATGGAAGATTGAGCGGTACTTCGTTGAAAGAACCGAGGTCCTTGGATTTTGAGGAGATTCTTAGGCTGCCGTATAAACGTCTGATATACATGAATTTGTGAATTTCATAACTTTGCATGTCTCTAGCACGTGCAAGATGACCTCTAACAAATCCACGCGTTGAAATCATAGTTTAACCAATTACCATCTTCTCCCTTTTTGTGCAGTTTTCTAATAAAATTTAATTTTGAAAATGTTGCTCATATTTTATGTGTGATAGAAAAATAACAGGTCCTTATGTTTTTTATTTGATTATCGTTGCAAGATTCTTATGTTTTTTACTGGGAAATTTTTGTTAATGCGTTTTTCTGCCTGCACGATACATGATTTCAGTGTTGGAGACTTGAAATTGGGGCTGCTGTTGGTAATTTTACATCAGGTGTGTTTTCTTTTAAGCGCTTAGGTCATTATATTAAATTTGAAAATTATGAATTTCAGCCTAATGTGCTGTATTCCCTTCGGCAATCATCTACACTCGTTTTCGTTTGGTAACCAATCTTAGCTCTTTCTTCTGAATTTAATTTTATTCCAAGTAATTTACTGATTTGGCTCTTTCTTCTGCCCAAAATTGGGTTATGGTTTGCCCTCTCTTTATTAGATGTTCTCTGTGGTATTTTACGTACACGTGACTTCTTTGTTGTATATCATGCGCCCTCGATCGATGTTTCCGTAAAATAATTCATACTTTCACATTAGTGCTCTGATTTTGCGCATTACTTTTTCTGAAAAGTTAAAACGGGTGAATGAGATATGATTAAAATGATGATACGCAACGGTGTCGTGGAAGGTATACCACACCACACTGGACTTTGGATAAATATCTTTTAGCGTGATCTTTTGACGCAGTAAAGCTTTAGCCATGAATGTTTATAGCACCGCCTCCCTCATTTATAAGTTAACAGAATGTTGAAACCAATTACTAATTATTTGCTTTCCAGTTTCTTCTGTTGTTCTCTTAGTACCTAATCCGTTTTAATATCTGTCAAACTTGTCTTGGTGTATTCTATACGTGTCTAGTTTGCCAAAAAAACATGATTCATGGAAGAAACTGATACTTTTTATTTCTTATACATGTCAACTTTTATTTTCGCATGTAATCGGCTCATCCGTGCTTACGTGATATATATCAATTAGGTTTCCTGTTGTGCCAATGTGCTAGATTTCTTTAAAAAAAACTTAAATGCAAATCTGAAGTTGTGTTGTTGTGGTCTTTGCCCTTTAGAACCTTGAGTGATGACTGGCTATCAAATGGAAAATATTCACGAAGAGAATTTCTTGCACTAGAGGAGTATATCTTTAAGAGACCTTGATGATTTTGTAAGTTTTGAAACATCACAAGGTTTGCTAGCTAGGAAATTCGTTGTGTAGGTATTTACAGGAATAAAGGAGTTATTTATTTTGGCGCAATGAAATAACTTGGTTCAAAATCGGTGGGAAAATAGAACAAAATTTGACAGATTATTGCGTCAATAAATTTGAAATCCTTCAAGGATCGACGGAAGTAAAAGATGCAAAAGCATACATTAGAAATGTCTATGCATATTACCAACTTAATGACATAAATATATCCTCCCCTACTACATTGATAAAAGGCTAAAAAAGGAAAGTAACATGTGATCATGAATTCAAAGTCTTCTGCAGGACAAAAGCTATTGCGAAGACGACGACGACAACAACAAGAAGCAGGCGGGCAGGCAGGGATGGTTGTTCCTGACAGATAGGGTGCGGCGGGATATCAGTGAAGGAATAATCAAGATGTAATGACATTTACCTTATTCTCTTAATTTTTTATGCTTATTCATTGCCTGCTCTTGGTGAAGCTAAGCTTTCCACGTATGTGGCAGCACTAAACTCATTATAATGGCAATTATGGCGAGCTTTTAGGGAGAAAATACGTGTAGTAGGGTCATATGCGTATACCATTGACTGATCAATGGCCAAGACCACTTGATTACCATGAGTTAAGCCTAATGGCCTCATTGAAAATTCACCTGTAGAGAAAACATAAGGGTATAGCTTGGTCCAGGACTCCCGCTCCCCATAGTTTTCCATCACCCAAATATCTGCATAACCCATCCTATAGTGAACCAAGCACAACAATCCTTTATGAGCCCTCAATTCCAACTTGGAATCATCTTCCACCCACTCAGGTTTAGGCACTTCATTAAATGTGTCTTCATCTAAATCATAGTATATGATGACCCAATCCATTTTTTCTTGACGGCACACCAACCAATGGGGAACTTCATTTACCATAACCCCTTGTTGATTCTTAGGAACCCAGTATTGGAACCCTCTATTATAAGTACAGAGATTTGTCCTGCAGTTATAAAATGTGATTATGGTGTCCTCTCGTGAATTGTTGATGCGGGCAATAGCTATAACTTTATATGCATCAATAGACGCATCATAGACAATACCATACAGCTTGCTTTGAGTGGGTATGTTTCTGTTCTCATGGAGACCAGAAAACTCCACAAATACTCCTGTCGTAGGGTTCCATAAGACATAAGTCCTGTTACCCTTGTATAGAAGTAACAATCCATCACACGAAGCAACCACCTCAGCATTTATATGCTGCTGGGAAAATGGAAGATTGAGTGGTACATTGTTGAAAGAACTGAGGTCCAAGGATTTTGAGAAGATCCTTAGGCTGCCGTAACGACATCTGATATACATGAATTTGTGAAAGTCATAATTTTGCATGCCTCTAGCACGAGCAAGATGACCTCTAACAAATTCACGGGCTGAAATCATAGCAAGCCAGTCCTTACAAACTATTTTGCATTTGCCTAATGACTTAGTGGGCAATCGAGTGAGTATGTCGAAGATGATCTCTTCTGGAAGAGAAGTTGGTCCTTGTTGGTTGGCCATAATGAGTAATGCAAATGATTGTTTTGTTGATATACCACCGAGTGAGGCTTTTGATTTTTTAATAAAGAAAACTAATATAAGAATCAAATCTAGAGAAAAATGGCTATTATTTAGTTTTCTTCAAAGGAGATTTCTAAAACTACAAGAAGTTGTAATTAATCTAGAAAGTGGTGCTGAGTTTCCTTTGCATTCTAGGTTTTGTGGTATAATCTCAACAAGAAAGAGAATATATATAAGCATCAGGCACCCCAATGTCAAATCCAAGGTGAATTTTTGTAATTAAGAATTAGGTGTGCTTATCTTTGTGAACCAACCTTCTTACCAATAATAAGGTAACTGAACTATGAGAAATGAATTCTGTATATAACAATAACAACCAAGCATGTAATCCCAATTAATTGGGTAGGTTGTATTTACCTAACAAGAATCACGTATAGTCAAACACATGAATTCTCCTCGACCTAGAAATGAATTTTGTATCTAAAATGAAAATCCAAAAATGGAAAAATATTTATTTGTGCAGGATTGACCATATAGCCTGAGTGTAGAGTTTGAACTAAACAGGGTGTCAAAATTCAAAAAGGAATACATTAAGCATATACCAAATTAGGCTGGATATAAATTTGATATTGAGAATCCAACAAAATCTGACCTGTGTATCTAACAAATCGACAATGCTCATCAATGTTATATTCTTAAAAGAATTTTGTATTGTGAAATAGAAATATTAAAACCTGAAATAATATTGTTATAGAGGGCGTTCGTTCATTGAAAGAAAGTACTAGCGTTTCTTAAACGGTGATTTATATAGTCTTGATGCAAGTCCTATTTGATTTCGTTGTTTAGTTAGTTTAACCAATTACTGTTTTCTTAATTTTAATTCCTTTTCAAGCAGAAGGTATTGGAAGGTCACGGAACACACAATTTACTATAGCTTGTAAGTTGAATTGCAGAGTGTGAACATAAGTCTCTGGGGTAATGTACATCTATTAAGATTTTAACTTGATTTCCTTTAAAGGATGGGAGAGATTTAGGATACAGGAGCATTAATGTTATGCAAATGTACGTAAAAGTGGAATATAAATCTTCGAGGCCTGTTTTTTTCATTTTCATGGATCCTTGTTTGCCTTTAACGTTAAATCGGATATTCCCATTGTTTTTTTCTGACTAACATAAAGAAAGGGGGTTTGACTATATGTACATGTCCTGAACTCACTGAGGAGCCCATTGATTCTTTTATATTCTCTGAATGTTGTCGTTCATATTACATCATTTGAGGTGAAGCATGTCATAGTCTGAGTTCCAATGATTAAAAGAACTTATATATTTTTTATGTTCTCACAGCTACTGTAGCACAAGAAAGTGTGTCTGCCATTTGTTATTTACGTTCATTAGCCAATGGCCAGCCATCTTGATAATTCATATTTCTTGAGTATACATGTGAATAGTGCTAAAAGATGAGGTTTACCATGATATCAGACTCTTGACCCATCAAATTCTTTTGCGTTCTACACTGGACTTCTTTCTTTTTTGGCTCATAGAGCTCCAATAAGTCCCATTATGTTTAATGAGAAAAAAGACATCTTTTTTCATTCATGAGGTATCCAACAATTAAGAGTGCTAATATGGACATTGCATGCATTTTTAGTTACATATTAATGAATATTGATAAAAGTATATGCATTTTTCTCAAAGAATGGTTTTTGCATGTAATAGCTTATGATATGCATGCATATGACCATGGATCGAAAAAAAGTTTGAAGAATCATATAAAATGGCGAAATGCGTGCATGTGGGCATGCGCGTTGTATGAATTAGGTGTCTATAATTTATTGTAGTGGCTCAACTGCGATTATTACTTCTTAGTGCGTCATAAATTGCATATTATCACTAAAGATCTCGTATGAAAGGGGTAATTTATTGCTTACCTTTTTTACTTTATTTAAGTACAGGATTTAGCTTATTACTATATGAAGCTATTTCAATCCTCAAAGATTGATGGTCTATCTTTTATCACTTGAAGCTCTTGACTCCCATCTTATGTTAGGTGAAAGTTGAAGAATAGCCTCATTTTCAGTGAGAATGTTTTTGGTTCTCTTAAGTATGCGCATACGTGCATATATAATTAGAATGTTCACGAACATGCATCAAAAGTACATTGTTTGTATACTTTTTAATGCTCGGCTACTGGGTTTCTTCATATGTACATATTCAACAAGCTAGTTATTTTCTTTGTTCTACCTTACACCTTTTCTCATTATTGAAAGGACAACGATCTTAGTGGATTGGTGGTGTTGAGAGGCTTCTTGTATAAGCAACGACTCAGCTGAGAACGAATCTTCTATTAGAGATCAACCTTTCACTCATGCTTTCATGAGCACAAGGAGTATTTTGTTGGCAGGCGAATCTTTTGGTTGTGAAGGTGACAAAATCTTCTTTGTTCGGTATCCGAATCTGTTTGAGATTTATAAAATTTCAAAAAGATATATTAAAATTTCATGACAAATTTTCCTTACACCCGCTGTTTTTTATTACAAATTTAATGCCAACAGCAAAGCTCCAAGGAGAAGAAAACGTGTTAAAGAATTGATAGAGTGTATAAGTAATGTGAAAACTCTTGGTCATTTTAGATAAAGTGCTTTGATTCTGACATTTGTTTCAAAAGAGTATATGCACACATCGTATGTAAGAATAATGAATATCCTGTGTTTTTCGCCGGATCATGTTTTGGATTTTAGTGGTATAATTTTACACGATTATTTAGTTACTCTTTCCAGATTGTTTTTTTATTGTTTTTGAAGTGAATAGCTCGGACCTGATGTCTCAATTAATGCTGGTGATGTACGGATAGGGGCACACATCCCAAAAAGTTATTAGAACATAACTGTTTCATTTGTTGGTTATTGCAATTATAACAAAGTTTTTTCCTGCAACTGCATTAGGTTTTCTATCCAGCGACCTAATAAGTAATTTGGTTTAACTCAAGAAAGCTCTGTTTCCATTGATCTTGAATAGGTGATCCTCAAAATGATGAATGCCTGAGAAGGATGAGATGATCTATGTGGTTCTCTAAGTATTTTTCTTAAAGTTAGTTTGAAATTATACTGTTATTTGCTCAAGTTCTTAAAGTGGTTACTCTTCTGAATTTATATTGCCTCTGGCCTGCCTTTGGTTCACTTAGCTATTTATGCTTCTGGCTACTTGCTAAGTTGCTATCTAATGGGTACTAACAATGGTTTAATCTGTTTCAGTTGGGGTTATGACAGCTGCAGGAGTGTTTAGGTCATATTGTATCTAGGGGAAAATTATTTTTTATACGATAATTTGACACGATTTTTATTTTCATACCTTAGTTTGACAATCATCAATTTGCATACCATAAGTTGGACACTTTCTTTACATTGGGCACTTCGGCGCCAAAAAAGTACAAGGTGCATACGATGAACCCAAATTGTAGATTTACCAGTTTAGACAGATTCCTACCTTAAAATTTTGCATATTCCACGTCAATTTCACGTACTTTTTGGCTATCGGAGTACCCAATGTGAAAAAAATGTTTAACTTTTGGTATGCAAATTGACGAGTGCCAAATTAAAGTATAGAAAAATGAAAATCGTGCTAATCTATGGTATGAAAAATGACTTTATCTCTTATATATAGCATATGATAGAGTTTTTTCTCTTTTTTTGTTCTTCTCTTTCCTCACATACTCTCTTAAAGAGTAGTACTCAATTTTCTTTTTCTTCCTGCACGTCTTATGTTAGCTTTTTAAAGTTGGATAAAAGATATTGGGATGAAGGCTTGATGAATGTGAAGCAAGATTGAGACAAAAATGTCTTTCAACAGATTTCCGCAAAATTTAATTATCGGTTGCAGAATTTATCTTGTGACGTGGGTTTCTGATTCTGGTTCCCTAATCTAGTGATCAATGAAAGCTTAATTCCATAAAAAAAACATCTATATTATGGCACTTTTCTATATCTCAATAAAAGATTATTCGTAATGTGGAAATTTAAGTATTCAGTCGAACTACATAATACATTACATTATCTAAATATTTAAGTCAAGCAAAACATCCTTAGTATTAACTATTTTTAAAGGTGATAACAAGTTAAACATCATACTTTATTCCTGGTTTAATTTTAACGCATATTAAATTATTTCAAAACTTGAGTTTGAATTGTCAAGGAGAAATCAAAACCACTAGAAGTTAGAATTCAGTTCAAACTAGAAGGGAATTTTATAGGAAGATATTAAGAATATTGTGGGTTTGAACAATAAATATATAATGTTTCTCCATATAACGAAAATAATGAACTTGTCAAGAACCTCTTTTGTTGTCCGGCATATCTTTCATTACTGCTCTTCGCGACAGGTCAGACACAGATCACACGAATTATTTACAAATTACATGAATCCATAAGAATAATCCAAGAAAACTCCATGAAAACAACGTGAAAATATAACTTAGATGAGGAAAATACTCATCACAGTCGAAGTATACAAGTGGAAGCTTATCTTCCCCAAATTTACCTATATGTGCATCACATTTAGATCTCAAAGGACAAATATCATATCCCATTCCACGTAAGTCAAATTCTATCTTATTTTGTTACAAAATTTTGGCTCGAGATGTGAAAAAAAAATAATATGTACCCAAGTTTCCAGTCTTATAAATCACAATACTCCGGAGTATATAAAGCTTGTAGCCAAACCTGAAACGTCTGATCGTCGTTTGCATGTACTTCAGCGAATCTTGCAAAAGTGGCCTTACTCGCCTGGTTTCTTGTGTGGCTGCCCCTGCTTATTTTGGCCTCCCTGAGTGGGATTCAAGAAATAAAAATTTCTTTTAACAATAATCAAAAAGCAATAAATGAAATTAAAAATCAGTCACACTCCTGCAAAATTCAAGTTTCCCTGTGTTCTTTCCACAGTTAAAACTGTGAAAGCTTATGAAACAGCAAGCATTGACAAAGATTAAAGTTATAGTACAAGTAGATATCTGGTAAAAACAAGAGTATTTTATGAAACAATTTTAACAATGCTCGTGATATGACTCCACGAAGAGGATGCAATGCCTTGTACTAAAAAGTTCCCACTAGACTACATATTATATGCTCTGGTGTCCAACAAACAATACAAGCTGAAAGGCAAAATAAAGATGCAGTACAGTTTTTAGTAACCTAACAGAAAAGAAAAGAAGAGCACCGAAGGACAAAACACAGTGGTATCTACGGATGATGATGGACCTATTTTATGCAGCATACATTAAACGGTGATTAGTATAGAAAGAGAAAGTATTATGCGGTACAGCAGGTCATATAAATAACATTCAAAGGTTCACTTTTTCATGATATATAGTGCGTAAACCGACTAGACTACACAGGATTTTGTGCTACAATTTAACGTTTATCTGTGCACTTTCATATATGTGTTTCGCTGTGCTCGAGGTAATACAGCTCTAACTTATCTGTCCCTGAAAAAAGATTGCATAAGGGAGGAAGAGGGTTGAGCTTTTAATATCCTTTTCTTGTTGTAGTTCCAACATGAGGAGCTTCGTCAAATTCACCAATGTCACCAAAATCTCTGCAAAATGGCTTCTATCCTAAAGATGCTAATAGTGAAGACCTTCTCAAGGATAAAAAAATTGTACAGCCTTTTATTACAGGTTAAATTTCATTCAAATTTAATATCCATGTCCAACTCCTCCACACCTATAGGTGGGTTCCTCTACTCGTGCTTGCAAAGTAATGTTAATCACTATTATATCCTAGCAATTTGTGTTTAATGAATATGCAACTCTGAAATAAAAACTGAGGTGCGGCATTAAAATATTCAACCTGGATTAACGTTTTCTTAACTAAACGTTCATATAATCAACTTGCTAAGAAGCTCTATGTGATGTGCATATCTTTTTTTGGTGTATTGAAGATTTTTGTGCATATTATAATTATGAAATATTGTTCTAGCATGCACACTATTATGAAGGCTAAGTTTCTCCTTAGAGCTATTACTTATTAGTTTGAGATCCAGAGATCATTCCGAGACAAGGTTAAAAAGCTCCTACCATATAAACAAACTCGTAAAATTTGCAATTAAGAGTTTACTTACAGCTCCTTTCTGGGCAGTTAACCTCCTACTTGATGGGGCACGCGCAACTAATGAAGCAGCTGCAGCCGCTGCCACACGTATCCTGCAGTGCAAAAGAAATTATATTATGTCTCTGTTCACCACATACGGCTGCTGAGTAACTCCAAGACTGGAAATACCTTTTGTGTACATCCACATATTCATCCGTCTCGTCAACAATTTCCTCCTACATTAGGAAAATTTTGAGCTGGCCAACATAAAGCAAAATGAAACATACATGTAAGAAACCAGTTTATTGGTGAAGTTACCTGCAAAAGTTCTTCAAATACATCTTCCAAGGTGATGATGCCAATAACTTCTCCATCTTCCGATTCATCAGATGGAACGGTCAATTCTTTTCTAACAGCATCGTTATATGATAAGTTATTTGGCCTTGGGACCTTCTCAATGTCAATGACAACAGTATCTGCCCCCTCTTCTTTATTTGATAGCAATGGAGTATATAAGTCTGAATTATCATTCGTGACTTCATTCTCTTCAGACTTCTCCACTATAGAAGGAGGTATTCTAATTTTTCCTTTGGGCTTCACCACAGCTGCCATATGACTGCTACCTTTCTGAAACTCGTTAAGTATGTCATATAGGGGCATATCTGCAGGAACACTGGCAAGATTTTGTTTATTTTAATACTTCAATCTTCATAAATACAAATGTGATCCATAAGCATGTCAAGAATTCAATATTATACCGTGGAATTCTTCGTATTGAAACAGCACTCACTGGGGTCTCTGTTTCTGCTCTCACTGTCAGAAGACTCTTCACCTAATAGCAAAATTATCTATATGGTTACGCGTTTGCACTAAGAATACAAAATATTTAATTTACTGAAGTTTACCAGTAGAAGTCCAATAATATTCTTTGGGTGCCCAGAATATACAGGAACTCGACTATGACCACGAGCCAGGATCTTGCCCATTGCTTCCCTGAAATGAGGTGAGAATTCTATATGAAAATCAACATTGAGTAATACTTATGAACAGAAATAGAACAGAAGTTACACCAAAGTAGTGACTTGAACAGGATCTATCAGAGTACGTGCAACTTTTATTCGCCCTCAATTTCACATTAAGATTCCGAGCAGCTTATTTGTGCAGATAAATCGGTGGACAATGCAAAAGCATCTGATAAGTGTTTTCTCCAAAAAAAATTAAGAATTATGGGCCATGCTAGAGGATACTCATATCAATTATCTACCATATATTATTCCACTTGAAGCGGGCCTGCCAGTAACTAGGGGTGGGCAAAGTCGGGTACCCATCCCGATTGGGTATCGGGAATGGGTACCCACAAGGTTGGGTAGTTGAAAACTGTACCCAATCCCGATCCCGAATGGGTTGGGTACCCGACTTCGGGTACCCATTCGGGAATCCTTCCCATGGGATTGGGAAATGGGTACTCACCCTCCTACAAAAAAAATGAAGTAACTTAAGCTTAAAAAAAATTATGGATTTCAGTGTGAGTGAAGAAATTGATTTAATAGAGATTTATGTTCTTGGAATCAATTAATTAGAAAACAAAAAACATTTTGACATTTTGTTCATTAATTTCATCTTTAATTTAGTAGCTAAAACTAGGTTGGCAATTCAGCTATGTAAACTGAAAAACAGAGATATTCCCCTGCGTGTGAATGTGAAAATTGTTTTTTAATCTTGACGAGAGAGTTTGGGAGAAAAATTATAAGTGTTTTGTTGGTTTTTTTATAAATAAGGACCTAAAGTAATAGGGATTATCAATAAGATATAAAAGAAATGTATTCAATATAAAAAGTTTGGGTACCCAATCGGGATTGGGTATTTGGCGGAGAATACCCAATCCCATACCCGATCCCGTCTCTTTTTGGTGGGTATCCACCGGTCGGGTACCCATACCCATTAATACCCATCCCGAATGGGAAATACCCAAACGGGACGGGTTTGGGTTTGGGTACCCAATATTTTTGCCCACCCCTACCAGTAACTGAAATTTCAATTTCCAACAGTACACCATCATTCAAGCATAAAAGTGGAAAAAGCTGTAGTAATCTTCGACAGTTTTATCAAATAGTTCAATGGCAGATGTTTCTTAAATACCTCCACAACAGAACATCCAGGAAGTAAATCTAAGGGGTTAATTGTGAAGAGAACATTTAGTTTGATTGAGCGGCAATATATCCGTGTAAATTTCTGTATTCTACAATTTGGAAATATATGGGCATCTAACACAAGGTCGAGATAAGTTAACAATAGAGTTGAATGCATTCATTTGTGTTGCTCTCACTTTTGCAGTTGACCTTAGACTAGAAACAAATGTTCAACTCACATCTGAAGCTAGCGACAATCAGGCCCAAAGATCTCAGTTGCATTTCTACTTAATATACAGCCACAAACCCATTTTGATGGCCGAACAGTTCTTACCAGTCTAATTTTGAATTCACATCCAAAGAAAATGTTGACTCAATTGGCGTCATGGCCTCCTCCGCAGTCTGTTTGCAGTAGCAGAAAAATCAGTGAGATAATCAAAAAGGTCAAGGAGTTTTAACAAGACCATTATAACCAAGAAGCTGACTAGGAAAATTGAGACTTCGTTAAGAAGACCAAGGTTGACGAAGTTTCAAATAATTTGCTAGAGCCTTTTAAATACTTCTTTGATATTTCTGTGAATTTTATGTCAAAGAAACTCGAGAATCTGACAAAAATATCTAGAGTTCTAGGTTTCGGAAGAGGACTTCATATATCCAAGCGAAAGTGGATCTATTTTCTCAAACTTTTCTTAAAAGAAGAAACGGTCAGAGTCAAACATACCTTCTCCGTCAAATCTAGGGCTCCACTAATAATGGTCGTCTCATCATGCGTGAGTTCGCCTCCTTTCCCAGCCTAAAATCACAATTACAAAAAAAAAAAAAAAAAAAAAAAACATTTAAGGGGTAGTACATATGGGCCAACAGATGAACTAGGCAAATACACAATGTAGTTTAGAAATAGAAAAGATTTGAATGAAATAAAAGCAGCACCAAACATTATGACATGAAACGGAAAAAAACAAAAAACATCTTAAGAAGGATTTTATACCTCCTGGCCGTGGATAGAGACGAGAACCTTCAGCTGAGCTCGTCTAAACAGTGCCGAATTATGTCCCAGTACCCAATCCAGAATCTGGATTCACAAAGCAACAATTTTGCCAACTCAAGGGTAAGGTATCATTGTACCAACTAAAAGTAGAAAGGTGAACAATTCAAAATTTTGAAGAGGTAGCAAATGAAATTATGGACATAACATGCTATATGGTTCCATTTATATTCATATCCTTGGAAAATACAAAAGTCAGCTCACTGGTAGAAAACCTAGACAATGGTGAAGTACCACTATTTTAGTAACTGTTGATATGAAACTAAATTCACATTTACCATGAACTAAATTCATTGCATGAATCCTACAAGACTCAGTCAAATGCCAAAAGGCCTGCCATGTTTAGCATGCCAATTGCATATCTCTAGTTGGTATCACAAACCTTACCTTGTGCATATGAGTTATGAACTGACATACGCTAATCACACAACTTAAAATCAGTGACGGTCATCTCATAGTTATTGGGGTCAGCTAACGGGTCTATTTCCACCTATCTCTATCAAGATGTATCTCTGGAGATAAACTACCTGTAGTTGGGCAAAACAGACTAGGAAACAATTTAGCTGAAGTCATGTACAATAACCCAAATTCAGTTCAACCACCAGGACAACAGATATGGTCAAGCATAAATTACTAGTTCCCTGTTATGGTGAATCATATTGAATAAGATGTAGTGTTTCTAAGACGAGATAATATGATATATATGGCTGAAATTTTGTTTAGGAGGGAAACCGAGGACATGAGATATTGGGAACTGGGAACATGCTTGGTTTGGAGGAGTACTTCGAGAATCATATGCTAACCAAGCATGTTCCCAATATCACATGTCCTCAATTTTGCCTCCTAAACAAAATTTCAGGCATATATATTATGTTGTCTCGTCTTAGAAACAATACATCCTCTTCAATATGATTCACCATAACAACTGGTAATTATGCTTGAGAAAACCGGAATGTCTCTCACTGCAAGACTACAGCCACTTGAATCCGAAGTTGAGTGTAAAAAGAATCTAGATGTAAAATGTACCTTTCCGATAGGGTAAGAAATAGGGTAGGAAACGATCATGAGAATGCGAACCAGCCATATAAAATTTGCACCAACAGCAAGTCCATATCTTGTGCATATAGCTTGAGGAATAACCTGAGAACATAAAAGGAAAAAAAAGAACGAATCACTGGTGTCAGACTAAATACGTCTTCGATTATAACATGGTCAAATAGGTTCAAGATATACCTCACCAAATGCCAGAACAAAAGTCACAGATAGTATAATGGCAACATACTGATTGAAAAGCTTATCCAGGTATATTGGAAGTGCCTGCATGATGCAAATTATTGTATAAGTAGAAGTTTGAGCATGATCATTCATGCAGTATAAGGAAAAATACAAACAACTTGAACTTAATTTATTAAATAATATTGCATAAAAATTATAAATTACGCATTCTTGCTCTTTTGTGTTGTTCTTCCACAAAAACACAATAATCCCGAAAACGTGCTACTTAGTGCAGGCGCAGTTTCATCTAAACAACCTCATTTGACCTTGCTACCAGCCATTTATCCAATCTTTTTGAGTTTTGCTTATCTAGAGAAAATATAGTCTAACTATAAAATGTTTGTGATGCATACTGGAAAGGCACTGGCTGTGCCAACAACTGGAATTACAAAGAAAAATTCTTTCACATGCATATCTTACCCCACTGGAGTTCTCAACCGTGTTGATGCCTGCTCAACAGTTCAAGAAATTGTTTGAAACAAATTTAAAATACTATTTTTCTTACCTCCATTGCTACAGCATTACATAAAAGCAATGTCACAAGAAGTTGGTGCTGCTTCTGAACCACTGGAAGTATTGAAGCTGAAAACAAGGGAACATCTTATCATTGAACTTGTAATATCAACTCTAGTACCTATAACACATAACATATTCCAAGTACATCCAAAACTAATATTATTTGACTTTGAATCCAGAATACAATTTGATAGGGTTTAATTTGAGCATTAAATCCTTAAAGTTTTTAAAAATTCACCACCAGATTACAACGGATGATAATGTGGACATACATGTATTCAGGTTTATTTTGATAATTGCATATTTGTACAGCAAGATTAGCCCCAAATTCATCAGGCGTCTAATTTAAATCAAAGATGACAAAAATTGACAATTAACGTCCATCACTCAAACTACGATCACTTCTTCAGTCTTGATCAATAATCATCAGAAATTCAATCAAACACCACATAAAACAACAACTCATTTCACAATCAAAACAGTAATTAGGGCACAACTGACCGGCCTGTTTCTTCTCCGTGGGTGAGCCGCTGCGCTCGAGGATCTCGAGGTCGACGAGATTTAACGACATTAGACCTAAAGTCAATCCGGACATTATGCCGGCGAACAGTACCAAAAAACACGATACTCCGGCGTAGGCGTACCACCAGACTGTGCCGAAGTCAATCTCCGCCTCTAATGCGCCGCCGTTTAACGGACTCTTCCTGTACGCCACCGTTGCCAGCGCCACCGCATTGACGATGTGCATAATTTGATCGGATTTTGATTTTGATTTTGACCTTATGTGTGTATGAGAGAGAGAGAGAGTACGAAATGTACGATCTGGTCTGCTGTGGAAGTTGGTCTGAGATGATTACGATTACAATCAATCGGGAATTGGACTAAGGACGTGTTTGGGGGTCAAAGAATTTGTTTTCTTTATAATTCTTGAAAATCTTCTTGAAAGTGTGTGTGTGTGTGTGTATTTAATGAAAATATGGTTTGTGTTTTTTATATTCGCCGCAATGCGATATATCTGATGTTTATAAAGGAGTTAAAACGAGTTTCCTTTGACTTGAAGTTAGGGTTGGAAATTATGAAGTTAGCTAGGGTTAGAGTGAGTTGTTTTCCCTTCTTGTATTAAAATAAAATTATGAAATTTACATGGAGTGGAATTTCCGAAAGAAAAACAAAAAGAACATTATTGTTATAATTTTGTTACGTGACTTGAAAAGTTTTGAATGTAAATAAATGACAGCACAATTAAAATTTGACTATAAATCTTAATGATTAGTAAAAAAATAAAAAAAATAAAAGCTTTCTATAATAAAAGATGATGAAACAACAAAACAATGCTTTGTACAATAAGTATCCATTAATTTTTGTGGAGTATTTTAATCCAATTCGAATATTAGGTATCATTAAAAGTTAAAACGACAATCATCCCTCGAAATCATTCTAAAATCTTCTACCATAAATATAACTTACATATCATATTAAATTTATTTTTGTTGTATTATTACTCGAAATTCCAATATATGGAAATCGATACAGTTCTTCACGGACGTAACAAGGATACATTGTATGCTGTTCTTATTTCAATAATTTGTACCAAACATGGGACACTGAAAGTTGACTTTGCATTTCTCATAAAAGCACGTGTCTTGATTGTTTTGAAAAAAAATCTTCTGAACAGTGCTTTCAACTAAACTTAGTGGGTTTTGCTGATTTGGTTGGTTTTAATTAGCTGGCCTCAGTATGTTAGTATTTTGGTGAAAATAAACTAAAGTAAAAGTGCTAGGACTAGTCACGAGTCACGACATTATCTTATTTATTCGTCCATTAATTCCCATCACACGGCATTTTATCATTTTATGTAGTTAGGCCATCCTCACATATAAAACTTAGACTCACTCAGTTCCTCAGTGTGAAGTGGTCCCATCCCAAACAAGGCCTAACATTTCCACATAAGCAATGTGACACGTGGCAGAAACAGGGAGGCTGAGGGATCACAGAGATATTCGTTAGGGATCACATGCCACTTTGTCCTGTTTTGTGGAAACAGTCCAAAATCCTTCCAACCTTATTCTTCTCGAGATCCGATAATCCGGTATATAAGAGTTTTATAATAATTTATAATTTATAAATAACATTACATTTACGTATTCGATAAATCATATTAGAAAAATATTCGATATACTATATGATCTGAATTTTTGATTCTACGGTTCTACTACCTCCCTTCCTCCTCTCCCACACGGCCTCAAACATGCATTGGTTAATAGAAAATAATTAGTGGAGATTTGATTTATATATTTGTCTATACACAAGGATCCGGAGTGATAATATATCGTAACCAATTTTTTTAAGCAAATCATTTTTCTAGATTTGATCTAACCGTGGAGAATTATTTGGCCCAATGGATGTATAATCGCATATTGCAACAACCAATTTGGCTATATCTTTTCTAGGACACTCGTTTTTTATCAATAACCAAATGAATTACAACATGTCACTGTACAACGATTATATGAAATGATTTATCTTGACTATGGTGTGTTTGCAATTTCTCCTTTTTTTTAGGAAAGCCCGCAAACATTTAAAAACATTAGAACCCACTTCTAATTTAGCTTAAGTACTTTTAAAGTAATTAATTAACAAATTAATATCACAAATAGTTTTTAAAGCTAACAAAGTTTTCAAATAGATCTAGAAGTATTAGATACCCACTGTTAGTCCGTAGTCGTTATTCTCAAATATATACATATATATACACACACATATATATATATTTATATATATACATATACATACATATATCTATATATATAATTAACATCTTTCTCCTCACTATATATTTAATGATTATACAACTTTCAAAACCCACAAGAACAACTATCTTCCAAAAAAGACACAAATTTTAATTGAAAAACAAGGACAAAATTAATATTTTTAGTTCATAATATATTATTTAAGTAATTAGGTTGTATTGGAGTTGTTTAAGAAACTAAATTAATGGATTGTTCGAGGATGTTGCATTCATTTTGTGAGAGAATCTTAAAAATCTTTTATGTTTTCCTCTCTAAACTATACTATAGTTTTGTATGAACCTTAATAGGGGAAAAATCATTTTTCATACCGTAACTTGGCACCATTTTCATTTTCATACCTTAACTTGGCACTCATCAATTTACATACCATAAGTTGGACAATTTTCACATTTGGTACTCCGACATCGGAAAATACACGCTGACGCCCCGTCACCCCAAATTTGGGGATTTTGACTAATTTTGACCAACGTAGGCACTCCACATCGGATATGGAAAAAATCATTTTTCATACCGTAACTTGGCACCATTTTCACTTTCATACCTTAACTTCGCACTCATCAATTTACAAACCATAAGTTGGACACAATTTTCACATTTGGTACTCCGGCACCGAAAACATACACGTTTGCGCGTCACCCCAAATTTGGGGATTTTGACTAATTTTGACCCACGTAGGTACTCCATGTCGGATATTGTCCACGCTGCATCCAGCGTGGAAAATACATTAAAAAAAATCCTAAAAACAAATCTAAAAAAAAAAACAAAAAATCAAAAAAGTTGCTGCCTTAAGTTGAAAAACGTTTTTTAGTTGCAAAAACAAGTATACGTTCAGGCAAAGAAAAAAGTTCATCTTTTTAATAATAAAAACAAAAACTTCATCTCTCGACTCTCTTTCACTCGTAATAACTAAGAACAGAGGAGAAGAAACTTTTGAATCCTACGCCACCTGAGTTACCAGATTTTGTCGAGGGGCGACGCCCTGTGTCCAAAAAGTAAGTTCTAAACTCTTCAAACTATTTTTGTTCTTGATTCCAAAATCCTAACTGTTCAATTTCTCGTTTATTCATATTCCACCGAGTTCGAAGCACGTAAAAAACTTTGATTGTTCCCGTAATTCGATTTTGGAGTAATGTATAAGATTTGGAGAAAAATCAATTTTGGTATCCTATTTTGGCACAATTTTATGGTACCCTAATTTGACATTGTGGTTTCATTTATTAAATTGGGTAGTAATTTGTGAATTTTTAGTGCATTTGAGATTTGTTTTTGGGATTTTTTTTAATGCATTTTCCACGCTGGATGCAACGTGGACAATATCCAACGTGGAGTGCCTACGTGGGTCAAAATTAGTCAAAATCCTCAAATTTGGGGTGACGGAGCGCCAGTTTGTATTTTTTCGGTGTCGGAGTACCAAATGTGAAAATTGTGTCTAACTTATGGTATGTAAATTGATGAGTGCCAAGTTAAGGTATAAAAGTGAAAATGGTGCCAAGTTAAGGTATGAAAAATGATTTTTTCCCGACCTTAATATATTTTCTCAAACACCTTTATGAAACTAATTGGGCTACATTAAGTCCTTCACAAACAAGTAGTGAGCGAGCCCTCATAAGAATTTACTAACTGGCCCATAAAATAGCTATTACCATCAATTCTTAATATAATAATATAAAAAATAAACCCTGGCCATCGATTAACATAAAACCCTCTTTAGGAAAGTCGCATTAGTTTTTAGTAGCGATTTTAGTTCGACGAGTAAAACCACGAATTTGAGTATTTGACATCCATCGCCACCGCAGCACCACCACTAATGGAGCTCACAATCCCTCACTCCGTTTTCCCCAAATCACATATTCACAACCCTAAATTCCATCTCTCAAAAAATAACTATCATCCCCTCACCAACGTACACCTCCAGCAGCGCAAGGTACAACAACTCTTCTCCACATCGCGTCAGATGGACGCTACAACACCTCGTGCTTTTGACGCCACCAACGGTTCTTCTTCGCCTTCAGTAACAACAACAACTCAGGGTAACTTCAAAATCGAGCCCTAATTTTGTGTTGTTGTGTTTTTATTGAATTTGTTGAAAATTAATTGCAGGAGGAAGAATTGGAGAGGTGAAGAGGGTGACGAAAGAGACGAATGTCAGTGTGAAGATTAATCTCGACGGTAATGCCGTCGCTGAAAATAATACGGGGATCCCTTTTCTCGATCACATGTTGGATGTAAGTTTTGATTAATCTACTATTTGTTGCTGTTCACATAAGAAAAAATTGAATCTTTTTGAGTGTACTGTACGTGTATGAGATTAAAGTTTAGTTTTGCTGTTGTTTAATTGCTTGATGACATTTGGCAGGAAAAAGGGCTTTCTTTATTGTAGCCAATGTGCTGTTATAGTAAAATCTTGGAATAAACGAACCTGAATGGCAATATATTGTAGCCAAAGCTCTTTTTTCTTCTCGATGAACACGTGCTCGGCTTGGTGTTATTGTATATTACTTGATGTAATTGATTTAGATGAAATGCCTCAGATGTTTGTGTTATAGAGATATGAGGCAATTTCATTCAGTTTTAAACTATATATTACGACGCTACTTAGTATGGATACTGCTGTGTCTCAGTAGGAAATTGAATAAAAAGGAAGTTTGGTGATACATGGGGCTAACTGCTTGATTTTCTTCCTGCCATTGATATTGTACTTGCTCAATTTATGGGTTTTTTTTTTTCTCACAATTGCATATATGTATTTGCTGAATTTATAGGTGAACAATAGAGAACTGGAAAAACTTCTTGATTAATTGTTGAGTTGGCAATAGCATCTTACTCTTTCTGCACTTACTAGTATGTTGTGTTGTTATTGTTTATTTGTTTCCGTTTGCTTCAGTGCCAATTATTGGTCTTTCTATTTCTTTGTTCCAGCAACTTGCTTCACATGGATTATTCGACATGCATGTGAAAGCCACTGGGGATACTCATATTGATGATCATCATACAAACGAAGATGTTGCTCTAGCAATTGGGACTGTAAGTTTCCAGGAATCCTTTTAGTGGTTTACTTATAATTTTTTATCTTTTTTTTCTATGAGATCTCTAGATTTCCTTTTTACACTGCTTTACATACTGTTTTTCCAACATCCAAATTTCCTTCCTGCTCCTGCTTATGCACACCTCAAAGGTTGTCGTTTGGGAACCACTTGAATCTTGATAGCCTTGTAACTGGCAGTTTAGATTTGTTTGGTCTTGGAATGTGGGAATATCATTCATGTGTTAGACTGTTTGTATAGTCTTCTACACCTTTGCTGCATGAGATAATTTGTTTCTCTTCAGTTCAAGACGGATTTCTGTATCAGGTTTAGAAATTATCCCAGTATCTACTGTTTAAGGTGGAGCAGTTCAACATATAAAAGCCTCCAGACATACGACTTTTGCTTGCTAAAGTTATTTCCTGGTTTTCCTGCAACTTGTCGGTGGTTGGTGTTGGATTAAACAAAGTAGATGTTTATCTTTTGTGCAGGCTTTGTTACAAGCACTTGGTGATAGGAAAGGAATTAATCGGTTTGGAGATTTCTCAGCTCCACTAGATGAAGCACTTGTGCATGTTGCACTGGTATGTCGCCAGCGTTCTAAGAACACTTTTTAGCTGTACTTTTATACAAAGTCTTTTCTTACATGTCAGACAAAGGAGAAAAGTATATTCTATGCTTGCTGATTACTTCAAGAGAAAAAAAAAGAACTAACAGGAAAAAGAATAGAAGTAGGGAAATCAGCGATTTGGGCTTGTATGTCTCTTCTTGGAGGTCCCCCAAATTTGTACATGAATATTAAAATGCATATTACTTGTATAAGATGATGCAAGATAATTTCACCTGTTCTATTGCTTAATTTCAAAGTGGTAGGGGTATTTATTCTACACTTCCAATTAGTTACACATGAATAGAGTGTCAGAACTAATTTGTGTGTGATGTCATCTGTTTTGAATCCATTGTGGTCTCTAACAACATTAGTTTGTTTCTTTCTCCGTAAAAACAAATAAATTGGATTTCTGTAATCATAATCTCTCTTTAAACATATCTGGTAGGATTTGTCTGGAAGGCCGCATTTAAGTTTTGATTTGCAGATACCTACCGAGAGAGTTGGAAATTATGACACACAGGTACTTTTTGCTCTTTTTAAATTTTACATTCATAGTTTGGGTATTCGGTTGAATTCCAACCCTCGTAACTTCCAAGGACATGCTGATATGGCATTAGATTGTCCTAAGGGGTTTATATATATATATATATATATATATATATATATGTATATATATCTATCATCCCCTTGTTTTGGAAAGTTATTATGGTCCATGCAGCATTAATTCTCATCTGAACCAAACTTATCTTAGGTCTATTGACTCCACGTGGACATTTTGTTGCTTTCAGTTGGTGGAGCACTTCTTTCAGTCCTTGGTCAACACCTCTGGAATGACACTCCACATACGACAGGTTAAATTAGTTATCTTTTTTTTTTTTTTTTTTTTAAATTTTTTTTTAAAATTAGTGTTAAGAATAGCAGTCACCATGACATTCAGTGCATCACCATCAAGTACTAGCTACAGTTTGATGAAGTAAAGATAGTGTTTATGTTTCCCATCTGACTGACGGATAGGCCATCAATTTGGCCATCCATCACAAATTGTCCTAAAGAGAGATGTGTGCTAGTAGAATGGGACCTTACCCTGAAAAGACAATAAAATTATGCACCTATAATGTATTCTTAGTTTTCATCATTCCGTGTCTCTGAAGTATTTGATCTCAATGTGAATAGCTTGCTGGGAGAAATTCTCACCACATCATAGAGGCTACCTTCAAGGCTTTTGCAAGGGCTCTCCGGCAAGCAACAGAATATGATCTTCGCCGCCAGGGAACTATTCCGAGGTTTGTATTCAACTCCCTTGGTTAAAAGAGAAACATAGAAATTTCCTGTGGCCTACAGTAGCAAAATTTAGATCCCGCAATACGAGAATTACATTCCTGTGAACTCTATATTGAGACTTATATGTGCATTATAAAATTGGTTCTGTAGATAAACTCAATATGACTATCTTTCTATTTCAGCTCGAAAGGCGTCCTGTCACGCACTTGACACTTCACATATAATTCCAGTATTTGGAATGCCTGTAAGTATGTGTTGATCTGTCAGTTATCGGTTGAGAAAGGCAAATGCAATAAATTTTGGACTGCGAATGGACAGAGATAATATTCATTCAGGGGTGCTGAGAAAGTTGTAGTGGCAGCTTGATGTATAACTTATATATGTGGATTTCCATTTGGTATTCTATTAGGTGTAAGAATTCTCATAGATAGTTTTCGGCAAGAGTGCAAGGTCGGACAGCTTTTATTGTATTGTGTTATTAGTGCATGTCTCTCAAATACCCGTTATCATTAAAAGGAAGTATAATGACCTACCTATTGATTTGATTGTGAGTTTATATTCTGAGCAAGTTGTGAATGGTGTTACTTGAACTTAAATTTGAGTATTGATTGAAGCAACTGGGGATTTGATGCAAAGATTTAGAGAACATATATTTTATAGGTCCAGGGACAATGCCTTAAGAAAAATGAAAAACCATAATCGTTTCCTTCAACTTCGGGTACCCTTTTTGTTTTTTTTTTTTTTTATTTTTTAAATTGTGAAGCCACATTTATTGGTAATTGATTGTCCACATTTGCTTTTGTTTGATAAAATACGTTATCTTATGAAACAAGATCAGATTTCTGGCATTAAATATCATTAAAAGGATTAGGAAGATTAGGATTAGGAAAGAAATATTTGAATGGAATTTTGAGAAAATCGTGGCTATATAATCTCGTAATTAGATATTTTGATACAAAATATAATAGGAAATGGTAAGGTAGTTATTATATTAGAAGATCTCTTCCTATATCTTGAAAATTATCGGATGATTTGCTCCAAGAAGCCAAAAATCCCCACGTTACTCCTCAATTTAAGAAAATGAAAAAAGGTAATTGTATCAAATTTGCTCCACTGAGCCGAAAATTTCTACATTATTCCACCATTATAGGAAATAAATAAGGTAATTGTTCCTGCTAAAATAAATTACAAAATTGAAGAAGACCTTTTTACTATAATTGATGAATATAAACCAAAGTCATATATAAAGGTAAAAAAAAAGTAACATTAGTTTTAAATTTAAAAATGCTTTCTCTCTTTTTTATTTTATTTTATTATTATTAATAGAAATCGGGTACCCGAAACCTGAACGGGTACCCGTTTTTATACCTGTGCGGGTACCCGTTTTGTGGGCTCGGGTATCCCGAGTACCCGAAAAGCTGGGGATGGGGTTACCCCGTTCGGGTATTACACCCTCGGGTTGGGACGGGTACCCGATACCCGAGCCCGAACTCCCAGCCTTGTCTATTACACATTAACTACTCAACTGAAAAAATAGCATCATCCTCAAATCAACTTTGGTGCCGCAACGAAGCTTTGCAGAACAATCTCCAACGTGACTATCGAACATAGGTACCTAATTACTCTTTTTGTCACGATCAGGGTTTAGTAACTAAGATAGTTTTTCAATTTAGGATCATCAAAACATATACAAAATATTAGGTGGCCTTTTTAGTTTTAGGGATAAAATGAAAATTAAACTAGAAAATTGATTTGTATAGACAATTTAAAACAAACACAATCATAATAATTTGGAAGAATAGAATTTATTTTAGGGGGTTGACACCTTTTTAGTGGTGGTTAATTTAATGTTTGATTCATGGGAAAAATGGATAAAACTCATAAAATTTGTTTGATACCTATTTGTATTACTATAGTAATAATAAAGTAAGTTGGACTAATTAAAATCATTGTCCAATTATTAGTATTATAATAATAAATAATAATGTACTGGTATACTAATCTAAATATTACCGAAGTGTATAAATAAGGGACTCTCCCAATTGGCGCTCAAAAACAGAGAGGTTTTGCGATTTTCTTTTCTTTCCATATATAATCTGAAGAAGAAGAAGAACAACACAAGTATTATAATCTTTCCACAATCTTTTGAGATTTTCTAGGGTTTCGATTTCTAGGGTTTTGAGATATAGGGTTTCAACGAATCCCGTGAATATCCTCCAATCCCCGAACAAAAACTCCATATTTATTCTGCAACATCTTCTTAAAAAATCCTAATTGCATCGTCAAACTTATAACCCCTCCACCACGGCGGTGGTGGAGGGGTTATAAGCTCTCTCGCGCATTAAACCAAACAGCTTCATTGCATCTTGCACCAGCCCGTCTTTGCACATAGCCACCGCATTTCGGATCAAACCCGTCTCCTTAATCTTCTTCAATATCTCATCCGCGTCCGATTGCGGTGGTGGCGACTCGACATTCTCCGTTTTCGCTTTAGTATCGGTTCCGTTTTGGTATGGGTTCTGAAGGGGCAGGATAATCGGAGTGTAATCCGCCATCGCCAGTAGTTAACTGAGCAGCTTCTACAAATTTCTTATTGGTATAACAAGATTTGTTGATATAATTGTATTGTGTTTTGTTACTGTTATCTACATTCAGTAATGGATGTTTTCTGTTTCTAGTTTGTTCGATGCTTACTTACGTTTTCATGTCTGTTGTTTGCAGATGCAATTAATTGGTACGAGATCCAAGGTCTTGATGTGATTGAATATGTGTTCCTTGTTTTCGTCAAATTATCAGATATCTGGTGGGTTTTGAGTTGCAATAGACAGGGTTTGTGTGGTACATGGTAAGTGTAGATATATGATCTATGGAGAATGTAAGCTGCTTGGGTTTATTATTTGTCTATATTAACTGTTCTTTTATCGTGTAGACTTGGGATTCCCCCGGGGTGTTCTGTTTTTCATCGCCAAGAGGCTCTGAAGTGCATTTGTTCGTGTGGCTGTCGACAAATGTTAATAATGCTATTCTGGTTTGGAACTTTAAACCTTCTTTCTTTAGTTTAACGGCTGTTCTATTTGTCCTAGGGTGTTCAGAATTAATTCATTTAATCTTACAAAGATGCCGGTGACAAGTTATATGAACTTTTTAAAGATGATTCAAACTTCCATTAGGATACCTTAACTTGGGAATTTAAGTCATAGCGACATCTTAAATTTTATGTTATTTTTAGGAGATAGAAACGTAAATGACATGTTGAGGACTTCAGCGCTCCATTTCTGGCAGGCTGGACTTATAGTCGCACTTAAAACATAAAATGACCACTTGTAAAGGTGCATTTATGGTGATTCCTTGCTTTTTGCTTTTCAATATTTGTTTGCTTAATTAACGCAACTCTGAGCTTTCTGTCAAAATCTCCGTTTCTTAGGGGATCCTATTTGAGTGAACACCTAGTTTTAATTTTTACTAGGCATCCATGATGCATTCAATTACTTTACATAAAAATAAATAATATTGAGTATTATAACGCCTTAAAAAATGTATCATTCGAGATTTTGTGCTAACCCAGATCGATCAAACATAAAAATAGTTAGAAGGGTTGTATGTCAAAACTATTGAGTTGATTTCAAAAATCACACCTGTGTTATCTGTAATTGGCAAAAACTCTGTAATTGGAAAATTTATGAGCAAAACCCCCACGTTTTATCATATTAATAAAAACTATCATGCAGCCATTGATTTGGACCTCTCATGCAGCCGTTGATGCAGACTTTTCAGCAATTGATGCAGACTTGCAGACTTTTCGTGCATTATACTAAAAAGATTGGAACATTCATGCAGCCATTGGTGTAAAATTTCTCTTACTTTTTCATAAAATAGGCTTAAGACCTTGAAATTCTATTACCTCCAACAAGAAACACAACCTTTACCTATCAGTTCATTATTTTATTTTTTTGTTTTTGTGTTTTTAATGAAAAAAGTAGATCTTTTATTGATGACTTCTTTGTATGTCAGATCCTGATCTAACATTTTTTTCTCTGGAGATGGCACTTGGAACGTCGAACTAAGTGTGGGGTGTTGCTCGTTTATGTTGGATTTTTCAAGAGAACCTACTTTGTACGCACATCCAACATCTATATTAAGCTCATTCACCAAGCAATGAGGCAAGTATTAGCCGAACAGTTACTAACTTTTTTTATTTTATTTTTTATCACTTTTAAGATCAAATTGTCGTTCTTCAGTGATTCCCGAGCTACTACTGAAACCCCAAAGAATACAAAGAAGAATGTATCAAAGAAAAACTACCAACAAATGACAAAAAAAGAATAGGAAAAGATCTGCAATAGAGGTTTTTTCTTGCATAATCCCTGTCAATGTCGTGCATAGAACCTCTATGTGTGACTTGCATCCCTATTGTTTCTACAATAGAGGCTGTTCTTGCATAGGCCCTGACAATGCCGTCGCTCACATTCTCCATCAACACATATCTTGGTTTTAGAAATTCAACGATGTTCATAAACACAAGAAGTTGGCGGTTTTTCTTGTCCTCTAAAGGATGACAGTTTCTCTAAATCTGTTGTGGCCGCTGATTCCTTGACAAGGAGGACCTCCACATATAAAGTCAACATCACCCTAATTAGTAGTTCCCTTGGGCATGTGCGAATCAAGCATTTTTTGCACATGGCCAAGGGAACTAAGAATTAGCTTCTGGATTCTTTAATTTGGCTAGGGTGATGTTGACTTTATATGTGGAGGACCTCTTTGTCAAGGAATCAGCGGCCACAATAGATTTAGAGAAATTGTTCATCCTTTAGAGGACAAGAAAAACCCCCAACTTCTTGTGTTTATGAACATCGTTGAATTTCTAAACCAAGATATGTGTTGATGGAGAATGTACGGCATTGTCGGGGCCTATGCAAGTAAGACCTCTATTGTAGGAACAATAAGGATGCACAACAAGTCACACATAGAGGTTCTATGCACGACATTCACAGGGACTATGCAAGAAAGAACCTCTATTGCAGATCTTTTCCTGTTCTTTATGAACTTCTATCCTTAAACTAGGAATGGGATGGTGTCATGCTATTGATTTTTGCATTGGAGCAACAATTATATTGCCAGGCAAGAGCTCCGCCACGCCTTGTATCAGGTATGTACCAAGTTATTGAGATGCTTGAGGAGTTTTGATCTTTTATTATCTGGTATGCTGGTTCTATGGTCACTAAAATTTCTTCGCCTTGCAGCATGATGCAGCTTTGCGAGGCTGAAGAAGGACGAGGCACGAGTGTTACTGTCACAAGCTGACAGCCAGATACCCATGTCAATGGCAGCACAAACTGCTGAAAATGCAGCTCCTTTCAGCAATGGAAAAAGAGGTTTATGAATCTTGAAACATTTAAGTTCACTCGAAGTCTGGTGCATTTGCTAGATGAATAATTTTTTTTTCCTTTCTATTTTTCTTGCAGGTGCTGAAGATGGGTCCAGATGGGAAAAGAATCTGTCCTGGAATTGCAAGTAGTATCATTTCTCAGCTTGCGGATTGTAATACTGCTCTTTCACAGCAAACTTTAAAAAGAAACAGGTAATGCCCAAAATAATGTGTTGTTGTGTCACCATGAATTGGGGTGACCTCTGAATCCATTTTGAGTTCAAGAATTGTCTTCTTTTTTTTTTTTTTTTTTTATTTTTAAAAATGTTATTTCATATATAGTTGTATTCTACCAGATACCTTCAACTCTGGCTCCTATTGATGCTGTGAAGAGATACAGTCAACTCACTGTGAATCCACTTCATAGAACAAACAAACCTGGGATATTGTCTCTGAACATCCAGTTCTCTTAAAGTATGCAAAGTTTTCTCTGGCTTCTCCTGCCTATTGTAGTTATCACTGAGCAAAGTAACCTAAGATAGAACTAAGCATATATATCTTCCATTAGTTTTTCATCTATTTCCATTGCGTCAAGGTATATTTCAGAAATCTACTTCTGTATGAGCTTCGTTCATCATGTAGGAGTGAAGCATATACCATAAATCCATAATTTTTTTTGTCTGCAATTACGTCTCTCCAGTACCTCCGCATTAAACATTTCAATGCGTCGAAAAGGGGCATGATTCATAATTGTTGATATATAACAGGTTCAAGCTGTTCGTCACTGCTTCTCTTGACAACGCATGATGCTTATATGAACTTGCTTCTGGTTTATTCCTTTCTCAGGGTGTGCCGCATGTCAATCCAACTGCCTATTAGTTTTTGAGTTATTTTTGATATAACTCGGGGAGTAAATTTGATTTTGCACCCGAAAAGTTTTGTGATTTTGCACCCGTTAATTGATGTCTAATTAACATTTTAAGTAATTTCTCGGGCCTTTGGATTCTTCACTTTCTCTAATTTGAATATCTGGGATACTTAAAGATGCACCAGTTTCTTATGCTAGTTCTTTGCTTCTTTCAATGACTTTGAGTCATTTAACTTTACCGCACTCTCAGATGCATAATATGCTCCTAATAGTTTGGTTAGCGGTGATTATTGATTTCTCGCTGAATGCCTTGTGTCTTGTGACGGAAAGCACTAGTTTTCCATTTCTTTCCCATATCCATGAAATCTTTTTACTTGTTAAATTAGTTATCTTTTTTTTTATTTTTAAAATTAGTGTTGAGGATAGCAATCACCATGACATGCAGTGCTTCACCATCACGTACTAGCTAAACAGTTTGATGAAGTGAAGATAGTGTTTATGTTTCTCATCTGACTGACGGATAGGCCATCCATCACAAATTGTCCTAAAGAGAGATGTGTGCTAGTAGAATGGTCCCCTACTCTGGGAAGACAAAATAAAATTATGCACCTATAATATATTCTTAGCTTTTATCATTCCGTGTCTCTGAAGTATTTGATCTCAATGTGGATAGCTTGCTGGGAGAAATTCTCACCACATCATAGAGGCTACCTTCAAGGCTTTTGCAAGGGCTCTTCGGCAAGCAACAGAATATGATCATCGCCGCCAGGGAACTATTCCGAGGTTTGTATTCAACTTCCTTGGTTAAAGAGAAACAAAAAAATTTCCCGTGGCCTACAGTAGCAAGATTTAGATCCCGCAATACGAGAATTTCATTGCTGGCGTGAACTCTATATTGACACTTATATGTGCATTATAAAATTGGTTCAGTAGATAAACTCAATATTACTATTTTTTTATTTCACAGCTCGAAAGGCGTCCTGTCACGCACTTGACACTTCACATATAATTCCAGTATTTGGAATGCCTGTAAGTATGTGTTGATCTGCAATAAATTTTGGACTGCGAATGGACAGAGATAATATTCATTCAGGGGTGCTGAGAAAATTGTAGTGGCAGCTTGATGTATAACTTATATAAATCTGTTGGTTTTGTGGATTTCCATTTGGTATTCTATTAGGTGTAAGACTTGTTATAGATAGTTTTCAGCGAGATCGCAAGGTCGGACAGCTTTTATTGTGTTGTGCTATTAGTGCATGTCTCTCAAATACCCATTATCATTAGAAGGAAGTATAATGACCTACCTATTGATTTGATTGTGAGTTTATATTGTGAGCAAGTTGTGAATGGTGTTACTTGAACTTAAATTTGAGTATTGATTGAAGCAACTGGGGATTTGATGCAAAGATTTAGAGAACATATATTTTATAGGTCCAGGGACAATGTCTGAAGAGATGAAAAACCATAATCGTTTCCTTCAACTTCTTGCATATGTTACTTTATCAAGATTTCTGATGTTAATTTTGGAACTGTGATTTGCGTGACTATTACCAAGTAATTTGTAATCTACTGAATTGTGAGCTCAGAATTAATCCCATTTGCGGTACGTACATATAGAGGAGCATCAGTTTCCTGGAACCTGTTGATACTTGTAAATGTCAAAGTTGTTAAGGAAAAGAAAACAAATAACCTATTTTGAATTCAGCTCTATTACACATTAATTACCCAACTGAAAATAGCATCATCCTCAAATTAACTTCGGCGCCGCAACGAAGCTTTGCTGAACAATCTCCGTGACTATCGAAGTAGCATAAAATGGTAATTGAGGACTTGGTCCACAAGAAAATTAGTGAACTTTTGGTGACCACATATGAGGTTGAAAAGTTTGCATTCAATTTAAGGTGGTGAAATAAAATAAACATAGCGTTATGTGTCAAAAAAATATAATTAACCATATAAATACGAACCCTAATAGATTTATATTGCCTACAGTATAATTATCCGAATTATGTGGATAATAACATTACTAAATGAAATATACTTATTGCAGAGATTATTACTCATATAGTAGATAGATAATGAATATATATATATATATATATATATATATATATATATATATATATATATATATATATATATATATATATATATATGTTTCTTTTCTTTGTGCGATCATAAAGTTTCAAATCAGTGTGGTGAGATGAAAGTTAAAACTTAAGCAACATGCAAAAGAAAAAGATTGGCCTATCAATCATCCGACTTATCCAACCTTATATATAAACCACTTATATATTATATTTTATAATCCTTTGCTTATGTTCCTTAATTATGAGGTTCAATTATTATTCTCGCGAATTCTCAATTAGGATTTAGGTACTACGGTAATTACTCTTTTTGGACAATTAGAGTTTAATAACTAAGATAGTTTTTCAATTTAGGATCATCAAAACATATATAAAATATTGGGTGGCCTTTTTAGTTTTAGGGATAAAATGAAAATTAAACTAGAAAATTGATTTGTATAGACAACTTAAAACAAAAAACAAGCATAATAATTTGGAAGTATAGAATTTATTTAGGGGTGTGACACCTTTTTAGTGGTGGTTAATTTAATGTTTGATTCATGGGAAAAATGGATAAATCTCATAAAATTAGTTTGGTTAATTAATTGACGTGATACCGGTTAGTACTAAAATAAAACAATAAGTTGGACCAATTAAAATCATTGTCCATTTATTAGTATTATAATAATAAATAAGAATGTATATGTATACTAATGACTAATCTAAATATAACAACGTGTTAATAATCCCCAAAATGCGTTTAACAACTATAGAAGTAGCAATTGATACTTATTTAGTTAGTTAGTTAGTTATAATAATAATTAATTATTATTATTATTTGTAGAAAATGGTCCTTTGATTCAAGTCCCGTTGAAGTAGTTTGTTAATTATACTAATCAGGAGGATATAATATTGAGATTTAAATTTATACATGTCTTGGCTAAGAACTGTTATATATATAATAGAAAGGTAGAAAATTAATTAATTTAAAATGCTGAAAATGTAATTAAAATTCTAAAAAAACCCGCGTTCAAAAGACGCGTTGGGTGTAAAAGAAGGGCGTTAAAAATTGCTTATTAGTTATTACTGACGCTAATTTTTTTCTTATATAAGGAAAGTGGGGCCCGCTATAAATATAATAGATAAATAAAAGCGTAAAATAGAAGCACAACGGATAGTTTTCTGAAATAAAGGAAATTAGGTTAACCGTCGTCTCTTAGAGCACCGGTCATCAAACTCTCGGATCATTAGGGTTAATTCTCTCTCTCTTTCTCTCTCTAAATATATTAAGTAAATATGTTCGATTAGGTTTAATTTCAATTAGGGTTTAATTTTCACCATGGGATTCAGATTTCCGTCGTTCGCCGTCGTATCGCCGGTCATTAGGTATGAATAAATATGTTCGATTGTCGATCTTGTTTATGTATATTGAATGACAGGTACTGTGTTTGAATTCAGATTTTTAACTATCTTAATTCAATTTTGTTTCTTGATAGAGAGATAGATCTCTATAATGCTGTCGGGTGAAGAACTCTACGTTTCGATTCGTTTGGTCAAGTGTGTCACAAGATCCCCTTGAGAGAGGTTTTTAGTCATTCAACTCAGTGCACTAATCATCTAAGTGAATTCTGGCCCATGTTTTTGTTTATAGTCTTCGATTCACTTGATCATACTTGTTATTTGAATTGCTCTTTCAAACCTGATTCCGCCGTTTCCTTCGTTTTCAGTTGTGAGTCTTTGGTGATTTTCGGACACCCTTGCCCTATGATCTTCATGATTACATTCTATATACGGGTGGTTGCCATTAGATTCGAGTAATTGTACTGTGGATTTTCCGGTGTGGCGAAACCGCCTGGAGGATTCGAGTAATTGCGTTACTAATGTGAACACTACAACTTAATCTTCTACTCATAGGAAGAGTGTTGATCATAGGACTTGCGAGTTTGCAACAAGGAAACTTTTAGAGTAACTTATCACTAGTGTTCGTGCTATTTATTACCGAAAACCAATATCTTAAACATTACTGCATGTATTTTTTCCCCACCCCCCTATAAGCTCTGTTTTCGTATCAGATTTGGGGAGGTAAATTCCATAAATTCTAAAGTTGCTTCTGTTTTTTATGAACTTCTATCCTTAAACTAGGAATGGGATGGTCTCATGCATCGATTTTTGCATTGGAACCACAATTATATTGCCAGGCAAGAGCTCAGCCACGCCTTGTATCTGGTATGTACCAAGTTATCGAGATGCTTGAGAAGTTTTGATCTTTTATTATTTGGTATGCTGGTTCTATGGTCACTAAATTTTTTTCACATTGCAGCATGATGTAGCTTGCCGAGTCATTGCGAGGCTGAAGAAGGAACGGGACGAGGCACGAGTGTTACTGTCACAAGCTGAGAGACAGATACCCTTGTCAATGGCAGCACAAACTGCTGACCATGCACCTCCTTTAAGCAATGGAAAAAGAGGTTTATGAATCTTGAAACACTTAAGTTCACTCGAAGTCTGGTGCATTCGCAAGATGAATGTATTTTTTTCCTTTTCCTTTTTTTTCACAGGTGCGGAAGATGAGGAGATGTGCCCAGATGGGAAAAGAATCCGTCCTGGAATTTCAAGTAGTATCATTTCTGAGCTTTCAGATTGTGATATTGCTGTTTCACAGTAAAGTTAAAAAAGAAACAGGTAATGCCTAAAGTAATGTATTGTTGCGTCACCATGAATTGGGGGTGGCCTCTAAATCCATTTTGAGTTCAAGAATTGTCTTTGGTTTTTTTATGTTATTTCATATATATTTATTTGTATTCTACCAGATGACTTCATCCTGATGGTCTCATTCTTGGAATTGGTACATCCAGAGCTCTTGTTAAGATTTGGAATGTAAAAGGTCAAGTGCCTCTGCTTTATTTTGGCTTTGTGATTTTTTTTTCCTTTTCTTGAACCATCAAGTAACCTGGTTTCTTTTTTTTGTTCCAGGCAAGTGTTGCAAGGTTTGATGGGCATATTGGGACTGTAATTGCCATATCATTTTCAGAGAACCGTTACTTCCAGCTGTAAGTTTTCGATCCATAGCTATTAGGAGCAATCTGACATATTAAATTTTCATGTTCTGAATCATTATGTTTCAAATTTCAGACTGCAGCAGCTGATGGTTTTAAACTCTCGGCTTTGCATAAATTGAAGAACTTTAGGACTTTTAGTCCTTCTGATGAAAACTATAGCCACTCAGGTATTTTATTCTATCATGTCTGGTATGTGATGTGTGATGATGCTTCTGTATTGTAAGATGGATACTTTCAGAAAGTCGTATCCAGCAGTCTTTCTAGGGTAGTCTATCTCACTGTACCCGTTCCCAGCACTTTGTTATACAGATTGCAAGCACTGATTTTATGTTACTTCTAGGAATAAAATGGTGTATCACGGCCGTACTTCTGGATGTTTGGACTAATTACACCCACTGTCATGTTATTAAAATGCAAAACCGTCCTATAAACCGCTAACTATATTAAGATTTTGATTTTGCTTTGAAATTGCTGATTTGGGAGCTATAATGATATGAAATTTGTTTAAAGCATAGAAGAATCTTATGAGAATTTTAGCTGCACTTTCCCCCCCCCCCCCCCCCCAATAGAACTGTTTCCCTATCAATTGTCAAAGGGCCCAGGGGTTGGTGTGGGGGGGCTGATAACGGGTGTGATGCATTCCAATCCAACGGCCTATTAGTTTTGAGTTATATTTGGTTATTCGCTGAGTAAATTTGATTTTACCAAAAAATTTGAAGTTATTTGGCACCCGTTAATTCATGTCTGTTTAACATTCGAAGTGATTTCACAGGCCTTTGGATTTTTCCCTCTCTTGAATTTGAATATCTGGGATATTTAAAGATGCACCAGTTTTTTGTGTTAGTTCTTTGCTTCTTTCAATGACTTTGATTCATTTAAGTTTACTGCACTCTCGGATGCATAATATGCTCCTAATAGTTTGGTTAGCTGTGATTATTGATTTCTTGCTGAATACCTTGTGTCTTGTGACGGAAAGCACGAGTCCATTTCTTTACATTTCCATGAAATCTTTGCCTTGTTGGCTCTGCAGGCAACTCGTCTAATATATTATTCCATTCACCACTAATGTCTCGGATACTTTGCAAAATTGGATGAGGTAAGCTGATGAAAGTATTTGTGAGGAGTGTTAAAGAGCTCCGCATTTCGTGTGTGGCAAAGGAGGATCTGAAGATGGAAAGTATAGAATTGTAGGAAAATTCTGGAGGATCATACTACTGTTTTAGTGCCTGACTTACCTGATGCTACCTAAAAATTCTATTATTCGGCATAAACAGGGTGGTGAGGCTGTAGATGCTTCACACAGAAGAGCTTTTGAGTCCAAGGTCAGTTAACCTAGTTTCCTTTGCATCATAAATTTCATTATAGTTCGATTCCTTTTTTCTTTTCTCTCTTTTTTTTTAGAGTTCCTTTGCGTTCTGTTTGAGTTAATATATGGCCATTTTTTGATGGGAACTGCATTTCTTGTTGTAGAAAACTTATTTGTGTTTATCTCTAATAAAGCGACATTTGAATACCACAAATTCATTGCTCCCTTTCACATCTTCATCTAGGCTACTTCATCTTCTCTATTCTCCGATTTTTTTGATTATATTAAAAAGTATGTCTCGTTTCAGACTGTGCTAAACTGGGATAAGGACTATTGAGTACAAAATTATTTGCATGATTTGTTTACTTGCAGGTGTAATAATTGTGAATATTTTTATTGTACAATTGGTGGAAGGATTATTTCTTGCTGAGAATCCCCAAGATTAGATTAATAGGTTTTTACTTTTTAGTCACTACAGGATAGAAACGCCTATAATTGGAGTATGGTAGTTTGATTTGGAGCCAGATTGGAATCTGGTTTAGTTTAGGGTGCTTTGTTAAAGAAAAAGAGAAGGATTAAAAGAAGAAAATGTTGTTTTTCATTTGAATGCAAGATAATCATATATTTCTTTTGGGAGGGTGGGGCGGGGTGGGCTTGAAGAATAATGGGTCCTGCAGGAAGAATGTCCTTGATAAGATGGTCTTTGTGCCTGTTCGTTAGTCTTTTAGGTAAACATCGCACTCTGTTTTATACTGCAAATATTGATTCTGGGTTGGATTGGAGTAAAAATCCATGGACAACAACTTGAGGCATCTGGAAGTGTTCCATATGGAGATTCAGGTTCTGGTCCTTATCAAGTGCCATTAGAATTGGGGACTTTGGAGCTTCTCACTACAGTTGGAGGGTTTTCATATATACTATTTTTCTTAGGCTTGTCGTACATGGTTTTGTAAAATATTTAGCTTGAGTGAAGTTTTTGAGTCAAACCATAAAGCAAAAAGGAAGAAATGTTTGTGGTGAGTTGTGGAAGGCGGTGGGAGGTTATTTGTGGTATGCACATTTGTGGTGTTATGTTTTTCTGGAATGAATTTTCCGGGCGCTCTTTAGGTTATTTCTTCAGTATTTTCATTACTGGATACTAGTATTGCAAGTTCTATATGATAAAGTTTTGGAATTTCAGATGCCTATAGTTTTTAACATGAAATTTTCAGCAGAGCAGATGGTAAAGATGTACCTGGCCATGATCATGCTTGTTTGCAAAATTTAGAAAGTGACACACGGGTAATAGTTCCAAGTGGATCCTTGAATGTATCTCCTCTTGGAGCTTGTGAGAGAGAGAAATCAAACAAAGCTTCTTCAAGGAAGAGGAAGAGTCGGAAGTACAAGAGGGGAAGGAAAAACTCTTTTGATGTGTGTATGAATGATTTTTAACGATTAACATTCTTTTCTGTATATACGTTCTGACATTCTGGCCTTTCTTTTCCAGGAATCCTATATGGAAAAGGTGGAACAACTAGCTTGAATTAAACAAAAACAAGAAGAGGATAAGGCATCTGTGAGACTGCATCCATTTAAGTAAGCATTTGTAATCTTTTATATGTGCATGCAATTTTGCTTATTATACCCGTTTCGCCTTTCATCTTTTGGTATTATCTCTCATATTCGTGCAGTGGTAGTTCTAGGAATCAGGAGTGTGGTGCTTTCAGTAAGAAAGAGGACAAGATGGTATCTCTTAAATTTGCCGGTGGTGCAACAGAGGTTAGCTGCATGAGAACGTTTTTAGTGTGCAGACCTGCAACATTTTGTGCTAATGAAGATTTTGCATTGCTGTCGACTAATTTCTTTGGGGTTTTTATTCTGTTTGTTTTAATCTTTCTAATTATTTCAGCAAGTTTAGGATTTAATGATCAGAGTACCAAAATGTATTTGAGGCTCTAAAAGTATGCTTAGTCTGTATGTAGAATTGTGTTATCTGAACGGTTCTTTAAAATACTTTTATATGTAATTTGGCTATAAAATCAAGTTATATGCAACATCTAGGTCTCGAAGTTATGTCCTGACTGCTTGGTATTCCTGGGCAGTCAGGATCTGACTAGATCATACACAATCTTATGTCGAGAGTACGAGACATTTCACGGCAAAGAAAGGCTGTTTTCTGATTTATGATGTAGACATGCAGGAAATGTACTCCTCAAAATAGTTGAATCTATTTGTATTTTTCATCAGCATCACTGGTATTTGCTTTGGAATTTATTACTTGACCAGTTTGCATTTGATGCCGGGAGGGTGGGTTGTTTATCTTTTTTTGCATTATAGGGCTGAGACATGCTTTTGTTCTTATTGCAGCCTCAATTACTTGTCCTCTGTGAATTGACTACTACTGAAATGTAAAGCGTCTCTCTCTGCATCATTAAAAACCCAAAGTATTTTATTGGCTTTTGGATTGATGCAGGTGAGATCCTCAAATACTTATGATAATTTACCTGTGGGTTTCTGGGAGACTATCCTGTGTTTTGAGGTCTACCATAACAAAAAGAAGTGTTTGAAAGTAAACTTCCCTTTTCTTGGTTGGCATCTCAACAGACAGGGGTCTGAATCTATTTATTATCCGCTTTTTTGTGGATTCTTTGATTAGATTTCTTCAATGGACCGCCTCTATCTCTACTCTAAAGGGGCTTACGCACTTCGATTCGCTCTGTATGCATCAAAATCAAATCATTGTGCATACAGCTGTGGTTGTGTCTGTTTATTGTCTTTGGTCTGTATGTAGAATTCCAAAGATTTTACAGCTATAATCAATACTTAAGATTTCGTCCCTTTTTTTCTCATCGAAATTTATATCATTGTCAACTTGCAGTTTTATTCGTCTTTCACCCGGTTGAAGCAAACTCTTTAGCTGGCCTTCTAGCCAGTCATAAGCAGCTGAAGATCATTCTCCATAGAAAATTCGCTGATCTTATATGCGATCTCACCAAGATATTAACAATCTAGTCAGAAAACTCTAACCGTAAATTACTACTTTTACTAATTTATCATACATATAATATGGACGGCTCTCACCCTCGGCGTGGTCAACCATGTTTGGTTTAGAGTCCCCAAGGTCTGTGCCGAGTGTAAATTGTTGTAATCTTTTCGTGCTACTTTCTATAGATTATAATCGCGTAGTCATTCACCTTGACTGAGCTTTATATCTAGGTTGTTATGATTGCCATCAATGGCGAAATCATACTTCGCAACCACATTCCTAGAATTCTCAAGAAGCATTTTAGAGGAAAGCCTTACTATGTGGATTTGCTGGATTTATAATTAATGAGGTAACCATTAACTAAGGGGATCCAGACTAATTTTTATTTTTAGATATTCTAACTTTAAGTATTTTTAGGTGGAGTTTCAAACTGATGATCGATTTAATTACCACCATTGAAGGAGAAAAGGATTTATCAAATTACTCATTGCCACTGTGAGTAGAGAATGCAAATTCTTGATGTGAAATAAATGGAATATGTCTAATTGGCGAAGTTATTAGATTTCAAATATGCTACAGTTTATGGCTGAGGAATGTTGTCTGATGTCTCAAAATTCTAATTCTCAGAGTGTTCAGCTGCCTAGTGAAGCATTATGTTAGTATGTAGTTAATGTCTTTCATGAACCTGACCCTTCCAACATTAACCTCATCATTTGGATGATTCCAATATCTGGAAAATTTCAGTTCCTTTCCAATATTCCAATTTTATATTTCTGTCATTTAATCTTGTTCAGTCACCGCCGCATTGCTCAGTATAAGAAGCCTATTACTCATTTTACCTTCCGTTTAGTGAGAAATTTTGGCCATCTGCTTATTCGATGTATAATAATGCAGTATCTCAGTTTAACATTTGTGATACTTGTAAAAGGTTGCTTGTGCATTGCTCATGGCTGGTGAGGACCTAGACAACCATGTAAATGGGAAGGACGTTGTCATTGATATGTGAATCTATTTTCTAGTACAGGTGAGATTTCTGTTGCATGGGATGATAAGTCGTAGGATGCGTGTAAAAGAAGTATACATGGCTGGTTCTTAGGTCGGGTGAATTCCTTATGACTTACTAATCCATTGTTTGTCTAACCCTTGCACTATATGTTAGGACGACTACTCAGACTGCTTTGGCGAACTGGAAAAGATTGGAAAGGTAAGTTTTTTCAGGCGTTTATCTTGAATGCCGGTACAATGTCATATTTTTTTGCTTTGTGACTGGCTATTCCTGTTTGTTGTTATGCATCATCAGATTGGAACAGGTATTGAAGATTTTAAGTGTTCTTGGCTGGTCGTGAAGGCCCTGGAGAACTCCAGTCAAGACCAAAAGAAAATTCTACTTGTAAGAACTAAGAAAGAGGACTTCATCTGCTTTTCCTGTCCTTTTGTGTCAAATGAAAGTATGTTTATTAAGGGCTGAGTTTACTACCGGGAGCACTACTGAAAGGCAAAAATTAAAGCCCTCTATAATGAAATTAATCTCCAAGGTGTATTCACAAGAGTTATGAGAAGCTGACAAGCTTCATTGAATCTCTGTCTGTGCCAGACGGTGCTGGAGTCCTTCTTGGGCAAGAAATACAAGAGGCAGAAGTAAGAAATAGGGGCTTCTAAATACGGGAGCCAAGCCGAGGAAATCTTGATAAAATTGAATTGCATTTCATATCCTTGGATGGATATGTATTAAAGATTTGAGGGGAAAATACTTACCTAGTTTCTTGTTTGTATTAGTCTGTTATTATTTGATAGTTTTCCGTTGCAAATTTCGGGTAACTGTAATTCTTCACGACAATAAAACTTACGTAATCCTCATCGACCATATGATAAATTTGAAATTTAAGGTTACTGTTGTAATTCTTCCCGTTAATGCTCTCAAGGGGCTGAATCAATCGTGGATACATCTTCGGTGAGCGAGTGAGAGATCTCTCCCTTTTTTTCTTCTCTTTATATACTAGACTAAACTATCCTTTTCGTTGACGTTGCTTTTTGGTCTACATCAGAAGAAAGTAGGAGAAAAGGATGGACCTGACGAAAGTCTATTGAAACACGACTTTTGTGTGGTTTTTTGTTGCGTTTTGCGTTTTGTGGGTACCAACAGTAAAAAGGTAGTCCATGTCCCTTGAAATTTGGCAGGCAAATGTCCTTATTCAGGAGTCCAAATGTCATGTCTCTTACCGCATTACAAAATGAGGATAATTAGAAGTTTTGCTTAATTAGAGTACAAAATCAAAGTAATCAGACATTATATGAGGTTAGTGTAAATTATATGGAAATGTGAATGCTGTAAGTTGTAATAATGGATAAACTATCAACTGAAATATTTGTGAAGAATATAATCAATTTTTTATTTAAGATTCGTATATGATATGACCTTGGGAAAATCCAACTTCAAAAGATAGCTATTAAGGTGGAAGAGCCCGAAGTCATATAAACCCCACATCAATATCCCATAATCAGTATTATGGGATCCAAACAATTTATTATGGGATCCAAACAATTTGCACTAGGATCATAATATTTTATTGGCGCTGAACATTTACATCGGTCTAATAGATACCGAACATTATACACTAGATCCCTTTAAAGCCCTAATTAAGTTTATGAGTGGGCTAATTTGCAAACAAAAAATGTAACTGAGATTAAAGTGAGATGTGTCGGCTCTGGAAGTATGGGGATGGTTTGGGCGAATGGCAACGGAAAATTACAACAATGACTCATCTTATAAGAAGTATGGTTCTGATATTCAGTTCATTTGGAGAAATAACATTGCATGGTCACGAAAAGTGCAACAAGAAGAATAGAAGTTACTAGAAGTTACAAAACTAACAGTGACATTGTACACAAGAATGATCCCCGATACATATTGAAAACTGTAAAACTACAAAGTTGTTTTGTGTACACTGAATCCTTCACTTTGTACTTGTCAGAATCTCGTCAGGCAGCAAGACCCTGAAAACAGCGTAGTGATGATTCAAGCTCCTCTGTCCTTGTAATCTGTGAACACTTCCCAGAGCTCCGTCGTTGTCATTTGGGAATGCATAAAATACACGCTCGACTCTTTGATGCATAATTGCCATCGCACACCTAAGCTCACAGTACAAGAAGAGAACTGAAATCACTCAACTATTTGTCAATATGGTTTGAAGCGCTTAACCATAAACACCCATAAACACACACTGGAAAACATACATGCACGAACACAGACACGGATTCAAATGTCTGTGTGAGTAGTCTAAAGAACTTACATAATGCAGGGCTCCCACACAAAGTAGATGTCATATCCAGTGCATAAATAAGGTCTAGTTGAATCAAAATGATGACCATTTCCATAGCACTCCAGGTACACGTCGTCCTTAACCTGAAAGATACACTGTTAAAACTTCTCAAAATGACATGGCAGCAACCTAAAGACACTTCCTCATGTATCCAGGACAAAAGATAGAAATACAATAAGATAAGTTTTCCAGTCTACCTATCCTAACCTATCTGTCGGTACGTACGTACACCAATAATTCATTTATGCAGAACACGTATCTGGACTAATGTTTCAACAATCCCAAGTTCTTAGTTCCAGATATGAGACAAAAGGAACCAAGTAGCACTAATGAAGTGTCTAGATATAAAAAGCTTTAGCAAAAAATGAGGTTTTGACCAATTGCTACAAACGCGGCGAGATAGTAAGATGCATGAAAAAGAGAAGGGCTTTACATTTCTATTGATCTTTTGTCTTTTCAGGGGAGATCTTGTTGGAGAAGATACTCTGTGATCCTCTTGACCATTCTCTGTACTGCACCCATTCACAGGAAAATGCAGCCGATCCCTTGCAGCAGACTTTTCAATTGCTACAATAGCAGCATGTCGTAAAGGGTGCCAAGAATCAGAACTTGAATGCAACTGTTGGTCAGGCCACCTCCAAGGATGTAAACAGGAGACATCATTATATGGTTTATTTTTCAGTAGCAAAGTTGGATCTTTTTCCAATTTACTGGTTTCAGACTGAGTAGTTTCGTTAAGATGATGTGAACAACTAGTTACTCCGTTAGTATAATTTGTGAGAGCATCAGGGGATAGAACCTGGTCACATGAACTAGCAATAACTTGTCTACTTGAAGGATCCACTATAACAGCAGCATTGACTACCTGCTGAGAAGAACGTGCTTAAATTGACAAACGCTTGATACTAGAGACGTCTATCAGAACAAGGAAAGTAAAGACTGTCATGGTGCCAAAAATCCTTTGTTAGCAGGGACCAATTTTGCTAGAGGAGGCCATTTACAAAATGACTTAGGAGACAGAATCTATCACAATAATACGAGCAGGGAGATTTTACCGAAATACCAGATTTTGCCATATCAACTGCAAGTTTCATGAAGTTGAAAACTGATGATGCATCCTCCTCGCTAAATCCAGTAATTCCATCAATATTGCTGTAATAGGACAAAACTCTGAGCTTTGAATTTCTGTCAAAACACTATCAAATGACATTCTCAAGAACTCACTAGGAAGGTGGGTGGAAGGAAGTTGGCCACAACTTGCACTGTTCTTCCCATTCTTCTTTCGTTAACGCAGCGTATTTGCATACCTTAATAAAAGTAGTCAGCTTAAATCAACCATTGAAACAGGAAAAAAATTGTCTACAAAACCTAAAAACAGTAATACAAACGAACACATCATTGCATCACCAACAAACACAAGAAGACCTTGGTCTTGCATAGTGTAACTACAGAATGGAAAAAGTCAGAAGACTTCAAAGATCCTTCAAGCAATTTCAAACAACAGAGGCGGAAAAGAAAATCACTAAATTACTAGAAAGCTATGCACATATTCACAGTTCATGAGGAACACACGGTGATCATACAATCCAAGTAAGAGCTAGAAGATAAAAAGAAAACCCACTTTTGTGTTGAAAGTAGTCAACCGGTACAAGCTCACAAGATCCAGTATGCCCTGTGGAATATAGTTGGCCTGACCATCTACTCCAGAAGCCACGCATAATAGCACAAATAGTTGACTTTTACCTGTTCAGATAAGATACCTAACAATCAGCCAACGCTTACAGCACAATAACAAAATCTAGATACTCACGTTTGTCGAACAAAAGATCTGCACCCCAACCCAGAGATAACAAACTTGTAATGAAAGCACTTAAATTTAAAGCTCGAGCCGTTTCAAATACTTAACAGCATTGAAAGAAACTCGACGGAATCTTCCTTAATGCCAGAACATATATCAAACCTAGAAGCCAATATAAACCCAATTTACTCGGTTTTCGTCAATCCTTTACAACTCCACCATTATTTTACACATGTAGAAAACTGAAATAATAGGAGCAAAAGAGACACGGTAATACACCCATGTACGCGGTTAAAAAGAGATGAGTATAGCGAAAAAACAACCTCCGTGAAGGTTTATCTTGCGTATCCGCTTCACGTGGCGGAGATTTTCCAGTGGAGCTATATAATTGAGCCTCCTAAAGAAACAAGAAAGGGTTAATTCCTATTATATTTTGAATAAAGATTTTAACAGTAAAATATACAACATTTGTTAGTTAATAATAGTACCTGACCAAAGTGTTGGCGTTCTTGGGTTCAATTTCAGCAGCGACCACGTTCACTTTATCACAAATAACATTTAAACTTGTAAATCAAGAAAATGACTTAAGAAGATAACGAAAAAATTGAAATGTGTACATACCAGTATCTTGGAGATGAGGAAGAATTGGGGGATTTGCCGGAATGTGAATAATTTTGCAGTTTTCCGATGATTCACTGCCGCCGCCGTTCATTACGTCTGTTTCGACTTTAAGGGAGAAGAAGAATATATTGTTGAGTTAAACTGTCAAATGCAAAAATTACTCGTTATGTTGTTTCTAATTACTCATGTATTATATTTATAGACAAAAACACCCCCTCGTGGTCAAAAGTCGGTGCAAGCCCGCCTCCTATTCTTATTTATCTTTAAAAGCAATATATTAACTGGAATAATAATTAATTAATTAATTACAAAATCATGGGTTAAGTTTAAATAGATACTTATTTGTAGGAAAAATTGTAAAACCAATTACAAATAATTTTATTTAGTAGTATATATAAAATATTTAGATTATAGTACATATATGAGTTTACGCATATGTGTCTAGGGTTTAGCTATAATTTATTTTCACATAGATATTTCCAAGACGTCACATGTTTCATTATGATATTTAATTTCATTGGATTGAAAAAATATTGATCTTTCAGTAATAAACTTTTCGATTGGTTACTATCGTGAATTCAATATATCCGCTATAACTTCGTCGTTGTGGAGTCCTGGATCCAGTTGAAAAACATGTTCATCTAGAGATAAATCAAAAAAAGGTAGGATAAAAAAGAATCATTCTCGTAAAAATAAAATTACATGTCATAGTTGTTATAAAGAACTTTTTATTTAATTTCTAACTCTTTGTATAAAACGAGTAAGAAAATAAAAGAGTCTTAAACAAACGGTCAATTAACACTCCTCTTTACAAACTTTTAGACTACAAGTAATAACGACTATCTTTACAGGGGCTAAAACGCAATTAACAAAACTTGCTTCAGTCTCACGCATCACTATTGTCTGTCTATATATTATATCATCAACACCCAAATCAATTTTCACATACTGATTTATTATTTAACAAACACATGGCAGGCGGCAACAATCCTCATCATCAGCAGCAGCAGCAGCAATCTTCATTCTCCGCCCACCGCAAATCACGCTGGGAGTCTTCTTCCTCCTCCTCCGCCGCCGGAAAATCCAAACCCTCACCCAATTCAACCGCCGTCCCTAATAACAACAAACAAAATCCCCTTCACAAACCCTCCATTGCAGCATCTAATAAGAATCCCTCTCCAAGACCTGAAAACCCTAATTCTTTGCCCAATTTACCCTTTCCCGAGCCACCGCCGCCTCCGTCTTACGGATTCCACATGCTCGATCGCCGGACTATAGTCCTTGTCGATGGATCCGTGCGATCGTACTTCGCTTTGCCACCGGATTACGAGAATTTTAAACCTATTGTACGGCTAGGGTTTCGGCCCGAATTAGGGCTTGAGAGGCTTCCAGTTCAGATGAGTCCTGGATTTCTTCGTCCCGACGAGAGGAATCGGAATCCGGAGTTTTGGAATTCGGGGCCGCAGAAGCGGAAATTTGGGGAAGATGAGAGGGAAGGGAGGAGTGATGGGTTGGAGAGGCAAAGGCAGCAGCTTTTGCAGTACGGGAACGCGAATGGGCCGGGTTCGAGTGTTGGGTATAGTGTAGGGAGAGAGGAGGATATGAGGGCGGCTAAAAATATGAGGATTCATGAGGGGAATGTTGCAAGTAAGCTTAAGCATAGTGGGGTTTCTCAGACTGATTTGAAGAAGGCGTTTTTTCACTTTGTTAAGTTGGTTTTTGAGACCGGGAACCAGAGGAAGTGTTATTTAGCGGATGGGAAACAAGGTCCGCTGCGGTGTCTTGCCTGCAGGTCTGGTGGTGATTCATTGTTATTATTACAAATTTCTGCTTTTAGATATGTTTTCTTGCGCTGTTTCTTTGGTGATGTTTAATTGTGTCATATGACTTTTTTGTGTCAATTGTATGTCAAGATGCGTGCTTTTGTCCAGTAAATTGTTTGATCCACCAGTAACACTGTTGTAACATGTGAAGATTGTCTGTAGGTAATATTACATAAATATTGTATTTGCATACTAAATGTATTAGGTGCAGTCAAGTACACAAGGCTTGATGCTACTAAACGGAAAGATTGACATTTCAATAGCTGCTTCATAATCTATTTGTTTTTGGTGCAGGAAAGTGATCTTATTGTAGAATATTTTACTCAACTGTGATAATGCGTCTTTCTTGATTACTTAAATATGCTTATTAACTATCCAAGGGGATACTCCTCTGTAGGAAATGCTGCATTAAGAGTTGTCCAGTCTGATTTTGTTTAGGGTTCGGCTGATACTAGCAAAGTGATATTATTGAAAGGCACAGCTGAAGTTGAGGTGCAAAAATTTCTGGTAACTCGAGTTGATATGGGATGTCCATTAGGTCTGACAATCTTTATGAGATCATTTAATTAGCTTGAATCATCATTGTCTAAATTTAGTTGTATTTGATCCTTTATCTTGTTGCTGAGGCTGAGGGCATGATGCAACAGATTGACATGTGAAGCTGCTATTTTTCGTAGAGTAACTAAATGAAGGTGTGTGATTTTTTTTACACCTTAACAAATTTCGTGTAGCTCTTAATGTTATATGCTATGAAATTGGAGCATCCACTACGAGGATCAAATCTGCAAGGAGCTCTAAGCAGTTTCCGTGATCGGCAACTCGTGTTTCTCCTTAATGGTGGAATATGGCCTTTGATTTTCTTTTTATCTTATGGATTTTAGATATTAGGTTTGGTTTTATTGACTTTTCCATGACTAACATTACATTGATAACCCTGATGCAATCGGTACAAACATTCTGTTACTTATGCTGAAATGTAAGATACATATGCCCTGATTGTCTTGGTCTGGCATTCGCACTGCATGCCTGTAGGAGGCCTCAACTATGTGGGCCTTTTTTAGTTTTTTTTGTAACCTGATACCTCTCGTTATGCGTAAATTCAGAGATATTCCAATAGTGCAGCTTTTAGGAAATATTTGTTTCTTTAAAGCCGCAAAGGTGAATCTTGTAAGGAACTTTTATGTGGGAAAAGTAGATCTATTGCATCATAACTCATTACAGAGCAGATATACAACTTCTGTAGTAGTATCACCAGCACATTATAGTATTGAACCAGACTGGCCTTGAGTTGTTTGGGCATGAGGAGGATTTCCTCATCTTCATTTACATGCTTGACACTCATCTAGCATCAGGCTGTAGGTGTTGTTTGGATTGTATTTACGCAGTCCTCAAGAAGATGGACATTCCATCCATTGTTTCCTCTTACCCCCTTAAGAAATATATGGAATTCATAGATTTAGTAGCCCTACATGTCTCCTTTCCTCGTTCTTGCAGGAATGAAGTTTCTTTATATACTCATTGGCTTTTAATGTCTGGATCTTTTGTAAGAAATCCTCAGTGGAGTCTACTACTAATTGGCATACATAACTAAAGGTGTGTGAGACGTCTATGGTCGTATGTTCTACACTTCATCATATGCAAAAGTAAGTATCACCCGATATTTGTTGTTACTGTGGAGGTTTGCTAGCTCGGTAGGCAGATTACAATAATTCTTGATTGTTGTACTGTAGTGTGGTATCTGAACGTTTTCGTTAAGCTTGTTCATACTCAGGCCTTTTTCTAAAATTTAATCTCACTTTGAGATCTTGATATACGTGTCATTTTGCCGATGTCATAGCTGTTGGCTACAGATTTTTCTTTGCAACTATTTCGTGAATAGTTGTTTGTGATTATTTTTCATTTCATTAGACTCCCTGTACGTATTTGATGTAGAGTTAAAACACCTGTGCAGCCACGTTGTTTTCTCGGACCTTATAGGGTTCCGCTGCTTGTGTTCTCTCGATGTGTTCAATTTTCTTGTCTTTGAGAGAGAGTGTACTCTAAAAATTTTCAGGGCTGAATTATGGATTATCCGGTTATTAGTATTTGACATTAATATTTGCATTTGTTGCTTGGACGTCTGTCATAAGTATTTTTCTAGTTATAGCTTTTGAAATAAGAGAGACACGTAGTTAGCAGAATTGTTGAACCTTTGGTAATTCGCCAATTGTACGTCCAGTTTGATATTAATTAAATATATTTCCCCGTACTACTTCTTTTGATATCATGTGATAAATTTGGTGAAGTTATGGCGTTATTTGGTCACCTTCTTTTGTTTTTTATGTTCTAAATTAGGAAGCTTCTTTATTATGCAAAAAATCCTATTGCGAGCCATCATTCTTAGAAGTATATCATTAAGGTAAATGACCTCTTTCAAAAACTTACAGTTGTTAGGGAACTTAGATGTTTAATACTGTTGCTGGAAGAATATTGCATTTTGAAACTTAAGATCTTAGGCATCATTTTGTGATTGAGAGTACTTAGTCTATGACCAAAATTCAAAATTGAGTGTAGCTGATTTTTAGAATTTCATGCTGTATCCATCACTTGTTGTTCATGTTAATGAGTTTGGGAATGATTTATTTTATGGTTCAAATGTAGCAGGTTCTAAAGCTAATGCATTTGGTGCTTGTGACTTCTTTTAAGTCTTGACATCTTCTGCTTGTGTAAATTTGTATATCTTGTTGGCCTTTATGGGTTGCCTTATATTGGACATGAACATCTTTGGGAACTGTGGGCGACATGTCATATGCGAACGATGACTATTGAACCTTAACAGTTGTATGTGGAATCCGCATATGATCATACTTCTGCATAATATTATTTTTTTCTGCGTGAGATGTGTGGTTGTTGCCACTATTTTTCTGGCTTTTTTACTTTCTCTGCGCTTGTTTTGAAAAAGTCCTTCGTGGATGCACTGACACAATAGCAAGATTTAGATCCCACAACACGAGAATTTCATTGCTGGAGTAAACTCTATTCTGAAACTTATATGATCATACTTCTGCATAATACCATTTTTTCTGCGTGAGATGTGTGTTTGGTGCCACTATTTTTCTGTCTTTTTTACTCTTTCTGTGGGCTGGTTTTGAAAAAGTCCATCGTGGATGCACTGACATAGGAAAATAGAATACATTGTTGCAGGGGCTTGCTTTTATTTGTTGCCATTTCTAATTGTTGGTTTCTAGTTTTTTGGTCTTTAATTGTAATATGTTTTACTGAGCATTAACTAATTGGAATAAGACAGTTCCCGCTTTGAGTTTTTCAGCAGTTTTACCTTTTGGGAACCATGTTTGTAGAATGTGGCAATGTAGGGCGTTATGCAATGTTCTCCAGAACTTTGTTTGTGCATGCTTTTTGCTTGCATTAAAAAGCCTATTGAAATGGCTGGATGCTATAAGTTCCCTTTCAAGAATTTGGGTGCACATTTTCTCCCATTCCTTCAGTATATTATCTATAGAATCAGATACATGGTTACCAGTATTTCGTGGCAGTTATGCTACTGATTCTTGAGTTTACTGTGCTCGTACAATTATATTTCTCTCTTTGATCACTCTCTTGTTTTAAGTTCATCTCTGGGTAAAGTCCATGAGCCCCTGATTGTGGCATAGATATTGTGCTGAATTTATATATTTCATTTAAATATAGGAGCGAAGAATTTATCCCTAAATATTTGTCATTTTAGTTTATATACAGGATCTGATGACTGGATAATAGTTCTAGTTTAAAATTTATTGTAAGTGGGTTTGTGAAGCAATAAATTATCTGTGATGCTGGATCAGTATCTTGCCTGATTAAGATTTTCAGGCAATTTAGACAGATTGGATTATGATGTCTTAGTATTTTGTTATTTTCAAAAACTTATGTTCGTGGCTGAGATATACTACACGGTTTTGGCGTGGACGTACAGGGCTTCAAAAGATTTTCCTGATGCGCATAGTCTTGTCATGCATGCTTACAACACAGACAGTGCTGACTCAGTCGTGGATCACCTGGCATTTCATAAAGCTTTGTGCGTTCTGATGGGTTGGAACTATTTGATGCCTCCTGATAATTCTAAAGCCTATCAGAAGCTATCTGCTGATGAAGCAGAAGCAAACCAGAATGATCTTATTATGTGGCCACCTTCTGTGTTAGTTCATAATACAATCATAGGAAAAGGTAGAGACGGGCGTATGGAAGGTACAGGAAACCGGGCAATGGATGGAATACTTAGAGGTATCATGCATCCCCAATCTTTCATCATGTTATTTTATATTCTCAGTAAGGCAGTTTGTGCTGATTAAGAATCCTCGGAAGGGTTCTGGTACTAGTCTAGATTATCCCTGGTTCATCTTTATTTCTATCAATTTACAAAAATTGCTTCTCTAATTGAACTTGTTCGATTCGATACTTTATGGGTCTATGGCATAAAAATTCATCGGGTCAATGGCTTGTTGTCTGTGTTAGTGGTTGCAGATGGATGTAGAACCTTAGTAATTGTCATATTCTTTCTTGTTACATTCTATCTGCTTCTTCCCTCAGAGGCGGTGGTTGCGTTGATCAGCAGTGTATTCTAAGAAAGACTCTTTTGATTGATCATCGCAAAGTTTAGTGAAGGGGGGATTGTGATTTAATTACTATATTTACCACTTTAGCAAATAAATTTACGGAGTCCCTTTATAATGTATAGAATATGTGCTCTCTATGTGATTTTTGTTATTAAAGCAAATATGGGATTCTGCTAGTCAAATGATTGGTGTCCTAAGGCTGGAGATGCTGATGGAAGACAGCTCCACCCTCTTTTCTTTGGCCATGCTGCCAGTAACCTAAACCCTTCCTCCGTCGCCTTAAGCTTTAAAAGTTTGTATTCTAGGTGAAGCAAGTCGTGCACTTCATCTGTTCTTTATCTCTCTTGATCCATGCCAGTTCTATGTAGAGATTTTCTCCTGAGGCTTCTCTTTTCTGAGATAACTTCTACTGGGACACTGATCCGTTATCTTCCCGACTTACATTGCTGCTTTGCTTCTCAGTAGTTCTTTAGACTGCTGGAGCATGAAAGTTAGCCGTAATTAGTAGATAAAATCGACTGAGATGCACTACATCATCTTCTGGGTTTAACTTGAACTTGCTTGTCCACTTATTCATAATATAGATCGTTAAGCTAGAAAATACACTGATGGTAGGAGCTTCTGCAACGCCTTCCGTCCTAACCGGATTATTGGCTTGTTCTTTTAAACCGGTTTGAGTCCATGTGTGTTCATTCCCATCAATTCACTGGGTATGTTTTCACATATTGCAGTATTTTCTCTCCCATTTGCTCTCTCTGATATGGCTTCCTTACGTGGTGCCTTTATTGGGTTTTAATTTGAATGAGGATAATCTTCATGGTGCATTGGCTGGCTGGCTGAGTTAAGCATAGGTTCGATCAAATCATGCCCAAAATGCATTTGTATGTGCAGTGAAGTCAGTTTCCTGATAAGGTTCTCTAGTTCACTGCCACACAGTGATGAACATTACTAAGCTTTTCTTGTGCTCTGATTAGTTATATTGTTGAACCATTGTTGTTTTGAGAGTTAAGACACCGCATGATTTGAAAAGGAGAATTCAAGCATGCGGAGTAAGTAGATTATGTCTCATTTTGGTTTGTAATATTCTGTGGTAAACTTTCCCTTATCCATTGAACTTGATAATTAGTTACCTATTGATCGTGGCCATCTTAGATGAATTCTCCCACATTCATTCTCTTTTTCGTTACACTTGTATCCTATTGTCAACTTTAAAGAGCTTTGGTTTTGTGTTGTGAGAAACTACTCGTGGTTAAGGACACTTAAGGCTAATATTACAGTTGTTTGAAGAATATTTGACATTATGTCTGCTCCCTCTCTCTGGAAGTGGATGGGGCACGTCTCCATGTTTTCATTGACATTTCATATAACATAGTTTTTTCCTGTTAATATCATATTTTGGTAGAGAGAATCAGTTTTTAGTTTCAGTTTTCTTACTTTTGCTGTCCAAATCCGTATATGATGGAAATAATTTGTAAGTTGCTGAGTGAATGAATTTCCTCGGGTTATGATACAAGCAATGTTGATTTCCATCTTTTATGGTTTTCAGATCTGGGATTTCCTAGTGGCAAGTCGATGTCCTTATATTCAAGAGAAGGTCATCTGGGAATTCATACTGTGAAATTCTCCAGTGATGAATTAGGCTTAAAGGAGGCGTTGCGTCTGGCAGAATATTTTGAAAGAGAGAAACGAGGGCGAAAGGCTTGGGCACAGGTGCAATCCGCAACACAAGGCAAGGATGATGAGAACAATCCAAATCTCGTGAAATTGGACCCTAAAACAGGAGAGAAAAAGAGAATATTTTTCGGTCATATTGCAACCGTCGCCGATCTAGACAAGGTTACTTTTGAGATCAAGAAGAAGGTCTCAGTTATCAGCAGAAGGGAATTGAGGCAATCAAAGTCAAGCCAGTGAGGTAGAATTTTATCTGCTAACTCAGAGATATGCAATCTGCATGAAGATTCGTGATTTTATGAATGGGAAACTGCAGTGAATGAGATTTTATGTGAATTACAAGCTGTAAGGTATTGACTCTTTCACGTTCGAAGTCAAATGGTACTATCAATGGAATTTCTTTTTCATTTCTATTATTTTGCCAATTAGGGAAAAACAGTTGTAGTGTTTAGCAGTATATTATTGATGATAAAGTTGCCGAGACTCGAGAGTCTTGGAGCCAATGTCGCAAGGATGTACTAGCAATACGGAATTTAACTGTGGCAATCTCTTTTTTTTTTTTTAGTGTATAATATATAAAACTTGTAAGAACAAAACGTTGGAAGTTTCATTATGAAGCATAACATAAAAAGATTGGGGAGATATATTAGAAAGATATGAATTTTAGTTGCTTGTAGTTTTCCACTTTAATATACTTTCTCAGGAGTCAGGAATCAGCTATAACAAAAAAAAATTAGGATTAAACTCTCTAGAAGATCGGATAAAACAGGTAGACAAAAAATGACGAGAACAAAGTGAACTTGAGTTTGATAAATCTCAAACCAATGTAGATGCAGATTTAAGCATGATAGTGTGCATCTTTAGTTTGTAACTGTTGAAGAAGAATAAAAGAAAAGAGACGAGTAGAAGAAGTCTTAATTTATTTTGTCATACTGTCTACAAATTTTTACCTTATAACTTTTAACATATTCGTTTTGCCGTCAAAACCCCTCCCAAAGTTAACTTCGGTTGTATTCTAACATATTGGACGCCCCTTCCAGCCGCATCATGGGCGTCATGGACTGGCTGAGAAGCCGTACTCTTCTTTTTTTTTTTTTAATTTATTATTATTGATATGCCACATAACATGTCCAAGCGTATCCGTATACATATTCTCGAAATATCGTACACTACACGAGATAATTTTTCAAAGTATAATACAACATAACTGCGGAAACAAAAAACTGAGTTCATTTGTACCGTTCACTAATATCGTGAGAGGTTTCTAAAATATCTATTCAAAATAGAGCTAAAGATAATATAAAAACTAATTACAGTTGAAGAGGTCATTTTCTCGAAAATCTATTTCGTGCAACTGTTGTATAAAGACGTGACACAAGCCAAAATTAAGATTGTAATAGTTTACTAACTTATAGGACATTAACTTGTTGTATTTAACCTTACATTATAATAACCGAATTAGTTACACACGTAATAATTTTTTGTTTGAAAAAATTATCTTATGTAAACGATCCATGGCGAGATGTTGCAATCAATCCATTTTTCGGCGACAAACACAGGTAATAAGATTGCCTTGAGCCGCAATTTGCTTCCAAGACGTACGTGTCTATAAATTGAGCACAGAATATCTTCTTCAGAACAGATAACAAACTTTCACGGTATATCCTGCTGCAAGTTGAAAAAAAGAAAAGAAAAGAAAATTGGTCAGACAAACAAGAAACATTGGTACTGTCATTCTAAATACTTAAATCTTGGTCTGATCATGATATTTCTAAATTTAGAATATGGACATACTGTTGTCAATCTGCAATGTTAGTCTTGGTCTAATCATGAAAATCCTATATATAGAATATGAACATGAAGTGGAAACTCTCGGATGACGCAACCGAAAATATATATTGTTTTCAGGTAGGAGTTATCTGCCGTCTCTTTATAAAATATAATTAGGTTCTATTAGGATTTTATTTATTTTTCTTTTCGATTCTCAAACTTGTATAAGTACTGTCATGTCATGTATCATCATAATTCAGGTTCAACAAAATGATCAATCAAAGAAATCGCGTAAACGATTAGAGGTTCCATGTTCTTATTTTATGAAAAGACAGATTTTGCTACTTAAGAAAGTGAAACATTAACAATATTATCCACACACAAAAAAAAAAAAAAGGACATCGGAAATTAAAGAATAATTTGCAACGGATAATATTTCTTCAATCAAGAAAAATTAGTTAGCTAGAAATATGATTTACTCACGAGTCATGACCCCTAATTTGGATAAACAGGAAAAATAAAAATTTAATTAGATAAAAATGAATAGTGAAACAATGTTGTTTTCCAAGTCATGAGAACATACTCTACTCTAGGAATGTAGAGCTAGTACATGCATGCTTGCTCGTTTTTGCTGGCTTGCTTTTCTATGTTCTCCATCATCCAGGGTTTGGACTTGGAACATAATCACCATTTTCCATATATTATTAGAAGCTATATCAATAAAGTTTTACGAGGTCAGCGTCGTTTTAGGTGGATCGACAGTCCAATTTTTAGTGTCTAATCACATGGATTTGATGCTAGTGGATGCATCATAGAAAGTCACTTTTAGTAATTTTTAGAAAAATATATAAATGGCCTTGGACTGACTTATGCTCATAAGGTAAGTAGCACCTAGCCGACAAACAAAAAGTGTTGCTTAGTGGATGATGAACCCACTAAGGTTAACTATTTAAGGGGTGATTATCGAAACTAATATAGTATTTTTTATATGATTAAATCTTAAATTAGGTGATACTATAGTATGCCTATAAATGAATGAAAGAGATTATTTGTTAAGAAAAATAATGATGTCTCCTTTTCGTTCTTTTTTTTTTTCTTCTAAAAAAAGAAGAATAAATTTGCATATACTAGGTATTTAAAAATATACCAGCCTACAGAAACTAGGTTTTTTTCATGATTAATCTTATCTTGTGTTATTTTGGAATTGGAAGTGCCTTCCTTGCGAGTCAATAGTTACGTCTCACTTTCTAGAGTTCTTTTATGACACTTAGTTGTTGGATTCAGTTTGTAAAAAGTTGAAATTATATATGATCGTAATTTCATTTGTGTTACTACAAACTTATTAGCAAATAAAATGTTCCTTAGATATGGCTACAAAATCTACACGCTTTATGCATAGATAATTATGTTAACTCGTTGTTTTGAGGAAAAAAAATTTCTCATTCTACTATAATTAGAAACAGTGCCTGTTGGATTATATTTGATAGAGGTAAAGATAAAAGCCATCGCGGCGCATAAGTTTCAACCTTTGTGGGCTGTGACCCCTCCCTTTTTAGTGTCACACGACTCACACCCGGTACTATAGAGATCTGACCCCAAAAGCTAATAATAATAATAACAATAATAATAATAATAATATAACGATGACGACCGAAAACAATATATTGAATCAATTTTGCGTTCTTGACTATATTTTAGCTGTCTTCTATCCATTCAATTGGTCAAATATTCTCAATGCCACTCTTTTGTGGACATTAAAATTCTTTTCGCGTGAAAATGGAAAATCAGAAATGAATATAACATAGCTGTTTTCCCCTTTGGTCCATTGAAATATTCCACCCGTTCCCTTGAGTTCTTAATCTTTCTTATAAGTATGTACAATGAAATTTTATAATCATAAGTATATTTTCTAAAATTTGAAAAACATTACAAATAGACGTGGGTTAAGATGTATTCTCCCGTTGGTCCTAAGTCCTATTAAATTGATGTTATCTCTAAAAGCTCAAACCTGCAGAGATGATAGTCATTTATTCATTTATATATATCCTCCAACAAGTTCTGACTCTTAAAGTAATTTATTCTATATCTTCTAAGTTTGTGACTGTTACATTTGTAAAGATTACTGCATTAAGTTAATGTAGAGTTTATCACATTTAAAAAAAATTAAGTGAGTGAATGGTAGACACTTTAAAACCATGGGTCACAATATATATTTTGTCAAGTCCACTTATATATATTCTCACCGCCCTCTTTCGATTTGTGATCCCCCCCCCCCCTCCCCTCCTCCAAAAGAGAAATTATTAGGTGTAGCGGCTGTACAATGAGGTGATGCAACAAGCCGTTTACCAGTGTAAATGCATGGTGGGGATGAAGTGTGGAGAAGTTAGTGCCCTATAATTCGAGAATTATGTCTAATCTCAACCCTAATTAGTTGTAGCACGTCATCGTACGACTACACCTAATAATTTTTCCGTCCAAACAGTGTACAGTCCCAATTGTAGTTGTAGTGTTTAAGTGATATGAAAAGTTAACCCAACCCCACCCCACCCCACCCCACCCCACATGCAAGATCTCCATCCACCGCACTCCTTGGACACTACAAATTCCCCTCCATCCCCCCTCAATTACACTCATAAAAATTCAAGAAAATCACATTTCAATCCTTGTACAACAACACACGCACAATTTACTTTTGTTCTCCACAGATGTCAAGAAGTATAGTTTGCCAAAATCTGGTCTCACAACACACAACCACCACCACTCTAAAACTCAGAGTGGCCGCCCAAGATATTATTGAATCATCATCGTCATCATTTTCGAGCATGAGTGCAGAGTCCCTGGACCTATGCACAGAGAATTTAGGAAGCGAAAGCGGCAGTGATATTGTCACCACTGGTGACATTAACATGCTCTCCAATCCAACAAGACCAAAAGACTCTCTTCTTCTTCATCATCATCAGAAAACCAACAATAATACATATCCGCCGCCTTTGACAACAATCAAGAACTTGCAAATGCGTCGCCATAGAGAAGGCGGGAGGTTGATAATTGAAGCGGTGCACACAAACTCTTATTTGCAAGCAGAGAGAACCAATGGAAGGCTCAGGCTCTGTTTCATTAATCATGATCATGACGACGATGATGATGACGATGATGATGGTGATGATGAAAATGTGGAACCCAAAATTGAAGAGGAATTATGTGACAAGGAAATGAAAATGGAGAAATATCATCAAAGGCTCATCAGTAGGTGTCATAATACAACAACTAGTAGTAGTAACTGGAAGCCTGCTCTTTGGGTCGCCTCTTCATAAATTTCTATTTTTTTTTTACTAGTTTAATATTTTGAGGATTTAATCTTTTCAGATCTACAACTTTAATTTTTCGTATGTATCCTACATGGAGTCATTTCCACTTTTGCTTCCGTCTTTTTCATTCTTATTTTTATTTGTTCTTTTTGGTATTTTTATCTTGTGTCATGTAAAATAGACACGTTACGTCTCTCTGAAAATAAACAAGAAAGTTACCTCTTATGTTATGTCGAACGAGATACATTACCCTCTTGTGATACAATTATTAGAGGATCATTTTGCTACGTAATAAAAATATATGCAGCAAAGTAATATTCCTATTTAGTAAACTAATTTGTTTATTTACTCTTTTTATAAGCTAATGCATCTATTTTATCGTAACACAAGAGGTATTTGTCCATTTATTCTTCAGTTCTAAAATTTCAACATGAAGTTGCATGTTTTTCCGCACCCAATACAAGAGTAACTATTTTATAGGGAGAATTACATGACTAGGCCCTAGGCATGAGCTAACTGCAGGTAATTCAAGCATGCATATTTATAACATTTTAGTTTCAAATTGTAGCGCGAGTGTACTGCATCTGTATAATTAATAAAATCTTAAAGGAGCCTTGTGTAATGGATTTTGCAATCTATAGGGAGTTTTTATAATTACTCAAATCATTAATACTGTTTTTACATTTAGATAAAACTTTACATATTAATAATCTTTAAGTTATGTAGCATTCAATGTATTACAAAATTGAAACAAAATAGAGATCAGTAGAATGAATTAAAGTTTCGTTTCCATGGTATGTTCCAATACGTTAAATATTAGAAACTTTTCACAATGTTTTGAAGTTTCTTCGATATATTTCGAAAAAGTCATAAACTTTAATTATTTCAATATATAGAGTGGAAAATATTTGTATACTTGGTAATAGATATAGTAGAAAATAGAATACAGAGACGTAATCACGTCATAAATACAATAATTATATAATTCAATTGTTGTTCAATAGTAGAAGTAGTACACACAACGTCAAAATATCATAGAAAACCCGTGCATCTCCGCGGCCCAGGAACCTCGGAGCTTTATTTTGGTTTCATGTGCCGATTTTATTCAATGTGGCTTTCATTTCTTTTGACTAATAAAACATTCATCCTATAAGCGTGCCTAACAATAAACAACTTTTGCCTACTAAATTGAATTACTGAATTTTAATTCCGGGATTGCGGGACCGTAACTCTCACAATCAGCGGACCAAAAAAATAATGAATCAAGGACAATTACCATTATACTAAATTATATTTATATGCACGACATGATATGTGATCTCATTGTCCGATATAAGGCGGCCCACTTTAGAAGAATCCTTGTAACATAGTTAATATCTGACCCATTTATGTGTCTAATTGTCTTGAGAAATTCAAATGAGACTTTGATTCTTATTTCTTACCGATTGTGACAAGAAAAAGAAAAGATTTTTGGAAAGTTATTAGTTTGTCTAAAAAAAGGGGCGAAAGCCGCGCGCACAGCCTTCACACCTGATAAATTATATAGACCTATTAGATTATATGTTTTCTATAAACATGGTAAATACTGAATAGTAAATACATATTAATTTATGGACACATATGTTTCTCAAGAATGAATTTCTTATTGGCTTCTTTTAGTTGTTTGATCAATGTGCTGCTATTTAATTTGTATAAAAATGTGATTCATTTTTCTTTACGCTCTTCGCATCTCTATTAAAGTAATTATCTTAACATCTGATATAGTTAAATTTCAAACTTGAAGAATTTATCGTACGATTCCGCCTTTCAATATTTAAAATCTTGCGCTCGTTATACCACTACTGAGTTTATGCATGCATGTGCAAATCACTTAAAATAGAGTTCGAATGGCATAAAATTTTGACGAGGAATTGGAAACTAAATTATTGGGAATTATACAATAATAGATCGACCAGATAAACCATAAGATATAGGTACCAGATATTGCACGCAGAATAACAGGAGACGACTTTGTGACGAAAAGCCTTCTAGTAAATTAGTGGATTGCATATAAAAGACACGAGAAACTCAATCAGATCAATAATAATTATCACGTTAATCTAATCAATTTTTAAAAATTGACAAAAGACCACTAAGAGTTTAGCAAACATATAACATATTCAATAAAATTATTATAGTGATGCTGATGGGTTATAACTTATCCACATCAAAGGCTCACTGATTAATTTGGAAAAGCGTTATACTTCCAGACTAAGGAACTCGATTACTTTCTCGTTCTCATAACAAAAAAAGAAGGTAAATAAATAAAACCTGACTAAAAAATAAATATTTGTAGTCTGTGGAAGGCACTTGCTCAATGAAAATATTGTATATATAAAAGGATAGCGTCACTGGTGCCCTGGTGGCTGGTGCACAAGTACACATAGTTCCGGGAGAGGATCTTCTATGCCACTTTTTGTGCCACTCCTAAAAATGGTATGTTTTTTTAACTCTGGTTTACCTTTAATTAACCTTAATTAACAATTAATGAATAAAATAGAAGAATGAAAACTTTTAAATTCTCAAATTTCAATACACGTGCCATCTTCCAAGCATCTTCCCAGCATCAATTCTCCATGACCCTTCAAATCCACTCCTCCCAAAAGTGGATTTTCTTCTTCTTTTAAATATCGTTTTTCCTTCTTCTCTAACTCAACAGGTTGTTGAAGCATACACAATTTAGATTTGCAATTTGCAAGATATATAGCTATTTTGATATTTAAGCTACTATGATTATATTTTGAACTTTTAAATTTATTGTTTGTTAGTGAGATTTTAAAGTTCCGAAATGTAAGTATGATGAATAACTTGCTTCATGCTTCAACACTTTTCAAAAGAAATCTCCTTTCACCCGACAAGAAATTAAGATGGAAATGAAAAATAAATTGGTTTAGAGAAATGAATAATGTCTTGCAATTCTCTAATGTATCATTTCAAATGATCGGAATTCGCGATTGCGGCGGTACGGAGAATGCGCCTTTTGAGAAGTGGTGTAGAAGACGAAGAAAATCCACTCTTCGGAGGTTGAAGAGTTGAGGAGAATTGATTTGTAGAAAAATATCTAGAAGATGACTAAAAAAAATTTGGAAGATGAATATTTGGAAGATGAATGACCGGTCAGTAAACTTTTGGGAGAAATGTGTTTGCACGCAAATCAAAGTCTTGAAAATCTCTTTTTTCTTTTTCTTTAATTGTTACTCAAGGTTAGTTAACTAGAGTTGGGAAGACTTGTTATATTTAGAAGTGGCACATAAAGTGGCATAACAAGTGGCATAGAGGATCCTGCCGCATAGTTCCCGTTGTCTTTTCCTCTTTCCTTCTTAGGAATTAAGTATATATTTTTCAAAAGTTAATTGAAAAAAGTATGAAAGGTTTCACAAATGACAAAGCAAAATAGAACCTTTTGCTTTAGTAACACAACAATTAATTGCCCAATTAATGTATACTATTTCACGTTGTTTCTTTCTTTTTCTTTTTTTTTTGGGATCAGATTTTTAGCGTTGTTTCGTATTATTTTAATAAATACATCCATTGGTACAGTGATTAGCGGAAAAAATGATGTTGAACTTCCTTTTAATTCTTGAAAATGCATAAACTGCGGGATATGACATCATCAACACCAACAAAAGGCATTAGAAATTTTGTCATGAAAAGTGGCCAATTTTCTTAGACCCCACTAAATATTTTAAGACAATATTAATGTACGTAAAAAGAAAAAACGAAAACTCTCCACATTTAATTGTCCTAACTCCTAACTAATTAGGCCCCTCATCTTTTTCTCTATTGCTCAACACGTGTAAATAAGCTGAGTAGATGGATTGCTTGCAAGATTTTGTAGGGTTAATGCAACAAGCATGGAAGCTTTTATTCAGTCATGATGTCTCGTTATACTTCGAATTTAAAAAAAAAAAAAAAAAAAAAGATTTACAGAGAACACAAGGACAACAAATACAACTAAACCAACCTAAAGTTTAAGGCATTCGTTCCAATAAGACCTCTTCAATTTTGTGCCAATATTATTTATATGACACTTATCACGTCACCTTGAATTCGCGTCTGATTATAAATATAGAAGATAATTATTGAGTTAGTGGTTATCGCCACATATTTAATACTCATACACATAATTTATAAGTGTGATAAGTATAACAAAGAACGTAGATAAAATAAATGATATACTTATTTGCATGAGAAAAATTTGACAATGTACCATTAAAGTTGTCATAATTAATGTTGCCAATAAGGAGAACAATATTTTCCCACCTCTTCTTCCTATATATCATCCCTCCCAAAAACCACCAAACAAAAATTCAATTTCGCATTGTGAGCAAACCATGCCTTTTTTATTCCCAAAATATATTACTTTTTTTACTACGACGGTTCCTATGTTAGATCTAGGATAGCATACTTAGCTACTTTGCTCGGCTCCAATAATTTTCATGAGAATGGGTAGTGAGAACTTTAGTAATGGTCTTATATGTAAAATTAATATTGGTAAAATTAGTTAACTGATGATGTCATTAGCAAAATAAAACTCAACTCATGATTAACTCATGTCATTCGCAAAATCAGTTTTAAATGTCGCATATCATAAAAGTTAATCTTCGTTTTAGCTAGGAATACGACGACGAGTGTTTAATTAACTTTTAAAACTAACCTTTAATAATAAACCTCTTCTGCTACAATTTTCGAGGCGCACACTTTACGCGTGTTTATTATGCAAATTAAGAGACAATACAAGATACTCTATTTGAAATTGCCCTCTAGAGGAAGACGACGATAATACCGATGAAGAAACTGTAACCTAATTCTGAAGAAAATTCAGAGAAAAACTACACTTTTTCGACTGTAAGCCGTTTACTTTTGCAATTAATCCGTTGAAATTCTAGTTTAGCACTGTAGGTTTTGCTGTGACTTGGAATATTTGCGATTCGAGGGTTCTTCGTGCTCTAATCTAGTAGAATTTCGTAAAATGTTGAAACTTGTTTAGTTTTCGTTCGATTTGTGTACAAGTTTTGCGTTTTCTAATGTAAAATGAACTTGTTTGCATGTCGTGGTGTGTTATTTCAGGTGTTTTGAACAACATTTTGAGTGTACTTTTGGGGGAAAATGACTTCAATGGAGACATCTGATTTGAAAATCTGTTCGATTCATGAGCTGATTCAACGCATTAGATGCTCGAGTAGTGAATCTGAGTTTGATAAGGTGAGGGAAATGCTGATTGACCGCGAGAATAGCATGAAAAGCAAGTTGGATAGTCTCGTACGTGAGCTTGATTCTTTGAAAGAGAAAGAACGTTGGTTAGAGAGAGCTCTCATCTCGTCTCATCTCGAAAAGTGCAAGTTTGAGGACAAGTGCCAGCTGAGTCAAAGAGAATGCCAGGGACTTAAGGAGAGGATTAAGGAGGTGGTTGAGAATCTAAAACTAATGATGAATAAGAGGGGGGATGAGTGGTCCATGAAGGCGTGCGAGGGTGGGACAACGGTGGGGGAAGACGACAAGGAAAACCTTAAACTTTTGGAGATAGAATTTGTGCAAATGTTCGAGGAGATGAAAGGTTTGCGATGCGAGAAAGCGGCTGCTGATCAGACTGTGGAGGAGTTGAAACAAAGAAAATCGCAGGCAAACCAGATTATAGACGAACTAAAACGCCAAAATACTGAGGCTCTTCAGACTATTGATGAGTTGCGGCTCAAAAAATCCATGTCTGATAAGGCAGCTGAATTGAATAAAAAGAGACTTGAGAATTTGACACCGAGGATCATCAAGGTGGAGGAGGAGTTAGCTGCAATGCTCAACGTAAATGTGGAAGATCTCGCGAACTTAGTAGAGGACAGCTTCAACTCTTCTGGCTTGGAAGAGACAAATGCTACAGGGATGTCACCTGGGGTGCACTCGACCTGTCATTCTACTCCTAACGATTTGTTAAAAGAAGGTAGTTTGAGAGAAGGGAATCTTATATTATTTTGTTTCCATGTTTATTCTATTCTTTTTCTTTTTGGATATTGGCGTCTTTACTGATGGATCCCTGGTTAATTTATTTTGACAATCATAGTTTTTGTTTTCTGTGCACCAAATGCTGATGTTTATATTGCGTTTCAGCAAAAATTACGGGACTTCCCCTTAAAAGTATTCTATCATGTCACTCTCATGGGTCTAAATAATGATCAGATAACAAGTTTGCACAGCTTCGCTTAAAACACTTCCCATTTCTTCCATGCCATTATTGGTTAAACTGTAGCACAAGATGGTTAACTTCAAATTTTGTTTCGCTACACTTGAGCCTGTATGTCTTTTAGGTTTTTAGATGATTGGTGTCATTTTTTCAGTATATTGTCCTAAATATCTGGATATGTATAGTATTTGACCAGAATGAGTTAGTGTGAGTTCTATAAGCCATTCAAATGACGAATAACATGTGAGATGCGTGGATATATATAGGTGTTGGAATTTCAGTTCCGTCTTCTCGGAGTGAAGTGGATGGAGCAGATGGGTTTCAGACTTCTCCTGGTGCACAATCTGGTAATCATCCTCCTCAGGTTGAAGCTAATGATACTGACACAGAACATGAAAGTAAAGGGCTTCGAGTGTCAGGTATGATACAATAAATTCCCGTAGTCAGTTTAATGACTGAGTTTTAACAGTTTCTGGTGGTGTTATTTCCGCATCAGTTTTGAGTTACCGTTGGATTCTGTGGTTCTATTAGTGCGATGAAGCATTATTAGATACTAGCATTACATTTAATCATATATTTCAGGTGCTATTATTTTGTTGCACACTTATAAAAAGGATATTTAATCCACTGTACTTTTGGAAATAACACTGCATATAAACTAAGTATGTCATATCATCCATAGATTGTTTAGTTTGAGGTCCATCAGTTTTGTCATATGTTGATGTGTACGGAAATATTTGCAGATGCTTAATTTGAGTTCCATCAATAAAGCTATCCTAGTATAGTACTGGTAGTGCATGCACTTTATTTTCTTTTTCATTTCTTCAAGTGATAAGAAAGAAATGCGGAAATTGGGCTACTGGGTTGAGAACTTGTCATATATTACTCCACTTCCGTCAATAAATAATTGTCTGACCGAATGGTAAAATTTATAGACTCATTTTTATTGCCTCTACATTTATCATCGAATGTTTGTACATAACTAATGGAAATAATTCATACTCTATTTTGGACCCCACCTCCAGTTGGATTTACCTTACTCAACATTGATGTCCGCATTAGGAAATCCAGGGCCTGCAGGGTTTGGGGGCATTTTTCGCAATAAAGGAGCGTTCATCGCAGCTTACTCAGGCCCCTTAGGTCACTCAACTAATAACCACACAGAATTTAGGGCTCTTAGAGATGGTCGACGTCTAGCGAGTCACATGCATATCACTCATCTCATTATTAGAACCGACTCCTTACTTCTTCTGCACTGTCTGAGCAGGACCAGGACCCTCCCTCCCACCTGGCGGTCTTGATTATGGAGATATGGACACTTCTATCTAGCAGTTCGGCGGTCACGGGGAGTTTTTGTTCCAGGGAGTTGAATGCAGTGGCGGACTTTTTGGCAAAGCTAGGAGCACAACGGCAGGCACGAGCCCAGGATCAGCACGCGATGATGGACACCCCTAGCTTTATTTCTTTTCATGTTTGGCACACTTGCTCGGAGTGGCTACTCCCTATTTTGTACTCAGATATGTATCTTATTACTAGTCGATTGACTCTCTCCCCGTTCCCATGTACCAAAACTGTGTGTTTGCGTTAATTTATATTAGTGGTTACTTTATCAAGAAAAAAAAAAAAAAGGGAAGTTCAGTTGCAGGACTGTGGTTCATTAATACTTGCCTGGAAAAAGCTCTTCCTTGGTTCCCTGTATACTTTGTCTCCTTAAGCAGCACAGTAACTTTTTGACAACAACTATGAATTATTATGTTCAATATTCTATAAAACTTGTAATTTTGACTGATGGAGGATATATTCAGGTAGGGGTAGCAAATAGATGGGATCCGGTCCACTAAATTGGATCGAAAATGGATTTAATCGGATCTGAATTGGATTTGGATCCAAATTACCTTTGTAACAATTTTTTATTATTGATACCATGATTCATTTCTGATCCAACTCGAATAAATAAATAATCAATTTGGAGTAGTTCTTTTTCTACTCCCCCGGGGTCCTCACCTTCCTCTTTAACGAAAAAAAAGGATAGCATACTTAATAGAGATAATATATACATGACAGTTTCAACATGTTTCAGCAAAAGAGGGTATAATTCTTTTAGAAAAAAGTTAGAATAGAGAAATTACTATGCGCAACTATTGTATGATGATATTGCGTAGGTAATCCGATTATTGATATAGATACATGATATTATTAGTAAATTAATGTCTCATAATTTTTGAAATATCTACAATTTTAAATATTGATTGCACATATGTCATTATTCAACGATTGCCTAAAATATATCTTTCCTCTCAGTTTAGCTACCTTGCAAATAAAAGAAGTATTCCAAGTACAACCAATAAAACTAGAATAGATTGCTTTTTTTCTTTTTTTCTTTTTCAAAAGGAATTTTTGCTTGATCATCGCATCATTAAGGTCAGCTTCAAAATTCCATTTGTCACTGCTCTTAGTATTCACTATTCTCCAACTTTTTATTTTACTAAATTTAGTGATCTGATGATCTCTAGAATGTGAGAGTTGTGTTTCAATTTGGTCAAATTTATACTACCGATTCACTAAATAAATCTTTTTGGTACATTTCGTTGACGAATCTTCGGCATGATTTCGACTAAATATGTTATCTTTGAATGTTTTTATTATGTACCATTACTTGGAAACACAAGAATCCAGGGCGGCCCACGTGTACCAACCACCATGTTATATATCTGATCCTCCAATGCCAAAATGAATGTTCACTTGAATTAAAATCATGACGAAAGTTTCAATTTCAATATATGTCCTTTAGATTATAATTTATTTTTATAATGTTTTTAGACTTTTTTTAAGTTGGAAACATAATGAAATAGTTGTTACATAAACACAAAAGTTATCTATAAATTTCATTTTTATACCACTATGAAATGCTTTGACATTTTCGATAAAACGTTGAAATCTTTGATCCAAATTTCTAAGAAATAAAGCCTCGAATGTTTTGTTATGTTTTGAAAACAAAATTTAATTCATATCTTTATCACGTGGATTTTAAATTATTTCATGAATTGATTTTATATAATATAGATTTTATACCTTGGTATCTATTAGTCTATTACTAGAAGGCCCAAAATAACCACCCCAAAAAATTGGTGGACGGAGTTAAATTTAGATAACGTAGGGCCAGTTTTTTCACTTCCATGCATCCCATGTAACCACACTTGGGCTAATGCCTCAAGTTTTCTCTGCTACTCATTGTAATCTGGGAAAACTATTAGCCTTCAAAATTCAAGCAACCATAAATTTTCATAAAACTAAAAACTCTCTCTTTTATACCCAATCTGTCGGAAAAATGGCACAGGGAGTTGACAGACGAGCTGCCCTATTAACTGTAACTGTGCGACGAGCAACGAACCAAGTACGAATACATGCAGGGGTAATCGTGGCTTGTCATTTGAAGTCGCCTGGATAATGGGGTAAAAACTTCATCCTTATATGCTTTGAGAAGAGCATCTACTTTAGGATTCTAATTCCTATATAATATAATATGCGTAGTACTTACATGGTATATAAAATGTAATAACTGAGAAATGCATATATAGTGGTTTTTTCATAGTTTCCCACTTATTTGCACTGTCTCTTAGTTTCCGACTGAGGAACAACATATTAATTTCATGCAACCATTGTATTAAAATTGTTGATATTTCCTGAATCATATATAAGGCATTTAGAGCTTTGATGTGATAAGTGGGTAGTTGCGTGATTTGAATTGCCATCTCGTCTAAAAAGCTCAAGCTTACCGAGAGAATTTACGCTTATTTATTACATATAATCTTTAACACCACCCATATTACATGGCTCAGACTCATAATTTTCTTGTTAATCTAAGCTAACCTCTCACAAACGGCCTCTTATGATATGTTTGTAGCCATCATTAGAGGAGCTGATCTGGGCCCTCTAGCCACCCTTTTTAGTAGCCCATACATAAATGAGGGTTTGACCAATTACATTAAATAGCCTTGACTATTGGGCCGATTCCAATTCAGGCCCGAAGGACTAGACTGCAAACTGTTCTGTCTCTCTCTCCCTAAAATAAAGAATTTTCCAAAGGGATAACAACTCGCAACATAAATGGGTTTAAATATTTTTTTAAACGTGGTATGGATGGGTAATAGATCAAGATTGGTGTTCCGAGCTTGCATTATTTTCTATTTGATGATAAAAAACGTACTACTATCTTATATTACTATATTTTGACTATGAGCTGAGAAATCACCCAATCGTCAGAGATTATCCACGTGCAAAATCCAAAATCTCGATAAAACTTTATTCTTATATAAATTTCAAAAGAATATATAATAGAACTTTACAGTTAAGCTTACCTACTAGTACAATCCTAATTATTTATCTTGACTTGAGAGTCTGAACATACATATATTGTCAAATACGAGTAAAAAGAGAAACTCATATTTTTCTTCCATCAAATTATATTTGTATATTGTATAAATAGAAATAAATAAAAAAAGAAAACAGAAAAAAAGAAAATCGTTAAATGTAACAAGACATGATGAGAGACAGTTGTGCAATCTTTAACTCTTGTTCTGACCAAAACCCATACACTAGTACTCATAAATTCACAAATCCCTATAAATACATAATTAATAATACTCTCAGCTACCATCACCGTCGATTTTCAATCTCCTCCATCAACAGAGGAATTCAGGTTTGATCTTCTCTTATCAATTCTTCAATTTCTCTCCGATCGGCAGTATAAAAACGGTGTCGTATTGGTTTTGAGTTAAATTCGTGTTTTTTGATTGTGTGTTTTTTGATTGGTACAAATAAAGGTTGAATTTTTATCCGAGAGATGGAGTCGGTAGTGGAGGCGACATCTGGTGCTGTTGGTGCACTGGTTAGTAGTACCGTCTTGTATCCGCTCGATACCTGCAAGAGCAAATATCAGGCTGAAAATCGAGCACACGGTCACCAAAGATACAGGTTCTTACTGTAATTGTGATTGTTCTTGAGGAATCTAGTGGGTCCCAGATGATTGCTTTATTTGTGCTAATCATTTTCATCTGGGGATGTCTTATGTTTAGATTTGTTCCGCCTCATTGGACCAGCAAAATTTGTTCACTTTATTTCCATTTTATTATATATCTTGTTTAGGGTACATTTATTAGCTACATCTTGGGGTGACAAGTTTTCATGATTTTTAAGCAGATTTACGATCAATGCATAATGATGTTGTGTGCTGGCTTTTATTGGTTAAGCTTCCAGGATATATTCATCACTGCCATGAAACGACTACTGATGCTCGGGCAGTTGGGATTGTTTCTGATTTTTGTCACGCTCAAGCTTAGAATGCCCCAACAGAATATAATAAGAGTTTAGGTCTATTATAGAGATTTATAACTTAATTGAATTAAGATTTTAACGTATATTCCATGCCAGCTGTGGTATTTGGAACTGAACGATAGGAAAGTCAGAAACATTGTTGAATTCAGTTTAACCTATTAGTTTATAGGGCAAGCTCTAATTGTATACTGGTGATGCCTTTGTGCCACATCATAACGGGATTCATGTTCTTTTTGGAACAAAGATACTCAAGGTGAAGCGTATAGAAAGCTGGTTTCAAGGCACCACTTATCAATTCTTCTGCCATTTTCTTGTTTTAACCTTGTAATGGAAATGAAAAATCAAAGTTTAATGGTTTTCCTTGATTTCCATATCTGCAGTAAATTATTTTTTTCATGGGTAAACTATTGGTTAGTTGACCCAACTAATGCTGATAGAGACTGGTTTTGAAGTTTATGTTAGCTGAATATTTTTCTTTGAACAGGAATATTTCAGATGTCCTATGGGAAGCAATTTCCAACAATCAAGTGCTCTCATTATACCAGGGATTGGGAACTAAGAACTTGCAGTCGTTCATTTCGCAGTTTATCTACTTCTACGGATATAGCTTCTTTAAGAGACTCTACTTAAAACAAAGTGGATCTAAGTCTATAGGAACTAAAGCTAACTTGGTCATTGCAGCTGCTGCAGGTGCATGCACAGCTATTGTGACGCAGGCAAGTCCAAATTTCATTGATTTCCTTATTATAGCTGTAAAAGTTATCCTATTAATATTACACAATTATTGCTTGCCCCTGATTTGAACTGTAATGAGTGGAGAAAGAGAATTTACAAATTCAAATGGACATGATTTTCTTTTGGTTCATCTAGCTTATCCCAGTTAATTGGGGTAAAAGTTCTTAATTTGTTTGCTTGCTCTGATTTTAGTTCTGTTGATTCAGCCTCTTGACACAGCATCTTCAAGAATGCAAACTAGTGATTTCGGAAAATCTAAAGGGTTGTGGACATCCCTCTCGGAGGGTACTTGGGGTGATGCATTTGATGGTCTAGGCATTTCTCTTCTTCTTACCACAAACCCTGCCATACAGGTATCTTTGCTTTCTTTCTGGATATCATATTGTTCAAATATGTATGGACAAGTATCTTGGAAAGAGCTTAAATTTGTTACATTAGTTGGTCAGTAAATCTCATTTGCATTTATAATTGCTTGCAGTACACGGTATTTGATCAGTTAAAGCAGAGACTACTAACGGAGAAGATGAAGAAAAGGAACGATACATCTTCTCCAGAAGCTCTTTCTGCATTTTCTGCTTTTGTGTTGGGAGCAGTCTCGAAATGCATTGCTACCGTCTTAACATACCCAGCCATAAGGTAAAGATCTTTTGTTCCATTTCGTCTAAGCAACGCTTTCTTGTCTACATGTCAAGTCTTGCATTCGTAAGAGGGGCAGAAATAAAGGGCCTTATATTGCTATATGGTCTTTGCTCATTTCTTATCTAAGATTTTGACTGTGGATAGGTGTAAAGTGATGATTCAGTCTGCCAAATCAGATAATGAGGAGGAAGGAGCTCAAGCAAAACCCCGTAAAACAGTTTCCGGAACAATCTACTCCATTTGGGAAAAAGAAGGGCTACTCGGTTTCTTCAAAGGATTGCATGCACAGCTTCTGAAGACGGTCCTAAGCTCGGCTTTGCTTTTGATGATAAAGGAGAAAATTGCCAAGAGTACATGGGTCCTAATGATTGCACTGAGGAGGTTCGTGTTGATAACAAAACCCCAGTTAAAGAGTCCTTAAAGAATTCTCGACACGAGTTCAGTGTAAATAAAGGGATTCAGGTATGGTCCATGAAAAAGAAAATTTATTGGCAACAGGAATAAATGTGAAGATGTCCCAATTCTCAACGTTTTAAGACAGTATTCAATCAAAAATAAAAGTTTGGAAATAACTTGTGATTATTGGGGGTATAATGTAGACAATATTATGTTCGTTACTAGTCTCAAATTTGTGTAGAGTGCCTTAGCTTGACAATCGTGTTGTTTTTCTAAAAAGAAAGTAACAGTTTGTTGTAAGCTTTTAGCCTGCATTACTTAAGGTTAAGGGTATTTCATTTGCACCTTGGTCTTAATGTTATTTGGCCACGGGATGTCTGTTAGAAATCAGTATGTGAAGTTCTATTATCATAAGTGTTTGTTGTAGAGTTATGTCAACAGAATTACTTCTAGATTATTTCATGAGTTTTGCGATTGGGTACTTTTCTGAAGGGTACGTCATTTGTCCCTTCATCTATAAAGTGCTATTTTCCGTTTCACACGTTAAAGGCCAAAATAAAATTCTTACACAAGTCGAAAGCAAGCAGAATTCACAAAATTTAGTGGATTTTTGCTAAATCTTTACGCGCTACTAATTCTTTGATTCGAAGCTATGTGGATATTATTGGAGAGAAAATGTGATTTGATGAGAGCAATTGAAAAAGGAAAAAGAAATCACACGATCACAGTAGGGCTATTTCCAAAGTTCTATTTTCTATTGAACCGTCAATTTTTTTTTTTTTTTGTACAGTTCTACTTGATAAATATAAATTAATCTCAATAGTTAATTTTAAAGTTTTCAAACCCAATTCTATGAACAATGTCAAGCCGAGCTCATTTAATAGACAACAATTAGAAAAAGAGTGTGTGTGATTTATAGCTTCGATGAATCAAATTCATAACTCTAATTGTTGTTAATCGTCATTTTTCTTGTTAGTCTTTTATCAAAAGCATATTACCTGTGTTCGATCGTCACGTTGATGACTTTTCGGCAAAGCTTCATTGCCGGCACAAAAGTTAATTTGAGAATGATGCTATTATTTTTATTATAGTTACCATACTTCTTATAAGATGAGTCATTGCTGTAATTTTTTGTTGCCATTTGCCCAAACCATCCCCACACTTCCGGCGCCGAGATTTATTGCAAATTAGACAATCATAAATTGAATTAAGGCTTTAAAAGGGACCTAATGTAGTATAATGGTGAGTATATGAAAATAAAGGAATCTTTAAAAAATAAAAATTTGATTATATTTCACAACAAAAAGTGCGCTTGTACAATTTTACATTTATATTGCATGCAGATAATTTACAATAATAAATACGCGATCTTCACAAATATTGCAGTTGATAGTTTATCCATTACTACAATTTACAACATTCACATATCCATATAATTTACGCAAACCTTATAAGATGTCTGATTATTCTTTAATTTTCTACTCTAATTAAGCAAAACTTATAATTATCCTAATTTTGTACTGCGGTTAAAAGACAAAACACTTGGAATCATGAATAGGGACACTTGCCTGCCAAATTTCAAGGAACACGGACTACCTTTTTAGTGTTGGCACCCACGCTTTTTCCCTTCCATGTACAGCTTCAACCCAAAGCAGGGCAGAAAATTCAAAACGCAATTCGACAACAAACAACACAAAAGTCGCGTTTTCAGTAGACTTTCATAAGGTCCATCCTTTTCTCCTGCTTTCTTCTGCTGTAGACCAAAAAGCAACGGCAACAAATAAACACCACCAAGAACGAAAAGGATAGTTTAGTCTAGTTTATAAAAAGAAGAAGAAAGTGAGAGATCTCTCACTCGCTCACCGCAGATGTATCCGCGATTGATTTAGCATCTTGAGAGCATTAACGGGAAGAATTACAGTTACCTTAAATTTTAACTTTATCATATGGTCGATGAGGATTACATGAGTTTTATTGTCGGGATTTGCAACGAAAAACTATCAAATCACAACATGCTAATACAAACAAGACACTAGAGAAGTATTTTCCCCTCAAATCTAAAAAACATATCCATTCAAGGATATGAAATGCATTTCAATTTTACCCAGATTTCCTCGGGCTAGGCTCTCGTATTTAGAAGCCCCTATTTCTTACTTCGGCCTCTTGTATTTCTTGCCAAGAAGGACTTCAGCACCGTCTGCACAGCTTTGCAAGTGGGATGAGATTCAATGGAGCTTGTCAGCTTCTCACAACTCTTATGAATACACCTTTGAGCTTAATTTCATTACAGAGGGCTATAATTTTTGCCTTTCCGTAGTGCTCCTGGTAGTAAACTCAGCCGTTAATAAACATACTTTCATTTGACACAAAAGGACTGGAAAAACATACTTTCATTTGACACAAAAGGACTGGAAAAGCAGATGAAAGTTCTCTTTTTTAGTTCTTACAAACAGAATTTTCTTTTGGTCTTCATTGGAGTTCTCCAGGGCTTTCACGACCAGCCAAGAACACTTAAAATCTTCAATATCTGTTCAAATCTGATGATGCATAACAACAAACAAGAATAGCCAGTCACAAAGCAAAAAAATATGACACTGTACCAGCATTCAAGATAGAGTCTGAAAAAACTTACCTTTCCAATCTTTTCCGGTTCGCCAAAGCAGTCTATGTAGTCGTCCTAACATGTAGTGCAAGGGTTAGACAAACAATGGAATAGTTCGTCATAAGGAATTCACGCGACCTAAGGACCAGCCATGCATACTTCTTTTACACGAAGGTAAAATGAGTAAGAGGCAGTCTTATACTGATCAATGCGGCGGTGACTGCACAAGATTAAACGACAGTAACATAAAATTGGTATATTGGAAAGGAAGTGAAGTTTTCCAGATATTGGAATCATCCAAGTGATGAGGTTGATGTTGGAAGGGTCAGGTTCATGAAAGACATTAACTACAAACTAACACAATGCTTCATCGAGCCAGCTGAAGACATCAGACAACATTCCTCAGCCATAAATTGTAGCATATTTGAAATCTAATAACTTCGCCAATTAGACATTTTTTATTTCAAGAATTTGCATTCTCTACTCACAGTGGCAATGAGTATTTTGATAAATCCTTTTCTCCTTCAATGGTGGTAATCAAATCGATCAACTGTCCTGAAGCAGTTTAAAACTCCACCTAAATACTTAAAAAGTTAGAATATCTATACAGAAAAATTAGTCTGGATCCTCATAGTAAATGTTTACCTCATTGATTATAAATCCAGCAAATCCACATAGTAAGGCTTTCCTCTAAAATACTTCTTGAGAATTCTAGGAATGTGGTTGCGAAGTATGATTCCGCAAATTGATGGCAATCATAACAACCTAGATATAAAATTCAGTCAAGGTGAATGACTATGCAATTAAAATCTATAGAAAGTAGCAAGAAAAGATTTCAAATATTTACACTCGGCACAAACCTTAAGGACTCACCAACATGGTTGACCACGCCGAGGGAGAGAGCAGTCCGTATTATATGTTCGTGATTTGATAAAGATATGATAAATTAGTAAAAGTGGTAAGTTCTATCTTAGGTACTTTGCTCAGTGATAACTACAATAGGCAGGAGAAGCCAGAGAAAACTTCGCATACCTTAAGAGAACTGGATGTTCATCGTATGCAATTAAATCATTTTCTTGAGAGGCCACTCGCCCAACCATCTATGCCATCAATTATTAAGGATATTAAAGAGCATTGCTAAACAATGGTAAACCCCCAGATTAATTTTACTATGTACTCAATACTTCAATCATCTAGGTAAATATGCAAACAAATATAAGTATTAATGGAGATGTTATGCTTACAGGGGTGTCTACAGCATAGGAATTTTTAAATTCATCCTCTGGCCTGAGATTCTTCCGAAGCTCGAAGGCAGAACCAGATTCGGCCGATGAATGCTTCTGTGGCAACTCCTCAAGTTTAGAAATGCCAGTTTCTGCATATATACAAGATTTATTCATTAAGAATTTGCGGCTAAGCAAGTAAATTGAGGAACCTTTAGCAGGATTCTATCGGAGGATTCCTAAAGCATTATACAGGGGTGTCAAAATAAATCCATTGTCAAAGTTGGACATATACGCATTTAAAAAAAAGGAGAATATATGATCACCTCAGTTTGCAACTTCTTTATCTCCTTCTTCAAGTCCGCTTCGAACTTTTCCTTCTGATTCACATTGTCCGTGTCATAAACCTGAACAACAACAACAACAACAACAACAAGAACAAACGTTTAATCGACATATAATTATAATTTTCTCAATTAAATACTGTGGCAGAGGGAAAAAACCTTCTTCCAAATGCTCTCAAATACATCGACGCCCTCTTGCACCTTCTTCAGAACGCGATCGATCTCGCCCTGCAACTTCCGACTCGCTCCCATTGCCAATTTATGGAATAAAGATATACGAAACCCTAATTCTTGCAATTCGAAACCCTAATTTTTGCAATTGAACTCGAATCAGTGACAAGATCGATGCGAATTTACGGAATGACAATTCGAAACCCTAATTTTTGCAATTGAACTCGAATCAGTGAGTTTTCTGGAACAAGATTGATGCGAATTTATGAAATGACAATTCGAAACCCTAATTTTGCAATTGAACTCGAATCAGTGAGGTTTTTTTATTGGATTTAATAATAATAATAATAATAATAGCTACAACAATAATAATAATAATAATAATAATAATAATAATAATAATAATAATAATAATTAAAGCTATATTACCGAATTTATCGTCTTTGCCGTCTCTCTTCGATTCAACATGTTGGGCCAAGACTTAGTGGACGCTATTACCGTTCTTCACGCCATTGTTTGGGCTCAATTTATAGATGGGTTCTGTTTGCGTTTGATGTACGCATGTACCCAACTTGTATTGTGGGCTCTATTTATAGATGGGTTTTGTTTAGCCCAACTTATATTCTGGGCTCTATTTATAGATGGGTTTAGTTTGCGTTTGCGTTTGGTGTACGCATGTAGCAGCCCAACTTAATATATATATATATATATATATATATATATATATAAAATTTTAATTTCCCTAATTGTTAAACAACCCCTTGTGTTATTTTTATTAGCAAATAATACCCTGTTTAATTCAAAAATTAGCCAATATCCCCTCTACACGCTTACTTAATCAGCAAAACTGATAACAATTTTTGATAATTTCACATACGACCCCTATGTTATCCCTAATTGTTAAATAACCCCTATGTTCTGTTTGCGTCAGCAATAAGCAATTTTTAACGCGCTTCTTTTACACGCAACGCGTCTTTTGAACGCGGGTTTTTTTAGAATTTTAACTACATTTTCAGCATTTTAAATTAATTAATTTTCTATCTTTTTATTATATATATAACGGTTCTTAGCCAAGTCATGTATAAATTTAAATCTCAATATTATATCCTCCAGATTAGTATAATTAACAAACTACTTCAATGGGACTTGAATCAAAGGACCATTTTCTACAAATAATAATAATAATTATAACTAACTAACTTACTAAATAAATTAGTATCAATTGCTACTTCTATAGTTGTTAAACGCATTTTGGGGATTATTAACACGTTGTTATATTTAGATTAGTCATTAGTATACATATACATTCTTATTTATTATTATAATACTAATAAATGGACAATGATTTTAATTGGTCCAACTTATTGTTTTATTTTAGTACTAGCCGGTATTACGTCAATAAATTAACCAAACTAATTTTATGAGATTTATCCATTTTTCCTATGAATCAAACATTAAATTAACCGCCACTAAAAAGGTGTCACACCCCTAAATAAATTCTATACTTCCAAATTATTATGCTTGTTTTTTGTTTTAAATTGTCTATACAAATCAATTCTCTAGTTTAATTTTCATTTTATCCCTAAAACTAAAAAGGCCACCCAATATTTTGTATATGCTTTGATGACCCTAAATTGAAAAACTATCTTAGTTATTAAACTCTAATTGTCAAAAAAGAGTAATTACCGTAGTAACTAAATCCTAATTGAGAACTCGCGAGAATAATAATCGAACCTCATAACTAAGGGACGTAAGCAGAGGATTATAAAATATAATATATAAGTGGTTTATATATAAGGTTGGATAAGTTGGTCGGATGAATGATAGGCCAATCTTTTTCTTTTGCATGTTGCATAAGTTTTAACTTTCATTACACCACACTCATTTGAAACTTTATGATCGCACAAAGAAAAGAAACATAATCGATATATAAGAAAGGGTTAATTGCAGCAAACCCTCCAAACTATGGGGGTCGGAGTATTTTACCCCCTGAACTATCGTTTGGTTTGAAATGCCCCCCAAACTATTGGTTTTGCCCCCTGATGTCAAATCTGACTGACAAAAACTTAGACAAGTGTCCAAAATGAAACGGTTGATCAACGACTCAGGGGGCAACCAATAGCTTGGGAGGCATTTCGCACATTTTCATAATTCAGGGGGTAAAGTGCTCCGACCCCCATAGTTTGGAGGGTTTGCTGCAATTAGCCCTAAAAAAAAAAGGCACACAAGTATTAGTCGACACAAGTATTTATCTGATCAAATCAATGAAGTTATGAAATATTAAATGAATGATATAAGTAAAACTGGCACGTGCAAAATATATACAAATATAAAATAACAAACTTATAAGAAAATGGATACATAAACGACTTTTGGAAAAATAAGAAGAAAAAAAACACCTCTGATAACTCCTCAACACCCCTTGAGGTATAATAAGGCACACACACACCAATTGGATATTCTTTAGTTGAAAAATGCAAGAGTACAAGGCTCACGTAAGGACACTCCATGTAAGACACAATGCTGCTAAATTTCTCTTACAAGGACTCACATGAATACAAAGTAAACTGGTGGACACAATTAAATTTGGATAATGTGGCTAACTCCACCAATCTAAAGCATTCCATGTAACTCCTCCAGTATCCATCAACTCACTGCCTTCATTTAGAAACCATAAGTTTTATATACCTGAAAAATAAACTTCATATTCTGCAAAACAAGCTTGAATAGAAATGGCAGTCACTGCCAACGGGCGTATCACCGCCCTTTCTGCCACTGGACACTTAAGCGGCGGTGCCGGATTATCCGGGCGAAACTGCAGTCTGGTGAAGTTCTGCAATGGAGAATTAATGGGAGAGAAGCTAAACTTCGGATCACTTCAGCAGAGGATCAACAATAATGCTATTAAAAAGCCAATCTGCATGTCACTTACAGCTGATGTTGCAGGTGAGACTAAGGTGAGTTACTTGGTTCATATACTTGCCGAATGCTTGACACTATAATTACGTAGAAAAAAAGATATAGTGAGAAGATTAGTATTCTTTAATGAAAGATGATACATATTTCTTTTGATGTTTCATAATAACTTATAATGTCACAGTTGAGGGACTTGGAGATGGAGAAGAGGAACCCCAAGACTGTTGTGGCAATAATACTAGGAGGGGGCGCCGGGACCCGACTCTTCCCGCTCACAAAGCGCCGTGCTAAGCCTGCTGTGAGTCTGTTTTTTTCTTTTTTCCAACATTTGAAATGTCAATGTTAATAAGAGACAATTTGTTTGTCGCTGATCCCACGGTTGATGCGTTTGCTCATCGGTCAGCCACTAATGCTGTATCTGTCGTCGAAACATATACGCTACAATGCTGTTAACCACATGACTAAATTTGTTTTTCTTTTTTGTTGGTAATAGTTCACTAAGATATATAAATAACTCAATTTATCCAGTAGCTTTCCTTGGAAGATTTTTCACCATTCATATGTATTGCAGGTCCCCATTGGAGGAGCATATAGGCTAATTGATGTGCCGATGAGCAATTGCATCAACAGTGGTATCAACAAAGTTTATATTCTGACTCAGTTTAATTCAGCATCACTCAACCGGCATCTTGCACGAGCTTACAACTTTGGAAGTGGATCAACATTCGGAGATGGCTATGTTGAGGTGACTTGAAACTTTTTTGACATTTTCTTTTACTGTCTAAGAATTATTTATAGATTTTCACCATATTGAAAGAACTTACAGTTCAATCAATTAAATTCGTTGAATATTTTATTGTATAGGTTTTAGCTGCCACTCAAACTCCAGGAGTGGCAGGTAAGAATTGGTTTCAGGGCACTGCAGATGCTGTGCGACAGTTCCACTGGCTGTTTGAGGTATCAAATTATAGTTTTATAAGACTAATGCGCATACATATAACAAACCTCGACTGTTGATGGTGTCGTTTCCTGCATCGTAGGATCCCAGAAGTAAGGATATTGAAGATGTTCTCATTCTATCTGGTGATCACTTGTATAGGATGGACTATTTGGACTTTGTTACGGTAAGATACAACTTACACTTAACATGTATATATATGTGTTGCAGTTTTATCTATTTATGGCTTTAAAGTAAGTAACACTCGCTTTCTTGCAGGATCATCGCCAAAGTGGTGCAGACATTACTATATCATGTTTACCAATTGATGACAGGTAATTGCTAAGTTCCTGATAGCAAGTGTACTATGACTCTGAACTAACTGTGGTTTTTATTGAAGTCCTCTTATCAGAGACATAATAACCAAAGATCATCATAGCATAATCCTCTCCTTCTTTACTGTGTGAAAAAATTAATACTAACGGCTGAGTCTTCCAAAAATCCTTGTGATTACGCAATCGTCCATTTGAATTTTGGATTTCTTGCTATACAAAAAGAAATCAAGTAGTTTATTTCCTTTTATGATAGCCGTGCCTCAGATTTTGGTTTGATGAAGATTGACAACAAAGGAAGGGTCCTTTCGTTCAGTGAAAAGCCCAAAGGAAATGATTTGAAAGCAATGGTAACAGCCTAAATAGAAGTCTTCCTCAGAGCAAAAACAACCTGAATTATGAAACTAATCTGTTACCTATTACAGGCAGTAGACACAACAGTTTTAGGACTTTCACCAGAAGAGGCAGAAAAGAAGCCTTATATTGCTTCAATGGGAGTCTATGTCTTTAAGAAGGAAATACTTCTAAATCTTTTAAGGTAAATTCTGAAAAGACACGTCATTATTTCAAGAAATTCAGGGATGTTGAGTGAAGCAGTTTTTGTTACTTTTTTGATTCAGATGGCGCTTTCCAACGGCAAATGACTTTGGATCAGAGATAATCCCTGCTTCAGCTAAAGAATACTATACTAAGGTCTCTGATACAATACAATGCATCTGTGATATTAGTCAATCTTTTTCCGCGAAGATGGGAGACTCTTTATGATCAATTTGAAAATGAGCTCACATTATAAATTCCGCAGGCTTATCTATTCAATGATTACTGGGAAGACATTGGTACAATCCGATCGTTTTTTGAGGCAAACCTTGCGCTTACTGAACATGTAAGCATACTAGTTAGAAAGATCCATTCTCTTATAAGCTCAATATGCCATATAGACGGGAACTTTCATTTTTCTTTTTCAGTTATTAGCTCAACATGACAATTATTTATGTTTTATTTCAGCCACCAAGTTTCAGTTTCTATGATGCAGCAAAGCCAATCTACACATCCAGAAGAAACTTGCCACCATCAAAGATTGATAAAAGCAAGGTTACTAGTTTACTTAGTTCTGTAGCAAAGGGAAAGCTATCCATGAAACTACATACCTTCAAAATTATCTTTACAACAAATTGTCATAAAATTTAGTCTGTCGCAGATTGTTGATTCGATCATTTCACATGGTAGTTTCTTGAATGATTGCTTGGTGGAGCACAGTGTTGTTGGAATCCGATCACGCATAAATTCCAAAGCTCACCTGAAGGTTTACTATGGATATCTCCTTCTTGAACAATTTGGCACGTTTTTTCTTACATACCTGTAGATTCTGGACTATTTTTTCATCAAGGGGTTGGCATACATCTAAGTTAAAGTATTTTGTAATTTGGTCTAACGACACGCAGCTGATGGTTTTCAAGATGAAATGTGTCCTGAGGCTTCTAATGTTTGCAGGATACAGTGATGCTTGGGGCTGATTACTATGAAACTGATCCTGAAATTGCAGATTTCTTAGCTAAGGGGCAAGTTCCTATGGGAATTGGAGAAAATACAAGAATCAAGTACACACATTTCCTATGATTTTTATTCCCAAGTAGTAGTTTCTCTTTTTTCAGTACTCACATTATTCCATCTTAACTATGCAGAGAATGCATTATTGACAAGAATGCCAGAATTGGTAAAAATGTTGTCATTGAAAACTCAGAGGTAAGGTTATCCTATTATATGCATCTCAAGGATGCATTATTGACATATCAATTTTACTTTTGTTAATCAAACATCAGAGATGTTTCTGAAATTAGACAATGTTTTAGAGCATGTAAACATAATTACTTTTTGCTATGGAACTGACTCTTCTCCTATTTGTGTACTAAATTGCAGCGCGTACAAGAAGCTGACAGAACTGCAGACGGATTCTATATTCGATCAGGAGTTATAGTAATACCAAAAAACGCAACTATTAAAGATGGAACTGTAATTTAGTTACTACTTTTTGGATTTTCTCTCTTCTGTTGGACATGGTGAATATCCAAATTCCAACCCCTGTGAGCTTATGTAGAAATGGCAAGTAAGTGAAAGAGTACTCATGCTTGGGGATTAGATTTCACATCAATAACTGTTATTTTTGTACTGTTATGAGCATGATGCTATTAATTTCAATACACTTTGTAAAGAGGACAAGAATAAGGAACTGGGCGACTTTTTTGTGGATATATTTCTTATTCTCAACCCCTTCAGCTCCCTGTATTTGGTGTTAATTGGTTTTTGGATATCTATCTAATGTCATTGCACAAAAATAAAAAAGTAACAATGATACAATTATGTGAGAACCGGACTTTAAAGCTCTAGCTATTACCATAAAAGAGCAGAAGTCAATATAAACGTCACATAAATCATACAAGTGCCAATACTACTGAAAACTAAATATACCTCATACATATCAAACAAGTACCCATACTACAGCTGTGACTGAATCTCCAATAACATCAAACTGCACTTTAAACATACAAGTAATATCAGAAACCTCACATAATTTCCTTTTCTCATAAATCTTGCTCAAACTCTTTGTTGGCGATTCCTCAATACAGTCCACAACATAGTATGTACGACAGAATCAACCGTTGACTATCATGCCACCTGCAGAGACGAGAACAACACGATTTTGCAACCGATAAGCTACAGGTCTGAGCTGATATCACATCTCATATAACAGTTGTTGGATTCACAACATGTAGATAGATAGGAGTTTGTACCTTTCCAAGTAAATTACTTATTAGTGATTTTGAGTTAATTAATTGTTTTCTTTGTTAAGTTTCAAATTTTCCATATGAAAATGAAGTTCAAATAGCTATACTACATGTGTTGCAGAAACAGAAAAAAAGTAAAAATTATACCATTGGGGTGGAGAATCTGCCCAGTGTAATAGGAAGACTCCTGAGATGCCAAGAACACAAAACACGGTGCTATTTCATGAGGCTGTGCTGCGCGGTCCATTGGAGTCTCGGACCCGAGGCGTGTGATCTTGTCCTCGGGGTTAATCACGACTTGCACGGGAGTCCACACAGGTCCAGGAGCCACACCATTCACGCGGATTCCTCTATTCACAAGTTGAAGAGCCAGACCTCTTGTGAAAGACACTATAGCTCCCTTTGTGGATTGATACTCCAGAGATGATGGTGAGCCGAGATACGCTTGAACTGATGTAGTGTTGATTATGCTTGCTCCTTCTCCCATGTGCTTCAGAGCATGCCTAAAATATATTGAATCAATCATTAGTGTCTACAACCAATGTAAGTGATATACGTCCACAAAATCGCATAAACTTGTAACAATAGGCTCCCCAACTAATCCTTGCGAAATGAATTAGCAATAAAACCGCCACAAAGAACCTGGTCATGAAGAAGTAAGAAAAGATGTTCGTCCTGAAAATCCTCACGAGCTGATCTTCCGCGATATCTTCAATAGTCCCCAAACGCGATTCTGCCGCATTGTTCACCAAAATATCGATCTGGCCGTAACTTCCCACAACTTCCTCTACTACTTTTTTGCAGTTCTCATCATAGCCTAAGTCAGCTGGTATAGCAATGGGGTTTTTCGCATCGTGAACCATGAGTTCTCTAATTTTCTCTAAGGTATCCTGTGCATCCTGTTCTTCCCGATCCTTAACGTAAGTAAAAGCTACTGTAGCTCCTTCCTTTGCAAGGCAATAGCATACAGCCCTTCCTATTCCAGAATCACCTCCAGTGATCAGAGCTACTTTTCCCTGCATTACGTGCAATTGATCCATTATTAAGTTGAAGATAATGCGCCCTACATTGTTAACTCTCAGTAATCATTGTCCACTTAACCAAAATCATAAAACACTAAACGGGTTCATATTATTTATCAGCAGTTTCCTATTGGCATTTCCACTATTCATTGACAAATTACTTCTGCAAAATTCCATAGAAGAATTATGTAATGGTGATTATGTGTATTGGACCTGAAACATTAAAAAGATATTGGAAAAATAGCAAAAATTTGATATGGGCAAAAATGGGTTGACCAATATCGATCGGATTGCCTAATCTAATTAAAAATATTCTTTAACATGCCCCTTATATACAGGCTATAAATAACACCCCCTTACAAGCTATAAATAACAAGGTGGCCTTTTTTTTTTTTGGATAAGACGTAGTATTCTTAGAGGTCAGTTTCGGAAACATATTGGATTGTCACTATTTTGAATTGCCATGTAATTTTAAACTAAAATCTCAAGCTTATATTAAGAATTGACATCTATTTGATTTATGTATAATGTCCAATTGCCTAGCAGATGGTTGGAGATTAATTTTTGAAATCAATTCCAAATCGCTTAAAAAATATTATTTTAATGATCTCTTTTCTTCCTCTAATAACGTCTTTAAGTAAAATCAATTTTTAGGGATCCAAAATCTAACATCAAGCAAATAGAGTGCAATTGGACAAGGAAAAAGGAAAAAAAGAGCATGATGAGTGCAGTTATCTTACAAGAAGTTTGTTGGAAGGAAGGTAATTGGGGTTTATAGATTGTGGTATTGGATTCATCAGATATTCTTTCCCCGGCTGACTTTCTTGTTTCTGCGCTGGAAACTTATTATTGTTTTTATTCTCCCCCTCCATTGCTACCCTAATATCTTCAACGTTCTTATATATGTTAACTATACAACTTATATATATATGTGATAATGGCAAATGATATATAATGTTTGATGATACTGAAGGATATACAAATGGAGAAGAAGAAGAAGAACACCGCTTAGTCTGTGTGCACGCGTCTAATCATGTGCATGCACACTTGTCAATCAAATGTTGAGACCAACCGTTTGAGTAGACGAGGAAAAAATATAGATTATCACACTAGTCATAAAAGTAGAGATAATAATTATGATCATAATGATTATAGTAATAATAATAGTTTAAACGTTAACAATTATCTCTCACTTATTTACGTAGTAGTGTACGCCAATTCAATATTAAAAAGAAGTAAAATATATTTATTATTCAAGTCTGAAAACTATAACTTGAACTCCTTATAATCCAATTTCATCCTTTTAATTTTATTGTAGTATTTAAGCTCTTATATATTCCATTTAGTGCTTTATAAGGCGCTAGCAATATCATCCTATACTAAACAAAGAATCTCCGAAACGTCCATATTTTTCAAACCAAAAATGAGGGAAATTAAAAATCCATTGAAAGATATTGAGGGTTTTCTATTTGGTTTCAAGAGTTTATATTAATAGAAATAATGGGGTTTTAGTTAAAATTAGTAACATGCACTAGTGGAATCCATAAATATTGAGGGTAAAATAGTCAACTTATGTCGGTGGAGAAAAATTACCCTTCTTATATATATAAAATAGTACAGTGAAAGAGAAAAAACATAAGAGCTATCTTAAAAAACAAAAAAACAAAGGAGATATAGAAGCGTGTATGTTCACTCTACACAATACAAAACCATATCAATTCCAAATTCCACGGTCACATTTTTCTATTCGATCTTCGTCTTCTTCTAGTCCACACTCTTGTAAGCGCAATAATCAGTGAATCTTGATCTTTCTTTTACTCCAATTTGTTTTATTCAATTTCACTGTCAAATCTTGATTATATTTGGACAGTTTTGAGAGAAGAGTTTTTATGTTAGGGTTCCCATCTTGTTCTGTAATAAGGAGGCAGCAGTTCTTGATAAGGTGTTTAGGAGGAGGCTTTAATTATTCTAGCAGTAGCACCATAAACATGATGAGTGATTCTTCGAATGTTGATGCTGTCGGGATCTTGAAGTCAATCACTCCTTCTCTTGATAATTCAAGGCATAAGGGCCAAGCCGGTAAACCCTCAAGACTCAATCTTTTTTATTCTATTCATTTAATTCTTCTATACTGATGATCTTGAATGGAATTTTTAATTGTGGGTTATTGTATTTATGAAACCCTTTTTTGTTTTTTTTTTTTTAGTTTACTTCTGTATACTTGTCCTAAGTCATTAGATGGGGTGTTCTTTTTCTTTTTCCTTTTACTTTTTTGAAATCTTGGGGCATATTGAGGTTATAATTCAGGAATTCTACGGAAAAGGTCGAGGCTGACAAGATGCATTATTTTTCAAGATTTAAAATTTGTAGGCTGTAGTATTGCTTGCTTATATCTGTATTACAATCTTTAGATGGATTCATGTTGTGGGTGTTCTTTTTGTATTTCAAGATATATTGCTTGATTTAAAACCCTTTTTTTTTTACCTTATTGCTGTAGACTTGTATTACAGTCATTAGATGGATTCATGTTGTGCGTGTTCTCTTTTTGAAATCTCGAGGCATGTTGAGGTTATGATTCTGGAATTCTACGGAAAAAAAGGTCGAGGGCCCAGAGGATATATCGTGCATTATTTTCAAGATTTGAAACTTCTATGTTGCGCCAGTAGATAGGTTTGTATAATCAATTTTGTTCTTTCACACAAATATTAGTATCTACTTCAATGTTACACGTTGAAATATCAAAAATCTACTTTTGATGCTTTGCCTCGCTCCTTGTTGGTTAAAAGCTTTTAACTAGTTTTTTTCTTTTATAGGTCACACTTACAGTCAGTATTGCCAAATTTAAATTGTGATTTTGGAACCACTCTGTGGTCTTCTCACATCTTCCACTAGTCATTAGCTTTATGCTTGGTAAATTCTTATAGCTCTTGATTTGCTAGTAAGTTATTGAATGTGTCAATTATTACTGTAAATTAGGTTTGTTGCTCTTAATTGCTGGCTATGTTCCGCAGACTTACCTACATTCTCCTTATCAAAGAGATGCTTTTGATGACTAGAACCAGCAATCTTGCCTCTCCCTGATATTTTGAAAGCCTGATCTTCTGCAGGGAAGATAGCTGTTATTGGCGGTTGCAGGGAATACACTGGTGCACCATACTTTGCTGCTATTTCAGCTTTAAAAATTGTTAGTTTTCCTCACCTTAGCTTCGTTGTGTTCTCTTTTTCCTCTCTCTTCTCCCCCTTACTGTTGACTACAACCCTCTCGTTATTGTAGTTGTACAAGGGAACAGTGTGATTTCTTTGTAAGTAAAGAACTTCTAGTTTTGAACTGAGATTTTATATAATTGCAGGGTGCTGATTTGTCTCATGTATTCTGCACCAAAGATGCTGCTACTGTTATCAAAAGTTATAGCCCTGAATTAATTGTGCATCCTATATTGGAAGAATCATATAGTGTTAGGTAAGTAGTCAATGATCTCTGGAATCTATCTTAAATTGTTAGTAGATATTTTTTTTCTCTTTAGTGTTCTCAAGGTTCTGAAACAATGCATTCAGGGATGAGGATAAGAGATCGATATCAGCCAAAGTTATCACAGAAATCGATAAGTGGATGGAGAGGTTTGATTGTCTGGTTATTGGTCCAGGCCTTGGGAGGGACCCATTTCTCTTGGTAAGTAACTTTGCAATAGAATATTTTGGGCGTATTCTTTTGTGTTACACTCAATTCAGATATTCATTTTTCTCATGAAATATCTAATATATGGAAGAAAACTACGAATTGTCAACAAAAGCAAAAGAATTAGTAAGAACTGGGGCTAGAACTACTGGATTTTGTCATGTATTACCTACAACCTAAAACCTATAAGTTTTGCAAATTCAAATTGTGTAGCTAATAGAATCATAGTAGAGCCTTATATCTGGGGATCTGGGACTGATTCTATGACTCTGTAGGTGAACTTGCCTAATGCTAGATCACAATAGACCAATATCTTCAGATATTGGTCCTTCAAATGGATAACTTAACATTAAACTAAATTTCCACCTTTAATGTTGGAGTATTGAGGTTCACGTTATGACTCCAAACTTTTTAGTTATTCTCTTGTGAGTCAACAACAGACTGTCGACTATTTTGGCTTTATCTTTTTTTTTTTCCTGTTCGTTTGAGATGTACCTAGATCTTTAGAAGCAAGGCCTTTTATAATGTTCTGATGTTTTTATGTGATAAAAATAGATTTTTTTCTTTGCTTTGATGTGTTGCTATATTTTTGCTGGAAATTACATCGTAAATATCTTTTATCTGGACAATTAACATGTAGTGATTTGTTGAAAAATGGATTGTCTCCAGGACTGTGTGAGTGATATAATGAAGCATGCAAGACAGATGAATGTTCCAATGGTCATAGATGGGGTATGCTGCATAACCAGCGAATTATTTTTCTGAAACTTTTTACCCATTTATCTACCGCATGTTGGAGTTTTAACCTGTAAGTCTTTATTTGCTCTTGGTTTTCTCAGGATGGGCTTTTTCTTGTAACGAATAGTCTTGATTTGGTCAGTGGTTATCCCTTAGCTGTCCTGACTCCTAATGTCAATGAGTATAAGCGACTTGTTCAGAAAGTGTTACAATGTGAAGTAAATGACCAAGATGGAACTCAGCAATTACTTTCTCTTGCAAAAAGGTAAATTCTCTTTAACTTATTTTCTTATATACCATTCTGTAATTTCATTGTTGCAAGGTTGCAGTGAAACAATATTTGCAACTCCTGGATATTTGTGAAAGAGATTTTCTCTGTTTTTTGTGGTCATATCTACATTATTCTGTTCTTATTCAACTGTTACTGCATGCAGCTATTTCGTAGAGCTGCAAGAATGTGCATGCATGCATATGGTTTGTATCTCATAGATGTGAAGTGCTAATTTTAATTGGCAACAATTGCACGGGGGGAGGGGTGGTGTTATAAATACGTATACACACGCAGAGAGAGTGAAGGAGTGTATTTTGCTTACCGAGCAGATGCCAAGTTTACTGTGTTACTACTGTATGGGGGGCCGGGGGGTTGTAAATACAAGTACACACGCTGAGGGAGTGAGGGAGTGTATTTTTGCTGTATCGAGAGAAGCCCAAGTTTACTGCGTTACTGTACGTCCTATAATGGATAAGTTTCTTTTTTCCTTTTCTTTTTACAGCATCGGAGTGACCATTTTAAGGAAAGGAGGATCTGACTTTATCAGCAATGGTGAAACAGGTACTTTCACTAATGTGCTAACCCTGTAATTAGCTGTATGTGAAAGCATTTATATGATGTAGTCCATCTGAGCCATGAAGATGCATTCATGAATATGAATTGGTAGATATTGACACCTGTATTCTGACCCCAGAAGAGAAGTAAATGTCATCGTTTATTTGTCTAAATTATTGCTGCAATGAGATCTAATATTTATATTTAGATGTCTAGTGTTTATTAGGGTTTTTTGTTTAATATATGCTTATTGTGGTGATTCGGTCTTGTGCCGCATTAGGGTTTTTTGTTTAGTATTTGCTTATTGTGGTGATTCGGTCTTGTGCCGCAATGTCTTCTAATTTCCTTGTCGACTGTACAGTTAGTGCTGTGAGCACTTTTGGTTCTCCACGACGCTGTGGTGGCCAAGGTGATATCCTTTCTGGAAGGTAAGCTGTTATCAGCTTTTTATATCCTCAATAGTATGGTAATGGGTTGCCATTATGAATTAATTACCCTGATTACTCTCTGTTTTTAGTAACCGAAATCTGGTTTGCACCTGTGTTCATGGAATCTAAGAAGGAACAAATAATTCTCGATCCTTCTGGTCCAAGTGTTTCTAGGATGAAATTATTTTATGCAACTGCTGCATGACATACATACAGCCTATTCATTTCTTTTTACAAGTACCAGTTGGGATTGATCATAAATATTCATGCCATATAATTTAATAATTGTTTCGGTTTTGTAATTTGCACTAAAAAAATGTGTAGCAAAACTGTATTCAGTAAAATGTTCTTTTCTTCAAGAGACTTGCTATGGAGCTGTTGCAAACATTTTCAGTACAACACGGTTCGACGATGCCCAATTTTGTACGACTCCATTTCAATCTTGTTTACAAGAGAATAAACTGATTTGGCCACAGCATGTTATATGAACTATGAAGAGGTGGAACCGTCTGTTTCTAGATGACAATGATGCCATATCTTGATTGAAGAAAGTTCTTTGATTTTGCTTGCAGCGTTGCTGTATTTATCTCATGGGCCCGTCAATGCGCTGCCAAAGGGGACGTGGGCCTGAGTCCGACGATCTTGGGGTGTGTTGCAGGGTCAGTTTTGTTAAGAAAGGCTGCATCACTTGCATTCGAGAGTAAAGGAAGATCTACTCTTACCACGGATATAATTGAACACTTAGGGAAAAGGTTCTGTCGCATCTAATTTCAGTGGATAATTTTCTACATTTCTGTCTGAACTGGCTAAGTTCTGTTTGCCACTTCATTTTCTGCAGCTTGGAGGAATTCTGCCCGGTCCACTCGAGTTGAAGATATAATCAGTGATTGTGTTCAATATTGGGCTTCGAAAAGAGACGATAAAACCCATCGGAGGTATAGATTGCCTGGGTATTCTGGAAGCGAGCCTCAGTACCTTTCACACTCGAAATCAGGACAACATAGATTTCCTATTAAGAGGAGGGATGCATGCGGGCTATCTGTGTATGGTGTCCTTTTTATTTCTTGATGTTGCAGGTCATGCTCTTTTGGGTTTGCTGGTGAATTGTACATCTAAATACTGTGGAAAACTGAAAAAGACGTATGAATGCCCGAGAAATAAAGTCACATCCTCGGAGAATCGAAAAAGTAATTGAGTGACATGCATGGAAGGCTTGATATTTTCCACTTTTGTCTAGCAATGCCACAAAGATTAAAATTTTGTAGTAATTTGTTAAAATATAATTAGATAATTTGAATCATACATTACATTTAACTATGATATCTTCTATATTTTTAGAGTTTAGTTTAGTAACAAAAAGTATGATTTAAGTATTTGAACGTTTTAAAAAATATCAAAGAAGTCTACCAGTTACTCGTTTCGAACTTATCTATAATATATTAATGTTATTTACTTATTTTGATAAATTTTAGAAATATCTTTGTAGTTAATTATTTAAACTAATAGAAGTTTTTGCAATGAATTGAAATTCAATGACGTAATAATTTTCCCAGTGCTATAATGTGCTTATGAAACAATTAGTAAAAGTTCACCTGATTATAGCAATTGTAAAGCAGTCATATGAGAAAAAAATTTGCACAGGTTTCTGATTTAACGGTCGAGGGCGGCATCAATTGCCTTTTGTTAGACTTCTTGTGTCGGTTTGCCGTGGAAAGACCTCAGTCTTGAACCTTCATTTCATGAAAGTACACGAATTTTCTTAGAATTGGGCTGCTTTTCTCCCGTTTTCGGAAGAACTTTACATCTTAATTGTCGAACAATGGCAATTATGAAACAGATCGGGGAACAAGATTAGCTGTATTGACAAACGGCTTCACAATCAAAAGTTTGCCACAGCAAACTAAATATATTACAAAAGCTAAGACTTAACACAATTACAAACCAATCTACATCAGCGTGATGTTAAGCTAAATACAGAGACTCCATATGCGTTCTTGCATGAGCCTGACAACTACTTCAGATATTCCTCTAGCTCCTTCCATATCCAGAAACTGGGTCTCTGCAAACGTCAATCATGGAAGTATCAGCATGGGCTAATAAGTAGTTGATTCATAGTGACAAATGACGCATATGCCACACGGTATGTTAAGTGTTTTCTTAATCTCGTCTAAATGACAAGTTGCAAACTTCTGGTATTGCATCCGTTTATCAAATTTTATAGACACCCAACTCCCCGTGTATATACAACTTTTTACTCAGGTGGTGTCTTCACTTATTGGTTTTGCTTTCTTAAAGAATATAAAAAAAATCAAAGCAAGCGAAAACCCGAAAAGTTAGATCCGGGCTGCTTATTAGAATAGAAGCTACGTATCTTAAAATATCAATTAGCAATAAAGACAATGCTACAAGCAACTTTAGAAATAAAGCCAAACATTACAAAAATAATTGTTTTTCTACTTTTAGGCAGTTTTTTAAAAACTTGGCGAAAACCATCAATTTTAGCTTTGAAGCAACTTTACATAAAAACACGAACAGGACTATTTTTTTTAGCTTTTCCAAACAGCACATTAATATACTCATGTAATTTTTGAAACATGCAATTTTGTGGTTTGCCAAACATCAAGCAATATATTTGCGATTAGACCAAACATGAGGGTATATAAAATGTAATTTACCATAGCATCGAAGTTGTTTAGTAAACCGAAAATAAAGAGTAAGCAGCATCAACACACAAAACAACTAAAAGCAGAGAACTTAAATCCCAAAATTGAGGAGAGACCACTCACACTGGATCCATGATTGAAACCTGCTCAATCTGTACGAGGTTGTGGTTGTTGTGACCACATCTGCTGAGCCATATAAGGGCGAGGCGGCTGACTGTAAAGGTCAGGATCAACTGGTTTTCCCATAAACATCCCTGGAGCCCCAACTGGCGGAACCACTGGTTGCGGTGGCATATAGTAGTAAGGGAGCCCTTCAGTAGGCGCTCCAACAGGTACTGGTCCTCTGGGGATAGATGCAAGCACCTCATCTTTCAAATCCTCCCTAGGTACAATATCAACCAAGAAATCAAATATATCAGTCCTTGTAATGGCAGCCGCAATGTCGTTTTTCTGGAGTGTCCTCCTTTTATTCTCCTCGGTGTGATTCCATGATCGTAGTGTCAGCTCAAGAATGAACATCTCACAGGCTCGGGCAAAGATGACAGGTGCCTCTGCTGATATCATCCTAACATCCTCGTCTGCCTTCATTATCTTCTTGATCCTTGCCAATGGAAGACTGTGATTCTTAAAATCGCTGACTTGGTCAATTTCTTCGTACTGGGTAGCCCAGAAAGTCTGGAGCTGTTGTTGCAATTGCTGTTGCTGCTGCTGATGTATGTGCTGATAGGCAAGGTGATGTTGCGCCATTTGAGCTGGAGTTGTGGAGATATCAGCAGTTTGGGGAGATTGCGTTGAAACGGAGGATGCAGGGGGAGAGGGCCCGGTCATTTGATTAGCTTGATATTGTGACATATTAAACGACATCTGATTTTCCATCCCTGCCATACCTGGAGACTGTCCATTCCTGTGCTGCTCCATTGCAATTAGAGATTTTTCGACAAAGATCAGGCCTTTGATTTGCTGTATGATATGGTATAGCTTGGTGAGGACATACTTTGCCAATCAAGCTTAAAAACAAATAAATTAATAGCGCAACTAAAGCTTTAAAAATCAAACATCTGAAATCACGAGACGCATCTCGTGCACACGACATAAGATAATTGAGAAGAATTCTGAGACTGCTGCTTCTGGTGAAGAAATCTCACCAAAAATATTCTACACACTGGCACTAAAATCCCTTCTAACTCTAATTCTCAAATTCACTTGAGGAGCACATCAGAGCTTCTAGTGTGACATAACAATGGATTCATACATCACTTTTATTTATCAATTGAATACGTTTCATCTCTAAAATATAAAAACTAAAAATGACACTTTTGATTTAAAACCATTTCATACTCATATCACCAAAATTGTAACACCACAAAGAGATTCACTTATTAAACATAAAAATTCCGAGTCCAAAGCTTCACCTTGAGTTATATGATAAACTCACAACATACAAAACGCATAAAAGATCAAAACTTGAAGGATTTTCCGCTTCATTTAATCGACAATCAGACAATTAAAGTGCATGAACAGTAGAGTTACCTGCGTTTTGATTTCGGAATTAGTTAGCGTACAAGACAGAATCAAAACTAGGGTTTATGGAAGAATTTTGATTCTGTATTGGTTGTGTAGAATTTGTGTTTTTGTATTCTTACGTGTACCACTAACACTAGTTCACCACTACCCAAACTCACCCTACCTAATATTTATATTCCTCGTCCTACTTTTCCTTTTCATAAAAATAATAATTATAATATGTATAATTATAAGAATAATGTTTCTCGAGATATTTACAAATAGATTATAGTTTATGTAATATCATTATTTTATAAACGCATCTTTATTTCATGATTAATACACATAGTTTCCTAATTCTTTTGGCTGATTTTTTTTCAGTTTGACGAAGAAAGGACTTTCTGCTATTTATTCATTTGTCCTAATTTCCTAAAGTGTTTCCTTTGTACAAAGAGTAAAGTCTATCATTAGCTGATTAGCTCTGCTATGATACAATATTACAATGTTTTATCTGTTCATAAAGAGAAATCTCAAGAGGCCAAGCCCAGGAGGCCCACTCCCTGATCTGGAATGACAGTATCCCAGAGTTAACACCCCATTTGTTTGTTGTTTTTTGTCGCACAAACAATGTAACTATGTTTATGATGAAAAAAGAAAAATGCATCAATAAAACCATTTCAAGGTGCAATTGAAACTTTATTATAAGTTTACAACCAACAGAACTATACATGAACCGAAACAAGAAGAGTAAGCCAACAAGACTTATGGATCCTCAAAGTAGCACATGTTGAGGCAAAACTAAGTCTTCATTCATTCAATCAATCTACTAATTGACAAGAAGAGAACAAGCTACTCTCCTTCATTCATTTACATGACGACAATCAATTCTCATGGCCAGAGTAACGGAGCATAAGGCGTTGTTAAGCAAGGATCACGAGAGATGATCTACTTTGTGGCTGCAACAACGCTCGGCCCCTCCACCTGAAATACCATCAACATTCAGAGAATCAAAAGTAGAACTAATTGAAGAGAATGAGGCTCAGAGGGATCAAGAACCAAATATCAAAGACAACAATCAGTATCTTTTGGAACTGATTTAGTGCTTATGCAGTACTTAGTCTTATCTTTAGTTCAAAAGCCTAAGTCTTAAATAGCAGATATTATATATATTGACTTGCCATATTTTTATACAAATTATTGGTTCCATGATCATGACTCATGAGTTGGATTAAATTAAGAGCCTAATTGGCCCCTGATTATGTAATGACTAACGAGGTATGCATATACAAAATGAATCATTTTACCATGAATTCTGCTCCCCATATATCTCCCTCTTTAGCGGGCACAGCCGTGATCTTGTTATTGGGATTCTCATAGCTTCTAATTTCCCCAACTGCAGTGGAAAAGAAGCATCCTGCAAAATCGAGCAACAAAATCATGGTTAAATCAGAGGAGAATGCTTAAATAATCTATCCTTTTTTTTTGTTGGTATATGGTGAGATTTCAAAAACACACCTTCTTTTTAACTATTTCATTATATACCAAGAGAGATCCTCTTATTTCAAAGTTTAAGTTATTTTAAACACAGAAGTTTCTTTTTAACTAGGATATTATACAACAATAGATCATCTTAATCAAATATCCTTTTCTCACCTTGAGGGAATGAAGCAAGTGACTTTCCACAAGCACCTTTAAGCAAGTCAGCATCATCAGCAAATGCCACATACCCATCAGCAGTGATTCCCCAATACAAAGGAACCTTACCATATTGGTCCTGTCACAATAAACCACCAACTTAAAGTATTAATTCCACTTAATTAAACTAATAAAATTTCAACTTAAGCAGATTTGTTAGGTACTAGGTACGTCTAATTTACTCACAGTGGCCACAAACAAAGTCGAAGTGGACTTATCAAAAACTATGAAGGCAAATTTCCCTTCGAGGTGGCCAACAACGTGGCTTGGAGGGTAAGGTGCTCGATCACGAAGTGCCTTGTATGCTTCGATAACCAAAAGGACCTCGTTTGCAGATTTTCCGAGGCCGTATTGTTGCTTCAAACTGCCTAAGTTGTCCAACGCTCCTTCGAACAAGCAGAATATTTCATCCTTAACAGCAAAGGATCTGCAACAATATCATCAAACCATGAATTTTGAAAGGCATGAAATAGAGTTTTGCTAAGTTAGAATGTTACATGTGATCTATGATAAGATATTCACATGTTAGAGTTAACAAAGAGATTATAAGGCCACTTTGTAAAACGGGACAATTCTATGGGGATCTGATGCTATTTTCCCAATTTATTATCAGCGTAATATCTTTTATCAGTTGTTAGTTTAAATTTTTAAATGAGATTCTCAAACATCATAGACAATCATATTTTGGACATTCATAATAAAAAAAGTTAACATAAAAATAGCATAGAGGTAACCTCACCTACGTGTCTTAAAGACATATTTTCACTTATGTCTCAAGACTCTCAACAACCTCATCAGTCTATATTTTTCTACAAGTTACCTAAAGGAAGTTGCTTCACTATCTAAACCACCTACCAAGTTAAGCAACTTATAATCTTAATTTAATTCAGTAATTGGTTTAATTAAACCCCAAAATCATAATTAAAATGATCGAGAAATGACAGTTTGTCATCATAACTACCTTAATTACATCAAGACAAGTCTGGATTTTACTAGACTTTGAAAAATCCAAAAACTAGAGAACAATATTCGGCGCGTGTCAACATGCGTGGCAACCATGCAAGACTCACAATTATAACGGCAATAATTATAAAAATTAAAATTCAAAAAGCATATTTGTTGCAAACTCCCATGCACGACAAAACTAGGGAACTATTCAAATTCAAGTACGGCCATCCTCGACCCTCCGATCACCGATCTAGTTCACTTACCCTCCGATCATATTCATAATTACCTCAAAATCAATTTGATAATTATAATACTAATCAAATTAAATTTTTTCCTCACACATAAAAAATAAAAATAAAAAACTTGTTAGACGTACGTATATACCTCGGGGTTAAAGGAGACTGATTGTTTTGAGCGTATGCTAGCTGCACATCATCGCCGATCTGCATAGAAACCGCCGATGAATTCGTCTCCACAAATCGCGCCACCAGTCTCTCCGCCGTTACTTTCGGCGACGGCGTTCTGCTCCCGGCTGCCACCAGCTCCTCCGGCGGAGATACTATCGAACTGCTAAATACTCCTAACATCACTCTCTATGTATATGATGATGATGATGATGATGATAACAATGGAGAGGAAATGTTGTTGAGTGGTGTTTTGGATTTATAGAAAGATTGGTCGGGGCAATATCGTCATTTAACTTGATGATAGCTAGCTTTTTAATCTACTCTCGTTTGTTTGTCCTAAAAAGTCCCACAAATTGCACTCCACCGCCTATAGGTAATACTTCTTCAAATTGCGCCCCTAAGGTTTCAAGTACAAGTAGGAAAGAAGAGAACAGGGGTTTCACCACTAATCTAAGTCCATGGGTATAATTTTCCATAATCACATTATGTGTTGAATTCTTTTTACAACTATTAAGATCACATTCTATAAAAATCTACACAACCTTAACTTAAATATATTAAATCTATATATAGTTGTATAAGCTATTACAAAGAAAATTACGTCACCTGCTCGCAATTCACATAATATTTTAGAATCTCCATAGGTTTCTTAAAATTCTTTTCATTGTACAATAAGATATCCCACGAACTATAATTAATTTTCTCAAAGTTGTGTAATTTTTTGGCAAGAGCAATTTTTTTTTTGTTATTCTTATGAAGTAAGAGTCTAAGACTTTAAATCTTTAATTACGTTAACTATCAAAATGTCCCTGATTTTGAGTCTTTGACCAGGACGTATTTAGGAGTCCAAATGAGACGATATATATATATATATATATATATATATATTTATTTTCGGGTAACTAGACATATACGCATGAACTCAGGGGTTAAAGTGCAAATGCGACATTGTAAATTGTAATGAGAACATTCAACTGGAGCGGGTCCACAGTATGGACGATGATTCCCGTGGTGTCGGAAGGTAGATGGGCCATATGGGACCCTCTGGGTGAGTGTCGAGGGGATTTGTTAAGTTGAGAGGAGCTATCCAGTACGGCACGGGTGCAGTTTGAAATTTGCATCTATGAGGAGATTCTGCCACGTTGCTTCAATAGAAACGTGCATATGTGTGTAATTTTTAATCAATTTAGCTTCCGTTTCGTGTTGATCTGTTGGGTGACGGTGAAAGTCAAAAGATGATAGGACTAATTGACAAAAATTGCTTCATTAGAAAGGAGTTATAGACCCTCGTCTAAGGATTATATTCTTAACTTATTATTATAGCCTATAGGTGGGTGTGTGTGTGTGTGTGTGTTTATATAGTATTACATAGTTACTACCATGCATTTATTCCTAATTACACGACTTTTGCCACGAATGATATTCCCCATTGTCGTAATTACTATACTATTATGTGTTACATATTATCCAATTCATATTTTTTGTGATTATATTCTCAAGAATATCATCAGAAAGTTCTTACGACCACAGTTTGAGACTCTTTAATCCGAAGAATAATGTTTTGTTACTTTAAAACATGCTGTTTTAGTAAATCAACTACTACGATAATTTTTTTACGTACAAACTGAAAAATCGCTTAAAATAAGAGTCATGCTCATGGAAAAGCTTTTCACGTGTATCATAAATGGTCATACAGATAAAGGACTCACATCCTACAAAAACGACATCTCCCTCTAATACTTAAATGTAAAAGCTAGATTATATATCCTCTTCGAGTGGAGTTTTGTGGAGCGAGATAAAGACGTGATTCTTAGCCTATAAGTGGCATCATTACTCATTAAGATGTGACTGAATGGTAATGAATTTATTCCTGATTTCTTTTAGATAAGATCAATATATTTCTTAAGAAAACATTAGGTTAATATTATCCTTTGATGATAAAATACTAACAATGGGGCCTATATTATTTTCTCTAATAGACGAATAAAATTTATGCATAGTTATTTTAAATTATTATATTACAAATATTATTTTTTCCATGGAAAAGATAAAAAAAAAATTCAACAGAAGAATTGAAATAATAACTAAAAATATAGTTATGACAAATATACTGAGTTTACTAAAACAACTATGTATGAGTTTATATTCATCTATTGAGAAGAAACTAAAAATCTAGACCCTGTTTTGGTTCTTTTTTTTTTTTTAATTTATTTATTTATAAATAAGATCATTTTCTATATTTCTGAAAGTACTAAAATAACTATTTATGACTGAGTTATACTCATCAACTCAAAAGAAAATAAAAATCTAGACCCTGTTGTTAGTTTGTTTTCTTATAAATAAGATCATTATCTATTTTTATAAAAGTATAAATATTCTTCATATTTTTCACGAAAATAATGAAGTGCAATTTTATTTGTTGTGTGTGAACTGCATTTTCTTAATACAAGAGGTACTTAAGGTACCAATGAAATTAAAACACCATATTTACAATATTACATAGCACGTATATTGTAGGGACTGTAAAGGTATCTACTACGTGCATTGAATCTGCTCCGTGCTCCCTGTGGTTGATGATGGAAACAAAGAGATAATGCTGCAGATTCTTTAACTTTATAAAGTTGTCAAATGTTTCCATACCTATTGGAAGATGAACCATATTAAAATATTCATCTGTCCATGTCTTGAATATTGAATCATATATCTCTAGCTAGTCGATTTAAATCCTTGTGCGCCAGGATTAGTGATATGCCGGATATGAGTCAGCCTAAAAATAATGGAGTATGCAAGTGGGTATATATATTATTTTGATTCCAACACTTGAGTCCGTTGTGGAGAAAGTCGTAAAGCGAAAGTGAGATCCTACAACTTATATAATTTTCTACTCGGTTCTTGAACACGAGACCAAGAAAATGTTCTTTGTTTCGAATCTCACCATCATATGTTTATAAAAAGACTCACTCTTGCCAAATTTAGCATTATTAGACAATAATAATCTCTAGACCAAAATTATCGATTGACATTACTACATAAAACACATTGGAGGTCAGGTCCCCCCCCCCCCCCCCCCCGCCCCCCCATCTCCTATGCTATTAGGACTATTTAAAACCTTATCCAACTAAAATGGATCGCTGAAATTGGCACACGTTGTTTGACGGCCCAACAACGTAAATCCAATATGATATTCCGTTCAAAATAAAATAAAATTCAATATGGTATTTTGGGCCTCATCGGAAATAAGAAACTCTAATACTGAGGACTGCATTTGACCTGGACTAGAAAACTAGAAAAGGATCAGCAATACACATCTCAGACCAGTCAAAAAATCATTTAATGATTCTTCATAAAAATTCAAGCCGTTAAACGAACTCAAAATGGCAACTTTCACAAAATAACTCATCGGTGCTTGGTGCAAAGTGAAAACAGAAGCATAAACATATTAAAAAACGAATATTACCTCTGCTGAAACACTGACCCATAACATGTTCATTCGACACCAATGAGCTTTTAAGAAAAAATTTGAGTCAGAGTCATGCATTGTATCAAACGTAAAGCTGTAGTATCTAAAGCTTGATCAATATATATCACTGCAGCCAAATCTGCAAGTATAATGCATCATTACAAAGATCCATTAATGTAGGTTACAGTCACTCATTGAAAAGTGAAACACAATATTTGAGAAATTTATGTGAGAATCAGAATTACACATGAAAACTATTAAACTAATCTTAACTCGTAAAACTTATAAAAGTTTTTTGCATATTATATTCCTTGATACCGCCATATTTATAATATCACATAGCACAAATGTGGTGACTGTAAAGGTATCTAGATTCTAGCTACCATATACACTGAATCAGTTCCGTGCTCCCTCCCAAGTCCCAATGATGATGGAAACAAAGAGATAATGTTGGAGATATATTCCTCAGCTTTATAAAACTAATTAGTCCATTTAAATCTTTGTGGGCCATGACGAGGTATTTGCCGGATATGAGTGATCAGCCTAACTATAATAGTGTATGCAAGTGGATATATATTATTTTGATTCGAACACTTAAGTCCATTTGGAGAAGGTCGTGTATTTAAGATTTATAGCAAAAAAAGTGAGATTCTACTCAGTTCTTTAACATGAGACCAAGAAAATATTCTTTGTTTCGAATCTCACCATCATATATTTATAAAAGAATTACTCTTCCAAATTTAGCTTTATTAGACAAATAATAACCGAGACCAAAAATGTCACGCTTAGCTTTATTAGACATCGACAATCGATACCAAAAATGTCACGCTTAACATTACATAAACGATAAACCAAATCGGAGGTCCCCCTCCTACATTTATTCAAGACTAAACCCTTATCCAACTTAAATGGATCACTAAAAATAGACGTCAATCTCAAGCTTTAGACGTGAAATTGAAATTGGCACACGTTGTTTGACGGCCCAACAACGTAGAACTAAACCCTAGCATCGACTTTGCAACATCAAACTCCAACAAATTGTCTTCAATTTGATGCCCCCCTATCACAACCGATGTCCTAACTTTATCCCCACCGTCCACAAATGCCAAACACGCCACTTCACTATTGTGAACAAAAACCATAGAATTTGCACCGAACATAGTCCATGTCACGTTGTTCCGAAGCCCAAACTCTATTGGTGGTACCCCTGGGCCGAGCCGCGTGCTCCCAAGGGCCGAAGCCTTGTAGCAAACACGAAAGGGCGCCACCACGTTCGCCTTGGGAACCCCTGAGATCGCCTGAGTGAACGCATTTGTTACGGCATTGTAGATAGAAGTGTGCAAAATTGTGTAAGGCTCAACCGTGCTTATTTTCGTGCCACCGTTTCCTTTCCCGTCGAATTTAAGCAAGGCCGGGCTGAGGGGAACGGTTTTACCATTGACTTTGATCGATTCCAAACCGATAAAATACTCCATCGACGGCCAAGATCGATCTGGAAATCCTTTCACGTCCTGGGCTACGGTACTTTTAGGATTTATGATAAGTGGGGTGTAGGTAAGAAGCCGACTTGAGATTGTCACGCCTGGAAGCATTACATACGGTCCTTTTCCCAGAAACACGACGCCTTTTTTAGAACTCAAGCAGATTGCGAATTTCTTATCGATTCCCAAAGCACTCGACAATAACGAAGGCAAAGAAGTGTCCGTTCTACCAAATCCAGCAATCCCTTGAACCAACTTAACAAGTTTTTCTTCAACAAATGGAGAACCACAAGTAAATAAAAAGTTTGGCAGCTTCACAAGTGGGCCTGGATTCGACCCATCCGTCGAATCCAGGGCCAGAACATCTGTTCCCAAATCTCCAATTTGGGCCCATCGTTCCACCGTATTGTATAGAACGTTGTTGCACGTGTTCTTGTTGCACCCTGGCTCTCGCGCATAATGGCAATCGCCACAAGTGGTGGACTTAGCAAGCTTGCATTGTGGAGATTTGCAAAGAGCGGGTTTGTAAGAGGAGCTTGTGTAATTTGCACGAGCACACGCTACCCACAAGGCTTTGCCGCCTATATCGAGTATTAATTCGACGGGCTTGAGCGGAGTTCTTTGGCCTATAGTGGTTAAGTATTGGTTAGTTGATGGATCTTTGGTAACGGGAAGGACCAATGCATGGGGGCGAAAGGGTAATTTCCCATTAGTTTGGGCTGCTGCGGAGTGGATTGAAAGAATAAGGGAGAATAAAACATGGAGATAAATGTAGGAAGACATATTGTTTTGCTAGGGGTTGGTGGAATTAATGATCATACAATATCGTTGGGATTTATAGAAGGTTATTTAGGGCTAGCAAATAATAAAAAATGACCAAGTTGGGAGTTGGAACAAAAGAGAAGTGCATGGAAAATGTTATCCAAATATAGAAAGACATTGGAAATCGGAAATATAGCATGGAAGTTTGAATACTTTATGTAAAAAAATGATTAAAGTGATGCAACTTGGGCACGGAAAACTTATCTAAATACGTCTAGATATTGAAATTCTGGAAGCCAGTTCATTGTATAATTATTTATTGTGGAGTTCTAATCTATGAGATTATCTACCTTTGGTTTTGAGCAGAGTTACAATGTGTTTTTTTTTTTTTTTTTTTTTGGCATAGAACTCTCTGAATTAGTTAGATTTTTTATATATAACTATTAACAAGTAATCTATAGTTTTTGCTTCAATAAGGAAACTTTAAATAATGTGTCCTTGTTTTAATTCTTGTTAGTCGATATATTATTCCTCAGTGACATGTATGAGTTTTTATAGACTTTCTTTTGCCGTGTCTGTTTCCTGATGCTGCAGACAGTTACATATTCTATGTAACTTCATGTTTTTCAGCATCATTTAATAAATCCGAGGACGACTAAAACCTTGACGAACATTAAGGAATAGGTGAGAAGTGGGTTGGATAATTAAAGAGTATTGTAAATATTAAATAATATAATATCTGACAGTTTAAATTGTTAATTATCATATGAAAATTCAATATGGTATTTGAATTTTGATCCAACCTAGAAGAAGTCACATGTGTTGATTGTGTTCATTAACTCTCAGTCTCATACATTCATTCGCTGAAAACATTACATTTTTCTTGATTCATAATTTCTTTTTGGCCTAAATGTGAAGGAGCAAGGCGTTAGAGGATATGAATTGTAATGGCAATAATATCAGCGATGCCTCTCGAATTTCTCACTTCCATAATTTCACTCGAAACACTATTATAATTTGTTGGAATCTTACCAAGCAACATCTTAAATTTCCGAACTATCCGTAAAACATTTTCCAAAACATAACTCGTGAAATATAATGAGTGATGGGAGGCGTTCAAGTTACTCAATTTGCATTTTCCAAACGAAAGAAGGATAAACAAAAAAAACTAAAAATAACGAAAAATATTCTAGCATCTCATGCTGGAAACTAAAGTATAAAGAGTTGGTCATTTATTATATAACATATGAACTTATTATAATATCTCGACATCCCATTATTCTCAAACATAAAAGATAAGAAGAAAAGGAAAAACAAAAGAATGAACACACAAGCGTGACATCGAAAGTCTCTAATGGATATCAATATCATATCTTTATGTACGTTAAATAATGAAATCATATTCTTCTTTGCAATTTTGAAATATTTCAGGGACTATATGTAGTTTACAGATAGTTACGAGATGTATTTCACAGGTTACATCAAAACAAAAGATGTTAAATGGGCCGACCTTGAACGGCCCAGCCCATTTGATTCAGACCAGACCGACCCCGCCATTTGGGTCCGGATCGGGCCGTTTTCTATATAAAGACATTTATTTTTTCACAAACAGCATCATTCGTGGACTTATAAATTATCGACTTTTTTTTTTGTTAAGAATAAATTATTGACTTATTCACTCCTTTTTCTCATTGGAGTTGAAGATTGTATAGGTTGGTTTTGGGGATTTGGTAAAAACAAAAATAAGAAATAAATTAGGGTTTCGTAATTTGGGGCAGATTAGTGCGATGACAATGGAATCGAGCGCTGAAAAGATCGAACATCACAAAAACATATTGACGGTGGCCAATAATTCCCTTTCTCCTGATGACGGTTTGAGTGCAAATCTAATTAATGTATGTCTAATTCTGTTATTGTGTCGGAGTTTATTTTCTATGTTTGTAAATATTTTGTATGTTCATTGCCATCTAGTTTCTTGAGAATCTTGGACAAATTTTTTCAAGAAAACTTTAATCCTCGTTCAATCAAGAAATTTTGTTGTATTCTTCATTCGTTTTGATTTTTTACCCTAAACCCTAATTCGATGGTATAAACTTGAAATTGTGGAGGGTCTTTTAATTCGACAGTTCGTAATATGATGTTTGTGATATTTGTACACTCAGTATCTTCCGGACAGAGGGAGTAAAAGGAGCATACAACGCATGATCATGGGATTTATATGGAACATAGAGTGGCATTATTACAAGTTATGCAACGTTCCACGCGAAATGATGAGGTACTCGATTTTGCACTCGTAGTAATGTCTTTTTACCAACTAATGTGATTTTTCTTGTGCTTTCTCGAGTTATTTACGTAGGCTCACTAGGAGCTGCAAATAATAGTAGTTCTGTGAAAAGCTTAAAAGTCATACATATTCAAGGTTGGACATCTTAGCTTGATTTCTAATTTCCGCGTCCTTATCATGAGTTTTATGTAATCATGGATTGGAAGAATTTCTGCGACAGTAACTTCATTACCACATATGTTGCATTCTTTTGAGATAATTACTTTGTTTTCTGAGGTTTTTGATTTTCGTGTGAAAGGCTTGCCATTTATTGTGTGATGAATAGTATACTAGATTGAATTTGGTTGATAATTATTTGTTTACTAAATCCTAGTGTACACTCTTTAATCATTGAATACATAGCACACAGACCTATTCATTTTCTATTATATTAGATAGAGTTCTTAATTGTGCAAATAAAGTATGAAAGTTGGTAATTTATTATATAAGATATCAACTTATCATAATATCTCGATATCCCATTATTCAGATGTTGCATATAAGCAAACAGCCTTTATTTTGAAACTGAAGAAAAAGTAAATAACAACCCACAAGCATGAACGTGGATGTCGAATCGAACTAGACCATTGTCAAACATAGCTGATTCTTGGGTTTTTCAGCGGGTTATGCTCATCTTTAATAAGACTGACTCTCTTCAATGTGACATTAGCCAGAAAACTTGTCCACCAAAAAGCTGAGCTCTTGGGATATCTACTGAAATGTCCATTTATGAAATCCACATAAAATATACCAAATCGAACATTGTAACCCTCAGTCCATTCAAAATTGTCAGCAAATGACCATATGAAGTAAGCCTTCACATTGACACCAAATCTGCATAGAATCATTGACATATTATAGAACATATTCTCATCAGTCAATTTTGCATTATATGGTAGAACCTACTTCTTACCTTCTAGCCTCTTTGATGTACCAAAGATGATCATTGTGGTAGTTAATTCGTGTTGGATCCATACGCGCTTCACTAACAGTATGCTTCTTGTTGAGTTTTTCACTGACCCCTATATTTATAAGAAATATATTTCAAACTATAAAACTTATAGCAAAGATTGTTGTAGTTTTAGTTCAGTAATTCTTTTTTGCTAACATTGAAAGTTCTTTGTGATCATTTTTGACTACTTTTTACGTTCAGTAGGTCCTTGGGTTAGTCTAAAATATATTTTATTGTTAAAAATATTAAACAACATAAAAAAGTTTTACATCTTAATATTTATCCAAAATGACAAAAGGTTCATCAACGAAGTTGGAGAAAATAAAATGAAAAAACTACCTGTACCATATATAATTATATATACACGCAATTCAGTTAGCGACAAGTGGAATAGCAAATAACTACATAATGTTTTAATTACCATTCTCTGTGATATAAATAAGAGGATTTCCGTATTTCCTCTTCATGTCAAGCAAGAGGTTGAAAATTCCCCTAGGATAGATGTACAACCATTCTGAACCAGCCTGGTTATAAAAGAAAGTAAAACAATATCCATAAGCTCTTATATAACTCTTTTCCAAAATATAATTGATGATGTGTATCAGAATCATATCTGAAGTTTTTCCAATATTATTAGTTAGACCCAATAGATGCACATCTATACCCTTATCGTGGAGGGTTTAAGCTCTCTAAAATCTTACCTGTTCACCAATTGGAACTCCAAATCGCTTGGCTAAAAAATATAAAAATACAAATTATAAAAAACGAAAAAAAATTAAATTCTTGGAATAAAAAAAGTAGAATATTTCTCAAACCAAAAAGTACTTACGTGTTGAAAAAACCTCTTGATCTAAGTCATAATGTGGTGGTGCAGACGGATCTTTGGGCATATTGAATGCATAATAAGATGTGTAATAATTAACTCCCAAAAAGTCGTATGAACCTTTGACTAGCTTTTTTTCTTCAGCCGTAAATTGAGGAAGACGATCTTTGACTCTTTCCCTCATGCTTAGAGGATAGTCACCGGTTACTAGTGGAGCCACAAACCTACAGATAAGAAAACCATTCCAATCCGTGAAATGGAATAATGTGTAACTTCAAACTTACAAATGTTTTTTTTTTTTTTTTTTTAATATCAAACCTACAAATATTATTGGTAAAAAACTATATTCATGTAATTGCTTTTTTTTCTTTTACTTGTGGAAGAATAAGTAAGTCTCTCAAATGAGTTTGTTTTTGCTTATTGAAATATCAAACAAGAATCCCTAGGTTGCATAAAGACGTTACTATCTACTTAGGTTGAAAGGAATCTAGTCACCAGTGTTAGATATTTGAACTAGTATTAGAATCAAGATGCACTTCTGAGGAAGATCATTGCTAAAAGTTAATTGTATGCATTTTCATGGCTAGACTTGCGCTGTTAGTATTGGCTAATATATTGACCAGTATAATTAGTTTCTAAGATATCGGTTTGTCTTGCAAAATAGTTGAAATGGTTATAGGCATGGATAAGAAAAATAGCATCATAACCGGTAAACCATTCCATCGAAAAGTGTTACATTCTTTGCGCAATTTATGTATGATTGTTGATCAATTAGTTTTTATCTTTTATAAGCATCTTATCATCATAATGCACTTACCAATAAAACATGAAATCAAGTGCTCTTGCAGCAGCTTTTTTATCAGCCTCGTTGCGTTCGTCGTGAGGGATGTAGAAATTAGCATTATTTGTCATGCCAATCTTCCCACCTTGATATGCCTATTCAAGTTTAAATGTTAAATTTTAAGCTGATGCTATTAGTGTCAAAATGAGACCTTTATTTCAACAAGTCACTTATAATATATATGGTAGACATTATGTCTGATCATGTAGACACACACACACAACACATACACGTCTATTATCTTTGAATGTGTATTTAATAGAGTGTTTACCTGGAATTGTCTTCTGTACAGATCAACAACAGCTGCATGAGCCAAGAGAAAATTGTGTCCGACCACATAAGGTTCTCTACCTGGATCGCCTTTCGAGCAAGTTTCTGCTTTCTTAGTACATTTATAGTCGACAAAAAGGCCTAGTAATACATCCTTTATATATTCAACGATATCGCGGATTGGAAGATCACTACGAGGCATTGCTGGAAGTAAGTCATTCACAAATTTATCTATTTCTTTCACGGAAACTACATCTTCACTTGCTGTTGAAAGTATATTTTGCAAATATTCTTCCAACTCATGGTTCGGAGGCACATCTCCACGTATGTTCCCAGCTTTGTCCTTTAGTTTAAAAAAGCCTCGCTTCGCAGGTGTAATTGAGGCGACAACTTGTTGTTCTATGTCCCTTGGTATTGGCGAACCTCGACCGGGTGGAAATGTGCCTTTTGCATATCCTCTAACAGTGTATGTCCATGCTTCATTGATCGTGATCCAATGTTTTACTCTATCTCCAAATTCCCAAAAGCACACCTCCGCGAAATCACAGAAGTCTTGCCTGAAAGAAACAAACAATTTTACAGCTAAAGATATACATATATACTGTTAAGACCAACTTATATTTGAAATAAATTAATTGGTTTAGTTTGTCAAAATTCTGGAATTCACATTGTGAAAATGGAATAGATAATGATATTTCCTAATCGTCGAATTCATGAATAAGTCATATATATGACAAGATTCTGTTCAGCTGATTTTAATTTGCTATCTTCCTAGATTTAGTTTAAAAGATATTATGTCATTAAAATTTCATATTTAATTGATAGTATTGTTTGTAGGAAGATCATCTCATTCTGGACAGTCACGTCATGTCTAATGGGTGTGGTCAGTTATGTAGTTAAATTTTGTTAATGGTGTCATTGAATAGATTAATTTCTTACACAATATTTTCGGACAAGAATCCTCCGTATTCCATTTCCAAAGTTAGGGGAAGATCCCAATGGAAGAGCGTAACATATGGCTTCATACCTGGATATGATATGAGTTAAATAAGATTTAAAAATTAAGAAAGGTGTATAGATGTACTTATGTATGTGCAGGCATATGTTTGTATCTCCAATATATGAATGTGTGCATATGCATGAGTATTAAATAGTTGAAGGCAATATTGCGTAACCTGCGGCCTTGACTGCATCAATCAGATCATTGTAGAACTTGATTCCATCTTTATTCACACCGGTGCATAATCTCCCACCTTGTTGATCCCAAATTTTAAACGTCAATATGATATATGATATATTATATATACATATATACACATACATTTTATTGATGACTTGTAATTTTTGCGACAAAAAAAAAAAAAAAAAAAAAAAACAATAAGTTCTATAGGTCTTGAGACCCCAACACTCGTGAAATCTCGACCGGACGGTCGACGGGCATGCATTAAACTAATGGTACACTTGCGCATGGTGAAGTGAATTTGTGCTATTAATTACCTGGTAACACTCTGGACCATGAGATGGAGAATCTGTATGCATCTAGGCCCATTCTCTTCATTAACTTCACATCTTCCTGAAATATGTTTGGGAAATAAGCATATTGTTCAAAATAGATGATTAAAGAAAACTTTTTCTTGGCTTAAATTAAATTATTTTCCAATAAATTGGACAAAGATTCTAAATTATTTTCATATACTGAATAACCTCAGTATGTTGTTCATGATTTACTGGTTAAGCATAACACATACATTAAACAAGTAATAATTGTGAGCTGCAACATTTCCGTTGCTACCATCATCAATAGCTCCTGCAAGTTTAACAATGATTTATAGTCAGTATTTGAGTAGATGGTTGTATTTTTTGTTTAACTAACAATGATATGTGTACGAATAAGAATATATTAATGAAAATGAGAGGAGATCACCAGGTGTGTGGAGGGTGTAAGCATCCCATAGGCTGAGGCCTCTTCCACCATCCAAAGCACAACCTTCAACCTACAACACAAAGTTAACTAATTAGCCTACTGTTATATGGAGTTGTCGAAAAATTATAGATAAATAAATAAATGTGAGTTTTTTTATAAGCCTGATCTTTTAGATGAGATAACAATTCAATATAGAGTTAAAACTAAGATCTAATAAGAGGTCTTGGGTTCAAATCACATAAAAGTATGTCATATATCAAGCATAACTAAACGATTTAAAACGTGAGAGCACGTCTAAAGTATTGTATATGAATAAATAAATATCAATCATTTATACAAGATTGCGCTTTCAGATGAAACGGTTAATTCAATAATACTAAGTATATTGTGCTTGGAAATGGCGTGATGTATTTTTTCAGTTGTGATCATAAACAGCTTTAGGGATTTCATACTATAATGGGTGCCTCACAAAAATTGCATGTATACTCAGTAATTGAAACACAAACCTGATAAGATGCAGTTGAAGACCCAAACACGAAGTCCCTCTCGAAATCAGTACGTCGGACTTGGCCAACGGGTGGGAGAAGGAATTCCATCGAGTAAGGTGTAATTAATTAACTAGTGAAGTGCTTAAGGACTGTGGCCGGATGGTCCTATTTATAGATGATTGAAGTGTTAAGAGTACTTTTCTTCAATCATTTCTATGTTTTAGAATTTGTTTCAATTATATTAGTTATTACTGTTGATGCATGGTATCCTTTTCTTGTATATTTGTTACAAAGTGTTGAAGTTTTTTAATTAGTTATTAATCTATTTGTCTAGCATTTGACTTGTCAAAATAGTGAGGTAAAATATTTATTAATTCTTCATATAGGTAGTCATTGTTTTTCCAGCAGTAAGCTTCATAGTTCTGTTATGCAACCATAATTATATTCAGGCCATATACCTTGATTACAAATGTCCAATTACTTTTGGAGTTTAAGGCCCTAACTTTTGATAGCGACTTTTGAACTTTTTTTTATATTGAAAAAATTCGACTGGGTTAATTTTCTCGAGGAAGAAAATTATATGTGGTTTCCTTCAATCTTAAAGTACTCGCGGGCCTAAAAACGAATAAAGATATAATAAACTTGAACGTGAATCCAATTAAAGCTAAAACAGTCAAAATAGAGTTTAACTTTTCTAGGCATATGATACTCAATTCATAGAGTTTACTGTAACAAATTAAAGTATCCCTCCGTGAGTCAATTCATGAGTTTTTCGTTGCCAAAATAGAGTAATATATATTACAACAAGTTTACGAAACATATAGTGAGTTCCCAACGAAGAGAATTTCTATTTTCTTGATTACTTAATTCATGTAGATCGCTGTGTGTGGCAAATACAAACAATTATAAGTTTAGAACTGTGTATATAAGGTTAATACTTGTACGAGTTTGACAACACCTCATGATGATTGATTTTCTTTAACTTATTGTTGACTATTTTCCTTATCTATGTTTCAGAATATAAAGTTTAAAAGATAAAGATATTAGTATGCTTTCTCTTAATTCTTTTTTTTTTTATATGAAATTAATGTGCTTTCTCGTCTGGCAAGAGAAGTATCTTTTTTTTTATTTTTTTTTTATTTTATGAATTAATTCTCGGATCAAAAGAGGTGCAATTGGCACCCATATTCTCGTGATCCGTCACTATCATTGAGTTGAGGCCAAATGCCAAAATATTGAACTTCCAAAAAATCAAGGGCTTGCAATTTATTCATGAAAAAGAAGGCGTTGCAATTCAATAATATATTTCTCTCAATATATATAGCATAAATACTAACAAATAATCCATTACAATATGCATGTGCGCAAACATTACATATATTAAATTAAATCGCTTCTTGATGTAATAGCTAGTCTTTGATATTGTTTATTTATCAATAGTATGTTTTTCATTTATATCATATTTTCCCTCAAAGTATTAAAACTATTTTCAAACACACGTCCTACAAGTACGTCTTGCACATTTTATAATTATCTTAATGAATATAAATTATAGTTGTGTTTATCCATAATAATCTTTATATATTTATGCAATATATACGGTAAAAAATTAGGGCCCCATCAAGTCCCCCAAAAGAGGTTCATTCCTAAACAATGTGTAACGGATTTCAACACATCCCAGTCACTTATAACCCTAAACAATCATCGAATCGTATCACGTAAGATATGCCACAGGGCCAACATTGGTTTGAGTAGACCATGATGCCATTTTAAAATCTAGGGTGACAATTCCTTGTTAGATGAGGAAATATTATTAGTATAAAAAAGTTCACATTTACGAGTGTAATGTGAGATAGATTTCAACACACACATATATACCACAATCTTGTATACGACGTCTCTTATTTTAGTTATTTTAATTCTTATATTATTTTTCAATGTTATTTAAAAGATTCTATCAACTTTTTAATGTTGTATTCATATCTTTTCCATCAATTCTTGGGACTTTAGTTCCCCATGTTATAAAATGAATCGATGTGTACAATTTACAAGAAATTAATCCGACTATGAATTACTGTATATTTTTGAACAAGTGAAGTACTATCCTCCTGTTTATACTCACTCACCTAGCAACTTTTTTTATCTCTACCATGTGAGGCTTTTAACTTTTTATCAATAAGTATTAAGTAACCCATAATTATACCGGGCTTAAATCTTTGTGTAGGCCCCGTACTTAGTCCAATATTAGACTTGTGATATGTGAGGCCCATTCGGCTTTTATGAGTCGTTATGTTATTTGTGCGGTTGATACATAATATATAAAACTGCTTACATAATAATATATAAACAATTAAAAATTACTGTTTCACGTACACTCTTAAATTTTTGTTGTCTCGCACAGAACGATAACCGCAAACCATTGCTTGATCGTTGAGAATCGATCTCCGATTTGTTCTTTTCAGTCCTACGGTATGTATGTGTGCAATTTCAATTTATCAAAATTAGGGTTTTGGGGTATTCGCCAATCTCGTAATTTACTTTATTAGGTCTGAGAGTTTGAATTGTTTATGTTGTTTGAGGGCATTGATGATTGATTCTTGTGCTGGATTGTAGAAAAAGTATGTATGAGTCTCGATTTTCTTGTAATGTTTTTCATGTTACTAGTGATGTTTTTATTAATGTGTAATATTTTTCTGATCTGGATCGTGTGTACGAATCTTGTTCATGAATTAACCAGTGCTTGGTACATGCCACTGGATTTAGGAGTTCAAATATTCTGATTCTCTCTATCTTAAATGATAGTTGTTTCCGAGATATCCAATCTTTTGCACTTTGTATTTCGCTTCTTTGTGAGTATCATATGTAGCTTGACAATGATATCTTTGTTTACAGAGATATATACTATTTATGTTTGGTTTACGTGCACAGGTTGTGAAGTGATTCTGTTATTGCGTCAAAGTTTAATTTTTTAAGAGTGTAAGAAGTTACGTATTTGTAAATATTGATGTTTATGTTCACTTCCGTCTAGTTTCTTGAGAATTGAAGACAATTTCTTGTGGAAAACTTTCATGTAACTCCCTAAGTTCGCGGTAGAACTTGACTTTAATCTATAATTAACTAGAAACTTTTTATGGTCAATGAAGTTGTACTCAATGAGAATCTGACAGTTTTTATTATTTGATTTCTCTTATTGTATAAGGTTTGTGAAGATTGTATATCTTCTTTGGAAGAGAGAATAAAAGGAGCATACAAGTTCTCAATACCAATGGATGGTGACATTTATAAGGAACGTATAGCAGCACTGTTACAAGTTATACAAGCCAGTAGACTTGTCAAAGAGGACAATGTTCCCTGCAAAATTGAAGAGGTACTCAACTCTACAGTTGAACTACTGTGTTTTTACTATCTAATGTGATTTTTCTTGTGCTTTCTCAGGGTCTATACTTAGGATCACTAGGAGCTGCAAATAATACGAGTGTTCTGAAAAGCTTGAACATCACACACATATTGACGGTGGCCAATTCTCTTTCTCCTGCTCATCCTAATGATTTTACATACAAAGTTATTCAAGGTAGGACATCATGGCTTGCTCTTTAATTGTAACCCATACTCTTCATTTTGCTTTTCAGTTTTACGCATTCACTTGATTTTTATTTTGTCTCATGATCATGAGTTTTCATGTAATCATGAATTGGAAAAAATTCTGCAACTGTAACTTCTGTTCCTCATTGGTTGCATTCTCGTGATATTTTGTGATAATTATACTTTTTTCAGAGGTTTTGGATTTACTTGTGAATGGGTTATTATTTCCATATTAAGCTCGATTCTCCATATGTTCATGCAAAAAGTGCTAGCAAGAAATTGATATTTTATTTGTGATGTTCTCTGAATTGAAACAGTACCTGATAGAGCAGATGTAGCCATATCTCAGTATTTTGACGAGTGCTTCGCATTTATAGAAGAAGCCAGGAAAAATGGAGGTGGTGTCTTGGTTCACTGCTTTGCTGGACGATCCAGAAGGTGTTCTTTCATTTTTTTTTATCCAATTAATGTTTCTTTAGTCAGCTAACTAGGTGTAGGAATACTGCGGATTTCTCCCTTTTTAGGAAATTAGAGAGTTTCTGTCATATCTCTCAACTGATATAAGAGGTCAGTAGAATTATGCAGAGAATCAACTCCTGCAATCACACTAAACTTCCTCAGGAAAGGATAATTTTAGGATTTATTTATGTTGAGTACTAGGTTCATTGATGCAGATGCCACAGACTCTTTAACTATTAAATTGGCAGAAACTAGAAAGTATAAAGCATCTGAATTATATTTCCGAAAAATTGACCCTGCCCCTAAAGTTTGTGTCAACACCTAAACATAACGAAATATGTTTCACCAAAATTTGATATCATCAGCTTCAAATATTGCAGCTCATTTACATTTTGCTACGAAGATCATATAATGATACGAAGTTACTTGACATTAACATATCTAAAATGCCTTGCCAGTATTCCTAGTCTTAATTTTTTTGGCACTCATGTACTTTTACTCAGCATCCAGTATATTTTTGTTTCTGCTGACTGACAAAAGTGTTTCTGGGATTAATCCTACTATTCCGAGATAGTATTACGAGGGAGGTTTTCTTTGTTATCCTAATAAGTGACTGGATTCATTTACTAAGCTGCCTAAGTTCCAATAAAGACAAACTTGAATATTATTCCGAGATCTGAGTGGTGAGAATACTTCATGGAAAGAATATAGCTCTTACTTGTTGTTCCCGTCATCCATCCAAGAAGTTAGTCACTTGTTCGGAAATCACTCTTCACTTGGTGCTTCAGGTTCACTCCTTTAGCATTGCCCTGCCCTCGCACTTCTAAGGGCTGATGTCTGACTTACTGCCATTCACTAATAACAAGTTTCTTTATATGCAGTGTGACTATCGTTGTTGCTTATCTGATGTTTAAAAAGGGTATGAACGTATCTGACGCTCTGAAACATGTGAGGCGAAGTCGACCAGTTGCACGTCCTAACACAGGCTTTATTGTACAGCTCAAGCAATATGAGATATCTCTTCAGGGTAATTCTTTCGTTTTTCTTAATTGATCACTGGACTAATATGGGATGAGCTACGTCTACACTCCATGACCTTTAGTTTAATACAAAAACCATCCTTGAGGTTTGAGTAATTATTGAGTGCCCCCCCCAAACTTACAAAAGCACCGCCTAGAGTTTGCATATTACAATGACAATCCTTAAGGTTGAAATGCAAATCTTAATGGGGGGTGTCTCTGTAATTATTCATACTAACTTTTGATTCGTCTTTAACATTTTACATACTAATAAACAAAAGAATTGGAGTATATATATATTTTTTGAATACATTTACGTTTTGCAGCTTTATATCATATTACGTGAATATTTTTTTTCGTTCAACATCTCGTGCTTCACTATTTATTTAACTGACGTCCCCTTGTATGTTTATACCTGTAATTATGTTGGAGCTCACTGTTATTTTGTCACTCTGATATATCTCCTTTAACTTCATGCAGGAACCTCGACTGGAACAGGAAGACCAGTCCACGAAGTTTAGAAGTGCAGCAGTTGTTTGTAGTTTGCCTTTTCTCCATCATATATAGTTTGTGAAAGGAATTTTAAATTGATTTCTCGTAAATAGTTCCCAGAACGTTATGCCTTCAAGTTAAAAAATTGAAAATATACAAATTTAGTTGATATTGGATGACGGAAAATGGTTACAAGAGTGATGCTACCTGTTGATTATTTTTTTTTTATTTTTTATTATTATTATTATTATTATTATTATTATTATTATTATTATTATTATTATTATTATTATTATTATTATTATTATTATTTCTAGTGCTTCATTTTCTTTCTCCATTTATTTCTAGTGATGCAACCTATGCTACCTGGGACAGGAAGAGGCCGTGATGTTTAGAAGGGCAGCTGTTAATTATAGTTGTTTTTCTCTACCAGAGGATACCTCCACTGGCTACTGTAAACTGATATCTACTCGTGTGAATGCAAGTTTTTAAATAAAGATATTTTAGAAAATCTGTTAAACTGATTGAACATGGAAATTGTTACTAATGCAGTGCTTGCATATTATTTCTAGTTTATTTCTCCGTGTATAAGCTTTTTGCAGAAACCTTGTCATGCTTGAACAAGTTTGTGCACGGTTGAACTCCATCTATAAAGTGCGTCGAACTTTCAACGGGTCTTTGATATAAATAAATGAGCCAAAGGAAGAAAAAGAAAACCATAATACATAAATAAAGGTGTGTGTAATTGGACCATTTTTTCTTTCTGAAGTGCTTCAACAACAACAACAACCTACACGGCGCAGCTTTCAGTATTTTTTAATGTTTGACCAATTTCTTGTGGTAAATGAACAAAATGTAGAGTAGAAAATAGATTTTATATGGGCCGCGGCCCAGCCCATTAGGAACCGAGCTCGGCAAATGGGCCCGAGGCGTTTCCTATTTAAACCTGGAGAAACACAAATTATTACTTGCTCTCACCAAATTCTTTTTGTCGTTCGTACGGATTGAAGAAGATAAAACAAAAACTAGGGTTTGGGGCAATGGAATTGAGAGGTGTTGAAGAAGGTTCGATTAACAATGGTGGTTGTTCGTTCTCGACCCCGATCGATTCATCGAATATTGGTTTTCAGATGTTGAAAAAACACGGTTGGAAGGAAGGGACCGGCCTCGGTGTCTCCGAACAGGGCAGATTGGAGCCAATTCAAGCCTTTGTTAAGAAAAACAAGCGAGGGTTGGGAGCAGCAGATAATTCAACCAAGACGATCGAGCACCACCGCCACGAGGAGGATCAAAAAGTGTCGAAAAAGAAAGCAAAAGTAATGTCAAAGAAGATGAAAAAATTGCAAGACTTTGAGAAGCAGTTGGAAGAGAGAGAATTTGATCGGGCTTTCTTCAGGGAGTTCTGGCCAGATAACGTTTGAGTATTCTTTTTCTTGTTGATATTTGGTTATGCACGTTTAATGTATTATTTGCTAATTGTTTGGAAGGTCTTTGAAGTTGCACTGGATGAGAGTTTAACAATTTGTAATATTTGATATCTATTGTTTTTGTGAAATTTGTAAAGTCAGTACCTTCTTGGAAGAAGAGAATGAAGGAGGATGGACGATGACAGTTATTAGGAACGTATAGCAGCATAATTACAAGCCTGTACAAGTGTCAAAGAGGATAATGTTCCACGCTTAAACATAGTACCGCGCCGATCCTCCATTTATTTAAAGTAGTTAATTGTTTTGCTTTAATTGTGGTTGTCCTGTTAGGTTGTTGGTGTAACTTCGCCTGTGTTGCAATATAATTTGGACACAGCCGGTCCCAAGCCCGGAGAAAGGAGGAGGGTTACGAAGTTGAAATTTTTGTGGTTCCATTTTTTTTCTCTCACAGAAGTCAGTTCCATTTCTTCCTTTGATCCATGATCTCAGTTATGCCCTTTCTGTCTCTTAAAATTTTAGTTATGCTTGTAGATTTTAATTGATTGCGAGTCAGTCGTTGCCGAGGATCGGAGCCAATTGTCTGCCTTGTATGTTTCACTTTGTAAATGCTCTGATAGGATAAGTGCTAGTCTCCTGACTTTGTGTTCATTATTATTATTTTTTTTTACGCAATTACAATCGCGGTATTGAACTGATTGAAACGGAGAGTTTGAGCCGCAAATGCTTCTGAATAACACATAATTTTCCTGTCTTGGAAGAGGTGGAGGATTAAGGTGTGTACTAAATATTCATAATTTCATGATAATTGCAGGAAAGAAAGCGTCTCCTATGTGGGATGAGTTAGTGTTCAATAAAATAAAGGAAAAGCCGGGAGGAAGAGTTCGTTACATGGTTTCAGGCGCCTCACCCTCGTCTCCTGAAGTCATGAACTTTTTACGTGTGTAAGTTTGGTCTTTCACAATCCGTGCATGAAATTCTACTCATAAACAGTGTCATTAATGAATATCTTTGCCTCACTACCAAATTCTGGTTTGTAGATGTTTCGGTTGTATAGTTATAGAAGGATATGGAATGACTGAGTCTTCTTGTGTAGTAAGCAACATGGATGAAGGAGATGTCTTATCCGGTCATGTGGGTGCTCCCAGCCCTGCTTGTGGTGAGTGATCAAGCACTAGCCTGTTGTGAGATATTCAAACTTATCGAAAGAAAACCTTACTTGAATAAGTATACCCTTGTATTCTTTTAACAATAGCACAGATTTGACACCCAAAGTACATATTTTAGTGAAAAATGCAGAAAACTGACCTCTTGTAACAAATTAGCAATACAATTTTTAAAAATAAAATAAAATCATATATGCTCTGTATGTTTTTGTTATTTTGGTTTGATTTATAAATGTAGTATTTTTAAATATGAAGGTGCCACTTGACTCGATAGGCATTAGCGCTAAGACAAGCAGGAGAAATTGTTGTCTTTTTACATATTAAAAAACATACCAGTCTCATAAAATACAAATTTTGTGCACTGCTCGATAAAAGAGGTTTATTGTCCTGTGGTAATATTAAGCGCATGGTTGATGTTTTTTTATTTTATTACGATTTTATAAGGACATGTTTATATTGTCCTTTTTGTTTTATCGCAAACAAGTTCTTTGAAGGGCAAAAAAAAAAAAAAGAACTAAAGGTAGCTGTTTTCCATCACAGAATGATGACTCTTCTTACTTGTGTAATTACATTATTCTATCTCAGAAATAAAGCTTGTGGATGTCCCAGAATTGAATTATACCTCTGAGGATCAACCCCACCCGTGCGGTGAGATCTGTGTTAGGGGCCCCATAGTGTTCCAAGGCTACTATAAAGATGAAGAGCAGACGCATATGTTTAATATCTTTCTTTACTCTCTGTAATTGTAACGCATGATTTTGTTTGAAATATAATGTGCATAATGGCTTATTGTGATTTCTTCAGGAGAGAAACAATCGATGATGATGGGTGGCTTCACACTGGAGATATAGGTCTTTGGTTACCAGAACGTCGTCTGAAAATAATCGATAGGTATGAGACATAAGTTTCAGTGATTTGTATATATAGTAGTACGACATAGCTCGACCTAAAATTGAAGTACCCGATTTGTTAATTGTAACAGGCACAAAAACCTAAGTAAATAAAAGAAGAAAAAGACCTCTCATTATTATTTTTACATGTAATGCATAATAGGCCAAAACCCCTTTGCGATCCCCTGTCAATTTAAAATGGTTGCACACTGTCCCCCTTACTGTGAATTTGACAATGCTTGATTCATGCCACTGGATTTCGGAGCAGCAACAATAATATATTCCTTTTTCCTTTATCTTTATGAACTAAAAAAATAGTTAATGTTACTAAATGTTCTGCTTTTCCAAGTTAGCTTTTCTGTTATTTTCATACTTAGGCCGACAATGATATACTTGTTTGTTATGTTCGTTTTATGTGCACCGGCTTTGTACTTAGTTCTCTGGGAATTCGATGATTCTGTTAAGCAACGTGTATTTTCTATAAGAATGTACAAAGTTACTGTATCTGTAAATGTTGACGTTCACTTTCACTTGCATCTAGTTTCTTGAGAATTTTCGACATCATCTTGAGGAAAACATGATTTTCGCATCAATAAATTCTGTGTTTTATTCTGCATTCGTATTCACTTTTACTTCTTAGTTTTCCTCCCTAAATCCATGGTAAAAATTAGGCCTTAATGTGTAATTGGCTTGAAATTATTTGGAGGGTCTTTAAATATGTACTGAATGAGAATCTTACAGTTAGTAATATTCGATTTCTTTTATTATGTAAGGTTTGTGAATTTTTAGATTCGGTATCTTCATGGATGAGACAATAATAGGAGCAATCAAGTTCTAATTACCGATGGATGGTCACAGGAACATGGAACGTATAGCAGCATTGTTACAAGTTATACAAGCCATTAGAATTGTCAAAGTGGAGAATGTTCCGTGCAAAATTGAAGAGGTAATCAACTCTGCTCTTGTGCCAATGTATTTTTACCAACTAATCTGATTTTTGTTGTTCTCTCTTAGGGTCTTTACTTAGGTGTTCAGTAGGAGCTGCAAATAATAGGAGTGCTCTGAAAAGCTTGAACATCACACACACATTGACGGTTGCCTTTTCTGTCTCCTGCCCGTCTTAGTGATAGTGATTTTTAATACAAACTTGTTCGAGGTAGGACATCTGAACTTGATCTTTTGTCCTCTGACTTGATTTTTAATTCTGTTGCCACAAGCATGAATTCTTATGTAATCATGAACTGGAAGAATATCTGCAGCGGTAACTCCAGCACAACATTCGTGGCATTCATGTGATACTTTGGATCAAATTTTTTATTTTTTTTCAGAGGCTTTTGATTTTGTTGCAAGTGGTTTCCGTTGATTGCCATATTAAGCTCTGCTTTCATATTTAATGCAAAAAGTTCTGAGTAGAAAGGCTTTTGTTAATCTGTGATGTTCTCCAAATTGAAACAACACCTGATGGAGCAGATATAAACTATATCGACTTTGGCGAGTGCTTTGAGTTTACGGAAAATGGCAGAAAAAATGGAGGTAGAGTCTTATGACCTAATGGTATATTAACTATGTGAAGTAATTTCGATCTAGTTTCTTGAGATAATGTTCAATTGTCAAAGAGGATAATGTTCCACGCTGAGTTGAAGAGGTACTCAACTATGCACTTTTAATAATGTGTCTTTACTGTCTGATGTGATTTTTCGTGTTCTTTTCTCGGAGTCTTTACTTAGGTTCACTAGGAGCTGCAGATAATAGGAGTGCTCTGAAAAGCTTGAAAATCACACTCATATTGACGGTTGCCAGTTTTTATCTCCTGCTCATCTTAATGATTTTACATACAAAGTTATTCAAGGTAGGCATCCTAACTTGGTCTTTTGTTCTATCCCGTATTCTTCATTTTGCAGTAAAATTTTCTTCATTGGCTTGATCTTTAACTTCGGATCATGATCATGAATTTTTATGTAATCATGAATTGGATTAGTTTTCTGCAACCTTAACTTCAGAACCACATGTTTTGCATTCACGCGATATTTTGTGATCATTATAATTTTTCCCTGAGGTTTTTAATTTTCTTGTGAATGGGTTACCGTTTGCTGCCATATAAATATCGATTTTTCGATTAGTTACTGCAAAATATTCTAAGTAAAAAGTCTCTTTTTAATCTGTGATGTCCTCTAAAGTCTAAAGTTAAACAGTACCTGAAAGCGCAGATATAACTGTATCTCAGTACTTTTTGACGGGTGCTTCGTGTTTAAAGAAGATGACATAAAAATGGATGGGTGTACTGGTTCACTGCTTTTCTGGAAGATCCTGAAGGTGTTTTGGTAATATTATTCATCCAACTAATGTTGCTCTAATCAGCTAATTTGGTCATATGAATTTCTCTTTTGTGGAAATTACAGAGTTTCTATCACATCTCTCAACTGATAAAGGAAAACTGTATAATTATTAAGTATCAACTCCTGCAAACAATCTGGTAACTTAAACTTAATGAGCAAACCTTAACATGTTTATTTTAAGTATGTTACATTGATGCAGATGCCACAAACTTAACCATTAGATGGGCGGAAACTAGAAAGTAAAAGCATTGGGTTTTTTTCCGGAGACTGACCATACCCTTAAGTTTGTATGAACACCTAAGCATACCAAAATTTATTTTGCCAAAACTTAATATCATCAGCTCCTACCTCAGATTAAAATATGCAGCTCATTGATATTTTTCTCTAAAAATCATATGACGATATGTAAGTTACGTGACATTAACATATTATTCTGGCCAGTGGTCCGAGTCTTATTTTCCGGCGGTCGTGTCTGTTTTCTCTGGATCCTGTTATCGTCCCTGCACTCCAAATAACGGTCACTTGTCCTTCACTCACTCATTGCTTGGTGCATCAGGTTCGCTCCTTTAGCATTGCCCTGCCCTCACACTTTTTACGGCTCACGGCTGACTTACTGCCATTCACTCATTACAAGTTTCTTCGTAAACTTAATTAGTAGAATGATAGGTTCCACAAAGAGGTTATATTCAGATATCAAGGAGGAAGTTGCTGTAATGATATCTGGAAGAACACGTGAACTGTCTCTCAACCATGCACATTGGTATGCATGCGACTAGTTCCTACTTCCTTTTATCTGAAACTTTCTTTGTCAGGTCAGATATCTGGTCACTAGTTCCTTTTATCTCTTGTTGTCTTTGTTTGAAGCTGATTTTTCGATTTCCTTTACTATGCGTACGACTGTCTGTTGTTGCTTATCTGATGTTTAACGATGGTAAATTTCTGAAGCTCTGCAACATGTGAGGCGAAGTCGAGTTGCGTTTCCTAACTCAGGCTTTATGTTACATATATGAGAGATTGCTTTGGGGTAGTTCTTTCATTTCCTTTATTGATCAGTAGATGTTTAGTTTAATTATAGAATTTCCTTGAGGATTGGATAACTATGGAGTGCCTCCTTAAACCTACTAAAACGCCTCATAAAGTTTACAAAACACAGGAAACCAGTAGAATTGATGGTTGTTTGTACATTTTTAATACATCTAATTTTGCAGCTTTTATGTGACGTTAGTAGTTTTTCATTTCAATGTCTCGTTCTTCAATATTTAACCGACGTCTCAACATATGTTTATAGCTTTAATATTATGTTGGAGTTCTCTGTTACCAGTTGCTTTCACAAATCTTTATCAACTGCAAGGTTTTAACAAAAAAAAAGCCTCTAAATGCATGCAGGAAACTCGACTGGAACAGTAAGAGCGGACGATGTTTAGAAGGGCAGCTGTTCTTTATAGTTGTTTGCGTCTATCGGAGGATACCTCCATTTTACACTAATCTCTATTTCTGAATTTCCAAATGTATATATTAATTTTAGAATATCTGTTAACTGATTGAATATGGAAAATGGTTATAAGACACTAGAAGCTAGGTGTTGCTTCTTATTTCTAGTGCTTCCTCTTTCTTAATTATCTCCGGGTACAATCTTGTATTTAAAACTCAGCATAATTGGACAAGTTTCGGAGAGAATTTCTTTTGATAATAGGTGCGGGAGATACTCATTAGATATAACGACGATATCAATTGGTGAGCCAAAACAGAAACTCATTAGATACATAAGGCAAACCCCATTAAACTTCCAATTTATATCCTCTCTTACAAGTTGTCACTTGTCACCGAATCTATTATTTTTTACAACTAACCCTCTAACCTATTAAAAATGTGCGAACTGTACCTTGAACTCAAATCACACCGTCGAATTTGATCACGTTTTTACATTTTTTATCTGTTGGATTTGACTGTAGGGGGCAATTTGCACTTTTTTCAATTGGTTGGGGGTAAGTTGTAAAAAAAGCTAAAGTTGGGTGACAATACAACTTGTAAATTCACTAGATGGGCTTCAAAGATCTTTTATCCCGTTTTTTATTTTTGTCCAATTTTTGTGTCACTATAATGATGACTCATGTATTTGATCTTAAAATATAAATAGGGCAAATCATCACTCACCCTCGAAGTTATATATAAATTCATAATGGTTTGTCATATTTTATATAATAGGATCAAAAGCAACTTCGGTGAGACACAAAAATGAGACAAATATCTTTTGGGTGGTTGTATGACAAATGAAGTACAGAAAATTGGGACTGAAATTATTTTTTCCCCAGGAAAATATCTTATGCATCTTGGATGAGAAAGTTGACACTTCACAAGTTATGGTAAAAAAAAAATATTTTTCTATATATCCGACAAATTTGGGCTGAATCATTGACTAAAAAATTGATAAATTTGTGCATGCAGATTGAGTGGCTTAGAGTGTTCACGAAAACTCTAGCGTGGCATGCATGAGAGCAGCTATTGTGCATGACAAAAGTAAGGTGAAGAGTTACCCCTTTCTTCTTATATTTATCTCACGCGTGAACGTAATTGTTCCAACTTTATAAGCGTGAGATACATATACGTGACACATACACACACACACACGCACACTAGAGAGAGAGTAAAAGATTGAAGTGTAAAACCTTATAATTAACCTCACGAGAGTGCAGCACATTGCATTTAATGACAACACTCAGAAATAGATGCTGTAGCTGGGCTGCGAGCTTATAAATAGAAGTAAAAGGCTTGCCAAGAAAACAAACCAGTATCACCAAGCTAACAACTTAGATCACAACTTGTTTCTGTTGTAATTAAGTTTGATTATCAACCATCATGTCGCATATAGCCGTGGAGAGGAACAGGAGAAGACAGATGAACGAACACCTCAAAGTTCTACGTTCCTTGACTCCATGTTTCTACATCAAAAGGGTATTAATCCTTCTCAATTTCCTAATTCTTACCTCAGAAAAGTTTCTTATTACGTTTTTTTTATCAAATAGAATGACGTTAATTATTGAACATGTTGAACAATTGAAGATCCACATTCGTTTGGGATCATCGTGATCGAGTCTTATAAGAACTTTCGAGGGGAAAGTACAAAACCCGCCTATGTTTAAGAGAACCCGCAATAGATTCTCTCATGTTATTACTTTCGCACGAAATCTTTCAGTGTTCTCAAAACCCTATATCAAATTCTCTTTTTAAAAGAATCACCTATCAGGCGTTAATGAAATGTAAGTTGTCAATTTATCTCTCTTAACAAAATGGTGTTTTGCTGCAATTATTTTCAAAAACATGAGGAGGCGCGGTGCCTAACTTTTAATAAGATAAGGGGGTTTCGTGTAAGGTTCTAATAACATGAGTGGATTTAGCTCAGGTTTTCAAACAACGTTCAGGGTGATAATAAACGAAGGGGAGTTGGTGCAGTGTGTTTGAAAACACAATGGGATTTTGTGAAAATATAACACGGGGGAATTTGGTACAGACCTTAGGGCAGGTTTTTGAGAAAACAACTGGATTTTATGCTTGTCCCTAATATTTTCCGAGAAAAAAATTTAAGATGAACATGGGGTTTCGATTTGACATTTTTTGTTCGATGGAGAATTCTTATATTGGTAATACAATCTCTATTTAGGCCAATACTATGCAATGAGTCTCTTAATTGTTTAATTTACTTTACATATGAACTCGAAAGAGCGATCAAGCATCAATCATAGGCGGAGTGATAGAATTCATCAAGGAGTTGCACCAAGTGCAACAATCATTAGAGGCGAAAAAACGAAGGAAGAGCCTAAGCCTAAGCCCGAGCCCTGGACCCAGTCCACGACCAGTACTCCAACTAAGTCCTCAGCCTGCAGACAGCCCGCGTTTCCCAATATTCGACAATAATAATTTCAAGGAACTTGGAGCATGCTGCAACTCTCCTGTTGCAGATGTCGAAGCAAAGATTTCGGGGTCTAACGTTCTTTTAAGGACTATATCCAGGCGAATACCGGGGCAGATTGTAAGAATAATTGGTGTCTTGGAGAAACTTTCCTTCGAAATTCTTCACTTGAACATCAGTAGCATGGAAGATACTGTTCTATACTCTTTTGTCATCAAGGTACACTCGATGGATTGATTATTGACAAATCATTGTCGAACGATGATCTAATGTTACATTACGTACAATATCCTATATGCACATATCAATTAATTATATATTTTTACTAGCTAATTTGCAATTCTTCTAATTATAAAAATTGATGTGACAGATAGGACTGGAGTGCCAAGTGAGCGTGGAGGAACTAGCACTTGAAGTTCAACAAAGTTTCTGCTCCGAAGCCACTACTTATATCAAACAAATTTAGAATTGCTTCTCTTTATGCATGAAAGTCACTGACACTATAATTAAGCCAAATATATCAGGACAAACTTAAAAATTGAAATTAACTAAATTAATTAGTAATTATCAAGGATTGTTGAAAGGGAATCAAAGTTTGTACAACCCCTTCTATTTATATAAGTTTTTCTTCTACTTTTTATTCTGCCTTTTTGGCTATCTATCTACTTATCCTTCCTGGTGTAGAGATTCTGTCTATGAGTAAAATCATAGACTTTATGGTTACAGTTTTATTATGTCATTAAGAATTTGTTACAACAAATTTTGCCAGAATCATGAGTTTACGACTACAAGATACATATAATGAGATCTTTTTCATGGACCCAATTTAAGAAGATGGATTCAGGATCACTACAATTTTATCCTTTCTCAAAAGAGCGATCATTATGTTATATATGTTAAATACACATGTTACTACGTACGTATAGTATGTCAAATAAATGTTATCTTTCAAAGTACGTCCCAAATGAAATATTCAGACTTCAGCCCACATAAATAATATTTCAAGCAACTGATAGTATCATTGGGAGTTGGGCGCGCAGGAGCTTTTGTACCCTATTAACAAATAGATTCCGCATTAATAAACAAATTGATTTCTAGTACTATATCTATCAGTTGCATCAAAACAACTCGAATTTAATCTCTGGGCTATAAATCCATTCCTACGGCCCATTGTAAGTATCACTAGCAGATATATCGGGTCACTAATTTACTTTGTAGCCCAATTTCCGTCCACTAACTATGTTCAACCACTATAGTTTTTGTGACGGTGGTTATCCTATTTTGGATCCTTGTAAACTCTTTTCTTTCAAAAAGACTCCTATTTATTTTGTTAGATACAAGAAAATGATGTCCTTGTTTCGGTTCGTGATCTCGACGATTGTACAACAAATCATGATGTTATTACGTCAACATGGCTAGCTCTATTGACACACTTTATCTACAGTGAGTTGCTTGAACTGGAAAGCAAATTTTGGTGGTTGTCCTTATCATAAACCTAATGTTAAATTAGGTCTTGAATATGATGGAAGCTGTGTTTCAAAACCTTATTACAATTAATCTTTTCATCCTTTTGTACGTATTACATACTACTCCACCTCAAAAAAAAATGCCGCTTTAATATAATATCCCATGCATTCATGGTTCTCTCTGGTGAAACCATAATAATTTATATAAAAAAAACACTATGGATCTTGACACAAAAACCATCCCATGTTATGCGAAACAACCCAAAAAAAAAAAAAAAAGAAAAAAAACTATGAAGGAAACAAAAAAAAAAAAAAAAAAAAAAACACCCTAAATGCTTTAAAGAGGAATTTTTCACTTCTTTTATTTTGTGAAATTAAGGGAGGAACTCTTGCCTATTTTCCTTTCACAATGCGATTTTTCGTCAATTAAAATGACAAGCGATTTTTATATCCTTTTCTTGCACATGAGATTTTTTTGCCTATTTCTCGTAAGGGGATTTTTTCTATTATCTGATTGAAAATTCTATTATATAATTTTTATTTGTTTCTTGAATACTAGAAATAAAAAGCACAAGAAGCATCACAAGAAAACAACATATATATAGGAATTCTTTACTCAGTTTAACTTATACAACCCAAATGAGATATTTATTTGCTAATTTATATTATCACATTACCGATTACATTTTACTTCTCTCACAATCTTTCCAAACTCTATACTTTCTGCATTCAAGATCTCTAAAATGTAACAATTTTCAGTTACAAAAATTAGTACAGAAACTAAGCTCAGAGATTAATTCAGACCCGAAATAGTAATTTTCGGAAAGTCAAAGAAGTGAAAAACTGATTTTGCTTTTCAATATACAAACAAATTGATAAAGAGAAAAAGACGGGAACTAAAGCAGTTTGACTTTGACCATCAATGAGCCAAAACTCCCAATAAACATGCAATTGACGTTTCAAAACACTGCCTTATTTCCCAGTTACGTAAATGGTCACTATGCATTTGGCAGTTGGCACCATGCTACATGCGACCTCACACCACGTGATCTCGTTTTGTATATTAATTTATTTATTAGATTAAGAGAAGGTTAAAAGAAAATTCTTATAATGATTTTATTGAAAAGTTTATTGCGCTTGAAACATTTTGAGAGGGATCCGGATTATTTTTATTTTTAAAATATATAACAACCTATCTTTCTATACATGCTATACATATTCAGGACGGGCCTTATAAGAAAATAACAAGCAAGGTCATACTTGATGTATATGTAGGTATTTTCACCTTACATTCTAAGATATACATACTTAAAAGAACTAAGCGATAGACAATAAATAATCTATTTAAAATTACGTTAATTATTTACTACTTGTAGAAGTAGATTACATGTAAAAGTCGTTCCACGTAACATAAATTACAGTAAGTTTTTCAAAGAAAATACTAGTATAGTCTCAAAAATATATATAATTGTACTAGAAAGTAAATTTTAGGAGCTATGAAGATTCCACAATTCGTCACTCGTCATTCATAGTCGTTGGTTGGTTATGGAGATTTCCTTTTAGGAGCTAATACAGTAGAGTTTACTTTAATACCCTTGTAATTACTTACACTCGGCTGAATGCTGATGGGCGCGGCTTAGACGCTAGCTAATTCCAATCATTTTTTTTTTCAAGGACTTCTGACGTAAAAGATATATTCTACGAGGTTTTACAAAATTTAGTCACAACCGGTCAACCCTTTATCTTAGAAATTTTACATTAGTTAACTTCATTCTAGATACTAAAGCTAGCTTATATTATATAAACATTATTTAAGATTTTGTCATTGTCTTTTGTACATTTCTTCTCTACTATAATTAATATAAGATGGTGGTATATGCAATAATACAAAATGTATGTATGTATCCCTTGTTGACGTGAATAAATTATATACTCAAAAATTATTAATATAGTCAAAAAGTTTGGGATAGCAAGCAAATAACAACTTTACTATGTCATGAATATATACGCAAGAAATTGTGTTCATGGTGAATTAGTTTCTACAAAAGCATTTGTGATGGGTTCTCTCAAAATCCAGCATTCCTTTGTTAGAAAAAAACAATTTGTCCGCCTACCTAAAATAACTCTTCCTTTTTTCTCCTTAGCACAACTTCAACCATTCTTCCTAAATCCTAGCTTATCATTCATTCTCCAAAAACGGTAATGTCTAAGAAAACTTGAACCAAAAGTATTTTATTTGATCACCTAAATTTATATTTATCATAATAAATAAATAAAAATATACCTTGCCTTTCCCCACCCAACTCCATTACCTACTCCACCTGTGTTCGAGTATCACGACCATTGCACGAAAGCTCACGACCTAACCCCTACCTACTCTTCATTTGCTCTAGTGTCATATCACATATAACTGCACAAAAAATACCCACTATATATATTGTGCATCGACGTGATCAAACCCAATAGTGTTCTCGCTAGCTCGACCGTTTTTGGTGGTCGCTTGGCCTACCATGTGTGATGGTCTTGAGACTTCTGCCACATTCGATCATGCACGGCCATTTCTAGTCAAGCATAATTGGAGAGTTCGACTAAATTGTATGAGATATGGTTGCCGAGATCGGGGGAGGGGAAATTTTGTTTTTAATATCTTTTTTTAATAAATATCAATGTTTTGAACCATTTCACCTGTAAGATTTGATTTGTACATTGCATAAGAGTACTTATGTTATTTACTTTTCATAATTTTTTTAAATTATCTTATATTAGGTTTATGAATATCACATTAATAATCTTCTTTTCATCAATTTCCTCAGATGTTTTTATCAGACATTAAGTTAATATGAGTCCTATCTAATTTTATGTAATAAAAATGTTATTGTTATCAACCTAAACGTGAGGAGCCGGAGACGCAAAAATAAATAATACTTGTCGTAGCTAGTCATAGTGTTTCAACTCAGCCACCAATAGTTAACTGACCCACCCCACGCCTACGTACCCCCCATCTCCCCTCATGTGATATTCTGCTAAGAATACTTTGGAAGTTGAGTTTGAATGAGGAATTCCCCTTGGAATTATCCCCACTTTTTTGACTTATATCATTCAGCGCCATTAACCTTGTTTCTTATATCAGATATTATTTCATTAATTTAGTAATATGCTTCTTGATTCTTCACAGGCGAATAATTATTTAACTTGAGTCAAGAAATGTACGTACTACTAGTTTTCTTATTTATTCAATAAGTACTTAGGTAGGTAGGGGATAGGTTGCAAAATCAAACTGTTTGTAATTGTCTGTCCTATTCTTATAATCTTATTAATTCCAAGGCCCAGTTCGAGTACTTCAGTACTTAGAAGACAGTGTCATTTGATTCTTCACATGTGCACTCGTACGGACTGAATATTTTAGAGCACCATAGGATTTTTTAGAGCTTGTAGTTTATCCATTTAATTATTCAAATTATTTAAAAATAACTAAATTAAACCAAATCTTAAGAGTACAATTTGTATTTATCCAAATTTATATACCCCAAGAGCAAGGGTAGCAGATTCATGCTAGTGGAGCCAGTTTTTGCACCCCTAACACTTTTTTCACTGTTTCATTTGTTTCTGCTACAAAGTTGACAAATGATCCAACCTTATTCAGCATTGGTTCCTTAAAATATCTGCAAAATACTCTTTGGTATATTCAATCAGAGATAGATGTCAATTGAATAGAATAAAATTCTGAAAAACTGAATTGGGCTGAACACGATATGGGAAATTTCACCTCATCAAATTCTTTACGTCTATGTCCTAATTAAACTCATTTATTTGTTGGAGGGGAAAAAAGAAAAATATTTAGATATTAAAAAAAAGAACTTTAAGACTTTTTTGACTTTCTTATGCTCATGACTTTATTGCCGTAAAATTTATTTGTGACATCCACTGAATCAGAATTCAAAATCTGTCTACGGGTGAGGCTACAAGAATACTGCAATTCTTTTACCCTATTTCTCATTTTATAGACTTTTAGACCACTATTTTCTGACGCAATAAAATTTGCTCGACAGAGGTAAACTATAATTCCATTATATAATATTGTTTGAGCTGAGATTCAAGCTTAACCAATTAGGTTTAACATTTGTAACTGTAACTTAATTATTATAGAATTGTTTATCTTTTCCATGCACTTTTTACTGTCTTAAGTCTTAAGATTTAAAAAAGGGGAACCGAAGTTCCTAGCTAACAGATCTAGTTTGTAGAAATATATATAGGAATAATATTGATAAATTACTCCGCACCAATTATTGGCGTCTCCAAGAGATAAATAATTGTCTCAACTCAATTGGTGCGAAAACGACACTACATTTATCCGATTTGCTTACTTGCCCTCGATCGATGCTTATCGTATACTAAACGAATTTACTATTTTTGTTAGGTAACAAAGATGAAGTCCAGAGAAATCGATTGATATTGATTATGGATACACTACTAATTAATTAAATTAATTCTTATTTTGTCAATTTTAGAGAAGCGATTTGTATTTATTTTGTTCCACAAAGTTATGATTGCCAAATGTCTCGAAGACAAAAAACACCATATGTATTTGCCTTAACCCTCTTGAGTTACTTGAATGATGTATCTGAATCAACATGTTGAAAACTATCCATAGATCGTCCTCGTGGATAATGCTATAAAATCGAGTCCAATTCCCATGTAAATTTTCAACCCTAACAATTGTGTTGTCCGCTAGAAAATATAAATTAATTAATATTGCATGATATAAGCAGATATAAATAATTCTTTTTACAATCCATTACATTTTCAGCGGCGCCGATAATAATGGTGGATGTCACATATACAAACCACTCGAATGAACTTTATCATATTGTGCATAAAGAAGCACATAAATTAATATATAAGCAAAAGGGTTCTAAAGTATATAATTTAGAAAGTTACTTTAAGAATTTTCATTAATTGTTAGTTATTGATAGTTGAGTATTACTGATCTTTCGCAAAAGATACAAGAGAATGTGGAATTTTCAGACAAACCCCCCAAAGCGTACAAATTTTGAAAAAAAATAAAATTGCAAACAAAGTATTTAATCGTTGTATAAATTATTGTTGCATAGTCCCCTTTCTCCAAATATAGTCATTGTTCCAAAGCATGATTAGTTTCTGTCATGACTAAAAATCACGTGAATGAACATTTTGATTGAACTAAAAAGTCATCGGACAGGTTACGGTGTCAGGATTTGTGTCAAACTTAATCAACTTTAGTTAATACAATGAAAAAGTAATCATATGTTGCTACTGGCATCTAAATTTTTTATTTTTTTTGAAAGAAATATGGCATCTAAATTAATCTCTTCGTTAGAAATGCAATCAAATGTATCGCTTTGATGTATGGTCGAAATTAAATGGCTGCACAAATGATCAATCTGTTATCGTTGATTACACGTATGTACATCTATGGATGTTGTACCCCCCCAGAATCTTTGTGACTAATCAGAGAAATTAATTGGACTATCATCAATTATACGGTGGGGTCTGCCACACTGCTAACCCCCCTCTCTTTTTGATGTCATTTCAATTGACATGACTCGACAATTATACCAGAATTTCCTGTCAAGTCTCGACGCCGTAGATTTTTTTGGATATTACTATTAATTTTAAAGTCATATCATTCGCACATGACTTGTTTCTAATGCTACAAAATTACATCATATACTTCAAGTTAATTAAAGGGATAATTACAGCTACACCCCCTGAGGTTTGGTGTAATTACACATACCTCCCCTGCGGTTTGAGAAATTACACATACCTCCCCTGAGGTTTGAAACCTTACACATACCTCCCCTCTACAACTTAAGGGTTGTTAGGTTGTAAGTTATGATAAAATTATGCTTATTATGCTTACACCCCTAAAGTTTGGTATATTTGTAAAAGTAATCCTTGATGTTAGAAAAATTAAAATTAAATACTCCAAATAATTTTAGAAACTACTATATGACTAACCAAAAATATAAAAAGTATTTAAATTATTTTTAAAATTTAATCTAATCTTAATATTTTTATTATTTTGTAAAAATATTTAATTTCTTGTTTTTGTTTGTTTTTTTATTTCTTAATTTTTGTTTTACTTTTAATAATCTCATAAATTTCATTATAGTTCCATATTAAATACTATTACGCGTGCCCACGGAAACTTCAGTTTATCACAACAAAAAAGAAGCATTTGGTAAAATAATAAATATCTATGCAATCTCCGAAATAAAAAGACAAGAAATAGAAAATTCAATTGTAAAAACTCTCATTTTCAATGAAAATTAACATATATAACAGAAATAATCAAGATTTTCATAACCCATTTTAAAAAATGAAGAATGATGAAGAAAGTACCAGCAACAGTGACAATAGAATTATCATCCTTGGATCAGACATGGTCACTGGTTTTAGGTAGCAAGTTTTGTTGAACTTTTTGACAAAATAAACAACCTAAATGCACTATATTTAGTGAAACCAATTTTCGGTGGTTTATCTTCTTCTATTACTAAAATAGTTGTTAGTTTAAAATTGTAACGAGAACAGAGACACAAAGATGAGTAGTTAGTTAAGTTTTGACTGAGATTTACGGGAATTGTTTTAAAGAAAAAAACTAAAAGTTACGTGTTTTGGTTCAAAAATATATTTTGGATTAGATTAACTTATTTTTAAATTTAAATTTAAATACTTTTTATATTTGTAGGTAATAATATAATAGTTTATAAAACCTTTTGGAGCATTTAATTTTAATTTTTCTAACATCAATGATTACTTTTATAAATATACCAAACTTTAGGGGTATAAGTATAATAAGCATAATTTTATCATAACTTACACCAAACAACCCTTAAATTGAAGAGGGGAGGTATGTGTAAGGTTTCAAACCTCAGGGGAGGTATGTGTAATTTCTCAAACCACAGGGGAGGTATGTGTAATTACACCAAACCTCAGGGGGTGTAGCTGTAATTATCCCTTAATTAAATTACGGTTTCTAAGATTTGGTGTTCATATGATTATTTTAAATGGCGTTCATATAATTATTGAAGCAACAAAGTATATAAATCTAATTAAACAAAATCTCAGAAAGTGTCATTATAATAATTCAATTAATCAAATTTAAGAAAAACGTGGTTGTAATTCACTAGTGACTGGACTGAGTGAATCATGTTACTGCGAACACTTAAATTCAGTTGGCCCCTTTTGCAATAAAGACGTGACTTTAATTATGAGAGAGTGAAATATTCTGTGTTCAATAACAGAGTACAATACACATGCATAGATTTGGAATAACACCAAAACCAATAATGCTCACACTACTGTGCATAGATGAATAAATGCAAACACAAGTTTTAGGGCATAGACACATTTCATCAGTAAATGGACCCTATGTTTTTCACCCATTTTCATGAAATTTGTACCCCACCCCATCAATAATTTAAATCACACTGCACATACTCTTAGTAAGACAATTCAATAATGTCAGAAGCTAGCTATGCCCTTTGTTTCTAAATGAAATATTACTAATATTTTGTATCTTTTTTAGATTCAGATTCCGTACGTATATTTTTTCCTCATATGATCTATTATTCAAAACTGGTTCGGCAGAAATAGCAAGGCATCTTGTTTTTTTACATCGACCATTTTTTATGAAATGGCCAGTTGCTTAGTTGCAAATTTTCTACTTGATTACTGGTATATAAAGTGTACATTCTAGGCAACATAAAAATATAAATGTAATGAAATTAAAATTAATTGTTTAATATTGTACTAAATATGATTTGATAAACATCTAGATAGACCCAAATTAGATACTGACCTGATTATGATTAGCAGATTTTTACCAAAAGCGTTTCATCAATTGCATTAAATGCTTTTTTTTTTCCAGAAAGGTGAAGGGCAAAAATAATTAGATGAAACTTTGAAAAAGATGGGCTTTCCTTTTGTTCTTTTTTTGATCCCATCCCCTTTCATTTCTATTCCTGTTGTTAACATTTTAAAACATCATATAAACATTGTCATCATAACAAACACTACCATGTCACTTACATCTGATTATCCAAAAGCTAGTAATATATTATTATCATCTATCAAATACTCCATATCATGAAAAACTAATCTAAACTTAGCATTTCACAAGGGCTAAAAAAAAAGTAAAAAAGCATTTTCCATGTATATTATGGCATAAAAAAACTAGCAAGTCATGAAACTATGAACTAAACCAACACTAAGTACCCCACACTGCACCACCAGCAAATTCTTCAGGTTAACTCACATAACAGTACAGCTCGAGGTGTTTTCGTCGCTGAACATCGCGTACTGGTCGGGCCGATCGCCAGGGGGTGGAGGGTATGGGTAGGGTGGGTATTGCAGAGGGTAAGGTGGCATGTAATTGACAGCCGGTGGAGGTCTGGCATACATCATTGGCTGAAACCGCTCGTTCCCATTCGCGCGTTGTTGGTTCATCATCATTGCCGCCATTTGTTGCTGATAGTAGGGGTTTCCAGCCATTTGCTCCGGCCCACCCCCCGGAAAATATCCCACCCCTCCACCATTCATTGCTGAGGCCGGCATTCCTCGAGCTGAGGCAAAGTTAGGCATTTGGCTCATTTGTGGATTACCCATTTGACCCACTGGCGGCATATTCTTCATCATGCCAATGCCGCCATCACCATTCATAGCCATCATGTTAGGCATCCCATGATGCCCATTGCTCATTCCGCCACCATTCATAGCCCCATTAGCCATTAAATTGTTGCCATTCGCAGCTCCACCACCACCGCCATTACCGCCGGTTTTGTTTTGACCACCATTGCCCCCTTGCAGCTGCCCACCACCCTTTTTGCCATTTTGTGGTTGTCCACCACCGTTTTTGCCTCCTTGCGGCTGTCCGCCACCGCTTTTGCCTCCTTGCGGCTGCCCACCACCATTCTTGCCATTTTGAGGCTGTCCACCACCATTCTTGCAATTTTGAGGCTGTCCACCACCGTTTTTGCCATCTTGAGGCTGTCCACCACCGTTCTTTCCACCCTTCCCACCACTTTGATTTTGGCTTCCACCATTATTATTCCCATTACCACCTTTCTTTCCACCATTTCCACCACCAACATTTACATTAACAGGAACATTTCCACCGCCTCCACCCCCGCCCTTTTTACCGTTTCCGCCATTATTTCCTCCATTACCACCACCACCCTTCATCATCTGCTGGCCATTCATCATCATATTTGGAATCTGTGAACCACCATTACCATTAACGGTCATTGGCTTCGTCTTATTCAAAGGAACATCATCCATCTCATCATCAAGATCATCCTCATCATCATCGAAATCATCCTCATCATCATCAAAGTCATCCTCATCAAGGTCATCATCACTCAAATCTTCATCCTGCGGCAAATTAAACTTTCCCCCCTTCTGGTTACCCCCATTGGGCACCATTTTCATGTCTTTCATTAACTGTGGAGGAATTTTCAGATCTTGGAACCCTTTCATCTGCTGAAGCTGTTGAAGCTGCTGTAGTTGTTGTTGAAGTTGCGGGTTTTGACCCGGAGGGCCGCCGCCGCCTTTTGGCTGGTTGTTGCCGCCACCGCCTTTCTGACCTTGGCCCTTGTTATTACCACCTTTTCCATTGTCAATTTGGAGGTTTTTGACCTGATTGTTAAGGTGGTTTTGGTTATTGTTATTGTTGTTCTTGTTGTTGGCATTTGGGGCAGCCCAAAGATCTGCTTTTTTCCCTTTCTTGTTCAGTTTCTTGATAAGTGTGTCTGCATCAACATTGCCTGATACTGTGACCTTCCCCAGCTCTGACTCTATCTTTGTAGTGTAAACTCCTGGCCATTAATTAGACAAAATTTGTGAGATATCAAGTCATGTGTGTTAAGGAATTGTTCATGCCATACTACTAAACTATTGAACTGGTGGAGATATAAGATTAGCTCTGAAAATTACAGAACAAGTGTTACAGAAAATAGTCTTGGAATGTAGATGTTAAACTATACATACCTTCAATCTTGTGCAAGATTTTCTTCACTTTTTGCTTACATCCATCACAGTGTATATTGACTTTAAGAACACAAGTCTGCACGAACAAGCAAAGCCACAGAATATACACCAGGGTATAAAGTTCACAACTTTATCATTCAAAAGCCACAAATTATGCCATAAAATCAGAAATTAACAAGAAAACAAACATAAAAATCAAAAACACATGCAAGATTAAAAAAATGAAGTTACATTTAACGTTGTTGTTCAAAACAAGCAAAACCCATAAAGCCAAAATGCACACACTACAGAATAACATTATTTTTCACAGACGCATTAGATAAATGTGAGAGAGAAAAAGAAAGTGTACCTGGATCTTCAAGAACTCTTCTTTACTCATCTTTAAACCACTCAAAACTCAAGAACAGAGGTTTGTTTAAATAACGAACAGAGTTTGAAATAATTAAAAGGGATAGATCTGAACAAGAAGAATTTTAACAAGACAAAAAAATGCTTTTGTCTCTCAGAGGAGCAAGAATTTTAAAGGGCGGTGAACAACATTGTAAAACTTCTCTTGAATACTAATTTACTCTGTTTCAGACTTGAGGAGAGAGAGTGTGTGTGTGTGTAACATTTATTTACTAAACAAAATGCAGAGTGGCACACAAGGGATTGTCACACTCTCTCTCTTGTTTATTTAAGAATTTTGTTAAAACATTTGCATAATATTAAATTTAGTGTTTCTCAAACTTCACAACAGAAAAAAAGATAATTACACTGGAACCAATACTTATATAACGTTTTTTTTTTCTTTTTAGTTTGTGTGTTTTGTGGGCTTGTTGGCTTCGGCTTTATATAGAGTTAGATTTTACTTCATGGGCTTGGCTTAACTCACTTTAGTCAACACACTCTAACTATGGTTAGTTGGAATGCAAAATCTACTGAAATGTGTGTGTATTTATTACCAGCAGATGTGAAGGTGCTGTTGTCAGATTTCCGCATCTTAAAATTGGTTGGTGCAATAAATTTAGTCCATTTATTGTTTATCTTTCACAATAATATTACATTCTGTACCCTGCAGATTGCTGTTATTGGCCATCATATTATATGAGATTATTACTCCAAACCTTTATACTTAATTAGGAAGATTTTTTTATTGGAAAAAACCTTTTTCTTTTCTTGTCAAAGTCTCATTAATTATTTATACCTTGAAATTCTTCTTGATTGACTACTTGCTTCTATGTCAATATTTCTTGAAAATGTTATGTGGTACTAAACTTTATTATAATTTTCACTTTTTTTCTGATTGGAGATTTGGACGAATTTAGTGTTGACTTGCCGAAGTTTTGATTTTGTTTGCCACTTGTTACAAATTAAGTTTTTGGGATTACCGCGGTAGAGATCAACTTAAGACTTTGAAATTTAATCTTCACTCAGAAAAAGAGAGTTAGTAGATAAAGATAATCAGATTTGTTCTAGAGTATGTAGAAAATTTTCATTAAAATTTAATTCCTTTTATTCGATTTTGGGTGATTGCATTATAAAAACATTATATAGAGGCAACGAATTCTTGAATATCTGCAAACGGATATAAATTAAAGAAATTATGTCGGTTTGCAAAAAGGCATAAACATATGATATTCCTAATTAATAAGCAAATCATGGAATAAATTTGCGTGATACAGAAATCTGCGACGAAATTAAAGTCAGATTTCGGTGAATTAAAATCGAAACTCCACTCTAACATTCACATGAAAAGTTCATTCTTTAAAGAAATTAATCATTGTATCACGTACAAACCTGGAATGATAAGTTTAAAATAAAAAGATAAAGTGACATAAAACGAATTGAAATTGAAACATAACTATAGTGAATTTCATATCCAAAGATCATTTTTTCTCAAATAAAAGCTTTTCTTTGTAACTGACCTGATCATTTCTCCTTTAACCGCGTATTTAGCTCTTTTTCATGTATTGCCTAAAAGATCTGATATTGCTCCTAAAATTTGCTTGGTCTATGAGAAATAGATTTGAGATATATAGAATTGCCTCGTAAAGAAAAAAAATGTTACTTTGTATATTTCTCGAGACCATGAGACAAGGCAAGCTAACGTTTATAAAGACCTCATCAATACTGGTCTAAGTGTTGCGACTAAAGAAGATGGATGACATTCACTAGCCTATCGATGGTTTAAGTAATCGCGACGCTAAAAAGGCGTGTAATATTCCGTGTTATATAACAAGGCAAACCGACATTAGTTCTAATAATTTCAAAATTGCTTTTCTTAATTAAAATATCCTCAAAATATAAAGTAAGATACCCGACCATACTCAACTCATTTGGTAAGAAATAATATTTTCGATATATGAGGTATAGTTCCGGACTTTAAACAAATATAAATGACAATGACTTGGAATTTCTCTTATAAATACTAATTTTATCAACAAAAAAGAATAATAAGGAGGCTAGTAGATTTGTAATTGTAAAATAAATAATAAATCATCATTCCTATAAAGAATTTCTGGTACTCATTCCTGATTTGTGTTAACAAGCACTTATATAACAAGCAAACGTAGAAAGTATATATACGGTTACAATATGAAATGGCGTGATATTAGCACAAAAAAATAATACTAATGCCGTTGACAACAATTTGATGTTTTATTACCCTGACCAATATTACATATGTTCCAAGAGATCTTTTTAATCAGAATAAAGTATTTCTCATGATAGATGATATATATGAATCAAAAAGCTGGTATAAAAGTGTGTATCGATCTATCATATATGCATGGATACATAATCACATAATTAATAACATATATACCCCATATATGACATTTTTGTGCTTATACGTCAATAGTTTCTTCGTCTAGCTAAAACTTAAGTAACTGTGCCTTGCTTACGCTTGATTATTTTAATTAACTAAGCTCGAGTGGCGAATTTGCTTACGTAATCAAGAATTGCGACGAGGAAAAATTGATGCTTGATGTTTGATGTTTGAGTTACATTGATAAAAAAAGCAATAGCCTTTGACTTTTGTTTGTAAACTGCATGCACTTATGTAGGTTAATTTTCATTTAATGTTGACACAATGTGTTTTGCATAACGTGGAAAATATGATGGCTTCATTTTCGATAAATTAATTGACGCGATTGTACAATTTAAAGAGACAACTAATTGACTTTTTTTTATAAGACAACTATTTGACTTCATATTTTAGAGATTGGCTGATCTATCACATTAAGGAAGGTCGATATCTCACCCTTTTTGTGAATAGAACCAATTATTCTTAGTAATCTTTCTCGTGATAAAATCTGAGAAAATATGGCACCGTTCATTTAATTTTTTTGTTGTTGACTTGTATTTGAACTTTTTGAATTGTTGTTGTTCTTTACCATAATTGAAGATTCATGCACCCATGTGAAATGAACTCGGTGATATTTGAAGTGATCCTTCTTTTGTGTGTATTTAGCACTTTTTCTGGTTTGTACCGAAAGCTTATTTACTGCATATATATACACACGCATAGTATAAACTGGAAGCATATTGAATTTCCTCTTCTTTCATACATTTTACCTAGATACCACCTAAACTAAACCAATAAATAAGTGTACCTCGATGTTGCATTACATAGAGGAACTGTGTTCCAACCATAATCATGTCACTAAAATGTGTCATTGATTAATTACATTCTAATGTATGTAGTTAATATTAATCATATATGATCAATAAGCTAAAGGGTGAACTTAGGTTTACGACAATCCCAACATTTGATTCAACTTTTACAACATTCCTGATATTATGGTACTAAAAAGAAGGTGTGCACACACCCACATGCATGATATAATGTAGATTTCTGCGGAAAAAAGAACAAAACGGAGGAAGGAATAATTATGTTGCAAAATTTAGAACTCAGGGTACAATATTTTGTCATTAAATTATTAATTATTTTCTCTGAGTTAGCAACCTTTCTTTTGCAAGATATATAATATTAAAGATTGTCGATTCTTAAAAGCCTAAACCATGATGAAATCCCTGTGCTTTAGTCCGATTTCCACTTAGTGTGTTCTTGCTTTGAACTTTGAGGCCAGATGGATCCCTTTTGGCCATAAAGGAAATGTGAAAATGGCTGTAAAAGAAACTTCAAAACAACTTGTCGTCATATATCATATATGTAATAACGCCTTAGCGGCTTTTGGTTTTGGAGGCAAGGATCATCAAATATTATTATTATAGGGACATTTATTTACTCTTTTTTTTCTGCTCACTGTTCGCTCGAACTTTTCAAGGTGCTTGGCAATTGATGGAAGTCTTTTATCTAGACAGAAACTATTTAAAATTTCACAAATTTTAGTTACAGCATTATATTATATATTAATTATATAATTTAAAGTGTTTCAGGTGATCACGTGATAAAAGTATGACCAACATTAACAAATTCTCAAACTATATATATATATATATATATATATATATATATATATATATATATATATATATATATATATATATATATATATATATATATATAGAATAACGACCTGCAATCGAGAGGTAATATTTATTAATCAATTTATCTAGAAATAGTAAAACTACTCGAATTCGGATAGTATAAGATGGATTTAAATTTAAATTAATATATTATACAAAACACGGCCATGCTAGAGTGCCAAAGACTCAAAGAGTTGCAATTACTTAGTAAAAATATTTTATTTTGGGTTACTAGTTTCGAATTCCTTAAACTGGAGCTCGGAGTCTCGGATCACGTTGTAAAAGCATAATTGTGCACATTCGCGGGGAGTACGGATTTATTTTTTCTTTTTTTTCAAGAAAATATCGAAAAAAAAATTATTTCAAGAAAATAAAAAATAAATAAAAAGATTGGCTTTAACATTATTAGTTTTTAGTTCATTTTCTTTACTATTCAGATAAATATTTTCCATTAGTATTATTAACAGCAATACAAAAGATCAGCACTTTAACCGCATGCAGGCATCATAAAAATAAATTTAGACCGTACAAATCTGGTATTTTGTTTGAAGTTTGCTTAATTTTGATGGACTCCTGCAACTAGTAATTAGAATTGAATGGTTCGAGTTAGTTCATATCTTTTGTCATGATGACTACTAATTAACAAATATGGTTTGAGTTAGTTCAAATCTTTAGTCACTTGTTGATATCATATCACGTGCTTCGAGTTGGCTCAAGTACTCTGTCGCTCTTTGATATCATGTTGCAATCGCAATAGTCATATGTTCTTTCTAAGTTTATTACAATTCTATAGACCATTTTATGACATTTTGATCAAGTCAAATAACTAGCATGCCATAAGCAAGTGTCAGTGTTCTCTGATAATTTTAAAAGGAAGAGGCAAAAAACTCTTCATTTAATTTTCTACGTACAAAAGAGGATTAATTTTTTTTGTTTCCTTTTCGTTGCCTATTAAGGACAACACAGTGAAATTCTTTGCGTCTTTTTTCTAGAACGGTTGTATTATCTAATATACGCGTGTCACATAAGCGTAACTCCTTTTCTTATGAAAAAGAATTACATTAAAAACTCTGATAAGAAAATTATCGAACGGCAGATGTTAAAACACATGATGAGAATGTAACATACAAGAGATACGGCACAAGTTTGAACCTTAGAAATTCAATCTTAGATGTTTTTTTCTTCTTTCTCTTTGGTTTTCTCAAGGGTGGGCAATTGCAACTATAAATGCACTGATTTTGCCATATATATGCCAAGTATCACATGTGACAAGCACATGATCAAAAAGTGTTCATCAATAATATGAGAAGAACAAAACAAACTGGTCAGTATTTCTCATAAATATCTAACTCTTGTCTCGAGCATTTTTCTACAATGCCCACCATGTATTTCAGTGTTCTCTGAAAATTAATCAGACTGGTATTGACCGTACATTAATTTTCAAAATTTGCAAGTAATTTCAAAATAGTGTTGTCATACAAAATTGTACTAAGCTTTAACTCAACAAAGGAATATCGGTTCATCAATGCATTAAAATTTTCAAAAGTTTCTGTCAAAAAACATGAAGAAGTCTCTTTTTTTTTTTTTGCGTGAAATGGAGGACGGAGATGAAGCGCGTGGTGGAGAAGTCTCTTTTTCAACTCGGTGGAAACTGGAAACATGAATAACATACATTTCTTTGTTCACTACAACAAGTTCTATCACTATGCACTGCAACAAGTTATTAAAAATAGTTTATAATATTTAACAAGTCAATACATACATAAATTCAAAAACAAAACTTTAATTATTGATGCGAAACCATAATTAGCAGATACTTGTGCACATAACCGTGCCATCTATCATTTGTGCTATACAACACTCAAGATTTAGAAGTCAGCATTTGTTCTGAATTTTGTAGGTCATCTTTGCTAACAAAAGAAAATGTGAAGATAAATGTAGCAGCAGTGCAGGCAACATTTATTGCTCTTGGAAGCATGAGAATGTGGTCCGGTCCCTGTTACATCTTATACTTATTGTCAAAAAAAGTGGGCAATGGAACTTAAAGACAAGTTCAGGATTGTTTGTGTACTCTTGAAGCTAGTACTTGTTACTTTTGAAGTTAAGAGTTTTCATCTCACTTTTTTCACTCCTTTCCATGAATGGAAAACGATGGAGAGTTTTTATTGACTTTGGGGGATGAGTTGGGTGGGGAATTGATTGAGGCTCATGGGATATGTTTGTACATTCACACATGTAAGATCCACCAAATCAACGGTTAAGATGTCTCGAGTCCTAGGACGGGTCGAGGGTGCACGTGTAACTTAGAAGTCGAGAATATAAGAAGAAATGATCAAAAGTTCGAGTTAATGGGCATTAACAATGAAACAAGTGGTTCTGCACTTAAAACTGTTGAGGATATCAAATATGTTAGTATAACCACTTAAATCATGGACCAGGGTATATAAATCAAAACGAAAATCATGTCGATTCTGAGCGTATAATTCTTTCTTCTGCGGAATATGTTCATTTTCAGCTATACTGAGTAACTAAAACAGAGCATCAGGCAAAATCATCTATGTAGTTCTTTTGAACAACAAATACTCCTATGAATTAGTATATATATTTCAACGAGAAACTTTGTCTAATAACCTTTTTCCAATCACTTAGATTGGACTACATGCGTTGAGCGTAATAGCAAAACTCAAAACTTTGTTATAAATTAAAATTTTATGCTGTCTACGTAAAAGAATATCTGTCATTAGCACAATGAAAATAATTAAGGCCTTATATATGACTACCAAAATGTACACATGGAATGCATGGTTTTTTCTGTCCATGCTACCTGATGCAGAAATTTAACTGTAAAGATGAATATTTAAAAGTAGAAATGAGATCCAGCCATTAATTAGATCCAATCCAAATTGAATCAGAAGATAATATTTATAACAATCAAATACAAAAACGTATATTGCATATTGCCATATTTCAAATTTAGGTACAAGAAGTCTTTTTGGTGACAATAAATAAAAATGTTTCTCATCTCTATATATGAACATTTACTTCCATAGCTCAATATATATATAAACCCTCTAGAGAGATAAATCATTACAAATTATTCACCCATAACTTCTAGACCAGGATCATGTAATCTACATCAGTGTAAGTAGGGACATATTGGCGAAGTTGTTCCAGCACAGAGTCAAATTGTAGAAAACTATACAGAAGTGTGGGCATTCCTTGGATGGCATGAAGAGTCTCAGTTAATAACTCGAGATCGTCTTCAGGGACTCCGGTGTTCAATACCCTCAAGTTGGAAAGATCAGCGATGCCGTGAGGCAAACTCCTCCAACTGGGACAACCACTAACGTAGACATCCGCGAGGCACGCCAATCTCTGCTAGTCAACTGAGGAAGAGGCTAAACTGCGGCAATTCTGAATGTGCAAACGTCGAAGGCAACTGAGGTCTTGCAACTCTTGGTTTGTACATCCAATAGACACGAGATTATCACACTACTCTATATATAATGTTTCAAGAGACTGCAGGCTGTGATCGGTGTCATCTGGGAATTCGAGATAGGTAAGATCAGTACAATCGCGTATGTCCAGAGATGCAAGGAGTTGGTTGTCGTGAAGTAGCCGGCTGGGAAAAAAAGGGAGGTTATGAATTCCCTGGAGCGTCAGGCTCGTCAAAGAGGTTAAACTGTTGTTGCATGTTATGTCCAGCGACAAGTTTCCATCTGCTTTTTCAACCTTCAGTTCTTTAAGAAATGAAAAATCATGACTCGGGATCGTTTTCAATTTGCAGTCACTAATTTCCAAATATTCAAGGAGTGGAAAGGCACTAATTCCAGATGCAACCCACTCTACCAAATTTGGCATGTTTGTTAGCGTGAAACATTCAAGAGCACGAAACGGTGTGAATGAAGGTTGAGGATCACTTTCAGAGCTGCTTAACTTATTGGGATCACAGGTATAATAAAACGAAAGACCAATTGATTTTATAGTTACCAACCCGTCCAACTCCAAGATCTTCAGCAATGGTAGATGGCCCCGAGTTGGGATTTCTTGGCATCTATTACAGTCTACCAATCTAATCTTGATAAGTTTGTCAAAGCCAGTAACCTCATTAACAGCCATCTTCATGGTCCATAATGGAAAGCTATCTCCGCTGAACCTTCTTATAGTTAAGCTTTTTATATTCCGATGAGGTTGGAGGCCTTTCAAGACTTCCTCATCATTGACGTTGCCTTCCCTTGATGCGCTCCAGATGAGTGCTAATTCTTGTATGTTGGATTTCTCAATTAAGTTGGCTTTGGCAGCTTCTTCCGTGCCATACACTTGATCAAGATTGTGTACCTGAAGATTTCCCTTTAACTTCTCCAAACATCCCAGCTCCTCAATTCGCCGGCCTTTGTCGTGGCCCACGTTAAAGAAAGGTAATGTTTGAAGACACGTTAGCTTTCCAAATCCAAGTGGCATTTGGAATTCTTCAATTTTGTGGTTACTAATCATGATATGTCTCAAACTAGCCAAGAGACGTAACTTGCTTGGAAACATATCAAGATTGGGGCAATGCATAGCCCTCAAAGTCTGCAAATTGAAAATATTACAAATCGATTCTGGTAATTAAGGCCGAGATACATGTGTAAGACACATCAAGAAATCGCAAATGTATCATTTTGGTAATGATGCTCGTCAATTCCTTAATGTTTGTCCTTTGTAGATCTAGAACACGCAAGTTCTTGAAATCTTTGAACTCATTGTCAGTTATGTGGCTGCCCAAACACAAAGTACGCAAATAAATTGCATCCTCTGTCTGCTTCTTCACCAAGTGATTTCACGGACATATATCTAACATGAGGAGGAATGCCAGCTCTAGTCTGAGTCATGGAGGAGATCAAGCACTGCAAACTCATCCTTTGCAACAAAATATGAGAGATTTTGTTGCCTGAATCGCCATTGTTTTCTGGAAGAAATCCTTCCGCTATCCAAAGTTGGATTAGTCGTTATTTCTGCATTCTTGCAATATGCAAAGCACTTTCTGATTTTCTCTCCATCTAGAATTGAGGTCCAATTTCCTCGTAAAGCCCCACCGATCAGGTTTGAAAGCTGCTAGTGGTAAACCTCCACATCTATAAGCAATTTCTTTCCCAATGGCCTCAAATTCTCTTCAGTCAAAAAAGCTTTTCTCTTAATTAAGGACCAACAATCATCAGGAGATAACTAACGCCGGTGTTGACTCAAGATTGATGCTACCAGAAGTAAGATAACGCTATTTTTGTCAAATAAAGCTCATTAAAAAAAAAAATGTATGGAAGTGTTCATACCTTATAAAGAAAGAGAACTTCAAGCGAGGCCCAATTTTCATCCAAAAACGATATCTGAAGCAGAAAAATCCCTTTTAAAATATGATGCAAGGAATCAATTAGGGTTTAGCACATTTAATCCAATATCCTTTGTTTTTTCCCTGCTTTGATCTTCTGCTTTGATTACAATCACATATGAAATGGTAATCACGAATACACGGTTAAATCCTATATTTGTCAATGCCTCGAATTTAGAATATTGTTATAGTTTATACAAGTTTAGGCTTCCATTCTCATATGTAGTGTATTTTGTTTAGATTGTACAAATTTCATAGTTGTCATCTTCACGTCAATTGCAAAAGTAATATGAAAAATATACAACATGATTGTAACAGTAAATCCATAATAATCGTTTTCTCTATTCAAAATTTCAAATAAGAACACTTTTCATTCTTTTTATTGATATTGATATCCTAGTTGTCCTGTGTTGGTGAAAGATAAAACAAGTCAGTTGTACTGAGAAGCGGCTAATCTCCATCTCATCAATTTCAACTGTAACTAACTACATGCCAAACAAATAGCTGTAAAATATATGTGATCTACATACAATATGAATTAAAAGAATCGGTACAGAAAGCCAACATAGTAGTAATACAATATATACTAAAAAGATGTATGCTGTGTAAGGACCCTCCTACCCCTTCCCCACCCCAGCAATGATTTTCCCCGAAAAATTGTATATTCTCCATCTCTTGCCTTCGAGTTGCATGACCCTCTGAAAATTTCTACTCAGGCACACTTATCTCATACATAGCGCGTTAAGCAGTACATGACCAAGCATAAGGTCGACAAAGTACTGATGCCCAATCTGACCATCTCTCCACTTCATCTTCAAAGGCGCACGACCATAGTGCACCCCGTCATTGCACCGGTTGTCGAAGTGCCACGGATAAGTCATGTCAAAATCATCGATTACTCTATTAAGTACACCATATTGCCTCAGCTTATCCAACACCACACCATTGAATGTTTCCATTTTCTGAGGATTAAACGCCAATTTTCTCGCATAGCCACCAGTTGCCACAGTGGTCCTATATATAACCTCAGGCGGCTTTAGCCCTCTTTTCCGCACTCCCTCCATTACTTCCGACCAAAATGCCGCAGCATAATCTGCACCTTTGATGAAGTTTCTGATATTTGACCAATAAACACCGTCGTGTAAGCCTGAATTCATGATTATAGTATCAGGAACTTCATTTTTCGAGAAGTATACCTTCAATGATTCCCGGTATTCTGCATTGTTTAGTGAACTCAATCCCTGATAGTTGGCACTGTGGTTAGAGTGACCGTTGAAAATGCTAGTGAATCTGACCATTTGGGATGGATTTCTTGGATTGGTGATGTTCATATCAAATATTCTCGGAACAACAGGAATATCATGAACGCCCAAAATGAAATGAAGTATGTTACGGATAGTGTCACAATGATTGGAATCGCCCCACCAGAAAATCCAACGGTTGTTCAAACCATTCCAGGCTTCTTTACTTGAAAACAATTTGAACGAACAATGAGTAGAATATATCCATCCATTACTCTCTATCATTCCCAATGGACCGTCGCACCATGGTTTCTGACAAGGAAAATTCGGCTCTTGGCATCTGTATCTGCCATCATTACTAATCGTGCAACCATCGTTCCTAGCATGTCGAGTCCATCGACCAGACCAAACATCCTTAAAGTAATCAGACTTCCTACATTGTCTTATTTCTGACAAATGGGATTCTGATTCAAAGAACTTGATTGGAAACACGCGTAGAACCTTATCAAACGCGAATCTTGCTGGCGAAAACTTCAATCCCTCATAATGCCGGAACAACAAGATAATAGTTAAATTATAATCCCCGGCAAAATCAGGATGGATTTGAAGGGAAAATGAGTATGTGCCATTTCCCATATCCTTAACTGGAGGCCTAGACTTCCATTTTTCGCTCGAAAGATCGGTTTCAAAATAATCGCCTCCTAAACAGATTTGATTCCCTGAATCGTCCAATGCATGGAAAAAGAACTCATGAATATCTCCAGCAGATAACTCTATGTTCTTACTACTATCCAACTTAGGAACTTTGATATTGACAGTTCTTGAATCCTTACATGGCTCACCCCCTGGAGTTAACCACTTGGATAAAAGATTGGATGAATACTTCGCTTCAAATTCAGCTGAAACCCAAGGCAGAATCTTAGGGACTGACAAATCTTGGTCCTTAGTCAAATTCACTGAAACTTGAGGACTAAAATTGAGAACTTTGGGTTGGTTTTGACTAAAATAAAGTGGCTCAACAGCAATGTTTGGTACAAGATTTTCATGGGGTTCTGCCAAAGTTTGGTGGGTCAGATTCAAGTCAATCAGCTGTGGGTTTCCCAATTGGGGTTCATCAACAGAAAAATTGTTAAAGTTCAAATCTTTATGTGAGTTGGACAAAATATGAGAACCATTGAGCTTGAGGACAACAAAATCTTTGTGAAACCTGTTCACATTAAACCCATCAATTCCCCAAACAATCAATATTCCAAGAAAAACACCCAACAACAAAATCTTGAACCAACTCTGAAATATGGAGTTTGGCCTTGAAAACCAACCAAAATTTGCTGCTTTCTCAGGCATCTGAGGTGAAAAAGCAATAAACTAAAAAAACCCACAAGCAAAATACTCAAGACTGATAAGTTTAACTAGTGTATTAAATAAAAAACTCCCAAACAAAATCCCTTGGAAGTAGCTGACTCCAAGCAAATATTAGTATACTTGCAATGGTTTTTTCTTGGAGAAACAAAAGTATCTGATGATACAATATACTTGCTATTTTTGATTGAAGTTTGTTGGCAAAGAACAAGTTGTCAAACGGCTCTTAAATTTCAATGCAGCTAAAATGTCTCTTTTACCTCCATCCACATAAATATGACATTTAGTGTGTACAGTGGTTGTATTTATGTGTATGTCTGTAAGATAGCCATTTGTTGGAGAGAGAGAGAGAGAGAGAATTTTATTTTATACTATAATGATAATGGGGTGCACAGGGAATTTAAGCTTGAAAAAGACTAATTTTTAATGCCCATAATATCCTAGAACTAGCTTCAAACCGACAGCAAAATGGCATAGGATTCTTTAGGTGTGTGCACGAGGTTTGAATGGGCAAAGTTGTCTTTCTATATCTGGACTTGCATGGCCATGGTGACACGTGTTCTCTCGCCTGTATTTTCTTCTTCATTATAGAGAGATAATGTATATTCAGTTAAGTCTGAAAATAAATTGGGGGCTTTAATACGTAATGTTTCTTTTCTTAGTAAGAGCTGTCAAAAATTAGTTCTTCTACAGTTTATTTACTAATTGAAGTACTTCATTGATGTTACCGTCATAGTATAAATTTTATTCTAAGAAATTACTATCTTTTGTAGCAAAAATCGAGAAAGAATTTGACCATGCTTGTGATTATATTAAAGTTTCAATTCGTTTTTTGAATTAGAAAATAAAAGAATCTAAGGGAGAATGGTGAGAAATGACAATCCAAAATCTCGGAGAAAAATTTATTTTCACGTTTCTTCTTCTTTTTTAGGACTAGTGTGGCACCAATAGATAACAGGAAAGAGTGTTAAATAAGTTCCAAATCAAATGATATTGGAGATAGAGTCGAAAGTAATGATTTTAATTCTTACGCCATTTTAATCTAATGGCACGAAATTGTAATTTGGCTATCAGATGTGACCCAAGATTTGATGTATACAGTATATTACATTTCGTAAAGTTCTAGCTTAAATGCGCATGAACCGTGACAAGTTAAAGTGCGAATATGAAACTTTTTTTTGGTGATTTCACTAGAGTAACATAACTAACTGTTGGTTACAAAATATTAACATAGCGAAACAATCCTTTAATATTTACCTCCACTTACGAAAAATTTATGGTTCTACGGAAACAAGATTATATGAGTTTGATCCCCATGTCTACACAAAATTCCAAGTTACCGCTTACAATAGATATGAAATAAACAAATACAAAAGCATCACCGATAAGTGAAGAAAAGGACACCAACGTACACCATTTTTATGAAATGTTATCCAAATTGCCGTCCACCTTTTGACTAATATGGGTGCATTTAACCTACCGCACGTAATGCATTTAAATTATCATTTTTCTTGAGAAATCATCAAGTCAGTGTATTTATATTTGTATGATTATAATACTGATCTAAAAATAGTCGATTTTTTTTTTTAATTGTGTCGAAAAGTTATCTTGAAAAAAGTTGTTTCTGGGCTTTTCTGTTTCAATACTCAACGAGCTTGCAATATACATACATATATACATATAATTTTAATGTTATGGAATTCCACCGAAATAACTATGGGTAAATGTTGAATGATTTTTCATTAATTATAATTTGTCAACAACTTGGGGCGTGGCTGCATATAATAAACAATATAGGAAAATTTGTTAACAAAGTTAAAAATTTATTAATAAGTTCTTAGGACAGTCTAGACTCTATAGAGCTTCTTTAGCTAATTTTTATGTCGAAATGTACATTTTCTTATTGTAAGCCTGGGTGATGAAACTTACAAAGTTCATCAACAAAAAGTCGGACCAAATTACAACAAAAGTTGTAAACCCTTAATATAAAAGGAATTCATAGGAATATAACAAAAAACGACATTATATGCCGTTTGGTTGACGTCGAAAGGTAATTGACTGGACTTCATTTGTGTGAATTTTCATCAATATGTGCTCGAGATGCCCATAAGGCCATAGTTCGGAATTACCCCTAGGGGTTTCCTTTTTATTAACCCCCAACTTTTACCACGCATAGCGGATATGTTATTGAAAGGAAGTTGATTACTTACAATTACAAGTGTAATCTAAGAATCTTACAGAAACAACGTGCAGAATTGAACGATTTCACATGTCCCAATGCGCGACAAAAGCAAATGAAAGAACGTACATGTGTACACCATGATTCTTTGTTCAGTCAAATGTTTAGTGTATAATATTTTTGCATAACATCGATTTAATCGCCAATCAATTTGTCTCCCGTCATAATTAAGCAACGCATACCATAAGCTAAAATAGTAACACTAATGTGCAACTTTATTATAGTTTTTCCTCTCGTGATGAAAAACTCTGAATCTAGCAAATGATTTTTTTTTTTTTTTGTATCAAAAATACTTTTAAGCGTCTAGTAAAATATATCAACATTCTCTGTATAATTAAGAAGAAAGGATAATTGGATTTTCTTGGTAAAACTTGTTTTAGGCTATGATTTTTTTCCCTTTCATTTTTCTACATGTTGGTGTTAATTTCAATGTTTCTCCAGTTTTCTTTGCTAGCTTGTTTCCTTAAGAGATTATATAACTTGATTTATTTCAATATTTTAATGAAAGCGGGGCAGTTCATATCTGATTTATTTAAGAAAAATACAAAAACGAGTCATATAGTTAATTATTTTAAAATGATCTGAATATTTTTTGAAAAATTGATGTACATGACTAGATCAGGAAGAAAATTAGATTTTCATAAAGGTTTTGCAACCAAATCAATGATTTTCATTCTAATTTCTTAAGACTGAGCTTGTTAATTATTGAATATAATGACTTTGAAAATGTTTTTCTCGTAAAGGGAGCATCACATTTTGTACATCAACAAGAGTTAAAAAGTTATTGTCATGAAAGTTAAAACCCACTACAAACATACATTGGACTATCAAAATACCCTAAAACCCACGCCCTACACAATATAAAGGCAAAAATCTGAGTTACAACTTGGGCTGCCCAAACACCAAGCCCAAACAATGAACGCAATGCCCTCATGCTTTGAATTGCACCATGTAGTTAGGCTGCCAAAGGGTTGTGAAACTGTTGACTTGTGTTTTTCTACTTGTTTCAACGTTAAGGATCAATTAATTTAGTTATAGTGTTCAAATATTTATGCCCCATTACTCGACATTGTAATACAAGTTAAAACTTATCGAACATGGACAGCTCTATTTTCTTAAAAAATTTATATCTCAGAACGAGCTGTAGTTAGGTCTCAACCATCGGCCCAATTCAATTTGTACTATTCTTCACTCTACTATTAAATTTACGACATGTTTAGTGATATTTTATTGCATATACTAGGAAGTGGTTGGAAATTTAACGAAGCAAATCTTTGCCTTATGATTATTACCAGCGACATAAAAAATTTATTGATAGCTAAAATTGGTGAACTATTTGAGTGTTGGAAGGTTTTTTGTGCTCAACTATCATACCTATATCATTCTCATTGTATGTGGACCAATCATAATGTTCTCGACAAATGTCAATAAGGCAACTTGTGATCGTAATTATGTTACGTTATATCTTTTCAAAAGTTAATTAATTTTTGAAATGGTAGAACGCATAAAAAACAAATTAAGAAAACGGCGACCTTTAATTGACTGCAAAAATTGATTGTTTAATCAAAAGTTGGGTCAATTTGGAATCATAAAAAGGTGGATTCAAACTACAAACGACCCTTCAATAAACTAAATAAAACTAGTTGAATGGCTCTTAACTATAAATATATATTATCTTAACAACGGTTCTGCACGGGGGCTTGTTTAAAGGTGCATTAATTTGTATATGTTTACATCATTGACTTGCTAACATTTGCTTGTTATATTCTCTTAATGGTTCTCAAAGATAAAAGTTGGATCAAAAAGTCCAACTGAAGCGAGTGATCAGATTTTTCCACACGAGAAAAAGAAAAAAATATCTATGAGTATTTCTCTTCACAAATTCTTTATGATCTTGAGTATTGATAGAAATGAAATTTTCTTAAAGTATGCATGGTAGAAATGACTATTATGATTTTTGACAAACTACCTATGTGTTATATTAGATTGACAAATTATTTCATGCTTAAAAAAAAATAGGCAAGATGTGTTTGAATGGTTTGAAAAAGTCGCATACTACTCTTTATTCGTATGTGTAATATACTTGTTATATTTAATGACCAAAATATCTCATTATTTCTAACTTTTTTTATTATATTTCAAGTTTTCTGTAGTATTTTGATAAATTACTACTAAAAGTATAAAACAAAATATAAACACATTCATTACAAAATTTTATTTAGTTAAAAATTTCTCTTTTTATTCAATTTGTAATTTAAAGTGTGTATGTATGTATATATATATATATATATATGCAAAGTTGTACAACTTTTCCTAAATAATATAGTGCTAGACAGCTTTTTATATATAACACGCATTGTCTTTAAGTGGTTCTTCCATTTATAAGTGTTTGTTCATTTCTTGCTTATAAAAGATTAGTTCGTCCGTCGTTTTCTTAAGTAAAAAAATATATATTTTCCCGTGGTTTCACTGCCCAAATAATCATTATTCAAAACAACATCAAATATATTACATGTTGGTACTTCAAGATATTGTTGAAAATCCACATCCCAATGATTGTCACAATAAATTAGGCATTAATTTTGCGTGAGAGCTGACTCTTGATGGCCAAATTTAGTGATACTATGAGCTGTGGCCCGACGACTTATTATATACATGCAAAAAATGAAAGAGAAGTTATAATCAATATGAAATGGAAGTGCCATCACATTGATTTTGTCTTTGCATACTTTCGTAATATATATATATATATGTGTGTGTGTGTGTGTAGTGTGTGTGTTGTGTGCGTCTGTGTGCAAATTTTAGAAGGAAATTAAAGTTCTTGTTCAGGATGACTTTTTTTTTCTTTAAAAGTTTACACACCTTCCTATATATGCGTATAGCAGGTACTTTCCCACGGTATGTCTAATTAGCAAAAGTACTTGATTTATTAAGCAGGATCCGGAAAATAATTTGATGAATATCATATATATATTCTGCCGTTTGTTTTATAATTATTTTGATGACATAACATAATTCTAATAAAATATTATATATTTGATTTTAATTTTTATAAACTTGGTCTGAACGAAAATAAAGTTTTTCGAAAATCTCAATCTTGTCCACGGCTAGTTTCTGTAAATTATAGGTCACATGATGGTGACACAAACGTGACAATCGATTTATTGAAACACGTAAAACGGTAAAAGAACTTATGCTACTATGGTACTATTGCGGGCTAGCTAAGAAAAATCATCTCGCTTTGAATCTTAATAACAATATCTGTCCAACTTTTGACTTAAGTCTCCCAATCATCTCGAGATGAGAAAAGGAAAATAAAGAATTAAAGTTGAAATGTCATGTAATGATAGAAGAAATTAAAGTTGAAATGTCATGTAATGATCGAAGAATCTGTGCCAACTTTAGTTAAGTACTTATATGTTTTAAATACGCCGCAGACTATAACATGAGCGTGATATACGCTGATGCTTCATCAAGAAAATCACACAATCATACTAATTAATGTGAGGTTCTTTCCGTACAAAAAAATGCACGGGCGGTTCATCTTTTTTTTAAAAAAAAAAAAATATTGTCTGTGTAAATTATATAAAGTACTGTAGATTAAATTAAAGATACAAGTGCAACCCTTGGATATTTGAGAATGTATTCCCTATATTTATCACACAACATAATACGTGATGAAATTGGCCAAAAACTTATGATTTATATAAACAAACGTTTTTCTGTGTTTTGATGTAGAGATTTATCCCAACTCATGGTTCAGGCCCAAAAAACGTCATTAATTTAAGGTATCTGTCCAACAAAACAGTTTGATCTCACCTTCTTTAGAATTTTAGGATTTTCAATTCTAATTTTTTTTTTTTTTCAAATGATAACTGAATAAGAATGACAAGCTTCTGGCCTAATTGTTTTCTGAAATGTGATGGTAATTGTAATGCATGCTCCATAGTCCTTACATACATACACTATGCATGAACCTTCTCTTAATGTAATTATATAGCATTACGTATTCTCAAATTGTTATTCCCTCCTCGAAGTGACATTTTCCTCAAATGTAATTAGTCCAGTACTAACTTGTCTTATGAATTAACTATCAATATAACCAATTAAATATACTTGTCCGCGTGGGACATCTGATGAACAATTCCAATACTGTTTACATAGCAACAAGACAGTATAACCTTTAATTAATTAGTCTGTACATCGATTCAATTTAAGCTTTATATCAAAGTAGACAGCAAAATTCTTAAAGATAACACTAATAATTAAGATACCAACACAAAACAAAAACTAAAGCTAAAGTAATCATAGCAAAAAGTCATGAGGATTAGGATTTAAATAATGACGGGATGCTTGATTAACATGTAATAATATATAATTATGTTACCATCTACACCACTGAACTGAAAATCTATTATCACCACTGCTTTTTGATTAACAACTTGCCCGCCAGTTGATAATTAATGTGATCAGGACTATAGTTTATGAAATTAAAGGATAATGACAAACTTGAACGAACTATCGAAAGTTAATGGCTATTTATAAAACATATTGAACTTAGTTAAATAGCTCCTGTTTGGAGCCACAACTTCTTTAATTATTTGATTAATTCTAACTCAATGACTATAATAAGACCCTTGGTTGTATGAGTTCAAACAATACAATTAATATCTCTTCTTAATATCATCACGATGTGATGAACTTTCTATGACTTGGAGCATTTTAGCGTGCTCTTAAATATCGTCGAGAATCATGATCCTAAAACTTTCTAGTAGTTTCAAAAATATGCACAAACCCCTTTTTGGTTTGTTAATTATCTAAAATTCCTTTGTGGTTTTATAAATTCTGCATAAAATTTATTTTTCTTGGAACCACAAGGGGGGTTTGTGCATGTTAGAGGATTTTGTACAGAGTTTATGAAAATACCAGAAGATCTTAAACAATTAACAAACCACAAGGGAGTTTCGTGCCGGTTTTTGAAACCACATGGGGGTTTATGCATTTTCCACATCGATCGTTTAGTAACGAACCAACTAAATGTGACTTATATTCAAAATGAAACATAGATTATTGGGTCATAGGTTTGTGCATGACTAACACATCTAATAATCGTTCCAGTAAAGAAAAAATAACTCGGTTCATACGACTCATATTTGATTAAGAGAAAGTAAGTTATATACACATCACGATATTTCTTCCACAATGTAATAATGTCAAATTAAATCCTAAATGAGCCAGGAGTCTCATCCCAAAATCTGTAGACAGATACATTCCAAATCTTAGTTTACACTGTGACAGTATTTTCCCCCGTGCTTAATTATGGTATAACTTTGTTATCTTCGTCAGAAAATGGACTGAGTAACCATTCTCAAGTACAGGAAATTAAAGTCGGATATATAGGACATGAATAGACCTAATTAATTGTTTGAATGTATATAAATAAATATCTATGAGCTTAACTATATAACGCCGCAGCAATTGCAAACATTTGCGTTGATATGAACTCATTTTGCAACATAACGAATGCTTGGGAAAAAACCATATATACCATTTCTATTCGTAACTAATGAAAAAGAAAGTCTGCAGTTACGGTAGCAGACGCCACGACAGTTTTCAATATTTGAGCTCTCATGAAAAAAATATTAAGATTTGAAAAAGTGGAAATCGTCAATGAAAGATTCCATGACACGTTGTATGTAAGATAATTTTCCCTTGTTCATCAGAGAAGTATAAAAATGGCGGTTCTGAGACTTATAGACCTCATGTCTACAATTTTGTCACACCATGCCGAAATATATATTACCAATAGACCAAAAAATATAATGAGACGAAAATCCAATATGTTACAAGGCAGATAATAAAAGAGGTTAGGAGATTGAATTTCACTGACATTCATCGACAGAAATATCACATGTCATGGTTAAAAAAAAAGGTTAAACATAAATGACAATTCAATACAGCATCTATTGATTTTAGTATACGAAACATGATACAATTGTAACATAAAATCTAATACATAATACATTATAGCCACAAATTGTATTGTAAAATATTTCTTATATATCTAGTGCGTTGAATTTACACATATTTACAAAACAAAACACAGCAGGAGAAAAAGAGAGACGTTGAAGATATGCGACAGAGAGAATAAGAGATAATGCACTGACACGTGTAAATGAAAATTGCATGGCTTCCACTTTCCATCTCCATGTATAAATACCTCCCCGCTTCAAACAATTCTATGCACCTATATCTTATAAGCTTCAAGGCGAGGAACTTAATTACGGCATACAAACTTAACTTATTTCATTTCTTATAGTTTATTCCAGTCACTAGCTAGAAAATATCATTCTCCCATAATTTTCTGCGCATATATATTATTTTTCTCACTTATACAAGAACAGCTAGCTCGTGTGGATTTGTGATTTTCCTCGGCCGTTCGCCGCATCTTCGAATACATAAAGGTAAATATTGTAGTCCAAGATAGAATCTCCAAATTCTTATACTTCAAATTTCGTTTCTTTAGTCACTAGGTTAATTTTAATTAAGTGAACATAATTAATTGTAAGCTAGTCCTTGTTTTTGCACGGGACAAGTTGTAATAATGTCTATCATAAAAATCATAATTGTTGTTTTATAACTTGTAAATAGAGTCATTTATGCTTGTAAAGATATATAGTCAATTATATTTACGTAGTAGTTAGTAATTAGTATTTTATGTCATTTTTCTTCAATTTAATCCTGTTCTTTTTTACTGTCCTAACTTTTTTGCAAATGATCAAACAGGTCTTAAAAAACAATTATGAGGATCTCATTCTCCGCGTGCAAGCAAGCACAACCTCTAGTGAACTTTCCGGGAGGTCTAATCAACATGGACCATTTGATCCTCCCCCGGCACCGCCGCAAGGACAAGGTGGTTGTGGTTATGGGCTCTACCGGCACGGGGAAATCTCGTCTTTCCATAGACCTAGCCACTCGTTTCGATGCGGAGATCATTAACTCGGACAAAATGCAAGTTTACAAAGGCCTAAACATAGTAACTAATAAAGTAAGTATCGAAGAATGCCGTGGTGTGCCTCACCATTTACTAGGAATCGTGGATCCTGAGGCCGATTTCACGGCCGATGATTTCGTTTATCACGCGTCAAATGCGGCTGATACCATAATAAAAAGAGGTCGACTACCGATCATTGCCGGAGGGTCCAACTCTTTTATTAAAGCTCTAGTGAATGATGATGTTGAGTTTAGGTCAAAGTACGAGTTTTGTTTTCTTTGGGTGGACGTGTCGATGCCGGTCTTACATTCTTTCGTGTCGAAAAGAGTTGATCAAATGGTGGATGCTGGATTAGTGGAGGAGGCTAAGGAGTTTTTTGAGCCAAGAGGGGATTATACACATGGAATTAGGCGTGCCATTGGAGTGCCGGAGATGCATGAGTTTTTCAAGAATGAGACGTCGAGGATCAAGCTCCTTGAAAAAGCCATTGATCAAATTAAGACAAACACTTGCAAATTATCTTGTTGTCAACTTCAAAACATATTGAGACTAGGGGAACACTTGGAGTGGCGCATGCACCGCCTCGACGCGACCGAGGCGTTTCTCAAGCGTGGAGCTTGGGAGAGACTGGTGGCAGGGCCTGGTGCCAAGATTGTGGGCCGATTTCTTTGCGAAGATCATATAGATTTTGTGAGAGATATCATTGCACCTTCTTCTTCTATGACACCAACTTCTGCCAGTGCTCTCATTCTCGGTTCTACTAGTACCGCCGCAGTTGCTACGGCTACACGCTAATTAATATAATGTTGAGTAGTAGTAACAATTCTCGATTCATTTACCAAAAATCATGAGTCAGCAGAGATGAAACATAATATATTTTTTTAATATTCTCAAAATGTTATGAAGGTCTTTTCCATTTTTGATCAATTAAAATAAAACAAAAATCAAAACTTTAATCCCTATGTTAAAGTTGTAACGTTGCTGGAGGATACGAAAATATTACTTTGGGTTGAGACCCGAGGTAAATCTTTTGAGGACCACGTGGCAGGCACCAAACTTACCTTTTTTTTTTTTTCCTTAAGTCCCATTTATAGACCAGTTACCTAAATTTTGTTGGCAGTTCAGTTGGAAGCAATTTAGAAACTGCGGTTGGCACATAAGAACATGATTAAGAACGGAGGCGCCCAGTATTGGTATTATATTGTATATATGCTGCACTGCCAAGTTTTTAATATAATAAATCCCCTAGAGTGGGGTTTTTTCAGCTTTTTTCTTGTTTTTTCCCTTCAAGTTGGAGTCACCTTTTGTTCGCATAATTTAAAGTGTCACTTTTGTAATCTTGTATTATGTTTTATATGAGCTGTACATTATTCGCAGACGTGACAACTCGATATCGATCGGTGGTACTTATAAATCTTTGGTATATTGTTTTTTGGTGGTTCTTTGAATAAATCATCATTTTAAGGTAAGAATGTTGATCTCCATGATTTTCCAAAATTTGGTATCATATTCCTCGTGGTAGAATACAGTTTTATGCTAGCTAATCATAAAAATCCAAGCAAAATGCCGAAACTTCTCGTTGGTTCTTATTAGCATCAAACTTTTGTTCAATAATATATATATTGATAGCGTGTAAAGTGTTTAATACAACAATATCAACTCTGAGGGTGCCTATATACATTTATTGTTTTTTTTTTTTTGAAAGGAATTTATTGTTGTTCAGTTTCTTACTGATGACTACTTTATTAATTTTGATTTGTTTTTTTGTGAAAAAGTTCATATATATATATATATATATATATATATATATATATATATATATATGTGTGTGTGTGTGTGTGCGCGCGCGCGCGCGTATTAGGTCGTACTTTATTATTTTATAATATAAGATTTAAACTAAACCTCACTAAATCAACTAGTAATAATGCAAAAGTTGGGAAAAAATTTTGTTAATTAATTTGTAAGCTCTTACAAGTAGTTTTTCTCTTAAATCGTTTAATTAAGGTATGCAATACTGAAAAATGTATAATAACGTAGAATTACTGGAAAGGATCATCTTTCCAATTTGTTATTCTCTAATAGAATTCCTCTCCGTGGCATAATTTATGATGACTAGCTTCATTAAGTTTTTGTATCGTCCTTAAATCGATATTTTTTTCATGATTTTAATTACAGTTTAATTAGACTGGTGTACCAGTATCTCCGCGTCTCAACCCACCAAACTATTCACAAAAAGTATTTTTCCTTTTCAACTTTTAAGGTATAGTAATTTACAATGTGATCTCAAAGGAATATATAGCTTCACTCTTAATCGCTATAATGGTGAATGCATCTAGCTTTTCTCTTTTCCCTGATTTCTTTGCCACTTGTATGCTTGTATGATGATAAAAATGTAAACTAGTCTTTTATTCTGTCAGTTGAAAAGAACTTCAACTTTTTGATATACCACTTTGAGAGCTGCACGAATTCGAACGAGTGAATTGCGCTAATTAAAGGTTACACATATAAATTTCAAATGAGCTAATAAGAAATAACCTCTCGTGCTATGAGTCGTATGATTTTATGACTAATTGAAAATAACCTGTGTACGAAAACAAAGAAAAGATAGCAAAACTCCCATTTGTAATTTGAAAATGTTAACTAATTGTCCCCTCTTTATTTTTTTAATGTATAACCTGGAAACACTAAGGCCGATCAAAAAAAAAAAAATGGAAACACTAAATGCCCATAGCTAAAAATTATCTAAATCTAAATATAAATAGAGACAATGAATAGGAAAAATATATAATAATAAACAATTCAACTACGTGTTTTAAATTTTGCTAATCTTTTAATACTCTTATGTCTTAACTGTAGTTTTCGTATCTAAAATTAAAACGGACAAAAGTTTTAATCAGTAATTATCCAAAACAAATCTAGTTTATTCTTTTTGATATATATGATCTTTCAATATGATTTACAGCAAAGCCAAGATTCTTTTATCAAAAGCATGCAAATAATACGATGTCTCATTCCTCAAATATCCTCCTTCATAAAAGGACTCATGGTACTAGTACGGTGGAGGGTGAAAGTGTAACAGAACTGAATATGCCTAGCTAGCTAGCCTAATGATACATATAGACGTGTGATATAGATGGTGAAGTTCTATTTTAATGAAAATAACATGGGATTATAGGAAAATTGAACAAAGGGCATAAACAGCTGTATTGCTAGGGACCCAACCATCAAAGAAGATATATGATCTTTGTTGGGAATTATTGTTAAAGTTAAGTCTATAAATGTAATCTCTCATATATTAGTTGCATCTTTTTAAATATAATGCAAAAATTATGATCATAGATCTACAAAACTAAAACCTAGGGACTTCTATATCGTGCACCAGACCTCTATTATATAATTAATTGCTTATAATTTATTAAGTATAGTTACTTTCATGAAATTTTTAGGTTTCTGTTACTTATTTAAAATGTTTAAATTATAATCTAAAGATATCTTATCTTTGTTAGTAGTTATACTTATATATCGTTTAACTTAAGGTTCATAAATATTATCTCACATAGTTACAACATTTTAGAAATTGAGACAAAGAGGCCTATTTTATCAAATTTTCAATCACTGTTTGATCTTAATTAATATGGAGACAAGAGCCCTATTCTATTAATTCATAACAAGGAGCGTTTCATCATTTCTTTTATGTAAGGGCAAAATTAGTTAATTATGCACTATCCATCGAAGTATGATTTTTGTGAGGAGAATCAAATATTGTAATGAAAGGGTTTTATCAATATGCTTACGAGAACCACAATATTGTTTTATCAGATCAAATTGCATTTCATATTATTCTAACGACACAGACACGCAAACATATATATATATATATATATATATATATATATGATACCAATGTTAATATATTTTAGTACAGATCGCTTCAAAACATTCACAGGGTTCTGATAAGTGATACCAGCCACTAACTGAAAAAGACAGTGGGCCTGCAAATATTGGATGAAAAAACATCATGTGTTGTTACGCAAAAACTTTAGCTTTCACTAGTATTAATTAGACTTCACAAAGTTTTAGTGGTTAGCATCAACTTTTTTGTAAAAGTGGCTTAATCTTGGCATTGCATCCCTGATTGGAAAACGATACAATCATTTACTAATTTCTGACCTTTCATGAGATGAGAATCATTGGGATTCTGGTTCAACCCTCTCTATATATATATATTGTCACCTACTATGTCATTTTGTGTAGTGAATATAATAAAGCATGACAAATGTAAAGTGGTTCCACACGAATAACTTCTTTAAATATTAGTTGACCGAAACGTACTATTTGCGAAAGTCAATTCTTTGTTTAGATTTAACTCCAAAAACTGTGTTTATAAAATATAAAATTGTGTGTAATTGAGAAAAACAAAAGGAGACATTTTATTAGTCCTTTGGGTCTAGTCTTCAACTTCGTTAGATGATTGCTTTTCATAATGGTGTTTTTGGTCTTCGGTATACTTTAATAGTTAGTAGTATGTATATAATCATTTCATTTATCGATTAATTTCATATTAAATCACAGAATTTTGAATTGGGGCCATAGTGCCATACTATTACCTCACCCAAACAAAAAGAAAAACCATTGTTAAGTATATTTAAAAAGTTAAAGTTGTCAGTACACGCGCAAAATTGAAACTGAATATTCATCAAGTATAAAAGTGGCAAGAAATTAACTAAATGGAAAAAGGTGTATCACATTAACGCTATAGAGACATACGTACAGACAACCAGAAATTAATATGCAATATTCTTTGGTATATTGTTTGCAACATCGACATGCACAAACTTATAAGCACATTTTGAAGATTTGCCAGTTAATGTATAAGGAGGACAAAAAGTAGACGTGAGCCTTTAGAATTGACCACTTAGTACCGGAATATGGAGAAAACAATTAAGAACCACATATTTGGACAAATTTTAACCACATCATTTATACCTTATTCTCTCCGTTAGGCTTCCCTGATATTTTTAGCAATAAATATTTGATTAATATATGTTTCAACTTTCAATTGTAACGTGACATGTCAGGGCTGATGGACCTTATATATATATATATATATATATATATATATATATAGAGAGAGAGAGAGAGAGAGAGAGAGAGAGAGAGAGATGGAAGTGTTTGTACACGTGTGGCCAAGTACCTTTCAATAGTTATTATTATTTTATTTTTTTGAACAAACCTTTCAATAGCATTAAGGAAGGCTGATTTGCTCGCCGCCGAAAGAACTGAATAGTAGAGACGCATTTTGAACCTGGGTGGATATATTTTAACAATTGTCACTTTCCTAGTGCATAACATAATTACAATGATAATATGTACTATGAATCTTCATACATGAAATTTTGTACACTTGGTTAAAAAAAAAAAAAAATAGAGGTTGGTAATACCTTGAGGTGTGAAACTATAAAAGAAGAATTTCTTGGTGATTAACTAATTGATTTTGTTGCAGCAACAAAAATATTAGATAAAATTATTTTTCTAGAGAAAGACGACTTTTTCATCAAAGCCCACCGCCCCTCATCTGTCAAGAAACTATTTTATGCAACTGTTATATGATAATGTAGCACAAAATATGAGTTACTGCCATGAATACATGACTATGATGAGTTTATGCGAAGGTTACTATCTATAATTTAAGAAACTTTTCTAATCTTAATAACTATTTACACTGTGTCATTGGTGCAACCGTTGCCTAGAATAAGTTTTCTCTCTTGCAACTTGCAAAACCATGGGTGGTTGTGACCAGGCGATGGCCAGCCCAAGAAGGATTTTCACGAGGAGGGTAGTTTCATAGTTTTGAGTATTGTATACGGACAAAGTGACAAATATTTTAATTTTTAATTTTTAATATTTTCTTTGAAATATGGGCTTTGCATCATGGAGGATTGTGATTTGGGCGGATTGTATAAGACATGTAAAATCGGGTTAGACAGTTTTAACGGGAGGACTGGGCCCTGTATTAATTTATGCCCGTCACTGTAATATTCTGGGTCAGACGAGCAGTTTGGACTGAGCTTTATGGATATGAAGTGGGCCGAGAAAATGTAACGAATTCATACATAAAGCTTCGTATCCATGGGAATTGGATTGGGTTGGACTATTGGATAACACACAGTTTTTGTACAGGTCCTGTATTAATCATAATTTTCAAATATAAACTACGGATTAGAAGCAAGCAACTAAGTACGAAATCTCCCTCATTTCTCCTGTTTTTTTTTTCTTTCTTTTTCAATTTTTTTTGTTAAATATTAATCATTTACCAGTTCCACTAGAAAACCTTATTTATCACACATTCTCTCTGCAGATAAAGATTTTTATGAAGTCCGCAAACGGAAATCAATCACAAACAAATAAATAGGAACAAAATTCTCTTTTATTAAGGACTTTAATGTCACATATTCATGAACAAAAATTTCTATATCGAAACCTTAAAGTCTTACAGAGACAATTAAAGTCATGATGTCTTTTTGAAGTAAGAATAAAACAAAAAGATCTTTCTTCAAACAAGAAAGGATTCAACTTTCTTTTACCAATCCACCGATTGCTCTTTCTATTAAACAGTCAACTTTTAATTGCGTGAGCATATAAACATGTGGCAGCCTAACTTAATTAATCAGCAACATATGGAAGGTGTAATTTGACAATTTCCATGAAAGTTTTCACTTTCTTACCTGAAAGTAGGCAAAGGCAACAAGGGTCTTTGAAATATTTGGCTGCAAGTTATATCATGAATAAATTGCCAACATATTTGTTGACGTAACACCATTAAAAGCCGCACAAGTTATCATCATGGAATTAATTAATAGTGCCATTTAAGCTGGTAATATTACTTTCAGGAATAGGGGGGCTGAACTAAGAAAAGGAATAGACAATACAGTTCACCATCAAATTTGCAACTTGAATGTGATCAAGCTTGGTTTAGTGCATGCAGACAGTGGGAAAGAAGATGAACTTCATAGCAATCATTAAACCTTCAATAGGTTTAAAAATCTAAAAGACGAGGAGATTATGTGCAAGAGACATAACACAAGGGGGATCTAATGCCTGTTTTTGAAAACACACGGGAGTTTCATGCATTTTCCCCGTTTGTCGTATAGAGAAAATAACAGAACTTCTTTTTTGTATATATTTTCTTATAACTCAGTTAACAATGTACAATCACTCAAATCAAACCCCATGTGGAAGTCACTCTCACTTGAAGTTGAAAATCTACAAGCTACAAAAACGGCATAATCACATCACAAGTAACTCTCATAACATTGTATGCCGCTATGGTTAAAGCCACGAGCCAGTCAACTCGAGATCTGTAGCATCAACTGGTAATGAAGTGGCCCGGTGAATCGGATTTGGGAACATGGCGCCAGCATAGAAACCCTTGGCAGTGAACATGTGAACAGGACTACGAGAACTATACTTCGACGCAAATTTGTCAACCGTTTGATTTACACTGTTCTTTTCAGATTTTATTGCTGGATTTGTACTAAAATGCATCCCATCATCATCTTGCTCCCGTTTTTCAATACTCGAGACAAATGGAATATTACCGTTAATGCATTCTTTGTCATCAGAATCTGAGTTTGAATATTTGGACATAACTCTGAGTTTTTGATCTCTGAGTTTCCTCAATTGCCTTTGGTACTTGGACTTGAGCCACCTTAAACCCCGCTTTGTCTCATTCCCATCGTCCTCTTTTAGGACCGAAGTATTCGTATTAATGGAGTCTTGAACAAAAGATGCACCGTTCATATCATTTCTCACATCCTTCTTAGCATGTTCAGTACCAAATTGATTGTCAGTGTCGTCAATGACATCCGACTGGCTCGAAGCACCAACCGTATCACACTGCTCAGACCCGTCAAAATTGTAGGTGATTTCTTCGAAACGGCCATGTATGGTTCCACCCTTGTGTTTAGCACATTGAACTTGCAGGCTTTTACCTGGTACATGTGAAGATAAATGCGATGCAATGCAATCTTCTGAAGCACAATTCTGACAAGAACTACTATTTCCGTGGTTAGGACTTTCTCCAAACCCTACTCCTGTTCTCCATTCTGGTACCAAGGAAGTGATTTCACCATCAATCATCTCTGCTATTCTAGTAACATCTTGGTCAGTGATGTCCAATTCGGAGACCATCTCAGTTGCCACACAAAGAGCTGTGTCGAGCTCAACGTCAAAAGGGAAGTATATATTTCGGCTACGACCTGAAAAGGCAAATATAGAGCGGTTCCTGTAATGTTGGGAAAAATGCTACAAAATCTTTTAGTAGATGAAACCTCCATAAGATACTTTTGTGATTTGTTTATTACGTAAGACTTTTCATTTATTATGATTTCCTATACAAACCCTTAGTCTTGGTTTTTGATTCTTTGTCCAACTCTTTCAGCAAGTTAATGGACACTCGGTGAGGATAAGATCGAGCATGACTTATTGTCTTTCTAACAGATAAAATGCCAAATATACTCCCTCGTGTTAAATAAAATATCAATAGTAGAGAAACTTTGTGCATTAACACCAACATAATGACCATTTGAACAAAATGATTCCAAAACTTACCTTCTTTATCTGGAATTCTGAGTCTCAAGAAGATATTACCATCTTCATTCCTCTTCCCTTTGATTGAAATATCAACATTTTCCGAGTGATCATCTTCGTGACTCGTGAATAATTCGAATTCATTTGTTTCATATTCACCCGAGTGACTGTCCAAGTCATGTTCTTGTTCATAACCAATATAATGTGAGTAATCATTGACTAATGTACCATTGCTGCTATGATGAGCACTCAAAAGAGGCTGCCTCAAAACGGAGCCCGTCCCATCATAATAGTTTAACGGCCTCAAATCATTAACAGAATCCTCCATTTGTAGAAAGGGGTCATTAAGAAGATCCCAAGCTGATAGCCTATCGGAAACCGTTGCTAAACATTTCTCGACGAATTCACGAATCTCAGGATCCTTAACTTTGTACAGGGCATCTGGTTTCTTTCCCTATAAAGAAAAACAACAACTATAACTTATGATACTTAAATAGTTACAAATTACAATTAAACAAGAAAGTAAACGTGAAGCACAGTTCTTACAGAGATCACTTTCTTATAAATTTGAGCAGGGTGGGTGCATTCACTATATGGATACTCAAACGTCACCATTTCCAAAATACACATGCCGAATGAATAAATATCCACTAATTCATTGTATTCCTCTTCGTACACCTCCGGAGCCATAAATTCCGGTGTTCCTAAAAATTGATAAATTACCGATCATGAGAATTATGACTATTAACTTTTTGCAATGGAATTGATACTGATAACGAATCAAAATTTACCTACACAACAAGCGGCGTGTGATTTCCTAAGAATTGCCGCAAGACCAAGGTCGCCAATTTTGACTTCACCTTGGTTCCCATTGATAAAAATGTTGTCACACTTAAGGTCTCTATGAATGATAGGAGGATCATGGCTGTGGAGATAAAGAAGCCCTTGTAAAATCTGCCTGCACCAATGTTTGATTGCTCTAGTGTTGATCTTCTTATGTTTCAGCCTATACCTTTTCAAGATTATATCAAAGTATAAGAAAGTTTCCGATTATACGAAGAATTGAAGACCAAGAATATATACAACAAGTGTACTTACTGTCTGAGAGTACCAGAAGTGAACATCTCTGTAACAAAATTGATGTTCCTATTGGCAGTATCAACCCAAGAAGTATAGAATTTCATAATATTGGCGTGTTTTAAAGTTTTTAAGAGATGGATTTCACAGTAGAGCCTCTCAAGATCTTTAGGACTCTGTAAAAAGTCATATAGTTTCACCTGATTCCAGGCTACTTCAATCCCTTCATACTCATCAAAAGCTCTATAACTGCAACAAAAATAAAACCCACAAATTATATATAATTGCAAAAAAGATCAATTTTTTATAGAAACCCATTGTGGGATACAAGATACATACACTATCTTTGAAGCCCCTTTTCCAAGAATCTCATTGTACTGCAAATAAAGAAGAAGAAGAAGAAGGAACAAAAAAGTGAGACTTTAAGCAGTTAATATAAAAATCCCAAGAAATATCACTTGAACAATCATCATAAAAAAAAAAAAAAAAGGCAATTTTGAAGTAAAGAAGTGAGAGAAAAAATCAAGATTTGAAATTTAAAAGGCTTACTCTTCCATATCTTCCAGTGGGATCAACTTCTACAAATTCATCTGAATCAAGATCAATGCCACAATTCATTCTCTGTATCTTTAACTTATTTTTCTGAATCTATATCTTGTTTATTCTCTGGTTTATGAGAGAGAGAGAGAGAGATAATAACACATGAATTGTGCTATGGTTTGATTGTTATTAATTATTATTATTATTATTATATGAAGAAAAAAGTAGATACAAGTAGTAACATGATTTTTGGGAAGAAGAGGACTTGGTGAGTCAAACTAAAGGTACTTTCCCCTTAACAAGTCAAAAGACGAATCTACCCCTCAATCTCACAACCTCGAATCCAGACAAAAACACCGCTCACTTTCACTCTTTTTTCTTTCTAATGTTCACTTTTTTATCGCCTCACGAGCTGTAAAACACATAAAGCACGCACTTATTAGTCACACTTTCAACTAATGTGAGTATGTATATTAACGCGTGTGTGTGTCTCTATATAGTATAAATATCTATAAATATATTTAATTGATTTTTCAAGGCAGAGCAGACAGTGCTACAACAGCTTGCAAGAAGAGGGATTAACCAAATATAGGAAATTGATTTATATTTGTTTTTGTCAAGTGGGTGTCGGAGATTAGTACAAATTGTTGGTACTATGTGGATTTAGGAAACTTCAAAGGGATTTTTACTTTGCACTTCTTGAAATTGTCTTCTTTTTTTGTAAACATTTGATTGGATAACCAAGGATGGGATAAAATAAATAAATTTATAGAGTTTTTGGTCATTTAGGTCATAATTCTAATTTACATAATTTACTTTTATACTTTTACTTGATAAAAAATAACCCAATTAATCTAAAAGAAAACAAAAGAAAATATTAGGATGTCAAGGGTATTTTATTATTATACTTGGAATCTTTTCATATTAGAAAGGTGCTATTATATGATCATTATTTTGAACAACTGTAATAATTGCAACAAGACCTGTATTTTGTTAGGATTTTGACAAACTCTGCACTTGAAAGAAAAAAAGGATAGTTAGTTTTTATAATTATTTTACACTGCGGTCAAGATATCTTGAGAAAATGTCCTCTCTTTTTTAATTTGTTGAACACAAAATGAGAAAATTAAATACCTTTGCTACTAAAAGATTTTGCAATTAGCAAAAAGAATTAATGCATAACTTTTAAATATTTTCACAAAACCCCGACAATCATAACAATTCCAGTTTTGCTATGTAAACTTCAATTATCAAAGTGTATTACATAGTAGTCAAATTAGAATATTCTCCGTATTATTAATGAAAGCTGGCTGAAATGTGCGTTCATCGGGTCAATTATGAGATATGCCAAATTGGACTGGGTATTATTTTAATGGGTTCACTAATCCCACAAGAAATTCTTTGTGATAATCAATTTCAAGGTAAGATTTGCTGACCACAAAATCGGACCCCCTCACAAACAATGTGTATTTTCCCAAAAAACAAATTAAAGTTTCTCGAGATGGAAAATGACGAGGAATGGTACTTTTACGTACAAAATACACCATCATCAGTACTCTTGCGTGATTATTTTATTGGATAATTGCAGCTATACCCTTAAACTTTATCTAATCACATAAATCCCTTTACAACTAGAGTAATTAAAGTAACACCCATACAGATTAATTTTCTTTATAAAAATAAATTAAATTTTATTAACTTTTGAATAATTACAGAGCTACCTTCTGAAATTCGAAAAGCATTACATATGGGGTCATAGTTTTCCATGTTTAAAATTTTTTCAGATAGTAAATTTTATGAGAAACGTAATTGTCCTTTACCATAATGAACTTGATTTTCTTTGAACTAAACATTTGGGCGATCATATTTGAGGATATCAATCATGAATCTATAGCTGACTGGTTAACTCTTTATTTATCTCCGAAAATTGGCCAAATAAAATGGAAGTAATAAAAAGGGAGAGCTTGAGAGACTTCCTGCAACAATAAATCGAATGATTTTCTACATTACAAGGATAAGTTCATCTCCAAAATAATGTTTTTGTAATCTAGCAGCTTTGTTTTTTCTTCTTAAATGATATTTTGTACAGTGCCATTGATTGATGTAATGAATCAGTGCTATCTTTAATTATAAAAAATAAAATAAAAAATTAAGTGGTCTCCTTCTTATTGGTATGGGTCCACATAAATTGGGATTTCGGCTACTTTTCTCGTGTGTATCATAGATGAATTGTAGATAAAGTATAAACATGGAACTTATGATAGATCTATGGATAACCTTTAAGTTGGGTTTTCTAAAATTGCATTGGGCTTACTTATCTAAAAGCACTTTGCAGCGCGAATGCAAGAAAGTGTTTGTCATAGAAAACGCGATTTGCCACTTATGGAATATTAGCTAGTAACGAAAAAAAAAACTGGAAATGTAAAATAGTATGTTTAGGGTTGTTCTTATTCTTACGAAAAATCAGACTTTTCTTCTTTCTTGTACTTTATAAGGAGGTTGTACTTTCACACAGGAATCCAAGATTGAAAGTTTGCAATGAAAATGATAGTATTGACTGCCTTGATCTTTGAAAGAGTAGTACTTGCATCAGATATTAATTTCGTTGGCTACACCACCTAGATTTAGGATCACAAAAACATATTTAATGGTTATTTCAATCAAAGAAGGTTCTCCGTACAAAGAGTTGCATAGGGTAGGGTTGTTATCGATGTGTTTTCTAATTGGAATATTACATTGTCACATTATATATATATATATATATATATATATATATATATATATATATATATATATATATATATGTGTGTGTGTGTGTGTGTGTGTGTTTGTGTGTGTGTGTGTGTGTGTTATATCATTAAAGTAGATTAAGCTAATACACGACTGATATATAATGCTGGCGAGCTAAGTGTCACTTCAGACCCATTAACGAGCCTTGCCCACCAAACGCCACTTACTTACTGTTTTGTACTAACCAGGTCAGAAATAGTATTGGCCCTTTATAAAACGTTGATGGCCCATCGGCAAATACAGTATAAGCAAATTACCCTTAACTTCGGTCATCAGCCATCACCTCAGGCTGTTTCGAAACTACATTGTGCATGTCCAGGAGCTTGAGAGCTTTGTAGAGGCCAAACAGTTCAATGTACATCCTTCCCGAGATAGGAAAATAGAACTTTTTGCAACCACTTGTTCAACTTCTTCTATGAATAGAAGAGATCCAAGAAAAGCATCGGATATTGGCAGCCCCTACCACCATATGGTAAGTAAAAGTTACCGAAACCTAACCACAAGGCATCCAGTGACCAAAACATCCGGAAAACTCACAGGAAGTTGTGAAATGTTAAACAAGGAGGAATACAAAAACAGCAAAAACTGAAACCAATTAGAAACCTTTCACATTTTCCATGCATTACCGTATGTTCTCACCCCCGATGCACACTACTCTGAACAACCTCGGCCCAAGTACTCGACATCAATATATCCAGAAGCTGAAACAGCCATTTGCAGAATCATCACAAATTATAGGATACATTTCTGGTGCAAAATGGAACAAGTAACAACTGGAACAATGTGTACAAATAAAGGGAGTGGACACACACGAAAGAGAACAGAAAACTATAGATTCTTCCATCTACCCTACAATTTTAGGCTCTCAAAAGGCAAGAGCAATCACATATAAGTTAATACAACTATTGATTTGTTAAAGAAACACTAGCAGGCTTTGCTTCTAAGCAGCACCAGCTTTCATGGTTTCGACATAAGCATCTACAACTGCAGCCTGGCAAAAATATACATACAAAAATCTGAAATCCTAGTAGCACAATTATAATCCCCCCGAGTAGAAAATATTTGCCAACCCTATGATAATCAATCACCAATTTTGTCAACAGAAGTATCAGATTTTTCAAAAAACGCATTTCCCTTCCAAACACGTCTGGGCACAAATAAGTTCGTCATATGATGCAAAAGTTTGACTCCAAGAAACCACACATGACCAGAAAAACAGCCATACGAACAAGAAATAACACGAGCAAAGCATATAAAGAATAGAAACTTATACTAAGAACATAGATATGATGTAGTAACTTCACCAAGCATCTAACCACATGCGTGTTTTAACTTTTCTGAACACAAAAAGGGAGGTATGAGAGAGAAGCATAAGATCTCAATTCCAAGTACCATATAATTTCCAACACCCCCTGATGAGTCCAGAAGTTGAATTCATGAAGTGTAAAATAAGACCCTGATGCTTACCCCAACCACCTGAGACCCATTTAAGACGTTACTTTGCAGAGATCATATTCCCAAACCAAGAAAAGAATAAAGCATACAACCAGACCCATAGAAAAGCTCAATGAGAAAAGAGAAGACAACAGTACTACGATAATCAATTACCAATTTTCTCAACTGAAACATCAGATGTCATAAAATAACGGATTTCCATTCCTAACACGTCCGGGGGGCAAACACATCTTCAAATGCTGATATCCAAATATTTTGACTAAAAAACAAGCCAGAGCGAAACAACAGCTTTATGAACAAGAAAAAAAACCAAAAAAAACTAGATACTTACAGTACATACTTCACCAAGCATCCAACCACATAGGCTTTTAAGTTTTCTGCATACAAACAGGAAGGTCCAAGAGAGAAGCATAAGATTCAATTCCAAATCCCATAGAATTTCCAACACACCCCCATGAGGTGTACAATAAATTGAATTTCATAAAGTGTGAAATAAAGTAATGGAGCTTACTCCAACCACCCTGAGGCCAATTCAATGCATTACTTTGTACAGATAATTATCTCAAACCAAGAATAAAATAAAGCAAACTACCACACCCATGGAAACGCTCGACAAAAAGAACGAAGACAAAAGTATTCAACTCTACTACGACATATACATTCAGAATTTTAAAAAATACTGAAGATCGTATTTTAATTTTAATAAATTCGACCAAATTTCAAGATGTAAAATGCAATCATCTCTTCCATTCATTGCTTTTAACGCATATGACACTACCAGAAACTGTGATTAAATGTGTATAGCTATGTCACATGCGCAAACACAATTCAAACAATGCAATTAAATTGCGACAACATTGTCAGATTCTACCTAGAAAGACCTCTATTATAGGCCCAATAAGGATGCACATCAAGTCACACATGAAAAAACAAAGTTGGTTTCAAGCTACGCAACACGATGACACGGTGCTTAGATCTTTTCCTATTCTTTTTTGGTCATTTGTTGGTAGTTTTTCTCGGACATATTCTTCTTTGTATTCTTTGGGGTTGTTTATTCAGTAGTAGCTCGGGAATCACTGAAGAACGACAGTTTGATCTTATTGTCAGTGTACAAAAGTGGTAACCAAAAAAAAAAAAAATTGTAACTGTTCGGCTAATACTTGCCTCTTTGCTTGGTGAATGAGCTTAATATAGATGTTGGATGTGCAAAATACGTAGGTTCTCTTTGAAGAATCCAACATAAACGAGCAACACACCACACTTAGTTCGACGTTCCAAGTGCCATATCCAGAGAAGAAGTGTTAGTCCAGGATCTGACATATAGGGAAGTTGTCAAAAAACAATAATACCAAAAAACAAAAAAAAACTTACTGAATTAAATTCCAAAGTAAAGGTATCCTAATGGAAGTTTGAATCATCTTTAAAAAGTTTGTATAGCTTGTCACCGGCATCTTTGTAAGTTTAAATGAATTAATTCTGAACACCTTAGGACAAATAGAACAGCCATAAAACTAAAGAAAGAAGGTTTAAAGTTCCAAACCAGAAGAGCATTATTAACATTTGTCAAAAGCCACACGAACAAATGCACTTCAGAGCCTCTTGGCGATCAAAAACAGAACACCTCAGGGGAGATCAAGTCTACATGATAAACGAACCCTATCTATTGCAACTCAAAACCCACCAGATATCTGATAATTTGACAAAAACAAGGAACCTTTATTCAATCACATCAAGATCTTAGATCTCTTACCAATTAATTGCATCTGCAAACAACACACAATAAAAAAGTAAGTAAGCATCCATATTAAAGGCTAACAACAAACTCTTAAAACATCCATTACTAAATGTAGATAACAGTAACAAAACACAATACAATTACATCAACAAATCTTGTTATACCAATAAGAAATTTGTTGAAGCTGCTGAAATTAACTAAGAAATAGAACATATAGCTTCTACCCCAGCAATATGTTATAACTTATAACTCAATCATAACTTTTACTGAAAAGTAGGGCCTTATTCAATACATGAAAATGTTTACGTCATCAGTATATGTTTATATTAATTAAAAGATATAATAATATTGAACATGAAAATGTTTATATCTTCGGTATATGTCTCGCTCAACATCGGAATTTCTTTTTGTAACCTTTAAACGATCCCGAGAACATCAAAGAATAATATCTCTGCTTGGAAAGTGTTGACAGAAAACGGATGTAGGTAAATAAATTATCATCATCTTCAGATTGCTCCTAGTAGCTATAAAGCGAAAACCAACAGGTAGGATGTAACCGCTCTCTGAAAATGATATCGCAGTTACTTCCCCAATATGAACATCAAACTGTGCATAACTTTCCTGGAACATAAAAAGAAACTCAGGTTAATTACTTGATCAGAAAGAAAAAATCACAACGGGTCATTCAAAAAAAAAAAAAAAAAAAGATCACAAAAAGCCAAAATAAAAGCAGTGGCACCTGACTTTTTACATCCCAAATCTTAACAAGAGCTCCAGATAACAGTTCCAAGAATGAGACCATCAGGATGAAAGGCTGTAGATGTGAAACTTCCGAAGATCCTGAAGTGTCTTCCACCTGCAAAACCTTAATATTGACTATCAAGAGCGCTAAACACCATAGCAAGGAAAAAACATTATTATTCAGTATAAAATTGCATACGAAATAAAAACAGATTTAGAACCTGACCGAGGCATAAACCAGAAGTAATTTCATAGAAACACCATGTGTTGTCAAGAGAAACAGTGACGAAGTAGTTATTGGTTGGGTGATTGTGACAGCTTGAACCTGTTATATGAACAAATATGAAGACTGTATAAACATAAGTTGTTAAACAAGCTTCTCTTTTACAAAAACTGCAAAGAACTCATCTGTGATAATACAATTATGCTATAGAGTTAAGTACTTTCGCCACTTTAACAAATCATAAAGAATCGCTAAAAATTGTTTGCAGTAGTATCTATAACAGCTGAAGCAAATAAACAATAAAAAGGCGGCAACATTAATTCAAAGTGAAAATAAGAAAGGAAGAAGATAAGTGGCATCATTATCAAAATTGCATGCAAAGATGACAGTGGCGCTTGAGATTTTTAAAAACGAGATAATTAAGATTTCCATTAAAAGAAGTGATATTGAAGCTCTTGATCAATAATAAGCGTAGACCAAGAAAACAATAATAATAGTTTTCAAGTAAGAATAGAAGTCAAGTACCAAGTCAAACCCCCGTGATAGTTCTAAAACTTTAGAACACAGCTGAAATTTAATAGGCATGATGCAGAAAAATGATGTAGCTGGTTATAATCACAGAAGTATTAATAACAATGCTTTTGAGAATTATATAACTCACCAGTTGAAGAATGATCTCCACTGCACCTTCCCCGTCACCAAGGGCCCCATCTATTTCATCAATAACCTTAAGAAAAACATTGACCAGTTTATGTTATAAAAAATAATAAGTGACGTACGGGGAATTACTGCGAGATGAAATTTTACTCCTTTTCTCTATAAATCATTATTCACTGAAACTTACCAAGCACTTTGGCTTTGGACCTGCTGTAACAGAGTTCCTCCGGAACCATATCGACAATTTTAGCTTCAAGGGTATATGATGACCGGTGATCACTTGCATTAATCTGCCACAGAAAACACTGCAGTTAAGTGCTAAGCAAAACACACTTACTGAATTATGTAATCTTTTATGAGGATGCTTGAGTATAGAAGAGGCTTCCACGGAAATCATTGTACAATTAATTACGTAACATTTAGCCAATCAAACACATTTACTTTAGATCAAAATCATGAGAAGAGATATTTAGAAGCATCAAGGGCATATTTGGAAGTCTGAGGCACACCAGAAATCCTCTTAGAAGATAACTTTGCAACACATGCTAGAAATGTCTTAGCACTCAATAATTTAACAAGCATAAGGTCTTGGTTTCGTCCATTATCAGAATGTTTAGTACCTGAGATCATGGAATGTGAATTCAGTATATATGGAAAATTACTAGGCAAGATACACGAAACAACACGGTACCTACAAATTGATAATGCATGTTCCCACATTTGCTTGTCAATTATAAAGAAGCAGGTAGGTTAATTTAAGCTCAGTTGATATAAAAAATTGACCTCCGCTACACAGTAACCACAGTCTCTGCCAGCTACATGAGCCAAGCATCGTCTTTCCAAGTCCAGGTGGCCAACAAAGCAATAGAACCTGTGGCAACAATCAAATTCAACATGGATGACCAAGTAGAAAGAATAAAATATTCCACTACATCAACTTCAATGCAAATCCTTAACTACCCCTGTCTATGCCAAAAAAACAGCCAAATACACCCTTATCCATCCTGGCAACCCCCTCATATGCTAAAGGTATTGCCTGAAAGGTCGCCATGACAAGAAACCTTTTTTATTCACCAATTCTCCCTAAAAGAAAAGGGCTCATACTTGGTCTAAGACGATTTCGAAGAAATATCTCTGCTTGTAAAAGTGTTGACAGGGAATGGATGTAGGTAAATAAATGATCATCATCTTAAGAACAAACAAAATGAACTCCTATGATGTAGCAATTCAAGGAAAAACAAGTTAATTAACACCAGCCTATAAATTAAACTAACCAACTACTTTCCTTCAAGTTGACCTAAAATGTCACCATTAGCCTGAAAAGTGGATTAAAACTACAAATAAAGACAAATAACTTCACAAAGTCAAATAGCACATAAAAGTGGAAAGATATTGGCATTATCAGTTTTACAGTTACTAGATGCCACTTACTCAAATAGGAGATCTGTTGGTTGCGCTCACACAATATGTCAAAGTAACTTAACAAAAGAGGCAATCGTTCAACACTATAAACTTTGGTTTTAATCTACATATAATGTAATACCATATTAATCTTCAGATATATACATGCTCAATTTTTGTATTCATAGAAAATAGAACTCCTAATAACTAATCATGAACATCATAGGGCAAGGGTGTCAGAAAAACACCAAAGACTCGCAACTGAAAACGAACGAAGCGGCGGAATCAGGTTTGAATGAGCAATTAAAATAACAAGTATGATCAAGTGAATCGAAGAGAATACAGACTATAAACAAAAACATGGGCCAGAATTCACTTAGATGAAGAGTGCACTGAGTTGAATGACCAAAAACCTCTCTCAAGGGGATCTTGTGACACACAACTGAAAACGAACGAATCGACAAACGTAGAGTTCTTCACCCGACAGCATTATAGAGATCTATCTATCTATCTATCTATCAAGAAACAAAAGCGAACTACAGATAGTTAAGAATCTGAATTCAAACACAGTACTTGTCATTATTCAATAATACATAAACAAGATCGACGATCGAACATATTTATTCATACCTAATGACCGGCGATACGACGGCGAACGACGGAAATCTGAATCCGATGATGAAAATTAAACCCTAATTGAAATAAACAAAGATTAATTATATCTCAAGAATTTACAATATTGAGAGAGACAAAGAGAGAGAATTAACCCTAATGATCCGAGAGTTTGATGACCGGTGCTCTGAGAGACGACGGGCGAAGAATTTACCGGCGACAATTAATTAACCTAATTTCCTTTTTTTTTCGTACGTTTAAGAGAAAACTATCCGTTGTTGTGTTGTGCTTCGCTTTTAGGCATTTATCTATTGTTATATTTTTATAGAGGGGCCCACCTTCCTTTTATAAGAAAAAATTTACCACGTCTTCGTCTTTTTAAAGCGGGTTTTTTACAAGCAACGCGTCCTTTGAACGCGTTGTTTTACGCTCCGTAGAATTTTAATTACGTTTAAAGCATTCTAAATTAATTAATTTTCTACCTTTTATATTATATATATAACGTTTCTTAGCCAAAACAAGTATAAATTTAAACTCAATATTATATCCTCCAAATTAGTATAATTAACAAACTACTTCAACGGGACTTGAATCAAAGGACCATTTTCTACAAATAATAGTAATAATTATAACTAACTAGCTAACTAAATAAATAAATATCAATTGCTACTTCTATAGTAACATTAATTTGTGACTGTATTCAATATGCAAAACTTTTCTAGGTGCCCAATTTTCAAAACAAAAACTAATTTCTGAGAAAAAGTTTGAAATTATAATCGAATTAACATTTTTATATATTACAAACTATCATCTTTAAATTTAACCAAATTCTTTGTTACTTTCCAGTAACATTTTTCTAAAACTAGTATAATGCTCAAACAACAACGTGACCACCAATACTCTTTGATCGCGCCGCAGCCGGGATGGTTGCGCCACTCATGTGCGGGGAGGGGGGGGGGGGGGGGGATGGGGACATGGGGATCAAAAGAAAATGTTGATGCAATAAAACTTAAAATGTGTAGATGTAATTATCCAGCCATTTCTCAAGATTTGAAATCTTACTCTTACTTACTCGCATTCCAATTCTGCCAATTCCAACACATCATACTCTTACTCGCATCCCACCATTTGAACAAAAAATGTCTAAAGCCTCACAGAGTTTAACAACAAATTTCTATATAGTGTTACCCTCACTTCAGTTATAATCCTGCTACTTCGAATATGGCCTGCACAACAGCCATAGCTAAATCCGCCACAAAATGCGCACGTAATATCGCTTCAAGACTCTGCTGGAGCGTCCTCGTCGGGCAGCCATGGACCCAACGGCTATGTATTTTGCATCCGGACCAAATTTTACACTTGTTACTTTACCTGCACAAATAGAAGTGACATTATACACTACAGCTAAAACAACTGCAGTACTTTGACAAATCAGCATTCGTATGCAGATACGTATAGAAGTTCGTGCAAGCAGATTTGAAGAGGGGGGACGCCTAACCTGTGCCGGACAAGTCCATAAACGTTTTGATACAGTTCCATTCTGATTTGACATCGGCAACTTGATGAACTCTGCAATACACAAAATCACAATAATGAAATGATGTTAAACTATTGCTGCAAGTCCTCTTTCAATCTTTAGAATATCTACTATTGATTACATTGACACTACAAAGATTCCGAGGAATTGGTGAAATAAAAAAGCTGAAGGAGAGAGAAGGCAGCAACAGTTAACGAGCTGGAGTCTACTGGAGGTGGATAGATCAAATGTCTAAAGCCAAAAACACCAAGACTTCTTCAGCTAATACCTTATGTCCGAGCCTCCCAGAGCCAGGTAGCTACCTCTGCGGTCGAATTTGACTACAAAATCAGGCAGGTGTTATGTGAAAAACTGATAGAATGGGTATTACGAAGCACGGAAACATATATGATTCGAGACCACCAGAAAGATTCAGGCAAGTTCTGTTTTAGAGTGAACCGCCAAAAAGATAGACAGTAATATTTCGGGTTTGCGACCCCCATTTTTTAGAAATCATGAGAACTCCCCATGTGCAAAAAATAATATCATTCTGACTATGTTGTTTTGACATCTATAATGAGCATATGTGGTTCCAAAACATTCAACAAATGGAACCAGAAACTTATTGAGAAATTATTCATATATTATAAGCATTATCTAGTTATTATTGAAACCATTTGTATTCATAAGAGAAGCGAAACTATTATGGAACTAAGTAGTGGGAACAAATAGACTCCAGATGCAAAATCAAATTTACTCTCCATGTTATATAACCAAATATAACTCAAAACTAAATAGGCCGTTGGATAGGAATGCGGCTGCTGCTACACACACCCGTTATCAGCCCCCCCTCCTACACCCACCACCCCCCAGGGTCCCTTTCACAATTAACAGGAAAATAGTTTTTTTTTCTATCTTTTTATTTTGGGGGGGGGGGGGGGGAGGGGGGGGGAGGCTGAGGCGGGAGAAAACAAGGTAAAATTCTCATAAGATGCATATATGCTTTAAACAATTTCAAATCATTATACTTATCCATTTATAGCCAATATCTGTTAATCAGAGTGTTTTCGCATTTTCATAACATGGGAGTTCGTGTATTTAGTCCAAACATCCAGATGACTGGCCATGATACACCATTTTATTCCTAGAAGTAACATAAAACCAGTGCTTGTAGTCTGTATAACAATAATGTGCTGGACAGGACACTGTCGGATAGACTACCCTAAAAAGACTGCTGGATAGTAAATTAACAGTAACTCCACCGCGACTTTCTGAAACTATCCATCTTACAATACAGAAGCAGCATCGTGGCAACAATTGCACATAGAAGCTCACCGTGGCAACAATTGCACATAGAAGCCAAACTGTTGTAAAGAATTTTCACATTGTACGATCCGCAAGGGCTGCATAAGTCACTAGAAATTAGCACTATATCTTCAGAACTTCATAAAAATAATGTGGTTCACTTGAGAACTATATTGAATGGAGATCTCATGTAACCTGCCACTACTTTTAAAGCACAGTTTCAGAAAAGAAAAGCATGCAGCAAATAAGCAAAGTTTATACGCAAAGTCTCAGTTAACCATCTCTATATGATGACTCAAACCATCACGCCACTGCATAGTTACCTTTCACATGATCTTCGAGTCAAATCATTACTAATATGTCGATGGAAAGAGAAGAAGAGCTGAAGTTGCGTTTTGAATTCAACGATGCACGACGTCTTAAAGAATTCTTCCAGACTGCATTATCACTTGAATTAGACATAAATCACATACAGACAAAATGTATCAACTAATATATGTGCTATCACATGCCTCACAATCATTGATTTATTGTATTTTTCATCAGCAGTGTCGCTTCTTCGGAAAATTGAGTACAATGGAAACCATAGCTGCAAAGTAATACAAAAAAGAAAAGACATTACAATTGCATCAAAAGACAAAAAAGTGCAATGTTAGAACACAAATATCGCTTGACAGCAGAAATAGAATATGAAGCTTCAACCAACAAGGATCTTTCAACAATCTTATAATGAACGTATAAACTTGAAAGCTATAAAAGCTGCTCAGACATGAGGGACGCAACTGAACATGGTGAAAGCAGTTGATGTTATAGCCAAAAGAGCTTGTCGTTAAGCATGTGTAGGTTCACAAAGCCAGATCGAATATGCTTGTCCAACTCTTGAACCCACCATAAAAACTTAGTTTTGCAGCAAAAATTTGAACACTAACATGTATGCTTGCATTCAAATGGGAAAAAACAAAAAAATGGAACATTTTGCATTCTTTTTCTTCTTTTTATCCTTCTCTTTTTCTTTAACAAAGCACCCTAAACTAAACCAGATTCCAATGTGGCTCCAAATCAAACTTCCTTACTCCAATTAAAGGCATTTCTATCCTGTAGTGACTAAAAATCTATTAATCCAATCTTGGGGCTTCTCAGCAAGAAATAATCCTTCCAACACTTGTAGAATAAAAATATTCACAATTATTACACCTGCAAGTAAATAAATCATACTCCACGCAGATAAATCATGCACGAAATGACATTTCTCATATTTCTGATTATGATAACTTTGTACTCAAGCACGGTCTGAAACGAGACATGCTTTTTAATATAATCAAAAAATCGGAGAATAGAGAGAATGAAGTAGCCTAGATGAAGATATGAACGGGAGCAATGCATTTGTAGTATTAAAATGTTGCTTTATTAGATACAAACACAAATAAGTTTTCTACAACAAGAAATGCAGTTCCCATAAAAAAAAAAGTCAAATATTAACTAAAACAGAATGCCAAGGAACTCTAGAAGAATAAAGAAGAAAAAAGGAAACCAACTAGAATGAAATTTATGATGCAAAAGAAACTACTTTAAGTGACCTCGGACTCGAAAGATTCTCTGCAGCTTGTGAAGCATCTACAGCCAACTCACCAACCTGTTTATGCCGAACAATAGAATTTTCAGGTGGCATCAGGTAAGTCGGGCACTAAAACACTTCAAATTAGTTACAAAGTGGGAACCTGAAAGCTTCTTCATATGCTCTATCTACTAACTCATCTTCCCTATTCATTCTGAGCTCATCATCCCTGTTAAACTCAAATATCCAGGGCATTAGACGCGTAATAGTACATTGGATATTGACCAAGTACGCCCTAATTAGCAAACGAGCTCATGTTCTGAATTATGCTAACGAGTTATGTGGCCATACAGATTCTAGATTTGCTAACTCATCACAAAATAATGCAATAGATTTAGACAATTCTTTTTCTTCCTCCGCATATATGAAGCCAAAGAGTGTTTACAAGAACCAGAATTTAAATGTTAAAGAATAGATCCTTCTAAACATAAATATACTATAAATTTGTGGAGATAAAGAAGGAGAAGTTATTAGGATTTAAATTCAATTGGTATAAGTAACTCTCAAAATCAGATAAACATAATTAAGAATGTATTGTAACTTTTAAAATATCTGACTATCAAGAGCGCTAAACACCATAGCAAGGAAAAATCATTATTATTCAGTATAAAATTGCATACGAAATAAAAACAGATTTAGGACCTGACCGAGGCATAAACCAGAAGCAAGTTCATAGAAACACCATGTGTTGTCAAGAGAAACAGTGACGAAGTAGTTATTGGTTGAGTGATTGTGACAGCTTGAACCTGTTATATGAACAAATATGAAGACTGTATAAACATAAGTTGTTAAACAAGCTTCTCTTTTACAAAAACTGCAAAGAACTCATCTGTGATAGTACAATTATGCTATAGAGTTAAGTACTTTTGCCACTTTAACAAATCATAAAGAATCGCTAAAAATTGTTTGCAGTAGTATCTATAACAGCTGAAGCAAATAAACAATAAAAAGGCGGCAACATTAATTCAAAGTGAAAATAAGAAAGGAAAATGATAAAAGCACACATTTAAAAGGACGAAGATAGTGTGGAGTACAAAAGTTGCGTAAACACGATCACTTCCGCTATGATGATCTGCGTGATTGTTACTCTAGGATAGAACATAAACTAGTGTACCTGCTGGGGGTGTCCTCCGAAAAACCTGCTCCAGTTTCCCATTCTTGAAAAAGTTTGATAGGTATTGGAGATTCATCAGCTTGTTTCACTAGTTCCAATTTCTCAGTGGAAGCATTGTGAGACCGCAAAATAGATGAAGATTTTCCTTCTCCGTTACATACTCCCATTTCCCCGAGGCTTTTCAAATTTCAGGAGGAGTCTCGGGTAAAGTTCCACAAGGTTTCAAAAGAACTTGGCCTGCACAAGTACAAATATGTCACGGTATGCAATAAAAGGCTAAGGATCCAGTAGTTACGCCGGATATGCTTTGTTTGAAAAAGAGAAGTAATAGAATTCAGTGGCACTATGATCAGGTTTATAAGATAACATTGAAATATGCTGGTCGAATCTAGAACTTAAAATAAAAATTAAAAAAAAAAACATAATCACGAGGGAAAAACACGAGCCAAAAACATCAAAATACCAATATCAGTTCTCGTTTTAACATTGAACAAGACATGGTAATGGAAATTTGCAAATAGATTATACTCACAAATATCAAACAATTATTTTATCGCATCAAAAGATGAAGATGATAATCTCTGAATTGTCTAGGAAAACTCACTCAATCAATCAACATGATAAAGCACACATTAAAAAGGACGAAGATAGTGTGGAATATAAAAGTTGCCCAAACACAATCACTTCCGCTACGATGATCCGCAGGATAGAACATAAACTAGTGTACAAGTTGAAAAAGACAATATTAGAAGTTATAAAATGATGTAAAAGAGAAGGTTTTGTTCTCATCTCTCCATATGAATATATCTGCAATAAAACAGTAAATCAACCACAGGAATATTAAAGAATACGCAAACCCTAAAAATCCATAAACAAAAAATCAATTAAAACCCTAAATCAGAAAACCCTAGAGATCAAAATATATTAAAAAAAAAAAAAATCGAAAAGAAAAGATTATCATACCTTGTGTTGTTGTTGTTCTTCTTCTTCAGATTATGGAAATAATAGAGAATCGAAAACCTCTCTGTTTTTTCAGCGGGTAAAATAATTGCGCGAGGTCCCTTATTTATACACTTTGCTTAACGGTAATATTACCGCGTCATTAGCTGTTAAACGCGTTTTGGGATTATTATTATTATTAACACGTTGTTAATTTTATATTAGGCATTCTTATTTATTATTACAATGATTTTAATTAGTCCAACTTATTCTATTACTATTATAATAATACGAAACATCAATAAATTAACCAAACAAATTTTATGAGTTTTATCCATTATTCCCATGAATCAAACACTAAATTGACCACCACTAAAAAGGTGTCACCCCCCTAAATAAATTCTTTACTTAATTCCATGAATCAAACACTAAATTATACTTGTGTTATGTTTTAAATTGTTTATACAAATCAATTTTCTAGTTTAATTTTCATTTATCCCTAAAAACTAAAAAGACCACCTAATATTTTTTATATAAGTTTTTATGATCCTAGATTGAACAACTATCTTACTTAATAAACCCTAATTCTTGACAAAACTTAGAAATCTGGCACTGATCTCGATCCTAATTGGGTAATTATCGTAGTAACTAAACCTTAATTGAGAGCTCTCAAGAATGATATTCGAACCTTTTAGGTGAGAATCAGAGGATTGTGAAATAAAATAAAATAATATATATATATATATATATATATATATATATATATATATATATATAGATAGATATATATATATATATTAGGTTTTATTTATAAGGTTGGAAAACCCCAACAATGAATGGTCAATCTCTTTTTTGTTTGTTGCATAAATTTTACACAGACTTTCGTCACATTACACTCATTTGAAACTTTATGATCGGACAAAGAAAAGAGATATAGTCGATATATATTTATTATTTATCTACTATATAACTAATAATCTCTGCTATAATTATATTTCATTTAGTAATGTTATTGTCGACGTAATTCGAATAATTATATCGTAGTCAATACAAAATTATTAGGGTTCGTATTTATATGGTTAATTATATTTTATGATGTATTATGCTATGTTTATTTTATTTTATCACCTTAAATATGTGACCAAAAGTTCACTAATTTTTGAGTGGACCAAGTCCTCGATTACCATTTTATGTTTCTTCTTGTTATTCTTTTTTCTTTCGTCTTGTTGTTTACAAGGAAAATTATAATAATAATATCATTAACTTAAGCGGATTTTGCAAATATACTTTGGTATTATGTTAAACTGGCAAATTTTTCCCTTTAAAAAATAGATAGAAAAATTACCACCTTGATTTTAAAAGTGGCAAATACCCCGTTATGCACGGAGGTGTAGTGGTCAATTAGGAAGAAATATAGGTCTTCTAATGAATCTCTAGAGAAGGATATACATTTACTCTATTCTCTTCGGACTAACGTTAAGAGCAAATTTTTCGCTTCTTTAGTACTCCTTCGGTCAAGGCGATGCCCGAACGATATAGATAGAGTGGAAGCCTTCAGCTTTATTCTCGGCGTGTCTCATGAGTGACAAAAGCTCATCAAGTAAGGCAGAGTTCATTCACTTATTCTATTTATTTTGAAAAGATTATACGTTTGAAAATTCGAAACCGATTCCCAATCCCTTTCTCCAGTGAAGCACTTTTTGGGCAAATTCCCATGCCATTCTGCTTTTCTTTACCCAGTGAATACACGTTAATGGGTCGAAGATGAAATTTTCACATCACTTATGCTATTTCAAAGTTGCATTTTTTCATCATGTTCATATCATATTTTTAGAATCGCCATTTTGTAGTTCCTTTGTCTTCACTTGAAAGTGGGATATCTTTTTGGCAATTATAGCTTTGTTTTCTAAAAAAATTAGTATACCTTTTCGATTTAATAATTTAAATTGTTAAAAGATAAAAAATAAAAATTTAAATAACTATAATTTCATAATATTCAAAATTATAAATACCTGAACACGCCACAAATTATTCCCAGATTAATCAACAACGTTCACTCTCAAATTATCCACCATAATAACCAAAACCCTAATTTCTTTTCACTTTTACTTTCCAAAAATCTTTTGGGTTTTACGTTCAAGATTTTCCACTTTTACTGCAAATCAAGTAGTAGTACAGATGATACTGATAATATTATTAACTTGGCCGTTGTTATTCTTGCGTTTGAAGCCTACGCCACCACACCATCTGTAGTTAATTCGTTCTTTAGTACTATTATTTTGTGTTTCTTGTTTATATGTCTTCGTTAATTATGTTTTGCGAAAAGAAAATTGATGATAATTATGTGAACGGGAATTAGTAATAACAGTTAGTTAATGAGTTGTTGTTGTTGTTCTTGACTTTCTTGTAATTGGGATATTCGATTATTCAATGGTTTAATTGGTGTGTGTGTATGCTGGTTTTATTATGTTCCGTAAGTTCTTGAAATTAGATACTTCTTGATGAATAAATATGATATGGGTTAGTATTCTCTTTTTCGAACAAACGGTAACAAAGGATATTTCTGGTTTATGTCTTTTAAATTAAAAACTTCTTAGAATAAAAGCGGCGTTGATTTGTGGGGATTGAGTTAAAGGTAACTTACTTATGCTGCTGCCCACACCCATTGAAAAAGCTCGTGTATCCCATGAAGTTTTCTAAAATCCCGTCTTGTGATTTCCTATTGGGAGATCAAAACCAAAGTCTATTGAGTTTCACTTTTTTACTTTCTTTCTTTCTTTCTTGTTCATATGTTTTCAGGAAAGGATTGGCAAGCGCGAGATGGATGCAGCAGATTGTTCCTTTCAGAGTATGTTTCTTTACTCCATCAATCTGTTATATAGTAATATTAGTGATGAACTATCTTTTAGCACTGGAAGATCAAGGAAGGACCTCGAGTAAGATGAAGAATTTAACATACTACATAGGCTGGTTCAGCAATCCGTTACGTAATTGATGTGGGATAAGCTTCCTGATCTGAAGCTAGTCACTTCACACTTGGCATCCACTGGCATTGGTTGATAGATTTAAAGTTGCTTGGTTCTATTTAAGTGAATCAACTGGTTTAAGAATAGAGAAGTTGAGCGTCTTTGAGAATCGTAAATAAATGACTAGTTGAATTATTTAGCATTACTAATAGTGTGTTTGCCTTGTGTAGTAAATTTCCGCAACTCGACCACCTGCTTAGTCTCTAAGGTCTCAGTATTAAATGAGTCTTTTAGGCATACAAACATCTTTTTGGATAATGCGTCTACAGACACTCAGGCAAGTTCTTATCAAAATTGTTTGAGAAAGGAACTTAAACATTTATGTCTCTCTTTCTTATATTCTATTGATCATGATCTTTTATAATGGATATAGGTGGCAGTTTGGCGGGATCCCGCAAGAAATAGACTGGTTATAGCTTTCAAGGGAACCGAGCAAGTGAGTTGCAGAAGTTTGTTTCCTTGGAGAAGTACTGATATTTGGTCTATTCGGGCTAGGTGGAAGGATCTGTGGACACATTTAATGCTAGTCCCTGCTGGGTAATCAACTGCTTTATAGAAGATAGTTTCCTCTTCTTTTGCATTAGTTTCCCTTTATTCAGTTTTACACTCTTCAAATCATTTCTTTAAATTTGAGAGAAAGTTCTCTTTGGGGAAAATCTTCCAGGTCTGATTTATCCTTTACCTTTTACTTTAACATAATAATTAATGTAGCGACTCTGTGCTGCTTCATACAGATTAAATCCCGAAAGGATTAGTGGTGATTTTAAGCAAGAGGTTCAGGTTGTATTCATGCTTTTAGTCGCAACTCCAGCACTGGACCACGGGATGTCAACATATCATTAATCCACTTAAGTGTCGGCAGGTTCATAGAGGCTCATTTCACCATTAAACAGGCAATTAGTTACAGGTAATTGTTTTTCCTCTTTCTTGCAGGCATAATCTCGGAGCTTTATTACAACCTGTTCTAATTTCTGTTTACCTAATAATCATAGTTTGCATGGTTGTCCCATCAATACTGTGATGCATATAATCAAAGAATATGATATTACAACATATTTTCTGTGCGGGACTAGCCTGGACGTTTTTACTTGGTTATGATGCCATCAACATTAATAAGGAATTCATACTCTGTCTCTATTATTGTGATTTGCACATTATCTTGGACATACTTTCATATGGTATCATCTTACTTACTGAGAGGGAAAAATATTGTTTTTTTTTATTATCTCAGAGGCAATTCCTTGGAGCTGCTTCCGAAATGGCATATTTATTTCACTGGACACATTTGGGGGGTGCTTTAGCTACCCTTCTAGATCTTGAAGACAATTAGCTAAGTGAGTTTTTCCTTCACGCTTTACTGCATTTGGGGATGTCTTTGTATGCTAGATGTCAAGTTTCATTTCTTCAAATTTCTTCCAGTTTCCGAAAAAATATCACTTTCATTTCCACTTTCTGATGCTTATAGAGGCGAATAGTGGTCTGATATGTATTATATGATTGGCCTATGATATAATCAAGTGTTATTGGGTAAACTAGTTTGAACTTGGAAAAGCGCTTTTCATTCATCATGTTCAATTATATTAAAAGAGATTGAAATTCAGTGCCTTGTCGTTAATTCTTTGAGGACTTCCATCTAAATTCTAATATAAATATGACATATGTCGCTTTGACGTCTAATTTGTTCAAGCCCATCAAGTTGTTGCTAACTTGGCGAACTTTTTCTGAGCATTATTGCAAACGACGTCTAACCCGAGTTTCAAAGGGTTTCTTTGGGTTTCATGCTACTTCAGCTAGATGGGTAGCAATTGAATTGGTATTTGGATCCTTTACATTGTCGAACATCTAATATTCTAACATCAGTAGGAGAAATAATTTTCTTAACGAATAAACTTGGAATTAACTTACAAAGAACATATAGCTTATCTCCTATGCTTGAACTAATCTTTATTTTTTCTCTCTACTTTGTTTCAAGTGTTGGGCATTAGATGAGATAATCTAATGACTTAAACTTCATCTAAATCTTTGTATTTATGGTACCAGAAAGTGAAGGACAGTTGGAGAGTTGCAAACCATAGGGACATAATACCAATAGTGCCACGATTAATGGGCTACTGCCATGTTGCTCAACCAATTTATTTGGAGTTCTCACAAATGAAAAGGTGAGTAGCTGACCCTGAAATCTTATTTTGATCACTTTGATTCATCTAAAAGAAAATTTCTTGAAATTCTTTTCCCATACCATGTATCAACTTTTTTCTGAAAAAATAAAATAAAATGGAGATAATCTTTTGTCCCCTGCCCATATCTTTTCCTTATTTTATTATGGATAGAAGAACTGTACAAACTGGAAAATATCCTGTTGCAGGAAAATAGGGATCTTGGTGTTCTATAGGATGGATACCAAGGTGATGGTATTGGAGAAGCAACACCATGTTCTTGTCAGTGAATTTGTATGTTCTTACATACTCTTCTTTTTATGTGAACCAACTTTAGTTTGTCAAAATTATCTATGATTCCCATAATGTAATGTAGAGTTGTTATTGGATACAATTCTGATATATGTTTATATATATATGGTGTATATATACATATATAAATATATATTCAAGTAATGATCTGAGTAGAAGGACTATTTATGAAGATGGCGATTTGATAATCAGACAAATTCGAGAAATTATCCAAACTTTACTAGGTACTTTGCTTTGCAGTCTGCTTCTTGTAATAGGTTCCATGTATTGAAAATTAGAAGAACTCTTACACTATGTCATCCTGCTTTATGAGTACAGTTAGATATAAGTTTTAAGGATTTTTCTTGTCTTTGTTAAACTTGGGTACTAGAGATCCTGTGTTATTATTAGAACCTCTGTAGTCCATAATAGTTCGTGATGTAAAGTCGAACTTAGGAGATGCGATGCTATGATCCAGTACATTATAATGGATTACTGACAGCTAGCCCAGCAATCTGGTTACAGTTAAGCAATGGTGTAGAGTTATGACTTTAATCTTTTTGTTATAACTGAATGTTTGTGTCCTGTGTTCCCTTAATGACAATGACCTCTTTGGACGTTCTTTCTCTGGGGCGCAGTTGCCTCCATTATATGGTACTGACACAACTACACACATATGATCAGTGTGCTATGTTATTTCCATGACGATAGCCTACAGGTTTCAGACAGGGAGTTTTGCTTTAGAATTACAACAAGTGGGAAACCAACCAAGCATACTTGTGTTGAAGTTACCTGACCGCTGAATGTCTACTTATCATGATTTTCTTCTGTTGGTGGTCAGGATGGAGTAGCTCTACCTACCTCACAGATTATTCTACGATATGGTGGAGAGGTTAGTAATTAGTTCCGCATCTTCATTTCAATTCTTATCATTTCAATACGAAGAGGTCATCTTCATGTTTCTATATGTTATCCTATGCAGCAGTTGTCACATGCTTATATTCTCGTCTTACTTTGGCATGCAACCAAGATTGTCCCGCTTCTTTAAAACTTTTATGGCCCCAATGGCTCGGCATTTGTACTGATGTTGAGCATGCTTTTACAGCTAGATCTTCAGGAGGACTGGCATAAACTGTTTTGCTATTTTAATATTACAGTCCTTTTTATGCTTTTTCCACTAATATGTATTGCCAAATATACGTTGCTTGATGTGCTAGGCAATAGTTGTTTTGGATTTTGCGTTTGAGCACTTGGCATCAGCACTAAGTTTCAGTGTTTTTGTTTTCAGGTACTTGAAGACAGCAAGCATGCTATTTGTGATTGAATTTTGATTGAAAATTTGCACATTCCACATAGTGAAAGGCACTAAAATTCTGTTCTTATTGTCGATGGAATTACATATAGATTACAGCTTAAGAGGTAAGTCATTGTAGCGGTGCTAGACATATTAATCTCTGTAATTGTGTTGTGTGGATTTTGTGAGCTAAAACTTCGTCATACTGCAAGTCTCTGCTTCTTTATTTCATATAATACTATATGGTGTACAGTTGGCTTAATTTTATTTGAAATTTAACTAAAAAAAGAATAAGTGAGAAAAAGGAAGGCTATGAATTTATTTATTTTTTTGAAAACTAGGCAGACGTTTTTTTTTGGGATTGAAACTGAAATCAGCAAATCAAAGTTTTAAGAGGTGGAGGTATAATTCATAATATTCAACATATATAAATAATGTGACATACACACACTAGTTGAAATTAAATACGATATTAAACTGGAAAACAAAATGGGAAACAATTAGCTGTTTGAATCATCATTTATTTATGAAAGATATTGATTAGGCAATGGATACAAGTCAAAGTAATTTGTTTAGACTATTTAATTTGTTTTTTGATGTTTCAATTTTAAAGCCTAACGGCTGACAATTTTAAGGAAGCAAAAAAGAGCGGAAGCTAAATTCGCGTTTTTACCTATAATAAAAAACGCGTTAAAAAAATAAGGCGGCAGAATAACGCGTTAAACCAATGGCGTATAAATAAAGCGTTAAATCTAATTAGACTTTATTATTTGGATTTAGACTTGTAATTATATTATTTCTCTCTCTCTCTCTCTCTCCTTCACCCAAACTCTGCGCACTGAATCACACACACAGAGCAGAGCACACTACGCTCAACAAAATTTCATTACAATGGAGGATCACCTTAAAGCTTTGTCCCATCTCCAACCTAGCGTAAGTTTTTCTCTTATTATTTCCTAATTAGGGTTTGATCTCAATTTTTAGGGTTCTTGCGATTAGGGCTTTTTCTATTCCAATTTTATTTCATGATTAGGGTTAGGGCTTTTTCTCTGCGGATTGATAAGTCAATTAGGGTGCTTCGAATTTTTCTCTCTGTTCTTTCGTTGATGCGATTAGGGCTTATTTCATGATTAGGGTTAGGGCTTCATCTTCTCGGGGGTATTTCCTATTCAGGGTTCTTTTTCGCTTATTTTCTTGATTAGGGTTAGTGCTTCTTGATAAATTTGGACGCGTAGTCAATTGGGGTTCTTATTTTATTTCCTAATTAGTATTTATCATCTTGATGCATTGTGATCTGATTGTCTGGCTGATCCATGGTCTGAGACTGTCTATGTCGTTTATCAGATCGGTGCAGGTAAATCAAGATTGCATGCTTGTGATTTAATTTCTTGTGAAATTTCCAATTGCTTTTCGAAACTATGTTGCTTTCCCCTGTTTGATAATGCGATCAACCTGCAGATTTATGTCTCCAACTCGCCGTGGTAGTTGAGTTTAGAAGTAAATTGGGATGCAAATAAAGAATGGTCAAGCAAGATGTTAGTCTGATGCGGAAGAGGTAAAATGGTGACAAAGCAAAACGACGGGTTAAGAAGGGTCAAGCACGATGCAAGTCTGAGGAAGGAGAGGTAAAATGGTCACTCTGCTTCTGGATATTTTACTTCTGAAGCCTGCACGCTGTGTGTGGCTTGTTTCCTCATTTATGTATTTGTCGCTGTCTTGAGAGTTCACTGTCACCGTGTTGCTTGTTTTTGCAGAACCCGATGTCGAAGGAGTAAGAAATATTTTTATTGGACGTCAGATATTGAGTATAGGGGATATTTAGAGGAACTGCTGCTAGTGGGTTTGGCACTACTCTTTCCCCTTTCTGAATGATATATATTTTGTGCTTTGCTTGGTGATGTTTATTTTGGCATTAATAATCTGATTTTCTCTTTGTTAAAACTATGGAATGACAAACTGTGCATCACACTTTTGACCACCACTGACATTTAACTTAGAAGAGATAAGTTACGAGTCTTGGTACGATAGTTATGATATCATACCATATCATGTTTGTTATTTGTTTGTATATTTTCTTGCTGACTACGGATTGGACAAGTAGCTTTTAGTAGAAAGTGTTTCGAGGAATTTCTTGCCATTGTAAACATGTTTGACATTTTGGGAACTAGCTTCATGTTCCAGCATTGTGTTCCATACAACTGATTTTTACTTAAAACTACCGTTCCCATTTTCTCTCATGGTTGGCATTTTAGACTGAGCATGTGCATCTTGTGTATCTATCTCCATGGGGATTACAGAAAAAAGAAGTTGCGTAGAAACAATCTGTGACAGTTAGCTTTCAGGGGTCAACTTTTAAGCACATGCGACTTTTATTTGTATATAGTACAACATAACAATTATACAATAATTAATTATGCTGTAGTATTTGGTCCATTTATGCTCATAATAAGAAATTTCCCAGATCAGCATCTGTGTTTTTGGTTTGACACTATCATTGTAAGAATTGGTTTTCTTTTCGTCACATGCAAATTATATCACAGCTCTCTTGGTTAAAACTTTTCGATAAAAACTGAATATTGTCATTGCATCTTTTGATTGTACAGTTCAAACTTCATCAATTAAGCTGTAAACTATAATAATTCTTCAAGCAATTTTCTATTCAATTTTGGAAATCGAACAAAACTCTTAAATATTGTCATTGCATCTTTTAATTGTACAGTTCAAACTTCATCAATTAAGGTGTAAACTATAATAATTCTTCAAGCAATTTTCTATTCAATTTTGGAAATCGAACAAAACTCTTACGGATACTGAAGAGTTTCAAGTCTCTCTTGTATGGTGTCTTCAGGAAGAGAGAGAAGCGTTTTACTCTTTTATTGCTGAGATCTCACTTTTTAACTTATTCATTGTGGAATGTTGGTTATTCTTCTGGCCATATTTGTAGCATATTTATTGTAGATGGCGTCCGGTGAAGCAGTGATTGTGTGTGTTTTTTCCCATTTTACTGAGGTGTCTCTGTCTTCTCTCTTTCCGCGAGGTTTGTGCTTTTTCTTTTTTCTCTAAGGTCGTTAGCTTGTTGCCTATTCTGTGTTTGTTCCCAAGGGAGCGTAAACTTAGTACCTCGTCCATCCTCCATGCATTTAAATCAGTTAATTGTTTTGCTTTAATTGTGGTTGTCCTGTTAGGTTGTTGGTGTAACTTTGCCTGTGTTGCAACATAATTTGGACACAGCCGGTCCCAAGCCCGGAGAAAGGAGGAGGGTTACGAAGTTGAAAATTTTGTGGTTCCATTTTTTTTCTCTCACCGAAGTCGGTTCCATTTCTTCCTTTGATCTATGATCTCAGTTATGCCCTTTCTGTCTCCTAAAATTTTAGTTATGCTTGTAGATTTTAATTGATAGCGAGTCAGTCGTTGCCGAGGATCAGAGCCAGTCGTCTGCCTTGTATGTTTCAATTTGTAAATGCTCTGATAGGATAAGTGCTAGTCAGGTTGTGATCATTCTTTTTTTTTCTTATGCAATTACAATCGCGGTATTGAACTGATTGAAACGGGGAGTTTGAGCCGTAAATGCAATTATATTCTTGTTTAGTTTTTACTTTGAACATGTTAACATATTGTTTGGCCCACCTGAATGAGTCATGTTAACATATTCTTTTTCTTTTTACTTTTGTTTCATAGCTTTGATATTGAGTCTTGAATGTCTAGTTATTTTTTGCGTCTTCTTTTCTTGATAGTAAAATAATGTTGCAGCTATGTAATTTTAAGTTTAGAATGTCAGAATATGAAAAACCATGCAATTCACATTTCCAATTTCAGTGATCTTGCCTTCTCCCTTTCTGGATTCTTGCAGTAGTTTGCCCTTTACCAGTATTATTAATTGAAATTTATTCCTTATCTTCATAATATTGTGGAGATACACGTAATTGTTTTATTCTTTTTATCAATTAGTGCCTTCTTATCTGATTGAATTTACTCTGCTGTTTCCAGTGACTATTTTATACAATTCACATATGTCCAGGTTTAAAGAATTCAGAGCTTCCGTATAGTCTCGTTGTCCAATTAAAATTCTACAATTAAGTTTGTTTCACTGCATGAAACTTTATAAAGATGAAACTGTTGCTTAGGCTTTTGTATTTAAGCAGGAACGCTAGCGGTCTCTGATTCAGATGTCATGGATGATGATCAAATTATGCTCGACCAGGGGAGCAGTCGTGGGATATTCATAGGGCGCTGTTTGCTTGCCTTAGCTCAGATGCCATTTGAGGTAACTAAAGAATTAGTTGATCTCCTTGTGAAAATATAAAGGTGTATGGTATATTTATTTTTCTTTTTATCTTAATAGTTATTATAGTTCATTTATGATTTCTTAGCGAAAAGCATATGTTTCTTGATGACGAACTTACTTTTTATGTTAACTATTAAGTTAGAATTTTAGAAATTGGCGAGCAGGGGTGGGCTTCTTTGAGGAGATGAGGGGTTTATGCTTCTTTCCTTAATTTATTTTATTCGCACATTAATAGAAGTCCTTATTCATGAAAGTTCCTCGTGCTCTCAGGCCTACAAGATGATGTTCCCCATTTGTTCCCCTGGGTTATACTGCTTTTTTATTTTTTATCTTTAGGCATGATGTGTTGATTCTTGAGAAGCGCCGTATCAAGATATGATACTTACTTTGCAGGGCATCTGGCATCTTTTAACAAATATAGAGACATACTGTAAGGATCACTCTCAGGCTGTCCTCCATTTGAGTTATCAGATTTAGATGATGCTGCAAATGATCCAGATTCTTCACCAGAATTTGAAAATATGGAGATGGAGAACATTATTTATGAGACAGTTAGTGAAGATTTTGAAGATATGGAGATGGAGAACATCAATTTAATACCTTCCTATTAAATTGTATCGATTTGGAGGCATCTCTTGGTTTTGAATATAGAAACAGCTTAAATTGATGTCTTATTAACATGTTAAGTTATTTTACAGCCCTTTGGAATAACCTGGGATATTGAAATATGCACCAATTTTTATGCTAGTACTTTGCTTCTTTCGATGACTTTGTGTCATTTAACTCTACCCCATAACCAGATGCAGAATTAGTTTGATTAGCTATAACTATTAATTTCTCGCCCAATTCCTTGCGTATTTTGACAGATAGCGCTAGTTTTCCATTTCTTTCCCATTTCACTACTAAGGTCTTAGATAATTTGCAAGAGGATAAGGTAGGATGGTGAAAGTATTGGCGAGCAGTGTTAAAGAGCTCTGCGTTATTGGACTGCTCCATGGAATTGTGTTTGCTCCAAGTTTCTGTATCGAGTAAATGTCAAGTGTCATCTATCTTGATAAGATTTGCTATTTTTACACTTTCATCTGTATGTAACACTAGGTAGTTTTTATACACGCCATTAATTGTCCACTTGTTTATCCTAACATGACAGAGTGTCAACAATCAGAGGAAAGATTCTTTCACGTGGTTAAGATGGACATGATTCAAACTGCACTCACACAAAACAAGACTGAAGAAGATAACATGGTTGGTAGAAGAGCAACTCAGGTAAAACAATTTTAAAGTGAAATTAGATGCTTTTCTGTTGCTTTGTGTTGCACCTCATAGATTGTTACTATTTCCAGACAGTTCTTGTGTGACAAGGATCTGATGACGGAAATTACAATTGTAGGCATATTCTGAAGGATCATACTGCTGATGTGATCAGTTTATGAACATTTTGTGAGCCCATAGATATTTTGTTTATGCAATTACGTCTCTCCAGTGCCTCTTGATCTGCATCAAACATTTCAATGGCGAAAAGGGGCATTGTTCATTGATATATAACAAGCTGAAGCAGTCACAATCCACGCAAGCAATAACTACTTCGTTACGGCTTCTCTTGACAACACATGATGCTTCTATGAACTTGCTTCTGGTTTATTCCTTGCTAAGGTCTAACTCTGTTTTTATCTTGTGTTCAAATGTATACTGAATGATAATGTTATTCTCCGTGCTGTGGTGTTTGTTGCTATTAATGTTCTTTGACTTAGCATCAGCACTAAGTTTTTGTGTTTTTATTTTTGAGGTACTTGGAGACAGCATGCTTTTTGGGATTGTATTTTGATTGAAAAATTTGCGCTTTCCACATAGTGAATGGCATACTATTCTGCTCTTGGTGTTGTCCTCGAAACATTTGATAACCGTGGTAATAGTAGTGTATTGTCACATTTTTCATGTTGGTAACTACCATTATGATTTTTTTTTTTTTTTTTTGCAATTTTAGTTTTATAGAGCGGGAATTGGCAAAGCATAAGGTCGAGAACCATGGGGCTTAAGTAATACTTTGCTACAATAAACTGGAAATTTGAAAAGGAAAATGACACTTTGATGAGTAAGCAAGAGATATGGCCATACATTAATGAAGTTAAAAGGGTTTCCCTAGTATTTGAAGAACCTCTCTGATGGAGCTCATCTGTATGTTAACATCTGTTAAATATTGTTACATTTACTTATAGCTTAAATAAAGGTTATATTAGTATAATAAAAGTTTTAGTTGATTCTTTCCATTTGATTGAAAAATAAAGTTCACCGACTTGATTAGTAGTGTCATGCATGATAATGTTATATTCATTTCATACGGTTGAAAGTTGAAATTTGTAACATTTAACTTTATTTCGTTTTTTCATTCTTTATGAATTTATTTATTTATAGTTTAAACTCCAACTTTCACAATCAATGACTTTATATATATATATATATATATTATATATATATATATATATATATATATATATATATATATATATATATATATATATATATATATATTGAAAACAAAAATTAAAATAGGGCGGCAGAATACAACGCATAAAAAGAACAAGGCGGTTTAAGCGGCGTATTAATAAAGCGTAATCCTAAACGAATAAGGCGGTTAATTAAAATTAGAGTGGCGTATAAATAAAGTGTAATCTAATTACACTTTATTTGTATTATTATTTTCTTCTTCACCCAAATTCTCTGCTCTCACCCATAATTCCACAAATATGTGTTGCCAAACTTATGTTGCTTGATATGCTAGGCAGTAATCATCTTGGATTTATTTTTTAGCACTTAGCATCAGCAATAACTCCACATAGTCAAAAGGCATTAATAGTTTTTTCATATTTTTTACCATGGTAACAACCAGTATAAGTTGCTGCAATTTCTTTAAATTTATTCCTCAAGGATAGCTCATTGCCCTGCTTTCTTGGAAGCATTTTTTGTTCCATCATTATGCCTTAAGTTTGTAATTCAGTTGCCAGAGCACCTTCTTAGTTATCTATGACATTGACCAAAGTTTACCAGCTTGACCCTTTTGCTACTTTTTGTATATTGCAGAAATAAAAGAAATTTTTTCTATTCTGCTTCGAGATTTGTGTTTCAGCACAGCAGTAGTCCACCAGGGTTAAAATCTTTCATATGACCTCTGAAATTATTTAAAATCATTCTATGCTTACTGTTATCTGCATGGAACTACTCGCTATTATCCAATGTTTTAAAAACCGGACCGGGCATTGAACCGGTAAGGCCACCGGTTCACTGGTTTTGCTGGTCGACCGGTGTCCGGGCAAGGGTCCTGATACCGGTCCAACCGGCCGGTCCGGTTTTCATAACACTGCTATTATCTATGGCACTTGAAAAAGTCAAATAGTTTGGTCTTTCTCTGAGTTCTGTGTTTTCAGTCACTTAATAAATGATGATTCTCTTTTTTGTTGACATTTCTTGGGGATCTTACCTTTTTAAAACTTTTCTTCCTTGGTAATATTCTAGATTTTAACTTTATTTTGATTTTTTGAACGTGATACAGGAAGGTCTTGCTGCCGTTTTTGGAAATGGCTTGTCAACAGCATGTGTTGTGAATATTGGAGCTCAGGTTATATCAGTCATCTGCATTTAGGTGTTTTAATTTCAAACCTAATGCAATTTTATTGCATTGATTCTAAGATTTTGGTTGCCAAGGTGCTGAAGATCTTTTGGAGGAGATAATTTGGGCGCTTTTAATGCATAATGTGTTCTAATGCCATTTTACTTAGCATCTCTGTTACCGCCTTTTGTATCTCATCACCGAATACAATCTTTATAGCTGTTATCTGATCATCACTTTTAAAAACTATCAGAAGTACTTATAAATAATCACATTATTTCTTCCACATATCATAGAATCGCTACACAGTGCACAACATTATAATGTCGCTTCATCTATATTTTGTGGACAGATGAAGGGTGAGAAAGAATACACTGCAAAGATTTTGAACACGGAAATAAACATCTTACTATCAATTAGAGATGTAATGCAGCATATGGAAGATTTTTATGATGCAACTCGGCTGGAGGTATGAATTTCTCACTCGCTGCATTAAGATGTAGTATTTGTTCATGCATGTAGCGCGCCAATCTGATGCTTCTCGTGAATTAATTGCAGAATGTAAGATCCAATTATCAGACTGCTGGTGGATCACAATCTATATTCAATTTGAAAAGAGTTCACATAAAATCTGTTTGGTAAGAATTTTACAAAATCTCTGCCTTCTTGGTCCTTGTATATAAATATTACAAATATATTAAGTTTAGCTGGTACTATTCAATTCAGGTTTCTTGCAATGTACATTGGAAATTTGCTTCTTTTTCAATTTTTGTCTTCATGTTTTTACACAATAGGACATGATTGAATTAAGCGCTTTCAATGTAATTGGAAATTCACGGTTCGCTATTTCGTTAATGAAGAATACTTTCTAACAGTTGTTGCCACACGTTTCTTCTGCCCTGTAAGGCCGTAAGTTTTGTCTTTTCTTTAAGATTTATAATAGCTTATCTCCTAAGCTTGAACTAATCTTTTTTTTCTCTCTCAACTTTGTTTCAAGTGTTGGGCATTAGATGAGATAATCTAATGACTTAAACTTCATCTAAATCTTTGTATTTATGGAACCAGAAAGTAAAGGACAGTTGGAGAGTTGCAAACCATAGGGACATAGTACCAATAGTGCCACGATTAATGGGCTACTGCCATGTTGCTCAACCAATTTATTTGTGCGCTGGAGTTCTCACAAATGAAAAGGTGAGTAGCTGACCCTGAAATCTTATTTTGATCACTTTTATTCATCTAAAAGAAAATTGCTTTGAAATTCCTTACCCATACCATGGATCAACTTTTTTCTGAAAAAATAAAATAAAATGGAGATAATCTTGTACAAACTGGAAAATATCCTGTTGCAGGAAAATAGGGATCTTGATGTTCTATAGGATGGATACCAAGGTGATGTTATTGGAGAAGCAACACCATGTTCTTGTCAGTGAATTTTTATGTTCTTACATACTCTTCTGTTTATGTGAACCAACTTTAGTTCTTCCAAATTATCTATTCCCATAGTGTAATGTAGAGTTGTTATTGGATACGATTTCGATATATATATATATATATATATATATATATATATATATATATATACATGTATAAATATATTATTCAAGTAATGATCTGAGTAGAAGAACTATTTGTAAAGATGGCCATTTGATAATCAGACAAATTCGAGAAATTATCCAATCTTACTAGGTACTTTCTTTTGCAGTCTGCTTCTTGTATTAGGTTCCATGTATTGAAAATTAGAAGAACTTTTACACTACTATGTCATCCTGCTTTATGAGTACAGTTAGATATAAATTTTAAGGATTTTTCTTGTCTTTGTTAAACTTGGGTATCCAATGTTATTATTAGGACCTCTGTAGTCCGTAATAGTTTGTGATGTAAGGTCGAACTTAGGGGATGTGATGCTATGATCCACTACATTATAATGGATTACACAACATTATAATGTCGCTTATGTTTTGTGGACAGATGAAGGGTGAGAAATAACTCATTGAAAAGATTTAGAGATGCAATGCAGCATATGGAAGATTTTCATTATGCCACTCGGCTGGAGGTATGAATTTCTCACCCTCGCAGCATTAAGATGTCGTATTCGTTCATGCATGTATCATGCCAATCTGATGCTTCTCGTGAATTAATTTCAGAATGTAAGATCCAATTATCAGACTGCTGGTGGATCACAATCTATATCAGGGCAGAAGTTGTCAATTTGAAAAGAGTTCACATAAATGTCAGTTTGGTAAGAATTTTACGAGATCTCTGCCTTTTTTGGTTCTTGTAATAAATATTACAAATATATTAAGTTGGCTGGTAGTATTCAATTCAGGTTTCTTTGCAACTGTACATTGGGAATTGGCTTCTTTCAATTTTGTCTTCATGTTTTTACACATTAGGACATCATTGAATTGTACCTTCAACAGTGATAGCAAACCTTCCTTGTAAAGCCGTAAGTTGTGCCTCTTTTCCTTAAGATTTGTAAAGCTTCAAGCAGATTGTGCATTACATTTGCATTGATTTGTTGAGATACATTTTTAAGTTGTTTACAAATGTTAGTGTTTTTCATTTGAAATTGTCCAAACGGTGGATCGCAATAGATTTCAATACTAAATGTCATAAATCACTACCGTAAAGATCTATTTGAACATACGACTATAGATGTTCATAGTAATTTATTACGTTCAGAAGAATTAAGGTTTATAATTTATATAGAGTTGTAAATTGTTTAAAGAACTATGACAAAAATGCACGTGGAAACTATAACTCGTACGTAATGCAGAATTCACAAAAAGATTTAATAAAATATGATTCGTGGGCATTTCCCAAATGATTTTGTTATGATGTGATATACGCTGGGACGTGAAGGCAATAAAGTAGAAATCGTAGGTCCTGCATATACACATATGCGCGGGGCCACATCGTTGTGTCAGGGGGCTGTTGTGCCCCTGCTGTACCTAAGACTAACCCGGGTGAGGTTCTCTAGAAATTGTACATGGGAAAGGATAATTCCCACCAAATAAACACAAATGTATATGCGTGTAAATACATACATATATATATATATAGATATACTATATAATATATATGTATGCACATCTAATTAATTACATTATTATGATTAATCATTTTATAGTGTTAATATACAATTTATTTAATTTTAATAAACGCATTAGAGGCGCACTAGCATACATAAAATTTAATTCCCGCTTTATGTGAATTAGTTCATAACAAATTGGTGTGAGAGGATAGGCAAAGAAAAGAGTTTATAAATATATTCTATGTAGGAAAAAGAGATAAATGTATAAGTATCACAAATGAATCATATGAGCCATGAATATCGTAAGCAGCCAGCCAGCTATTATAATATTCCCGTAACCTAATGACATGTGACACGAGTATTCTATTCGCGTAAACAAAACGCTGTCCTACAGTAGTAATTAAATTATTATATTATAAATATTATTTGTCACTTGAAACAATAACTGCTCTGCTTCTGATTAAACTCTCCGCAGAGAACAAAGAAATATAAAATGGCGAATAATTCGTTGGACGATCGAGCGACGGTGATGGTGACGAACGACGACGGGATAGACGCACCGGGAATTCGAGCCCTAATTGGTGTCCTCGTCTCTTCAAACCGATTCAACGTACTCGTTTGCGCCCCTGATTCGTACGTATTTTATTAATTATCAAGAATTAATTAAAATCTTGATTGTATATGTATGTATATACACTTACTGTTTTCTTTTTTTGTCAGCGAGAAATCTGCTGTTAGTCACAGTATCACTTGGCGAAATGCTATTTCGGCCAAACCAGTCGAAATATCTGGTGCTACCGCTTTCGCTATATCTGGTATGGAAAGTGGTGTTTTAAGTTATGTTCTTTGACTAATTACAAGTCTTAATTTGTATCACCATTTGCAATTCACTCGTTATCCAATGGGAAACTGTAATATCGTTAACACGTCTCAGTTAATGGGCTTTATATACGTTATATAGGACTGAGTTTTCTTGAATCGATCACGTGGCTCAACAAGTGTTTTTAAAGTTATAAGATAAAGTATGACTCTTTAGCACTTCAAGATGATGGGATAATCACAGTCTTCAGGATTCGGCATTCAACGACTTAGTATGATTTGATATTATGTACTAATGAAACTTTAAGGTGTTCTTTCTGCTTCTTTTCGTATTGTTTATCAACTATTGCTTAGCATGTTATCCATGACTCACAGTTAACTTAATTGATATTGTGTTTTCTTTTCTTGTTATATTTTTGGCATTTTATCTCATACAAAATTTTGTAGGTACACCTGCTGACTGTACATCTTTGGGGGTTTCCAAAGCTCTTTTCCCTTCAATACCTGATCTGGTTGGTACCTGCTGTTGTGATAGTGTTGTATAGCATTTGATTTGTTCTTTTATTTCATTGATTTCCTCTGAATCAAGTCCAACACTCCATGTGAGTGTGTCTTTTTGCTGAGAATGATATACATGGACATAGTAGTTGTTCCCTTGTACCCCAAAGACTAGTTGCTTATATTTATTTTTGTAACAAGAGTTGCTTATATTCTTTTTTGGCTCAATCTGTTTCTTGCAGGTTATCAGTGGCATTAACATGGGCAGCAACTGCGGCTATCACGTGTTAGTACCATTACCTATTTCTGACTTCTAGATCCTTTCAGATGATATGCCCAGGCAGTACTATATGTTTGCATGTTATATTCATCTGTTTGCAAATCGTGGAATGTATGGCTCAGGAATGTGCATACATGCCGTCCCAAAATGCAGATAGAGTTTTTAGTAATCATGTTATCTCACTCCTCACCATGTGCATTCACCGAAATGGATATGACAGCGATATTACACAAACGCACAACTCAGCTCACATACACCTGTGCATAAATGCCTTCCCAAAATGCAGATAGAGGTTTTAGTAATCATGTTACCTCACTCCCCACCATGTGCATTCACCGAAATGGATATGACAGCGATATTACACAGACGCACAACTCAGCTCACATACACCTGATTACCGTTTCTTGCTGACTGATATCGTGATAAATACAGTGTTTATTCAGGCACCGTAGCAGGGGCTCGGGAAGCTTTCTTCAATGGAGTACCTTCTCTCTCTCTTTCATACGACTGGTACGTATAACACATTCCTCTTTGAAATGTTGTCACCTGGAATGTCTGTGTTTTAATCAATGCCCTTCTTCAATGTAAGATGATTCACCGTCACTACTTCAGTGACGTTGGTGGAGTTATGGTTCATGAGTCACCTTTCTGTTTAAATAATCTCTGCTTTCTGACGTACCATGTCTCCAGGAAGAAACAGTAAGGTTTATTCTTGAGATTCTGAATGTGCTATTGGTTTGCTTGCAAGTATGATGAAAACTGAAAAGTAGAAGAAACTGATATACTCAGATGAAGCTAGAAAATTTTCTCGCATGCAACATATCATGCTCGAATTCACGCAAATGGAGCATGTTTACCTCCCATAATAATTACGTTACAGAATCAGAATTTCGAACCACTGTAATAATTCTCAGTTCCATATTTGGCAAAAAATGATGCTCAAATGGTATTCCTCAATGTTGATCTATCTTCATGTGTACTCGTTGTAAGATTTAAATCCCATACAATTTCATTTGTAATTATTGGACAAGCTAATTGTTGTTCACTTCGTGGGTTTACTAAATTCCAGGGTAGGAGGAAAGAGCAATATCAATGATTTTACACTGGCAGCAGAGGCCTGTTTGCCCATAATTACTGCTGTTCTGGCTGAGATAAAAAAGAAAACTCTTCCACGGAACTGTTTTCTGAATATAGATGTGCCAACTGATGTCATCAATCATAAGGTATTTCTGAATATTCTTTGGCTACTCATTTATAAACTTGAATTATCACAAAGGTTGTTATCACCATGTCAAAGTTTGGTTATCCTTTCTCACATAACCTGAAATGGTGGAAATCTGGCTCTATTATAACTTTGTTTTCTTACCTTTCTATGAACTTCTACGTTACCTTATCATATTGTTGTCTGCCAATGTAAAAACAAGGTGTTGAAGAGGTGCTCGTTCTTTTCTACTTTATTGATAGAAGTTAAAAGCTTAACTTGTGTGTTTATTATTGCCTTTTTTTCCTTTCAATCAAGATGATTGGATGCTTCTTGGTACTTGAACAGGGCTATAGGCTGACTAGGCAGGGAAAGAGCATTGTGAGGATGGGATGGAAGCAAGTTGATTCTGATGCTCAAGGAGGAAAAATGTTATCAACAATGACTATGGAGACAAACTCACCATCACATTCTGAATCAGATGGTTTTGGTACAAAACAGGAAAATCTTCTATTCAAGAGAGAAGTATGATATATGTCCTACTCCTTATAAGTTTTTTGTTAATTTTGTATTCATATATGATATCAGTCCTACTCTGTTATTATTTTATTTTTTTGTAGACTAGGTTTTTGAGTCATGTCCATTCCGATATTTGGACATTTCATTTTTTTCTGGAATGATAAAGAAAAAGCTGCATATTCAAAGAAGTATTGGTGCCTTCGGACCATTTCTTTTAATGTTTTAATTCTTCATTTGTATGTATTTGTTTTAGGTCAGAGGTTCACAAGTTGAAGATGGTGACACAGACTACTGTTCCCTCCAAGAAGGATATGTAAGTAATGCTTTACATAGTGAAACGATTTCAAGAGGGCATTCCTGATAATTTTACAACTTTTAACTGCAGATTTCTGTCAGTCCTCTTGGTGCATTGTCTCCCCCAGACACAGATGGTCAAGCATTCTTTCAACAGTGGCTGCCACGCGTTGCGTCTGCCCTGTAAAGATGTAAGTTCTTCCTCTTTCTTTATATTTGTAAAAGCTTTAATCAGATTGGACGTTATATTTGCATGGTTTGTTTAGAGACATTTTTAATTTGTTCAAAACTGTTAGTGTTTTACATTAAAATAGTCCAAGCAGCCGACATAAATAGATTCTGATTTTTGTCTTCAGTTAAACCTCTTTTTTTTTACGTATTTATTCTTAATTTGTTTTTAATCTTGAAGTATCTGTACTGCGCTATATTCTGTGTCTGATACTTGTTCGATTCTTACCTAGTCTCTGCGGATGTATTGTCCTTAAGGATAGCAAGAATGAACCTAGAAATCATCGATAAAGAAAACAAGCAAATACCTCCAAACAGAAGATTGTTCTCGATTCAGATCCTGAACAGCTATTTTTCTTCAGGTTCTGGCTCAGAATCCTTGGTGGATCTTGATGGATGTATTGCAAGGTATAATTGTTCGCCACTCGTGGGATGAGTCATCATGCTGATTGACAGAGATGAGATACTTGCTTCGTCACTGATATATTGATTATTATGTAAACCTCTAAAAAGTGAACAACGAATGGTGAATTTATTCTTTCTAGTTTATCATATTTGCGATGTTCTGTAAAACACTTGCATTTATATGTTTGTATTACTTCTGAGAAGTTGGTGTCCTTTATTGGTAAATCATTCATGGTCCTTTCTTTTCAAACCTTAACCTTTTTATATGGAAACATCATGTTCTTGGAAGGTTGTGCCTGAAAATTCTTACCTGTGTTAGGTCTTTGTAGACTTCGTGGCCATTCTCGTTGTGATAAAACTGGTGCCCTCAATTATATTTCTTTTTTATCTTCACGAATTCTTGAATGACATGATACAATTTTGGCTAGGTTTAGACGAGAATTACTGAGTTGTGCAATACGTAAACATGTCTTAAGGTTTCATTGGAGCTAATAATAGCATATCACCCTATGTATTATGTCGGTATGACACGTTATTCCTGCGAAAGAGTACCTAACATCCCTCGCGCAATTCTAATAAAAACTAACACACTCTGCATTTTTGATTTTTCATGTATTTTGATTTGTTAAGACGAAAATGTTCCTACATAAATATCAGTATTTTGTTGACTTAGTAGAGGTTGTTTGTTATCCTTTATTATTTTACAAAGGGATTATCTAATTGTTTAATAATGGTTCCAGACATATGTTGAGATAACCTATGTTCATGATGCATACATCAATGTCAATAACCAGTCAACCTTCTAAATTCCGAAAGTTGTGAAGAAGCTATCAGGTTGCTCAATGTCAACCGCTGAAAATGGACTAAGCAACAAAATCCCATTTCTGATTATCAATTAATACTTTTTACTCAACCACCCTGTTTTCTCAGATATGGAGTTTCGCGCAAAATGATAACTAAGACTATTCCAAGTACTATTGGTTACATGAATCGAAGAAGAACGAAGATCAAGTTGAGTCGAGCGTATGAATTCTATCATGATAAGGGATTCTGTTTAAACATTAGATACACAGGTGCGGGTGTAGGTCGAGAACTGCCCTCTCCCACCCTGAAGTCACCGTCGTCCCTTGACCTCTTTTTTTTTTGGCTGCATTTCATATATTATATTAAATATAAACTTATTTCTTTATCTCAAAAATAGATTTGAATTTAGTATACCCCCAAAAGGTTTACCCTGCCCACGAAAACACATGAAAACTTCATATTTTCAATAATTTATGATGGCAATCTGTATGAATCTCTTCTAAAAGAGATTGAAACACCGAAACAAGAAAAGTGGAAAACAAAAAACTGAACCGGTAAAAATCTCTATCTTATATATACAGTAACATCTCTGAAACTCATTTTGACTCTTCCAATCTCCTGCTGTATTGTATCTCTTGTGAATGTATAGGTGGAGAGTTTTCATTTGGGCGGAGGCAAAGCTGGTGGATGCGACTCTACTAATATGGACCAAAGTACATGCACGTCTTCATACGGACACGACTTCACATCCTCGTAAAGTATGTATATCCCTCTCCCTGAGAAATCATCATTGAGAGTCAGGTAATATTAACTATCTGTTGCATTATGCAAGTTCAAAAGGAGAGAGTTTCACAGTGCAATTGTTTATACAATGTGACAAAATTAGTGAACAAACGTAAAAGAAATGCTGAAAACTAAACGAAGAACTTTGTTGAGATTAATGCAATGAGGGCATACTCTTCTTCTGCGCGGAGTGCAAACGAATCCACAACTTCTTTAAAGGAGAGAAGATGAGAGAGTGAAACCACCTCATTTGGAGACGAGGGGGGTGGGTAGGGGTAGAGTGGGGGTTGGATGATATATAAGAGGCACAAGACACAGGTTTAAAGGGAAGGTGTGATGTTTTTGCTTAGACAGGGGTGGAGTTTAGTTTCAGCATTCTATTCTACTGTATGTAATGTTTTTTACTTGCATTTTTTTCCTTGCATAACAATCATGCATTCTGCTTGGTAAAATGTCTCAATCCTACCTTTTTCCCCTTCTAGTAGAAGAAGCCACTCTACCTATCAAGAACCTCTCTTTTTCAAGCTATCTTTTGGTCTATTTTTGGGTAAAATAGGAATTACTATAATATTCTTCAGTTTCAGGTGTTAAAAAACATTATAGGCAAGAAAAGGGGTGATTGTATTACGAATATAACTCCTTACTCGTTCGAATAATTATAGACACCTCCTAAAAGTACCAAAAAAATAACATTAGAGAGCTAGCTAATCCTGAGATTTAGTTAACTAGAAGCACTCCCTAAAATTTGAAAAGAAAACAAAACTATGAGCTTCTTGTGTGTTTAACAGCTTTAAATGGTGTCTCTATTTGTAAAAGAGGTGTGTTTACGTGTAATTTGTTGGGTCCTGAAGTATGAAGTATTGTATACTAGCCTATGTTCTAAAATTCCAATCCAGCTAGCATATTAGTATGTTCATCAATTTTCACTGGCACTTGTTTTATTTAGAAAATTATTTTGTATATTTGAAATGTTTGTTGTAGGTTGACGCACATTGGAGAATGTCAGTTCTAATTCTCACTTTATACTTCCTTCTTTGTCAAGCTAAATTGTGTCTCTAGGCTCCTCTTTATTGGATAAGGTTTCTTTATATTAAGAAAACATTCCACTTAAGCATTAGGAGTATGTCTCAAGTATTCTCAGCTTGTTGGTCCACTTTTACCAATAAGGTTTCCTTTTAGTTGCAAATTTCTCAAAAGGATTTTTGTGGTCATTGTAGTACTTATTTGTTAAAAAAATTTCCATTTTAGCGCTAAGGAATATCGAAATGGAAAAACACTAGATGTGCGTTATTACCATTCCATTTAGGGCACTATGGGCAATAAATTGAGCTTTGAGATCTTTTTCATCGACCAAAGCTAAAGTTGTAATAACTGAAAAAAAAAAGTGTTTTAGCGGATGTTGTATATAATAACTTACCTTGAAAAAGAAAAACTAGTTTTTGGAACATGTCATTTATATCTACTTTCCGTCCTTAGTGATTGAACAATTACATTTTCTCTTCTCTTGATTGAAGCTATTACATTGATAACAGTTATAAATTTTGAAATAATTAAAATTAAGTTAGCATAATAAAATTTAATAAATAAAATTGTAAATTGTAGAGAACTTAGAAATAATAACTCCGAGAAAAACATCATCTGCGTGTTGTAGTCCATACATAACCCAGTAGAATCCAAACTACACGAGAGATAACAGTCAGGTTGAAACAAATATTGTATAAGAACATTGCTTTTACTGTTTTACATAATTTTAATAATAATCACGTGGTAGAATCTAATTATGTTTTTGAACGAAAGTAACTAATATAGTAGATCAGAATTGTTTAGAGATAAGCAATTTTTAAAATTTGAAGAATTATGCTAAATACCCAAACTTTATGCATAATCATATTCTATGAAAATCAAAATAATCCCAAGCACATGTAAAAGAAGAGAAAAATTATTTTCCCGCAAAAAAAAATCTTATTTTCCTTAATTTCTTTTTTTCTTCTCCCCATTTTTGGGGGAACAAAACCGATGCCATGTGTAAACTCAAGGAACATGACATCCTTAGTTGTATAATTAATCTCCATTTTGGGAGCTATGCTATTTTTCAGAACACGAGAATTACTGTATCAGAATATACATGAAATAAGACTGGGGATGCTGCATATCATTTGTTTCCTCGTCCTCCTTCCCTTCGCAACATTACCAAATCAAATATACCCATAAGACATATACATAAAAAAAAAATTAAATACATATACACAACACTTATCATCAAATCACAAACAATAATGTATATGAAATACAATTGCAATTGCAACAAAAAAGCTGTTTCCTTCCTTTGATGAATCTAAGTAATCAATCAGAAAACTTCCCTGTACTCTAAAACTAAACTAACAGATAAGAAACAAAGATCTCGGTAAAACTAGCACAAGACTGTAAATTCGTTGTAATCTAAGGTGTTTATAAAATGAACACCACGATTCTTCCTAGAACCAAGAAATAAATTTTCAATCAACAAGAAGTGGCCTCTTCTTTTCTTATAAAGTGCTCTGGCAACGGTATCAACAATCTTCCTATGTGCATCAAGAATCGTTTCCATCCTCTTATTTTCCATCTCTAACCCGATATCTCTCCGTCTCCCTCATCATCTCAATCTGTTTATTGCCCATGAGAGCTTAAGATCACCAATTAGTTCTCAAGCAACATCAACTTGAACGGTGAAGGGACGAGCGTTTGTGAATTTCATTCCGAGTGGCAACTCCAACAGGATTTGTCTCATCATACAAAGCTTGCACATTTGTTACCTTAGCAAAATAAAAGGTCGATATGTCAAATAGATCATTGAATGGATTCTTATATGTATTAGTGGTTAAAACGTAGACAATAACCACAGATATAATTCAATTTACCCAAAGAAAGAGAATACTACTCCAATGCTCTTGAACTCACGAGAACTGTATGATTCTGAATAGGTTAAATAAGTTGCAGGAACTATATGAAAAGTACTTGTTATAGGTGGGCAAAAATGACAATAAAGCTTAGAAACAAAAGTAAAAATTAAGCAGTTAAGTTTCAATCTTTAGACAAAAACTTAATATATCATGTTATTTGTAGACATTTTCTTTATCTTATGATCACAAGGTCATTTATAAAACTTGATACAACACAAAATCTGAAGGACAAAAAAAACAGAGACACATGCTGCCATGCTATTCAGAATTCAGAGCAACTTGTGCAAAAGTACCTTACATCTCAAGCCTGGTGCAAAACCAACATGAGAGGGCAGTTCATGCTCTGGAGATGGAAACACTAAGACTATCATTTCCCTGCTCACGTTGTTCCTCAGCTATTTTCTTCGCCGAATTCAGAGCAGAAGGGCTAGAGCTATCCACCGCGAGAATTTCTAAGGTTGGTATATCACCAATTTCATCGGGGATCTTTTCCAGTTTCCTACAGTTCTTAACAATAAGGTGCTTAAGTCGTGGGAAATGCGTATTATCGGCTGCCCAATGCTCCAAATCTGCTCCGTCCAATAATAGAAAGTTGAGTTGATCAAATTCCCCTTCAACAGGTTCCCAATCTGACCCAACAAAAGCAAAATCTCTTAGTTTAAGCCTTCCAAGAATCGGCAAGGATCCCACAATACTCATATCTTTCCAAGGAATTCTGCAACCTCTTAAGCTCAACTCCTTAAGCCCTTCAGGGAAAACAAGGTTTGTGGAGAAATCATAATTTTGCAACGGGAAAACATTGTACATAGGAAAAGACCTGACACTGCATTTCAATACTTCCAGTTGCTGTAAACAGACCAGATTGTTGACATAGAATGGTGCAGAATCCCATTTTTCCATCCAAATTCCTAGTTTCTTGAGATTTGGGACTTCTTTAAGGACCTCCATAGTGCAGAAAGAAGCACTTATCTCGGAAAGTGATTGTAAGTTTGGTAGAAAAACATCAGTTTTCCAACCAGGTATCAGACAAGGGAAATCAGACAAATACCAGACATGGAACTTGAGATGCCTTAAACGTGGCATTGACCAGATTGCCAATGGTAGAGGTCTCGGACATTGTGCAAAGCTTTTGAACAACGGAGAGAAAGCTATTGTTTCCAGATTATAAAGTTGAGAGATTGACTCAGGAATCTCCCCGTGAAAGGGAAATGCCAGGTATCTTAAGTTAACTAGTCGTAAGATTTCCATTGGGAACTCGAAGATTAGTGCTCGAGTTATATCCAAAACCCTGAGTAGCATGAAATCAGAATATCTTACTGAAGGAATAGGCTGCCCGCCAGTGTATAGAATAGATCGGACAAGGAAAAACTTTGATAGAATTGCAACGTTTTCAATCGACAACATAGGATTCCTTATTAGAGATTGAGCAAATGTCGTAGCCAACAAAGAAAAGAGAAAATCGCGTGAAATACTATTGAAAATGGAATCACGTACTGAAATATTTGGATCAAGACTTACTCGACGGGGGCAAATTTTCTTATCTTCAATAATTTCACCACACCCATTAATTACTTGAAGAAATTTTTCCTTTTCAGCTACTTGAATGCATAGGTCTCGTAAGAGATCGTGAATGTGGATTGTTTTGATTCTTGTGTCAATCCTTTTCCGACCAATCAAAACAAGACTCCTTTCGGCGAGATCCAACAAGTATCCCTCAGCCACCTCCTCCAAGGTTTTCGAACTAACTTCTCTCAGAAACCCCTCAGCAATCCATAACTTGACAAGTCTGGAAACAGAGATTCTATAGTTTTCAGGGAAAGCTCCCATGTAAAGAAAACATGCTTTAAGATGTTGAGGCAAATGATTATAACTCAACTTCAGAATCTCATAACAAGCATTAGTAGCTTCACCTGAAGCTGAAAGTAAACTCTCAGCCAAATTCTCCCATTCATCAACAGTTTTTGTCCCTTTGTAAAGCAGTCCAGCAATCACAACAATAGCTAATGGAAGCCCTTTACAACGATGTGCAATTTCAATTCCAACTGAGACTAATTCTGAAGGACAATGTCCCTCTCCGAAAACCTTTTGTTTAAGCAAATCCCAACTCTCATAAATACTCAAAAGTTCCACCGAGTGGAGATCACTCGATTCGCCCGCTGCATGAACAGCCACACTCCTTTGCCTCGTCGTTAAAATTACTCGACTACTATTACCATTATCCGGAAAAGACCTGTTGAAAAGATCCCACGAATAAGTATCCCACACGTCATCCATCACGATCAAATACCTCCTATCACACAACATTCTATAGAGTTGAAGCGCCAATCCACCATCATCACGCTCTCGAAGCATTTCCTCATCAGCAGCCATTCCCGACGAACTCAAAAGTTCCAACAATATATCACGAACATTATATTCTTGAGATATGGTAACCCAAGCACGAACATCAAATCGAGACACAACACATGGATCATTGTATAGAGTTTCAGCCATAGTCGTCTTACCAATACCACCCATTCCATAAATGGGAATGATTTCGAGTTTCTCCTCAGACCCAGTGAGTTGGTCCTTTATCCTAAGCAAATCATCATCATGACCCACCATACCTTTCATGGATTTGGAATTACCCATCATCATAACTCTCTTGTCAACCGAAGACGTTGATGGATCAACCGGGTCAAAACCCATAACACTCGAATCTACATCTCTGCATCTTTCTTGAATCTCCTTAACTTCCTCCATAAGATTTAAACTTTCTTTAATTACAGAATCCAAAGGTCGAAATCTCCAAAGACTCGTATACCTGAGAGCCATGCCCCACTCAAATAGACCCCGTATGGGTAGAACAGAGAGCAACTTGACACAGAAATTAAGGCATGAATCGTAGAAGGAAGAATGATATGCATGAACAAGGGGTTCAATAATATCTTCAGCTTCATAAGCCTTATCTCTGATTCTTGCTTCAAGAACTTCATTGTGTGAAGAATTTTCAAGAAACTCTAGCACGTAGGTGAAGTGTGAGTGGACAAGTTCCATTTGCTGTATTTCGTAGAAAACCATAGGGCGATGAGAATCTTGAATTAGCTCTAACGTGTGCAACAGTGAAGCAACAGCAGCATAAGCCATTTTTTGGTGAATGACAAACAAAACCCAGTTAAGCAAATACAGGGTTTTTTTGGTGGTGGTGGTGGTGGTAAGATTAAAGAATTGCAGGTTTGGTTAAAGATTAAAGATTGATGGTGCGAAACTAAGATTTTTCGAGGAAGAAGAAAGTGAAGTAACAAAAGTCTTTTAATTAAACAAAAAAAAAAAAAGAAGTAGCAAAAGTCTTTGAATCTATTGGCACCACATAAGATTGGTTCAATAATTCTATTGAATCAAAAGCGATGTTTGGATTGGCTCTCAGTAGGCCTGACTAATAAATTCATTCAGATTCTTGTATCCTTTTTTGGATTGATGGTGGGAAACTGAATGAGAAGAATAGAAGAAGAAAATGATGGACTCAGAAAGTGAAGGTTGAATATATATATCTATATATATATCTATATCCAAAAGTCGAGCCGATTAATAGGACTGAATTGAAACTCATATTGGCAATGTCACAAACAGGTAGCATGCTAATAATCGAAAGTTTTTGAGAAGGATTAGTTGTCGAATCAGTGTATTATTATGATCGCAGTTACAGACAGGGTGTTATATATAATCTACATATGTATATATATAATTTGTTTCGAAAAAAGAAAAACAATCTAGCTTCGATGATGAAGAAAGGCTATTTTGTTTATGTAGTCAGAAATTGGAAACAATGGGAAATTAGTCAGAAAATCATACAGAAACTAACTCATCCAACCAGGTCATGCTTATTAGTTATTATTATTATTATTATTATTATTTCTGATTTGCTTAGAGTAACGAAAAATACCAACATGTTTAAGTAAGTTGATTCAATTCTATGGTTCCATTTAGGCAGGCTAAAGTTACTTATTAGTTATAAGTCTGCGCCTTGCGTTGGTAATGGGTTCTTTAGAGACGATTGAAATTGAGGGAGATTTGAGATATGTATTTATTTACATTTTATGTTTAAATTTAAACGTAATCGGTATAAACTATTGATTTCGTTTGAAGATTAATGTTTAGTACTGTAAATTTTGGATTTATTCTCATAAGGGAAAAAGATTAATGTTTGTCTTTTTGTTACAGGTTGTAAGCATTAGTACATAAGTACATTGTAATCTTTCACACAGACATTTTTGTTGTGGTCACGAGACTCACGACTTTCATTTTGTTTTAAAATAGTGAAGCAACAGCAGCATAAGCCATTTTTTGGTGAATGACAAAAAAAACCCAGTTAACCAATTTTACAAATACAGGGTTTTTTTGGTGCTAAGATTAAAAATTTGCAGGTTTGGTTAAAGATACATGGTGGGAAACTAAATGAGAAGAAGAAGAAAGTGATAGTAGCAAAAAGTCTTTGATTCTATTGGTACCACATAAGATCAGTTCAATTATTTGTTGAATCAAAAGCGATGTTTGGATTGGCTCTCAATAGGCTTGAATAACAATTAAATTACGATAATATTTTTGGAAAAAAGTTTGTCAGACTATTTTCGTACCGACATTGTTTTTTATTCTTTAGAGATGATTGTTCGTTCGAATTGAGATTCGGTATTAAATTAAGGTTTGAAAATAAAAAGAAAAAAAATAATATTTATTAAAATTAAGGTTAGAATTAGATGAAGATAAATTTCTCATGTTCACACGCAAATCCCATGAGAACTTTTGGACAAAAAGATTCCTTGGAATATGTGACACGGGGGCAAGTGACATTACCACCTTAGTTGTTTAAACAATTACCCAACACTCCTTGAATCTTAAAAGACATTACACATACAATAATTGAGACTTGACACCCTCAAAAGTTTTACAAATAAAATATACGAGCAAAGAGAAAGGCATTATCGGAGCTATATATGCTCTTATTTACAACATTATTCCACAAAATATATATGAGGGTGCTGCATAATAAAATTTGTCAACTTGCAGGGGCGGAGCCAGGAATTTTAGGTAGGGGGACGAAATTTTACTAAACTTATACTTCAAAAATTACGTACATATGGCGTTATTTTTTGTCATATATAATACCTAGCTAGTAGATATCTTCAATTTTGCTCTAAGTTTTTTGATGGGATCAAACTAAAAAAAAATGATGTATTGACATCAAAACTTTGGACAATTATTTCTCAAAAGTCATAGTTAAACTACTAGATAAATAAGCACATTCTCTTCTATTTATAACTTGTCTTCATAATTGAAAATATAGGTTTAGACATTGCGTTAAAACATATCTCCTACCATAACACCAATATATTGTAGGCAAGTAAATAACTATTTGAAAATCTAACAAATATAATATAATATAATATATATGTATATATATTATAAATATAAATAGAAATTCGCCGAACATATATATACAGAGATAAAGTTTCTTACTAAAGAACTCCTTATGTTCCGATTATGTTCCAATATTATAGGGATTTAGTTCCTATTTACAAGGATATCAATAACAATATAAAAGATACTTATAAAAAAACTATATATATATACATATATATATATATATATACATATATATAAGCCTATATAAAAGGAAGTGGTGAGAAAGTTGGGGGGGCGGTGGCCCCCATATGCCCCCCCCCCCCCCCCTCCCTCCGCCACTGTCAACTTGTCATTTTTCCTTTTGCGCCATTACCAAATCAAATATACCAATAAATTCTCAAGCAACATCAATCAAGTTGAACGTTGAAACGGAAGGAGCGTTCTGAGTGGCATCATACGAAGCTTCCCTTTGATCAGTATTCCATTTCATCTCATTCTCAGGTTCTACACAGAAGAAAAAAAGAAGAGCCTAAAATGCATAGACAAACTTTTGGAATTAATTTACAGGTTGGTTGCCTTAGCAAAATAACAAGTCAAGATGCCGTAGAAACGTAGACAATTACCATCTTTAAACAAAAATTCTATGCCCGTGAACTTACTAGAACTTTATGATACTGAGTAGTAGCTTAGATAAGTTGCAAGAACTCCATGAAAGTCACTTGTTATAGTTGGCCAAAAATAAAAAATAGAAGCAACAGTTTTAAACAATCAGCTAAGTTTCTTTATCTCATGATGTGATCATTTATAAAATTTGATACAATAAATAAGTATATGAGATAAACAGAGCCACATGTACATGCTGTTACGCTATTAAAGATTAAAAACTACTTGCACAAAGTACTTACATCTCAAGCCTGGTGCAAAACCATCATGATATAGCAGTTCATGCTCCGGAGATAGTAACACGAAGGGTATCATTTGCCTTCTCGCGTTGTTCCTCGGCTATTTTCTTCGCGGAATTCAGAGCAGAAGGGCTAGAGTTATCCACCGCAAGAATTTCCAGTGTTGTAATATCACCAATGTCATCAGGGATCTTTTCCAGTTTTCTACAGTTCTTAACAATGAGGTGCTCAAGTCGAGGGAAATGCGCATAATCGGCTTCCCAACGCTTCAAATCTGAACCCTCCAATAATAGGAAGTTGAGCCTATGAAATTCATCTTCATTAGTTTTCCACTCTGATCCAACAAAAGCATCATCTCTAAGTTTAAGCCTTTCAAGCTTCGGCAAGGATCCCACTATACTTATATCCTTCCAAGGAATTCTGCAACCTCTCAAACTCAACTCCTTAAGCCCCTGGGGGAAAACAAGGCTTTCAAAGAAATCATAATTTTGCAACGATAAAACATTGTACATAGGAAATGACCTGACACTGCATTTCAATACTTCAAGTTGATGTAAACAGCCCTGCAGTTTGTTGACATAGAACGGTGCAAAATCCCACTTTTCCATCCAGATTCCTAGTTTCTTGAGATTTGGGACTTCTTGAAGGACCTCTATTGTGCAGAAAGAAGCATTTATCTCGGAAAGTGATTGTAAGTTTGGTAGAAAAGGATTGGTTTTGCACCCAGGTATCAAGCAAGGGAAATCAGACAAATACCAAACATGGAACTTGAGATGCCTTAGCCGTGGCATTGACCAGATCGCCAATGGTAGAGGCCTCGGACATGGCGCAAAGGTTTTGATCAACGGAGAGAAAACTATTGTTTCGAGATTATAAAGTTGAGAGATCGATTCAGGAATCTCCCCGTAAAATGGAAATGCCAGGTATCTCAAGTTAAATAGTCGCAAGACTTCTGTTGGGAATTCAAAGAGTAGTGCTTGACTTATGTCCAAAACCCGGAGCAGCACATAATAAGAATATTGCACTGATGGAATAGGCTGCCCACCGGTGTATAGAAGAGATCTCACAAAGAAAAACTTAGATAAAATTGCAAGGTTATAAATCGACAACATGGGATTCCTGACTAGGGACCGAAAAAAATAAGTGGAAAACTTAGAAAAGGCATAATCGCCTGAAATACAATTGAAAATGGGATCATGAACTGAAATATTTGGATCAAGCGTTACGCGACGGGGGCAACTTTTCTTTTCTTCAATAGGGTCACCGCGTCCATTCAAGACATGAAGAAATTTTTCTTTTTGAGCTACTTGAATGCATAGGTCACGTAAGAGATCATGAATGTGGATTGTTTTGATTCTCATGTCAATCCTTTTCTCGCCGACCAAAACAAGACTTCTTTCGATAAGATTCAACAAGTACTCCTCAGCCACTTCCTCCAAGGTTTTAGAACTAACTTCTCTCAGAACTTGATCAGTTTGGAAACAGAAATTCTATAATTTTCAGGGAAGAGTCCCATGTAAAGTAAACATGCTTTTAGATGTTGCGGCAAGTGATTATAACTCAACTGCAGAATTTCATAACAAGGGTTAGTAACTTCACCTGATGCTGAGACTAAATTCGTGGCTACACTTTTCATAACAATAGGCATGAATCGAACACCAACAAAAGCTTCGATTATATCTTCAACATCATATGCAAAATCCCTCATCTTTTCTTCCACAAGTTCAAATACTAATTGCCACCCCTACGTAATTGTGTCGATAATTTTCGAGAAACTGTAGCAAGTAGGGAATGGAGATTTTGGATTTGTTGTATTTCGATAGGGCGATGAATTAGCTCTCTCTAAAGTGTGCAATAGTGAAGCAACACCAGCATAAGCCATTTTTTGGTAGTTAAGCAATTTTACAAATAGAGGAGGATATTTTTGGTGGTAAAGATGAAAGATTTGCAGCAGGTTTGAAGATTGATGATGGTGGGAAACTAAGATTTTTCGAGGAAGAAGAAAGTCTTTTAATTCGACAAAAAAGAAGAAGTAGCAAAAGTCTTTGAATTGAATAATATATTGGTACCACATATTACAAAGATTACACATTAAATGACCAAAGTTGCAAAATCTTTACATTCTGAGACGTGCACGTGCCCTTTTCTGCCAGAATGTGGAGATTCCGGGAAAAATAGACCAAAATCAAAATCTTCGCATATTAGATGACTAAAATATGAAAAATGCATATTAAATAACTAAAACCACAAATTATACAGGTCAATAGAATTGTTGTAAAGTAAATCTATGCGTTACCAACCAACTTATAGTTGGAACTTTAGGTCGCGAGTAAGCTTAAATTTAAATGGATATAAATTACAAATACACTCAAAAGAACTATGTTTTAAAAATTGGCCTCTGAAATAAAATTGATTTGTTCGATGCTTTTATAAAAAAAATTGCTATATGCTTGGAATATTCTAATATCTCTAGATTCTCCGTTTGATCAGGTAATAAAGTATTTTGCCTTTGTAGCTAAACCTATATAATATTTTTGTTTTCGAACTTAGAGTTTCATGATTTCATCTCTTAAGTGGTACGTATAAAGGATTCTTAGGGCAGATTATTTTGCTAATATAAGGGCCTATGATTATGAAAGGGTGTAACATAATAGACCAAATTGTAAGATGAACTCACTTAGCTGGTGAATGGTTTACTTCTGGAGGATCTACGGAGTAACGAAGGATTAAAATCCTATAAAATGGCACATCATGGCCACTCCAAGTTTATAGAAATTTGTTCTCAATCCCCGAGTAAGAGAACATATCTGAGGCTTTTTTTTTAATTAATTAACAAAAGTAAGAAGATGAGAATCATAAATACCGATTATAAAAGCAGAGATCCTTTACCACCCCTGCATAATCATGGCGGTGAACTAGCAACATTCCGACTGATTATAATTTGCCTGCAAGATTTATAGCTGTAATTTCTTTAATTCTCATCATTTACTAAGTTGTTTTGAGGATCTTCACCGAGTGCTAGTGTTCTAAGTGTCACCTGTGGTGGGGGCAAAAATCTTTACCGCAAGTATCACGTGTATGTTGACTTGAAAGTAACTTGCCACACGCATTATTAACATACCAATCATATTTCACCTGCATCAGAATACATCCCAAAATTAAAACTCAAAAGTCCAAGAACTACATCATCATCATCATCAATCAAGAGCATGATGATCTCATATCTCACAAATCTGTTCTTCTTCTTCTTCTTCATGTTGCTCATCATCTCAACACAATCTCACCACCCACTAGACCCCCTTAGCCCTGATGAACTCATTCAAGTTCAAACTTTACTCAACACTCACTTTAATCATGATGTCAACTTCCACTATGTAGGCTTAGATGAACCGGAAAAATCTACACTACTTTCATGGCACTCGGATCTTGATCATCAACTCGTCGAAACCCCACCTCGTCGTGCGTTTGTCATAGCACGAATCGATCGAAAAACACATGAATTCATCGTTGACTTGTCGAGTGTCAAGATTTTGTCTAACAAAGTGTATCTTGGAGATGGCTACCCCCTACAGAACTTTGATGAGCAAATTGCTGCTAGCAAGCTTGCCCAATCGCATGCGCCATTCGAAGCGTCCATCGAGAAAAGAGGGCTTAAGTTAGAAGAGGTGGTGTGTTTGAGCTTCACCATTGGTTGGTATGGGGAGGAAAGTAGTAGAAGGGTGGTTAGAGTTATGTGCTATTATTTGGATGGCACGGTCAATTTGTACATGAGGCCTATAGAGGGGATAACAGTGACAGTTGATCTTGATGAGATGAAAATCATTGGTTATCGTGATCGGATAATGGTTCCGGTGCCTAAAGCCGATGGAACTGATTACAGGGAATCAATGCAGACTCCACCATTTGATTCAAACACAAAGACTAAGACAGTGATGCAGCCCGATGAACCAACTTTTACATTAGATGGACATATAGTGAGGTAACCATGAGAAGTTAATTTATAGTAATAAATCTATCAGGTATAAAATTGTTATATTTTGCAAGCTGATCACGGGCAAATCAGGGGATGGTAGTTAGGATAAATGAGGAGGGTTGTGGTAGGTCGCCGACAATCTCTTGAGTACATTTCTTCAATTATATCAAACAAAGTTAAATATAAAGTTCTATCATGAATTGTAAGCTTCAAACTCTAGCTTTGTTCGTATAGCTGGCAAATCACTGATGACTAACGTTCTTCGTATTCTTGTCGCTACATTTCTCTCAGGTGGGCTGATTGGGTGTTTCATCTATCATTTGACATGAGAGCAGGACTAATCATATCACAAGCCTCAATATATGATCCTGAGAAAACCGAATACCGTAAAGTGTTGTACAGAGGATTTATATCGGAACTCTTTGTTCCATACATGGATCTAACTGAGGAGTGGTACTACAGGACTTTCTTCGATGCAGGGGAATACGGTTTTGGACTTTGTTCGGTGCCACTTGAACCATTGAAGGACTGCCCTGAAAATGCAGTGTTCATGGATGGCTACTTCACGTCACAGAATGGAACCCCTGGATGGATACCGAATGTGTTTTGTATATTTGAAAGGGATGCAGGAGATGTAATGTGGCGCCATACAGAATCTGGAATCCCGGGAAAATTGGTAGTCTTAAGTTGTAAAGTTCGTTTTGTTATTCTTTTTCCGTAATTTAGTTTTAAACTTTGGGATGATATCTGAACCTAACTTACTATAATATATAGATACGAGAGGTGAGGCCAGAGATCAACCTGGTTGTGCGGATGGTGTCGACTGTGGGGAATTACGACTACATTGTGGACTGGGAATTCAAGAAAACTGGAACTATTAAAGTCACTGTGAGTGATTTAGATTTGATGAAAGAAACACTATTCGTCAGTATAAATTTGATGCTGCTCATGTTGCCTGTTTTCTTTTCTTCCTACTTACTAATGACATGCATACGAAGCTTAAAGATTTGTTCACATATTTGTCAATAAAAATTCATGATTGCTAGTCTGTCTAGATATGGAATTCAGCAGGTAGAACCTTTCAATGCCTATCTGTAATCTGATATTTCAGGAATCAATGAATAAATGAAGTAATCTTTTTCGTTGAAATGAAATCCTGTAACAGGTCGGGATGACTGGGCTTCTTGAAGTCAGAGGATCCGTTTACACACACAAGGACCAAATACACGAGGAAGTTTATGGTACAATATTAGCAGAAAACATAATAGGAGCACACCATGATCACTTCCTTATTTTCAACCTTGATTTAGATGTCGATGGTGATGACAATTCCTTCGTCAAAACAAACCTGGAAACGGCTCATGTTCCTGGAAACATGTCACCAAGGAAGAGTTATTGGAAGCTAAGTACTAAAACCGCCAAAACTGAGTCTGATGCAAGAATTCAATTAGGCTCAGGAGCATCCGAGCTTTTGGTAGTTAATTCTAATAAGAAGACTAAGGTGGGAAATCCTGTTGGATACCGATTAGTCCCTGGATCAGTGACACGACCCCTTTTATCAGACGACGATTATGCTCAAATTCGTGGGGCATTTACTAAGTACAACCTCTGGGTTACACCGTATAATAAAAGTGAAAAATGGGCTGGAGGTTTATACGCTGATCAAAGTCGAGGAGATGACAATTTGGCTATATGGAGCTTAAGGTATGAGTCATTGCACCAAGTCAATTGATTTTTTTTTTTTTTTTTCTCGAGTTAGTTCAAATTTGATTTCTGGAATGGCTTATGAATTATATACGTATTGTAATGATTTTGTTTTAATACAGGGACAGGGATATTGAGAACAAGGATATCGTGTTATGGTACATGTTAGGATTTCACCATGTACCTCGACAGGAAGATTTTCCTATTATGCCAACGCTAAGTGCGTCATTTGAGCTTCAACCTGTCAACTTTTTCGAGCACAATCCTGTGCTCAAAGCAAAACAATCAGAAGAGATCATGAACCGTGCTAATTTCAGTGCGTCGCCTAAATAGTTTAGTCGTTTCATGGTACGTTCTTTTGTGAGACGAGGTTTGTAGAGTGGCATATTATTCTTGAAAAAAAAAAATTGGTTAATATTTTATCATGTAGTGGAAAGTGCATACTTATCCAAGCTTAATTTTTTCGGTTTGAATGGACTTGGTAGTTCAATTTTGGCAGGTTTAGGGACTGAGTGGAAGGAATAAACTTAATTTAGGTTCTGGGGCGTAAATTTAGACCATCAAGTGGATAATGATGCATTAATCAAATACTATTAGAATGAAGTTTGGCAAACGTTTGGCCGTTGCCTGTGTGACATTTGACATATTCTAACTTTAGATGAGATCTTTTCATGAAAAAATAATATCGTATGCATCTTAGGCCTATCATTGAATTAATATAGCCGATCATTTGCCTTCATTTAATTCTAAATTAGGCAGTATAAATAAAATGTGTAAGTGAGTTAGATTTAGGGGGCTTTTGAATGATAATGATCAGGATTGGCAAATGTCAAATTCCTATAACACATTCAAACCTTCGGTTTCAAGTTTCAACTATCATTAGTCAAAAAGAGACTAAAATATCTCAGCGGCTATTATTAATTGGAGAATTTTCATAATTAATCTGATAAAATGTTAAAATTGTCAAAATTTATTACCTTTACTATCGACTTTAGTACATAAAAGGTTACGTTTTCTATTTACTCACAAAACTACCTTGAGGATCTGTAATCAGTTCACTCAATTTTTAGTTTTGTCACGCTTCTGAGCACGCCTTTATAGAAAAACATTTATAAAAAGAAAAAACTTAGAATATTCATTTCACGTTTTTGACGTGTCAGTAATTTCCTAGCATACTAAAGGCATTGGTTGCTACTAATCATTTATTTTAAAGTGCCTGATGCACCTTCCTTGAATCCTCTAAAGTTTATCATATATTTGTGGTTACAACTTTTATATAATAGTTTATCAAAGAAATTTACATTCCAACTTCCTAGTGAAGTTATGTCTTGTTTCTCTAGAGTTTGGGAATACCAACCTAAAGTCTCCTTCGGTTTTCAAAAACTTGCTGGCGACCCTCTTGTGGTTCGAAATTATCGAGAAGCACCTTGTGATTTTATAAATTTTGTATATAATTCTCTCTGTTCAATTTCATGTAAGTCGATCAACTTTTTGCTAAGTATGTAAATCGCCCTTGCTTCATTATTTATAAGTGTATATTTATAAAAAAAAAAAAGTCGAACATAAGATTTTCTGATTTATAAGAGAAAATAAAAATATTCATATATTAAATTTATAATAAAATACATTAAATGTGGATTCCGTAGAGGGTTTTCCAGACCACTGGGATTTTGGTGCAAGTTTTCAAACCACAAGGGGTTTTAGGACAAAGTTCTAAAATGTATAATTGGCTTTAGAAAGAAAAAAAAAAAAGTACATAAAATCAAGCTAACTTTTACATTGTACATGATTTCTAAAAGAGTTTTGTGCATAATTTTTGAAATTACAAGAGGGTTCTAGACAATAGTCGAAACACAAAAGGATTTTTTGCAGATTTTCGAATCACGAGGAACTTATGCATTAAGTCTAAAACTCTTAAGTAACAAGAATTCATAGTTGAGATTTTGTCTGGTCAAATTTTTCAATAAAACTCGCGAACTATTTCTCTCAAGAAAATCATAACCAAATAATTCGAAATAACCAAACTTATAACATCAGTGGAAACATCATATATTATGCATATCAGTTATCACAAATTAGTGAAAGAAAAATAAGGAGCTGTTTGGTAAGCTACGAGATTATCGCTAGATTGACTTATTAGTTGTTACCAACTTACCATTTACCACAAATCGCGTTGAGTTAATAACATATATTATTATCCACCAAACACGCGTTATGTGAAAATAAAACTATTTCCTAATCTATCACAAAGTCTTCCTTTTAATTTGCTTTGCTGATTGGCAAAGATGAAGGTTTAAAATGATTTGTGATCAATAATTGTGTTGATTATTTTTTTAAAGGTCGGTGTAGCTGCAGTCACTATTAAGCTATTTTTTCGATTTTCTAAACGTGTCGCGATAATTAAAAAAATCAACTCCAATTATTAATCCCTAATTACATAATTAGACTGGATGACCAGCATGTGGGACCCACGCTGAGTCAGATGTCAAATCAAACACGTTTTTCTCCTTTGTCCAATCCCGTTCACCTATAAATACTCCCTTCACCCCATTTTGCAAGAAGCCTTTTCTTCTGGTTGATAAAAAAAAAAAAAAAAAAAAAAAAAGAAACAAGCGATATTTTCAGTGTAATATTTCGGTCATTTCACTTTTCTTCCGGGGTTATTTCTGTCATTTCATACCATGGATTCTTGCATCAGCTCTTCTCTCGGCTTGGCTTCTCCTTTTGACACGCTAATTTTCGGTACGTATATTTTTGAATGTTCCATTAAATTCTAAGTTTTAAGTGACAATAACATGATCGACGAAGATATCAAATTAAAAATTGGTTTTGTATTTATTTTGCTCCTTTATTATGCAGATTTGGACGACACTTTGTATTCTTCCAAGACTGGACTCGGACAAGCACTTAAGCAAAACGTTCAAGGTTAATACTAAAATTATAATACTTGGGAGTTATTGATTACTTATTTTCTTTCCTTACTTTCTTCTTTTTTCCGATTTTTGCAGATTTTCTAACTGAAAAATGCGGATTCCCAGAATCAGAAGCTCCAAATGTTAATAGAGAGCTATTTAAAACTTATGGTAGCTCCTTAGCTGGGCTTCGGGTAATTAATTTGAAAACTCATCATTTATTAAGTTAACAATTAATCACTTCAATTCCTAATATTCACTTTCAACTTTTTTAACACAACTAATATTTTCCCCAATATGTTGTTCAGGCTTTAGGCTACGATATTAACCCAGATGAGTATCACAGGTAACTAAAATCTTATTTTCCAATTAAAAAATATAATTACAATTCTGCCCCAAATCAACTTATTGGAATTTTCAATTTTGCCCCAAACAGTTTCGTGCACGGACGATTACCGTACGATTTGATCAAACCAAACGCTCGATTACGCAGCCAATTGCAATCAATCAAACAACGCAAAATCGTAAGACTATCATCAATTTTTATCTTTTTATAAAATTAATCGAATGATTATTATTCAGTATATTTTACTTTTTATGACCAATTTTCTTCAGATATTTACGAATTCCGACAGAATCCACGCGATTAAAGCCTTGGATCGTCTCGGAATCAGAGATTGTTTCGAAAAGATCATCTGTTTCGAGACGATGAATCAGAATCTGTTAGAATCGAATCGTCCGGTGGTGTTAAAGCCTTCATCGGCGGCGTTTTCGATCGCCGTTGATGCTGCTAATGTCGATGCACGCCGTACGGTACGCCAACGCTGCACCTGATAATTTCTCTTATTTTTTCCATTTTTCTTAATTTTTAATTAAAAATATTTTTTTTAAAAATTATGTTATTTCAGTTGTTTTTTGATGATAATGTGAAGAATATTGCTGCTGGGAAAGCTGTCGGTCTTCGTACGGTTTTGGTGAGTTGAGATAGAAAATAAATTTTAAAGATGCTGAATTTATTTTGGGTGAATTTGCAATTTTGGATAATTAATGGGGTGAAATTGCAATTATTTGTTAGGTTGGGAGTACAATTAAGAGCAAAGAAGCGGATTATGCGGTTGAGACAGTGACAAACATGGTTCAAGTGATTCCTGAGATTTGGCTAAGTGAAGAGAATGATCACATGATTAATCGCACGCGAAGTGAAATGGACTCTGTTCTTGCAGCCACAACTGTTGGTGCATAAATGACTTGTACATCTACTAATTATGATATGATATGATCTCACTCGTGTTGCATTCTACTGCAATGTGTAAATTTGTGTCTCAATTATGTAAATTATTGTAATGTTTGAGTCATGTGTATGTGGTCTGTTCATATGTAACTCCCACCTTTGTATTTACAATCGATAAATAAATGAAATCCAGTTGTACCTTATATGCACGACTTAATGGTATCTATTGTGCTTTAATTTTCACAAATATTTAACCTGTGTCGTGTAGTAATCAATTGATAGAGTTAAAAGTTTAACCAAAAAAAAAAAAAATCAAAATCGAGGGAGTTAAAAGAGGGTATATATGCTTAATTTTCCCCATAAAGTAGACTTTAATTTTACAATAGTTATAATAAAGAATATTTTAGTTTCAAATGTTTTTAAGTGTGAAACTTTACATTAATTAGAGGGTATTTATATAAGGGCAAGTATAACATTTCGAATCCAGTAAAAGTTGAAAAGCAACCCAGGTGCAGTGTGCTTATATCATAATAACACGGGGGTTATTTGCCAATTACAGATTACACATGGGTAGTTTTTGCTATTACCCTAGAAAAAAATGACATTTTTGAAAAATCTCAGGGTATTTAAGCCCCAAGGATAGAGTTGACTTGTGGGAATTGGTAATAAGACATTTTGAGTTTTCAATAGATCAATCGGGATGGTTGGAATAGTGTTTTCAAGTTAACGCCTCATATTTTTCTATTTATAATACTTGTTTTTATATAAGGGCACATTTCGCATCAAGTCAAAGTTGAAAAGCAATTTGGGTGCAGCTTACTCTCAATGTACTTGTAATTTAGGTAAAATATTATTTTTTATGTAAAATTAAAGATGAAATTTAGAACGAAATAGACAAAGTAATCCTTATTCTTTATGGCGTATTAAGACGTTACAGGGGTCTCGTGCACTAGATACCGTACAAGTTAGTGCACTCGGCAGCAAAGATGGCACACATGAGCAAGGCACACACACAGTCAGCCCGGCCTCGCGCATATATAGAAGAAAGGACATACTAGCACATCGGGTGCACGCAGCGCACAACAGAAAAAACATGGGTCAGGCGACGGGCGTGCCGATGGGCACGGCACACACAGGCTGGTGAATAATAGCAATGTGTAATAATAAATTAGTTGGTGAATATTCAACATATAGTCCTCAATAAAAACGATAATCCTCGTTTTTTTTAAAGTTGTTTATATAATAGTAAAAAAAATAAGATGTTAATTGTCCAATTTGAGGTATAAAACTTTAGATATTAAAAAATGATAGGAACAATTTTTTATTATTACACATTGCATGGGCAGTTTCTTTCTTTTCATGACTTTTTTTGTGAATACATGTTTCTAGAAGGTTGTAATGTATGGCGATTTAGAGGACCTTATAAGGGCTTGATATTTGTTGGTTAGAAAAGTTTAGAACATTGTAAATGCGAAATAGTAGCCGTTAATTAAATTGATCTTCACCATCCATTTAAGAAGTAGCCTTGAATATATAGGAGTGTTTGGAGTCATTGTAAACAACAACAAATTACTTTTAAGCAATACGTACAAGCTTTTGCCCCCACTTTTTTGCCTTCTTTCACTTTTAGCAACCTTTGAGTTTATGAGAACAAGACTGACTTGCTAGAGGCACGAGTTGCTAGTAAAGACGCGATTTATAATTTTTTGTGAGAAAAGTCTTAGTATGTGACAGTAAACCCAACTAGGCGCAAAAGGCGAGCCTTTTGCCTTCGTAAGCCCCATGAAAATTAAACCATAATGAGTTGCCTCATGGCGTTCTATGGTCAAAATGTCCCGAGACGCGAGCCACGAGACGAGTTTTTTAAAACACGGATACAAGCCATTTGGCGGTTGTGGTGGGATGACATTGTGCCCACTGTTGTTACACAAGCGGAGCCTCACAACCCAATAATTAATATGAACCATTTTCGGGTGACTTACATCCTATTCAAAATCGTGTTCTTTCAATTCGTGAGAATACTCGACTTTAGAGATTTCCTGATTATTACAAACTTGTTGGCCCGATAAAAGAAAAGTAACATTAAGTTTACTGCACCAATTATCAGTAGATAGACCACTACTCACCTTACGTGAAAGTTTTCCAATGATGAGTGATGTTCCTTCCCCAGGAATTATGACACATCTTTATTTATTTTAGAACATAATTTATTCGGTCAAACCAGTATTAAATTTTTTTGTAATCTTTTTTTGTTTGATGTTTTATTTGATCAATTGTCATTTGATCATAACGCAAAACTTTTGGTTGTATCAATCTATAGTTAATTTATGCAATTCCAATTGAAAAAGTTAATGCATTTTTGTTTGTCGTGGTTTGCCGATTGACGTAGTTCGCATTAAGTAATTGTCTAGTGTAATTTACTATCAGTGTATTTGTCGGGTATTGTATGTGTTATTTATTAATCGACGTATTTGTAGAATATTGCATCTAGTTCACGAGTTAACGCGACACAAACTCTAAATATTTGTGATCGAGAGATATTCTCTTCTCCTCCAGAGATATAGATTAGTTTGTGGAAGACCAAACGTCCTACGATCTCATTGCAGATTCAACAATCATTGAATCGAGTCTGAAACACCAACCATTTTGATTCATCAAACAACTAATTATGTGTATTAAGGTACGCTTTTCAGTTTATATTTTTAATATTTATTCTTGATGATTTAACATGGAAGTTCTTGGGATTAATTTGTATGAGATGTAGATTTTCAGATTCAACAATAATGAAATCGAGTCTGAAACACCAACCACACTGATGCATGAAACAGTTAATCATGTGTATTAAGGTACACTTTTCAATTTATGCTTTTAATATTTATTATTGATGATTTGACACGGAATTTCTTGGGATTCATTATCAGGTCTATTAAATGTTCATTAACAATGACCTTTTAGACACTGTAATTATTAGTATTTGGTGAAACTAAATTTATTCAGGAAGATTCATCTGTCTCTAAATGTTATTTGGCGTAAAGTTATTAATTTGGCACCAACAGTTAGTTGATAGTTGTCTAAGTATTAGGAGCAGATTGTTTGTTGGTGATAACCTAAGAATGCGCTTGTCAATTAAAGTTATGTAAGCTATTGTTTTGTTCTTAAGAGTTTATTTGGGAGCTAGTCTGTTTATAGATAGTTCAAGTAATAGAATTTTAATCATATATTAGAAAGATTCTTTGTTGACATCTATAAGGTAATATCTGATGATCATATATTAGGGTTCAGTAATCACGTCAGGTAAAGAACCCTCCCCGGTATTAATAAGGAAATTAAACCTCTGATTATTTTACTATTTTTGGTAATTAACTTCTGATTGTTTCTTACGTAAAGTCAAAAACTTTCTATGTCTAAAAAGCATCTTCCGTGTTGTTTTGGTGTAATTTTAGTCTTAATTCTATGGAGAAATAATAAAAATCACTAAACAATTTCAATAAAATTTGTCTTGGTTTCTTTTTCGAAAACGGGTTACTTTTGAAGCAAGTCTCCAGGATTTATTAAGATATTTTTTTCTTTCATAAAACATGACGATTATTCTTAGTAATAGTTTGCTCTATATCATTATCTAACTATATCTTATCATATCGAAGTTCATATAATTAAAAACCAGTTCCTACTCTGTTTATCCTTATGTATTTATAAATATACATTCATATATATATATATATATATATATATATATATATATATATATATATATATATATATATATATACACACACACGACAGTAGACAGTTGTAGACTTGTGCTTAATGACTAATTCTTCATAAAGAGTTTGAATTGGGATTATATCGTTATCAAGATAAATAGAAACCTTTTCCTACTTCGACTTAGCTAATCCTACTTAATTAGAATCCTTTCTCTACTCTGCTTTAAAATATCCTTATAAACATATATCGCATACCCTAAACAAAAATTCATAAACCATATCAATATTCGTTTCAACAACACAAAAATCGATTAAAATTTCCACAACATGAAGAAGACGAAGAGATTTATGAAGTCGAAAGACGTGGAAAACCTCAAGCCAAGAAATGCCCAATGGTCAATCTGCCATTATCTAAGCGCGGTCATGGAACAAGCAAAAACAAAATTACACGACGAGCTAGAGAGTATTAATGTTGATTGCAACGTTATTGGTCCAGTTTCCACAAACGGAGCTAACGGTGTTGTAGCTCCAGTCAACAACGACGATCAACCGATCTTGAGGCAAAAACTGAATATAGAAGCCTCCGTTGAGATTCCCAAATCCAGCAACGCAAAGATTCCTGATAAACGGACTTCAAAGAAACGTAAAACAGAAGATTACAACTATATTCCAGTCTATAACAATGCAGTCAATAAGGGAACGAAAAAGCTTGGCCAACGTTCCATCAATAACAAGTGCAAGAAAGCTGTGGTTACCAGTGGACCGTCTCCTCCGACTCAGATGCCAGAAGAGTACAAGAAGTCAATCCTCAGTTTCTTACAAGGAAGTAATTTCTCAGGAGAGTTTAAACTTGTGATACAAAAGGGATTGTATTCAAGTGATTTGGATCCTGGCCAAAATCGGTTATTGATTCCCTCGAACCAAGTCGTAACGGCTGATTTCTTGAACGAGGAAGAGAAAAGAAGTATTGGTAGCCGCGATGAGAAGAACAATAATAAGTTGAAGTTTATGGAGGTTAGGGTTATTGATCCTGGTATGGAACTGAGGACGCTGAATCTGAACAAGTGGGCGACGAAATCGTCGTTTAATTACTTGTTGAATGGTAAATGGATGGAGATCGTGAAGAAGTGTAAATTGGAGACTGGGATGGTTTTGCAGGTGTGGTCTTTTAGGGTTGATGGAGTTCTAGGGCTTGCTCTTGTTAGGTCATAACCGTTGGAAAATAATTGATGTTTTCTTTTATTTTTGTTTGGTATGTAGTTGAGATTTGGTTAGTTGATAGCTGAGAAAAAATATTTGGTGTATTTAGGTCCATACTGATGATATGGACCTAAATATTCGACATCTATGGGTAACTCATTAGTTTGTAATTTTCATGGCAAGTCTCAAGTATTTGGTTTTTTCTTCATTAAGTTGCGTCTTGGATATATTTCAGAATTGCTCAATTTCTTTATTTTGTTAGCCAATATACTTGAAGCCAGATGTTCATTGAAAGTTATTTTAGAATTTATTTTCTGTATTGTGTTTATCTACCTAGCTAGTTAAACATGTGATCACATGTTTTACTGAATACTTATATAACTCTGGGGACTTTCTCTTTTGATTCTCTAATTACAATGATATATTGTATGCATGGATCAAAGTTTCGTTTACATAATATGTTTCGGTATGCTAAATATGAGAAACTTTTAGTAATGTTTCGAGATATTTTTGATATGTTTCAAAAAATCGTAAAAATTTGTTGTTGCAATAGACGTAGAATATATTATACTTTCGATTTCATAAAGTTGAAAACAGAATTGTTTCAGTACTTTTCGTAGAAAAGAAAAGAAACTTTAATCCATAATTGTATGATATCAATTCCAGCGGGAAATAAGTTTGACTGTCTTAATTTAACTGAAGGAAAACGGTTCGCAGGAATTAATAGTTTGAAATTAAGATTTCAGTACAATGACCCCGCAAGGCCAAACTATAATGCTCATAAAAATGAAATAATGATAAGAAGTGTTGCCTAAATGCCACACAAAAAATGTGGTCATTCGAGAAGCTTCCTCTGATTACGTGATGTAGTTAATATCTTCTTTGCCGCGTGGCATTAACTTTATCTCTCAAATACTACAGTTTCAGATTCGCACAACAATATCTTGAAATTACCTATAGGTTATAGTAAAGTACTAAAGTATATCACGCGATAAGCATTGTGTCTTCGAAAGCCATACAAATATATAAGCATATCGTATGTTGTGGACTTGATTAGTCCGTTTCGACGATGGGATCAGAACATCAGCTTCAGATGGGCACGACCACTTTGGCATCTTAATATTCAAATCAACCTCGGGTTATACATTTATATATTGGTTGTCTTATCAATATAAATTAGCATATTACACGTAAATTATTGCTGTCACTATCTTTAGAAGAGCTGGGGGTACGTACCTCAATCACTTATATTTTAAAACTTAATTTTGTACTTCATCATTATAAAATGGCGATTTCTCCTGTGTTAGTTGAATTTTCTTTTATTATTTCTTTTGAGCTTAATGGTTTTCTAAATTGGAAAAATTGTTGCTAAGAAAAGTATCATTTTTTAAGGATTATTCTTTCCTGAACTAGATTAATTACTATGAGAAACTTGCAGAGATCGACCAAAAAGTTGTATTTGTGACTGTAATAACTAATATGTGTCAAAATTAATCGTGGAAAATAAATTCATATGTATATATATATGTTGAAATATATATGTTTATCCATGACATCATCTCCCTGTGTCTTTGAGTGTATAATGAGAATATATGTTTGTCTGGTGTGTAGTGTGTACATATGAATTAACAATGCGTTCACACCGTGGTGTTTTTGAATTTTAGAATATTAAATTTCTCGTGATCTCATTTTAAACTGCATGTCTTCACAAATAATTGAAATAGCCTGCATATATTATGCACCGATTATACAAAATAATTACTTAATGTTAAATTTAAGCCCAATGCCCTATAACAGTGTAACTTTCTCTCTTAAAAGAAGCACTAATTAATATATTTTCAACAAAAAGCATTAATATTTAGTATATTGTATGAATTGTTTGTTGCGCCTCTTTTTGATGAGTGCCAATATTATTTTTTATCAGTTAACCAATAAAGTAGGACATTATCTATTGAGTATGCCGTGGCATTCACATAAGCCTGTCTATGTATGGCCATTCTCTAAAAATGTTGTCCGAATGGGGGATATGATGGAGAGATGGATAAGCACAACCACTTTCGATTATTCTTATTAGAGGTACACCATTTACTTGTCATATATGTGCTGTCATTGTACCACTCTGTTCACATTGTCCTATTAAATTGTTGTAATGAGGATTGCTCCAAAGTGTCATCATTACGATTAATTTTGCATTGCACTGTTCAACATCAATAATGTAAGTTGAATTATAGATGCCACATGACATTATTTTCGATTAAAATGAGTAGAGATAAAATATCATATAATATCCTCGACTATGAATGCGGTTTAGTTGGATTATTTTAAGACTTTACTATTATGATGGTGTTGAGATTGTGAATTTTAGGTAAGATTGACCAGCTGCATTTTTGGATAAGCAAATCGTCAGGCACTGCATGTATGATAAGCTTTGGACCAAAGTTTCGTTATCTATGCATCCTTAATTTTAGAAACTTTTGATAATATTTTCATGGCTTTTCGATATATTTCATTAAAATTCGTAAAAAAAATCTTATCTCGATAGAAGTAGAAAATACTTTTATGTTTCGTTTTAAAGTTTAAAAACTTTGATCCACGGTGATAAGTCAATAATGGAAACATAAATACTTCTTAGTTCTTAAGAGCTATACATTTTATATGGAGTACTTGTACAATTTATAAGTATCAATATATTGTGTATTGTAAGCCTAAATCGACAACTATTTTATTATGACACCTAAAGTTTTGTTGTGGAAACTTATCGGTCCACATCTCGAGCTGCAATTTAAATTTAGGCCTGTGATACGTGTGGCCCAACTGGATCCATGGTTTTAAACCCAATTCCATATTATCAACACACCAAACGCTAAATTACCAAAAAAAAAAAAAGGCGCTATCTCACAATTTTTCCGACCCATTACACCATGCACATTTAAGATTTTTGTATTTCAAGTGCTTGCTTTACTTATATGTAAAAAACCAAATAAAAGTCGGAACTCGGAAGTACTTGAAAATATCTTTTTCATATATAGAAGTAAAGCACATGATACAAAAAAATAATAACGATAATCATTTATATTTCCTGATATCTGTTTTAATAACATAGACGTAATGCTTCAGTAATCAAATACACTCCTTAAAGTATATAAATAAAACAAAAATTGAGATGTTTTAATTTATCCCAATTCCGAAATAAAAATGTTGAATATTTTATATCATCCAAAGGAAAGCTGGGCCCGGGGTATTGATTTGTTTTTTCTGCAACCACGAGAAATAATATTCGGCATTGATATGCCAAATTCCATATGAACGTGACCTTCAAGTTGTCGGCACATTGTCACTCTTCTGCCAATCATAGTCTTTCTTCTATATTTTAACAAGTGCCCAAAAATTTATTATTGCCAATACCTGAAACATCACGACAAACATAATAACAAAATGTTATGTGAAAAAATTATTCAGAAACAGACAAATTGTTTTAACCTCGAAAATCTTGTGAATGGAAAAACTAGCTATTTACTCATTGGCATGTATGTTTAGTACTCTAGATTAGAATCGTACGAGTTATGACAAAAAAAAAAGGTATTTAGGGGCAATAATTCAACAAAAAAGTAGTTTAATCATTAGTTATTTTTCATAAATAGCTTGAATGTGTTTAAATATCTTCCAAATATTGGATATTTTCACTTCTTATATATACCTAACCCACCTACATTTGCACTTGGACTTTACATCTTATCCCTCCTTCTCTCCCTCCCTCGTTCACAAGCACACGCACTACGACTTTTTGAAGCGATAAGTACAAAATTTTCTCTTAGTATTAATATGGTGTTTATTAAAGAATACATTAATGAAGGAATCGTCCTGTCATTATGTTCATTGACTATGTGTCAGCAAATAAGGAACATTAATTACTTAAAAGGACGTCGATACAATCTAATGAATTAAAAACTAACTAGAATAAATATAAAGAAAAACCCATACTCCAGTGAGACTCGAACCTAATGTTTTAGAAAAATCTGAAGCCTCAGTTTCACAGATGATTATTATTTTTATTTTTTTTATAATCTCTTGCAAATTATATGAGTTATCAAACTTATTTAGAAAATGCAAAGTATAGGAATTTTTCTTTTAATTAACATGACCGCAAAATATTAGGGAAATGGTAGAAGTTAGAACAAGTATAAGTAACAAACTAAAGCACTTAAAGTTACCTTTTATCATTAAATAAAACGAAAGAAGGAAGAAAAAACAACTTTATTAAATATTATGCATCTATCTTCACTCTAAAGCTAGAAAAAATTCAAAAATCAACCTATAAGAAAAAGACATTTAACAATATCAATCGCACTACATCATGGACTATCTAATTGTAAGTTGTAACATCCAAGCAATTGCAGCAATTCTGTCAAAATCAAATTTAATATTAACGTTTTTGATACAAATGGTTTTTTGGAGATCTTTGTTAAACCAACCTTAAATAGCTTTCAAAGATAACATATTTGCCTTATTCTCATTTACAATTTATTTAGTTAAGAATTTTTATTTTCTTTTGCGTTAGAACTCGCTACGACATCTATGTTTTATAAAAAAAAATTGAGTAAGTTTTTAATTACAAACATCATTTATTATTACTTACTACTTACACCGGGTGTATATAAAAACATCATAGCAACAACGAAACTTGTAATCTCAATTGATTGAGATAGGCTATGTGTACCAAATAACAATTGCATTGAGATAAATATATGAATTTTCATTTTCCAATCGCTCTGGTTGAGTAAAACATCGGGCTATAAGTTTTATGACTCTTCGTATGATTTTCATTCACATTTTCTTCAATTGTCCCCATCCTCTACCCGTTTGTTCTAAATCGAGGGTCTCAATGTGTTATACTGACGCTTTTATGGATTTTGGTTGCAAACGACTGAACCATCTTACGCAATTATTTCTCATCTTCTAGTTGTCATGAATATCTTATTTTTTCCAGTCGACTCTCCTTCCGAATCATCTCTACTGAAATTATGAAATCCGGCTCTCCTTTCTCCCCTATATTGGTTGCCGATTTGGTTGTACATAATACACAATTTAATTAAGTATGATTTAGACTAGAGGTCCAAGTTTATGATTACGTATATGAATGTATTATTATATCCTAAAAAAAAATTGTTACGTCCTCAAAAGTCCATACCTTTTCAACCCATCTCATCCTTTTGTTTTCTTATTTGATTTTACGTATGGATATGTTTTTCGTTTGAAATATACGTTTACAAGAGATCCCTGATATTTAATGATTACTCATTCTAAATTATCTTTTACACGGAAAATACTTATTAGTAATCCGTCCGAAAAATTATTACAATACCTTGTTTCCTTAAAGGCAATAAATACGTTTCTAAATTTATGCCCCATAAAATAAAATAGTACCTCGAAAACGTCAACAAAAGATTACGTGTGGTATCTTTTGACTTACGGTCGTACTTACTTCACATGATGAAATAAATTAAATATATTGACGCGAATTGAACGATGACATTATTATTATATTAAAGAGAAAACGAATACTAAAAATTACTAGTCTGTGCCCTAGAAATTAAATTGAAGATAATAAAGAAACTCAGACGCACACAGAGTGGATATTTTTCTCACGCACGCACTCCCAGATTTGGTGGTTTTTGCCGTTTGCACGTATTATTATTCGCTTCATATCCATTCTTTAGATCTTACTTAACAATAAATCCCATCTTTTTGTTTCTTTTGATTTAATTCTCAAATTGAAATTAGACCTAATTCTTTTGGGATTGATATATATATATATATATATATACAAAGCAAACTATACGCACAAAAGAGTGTTTGTGCGTGAAAATGGCATGTGCAAGAATATATATTTATGGAGTTCGATAAACAATTAGATCATCCCCTCATTGATTCTCCCGATAGGAGGAGCATCATGTCGATCTCAGGCAAGTTTTCATTTTTATTGTCTATTTAATGTGGATTTTATAATTTGATTGTTATTTGGGATTTTGTTGTGTTTCTTTATGAATGGGGGAATTAATAATTAAGAAGATGGTTATTATTGCATTTAATTGATATGATTATTTCATGTGTTGTTTAATTGGATTTGTTGTGAATAAGAGTGTTTTTGTGTGTGGAGAGTTTGAAAGGCTAACGACTAATTAGGTTTCTTTCTCAGTTGTTGGATTGAATATAGTTTTTTGTTTATTTTTTAACTCTTATGTTTAATGTTGATTTGGGTTTTTAGTGATTCGTTGCACAGGGTAACTTTTGTTTTGATATCTGTAGTTGAATGATTTATAAGCCAACAAACACCAGAGTTGTATACAATTGGAGTGTTTATTCAGTTAGATAGTATAAGGGATTTCTTGCATTCATTCCGGAAATTGAGCGACATTCTCCGGCCTATTGTGGAATGTGTGTTATGGATCCACGTGGATTGTCGGTCCAATCGCGTGCCGTTCCAGAATGCTGCCTCGTACTGCGGCATTAAAGTATCAGCTTTTTTGTTGCTTCATGAATTGTAATTGTACTGCTTCATAGTCCACATACTTGTTTTCGACACTTGGCAGTTCCTTCTGCTCCTCTTCAAAATGTATTTTTTAAAGTTTTGTTAAATTGAATCTCGAAGTTGGTATTGCTGAGATGCTGGGGCTTCACTTCTTTAGTTTCTGGACCATCGAACCGATTATTTTAAATTAAAGAACTGTTGGAATGGGTAACCAATGAGTTTATTGTTTAATATGGTGAAGCTTGATGCTCTGTTTTTCCAAACTAGAGTCTAACCATGTAGTGCACGGATGCCAGATTTTATTTACCTTATGAAATAGAGTCCATCTACAACATGACGTGATAAGTTCATTTTGTTCCACTTAACTTGACAAATTTGAAGGCCGCCTTATTATAAGATGACCTTATTCTCTTACAAGGTAAGTTAATATTTAATTTGGGGTTTCGTATAGGTGTATGTTATTGCCTAGAAACTCAGGATTTACCAATTGCTGAGAGTTATATATGCTTTTCCGATATATGATCCTTAAGGAGAAAAGCTTAAGGTCTGCCATAATAGAAAGGGATCATAGCAGTACTATCAGTATAAACTAAATCTTGCAAATTCACTTACCGTCTATGTTAGTGCATCCTGGAGTTTGTGCATAGAGTTTGGATGAGGAATAGTTTCCTATGAAAGTTTATTTGGAAATTACTTTCTTATGGATGTAAAGTACTGCCACCATTCCAATGCTACTTTTTTTTTTTTTTTTTTTTTTAATAATTATTCCATTGCTACTTCCAATCTTGGATATTATTGATTATGTTATGTTAAGACAGATGTGCTTAGTCGTGCTCACTGCCTGCATTTCTAAGATATTTCCATTTCCATCTAAGGATCCTATTTCTCCTTGTAACTGACAACTTTTTGCTTTTACAGGACTTAGTACAAAGCATCAGCAGGAATTAGAAAATTTGGCACTGGTCTCACAACCTTTCAAGACATTGAAGCTTTTCATTTTGGCAGTCATAGAATACATCATACGATCTGTTATATATATTTTGTCACATGGTGTTTTGCTTATGCTATCAAGTACCATTGTTGTGATTGTTGGGATTCTACTTGTCACTGTCGATGGTCCTCATGAGAAGGTAATGAGAAAGTTATTGGGCAAAGAATGTCGCTTATGTCAATGATATTGCTATTCTCAACCTAAGAATCTCTTCTTTTATTGTCTATGACATATCTCAAATGTATGCTTATATCTGTACATCTTTTGGCACTAGTGCAGCATGTTGAAGAGATTCTACATTATGTTCGATTTGGATTGTGGTGGGTTGCACTTGGTGTTGCATCTTCCATCGGACTTGGTAAGCAAAACCGACTTAAATAAGTAGTGTGTTTGAGCTTTTCATTTCGTGATGTTGTTGACTATATTGATAGATTTATCTCTGGGAAATTAGTACTGATGTGAAAGATCTAAGTTATGTAATTTTGGTAAACATAGTTTATTCTCCTGTGAAATGTAATAGAAGGTGTTGTCCATGGATTTTGGTAGATTGTTTTATGAATTGCTTTATTCCATGTATTGAAGTCTGGTAAGAGAATATTTTTTAACGCTATATGCATTAATGTAGCTATCATTGGTGCTTGTATCATAGAACCTTTCCCACAATATCATGCGGAAACAATAAAAATGTTGACAGCAACACTAGAGGTGACCAATATTATGATTATACATGCTTGAATATGTATTCTGGATATATACATGATCTCGTTTCTGTTTAAAATTTTGATTTTATTTTTTGAAATCTTGTTAAGTTTGATTGTTTATTATACAACACTTCAGAATCTTGTAATTCAGTAGTAACTCTTGAGAATCTTACTGGTTTTAATCTGCATCCTGTCAAGTTCTTTGCACAAAGCATGCATCAGAGCTCATAACCAAGCAGTCATCCTAATTACAACCTCTTCTTCAGATTATATAATATGTAATTCCTTTCCTCTCCAACATTGTGATTTATGATCTCTTCCACGTGTTTTTGTTATATATACACAGGATCTGGATTGCACACTTTTGTGCTCTATCTGGGACCCCATATTGCGTTTTTTACTATAAAAGCTATGCAATGTGGCCGAGTGGACATCAAAAGTGCTCCATATGACACAATACAATTGAAAAGAGGTCCTTCATGGCTCGGAAAGGATTGTGCTGAATTTGGGCCTCCATTGTTTCAATACTCGCATCATTTACGGGTTCCCCTTTCTAGCATATTGCCTCAAGTCCAGTTGGAGGCTATCCTCTGGGGCCTTGGTACGGCACTTGGGGAACTTCCGCCTTATTTCATTTCGAGGGCAGGTATGAACTCCAGAGATTGGTCAGATTTTTATGATTTAAGCTTTTGAATAATATTTTTACACCCTTGGGGTGTCCTAAACGCTTAAATCTCCCTAAGATTGGAATAAATACACAGAGGCCCCCTGAAACTTTAAAAACTCTTTAAATTACAGGGCTTATCTGTAATGTTTTTTAAGACTGCAGAGGGTGTCTTTGTAATATTCATACTTCATGAAAATCTATCTGTAACAATTTTTAACTTTCAAGGAGTGTTTCTGTAAGTATCCAAAAGTAAGGGAAGTTTTTATATAAGACCAAACGTTATGGGGTTGTAGTTCCTGTGACTTTTAACTAGATTGGTTTGGAAAAAGGATCGTGTCTCTCTACTTCTTAGAAAAGCTCCAACTTTTACTCCTCGATTTGGGAAGTTTGTTGCCTTACAACCTGTTAGTTACTTTTCATGAGGGTGTGTTCTTTACTATTTATCTGACCATGAAAATTATCTAAATTATTTTCATCAGAGTATCTTTGGCGCATTTCCTGCTTTCAAACGCTACCATTCTCACTCATATTTTCTTTTTAATACAGCTTGCTTGTCTGGTGATAAACCGGATGCCATGCAAGAATTGGACACTTCCTCAACCAAAGATGGCGGCTTTATATCTGTCCGTCTAAATGAAATCAAGCGCTGGTTCTTGTCGCATGCCCAATTTTTGAACTTCTTCACAATATTAGTGCTTGCTTCAGTGAGTTCTTCACTCTATATATTCCTTGATAATGATTCCCTTGCTCGTTGTTGTCGCCTTTTTATATCACACATCAGTTGTTAACTCTTTCTTCCTTTTTTTAACCGATTATCTTTTTCGTATCTTTGGATATCTTATTTTAGGTGCCAAATCCTTTATTTGATCTTGCGGGCATAATGTGTGGACAATTTGGAGTTCCTTTCTGGAAGTTTTTTTTGGCAACAACAATAGGCAAAGCCATCATCAAGACTCACATACAGGTTGGTAAACCTAATTAAGTAGTTCAATTTTGGCTTTTATCTTAAAATACCATGCTCCAATTCTTAACCTACTCTCGTATATGGATCAATTCCATTTATCTGCAGACGGTGTTTATAATATCTGTGTGCAATAACCAACTTCTTCACTGGGTGGAAAATGAACTAATTTGGGTGCTTAGCTTTATACCTGGTTTCAACTCTATCCTACCAAATCTTGTTTCTAAGCTTCACGCTGCGAAAGACAAATACATGGACACCAAACCTAAAGTTCCTTCAACAACTGAGGTACTTTTATCCAGGATTTTGCTAATCTTTTATAGTTCAACTCAAAATTTTATTGTCGTTGCCAAGTTGAAAATGGAGTTTCCCCCCGTTTTTTATGAATTTATACTTGGTACTCACTACGTATTTTTTGTAAATCAGGCTAAAATGTGGGATCTTTCACTCGGTTTCATTTGGAATACGGTGGTTTGGTTCATGCTAATGAACTTTTTCGTGAAGATTGTGAATGCAACTGCACAGCGGTACTTAAAGAAACAGCAAGATAAGGAAATTGCTGCATTGAAGAATGAGTCACCACAGCATGTGGGTGATTCTTCTAATAGTTCATCTAGTTGAACTTGTTATTCCATTTTTACCTTTTTTATAGTTTTTTATTTTATATTCTTATTATTAGAATTGAGGGTTAGACAGAAAAGAGTGGGGGTATATGGTTACCATTCAAGCCCCCCTTAAAAGCATATGCACATGCTAGTCCCTTTTGGAAACTTGTAAGGATAGAACAAAAACTGCAGGATTGTTTAATCTGTGCAAGATGGGCAGGCTGGTATTTTTGCCCCTATCTGAAAACTGGGGCTTTAGAACTATTCTTGGGCAGTGCAGGTATTATTTTGCCTCTAGTGCACCTTGTGGTTTATGTTGAGGGATATATTGCTGTGGCATTGTGATAAACACTACACCTTTGTACTGGCATAAGAAAACGCACAATAAAACCTCTTGCATCAGAGTAATTTTGGTAAGGGTCAAAATTAAACTTTTATCAAGATTTTGTACTGGCATAAACATATGTTACGATTATACTTCCTTGTAATTATAGGAATTGATTAGCTTTTAGGTTGATTTCGTAATAAGTCAAATTATCTACATGTTAAAGTGAAGGGGGTAAATGTCAACTAAACAAATATTTAAGGTTATATCATTCAAAGTGGAAAAATAAATTCCTTAGGGTTAATCTCACTAGAGTTCAACGTCCAATTCTCCAAATAACTAAAACGAAACAATAAGAATGAATGAATATCATCAGCTAGTTCTACCTAAAATAGAATATCAATTGCGAATAATTACATACATCAGTATATAATATTATTATTTATCCTTCCCTAAAAAAAATTGTAGTGGCGGTAATGCAGAATATGCTGTCATCAGAAGTCACCAAAGTAATCTATTCAATAATTAATTTCTAATAATTGATTATTATTGGTGATTGAAGTTAACACGTAATTGTTAAGCTTAAGAAATATCTAATGTGCACAAATGCTGCATGATTAGAATAGTAAAAAAATAGAACTAATAGCTAATACAGATGATTCTGGGATTGTCCTTTAATTAACTCAGAGATAATATCGTCTTGACGTGGCCATATACGACGTGCGAGATTGAGACAATAAATAAAAGTTAATAATATTTATGTTCCCAAGATTCACCACGAAATTAACAAATAATTAATATTACTTGATAGTTAATGGCAATCCGAGTATAACTGTGTATATTATATAGTTGCTTAAACTCCACTTCTTATTTAACTAAGCGGTCAAGGATCATTTCTGACAGATTCTAAACGTAAGCATGAAATTCGCTAACACATGAAATGTCAGCGTAGATAATGTTTTGTATTATTAGTTATATTATTAGTAATATTCAGTAGCTTTTAGGTGGAATGAAAGTTGAACTTTGTGTTGTTCTTCCGATTTGAGTAAAGAATTCAAATATTAAATATTTAATTCTTCCAGTGCAAACAACTTACACCAGATCCATTGAAAAAAGAAAAACTTTTGTAAAATATTCAACAAATTCGTACATCATTGTCACACACATCCAAAATCATCACCACCCCACAAACCACAACCGTGCCACATAGCCAGAACCTTTTGTTGTACGCGGGCACTGACTTATAAATCATGGCCCATAACAATTAAAGGCCGATAGGCCGAACCATCAAATACCGAGCCCTTAGTGGGCCTCATTTAAGTTGAGTGGTAAAGAATTTAATACACGCCCTATTAGACACGAGTCGTACAGATATTTTAGTCAAAACTCCCCGTAGCATAGTAAGTATGATTAATTATCATGTTAATAAAGTTAGTATTATATTGTTTCGTGCAATTTTATGCGCAATCAATACTTGTTCTCATAATAAATTACTTATTTGAGAATGAACTAATTCTTGGTATGTTAAGATATTGATAATAAAAACTAATAGTGTTGTATTTTTCATTGCCACAAATTGCTCCAAATAGGAAACGAGAATTAAACAATGACCATGTGTGGTCAATTTAGTGTTTATAACTTCATATTTCATATGAATGTGTTTATTCTCATAGATCAATATACATGAATAAACTAGGTAAATAGTATGTTACATTGTCAAAATATTTGGGGATTTTCGATCACTCTTTTTACATATATGAATGTTAATAAATACTTCTCGATGTCCATGTCCGTCAATATATTGTTGCCAGTGAAAATAGATTTGATTGTCAAGTCTTTTTTGGCACCACAGCCTAACACTTTCATAACCGAGCCCCTACAACTTTCCTTATTTCCAAGTCGTTATCTTGTCAATAATTTTACTATTCAATCTTGGAAAAAATCATGGGCCCTATATTTATCAAGAAGAAAGAAAAGAACACCATAGGCATTGGGTCCCATTTCATATTTTTACTTTTTCTTTTTATCTATATATCTTTTTCTGATTGCATTTATCACGATTACATTTATACCCGATGTTATTGACCATTCGCCGCTTGACAGTACTACAAGTGGAGCTATTTCATACGTAAAACACACACATAAATACAATCTTTTTGTAATATTGTGCCAAAAATAATTAATTACACAACCTTGGATTGAAGTTTGTTTTTTTAAGACAAATTGAAATTGGTGTAAACATAACTTTTTTTTTTTTTTTTGAACAATAATATAACTATCTTTTTTGATAATACTATTAGAGATGGGAAAAACATAAAAGTTTGTGTGTGGTACCCAGTAGACAAGGACCACGTGTTTTGCTATGGTGCTATTTGAGTGGCCCCATCGTATAATATATCTAACAAGTCACATTTATTAGACTTCCACTGCAAATTGTCTTTTTAGTTCTTACATTATTATAGCTTCTCCTCACCGGTTTTTAATTAAGTTCCAATGTCCTCTCACTAATTAAGGTACCTTTTATCATGATTATTTATCTTTAATATCTGTCAATTTATATGTAATACTTGCAAATTTTTTGTCTCTGTTAATTGAACAGGAAAATCGGTTTTTGTTTAGTTGTTATAACTTATAATCAGGGTCAGAATTAATGGGGTCTTTCGTTTTTAATAAGGAAATTGCTGCATTGAAGAACGAGTCATCAGAGCATTTGGATTGTACTGAAAATTCATGATCTAGTTCTAAAATGAATTCTATTTTTGTTTTTTTTATTAGGTTTATATGTAAATTTATTAGTAAAATCAAGGGTTAGGATCTCTTTGTGTAATCATTCAAGCCCCCTTAAAGCATATTTTATATACAAAAATATCATTTTATTTAGTTCGCATGCATTTTAGCATGCACCATAAACATTTTCCTCTCCGATCTTTTGTTTGAGCCTTGTGAGGACGGACAGTTTCACTTTTATTATTATATTGACGATATTATTTATATAATCAACTCATCGGTCAATATATAATGTTATCCTTAGAAAACATTTGTATTAAAACTATGTTGAGCATGATGTCATCAGTCATCGTGAGTTGCGTGGTTTGTTCAATGTATGTTGCTAATATAATTGATTAACAATAAAGTTAACACGAAACTTTTTATGCATTGGAAAAAGGTGCTTAGTTAAGAACTTAAGATGTTAAGATGCGCGCATTAAGTGGAGCCATGGATCAAAGTTTCGATTTCGATGTATATTTCGATCTTCTAAATATTAAACGTTTTATAATTTTTCGAGAGCTTTTCGACATGTTTCGAAAACTTTGTAAGAGCTATAGTAATAATAAAGTTGGAAATTATTTCTAAATTTCGTTTCGATCAAGTAAAAAACGAAAACGTTTCGATTGTTTTCGAGGAAACATATGGAAATTTTAATCCATGAGTGGAGCTTCTGTAGTGTTTCAAGGAGATCTTTGTATTTTTTCAAACATTAAATTGTTCTGTAATTAACTAATTATTACATCTAACTCAGGGGTGTTGCTGTAATTTTCCCTTAAAATATTCACCATACCGGATTTTAACGTGTCTTAGCACTGAAGATTTGAATTGATCTATTCTCTCTCTCCCCCACGGGGCGTCAAAATTTATTAACATATAGTGGCGTACGTTGAGATGTTAAAGAGTTAAAATATGGAATACTATAATAAGATGATGACAACATTGATATGCAGAATCAAATTTACGGTGTATAATGTGTCGCTGACGTGCGAGATTTGGGATTATCTACACTTTTATGGACAACAATTTGATATTTCAAAGCTCAAGGAGTTCAGAGGTAACTATCCTAATTTTAATATACCCGGAGCAGATGGAAAAGTCCTTTAAATAATTCCACCAGTTGCTTTCCACATACTAGTAATTTGAGACTTTACAGATTTAACTAAAGAATTGAAACATTAAATATTTAATCCACTTTAAAGTTCAAACAGATTAAAATTAGCACCCACCCCCTAACCCCAGGCCCCGAAAATATTTCCTTGTAAAAGAGCACAGACATGCAGTAGATGGGCTGTGGGCCTGAATTTATAAAACCTAACCGGGGTGACAACGAATTGAATACGGGCCTTAGTAGACCTCGGTCACATAGATTTTGTTGTCAACTTAGTCACAAGGCATTAATTTCGACTGAGTCACAGGCAATTAATTTTTATGTTTGAAAAGAAAAAGATGATATTTTCCTTTTGTGAATTTTATGCCTGACGAAATACTTCTTACTTAATTCAGACATATACATTAAAATGCACGAGAGAGTGGACAATGATATACTTTTTATTAATCCTAACTGATTATTCAGAGTTATGACAATAACATGAATTACTCTTTATATATATATATATATATATATATATATATATATATATATATATATATATATATATATATATATATATATATAGAGTTTAGTAAACTTAATTATTTGTCTTAAATGGATAGTTTAACTCGTATAAATTATCCATTTAAGACTTAAATAATTAAGTTTGCTAAACTTAATCTGTGTGAAGAAGCTCAGAGAGAATAAAATCTGCCTTCATTGCTCCAATTTGACCCACTAGTTTCTTTATTTCCAAGCTGTTATCTGGTCGATTATTTTGCTACTTAATACTCGAACAACATCATTTTGGCACATAATTTCACTTCTTTTTAATATGATTTTATTATTATACTCATATCTCTTCCTTATAGCAGAATTATGTTCGATGACCTTATGGGCCAACGACTGAATAATTTTTTAAGTGAAAAAACACATTAAAGCATAAGTCCCTATTCTTTAAACTTTTTGTAACTGCAATATGTGGGTCTCATGAGAAAGTAACAAAGATATATCCTTTTCCTAGAAGAACGACAATTGCAAAGTACGTATCAAACCATAAACTGCTACAAACAGTCAATTCAAAAACTTATTTTCTAATTTCATAAATCACAAGTCAATTCCAATCATCAAGTAGAAATACTAAATTAAGCAAGTCAAGGAACGAATCCCATCGTCTTATTTACGTCACCAATGGCACGTATATAAACGGATGTGACATGCATGAAACAAATTTTAATACTTTAATAGCCTCGCTTGTGCCAAAATAGAAGTAATATTTTCTCATTTGAAGTTGATCCATTGTTAATTTTTCTGATTAGGCGGGGTAATTAAAGACCTTCATCATTCTGTAACAAGAACAAATATAAGAGAGACACGGTGGCAGAAAATATCTAACAATAGTAGGAGAAGAATAGACTAAGACTTAGAAACATGCAAATTTATTAAGCACGATTTGGTTATCTCTGACCCATTCGGTGGACCCACGGACGACTCCATTAAATATATTCGAGTTTTCAACACATCCAAAATTCAGAATAATACGATATTTACCTGAACAAATAATGTGTCTAATTAATAAACTTTACTTATAGGTGGAATGGAAAAAAGTGGAAAAGAGATAAGAGCTTTTGTGGTGTAGCCATGAAGTAGACAAGTGCCACGTGTAAATGAAGACAATGAAAGAGACTCACACCCACTTTTCCATAACCTAATTTTATTTATTTTTGCTGTTTGTGTGGCCCCACCAATAATATGGCCCACACTCTCTCAATCACAAATCACATTTCCAAGACTTAACTTCGTGCAAAATTATTTTCTTGTTGGACTGTTGGAGTCTTCAACAACGCCCCCCCCCCCCCCCCCACCCCCCACGCCACTCCTGACCCTGCCCCACTGTGTACTTAAAATCAAAATGTCATATATGCAATTATGCATACATACTTACATTAAGATTGACAATTGAGAGTTTGTTTAGTGCACACATTATATACTATGTTCAACCGAATGTAACTGTAGAGTGATTACAATCACAAATGTGCGAATGCCGTCTCGGATTTTCAATTTCAACACTTACACCCAGAATCTTTTAACTTTCTTTTTTAATATTTCAGAATAATAATAATGTACTGAAGTGACAAAAAGCCAACACTAGGCTCATACAATTTCTAAAATAATGAACGCCAGAGCCTTGTCCTACAACAAAGACACATGCTAAGCGCATTTAATACTTTACAAATACTGTATATATATAAAGCATAAATGTTCACTCTCTTGCCTAAATTTATAAGATTTTATTTTCTTCAAATTAGATAAAAGAAAATCTAAAATATAATAATCTCCTGCCAAAAAAGCAGAAAAGCTCATTCACAGTTCCAAGACATATCCATACAAAGAAATCAGCACCACAGCATTTATACCAATAATTTAACACCACCAATCCAATGCTTTACTGGCTAAGGGCCACCACCCCAACATTCAAACAACACATAAAGTTAAAGCATATCATCATCTCAACATCCAACCAAAGACAAAACAAAGAGATCTTTTTTTCAAGAGGGCTCCTCTTTTATATATGCACCATACATATACATACACACCCCCCACCCCACCCCACCCCACCCCACCCCCACCTGCCCTGCATAAATGTATGTTCAAAAGGGTACTGCCAATTTTAGGAGGAAGATTTTTCCAGCTAAACAAAAAACAAATGAAATCAATGCTAGAAGTAACCTCCACTACACCTAAGCCAACAAAAAAACAGTACATTTCTTCTCCTTACCTGTCCTAACATCTAACTTCCCCTTGACACTTGCAAAAACATTGGCCTTCCCTTTCAAAGTTGGGATCTTTCAGCACGAAAATGTGTCGGCGAGACTAGCAACTTCATCAATCAAGATCAACTATGTCAAGTTATAAACAAGAGTATAGTTGATATACATTCATTCACAAGTCACAGCACTTGCATTCCAAGCCATCTTCATGCTGCACTGGTCTTTTTCTTCCATCAACCCCACCTTAAGCCTTCTTCAAAATTGTGGAGTTCAACATTCAACACATGACGTGCATCATTAGACCGTTCCACTGTCGACAGTTTACATCCTAATGGCATGTTCTTTCATTTCTTATCAGGCTGCCTTTGATGCATATTATCGTTCCCTGATCACAAAATTGTAACAGGCCCTAATAAATTCACAATTCCCATTTATTCAATATTTATAAGTACGCAATATCAAACGTAACTGTAGGAAAGGGAAACTCGACTACTAACCTGAAGATTGTTTCTGCTCAGCTGGTTTCACCTGAACAGCAGGATGAACGTAAGAAAAGCCAGCAGGCAACTGTCCTGAAAACTGAGCTCCCTGGATAAGTCCTTGGGAGTTTAATCCAACATTTTTCACATTACCAGTGGCAGCAGCAATTGCCTTAGCAGGATCATTAGTGCCTTTACTACCTCCTGTAACAGGAGGGGACAACGACAAAACCCCACTGGAACTTGTCGTTGCACCAGGTGGCTGTTGTTGCTGGTGCTGCTCAGTCCATCTCCGGTGCTGCATATAATATGCACTTGGGCCAGAAGTGGTTGAACTGTTAGAATGAGGAGGTTGTGCTTGGGAATATGGATTTGAGAAGAAAAGTTGAGCTGGTTGCGTATTCTTTGAAGGCATTTGCTGCTGCTGCTGCTGCATTTGCGGTTTGCCTCCACTGTTCGAAGAGGAAGATACAAGAGGATTCCCGAGAATGGAAGATGATCTCTGATTTGGGATTGCTTGTGAGGTTTTAGGCTGCTGTGCCGACATTGAAGAAGCTTGGGCTATCTTGTTGTTTGCAGAAGTTGATGTTGAGGTTCTTGGACTCCCACCAGCTCCTTTGGAGATGGAGGAGGTTGTGGGAGAACCAACCATCATCGGCGGAGCAGGAGCCGAGTTGTTATTGCTAGGTGCTTGCCCCTGGGAAGTTGTTAACTTTTGACTACCTCCTCCAAAGGATATCTGAGTGTGCATTTGCTGTTGAGTTCGAGACTGCTGCTGCGGAAGGTTTTTCAAGTTTGCTGCAGCTGCGGAGACCATAGAAGCCTTGAGGTTTGCTGCGGAAGCAGCGGACATAGGAGAAGGAGTTTGAGGTCTTGTAGAATTTTTCCACTGGGGAGATTGAGAAGGGCTATTGTTGTTGCTCTGGACAAGGTTTTGTGGGAACCCAGATACTGCATTTGGATATTTGGCAGTCATTGTAGAGTTCAAACGCTCAGAGTACATGATACCGTTGCTAGTAGCAGGACCCTTACTGCGATTAACTCCACCTCCCGTCATTTGTTGCTGCTGTTGTTGCTGTTGTTGCTGCTGTTGTTGTTTAAGCTGCAGCATCTGCTGCTGCTGAATTTGAGCTTGAATGTGAGCGCTTGAGACATTCATAACACCTCCACTAATTGTTGGCATTGTCCGAGAGCCAGTTACAGGTCCAGATGCATCAGCCAAGTCGGATCGTGTAAATGCTATGGATTGTCCAGCACCTTCCTGAGCATTTCCCGAACTTTTCCTCTCATCATCATTGGCCGTAGGAACTCCAGTTCCAGATTTATCACCATCGTCATGCCTTCTGCCAAAATTCCTAGGCATCTGAGCCGCAGCTGCTGCTGACATCATCTGGATGTTCTGCCGTGCGGCCTCCGTGAAACCCTGAAAGATTGCGTGATTCTGAGCCATGGAAGACATATCAATTCCCGGACCACTAGCGCCATTCATGGGGCCAAAAGACATAGCAAAGCTATGAGGCGGCGTCAAGGAGTCCCCCCCAGTCTTCTGCCCTGGCTGCTGTGGTTGTTGGCCCTTTTTCTCACTTTGATTACCACTACCAAAAGATGGTGGTTGGGTCATCAAGGCGAAATTTTGTGGGTGCATTGGCATCGGGAAACTCTGTCCGTAAAGATTCATGGAGGTACGCGGCCCCCCACCATCAGTTCTTGAAGGACTATCTTCACTGCCTGGTTCATTTTCACGATGCCTTGGTTGTGATGGGTGCATGTACTGATTTTGAGACTGTTGGAATGGCTGAGGCGGCTGGGACTTCTGGTGGGGGAATTTTGGCAAGTTTGAATTTCCTCCCCCACCACTGACACCGCTGCTTTGGGGCCTCGGCTGCTGGCTCTGCATATGCTTCTGAGACGATGATGAACCGCCCGTGACACTTGCATTCTGGAGAGCTTGAGGGATTTGCTGTGGCTGGGTGGATGGTGGTTGATGGTGCTGAAGCTGTGATGGATGAATCATTTGAGAGGAATAGAACGAGCCGTTGAACATAGGCATTGCTTGACCTGGGGTTCCCCTGTAATTTGGAGGTGGTGCCGCCATAGCCGGAATAGGAAAAGGGTAAGCACCATTTTGCAGGATTGCCAAGTATTGTGTTTCATTCGGAGCCATGTTAGGGTAGTTGAAGCTCATAGCAGTAGCCACTCCTCCGGCGGCAGTACTTGCACCACCTGAAGTTGAGACGTTGGGTGGCACAACACCACCTCCGACAGTCTGCAATTTTGTGGAATTTGGACGAGCAGAGGCGGCAGCAGCCACAGCGGCTTGCTGCTGATTTATAGGGAAGATGAAAGCAGGACCCTATTGAACATAAAATTCAAAAAGTAAATAAAAATTCAGAAAAAATGGATTAGTCCTCAACCCAAAAAAATACAACATACCAGTAGATTGTTAGGTGCAACAGGGGGCAATGCTTGCTGAATCAAAATTTGCTGCTTTCTCTGAGCAGAATCTGAAGTAGTGGCACTTTGTGAAGAATTTTTATCCTTCCCACCATGATTTGGAACACTAGCAACATTCTGACCCTTATCTTGCACATTATTAACACCGCCGTGCAGATCAGCCGGAAGGACATTAAGATTACATGGTTTGGACCCAAACAACGATGCAGATCCGGCAGCCGCCGCAGGCCAAAAAGGGTTCATCTTCATAAATTGCTGGAGGCAGTGGATATTCCTAGCAATGTAGCAATGCGTTGCACACCTTTTCGGTCTCGGTTGAGCAAACGGAGGCTATAATTCAAGAAAAAATAAAGATTAAAAACTAAAAAAGCCCTAAAGAAAGGGATCTAAGGAAAATCTGGAATAAGAGAAACTGGAAGGGCAAAATACCTGGACAGGTGCTGGTGTAACTGTACTACCATCAATAGATACAACTCCTTGCAGTGGTGCTGCCGCCATAGGCGCCGCCATGTATCTGTAACGATAAACAGAGTTATATTTCCAAAAGGCCAACAGGTCAAAGTCTCTAAATTTCAATAAATGAGGGCCAAAAATGCAAACGAGCCACCGAGGCATACCCCATTGGAGGAAGCCCACCAGGCCAACCAGACATAGACATAGGCAACGGCAAGGATCTTGAGGGTTGACCTAAACAAGAAAAAAGAAAGGGGAGTCACTCAAAATGCAATAAGAGAAGCCCAGGTTGAGAAAATTTTGAGTAAGAAAATAAAACTTACCAGATTTATCAGTGACAGACTCTTCTCTGCTGGCTTTAATTGGCATTTGCTGCTTTTGATTCTGCTGTCTGTTTATGGATGCATTAACTTCATTACTCCCATCTCTTTCAGACTTTTCCAAATCAAGACGCAGATCAATATTCCTCCCTTTATTTTTAACCATCTTCTCCGATTCTTCTTCTTCTGAAGTCCCTTTATCTTTCTTTTCCTCACCAACATTATCTGAATGGTCTTTACCACTCTTCCCTTTCTCAACCTCGTTGTTTTTGGACAACGCCGGCTTAATTTCCTGCATAAATCAGCGAAAAACGCATCAACAAATTGCAAAACAGGACTTGCCAAATTCATAAATCTGTGAAAAGATGTAGCAATCAACATACAGCATCAAAAACTGAAAGAACTGGTTTTTGATCCACAGATTCTCTTTCTGGCGACAATCTACCTTGTGGAGGTGGAGCCTGAAAGTGGTTCAAATTATCAGTAAAAAAAAAAAAACCATTCTACAAAATATGCAAGCTTTATATATGAAAACAATTTTATCCTTAAACTCACCATCAGATCTATTTCAAACTTTTCTTCCCTGGGATTTTCCACCATTGAATTTCTGCATATCACAAAAAGGATAACAACAAATGAGGCCAAGAAACAGTCCCATCAATAAAATTTACCACCACAAAAAAAAAAGAATACAGATCTTTCACTCCACAATCAAATCCCACTATACTCACGCTTCAATCATTGTAGAATCCACAACGGAGATATCTTCTCTTCTCACTGTAGAAGATTCTTTCTCCTTTGGTGAGTTCACCTCTTCTTTTGCAACCAAATCTCTGCTCTCTTTCAACTCCTCCGCCACCAAAGGCTTCACCTCCGAGTCAATTTTCATGGTTACAAGAGCTGTCGTCTCAGGTGCCGCATATCCATTCGTTTCAGACCCATTCTCTGCAACGGATCCCGTGATTTTTTCCATATTAGAAGACGAAATCTCGATCTCCGGCGTTTGATCCGTCTCCGGTCTCGCTGAAACAGGGCTGCTCCGTGCACCAAAGCCCGGGTTCTCCACGACTTGTCTTGGCCGCTTTCGCTTTGGAGCTGCAAAAGAGATCAGATTTTTAGCCCCCCCAAAATGTGTTCAAACCAAAGATAAAGTACTCTACAAACCAATACTCACCGACAGCTGAGAAGGGGCTTGAGTTAGGCCCCAAAACGTGATTGTTAGTCGAATTAGAGTTGGAGATCGGAGACGAAACACGAGATTTCGTATCGCTACTAGATCTATTCATATCTCTTGAATCCTCTTTCTTTGAAGAAGGGGCTTGTGATTGAGTCATCAAACCATACAACACCTCAGCGATTTCAATCTCTAGCTCCTCCGGATTCGAAGAATTTGGCTTCGACGATGAAGATACTTTCGGCGGCTTGAGCTTCGGCCCACTATTATTACCACCAACATTAGGCTTCTGCAAAACGAAACAACCACAATCAAACAACTGAAAATCTTTAAAGGAAAATTAAAGGGTCAATCTTTTTAGACACTAACAAGCTTCTTTCTCAAGGGGGGATTTGAAGAAGACGTTGGAGGCGCCGTCACCGGAGAATTCGAGGCTTCTCCTCCGGTTATCCCACTACCGCTGTTGTTGATGTTGTTGTTGTTACTACTGCTAGCAATCCAATCTTGCAATCTCTTCGTAGATGCTGAAAAAACAAACCAATAAACATCAAGGAAACACACACAAAAATCTCATCTTTGACATCAAAAGTAGAGGGATTTACCAGAGCGAGCCTTTCTTGGAACAGAAACAGTGATTATTTCATCACCGGTTCTCCAAACAGGTGGCGCTTTGAAAACCTTGGCAGAAGGTGGAGGAGGAGGGAAGCTTTTTCTATGTTGTAGGCTGTGATTATTACCACTACTACTAATAATATTATTACTATTGTTGTTGTTATTAGCACTATTATTAGTAGCAGAAGTAGAAGTAGTATTAGTATTATGATTCTGTTGACTAAAACTACTGTGGTGGTGGTTGTTGTTGAGATGGCTGTTGTGGTGGTGACCCATCGCCGGCGTCAACAATCTAACACCTCCGGCGCCGGCGGTGGTGGTTGTTTCTTCATCCTCATCGTCCTCATCGTCGTTCACACTCTCTTCAGAAGTATCATCTCCACCGTTGATCAATCTATCAGCTATTCTCCTCTTGTTACTCCTACTGGACCTCTCTCTCAAATCTCTTCCTCTGTCTCTCTCTCTTAAATCCCTCTCTCTTCCTCTCTCTCTTAAATCTCTCTCCCTCTCTCGATCTCGATCTGTCTTCACTCTGTCTCTTAGCCTTATCGGTTCTTGCATCTCTACCCCACCACCATCTTCATCTGTGAATCAAGAACACACAAAAAAAAGGGGTTATATATCCATTTCAATCGAATAAAGACAGATCTGTTGAATAAAAATTGAATCTTGATTGTTGTTTGTACCTGGAGAGTCTCTGAGACTGTTTGTTCTGTGTCTTCTTCTGTTGAATCCGCCGCCAGTTGATGAACCAACGATACTAGCTCTTCTTCCTTCTCTGTTCCTGTCCATTTCTTACAACCTTTTTTTACAAGATATAATCAAGATTTGAGCCTGACCCAGATGATGAAATCTGTTACAACATCTCATGGAGAGGCCAAAATTCGCCGGAGAGATTTTATCAAGAAAATGAAACGATTCTCGCCGGAGAAATTTGTTTATCTTTTTTTTATCTCTCTCTCACACACACAAACCACAAATCCCCACCTTTGTGTGTTTGTTTTGTTTCTCTCTCTTGTTCCAGCTGTTTCTCTCTCTGCCCTGCCTATTATAAATCAACACTTTTTTTCTTTTGCTATCTCTCTCTCATCTTTGTGTGTGAGGGGGTGGGTGGCTATTTCACATCTACAAAAGCCCTCGTGTTAATCAGATGCACTTGCTTCGTCACCTACGATGATCTTACCCGTTCGTTCCCCATCTCATCCAACGGTGTCAAATACTAAGTTGCCAGCATGGCGGTTGCCTCTCTCCTTTACCTAATATTTCCAATCACACTAATTGGCGGACTCTAATGCCACCTGTCGGTTACTCTCCTCCCTCATGTGTGTAAGAAAACAAATATAACAATATATGTAAATTTGTGTACTAAGTTTTATGCTTTTATGGAGTTAAGAAGTAGTGTTATGAATTTTATTCACTTATGTTAATTCTGTGTTGATTCTTTTAAGTAAAACCAAAAAATGGATATACGGTTATGGAATAGACGTAATTGCGAAACGAGCAGATCAATTTCCATAAACGAACAAATCAGTGCGTCTCGTTACTTTGTTTCCATGTTATCGTAATAATGTACTAAATAATTACTTCAGTGACGTATTTTTCCATTTGGTGGATAATAATGTATTACCAAAATTTACGGAATAAAATCTAATGTATGAGGTAATAAATAGATATAAGGTAAAACTTTTACACCAAAAGTGCATTATTTTGGGGAAAAAAGCTATCAAGTTTCCATCTCAAACATGACCAAGCAAACAAGACCTTATGCTTTGTTGGGGATAAAGGGATAAGATGACCGGTTATAGCCGGTTGAGATGGTGACCTTGGTAAAAGCAACAATAAGGAAATGAGGAATCTAGGTGACCGCAGAAAATATCGCTCTAGTCACGGTAAAATCTCATTATTTTTCGGCCTTCACTTTGATTCATTGATTTTTCTTGATATTTTATTTCCGTACCCCCCAAAAAAATACTAAACCACCTTTATGTAATTTTAATAATAATGATGAACAATTCGATCCTGGTATAGTGGTGGGGACTGGGAAGTATTTAGTATGAGCTAGTAGTTTCCTTTTTCCATAATACACGTGGGGTCCTAGTTTGACGGCCCAGATTCCTCTGGCGGATGAATGGGATAAATGCTCGCCGTTAGATCAAACGGTGACGTGGCAGGTTTGGTATTCAAAAAGTTCTCTTCTTACACGGTCACCCATTTTTTCCTTTTGAGAAAGAAATAAATACTTTTCTAAATATATATAATTATTGCCGCAAAGGGATTACTCATAGTTAAGGATCACTAATGTGACGATTTCATTTCTACTTCTAAAGTGGATAAAACTTGTATGCCCACAATTCCTTAAGGAAACTATACCGAAAAGAAATCTGGGAAAAGTTAATTAATATATTATGCATTACAGAAATTAAACTATATAGATTTTTTAATAAATTCAAGATTTATACTCGCTAACCTGCCAGACTTTGTAGAGTTGAGATCATAATAGACTAATCTAATCTGATTTAGAAAACATAAAATCATCTCCAAATTACTCTTAAAAGTATACATTTGGTAAACTCCAAATCTAAACACAATAACCCGTAAATAATGTCAACTTGAGATTATAATAGGCAAAATCTACTCTGATTTAGAAAATAAAAAATCATCTGCAACTTATTCTTACAGAGACAATGCCAAGTCGAGATTGTAATAGATAAATCTACTTTGATCTCGAAAATATAAAAACAAAATATTTCCAACATGATCAAACAATAATAATTACTACTTAACTCGGTAAATAGACACATTAACTTGCCGAGAGTCCCAAGTCGAGATCATAATAGGCTAATCTAGTTTGATTTAGAAAACATAAAATCATCTCCAAATTACCCGTCAAAGTGGCATTTGGAAAACTCCGAAAGTGCGCATTTGCTAAACTCCAAATTTAAAAACATTAACGCGGAAATAATATCAAGTCGAGACTATAATTGGTAAATCTTGTCTGATTTGGAAAACACAGAATCATCTCGAGCTTTCTCTTAAAAGTGTGCATTTGGTAAATTGCGAATTTAGAAATCATAACTCCGAGATATTGCCAATTCGATATCATAATTGACATATTTAGTTTAGTTTAGAAAATATAAAATCGAAATCTTTTCTACGGATCAAACAATAATAATTAAAATACTTACCTCAGTACAAACACTATAGTAGAATTTCAACAATATTTATATTTGAGATTTTATATTGTTCAATGGTCGCAAATCTTTCACACAATTCTGAATTAAATAAGTGACCACATAACAATATGTATTTACTAGTTACTAATAACTTTTCAAATACATTATTAACTAAAGTCTAGGCATAAAGTAGTGGAATTGAAATAGGGTTTGGTTTTGGGTGTGGATAAATGGGACGAATCTGGACCGCCAAAGTCGGTTAATTTGACGGTAGATAGATAAAGGAGGAGTGAAAAATATAATGTAGTCGCGGTCACGGGAACTTCCAAGAAGTGCGTGTGGGGTCCATGTATGTTCTTTTATTTTTTTATTTATTTTTACTCTCTGTTCAGTTTGCGGGTTTTAAGAGAATTTAATTTAAAAATTCTTTTATTTTTCTGCCAACTTGTCACGTTGCGAGGGTGACGTGTAGCGGGTCCCATTGGGGGGTAACGTTTTACGTGCTCTAGTTCTCTACTGTCTGCTCCTGGTCAAAATCTCACTTGCATTCCAAGGCCAGAGTTAAAACTAAAATATTATTATGGGAGAATTGAAATTGATCCTTTTATTTTCTATTTCTGTTTATTGTCTGATGATTACGACTCTCGCACGCACGACATTCTATGTTTTATAATTCGCGAGTAACTAATTTATGTTCATCTAGATTTTACAGTTATAAAAAAACACTGAAAATTAAATAATTAGATAAACTTTTGTGCTAATTAATTAGATAAATATATTATGAACCTTATAAAAATATGAAATATAATAGGTCTCTTAGCAAAATAAATTCATTTTTATGAGTGTTTATCTACAGACATTTCTGAGCTCTAAAGAATGTTTCTGTAATTATTTAGTATATCATGAAAGTTTATAATTACATCAAATTTCAGAGTTCATAAATGCAGTGGATCTAATTTATATTGCGGACAAGTCTACAAGCATGAAAATACACTATTCCCATAATTACCATTTCTTACTTCTACAATCTCTATCTGTGCCATGCAGTGTTAACTCGTGTGTGCTCTAATTTTAATCTTTATTTTTTTCACTTATTTTTTGTCTAAACCCTTTGTTATTAGATAAGAAAACTATCCTTTGCAATTTATTACAAATCTTGCTCAACTAGTATTCACTTTAATTTAATTGTTGGAATAACTAGTTACTTACTCTCTATCGTGCTTCTAAAAATCATAAAATCGAAATAGAGATTTGAAGAATTGAAAGATTGATTGAGTTGAGAGAATTAAATAATTATACATTGTGTAATTCTGTAAATTAATCAAGAGAATGTAAAATCAAAAGACACTTAAAATGGACAATATGTTCTCCTTAATTGAAGACACATATTATAGCATAACATAACTAATTTTATTATATCATGTTATGTGTAACTCCAAAAGATTGACGAAGTATTAATCCGCGCTCTATATAGTTATGAAGGCCGGTCAAACAGTGCAGAAGGTTTTTGCAATAATTTCAAAGTGCAAGAATATTACGAAGTGTAGACAAATGCAGTTGACAACCTGACATATTTTATATACACTCGTAAAAATACAAGTTGAGGTATTTGTACATTAATTTGTTAGAGAAAATTGAGTCACGAAGTATCAACCATAATGGCTACATGCAGTATCTTAGTATTAATTACTCATTAATGGACGAAAAGTGATATGTTGTGCTCTAATACCTTTAATAAATCGGTTCCACTAAATCAATAACTTTCTTGTTATTTATGTGATTTGTGCATTAATACTATTTAAAAGTAACTATTTGCCACTATTGGCACCAAAACGAAAATATTATCAAACCAAGACTTTCCCTCTTTTACCAAGTAATTAATTTCTCATTATTTTTATTTCACTCGATCATGTGTACCATATGAGGAAAGAACTACCATCATTGGTAGCCCACTATCGTTTTGTAAGTGATGAGTTCACATTGGATGGTTTAAAAGTATAATAAGAAACCGATTTTTTTATTCAAAATATAATATATGCAGGCAATAAATTTATTAAGTTTGTACACATATGCTAAAATCAGACAACAATAACAAAAACAAAAGTTACTAAAATCATTTTTACTTAGAAAAGGCAAATTCTGATGACTTTGTATCTCCAATTCAAAATTGTTCCACCACTGATAGTCTATTACTACTAATATATCAGAAGACTTCTACGAGATTCCCATGGCAAAAGAAGAAACGCTTCCATATTGTTTATTAAGTATTAACCTTTTCTCTTAAGTGCGTTACTTCAGGAAAAAGTTGGCTATTAGTTAAAAGAATAAAATTATTCACGTTGGTCTAAAATTCGATCCTTATAGTGACATATATGATTTAATGACTTCTAAAGTTACGTCTGTTATATGTTTGGTGTTCCATATCATGTTTATTAGTGTGATTGTCTACTAACATTGTTCACATACTATTGCATTTGATTTGAGATTGGTATATTATCATATTTTTCAGACAATTGTCTCTTATAAACCTCATTGCCGAAAATATATATAATAATTACAAACGGTTTAAAGGTTTGAATAACCACCAAAACAATTAATTCATGAAATCTCAAGAGCATGAAAAATAAGAAGTTCAGTTTTATAATTTCAAACTTAAGAAATTGTCTAATGATTCAAAACTCAAGAGAACTTTATTCTCCTGTGTATGGGTTGTTTCTGTAATCGCTAAAACATTAAGAGGATTTCAATAAAAAAATTAGGAGCGAAATATAAATATTTTTACCACTGCCTTATTGTTGCAGGTTTCACGCCCATCGCACGGAATGACAAATAACTAATCCTCCTACGTGGCGTGGTCACATCTTACGTGTCCACTTCCTCTAACTGACACGTAGCAAAAGATCCTGCATTTTATTTGATTTCATTATATATTTATCCCTCTTGTCCTTGGGCACTATCTTTGGGATCTCCTTATTTCTTATTGGTTGCTCAGCTCCCACTTTTGTTCTCAGCCACCGCTATTCTTTTGAAAAATATCTTAATAGATAGAGAAGAGAAAATGTTAGGGTCACCCGCCCAATCACATGAAAAGAATCAAACGCTCACGTGTTATCTTATAGATTATTGGGTTTGTCCATAATTTAGTAGAGTACAATTGGACTGCTTAAGTTATATTAAATTTAGTAGTATTAGTTTAAGACACTATTCAAAAGTAATTAAGGATATTAATATATAGCTACTTGTATTAGTAGCTTGAGCTTCTCATTTTAAATTTAGTTTTACTTAAAATACAGGAGTGTTTGAAAATTTTCTTAAGAAGAACTGCTTATATCGTTAATAAAGTGTCAGTAATATCTTCCTATAAAAAAAGTGCCCGTAATATCTAATGGGACTTAGTTTTTGTTTACATGTTATAAAACTATAAGATGCAAAAGGAAAAATTTAAATATACACCGGTTTCAAATATTTTCTTTTTGTCATTGAGATTGACACACTGAGTGGCAAAAAAAGAAAAAGAAAAATTAGAACACAAAAATTAAATAAATTAGATTGTACCTAATATTTCATATTTATCATTTACTTTTTAATCTGAAGGTAATTAACTCAAGGAGAATGCATTATAATATTCTTAATTAATATATGTACCTGTTGATTATATTCTAAAATGATATATATTTTTAAAATTAAATCATATATATAAGCAACATAAACTCATTTTTCTTAAGGTTATTTTTAAAAAAAAAATCATTTTTCTTAAGGATATGTATGTATAAAAACAAGAAAACAAATAGTCATTTGAAGCAATCATAAAGTGTTTTTGATTAAAAAAGTAAAAAAATTACTTTTATTTGATGAATATTTCTAGAGTTTACCATAAAATTACTACTTATTACTCTCATGTTAGGATAATCGATTTTATTGCATTATACTATTGGTGACTGAAAGGTTTTTAGACTTGGTGTTGTAATTTTTTTTACTAAATTTACTAATAGGTGCAAAAAAATTGTAATCAAAGAAACCATATAATATAGTCTATTTTTTCTTCATGTAATCATGTGTGAAATTATTATTGCTTGTAATATTCCTGGATGGAAATAATTCCTAATTATGCTTAAAGTCAAGCTTATATACAAGAATAAAACAAAAACAAATTTAGCAAATAAATAGATCTGTGAACAGACCGCAGACGTAGGGCCATATCTACCTAATTGGCCAATTATATTAAGAATAGTAAATACTAAGGGACATTTACTACCCAGTCTCTTGAGTGGTTAATTTCAAAACTATTTTTTTGCGAAAGTTGCTGTCGCCGTAATATAATATATCCGAGAAAATATTATTTTACGGGAATTGAGGCGGCCACGTCGGACGAGTTGGACCACCTAGGAATGGTTGACCCAGCACTGAGTTTGCCTTTGTCCCTTTGTGAGCTTTTATCTTTTCAAAATGTCCATGGCCCCGCCACGTGTACACTCGCGTAATGACGTCATATCATCTTACGTGGCCACCCTACACACCGTTGGTGGAAATCAATCGTCTTACGTCTATAAGATTTAATGATATCTTTATTAGTTAATTCAGCTTCCAAAAAATTACAATTTTTGTATAATCAAAGCTACTTTACAAGTAAGAATATTAGTTACTTTTAAGTTTTTAACACGACGCATTTGAGTCGAAAAATTTAAAATGTGTAATTCATTAGGTCAGTCACGAAAAACACTTAAGTAGGTCATTCATAAAAAATTATCGCTAAAACCATAATCTCATATCATGAATTGAGAAATGATATGTGAGTATCATAGTATTATAGATAAATACCAATTTTAAAGAAAAAAACACTCCTATTAACCCTCGATCATAATTGTTGACTTAGTGGAAATTTACATATGAAACAACGGAAAAAATAATAGAGATTTCGTATTAGGTAGGGCTCACATGCGGGGCCGCATCAATTGGTATTTTTTCCAAATTATGGTAAAAAATTCTCCAAATTTAGCCCGGTAGAATATACCAATCGTCGAATATTTAACATTAGTGTGGAGTTCTTTGCTTATGTTTTGCTTCACCACGTCACCTAATTAATCATTTTTTAATTTGAAAGTGACGTGTTTCTATTAATTAATTATAATGATGGTGCATTATAATATAGTTAAATTATTTTTTTATTGTTGGAGAGGGAAATAATCTAGAGAACAGGAGATGATGATCCACCTTTGTGCATGCAGTTGGGCACATGGCTGGCAAGCAACTTATGTGGGTGTTACGACCTCATTATATTATATCAGATGCTTTTTTTATTCAAAACTTTCACTATCTATGGATTATAAGTTGTTCCGGTAGTTAAAGAATAGCAGAAGGTCATTTTTTATGATTAATTTCAAATATCCATTGCCTAATTTTAATTAATCCTTCCGGCGATGGTTGATTGTAATGGCAAGGAGCCAACTGATGAAATTAGTTGACCATTATCCATGAGGTTTAATTTTCCAAATTTTAAAAATATCCCCTTCCACGATATAGCAAAACGAAATAAAAATAGAGTATTACTGTCTAGGTCATGAACTCATATAAATGTCTAATCAATGTAAATAGGTTAAAGTTAAAACTAAGTAATCAAATCTCCAGGAACAGTCAGTCATGATTTCAAAGTATTGATTAATAGAAATTTTGAAAAAAAAAACTTAAGATTCTTTTACAATTAATATAGTAAATATCTAAGGAATAAATAAACTAAGTAGCATTGATTTACTTTACCTGTAACTTAGACAGTTAGACTTAAAAGTTCTATGATCTCTCTAAGCTAAAATTTTCCCTTTCTAAAATTATATGTCAGATAACTTAAATATTGAAAAGTCTTAGTGAAAAACTAACCAACAAGTTACGTGCTTGTTTGATTATAAGCAGTTCTGAACGAAATGGATAATTACTCTATTTGAATTTAGTTGAATATTTATTAGTCTAAATTAAAGTGAAGTATCTAAATAACAAACAATGATACTCAACATTAGATACCATTTTAACATTTTATTTCTCGTCTTCTAAATAATAAAGCATACGTATTTAAAGGGAAGGTTTTGTGGTCAAACATGAAAGAAAAAAGGGTTTTTTGTTTTTTTTTTTTCGCATTTCGCATTTCGCACAAAATAGTTGCTCATCAAAACAAAAGGTTGTGGCTGAAGAAAGAATAACTCTTCTTTTTGTATGAAGATTGAACCGGCTATTAATTTATTCTATCTTCTTTTTATATTTTCATAGACACGCACAAACACAGTAAAGAAAAAGGAACATTAGTATAAAAAGTCCACGAAGTGGGACAAGCGTGTAATATGATAGTATGATACAGTGACTTTTACACCAAACTTTAGGATTTTGATAACATGTTAGGTGCATAAATTAATTATCAAATTTTTTAATTTCTTTATTAAATAAAATGGGACCCATCTCCACTTTCACTTTGGAGAATACAAAAACTGATACTTTATTCACTATTTAAATCAAATAGTGAAACTTTCGTTTAATATAATACTTGTACTATATTTGTATTATATGGTATAGTCTATCGAAATTGGTATCACTTTGACCTTACCTGATTATAAAATTGGAATAAAATATATTATTTTGATAGTGGAACGAGACAATCTGGGGTTGTCCTAGTATTTAATTTACATTATTTGAGATAGAGAACATAATAATTTTGTATTCGAGTCATCAGATCCCAAGCTTGTGTGCTGTGGAAAACCACCAATCTAGAGTGGGTTTATTTTATTTTTTTAATGTTTATTGGAAGTGCATTATTGGCTGGTTGCAGTAATGGGGTGTTATTAAATATGATTGCTTAATTCCAAAATCAGTCCATATACTCCCTTATTTAGAATATATACTATGATAAAATTAGTATTAGCTTTTATTTATAATAACATTACTGTAATAAGGGGTTATTATGATTGGTTGATACCATCTTCAGCCCATATATCCTCTGTTGAATATTTTATAGTAAGTTTCTATTAGCTTTTAATTATTTAACTAAAAACGATAAAAAACTTGTCTTTTTAATTTACGTGGTCATGTTCAACGAATCATGAGATATGTTAAAGTAAATAGTTGGAATATGGTTTATTTAAATCAACATGCAAGTGTGTATAGGAGGTTCTGTAAAAAAAAAAAAAACTGGGAATATGTCTAATTTTAGATTCATTTGACTTGTTTATATTGTATTAATTGACTGTTCAATATAATCTAAGCTTCCCAACTAAATTTGCCCACGATTTTAGAAGCAACTCTTTGTTAGTAGTTTCTTAAACAGTCCTTGATATTAAAGTTGTATTCTCAAATGTTTACAAGTTAAACATCTTGAACTCACATAAATATTTTTGCAAATATCTGTATTAGTAACTTATACTTTATATTTTCTTGAAAAAAGAATAAGCGACAATTTAAGAGATAAGTGTTGCAAACATTTAAGTAAAAACGCAAAACTGAATGTCAATTTACTTTTTCTCTGATCATTATATGATAATGTAATACAATGATCGAGGTTAAGTAATTTAAGATCACTAGGGATAAGTTATATAAGTTGCTTTATAATTCTGAACGTTCAATCTTTAGTTGAGCCGCCCTCATAAGTAATAATTATGTTCAAAAAGCAAGATGTACAAAATGTTATATAGCCTTTTGACCTGTAGCAATCTTGTTTTGAAACGCAACCACCAAGTAATATATTTAATTTCTTTACCGATTATCGTAGATTAAAAAAAACGTGTTACACAAAAAAAAAAATCATTTTACGCAGTGGCCTTTTTCGTAGAACTTATTTGGACAAGAACTTTTATATAATTCAAATTAGATATCTCGAGTTGAGCAGACATATTAAATTAAAAGATAAATATTTTGTCTAAATGTAACATCATATTTTGATTCTTAAAATAAGAATACTAAAAAATTGTATTATATAATTTCGTGGATAGTTTAAACTTTATTTTGTTAGATTCTTAGAGAAATCTCGGCATTTAACCCATTTTATTTATTGACAATATATAAGCACTGTCCAGCCCAATGTAATCGTGGGCTAATGTAATGGTTCACAATTATGTTGGGCCCGTCCATACGAGTACATAATACGATTTGTAAACAGGGCCGACCATACGATTTGTTGGGCCCGTCCATACGAGACCATGAGATATATAGCGATTAATATCATAGCTCTGAGTATCACTATCACATCAATGAACAGAAGTAAATGGGTTGCTTTACTCTTCCTTCACTAGATAATATGGCCCAAGTACGTATCAGATGCTCCACGTCCTTCAGAAAAAATCATTACCACATGTAACTGTTATTAGATTATAACATCCATCTAAGCTCTTTAAATTTTGATTTAATAGAAAAAATCGTTTAGTGTGAATAGTTATGTAATGTCATGTTCTTTTAAATGGTAAAAGTAAGGGTCTTATTTGTGATAGTTTTTTTATAATCAAGAAAATTATTCAAATCTCGTCATGAGAACTTATTTGTCATTTTTATCTTCAGTATCGAGGTGAATTAATTTATATTCATCCGAAGGACATGTAACGTTTCCATATTTAAACAAAATCTAATAAAGAAATCAATCAATACATAATAAGTAAATTATATTGCACATTGCTACGTACCTTTAACCACTATATATATATATATATATATATATATTTCTTTATATATATTATATTATATCACATAAGGGGTAGCTTTAAAAAAAAAACAACATAAAGGCAACATCGACAAAGAAAAAGTCACCGGAATCTACATATACTTATCCAGATTCCAGATGTCAGCATTCATTTCTCGTGTAATGTATCTTTACTGTCTCGTGATTATTAATGTACCTCTATTGTCATGCGCTAATCTTATCCAATATCTTGAATACTTAACATGCTCCTTTTTTTTTTTTTTTTTTTTTTAAACCTTTCGGATCTAAGATTAGTCAAAGTTTGCATTATTTGTCAACTTATATTATTATCTTGTTAAACACACGATGTGATACTTGTAAGGGGAAAAAGTATCAAATTCAGGCTTTTTAATAAGTAGGGTCTTACCATATGGTTATTATATTAATTGATTGCAACGTGCCATTTATTCTTTAAATATAACATAAATTCGCACCTTGTCTTTTGTGATTGGCGCAAAGTTACCCTGGCTAATTATCCCGCAGAAACAGTTTGTTTTCATTTGAAAATAAAGCGTAAACATGAGGATTCCTAATTGATTTAACTTTAAAAATAAAGAGTCATCCTGACCTGATCAATTTTATCCAAATCCTCAAAACTAGGTCTAAAAACTAACAATTTGAATGAAATTAAGAAAATGGCTCTTTATTGAAGTTAAGGTTGAATCAAGATGTATCTCCATTTTTACTTTGACGTTCCTATAATATAAATTATTTGGCAAAAATATTTCATCGAAAAGTTGACTAGAGCACTTCACCCATTTTTAATAGTTTAAATGGATGTTTTTTTTTCCTTTTTAAAGGATAAATGACACTCTACAAATCTTGATATATAATAAGGGGTTTGGTATTAATTTTTATTTTTTGCTGTAATATAAAATATATGAAGTTGTTCAATTGGTTAAACTAATGACGCGTTGTTGCTGTCTTTATAGCCATTTACAATTAAAAGTTCTTTGTTCTTTTAAAAATTTTAAAAAACTTATTGTTTTCATATTTACTTAAAGTTTGTGGAAGCATTATAATCATGTTAGCAAGAATTAAGCCATTTTCATATCAAAACCACTTGACAAATATAACCTGTTTCCCACCTAAAATTAGGCGTCAAACTGTGCGCCATTTTCCCGGTCATTCGCAATTCTGAATAAAATGTTATTGCACGCCAGTTATATTCAGTTAAATGCCCAACACCTTTCGCCTGCGGTGTTATATTTCAGTAATCAATTAGCAATTAATACAATAAATACCTATTGTCCCGAAAGAAGTAGCATATGACTTATCATGGGTTCTCCGAGACAGATTCCTAATTCTTTCTCTTTATTTTATATATATATATATATATATATATATATATATATATATCTATATATCTATATATATATATATATATTATCTATCCTCATGGGCTTTTTTTTTTTAAAATAATATAAATACCGCAGTGATTTTTGGATTATAAATAAGTTAAGTACAACTTCACGTGCAGCGCAAAAGTAACGAATTATATGTGAACTAAGCATAATGAACTTAATATGATCTTGAAATGTTATTAGACTTAAATAAAGTGCTCTAAAGTTTTAAACTGATTATGAGTTTAACTTGCTTTTGCGGCTATTAGATGGAGCATTAGAATTATTGCTTGATGATTATATTTTCTATGGTACAAGAAATTAATAAGTACTTTGGAATTAATTGCGGGATGTTCTTACCTGCCCTCAATGGTAGGAAACATCCCCCTCACATGTGGTGGGCCCCACATCAGAGTGGGGCCCACCACATGTGAGGGGATGTTTCCTACCATTGAGGGCAGGTAAGTGTTTCACATTAATTGCATGTTAATTATCTTCTTGGACGGAAAGCTTTGGGAAGTCATGATGCACTTCAAAACTTTTGTCGCCAATAAATTTGACATTTCATGTTTATTTTTTTGGTGAAAGATCAGTAGATTAATCATAAGCATAAAGAGTTTTTACAAGAGTCACAAAAAGAAGCAACAAGAGTACATGTTACACATATGAACTTTCACTACGTTTACTACTCGGAGAAATAAATTGTGGTACGTGTATTAATGTTGTCCACTTGTTATATAATTGGCGTATCCAAAAGCGAAAGATGCTTGCATATAGAAAATTTATTTCTTATATTACATGTAGGAAAAAACCCATTCACTAAAACCTAGTTACAACATGATTTCTTTTAGATTTGTTTCTTTTTCAAACATTTCGTTTAGAGAATTGGGAATTTATTTCGATAGAGTGCTGTACTGGCCATTGGAGAATCAGAAATAAGGAAACAAAAACAACCATCAGACAATAAATGTTATTTCATTACAAAGTCGTAATAGAACAAATTTAACAAGTTTGCAGAAAAAAGAAACCTATTTGTCCAAAAGCACAAGAAAAGTCCATATACATTATCTAAGAAAGCAAATCATAGACACCTATGCGGTAAATAAATTAATATCTCCTCTAGTCCTCTTTTCGAAGTTGTATAAAAGTTATTTAACATATAATATTGGCCACAATATTAAAAGGTCTCATCAATAAAGTATACATTTCGAGGTCCCTAACGTATGCTGACTTGGGATAGAGGACAAATTAATGAAAGCGACTCAGTGATCTCATAATCCTCAATAATTCACATACAAATTTCTTTTTTTGCTTTCGAATCTTTTGTTGATCATACATGCATATGATGGTTACATCCCCTTAAAAAAGGCAACCCCACATGTCACAAGAAGCTTATTACATCCCGAACAGTAATAAATATTCATTATTATAAAATACGGCAAAAGTTTGACCAATCAACTTTTTTGTTTTTTAAAGATCTTTTTATAATATCACAATCTTTAATACGTGTAAAGTAATCATATGTTGTGTAGTGCTGATTGATTGTTATTTTATCTTCAACACAGATTAACGGCATATGCGAGACACGACTTTAGATTTCAGCTGGATAATCGTGTAACACATGCTGTTAATTGTTTAATTAAGGATAAATCTTTAATATTGTGAAACAATTTATTTGCACTGAGTGAAAATGAAACTTAAATTATTTGCTTATAAATTACCTGCCATGCACACATATGAACTATTTTCGAATTATTATAAATATAATGTTTACCTAAGTTACAAGTGATAATTCTAGGTTCTGCTCCTCAGATATTATGTATTATAATTATATTGTCTGTACTCACTATTAAAAACTGAAACAAAATCAATGAGTGTGAGCTAAGCAGAGACGTGGGTTGACTATACTATATACAGATTAGCTAAGAAAGGTAAAATTAATTATTATATAATTAATCAAACGGACAGCCATTAATCAAGTACTCCACGCGTAAAGATGGGCGTCCTTATCTAAAGCCCCACAAGTCACACACTCACACCTAAATCCATTTCATTTTTCTCTGTCTATATAAACTCTTGTAATTTCTAACACATAAGTACTCTTATCTTATTTCCACAGAATTCATACTTCAACATATTGTATCAATTTTTTTCCACATATCAATTGACTTTAAGTTTAGATTATCATGGCGGGAGGCGGATTCGCGGCCTCGTCGGGCAGCGGCAAGGAGTTCGAGGCCAAGATCACCCCTATAGTCATCATTTCTTGCATCATGGCCGCCACCGGAGGCCTCATGTTCGGCTACGATGTTGGAGTTTCAGGTTTTTTAATTTGTTCGACAATTTTTTTTGTTCTACTTTGTGTCACACTTTTATTTCCATCATTCATTATGATTAAGTAGTTTCAACATTAATTCTTTTTGTGCAAGCTTGTTAAATTTGTTCTATTACGACTTAATAATGGAACAAGTTTTACATTTTCAATATTTCAAAATCTTGTCCTTTTACATGAGATAATTAAAAACATCATGCACACGTATTTCGACTCTAAAATCTTAAATTAATATTTTTCATTATGTTTGGATATTTTTATGATACTAATTTTGTTTTCATAACGACAGGTGGCGTGACGTCAATGGATGATTTCTTGAAGAAATTTTTTCCCGTGGTGTACGAGAGGACAAAAGATGTCGGAATAAATAGTAATTACTGCAAATATGATAATCAAGGGCTACAATTATTCACTTCATCACTTTATTTAGCCGGTTTAACGGCGACTTTCTTTGCTTCATACACAACGAGAAAGCTAGGCCGGAGGCCGACAATGTTGATCGCCGGTGTATTTTTCATAGCCGGAGTTGCTCTTAATGCAGCAGCACAAGATCTTGCCATGCTCATCGTTGGAAGGATTTTACTTGGATGTGGTGTTGGTTTTGCTAATCAGGTACAATAATTTTCTAGTCTGTGTAATATTTGAACGATCTAGACTATTAATTTAATGTAAATTGCATGTGAAGGTTCATTAAATAGAGATTTCACATGATCACTCTTGAAAGTCATAAGAATATCCTAGTATTATCATGACCATGTTTGTCTTCTAACGTATCAATCATTTTTCTATTTATTTTACTTTTAACACTAGATTAAGTAAGTACTAAGAAACTTATCTGTTGGTAGGAAATATAAATTATCCTAAGTGCATATGCACGTAATTATCTTAACTTTAACCTTTTGAGAGTTCTTCTTATATATGTTCTATATTCATGTCTTATCCACAATTGTGAAATATTTTCCAAAAAATTATGGAATTCGCCGTCCACGCTTCACCACCAATTACGTTTGGGGCTTTGGGCTAATAATCAAAAGTGCCATAATTAGATTTCTTGCACTAGCTTAGTCAAGTTTGGTACCAAAATCATAATTGGTTAGCTTTGTACACAAAAAATAAAAATCATAATTGTTTAACCTTCCAAGTTCGGATGCATCATATATATTCCAACCGTAAAATAATACCAATTAAAAAACGCGTCAGCCTTTAATGCGTGCATTTTTGGACAGTACTATTGAGCTCCAAATACATGAAGGAGCTCTTTAATTGCCATCCTTTTCGTAATTTTTTTTTCTTTTGACAAAGTTGGAGACAAAGGTATCATTTTGAATCTTCGAAATCTTTTATACACAATTTCTCAGCCTTTTGCATTTTAAATTGTGCCTCCATCTTTATTTAAGATGGATTTATTTCCTTCAATATTCAATTTGCTGCCTTTTTTTTTTTTTTTTTTTTTTAATCTTGTTGGCCTCATATTTATTCAAATTATTTTTATTAGGGATAAAACAAGTTCATATTGGAGAAAGTAGCTAGCCATCAACATCAAATGGGTTCTCGTGTCACATTTTAAAATAAGTTTTTTAAGAAAAGAAGACTAACACCACAAGGAAAGTGTGTGTGGAGCTTTAGTTGGGATGTCTCCGTTAACCCCACTTCGAATAAAGAACGAAACGGGGTCCTGATCATGATTCAAGTTTGACAAAGAATGACTGACTATATGCTCAAATATCTTAAAAGTAGGCAAAATGGTCACAGTTTCTTAATTCGAAGTAGTTTGAGCATTGAATTTGAATTAAGTAATGTTTTATTTATTTTTCGTTTCCCTCGCACGGGGTTGAAAAATGTATTTAATATTTATGATGATTTTTGTAGGCCGTTCCACTGTTCCTATCAGAAATTGCGCCCACAAGAATTCGTGGAGGACTTAACATTTTATTCCAACTTAATGTCACCATAGGAATTCTTTTTGCCAATCTTGTGAATTACGGCACTGCTAAGTAAGTTTTTCCTTATCTTTTATATAATATAATATATCATGATAACTTTGTCTATTTCTTGATTCTATGCATAGCAATCACTTTGAATATTGCGAGTACTCCTACTAACTAAATATATTACTATGTTGTGTTCAAAACATGGTTACCAACATTCAACTAAATATGCATTAGCAATTTGTGCTTCATTGCTCACTTAAGATTTGTTCCATTTTCTCTTATCATAATAGAATCGAAGGGGGGTGGGGGTGGAGAGTGTCGTTGGGGCTAGCGGGGATCCCTGCCGGACTCTTGACATTAGGCGCTTTGTTTGTGGTCGAAACACCCAACAGTCTGATTGAGCGCGGTTATTTAGAGGATGGAAAAGCCGTACTCAGAAGAATCCGAGGCACGAACAACGTTGAACCCGAGTTCTTGGAGCTTGTCGAGGCGAGTCGGGTGGCCAAGGAAGTAAAACACCCTTTTAGAAACTTGCTCATGCGGAGGAATAGGCCTCAGCTTGTCATTGCCGTAGCCTTACAGGTTAGTTACAATTTTGACCATTTAGTATAAGGTCGTCGTTTTGCAACTCTATTTTAATTAGTAATTATTTCGTGATTTAATAGGATATTGTGATGTCAATTAAATTACAAAAAATAAATAAAATGAATTTGAGTCAAACACCGAACATTGGATGGAAATGCAGGGGAAAGTTTTTCAGTTTCCTATTGCATAAAAGGCCATCTACCTAGTCAGTCATATTTGATACAATTGCCGTAGCTATTTCAATTTTGGATCGTTAAAGCATACATTCTTTCTTTTTCTTTTCTTGATCAATTCTATTGGAAAATCTTGTGCAGATTTTCCAGCAATTCACTGGAATCAACGCGATCATGTTCTACGCTCCTGTCCTATTCAACACCGTTGGATTTGGGAGCGATGCAGCCTTGTACTCAGCTGTAATAACTGGTGCGGTCAATGTACTATCGACCATTGTGTCGATCTACTCGGTCGATAAAGTTGGAAGGCGAAAGCTCTTACTAGAAGCCGGCGTGCAAATGTTCTTGGCACAGGTGATCATAGCCATACTCCTAGGCATTAAGGTGACGGACCACTCGGACAATCTTAGCCACGGCTATGCAATTTTCGTTGTGATTCTAATTTGCACGTTTGTGTCGGCTTTCGCGTGGTCGTGGGGTCCACTCGGATGGCTCATCCCGAGTGAGACGTTTCCACTTGAGACTCGATCAGCAGGGCAAAGTGTTACGGTTTGCATCAATTTGCTCTTTACCTTTGTGATTGCTCAGGCATTTTTGTCGATGTTGTGTCATTTTAAGTACGGGATTTTCTTGTTTTTCTCGGGATGGGTGATGGTCATGTCATTCTTCGTGTTGTTCTTGGTGCCCGAGACGAAAAACGTGCCCATTGAAGAGATGACTGAGAATGTATGGAAGAAGCATTGGCTGTGGAAGAGATTTATGGATGAAGAAATTGAAATGAAAAATGGGAATGCTGCATGAGGTTTTAGATAAATAAGTGTTTAGGGCACTTCTTATTTATATTATTATATTATTATGTATAGACAAGACTCAAGAGGTTTTCTTACCCTAACTTGATTGAAGAATGAATTAAAAGATCTGTTTTGTAAATGATGCAGAACAAGATGAGAAGCACTTTAACTACTTTAGAGTTTTTCTTTCCGTTAAAACTTAGAACGATCATAGCTTTTGATTTGTGAGCAGTCTATATTCCAAGGTCAAAATACATCAAGTTATGTTTTCCTCTATAAATTTCCTTGTGTTTTCTAAGCTGTTCTCTTTTTTGAAAATTATACCTAATTCTTTAAGTTGGAAATGAATCTCACATTACTTTTAGAAATTTAAGTTGGAAATTAACATCAATCTTCTTCAAGATCTGGGAAAATCTCAACAACCAAAGCATTCAAAATTGGCAACTCATTAATATTAAGATTTTTTTTGGGTCTAATTAATATTAACATTTTGCAAATCCAACTCTAGATCTGGAATATAACTTATTTGTCTAATGCTCACGAAAAATTTGTGTACCAATATCATTTAGAAACATGGGCAGATCCAACCATGAGCTCCAGTGGGCTTGAGTCAGTGTTATTCTAAGCAAATAGTACCCTAAGCCCAACGAAAAAAGGTAACTCAAATAGAAAATTACTTTTATAATAGTTAAAAGGTAACTCGAGCATTAAATATTTGATAGTATAATTGTTTTAGAATTCAAGTTTGAATATTTTTATTAGGAAAAAAAGTTACCTAATACTTAGTACAACAGCCTAGCGAGGATAGTTCTTTTTTTTAATCGACTCTTGTTTAGAAATATAACAATAAATTACTTTTCTCATATATTAATCATTACTCACTCTCCCAACTCGTTTGAGAGGGCGCAATATAGTTTTAAGTTTTAAATGTTCAATTAAGGCACTGAAATTATAGTCCAACAGTCATATTGCTTAATTGTTCCAATGAAATAATAGCGTGTTACGTTTTCTATTTTCTTATTTATGTAGGCATATTACTCTATTTGTTAAAAAACAAGCAAATAATTATTTATATGATATGAAAAAGTCTAGCTGCTTATTTCCTAACTTTTTGTTCTATTTTGCCATGTTAAAGGTCATTTTTTTCCCATATAAACATAAGCCATTTATTTAGTGACGAGAGCAATGAGATAACTGAGTACATTATGGCACCATTCTTCGCAAAGTTGTTTTTTTCTTCCCATTATTCTTTGCTTTGAAGAATTGTCCTGAATTGAGTTGACGCGTTATGCTGCCTCAACAGCTAAGATGTGAATTCTCCACTTCAATGCAATATAATAATTGCTCTCTACGGTATATATATAGTTCAAATTTCGCCTTTCAATTTTACTAAATCTAGCAATACAAGTTTTTGAGTTTTAAATATTTGAATAAAGCTCAAAAATGGGATATAGATTGTTATGCCTAACGAATGATTAAAAGAAGTTAACATAAAAATCATACCAACCCATAACACTATAATCTTTGCTGGAAAAATAAATTGAATCAAAGAAGTCTAAAGAACTAAAAGATCTCTATATAGAACTACAAATCTACAATCTTAACTGGGCAACGAAATATCAAATATTAGTTATACGATGTTTGACATAAGAAATTAAAGTAATTGGAAATTTCATTTACTTGTATAATGACCTTGTAACAAGGGAAATCAACTTTTTTTGTACTTAAATTTTTTCCAAAGTGGTTTCAATTTAATTCTCTAACTCATGTAGTGCTTGCAAATACTTTTTAAATACTTGAATTTTTTAATTTCACTTAGGCCCACATTTTCGCACAAATTCCCTAAATAGTTAGTAGTTATCATGAGAAGCAGAAAGGTCCCATCCTTTTACGAAACTGACACGACACCCACAAACAATATAAAGAGGACTGACTACTTACTCTTATTTGTTTGTGTCTTCACTTCACATAACATAATCGATCAACTCACAAACTTTTCAACCTCTGCAAAAGAAAATGGGTTCTTCAAATCCTGGGAAAAAAGGTATTGCAGTAGTGATTAATTTAGTGATGTTGTTGAGTTGTTCAGTCAATGTAATAGTAATAGATGGAGCAGTAGTAGTACATAAAGTGGGAGAATCAGCTGGATGGACCACAATCGGGAATGTTGATTACAAGCAGTGGGCTCTTTCTAAAACCTTTCAACTTGGTGATGTTATAGGTATCTATCTATCTTCATTCTTCTATATGTTCATGCAATTGTTCTTTCTCTCTCTCTCTCTCTCTCTCTCTCTCAGTCTGTCTCTCTTTTATTTTATTTTTTTATTTTAAGGTATTTTTTTAACATCTATCATATTTAAAAAATTAGGGATAATTATGACGGCATATATATATATATATATATATATATATATATATATATATATATATATATTGGTTTGGTCTAATTACAAATTAGGGAGTGTGTTCATGATTTTTTCAAACTTTTAGGTGTCTCTGTAATTATTCAAACATAAAATAAAATAAAATACATATTTTATAAACAATAGAGAGTATTTCTGTAATTATACCAAATTTAGGAGTGAAGAATAACAATTGATGTCGGATTACATTTTCTGTTGTTTCTATGTTTCAGAGTCAACCTATTGGATATTTCCCATTGTAGCCTTTTGTACCTTAAAACATGGCTTTTCATTCTAATAATAATAAAAAAAAAAACATGGCTTTTCATTTTAGCTGTTTCTGTTGCCTAAACTTTAGGAAACCCATTCATAACATTTGGTCCCAGATTCCTGCTACTTTTTTTAATATCTTTTGAGTCATATTCCGAGTGCTAGTACGGACCACGATGCCAATCCCTAAGCGTGACAATGTGATTTCTTGTCAACATCATTATATTATTCAGTACCCTCTTTTTGAATTTACATCTCACAAATTAAAAAAAAAAAAAGAGGGATAGGAGGCAGTGGATGAGAAGTTTTTTTTTTTTTTTTTTTTGTGTGTGTGTGTGTGAAAGGAATGAGAAGTAAAAACTAAAGAATTTAATAATTTGTGACTTACATTTATCAGTAGTTGTGATGGTAATTTTGTTTACATCACTAAAATAATATAATATAGAATAATGATATACTAACACACAAGTAATTATGATTACAAGAACTATTAGTCAAGGAATCCTAACCGTTGCCCTTAGAATGTATACTGAGTGAATCCGTAAGTTAAATGCAGTAAGGCACGACCCCAGTTGGATAAATAGCAGTAAGCAAATTTAGTGAATTACTCTCTCAAAAACGAATTTAAGACTAATAAGAAGATTCTAGCTCTTTGGTCAACTATAGACCTAGTATCGAAATAATAGGAAATGTCAGTAATTTTTGACTCCACGTGTCAGAGTTTTAGAGAGGTGTTGTTATCATCAGTCAAGACTCAAGTCAAGACTGATGAGCCGAAAACATTATGATTATATTGGAAATTTGTCGTTGATAAGACCCCATGATGCAATTCTTTTGCGTCACAACTATAAGCCCCATTAGGCTGCACTAAATACGACCACATTTGCATTCTCCATCCAACTTCCAACCCCCAATCCCACTAATATACATAAGTAATAAATAAGGCACGCGTTAATGATGATGATACCACTTTCTTTTTTTAAAAAAGACAATGATTATGACACACTTTTCTTCCACACTATAAAAAAATATCAATTATACCTGGAATCAAATATAACGTCACGCTGACATCATAAATATAGGAGATATATATAGCAATCTATTTTTAAAAATCACAGATGGATTATCTACTATGTTATTTTAAAACAATATACTCTGTTGCAGTTTTTGCATACAATCCTCAGTTCCACAACGTAATGCAAGTGACTCATGCTGAGTACAAGTCATGCAATGCATCTTCTCCAATCTCGACTCACACGACGGGCAACGACTCCATCACCATAACTACTTATGGTCACCATTTCTTCATATGTGGTGTGCCTGGTCACTGTCAGGCACGCCAGAAAGTCGATATCAATGTTCTTCGTGCTATCGCACCTAGTCCGTCGAGGTCAGCATCTCCAGTTCCTAATGCTACAGTAGCAGCGCCTTCTCCAAGTAGTGCAACTTCTGTTCCCCGTGCCATAATGCCTATTGGGAAGTTTGGATGGATTTTGCTGTTTTTGCAGATGATATTTGTGTTTTTATCTTAATGGGAATGTTAGTAATGATCAGTTTATCATAGGAATATCATAAAATGGATCGGAAAATTCAGCAGATTAGAAATAATTTTGTATTAATTTCTATGAGAAATTATGTATTCCAAATAACATTTTCATGAGACAATCTTAATTTCGTGGAGAATAAAAAAGTGTTGCCCGACTAATGATCAAATTCTGTCATGTATATGGTGCAGTGAAATATACTTGGCCATTTGATACACATATATTTCTCTATTGTAACACATTTTACACATTTACAGGGAGTAAGAACAGAGCATACAACCTCACTAAAATTCTTTACAACTTAGAAAATTTCAAATGAAACACAGAATACAGACAGAAAAACCTCAATACAATATCTAAAAGAGTTCTTCTATCCTCATTCTGCAGTTTGACTTGAGGACTACTCCTTATTTTTTTCTTTTTTTCCCCCAAACTAAACACTTCATATTTTTACATTCACTTCACTGATTCAACTATTCATTCACTGCCCATAAATCTCTTCCAGACTGGATGCTTTTTCCAAACTCTTTCACCCATAGCATCGATAGGCACTCCCTTCGTCTCCGGCATCAGAAACAACACGAACAATCCCATCACCACAATCCATGCAGCAAAGAAAAAGAAGATAAATGCACGCATGTTGCACAACATAGATAAGAATGCCTGAGCTATGATGAAAGTGCATAGCATGTTCATGCTAACGGCAAACGCGTACCCTTCGGTTCTCGTTTCTAATGGAAAGATTTCGCTAGGTACTAACCAACTCATTGGACCCCATGACCATGCAAACGACATCACAAATAAACATACTAGAACTACCACTGCTATGCCAAGTCCTTTGTCAAGGGAGCCTGTGGGCTTTAACTCAATCTGTAATATTGTTCCTATTGCAACCTGCAATAAAAATTCCCACAAGTCATAACCAACTTTATCTACACGGAGGGATACTAATGCATGAAAAATATTGAAAAAATGATGAGATGAGAACACATCACCATGCATATGAACATCTGAACACTAGCTTGTAGGAGCAACTTCCTCCTCCCAATCCTATCAACCAAAAAAAGCGAAACGAACGTACTCAACACATTAACCACCCCAGTAACAACAGCAGAAAGCAACGAACTGTCATTCTTGAATCCAATGATCTGGAACAACACAGGGGCATAAAACATGATCGAATTTATCCCACCAAACTGCTGAAAAACCTGCAACATGGTCCCAATTATCAGAGGAGGCAAGCTGGATCTTTTCATGAGTTCCCTCATCGGATTCTGGACTTTATGAGCTATTTCGCACGTTAATTTTATCTCTTCGAGTTCACTGTCAATGTCATCGATGCCTCTGATCTTTTGTAGTGTTCGTCTACCTTCTTTCTCCTTGCCACGCTCGATGAGGCTCGTAGGAGTTTCGGGGATTATGAATGAGCCGACGAAGACGAATAAGGCTGGTGCACCGGCGAGGCCTAGTGCTATTCGCCATCCGTAGGGGTGTACATTTGAGACGGCGTAATTGACAAGGTTTGCTGAGAGGCCTCCTATTGTTATGAAGAGTTGGAATAGAATGTTGACAGCTCCTCTGTGCTGGAATGGTGCTATTTCTGATAAGAAGACTGGAACTGACTACAAGTTTGAGACATGAGATTCCTATCAGGATAACTTAAATTATGAGTTGTCATATTATACTGGAAAGTCTATCATGCAATTGTTACCAAGATTGCAATATTTACTAAATTCCTCAAAATCTGAACAGTGCATCTACACCAGTAAACGAATCAACATATTTACCTCATTTCCAAATCCAACTCCAATGCCAAAAATTATCCTCCCAACTATCAACACAATCTTGTTTGGCGCCAAACCGCTTATCAGAGCTGCAAGAATGAAAAGTAGAGAAGCCAGACGGATCGTGGGACGCCTTCCATAGACGGTGCAAGCCTTTGATGCTCCAAAGCTTGCAACAAGAGCAGCCAAATACAACGAAGACGTGAAGAGCTGAAGCAACTGATTGTCATATTTACAGTAGTTATCTTCCTTTGCACGAAGTTTTCTTTCATAAACAATGGGAAAGAATTTCTTTAGGAAATCGTCCATGGCAGTCATCAACAAAACATGAACATTTTGTTAAATAGTGTGATTTAAATTTTTTTTTCTTTTCTTATGGATGTAACTTTTATAATGTGAACACTAGTTGCATGTAAACAGACCTCAAAGATAATCTAGTTGGTCAAAAAAGAAAAAAAGATTTTGGCTTAATAACCCTTGTAGAACTAAGAAGAGTTTTTCGCCTCCTATGGTGATGCCTTTTGTCTATTTTTCTTTCACTAGGATATCATTGCCAATTAAGCAAAGTATGTGGTTTCTTTTTCTTCTCGTAGACTTGATAATTCAGGGCCTTTTCTTCAATAAAAGTAAAATTCAAACATTTTCAACATATATACCTGAAATTCCAATGTCATAGCCAAACATTAGGCCTCCTAGCGCGGCAGAAAACCAGCATATTACCACGTACAAAGTAATTTTCGATTTATAAACCTGCGCGGGAGCTTCTTCGTTCGGCATCTTTCACTCGGACAACCTTAAGCGAATGATTAAGTAAGTAACCCAATGTTATTGTTTGTAATCATTCGTGACTGATTTAAATAAAAAATGAAGTAATAATGATAGCAATTATGCTAAAAGTCTGGTTTTTGGAGTGAAAGATTAAATTAAGGTGAAGGCAACAACAGCTAGTTCAAATGAAATTTCTCGTCAATATTAGTGACGATTATTGTCAAAGAGAGTATCTCAATCCTATTATTCTGCATTTCAACCAAAAAAACAAAAAAAAATCCTATTATGCTGCATTGCCAATAAAAAGAACGGAAAAGGCTAACGATGATCTTTGCGCTCTGATTTCAGGACACCCACCATTAGGAGCTTTCCACCGGAAATTCCATATTGAAAAAATTTACACTTACCGTGGAAGTTGGAGTCAATAATCCATTCCCCTACTTAAATGGTTCGAGCACAACAGTACACCTTCAGCAAATTCTAAACCTCTCAGCTGCAAAATTGATGCTCACTATCACAGAATGTGATAATAACAAATTTTTAATATATAATTCACAGGTTCCAGTTCCTTGTTACCTGAGCTTCTCTTGCAATAGCATTCATGTCAGCCAGAACGGCAGCCCTTGTTCGTGGATCAACACGCAATTGTTTTAAATCTTCATACTACAATCAGCATAATACAAATTAATAGATAATACACAACGCAAAATTTGAAGTCAAAATCATCAGATAGAAATTTTGTTTGAAATGAAAGAAATAGAAAATATGTTTGTGTGTCTACGGGGAGGGAGGGAGGGAGAGAGAGAGAGAGAGAGAGATCAGCAGCTTCATATTCCTACCCCATACATAGAGAATTGTGCACCAAACTTGTATTTAGCATACACATTTTCACTCTTCTCAGGAGCTATGTACTCTCCCCGAGATAACTTGAAGATGTTCTTTTTCCTGTCAATAGAGGAGAAAATGACCTAAATTTATATATACAACACTCTTTTGTTGGAGCATATAGAAAATGACAAAATGATATAATGTTTGAATAAGAAAAGAGATCACAGTTTTCATTATTATGGTGGATTGTCAAGAAAATATAAGTAGCAATTACTGTAGGACAACCTTGTATTATGCGAGATAAGCCAAAAAGATTTACTATGGAAAACAAATGCATAATAACCCATGTGAAAGAAATAAGAGGAGAAAAGACAGCATACCATGAAAATAATAAAGAGGGGTACAACTGTTTTAAAATCACAGCGGGTTTTCTTGCCACTTTTATATGACAGAGGGTTTTCCCCTGTTATGCATAGCACACTCGTAAGGTGTTTTGCTTCTTCTTCTTCTTCTTCTTCTTTTCTGGCGTAGGTTTATTTTTGCCTATTGCAGAAACTAAAATGGGGTATGTTTCTGTTAGCTTAAGCTATGTCTACTATATTACCAATCTCTTCAGTACAAATAACTGAAACTTCTATGTCATATCTATCAATTGTTTTCAGCCAACCTCCTGAAGAAATCACAATACACTATCGTACGTATTATATTTCATAAGTCTGCTCTTCATCTTTATAGTAGCAATGGAAAACTGTAGGGTCCCTTACACAGATCTCACCGCGTGGATGGGGTTGTTCCTCAGACATTATATAATTCAATTCTGGGACATTCACAACCTTTATTTCTGAAACAGTAAAATGTAGTAACACAAATAAGAAGTGTCATCATTATGTCAAGGAAAACAACCACCTTTGGGATTTATTTATATTTTCTGCAGACTTTGTTTGAGACATTAAAAAACACAGACAATAAACCACGTGCTCATTCAAAAAAGAAAAAAGCACCAATCATATGCTTCATATTTTACACATGACAATAAACCTTTTTTATCTAGCAGTACACCACCAGTCCCTGGTAATTTCTTTTATATGAAAATATATTCAAAAATACTACACATAAATCAAACAAAAATATAAAAGACATAGGATTTATGATTAAAAAATAAATAAAATTGTAAGTTAATTTGTCAAAAGAGGCGAGCTTTCTGCATTTCATATTATAACAGATACTTCGTCAGTCAAATTTGCAGTGTCCCATTGTTAAAAGAATACAATAGTGTACTTGTATATATAAGGGGTTCTTGCTAATGTTTTGAATATCTCACATGGAGCAGCCACATGACCAGATAAAACATCAGCTTCATCCATGTTGCTTATTACACAAGAAGACTCGATCATTCCATATCCTTCTATAACTATACAACCCAAGAACCAACAAATCAAAATTCAGTAGTGAGGCAAAGATATTCACTGATGATAGCTCTTAATAAGAAAAGTTTCATGCACGGAATACCAAACTTACACCTCTAAGAAGTCCATGACTTTGGGAGACAAGGGTGAGGCGCATGAAACCATTCAGCGAACTCTTCCCCCGGCTTTTCCTTTATTTTATTGAACAATAACTTGTCGCACATCGGAGACGATCTCTTTCCTGCAATAATCATGAAAATGTGAGTATTTCAGTACATACTTTAATCCTCCACGTCTTTCCTAGACATGAAAAATATGTGTTATGTAAAATCATGAAGGAAAATCTTATCTAGGCCAGTCGTATATATAGGTGTGGCAACAATTCTTTTATTTTTTGAAACTTGTGATCACAATTATATAAGAATTTAACAAGGAAACTTTTGGATGACAAAATAACTATATGGCCACTATGTCTTCAAACCCAGTGAGGGAAGAATCATCCGAGCCAAAAGAATTTCTAGAGTTCATCAAAGAATCTACCATCTAATATTGCTTGCTTTATAGCTTTGTAAGCAGCATTGAACACTTTCTGCCTGAGAACCCCAGATGTATGTTGTCACAGCATTCATTATCCTGAAATAGAAAGGAATTTAACCTCGGTACAATATCAAGGTTCCCTTTTGAATGAAGAAAAACAACTCTTACCCAGCATAAATTCTGTACAGACGTGGAACGCAGCAAAAGAAAGTGGACTTTAGGGCAGCCATATCCTCCAATAATTGTCCTACAAAGGAAAAAAATTATGAGCACCTCTAGCTATTCAAACGCATCAATTTTGTTCAGTGTTTGTCCAGGAGAAATCTGTGATTTTCCATTTAATAAATCAAAAAGAATCCTCAAAAATTGATTATCATACTCCTTTACAAAAACCAGATGATCCTCCAAAATACACCGCCATGATTTGATTAGCTCGCTCGCATATGTGCACCAGAAGTAGATACGATATATAATTGGATGTTAGAGAAGAAAACTTCATTAAAATCTTGGCTTCTCAATTACTTGGAGAATTAATTCCAAAGAACTGGCACATAATTTTAAAACTCACACACAGAAGGATATAACCTAACGCCCAAAAGCTTGGCTATCAAACTCCCATGGGTCAGTACAGCGCCCTGATAAGAATGTAAAGAAGACAAAACTTGATCCACCCATGCCAATAAAGAAAGTATTACACTGACAACCGAGAAAGAACAAGAGTACTCGAAGCTGTACCTTTGGCGTTCCAGCTGTAACACTTGTATAGCATACCGTAGTAATGTCGTCGAATGAGGGTGCACGGAAAAGGCACAAGGCTGCTGAGGCCCTATAAGGATATTGTTTAATGCACAAATGAGTATCAACGACAATATAGTAATTCCTTAGCGAGTAGAATTGAACTGCTGAGGCAAATTAAAAAAAATTCAACAGAGTACCATGTAGAACTATGTGATTTTCTCAATAATAAATTTAGTAAAGTTACGAAACTCACTTTTCTATGTAGTCTTGTGATATCTAAAGTTAAGAAACTCACTTTTCTATGTAGTCTTGAACAAGGTATCACTTCAACTCCAGTTGTCGATGGAAGTGACGGTCTACGCCTCCAACAACCAATTAAACATTACAGCCAAGGAACTGCAATCCATGCGAAACAACAATGAACTACAGCGAAAGACGGAACAAGTTAATTAACATACCACAATCAAACGTACAGAAGAAACAAACACGATTAGAAGTTTCAAGTAAATTAACTTCCAAATCTGGAATTAAATTTGCAAACTTGATCGATTGTTAAATAAAACTTTATCGAAAACAAAGTCTAGATAAGCTTTACTACAAATACAACCGCATATAAAATCTTAACATGAGTGAGTCAGTCATAAAATTTAATCAAATAACATAAAGAATAGTATACTACGCCAATTGTAAGTGTAATTACATCATAATCATCATTATATAGATAATACCAACAAGATTTCATAGAATCTTGATAAATCATGTCGTAAAACTCACAAAATTCAACGTTTGTGGCACACAAAATACAGCAATAGACGGAAAAAGTTAATGAACATACCACAATGACAAGATTTCATAGAATCTTGATAAATCATGTCGTAAAACTCACAAAATTCAACGTTTTTGGCACACAAAATATAGCAATAGACGGAAAAAGTTAATGAACATACCACAATGACAAGATTTTATAGAATCTTGATAAATCATTTCGTAAAACTCACAAAATTCAACATTTGTGGCACACAAAATACAGCAATAGACGGAACAAGTTAATGAACATACCACAATGAAACGAACAATAACTGCATATATACATATATATATATATAGAGAGAGAGAGAGAGAGATAAAAATAGTAAAAACAGAACAAAGAAACAAGAATGAATGCTAGCACAAACCTAATCTGTAATAACGAATTCGCTGACGTGGGTTGATGTTGCCGGAGAGTGATCATCGGGTCTCACAAACCCCCTAACCCTCCCTAACCCTTAATTTTTTATTAATCTTTTCAGTTCTATTTAGCGGTGCTCTGTTCTGTTCTTTTTTTGTGCTCTGTTCGTATATTTGGGGTATTTATAGTTTTCGTTGCAACGGTAATATTTATAAACGCGTTTAATTAAGGAAAATGCCTAGCTGACAGTCTGTAAGCTTACAGACCTGTCTTGAGGCGCTTCTAATTTATTTTGTAACGGGCAACTTGAACAACAAGTTCCGCTGAACTTTTTCAAGAATTGGTTTTGGCCTTGAATATTTTATAATAAAATTTTCTTTTCCAACTTCCATAAATTGTGTTGCGCTAGCAAACTTTTTCCTTTTTTTTTAATATTTTCTATTTTGTAGTCTAAACATATCTACATTATCGTTATCTTTAGTAGTTAATTATTATTTTTAAATTCTCATTAATACTAAAATACTCGGACAGAGATTCAACAAAAGAGTAAATTTACAAGAATAACATTCCATAAACATAGGTTGCGTAACTCGGTTGATACAAAAAAGTATAATTTTCATTAGTTTATAAATAAAGTATTTCTTCATACAACATTAAATACAAATAATCTTAAAGATATAAAACAAAATAAAACTAATTAACATCCTAGAAAAAAAAAAGCATTTCCGTTAATATTTGAAATATCTTGCATTTCTCAAGAATTCAACAAACTTGTAGAATATCTTCTCCATGGTACTTCGCTAACCATTCTTGTTTAATTGGATTAAAAAATAAAATAATGTGAAACATTTCTTTTTTCAATAAAAACATAAGTTTTTATTTCACGAGTGATATGTACCAAGAAAAACCAATTCTTGATCTCAACTTTAAATACGTGAGCTCATTTGGAGCTACGTCAAGATCATTGACCTTATATTTAAGGAGATGATAAAATATAGCTTAGCGTTAATAAAAATAAATTAGTACACCATAAGATATAGGTAATTCTGTAATTGATTTAAAGAATAGTGTTCTAAAATGCCAAATATAGCTTCCAGGAACCGGCTGTAAGACTGATTCTCACAGCCCGGCTGTGAGATAAGTATAACCCTTTAATTAATTAGTGCACGTGTGTTTTTATTTGGATAAGGCGGCTGTAATTGTCGGACTAATTTATCCCTCTTAATTAATAAATTAAAATACTAATTCCATAACTACTTACGATATTAATTCACTACTCATTCCAATCTCTTACTAACAATTAATAAACTATCAATTTTCTTAAGTAACAACAACCCTTAATTTTATCAAACAATTTAAACTATTTTAAATCGATGATATATATATATATATATATATATATATATATATATATATATATATATATATATATATATATATATATATATATATATATATATATATATAGGAGAAATAGTAGTGTAATGTCAAACAAGATATTCTCCATTTTAGTAATACCGCCTTAAAATTGTTAATAAAGTCACTAATTTAAAACAATAGTCCATTTTCGTTCTCTCAATAAATTAATTATAGGATATTTCACGAATTCCGAAAAGTTAGGGAATATTTAATTCGTTTTAAAAGTCCACATTGTAAATTTAATTTCTATAAACTCAGTGGCCAATTCAAGATTTTGCTTTCAATAAATTAAGCAACGGTAATTATCATGCAATTCCTCATACAATAAAGCAGCGGTAATTATCATATTTGACTAAGATCTAACAGCAAGTAATCCATTTTATTAATTTTATGGGCTAATTGCAACATACCCTCAATGAGGTCATTTACGCTTCACCCATAATGTATTGATTTGTGCAATATATCCCAACTTATAAATTTTTTGAACCTTTGCTTCCTAAGCTATATGCAAGCATTCATTTTGAATTGGTATCTTCGATGGATGGTTTTGAAACCTTGAACGAAACCCCTCCATGATTTGTTACTTGTCTAAATATACCTTCTTATTTCAAAAAACTTCCACAAAATTCTCTTTTCATGAACAATCACAAAGGGGGGTGGGTGGGGGGGGGGGGGGGGGGGTTAGATAGAATTTCATAAAATCAAACAGCAAAGGAATTTAGTGCATGATCTCAAAACCATTGGAGAGTCTTAAAAGATAGCAAATCACACAAACGCCAGTACACAAATCAATAAGTTAGGAAGCACATTGTAAATGAGCCCCCATAGTTTGGGGCATTGGCTGCAATTATCAAAACATCATGTGCTATGCTTTCTTTACTTTTATTACAGAATTAATCTACTACTACTTCTATGGTAAATTGATCGCAAAATGCATGCTAAATAACAACCTTGAAATCGTAACATGTCTGTCTCCCATGTTTAGTTCAGTGGCTTGGCCCATTATTCTCCTATATATATTTCTATCTATTTTACAGGATATAATTTCTTGAAGAGTAAGAAGTACTTATTTCTAAATTCTAATACAAGACAGTGATTATACAAAAACTCTGTTCTCTGCTCTAACCTGAGATTTTCATGCAAATGCATTGAGCATATTAAGCTGTCATAGCCTAAATACAAGCACAGTAAATCACAAATTTTACCGAGATCCGGCTTCCAACAATCCGATACCTCATTCCAGCCGCATTTCTTTTCGGTAGAAAACATTCAGAATTGGAGATAAACTGATAAGACTATGGCATGTTTTATGCATCGATCATTTCTGCACTTCACAACAATTTCTTGGAAGAGGCCTCAAATGCCGAGAGTTCCGAATACATGTCTGATATTGCTTTAGCAAAGTAAGCTTTTGCCTGCGGCCTTTTTACCTGGAAACACCATACCGAGAGCAATCAGAGTATGACTGAAGTTTTTGACTTCCTTTCATATTAAACAAGTGAATAAACTCCAAATTGCAGTTTGCACCTACCTTGAAAGTTGGAGTCATCAATCCGTTTTCCACTGTAAACGGTTCGAGCACAACAGTAACAGCTTTTGCAAATTCAAAACCTCTCAGCTGCAAAATGATGCTCACTATCACAAAAGGCAGTAACAACAGTTTTTTCCATATATAATTCATAGGTTACGGTTCCTTGTTACCTGCGCTTCTCTTGCAACGGCGTCCATGTCAGCCAGAACGGCAGCCCTCGTTCGTGGATCAGCACACAATTGTTTCAAATCTTCATACTACAGCCAGCATAACAAAAATCAGAAAACCATTACTGAAATTTGAAGTCATAATCATCAAAGGAAATCTTGTTTTGAGATGAAAGGAAATGAAAATACAAACTCATCACCTTGATGCTCTCAGCGGCAGCCCATGCTTTTAGCACATCAGGTTCCACGGCAACAATGGCTACTAGAGAAGAGTTCAGACTATCACCTGCGCGGGAAAACAACTCAACAATCAATTTTCTATCGTAAAACCATGTGATTAAACATCTTCACTCAAACACAGACGTCTTATATATCTTTGTGTGTCTGTGTGAGAGAGAGAGAGAGAGAGAGAGAGAGAGAGAGAGAGAGAGAGAGAGAGAGAGCAACATCTTCATATTCATACCATATATAAAGCATTGTGCCACAAACTTGCATTTAGCATACACATTTTCAATCTTCTCAGGAGCTATGTACTCTCCCTGAGATAACTTGAATATGTTCTTTTTCCTGTCAATAGAGGAGAAAATGACCTAAATTTTTACAAAAATATAAACAACACTCTTCGTTCGAACAGATAGAAACAAAAACTCCTTTTTCATGACAAGATGATACAATTTATGAATAAAAACAGAGAACTTGTTCATTAGACTGATGTCACAGTTTAAGATCATTAATTCATTATTGTGGTGGATTGTCAAAAAAATAGAAAACTGAGCAAACGCGGTAGGACAAGTTCTCAGCCCTTTTTTTTAGGTCGAGCTATGCCATACTACTATATATACAAATCACTGAAACTTATGTCTCATACCTATCAATTATTTTCAGACGACCTCCTGGTAACCAAAGACCTATATCTCCAGTGTGAAGCCACCCACCATCATCGATTGCTTCTCTCCTGAAGAAATCACAATAAGCCATTATGCACATTATATTTCAAAACAAAATCTGCGTTACAATTACAGATAGTAAAGAAAGATATTAAACATATACGTCTGCTCTTCATCTTTATAGTAGCCTTGAAACACTATGGGGCCCCTAACACAGATCTCACCGCGCGGGTGGGGTTGATCCTCAGAGGTATAATTCATTTCTGGGACATCCACAAGCTTTATTTCTGAGATAGAAAAATGCAATTACATAAGTAAGAAGAGTCATCATTATGTGATGGAAAACAACTACCGTTGAGTTTTTTTTTTTTTTTCCTTCAAAGAACTTGTTTGTGATAAAACAAAAAGGACAATATAAACATGTACTTATAAAATAATAATTAAAAAAAAACATCAACCATGCGCTTAATACACAGGACAATAAACCTGTTTTATCGAGCAGTGCACAAAATTTGCATTTTACGAGACTGGTATGTTTTATAATATGCAAAAAAAGACAACAAGTGCTCCTGCTTGTCTTAGCGCTAATGCCTATCGAGTCAAGTGGCACCTTCATATTTAAAAATACTACATTTATAAATCAAATCAAAATAACAAAAACATAAAGAGCATATATGATTTTTTTTTTTAAATTGTATGCTAATTTGTTACAAGAGGTCAGTTTTCTGCATTTTTCACTAAAATATGTACTTTGGGCGTCAAATCTGAAGTGTGCTATTGGTAAAAGAATGCAAGGGTATATACTTATTCAAGTGAGGTTTTTTTTTTGATAAGTTTGAATATCTCAAAACAGGCTAGTGTTTCATCACTCACCACAAGCAGGGCTGGGAGCACCCACATGACCGGATAAGACATCTCCTTCATCCATGTTGCTTATTACACAAGAAGACTCAGTCATTCCATATCCTTCTATAACTATACAACCGAAACATCTACAAACCAGAATTTGGTAGTGAGGCAATGATATTCATTAATGACACTGTTTATGAGTAGAATTTCATGCACGGATTGTGAAAGACCAAACTTACACCCGTAAAAAGTCCATGACTTCAGGAGACAAGGGTGAGGCGCCTGAAACCATGTAACGAACTCTTCCTCCCAGTTTTTCCTTTATTTTATTGAACACTAACTTATCCCACATCGGAGACGCTTTCTTTCCTGCAATTATCATGAAATTATGAATATTTAGTACACACCTTAATCTTCCACCTCTTCCAAGACATGAAAAATTATGTGTTATTCAGAAGCATGGAGGAAAATCTCGCCACAATTTCTTTTACTTATTGAAACTTGTGTTCACAGTTATACAAGAGTTTAACAACGGCACTTTAGAATGACGTGAAAATAATATGGCCACTATGTCTTCAAACCTAGTTATGGAAGAATCATCCCAGCAAAAAAAATTCTAGAGTTCATTAATGTCATAAAAGTATTAAAGAAATTACCATTTAATATTGCTTGCTTTTTAGCTTTGTAAGCAGCATTGAACACTTTCTGCCTGAGGACCCCAGATGTTGTCACAGCATTCATTATCCTGAAACAGGAAAAGAATTTAACTGATTTTTCTGTACAATAGTAAGGTTCCCTTCTGAACAAAAAAATCCAACTTTTACCCAGCGTAAATTCTATTGTACACCCGCGGAACGCTGCAAAAGACAGTGGGCTTTAGAACAGCCATATCCTCCAATAATTTCATATTGTCCTACAAAGGAAAAAAAATTGTCAGGGAAAATCTAGGATGTTCCATCCAATAAATCTAAAAGAATATCTACTCAAAAGTTGATTATCATACTCCTTGATAAAAACCAGATGATCCTCCAAAATACACCACCAAGATTTGATTAGCTCGCTCATATATGTGTGCCAGAGGAAGATACGATATGTAACTGGAAGTTAGAGAAGAAAACATCAATAAAACATTGACTTCTCAATTACATGTGAAAATTAGTTCTAAAGGACTAGCATATAATTTTTTAACTCACACATCTGACGGATATAGCCTAACGCCCAAACTTGCACCGGCAATATTGGCAATCAAACTCCCGTGGGTCAGTACAGCTCCCTAATCATAATACACAGCAAGGCAAAGCTTGATCCACCTACACCAAGAAAGTAGTACACTGACAGCCCGCAAGAAAAGAAATACTCGATGTTGTACCTTTGGCGTTCCAGTTGTACCACTTGTATAGCATATTGTAGCAATGTCATCCGATAAGGGTGCACGAAATGGCTGAAGGCTGCTGAGGCCCTGTAAGGACATTGTTTAATATGTATCTATAAAACGATTGAATATCAACGACAACATAGAAATTTCTTGAGTAGAATTAAACTGCTGGGGCTAATTTAAAATTTCCAACAGAGTACTTTGCAGAATTATGTCATTTTCTCATAAATAAATTTTGTAAAATCGAGAAACTCACTTCACTATGTAGTTTTGAATATGATATCACTTCAACTCCAGTTGCCAATGGAAGCGAAGGTATTTGGCTGTCTACCCCTCCAACAACCTATTAAAGATTACAGCCAAGGAACTGGAATTCATGTGAAAGAACAATGAACAACAGCAATGGCCAGAACAAGTTAATGAACATACCACAATCAGACGTACAGATGGGATCTCGGACAGAAAACTCAATAACTGCAATTCAGGTGCAATACAAAGAGTTTAGACACGTTAACATAAATAAATAGTAAAAACAGAAGAAAGAAACAAGAATATAATTTTCAAGTGTAACTTGGTATTAACTTCCAAATCTAAATTCACAAATTTGACAATTCTTGAACCTTAATCCGTAACAATTAACAAAGTCTAGTTTTCATGATGAGCTTCACTAGAACTACAATCAGATATAAAATATTAACAGGAGTTAGAGTCATAAAATTTCAAAATCAACCTTTAACCAAATACATATAGAATAGTATATCAAGTCCAATTCAAAGTGAAATAACATTATAATCATTATATGACTGATACCAAAAAGAATTTCCAAGAAATTAGATGAATCATGTCGTAAACTCACAATATTCAACGTTTGTGGCACACAAAATACAGCTCGGGCAGCAGCATGATTCACTATGAATTTCACTGCATCTGGACCTGAAGGATAAACCAAACTGATTCACTGCAATTTGCTCTGCCTTTTTAGCCTGCCTTTGTACGTAAGTCAGTGAATCCAAATATGCAATCACTTACCTAAGGTATCATATAAAGGCACCGAAACGAAAGAATATGCTGAGCAGGCATGATCAACAATCAGCCACTCCGGCCTATTAACAAAGTACAGCCCTACACAGCTTCCCTGTAGTGTAAAAATGACATCATAATCAGGATCAGTCCTTTTGGGAAAACTACATCTACAACCCCCTAACTTTGATCAAATTACACGAACCTCTCCAAAAGGTTGAATAATTACAAAAACATCCCATAGAGCTTTAAAAACACTAAAACAAGGGGCTATCTATGATATTTGTCCATAGTTCAAAAGGTATCTCTGTAACGATTCAAACCAAAACGAGCATCCAGGAGCATATCTATTCATGGGGAAAGTTTCTTAGCAACACACATAGTAAGGGCTAGATTATAGATACTATCTTCATATGTTGAAAATAGAAGTACTTGTGGTAGATAGAAACTTATACTCAAGCTTGCCTTTGGTATCCCATGTCTAATTAGACCTGAACCAATTGCAGACCGTGCCACACCTGCTTCTCCAAAGGTCATCCACTTGTACCTGAAAAAGGCACAGCATAAATATACAGTCTTTTCACAAATAACAGCATGATTAAGCAGAAAACATACTCTCCCACTGTTCCGTCTTCGCGAACTCGTGTTCCTAGGTATTGGTAATCTCGAAAGGTTTCAACTGCGTGCCTATGCTCATAAAGTTAGGGGGGGAAAGTGAATCAGTGGTTATGCCGTTTCAGTTTTGACTTATAATTACAGTGATTTAAGTACTAAATACTAGCCAATGCTTACACAAAATTATCATGCAAGGTGGCAATATCAGGATGGTCGACAAATCTGCTAACAAGTTTCAAAGGAGAGCGTTGACTTCTGAAAGAAATCGCAAGTGTTATTTCATATAACCAAAGATGGTATTCTGTAAGAATTGTAAAGTGACGTACACAACCTGTATACATTCCATTTCCCTGTCTGCAATCTCTCAGGAAGCACCACACTGTATCCCTGGTCTGCTCAAACTCAAAATCAAAGTAAAGTTGCAGTTAAAATTAAAGAAAGAATCGCTAAGAACGGAACATGATGAGATCGATAGGAATTATACACAGATGGGAAATATAACTAATGTATTCTACTTAAAACAGAGAACACGAAGTCGTGAACTTGAATTTTTACAAAAACAGAATTTGTAGCTTCAAAACTATTGATTTCAGAACAAAACATACGAAAGTTCACCTTCTTGTAATAAAATCAGTCTAAACATCATGTCATGTCCTATTGATTTCTCAAATTCTCGCTGGTTTTTAGGAACACGTCTCTCAAATGAATCACCAAATAAAAGATATCACACCAAAAGCACCTTTAAAACTGAAAAAAGAAAAAGAAAAAAGAAAAAAAAACACTTCCAACCCTCAGTCCAAACAATGTAGAAAAACAAACTTATGGAGAAAAGAAACAAGACTAGGAAAAGTAGTAATCATCATAAATTGTTCTACATTATTTGAAAAAAGGGACTACTTTTACGATGAAATAAATAACAACGAATTAGAAAATTAAAAATAAAACCCTTTTCTTTAGAAATTGTGTAAGAATCATACTGTATGAATCTTGATTCCAAACAAAGAAAGAATGCGAGTGACTAAAACTTATAAACAAAGAAAGATTGTTACCAAGAAAGTACTCGCCGGCGGTGAGTGGCGGCGAGTGATGATCGGCGGTGGCGTCGATGAAATGGTTTCTGACAGTACGGAGTCGCCGTTCAGTTCTTGAATCCATTTAATACAAAATTTCGAGAAAACTCCTCAAAAGAAACTCTTGCACTTCACGTAACAAGGGTTTTGCCGTTTGTCATACAACTGACTGACAAGAGTGGCATATATATATATATATATATATATATATATATATATATATATATATATATATATATATAAAGAGACGTTTTATGTTTGTAATGTAATAAATCAATCTTCTTTCGTATTTATAATAATGTTTAAGGAAATGACACGCTTTTTATGTATCAACACAACAACGGGATATTCTCTAGTCTCTACCGCCTTATTACTTTAAAGTGAGCGTTTACTCTTGTTCTTTCCCTAATTTTGTATTTATATTTAACTTTTCTCTATATACTCTTCTCGACAAAAGGATAATCAAGATATTCAATAAGTTATTAATCTAAAATCTTTGTAATTATTGAATGAGCGGGTGGGTAGTGGGTTAAGGTGGAGTATATTTTAAATACTTTTTGAAAAAAAGAAAAATATTTTAACCAATGTTAATTTACTAACACAACATATTGAATTAACTTCTTAATGGTATACTTTTATAATCAATACTTATAAAGAAATTTTATTTTACCGGTGAAAATTATTTTTTTGTTTTAAGATAATAGCTTTGTTAAGGGTTTGACAAAAGGATACAGTCACTAATACTACTGAAATCTCCGGAGAATGCGTTTCATATAATTAATTATGTTAGTTTCTCCCTAGTGTGTATTTTGCTATATGGATGTATGAAAAAGATTATGCCTTTATATAATACAATAATGTAGCGCTTCATTATAATGTTGATGAATTTGTAGGACATTTGGTGGCATATATGCGTGTGCGTATTGAAAGGATGATAGTTTTGTTTGTTTGGAGTTTGTGTGCATGAATTGTATGTTTAAGTGCCGGCGCATAATAATGTAATAAGAAACTACGGAAGTTTGTTTTGCATAAAGCTTGAAGGTTCGAAAAGAGGGTAACTTGGTAAAGGGCAAGATAGTAATTTTGTAATAAAACTGTTTCTCATTCAAGTGTCTAAACTCTAAATAGTACATACAATTATTGTTCTAGATAAAGGCACGTGAAAGCAAATGAGCCACGCAAACAAATATACCAACAGGGTGAGGGGTCCGATTATGCCGTCAATTCACTGTCAGTTTTGCTAATTTTACGAACTTTAATTAATTAAGTTGGGTTAACGTTCCAACCTCCAATCCAAATTAATGGACTTGACAAATACAAAGAAATTGAAAGGAATATGGCGTTTTAATTTAGTGTACCTGTCCTTAACCCTTAGATTTCCAAAAGTTTTACTTGATTTGGCTCTCAATTCTACAAATGCTTTTATTTACATCAGCCTAAGCCAATGACAATGGTCAACCAATTGATCACAAGTGATTCATATATGTCAACTAAATCATAAAGAGATGGTTGCCGGTGGGTCACAGACTCACAAGATCTTTATTGTACCATTACAAATAGACTAATTCATTAGAAAAAAAATAAAAAATACAATCTTTATATAAGGCCCACCCTTTCGGCTATCAAACCAAAAGCTCGTAGTCTCAGCCCAAAATAACTGCCATTTATGTGTTTATTAATAGCTTAAATTGGGCGAGTTAGCCCAGACCAGCCTGTTAATATTCAATCAAGGTCCAACGCATCTACAATGAAGCCCAGTCCAGTCTACCGAGCCTCATGGGCCTAATTAGCAGATCCAGCCCATTTTAAACTCAAACACCTGTAGGCCGGCCGAGCCAGCACGACCCAACAGAGTACCTGGACAAAAACTCAAGGGGCTCGTTTGGTTACAGGGAAAAGGATTAGGCTGGATTAGATTAAGATAGAGATTGAGGTGGGTTGTGTAATGGATTGGTGTGGATCGTATATGGAATGTGGATTTGGAGGAGTAAAAGTGCCACACTCAATTTGTCAATTTTGCCCCTTAACATAAGCTTCAAGTTTTCAAGTTTATATAATTTATTTTTAGTGGGAAAAAAAGCATAAATTTTATCGTAAATGTTTCACAAATTATGAAATATGCTAATTATCGATCTAAAGTATTACTTTAATATTTATTTTGACTTTTAAACATAAAATAAAGATTTACTTCGTTGATTTTTGTACTAGGCTAATTAAAACAAAATAATATGGAAAAAGGAAGATGAAAGGAAGTTCTTCTCCAACTCAACCATCCCACCTTTACCCCTCCGCCCCCCACAAAAAAAAAACACTATGCTTGACCAGGCAAGCTCAGTTGTAAAGGATGAAAATCAGAAACTATAGACAAGATAGACTATTAATTATTAGACATTTTGGTGATTCTGTGACCCAGTAGAGGGCAACAATGATGAAGAATTAATATCTATGATAGATATTATAAATCTTGGGCTGAAAAAAATTCGACGTCTCCAGGTTTGTGACATTAACCAAGAAATTCAACAATCAACCACCACAAACCCTAGTTCCCAATTTTCAGCAAACCAACAAAGTATCATCAAAAGAGAACAAAAAATCGCGAACAATTCAACCACCACAAACCCAAGTGAGCTTCAATTTCTCTGTGGGAATAGCGGCTGAGAACTCGTCGGAGAAGGAGAAGACGACCGACGAGATGAAAGGAGGAGGAGGAGGTGTAAATACGATGTAAATTATTATCTGTAGGTTAATTTTGTGGAAGTGTAATATGAAGGGGCAAATTAGTAGTTGTACTTTAATCTGTGCTATGGAGTTTCAATCCGACCATTTTGGTCGGATTATTTTTGGCTTCTAGTACCGGGTCACATGGATTAAGTCTGGATGACCCGGTACATAAGCCCTTCAACCAAAGGAGCAAAAGCAGGTATGGACTTTGGATTGGGCCATACTATTAGCCTGATATCAGGGTTATTCAGGCCTACCAAACGAGCCCAAGAGGTCTGGGCATGGCCAGGCTTTAGCATAAAATTGAATAAATCCACAATAACGTTAGCAAAACGAACGGATACCGTGGCTTGAATCCTTAATTACATCAGTCCTATTATACGTTTTGTCCTCCCCAAAAAATAAATAAAAGAATAATGAGAATATTAACTCGATAATCACATAATTCTTGTGGTCCAAAGGTATGATTTTCTGTGCTAAATTTAAAATTAAGTTTGTACGAAAATTGTACAAGTTTTCAGCCAACGAATCGTCCCCGAAAAGGCTTTAACTGTGATCACCTTTCCCAGAACCTCATTAAAATAGGTTCAATTAATTAAGATAAAAAGGAAATTATATACAACTTTCTCTCGATACTCTTGCATGTTTAACCAAATTGAATTTCAACTGTATTCGCCGAGAGCTAAATGTTAAATGCTTTATTGATCATGTTTGTTCGTATTTAATGAATTTCTGACTGCTCAATGATCGATCAACTATACTGTCAAAGTTTCGTCAAACGTGAATAGGTATGACAGGGTGGAGAATGAGGTGAAACAGTGAACTAATAACGAGTAATATATATGAACTAAAATTGGGTTTTTTCCTTAGGTTTCATAACTTGGTAATACTTGGAGTTAAGTTTTTGTGTATACTCCATTTCATTTTTGACCGATAGTCGGTAGATAATGTGAGGACATGATATGCAGTTGAAGTAACATGTACTAGTTTCTCTTTGTTTTTTACAAGATTGTATGATTATTTTTCCTTATGACCACACTTAAGACGGTAAAATAAGTTATATATCATAAAAAATATTTATTGATTTGATCAATTCGAGCGAACTTTTCAGAAATTATTAATAGTGGCCTCCAGTCTTCATGTAAACTAGATCATTCATTTCTTGCCTTGTGCACTTTTTGGTTTATAGATTTTGTTGTTGTTGTTGTTGTTGAGATTCATGTAGATAATATATTGGAAATGATCCTTGTATTTTGGGAGATGAAAGTTGAACGAGTGCAAGCATCATTATAAGAAGACAAACTATTGCATACTTAACATTTTCTCGAAATAAAAGGTTTATTTCCTATACACGAATCCTGAGTAATATATTGGAATATATTTTTCTCTACATTATCTCGAGAATTCTTAAGTATTCAATAGTCTGCAATAGTTTCTCCCCTTTTCATTATACATAGTTTGTCGTTCATCTTGAGATTTTGTCGAAATTCATATTCTCGCCAAACATTGGTTCATTATATGCTATATACTATACTTAACATTTAAATGTTTGTTTGATGTCATGTGATTACTTATATTTCTATCAATGGAGTATATATAAATTGTAATCCCTGCATCCGAACGAATTGATCGTACAACATAATAAATTTCACAATATGATTTTTAGAATTTCCAAAGAGATTTTTTCAGTATTTTAAACCAACTCAATAAATCATAGGGTCGGTGGGGGGACTTGAATCTTTACGCAAGTCCTATTATATTTTATTTTAGACAGAAAAAAGAAAATCATGATAATAACTTGAGATTGCACCATTCTTGTGGTCCTAACCCATTATTATTTTCAGTGCTGAATAATGTAAAACTAAGTAAACAGATAAAGTACAAATCTTGTGGTCCTTCGTGCAAACGAAACGTCGCATGAAAGCTTTTGCTGATTTCCATTGGATACATAATACATTACGCATTTTAATGCCTTAGGTTTCTCCGTACGATGAGCCGCTTGTACTGCCTTGCTCAACTTCATTTTCTTTTTTTCTTTTTTTTTTTGTTAAAAAAGTTGAAACAATATGAATAAGTTGTCAATTGTTACACAAAATTGTATATATTTGCTTCCAAAAAAACCTCAATCTCTTGACACAATTGTTCTTAATTTAAATACAGAATATTTACGTTACTTTATTATAAAATATGTATGGTGAGTAAGTAACAGAACATTTGGCAGGTTATGCAGTGAAAAATCTAGAATTATGAAATTGGGCGAATTATTTTTTAATTTTGCAGTGCGGGAAGATTAGCTGTTTTACTCGGTGAGTGTGCCATGCACTACTGTTAAACCGTGTTTTGGAACATGAGATTAACTTAATTTCGTGCTTCTGTTCCACGTGACACTACTATTTTTCCCATTATTTTAGATCGAAGTTGTACTAAACTATACTTAGGAGATGATAGTAATTAATGATGAATATTTTGGATTCAAGTATTACTCAATCCAACGCAATGTCTATGCTTTTGTCGTGTTCTACAAATGAAAAATCAAGTTGAGATTATTAAGGTTGCGTTTATTAGATTTGAGGATCGAGTAGCTACGTATCCGGGTGGGAAACAAGAAATAACCCTCGCCAAAAGGCCAAAAACTTTTTGTGAAAGGCTAACATATGCAAAATATTGTTTTTTATACCACTGTGCTTAAACTGCGAGTGTTTGGACTCACCAGATACTTTTTATACCATTGTGCCCTTTTTTATGTGTTCCAAACGTAGAAATTTGGAGTCGAGGTTTCTTCTTAAATGTTCTTATAAAGAGAGAGATTATTAATGTACCAAAGGTTTATTTTTCAAGCATCTTGAGATAGATTTCAACACTCTCTAATTCTACTAGGTTAAAATGTTGTATTGAATTAGGCTTAGGACATGGATAGTAGGTAAGTCCGTCATCAACTTGGGAAGTCTGCTATGTATCTGTTATGCCCTTTTGGCTTTTGCATTTTTCAGGATCATGGAAATTTATAACTTACATAAATTGTCAACAAACGATTAGAAGTCTGAAACTAAGTAAAAATTACTGAAACAAACGAATCTGAACTTGTTATTATTGATTTGAATTTTATAAGTCAAAAACTTAATACAAACACATTCTTGTAGAGAACATACAAATCATTAGAAGATGCACTCCTCGGATTCCACGATCTTAACTATATAACCAACCATCTAAGTAAACAGAAGAGATTCTTCTGTCATATATATTATTTATGAGGTTAATATATTATAATAATCTAGATACTCGTACAAGAATAGTAACTTTTGAAAAGTATTAACTGAATTCTGAAAGTGATCATGAGTGAGAAAAATCATGAAATAAAAAGAAAATCAATAATGAAAAAAAAATATATATATATATATATATATATCTATTATTAATATAAACAAACAGGTTTTGTGTTGTACAAATAAAGTGTTTTCCAAATTTGCCCCTATTTAATCATCTAAATTTAGTTTCTAAGAACCTAATATTGTAATTATTTTAGTACACCACAACACCGATCTTTTAACTACCCAAATATTTGTAACCATCATCCAAAACCACCTCCTAAAATTTAGGGAGATTGATTCAATCAGAGTATCACGTTCACCACCTCTTTCCTAATTAAACAAATTTAAAATTTTAAACTTCTTCATCTTCTTATTTCTTCTTCGTTTTTCTCCACAAACTACCTATTTTTACAGCTTTTACCATGATTTTTTTTGGCAATAGAGTAAATCAACCCTACTTCATCTATTAATTACAAGCCCATTTTTAATACCTAAGAACACATTGCACGCGGTCCGCGCGTGCACACAATGGCTAGTTATTAATATAAACAAACAGGTTTTGTGTTGTACAAATAAAGTGTTTTTCAAATTTGCCCCTATTTAATCATCTAAATTTAGTTTCTAAGAGCCTAATATTGTAATTATTTTAGTATACTACAACACCGATCTTTTAACTACCCAAATATTTGTAACCATCATCCAAAACCACCTCCTAAAATTTAGGGAGATTGATTCAATCAGAGTATCACGTTCACCACATCTTTCCTAATTAAACAAATTCAAAATTTAATCATCATCCAAAACCACCTCCTAAAATTTAGGGAGATTGATTCAATCAGAGTATCACGTTCACCACATCTTTCCTAATTAAACAAATTCAAAATTTTAAACTTCTTCATCTTCTTATTTCTTCTTCGTTTTTCTCCACAAACTACCTCTTTTTACAGCTTTTACCATGAATTTTTTTTGCAATAGAGTAAATCAACCCTACTTAATCTATTAATTACAAGCTCATTTTTAATAACTAAGAACACATTGCACGCGGTCCGCGCGTGCACACAATGGCTAGTATATATATATATTTGTCTACTTAATTAGTTAGTTTCTATAAAATTATACGATACGGCGTTTATCTAATAATTTAAAACTTTAAGCGAGAGGTACGTTCCATTAATCATTCAACTGGAAAATCGGTTCTGCATTAATAGGGCAATTAAATAATCCTAACAGAACAATAAGCATGGTAACCTATCTCCAGTCAAAATCGTATAGTAGTATCAGGGCACGTGACATCTAGCCAGTTAAGCGATCACGATCACGTGACAATATGCTGACGCCGCAGAAAGCGTTGCGAAGGGAGTTGAGGCTTTTTGGCAGCGTCGTGCATGTGACTTCAGACTTGCTATTTTCCAATCCACTGAACCTCCTTAGTGTTTTTTTTCCTTAATTTTTATTTTAAGTAAACAACTTTCCATTCTCGGTTTTACATAGCTCTTATTAAAGGTACAATATTTTTCAAACTTACTACAAAATCACTGGTGCGTAATTTGTCAAATAAGAGCAATGTAAATAAAAATCAAATACTTTTTATGAGCGTTTGCTAGCATTTAGCCTAAATAACTAAATAAGAGGTTAATTTTGCATTTAAAACAAAAAATGTTGAATCAGACTTCCCCTAATAATGTCTTTTTATTAGCTTAATATAATAATATTTAGTAACGCTCATGGATTCATATATATGTTGTTTCTCGGCATATAACCTGCCAAGTAGTTTAAAGCTTTTGAAATACTATGACAATGATTGATGCAAAATTCTCGTACGTTCTTATTAGGCTAAAAATAAATATATTTCTAATAATTTTATGAAATGTATGTAGAAACTTCAACTATAATTATATTTAAGGAAATTACTCCTACAACCATAACTTCCTGATGGACAGTTATATATGATATAGGGGTCGACTGTGACATCTCGTCCTACATTGTCTTGAGAAAAAAAAGTATAATTGTGTCGACAGTCCAATATTCATAATGCTAGGACCGTTTAGTAAACAAATATGGTAATAATTATTGCACGCTATGATAGTTTATTTGTCCGAGTCAGAGTCGTTTGCTAAATTTTACTATAATCTTCCTCAATAAGTTTTTGTAATCTGCAAAACATATAAGGATTCTATTAAGCCGTGAAACATAGGACGGTTAGATTATCTAAATTCACACATATCTCTAAAATCATGCAAAACATCATAATATATCAAATAGGTGGTGACCACCATAATACCCCTTAATATAGGGTTATTAGGGACCACATCACGTTGCTTAAATTTAGTGCAAGTTACAATATTTTGCTTGAGATATTTATAAATTATAACAACAATATATATATATATATATATATATATATATATATATATATATATATATGTAATCACGATCAATTGGTAAGGTATATGAACTATCGAGAACGACATTAGACGAACTCATGCATTCGACTTCTCTACTCGCTCCAATTATATAAAATGTGTTTATTTCTGTTAAAAATTTAATATCATCGTTTCGTATGATCTCCTACTATCATTCAGAAGTTGTCTGCGCTACTCTATTCATTGATACCTAGATCAAGAGTTTCGAAGCGTTGTACGTGTGCGTCTATGCGTCTTCGTTTTATACGAACAAAAACGATTTTCTCGAATCCTAACCTGTATCACTCTAATTACCGCTATATTTATTTTTCCCATGTTATATTTAAAAATAAACATTATTATTATTATCTAGCAAGAAATGATATGCTCATGGTCCTAGATATAACTAGGGTTGGTTAAGAATCACTTCAATGCCGCCCAAATCTCTCTCTCTCTCTCTCTCATATAAACAAGTACCAAACACATTCACTCATTGACTCCAAGTGTTCCAAATTGTCCTCTACACGATAATGTAAGCACCACCCCTACCACCACAAACCACCAAAAATGGGGCGGCGCCACCAGCACCTGAGCACAAAATCACACACACTCCCTTCCTCACCCACCCACTCCTCCTCCTCCTCCGACTTCGAGTTCACAATCTCTCTCTCCCCTCGCAAATCCTCCGCCGCACTATGCCCCGCCGACGAACTCTTCTACAAAGGCCAACTCCTCCCTCTCCACCACCACTCCCGCCTCTCCATGGTCCGCACCCTCCTCCTCTCCTCCCCATCCACATCCTCCTCACGTGACTCCACCACCACCGCCTCACGTGACTCCAACTCCTCCTCCGACTCATCCACCGATCTCCTACACCACCTCGACTGCGACTCCTCCCGTCCCAGCTCCGTCGCAGAAGACGACGAACTCACACGTTTAAACACCAACAACAGAAAACAGACATCAAAGTACTTCTCACTCTCCAAATTCTCCTCGGTGTTCCGAAAAGACACAAAAGCCCCTCCACCGCCCACACGCGCCGTCAAGCGCGTGAGCCCCAAAGAAGCGATACGCAAGTATTACTTGACAAAAGTGAAGCCTTTATACGAAAAGCTATCTCAAAAGAACGCAACGAAAATGTCTCCTAGTACTACTACTACTCCGATTACCAAAGACAGAGATTCGGAAAATAGTACCACGTGCGTTAAGGAGAAGACAGATTCGAATGTTTCGCTGTCTTTTTCGGGGAATTTGAGGTATCCTATGAGGAGGAGGAGTTGCGTGTCGAGCTGTCCGTCGTCGATGAGATCGTCGCCGAGTCATGCTAAAAACGGGTTCGGGTGCGGGTACGCGCAAATGGGTCGGGTCGGAGGAAGTTCGGACAATTCGTCGATGGAGGAGTTGCAGAGTGCGATTCAGGGTGCGATTGCTCATTGTAAGAACTCTATGATGCAGCAGAATAAGATTGTCAGTAATGAGATTTGAGGTGCAAAAGGGTTATTTTGTAGAATTTGACTGATTTAATTAACATCTTTTGTTAATTTGTTTAACCTGTTTGATCTTGATCAGTTGTTCAAATTTAATTTGCAAGTGAGATCTTCATGTTATTATGATTTGTATATTTGTTTTTTTTTCCTTTTTTTTCGTAGTTGAATCTTTAAGTTGCTCGTGACTGAGACTGTTCCTTAATCAAAAGAAAAAAAGCTAATTGTAAAATGTGCCCAATTTACAGATCTCCATGGTTACATCTGTCTTGCAATTTTATTTAAATTCTTATGTAGTAATTACATTTACGAATATGTCCACATAATTATTCTTATATATAAATATATTTGAGATTTTTGCAAATGTTTTATTTTAGTAAATGGAGACGGTTTTGTTTTTAGAATACGTGTGTGCAAAATATAGAATATATTGCAAATTCAATAAATATCAGAAGCGTAATTGAGAAAAGATCTGTATAACGAAACCTCAGTGAGTACATGTGGCTTAACGCATATTTAAGTCGCTTCAAAAGCTGACTACCTCTAACGGTAACGGTAACATTAAGTTATTGGAAATTCTAATTTGCATTTTCAGTTTTCGGGGTTTGCTCCTATTGCCATGAATAAAATTCAATATATAGTTGAAACTTCCATGTGCACTGAGATAACATTAATGGTACATTCAGCTTTTTTCGGATGGATAATCGTGTAGCATTTATTGCGTGAAGCAGTTTTGAAGTTTCTCTTTTTTGGATAGTAGTTAGCGCTCAATTTTTCCTTTTGAATTTTAAATAAGTTTATGGTATATATAATAACTATATATTCAAATTATTGATCTATATAATAGAGTATTTGAACTTTCTGACTCCAAATAAAGGGGGGTCAGCGTATTAAATTCTTAGAACAGTTTGTCTTGATTCAAAGTCTCGACTCAAATAGTCAAATTTATAATTTGCCGCGGATCTAGACAGCTCTCACAATCCTTATTCCTGCCGGATAATAAACTCTTTATAACTTTTACTTTTAATAGAGAAATAGCATATATATCTTAGTAAATTCAATACTAAGAAAAAAAATGTCACAAAAATATCAACTACAGTACTTGCATGATTTGATATGTTATTGGATCGGATACTATAGTCATAATACTGTTATAGCTGTCAATCTTCTAAAGTTAACTTTGGATATACCAAATTCTTTAATTCTACGAAATTGTTGTGAAAAGGAAATATTGCAAATTTAGGGCGCAGGAAATATCTCGAAACAACATGATTGATATGACACAAGATAATGATATATTTTGTTGTGACAAGAAATTCGGGCAACAACTGTGGGTGGTGTAACGGACATATATACATTTAATGACATGGTTAATTATAAATAAAAGTGAGAGATATTTCAAGAAAAAAACTGAAAAATATAGTGGCACATTTTAATTGTCGAACTAGTGATCAATTGAGTATTAGTGTCAAAACAAATATGCATAAGCGGAATTTTATGAATAAGATTGTCCACTAATTTAATGTATCAAATACTAATTTGTCACGTTATTTGTGAAAAAAAACTCCACAAAATAAATCAATGTACAGAATAATAGATAAGAAATGCATAAAATTATGTATAGATTTTCGAAAATTGGGTAGGATTATGGCGTTGCTGTGGTTCATCCACCATTCAAACTTTTGAATCGGACACAATACAAAGAATGACAGGGATACCCTACGACAGTCCTTCAGCCAACTAAACAAGGGATAGGTATTAAAAGCAAATCCATAGGTCTTAAATTCTGCGGTACACACTTAAATGATGGGTCTTACTAAATATTTGTACTTGGCAGCACACAAGTCTTGTACTGTATTTAGTTGGTCCACCAAGACCAGATCCACTTTAAGTTTGCCCTACGTACATGGCCCTTTGACAGATGAACGCGAGACATCACTTTGAACCCCATAGAATTCTTTGAGTCAATTTTCTCTTAACAATAACTATTTTATATAAGCGATAATATCAGTGACACCCCCTGAGATTTGATGAAATATCAGAGACACCTCTTGAGGTTTGCATAATATCAATGACACCCCCTCTCATAAAAACAATGACTGATTATGATTTATATGACATCTTTACCCTTTGAATTAACATTATACTTTATTTGTAAGGAAAAAAGACAAGAATATCCTTAAAACCCCAACTAGTCCATGGGTCAAATAAGTTAGCATAATCATCCAACTAAAAATGAGTCAAACCCATTTTATTTACTTCAACAGTAGATTAAAAAAAAATGATGCACGAGGGCGACAACTTATTTCGTTTTTCTCTTCTTTTTTGTTTCCTGTTTTCCTCTGCCATAAATTTTAAAAATGGTTTATTTTTAAATAAAATGTGAAAAATCTGAAATCTAAATGCTGGAATAAGAAATAAAATTTATTTTTTGTCTTTAGTTTACTTATATCTTTAATTTTAATGGATATCTTGAATAGAAAGTAAAACTAGATATAAGATAAATATAATAAATAGTTCCATTTCATATGAAATTAATTATTTGTTTAAAATTTGTAGAACAAAAAGTTTTTAATTATATTAAAGACACCTCATAGGCAGCTTAACATAGCAAATAACATCCCCTATAATAATTTAAGTAACAAGGGGTATTTAGTCTTTAAAGATAGGTCAAAATCTATGTCAAATTTGACAAGGGTAAAAAAGGAATTCAATTAAAAAATACAGCTGGATTTAGCACGTCTTTTCATAGAGGGGGTGTCTCTGATATGTCATTACAAACCTAAGGGAGTGTCTCTGATATTATGCAAACCCAGGAGGTGTCTCTGATATTTCATCAAACTTCAGGGGGTGTCACTGATATTATCCCTTTATATAATTATATGACCATCGATGCATCATATTTTGCGTCACGCTACATGGTAATATGCTAATGCACCATCTGTCAACCGTCAATACAAAGTACATATTTATCGAGTCAAAAGCTCACAAAATTATAAGATTATAAGTTCACAACTTACAAGACTTACAGATTTTGTAAAGTAACTTTTTGTATAAATGACCTTTTCTTTTAGAGTCAAAATGATGGAAAGTTTTCCACGAACTTAAAAAAAAAATGAAGAGGTCATGTTTGGCAATTAGTCCAAACATTTTTTTTTTTTTTTTAAGTGCACAACTTTGTTTATTTTTTAGATTTGATTTTCATTATTTATTGGCACACCTTACACCTTTTTTGAATTTAAACCACCCACTTTACTTATGGATGGATTAGTTCCAGATGTGTGGGGAAAGCAGACAGGTCACATGAATGATACTGCAGCTGTGAAAGTAACGTACTACTGGAAAGTGGAAACAGATTTTGTTACTTATTAAATTTTTACGTGGTCCTTTCCTTTCAATCCATTTGCTCCTCCTATATATTCCTATCTCTTCACATGCATACTCCACGTAAAATGCCATATATCAATCACCATCATTATAAGTTGTCTATACCTTTTTTTTATCTTTTGTCTTGCTATTACATCACCAGACCAGTGTTCTATAATAATTTTTCTAAAAAGAATATAGTATTTTATTTGCTTTCAAGCTAGCTGTTGCGTGTTTTATAAGTAAAACGAGAATTATTTTGGAAATTCTTGAGACAAATGAAGAAGGATTTATTTCTTAGTTAGTGAAGGTTAAGAATCAACTTGTTTGTGACAGCTTAGAAGTCTTGATTTTATTGATATTGATATGCGAGTCGTGAACGAAAAAATATTACATAAACTAAATATAACAAAGACTTTGTGGTCACAATTGGTACATTATTAAACTTTGTAACTACGGTCATTTTATTTATTTGATATTAAAACTTTATTATGATGTGATGAAATCACGACGAGATGTACGTACGAACCAGATCTAGTATACATCATTCTCATAACTTACACGATCAACATCCCTACTTATTTCATAAATTAATTAAATTACTCATTAGTTCTCTATATTCAAATTTAAAACCATATTTATATTATATAACAATATAGTTATTTACATTATACATTACAATAAAATACACTATATACACTTGTGATCTTGCAAAACATTTTGTAAGAGATAATGCGTGTATTATACACGGAGCTAAAGAAAAGAGTTGTGTTACATATGACTCCTCCAATAGTGGAACTCACGCGGTAGTATCAACTCACGTATGTATGACTTAATAAGAAATGCATTTCGGCCCATTCAAGATGAGCAAAACTTGCAAATTTCTAAGTGAAACAATATATTTTCTTTCATTTGAAAAGATACTGTCTTCTCTTCCTCACAAACGTCTGGATGAACTGAAAAGTTGATCACATAATTGCATTGAGTTGAAAAGTGTCATGCTGCCAACTCCAAACCTGATCTCTTGCTGTAGGACCACCATGAATCCTTTTACGAGTTTATGATGTAACCTATGAGCGTCTCTGCCATAATTACAACTTGAGTTTTCTTTTTCCTTTTATTAGTATAATTTATGTTTTTGTTGTGGAAATGTAAACTCATTACTCTTAAGTGCACACGAGATAAATTTTCGAATAAGACGCAACAATATGCAAAACACAAATCAATATACGTAAACTTGATGCATAATGCACAAAATATTATAAAACAAAAAATGACGAAAAATGATTAGCCTCTCAAGAGTGAAACAAGTCATCTACTAATTTTATTAGTATTTGTTGGTCGTTCTTTCTATATACTGAAAGATGGGTGTTTGCAGGACGATACGACTGACATATTTGTCAACTTTGAAATTCTCTTTTGATTCAAAATGAAAAAGTAATAGTCTGTGATGCAAATTTGCTATGTCTAAATAGTAGAAAGAACTAGCTGAATCTGGCATAAAGTATCAAATCATAATAGTTAGAATAGAAAGTAGACTTTTAAAAAGATGTAATACTAATATCATAATTTACTTAAAGAGTACCATCTTGTTAGTTTTGTACAAATAATATGCAATGAATTAATGTTGTGCACATGGGCGGAGCCAAGAATTTTTTTATCCTGGGCTACTATAAGCTTCATACAATGAATAAAAATATATTACAGAAACTTAAATATCAAATATGTAAAGTAGAATGAGAAATATCTATTTTTCGGTATATATATATATATATATATATATATATATATATATATATATATATATATATATATATATATATATATATATATATATATATATATATATATATATAGAAAATGATGAAAATGCTATTGCATTTGAGCCCAATTAAGAAAATAAAATTTATCAATTATTGAATCGACATATAGACTCTCTACATCGCTTTTAATGTAAATAAACATGCTATCTGCTAATATAAGTATGAATAATAAAAAATATTGAATAAAAAGAAAAAATATGAAAGTAAAAGGTACGAACACAAATATTATAGAAAAAAAAAAAAAAAACAATTACGAAGTTTTGCTTAGTGACATCTCGAAATTGAAGTGAGATTTTAGATTTGATGCAAAAGAGTTCCTATTTATTATGGGAGAAAATAATAGTTTCTTATTTATTTTAAGTTTGTAATACTATATATTTGTAAAATGGTTACTGCTACTGCAAAACAAGTTTAAGATTAAGGTAAAATGGTCTTCTAGTTTAATGAAAAGGTTTGCTTCTCATGGACTAACATATTAAAGTAGACTAACTTTATTTCATATTATTTAGTAAGACTTACTTGATCTTCGTAAAACTATTTATGGGCTAAACTATAATTATATATACATAGAAGGCTTGGGTCGAAAATTGACTCCGGGCCGGAGCCCACCCTAGCCCTGTGGGTGGCGGTTGTGCACATTTCATTAACATGCTTCTTGGCCACAACTTTTATTTCCATCTTTACCAATGTCACATCCAACAATAACCTTGCTAATGCATTCAGATTAAACCTTTAAAACGTATGTGAACTTTTGTAGATTTCTTTTTCATTTTTTCATGTGCTAACCTTGGGAAAAACTCATGTATGACGTACCAGATTTAATTCTTGGAGGAGGATGCACGCAGACTGCAGAGTTGGTTTTAATAAATTCTAGTTGAATGGCGACAAACTGACCAACAACAAATCCAATCTTTAATTTCTGCAATTAGGAGGATGCTGAAAGTTAAAACGGTGAGTGAAATGAATTCAGTGTTGAAATTGTGATGAGGATCAAGCAAGTAAATATACTAGAACTGTAGTCACAACTTACAATGGCTTAAAGCCCGATCTATATGGGCCACTCATTTGAGGTTTCATGTGGGCCAGACTCTGACGCTTCAAGTTACCGTAACATACAATTTTCTTAAGCATTAATGGACAGAGACTGGGCTTTTTCCATTATTGTAACTGATCATCAGCCCAGCATAGTTATTTTACAGCTTTTCTCTTGGAGTTCTTTAAAGAGAATTGTTTCACGTCTCTACTCTCTAGGTATTCTCTTTTCGAGCAAAATTATGGAGGTAGACATACATTACGTGTAAGATTAATTAGTATGGTAATTATTCTATTTTTGTTGGCATCCATGGTGTGTAATAAAAAATGAACCATAATTACTCTAAATTGTTCTCGATGAACCACCCCTTATGTTAACTAAATGTCACCTAGATTTCCTGTACCCACTATCCACAGTGCATTTTATTTTCATGTGATTGCAATGGGATTTAGGGAAAGATAATTACGTGGTTGGCAGATATAATACTAATCAAAAATATTGGCAGATATAATACTAATCAAAAGTATATGCAAACTGAATATACAAGTATTCTCTTTGCCCATCGCAATAAATAATTTTACGAAGTTTTTGAAACATATCTTGCGAAATCTAGTATTTAGCGCACCAAAACATGCACTATAAACTTTGATCCATACTACAAATTATTACGGAAGTTGGTGCAACATTGTTTCAATAAGTTTGTCTAGTTGGAGTGAATGCCCCCTGAAATGTGATGTAGTACTAGTTAGAAAATACAAAGTACTTCTGACTTAAACTTGTGTGTTCTTTTTTTTTTTTTTCTTGTTTTTTTGATATTGAGATAACAGATCAAAGTTATTTCTTTTTTTTTTTTTTTTGATATAACTAAATATTAAAAACTTTTCGCAATGTTGCGAGATCTTACGATACATCTCGCCAAATGTAAACTGATAGCCGCATAAATATAATGTTTAATCTAAAAGATATGCTATTAAATTGGACATGTTATCTTGCAAATATGTAGAAATTTAAGACGTATTTATATTTATCTTGAAATGAACTACCTCTAAAACGCAATTACTATTCTATTTTATTTCATTAATTCTACTGTCTAAATCGTGGGAATCAATCAAAACCGGACAAGTTCACCGTGTTACCCCTTTTTATCCTCTCTAAATTTAAGCACTTGTTGAACAGAGTCACATTGATCCAACAATAGTATTATAGGTTTTAAATTCAATTTTCCATCTTTAATATGGTATATTTGAGAATACTGCTAATTCCATCAAAACGTTGAAAACGTAATATGAACTTTTGTAGAAAACATACACTGATAAACGCTTTATGCATGCGGAGACGACATTAGTTGAAATGAATATGCTAAGTAAATGTGGACAAATTGACTACGATATCAATCCATTAATTCTCTCTTATACGATGCATGCAGGTGAAGCGGCGAGTTAAACGTTTTGGATGTTATAACCTACAATATGAAGTAGAACGGTAGAAGTTGTTTTCTTCGGTACGCAAGTTTTCAGTATAAAACGAGAGGTAGAGGCTCAGTTACAAACACAAATCTGCTCGCACAAAAAAAATAAAATCTTTTGGTAGCTTCTTCATTCACAGTATAAACAGTACTACTAAAACTAGGGGCGGATGTACTTGAGGGCTGCCCCCCCTAGATTTATAGACCAATTCCATAATGTGTATATATATATATATATATATATATATATATATATATATGTGCGTGTGTGTGAAGTAAGAACAATAAAAAGAAGCCTAATATTATTACAATGTCTTAATTACAAATAATAATAAAAAGAAGCCTAATAAATTATTGAAGTTTACAAACACATTTTAAATAAAAGTTGTAGAGAAAACACAAATCTGCTCGCACAAAAAAAAAGAAAAAACAAAAAAACAAAAAACTTTTGATAGCTCTTCATTCACAGCATATAAACAGTACTATAAAAACAATGGAAAACAATCCTTCTATGGCAAGCAATTTATCATTTCTCTTCTTGATAACAATGAGCTTTATTACAATACATAACAAAACTAATGGAGTTACATGAAATTTAACAGAGAGAATTTTATGTAAAGTTTGTGAAACCACAAAGGGATTTTAGATAATTTACAAACTATAAGGGGATTTTATGCAGGTTTCAGAAATCACAGGGGGTTTTTAGGTTGATATCCCTAGAAAATATTACGCACTTCTGATGAGTGAAAACCTTTATAATATGGAGTGAAAACCTTTATAATATGGATGTCTCGAAGAACAATCAAAGTCGTCACACTTTTTTCGCAAAGTTTTGAGATTTTTGCGATATGTTACGAACAAATCGTGAAAGTTGTTGAGATTTGGAAAATAATCTATGTTTCGCTTCTGTATATACAACCAAAAATGGAAATCTTTTAATATTTCTCGAGCAAATGTTTAGAAACGTGATCGTGAATAAAAAAAATGTTTAGAAAGGTAATTAATAAATTACACTAGAAAGAAAAAAAGTCACTTGCTTTTGTAATTTTTTAATTCACCCAATTTTTCACTATAAAATGAGAGGTCGAGTAGAGGGCTCAGTTACAAACACAAATCTGCTCGCACAAGAAAAATTTTCATAGCTCAAACAGTACTAAAACACGATACACAATTCAAGCTCATCACTTCACCCTTTAACCCTCGGCGGATACGATGGTTGTAATAAACATGCAAGGTAAATGTGGACAAAATGGCTACGAAATCAACACTCTGTTAGTGGATGGATGCAGTTGAAGCGGTGAGTTAAAACGACGGTTACCTATAGACAGTATGACGTAGAACGATAGAAGTTGTTTTCTTTGCTACGCAAGTTTTCACTATAAAACGAGAGGTAGAGGCTTTTGATTCACAGCATAAACAGTACTACTAAAACAATGGAAAACAATCCTAGCTTATTTTCTATGGCTAGCAATTTATCATTTCTCTTCTTGATAACAATGAGCTTCATTACAATAATCTTTTTTGCGCTACTACGCTTCACAAAATCTGGAAGAAACAATCTTCCACCTGGTCCTCCAGCCTTACCTTTCTTTGGATGTCTAATTCAGATGTTGAGAAACAGACCGACGTTCCGATGGATCCACAAACTTATGGATACAATGGACACCGAAATTACGTGCATCCGGCTCGGAAGAGTACATATTATTTGTGTCACCTCTCCTGAACTTGCACGAGAGTTCTTGAAAAAACAAGACTTGATTTTAGCATCAAGACCAATTTGCATGTCTGGCCGAATCACTAGCAACGGGTACTTGACTGCAGCCCTTACGCCTTACGGTGATCAATGGAAGAAAATGAGGAGAATTCTTTCCTCTGAGGTACTTTCATCCACAATGCATAAATGGCTCCATGACAAAAGAACCGAAGAAGCCGATCATCTTGTGCGTTACGTTTACAAACAATGCGAGAATCCATTGACAAACGGCGTTGTAAGTGTGAGAGTTGCTTGCCAACATTATTGCGGTAATGTTATTCGAATATTGGTGTTTGGTAAGAGATTCTTTGGGAAAGGATTGGGAGATGGAGGTCCTGGTATGGAAGAGAAAGAGCATGTGGCTGCATTGTTCACAATTCTGCAATATTTGTATGGATTTAGTATTGCTGACTATTTTTCTTGGTTAGAGGTTTTTGATTTTGATGGTTACAAGAAAATCCTGAAAAATGCTATAGACAGTGTTACCAAGTATCATGATATACAAATTACATCAAGAGTTCAATCATGGAAAGATGGAAGAAAGAAGGAAGAAGATGATATGCTTGATGTTTTGATCAACTTAAGGGACTCTCAAAACAATCCATTACTATCAATTCAAGAGATCAAGGCACAAGTTATTGTAAGTATCTTTCTTTTGTTTATCAAATTCATCTTAATCTTTATCCTTATCTCATTTTTCTTTTGTAGGTGGCATACTTATATCACAACATATAATTCTTGATATCAATGTTCAAATAACTATATTGGTATTCGAAAAGTAGATATTTTTTTATAAAGGATCTTCTAACTTGATAAATTACAGGAAATAATGATTGCTACCGTAGATAATCCGTCCAATGCAATCGAGTGGGCAATAGCAGAAATGCTAAATCAACCTGATATCTTTGAAAGGGCACAAATCGAATTAGATGAAGTGGTTGGAAGGGATAGACTAGTTCGAGAATCCGACTTGCCAAGGCTTAATTTTGTCAAGGCGTGCGTTAAAGAGGCGTTCAGGTTGTATCCAATAGCCCCTTTTAATGTTCCACATGTATCTACAAAAGATACAATCGTGGGTGGTTATTTTATCCCAAATGGTAGTCATGTGTTATTGAGCCGCCCTGGCCTTGGTCGTAACCCTCGAATTTGGGAGGATGCACTTATGTACAAACCCGGGCGTCACCTTCAGGATACTGCTTCAGAAGTTGTACTTATAGATACAGAACTGAAAATGTTGTCATTCAGCACTGGTCGACGTGGTTGTGCGGGAGTCTTGCTCGGATCAACTATGACGACGATGCTTTTGGCTAGGCTTGTCCAAGGGTTCACTTGGACTGTGCCTCATGATGCAAGTATTGACTTGGCTGAATCAAAATGTGATTTGTTTCTTGCCAAGCCTTTGATTGCACATGCTAAACCAAGATTGAATGAGCATGTGTATGGCCAACTTTTAGATTGAGGTCTTTCTGATCTTGTTGTTTAATAATATGTTATCTTGTATGTATTATCTGTTGTTTTTTTATTGGACTTCTTGCTGTAATATCAATTTGTTGTGCCTTCTTTTGTGATGAATAAGACATAAATGATTGCAATTGTTAAATAACGTATGGTAAAGCTTAATTTTGAAACTATGCCAAAAACATTTTGTGTTGAAAAATCAACTTATGTGAATAAATAAACTTATGATACATAATATATCATATATCACTAATGGTGCAGCATTTAATACATTAAAATATAATCGTAGTTATAATTTCAAATATTTATCCTTGTTCATTTTAATACAATGGTATAAGCTTCAGAAAATAATATCATATTCTTAAAACATAAATATCAATTTATGCGATTGAGATGGAATTTAATTGTTAGCGTTCACCTATATCAATAACTACTTGTCTATTGCGAGCACCTTGCGCTTGCGATATTTTTTTTTTTTGTTGCGATTCGTATCTACATATATTGCGATTAGTTTCACTACCGCAAAAATAGGGACGGTTCCACGGTAATGGCATACGTAAAATGCTAGATCTTTCTCTAAATATGTTTCATTGATATTATATAGGTTTTATTATTTCTTGTTGAGCAATAGATATTTCTCATAATATTTAGACATTTTATATTTAAATTTATAAATAAAAATTTATGATTATTCAATTTACTAAGTTTTAGTAGTTCATGATTTTATTTTATTTTTTGAAAAGTAAAACCCCGACAATGAAATCGGCGCGCCGAGGTAGAACAGTAATTTGTCAACTCAAAGTACGTTTATTACAGACTTGCCAATACACACACACACATATATATATATATATATATATATGTATGTATGTATGTATTGCCGCCGTTTACAACATTTCTGAATTCTAAACATCAAATTCCTCAGCCTAGGGTTTCGCGATAAAATTGAATCTGTAAGTAATAACTTTATCCATCAAAACCTTCCTCATTTATTTGTTTTTGCGAGCTATTCTACTTTATCTTGATTGCTGCTATACATTTTCCACATACCAAATAGATTTATGTGATTTGCCTGAACTTGCGTGTTCTTGTTGTTTTGATTTCTCAGGTCAAGTAAAATTTTCATTCTCTTTATTGATTCTGCAGCGCGATAAGAGAAATTATTTTGTTCAGGTTTATGGTGGCATAAAATAATTTCTTGCGATTTAGGCCCTGAATTTTGATGTTGTATTTGGTAACACTCAAGAATTAGTCGAAAAATGGTTATTGTGTCCGTTCCGTAGATCTCGTACCATTTCTATGATTCTGAACATTGATATGTAAATGTGGCATTTAAGATGGCTACCTTCCGTTTTGTGGAAGATTCTATATGCCGTAAGAGATTCAATGTCTTATGCATACTGCTTATATAGCTCCTTTTTCTTTCGATAATTTTTTGTTCGGTTCAAATTATTTGAGCTTGCATTATCCCTTACGTCAAGATGATGATGATTCTTTCGCGTTGTGCAGATTTTTAGATGACTCGCGAGTTACAGGTATCGATGGACATCGATGTTGTAGAAGGAAGTAAAGGGGGCACAGGTGAACAAAATGAAAATGGTTTCGACCTCTACCCCGTAGCAGTTAATGATTCCGGTGAAGGTCTACCATACGCTCCTGAAGATTGGCCCAATCCCGGGGACAAGTGGGGTTGGAAAGCTGGGAAAAGGATTGCCAATAGTGGGTACTATAGGGATAGATACATGTATCTTCCTAGCGCACTCCGCCAACCTGGAAAAATCTGGACTTTTAAAAGTAGACCTTCAGTTGAACATTATATCCGATGGAAATTCCCTGACAGAGATATCGATGCTTTTTTCGCATCCTTTAGCTGGAAAATCCCTTCAATGTTATTAAAGAACGGTAAACCCTGTTCCTCTGTTTTTTTGTTATTTTTATACATGCTTTCTAGCACCAAACTCTAGTCATTTAGTGCAATACAATTTCAGCTCATGGTATGAGATGGACTATAAAGCTCATAGTACAAGAAGATTATAATCCAGTTTACTGTTGTAAGGCAATTTACAATTAGTCAGAAGTGCTTATCGATGAAACTGCATTTGTGTCGTAGAGGCTCATGGCATGACAAGTTTGCCTCTTTAAGTTTTACATTCCAACAGTAACTTGCACTAGCTATATGGGGAAAATGCATAGAACCCCCTTGTGGTTTTGAAAACCTGCACGAAATCCCCTTGTGGTTTGATAATTATCTAGAATCCCCTTGTGGTTTTAGAAACCCTGCACAGAATCCCCTTGTGGTTTCAAAAACCCTACACAAAATCCCTAATCCGTCAGAGAGTGGCGACCACTCGCTCTATGTGAGAGTGGGTTTAACTTTTGTGTACTTTTTCGAATTAAAAAGTCTATTTCACCCTTAAAAATTGAAAACATGAAACCCCCTTGTGGTTTGACAACCTGCACGAAATCCCCATGTGGTTTGAAAACCCTGCACAAAATCCCCTTGTGGTTTGAAAACCCTGCATAAAATCCCTGTTTTTTTGTTTTTTTTTAAACATCCAGATTTTTTTTAAAAGAAGTTAAAAATAAATAAGGGCAATTAGTCATTCTTAAATAAAACTAACGGAGTTATGTTAAATTTAACGGAAGGGAATGTGTGCAGGGTTTTTGAAACCACAAGGGGATTTAAGGTAGTTTTCAAACCACATGGGGATTTTGTGCAGGTTTTCCAAACCACAGGGGGGTTTTAGGTTGATAGCCCCTAGCTATATATATGTTAAGTAAAGGCAGATTCTTCATCTAACTACAAGTCTGAGCTGTTTCGTGTTGATCGATTGCTTGTTATACGTGTAGATTACAAAGAAGTTACCATTCCTCTGGTGGCTATGCCAGAACATCCAGGGTCCGATACTGCGAATGGTGGCGTGCAATGTAATGCTGGGAATAGTGCATGCAGCAGCTTAACTGCAGGAATGACCTCAGCTTTAGAAGTCATGCCCTGTGATAGTTGTTGCAGTGAGCCTAGTTTCTGCAGAGATTGTTGTTGTATTTTATGTTGTAGAACTATTAGTCAACCGTCTGATGCCTATGGGGTTTACATTAGATGTATGGCAGTGATAGACAGTCGCATTTGTGGACATAACTGCCATATCAATTGCGCCTTACGAGCTTACATGGCCGGGACAATTGGAGGAAGCATTGGGTTAGATGCCGAGTACTATTGTCGCTGCTGTGATTCCAGAACAGATCTAGTATCAGATGTTACAAAGCTTCTAAAATCCTGTGAGTCAATGGATTCTTGGGATGACGTTTTGAACGCTTTAAAAGTTGGAGTTTGTGTGTTGCGCGGATCAAAAAGGACAAGTGCAAACCAGTTGTTGCATCAAATTGAGTTGATCATGTTAAAGGTATTTGGAAATAATTGTAGATGAATGGTTGTTTCTTGAAGAAGTTTTACTGTCTTTATAGTTTTTTGTACCACCTGCACCACTGATATGATATTTTTGTCAGCTTAAGAATGGGACTCCCCTTGAAGATGTTTGGAAGAATGGAGACACCTCTGCCATTTCTGCTGGTATTATTTCTTTTCGAGTATTATTTCTAAAAGTCTATGTCATTCTGCCAAACAAAATTACAGGATATCAGAAAGTCAATATGGTAGAAGAGAACCCTCAACCCCTCTTCGCCTGTGTGTATCTAAGAATCTTTACTACAAAACTTCATAGGATGCAATGAGTTACTTGTAAGATTTTGTTCTTTAGCTTTTTTTAACAGAATAGACATTCATTTTAGGAGAATTTATCTTCACATCTCCAAAAGTTGGTCTAATTACAGAAGAATAACTGTAGAGACATGTGTGAAAGGTTTGAAAAGGCATGACAAAAAGATCCTTATGAGGTTTGAGTAATTACAGATACAAACTCTTGAAAAAATATTACAAATAGCCCCGTACCTATCATGTTTTTTCAGGCATCAGGGGTGATGGTGCCACTGTAGTTGTTCAAGTTTCACGAGAGGTTATTGTAATTTGGTCAAACCTCAAGGAGCATAGATATAATTATCCCTACATTGTAGCTGATATGGTACTACGCTTGATAAAAGTGCATCTGCTTGGAACCAACTAAATATCCAAATTCTTAGTTATGCTTCTTGATTTCGTGCTATCCACGTGCATTGCTAATTGATCCATTGCAAGTTGTAGGTAGCCTATATTCTCAATCTTCTTATTTTCCTTTTCTGTAAGTGAATTCTTTTATGAGCATCCTATGATTCTTAACTCGTTCAAATTGTAGGGCTAATTCCGAATGGTGCATTGGGATCTCGAGATGGTGAACCGGGGTCATCTCCAGCGTTATCATCAACCTCTGACCATCAAGTTGAGTTACTAAAACTTGACAGGAAAATTGATAATATCCTTCAAGAATTGAAGCAATCGCAAGAGATTGAAAACAAACTTGCCGAGGAAAAGCTTTTGGCTACAAAAAGCCACATTGTAAATCTCTATCAAATGCTTGACAAAGAGAGGTCTGAATTGTCAAGGCATACATCAGCAGAGGACAAGAAGTCGTTACTCGATGTTGTTCTGAGTAGGCTCGACCAGATAAAACAGGAAATTTCCAGATTTGAGGACATGGGAGAAGTGGCTAAGGGGTTTGGAAGAGTTCCTAAACACATTCTCAAGGAACAATTTGGTCTAGATAATGATTGTTGACGAAATTTGGCTACTCAGGGCATGTTTGTAAAAGACTTGTTCTTATATTCACAATTTAGCCGTGCGTGTGACATAATTCTTAAATACTGTCGCAAACTTTTGACCACAGATACTACAGTTTTTGATTAGTGTTGCTAAGCTATGACTAGAGATACTGCAGATTATGTTTAGTGTGGAAAATTAGAACTAAAGGATACAGATACTAAAGTTTTTTATTAGTGTGGCAAATTTATGACTTCAGATACTACATTTTTTGAATATTGTAGCGAAATTATGGCGCATATACTACAAATTTTGAATAGCGTGGGAAAATAAGGTCTATAGATTCTTCTCCATATGGAATTGTGTGCCAAATTTATGACGATTCTTTTAAATCTGATCTATATAGGAATGATTAGTTCACAAGGTATTCACCTTCATGCTAAAATCGTTAACTTGCACGTTCACTTCATTCACTACAGTCTTTGAAAATCATAATGCTATTAAATGGAAAAACTACATTTTCTCATTACATGAGAATATTATGTTATTGGTCATGAACCATAGCATAATTTTGGTATATGAACATCTATCATGATGAAAGAAAATTTATGCATACTTCAGAGTCAACACAAATGTATGATAATGTTTCGTGATGCACATCCCATGAGCTAAATTAACAATGAGCGCAATCTGTTGGGACTAGCTCTTCACCTTTGACTAAGAATTCATAGGTTCAAATCACCTTGGATGCACGTGTGTGGACAAAAATATCTCATATCATATGCTAAATTTATTCCAACGTGTAAGATTAAAGGTATAAGTTAAGTCCTCAGAGAATAATGTTATTCAATATATAGACAAAGTGAAAGAGGAAAACACTAAAAACTTGTAATCTTATATCATGGTCTAAATTCCCAACAGTAATGGTTGACTTGCTATTATAAACATAGCGATGATTTTTTTTTATTTTTGAAGTTCAGTCGTCAGAATCCTCCTGAGAATGCCTCCTATGCCTGCGACGAGATTTTTTTTCTTTGCGCTTTTGTCTTCGTGATAAAATCGAATCAGTATCAACTGGTGGAATATTTTCTGCATTTTGAGTAGTCCCAAAGATCAAATCAAATGGATTCTCCACAGTATCAGTAGGAGCAGCATTCACCTAAAATTTAAAAGAGGAAAGAAATCAGCTTCATAGTCATTAACAAAAATGAATGATTACTTTATCCTTTCATAAAGACTGGATAACATATATTCATCGAATTATATTTCAAAAGTTCCTTCAAGCCTCCCCATTCAACAGGAAAACGATCAGCTTAATCGTAATTAAGTGAGAAAAGGGGAGATTACACTGATAACCTCTGGCGCTTGATCAAATTAAAATTAACAAAACATACATTATAAATAAATAACATCAGCAAATTATAAAAGCATCTACACCCATTCGTTTTGGAACTACAATGAGAATTATGATGATGATAATCCTTTGAAGAAAGAAAATAAAATGAATAGAGAAGTAGCCTCAAGGTAACCAAAGAAACTCGAGTTGAAGTTTTTAGGGATTATTACAGCTACACCACCTACACCCGGGTCTGGTATGATTATAGAATACCTCCCTAATTGTTTAAAAAAACACTGTGACTTCCTTGAAACTAACGACGATAAACATAGCTGATGGAATCAACAAAAAAAAACGTTACACCCTTCATCAATCTAATATAACCATATTAGAAAGATATAAAATATCAAATACTAACAGACAGAAATACCATTCAAAATTGAGGCAATTCAAATTTCATGGGATTAAAAAATGGGTCGACCCTGCGTCAATAATTTATATTTCAACTTTTTGTGTTTAAATGTATTGTTTTATTACTTAAAGAATATTGTGTACAGTATGGCATTACTTTTGCACCCTTTAAAACTTAAAAAATATATTGGATACACTCCCTATTGTAGAAGGGCGATTTGGACCAAAATATAATTTGAAGTCAAATCTAAATTTAATTAAGGATAAGATAAAAAATTTATTATAATTTTCTACCAACCTCAGCAATTCCATCAATATCTTTACCGGTTAGACCTAAGTGTAATGCATGTGCAAGTTTCAAAAGAGGCCATTGTGCTTTTCCACATAATAGGGAAGCCTTCTACTAATACACCTGACTTCAGGGGGTGTAGCTGTAAATTATCCCTACATTGTATATGCCAATTCGTGAAAAACTTTTGAGGCTGTAAATTTAAGAGTCTAATCCAATAAAAAAAAAATATTTATTCTTATCACTTTTCACCAACACTCCATTTATAAGAGGATTTATTGTTTTGACTTTTGAAATGTGTGTGGGTGGTTGAACTCTAATCAAACTTCAGAGGGGTCACTATTATTCACCCTTGAGAAAAATATGAGCTTGGTGATATATGACTGCCATATTTGTGGCCACAATTATAATTTACACTTTTTAAGGCTGTTAAAAGATTTTTGGCCACAATTGTATGATCATAACTGCACATTTGTTCCCTAATCAAATTTCCATGTGTAGTTTTAACCTTTAAAATTTAGCGATACCAATAGATTTTACTTACATGAACTTGCTTGGGCTCAACAGTAGTCCTTTTGATATCATTCTTCCTTGAATCAGTATCATCATGATAGGATGTATTCTCAGAATGCTCAGTAGGTTCTTCAGCAAAATTTCGAAATCGCCACCTAAATACCGGCTTGTCTCCAAGTGAATCATCATAAACTGGTTCAGAGTAAAAATGTTTGGAAAGACGTCGAAGTACCCACGGGTCATTGCTGTATTTCTTCAACATTCTAATCAAAGACAAGCCAATGAGTTAACAACAAAAAAGCGTGACATACTACAAACATAACAGCCACCTATGTAAGTTCTTTTGATGGTTATTTGGAAAATTTTAAAGTATATACTACAAAAGTATATCGTGAAAAGTAAATGAAATATTTGTATCGTCAATAGGGGCAGAAGGGATAGTTCACCATAATCACTACTCTTCCCTGAGAACTCTCCAAAGGTTATGGTGGACTCAAAACAAAATCCAAAGGTTAGCCATACATTCAAAAAGAGCATATGATTCCCAGGCAAGTTATACCAGTTGTGTTGCACTGATTTTAATTAAAACTTACATGGTTGCTAGCTCCTTCTGTATTCGACTCCCCTCCAGTGAAAGAACACGTTCAACACATGATTCAACAGACTTACTGAAGCTCCAAAATCCACAAACAGCAGCAGCGCCTTCAAGTACATAATTAGCAATTGAATCACTATTATTGTCTGCAAAAGATCTTCACAAGGAAACTTGACACACAAGTAACAAATTTACAGAAGCTTTGAAAATATTCTGACACTCAAACCCACTCAGACGTAGTATTTGATCATATCATCAAAAAGACTAGTTTTCACCCAATCATAAAATTTCTTGGATAAAAATCTCTGGTGCTACCCCACTCTATTGCTGTCACAAATGTATCACCACAAATAAGTGGTCATGGCACCACTCCTAGTCTACGAGTTTCTACCAAAACGTCAAAATAAGATTCCCAATCTTCTTCTGATTATAGTTACTATAAAAGCTAACTAATAAGTACTCGAAAGTTTTCGATGCTAATTCCGTTTTCACTTTATGTGCTTCATGTTGTTCAAAAGAAAGAAGCTAAAAGCAGTGACCAAACAAAGAGTACAGTTTTGGGCGTAGGATGTACAACATAAATTGCACTATCTTTGCAACAAATTATCCTTCTCATATTAATTGTCAAGAATCCTGTGACAAAAAGTGGGAAAGGAAAACCTGTAGCACAATTTCAATAGCTATTCACCATGCTAGAGATGAGGGAGGACAAAGGATAACATATTAGGAAACATGTTCAGAAAAAGAATCACTTACTCAGTGCAACGTTGACACGGAATAGATTAGTTAGCCTTGGGGTAGCTGACAGCAACAAAAGAAGTACTTCAATTAGCAATGAGATTATCATTTATCAAAGGTTGTTAAGAGATATAACACAAAGAGGAACTGAGCAAAAACGAGGTAGATGACATCTAGTCACAAGAAAAGATCCTAAGCAGTTGGTAGTTGTCAGATTCTAACATATAAACAGAAGGCTTACGTATAAAGCAACTATGCACTCATAATCAAGGAAACTACAAATAACAAATTGATAGAAAACCAAACAAAAAATACAGGGTTGTTGCACATTTTCTTATTTTCTAGTACTGTAAGCATACAATCATTACCATAAACTATATCAGTTTCACTTGCTATCCTAACCATTCGCAGTTGGTACTTGTCAGATTCTACGATTTTTCACATATAAACAGAGGGCTTACGTACAAAGCAACTATGCACTCATAGTCAAGGAAACTACATAACAATTAGTTGATGTAAACGAAACAAAAATACCGTGTTGCACATTTTCTTACTTTATAGAACTATTAGCATATGTACAATCATTACCATAAACTATATCACATTCACTTGCTATCCCAACTATTCGACTCCAAACTGTGAAAGTTAACGACCTCCATCTCTTTTTCCCCACTAACGCATACATTATCATGATTCAATTGCATATAACAGTTCTACGACCCCAAGAAACATTTATCGTTAAGACAAACCTAGCCAAGCAACGAGAGAACCGCCGCCAAAACCGAGAGTGAAGTCCCTCATTGCTTGAGCCCTCCACGCCAGCAACACATTTGCTTCAGGAACTGTCAATTTCTCCTGCCCATTTGCACAATAAAATTCAAAATCCAATTTAAATAAATAAAACTATCAAGAACCCTTTTTTAAGGATTGGGTAAGTGTAGTAATCAAAGAGAAAGAAATAAAGACCCAATGATCAAGAAAACCTATATTTGAAGCGATCTTGATTCACAGTGCAATAATAATCGATGAAAAACAAACTAAATAGAAATAAAAATCCAATCTTGCAAATCGAATAACAAGAAAAGTACCCTTCTAGAGCGAAGAACATGTTCAAGATCGAAAAGGGCGTCGCCCATTTTAGTAATGATCGCTGTTGCAGTGACAAATAGAAATTGTTGCTGGGTTTTGGAATTGGGTTTACAATGTTTGTACGAGTAATTGCTAGACTAGAATAAAAGTGCCTTCTTTTTTTTTTCTTTTTGTTTTTTGTGATGAGTGAATAAAAGTGTGATGGGTTTGTTGGGTTAATGTTTAGGATAAAGAACAAAGAAAAGTATTTAATATGGAAACTGAAATGTCGAACTCGAGGTCCAATATCAGATATCTTCGGGTCTTCAGATTGACTTTCTTTGACTTTTGATATTGAATAATTTTTAACTTGTATTTGTTTTGGCTATAATATTATTATTATTATCATTATTGTTGTTATTATTATTTCACTTATGGATGCGTTTACTTGTAGCAAAACAAATATTGGTTGCCATCAATTTCAAAACTAGTAATTTACAGAATGTCATAACCAAACGAGTCATTGAGCCATTTAGGAAAAATACTCGTAAATCCTAAATAGGGGGGTTTTTTTGTTGATAAAGAAGTCCACAAATTATGGGGCCAAAATGCCCCATTTTCCTTTAAATTCTAATTGCCATAATTTCTTCCAATTTCATTACATAAATTAAACCCTAACTGCTTCTAATCGAAAGCACCAAATATTGAAACTTAGAGCATGATCCGCAATCGAAATAAGGGTTGCAATCGGTCATTAGAACTTGATCTGGAAATTGAGTAAGGAGATATTTGCCGCGTAATCTATAAAGCAATTACGAAAATTAGGCTTCTAGCCAAAACTGAGTTTGAGTCGAACTCAAAACAGTGTTATACTATGATAGTTACATGAGACATATTTGACAAAATAATTCCACAAAAATCGATTAACAGATGAGTTGAACTCATTGAGAAAGATCTTGAAGCAAGATGTTTTGAAATATCACGAGTACAATAAAATGTGAGCAAAAATGCAAGGAAATTTGAGGCTCTTTACCAAAAAATTACATTAAATTTATGGACAATGACAAACTAGACATAATAATATAGTGATTTCTTTTGGTCCTTCTAAATTTGCATATGCAGTTACTTCTTCTTTTACCCTCCAAATAGTTTTAACCTAATTTAATATATATAACGAAATAAAATCTCAAATATATTATTGCAATTTTACAAACACAACAAAGCACAATTTCCCTCCAATGGCCCAACCCCTCCTCCTATCCACCCCCCAACCACCCCTCCGCCACCACCCACCCACCCTCACCCACCTCATCTCCACCGCCACGTCACTCCCTCACGTCAAACAAATCCACGCCCAAATCATCAAAACACCTCAACATCACCATAACCTCTTCAACCTCCTTCTCTCTTCTCTCTCATTCCCTTCATACGCTCTCTCTCTCCTCTCTTCAATCACCCCACCACAACCACCACCACCCCACCTCTCCAACAAGCTCCTCCAGCACTTGTCCCGCTCAAACAACCCTCACAACACTCTCATCTTCTTCCAAACAATGCTCACCAAATCTTTTATCATCGACAGGTTCAGCATCCCGCCATTGCTGAAAGCGGCTTCGAAGTGTTACGCGCTTAAGGAAGGGAAAATGATTCATGGGTTGGTCTCAAAATTTGGTTTTGATGACGACCCTTTTGTGGAAACGGCTTTGGTGGGAATGTACTCTGCTTGTGGACTTATTTCGGATGCGCGTTTGGTGTTTGATCAAATGTCGCACAGAGATGTTGTCACTTGGAACATTATGATTGATGGGTTCGTCTTCTTTTTCGAGCTTCTCTTTTTAGTTTTGATAACTCATTATTCCGAGTAATTTTCTTCCTAGTTTTGCAGCCATAAAATTTTCAGTTATAATATTGGCGCATGAAACTTTTCAGTGTATCACAAATTTGCATGAAAGAAATTGGGTTTATCAGCTTGATTGTAAAACGATTATATATATCTTCATTTTATAGTTTGTTTCCATTACATTGATCTTATTAATTGAAGTTATTGGATCGAATTTGTGCTTAAATGTGCTAGAGTTAACAAAATGATAGATTTTTCTTTTTTCATGATTGTGATTTTTTTGCATATTCAAACAGTTATTGTCAGAGCCAGCTTTTGGATAATGTCTTGGAACTGCTGGAAGAGATGAAGAGCTCTAACACGAAGCCAGATGCTAGAATCTATACAACTATTCTTTCTGCATGTGGTCGCATCGGAAACTTGGATACCGGAAAACTAGTGCATGGTTTCATATCCGAGGATGACATAATAGTTGATTCTCGTTTGCAGAGTGCACTTCTCAACATGTATGCAGGTTGTGGTGCCATGGACGTTGCACAAAGTATGTACCAAAAGTTGAAGATAAAAAATGTTGTTGCCTCAACCACCATGATCTGTGGATACTCAAAAGTTGGCAACATTGAAGCTGCTCGGTTGATTTTTGATGAAATGGTTGATAAAGACTTAGTCTGCTGGAGTGCAATGATCTCTGGCTATGCAGAGAGCGATAAGCCTCAAGAGGCTCTCAAAATATTTCATGGCATGCAGCAATATGAAATTAAACCCGACCTAGTAACCATGTTGAGTGTTGTCTCGGCTTGTGCTCATCTGGGAGCGTTGGATCAAGCCAAGAAGATCCATAGGTTTGTTGATGACAATGGATTCGGTAAAGCTTTGCCTATAAATAACGCCCTCATTGATATGTATGCCAAGTGTGGGAGTCTGGAGAGAGCAAAAGGAGTTTTTGGTCGGATGCAGAGGAAAAATGTCATATCTTGGACTAGCATGATAAGTGCTTTTGCCGTCCATGGAGATGTCGAGAATGCATTGAAACACTTTCAACGAATGAAGTATGAAAATTTGGAACCAAACTGGGTTACGTTTGTGGGTGTTCTTTATGCTTGTAGCCATGCGGGATTAGTTGAAGAGGGACGGAGGATATTTGAATCCATGACAAATGAACATGGAATTATGCCCAAGCTTGAGCATTTTGGCTGCATGGTAGACCTTTATGGTCGAGCTAATCATATTAGGGACGCACTAGAGCTTGTAGAGACAATGCCGATGGCCCCAAATGTTGTCATATGGGGATCTTTGATGGCTGCATGCCGTATCCATGGTGAAATTGAATTGGGAGAATTTGCGGCAAAACAGGTTCTTAAGTTAGATCCAGATCATGATGGAGCCCACGTCTTCTTATCAAACACATATGCAAAAGAGAGGAGGTGGGAAAATGTTGGGGTGGTGAGGAATTTTATGAAACAGAAAGGTATATCTAAGGAACGGGGACGCAGCATGATTGAGATGGATAATGAAATACACGAGTTTTTGACAGCAGATAAAAGGCATAAACGAACAGATGAGATCTATGCCAAGTTGGGTGAGGTCGTTGACAAGCTTAAAAAGGTAGGCTACACTCCTAATACCAGCTGTGTTTTGGTTGATTTAGATGAAGACGAAAAACGAGAGGTTGTTCTGTGGCACAGTGAGAAATTAGCTCTCTGTTATGGACTGATAACAAGCAAAAAACAATCCAGCATCCACATAATCAAAAACCTTAGGATCTGTGATGACTGCCACAATTTTATGAAATTGGCATCAAAATTCTTTGATATGGAAATTGTTGTAAGAGATAGAAGTAGATTTCACCACTGTAAAGATGGTTTATGTTCTTGTAAGGATTATTGGTGACGTAGTAATTGTTACAATATTGTACATGTTTCACCACTGTATTTAGACAATGCCACGTCTAATTTTATAGTATGCTTGTTTTTCTCACATCCCTCTGTATAGGTACTTGATCATGAAATGCTGATCAGGAAAACATGGAAATTTTATTAAAAGTCTTGGTGACTTAGCAACTTTTGTTGATTTTCCAAACGAGTATTTTTGGCGCGAACTTTAAAGAAATGCTATTATTAGATTAAACTTATTATGGCTTCCAATAATGCAACTGTCTTTCTAGAGCAGATGAACCTAATGCAAACAATTGAAAAGGATAGTGTTGATATAATTGAGTCAAGTCGTGTGTTAGTGGACATATTTAATATTGCCTTTTGACCAAATTGAAAAGTTAATCGGTTATATATAATGATGATGGATTAAAATACTGTCCAAATTTCAATAAATTGGTTACAATGACAAACATATAATAACGAAAGAAAAATTACTAATGATTACTCGTGTTATGGGGTCGGGATTATGCAGGTATAATAGTTTCTTTATCTTTAAAGTTTCATCTGAATCTGATAGTAATTAATGGAACCAAAGGAAGAAGCTAATCAAATCTTAGAGTTTAAATACTTCCCACGGTCTCAAATCTTAATTATTAGGATAAGATTCTGAGGGATATATTATATTAAAGCAAGCACATAGCATTATTCTTAAGAAGACCTTTCTTCTGGTTATGGGAAGTTGACCTTCCATTTATTTTTAAACAACTGAGAAAATGCACTGTGTTCTTTGTAGATGTTTGGGAGCAGATTTTTTCACTTCCAATAAAAATTTGGAAATTTTCAGGAATTTCTCTATTTAAAGAACAATTTTGAGTACAGGATTTGACTTGTTATATCCATTTAAAATCTCTTTTCTACTAAATATATGCTGTCCCTTTTCACTAATTAAGATTCAAGAATTCAAGATAAGAATCTCAATAACATTAGAAAAATAAAAGAGATAAAAACAGGTAAAGCCCTGTTCCCAGAATTTGGAATGTTGAAATACAAAAACAAGACAAAATGAAATTTAGCCACTAAAGGTCCACAAACCTTATTTTAACCATAGATGAACCACCACCCCCACCCCACCAGATTCTATTTCCTGCTCATTTTTCCAAGCTCATATTCTATTTCCTGCTCTGAAGCTTTACCAATTAACTCCCATATGTTCCATTCTGCCGGTGTTAAAATGCTCTCTAACCAAAGAGATTTCTGTTCTTGAACAAGATCAGGGAACCCATTCTCATCTTTCATTCTTTTGTTGGGAAGATCCTCAGTATTCCGCCTGAGAACAGATTCAGCCACGATATCATCGGTAACTCTTTTGTCACCCTTTTCCTCTGGTTCCACAATGTTAGTGCCATTAGAAGCAGACTTTTCCTTAGATGTGCGAATGAACTCGCTAGCCTCCGCCATAGCTGCTTCAAAGATTTCAAGATCAACCTTCCACTTCTCTGCTGGGGAATTGCTGGCAACTTCTTGTCCAACAAGATCATCATCATCTTTGTCATGTGGTGCAATTGACTTCTTACAGTCAGTCTTCAAATCAGTTGATGGTACACTTCTCAACGGCACAGCCGCAATGACCGCGTAATCTTTGACATCTTTTCGTTCCACATTGTTGGACCTTTCACTTTGTCCTTGATTGGTCCCATTTGCAAAGGTTGGGCTCTTCATTTTAGGTGCGCTAAACGTATCCAGCTTTGGGCGCTTCAAAATAAAAAGGAAATCACGGCCATCCAAAGTACGACAGTTAAATAGTTGCTACCCAAACAACTTTGGAGGGTTGAATCGTCGATAAGCACATTGCTGATAGAAGCAGGCAAAATGACACTCCATTAGTATTCAGAACAGAAAAATGTTTACTAAATCTCAAACAACAAGAACAATTATTTGTTATTACACAGAACTTAGGAAAACTAACAACAAATTTAGGACAAGATAAATTGTATTAACAACAGAGCATAAGATGAGCTTCTCTGACATTACACTCTAAAATTCAAAAAATTACTAACCACGAGACAAACAGGACACTGATGCATATTTTATTGTTAAAATATATTAAAATGTTGTTTTTAAGATGTATTTTGAAATTTCATAGAACTATCAAAGTGACAAATATCTAATTAATAGGTTAAGACACTTCAAAATTGAGATTTTAATCCATGGGTAATCTACTAATTATCGACGTAAGTGACAAACATGGCAACACAACCCAGAAGCCCAAAACAACAATAAAAAAGAACAAACAAAGAAAATCTAGTGATGATCTATCATTAAACTTTGGGGGAAAAGAACCTTAATTAAAACAAAAGGACTTAAGAAGATATTGGAACTTACCACTTTGAGTAGATTCAAGCTCCAAACTTTGTTTGTGAATATGAAGGGTTTACAAAAACTCTCACAGAATTGCTCATATATATAATATATACACAAAAAGTTTCCTTAATTTTGGACTCCTTTTCCAATTCAAATTGTGATTTAGTTACGGAACTTCCCTAACAAACAGGGATACTAATTAGATTTCACCATATTTATCCAATTTTAGACTCCTTTTACAATTTAAATACTAATATGGTTAGGATTACAAATCTATAGGTGAAAGATTTCTATTTCCTTAATCAAAAAAAAATAAAAATACCAAATTAAAAATACAGTTTAAAAAGAAAAGCTTAGAGATATCCTAATTTATGGAACGCTTTTATGATAACTTAGTACATTCGAGAGTTGAGATTGTATTCAATTCTTAAATTATACTGCACCAAAGAAACAATTTTTTACGATTTTTTACATATAAACAGAGGGCTTACCTACAAAGAAACAATGCACTCATAGTCAAGGAAACTACATAACAATTAATTGATAGAAAATCAAACAAGAAACACAGGGTAGTTGCACATTTTCTTACTCTATAGAACTATTACACATACATACAAACTATATCACATTCACTCGCTATCCTAACCATACGACTCCTAAGTGAGAAAGTTAATGAACTCCATCTCTTTTTCCCCACTAACGCATACATTATCATGATTCAATTGCATATAACAGTTGTACGACCCCAAGAAACATTTATCGTTAAGACAAACCTAGCCAAGCAACCGAGAGTAAAGTCCCTCATTGCCTGAGCCCTCCACGCCAGCAACACATTTGCTTCAGGAACTGTCAATTTCTCCTGCCCATTTGCACAATAAAATTCAAAATCCAATTTAAATAAATAAATAAAACTATCAAGAACCCTTTTTTTAAGGATTGGGTAAGTAGTAATTAAAGAGAAAGAAATAAAGACCCAATGATCAAGAATTGAAGCGATCTTGTTTCACAGTGCAATAATAATCGATGAAAAACAAACTAAATTGAAATAAAAATCCAATCTTGCAAACATTCAGCAAATCGAAACAAAACGAATTATGAGAAAAAGTACCCTTCTTGAGCGAAGAACATGTTCAAGATCGAAAAGGGCGTCGCCCATTTTGCAGTGAGAATAGAATTTGTTGCTGGGTTTTCGGATTGGGTTTACGATGTTCGTACGAGTACTTGCTAGAATAAAAGTGACTTCTTCTTTCTTTTTGTTTTTTGATGAGTGAATAAAAAAATGTAAAGTTGGGGTAAATAAAGTGGATTTGTTGAAAAAGGAAAGTATATTTATATTAATAATTATATAGATAGAAACTGAAATGTCGAACTCGAGTCGAGTCCCAACATCAGATATCTTCTACTTTGTTTGACCTTTGATATTGAACAATTTTTAACTTGTATTTGGCTATAATAATTAATGTTTTATTATTATTATTGACTGTTATCATTATTATTATTATCATTATTGTTGTTATTATTATTTCACTTGTGGATTCATTTACTTCTTACAAAACAGATATTGGTTGCCAAAAATTTCAAAACTAGTAAATGTGAAAATGACATAACCAAACGAGTCATTGAGCCATTTAGGAAAAATACTCGTAAATACTAAATAGGGTTAGGGTTTTTTTATTAATAAAGAACTTCACAAAGAATAAGGGACGATGTGCAATATGAGGTAAAGTATAGGGGTTCAATGCTTTTATCTCTAATATTTAACAGAAAACTTAAAATATCTCGTTGATATTTTTGGCGCGAGCTCTAAAGAAACGCAATTATTAGATTAAACTTATTATGGATTTTGATAATGCAACTGCCTTTCTAGAGCATTTGAACCTAATGCAAACAATGGAAAAGGATAGTGGTGATATAATTAAGTCAAGTCGTGTGTTAGTGGACATATTTATTATTGCCTTTTGACCAAATTGAAAAGTTAATCGGATGATGGATTAAAATACTGTCCAAATTTCAATAAATTGGTTACAATGACAACCGTATAGTAACAAAATAAAAATTACTAATGATTACTCGTGTTATGGGGTGGGTGTGTAATAGTTTATTTATCTTTAAAGTTTCATCTAAATCTGATAGTAATTAATGCAACCAAATGAAGAAGCTAATCAAATCTTAGAGTTGAAATACTTCCCACAGTCTCAAATCTTAATTATTAGAATAAGATTCTGAGGGATGTATTATATTAAAGCAAGCATATAGCATTATTCTTAAGAAGTCCTTTCTTTTGGTTGTGGGAAGTTGACCTTCCATTCATTTTTACAAAACTTAGAAAATGCACTGTGTTCTTTGTAGATGTTTGGGGAGGATATATATACTATTACTCATCCGCAGATTTTTTCACTTTCAATAAAAATTTGGAAATTTTCAGGAATTTCGCTATTTAAATAACAATTTTGAGTACAGGATTTGACTTCTTATATCCATTTAAAATCTCTTTTCTGCTAAATATATGCTGTCCCTTTTCACTAATTAATATTCAAGAATTAAAGATAAGGATCTCAATAACATTAGAAAAATAAAAGATAGAAAAACAGGTAAAGCAGAATTTGGAATGTTGAAATTACCTCTGTACAAAAACAGGACAAAATGAAATTTAGCCACTAAAGGTCCACAAACCTTATTTTAACCATAGATGAACCACCCCATGCCCATCCCGTCCTAAGAAAAAGTTAAATAAATTTCATGTGTTCGACTCAGCGTGAATCTGGTCGTAGTTAATTCATATAACTCCGGTGTCCTAAACTTTTAGGACACTTAATAGATTAGTACTTGTCGTTATTATAATAATACGAGAATCTCGACTCATCTCCCACCTGAGATGTGCTCAATGATCTTGAATATTTCTTTAAAGAAGATGATGAAGAAGTAGACTTCTCACTTGATCTTCTTCTCAACATTTGCCTCATCCCATCGGCGACACGAACGGCCGGGTTCGACTTATATTTACGACAAAAGGACATGTGAGCCTTAACAGCTTCATCCATTTCAAACTGCTTTTTACCTCTATTAACTTCATCTCTTACTGCTTCTGAACACAAACCGCATAGCCACTTACCATCGAAATTTGCCTTTACTTCACAAATGTAGTCCTGAGTGCAATCTTCTTTTAATCCACAACATTCACACTTCACCATTTCAATGTCCATTTTTTGATGAGAAGAAACTACACTTATGGTAAAAACTTTATTTATACGACTGAACTTTAAGAAAGAATTTTGTTGCTAGATTTTGAGGGGAAGAAGAAGTAGGAAAAGTGAGTGAATTTATAGGCCAATAATTTCTGCCATGTGTCTGAGTGGGCAGTGGATATGAGACAATGTGGCTAGGGAGGGGGCCCTAATGGCATGGCCCTTCTATTTCAATTATAAATTTAACAAAGTTGTAACTAATGAGATTCTCCATAACATGCTGTTGCTTTAACATGTTTATTTGTTTATTAAGGAATAAATTATGTAACGGTTCAAGAAAATAATGCCAAATGTTAAAAGGGTGTTGCACAACCTTCTACAACACAGTTTGCCTATTTCTTATCAGATCAGAGTACTTAATATGTCTTACAAAATATAACCCAAGGGCAAAATGCCATTTAGCTCCTTTTCTTTTTTCTTTGGTAGTGTACCCTTTTAATTTAATTAACCTTTTATTAATGTTTGTTTCACATGTAGGAGACAGTAAATTAATGTGACCCAACTGAAACCAACTCATGAATGAAAGCAGAGACTGCAGGTGCATTAATTTATTTCAACTGTCTTGTAGCTATGTATGATTGTACATCTAAAGAAAATATGTGCAGCAGATCGATAAGGAGAGTTGATGCTGGAAATTAAACTTTGTTGCAGAAGCATGTTATTATTTTATGGCGCACGTTGTTTGTTTGACTCAAGTAGTATGCCCACAGTTTAAACTGGAAAACTGAAGCCTATTTATGGGCAAGTGTGAACATATATGTAGTAGTTATTGTTGTTTGAATCTGGCAACTAACCAGTCCGAACCTATTGAAAATCTAGTAAGCTATAGAATTTATAAAATTGCTCGGTGAAATTTTTTCGACTTAACTTGAATAAGCTCGTGCCTCGTCAAGTTTGTAATAACAAGTTTCATATGTATCTTAGAACTATTCTTTAAATTATTATATAGTCTTTCTAGCTCCATTTGTGAGTCTTCTTAATTATGGAAATTGTCAAAATCGCATGCATGATATAAATTGTTCCTTATTTTTGCTAGTTTGTTAGTTCAAAAAAATATCTAATAACTGTTAAAATATGATTTAGATTAGAATTCAGATCATCATTTACTCAAGAACCAAATAAACTGACTAAATATATCTTGGCATTTTCGTGTAAATATTGTAGAATCTTGTCTTGCTTTCAACTTCTATAACATCTAGACACAAGCCTTTTTAATTTATTCATACATAAGATTTTGTGATTTAAATAATCGTATGACAATCATGCAACATTTTTATCTTGTTTGCAAACTACTGCGTTTTGTTCAGTGTTCGCTATGTCCATATCTTTATAAGAGTCCGTTTTCATATAATTTCAAATAGTTTAACTTTTGTTTAATGAATTAGTGTTTTCATATTCATTGTGCCATGTAAAATAAAAATACATTCAGAAGGATAAAGTGCGGCTTGTTGGTAAGATGCTTTACTTATATTAATGTTACGAGTTCAACTCTTTTATACTGATGAATCTCTATTCTCAATATTGATCCTCGTTTGGAAAGAGGAAATAAAGAAGAAAAAAACTTGGGAATTATCAAATAGTTGCTTTTTTGCACTTTGGATATATCAACTAAGAATACTTCGGTGTTTTTCCGTCGAGCTAAACCTTTTAAGCCAAACCACACTTTTAGAACTTTAAGTATGAGATAAGAAGTAACTTTTCAAGGTGCATGTGTGATTTTACATCAAATGAGAATAATTGAAAAGCTCAAAGGAGAAAAATATAGACTTCTCATAGAAAGCTCATGAAATGGTACCTTATAAAGACAATTGATTCATAAATAATTCTGGAAGAAAGCAGTTGGTACCATTATTGCCCTATGTCGTGGTTGCTGTGCAGTATAATAATATGCAGTTTAGCTTATCTTACATTTTGTGCTTCAACATCTTGTGCAAATTCATTTGCTTGATATTCTAGCTCTAGATCCATCGTTCTAGGCTTCCAATGATTCCCCACATAGTGTCTTGTTTGCTTCTTCCGCAAAATCATATACTACAAAACGTAATATATAATTCTTACGGCTACCATATGTACTGTATAGTAAAATCGTTTTGTTTTTATAAGTATACTGCTTGTTTAGGACCATGGTTGATGATTTATAACTTAAAATCCACGCAACTTCTACGTATGTTGGTCCAATTCTTATGTGTCAATTTACTACTATTTGTGTCACCATTATAGATTCATGACACATGTATATAATTCGTAAATGGTTAGAGAAGTAATAAAATAATCAATTTTTTACCTTCTATTTGTTACACCTAACGTAAATCTATCTATTCTATTCAGTCATTCATCTATCCCATCATTTTGACAAACAGTTGTGCTTCTAGATACAGTTCAGTGTAGTTATTATAGTGTATTCTTTTTTTTAAGTTTAACGATACACAATGGACATAGGTAGGTGCCTAAGTTAGTATGAAATTATGAACTAATTATTTTATGGTACTTAATAAGTTTTTAATCGGGCCCCTGAGTTTTGTATTTAATGCCCCCTCACATGGCTCCCCACATGGACATGCACTATGTTTTCCCACTCCTAACCACTTATATTCCTCTTCTGGTCAACCTGTTTTTCGTTAATTTCCTATTCGTTAACTCATCAAACGTTTTGTTTAATGGGGATCCCATCATACCTAGTCCTGAAGGAAAAGCCAATGATGATAAATTATTAAACCGTTGATAAAAACGTCGCTTGTTAGATTTTGTGCACTCGATATACAGTACGCCTGCATAATTATCATTTATTACGTGGAGTTTACTTATTCCCTGTAATAATTGGTATCGGCGCTCTACTTAATTTATAATATTCACAATATTGAAATATGATGCCATCCTCTTAACGGTTTGTCTCATATTACAACAAACCTTTAATTTATGAAAGCACTCCATGTCAATGATATTGATAGCATTAGTATAAGAGCACGGTCATATCATTACATTATGGGATATAGGTATTGACTATTTCTGCAGAAAGGATAATATAAAACGTACACCACTTTGATGGGGAAAATATAATCCAAATAAGTTTTAATAATATTTACTTTTAACAAAAAAATCTCGAATTTAAACTTGTAAAACTGTACAAACGAAGAACAAAAATATTAAATATGACAGAAATATAAGTTTCTGTTTTTGGAAAGAATTTCAAATATTAATTCCGTTAGCTTGTAATTTTCCATTTCCACCTAGTAGTTACTTAGTCATCTTTCAGGCTTTTTACTCACTTTACTTTTGCTAAATTTTAAACATAAAAGGTTTTGACAACCTTCCTCTCATTCGATCACTAAAGTTCTTCAATATTTTTCTTTCATCAGAAAGCTTCGACACTCTAAATGGTAATTTGTTATCTTTATATGGTATTAGAGCATACTTTACTTTTAATGTTTGCATGAATAATAATATTTAAGAAGACGATATGTGCATAACAGAGTTTGTTCGTCGGAGAAATATGAATGATATGCGAGTCAATATCGTTTGAACGAATAAGAGTTCATGAATAAATAGAAAAGTGAAAACAATATGAAATTCAGATATCTATGGTTATGTTTGTGTTATTTATATTAGCTAGTTTGGTACAAGTGATTTATCATGTTTTTGTTCATAGTTCACATATTTCTTTTTGTGTTTCTATTATATATTTAATTACTTTTCAGAATTGGAATTTACTGCACTGAGGCTTTGGGTTATTTCCTCTTACGCATAACATGATATATGTAGTATTCTAGAAGACATAAAGTGACCTAATTATTAAACTCTTAAGCCAATACGGAAAAGCTTTGCAGTCACAAATATATAGAAAGATGAGTGCTTGATCTTTTTCATACTAACTTTCAGGTTAACTGAACTTTTTTCATATGGATCAGTAATAAATAGTGCATTCCAACTAATCTCTTAAGATGAAAGTTATTTTTGCAAGAAATGAAAAAAGCAAAAAAGGAGAAAAATATAAAATTATAGAAATTGAAACCATATTTTAATGTGAGAAAAAAAATAGGCAAAAATATCTAAAACATAGCACCCTCTCTCTCTCGCTCTCTGAAAATAGCGGTAGACCTCGAAAGACAAGACCAACTAAACCGAAATAAAAAAATACCGTACCTTACTCTAATCTTTTTGCCTTTTTTTATCGCGACTTGCAACAACTTTGTGCGTGCATGGCGAAAGATTCATTGTTGAGGTTTATTGCATGCCAAATGAAATGATGAACTTAATATGTGAAACTTATAGTGATGGTTCACATTATTCATGTCCTATTCGATCTTGATTCAAATTATTTTTAATAGGAATTAGATTTTATTGCATAGATGCATGCTTGGCTCTTTTTCCTTATACGCTTTAGATGTTGTAATTCAATGCAAATAAATAGTTTCTTTATTTTATGAATTTGCTTCAAGAAGTTTTTATTGATATTTGTTTTGCACATTCCCGGCCCACACCAGTTCTTTTAACATTTGAATAAAATAATTACTAATTCTGTACAACTGAATCATATATTATTATATATTTATTAAGAAAGCAAATGAAAGAAGTGCATTTGAAGAAGAAAGAAACGAAAGTTTTTTTAAAAGCAAAACCCTTTCTTTCTCTCTTTTTTTTGTTTGTAACATACAAAGGAAGGGAAGACCCAAAACATAAAAACAACTAATTCGAAATCATGATAAAAATACAGTACATATGAAATATTAACCTTGATATAAACTTTTGGCGATGGTTCACATTAGCATGTCATGTACTTTACAGAAGTTATTTCACTCGGATTTAGTTTTTATTGCATAGATGCTGGGATTTCTTTTCTTTGTACGTCTTTTTTTTGAATTTTTTTATTTCTTTTTATGTTTGAGATGTTGTAATTTAATGCCAATAAATAATTTGTTTATTTTATGGTTTTGCTCCAAGAAGATTATTGATATTTTATCTGAACATTCCCACATCAGTTCTTTTAGCATTTGAATAAAATAATTAATAATTTTGTACAACCGAAGCATATATTATAATATACGTCTTATAAAGCGGCATATATATGAAAGCAGAAGGCGCATTTTGAGTTCTTTGACGTCTATTGACTATACATATATTATTTAGTCTAGAGGGCAGTAAATAAAGTGATAAATATATTAAATGAAAACACGTCATTGCTAAATCCAAATTAATGACCTAGGTATTTAGTACTATAAATTACTACTTACTGCCTCAAAGTCATTACACAAATCAGAGAAAAGAGCAGCGGCTGCGGCGGACATTTCGAGAGTTCAATAATCTGGTCGGTGAGCCAAAACATAAATCATTTCCTGTTTCATTTTTATCTTCTTTTTCACGTCTTTTCCTTGTCAATTTTTTAATACTGTTTCTTCTGACAAACAGCATTTCAGCAAGTGCGACCTGTGTGATAACATCGTCTCTCGGAAGGTAAATTTCATTTTTTATTTTGTAAGCTTTTAATATATATATATATATGTATATAAACACACATGTGTGTATTTGTTAATTTCAAGTTTTTATATCACACACACAAATTCAATTCTTTTTGTACTTTGGAATCATCGCATCATTTCTCGCTAATTAAAATCTAGTTACAAATTAGGGATCTCAAAATAAAAATTATATTTCCAAAAATAATTCATATACCGTACAGATCTATATATTTAACGTATAGTGTCGTGTGATATAGATCTTGTGTCGATTAAATCACATCTTGCGACAAATTTGATGATTATGCGATACATTTATTGTTTGAAATGATTGATAGCAATTTATTTATTGAAAAGTACATTTTTCTAGATTTTGCTTGTTAAAGGAATAATAATTAAGTTTGTCGTGTACCGTTAAAAGAACGTTACACATTATTATTTCTTTTGCGTCATTTACCTCGGAAAGCGGGTTCTTAATTTTAAGTTAATGGATTAAATGTCTAAAGATTTCCCTTCTCACTTTTATTGGTAACTAACCACCAACTTTATTTTTTATTTTTTTTATTTTTTCTGTTTTTGAACGAAAAAGGTTTGTGAATATTTATGTCCTAACAGTAAACTTTTATTATATCTATATCTTGTTTTTGTCTTTCCCCTTTTTATCAATTCTTTCCAAAAATTTCCTCTCCTTGTTTTCCCCCTACATACATAATACAGGGCTCCATTTAATTACAACCCAATCCTGCATGCCATTGGTCTCGCCATCCTCAGCCGCTCCAAGAATCTTGTTCCCCTCGAAAACTATTTCTTTTCGAGTATAAGAGTGCAAAACATATTTTCACACACAAAAAAAAAAAATACAAGTTCATTATAACTTTTGGCGAGTAAAAATAACTTTCAAATAAAGAATATATAAAATAAAAAAAAATCGTGCATACCAAAAAAAGCCATGGCTTATTGAAACTTTAACTCCTACGAAAATTTCTAATATAGATATCTATTGGTTTTGTTATCGTTTGTTTTTCATCTCTCATTTGCAGGTTTATTCAGAAGATATGGCACCAATAACGAGAAAGGCTTCCAAAACCCAAGCTGCTCAAAGTAACAAGGATCAAATGGTATGTTCATCGCCATGTTTTTGGTCCTCCATTGTATCCTAGTCTTTTTTAATGGCATGGTTCAAATTTTGGTCCTTCAGCATGTTAACAACCCAATTTAACAACCCCCCCACCCCTCCCTCCTCTTAAAAGGGATAAATCCCCGAATATCAATCAAATATGGGATTATTTTTATAAGTTCCTTTTTATTTATTTTTAGATTATAAATCTCTTTTAAGTTTTAGTCAACGATTTCTTTATCATTTTTTTTAAAATAAAATAAAAATAAAATGACCCTTCACCTATACACCTCCACCGATATGTATACTACAAAAGTGCATGCTTTTTGTTATAATTTAGTTTGATCTTTTTTAGGAGAAAAATTGTGTGCATGAGTAACGGATTCAATGGAATTACCAACCAGTTTTTCTTATAGTCAATTAGAAATACAATGAGTTCCAAAAAAAAAAAGCCATGGCTTGTTGAAACTTTAACTCCTATCAAAAATTCCTAAAATAGATATCTTTTGGTTTTGTTGTCGTTTGTTTCTCATCTCTCATGTGCAGGTTTCAGAAGATATGGCACCAAAAACGAGAAAGACTTCCAAAACCCAAGTTGCTCAAAGTAACAAGAAGGATCAAATGGTATATATGTTCATCGCCATGAATTTGGTCCTTCAGCGTGCTTTTGTTGTCATAATTTAGTTTGATATTTTTTAAGAGTCAATTTGTATGCATGAATAACGAATTTCAATGGAATTGCCGACCAATTTTTCTTATAGTCAATAAGATATACATTAATGAGTTCAGCAAGTTGTAATAATTTGTAAACGTATGAAAAATATCTTGCAATATGTTTTTTTTTTTTTTTTTTTGAGAAACCTTGCAATATGTTTGTCTGGATTGGCAAATTAGTTAGTATGAAACCGTATATTGAGGTTTATTTGACATCAATTTCTTTTCATTAATGATACGCGAAAAGAGAGGAGGGTCGACTTCTCGAGGAAGAATTCAGGAGGAGGAGGAAAGTTTGTATGAAAATATTCAAGAAGACAGCAGCGGAGTTCATACTGATGAAGAACAAAGCGAGGAGATCCAATATGAAGAAGTGGAGAGTGGTGAGTTAATTATCCACATCTCTCTATATACAAACTCTGATGTATTTATTATATATAAATTTATGCCTAACTATTAACATTTAAACATTATGGTTTGTAGATAAAGCTCCATATTTTACAACTCGTCATAGAATAGATGCGTTCGGAAACGAGATATTTAGCGCAGGACTAGCGCGTAGGCCCACGAATCCATACTACGTGACTAGAATTAACTTGAAGCGGCCTAATGACCTGGTGAGTCTGATTTATGTAACATGATAGAATCATCTGTTATTTCATAGATGGTTAATAAATTGATTTATTTTGGTCAGTGATCATAATAAGCTAAATTTTCAATATACCTCTCTTCAATGTTATATATTTTAGGTTTAGAACTTTAATTTGGTTGTCCATGTTTTCTCTTATGTGCAAGATTTTAACAGACATTTAATTTGAATTATAATTGAATATGTTCTTGTTGGGTACTTAAAAGTTAAACGACTAACTCATTTCTTCAATACATTGTAGTTTGTTTCAATGGATGTTTTGAGAAACCGGGTGTTTGATCTACCTGAGAGCGCGTTACTCGTTGACTCAAATGGAAGAAAATGGAGGACGAAACTCTTAAAATGGAAGGATGGTCGCACAATCTACCGTGGGGGGTGGAAGTATCTTTGCATGAATCATAAGGTCCAGGAAGACGATTCATGCATAATAGAATTTGTCCGCCGGGGAAATGCGACTGACATACATGTCAACATCGTTCGAGCTGACAGGAGTTCATAAAATAAATAGAAGACAATATGAAATTCAGATTTATATGGTTGTGTTTGTGTTATTTATACTAGCTAGTTTAGTTTGGTACAAGTGATTTATCAAGTTTTTGGTCATAGTTCACATATTTCTTTTTATGTTTCTATTTTATAATTAATTACTTTTCAGAATTGGAATTTACTGCACTGAGGCTTGGTTATTTCCTCTTGCGCATAATATGTGTAGTGAAGTGACCTAATTATTTAACTCTTAAGCTAATACGGAAAAGATTTAGTTGCAGTCACAAATATATAGAAAGATGATTACTTGATCTTTTTCATATTAACTTTCAGGTTAACTGAACTTTTTTTTCATATATATGGATCAGTAATAAATAGTGCATTTGCACTAATCTCATAAGATGAAAGTTATTTTTGCAAGAAATGAAAAGGCCAAAAAGGAGAAAAATATAAAGTATATAGAAATTAAAACAATATTTTAATTTGAGATACAAAAATAGGCAAAAATATTTAAAATATAGCAGTCTCTCTCACTCTGAAAAGAGCGGACGACCTCGACAAACAAAACCAACTAAACCGAAATCAAAAAATACCGTTCCTTACTCTAATCTTTTTTGCCTTTTTAATCGCGACTTGCAACAACTTTGTGCATGCATTGCGAAAGATTCATTGTTGAGGTGTGGTGCATTATTCATGTCCTATTCGATCTTGATAAAAATTATTTTTAATTGGAATTAGATTTTATAGCATATATAGACGCATGCTTGGCTCTTTTTCCTTATACGCTTTAGATCTTGTAATTCAATGCAAATAAATAATTTGTTTATTTTATGATTTTGCTTCAAGAAGATTTTATTGATATTTGTTTTGCACATTCCCGTCCCTCTGAATAAAATAATTCTAATTCTGTACAAGTACTGAATCATATATTATTATTATTATTATTATTATTATTATTATTATTATATATTTATAAGGCAGCAAATGAAAGAAGAAGTGCATTTGAAGAAAAAAATAAACGACAGTTTTTTTAAAAGCAAAACCTTTTTTTTTTACATATAGAGGAAGGGAAGACCTGAAACATAAAAACAACTAATTCGAAATCATGCTAAAAGTACAGTACCTTTCTCCTCTAATGGTTGATGGTTTATCTCTTTCTATTGCGACGTACAACAACCTTGCTATTGCGACATACAACAACCTTGCACATTAATTGTGAAAGAATTATTCAGGCGTGGTGCATGCCAAATGAAATATTAACCTTGATATAAACTTTTGGCGATGGTTCACAGTAGTCATGTCATGTCATGTTCTTTTTTTTTTTTTTTAAGAAAATACAAAGGAGGGAAAGCCTAAATCAACTAAACCACAATAGTTCTATAGCTAATTCCACCAATGTAATAGAAAAGCAAGTAAGGGGAGATGTTCGGTGGAGGATGAGCAAAGAGCTGGACACCAAAGGGGAGACTATGTCCCAAATTTGCAAGGCGATCGGCGACAATGTTAGTGTCTCGATACTCATGTCGAATCGCACATGTGTCAAAAGAAGTCATGAGATTGCGACAAGAATCAATGAGTCCGCGATGAGCATGAGTATTATGAAGAGGAGAGTTGAGAAGCTTCACCACAACTTTAGAATCGCAAGCAACAAAGATATGCCGAAAACCATGAATTTTTGCTTCTGAAAGCCCGTAGAAAATGTCCTAAAGTTCCGCCATAAAAAAATGTCTTTTTTTTAATCCTTTTTATTTATTTTTCTGTTTGAGATGTAGTAATTTAATGCCAATAAATAATTTGTTTATTTTATGGTTTGCTCCAAGAAGTTTATTGATATTTTATCTGAACATTCCCACATCAGTTCTTTTAGCATTTGAATAAAATAATTAATAATTTTGTACAACCGAAGCATATATTATAATATACGTCTTATAAAGCGGCATATATATGAAAGCAGAAGGCGCATTTTGAGTTCTTTGACGTCTATTGACTATACATATATTATTTAGTCTAGAGGGCAGTAAATAAAGTGATAAATATATTAAATGAAAACACGTCATTGCTAAATCCAAATTAATGACCTAGGTATTTAGTACTATAAATTACTACTTACTGCCTCAAAGTCATTACACAAATCAGAGAAAAGAGCAGCGGCTGCGGCGGAAATTTCGAGAGTTCAATCTGGTAAAAAATAAATCATTTCCTGTTTCATTTTTACCTTCTTTTTCACGTCTTTTCCTTGTCAATTTTTTTAATACTGTTTCTTCTGACAAACAGCCATTTCAGCAAGTGCGACCTGTGTGATAACGTCTGTCGGAAGGTGAATTTCAATTTTTTTTTTGTGAGCTTTTAATATACATATATATATATATATATATATATATATATATATATATGTGTGTGTGTGTATTTGTTAATTTCAAATTTCGATATCACACACACAAATTCAATTTTTTTTTGTACTTTGGAATCATCAAATCATTTCTCGCTAATTAAAACCTAGTTACAAAGGGATCTCGAAATAAAAAAAATTATATATTTAAAAATAATTCATATACCGATCAATTTAACGTACATTGTCGTGTGATATTAGATCTCGTGTCGATTAAATCACATATTGCGACACGAATATTAGATCTCGTGTCGATTAAATCACATATTGCGACACGAATATTAGATCTCGTGTCGATTAAATCACATCTTGCGACAAATTTAATGATTATGCGATACATTTATTGTTTGAAATGATTGATCGCTATTTATTTATTGAAAAGTACATTTTTTCTAGATTTTGCTTGTAAAAGGAATAATAATTAAGTTTGTCGTGTATCGTTAAAAGAACGTTACACATTATTATTTCTTTTTCGTCGTTGACCTTGAAAAGCGAGTTCTTAAATTTAATTTAATGGATTAAATGTCTAAAAATTATCCTTCTACTTTTATTGGTAAAACCACCTACTTAATTTTTTTTTTCCTATTTTTGAACGAAAAAGGTTTGTGAATATTTGGTAAAGTACTTTTATTATATCGATATCTTGTTTTTTGTCTTTCCCCTTTTTATCAGTTCTTTCCCAAAATATCCTCTCTTTGTTTTCCCCCTACATACATAAAACAGGGCTCCAATTAATTACAACCCAATCCTGCCATTGGTCTCGCCATCCCCTCGAAAACTATTTATTTTTATCAATTTTTCTGATGTTACCCAATTTTAATGACAAGCCTACCCCCCCCCCCCCCCCCCCCCCCAAAAAAAAAAATATTCATAACACTAGTTTATCTTGTTTTGTTTCTAGGTGAAAATGTGAAAGACATATTTTTACACACAAAAGAAAAAAAAAAACAAGTTCATTATAACTTTGGCGAGTAAAAATAACTTTCAAAAAAAGAAGACATAAAAAAATTCCTGCATACCAAAAAAAAAGCCATGGCTTGTTGAAACTTTAACTCCTACCAAAATTTCCTAATATAGACATATTTTCGTTTTGTTGTCGTTAGTTTTTCAGGTTTTGAGAGAAATAGATTCAGAAGATATGGCACCAATAACGAGAAAGGCTTCCAAAACCCAAGCTGCTCAAAGTAACAAGAATCAAATGGTATGTTCATCGCCATGTTTTTGGTCCTCCATTGTATCCTAGTCTTTTTTAATGGCATGGTTCAAACTTTGGTCCTTCAGCATGTTAACAACCCAATTTAACCAACCCCCCCCCCCCCCCCCCCCCCCCCATTAAAAGGGATAAATCTCCGAATAACAATCTAATATGGGATTATTTTTATAAGTTCCTTTTTATTTATTTTTAGATTATAAATCTCTTTTAAGTTTTAGTTAACGATTTCTTTATCATTTTTTAAAATTAAATAAAAAATAAAATGACCCTTCGCCTATACCTTCTCCAATATGTATACTACAAGTGCATGCTTTTTGTTATAATTTAGTTTGATCTTTTTTAGGAGAAAAAATTGTGTGCATGAGTAACGAATTTCAATGGAATTGCCAACCAATTTTTCTTATATATAGTCAATAAGAAATACAATGAGTTCCAAAAAGAAGCCATGGCTTGTTGAAACTTTAACTCCTACCAAAACTCCTAATATAGATATCTTTTGGTTTTGTTGTCGTTTTTTGTTTTTCATCTCTCATGTGCAGGTTTCAGAAGATATGGCACCAAAAACGAGAAAGACTTCCAAAACCCAAGTTGCTCAAAGTAACAAGAAGGATCAAATGGTATATATGTTCATCGCCATGAATTTGGTCCTTCAGCGTGCTTTTTGTTATAATTTAGTTTGATCATTTTTAGGAGTCAATTTATGTGCATGAGTAACGAATTTTATTGGAATTGCCAACCAATTTTTCTTATAGTCAATAAGAAATACAATGAGTTCAGCAAGTTTTAATAATTTGTTTTAACGTATGAAAATTATCTTGCAATATGTTTGTTAGGATTGGCAAATTAGTTAGTATGAAACCGTATATTGAGGTTTATTTGACATCAATTTCTTTTCATTAATGATACGCGAAAAGAGAGGAGGGTCGACTTCTCGAGGAAGAATTCAGGAGGAGGAGGAAAGTTTGTATGAAAATATTCAAGAAGACAGCAGCGGAGTTCATACTGATGAAGAACAAAGCGAGGAGATCCAATATGAAGAAGTGGAGAGTGGTGAGTTAATTATCCACATCTCTCTATATACAAACTCTGATGTATTTATTATATATAAATTTATGCCTAACTATTAACATTTAAACATTATGGTTTGTAGATAAAGCTCCATATTTTACAACTCGTCATAGAATAGATGCGTTCGGAAACGAGATATTTAGCGCAGGACTAGCGCGTAGGCCCACGAATCCATACTACGTGACTAGAATTAACTTGAAGCGGCCTAATGACCTGGTGAGTCTGATTTATGTAACATGATAGAATCATCTGTTATTTCATAGATGGTTAATAAATTGATTTATTTTGGTCAGTGATCATAATAAGCTAAATTTTCAATATACCTCTCTTCAATGTTATATATTTTAGGTTTAGAACTTTAATTTGGTTGTCCATGTTTTCTCTTATGTGCAAGATTTTAACAGACATTTAATTTGAATTATAATTGAATATGTTCTTGTTGGGTACTTAAAAGTTAAACGACTAACTCATTTCTTCAATACATTGTAGTTTGTTTCAATGGATGTTTTGAGAAACCGGGTGTTTGATCTACCTGAGAGCGCGTTACTCGTTGACTCAAATGGAAGAAAATGGAGGACGAAACTCTTAAAATGGAAGGATGGTCGCACAATCTACCGTGGGGGGTGGAAGTATCTTTGCATGAATCATAAGGTCCAGGAAGACGATTCATGCATAATAGAATTTGTCCGCCGGGGAAATGCGACTGACATACATGTCACTATCGTTCGAGCGGATAGGAGTTCATAAAATAATTGGAAAACAATATAAAGTTCAGATTTTATGCAAAGTTGTGTTTGTGAGATATTAGTCACATTTAAGTGATTTAACTATTCTTCGCTTTTGGTTCTATATTATGGATTGGTGATTTAATGATTTCATGTTCTTTATTGTTTTGAAAATTATCAATTTCAAAGGGATAGAAAAACTTAAAATGACCGGGTGTAGAGTAGAATTCAGAGATTTTTTTAAGTAAGCCCATAAATTAAAAAACTGTCAAAATGGGTTAATAACAAAAACCCATGTGTTATCTTTAATTGGCAAAAAGTCCATAAATTATTTTAATTGACAAAAAGCCCATGTTTTATTCAGATAACAGCAAAAAAAAAATGGTGTCCAACTTTGAAGTAGCTACACGCAATCAATGTGCGAATTTGCTCTTGATTTAAGTGCACTCTGGACAATTTTGACACTGCTATGTTTTGATAAAACTGCAAAAAGAACCATTTGTTTTTATAAAAATTGGCCATAACCCCTGTATTTTGTATAAAAATAAATGGCAATAACTCCCTTCTATTTTTTTCCCTTCTATAAATCATGATGTATTGAATTCGTGAGTTACGGAAAATAAGCTTAAAGGACATAATAGTATGTTTACTTTCACTCAACCCGAAACTAAAATGGAGGTAGTATGCTAATTATTTAATAACACATGGAGTTTTTGCCAATTAAAATATTAATCTTGATATATGAAACTTATGGTGATGGTTCACATTATTCATGTCATGTTCTTTACACAAATTATCTTCACTCTGAATAATTTTTATTGCATAGATGCTTGGATTCTTTTCCTTTCAAGTTTGAGAAGTTGTAATTTAAAGCCAATAAATAATTTCTTTATTTGATGGTTTTGCTTCAAAAAGTTTATTGGTATTTGTTCTCAACATTCTCCTCATCAGTTCTTTAAACATTCGAATAAAATATTTAATAATTTAACAATATTGCATTATTGCCCGTATTATTCATTTACATTAGTACATAAAAATGTTTAACATACCTTAACTACATGCCTAAGCATCCCTCAGTCCACCATAAAGTATTGATATGGGATGAATCCCACCCAACCCATGCCCCCTTAAAGAAATGGCTCTACTTAAAGTTAAAACCAGCCATGATTGAAGAAAATTATAAGAGGATAATAATACTAAAGAAATTAAAAGGATCTTTCTCAATCAAGATCATTGGTCAAGATGAAATGGTGTGCTGAATTAAGAAATGATAATCATAGATATACATCAATAATTATAAAAAAAAATAAAAAAAATTAAGGCAGTAAGCCTTAATCTAACATCACAGAATCATCATCTCAATCAACTTCCTATGCACCAAGACCTAACAATAGGATTCAGCTAAATACACCAAATTTATTCAAAATCAACTCCAAAAATCTTACAATTTCCAGTCCATCTACAAAGAGACTCAATTTAAAACACCAAAAACAGAGAAACAATTTAAGAATGTACAATCTTGATTTGATTCATCTGCATCTAATGTTTGAGTTTCACAACCGGTTCCTCTATTGCTCGCCGTGTAACGATAAAGAAGGCAGTCATGAAGGTGTTATGAAAAAGTACCATAAAGATCGTCGGGTTCAAAAGTTCCCGTCCCCTCCTCCTCCATCATCATCTCCTTGCAACGGCACTCGTTGCTACAAAAAGCTTTCTCACCCCTGAAAGAGAACATTAACATAATCATAAAACCAAAAAAGAGACTCACTAAAGTAAAGACGAACTTGGTTACTCCAAATATGTGCATTGTGAAGAAAATCAATTAAAATTGTTACATCTCATAATCAGACCAAAGTCCTTATTTTAAATGAAACTAGGACAAGCAAAAAACAAAACATCAGACACATTGAGGATCATAGCTAATCACTTTATTTTTATGAAATAATCATGATACAACTTCAACATGTATTTACAAAGAAGAATTCACTATGAAATAAACAATCATTCTTCAGATACACAAACAGTGATGAGTTAATTTGAACAAACCTGTACATGTAAATATCTTTCCCTTGTCCAAGATTCTTCCTGCAATTGTAACAAAAACTAAGGAAACTATCAGAAGGATAACTCATTGGCCGATTCGAAAAGATTCCATGTTCTTTTCTTGATTCAGAGAACTTCACAACTCCACAACAGCTCTCAAGCACACAATCATCAAATATGTGAGTAGTCCTTGGGTTCGGACCGTACGATATCACACACGTATAATCCTCCGACATCTCCATTTCACTAGCAGAAATGCTACGAAGAACACCAGAACTTGAAGACCCAAAAGGCGATTTCTTCACCGGCGAAGGGGTCATCAATCGAGGCGAAAACGAACCCACATGAGAATTCCTAGTCTTGATACCGAAATCAGAAGGGGACTTTGGTGATTCATTGTTAGGGGAGAAAACAGAGGAAGGGACTTGAATCTTCAACTGTGAACCAAAAACAACCTTTGGGCTGTCGAGTTTCGAGGAATTGGAGATGGAATTCTCATCAATGAGGGCATCTAAAAGACCAAGACTAACTCTTTTCTCATCCCAAAGATTCTTGTTTTCTGGTTTAGGAGTTTTGGGGGTGTTTGGATCAGAGTAAAAGGGATTCTTCAGAGCAGAGAATGGTTTTGTGTCAAGAATTGAAGTTGGACTACTCATAATTGGTTCAGTGTCATTAGGGGTTTTTGAGACAAAGCCATTGAACAACCTAGGAGAACTGAAAAATGAGGGATGAGGGGCGTTCCTGTAACTGTTTTTAGGAGATTGTAAGGACCCATAATCTGCCATTGCTTTTGCTTTTATGTCAACAAAATGCTCAAGAACTATTTCTTCAAATCACTTCCCTGTATGCAAATAAAAGCAAAAGATATCAACTTTCTACTTCACACAAAAGAAATCTCTAACACGCATAAACACAAACACAACAAAGGCAGTACAAACCTGAAACAATTATCAAGAAAATCAACAACTTATTTCAGTTAATACCACAATCAAACTACTAAACAATCAACTTTACATGAAACCCAGAAACTACGAACTTCAAGAATCTCATCAAACAGAGAGAAGCATTATTATCAAAGAAAGCGTTAAAAAGTTAAAAGAAAGAACGAGTTTTTTTCAGTGTTTGTCGCAATAATTCTCTATTTTTCCCTTTGAGCAAGAACCCATTTTACCCTCTGAGTACCGACATACAAACCCAACTCAATAGTCATCATCATCAGTACTACAACACATTAATGCATGCAGACAAAAAAGATTACATATATTTCTTCATCTCATCTTTATTTTCTTTTTCTCTCTGTTTTGTTTGTTTCCTCTATTATAATTATTATATAAACAGAAAAAAGAATGGTCCTTTTTCATCATAAAGATTCAATGCTTTACATACAGACAAGGCCCATAAGATCAAAAGTACCTGAAGAGAAAGAAAAAAAGTTTTTCAAAAAGAAAATGCAGAAAACAACAAAAAACACTCTCTCTCCCCTGTTTTACTACAACCTCATAGTGGGTACAACTTTTTATGTTGCCCCCATTAAAAAAGATTAGTTTTTTCCTTTACCCTTTACCTTCAATTCTGTAAATTGATTGCACTGTATGAGAATTACGAGATATGTGATGGAAAAAAAGTAGCACTTACTCTGTTCGATGCAGGGGAAATAGAGATATTAAAGAGGGTTTGTTTGTGCATGAAAATCAGTGGTTTAAATGAATCCACCTCTCTTCTTTTTTTCTGTATCTATATGTATATATATATATATATATATATAATGCCAAATACTCTCATGGCAGTTTTATTTCCCAGAACAAACTAATCAGTAATCAGTCCTCTCTCTCTCTCTAAAAGTATGTGAGGTATGGAGTGTGGACGTGGGGCAGGGGATATAAGAAATCTCAGAGTGTGTTTTGAAGTGTGGGTTTTCATCGTGTGAATATTTAATGGGATGAGATTTTTAATTATATAGTATGGCTTAGCTAATTAATTTAATTGTATTAGGATGAGGTCATGAATTATAGAGTATGGGAAATGATAATGTACAATTATTAGTGCAACCACTGCACAATAATTCTAGAGTAGGAAGGTATCTAAAATAAAATTGTTATTGATTGATTCTTCGTTTTAGAATTTATATAATGGTATATTATATTTCACATTTGCTCTTTTACCTGCTTGTGTGGGTTCTACAAGGGTGGAGCTTTTAGACAGTTTTTATGCTTTATTTATTGTTCTAAGCCCAGTTGCTTTCTTAGTTTGTAGAATTAACTTATAATCAAAGTTTGACATGATAGAAAACAATTTTAATTTAGTTTTTAATAGATTAAATTTATTTTGTTTAATAATAATAATATATTAGAGTTTACTAAGAATTATAAGTCGAACGTATTCCAGTTGAATCTTTTTTCTTTTTTATTTGGACAATGGACTTCTCTAAACTCAATTAGTTAACTTCCACTTATAGTTCATGGTTGCAGTTGGTGCAAATAAACTTTTACTCACTGAGTCACTATGGTGATAGAACTTAGTTAAATCTCACTATAATATATATCGTGATATAGTTCAAACTTTTATGATTCATTATATCACATAGTTATAATCTCACTATATATGTTAGAAAAAAATGATATATCATTTTATTTTTATTTAATATCATCACAATTTATACAACTTTTTTGCCATCATATTTACTTAAGGTGGAGTATGAGAAATGTTGGACAATGATACTTATTTACATGAAAAATAATATCTTCATTGTGGTGAGGTAAGTGCGGAGAGTGGATATATGAGAAAGTTCCACGCACAAAAAGACATATATAAACCCACTAGCTGGGTACTAGGCTGACGCCATATTCATGATTGATTTGTTGACCCCCACAGGTCCCACACTCCACAGCGCTTAACTAGACTTGTTACTTATAGTTCAATTATAACCATGGTCAAACTACTACTGATCTGACATAACTCAATGTTGAACTTTTCTTTCATCAAATAATCAAAGATTTAATAAAACTAATTATGTATTTATGTTTGTTTTCATATTCCGAAATCTTAACAATTATTTTATTTCAGTTTAGCAATTTAGTTTTTAATATATTTAATAAACCTGTAATATAGCAGCTAAAATACAAAGTATGGTTGTTAATGTGTCATCATGTTAATGAATATAACAACTTGTTTAAGATCGTTTACAATCTTTGATTATTTTATGGAATGTATTAAATTTATAATTTATTAAGAATGAGTTTTTTTGCTTGTCTGTAGATCTACTATAAACTATTTCTCCAATTTCTAACTTTTAAGTTTTAATTATATAAGAATCTTACAATAAATTTACCTGGTGACGAAGCATACTTGGTGCTCAGACTTGTGACGCGGATTCAATGGGTCATACATATGAGTCGTCCAGTTAAAAATAAACCGCATAAATTAGCTAAATTTTAGGGAGTTACATATAATATTAAAGTGTTAAATAATTTATTTTAATACTATTAACAAGGTTAAGACATTTTTTTTTTTTTGTAATAAAACAAAATTTGGGGAGTGAGAAAAAAGTTCTCCACAACTATCAAAAAGGTAAAAATACTTGAGCTCTTGCAGGTTACCTTATATAGGTTGAGACTTTACAGATCAATTAGAACAAAACTTGGAAAAATTATTTAATCCTGTGGGAGTTAGTGACCGAATTGGGTCCACGGAACTTGCCCAAATTAGGGCAAGAAGGGTTTGGTTGACTGGGTCACTGAGTAACTCCGCTACGTAATTAACGTAAACTCCTAGTCTGGGTCTACGCAGTGGGTCCACCAAACTCCTAGTTAAACTAGGACCTCTGATCTAGTCATATTAATTATCTGGCCCAACAGGCCCACATTTGTTCTTTTCTCTCGATCTTTTGTTTTTATTTTTATATTTATTTTTTCGAATTAGTTATTGTGAATATGGAAATAAAATAATTTAGGGTAGTTACGAGACGAGAAAAAACCAGAAGTGACTTTAGGTACCTATGTTAACAAGATGTTAATATTCTATGTTATGAGATGTATTTCGACCTGTTAAATGCTAGAAGATTTTTGGAATATATGAAAAATGCCATTAAAATCACAAACAATTGGGAAGTATGCTAATTATTTTTCTTATTATAGTAATAATATTCTATCCCATTAGTAAGATGATTTAATGAATAAACAATTAGTGATAAAAAAAAAGGTTATATACGAGGATAACGCCGAGGATAGAACTTTGATTCGACAAGTTGTAAAATTAGTCCCATAAATTTGGACGATCAATGAGCATCTAAATTAGGATCCCACACATGTAAAAAGATGTGCTGCTACTATTACGGGTAGCTAATAAATTCCCTAGGTACTCCTTGGATTGCAAAAAAATAATAAAACATACAAAATAGTTTAATATTTACATCATATAACCAAACTTGGATCGTTTTGCAAATAAGGTAAGGTGTCTTATTACAAAGACTTATAAGTTATATAGAGAAGAGTTATTGATAGCAAATTCCTCGTGTATTCTAGATTGACAATTAGTTCTTATGTGGAAAAAGAACTTGTAAATTTTATATGAATATACTTCTCTTTACGCCAATGTAGTTCACTCAAGGAAAACCTGAGTGTAAGGTTGAATTTTGCTCAAAAAATATATCCTCTCAATTTCTTCAAGTTGTCAATAAAAACAAATATTGAAAAAAATGGTAAAAAATAGAAATGCTATTTCTTTTCTCGATTGGAAGGATTACGTGATTTAGTCAACAAGTCAATATTATTTCAACAGCGGTGCTCTGGCGCTTTTATATAAGAAATATGCGACGAAATGAACAAGATACTTTTTGAAGTTATTACATTAGAATAAGTTGCCCCTTCTTTTTTCTGAAATAAGAATATACCAATTTAAATCAATACAAAGGGTATTTGTCAAGCCGAAAAAGAAATTCAAATTTTAGTCATTATTACCCAAAACCCATTCAAGGGCCCGTGATGTTGAATTATTTGTTTTATGTCTATATCAGAACCAAACCACCGATACTTATCACAAAATAGAAGAAGGAAAAAAACTATACTGAGAATAATTCAATTTGGGCCCATTAAAGACTAAATCAACTTAGCATGAAAAGAATGAAACACCCCCAGCGGCAAATTTTTTTTTTTTTTTTTTTTTTTAATGATATCGACATATCTATGTTAAAAGAAAATAAGGTAAAAGATGTGACTACCATTATGTGCTCACATCGAATATAAGGGAATGCTTTTAACAATAATAACAAACTCTTGCGTAATGTCGCTTTTATCATTAGGAAGGGATGTTTAGCTTGGATCCTTTATTTATTAATCCAAATGTGGAAAATCCATTAAAAAAAAAACTCTTTATGTGATAATACATGAAGTAATAACTTATATACTGTCATAGTGGTCATATAGGCTCACCTAGTATGACAGGTACAAACTTAAAAATATAGAACCGAACCGACGAGAAAAGTTTCACACTTTTAACCAACAAACTCATACTTACAGACCAGAACTAATGCTTCGATAAAATCAGATAATTGTGTTAATGTTCTTTAATCGCTCATTTAATATTCAATATTTCTATTTATGGTTACTAAAAAGATCTTGTCTAGATCTAATGTATTCAACCAACTACCTATGCATATATAATTTCATTTGACTGAATTTATAATTTCATCATGTGTATGCACAAATTTATAATAAACTAACAAATTGTCTTCATAAGAGTTCAATCATAGACAATTAATAATGGACGTTGTATACCAAATACTATTATACTATACATCTAATTATGGCTACAAAACATCAGGTCTTTTCCAAAATGACCCATCACATTTCGTATTTTATGTCCCTCTCAAATCATTATTCCAATAGCATCCCTTTTATCTTGTGCTTATGAATAATCATGGCCCTTTTCTTTATTGCAATCCACATCAAAAAGTCATAGTAATTATTTTGCATCTTTCTTAAAGATAAGAAGAGCTTCTTTCGTAGCTCAGAAGTCATTGGTTAGAAATTGAACTGGTCTCACAATTGATTACTTATTGGTTTGGACATGATCAGTTGATTAATTAAAGTCAGTTCAGTTGGTTTGACGTCATTAGGAGTTATTAATTTTATTTGAACCGGCCACTAGCATTCAGACACTGGCTTGAGTAAACAAAGTAGTTAGTTATGAACTGTGTGTGGATGTCTATATATTTGACCGAAGCCTAGTGAAGTATATCGTTTTACTATTGAAGGAAAATGGAAAATATGATATAGTCCCCCCCCCCACCTCCCCCCCCCCCCCCTTTTTTTTTTTTTTTTTTTTTTTTTCTTTTGTAACTAGAGACATAAAAGATATATTTTGGAAATAGAATGTACTTACATGCGTAGGTATTGTTTTATTGGTCATCTCATTTCATATAACACAAAATTACTATTAAAAAAAAGTATTTGACAACAGTTAATTATTTATTACGGACGAGTCTGATGAAACTTAAATTTTGAAAGCATTTTTTCCATTAATACTTTGTTTCGACTGTGTTATCAAAATCACTCTAGAAAATTCGGACAAAACGCAAAATTAGTCCCCTTATTAAAAAGTGGTCATAAAACACATCACTCAAGAGCCCATGGGCCTATGACACAAAATCATTCACTTTATACACACCACATCTAGGATATTCAATTAGGGCCCATTAAAACGTTTGTATTGAATAGTCCAACATAAAAAAGTGAAAGGGTTCTTAATTTTTTGTTACGGCGATATGTACTCTTCAATTCCATTTTTCTTCTTCAGATTTACTTTTGTTTGGATATTAATGGTTCCACTGAGCATTTGCAAACTTTTGGAATGGAGTCCTTATCCTATCTTACAAAATTAAATTGTTAGTAGCAACTGCATTATTAAGTCAATGAATTGAAATAACTTGCAATGAAGGTATTATTTCATTAATATTTTAGATATGCAATAAATTATGGGTTAAATGAATAAAACTTCCTCTGTTCTGTAATAATTCTAATTTATTGCATAGTACTATGTATTACTTGATACAACTTTGAATGCATTATGTGAAAAATACAAAATGGATAAATCTTTTTATTCATCATAGTAAGCCATGGTACAAATCAAGCAGACCTCAATAAAAGGGTCAGAAATTGAATGATCATATAAGAGTAAGAAATGAGAAAGGACATAGAAAATCTATGTAAGTGTGTATATCTCATAGAAAAAGGTTGGCTGATTTATGTAAACAAATCAGACCATGTTGAAAATTGAAACATAGGATGCTGCAACAAGAAGAAAAATCATCGTGGGAACGGCTAAAATGTTGGAAGTTGCATCTGAGGTTCCTCCTCCAGATGATGGAACAGTTCTTGATCCACCCCCTGCATCAAATACAGAGAATTCAACAATTATAAATTTCACTTACTAAGTGGAAAATGGATGATACTTTTGGACATCTATTGTACAATTTTAGTTATAAATCTAAAAGAAAATTCGACACAACGCAAGAGTTAGCTGTCATTAAGTCACACCTGGATTTGTGTTGGGAGAATCTGGTGATGAACTAGGGGAGCCAGATGGAGAAGCAGCTACAATTATAATAAAATTGAGATCAGAGTTTTATCATTCAATAAGTGACAAGTACATAATATTTTAAAAGAATTTCGAAAAGTTGAGTGATAACCACTAATTTAAAAAAAAAAAAAAAAAACTGAATATTTTCATTGTCATTAAGTACTCATTCTTGATTTCTTACCACTGCATTGGCTGACAGATGGAGTTTGGACATTACAAGCACTAGGCAATGCTAGTGCCTGAGTTTGGTTGATATTCAGACCAAGATTTGACCCTCCGCCGTTGAGTACCTGACACAAGCATTGCGGTTGTGACCGGACTACCGTCCCAAGCTGCGTGCAGCACGAGGAGGAAGGGGTTGAGGAGTTGCCCGTTATGTAGTTTAGGCAGGGTGACATGCTGATGAGCACGTTGGTGCAGTCGTTTGATTGCGCGGTGGCACCCGACCAAAGCATAGTGGCTAGAATCAGGGCTGAGATGATCGAAACTTTTTGATTTGCCATTTGGTGTAGTAATTGAAGTTTTAGAAGGCTTGTGGTGTGAAGGAAAGTTTGTTGTTTGATGGAGAGTTTGGTTATGTTTTGGGGAATATATAGGGGACTTTTGGGGTTAGGAGTCAAATGAAGACTTGGGATTGGTAGATAACCAACTTTTTCCTACTCTTGTAATCTTTGATTATTTATTTGGTGATTTTGTAATGATACTCTTGCCCGTTCAGTTAAATTAAATAAAGGAAAAGGTTTCTATTGGATGGATAAAGAAAAAAGTTATATCAATCATGGATTGTCAATCTTTTTTTTAGTTATTTTGCTATTTTGTTAAAGTTCAAATTAAAATTGTTCAAACTTATTCGACAATTATTGATTAAATCTTCCTATCTATTGTATGTGTCAGCCTGGAAGGGTTTGCGAGGGAGGCCTAGTATGCGGTCCAATATGTGAAATTAGGTGATACGAGGACAGGTGGAACTATGGACAAGAGGTTAGTTATTTGGTGACCAACTTATTCTTATGTGAACGTACAGTTATGAGGTAATTTAAATTGAAAAATGAAGCTGTTCAAAGTCGGTGACATGTGTATAACTTAGAACATTTTATAAGTGCATGACAAACGTATCCGAAAGAAAATTGTGCAACTTCTGAAAAAAAGGGGTATATGTTTGGTTTATATGTTTGGAAAGAGAGAACAGTCTATGCCGGTCTTCTTTCTTTTTTTTTTTTTTTTTTTTTTTTCCCATTTGATCTTTGATATTCACGCTCTTTAAGTGAATCTTTTGTCCATATAATAGTTAATAATTTGATGTTTATGTTTGGACATAGATGTATCATGTATTAGATATTGTATTTTGTTACTGAATCTCAGAAATCACTATCAAGATTCTTTTACATTTTGATTTCTTTTCTGTTTAACTATCTCACGTTCCAAATATTATTCAAACGAGATAGCTTCGATCATTTAGATATGAATATCAAAAAATTAAATTCAGAATAATATGTACTTGTGGAAAGAAGATAACTTAATACCAATAATCTTGATAACAAGAGTTCAACTTCACGCACAAAAATTGAAACACAAAATTAACTATACTCCCATTAATTGATACAAACATGTAATCAATTAACTTACTTATTCAAGCAATGTTTAAAAATTACAATAGGCATATATATGAATAATGATTATCATGGATCTTTGATAAGAAATCCAACACTCACAATCCATAAGATCAAATTCAGAAATAGTTATAATTGGAGGCGTATGAAGCTATGATCACGAGAAACATGGCCATAAGTTGAAGGTTGATCATTGTTGTGTTCATTGTCGGAGCAGCATTAGAAGGAACTGTCTTGGATCCTGCTCATTGGAGAATTACAAGAAAATTGGATATCATATATTTCTAAATATATTTATATTTAAGGTGACATGATGAATTGTGCTTATAGTATTTACAATTTTTGTAGACTTAAGTATATATTAATGAAAGTTCATCTAAATTTTCACAAGGAAGAAATGTACCCGTCTCTGATGGAGTAGTTGGGGAAGTAGGACTTCCAGCTGGAGACAATTCTGGAGAATCCACAGGAGACATTGCAGGGTCATTAACATCTTAACCAATTTAAATCAATTTGAAAATTTGGATAATATTATAGGGTGTTTCATTATTTAACCAAACACAAACGAGTTTGCTCATAAGTCGTAATTTATCTCACATTTTTATAACACATATAATAAAACCAGTGTTTTTGATCCGCTCAAAAAGTGACGATATTTTGAGTCAAAATTTCCGTTGCCCCTCCAAGTAAAATTTAGGTTACGTTGCTAAATTAATAGACGCAAAATGTTACAAAAGTGTCGAGACTTACCATTACACCTACTAACCGGTGGAGTATCAATGTCGCACACACTAGGCAACTCAATTGCACGCGTCTGGTTTAAATTCACCCCCAATGAGCCACCGCCACTATTCACTATGGTGCATAGGCACTGTGGTTGAGTCTGGACGACATTTGCCAATGCTGAGCAGCACGCTGGCGGTGGAGTGGAGGCACTACCCGTAACATAGTTGAGGCACGAGGCCATGCTAATGAGCACATTATTGCAGCCGGATTGAGCCATGGCCCCTGCTGAAAGAATAGCTAGTACATAAAGCACCGACCCGAGTTCAATCCATTTTGGCGCCATTGAATGGATTGAAACTAATTATAGGCTATTTTGTTGTAAGAAATGTGATACAAGGACAACTTTGGATATTTGATGTTACTGGACCGAGCCAAGGGATGTTTTTATACTATGAGTTTGTACAGTTAATATATTAATTATGATTTTTTTCTTCTAATTTTTAAATAACAAAAGTAGTGTTTGGTAAACTAGAAAGAATTCATGATGTAAGAGCCGCAATTACTAAAGCACGCTTGCAACTAAGTGTAAATAGGGAATGTATATGGTTTACATTTAATCAAATAGCTAGAAAGGTTCATGAAAGTAAGAGCCGCAAGTACTAAATCACGCTTGCATGCAGTATGTGTTTATAATTTGGCAAGGACATGCTGTACATTAGTTGATGATCAAAGTACATTAGCAGTCACTGTTATTACATTATCATATACTAATTAATTAACAAGTTTGAGAAATCCTATGGTACAAATTTACCAAGGTGTCCTATATTGTAGTTTAGTATATATTACAGTCTAGCTGATTACCTAACATTAACAGTAAACAATTTAAATTAAAATTGTACTTTCCTATCAATTTGTTTTGTTAGAACTGTACTTTAGTCTAGTTGTGGATTCAGTTATCTATGCATTTTACTGCAAAACACAAATCTCTGTTTCGTGTTAAAAGTTGTGGCTGATAGAAAACGTGCAAATCATTGAATTTTGCGTAACAGCCCAAGTATTGTCATGTTCGCAGCTGTGACTTGCAGGCCCGAACAGGCCCATTCCAACATAATAAATTGATATAGGGTCCAAAGTTCAAAGCTAATGAGAGATTAGTACACTTGAAGATAATCACTTCTAAACTGAGAAATAAAGTTAAATGAATATTTTTTACCAGAGTAAACTCTTATACAGAAAAACCATTCAATAGAGTACTACACTCATGTCCATTAAGAAAACTATTTAACATACCATTTTTTCGTTAATTTTTTTCCACTAGGGACGTGTTACAACTCTAATTTCCAGCAACTTAACTTTTAATAAGACTGTCTAATACTCAAATCTTATCAAGAGATCTAAAACCAACAAAAAATGCATCAAGAGACCAACATGCCGAAATTGAACACTAGAACTTAATATTACCAAGAATGAGTTAAAAGTAGTTGAGCCGTAAAAACCCACCCTCCAATCTATTCGTTTCTTCACTCCTTTACTTTTACTTCAAAACTTCTACATCTTATAAATGCACTCATCACATTTTTTCACTCCGAAATTCATCACAAACATTTATCATACACAAAAATAAAAATAATAAATCACAATGGCCTTTCGGTTCTTGATCTTAACTCTCACAATTTCATCAATACTACTATTTTCCCCTGCATCCGGGCAGATCACAACGCCATGCACGCCTTCCACGATCACGACCTTCACGCCGTGCATGAACTTTGTAACTAATAGCAGCCTAACCGGGACGTCTCCCACTTCAGATTGCTGCAATTCTCTCAAGTCGTTAGTGAACAACGGAATGAACTGTTTCTGCCTAATCGTATCTGGTGGCGTTCCGTTCCCGAATCCAGTTAGCCAAACTCTTGCAATTTCTCTGCCGAGCGCTTGTAACATGCCTGGCGTGCCACTTCAGTGCAAAGGTGACAAGCATATTACAATTTGCGCACTTAAGTCAAATACTCATTTCTGATTAAAAATTGAGTTTTGTTATTTAAGTTTGGTATTTTTACATGTTGAAACTGCAGCTGCGGGATCTCCAGTTGCAGCTCCAGGTATTCTATAAGCTTATCATGTTTTTTTCCTTTTTTTTTTTTTTTCTTTTTTTTTTGTTTTCTCATAACTCTTAATGATTTTGATTCAGAATAAGTGTTATATTATTGTATTTGACAGCAGGGCCAGTAGCAAATGGATCAGCACTTTCACCTAAGGCAGCTTCTTCTCCTAGTGCTCAAGGTATTTAACCTTAGTTCAAATGAGTCACGTGGTGAAAATTAAGGGGTTCTCGCAATTTGCTCCCAATGATAAATTAGTTGGTAATTTTTCATTTATATATTTTGTTTCATAGAAGGTAATTATAATTACTCTTAACTTTCTGTGCAAATCAAAAAAAGTAAACTAATTAACATAATAATACAAATTAAAAACTGCCAATAGAGAGATATAACAGGAATACACTTCAAAAAATTCAAATTTTCAGTTACATGTTGCAATACAATGTGAAATATTAGGAATTACAGATTTCAGAAAAGAGGTGATGTGCAATTTATTTTTCTTGGCAGCTCGAGCTCCTCCAGAACCAATATCACCGCGATCGGCACCAAAAGTCGACTCACCGCCAGGTACACCAACCGGCACGGGCGGAGCTAGGACGAGCAGTACAGCTGGGAGCAGGGCAGGAGTCACACCATCAGCAGCATATCCTTCATGTACCATTTCACATTTGCTTCATGTGGCTGTTCTTGGAGCTATTACTTTGGACTACTATTCGATGTAGATTTCATATGTTGTATTTGTCGTCGTTAGTTGTATATAATACATATTCTTTTGGTTGTTCTAACAGTTGAGTGATTGGAATTGCAGTAGTACTGATCATATGCCTTTGTTATAGTCAACGGTATTGCCAGAGTACAAAATGCTATTATCAAAGCAATTATTCTATATTCTTTAATTGCTCTTGTCAATCAAATTCTACAAAATCAAATATCTAAATTTCCTTCTTACTGTACTTTCTTAATTAATTCTACATTGAGAAAAAATAATCCTCAATTATTTCTATAATAATTGAACAATTTATTTAGTTTCTCACTCCAAAAGATTTTTGTCAAAACCAATAAGAATGGGGGTAAAAGCAAAAACTACCCCTGTTTATTCCTAATGGCAAATAACCCCCTGTGTTATTTCAATGATGAATTTTTTGAAATTAACGGAATATTGACATTATTAATTATCCACTTATTTATGAATTAGTCTTTAAATCGAATTTAAAAAAATATTTAAGTATTTATTTCAGTTTTAGTGATTTTTTTCCCCTAAATTCATGCTTCGTATTCTACGTCCATCATTCGCACGAATCTTACTTCAAGAAATTTCCACATAATATTCAGTTTAGCACATCAAAAAAATTAATATCATTTTTCAGTTGCTGTACTGATGTTTAATTAATTTTATTTTAATTGCTAGCGTAACTATTCAAAGCATTCTGTATTTAATATTCTTCTAAAAGATCAAACAAGATTTCGTGCTATCATTTCGTTTTCACTTTTCACTAACTAAAATGATTTATTATTATAATAGATATCTTCAATCTGCAATATGTCCAACGCAAATTTCTTTTCCGTTTTATAAACGAATATTATTTGTATATTTGTTTAAATCTCTTTTACATATGTAATTTCAATTTAAACATGATTCTTGTAATAAGAGACCTATGCGCAATCTGCTTAATTTAGAGCCTTTTATATATGTACATATTATTTTACACTAGTAAAAAGGATTGTGTAGTTATGAAAGAAAGAAGTAATTGAGTTTACATGATAAGTGAACGTAGTATATTATCGCCAATTCGCAAGTACATACCTCTGCTTCCAATTTATTTCACTTTTCATTTTCTTTCTCCTCTTCGTGAATATAACTTCCGCACATATGAGTAGCTAGGTGTATATATGGATACTATTTCTATTTTGTGCAAGTAGTATTAATTCACAAGAGGTAATTAACACTTTCTAGACGTGATGAGGCACTTAACTTGTCGATACTTTAAAACGTGCACTACAATTCATCTTAATTTCTTGTTGAAGAAAAAAGAAAAGGAAAACAAGAGAATAATTATATAATAAAAGTAGATTAGACCTTTGACAAATTAATACTAAAAATGGTTACATGTGAAATACACACATGTAATCCATCAAAAATAACATACACACATTAGGCTCATGAATGCCACGAGTTTTATGAAATGCGGGTCTATCTTCCTTTTCCTTTTAAGTATATATATATATTTTTGGCGGCTTGAAAAGTTCAAAAATGACGTAAAAGTGTATATCAAGGTCACCTAAATCAATACATTCCACAAAGTTAGTTTAAGTAGTTGAACCCCAAAACTCACCTCAATCCCACATGTCAATCGATCTCTCCTTAGCTCCCAATTTCTAGATTATTTTTATACTATATATACATCTTATTCATAACCACCAATTAGTTCCAATTAAGTCTTTGAACATTTTCACAATTGATCACAACAAATTAACATTCATGGCAAAATCCATAACTTTTGCGCATCTACAATTAGCCATAGCTATTGCAGTGACAATCATAGTTGTACCGGCTACTGGTCAATTTAATATGATGTGCACCGGTGCAATGATCAGTAACTTTAGCCCCTGCATTAGTTTTCTCGCCAGTAGGTCTAATACATCACGACCATCTTCAGATTGCTGCAATTCGCTTAGAGATCTGATGAGCAACGGTCAGGATTGCTTGTGCCTTATCGCTACCGGAGGCTCGCCTTTGCAAGTTCCCATTAACCGAACTCTGGCTCTTCCGCGGGCATGTCGAATGTCTGGAGTACCTATTGAATGCAAAGGTGTGTTAAAAAAATTTACAACTTATTTTACATTTTTATACTTTATTTTAGTTTTTGATTGGAGAACATTAATTTTAGTCATTTTGTATTTTAATTAAAATTAATATAAGTTCTAATTGTCGAATCCAGATCAGACTGCATCGTTTGCGCCTCCAGCTGGATTGTACACCCCACCTTCTGCAGGTACTTAAAATTTTCATGTATATTCATTGATAAGTTGGTATACAAGTTCATGATTTAGTTAGGATAAGACATAACATACCTAATATATGTTTTCTTTTTTATAATTTCTCAGGTCCATTTTTACCACAGCCCTCGCCACCAGCAGGAGGTGGCATAGTACCGACTTTGACACCACCTGGAATGCGGCCGACTTTGCTTCCATCGGCTGCACAGCCATTACACATCACTTTGCCGTCTCTTATGCTCGCGATTCTAGGAGTCATTCTCGCGAATGGCTGTTGATATGCCTATAAATGTTGTTACCATTCTGTTGCGCAAAATATTCTTTGTAATTAAGAGTTATATTCTTTTTTCAGATTTTTGAGATAATTGAGGTTACAATTCGTTATGTGTACAAAAGTTCTCGTATGTGTAATAATTGTTTTTGTTGTAACTAGTGTTTCTAAAAATTTTGGACCTTGATTTGTTAATGAATGTTGTGTAACTTGAAAAAAAGAACAAAAGAATGTAACAGGCTGTTAATGTACCATAAGCAATAAAAAATCTGTCACTTATATATCTTGAGTTTGACCTTTGACCCTACTCACATATAAACGAACCTATATATGTAAATTTAATCTAAAAAATATTCAACGTTACTGTACAAATTAATTGATAAAGAAGTAACACAAATGAGAAAGCGGGATTTTGATGAACTGAGTAGGTGAGAAACATGCCAAACCACCCAAATGCACAAAGAATAAATATCACACGCAATTCTAATGTTAAATATGCTTAAATATTGTTAGTCTTGTCTTCCAGCAACTATATCACTGCATAATTTCAAGTCAAAATGGTGCTGCACTACTTCAAACTAACTTGGATTCTAGCACTTATTCTAGCATCCATATCATTTTTACCGGTTAAACCGCAAACTCAAGGATGTTCTCTTATGGGCATGGACCTGCAAAGTTGCTTTGATCCCAATACAAAAACATTGGTCTCTCCTGATTCTTGCTGCACGACGCTTAATCAAGCGATTCAAGCTGGATATTATTGCCTTTGTTCTCTGCTACGCGGTTCAGATTATTCATCTTTGAATCCCGCGCTTTCACTCTCTTTCTCAAGTTGTTACGTATCGATGCCTCCTTTAACTCATTGCAATGGTAAGATATATTTTTTGTTTCAACTGGATCACTAATTGACATTACACATGTAATTTATTTGTAATTGTGATAATATTCGTTTGAAGTCTTTGAGGCACGCCCCGAGCTCGCACCACCAGCTACCACATTGCCACCACCTCGTTCACCGTTGCCAGTGCTGATGCCGCCACATTTCCCAAGAGACGACTCTTCTGTGCCGCCTCCGACTCCAAAAGTAAATGAAATTCCTTTGAATCCGAATTCCTCTATAGCTAACAGTACTACGGGTGCAGAAATTAGTAGCAGTTCACTGCCAAAGTTGAACATCACTGAGCGCTTGGATTGTATAACTTCAGATAATGCTAATGTTAGAATAATGCTGGGTACAAAAATAATGTTGCTGTTAGTTGCATTTTGTGCTCTTAGTTTATAAGTATTTGTTTTCATCAGTGCACTGATTTGTGGGTTTCAGCATCTTGTTAAGGGAGTAGTTTATGCTTTCATTGTGAACTTAAATTGGAAAACCATTATGCAAAATTTCGTGCAAATACTCTTATTAAGTGGCTAAATTTTGTATTTGAACTGTAAAACAGGGCATTTATATGTATATTAAGTTAATACGAATTTTGTTGTTATAAGAAACTATTTTCATTTATCCAAGTCAAAACATATGAAAAGACCGACACACTAATGATATTTATACCCTCTTTTTCCACATTAATGTTACATACATACCTTATGAATATAACACGCATGCAGGCGTGATTAATTTGTTACTAAATTAAAAAATGTAAATCTAAAAGACTAAAAACTAACTCAATGCTAAGTATAACAAATCAATTACGCAAGTTTTAGAATCAATAGAACTCAAAAAATCAGAACCACAAATCTTATACACATAAAAATATTATAAAACTAACAACAGAAGTGCAGCACTGAATCCTGATCCGCAGTGTCAGTTGTGTAAATAACCAACCATCCAAAGGTCAATTCCGGTAAATCAAACAAACACATTATATTTCCCGCTCATTTAACAGAAACCAAAAGATCATCTAACAAACTCAACAACAGACATGAATCGCACACTTCTCATTTTCCTCTTCTTCTTCGTCGCTTCTGCCGCCGCTGCTCCGCCGCCGGCGATATCATGCTCCGACGAGATCGTTACTTTCTCGATGTGCCTCCCGTACACCGCGATGTCTCCTAACAACATCACCGATTCTCCTTCATCACAGTGCTGCGACTACGTTTCGACCGCTTTCACCAACGGCGCCGCCGTCTGCTTCTGCTACTTCATCCGCCGACCTTATATTCTCGGATTTCCGATCAATTCTACCAAACTCATGTCTCTCACTTCTATTTGTCCGGTTAGTGAAGGAAATTCTAACGCTAGTTTCTCGCTGCAGAGGCTCTGTTCAGGTGAGATCAATCGATCCTACGGTATTTGATTTGAATTTCTAGATTTTTGTGATTAAACTGTTAAATTATGTTTAATGGCGTTAACGAGTTAATCGGTGGTAGTTTATTGTGTGTAACTGTTAAATTATGTTTATTGAGAATGAGTTATGTGGAGGAAGGCATAATAGTATCTGAGAAATAGATTAAATTACTTGCTGAATCGAATGAGTGGTTTGATTAAGAGATAGAACGTAAATCCTGAAACTACATCTGTGCTTATTAACACTCTGTTTTTCCGCTGCTGTGGAGGCTCTGTTCCGGTTTTACCTCTGCTATTTGAATTTGTAGTAATATGTCTGTTAGAATATGCTTGGTGACGTCAATTAGTAAATGCGTGAAAATTTGAGAATGACTGATGCAGAGGAAGGTTTAATTCGGGTGGGCTTAGAGTTCAACGTTTAAGCTTCAGTTTAAACCTATTACTATCTGAGTATAGATGAAATTACTAGCTGAAGTTCTTTGATTTTAGAAAGATATTAGGAAATTATAAAATTGTGATCGCGCTTGTTTGCGCTCTAAGTATAGAAGGTTTAGCTAGTAGACTTGTTTTATGATCTGTTATATAACCAGTGGAGATTACAATTTCGATATTATAATTCCTTGGGCTTCTTCGCATGTTGTATAGAAATTTTCAGTTGCTTAATGTGTTGATTACGAATATATGAGGAGAAGCTTGTGAAACATGGAGTGAAAAGGTGTCATGCTTTTTAAGGAACCTGATCTGATCTCTCTTTGAGTTGATAATATGTGGAATGGATAAAGACAAGAAAAGAAATATATGAAGAAGTTGAATAATTTAAAATTTATATTGGTTGCTTTACTTTTAGCATTGAATATGCATAATATAGATTATATTTAAGCAATACATGGACTTTATTATATTCTTAATATTCTTTATGAGCTGGAATTCCCTATGGTACTTACTACTTGTGAGAAAATTCCTTAAGTTTAAACTTTAAAAACCATCTTCTTGTTCATCGTTATGTTGGTTAGCAGTGAATTAGTGCACAAACTTGTGACTCTTGAATTTAGCGAGCTAACAGTTCTGTTTCCCCATTTTGGGTGATTGGATGATCAGGAACAACTGCCTTGCCTCCTCTTCACAGCATTACAGGCAATCTTGTTTACCTTGTATCTCGATTGTGCTGATGAAAAAGAAACAATATCATATAATATTTGACTAATGTTCAACAACCATTTTGCAGGTGGAAATAGTCCTCCACGGCCTAAAGCAAGCCGCCCTCCACCACCTAATGCAAATGGCCTGCCACCACCACCACCACCACCACCAATCATTGGCTCATCTCAAGACCCCAGTGACACTTCATTAACTCCAGAACCAACTGAAGAATTGCCAACTCAACCAACCTCATCAATCACTCCTGCAATGTATTCAACTGCATCAGCAAGGATCGACAAATTAAGTTGGACTTTGCTAATTTTTTCCTTGCTTACAATACCATTTTTTCCTGAATGGCAAGCCAGCCATCTTTGATTCATCAGCAGTCTGCCTCGGTATCTTGTAAAAAATGGTTCTTGTAAAATTGTATGTTTTCAATTACTGATACACTTCATAGGTATTTTCCTAAAAATGAACTCAATGGTTTATGTTGTTGGACATCATAGTTGAAGTGATTGAAACATTACCATCCTAACATAGTTCTATGTTTCTGGTGCGAATTCCAAGTAGCATAGAAACTGTGAAAATATCTGCAACATATTCAGATTTGGAGGGAATTGGGTGTAACACCACTGCAGGATAGCAATGTGCATCCTTTTGTTCTGTTTCTGTTTCTGTTCCTTTATTCCACTTTCTAGATACCAGAGTTCCATTAGCTGGTTTTCTTTGCTACTAGGTCTGAACAGAAAGAAAAAAAAAAAAAAAAAAAAAAAAGACAAAAAGACAAAAGACATTTCCTACATAGAATTCTTTCAGACATAATTTATACTGAACTTGTGGTCACAATTTTCTCATGTCTTACACAAAGTTCCAAATGATATGCAAAATGATGGCCATATGTGGTAATAAACCTGGTCTAGGCAAGAGTTATCCATCCAAAACAATCAATTTGACAGAGCCCAAAATTTAGTGTGGAACGCAAGTTCCAAACCACAGCAGGCTTAATGTTTTTGACCATACTGGTTTGAAGAAATCCCAAAAGAATATAGTTATCAGCTTCTGTGGATAATGTACGAAATGAATAATCTCTGACCATCCAAGCATTCATCTTCATCAGCAATAGTCCTTGGAGTCTCCTCTACTTAAATTATTCCCATGGCACGTCAGATGGCTCAAAATGGTTTCCTGCATTTCCCCTTGAACCAGCAGATTGCTGATTATACTTTCCTTTAACACCCGCACGAGCATCAGAAGGCTTAAAGTTGTCTCCTTTTTTGGCCAATTGAACTGCAGATGCTTTCTCATTATTTTCTGTCTTACCCCCTTGAGTGTTGGTAGGTTCCCAACTATTTGCTATTTCACCCCATTGGTTAGAAGGTTCCCAGTTATTTTCTCTCTCACCCCTTTGAGCGTCGAAAGGCTCCCAATTATTCTCTTTTACACCCCATTCAGCATTAGAAGGCTCCCAATTATTCTCTTTTACACCCCATTCAGCATTAGAAGGTTGCCAATTATTTTCGCTCTTACCCGTTCGAGAGTCGGAAGGTTCCCAATTATTTTCATTTTCGCCCCATTGAGCGTTGGAAGGTTCCCATTTATTTCCAGCTTCACCCCACTGAGATTCAGCGGACTGCCAATTATCTCCTTTGTCAACCCACTGGCCTTCAGATGGCTGAAAATTATTTCCCACCTCATAGGTTGAGTACTGCGCCTCTGTGTGTGTGGTACCAGGTCCTTCTGCACTGAATTCCTCCCTTTCAGGGACGAAGCAACCCTTGTAGGAGCCATTATCCACACAATACCACAGGAGCTTGTTCCAATTAGGGTCCTAATAAATTGAACACAACCACCAGAAGTTAGGAAATGCAAGTACATGTGATTTCCCAGGCTCCATAAATTCAAAATAAAGGAAACGTCTTCTGAATAAGCCAAGAAATGGAGAATATACTGAAATACGAATGAGTTTATTAGCCACAAGAAATTACGGCATCGCGAATAGTAACAGAAAAATTTGATATCAAGTAAATATTAGTTCATTACGAAAATAATAATTCCAAATTTATACCTTGCACAGGATGTGTGGATTCCCAATAACTATTAGCAGCACTCTGGATCGGGTAATAGCAACATTGAACCTTCTTGGGTTACTCAAGAATCCCAAATAATGTGCTCTGTCAAAATCATTATGTTTTACCGTCGAACGCACAGTAGATATAACCATAACTTCCTTCTCTTGTCCCTGGAATTGTTCAACACTTCCAACTTTAATATTGGATCTACCAAGACTCTCAAGTGCACCTCTTATTTTAAGTACCTGCTGTCTGTATGGTGTTATAACCCCAACTTCTTCCTCTTTCAGCCCTTTTTCCTCTATCAGAGCTCGAACAATCTCAACTACTTTACTCGCCTCGATTCTATTGAACCACGAAGGATTACTTCCTTCCCTTTCATCGCAACCTTGAATGCCCACAAAAAGCAATGGAAACTCCTTATTTGGGAGTAAGTCTTCCCAAGATGTTGACAAACCTCGACTTTCCTCTTTACAAGGAATCAGTTCCCCATCATAAAACAAGTTTGAAGGAAGGCTCAGAATCGCAGGATGAGTCCGATAATTTCTCACCAGTTTGGTCATGAAATTACTATTTCCAGTACTGTAAAGCTCATACTTAAACAGTCTTTCCAAGTATGAGGTTCCAAGTCCATGAATTTCAGCATCTTTAGAAAACACTATGGGACCTAGCTGCTTCGGGTCTCCAGCAAGAACAACTTTCGTGTTCTTTGCATAAAGTTGCGATAGTGGAATCAATGTCTCAGGTTCCGAAGCCTGACCTGCCTCGTCCAAGAAAATGTACGAGAAGTGGCCTCTCCTAACGCCTTCTGCATAGAGAAGAGAGGCACTCGTGTATGTCGAGATAATGATCCTATACTGCTCCAATTCCCATCGCGAAGGACATTGGAAAATGGAATCTTCGACACAGCAAAAGTCGACATATTCAGGGTTGAAATCCTCAAGAGGACGCGTAAAGGCATTGAGCCTAAAGACTTCACTCGTCTCAAACTTAGCTGGTTTTCCATTAATTAGTCTTTCAAGTATGTGGTCAGCAGCACTATTTGACGGGGCACAGACTAAAATCCGGGAGTTCCTTCTTGTACCGTAGATCTGAAGGATAGCTTCAATGAGAGTCATAGTTTTTCCAGTGCCCGGAGGCCCGTGGATGACATAAGGAAACTCTCCTTGGCAGGCGAGGATCATCTCAACAGCATTTATTTGCTCTTCATTCAGAGTGCACGATATCGGCACCAATGGTGCAGCTTTCACGAGTCTTGTTTTGATCAAAGATGGAAAAAGAAATTTGCGGTCCAAACTTTCAGCAGCTTCCACTGCCTGATATAACTTTCGCATACCTGTCCGGTTATAGGTGAATTGTACGTTGTAAAGGGTACTATCTCTGTGGCTGGAGTGGAAACTTTGTTCGAATTTTAAGAATATTTCCTCAGCCTCTACTCGGTGTATGTAGCCCTGTGCAAAGAAGAACAAAATCTTCAGCTTTCAAGAAATGAGCAATATAGAGAATTAAAAATTTGGCCTCGAGGGGTGTCAGCCAGCAAAATTTTAAAAACTATTATCAATTTTTCAGATGCTTTCCGGGAACTTTCGGAAACAATGTGATAATATTTGCAAGAAATTCGGAAAAACACTCTTTACGTTTCGTTTCCACTGACCAAGAAAGTGGAAACAAAAATGTTGAGACAGTTTCAAGGAAACTTTTGAAATTTTGATCCAGCATGTGTAACGGACAGTGAGGTTATTACATTAGGCGGAAAAGTTGGATTTGACCTTAGTAACAGACACGTTTTACTCTTTGATTTTCAATCAGAGTTCACGTAAAAAGGTGGAGGCAATAACATGTCATTATTTACAATGTGGTTTTGAAAAAAATTGGAGGCCATAACATGTCATAACTTTTTTCTCAAAAGAAGAAAAAAGAGCAATGGGCACTAATGGTGCGCAATCATTTACAACTAAAATAAACAAGCACGACAAACTTGTTGTAAGAAACACCAGACTAAAAGTAAGCAAAAGAAAAAAGATAAAAATGGTCTTCATCTTTTTAAAACTGGTGGAGGAGTCGACTTAAGAGGAAAGAGTCTTTACTTTCTCAATATATAGGGCATAAAGATTGCTTCTTGTCCCTTATGTGTTTGGCAATGCTTAACCGAACCATCTTTCATCACTTACTTCAACCAAGCAGAAAGTAGCAAAGTATTTGGACCTCATAGACAGCAATGACCGTTAATTATCAAAACAAACAGCTTTTGACTCAGACAGCCAAATAAATACATAATGAGTTAGGCGAAATAGTGAGGAGACAGCCTCAATAATCTGAAATCTTGAGGTTTAAGTCATAATTTTGACTCTGGCCGGATGTATATAACTTGCTGATCAGATGAATTAAGAATAAAAGGAGTATCGGGACATCACTTAAAACTGGTATAATTCTCTGCATTAATGATTAACAATCATGGCTATTTACACTATCAGGAAGTAAATGATGAGCAATTGTTCACATGCATACTCATACAATCTGACATATCTCAGACACCATAATGGTGCTTCTGAAAGTCTACATGTGATATTGCTTAGCCAGCCAATACATGGTTGTCTGACGTATGTAAATAATATGACTACTATCAGGAGTGAATTAGAAAGCATAGGTCTGAAAAAATCTCTCGTGCAATTCTTTTAAACTCTTGAATTCCCCATAACGATTGTGTTGATGAAAGTAACTCAATTACTGTATAATCCATGATGTACCGCTCGTGAGTCATAAAAACATGATGGTAAACTAAAGTTCGCATGCACGGTTCTGGAATAACCTGATATGCCTTTGCAGCTTCATCCTCAGAAGCAAGCTTCACAAATATATAATCGCCACTAACGAGAGATGGCCGTCTCTCAGCCAATCCCGGGACCTCAAGAGCCAACATAAGTTTAGTCTTGCTCTTCATGGTGACACATTCCATATCATATGTCCGCATGTCTTCCTGGATAGATAAACAATTTAAATGCAAATCTATATGGGAAAATAGCAAGAGACTATGCCATGTAATAAACCGATACAAACCTCGAGCTTTATCTCTTCCATTGCTAGTAAAGTCTTGAAGAACGAAACATAATTTGTTCTATTTAAACCATCATTGACTTCATGAGGAATCTGCCCATTAACTACCATTTCCCGAATGTTTGACGGAATAGGATAGAGAGGTAGATGATACCTAAATCCACGATTTATCCCCCTAGAAGGCCGGCGTCCCACAACATAGGCAGCATTAGGGGTATGCACCTCCACAACATTTTGTTTCTTTTTCCTTGCTCTATAAAACGGCTTTGCCGAAGATAAAGACTGCGAAATCTTATCTTCTGCCAACACAAAAACGAGCCTTTCTATAGTCTCATCTCCGACACTAAAGTGCACGGCTGCAGAGTGCAAACCGATTTCCTTAGGTTTGCAAGAAAGCCAAATGGTGAGGGGTTGATCCGGTCTTAGTACTCTGTCTTCCAAGGTTAATGCTTCCATGAAATCTTGGATATATTGCTCATCGGATTTTGCTGTTGGTGGCTCCATTACAGAGATTGCAAATGAGTTCTCAGGTTTTGCATCATAAATACTGACCGACCAGAGATCTAATGACTCGTTGGTGATGTTTTTTAAAGTGACAGAGTCAAATATAGTTTCTCCTACGATTCCCGATTGAGGCTTTCCATCAGCTAAAGGAAATGGAACACTTATATGGACTATTTGGCTCTCCTCAGAAGGGTTATAGCTGCAAACGGATCTACAGTTGTCAATATCAATGAAACCAATATCGCCTTTATCTCCAATGACAGAATATTCATCATCTGATTTATAATGTACTGAACTCATCACTCACTGCCGAAAGTTTTCAAGGAACTCTGCAAGATTCAATAGCAACAGCAACAAATGTCACTTTATCATTTCTAGAAACCGAATTTTTGCAATAAATTGATAGACACGTGGATAGCAACATGATCACAATAACAAACATCAATCAAAGAATTAATGGAATAATTCTATGAGATAAATCAAGAAATAGGTTAATACATCAACGAGTCCCCATGTGGCCGAACAAGTAAGAGCTGGAGCATGTGCACAAGATTGTAGCTAAATTAGAAAAATATAATTGCAGGAAAGCATAATAGTAATACATTTTAGCAGGAAGTTGTTTCTCAAACAGATAACATATGCTATTCACGCAACTAAGAAATGATTAATAACTGTAAGGCTACATATCCCAACAAAAGTTACCATATGAACAGATAAAACAAGAAACACAATCCCAACAACTTTACCAAAGCCAAAAAATAGGAAAAACCCTAAAAAAGAAAAAAAAAAAAAAAAAAAAAAAAACACTCCATGACACAAACGTGTCCAATAACGTGCAAAATCAACAAAACATTCAATTCTGAGATTTCAGCACCATATATTTAACAACACTACCATATAAGTTCATGTACGACAATGAGCACAAATGTACATACTGAACGATGAATTTTGACACTCTAAAATCACTTCAAACACCAAAGTTCACTTGAAATGCTCTTGTTAAAAGTATCAGTACTTCAAATACAGAGTATTCATCAAACCCTTGATTAGCAATAAAGCACATACCCAAATCAAAACTTTTACTTATGAGCAAAATGCAGGATCTTTAATCTACCAAAGAATAAATAACCGCAAAAACACACTCATAGATCAGATTAAACCCCAAAAAAGAAAAAAAAGGACCACTATTATGAACTTAGACTCAAAAAGTAGAAAAAATAACGTAAATGGTGAAAAGGGTTTTTGGAGAATTTTACCAAATGGAGTCTTCTTCTTCTTCTTCTTTACATCAATCAATTTCGCTCCGAAACACTGACTGAAGCAGGTGCCTGTATGTTGTGTGTGTGTGTTTTTGTGTATTTAAAGACACATTAAAAAGAATAAAAGCTACTTACCTTTTTTTCTTTTTCAAATCTCACTTTTGCCCTTTTCTAATTAAATTCCACAACGGTTTATTTCCTGATTTTATGATCATATTATCCACAAATAACGGAATGTCATAAGTAAGATCAACTACAATTAAGATTTTAGTCGGTCCCTGTCCCTTAATCAATCAATAGGTCAAGTCGAGATATGTCTTCTTTTTTAAAGCAAGACGAGTTAGCTCTTTTCTCTGATAGATGAGAATAACTACTTTATAGGGTTGGACCTAACTAGTTTAAATTCCACAACGGTTTATTTCCTGATTTTATGATGATATTATCCACAAATAACGGAATGTCATAAGTAAGATCAACTACAATTAAGATAAATCTACCTTAGTTTAGGGTTAATGGCCCCAACATTTCTTAGAATTTGTAGCTGTTTAATTGAAGTGATTTTATGTTTTACTATCTGATTTCTACAATGTATTTCAGAGATGGGAGTTGGGGCAATTTAGTCACATCAATGTTGAAAATTTATGAGCAAGGTAAAGAATACCCTTGCTCATAATTTTTCAACATTCATGTGACTAAATTATATATATATATATATATATATATATATATTTGTTTAAAATAAACTCATAAATCATTACATCACACGTATCAAGATGACTAACTCAAATGAAAAAGTAAGTGACAAGTTATTTGGACTCATATAAATCATTAGTTTACGTCACCCACATGTATCATGGTGACTAGCTAAAGTGAAAAGTAACTAACTGACAAGTTATTTGGACTCACATAAATCATTAGTTTACATTACCCACAGATATCAAGGTTACTAACTAAATTGAAAAAGCAACTAACAAGTTATTTAACATTTTATACTTTTTTATTTAAAAATGAACTGACATAAATTATTAGTTTACATCAACAATACGCATATCAAGGCGACTAACTAAAGTGAAAAAAGTAAGGGAGAGGTTAATAAATCTGTTTACTTTTTTCTTACTATTTAAAATGGACTCACAAAAATTATTAGTTTACATAACAAACACGCATGTTAAGGTGACTAACTAAACTGAAAAAATGACTAACAAGTCACTTGATATTTTCTACTTTTTTTTTACTATTTAAAATAGACTCGCATAAATCATTAGCCTACATCACCAAGGTGATAAGAGAACGTTTTTAACATATCAATAAGTATAACTTACACTATGAAAGCGCTCTAAACATGAAAGCGCTTACATAGTGTTTGATATTATTTATGAAAGCGCTCTAAACACGTGATTAGCCTTTTTAAGCTCATGCAAAATAACTAGACAAGTGCTACTCCGCATATTTCATGTTAGTACTTAATCGGTCTCCTTGGATTCTTGACTAACAAAGTAATCTAATGCACTTATTTTCCAAATTATTGAAGCTTAACCGTACTCAATTTGTCTTTAGAATTAGACTTCTCAAAGGAAATGTCATAGACTTCTCTATAAATATGAACTGAAAATCTCTAGGTTGAGAAATTAAAAGGTAATTCTCTATGCAAAGAACCATCAGTACTCAGATAAACTTCATGTCTGCGTTTAGTGCTCATTTTTGCATTTGCTTTGAACTTGGGCTTCTGAAACGAGGAGCAAAGTCTCCTCCATAATCACTTATAAAGACTTTTCTCCACAAATATGCTTGGATATGCAAGGGTTTTGGGGGGCTGGGGGGGGGGGGGGGGGGGGGTGCCTCAACATAAACTCAGCAAGGAGGAAATGTCACTTCCAATTTCATGCATAAAAGTTTCCTTCCCAAATTGCAAGAATTCTGGACATTACAAATCAAACACAAGGCAATTCAGTATGTAAAGATCTAAAGAGTCGATTCAAATTACTCAGTCATCCAACGAAAATTTAAAGTTTCATAAACAAGTGAAAGAGCCTCCTCAGGCAGCTGCAGGAGCAGGCGCATCCTTGATAGATTGGCGCCAAGCATATTCTCTTGCACCGTCTTTGTCAACAATTTTGATCACAAAGTTTGGTGGGGCCACGACAAGCCTAGTTCGTATTTCAACAATGCATTTATCGACCAACTCAATGGCTTCCTCGACAGTCATGTCAGGACGGTAGTGCCTATCCATAGTCGAGAGAGCGAAGTAGGATCCATAACCAAAGGCTGCTTTATCAAGCTTGTGAAGAGCAGCAATATAGTCAACGTAATACATAGAGGGGCCTGCCTCCTTATCATACCCGGCTAGAATGATATTCACCTGATATGGACTCTGAAAGAAAACAAAAAAGATATCACTTAGCATGATAAAAAGGGATCATTGCATCAAGAATCCCATGAGGTTTGGGTTCATAGAAATCTCTCCTAATTTTTTGACTGTCGCAGACACACCCCCTGACTGAAAAAATATATAAAAAGAAAAAGAGGGGCCTTTGTGGATTTTTCAAAGTTCAGAGCATGTGTCTGTAATAAAATCTGAAGAGAGCCTATTTATAATATTTTTATGAGTTTCAAGGGGTGTCTGTGCAACTATTCAAACAGTAGGAGTACAAACAAAAGGAGGAATTCTGTAATCAGATCAAAACTCATAGTGTAACTGTAACCCTCGGTAATAAATATTTAGTAGCCGATCAAACTCATGCAAGCTGATTTAACAAAAAAAATAACTCATGCAAGCTATCAGTAAATTAACTAGAATCTTTGTCCACTATCTCCAAAATTTATGAACTCTAAACACCTCCCCAGTAACTGCTATTCTTATACATATTTTCGCACATACTGGGAAGATTTTAGAGTAGTCACGTAATTATTTTACATCTCTTGATACAAATGAGGCATTCTTTGGCAAGTATATAGCAAGAATATCTGACAGCGTCAATATTTCCATGTGTCAATTTTTATTCATTCGGAAACAGACCAACAATTTGCTTTCGACATATGATTAAACAGCAGCACAAGTATCTCAAGTACTAAGTGAGCTTCTAAAAATTAATTTCGAAACCTACACATTATTTCATGTAACTTTTGAATGAGTCTTGACTTAAAATCCACTAGCTCACTTCTCCTTCAAAGCCTTTCTGGTGCGGTCATTTTGCAGACTTCGACACACCAAATCTCAAAGTCTTGCAAAGGGACCTCAACAACTAAATGCTTACTTTGAATAATAGCAAACCACAGTCTTAGCTTTTCTCTTTAAACAGACATAATTCTTGGAACTTTTAAATTCCTGAGATTAAATTTTTCCTATCAAAATCCCGAGTGCTACTCACCTGGATGAAAAAGGGAAAGCATAATGCAGAAATTGTTCTCGAAGACATGCCAAATCACCAAATATAATTATTCTTCACCCATATTTCCATATATATATATATAGAAACACAATCTGCAACATGATAGACGGGCCCTAAAGAATATGAGACATGGTCATTAGTATGAAACCTGTTCCTATGGTTTTCTGGTGCACAATATAGAACACAAACATAAAACAACCACCAGTGAAACAGCAATGAAACTATGCGGCATACTTGAACAATTAGGGTATACATAGCATTCTATATTATTAATTTAGATACGTAAATGTATATCAAATTCATGTTATATTGTAGTTAGTTTAAGACGTAATCTTATATTTCAATGCCAATACAACATTGAGAAATGATTGTCTAAGCAACTCAAAGAATTGAAAAATCTAGAAGTTTCTGATAAAAATAAATAGCCATACAATAACACCAAAAGCATCTTACCTTACGCAAGGCTGTGGCAAGTTCACCTCTGATGAAGTTTGCCGTAGCCTTAGTCGTCAAAGGAATTCCATTACGAAACTGATATAAGGATACATTCTTCTGTATGTACTCTGTAAACTGAGCCCTAATATATTATTCAAAGAAAGTAATAATTAATATTAGAAAAAAACGCGGAAAGAAGGTTACAGAGATTCAGCTAACACATATAGAAAACAGAAAAGTAAACACACACAAGATAACATGAGTTTCCACCATAAGTATATCCACAATCATGTAGAAGTTCCTTGGATTTGCCGAGAAATAGAAAGCAGAAAAAACAACCTAAAAAGATATATCAATACATATTAAATTAACTTGTTCAGAAAAAAATCATGTAGAAGTTCCTTGGATTTGCAGAGAAATAGAAAGCAGTTAAACAACCTAACAAGAAATATCGAGAAATATTAAACTAACTTGTTTAGAAAAAATCAAGACATATTAAACTAACTTGTTCAGAAAAAAACCTTCAACTGATACGAGTATCCAGGCATTATTGCACATTTTGGCCACTAGAAATATGAATAGATAAGGGAACCCATAAATAGATGTAATCGTCATAATCAGAGAGAATCTGACTGAAACATACAAGATGCAGAGTTATACTTACTGATAGCCTTAGGGACTCTAACAGACAACTATAAAGCAACCTTTCTTTCGAGTTTTCACGTTATCTCATGAGTCCTGATAATAGAAAAGTAATCCATTTTTATTAAATAGCTAAAATTCACCTCTTAACTTTTGTTTTAACAAAATCAAGTGGCTTCTGACTGCAAAAAGTCCCACTCCCAAGAAACAAAAACTTGGAACAAATTAAATTAGCACAAAAAATGTAATGTCAAGAGAACATAATAAAATTAGTACTGTTGGCATTCTCTTAAGAAAAACAATAATGCCTTTCCCATATCAACCATCCACGAGCACATCAAAGCACCAAATAAAAGGTCAGGATTCTTTTGCTTTATCAAAACTAGTCAAGAAAAAGCCATATGTTTGCTGCAGCACAACCACATTTTGATGAAAAACAAGTTTTCCTTGGTCAAAACTCCTTATATTGGAGAGAAGTCCTGCATCACTGAACCTAGTCGAACATTCCTCACATATCAACACAATTCCAAAAGATTAAACAAGCAATGATCCCTAAACCACATGTCTATAAGAGCTCAAAATCAGCACTCACAACCAAAGAAAGCAAGAGAGTATAACATCATATATAGTAAAAAGACAAGTCTCGGTCAAGAGCACAGCCTTAATCCAACTTGGAAGCATTACTTGTGATTATGTACATAAATCACAAATCCAACAAACCAACATTTCAACCTAAAGAAAAAATCAATACTTAATCAATCATAAATCTTCTCATACACAAACACAGGAAAATTAGGCACACCGCAAAATTACAAGTGAAAGTATTCAACCAAAAACATCCCTAGGGCTTTTACCTATGTTAATCAAAACCAACCACTATACCTTCAAACCCTAAATCCCCAAAACTCAATTCACATAGCCACAAAATACAACACTTAAAATATAAACCCTAAAATCCCATTTCCACCAAAAAAAAAAAAAAAAAAAAAAAAAAGAAACTCATAGATTCGGTGCGATCTCAACACTGTTACTCAATAAACTCCAAATTCGAGATCCACAAAATCAATAATCACAATTATCGAACGACTAATGGTCTCTACATTGTTCCAAGTTACACACACACACAAAATAAAAATAAAAATTAAAAATAGAGAAAGAAAAAAAAAAAGGAAATTAGAATAACCTGTCACCAGTTTCACCAGAGGCACCGAGTAGTTTGTGCGAGTCCAATAGCATGATCTTGTCCTCGTTAGTCTTGTGCACCAGAATACTGTGCACCGCCGATGAATCCGCCGCTACTATGGCGAAATCTTTACCCACTAATCCAAATACAGACTCCATTTCGTTCGAATTTAGATCTGAGTTCGAGTTTGTATTAGAGAAAAAAAGTTGTTCTGTTGTTTTGGGGTTTTTGTTTGGGTTTGTTTTATTTTATTTTATGCCCCTTTGCTTTAAGGCGTCTTGGGGAACAAGAAGACTAAAGCGTGCTTCTTAAGCTGAAAACGTCTTTTAATTATCAGGGAGAATCTTACTTTGCCCCCGTAAATTATATTAAAAAGTTAACGCTTTAATTTGAAAATTAGATTGTAGTAAAATACTTGAATTTGTTTTTTTTTTTCTAAATCACTCTCAACACGATTTTAGTGAAGTAATAAGTTGACCATTCTACTAGAGATGTATATTTGGTATATTATTAAAATTTTAAATTATTTTTATTCATAATTTACACTTATCTATTTGTATAAAAGTTTAATTTACTGTAAAAGTAAAGAAATATTAATCTGTTTTTGTATTGAAATCATATTTAGTTTTTTTGTATTTCGATCACTTTTATGAAAAATGTTAATATTGATTGATTTTTATTTATCCGGACCACCACTGTTCACCTTCGCCACAGAGTATGGCAATATATACGTAAATATTCAGCTGCTATGCTTTAAAAATTAAAATGAGATGCACCAAACAAACTCTTAACGTGTTAAGGTTATACTATATATGTTTGAACAATCTGAGTGCACAATTAATTAAACCATACAAGATTATTTTCCATAATTAGTAAGAAAAACGTTAATCAAGTAAAAGCGTATCATAATTCATACTACTCATCATGATCGATAAATTTAATTTTGGTTTTCTTCCCTTTGACACTATACACGAAACTATTGAATAGCATCATATACTTACGGAAGAAGACTAAAGCATGCTCAATCTCAAAACGTGTTTAAATATCATGGAGAATCTTACTTTGCTCCTATTGGAGATAAATCAAAACTGAGTAAGAACTAAGAAGAACTGTCAGTGCAAGAAATGAACTTGAGCATGTAGATGATGAAGTAACAAGGAAAGACTAGGAAATTTACGCATACGAGATCTCATTTCTTATTTAGAAAGTAGATAGATAGATATATATTACACAAAGCCGAAACCCTTCATACAAAGTGCGCGACCTCTCGTTATTTATATACACGCACTCATCGACAACATTCCACTTAATTTACATACTAGGGAGAAAACAGAAGTATTTTTAACTCCTGTTCAGTGCTCATCAGCTCTCACTCTCTCGCACGCAGCAGATTAAAAGCCAGCAAAGTCCAAAACAGAGGAGATAAACTGTCCTCTTCCTTCCTGTCTCTGTCCAGGACCAGGCAAGAAAAATGACTGATCTTGCCTCTTGAATATCTCCTCCACTTCACTCGCCGGAATCTTGAAAGACAGCTCTTTCGCCTCCGGTTGAACCTCGTTCCACACGTTCTCTTTTCCAGCCAAGAAGTATTTCCAGTTATAGGAGGCTTTGATTCCAAAGGCAGCCATTTTCAGGTCAGAGTTCTGGGAGGCGATCATGGTCACGGGATGACCGGCAGGGATGATGAAAGCGTCGCCAACCGATAAGCGAGCGCTAACTTTCTGGTAATGTTCGCCGCCAGTGGTTGTTTCTTGCCTTTCTTTCCACCCTTGAGAACCCTGTTCTTGTTCTTGTTGTTGGCTCTGGGATGAAATGTGGGGGCAAGCCATTTCGAACTGGCCACTTCCTCCTACCACAAACACCAGCTTTGTAGACTTTGAATTGTAGTATGGCGCCGTCATTCCTCCCTTTGAAATTCAAATGAAACAATGTCAGTAACGAAGCAATTTATGATTTTGAGAAAACATATTTACAACCACCTAGACTCGCAATGATCTTCTATACCACTTTTGTGGCATAGAGTCTTTATGTAAAAGGTGTCATAAAACCTCTTTATGTATCTTGGATTTTAAGACACAGATGGTGAATACAATAACAAACAAAGTGGCATAATAGATGATTCGTTCTCAAAAAAAAGCATAAAATATTATACTTACTTTCTTGATGTTCATGAATGCCACTGAAACATCCAAGTCTCTTAGCTGTTCGTACTGAGTCGGATTAGCCTCGATCAACTGCCCGAATCGACTGGATAAGGTGGGACGTTCATTCAACAGATTGAAGGGACGCCAGGAGGACTCTCCTCTTCTTCCCCTGCTGGTGGATTCAGATTGTTGGCTTAATGCTCTGATTTGTTCTTTGGAAGCTTTGATTATCACTCCTTTCTGCTGCTGTCCAAATAGCCTTTCCAGCTTGTCCCTTGGAACCTAAACACGATCAATATAAAGTGTCACCATACGAGGGAAAGATCAATGAGCATTTAATCAATGCCTAAGGATCCAAAAGCTCTAACTTAAGAAGAAATAACTCTGTTTTCAAATAAACTCAATAAATCAAAGCCTTACATTGAAGGCGGCTTCGAGTATCTCATTGCTGAAAACTCGGTAGAACGATTCTGGGTTGCTTTCTCCCCCAACACCAAAGTATTCCTGCACATAGCACAATATAAGCTTCAAAAACAAAATATATATTGTACAATAACACTTCTGTTTTACCTAAAGAAGTATATTAAACAACAACATATTGTAATCACAAGCTACACACCTTAAAGCGGCCAGGAGTGTTAATAGGCTGTATTAGCTTCAAAACATAGAGCCTCTCATTATCATCGTTGTTTATCAAGTACACAAGTGATCCAGCAGGAACCCTCACTACATCTCCATTCCTTAAGTTAAAAGACTGCCTCTGATTCTGCCACACATAGCTTATTGTCCCTTTGCCTGTCACAATCAAAACCATATGATCAATTATTCTTCCAAATCACGTAATAATTATAGAATAACAAACCTCCAACAACGACGAAAACCGATTCAGCATCCCAGTGGTGAGGAACAACGAACGTGTTAGGGTTTGCCTCGAGAATCGCCAATCGATAATTTTCGATTCCTCGAAGGAGTTGAGACGATCTTTTGGTGAATCTCTCAAGAACCCTAATATGTCCGTGTTCGGTTCTGTACTTGGAATCAAACCTCTGCGACTCGAAATAGTACGGATTTTGGCTCTGTTCTTGTTGTTCTCTGGGATTTGTGGATTGTCCTTCTCCTCCTCCTTTTTGTTGTTGTTCTCTTTCGAACTCCGATCGGCATCTTTGTAGGCAGATTCGTCTCTGTTCTTCGCCGCCGTGTTGTTGTTTGCCGCATTTGATTTCGCACTCTTTGTAGCGTTGTTCTGGGTCATGATGACTCTCTGTGCAATATACAGATTATATTATTTCTAATTCACAAATTAAAAAGACCATTTTAACACTTGATTAAAATAAGTGACTTACATTCATAGCAAAAATTTATTTTTTCTTGTTTTAATTGATGCATAGATGATTAATTGAAAGTTATGAAAATAAGAGTTGCTTCATAGATACGCAAAAAAAGAAAAATATGCAATACTGATAATTTAACTATGCTCCAAAATTACTTCAAGAATCTAAAAGGTATAAGAGAGCTTATAATATTACTATGCATGCACTTGATGTAATATTTTAATACATGCATAAAGATAAAATAATCAAAAACAATGCTTACTATTTTAAGATATCATAAAATAATTTTAAAAAAAGTTAATATTTTAAAAAGCTTATAATATGTAATAAAAATGCTTTTCATAATATATCGATATCGTTAGATACCATCAACTTAAAATATAATGGACATTTTTTTGCTAAAATTTACATAGGTGTTTGCTAGTAAAATAGTACAGGGATAATTTGCCAATATAACACAAGGTAGTTTTTGCAATTAGCTCTAGTTTTTATGTATTAGAGTATGAGTAAAAGAAAAGTGTGTCAATGAAATATATACATATATATATATATATAGTTCGTAGGTAGAATAAAGTATATATAGAAATAATGATCATGACTAGAAAATAAAAAGATTACTACCTTCCTCTTCGGAGTTCCAATAGCAATGAGAGCGAAGGAGAAGGAGAGACAGCGTTACGAAAACAAGTAAAGTGAGCTTGGTAGCCATATTTGCAACTTAGAGCAAAGTGTTCTTATAAGTTTTCATGGGAATAGAATGTGAATAATGGCCTAAATTTATAGTGGTAGTGTGTGAGAAATTGCGATGGTGAGTTTCATGGTTTTTGCCATGCATGGTTGACAAGTGTACGTGATCTCATGTTAGCTGTATGTTTTTCATTTCTTTTTTCTTTTTAAGTTTTAACACATGCTAGCTGTCTGATAATTATGTTGAGATCATGCTGTATACGGTTTTTAATTTTATTTTGTAAGTTAAGCTTTGTGTTCATAATATGTTCTTTCTCTAAGTTTCTTAGGCAATAGTCTTTTACAGCTGAAATAATCAGATATGTATAAGATGTTGGATTTCAAGTTACATCAAGATAACTACATATCAATATAATTTAGCAAATTGCTGAATCTTATTGGAATAAATAAAAGTTATTTTTAGTTAACCTTACATCTAGATTACTTATTTAAATTGAAGTTAAATTGAGTTAATGTATGTAAGTATGGGTTAAAAAAATTATTTCAATTTAATCATAAAAACCAATTTCTTCGCGCAAAAAAATGAGTATCAGAATTTTTCTTTCCTTTTATTTTGTGATCAATTAGCTATGTTTTCAGTGTAATATTTAAATTATATTCCCATTTGGAGCAATATGTGAGTTTAATTTTATTTAGTTAAACCAAAAAAGAAACTTATAATCAATATTGTAAAAGAAACTAATAATCAATATTGTGAAAGATGTGTAGTTAAATTTTTTATGTTATCAAGTATGTTATTATTTTTTATAGTTACTTAAGTTGCCAATTATTGGTTAGACGACCCCGAATTATTCACTCACATACTTACATGACTCATTTTGCTACGTTACGTGTTTACATAAGTTTTTTTTTTTTTTTTTTTTGTGAACTAAGCAATAATTCACGGATTTTAATTATAACTTATAATCAACACACGATAAATTATTGCCGTTACGTAAGGTAGAATCAAGAATGTAATGCTAATGTCACACACGTATTTTAGTTGATCTGTTACAATGAACATAATATACCGCTCATGCATCTATTCCATATACACGGCCTTATACATGTACAGGGTGAATGTATATGTTCTTCAGAAAACTGAACAGGCACAAGTATCCAAGTTCACTCGTGCTTATCACAATTCACAATTCACATGATGGTACGAACTGTACAAAATTGCTAATAGACAATTTAGTGCAGCTGGAGCTTGGAAATATGCGATAAATAAAGAGATAAGAATTAATACTCTATCATGCATTTATTTTGTCTCTGCTGCTCTACTCCTCGAACCATATCCATTAATGTCGATTTCGTTGTTATCACCAAAAAAGCACATATAAGAGAAAAATGTTCAGGAACGACGCCGCTAAGAGAAACATGTAAATGACAAAACGAAAGAATCAAAGTTTATGAAAATCGTGTGATCAATTACTAATAATTAGACGTAAGGCCGAATTACGTCGTACACATCTCTCTCGCTCTTATTAAGTCTAATCAATATCATCGATACACTCTCTGAATTTCTTATAGGAGTGATTTCTATATTTTATTAATTTTTATCTTAATTATGCCAACTCTAATACTTGCAATATATATTGATATTAGCTTTTATAGAATTCGTTATAATATTATTAAACGTATTAAATATATGATATAATTATAGCTATATCTTTTGATATATAACCAATCACCACAGATTAAATATTACAGTAAACTTAATTTAACTACTAAGTTTTCGAGCTTAGACCGTGACGATTAGCGTAAGATGCATGGGCGAAGGTAGTGTGCAGCGTACGTACACGTGCTTCGGACTACCACTTGTCAATGTGCATGTAAATGTACTATGAACTCGCATGGTGGCGAAGTGTTATGATACTATTACGGGACGGGGCTAGTAAAAGGAACTTGTAGTAAGATGGCATAACAATTTTTAACTTTTACTGAATTAATTCATGACAAATGGGTAATTTTTTTGACGTGATCTATGTAGTGATAAGAAAAGTAAGTTTTATATTTTTATTTTTCAGTTATTGTACACAATATATTTAAATTTATAATACATAACTAGTACCTTATTTTTGGACAATAGAAGTAAATGTAGGTTTTCCACTTTTCCTGTACACCAAAAAAAAAAAAAACATAGATAATAACACTTCTAAAAGTTCACATAATTGGGCCCTATTTGGATCCATTTCCGCCCACAAGTTTCAAAGTTTCTTGGATTAAAATTAGAAAGGAACCAATTTCAGAATTTCAATTTTGACAGGTTTTTTGGTCCAACAATGGAAGTTGATCAAACCCGACTTACTATTGATTTGGTAGAATTTATAAACCTTGAAAGCTCAACCCAACTTTTTAAGAATCAAAACCTTTGGATTTCTCTAGTTAACGGCAAACCAACCATGAACCATCCCAAGTCAAACCAAGACATCAAAAACAAATTTGTAATGCACAACAAAAGAATCGAACCCAATAAACTCAGATTTGATTTGATTCAATTCGATTCATCATGAGTTTTGTAAACCACTTAATATATATTCATCTGTTAAGATAATTTTAAGTAAACTATCTACTTAATCCTCTACGAATTAATTACATAACCTTTTTGCTAGATATAAAAATTTGGAAAGGATCATTCCAACCAACAACAATAATGATCAAAGAATCTTATCTAATAACAACAAAAATAAATAAATTCTAGATAAGGAAAAAATTTAGAATCCTACTTGATTACAATTACAATTATCCGGAGCTGCCCTGGCCAAAGTCTTTACCACTTCCGACTTTTTTCAACAACAACGTCGAGACGACTGGAATGGAAATCTGTTATAGCTACAACAAATTTGAAAATTTTGCTTCATCTCGATTCTTACGAGATTAGTTTTAGCCTTAAGTAGTTGTGTTGCGAGCAGCTTTGTGTGTCTCATGAATACAAGGGTTGCATGCTTTATTTTACGTCTTTTCACCAAACTCGTTCACATTAAACCAAAAATTTTCTGTATGTCATGCACATTTTATGCACGCCTCAGTGATACTCGAAATCAATTACATGTCTTTGATGTTTGTGTGGCACTAAATTAGCTTATCTCGTGACAAGGACAAATGTCCATATGCATTCAAATAAATAAAAAAACACTCATAAAAAGGTGTTGGAAAAAGCTTCCTAAACTAAGAGGTTGTAGAGTGTAATGTCACGTGCTAAAACTTTGACCTCGAAAGTTAGAACGTGCGGCCTTACTAGCACCCCGTGTGCCTAGCAAGTCCGCCTCTCGATTCACTCAAACTAAATGTTGCGAAATAAAAGAAGACATAGAGAATGTGGGCTAAGTTTGTTCGGACGCACAAAAGCTCAAACTTGTTGTTTACAATGAGGTCAAACACGCATTAATATACAAGTCCACCTCTTCAACGGACGGCGGTGATCGTTTTGATCGGGAGACCATTATTCGGCTTCTACAAGGTTCCACACAATTCTAAACCGCCTTAGCATGTTCAAGGCTCTTTTAGCCTGTTCTAAACCGTACTAGAATACTCTAGAAATGTGTATTTACAAGAAAGACCATAAAAAGTACAAAAACGGCAAAATTGCCTCAGACAACCTTCATGTGCGGAGTTGTGCGCACAGGCTGTGCGTTCCGTGCGCAAGGTTGTGCGTTTGGTCTGCAAGGGTCCGCCCATCCTTGTGCCCAGCGTCTCTCTCTTGCGCAATGTTCGCGTCCAACGTCCCTGCCAGCCCTTGTTCCTTTGCGCATAGTTCGCTAGTAGGTCCGCCATCTTGTGCGTCCTTTTGTGCTTGAGACGCGCGGGACGTATCAGTAAGCTGTCAATGGAGTCGAGCGAAAGCTATATCTAACAAATCAATATTTCAGGAACACTCCTTGTTGAAAGTAGCTACTTGCACCAAAAGTGTTTTAGAGTGAAAGCTACCAACTCTTATAATTGTGTGCACAGTGCATAAAATTGTTTGAACAGATATATGTCATTTCTGTGCTACATGAATTGATTTTGATAGATAATCATGAAGAGTAACATTCTGCGGACACACACACGCGCGCGACATATTGAAAAAGTTTGGTTTGTGAAGGATGTTTCAATCATATATAGCAGACTGCCGGTGTGTACTTATGAGTTTGATTTTGCACATAAGTTGGGTATGAAATATTCATGCATCTTTTGGTTGAAGAGACACGATTAAGCTGCTTAGACGATATTTTGTTCATACGCCTCAAAATCTCTGTTTTGTAAAGTGTAGTTCGTGTTCTTTTGGCTCGAATAAAATTTAGTCTTGCAATTGGTTCCTTGTACTTATTGTTTTTATTATATTGTTCGGACTTTATGAAATGTTGGTGCGGTGAATGAAATCATCCATATTAAAAACTAACAGTTCCTACTCATTCATACTTAATTAGCTTCTTTACTACAGAACTACGGTCAGCTTAACACATTTATGCTCTAATCGGTTGTCAGCTCTTTTACATGGACGACGGGTACACGAGATCAAAATGGTTTTGACTAATGGGAAAACGAAGAAAACATAAAAAGTAATATAGAACCTGTAAATTGTATTTGTCACTTTATCAAGGCTCGAAGTACACTTGAAATCACATTCACTAGTACATATTTTGACTTTTAATTGTTTTGATTTTTCACTGTTTTCTGTTTCGATCTGACGAAAGTCATGGATTCGAATTTTAAGAGATCAGATTGTTTTGCCAATTTTGAACCAACAGTTGCAAGTGAAGATTTTTCACTTGAATCACATTCACTATTAGAGTCTTTAAGAAATATACTCATGTAAATATATTTAGTGGACCCTATCAGAGTACTTAAAAAGTATACTCGGGTAATATATTTACTCCACATGGATTATATTCAAGTATCCTTTGTGGGTATGTTGAAAATATAGTTCAACTACAAAAACAGAAATTATGCATTAAATTTTGAACATGATAACCGGATAAAACCAGAACCTGTTTCACACAATCTTAGCAATATATTGTTTTGAAAAATGCAGAATTGGAATGTATATAATTAACCCACCCATTGGCTGCAAAATTGCATATAATGATATACATTATTATACAAAACCTACTTAATTCAAGCAGTACTGTTCTGAATAATCTCAAACATAAGTATAATACAAGCTTAACGGGATGAATTGATAGAAACACGAGCGTATGAGTGAATTACAGCATATACCATCACGACCAGTTTGTCAAAAACATAACACACCACAAGAAAATTAGTATTGTATGTAACGAATAAATAGTTCAGCCACAAGCAAATATTGTCCTTGTTCACCTAATATCGAGCACCAAGCATCTTCTCTATTCGCCCGATCCTTACCAAATACGTTTCACCAATCTACAAAGAAAGGAGAACTCCTGAATTCACACTCGGGCTATATGTGACAAGTGAATTACGGCTACAAAAATTAGACCGATTAGCATTATTTTGATTTAGAACCATATATAGATGTAAAATAATATATCTTCAACCAATCGTATGCAACCTGGTATTCTTCTCATCAATAACAATGATACATTGTATCATATCATCACAAATACCCATCAATTACTCCATCTGATCATATTTATAAAAAACCTGGTTAGTTGCTCTTTGTGACAAACCACTGGTTTGGATACAGGTTTTCTTCATTGTTCTCATTCTTAGATTTTATTTATCATATAACATTTCTACCATTAACTAGTTAATTAAACTTAGAAACAAAGGAATCTTACTCGTGTTCAAGGATTGTCTGGGGCGATTTCTCATCATTAATGCCATTTACTCGTGGGAACTTTGTTTTCCTTAGAATCTCCATCACATCAGCGTTTCTACGCAGTTCATCACCTTCCTTCTGACCAGATGTCAAGTGACTGCACACGAAGCAAAGGCTGGTCTGATGCAATAACATGCTTATTGAAATGGATCCCTGCGATAAACCAAGCCCCTATCTCTTAGTTTATTTTCCTTAACATATAAAAGTTGGCCAAAAGAAACTAATTAATGAGATGGGAAAATGTAAAAAAACAAAGTTTACTGTCATCAATCTAAAACGAATACCTTATTACCAAGGTAACCCATCAATCCTCTGCCCACGCAGGAAACCTTAATGTTTCGAACATGTTCCTTCAACTCACTCCGAACCCAGACTGTGAGATAAACACCAACCATTTGCTTACTTGCAACTAAAGAGTATTTTGAATGTCCAGGCATTACATATGAATCTTCGGCAGGTGCATATGTACTGTAAGACATTGGCGGATACAACACTGAAATAGGTGAGTCCCCCGGCAAATAATCCTCCTCTGAACCCAATCTAGAAAAATCACTCGGCCTCTGACCCCAAGAATAGTCACTTGGCCTCCGACTCGAAGAATAGTCACTTGGTCGACGGCCAGAGGAACAGTCACTTGGCCGCCGGCCAGAGGAATAGTCACTTGGCCGCCGGCCCGAGGAATAGCCACTTCGCCGCCAGACTGACGAATAGTCACTTGGACGGCGACCGGAGGAATAATCACTCTGTCTTTGACTAAAGTCTATGACCAAAAATTACGCGATCACAAACACTGAATCGCCCATCAAGCCGAGGTTGTGAGACTGACATGCCGTTCTCCATTCTCCAGCGTTGTGGGGTCTGGAAGGATCGCCGAGGTAAAAATGTTGAGGCTTTGTGTCTAGTTGATCCTTCAAAATCTGAAATAAACTCAGCAACAGGATCAGGGATAGGGGATGGACCCATTGCCTCCACTTGTGCCAGGAGCATTGTTTAAGGTTCTCTTGATATGGCCAAGCCACTTTTTGGCCCGACCATTGTCTTCGGCTCCAAGAATATTACCAGCATTTAAAGGAACTATCTCCTGGAATCTACAAGATTAAAGAAAATAAACTACCAGTTAAAAAAGAATAGGCAAAGTTAGCCAAAAATCTTGTTGCGTGAACCATAGATCAAGGAATAATTACATCTAGACCCTCTGAATTTTGGTGTAGTAACAAAATAAAAAAAAACTTAAGGTTTGCATAGTTACAGAAACACCTCCAAAGCTTTAAAAATACTAAAGAATAGGGGTGTATCTGTAATTATTTAAACCTTTTTGAATGTAATATTTTCTTATTTCAGAGGTTTTCTATAAATCTTCAAACAGCAGGGAAGTTTTTCCTAAATCAAAGTCGTACCTGAGCACATATATGTCTGCAGGAGGTGCAGAATGTAGCCAATCATCTATGTTCATATTGTTTGGTGGTGCTTTTCCTCCCTCGTCCATGTTGATGTAAAGACACTGCTCGAAGAACCAGAAGAGAAAAACGTCAATAAAGATTTTAAGCCTGGAAAATAAACAGTGTTCATCAATGGGAGTAACCTGTAGTTCTGGATATTTCTAACTGGAGGGTGGTCAAGATAACCTCGTCTCCGTCTGGAATGAGAACGCGAACGTGAGCGAGGGAAGGAGTGTTCTGTGTTCTTTGTTGATCTTTCTGCAAACACCAGTGGAGGTTAATCTCTTTAAAACATCAAGAAAAATAGCCTAGTAGTACATGCACTATATTTGATGACTAGCACAAAGTACATAGAAATATGAGTTATGCTTATATGAATTAAAATTGAGCATAACCACGAAATTTTGCATATATAGACTCAATGTTAGACGTATCGTGCTACTAACCCGTTTTACTTCTTATAGTTGTAGACGGTTCCCTATCAGAGAACCTATTCGTCCATTCCGTTTTACCACCTGAAAAAGATCATTATTCATACTTCAGTGCAAATTAAACAGCAATTCACCTCAAATTTATACATATTGAGAATTTGTGAAAAGCAGGTGAAAGCAGTACCAACAGTCAGATGAGTTCTAAAGGTGAAATTTCAGATTTGCAGATTTAATTTCTATCCTTCTTTGTCGACAAAACATTGGTCCTCAAGAGTTAAAAAACAATTAATAAAAATGCAATAAGAGATGTTTATATTGGATGATATCGAAGTAAAAGACAAGGATATGATTGACAAAACAAAAGAACAAAAAACATGAAATTGTTTCTTTCCATTGGATTCCTCAGCAGCCAAAGGTAAAACTATATTAAAAATATCAAAGATTTAGGAAAAAGCAAAAGTTTAAAACAAAATGAACAAGATAACATCTAAATGAAAATTTAAAGAAAAAAAAAATACTACAGAGGAATAAATCAAACCCATTTCAAATCAGAAAATCAACTGAAAAAAACTCTGAACAGCAAACAAGATTCAAACAAAATACTCTTACTCAAAATGATTGAACACTCACCTTTGTAAACAGCTTCATCAGCTTCACATTCCTCACTTTTGATCTTTATAGTGAACCATTTCCTAATCAGTTTCAGTGACCATGAGAGCTTCACACAATGCCAAAAATATCATACCAGCAAATTAATAAATCGAAAAAAAAATACATTTTTATGAAAAATTAACAAAAAACAGGGGAAAACAAAAAAACTTCGCTTTTCTTGGGATTTTCACCACTCATTGTCTTGCACCTATTTCTTCATACAACCTCTTTGCACACTAAACCTCAACCCCTCCCAGAAAAAGAAAAAAAATCTAATCTTTGCTAAACAGAAATCCCAAGAAACAGAAATCCCAACAAAATTAGTAGTCAAATTTCACTAATTCACAATCAAGCTGCAAATAGCTTCTCCCATTTTTAACCAACAAACTGTCCAAAAGAGGTTTAACAATGCATTCGAGAAACAATGTAACAAGGATTCCAAGGACACATATTATGGTAATACTTCAATTATTAAAACCCTAGTTAAGCCTTTTAAACTACTTGGGAAATTAAAAGAGAAACTTAGACAATGATAATTATCATAAAAGGGATCCAAAATATTACCCTAATTGTTCATCGGGATTAGTTAAAAGATATTTCCAGCATTTTCATTAAGAAACTTTAATCCACAAGATTACCCTTCAACTAATAAGACTTCTCAGAACAATGAACAAAAGAAGCTCAACTTTTTTTAGTTAGAAGTGCTCAAGCTAACAAACACTTGTGGCTCTTACCTAACATGTTTCTAAACCTTCTCTTTTCTGAACAGTATTTCCGCTATGTATACCACCGAATTCAAGGTTTCTGGTAAAAGGTAATAAAACATAAAAAGCGGGTGAAGCGGAGACGGGGCAACGAAACAGAAGATTATACCTGAAAATTGTTTCATCAATTACGGCTTAAGGCGTTCCTGGACTGTATCACTCTCCAACTGGCGCTCCAGCTCTTCTTCCTCCATGCTTACCTTCTCAATTCGAATCAAAGAAATGATCCCGACTAACCTTCACCGTACATCACCTGCATATGCATAAAGAAAGTTCTCAGCACGCCATATTACAATCTCAACAAGATTACCCTTAGTAAAGACCAACGTCTTAGTTGACATCACTTAACGCCCAAGAAATCCACAGTTCAATTACTCGAATCAAACGACATTTGCTTAGAACCACCCTTACATACAATGCAATTTTATGAATATGGTAACATGATAAATCAAATTTAGGCTAGACTGTCAGAAAATCACTAAACACTCGCAACTGAAAGCGATCAAAACGGAAAATTTAGCCCCAATACCACTGTAAATCACAACTCACAAGTATAAGCGTTACATACAGATGCGAATCGAAGAGAACAAAGTACTATAAAAATTGCAAAGAACTGTACAGAAGAAGAGTCCTCCAGGCGGTTTCGCCACACCGGAAAATCCACAGTACAATTACTCGAATCTAACGACCACCCGTATATAGAATGTAATCATGAACATCATAGGGCAAAGGTGTCAGAAAATCACCAAAGACTCACAACTGAAAACGAAAGAAACGGAGGAATCAGGTTTGAATGAGCAATTCAAATAACAAGTATGATCAAGTGAATCGAAGAGAATACAGACTATAAACAAAACACTTAGATGATCAGTGCACTGAGTTGAATGACTCTCAAGGGGATCTTTCTTGTGAGTGGACCAAACGAATCGAAACGTAGAGTTCTTCACCCGACAGCATTATAGAGATCTATCTATCTATCTATCAAGAAACAAAAGCGAATTAAAGATCGAAGAAAGTTAAGAATCTGAATTCAAACACAGTACTTGTCATTCAATATTACATAAACAAGATCGACGATCGAACATATTTAATTATACCTAAGGACCGGCGATACGACGGCGAACGACGAAAATCTGAATCCGATGATGAAAATTAAACCCTAATTCAAATAAACAAAGATTAATTATATCTCAAGAATTTACTTATATTTAGAGAGAGAGAGAGAGAATTAACCCCAAATAATCCGAGAGTCTGATGATGACCATTGACCGGTGCTCTGAGAGACGACGGGCTCCTCCGGCACCGGCGACAATTAACCTAATTTCGTTTTTTTTTCCGATGTTTAAAGAGCAAAACTATCCGTTGTTGTGTTGTGCTTCTCTTTCAGGCATTTATCTATAATTATATTTTTAGAGAGGGGCCCACTTTCCTTTTATAAGAAAAAAATTTACCACGTCTGCGTTAATAATAAGCAACGGGTCTTTCGAAAACGCGTGTTTGTTTACAAGCAGTGCGTCTTTTGATTTGCGCGTTTTTTACACTCCGTAGAATTAATTACTTTTTTCAGCATTTAAACAATTTTTTCTACCTTTTTTTTTATTATTATATATATATATATATATCGGTTTTTGGCCAAAAAATGTATAAATTTCAAACTCAATATTGTATCCTCTAGTATAATTAACAAACTACTTCAATGGGACTTGAATCAAAAGGACCATTTTCTACAAATAATAATAATTATAACTAACTAAATAAATAAACTATCACTTGCTACTTCCATAGTAGCATTCCTTTGTGAGTGTGTTCCATATGCAAAACATTTCTAGGTGCCCAATTTTTAAACAAAAAAAAACAAAACTAATTTCTGAGAAAAAGTTTGAAATTATAATCGAATTAATATTTTTATATATTACAAACTATCATCTTTAAATTTAAAACAAATTCTTTGTTACTTTTCGGTAACATTTTTCCGATACTAGTGTATGCTCAAACAACAACGTGACTACCGATACTAAATAAAACACAGACCAAACATTACGACTCTTTGATCGTGCCGCATACCAGGATGGTTGCGCCACTCAAGTGGGAGGGAAGCAACCAAGAAAACAACTGTATTAAAATCATCAAAAACAGAGCTGTTGCAGCTTTAGATACATACATGCTTTGTTAGCACTAAGTGTTACATCAGAATCTAACTCTTTAATCTTCATTCAAACAAGAAAAAGAAGTGAAAATGAAAATTATTCTTTTGACATCTCAAAGAATCTCTATCCAAACAAATAAATAATCTTCAGAATTAGAAATAAAGATTGTTGCAGTGTGTTCTACTCCCACTTGGCAGTCTCTGTTGGTTTCTTTATATCCTGCAAAACAGTATATGTTTGTTAACAGTTACTCCAAAATAAAATCTATGACTGGGACTGTAAGCAATTCTCCATAAAACTTGGCAGACCAGTACCTTATCAAGGAACAAAAAAAATTAGAGGATGCCTTCTGGGAAAAACTTGTGAATCTTGAAATTAAATTAATCACATAGTAACCAATCCTCGTCGTACATAATGAGTCGCCAAAATTTTAGACATCTACACCTGAGAGGCATAAGAGGAAGAAGGTTAGACAAAGATTAGGAACTATGACATGGAGATGCAGATATAGAGACACGAATACGACATGATACCGACACGACTTAGCAACTTTACAAGATTCAAGAAAGAAAATGATTTGATACGCCCGCCATAAGCACGACTATGTAATTGTAATATGCATAAGTACTGCATCATTATGCAGAAAGTGGTGAGAGGGCTCACCTTTAGAGAGAAAACCACCAATATGCGGATTTTAGATGCATATCAAATTTGATGACATTCTCCGTTAAAAAAAGCAGAGTTCGGTATACCCCTGCGAGTAGGGTAGTAACTCTTCGACTTCAATTCTGGAACTAGAACAACTCATACTTTTCCTTAACCGGTTGGGGGCCGACTCAACTTCAGCCCAAAATACACAGGAGACTGGTCTATGATCTGAAAACCGAGATTCCCCACGAACATATGATAGCTGCTGAAGCCCACTACCGTACCACAAAATGCGGTCACACCTTCAGACATATAGGTAAATGGATCAGCATTGCACTCGCAAATGATATAAGTGAGGGAGAATTACATTTACACTACAGAAACTCCCTCTAGTGTTTGAGTTTACATCACCCCTTCAAATTTTAAAAAAGATAATAACTACAGAGACATCCTAAAGTTCGAAGGCTATACGTAGACCCCTTATTTTTCAGTGTTTATAAAGTTTCAAGGGGTGTCTCTATAATTATTCAAACCTCAAGGAGGTTTCTGTAATTAGAACATAGTTTAAGAGGTGCAGATGTAATTATCCTTATAATATAACCATAGTTGCCCAGAATTAAACCATTCATTGACAATTCAGTTTCAATATAAGGTGGTGCAGATAAGATATGTAATCACATCATACTACGAGTTTTTACCATGCGGGTGTCCTCCGTTTCTCTTTTGGGTGCATGTCATCACCTGCATATCTGTCTGAATTATGTGAATATTTGTACGTGGGAGGGAAATATATCTTCCCTTCTTTCCAACCATCAAAAACTCGACCTCTTCTCTGCTCGATCCTCAACTGTCGTTTCAAGAGAAAACATTCATCATTCTGTCTTGTAGTGGCCAATGTGAAACCAAAAAGGCTGAATACTTAATTACATTATGAATTAATAAGATAACTGTTTATCATACTTGGTCCCTTTCCAATAACGCCCTCCAGCTTTGCATTTCGATAAGTGCTTTGGCTGACCGGTATGGCAGTGCTATTCGGTAGTTCAGATCTCCAAGCCAAATAATTCGACTGCATCCAAAATGTTATCGTCACTAAAGAACAATGGTTAACTAAGAATGCTTGAGATTTTCTCGTTTCATTTCAAATCAACCCCCCTAAAAAAAGAACTAACTTCCCATTGATAATCACCAAGTGAAAAGGTTAGTTGCTCTTTGTGACAAACCACTGGTTTGGATACAGGTTTTCTTCATTGTTCTCATTCTTAGATTTTATTTATCATATAACATTTCTACCATTAACTAGTTAATTAAACTTAGAAACAAAGGAATCTTACTCGTGTTCAAGGATTGTCTGGGGCGATTTCTCATCATTAATGCCATTTACTCGTGGGAACTTTGTTTTCCTTAGAATCTCCATCACATCAGCGTTTCTACGCAGTTCATCACCTTCCTTCTGACCAGATGTCAAGTGACTGCACACGAAGCAAAGGCTGGTCTGATGCAATAACATGCTTATTGAAATGGATCCCTGCGATAAACCAAGCCCCTATCTCTTAGTTTATTTTCCTTAACATATAAAAGTTGGCCAAAAGAAACTAATTAATGAGATGGGAAAATGTAAAAAAACAAAGTTTACTGTCATCAATCTAAAACGAATACCTTATTACCAAGGTAACCCATCAATCCTCTGCCCACGCAGGAAACCTTAATGTTTCGAACATGTTCCTTCAACTCACTCCGAACCCAGACTGTGAGATAAACACCAACCATTTGCTTACTTGCAACTAAAGAGTATTTTGAATGTCCAGGCATTACATATGAATCTTCGGCAGGTGCATATGTACTGTAAGACATTGGCGGATACAACACTGAAATAGGTGAGTCCCCCGGCAAATAATCCTCCTCTGAACCCAATCTAGAAAAATCACTTGGCCTCTGACCCCAAGAATAGTCACTTGGCCTCCGACTCGAAGAATAGTCACTTGGTCGACGGCCAGAGGAACAGTCACTTGGCCGTCGGCCTGAGGAATAGTCACTTGGGCGCCGGCCCGAGGAATAGTCACTCGGCCGCCGGCCTGAGGAATAGTCACTCGGCCGCCGGCCTGAGGAATAGTCACTCGGCCGCCGGCCTGAGGAATAGTCACTCGGCAGCCGGCCCGAGGAATAGTCACTTGCCCGCCAGCCTGACGAATAGTCACTTGGACGGCGACTGGAGGAATAATCGCTCGGTCTTTGACTAAAGTCACTGCGCCTATGACCAAAAATTTCGCGATCACAAACACTGAATCGCCTATCAAGCCGAGGTTGTGAGACTGACATGTCGTTCTCCATTCTCCAGCGTTGTGGGGTCTGGAAGGATCGCCGAGGTAAAAACGTTGAGGCTTTGTGCCTAGTTGATCCTTCAAAATCCGAATTAAACTCAGCAACAGGATCAGGTATAGGGGATGGAGTATAGCACCCATTGCCTCCACTAGTGCCAGGAGCATTGTTTAAGGTTCTCTTGATATGGGCAAGCCACTTTTTTGCCGGACCATTGTCCTCGGCTCCGAGAATATTACCAGCATTTAAAGGAACTATCTCCTGGAATCTACATGATTAGAAGAAAATAAACTGCCAGTTAAAAAAGAATAGGCAAAGTTAGCCAAAAAATCTTGTTGCATGAACCATAAAATCAAAGAATAATTACATCTACACCCTCTGAAGTTTGGTGTGGTAAGAAAAAAACCTTAAGATTTGCACAGTTACAGAAACTCCTCCAAAGCTTTAAAACACTAAAGAATAGGAGGTTTATCGGTTACTTTTTCCAAACTTCAAGGGTGTCTCTGTAATTATTTAAACCTTCTTGACTGTAATATTTTCTTATTCAAGAGGTGTTCTGTAAATCTTCAAACAGTAGGAATATTTTTCCAAAATCAAGGTCGTACCCGAGCACATATATGTCTGCAGGAGGAGCAGAATGTAGCCAATCATCTATGTTCATATTGTTTGGTGGTGCTTTTCCTCCCACGTTCCATGTCGATACAAAGACACTGCTCAGAGAACCAAAAGAGAAAAACGTCAACAAAGAGTTTAAGCCTGGAAAATAAACAGTGTTCATCAAATGGGAGTAACCTGTAGTTCTGGATATTTCTAACTTGAGGGTGGTCAAGATAACCTCGTCTCCGTCTGGAACGGGAACGCAAGCGTGAGCGAGGGATGGAGTGCTCTGTGTTCTTTGTTGATCTTTCTGCAAACACCAAGTGGAGGTTTAATCTCTTTAAAACATCAAGAAAAACAGTCTAGTACAAGCATTATATTTGAATGACAAGCACAAAGTACATAGAAATATTAACTATATTTATATGCATTTAAATTGAGTATAAACATGAAAGTTTGCTAGTATAGACTCAAAGTTAGAAGAATCGTGCTACTAACCCGTTTTACTTCTTTTAGACTGTTCCCTATCAGAGAACCTATTCTTCCATTCCGTTTGACCACCTGAAAAAGATCATTATTCATACTTCAGTGCAAATTATACAGCAATTCATCTCAAATTTATACATATTGCGAATTTGCGAATCGCAGGTGAAATCGGTAGCAACAGTCAGATGAGCTGTAAAGGTGAAATTTCAGTATTGCAGATTTATTTATGTTCCTTTGTTTTTCAACAAAAACGTTGGTGATGCAGTATTGCATTTGCAGCCCTCAAGAAGTAAAAACAATTAACAAAAATGCAATAAGAGGTGTTTATATTGGATGATATCTAAGTAAAAGACAAGGATATGATTGACAAAACAAAAGAACAAAAAACATGAAATTGTTTCTTCCAATTGGATTCCTCAGCAGCCAACTGTAAACTATATTAGAAATATAAAAAAAAAAAAAAAAATAGGAAAAAGCAAAAGTTAAAACAAAATAAACAGCATAATAACATCTAAAAAATAAAAATAGAGAAGAGATAAATCAAAGTGACCCCATTTCAAACCAGAAGTTGGATTGAAAAAATACAGCAAACAAGATTCAAACAAAATACTCATACACATAAGGAGTGAACGAACACTCACCTCTGTAAACAGCTTCATCAGCTTCACATTCCTCACTTTTGATCTTGAGATTGAACCATTTTCTTATCAGTTTCAGTGACCATGAGAGCTTCACATAATGTCCAAAAAATAACATATCAGCAAATTAACAAATCAAAACAATCAATTTTTTTATTAAATAATAACAAAAAACAGGGGAAAACACAAACCTTGCTTTTCTTGGGATTTTCACCACTCATTGTCTTGCACCTATTTCTTCATACACCCTCTTTGCCCACTCACACCTCCACCCCTCCCACAACAAAATTTAAAAATAAAAAATCTAATCTTTGCTAAACAAAAATTGCAAAAAATGTGATAGAATTTTGAACAGAAGCATTGACAATTCTAATAAGATCTACAATTTTCCAGCATTACATGCAAACCCCATAAATAAAAATGCAATCTTTTTCACATTAATTGCTTCTCTTTTGCTCATACAATATAAGTGTACACACACACACACACAAAACACGCAGTAAATGTGACTAAAAAAGAGTCTAACTTCAGAGACTATCTTAAGAACGAAACAATCCACTTATTATTATCAGAGAGTGCTGCTTTAGTTGCAAAATGGTAACAACAGCAGCAAAGTATCGAATTTATTTCAACAGAATAAAGTGCACACACACACCCACATTGATCTGTGTGTGTTTTTTTGCTTTTTGTTCATGACCCAAAACCCGAGGCGGGCCCAGCATGATTGATGGGGCAGTGTGGTTGTCGTTTTGATCTGTTTCAATGCTTAAAACGACATGGTCAACTGCCCGAAAAGCTGCCCGTTATGGTCAATATAATGAAGATTTGGTAAAGAAAAGGCTAAACACAAATCCCACTTTATTAAATTTGCATATTTTGTTTCCCTTTTTTGTATCGCAAACAATCAAGTTAAAAAAGCAGTTAAAGAAGGCTGATAAAGATAAAGTTTAGTCCTTAGCAGCAGCAGTAGGACTTGGAGGATTGTTGCATTTGATTTTGTTTTTATGGCTTTTTTTGGCTTTTTTTTTAATGCTGGTGTGTTGCTTTATGCATTGTGTCTGCTTTTTCTTTTCTTGGGTTGTGGTGTTACTTGTTCTAAATTCTTTGATTAAATTGGGTTTATGATGTAAGTTACAGATCTTATGACCACAATTGGTTCATGCATATTCATGGAAAAAGTTTTAATATTAAGGATTCTTAAATTGTTTGTATATGGAATCTTTGGGTTGTTTTGGTGAAGCCAAACTTTTGTACTACTTATATATAGTATTTGGCACACTTGGCAGTACAAGAAACGAGAGAGAATACGTTTTATTTTTTTTCATTTTTAATGTTTAAGTACTCGGCATAGTGGTACTCGAAATGTGTCATTAATCATATGAATTATAACTTAAGAGTAAATCATATTACTTAATGAAAATTGCGTTAAGTTAATGGTTTTATTCGATTGTTTATAAAAATGTATATCACATTACCGATTTGGTACTGTAGGAATCACACATAGTATGATTCTTTTTCGATAATTATTACGGTATGTTTGCATAATACGATAACAATAGGTTAGACGAAACAAAAAATAATGCAAATGTGATATTGATTTGCATTAAATTTGATTAAGAATATGAGGCCCAAAATGAAGTGGCCATGTTGGCAATGCAGTTTTCCTCAATTTGGAGATGTGTCTGGTTCGGAGAATATTCGACATAATTTCGATTGTGATTAAGTCTATGGGTTTGTTTGCCCACAATTTTTACCTACGAATCTTGCGGATATATGACTTTTCTCAATATGAATTTTGCCAGAGTTATCGAATAATCACATACTTATGATTTAATTATAAACCAAAGTTCTAATTTTGACCACAAAATCTTGTGAATAGGATTTTTGCTCAATGTGAAATTTGCCAAACTCACCACATAATCGTGATCTTACGATTTAATTATACATCGCAGTTTTGATTTTGAAGTAAGATCACACTATGAATGCAGTTATGTGGATTTTTAATGAAAAATGTTGGCTCCAGTAAGCGTTGAGTGTAAGACAAACGTTTTATAGATTTGGAGGCGAGTGTAACTTAATTTTAATTTACATTATTAGTAATAAAAATTGACACATAAATTAAGAAAAAAAAAACAATGAGTAAAGATGTTCTTGAAATATTTCACTAATAAATATTTGTTCCGATATAAAATTATAAAAGACACGTTTCATATCTTTTTCATTACACATTCATCTAATCTGCATAGGGAGCTAAGCCTCAATAAAATCTCAAATATCATAATTTAATAAATAATTATAAATTTGTACATAAAACTTTGAGGAAAAAAAAATAAAGGCGCAAATAACAAATTTGATTTTTATTATTAAAATCTTTCAAAAGAAAAAAAAAATCAAATTTAAAAAGTCTTGAAGTAAAATTTGGAATAATATGAAATATCTTTTAAGTTTTAATACATTTTCAAGTTATGCCACAATATTTTTCGTGTTATAATGTTATCGTTTGTACAAGTTTATTCCCAATTTCTGTAAAAAAACTATATCCTCTGTATTATACAATACGGAAACAGATTATGGTTCATGCTTTTGTTTTGCCATCTATCTCGTGATTTTTTGGGCCAAAGCAATCATTAAAGGGATGATACTGGATTACATAGCAATTAGTTGGCTGACGGCGGAAGTGCTTAAATTTGGTCCCGTGAACAAATGAAATGATTATCAGTCTTCCATTGTTGATTATATTTATATCATAATTATAATTGAAGCATCCACTGCCATTTAGAGACTCATTTGTTATTTCAATTAATGGTACGTTCATTGAGATATTGTGTAAAGTCACGCTGTGGGAATGCCTCTTTGTCGAACTCCATATATTTAGTTCGATTAAACATTTAATAGTTTAATCGTTTTTCTTTCCTTTAACGATCAAGAACTCATGAACAATATTTCTCTGACGAAAAAATTTCAAATCAAACTTAATTATACGTAAGTGTTATTGAGAAGCAACATATTTCCAATACATGGTCGAAAGATTTGACCTCACACATTGAAAATTCTCTGTTGCATAAAAGCTTGGTACAAAATATGAAATATAAATGTATAGTCTCTCTACGGGCTCGAGCTTATAAATACAACATAAATTTAATATGTTATCAAAAGCTGGCGAAAAAAAAAAAGAGATTACAATCTCCAATCTTATTATCACCCAATTAATTATCTTAGAAAAATGTATAACATGTAAGACACAACAAAGAAAATATAATGTTCAATCTCTTTATAAGCTCGACCTATCGTTTGGATACCCAAATTAAACCAAATTGCAGCACTAATGGCACAAGAAATTCGGAAAACACAAATTTCTTATACCATACTTTCAAAGCAGGTGCTCGGATTACTTTACATATTGCGAGAATTCAACATATAATGTGAGTATGACCAACATAACCCGTGCAAAGAGCTATTAGTCACATAGAACGAGACAAATCCCAAACTTATAGTGCACTCAAATTTATGACCTCTTGAATAATTTTAAACACAACATTTTTAGTTTCACGTTTCACAAGAACTTTACATAATTATGGGAACACCATAAGCGTTCGATTATCTAAATTAATGCTAAAATAGAATTGTAACCAAATGTCTAAAAACTATTACTCACTTGGACCATATTTTTTATGGTATTTATCTTGTTTGCTTCGAGACTCTAACTAGAAAAAACAACTATAGGGGAACCGTTGAGGTTTCTTACGCACACATTCTTATGAAAATTACTTATTTAGAATGATTTGAGATGCAAAATATGAAGTTTAAACTATGCAAATAAAGTTCTAAAGTTGAGAAGTGTCCAGAAAACAAATAGGGCATGGGCCATCATGGGGAACTGGAAATCAAAAGGGCAAGTTGATATGGGCCTACTTGAGCTTTGACTATTTTTTACACGGATTTCTATGTGTTACAAAATTTTTTATGTCGTGTATAGACTATAGCTAATTCTTTATGTACCTATTTGTTACAAAATTTTCACTTTGACTACAAATCCATATCAGTAGCGAAGATATAACTAGCCACCCAAAAGGATTAAGGATATTTATTTTAAATTTAAATATTCCTACTATCTCTAAATTGAAATTTCTTATTTAATCGCATATCCTTTTCTTCAATTTCAAATATGCTTTAGTTAGTAGCATCAAACCAACTCTATACATTGAGTTAGTGTGTTTAATTTGACTATCACTCAAATATTTTTTGTTTTACAATTGCTTCTTTACTTTCTTGAAGAGTTTCTCCTCCAAAGTCCAAACCTACGAAGTCTGAATGGTTTTGTAGCTTGTTTGTTCTAAGGAAGCATATAAGTCGTAATATTTGGGCCAAAGTGATAATTTTCAACGGTAACTAATCCGGCCCGTTTCTTTCTCCAGGATTGTACATACTTTCGCAATAACCCAATAGGCCCAGTAATGGTTGTGACCTGATTGCGTCATTTTTATTGGGCCGGAACAAGTCCATTAAGAATTAAGCGTTGGTATTAGTATATGTCATCGATGAGGCCCACCATTATAACTTTCCTATTTTAAGCCAGACAGCTTTATGTAGGTTAATATTTTGTATTTTAACTTAAAAGGTTTCATGAGATTTGAGGTCGCATCTCGTTTTCGATATCAAAAAATGCAGTAAAATGTACAAGTTTAATATGGTATAATAGCAATACAACGTTGTTTTACTAGTTTCAGAAAAACAAAACTAACATTTTTTGCTATTGTTATTTATTATAAATTAATATAGTCTATATATCATTTTCTTTGTGACAGATAATGATTACTTGAGAGTTAAATCCGAGTCATATTATATAAAAGATATTAGCCACAATGTGAAAAGAGTATAGACCTAATTCTCGTTTGGGTGAGAAATCGCAATTGGGGTCAACATGTAAATAATTAGATATAAGTAAGACGGCAAATAATAATATACTACAAACCAAACATTAACGGAGTCGGCGGTGGCAAGAAGCGCCACTAACGCCGAGTTTCCTCACTACCTCCTATTTATATATTCGCAACTCTATTTAACCGCCTCCCTTTTTACTATTTCAATGCTCCATGATTTCAATTTCAACTTTGAAAATATGAAAATAAAAATGGGGTCTTTACTGTTTCGTCCAAGGATTTCTCAAACCCATCTGCCTGCAAACACATCTCTCAAATTACTCTGTATGTATCTTCTTATTTCGTTTTTTTTTTTGGGTACTTGAATTTTGTTATCAGCACTTCTTGGAATCAAGAAAATACTCTAGGTTTCTTTTATTTGTTTATATTGGAATCTGTTTTAGTTAGTTTGTTGATGATCAAATCTATAGTGTTTAGGGTTTCTTAGTGTTGGTTGGTCATATTAGTATTTGTTTCTTTAAAGAATTTTATCATTTAGATGGCATGACTAATTTCTTTTGGTGAAAGTGTAAGTCAAACTGTGAACAATGAATTTGATGAAGTTGGATTCAGTGTCATGAATATATTCTCAATGTTGTGCCTTTTTTTTTTTTTTTTTGAATTATGTAATATGTACCTTTGTATTACTCTTACATTGAGAAACAATTGTGGTGGCTGTATGTCTGATTTTGATGCAAATTATGTGTAAAAGTACGTTGCATCCATAGTGTGATCCGTCTGCAGTTTTTACCTATCCAATCTACTGCCGTGCACACAAGTTCTTGAACGTGTGGTTATAACTAGAGTTTATTTAATTGTTACTTGTTTTGACAGTCAATTTCATTGGTCATACTACTCAGATATGTGGATGGTTTCGTTCTTTTCTCTTAACATAAAGCATTTATGATTAATACTTCACTTACTATTCAATGTTGCAATCAATTCTATACAGATCTATTTTAATATAGGTTTGATTACTTCAAGGCAAAACATACTTAGTAAGTCTTCTTTTAGCTTTGTCACTTTGAGTTCACAAAGAATTAAACTAGATTAGACTCCCATTTTGCAGACTCATGTGGGCTTTATTACTTTGAATGTCTTTCATACTTTGATTCTCTTGAGCAGAATATGGTTAACTAGATATATACTCCAGTGTTTGAAGCCAAAAACAATTTGGAAATTGTTCTTTTGTTATAGCATCTAGAGTCTTTAATTTGGCTGAATAAACTTTGGATTTATGATTGACACGCCTAATGCTTATCATATGCGGCACAAACTGTATGATAAGCCACATGTTGCTGGCATACATTTTTCGAGATTCTGGGATTTTTCTGTTTCCTTTCCCAAATTTATCATGAATTTGTTCAGGAGTTCTTTTGTTTGATATAGCTTCCATTCTTTCTTTGCTGATCAGATAATGTAGAATCCTATCGTTTTACCTGGGAATCAGAGTTTACTATTTCAAATAGTATCTCCCAGTGCTTTCGGAAGTTCAGCAGTTCGGTTGGGGCCAGCAAATTTGATTTCACTGATCTTACGTAATAGATTTTTCTTCTCTCTCTCTCTCTCTCTCTAAGATGAAGTGTGAGTTCTTGACAGTCCGTTTCTTTTTCCTATTCTGGGTAACACTCATTTTTCTACATATTTTAGGCGTCCGCATACATGGTATCCTATAGCTCGAAGAAAAAGAAGAAATATTATTTTACACGTTGGTCCAACAAATAGTGGCAAAACATATAATGCTCTGAAGCAACTGGAGTCGAGTTCGTCAGGTACTAAACTCTTTGTTTGCTTCAGCAGTGTTATATTGGTCCATTCAGGTGAATTTATTTGACCTTCATTGAGAAATCAGTTAACTAATTGTGTTCAGGTATTTACTGTGGGCCATTGAGACTTTTGGCATGGGAGGTTGCTCAGCGTATGAACAAGGCTAAAGTTCCTTGTGATCTAATTACTGGACAAGAGAGAGAGGAGATTGATGGAGCAAAACATAAGGCTGTAACTGTAGAAATGGTAGATGTGACATCTGACTACAAATGTGCGGTTGTTGATGAAATTCAGGTTTGTCAATAGTCCATCTCGATCATTATTTTCACTACATTATGTTTAATGACATGGAACTTTAGTCCATAAATAAGAGCATGAGAAATGAAGAACTCGATTTACCTGAATAGCAGCTATCGTCATGTGATACTTCGGGTACCTAATTAGCATTGGAATTAATCCAGATGATATGTCTTCCCAGTTTCTGACAGTTGTAGTTGGCTATTTAAAAGTGGCTGTTATCTCCATCCTAGAGAGCAAACAAAGACCAAATAAGTAAAAAAACAAATGAAAAAATTGTGGCTTGTGATTGTGTCAAAGAAGCCATTGGTCATTCATGCACAGTTCTTTCACATTTTTCATGGAAAGCAATCTACCTGCTTAGAAGTGGCCCCCAACACAAGAGGAAGGAAAAACCAAACAAACAGAAATGTTGAAGACAGTTTTTTTTTTACAAAAAGGTATAATATTGCTGTATTACTTAATCCATAGAGCTGCAGCCGAACTATGTTAAGTAATTATGTAAAAGTCGTGTTTGCTTGATTCAGCTTGCAATTAATATTTTCTGGAATAACTCAGGATGAGTTATTGAATTCAATATCTCTAATAGCTGAGCTGAGAATATTATTAAAAGTGTTTGTAATAGACTTGTTTAAGTTGGTTTTGAGCTCAAGGTTTTTCTAGTAATTTTATTAATTTTCTTCGGTTAGATCAAAGAAGTTCTCCTAGCAAGCCATTTTAGGTTTACCTTGTACAAGCAGTAGGTTATTACCATTTTTTGTGTACCGGCTGTTAGAAATTATTTAACATAAAATTTAAGCAGTTCGAGCAAAGCTTTTTTCCCTACCATTTCTCCTTTTTGGGTTGTGGTCTAGGTTGTTTCACATGGTCTTCCTGTTGATATGAATTTCGTATTTCATAATTTTCTACCAAATTTCTTTTTAACAATTTTTAATCTAATTATGGTTTCTTCCCTTGTTTAATTTCTCTTAACATACGGTAATTTTGTCCTAGCTATGTATCGTACTTGCTCATTATTTCACAGATGGTAGGTTGTAAAACAAGAGGTTTTTCATTTACACGAGCTCTGCTAGGGATATCTGCTGATGAGTTACACTTGTGCGGGGATCCAGCAGCTGTTCCTCTCATTAAGGAAATTCTTAAAGTGACTGATGATAACATAAAGGTAGTGATGTTTTAACTTTTTATTTGGGAATTAAGTTCTTTTTCCTATTGTGAAAAACTTTTAACTCTTTCAGTTTCGTGTGGTGGATCAAGTACTTGGATTTGAAAAACATCTTTTGCTTGTGCATTCTGACAAATCACATGTACTCTTCTTTAGGTTATAACCTACGAGAGACTTTCACCTCTTGTTCCATTGAAGTTCCCTCTAGGATCTTTTTCCAACATACAGACTGGTGATTGCATTGTCACTTTTTCACGTTACGACATATACAAGATAAAGGTGAGCAAGAACAACCTCAGAGATATCTTAATTCATGTTCTAGTATGCAAAATTTCTGATGCCAAACCTCTTTCTTTTGTCTCTCTCAAACTTAAAATAAGAAGGCATAATTATATTAACACCCGCAAGATTTGATCTAATTGCGGAGACCTCTCCTAAGGTTTGAATATTACTGAGACACCCCTTGGGCTTTTCAAAAGAATGAAAATGTTAGGGGCCTGCATGTAATACTTTTAAACTCGAGGAGTTGACTAATTATTCAAGCATTGAAGGAGCCAAACCTGTAAGCAATTAAATTCAAAGGGTGTCCCCGTAATAACTTAAACAATAGAGGAGGAATCTGTAATTAGAGCCAAACCTTGGGGGATGTTAATGTTACCATACCTAAAATTAAACAATCAAATAAAGCAAGTGAAGATCTTGCTTATTAGCCCCTTTTATACAACATACATGTCCAGGTACAACTTGCAAGAAGTTGTTGCATGCACTTAAAGACCAGCAATTCTTTCTTTCTTTTTATGATTATTTGCATGATGAAGGGATACAAGGCTGAAACATTTTGATGTCTCTTATGCGCCACCATTGTAACCTCACCAAAGGCAATAAATAAAACTCAGCCTACTTAGTAAACTGAAAAGCTTATGTGTTAAACCCGATAGAAAGTCATATGAGTTATTTTTTTTCTGATTCAATCATCTACTCGAATCTACTCGAATCTAATCATATCTTGCTTATAAAATTTTCGTTGATTGTTCATTACGACTGTGTGCTGACTTGATGACTTGTCATCTATGTTGTTGACAGAAAGACATTGAAAGAAGCAGGAAGCATCTCTGCTCTGTTGTCTATGGTTCATTGCCTCCAGAAACTCGAACCAGACAGGTTTCATTTGCTTAAACTTCCATTTTGCATTGGTTTGTTTATTTTTTCACGAACTGGACTCTTGTACCATTGTTGCTTATTGGGGATCTTTTATCTTGTTGGGTATCTCAGTGAGATTTGCGTTGAAGTTATCCTTTTTCTATGTCTTGTAAAGTTCCCTTTAATTCCCATAATTCCGCTCTTCAGTTTGACACCAATTCTGTTTTTGGTCTGATAAGCCACAGGCAACATTCTTTTTCTTTGCTATTTGATTTTTTATCAGATGAAGCAGCAATTGACTAAACTAATACATTCTTTAGAATTGCAGGCAACAATGTTCAACGATGAAAACAGTGATTTTGATGTTCTTGTAGCTAGTGATGCCATTGGGATGGGGCTCAACCTTAACATATCTAGAATCATATTTTCAACATTGAAAAAATTTGACGGTGAGGAAACACGGGATCTTACCGTTTCTGAGATTAAACAAATTGCTGGTAAGTTATCCTGTGCGAATCGGTACTTTTATTTCATTAAGAACTGCACTCATGAAGCAAATGCATCAAGATGTTCACTTGATATTTTCTAATGAATGATTAGCTGTTAGAAAGGGTGATGGAATTGATAGTCACGTGTTTAAGAATGAATGTTCAATTAAATAAACAAGAAATAGAAAATGAAAAAAATAAAACAAAATAGAAGCTTTATGTGATACACAACAGGCTTTTGTTTTGTGCCTACTGGAAGTAGGATTCAGGCACACAAACAATGCACCATCATTATTTCGCAACTCTTGCAACTTTTCTTGTTTTCCAACATGTCTGCGAATGCAAGCTTCTTGAAAATTCAATTTATGTATGTGAAATTAACATGTCTTGTTGATTTTCTTTTAGGAAGAGCTGGGAGATATAAATCTAAATTTCCCATCGGCAAAGTGACTTGTCTAGATGCTGATGACCTACCTTTACTTCATTCGTCATTGAGTTCACCTTCACCGATTCTACAGGTAATTGTAATGTTGTTAAGGTGGCTGATGCAACTTTGACTCTCTCTCTCTCTCTCTCTCTCAAGTTTGATTTTCTTGTATTTCCAACTTTGCTTCTCTCTCTAGAGGTAATCTAAATTTAGTTCTCCAATTGGGATGGCCTTTCTGGATGATTGATGAAGTTAATTGGGTATGTTTTATGATGCAGCAAGCTGGACTTTTTCCGAACTTTGACCTTCTGTTTATGTATTCACGTCTACATCCGACCTATGGCCTACGCCAGATATTGGTAGGGCGACTCTCTCTCTCTCTCTCTCTCTCAACTTAAGAGTGTTTTTTTCCCTTCATTTCGTTTTTCTTTCTCTGGTCCCCACTGTTTTCCCTTTTCTTTTCCAGGAGCACTTTGTTGAGAATGCCAAATTGTCAGCAAACTATTTCATTTCTAACTGTGAGGAAATGATGGTATGTCAAACTTTCTTGTGTTCTTTCCCTCCGTGCAATTTAATGGACACCTCTTTTGATTTTATTTTTTTATGCTGTTCACATGCATTTTTCTAAATTAATTATACGTTTTAGATGCCAATTATGTGTTGTTTATCAACAGAAAGCTGCTGTTATTATCGATGAGCTCCCTCTTAGTTTGAATGATAAATATCTCTTTGCTATCAGGTAATATTTTTGACCCTTCAAAAAGTACACAGTTTTTATTTATTTTTCTTCAAACTAATAAATGTTCTGTTACTTACTAGGTCGTCAAACAATTATACTATAGCACTTTCTAGCGAATAATGATATATTGTTGCCCTCGAGAAAAAAAATCTTCGCACTCTACTTCTACAATACCATTAATTGTGCAGTCCTACAATTTATCAGATTTATGATAATGAATGTTATCAGATTGTTGCGTTTTTTTTATCTGAAAAAAACAGTTATTAATAATGTAAAATGCAAACAATTGGCTTGCGCCAATTTTTCCATGTCTTACGGTAACTCGGTAGTTTTCTGCATCTGTAGTCCAGCTGACATGACCGATGATATCTCATCGCAGGGGCTTACTCAGGTGAGTTCTGTTTATTTCCTTATAGTTATCAAGTACATGCTTATTTAAGTTGGAGACAAAGAATTCTTTTTGTTGGCAGTTTGCACAGAGTTATTCTAAGAGTCGCATTGTCCGGCTTAAGGAAATATTCACGCCTGGGACACTCAAGGTCCCAAAATCACCTAGTGCACTTAAGGAGCTAGAATCGATTCACAAGGTTTGTATAATTTGTCCAGTGAATCAGTGTGTGTATTCAAAAGCTATGGTTTTTATATGAGTAGTCCACTTATTTTGATGTATTTTCCTTCTTTGCAACCATCTACGAAGAAATAATGTTTTCTTTCGTGAAATAGTTAGAGTAGTTTCATCCTTGGTGTAGGAAAATATACTCCTCAACAGAATCTTTAATTCAACTAACCTTTGGATTTTGAGGAAATAATGCTAGAACCAACGCTATTTCAAGAAAATGTTTTCCAGTTTCATGGTTAACAATTTTTTCCTTTTGAGTTATTATATGTATTATAAACTCTCATTATGTCCAGTAACCAATCGTCTGTTTTGGTGACTGAAGGTTCTTGATCTGTATGTTTGGCTGAGTTTTCATATGGAAGATAGTTTTCCTGATCGCGAACTGGCAGCATCGCAAAAGGCTATTTGCAGCATGTGAGCATACATGAACTCTTTTAAATCTGCACGAAAAGTTTTGAGTTTCTCCAGTGTATGTGACTTTCAATTTATTTAAATTATTCACACCTCATCAAATTCTTTAAGGTTGATCGAGGAGTTTTTGGGAAGAGATGGATTGGAAAGGCCGAGGCCTAGAAGATTACCTCGTCGCAGCGCCGTGAATTCTCTGTTGTGATCTTCTCACCGAGAGTGCGCCAATTTCTCTATTTCCAGCTGGCTCTGATATCTTTATCTGTTTGAAATTTATATCTATACTCAAATCAGTTTACATCATATTGAGAAAAGAAGTTCATTCAGAGGAATTTGGTGACTCACAGCCTCAGATGTCTCCTAGGATGTGTACAAATTATCTAATTATCCCCTTCCATCCGATTTTTTTTTTTTTTAAATATACAAATTATCAACAGTTTGGAGATATATTTGCTTTGAACTTGTGCTGTAATATATAGCTTGTATAAGTAAACCAATGTGGAACTTTGATAGGCATTCTATTTTATAAGCTAGAATCTTTGTTATATTTTTCTTCTCACATTTGTGTTGCTTATTGATGCTCAATGTTAGGACGAGAACGATCATATTCCTGGTGGCTTTTGCCATATGTTATTTTAACGAATAATTATATCTACACTTTTGAGTTTTGGTCTTATGTATACACTTTTTCTTAAAAATTAGATGTTATAACGTATAAAGACATCTGAAGTTTGATAACATTTTACTGTGCAAATAGAGCCTCAGTATATAAATCTAAATGCTCAAAATTTATATTAACATATATTTGTTGTAATATTTGTAGTTTCAGCAACAGAAAGTAGAGTTTTTTTGGTTCTATATGGGGTGGGGGCCAAACTTCTACTCCTCCCCACTCCATCTGGCCCAATAATTAGTATATTTGATATATTTTTTTTTTTTTTTTGAGAACTAATTATATTAAAACATAGGGGCTACAATCGGGTAGCCCCCATCGCAAAAAACAGTTGCTGGAATACAGTTTAGAGGGATAATTCTAGAAAACGAATGATCCTTCGCCCAACAAGCCAAAAAATGAGAAGCATAGTTTGCCTAGGAATATATCTAAATTTCCCCTTAGGCCAAAACAACCACAATTTCCTAATAGTTCGAATGGACTCCCCAGATCTCTGGTTCAGATGAGTGAATTTGTTCCACAACACCTTGACTATCAGATTCAAAAATGGCTCTTTTGATCTTGAATTGTGAAGCCCATCTAATAGCATTCAAAATGGCTCTAGCCTCTGCCGACTCAGCATCCAAACACTCAAAACAATCAGAGTGAGCAAAAACCAACTAACCTTGATCATTTCTCCATACTGAACCAACTGCAGCCCCTTTCAAGTGGTCAAATGATGCATCAGAATTAATCTTAATCCACTTTTTGGAAGGAGGTTTCCAGGAAAGGCTATTGCAGACTTTTTTTTTTTTTTTTTTTTTTTAATCTTCCTGAGGTTAGCTTGAGCAGATGAATGCAGCTTTGTTTGCTCTCTAACTCTTCTCATCGTCTCAGCAATCTCAACTTGTCCCTTGTTATGCACAATTTCTAGAGTGCCAGATTTAGTATATTTCATATGAATTCTATATCTGTACTATGCAATTCCTTATACATACGTTATAATAAAGAATGTGGGCTAATCAATATTTCTTAATTTATTATATATAATAAATTGATAAATATATTTTTTGATGTTTATAAGAAGAGCATTATCCCTCGCAACATTTATTGCAACTATATATGTAGAAGTTTAAATTTGATATGATATTTTATACAAGAGTTTTAGGGGATGTGAGACTTGGAGAGAAATATTTGATAGTATTAGGAGGTTTTAAAACTAAAAGAAAGGGATAATTTCTTTAATAACAAGGAATTGTTTTATTATTTATTATTTAAGGTTTTTTTTTATCAATTCTAATAATAATAATTAAAGATTTTACAGCTGTAAAAAAAGATTTTATAGCCGTTGATATTAGCGGATTAATGACGCAACTAATGTTTAGGGTGAGATTCTTGGTGTGGAGAAGACAACAGAACATGTATATTCATTTGGAAATTGGATCGATCTTAGTTAAGATGTTGCAGTACCTGTAGTTTTAGTTATGAATAATTACGAGATTGATCCAGATACTGCTACGATTGTTGGTGACCAAGGTGAAATTGATTTCGAAGAAGATGCCAATTATGCACAGCATCTGAAGAAGGACGGAGCAGTGAGCGATTTTGCCAAATCAAAAACAGGAATTTCTTCGTGCGGCCTTATTAGCACCCCGTGTGCCTATCAAGTCAGGCTCTCGATTCACTCAAACTAAATGTTGCGAAATGAAAGAAGACATAGAGAATGTGGGCTAAGTTTGTTTGATTGCACAAAAGCTCAAACTTGTTGTTTACAATGAGTTCAAACACGCATTTATATACAAGTCCACCTCTTCAACGGACCGCGGTGATCGTTTTGATCGGAAGACCATTATTCGGCTTCTACAAGGTTCCACACAATTCTAAACCGCCTTAGCATGTTCAAGCTCTTCTAGCCTGTTCTAAACCATCCTAGAATACTCTAAAAATGTGTATTTACAAGAAAGACCCTCAAACGTACAAAAACGGCAAAATTGCCTCAGCCAGCCTTCATGTGCGGAGTTGTGCGCACAATGTGCACACAGGCTGTGCTTTCCGTGCGCAAGGTTGTGCGTTTGGTCTGCAAGGGTCCGCCCATCCTTGCGCCCAGCGTCTCTCTCTTGCGCAATGTTCGCGCCCAACGTCCCTGCCAGCCCTTGTTCCTTTGCGCATAGTTTGCTACTTGGTCCGCCATCTTGCGCGTCCTTTTGTGCTTGAGACGCGCGGGATGTCTCAGTAAGCTGTCAATCGAGTCGAGTGAAAGCTATATCTAACAAATCAATTTCAGGAACACTCCTTGTTGAAAATAGCTACTTGCACCAAAAGTGTTTTAGAGTGAAAGCTACCAACTCTTATAACTGTGTGCACAGTGCATAAAATTGTTTGAACAGATATATGTCATTTCTGTGCTACATGAATTGATTTTGATAGATAATCATGACGAATAACATTCTGCGGACACACACGCGCGCGACATATTGAAAAAGTTTGGTTTGTGAAGGATGTTTCAATCATATATAGCAGACTGCTGGTGTGTACTTATGAGTTTGATTTTGCACACAAGTTGGGTATAAAATATTCATGCATCTTTTGGTTGAAGAGACACTTTTAAGCTGCTTAGACGATATTTTGTTCATACGCCTCAAAATCTGTGTTTTGTAAAGTGTAGTTCGTGTTCTTTTGGCTCAAATAAAATTTAGTCTTGCAATTGGTTCCTTGTACTTATTGTTTTTCTTATATTATTCGGACTTTATGAAATGTTGGTGCGGTAAATGAAATAATCCATATTAAAAAACTAACAGTTCCTACTCATTCATGATACTTTAATTAGCTTATTTACTACAGAACTACGGTCAGCTTATTGTCAGCTCTTTTCCATGGACGACGCGTACACGAGATCAAAATGGTTTTGACTAATGGGAAAACGAAGAGAACATAAAAAGTAAAATAGAACCTGTAAACTGTATTTGTCACTTTATCAGGGCTCGAATTACACTTGAAATCACATTCAGTAGTACATATTTTGACTTTTAATTGTTTTGATTTTTCACTGTTTTCTGTTTCGATCTGATGAAAGTCATGGATTCGAATTTTAAGAGATCAGATTGTTTTGCCAATTTTGAACCAACAGTTGCAAGTGAAGATTTAGCGGACCCTATCAGGGTCCTTAAGAAGTATACTCATGTAATATATTTACTCACATGGATTATATTCAAGTATCCTTTGTGGGTATGTTGAGAATATAGTTCAACTACAAAAACAGAAGTTATGCATTAAATCTTGAACATGATAACCGGATAAAACCAGAACCTGTTTCACACGATCCTAGCAATATATTGTTTTGAAAAATGCAGAATTGGAATATATATAATTAACCAACCCATTTGCTGCAAAATTGCATATACATTATTATACAAAACCTACTTAATTCAAGCAGTACTGTTCTGAATAATCTCAAACATAAGTATAATACAAGCTTAACGGGACGAATTGATCGAAACACGAGCGTATGAGTGAATTACAGCATATACCATCACAACCAGTTTGTCAAAAACATAACACACCACAAGAAAATTAGTATTGTATGTAAAGAAGAAATAGTTCAGCCACAAGCAAATACTGTCCTTGTTCACCTAATATCGAGCACCTAGCATCTTCTCTATTCGCCCGATCCTTACCAAACACGTTTCACCAATCTTCAAAGAAAGGAGAACTCCTGAATTAACACCCCGGCTATATGTGACAAGTGAATTACGGCTACAAAAATTAGACCGATAGCATTATTTTGATTTAGAACCATATATAGATGTAAAATAAACTTCACATGGACTTGTTCAACTAACTAATCCATCTTCAACCAATCGTATGCAGCCTGGTATTCTCATCAATAACAATGATACAATGAATCATATCATCACAAATACCCATCAATTACTCCATCTGATCACATATTTATAGAAATCCTGGTTAGTTGCTCTTTTTGACAAACCATTGGTTTGGTTACAGGTTTTCTCCATTAAAAATATCATGCAACTTTTCTACTGTTAATTAGTTAATTAAACTTAGAATCAAAGGAATCTTACTCATGTTCAAGGATCGTCTGGGGCGATTTCTCATCATTGATGCCATTTACTCGTGGGAACTTTGTTTTCCTTAGAATCTCCATCACATCATCGTTTCTACGCAGTTCATCACCTTCCTTCTGACCAGATGTCAAGTGACTGCACACGAAGCAAAGGCTGGTCTGATGCAATAACATGGTTATTGAAATGGATCCCTGCGATAAACCAATTCTCTACCTCTTAGTTTATTTTCCTTAAAATATAAAAATTGGCCAAAAGAAACTAATTAATAAGTGGGGAAAATGTAAAAAAGCAAAGTTTACTGTCATCAATCTAAAACGAATACCTTATTACCAAGGTAACCCATCAATCCTCTGCCCACGCAGGAAACCTTAATGTTCCGAACATGTTCCTTCAACTCATCCTAACCCAGACTGTGAGATAAACACCAACCATTTGCTTAGTTGCAACTAAAGAGTATTTTGAATGTCCAGGCATTACATATGAATCTTCGGCAGGTGCATATGTACCGTACGACATTGGCAGATACAACACTGAACTCGGTGAGTCCCCCAGCAAATAATCCTCCTCTGAACCTGATCTAGAAAAATCACTTGGCCTCTGACCCAAAGAATAGTCACTTGGTCGATGTCCCGAGGAATAGTCACTTGGCCGCCAGCCCAAGGAATAGTCACTTGGACGGCGACTGGAGGAATAATCACTCTGTCTTTGACTAAAGTCTATAACCAAAAATTACGCGATCACAAACACTGAATCGCCTATCAAGCCGAGGTTGTGAGACTGACATGTCGTTATCCATTCTCCAGCGTTGTGGGGTCTGGAAGGATCGCCGAGGTAAAAATGTTGAGGCTTCAAAATCTGAAATAAACTCAGCAACAGGATCAGGGATCATAGGGGATGGACCCATTGCCTCCACTTGTGCCAGGAGCATTGTTTAAGGTTCTCTTGATATGGCCAAGCCACTTTTTGGCCGGACCATTGTCTTCGGCTCCAAGAATATTACCAGCATTTAAAGGAACTATCTCCGGGAATCTACAAGATTAGAGAAAATAAACTGCCAGTTAAAAAAGAATAGGCAAAGTTAGCCAAAAATCTTGTTGCGTGAACCATAGATCAAGGAATAATTACATCTAGACCTTCTGAATTTTGGTGTAGTAACAAACTAAAAAAATCAAAAAACTTAAGGTTTGCATAGTTACAGAAACACCTACAAAGCTTTAAAAATACTAAAGAATACGGGTGTCTCTGTAATTATTTAAACCTTTTTGAATGTAATATTTTCTTATTTCAGAGGTTTTCTATAAATCTTCAAACAGCAGGGAAGTTTTTCCTAAATCAAAGTCGTACCTGAGCACATATATGTCTGCAGGAGGTGCAGAATGTAGCCAATCGTCTATGTTCATATTGTTTGGTGGTGCTTTTCCTCCCCCGTCCATGTTGATGTAAAGACACTGCTCGAAGAACCAGAAGAGAAAAACGTCAATAAAGATTTTAAGCCTGGAAAATAAACAGTGTTCATCAATGGGAGTAACCTGTAGTTCTGGATATTTCTAACTGGAGGGTGGTCAAGATAACCTCGTCTCCGTCTGGAACGAGAACGCAAACGTGAGCGAGGGAAGGAGTGTTCTGTGTTCTTTGTTGATCTTTCTGCAAACACCAGTGGAGGTTAATCTCTTTAAAACATCAAGAAAAATAGCCTAGTACATGCACTATATTTGATGACTAGCACAAAGTACATAGAAATATGAGTTATGTTTATATGAATTAAAATTGAGCATAACCACGAAATTTTGCATATATAGACTCAATGTTAGACGTATCGTGCTACTAACCCGTTTTACTTCTTATAGTTGTAGACGGTTCCCTATCAGAGAACCTATTCGTCCATTCCGTTTTACCACCTGAAAAAGATCATTATTCATACTTCAGTGCAAATTAAACAGCAATTCACCTCAAATTTATACATATTGTGAATTTGTGAAAAGCAGTAGCAACAGTCAGATGAGTTCTAAAGGTGAAATTTCAGATTTGCAGATTTAATTTCTATCCTTCTTTCTCGACAAAAACATTGGTTCTGCAGTATTGCAGCCCTCAAGAGGTAAAAAACAATTAATAAGAATGCAATAAGAGATGTTTATATTGGATGATATCGAAGTAAAAGACATAAGGATATGATTGACAAAACAAAAGAACAAAAAACATGAAATCTTTTCTTTCGATTGGATTCCTCAGCAGCCAATTGTAAAACTATACTAAAAATATCAAAGATTTAGGAAAAAGCAAAAGTTTAAAACAAAATGAACAGTATAACAACATCTAAATGAAAATTTAAAGAAAAATAAAATACTACAGAGGAATAAATCAAAGTGAACCCATTTCAAATCAGAAAATCAACTGAGAAAAACTCTGAACAGCAAACAATATTCAAACAAAATACTCTTACTCAAAATGATTGAATACTCACCTTTGTAAACAGCTTCATCAGCTTCACATTCCTCACTTTTGATCTTTATAGTGAACCATTTCCTAATCAGTTTCAGTGACCATGAGAGCTTCACACAATGCCAAAAATAACATTATCAGCAAATTAATAAAGCGAAAGAAAAAAAAATACATTTTTATGAAAAATTAACAAAAAACAGGGGAAAACAAAAGACTTCGCTTTTCTTGGGATTTTCACCACTCATTGTCTTGCACCTATTTCTTCATACAACCTCTTTGCACACTAAACCTCAACCCCTCCCAGAAAAAGAAAAAAAATCTAATCTTTGCTAAACAAAATCCCAAGAAACAGAAATCCCAACAAAATTAGTAGTCAAATTTCACTAATTCACTCTTCAACAAACCAACTCCCATGCAAAAAAAATAAAATGTGATTGAATCTTGAACAGAAGCATTCCAATTTTCATAAGATCTATAATTCTCCAGCATTACATGCACCCCATAAATAGAAATGCAATCTTTTCACATTGATTGCCTCTCTTTTGCTCATACAATAAGTGTACACACACACACACAACATGTAGCAAATGTGACTAAAAAAGAAAACCCCAAAGAGTCTAACTTCACAGACTATCTTAAGAACAAAACAATCCACTTATCAAAGAGAGCTTTAATTGCAAAATGGTAACAACAGCAAAGTATCGAATTTTAACAGAATAAAGTGCACACTCTCTCGCACACACCCGCATTGGTCTGTGTGTGTTTTTTGCTTTTTTGTTTATGACCCAAAACCCGAGGCCGGCCCAGCATGATTGATGGGGCAGTGGACTTGTCGTTTTGATCTGTTTCAAGGCTTGAAACAACATGGTCAGCTGCCCGCTATGGTCAACAGAGTGAAGACTTGGTAAAGAAGGCTAAACACAAATCCCCCTTCATTGATCACTATCTGCAAAGAAACAACCACAATCAAGCTGCAAATAGCTTCTCCCATTTTTAACCAACAAACTGTCCAAAAGAGGTTTAATAATGCATTCGAGAAACAATGTAACAAGGATCCAAGGACACATATATTATGGTAATACTTCAATTATTAAAACCCTAGTTAAGCCTTTTAAACTACTTGGGAAATTAAAAGAGAAACTTAGACAATGATAATTATCATAAAAGGGATCCAAAATATTACCCTAATTGTTCATCGGGATTAGTTAAAAGATATTTCCAGCATTTTCATTAAGAAACTTTAATCCACAAGATTACCCTTCAACTAATAAGACTTCTCAGAACAAGGAACAAAAGAAGCTCAACTTTTTTTAGTTAGAAGTGCTCAAGCTAACAAACACTTGTGGCTCTTACCTAACATGTTTCTTAACCTTCTCTTTTCTGAACAGTATTTACGCTATGTATACCACCGAATTCAAGGTTTCTGGTAAAAGGTAAAAAAACATTAAAAGCGGGTGAAGCGGAGACGGGGCAACGAAACAGAAGATTATACCTGAAAATTGTTTCATCAATTACGGCTTAAGGCGTTCCTGGACTGTATCACTCTCCAACTGGCGCTCCAGCTCTTCTTCCTCCATGCTTACCTTCTCAATTCGAATCAAAGAAATGATCCCGACTAACCTGCACCGTACATCACCTGCATATGCATAAAGAAAGTTCTCAGCACGCCATATTACAATCTCAACAAGATTACCCTTAGTAAAGACCAACGTCTTAGTTGACATCACTTAACGCCCAAGAAATCCACAGTTCAATTACTCGAATCAAACGACATTTGCTTAGAACCACCCTTACATACAATGCAATTTTATGAATATGGTAACATGATAAATCAAATTTAGGCTAGACTGTCAGAAAATCAGTAAAGACTCGCAACTGAAAGCGATCAAAACGGAAAATTTAGCCCCAATACCACTGTAAATCACAACTCACAAGTATAAGCGTTACATACAGATGCGAATCGAAGAGAACAAAGTACTATAAAAATTGCAAAGAACTGTACAGAAGAAGAGTCCTCCAGGCGGTTTCGCCACACCGGAAAATCCACAGTACAATTACTCGAATCTAACGACCACCCGTAAGAAAGATCCCCTTGAGAGTCATTCAACTCAGTGCACTGATCATCTAAGTGTTTTGTTTGTAGTCTGTATTCTCTTCGATTCACTTGATCATACTTGTTATTTGAATTGCTCATTCAAACCTGATTCCTCCGTTTCTTTCGTTTTCAGTTGTGAGTCTTTGGTGATTTTCTGACACCTTTGCCCTATGATGTTCATGATTACATTCTATTATTGTGAGTGGACCAAACGTAGAGTTCTTCACCCGACAGCATTAAAGAGATCAAGAAACAAAAGTGAATTAAAGATAGTTAAGAATCTGAATTCAAAGACAGTACTTGTCATTCAATAATACATAAACAAGATCGACGATCGAACATATTTATTCATACCTAATGACCGGCGATAAGACGGCGAACGACGGAAATCTAAATCCGATGATGAAAATTAAACCCTAAGATTAATTATATCTCAAGAATTTACTTATAATTAGAGAGAGAAAGAGAGAGAATTAACCCTAATGATCCGAGAGTTTGATGACCGGTGCTCTGAGAGACGACGGGTGAAGAATTTACCGGCGACAATTAATTAACCTAATTTTCGTATGTTTAAGAGAAAACTATCCGTTGTTGTGTTGTGCTTCTCTTTCAGGCATTTATCTATTATTATATTTTTATAGAGGGGCCCACCTTCCTTTTATAAGAAAAAATTTACCACGTTTGCGTCTTTTTAAAGCGCGTGTTATACAAGCAACGCGTCCTTTGAACGCGTTTTTTTACGCTCCGTAGAATTTTAATTACGTTTAAAGCATTCTAAATTAATTAATTTTCTACCTTTTTATTATATACATATATATAACGGTTCTTAGCCAAAACATGTATAAATTTAAATCTCAATATTATATCCTCCAAATTAGTATAATTAACAAACTAATCCAATGGGACTTGAATAAAAGGACCATTTTCTACAAATAATAATAATAATTATAACTAACTAAATAAATAAATATAAATTGCTCTTTGTGAGTGTGTTTAATATGCACACCATTTCTAGATGCCCAATTTAAAGGGATCTTTGTAACAACAACAAGAATAATAACAATAATAAATGGTTGAGACTGAGGATACTCACTTGTCATTGTTGTGGTTCATTTAAATTGTAAGACCAGAATCCACCAAACCCGCGAAAAGCAACTGTTGTGATGGATTTATATATAGGTCCGTCCGTCGCTGTACGTATTTAATATGTAGTCTCAGAGAAGAGAACCCATTTGCTGTATTTGATTGACGAATTAGGGATTTTGACCGGATTTTAACAAGTTTGACCTTCAAACCCGCGGGGTTGTTTACGCAGGACTTCAAACTATTTTTTTGCGTAAAAGTGATATTTTATCCATCTTAAATAACAAAAAAAGAAACAAATCGCTTCTTTTCTCAGTCAATGGAATATTTATATATAAAAATATTGTATTTTTTACATGTTAATAAAATATATACAAATACTTAGAAGCGTTCCGAATGAGAAAAAAAAAGAAGAATTTATTCGCCCGGCTCGAAGCAATTCTCATTTGGTTCATATTACTTATATTGATTAATGAATTAAGAAGATTACTATTGCTTGTTAAATTACAACAGCGTGTCCACTTTTTTTTCAATACATTATTGAGTAGTTCGCTATCACCTCAATAATAATAATAATAAAAATATATGTACAGTGCTTTAGATTTTAATTAGTTTAGGCGTAGTAATTGGGATCATATTCAATACTATGTATGATGTTAGATTATTAATCATGTACCCTAATATTTGCGGACACATTTATGACGTCATCTTTTAAGTACGAAATCTTAATTTGAAATCACACATCGTGAACTTTTATTTAGTTTAATGTACAAGATCAAAGCATTAGTGTCATGATAAATTCGCAATACTTTGTGATTCGATTTCAAGAGAAATATATGTTGTATAAATTATGGAAGCACGGCAATTTTCTAGAACTTGTAGATCCATACGCTTTAGCCAATGCTTGATTTTTACTTTTTTTTGTCGTCTCTTTTCCTTATAGGAAGTGGGCCGCAATGACAACGTCATTCTTAAAGGCCAGCCCATTATGCGAGCGAGGTAGGCATCTGTCGAAAAATTATTCTTAAATACCCTTGTCTAAAACCATACTAATCCTTCAAAAACTTAATGGGTTCATGCTCCGATACCAGACAAATATACCACACTGACTGTGCTAGCATAGTATGTAAGCCCATCAAAATTCCACATCCAACATAATAGAACAGGTGTTGGTACAAATATTTGCAACCACTAACCACTTTTTAAGTCCGTCAAAAGTCAAAACATCACAGCACGAGATTGCCAGTTACTTAGATCGAGTTGTTATAGTCTCACCCATTTAGTTAAGGGGGGTATCTTAGAAAATTTGCATAATATTATAATTAGGGCTGCGTAGATAGCCAGTTAGTTATGTGTAATTATTTTTGCCTCATCGAAAATAGTAAAAAATCATGTCTAAACAAACATGTAGGTTTTATGATGAACTGAGTGAAAAAGATTCCAAACATTTTATCCCTTTTTATTTTTTCTCTCAAGAATTGTAATTTTGCAGCACATTTTTCGGCAGCTTGGGTTAGGAGAATTGTTTCTCAGGAATTGTTCCTTTAGATTTGATCCCTACCTCTGTATTTTGTGATGGTGGCTAACCGATTGTAGTCCCCAGTTATTTTGATTAATATAGTTTTCTTAACAAAAAGATATACTCTTCATGATATAGGTCAGTAATCCACATGGGAACGGGGCTATGCTGCAAATATCAATCAAACATGCCTTCAGATAAGCAGATAATCTATCTAAGATGATCGCTGTGAAAGATCGGGAGCTTTCAGAGAAGCAGGAGGAAATGGAGAAACTTCAAACTTGCCTGGAAACCGAGCACGTGCACCATGAACAAATTGAAGCGACTCTCCAATCTTTGCAGAATTTGCACTCTCAATCTCAGGATGATCAGAGAGCAATGGCTGTTGAACTTCAAGATTTATTTCAAATGGTAAAGGCATTGGAAGTAAGCAAAAATGGTTTGGAAGAAGAAATTCGTCAGGCCAGGGTTGAAAACCAGACTCCAAGTCACACAAACTTAACGTCTGCCATTTCAATGGAGACCATGCAAAATGAAATCGGAAGGTTAAGGGAGATTAAGAAGAGACTTGAAGAAGAAGTCTCACACCACATGGGTCTAAGTGCTTCCCTTCAACAGGAAATCTCGTGTTTGAAAGATGAGATCAAAGGCTTAAATACAAGCTACCAGGCTTTAATTGAGCAAGTTTGAACCCAAAATGTTTGGGGACTTCAATAAAGAGCTTGCAAGATGATAACTCAAAGCTGAGACAAATATGCGAGGAGGGAAGTAAGGAGAAAGAGATTTTGTCGAAGAAGCTAGAAAACTTGGAAGAACTTTTGAAGCAAAAGGTCGTTGTAGAAAGCCTGTATCGGTTCATCATTACTTGAACCTCTAAGGATTGATAACGTAAAATTTATCTTTTATGTAAATATAATATATAGATGAATGTTATTAAAGTTCTCTTCTTGGCACAGTAACAAGTTTCAGGTTAGAAGATTTTGAGCCAATTGCACTTTGATATGCTTAATTTTGTATATATGAATTCAGTAAAAAAGTAAACAAAAAACACAACAGAAGTAGGAAACAAGCAGCCCTCTGTTGGATATTCCATGAGTAACTATTACTAGCAAGTAGCAACACGTACGCATCATCCCATGAGGAAAACAGACAGAAAATTAAGACCAAAACACGCCAGATATATATTAACGGTTGCCTGACTCTTAATATATGTTTGTCCTTAAAAAAAAGAAAAAGATACAATTATCACTTTTCATGTAGTTATATTATAAAGACAATACATCCTAAATAACTAACTTGAATCGATAATGTCAATAATATACTTTGGCACCGGGGATGTTGAACGGAGGAGGGTAGCTCTTCTTCAACAACGGACACCCACCAATTCGTATCACTTTTAAATTGGAGAGACGTTCCATGGATTCCTTAGACGGGAGATGCTTTAGCCTTTTAAAATCATGTATATCTAAACTCATTAGAGATGAGAAGTTCCCAAACCATTCAGGCAAAGCTTCAACCCCAAAATTGGTTAACCACAGCTTGGTGAGGCTAGTGAGATGCTGAAGTTGATGCGGCAAAGACTCCCACTTTTCGCTTCCACTTAATGTTAAATCCTGGATTCTTCCTTGTACACCTTGGAGACTCTCTGATGACATATCAAAATCGCTTTCAGAAACTCTAAGGCGCAATGATCTTAAGCTGCAAAGACAACTGATATCATGGGGCAAACTCCTCCAGCTTGGACAATCCCAAAAAGCGGCCTCAGAGACGCACGGCATTCTCTGCCAATCTAATTTACAAGAGGCCAAATTGGAACAACGTAATATAGACAAGTACCTAAGAGAAACGAGGCCTTGCGATCGTCCAATTGACACGAGACTACTGCAACTTTCTATTAGTAACACCTCAAGAGACGGCAGGTTGTGACCATCTTCCTTCTGAAAATCAAGATGAGTTAGCTCATTACAATCAGACAACCTTAAATGTCTGAGATCTCTGGAGTTGGACAGAAGGCTGCTAGAGAGATGAGTGAGATTATGGATTTCTTGGAGGTCCAATCTCGTCAAAGAGCTTAAATTGTTACCTTCTATCATGTCTAGTACCAATTTGCCGTCTACACCGACGAACTTCAGTTCTTTAACAGATGCAAAATCATGTCTTGGAACACTCTTCAATTTGTAGTTTAATATTTCCAAATATTCAAGCATAGGAAAACCGTTAATTCTAGAAGTTTCAGCCGATGATGATGATGATGATGATGCAATCCACTCTACCAAATTGGGCATGCCGTATAATCTGAAACGTCGAAGTGACCGGAAGGGTATGAGTGCAGTTCTACTTGACTCACTCGAATCATGAGGATAATAAAATGAAGGACCTATTGATTTTACATTAATCAACCAATACAACTCCAAGATCTTAAGCCCCGGTAGATGACCAAGCGTTGGGAGTTCTAGGCATCTTAGACAATGTTTCAACCTAATCTCGGTCAGGTTGTCGAGGCTAGTTACCTTATCAGCAGTCATCTTCATCATCCATGATGGAAAATTATCTCCACCAAAACGTACAATCTGTAAACTTTTTATATTTGGATGAGGTTGGAGGCCTCCCAAGACTTCCTCGTCATAATTTTTGACTTTGATTGGCGCCATCTGAACACTAACTTTTGTATGTGTTGTTTTCCAGTTAAATCTGCTTTAACAGCTTCTTCCTTGCCACTCACTTGTTCGAGATTATTTATCTCGAGACTACCCTTCAGATTCTTTAAGTATCCCAACTCCTCAATTTGGCGTCCTTTCTCCAAGCCCACGTTAAAAAATGATAACGTTCGAAGGCAAGTTAGCTTTCCTATTCCTAGTGGCATCTCATTTCTATCATAGCGCCCAATCATGATATGTCTCAAATTAACTAAGAGATGCAAATGACCTGGTAATCTAAAGCGTTTAGAGCAATTGGCCCTCAAAGTTTGCAAATTGAAAAGCTTACAAATAGACTCTGGTAAAGATCGCATAAACATTGAAGGCACACCAAGAAATCGTAGATGTATTAGCGTGCTTATGGAACCTGTCAGTTTCTCAACATACGTTCCTTGTAGATCAAGAACACGTAACTGTTTGAATTTTTTGAATGAAACTTCACGCAGATCACTGCTCAAAATCAAAGTCCGCAAATAAATTGCGTCCTCTTTTGCTACATTTTGTGCCACTTCACCAAGTGATTTTAAAGCCAGATACCTAACGTGTCGAGGAATGCAAGCTGTCGTGAGGTTTTCATCATTAAAACATTCTGATTTTGAAACAAAAATTGCTAGGTCATGCACGAGATCATGCATTTTAGAATACTTAATACTGCCATACTCATCCATTACCGCCTCTTGCAAGAAAGAATTTTGCAACAACAGATCATATATTTTGCTGCCTGAACTCTCCATGTTGTCGACGTTATTTTCTTGCAGAAATCCTTCTGCCATCCAAAGTTGGATTAGTCGTTCTTTTTCTATCTCCGCATCTTTCTGAAAAATAGAACAATATGCAAAACACTTTTTAAATAATGAAGATGGCAACCGATCGAAGCTAACCTTCAATATTGGCAAAACACCGTTTTCTTCTAAATTGGGATCTGAAAATCCACGTTCCAGAAGTGAGATCCAATCATCTCTTCCCTTTCCTTGCAAAGTTCCAGCAACCATATTTGCAGCTAAAGGCAGACCTTTACATTTACAAGCGATCTGCTTTCCAATAGCCTCAAACTCTTTTGGAACTTCATTGCTAGAAAAGGTCGTCTTCTTAATCAAGGACCAGCAGTCATCATCGGATAATTTATCGAGAGGATAATAAGGCCGTGAGGCCACCACCGATGCCACAGTTTCAAGGCGAGTGGCTACAATAATAAAATTTCCTTTGTTTGAGCTAATCCCCACAAGAGAATTCTTGAAACTTCCCCAAGCCTCTCTTCCGTCGTTCCACATATCATCAATAATGAGTAAAAATCGTTTGCCTTTCAAACTTTCGTGAATCTTTTTAAGGATAGCTTCTAAACTCACTTCATGAACCACTGTTGTGGTTAATATTTCAAGAATTCTCTTAAAAATCTAAGTGCCGTCGAAATTTTCAGAAACACATACCCAAATAGCTTCATCAAAATGTTTGATTATCATTGGATCATTGATGACTAATCGAGCTAAAGTCGTCTTCCCCAATCCGCCCATTCCAACGATGGGAACAACTGAAATAACTTCTTCTTTGGTCGAATTAACCAACATATCCACTATTTTTGATACATCATTTTCTCTACCAACAACAATTGGATCAACAGTGAAGGAATTAGTTTCACTTGCAAAAGGAAGAGCCAGAGCAGACTCTGTGATCCTTCTCTGTAGGCCACTCCTGCTGGCCTCTTCGTCAAGAGTTTTCAACTTTGCAGTCAGATTCCTGATTTTATGACTCATTTTTGCACGGAATAGCAAAGGATTGGCGAACGAGAAAAAGAAGCACACGTTCCGCTTCATCTGGTTCCGGATCTCCACCTTTCGTCGTAGTGTCTCGTATTGAAACTCATCAAACAAGTTGTCGGCTTCATATGCGACATTCTCGAGATCCTTAATCCAAAGTTTGACCGCTTCATCTTCCACTTGCCGCCTGGCAGCGTCTTGCAAGAATGCCTGAATCCGCTCAAAAGATTTTTTCAGGTTTGCAAGTTCAGTGTTTAAACCCAACAGGATGCCGATCTCTTGAGCGGCAATCGCAACCAATTTCTCCACCATAACTTGAACTGTAGCTTCAATCACTGTTTCAGCCATTTTCTCTCACTATGTTTTTTGTTATTTTTTTGTTTTCTTCTCTATGCTTGAGTATTGAAAGGTGATCTTTATGCTGATAATTGGCTAACTTGCTGCTTATGTACTTAAATAATGTTTCAATCGGGTGCATAAATATTCCTTGCTTCTTTGCTTCTGCACTTTATGCATATAAATGGCTGCTTTTGTACTCCTTAATAATTCTTCAATTACCATGATGCGGGTGCATAAGTTCCTTGCTTCTTTTCTTTTGTACTCAATGAATATAACTCGCTGCTTTTGTACTCCTTAACAATTCTTCAATTCCCATGTAACGGGTCCACAATGTTCATGTAATATTTGTTTCTTTTTAATATTCTTTTGCAGTGCCAGAGATTAATTTTTCTAAGTATTCTTCACCATTCTTGCTAGTGTTGAGTAACTCGAGAACCCCTTGTTTGTGAAGTTATAGATGTTATTAGTACGCATTCTCAATACGCCTTCCTGTAAGTGATATGATGTTGTCATTAACTGTTGTGGTTTGCATATAATGCTGACACAAGCCCGTGTTAACTCAATCAGCGTATTGCATATTTATTAGGTTCACAAAACATGTATCCTCTTCATCAAATCGATTGAGGTCTGTTTTTACGACTGAAATGAGGTGCATGTTTCATCGATTTGAGTTCCATTTTTATACACTTAAACTATGATCTCCCATTGCTTTTCATGATGTTATATAGTAAGACACTTTGATCAGCTGCTTTTCAACCTGGGCCGACATTGACTCGACCATTCACATTTTCTCACTGAAGTAGGACACTTTGATCAGCTGCTTTTTGAAAGTTAACGGGGTTTAACTAAAACCTGAAAAGGTAAAGGACAAAATTACATTTAGGCCTAATATACAGGGTACTTTTTGCAATTTTATCGGTGGCAGATTTGCAACACAGCCTCACAAATGGTCGATAGGAATGTCACATTACCTTAAGAAAATTAACTAATTACTTCATTTTTATCTCCGATAACTCATCTTGTAACATGATGAAATAAAGGTCAAGATCCACAACCGCCAAGTTCGAAAAACGACGATGATTTCAATGTTAAAGTCTTGCCGGTGAGTACAAAATACAACGGAGATGAATTAGGTGATCATAGATACAAAAACAACATTCAAATTAGAAGTAGGAATAGCAATGTAGTTTTCCTCTAAAGAGACGAGGAAAACGAGATGACTACTAAAATCATTCAGATCACATGTAAGAACTTGTCATTAGGGGGGGAATTAAAAGCGATTTGGAATTGCAACCACTTCAATAGGATCATGAACTCCTAAAAAGGAAAAAAACTGAAAATTAGCTATTCCTGTTACCCTTTGGTTCGCATAATTGTAATGCTACCTTTTCCACCTTCTGTCTGAGTCTTAGTTTTTCCCACAACTGGCTTCCCTGAAAATGCTGATGTGGGATAACAAATGGAAGGATCTTCGTCTTTCATTGAGTCTCGTGGAGTATGTATCCTTTTGTTAATGTCCTTCAGAGTCATATCGCCATGAACACCACATGGTTTGATGAAGGCAAATGGGTAGACGACAGAGGAAGCCTGTTTAGGAGGCGTACCTGCTTAGTGAAGCAAGAGAAACAGGACAATAGGCATGTGTTTAGTTTACCAAACAAGTGTTAAAGATATAAACTTGTCTCCTTATGTTTTTAAACAAGGTGGCAGATTTCACTTGGATCTTACTGCAGCCATTTTCAAATTAAAAGAAACGCGTATTAAAACTTAATAAAAAATCACGATTTGCACTTGGATTGGCGTGTGAAAAAATTAACAAAAAAAATGTATTTCGCTTAAACTTTTAGATGATGTGGTCATTTGATGGCAATGTCATCAGCTATGAGTTGTAACAAGCTGATCCCTTACTTGTTATGGAAGGTGATCCTACAATTGTGCCACCTCTGTCAAATCAAGAATACTCAAATTTATAGATTCACCCACTTATACTGATAAATGAAGAAAATAGAAGAGACAATCACCTCGGAAAGCAACACTTCGAAGAGTTTGAACATGGTCCTTTGGGACGGCATTGGCATCATATTCAGGAGGAATGTTGCAAAGCGCTACAATATCATGTCATAGATTTCAATTTAGTAGGACAAGGAAAATAAGTAAAGTGACCCCAATTAGTTAGATTTATTATTTTATAACCTGCCATGTCAATTTGAACATCAGATGCTCCAGAAGCACAACTACTGTTTGCAGAAAGCTAGATATCAGAAAATTAGTTTATAAAACAGAAAGACAAATATAACAGCAACATACATATCTTCGTTGTCGAAATGCTTCTCAGCATCGTTAATGCAGTTACCAATCCAACCTTCAGACGAGGGGTCCAACCACTTATTACTGGATCCAGGCGTGCCTTCTATTTATATCAGAACAATAAGCACATTTTCAGCACTTATATTAACATTTTATTTTTCTTCCATTTGGAAACGAAATATTTGATAGAAAGGGACCTGCAAATCCAGCAACCCGATCTGATATATCATCTTCTAGAGAATCTCGTGTCTCCTAAACATGGAACAACAACTGATTTAGGGCCTTTCTAAAATATAAAGGAAATGCACAAAAGGGTTGTATTTTCTAAATTATACTCAATAACTCACTGCCGTTCTTCTCTCCGAATGTCATAACAATTAACAAAAGCAAAAATGAAGTAAATGTTACCCAACAATTACAAATTGGAGAATAAAGATCTTTGATTTATTTATGGGATAATAACACCTATGTTTCTTGAGGTTTTGTCTAATTATAGAAACATCCCCTACTGTTGAATAACTACGTGGTGTTTGAATAACTACGTGAACACCACTTAGAATTTAAAAAAAAAAAAAAAAAAAAAAACAATACATACAATCTCTCTTTAAGATTTAAATAATTCCAGAGAGAACCCTTGAACATGGAAAAACATTCCAAGATAAAACACCGTTGACATGTATTTGAAGTTTCAGGGGGTGGTATTTTTATTATTCAAAGAGTAAAGGAGGTTCGGTAGTTAGACCAAACTTCAGGGAATGTAGATGTAGCTAGCCCTTCATTGATTTATAAAGCATCAGGAAGATATAGTAGAACAGATTCTGTTAAGAAAACATTTTTTTCGACAGTATATGAATATTACGAGAACCACACGGCAATTTCCGTGGGAATAATATGATTTGGCATCACCTTGGATCTTAAAACTGAATCATCATTGTAAGGAGGTGCATCCAGAACTTCAGATTCAAACTGTAGCATCAGGCGCCGTTTTACTTGAGAATAAGGCTCCGCAGATCGCACTACCTCTTTCCCTGTGACTTCTGTAGATATTTAGTAAAATAAATGGTCATTTGTGCTCAAGAAACATTTGCAGTTTATTGGAGATGGTGCTGCAATGATTGTCTATTATCCATATAAATGTAAGATATGCACGAGAAAACACAAACATTTTGTGCTACTTGAGTGAAAGCTTAATTTGTTAAACCAAGATTTTTAACAAATGACATAACCATTATGGTGAGATTTACCCCACGTAGATTGGAAACTAATCTGGGCAGTACTATATCAACAACCTTTCCATCTCTCCTTGATATATAATGCTTAAAGGGTAATAATAGAGGGGCTTCTAGTTTCTACATGGTATAAGAGAGAGAGTCAGGTCGAGAAGAGGTGTTTGAATTCTACCGCCACCCAGTTACCAGATAATGTCACATGCCATGCTTAACAAGAAAAGATATATATCGGCACGTAAAAGAGCTAATTCCAGTGACCCATAGAGATCATGAATCACTCAATCGAATGATTGACATTCGAGGTTTTTTTCTCCGGCAATGAAGATGTCAGTGTGTGGCAAATGTATAACCATCAAGTCAGTTTCAAGGAAAATAGTAAATTTGGGAATTATCCATATCAAACCGTAGAATAACTTCCAACTATATTTTCAGGTAACGGCATATTCACAAGCCACTATCGCCTTACTCGCCTATGCTTGCATTGTCTTCAAGACAATAATCATAACTTTGCCAATCCCATGCGTCCCTGTCACAATATAACCAAACCTCACATGATATATAATTGCATAAATTGACACGAAACTACAAAGATCTTCGATCTAAATAAGCACTTGCATGGTAGAGTTGAAGAACATCCGAAAATCATGCCAGGATTTAAAACACACTAGCATTTGAGGTAAAGTAAATCAAGAACTGCATGCCTTCTCTACATGTTCATTAAGGGAAATAAAAAATAGATTAAAGCCACTTTAGCATATGAACGAATAAACTATGTGCTGGTGAAAACATAAATGACACAAAAGGATTATAGAAAATCCCAGTAAGCAAAGGCCCTAAATGTCACAAAACAATCAATTTTACATAACTGAAACAAAATGAAAGCAGACTCACAGAATTTTACACTAGACGAAGCCTAAAAAGTTTATAAAAAAAAAAAAAAAAAAAAGAAGCAATACTAATTTTAATAACCCACCAAAAACAGTTATTCACAACAACAACTTCAACAATAAATGGTTGAGATTGACGATACTCACTTGTCATTGTTGTGATTCATTTAAATTGTACCAAACCCGCGAAAAGTAACCGTTGTGATGGATGTAACTTGTAAGTATATATTGATCCGTCGTTGTACGTATTTAAAATATATATAGTCTCAGAGAACCCATTTGCTGTATTTGATTGACGGATTAGGGATTTTGACCGGATTTTAACAAGTTTGACCTTCAATGACCCGCGGGCTTGTTTACGGGTTAATAATATCTCATGTGTTACGCCTACTATAGAGGTATGTATATTACCTTACGTAATGACAAAAACGAGTCAATGGAATATTTATATATAAAAATATTGTATTTTTTACATGTTAATAAAATATATACAAATACTTAGAAGCTTAAATGAAGCGTCCTATTCGTTAAGAATGAAAGAAAAAGAAGAAGAATTTATTTGCCCGGCTTGAAGCAATTCCCATTTGGTTCATATTACTTATATGATTAATTGGACTAACAAAGCTTACATGTTGTTTGTTAAATTACAACAGCGTGTCCACTTTTTTTCCAATACATTATTGAGTAGTTCGCTATCACCTCAATAATAATAATAATAATAAAAATATATGTACAGTGCTTTAGATTTTAATTAGTTTAGGCGTAGTAATTGGGATCATATTCAATACTATGTATGATGTTAGATTATTAATCATGTACCCTAATATTTGCGGACACATTTATGACGTCATCTTTTAAGTACGAAATCTTAATTTGAAATCACACATCGTGAACTTTTATTTAGTTTAATGTACAAGATCAAAGCATTAGTGTCATGATAAATTCGCAATACTTTGTGATTCGATTTCAAGAGAAATATGTGTTGTATAAATTATGGAAGCACGGCAATTTTCTAGAACTTGTAGATCCAGACGCTTTAGCCAATGCTTGATTTTACTTTTTTTTGTCGTCTCTTTTCCTTATAGGAAGTGGGCCGCAATGACAAGGCCAGCCCATTATGCGAGCGAGGTAGGCATCTGTCGAATACCCTTGTCTAAAACCATACTAATCCTTCTTGAACTTGATGGGTCCGTTTGTTCATGCTCCAATATCAGACAAATATACCACACTGACTGTGCTAGCATAGTATGTAAGCCCATCAAAATTCCACATCAAACATAATAGAATAGGTGTTGGTACAAATATTTGCAACCACTAACCACTTTTTAAGTCCGTCAAAAGTCAAAACATCACAGCACGAGATTGCCAGTTACTTAGATCGAGTTGTTATAGTCTCACCCATTTAGTTAAGGGGGGTATCTTAGAAAATTTGCATAATATTATAATTAGGGCTGCGTAGATAGCCAGTTAGTTATGTGTAATTATTTTTGCCTCATCGAAAATAATAAAAAATCATGTCTAAACAAACATGTAGGTTTTATGATGAACTGAGTGAAAAAGATTCCAAACATTTTATCCCTTTTTATTTTTTCTCTCAAGAATTGTAATTTTGCAGCACATTTTTCGGCAGCTTGGGTTAGGAGAATTGTTTCTCAGGAATTGTTCCTTTAGATTTGATTCCTACCTCTGTATTTTGTGATGGTTGCTAACCGATTGTAGTCCCCAGTTATTTTGATTAATATAATTTTCTTAACAAAAATATATACTCTTCATGATATATAGGTCAGTAATCCACATGGGAACGGGGCTATGCTGCAAATATCAATCAAACATAGCGTGGGGCTTGTGGGCTCAAAGCTCTCGTCTTTATCATTTTGGTCACTAGTTTGAACAGAGAAAAAAACAGCAAAACTATTCGCATAAACCCACACACTTTGTGTTAAAACTGTCGGGGGTGGGGGTGCTTATGCATTAAGAGACAAAAACACAATTTGGATTTTATCACATATCTTTATGCAAGGCCACGTGATCTATCTTTTTTCTTTATTGGCCTTCTTTTGATTTTTAGCAAATGGATAGTTCTTGTTCCAAATGGATTGTAGGTAGGCTGAAGGGCATATCACTTTTTAATAGATAAACTTTTTCTATGAAATTATAGTTGCGCTATCAAGTCTTCATGTTTGTTGTGTCAACGATAAGATTGTGCATCATTGTCAAACGGTGGCTTCTAATTGTTTGAGTTGTTGAAGTGGTTTTTCCATGGAATGCTTACATATTAATAATTGTTTTACTCAAAATGATTTGATAGTGGCAAATTATTGATAATGAAAACTACCCACCACATGCCAATATAGTCTAGATTATGGTTCTACAATGGGTTGATGACGTGTCCAAAGACGTTGAGTATTTTGGAAGTGAGATTTGCAAAGTGATGTTGTGACGGTCTAAGGGCAATGGATCCTCTATTCCACTTCATGTTTCATTCCATTTCTCATTTAATCATTTATCCACATTTATGGACATTTGTCATCTACCCACCTCCTATGTATGAAGATCAAAGACATGTTTCATGATTTTACACAGTGGAACGTGAAATGGAACACAAAAATGAGACATAGGATCCTCACCGGAGCCGGCAACATGTTTTGTATATAAAAATGTGATAAGTGAGTGTCTATTTAAGATTTCTATAATTAGATCAAAGGGCGTGATAATCCTTATAAAAAATTCATTTATCTCGATAAGAATGGTTTTGGGGGTGGGGTTGGTTATACTTATGTCACATTATAACTTATAAGCGTCGGTGCTATACACAAAGGGCGTGGTACGAATTGGTCAAGAGCAAACGTCAATGCCAATAACATTGCTTTAGGGCCAAGCAGATGGCATGTACTATTTCTAGTCTTTCTTATTTTTTTATTTGATAATTACTATTTGTAGTCTTTTTCGTTGTAGGAAGTGGTGTAATACCACATAATGTGAATAGAAGCTATTTACTGATTAAAGTGAAATGTGATTAACTTATTTTGTCTACTATGATTATGTGGCGTTACTTTTTTTAATGAAATGAATAACCCAATGCGAGATCTTTTAGGGCTTAGGCCCACACATAGAAGCGTAGAATAGAAATGCTCCCAACACCTAACCTCTAAAATCACAATATACTACCAAAGTCCAAAACCTGCTCAATAGTGTGACACTTTACCCAACAAAATATAAATATAGGGGGGGCTTATTTTGATCATGTACGTAAAACTTTTGTGAATTTTGGATTGAGGAGACCCTCTAGATGTATACTAATATAACAAACCAACTAAAGAGGTTGTGGGGTTGGAGGTGGGGGTCGATTTTAAGATCTCTGTTTCGATACAATTGTATAGACATGGACATAGTTTTGGTAGGGTCCCTGGTTATGAATAATGATTATGGACTTCAAATTGGGGAAACAATAATATTGTGGGGAATTTAAGTGGCCCAATCTTTCACTTAACAGCTAGTTTTGTGTTGAGTTTTAACAAAATTCTATTAAGTTATCAGATGTCCTCTGATTGCATTAATTATATATGCGGGTTTTTTTTATATATAATTAATAGTTCTTACTTAGTTTTTGTGGCAAATAATCCCTCAAGCTGAAATGGGGGTTAATTGTAATTTTGGGAAATTATTTGGTTTTCTGGTTTTCTTTTTTCTTTTCTTATCAATTCTTTTATAGTGGTGTAGAGCTGGCTTTAAGTAAGGTATTGTTACTTGTCAAAGTTGTTTGGTTTGCATCAAACACAAATATCCTAGATGAGGCTTGTGCTGAGCTAAACTTGGCAATCGATTCTAGAAGCTGACAATTTACTATTGTTTACACACCTTAATCAGGCATATGACGATTTTTTTTTCTAGTTTATGGTTTTTGTTGTGTAACAAGTGGAAACACTCGAGACCCTGTGCTAGGCACATGAGATGTTTCTTTACCTCCTCTGATGAATCATTACTACTTTTTTAGAAGATTGTTATATTGTAATGATACTTTGCACTTCTATCCAAAAGGCCCGTGATTATTTAATTACTTACGGGAATAAAGGGTTCGTATAACAATTATATAAATGAAGTCATTCTTTTAAAGTTCGACCTTGTCACTGGACTAAAGCCAGTGGCTCAGTTAAATAAATTTTGATCCATGCTAAAAACTACTTAGGGAAATTTTACTAAATTAATTATAAGATTTAAGTTTTAGGCCAATCGACAACAGATATTCACAAAAAACAAAAAAAAATTGACATAAAGTCTTGTTTTCTGGTTACTTAAACATAAAGTTTAATTGAGTTTATATGCATACTGGTGAGCTGCCGTGTTAAATCTCCAAGAAGCCAGAAAATAAAGGATAAGACTATCACATCTAGATTAGACAGAATTGATTAGGCACTAACATAACCAATTTCTGCACATTTAGATATAGTGGTGTTGGTAAGGTGTTATAGGATTATTATTATTTTTTTTTTCTTTATTTTTGCTTGAAGTTATTTAAGTCAGTTTGGAATACAAGTTGAGAGAGTTTGTAAAGGTGACTTAAAGCATAAAAAAATGAAATACTTGCAATATCCAATTTTCAAAGCCACGCCTCGCACGTGTATATTTATTAAAATTTTAAATTCTCAATATTGTAGTACCAAAGTTGACGTCGTAAATCGTAATAAATATCAACAAATAATATATAGTTATTTATCCTAAAACAATGATAACAAATACAGATTACATTATTAATTAAAAATGAGATTTTGCCTACCCTTATATGCCTGCAAGGGTAACTTCTCCACTCGATGATACGCAATTGTGCATGCAATATGTCTTTTGGATGGCATTAGAATGTGCCGTGCAACAGTGATTTTTACTCAAATGAATAATCTACAGCAATTAATTTACTTTACTGGATAGATAAGTGAATAAATCACATGCTTAATTATAAGTGGACCATGACTAATAAATTGTTTACATATATAACAAAGACAGCTTCCCTGCGATGTTCACAATCATAAATTCTTTCAGCTTATGACTCCAAATATTCATATAAAAGTAACCACGTACGTGTATTTCTTCTAAAGATGTAATCCGTTTTTCATATTTTCTTAATAAATTATAGCCGAATAGTTTGAAAATTCATCTTTCCCTTTTAGTTTGAAAATAGAAATATATTAAAAGATATATTACGAGTTCTGAAAGTTAATTTCAACACTATTTCATTTAAATCTTAATTATAAGTTATAAAGTTAATTTTACGTGAGAATTGGACACGATTATTTTCTAGCACTAATTTCAATTTATTTTTTTTTGTTTTGTTTAATGGTTATTGATTTAAAAGAACTATGTTAAACCTCGAAGAACATTACATGTAATATTTTGAGATTTAATTAAGGAATTTATCATATATACGCCTGAATATAGAACATTAGTTTTAAATCAATATTATAATAAGTCAAGAATAAAAAGACTCACTATAATTTCATAGTTATATCAACAAATTACGTTTAAAATAACAGATGCATCCAACTATAATATTTATGTAAGTTTTTCTAAAGGTCATTATAATTTTCAAACTATATGAGCAGTTTATGTAGATAGACCAAACCTTGAGGATGTAACTATAATTATCTCGAATTTCTTAAGCTATACTTAAGCTAGTTTAAAAGATTATTTGGTAATTTTGGGGTGATACAATAACTTGACACAGGAATAGCTGGCACTTTGGCGTGTGTGTGAGCGTATATATATATATATATATATATATATATATATATATATATATATATATATATAGAAGAGAGAGAGAGAGAGAGAGAGAGAGAGAGAGAGAGAGAGAGAGAGAGAGAGAGAGAGGGATTCACAAATATTATAATAAATTTACTATTACAAATTTAAACTTGTTTGCATATGCCATTATATATATTACACATATATATATATATACATTGCAACAGAAAATGAAGAAAAACAAATTAAAGACGAAAGAAAATAGAATAGCAAACTTTTTAGGGGCATAAAGTCAAATTTCAACAGTATCTTTAAGTTCCCCCACAACTTTTCGCATCAATTATTTGGTATGCCCATTTCTCTAACATTATTCTTTGTGAAATCGAATAATTGACAAGAATCTGTACAAAACCCCATATGAATCCCTTGTAACGGGCCACGAATTTCTATCCGTATATAATAATTGCATGCCGACACAAAGAAGAGCGGTGCAACTTTTGATATGGTGGTCCACTTTAAAAAAAGTTGCACCTATTCTCAAGACTAGCTAATTTTATGTAATGACAAATTGATAGGCGAATTAATTTTGCTATTAAATTACTTTAATTTTAAGTATATGATAAAATATATCACAAAGTGAATAAGTTCTCAAGTCAATTGTACACACGCATATACATATACATTAGATATCACTCAAACATAATAATTAGGAAATTTTAAACTAGAAACTAGGATATTATATGTTTGTTTTTATTCTCGTCTCATCAATTTGCATTGAGACCATGTTTTGTTGTTTGTACCTATAGTTTTCTTCTTGATTATGGTAACTGATGACACTAAATGGGCGGGTTTTTAATATAATGCATAGTTAAATTCAAATTTTATTTTGTATAATACATCCAAATATTTTTAGTGTTGCATACTAGAATGTGACAGAGTTGAACAACTCATACCGTGATCGTATATAATATCGAAAACAATATTACAACATCTATGGTTGTAGATGTAATCAACCTTCTATTTAAAATAAACGAAATATGTTCAGGTGGTGTTAGATTATTGACATTTAAATCATTCAAATTTCTAATGTGAAACAACTCACAACCAAAAAGTTCAATTTTTTTCGTTGAACATTAAAACAACACGATCAATTATTTTATCATATTTCTTCTGGAGTTTTCCTAAAATTATCATCCATTTTTAATGAAATGTCTTTACTAAAAAAAAAGTAAAATCAAGAAGACAAGGATTTTAGAGTAAACTTTGAAGCATCTTTTTGTTTCATAACACACTTGTCACTACGCTATCACATCTAGGACACATACTCAATCTTACTACGACCTCTTTTATTTTACAATGTTTTCACAAATGTACCGTGTAGTTCATGTTCTCTTACTTCACGTAGTAAAACCGTTATTCTTTGTTAAATCCAATCACTTCGGTATGGTTAACAGAACTAAAAATTCTAATAATAATCCTAATCAACATAATAAATGATCTTTATTATAACTGCAACCGGCATCGTTAAATAATGTGCACTGTCAAAGTCAATGTCCACCTACTTTGCTGGTGCTCATTTTTCTTCTAATGTATGTATACGTGTTGCACATGGGTACATTATTTTCTTCTCGTCCGTTAGTGTGCAATTCATTACCCATTAATGCCATTTAAGTGAAATACTTGTCAATTTTCTGACGCTAAAATGTGTAAATTATCGCCTAAATCTAGTTTATATTTACGGTATAACATTGCCTTGTATTTTATGGTATAATCTTGTCTTGTATTTTATGAATATTTTATTTTCTGAAGCTAGTAAATTGAGAGAGATTGACTATTTACTATATCGTTTATTTATAACCTTAAATCATATGTGATCAAACTATTCTTTTTCAAATTTTTACATCATCTTACATCACATGTCTTTGAGAATTATATTAACTCTGAAAGTGCAAAATTGGAAAAATCAAGCAAACATATAATGATAACTGAGAGAGGGATAATTTAGGGGTACGTACATGATTAAAACCCATTAACAATCAAAGGGTAGATTAGTCAATTTCTCAATATTCTTTAGTCATTCCTTTTTCATAATTAAAAAAGTCTCCATAGTCATGCTTGAGTCATGAGTAGAAGCATTTTGTGTACCCAATAAAGCAGAGACAAACGACATCAAGATCCACAGAGAAGAAGGAAAAAGAAAAAAAAAACACAAAATCCCGATTTAGAAAATCTTAACATTTAATTTATTTCTCCCCCATTTTCAAATTTTTTGCATTCACACTTCCGAATAATCAGCAACGTTAATTTTCGTACATTTATAAAACACACACATATACATACATTATACATACACATGTGTTGAGGTTTAAAGATAAAGTTTTATGTTTTGTATTTTTTTTTTTAACTTTGGTGTGCTTTTACAGTATGTCATACTGACACCGTACCAACCAATGAACAAAGGCTGAGCGCTAACGAAGAAGACCCATTAAAGATAAAGAGAGAGAAAGTGAGAATACAGTGAGTGAAGTAGGTGAGAGAAAATGGGTTGAAAGTGAACATCTAGCGGCTGAGGGTGGTTTTACAGAACAACAGCTGCTGATCAAGATTCTGTTTTTGCCCTTTTAATTTTGTGAGTTTTAGATGTAAAATCTTATTGTTTAGTTTGAATGGTGGTGTAAAGATCCGATCTTTTCATGTTTTTGAATGAATGTGATGCTGTTATGCTTGTTTGGTAGGTTGTTTTTCTACTTGATTTAACCCTTTTGATGTTTTTTAGAATGTGGGTTTGTAACAATGTGTTTTCTCATTCGTGTAGAAATTTTGTGATCTGAGTGTTTTTTTTTTGTTTCTTTTGTTTGTAAAAATTGATTTTATTTTGGAGTTTTGATGAACTTGATGGGAATGGAAAAAGGTATCTTCTTTGTTAGATAACCTTAAAGTTTTGTTCTTTTTTTTTTTTGAGAATTTTTTTATGTGTGCCTAAATATCTGCTATGTGCATCTTTGGTTGTTAGTTTACAATGGGTGATTTACTTGCTGTTAATAGATTTTTATAAATCTAGAGATTTGTTGAGCGAATGTATAACTCCAGTTTGTGCTGTTTTCTGTGAGAAAGTTTTGCCATAAATCTTTTACTTGGTTTATATTCAATGAATAATTTCTCAGTTTGATATGGATCCATTACTTCGAACTATGAATTGTTTCAGTTTTGGTCTGTTTTTCTCTTTTTACAAGTTTTTGAATCGTTGCCTGATTCGGGAATAAGGTTGTTTAATTTCACATAAATTTCTATCCTTTTGTGAAGATTTTTTCTTTGCTATTATACTTGAAAAGGTTTTAGGTGAAAAGGTGTTGTCCCATTCATATAATTTGTTTTATTGTCACCATTCTTTGGGGAATAAGCTTGTAGATTATGTCCTAGAATGGACCATTTTCACTGGATCTGTAACTCTTTTTCGTACAACTCTCTATTGATAGTGCCCTTCTTATATTACTTTCTGCTTGAAGTTTGAATATATTTTTGTATTTGTATTTCTTCTTTGATCAGGGAAACTTCATTAGTTATCTAAGAATCTGTTTGGTGGAGTTCATTTTCTACCGACTTTAACTGTCCCCGACTGATCAGGTAACGTCAAATGCATTGCTTCTGTGAACCTAGATTCATCTTTATACTTCTATAAAGAATTTTCCTTTCATGTCCCAGTCATCTTAGTATCGGAAGATAGTTCCTTTCTGACAAACGTCATTTTATTAAGGTTGTAATTTTCGTCTGGTCCAGGTTTGACTTTTCAAAGTTTGGCGTAGTGTTTCGACACTGGCCTGGAATTATAACCTAGTGTATCACTGCTGGTACAAGGAGCAGGTTTTTCCAAGGTCCAGAGGAGTTGCGTTTCTGTTATTTGCCGGAGTAATGGCAACTTTATTACATTCTGAATCCAGACGCTTGTATTCTTGGTGGTGGGATAGCCACAATAGCCCAAAGAACTCAAAATGGCTCCAAGAAAATCTTACAGGTCAATTATATTCTTCTGCAGTCTCAGCACCATAAAACTTTAATATCAAATTATTCAGTTTAGATCTCTGAAGGAATATTAAAGTTTATGATACGTTCTTTGTTACAACATTGATGAGATTTCTTGATCCTCGGTTGCACAAGAATTTCCCCGCATTAAATATTTTTCTGGTTTTGCTTGTTTTATTGACTAAATTAAGAATCTCATATTACAGATATGGATACAAAAGTCAAATCGATGATCAAACTAATTGAAGAAGACGCAGATTCATTTGCGAGACGAGCCGAAATGTACTACAAGAAACGACCCGAGTTGATGAAACTGGTGGAGGAGTTCTATCGAGCTTATCGTGCATTAGCTGAAAGATATAATCATGCAACAGGGGAACTCCGCCATGCCCATAGAACCATAGCAAAGGCATTTCCTGATCAAGTACCTTTAGAACTTGTTGAAGATTCACCTTCAAAGTCCTTATCACAAGACAGGGATCCTCAGACACCCGAGACAAAATTTCTTGGGCGTGCACTGTTTGACCCTGATGACTTACTTGAAGATGGACAAGATTTGTCTGATTCTGACATGCACGCCTTAAAGAAGAGCGGACACTACAAAGAGAGTTCAGAAGGGGGCATGAGAAAAAGGGGTTTGAAACAGTTTCATGATATGTTTGGAGCCAAAATACGATTGTCAAACTCTGCTGAAGGGAAAGTAGGGAAAGGTGTGAAGCAGGAAAACGAAAGGGAAGAATGCTGTCATGATGAAGTGCTCAAATTGTCAAATGAAAATCGGGATCTTAAGGACAAGATTCTTCTCGAGACAGAAAGAGCAGCAAAAGCCGAAAGTGAAGTTCTAGGCTTGAAAAAGGCCATAGACGATATGCATGCTGAAAAGGAAGATGTTCTCCTCCAGTATCAACGGTGTCTGGAATTGCTGTCTAATATACAGGCAGAGCTTAGTAATGCCCAAAAGGATTCAATGGAGTTTGGTGAAAAAGCTGGGAGAGCTGAAATTGAAGTCCAAACTTTGAAAGAAGCACTTGTTCAGTTAGAGGAGGATAAAAACTCTGGATTGATCAAAATTAAGGAGTACTTGACGAAAATATCTGAACTCGAGTCTATGGTTTCTCAACTTCAAGAAAAGATGAAGGGACTTGACGAGAGAGCGGTTGATGCAGAAACTGAAGCTCAAACTCTCAAAGACGAAATTTCAAGATTAGAGCTTGAAAAAGAAGAGGTGTGTCGTCAGTACAAACTGTGTCTTGTGAAAATATCTGACCTCGAGATCATAATCTCTACTATGGAAGATGAAGCGGGATTGCTCAAGGAGCAAGCTAAAAGAGCTGAAACTGAAGTTTCTGAACTAAAAAAGGCTCTTGATGATCTAAAAATGGAGAAAGAAGCTTCAGCTTTCCAGTACAAGTGCTGTTTGGAGACAATATCCAAGCTTGAAAAAGATTTATCTAGTGCCAAAGAGGACGTTAAGCGCCTTAACAATGAAGTCTTGATCGGGACTTCTAAACTCAAGAGTGCCGAGGAGAAGTGTACTCTGTTGGAGACGTCAAATCAATCACTGCGAGTTGAGGCAGATAATCTATCGAAGATGATCGCTGTGAAAGATCGAGAGCTTTCAGAGAAGCAGGAGGAAATGGAGAAACTTCAAACTTGCCTGGAAACCGAGCACGTGCACCATGAACAAATTGAAGCGACTCTCCAATCTCTGCAGAATTTGCACTCTCAATCTCAGGATGATCAGAGAGCAATGGCTATTGAACTTCAAGATTTATTTCAAATGGTAAAGGCATTGGAAGTAAGCAAAAATGGTTTGGAAGAAGAAATTCGTCAGGCCAGGGTTGAAAACCAGACTCTAAGTCAAACAAACTTAACGTCTGCCATTTCAATGGAGACCATGCAAAATGAAATCGGAAGTTTAAGGGAGATTAAGAAGAGACTTGAAGAAGAAGTCTCACACCACATGGGTCTAAGTGCTTCCCTTCAACAGGAAATTTCGTGTTTGAAAGATGAGATCAAAGGCTTAAATACAAACTACCAGGCTTTAATTGAGCAAGTGGAAGCAGCAGGTTTGAACCCAAAATGTTTGGGGACTTCAATAAAGAGCTTGCAAGATGATAACTCAAAGCTGAGACAAATATGCGAGGAGGGAAGTAAAGAGAAAGAGATTTTGTCAAAAAAGCTAGAAAACTTGGAAGAACTTTTGAAGCAAAAGGTCGTTGTAGAAAGCTCTCTATCTGATTTGAAATCTGACCTTGAAACTTCACGAGGAACATCCAAGGCATTGCAAGAATCCTGCCAATCTCTTCATGGAGAAAAGGCCGCACTTGCTGCTGAAAGAGCTTGTCTTCTTTCTCAGTTACAGTCTATTACTGAGAATATGCACAAGCTACTGGAAAGAAATGCCATTCTGGATACTTCTCTGTCTAGTGCAAAAATTGAACTTGAAGGCCTGAGAGAAAAATCAAAGGGATTAGAAGAAATCTGTGATTTGCTTAAGAGTGAAAGATTGTATCTTCTGACTGAAAGGAGTAGCTTGGCTCTTAAGTTAGAAAATGTTGAGAGGAAGCTGGAAGGCATGGAGAAAAGATATATGGGGTTGGAACAAAAATATGCTGACGTTGAGAAGGAGAAGGACGCCATGCACGGTAAAGTGGTGGAACTCATGTTCTCTTTGGGTATGGAAAAGCAAGAAAGAACAAGTTCCCAGCTCCAAAGTGAGACCAGGTTGGCTGGACTCGAAAACCAAATTCACCTCCTGCAACAGGATAATAGATGGAAAAAGAAGGAATTTGAAGAGGAGCTTGAAAAGGCTCTAAAAGCGCAGTTTGAGATATCCATCTTGCAGAAATTTATGAAAGATATGGAAGAGAAAAATTACACCCTCATTAGTGAGTGTCAAAAGCACGTCGAGGCATCTAAATTGGCAGAGAAACTGATATCGGAGCTTGAGAGCGAGAGTCTTGAACAGCAGGTAGAATCTGAACTCCTTTTGGATGAAATTGAAAGACTAAGGTTGGGCATTTACCAAATTTTCCGGGCTCTTGAAAGTGGTATGGATTGTGCTTCAAAGGATGATAAGGTGGAAAATGAGCGAACTTTTGTAAGTCATATACTTGGAAGTATTGAACATTTGAAATGTTCCATCTCCAAAAATGAGGATGATAAGCAGCACCTCTTGGTTGAGAACTCAGTTCTCGTAACTCTTCTTGAGCAGTTGGAGTCGAAGGGAATGGAAATTGAGTCGCAGAAGCTATATTTGGAGAAGGAGTTCAAGATCATCACCGAGAAGCTTGCCATGGTCAAAAATGAGAAAGACCAACTTCTAGAAATGAACAGGCTGTTGAAGTCAGATGCTAATGAAAGTCATCAACGCGTTTCCATACTCGAGGGTGAATTGGGGACTCTTTGTGTCAAACGAGCTGATTTGTGTAAAGATTATGATGCGTTGCAGGAAAAATATTTGCAAGTGAATCAGGAGAATAAGTGTTTGATGAGGAAGTTTTCTGAACTAAAGGAGCACAAATGTCAAGTAGATCAGCACAATGATGTTCTTCTTCTGGAATTCTTAGCAACGTCAAATGATTCTACAGTTTTACGAAGCTTTGGGTCTGAAAAGGTTATGGAAGTAAAGTTACTTCTTGAAGATCTGAACAAGCAACATGAGGTCAATATCAGCCTTGAAAAGGAGTTGAGCTTATTGGGAGAGAAACTTGAGTTGGAGAAAGCAGAAAGTTTTCAGCTTAAAGATGCTGTACATAGATTGGAAATGGAGATTAGGGGGATGAGAGAATGTAGTGATCAGATGAAGCGGGATATGTTGACTGATAAAGAAAATTTGCTTCAGACGGAAGCAAAGCTCTTGGATATGGAACTGAAGCTTGAAGCTGCCGAAAACTTGAACTCAAATTTGTACAGCACAGTGGATGAACTGAGAACTGATGTCCAAGAGTCTCTTCAGACAAGAGAAAACTTGGAAAAGAACATGGTTCAGTTGTCTGAAAATAACTCCATTCAGAAGGAGGAAATTGAAAGTTTACAAATAGTTAATGCAAATTTGAAGTCTGAACTTGGCGTACTTCGTGAAGAAATAGAAGAGAAAATAATCAGAGAGCAGACTTTAAGTTCGGAGCTCGAGGAGAAGAACAATGAGTTTGAACTCTGGGAGGCTGAAGCTTCGGCGTTCTATTTTGATCTTCAGATTTCTTCCATCCACGAAGTTTTGTTTGAGAATAAAGTTAGGGAACTTACTGGGGTGTGTCAGACTCTTGCAAGTGAACGCGCTACTAAAACGTCTGAGATTGAACAAATGAAAGGGGAAATTTGTTTGATGAAGAGTGAAATTAGTGGATTAAAATCCCAAATAAGTGCATATGCTCCAGTCATAGCTTCGCTCAAAGATGATATCGCATTGCTCGAAAATAATGCATTCCTTCAGACAATGTTCAACAAAGGAAATACTGAGGAGCCAGAGGTAACATTCTCTCTTATCACAAGCAGAATAATTTCTGTGGCTCACAACTCCATTTTCACTTTATTTTTATATGATGTTTTACTGATCTTGAAGATAATTACATTTACATCCTTTGAGGTTTGGTCTAATTATAGAAATTTCCCTATTGTTTGAGTAATTATAGAAACATCTCTTGAAGTTTAAAAAACAATGCAAATAGGCTTCTCTTAAGGTTTAATAATTATAGAATCACCCCTACAAGTTTAAACAACATTATAGATAGGCCTGCATTATTTATGTTTTAATAGCTTCAGAGGGTGTATCTGTTATTATTCAAACCTTAAAGGTTTCTGTTATTAGAGACACTTTCATGGGGTGTAGATGTAATTTACTTCATGGCTTTCCAACTGGAAACATGAACGCGTAAGCACTTCCTTTTAGGTTCTTTTTTTTTTTGGGTGGGTGGGGTGGGGGCGTTTGACTATGAAAGGTGTATGCCATTTGTTTCCTTAGGGGAAAATGTTTGAATCGATGATGCTTATATTTTCTTGTGATGAATGCTTACATGAAACTAAACTTACTTGATTTTGGCAGCTTTTGGAATCTGTTGCTCATCCAAGTAGGTGCGAAATACTCCTGGAAGATCAGACCCTTCTTAGCTTGCAGAACTTGCAGACGCGAATAAAAGTGGTCGGAAAGTTGATGGAAGAAATGAACAAACCCACTGCAGACAAAAGATCGAACTCCAACAACAAACAAGAATCAGTCATGAGTATTGAGCAGTCAAAACCCCGTCGTAGCTTGGGTAGAGACAAACATGAACGCAGCATGAAAAAGGATTACACGACTGAGATCAGTGAAACTCCCAAGCTGCAGAAGATAAAAACCAAAGCCTCAGAAGTCCGAAATGGAATGCTCATGAAAGATATTCCTCTAGATCAAGTTCGAAAAAGAGGCAACTCTGGAGCAGACGATCAAATGCTTGAGCTTTGGGAAACTGCTGAGGATGGCCAAACAATAGGAGAATCACTCAGAATGTCATATAAAATGACTGATAGAGATATAGTTTATGACAGTTTTGAAAATGCAAAGCATAAGTTTGATCTTCCCTTAACTGATTCAGATGTAGAAAAAGAGTTGGGAGTCGATAAGTTGGAGTTGTCAGCGAGAATTACTGAGAAGAATCGAGAAGTGACCAACCGAAAGATTTTGGAAAGACTTGCCTCCGATCACCAGAAACTAGAGAGTCTTCAGACAACAGTGCAAACCTTGGTAAGGAAACTTGAGACCAACAAAACAAACAAAAAGTCCAAGAATGTCGATTTTGAAACTGTTAACGAACAGTTGTTAGAAGCTGAGGAAACTGTCGTCCAGCTAGTAGATTTGAACGGACAACTTGCGAAGGATATTCAAGAATGCCAATCTCCAGACGGAAAGGCATCGCTGCAGTTAAAAGAGGCTCTGAAGAAACGAAAAAAGAAAGTTGCGGAACAAGCACGAAAGGGGTCTGAAAGGATTGGTCGGTTGCAGCTAGAGCTTCAGAAAATTCAGTACATTTTGCTGAAAATGGAAGACGACAAGAAGAACAAAGCAAGAAATAAGTTCTTTAAAAGTAAGACTGTCGTTTTGAGGGATTTTATCTACTATGGAAGGAAGAACAGTGGAAAACGCAAGAAAGGCCCATTATGTGGGTGTTTTAGGCCGTCGTCTAGTAGAAATGGAAGCAGTCCATAAGTTTTAAACTTGGCTGGACTTGCAGTTTGATTCTTGTATTATGTTTCTAGATCTTCTGTTAAGTAGCTGAACAAAAACTGAGTTCTGTAGAGCCTTATGAACTTCTGAGTACTAGATTTGATCTAATTCAAATAAGGTACATGTTATCTTAAATTTTAAGACATTTCATTGGTGTATTCGTGATGATTTATATGCTTGTGTAATAGGCTGAAGTCTAACGCAGACTAGTAAAGCAGTTAAAACCCAGATCAGTGAAACTAGCTACATAAGTTGGCGTTTTTGTTTAGTTTCACTTTTCGGGATTTGTGTGAAAGAGATACGAACTTCCTTCTAGACATTCTTTTTTAGTATCAAAATTTGTTTTCACAGTAATATTATACTCTTTAAATTCTAAAATTCTGAATGATCTTTGCAAAATTATGGTTTCAAAGCCTATACTATTTTAATAACAATAGCATCCCTTCTAAGTTTCAATTCATACAAGTGCTCTAATTCAAATTTGAGCGGCTACGTTTGATTGTAGAAACGCTCGCATACAATGAAGATATTACTTATAAAAGGAAAAAAATAAACAACCTGGAAAAAGGAAACATAATTTTTAAAGGCTTCCCCTTATTTTCTGTTTTAGGTCCCGTACCAGTAAAAAGAATAGCACCTTAAGCGAATTTTAGTCCATCAAAAGCAAAATCTTCAGCCTTCAGGAGTCAAACTACTAAAATCTTTGTTGATTGATTTCTGCTTTCTATTTTTCTATCCTGAAAGATATATATTTTACATCAATATCAAATATATCAAAAGATATACAAGATTCTTAGTGGTTCATAAATTTGAAAGTTTATTGCCGCCAACTAAAAAATATATTTGCAGTATTAATAATTATCAATTAATTCAATAATCTAGGAATATAATTAGTATACAAAAAAATATTTTTATGCAACTCACCAAATATGTAAACTAAAATACGTGCATATCTTTTCACGCTTTTTACAAATTTAAACTATTACAACTTTAAACTAACACACTATTTCCCGTCATTTATTTCATAGTCACTAACTTCGTGATTTATTTATTTTTCATTATTATTTTACTTTATTTTTCATAACTATGGTAAATGAAAATAGCAATATTCAAATTTGTGTGATTTGCCAGTGAAATATCAGCGCAAAGCCTTTAAGCATTGCCCAGTGTAATAAAGAGTCGCAAAATTTGGGCAGAAATACTATGTTTCATGATCACTTTGACAGGTCAGCCAGGTCTAAACAACTCAAATATTTACAATTTACAACCATAAGTCGCACCCACTCAAGCAATGCAAGTACCTCGACCCGTGACCAAAACAAAATAGCAATTAAAAAGTTTAAGAAACTTTTAATTTCAACGAGTGCTAAGAAGATTGTAGACAAATGTAAAATTAAGTGATGATACCAAAAAAGCCTCATGTAGCAGTTTGTTGGAAGGAAGCATTCAAATGCAAAGTCTCTCCCTAACCCATTCAAAAATAGAAATAGCAGTACATCAAAATCCCAGTCTCCTTCAAAGGAGAACTTAACTAGCAGATATAAGAACGTACATAATTTCAAAAGGTATAAATCTAGGCGCCGACAACTTCAGTAGGCTCAGCAACAGGTTCTTCAGCAGGCCTGTCCACCTTAACACCCACATCTTCACTGTAATCGCCATGAACCTACAAGATCACACAATGTGATTGACTATACAGAGAAAAGGAACTCTTCTAAAATGAACTTCGATCAAGATAATATTACCAGGACATTATAAAAGATAAGAATAGGAATTAGAGACTCTTACCTCCATAAGCTTGCCAAGGTCGAATTTTGGAGCTTTCAAGATCTTGACCTTCCTGATATAAACATTTTGCAAAGGATAGATGCTTGAGGTTGCCTTGTCAATGTCTTTGCCAATGGACTCAGGAATAAACTTCTGGACCAAGTCCTTGAGATCGCAAGATTGAGCCTGGTTAACCATAATCTCCCTCATCTTTCGCCGAATCTAACAGATAAAGGAAATGGTGTACGGTTAATGCAAAGAGGAGCATGGCATATACAAGAAAATAGTAGACATGTATGGCATCAAACTGTAAATAACTCATCAATAGAATGAGATATTCACCTGACGAATCTGGCTTGACTGGGCGTAGCATGTTCTCTTTTGTTGGTTCACACGCTTCTTAGTAAAAGCAATGCAGAACAATCTGAGAGTATAGTTGTCTGTAGTCTTCACATCCACGTGAGCTTCAATCAAGGATTGCCACTTCCTCACCAGTGACCTCAACTTATCAGTAGTGAAATCCATACCCTGACATTTCCATTAGGTAAGTAACAATTAGTTGGCTAATCAAATATATATTACTCATTATAAAAAAAGATTTGTGTCCATACCCAGAAGTTTGTGAGAACATTCTTCCCCTGAACATCCTCCGCTCTCAAACGAATCTTTCTGAAGGCATGATCCTCATCACCTTGAAGGTCAGCCAGGGACACCTCAAAAACACGATGCTTGAGTCCTTCTGAAGCAATCTGACAGAGAACAAATCAGTACCAACTATTATGTACCCAACTAGAGTAATCAAATTGCTTCAGAAACCAATCCTAAGGACTACCACCAACTCAAATAATTCCTAAAACTCTAGATCCGTAGAAGACTCAGCAATTAAAGGGTAAGATAACTCGCTCTATTCATATAACCATTTTGTCTGGCTAATGGCTGTTCAAATAAGGTGGTGCTTCGGATGGCATGTACAGAAAACCCAAAATACCATGGTGTAACCCAATTCACAGAACAGGACAAAAGCATTCTCAACTAACAGAAACAACATTACAGCATAGTAATCGTCGTAGCATCATCACTTTCAAAAGGAAGACAAAACTCACATTCTTCAACTAAATTCGAGCACACTTATATTTAGTTCCCAGAAGCAAAATCGATAAACACATTTCTACAAGACGCATTTATAAAAGATATAAAGACAACATAACCCCTCATAAATCATTCGACTTGACCCAAAATCGGCACTTTTAGAAACCAAGAACAGTGTTAAGCATACAAGAACTGTTAAATATATCCATATGAACCTACAGAAGTAACAATTCAATAACTACAGAATAACATAAACTATAATCCATCTATATTAACAACATTGATGATAAAAATTGTACCTTTGTACCCTGGGTCCTCGTGACAAGGGTTTTGCCGACGTTTCTGGTGTTGAAAACAGAGGGCGCTTTGATATCGTACCAATCCTTCTTGGCGAACGGATCTTGCGCCTTCTTCTTGCCTCCCTTCTTCCCCTTCGAGATCCTCTTGTTCTTCCTGCAACAAAATCAAAATCCATAAAAATCACAAAATTAAACCCTAATTTTCAAAGAATGTAAACATGAATCTTGTATATAATTACAGAAAGAGAAGGCGGCAATTACCCGACCGCCATGTTTGTATCGGATTGTTAGGGCAACGGCTCTCACTTCAGAGACTGTATAAACAAATGTGCGCAGCAAAAACCCTAATTGCTCCGAGTGCGTTTATATAGTGTGGCGAACTTGAATAACAGTGTTTTGTACCTTTGTTGAGGCGGGTTTATCATGGGCTTAATTGGGCCTTATCATAATAATAGTGCTGAGTAATTGGGCCGACCAAATACGGATCAAATATCGACATACGCAGGGTGGTTCAGCAGTAATTATATTTCTTTATATAATTAATTGTGAAACTCCCACCTTATACTCTTTTTTGCGAGTTGACACCAAACAATTTTCTTTATTTTTCTAAAGTAATTCCAAATCTAGCGACCAAAAACACAGAAACATGTTCTGATCAACGACTTAGAGAAAATTTACACATTTTTTTATATGCTATAGTTGTAAACAAAAAAAAAATACAACTTGTAAAGTGGGTATAAGTTGGAGGGTCTCATGCATTTTACCCTGTACCTTATGTAACTTGTGTTTACGAGAACAAGATAAATTACCAAAAAAAATGTGCGTTGTATGAGATATATCTCTAGAAATATATTAAGGATTTTATTGACACTAATGGTTAATTTTTCAAAGATGCTATACTCAAAATGGTTCAATATACCAACAAGACAAAAAGTAATAATCTTACCCCAAAAAATATTGTTGTGAAAAAAGTATTTTTCGGAAAAAGTAATTCGGGATTATTCGTTATCATCATGGATAATCTGTAGGTCTAATGATTCCGAGTTGTTGTGTATGTGATTCTTATAAAATATATACTTTTATACAAATAATTTTTAAATCTTTACAAATGTTATACACTTACTTGTGACCACTCATAACTAAAATTACGATAAGTGAACCCCCATAAAAACACAACTAATATTTTGTAGAAATTACGCACCTCTCAATGTCCGAGTCCTATTCCCAATTAGCCGCTTAACACCCTTGAAACTTCACCAAGAGATTGAAAAATCAATGGAGTGAACTTCAGCAAAATTATCTGGGTTATAAGCACTTGATTTTCTTAAAGATACTAGTGGCAACAAAGGAAATGATCCATAAATTATCTGGGTTATAAGCACTTCAGCAAAATTAGTTTTTAGGCTGCATTATAGAAATTCAATACACCATGTGACCTTGTTTACTTGTTACTTTTTAACGATCTGCAAACAATGCACCCTATCAATACACCATGTAACCTTGTTTACTTGTTACTTTTTAACAATCTGCAAACAATGCACCCTATTTGATATAATATTTGATTCTAAATGAATCATTTCTCAAACAAGAAATGTCACTCAAATAGATCCTTATTTACTATGTTCAATAAGAAAGTTCGAGTAAATAAAGTTCAGCGGAATCAAAAGGACTCAAAGATAATTGAAGATAAGACTGGGGCATTGTGATTCTGATACGGGTGAGAAACCATTTCAAGAGAAGTTCCTCCAATAATGCTGAAAAGATCTTTTATTAAAATTCATTGCATGCCTGCTTCAACCAAGAACGAACAGCTCATAATGAACAAAATTTGGCATTGTCAATACACTGCACAAACAACAAAAACAATATAAATGCTTCAGTCATTTGGAAAACCACAGGCAATATAACAGAAACGTTAAGCACAATACGTATAAAGAGATTAACAGCATAAATAGACTTGAACAAAAAGGCCCAAAAAGAATATGCAATGAGCAGCTGCTGGAAAAACAACAAATATTCTAAAGATAATTACTTCGGGGTTCCTGGAAAGGGGCTAGAAGAGTCCCTTGCAGACGAGCTGTGATCAAAAGCCAATGGAGGCTTATCATTCCATCGGGAGCATCAAGGTCACTATAATCCATTGAGAACCTGAAAACCAATTAGCTGAGTTACATAAGAACCTTACAACTGAGAAAGACAAAAGAAGTCCAAATCAATATGAGAAGATAAAAACCCCTTTTCTGCATTGAAATAATCACCTGTTGGTTGAAGCATCATATGTACAGATGTAATAAGGCATTTAGCGAATAGGCTCGTTGAATTTCAACATTCCCAACATAGTTACGCACACTAGTCATGCTAACCATATCGAAAGAGTCAAACATAACTTTTAAATATAATGTAAACCTTCAACTGCAATATAAAGAAAGGCCAACGACTATGTGATAGTCTTATTATTTTAAAATCTTACTCAAAATTCAAATTTCTTCATTCCCAACACCAAGCTGAAGAGTAAAATCCCGAGCATATGTGGGAAGAGTTAATGTTGCAAGAGGGATCATATCTCCAACATAAAGCGGGCAAGAGACTCATGTAATAAAGCTCTTAACATCACTCAGATAACTATCCGCAGAGTAAAATGAAGAAAAACCAAAAGAAAAACAACTCAAATCGGCTTGTCCTGATCTAAATTCTAAGGCATATTAATTTAGAGAAAATTCAGATTAGATGTTCCAAATAATATAATGTCTCATAAATTCTTTTTGTCACAAGCATTCTCTCACATGTATGTTTCAACAGTCGAATACAGAGACTTCATTAACACCGAATAACCTGCATATACATACATTTGTGTTTTAAATAAACCTTGGTGATACCGGAGAAGGAGAAGGAGAGGGGGGGGGGGGGGGGAGGAAATTGACCAAATGGTGACGCAGGTTTGATGGACTTGAGTTTTTCCCGAACCCGCTCATTCCAATCCTTGTTCTTTGGAATTTTCAAATCTTTTCTTCATACATACATCTTCGTGTTTTCTTTACTAGGGTTTGAGAATTGGATTGATGTTTGTATAAATGACTCAAAGAAACAGAAATTTATAAGGTTTTTGGTGGGGAAGACTAATTTCTACATTAGGGTATTTCTGATCGAGGGTTTTAGGGATTCCAAGCGTTCATATTGATCAAGGTCTCCACTTTTCTTCCGCGTTCAACTTCTCAGACTCTGTCAATGACAAGGTAAAAGATCAAGTTGGTGGGAGCTCCAGTAATCAGATGAAAATTCATTCGATAAGCAAGTTCATGAGGAACACAGGGATGATTTAAAGAGCGATATGGTAAGGGATAAAAGTTTTCCTACCAAATCCCTATCAATGACAGACGTTAGTTCTTTAAGTTGCTCATAGCTCCAAAACGACTAAAGGTGCACATGGCACAAAAAACACATTTCTTTGCTTGACAAGAATATTTTTGATGTGAGTAACCTGTACAAACTGACTCACTGTGTATTTATCTTGTTTAAAGAACTCATAAAATGATAATTCATAAGATATACCTGGACATATTCTAATGATACTGCTGGATGATGCCACGCCTTTAGAGTCTATAAAAACATTACCGCTTGCACAATCCTCTCACACATCCATTGTTGGGCCGTCAGAAATCTTTGTTTCTCTGACATAGACTGATGCTGTCTTTTGGATGGAGCATTGTGGTGTCTGATAAACTATCTAGGGGCTCAAACTTCACAAGAGGTACTGGAGAGACGTAATTGCATAAATAAAAATATCTGTTCATAAGAGGTACTGGAGAGACATAATTGCATAAATAAAAAATCTATGGGCTCACAAACCTCAGCAGTATGATCCTTCAGAATATGCCTACTCTTATAATTTCCATTTTCGGATCCTCGCCACACACAATCTTTCTGAAAATAGCAGAATAATATACCCAATATGTGTCAAATAGCTGAAGACAAGGAGTAGTTAATAAAGGAAAACTTTATAGACCGATACTTCGCAGACCTTAGAGTACTGGATATCCAGAAACAATATCCCAGGTTTGTTTGTTCTACGAAGTGGATTCAAAGTGAGTTGACTGTATCTCTCCACAGCATCAATAGGAGCAAAAGTTGAAGGTATCTGGTAGAATACAAATATATTTGAAATAACATAAAAAGCAACAGAAAATACTAACCCTATTCTGTAAAACCTCTGCAGATTACAACGAACCAACCATTCCCGTGCAGTTGACCACCAACAGCTGGAGAACATGTATCAAGAAGCCATAGAGAATTACGCTATAAAAGCAGGACATCCGTTAAGAAATGATGACAGGCTCACTGAATCAAGCTCAGAGGTAGGGGCAAAAGGAAGGTAGACAACGTCCTACGAGAGCCCACAACTCAGCATGGAATGAACAGATCCTGAAAAAATCAGAAAAGGAACATAAACTAAAACTCCATGTAAAAATTAAAATTTGATACAGGAAAAGGAACCGACTCAAAAAACAACAACCAGAATATACAGTTACCCCCAAAGTCAGAAAATAACTTGAAGTTAAATTGGACAAATCACTTGAGCATGGGCCTACAAACTCTACAGTTGGAAAGACAATACAAAATCAATCGAACTACAAACGAAAAGAAGAAAAAGAAAATTGATTTTGGAAAATTAACAGTCACTCAATCTGATGAATAACTAAACTGTGCGTACTTCCCCTTACAATATGAACCATCTCCAGGTTTGTAAATGATCAAGAGAAGTAGCAATTCCAACTGCACTGCAGATCTGAAGTTAGCGGACAGAAGCCAAAGCTAGGAAAAGGCGTGGAGCAATCTCACTTAACATCTGTCAGAAACATTATAAGTATTAACAGAAATAAAGAGTTGGTGAAAACAAAGACGGAAGAACAACATAACACTCAACTGCTATGTCCAGCCACCAAACAATTACTAGGTCGGCAAATTTCAATACCACTCGTTACGACCCACCCACAGGTACAACTAAAATATTCAAAGACAGAAAATAACATTAAAATGCAGGAAATGGAACTCAACTATGAGAAGTAAAAATCAAATAAACCTATCCTCCAACATCTCGACCCTCCTCCTTATTCCGGGCTTGGGACCGGCTGTGTCCAAACTATGTTGCAACACAGGCAGAGTTACATAAACGACCCAATGGGATCACAATTGAAACAAAAGAATAACCAATGAGACACATAGTGGCTATGCAGTAGTTTAATCATGAATAAAAAGAGAACCTCCTCCAAACAGGGAACTAAAAAGGCATGAATAAAAAGAACGAAGATCGTGTATGACCATCTTACCCCCCCCCCCCCTATTTGCATCCAACAACTATGTCTACCTCTAAATTTAACTACCCAAAGCAAAACAATTTCTAAAAGCAAATAGAAACTAAATACAAATTGAAAACTTAAACCAGAAAAATCACAATGTACAAGCACGCTGACCAGTAACAAAATTAATTTCTGATCGAGAATTGGATCGATAGGGTTTTTCGAGGGGAAGAAAATTGGGGCATAATTTCTGATCGATAATTGGATCTTTAGGGTTTTTGGTGGGTGGGGAAGAGTAATTAGGGCGTAATTACTGATCGAGAATTGGATTGGTGAGAAATCGCTAGGGTTTTTTTGTAGGGAAGAGGAACTAGGGCATAATTTCGATCGAGAATTGAATTGGGGATTTTTTGTGGGAATATTACCGTTGGGCCTAATTTCTGATGCTAACGACACCGTTTGATGGAATCTGATTTTTTACCTTGCGTCAAAGTGAATCCACTTTTTAATATTTACCGATATATTATATTTAGTTCAGTAAAAATATGCTGATGACGCCGCCGACTTAAAATACTATTTCCGAGTTTTTTAATAATGCATCACAAACATCAATTCTTTTAAAAACAATTGTAACTAATCTAAACATGTTTATATTCATTTCTCTGTTTCTACTCTTTTTTTATTAATTAATTGTGTGGATTATAATTTCTACTTTAATTTAAAACTATCATTTCTTCACATATTATTTAATGATGTATAATATATATTAACACAATACAAATATAAAAGCGCACATCAACCGTGGCATATTTTGAAATTTCAAAAAAATTCATTTCCCACACTCATAGTATACATATCTGTAAATAAAGCGTGCTTTCATCTAACCAAAAAGTCTAAATTCAATTTATTATTTTTTTGCAACTATTTCCTATAAATGAAATTTAAAATGAAAATTATTTCAAGTCAGGGTTCTACGATGTGATAAACATGATTAAAATTGAGAATTTTCCGAATACTACATTTATTGTCTTATCATTGTGTTATTATAAACATGATTAAAATTTAGAATTTTTCAAAACTCTTACAAATAGTAATGTAATGCTATAACGTTTTCAATCTATAAAGCTTGACTAAGTTCCTGCGTAGAAAAGTAAATGCAGCTCAAGAATAGTGCGAATCCATTTAAATCAAAAGAATAAATTCCAAGTTACCAACATTAACCTATAAGTACTTGTTCAGACAATAAATTAAAGATACCAAAATGAGCACCTAAATCGTGACTAAAAATATATGCTGCATATGCGGTCACATTAGAATACTCGTTATCACGCCGTTTATTCGAAATAAACAAGCTACAACTCCAGGCGTTCAAAAGACGCACGCCGTAGCTAAATTTGGAATTCACTGGTTAACTTAATCTTTCACCTAAACCAAATTTGTCGTGATCATCAGCCGCATTCAAATCGAAATGGTAAATTCACTGTTTACACAAGTTTTGTCATAAAGTACCCTTGTCAAAGTCAACCCCGATAGTTGAGTCTCTATCCTAACACATTTTCCATCTTACTAAACGTCACGTACATAATTGATTGGATCTATTAAATATAACGGTAACAATATACAACCGAGCAACTGAAAATAATTGCTCTATGCCGATAAAAACTACTTAGGTAATATGGAAAAACATCATAATTTAAAATACTGAGATAGCAATTACTTCGGTCTACTTGTACATAATGTAGGATCGAAAGTTTCAAATGAATAGTAGGTACACAACACACCATGGAAACGACCTTTATTCGTACCTATAAGTCATTCTTCTTAATATTATTTTGCTTGACGCTGTCGATACTGAGCAACAACAATTTCCCGGGGCCGAATTATGCAAATGCATCAGATGTTTTGATCTCCCACATATGCCCAGAAACGGAGTTTCCATCACTATGTTTTGAGATTCTAAAATCTAATAGTAAGACTCGTCTAGCTAAATCACATGTTTCCCTTGCAAGAATCTGCTTGGACATGGCAAAATCAGATGCCCGAGCAACCCAACAAATGATAATAACATCACTAATTCGGATCGTACGAGAACCTAAAATGGTACATCTGTATAAATCGTGTTTGCGAAACTACGGAACTGCAATTCGTTCCCTTAATTATGCAGATAAAGATTTAGAAACTGGTAAGTTTGCTAGTCTCGAGAACAATATGGCAACTGCATTGGATGAGGCAGAATCTTGTAGCGATGGATTTGGTGAAGGGCAGCAATCTGAACCGGAGCACCTTCAAGAAGCAAACATGAAGTTGGCATGTCTATCTAGTGTTGTTCACGTAATCGCAGGCCATCTCAAGTGATTATTAGTTAAGATACTGAAATTGAGGGTTAAATGAATAAAAAGATATTGGTTTACTTTGTTGCATAATGCTATTCTGCATTACTTGATACAACTTTGAACACATTTATGTAAACAAACGAAAAATAACAATTTTGAATGAACAATATAGGGTATTTTTCGTCCCCTTCCCTGAGGTTTCACGCTTTGGCAAATACCCCCTAAGGTTTAAATTTTTTGGCATATAGCCCCTTCCATCCTTTAACCGTTAATCAAAGGTTAAATTTGATGACAATGTGTAAATTCCTTATAAAGTAGTTTGTCTTTATTTTTCTTTAAACTGTTTGAAATTTTTTCCTTATTATTACCACCGTCGGGATTTGAATATATTTTAATTATAAAAAATTCAAATTAATTGTTGTATTTAGTACATTTATAATGGTACAATAAATCTCTTGTATGTTGGATTTAAAATATTATAATAATTATACAACATAGGTATTACTAAGTGTTTGTGTAATACATTTATAATATTCAAAATGCTAGTGTAATACATTTATTTTTTGCTAGCTAGCTAATTATACAAAATGTTGGTGTAATACATTTGTAATATTCTTCGCTGTTATATTATAAATATTTCCATCTATCTATTATATAAGTAACAACATAAAACTAACATTATAACATTAATATTTTAATGAGATATTTAACATAACACCAACAACCTTGTGCGTAGTTAACATAATGCCGAAAATCATTAGCAAACAATTTAAAAATCATGTAATTAATAGAAATCTCAAAAGTAACTAAATAGATTTGTAATCTAACTAATGGCTAATGATGCCCAAAAAAGTATATGTTGTAAGTTGTAATTTTGTGATCTTATCATACAGTAGACAAAATTCTAATTTTCTTAAATAATTGAAGATCTTTTTGTATATAACTATATAGTCGTTAAAATAAATCTATAATTCAAAAATATATAAAATATCATACGAAGTCACTACTCAATGGTAAAAATAAATGAATTATCAATATGTTTCAATTGAATAAATAAAAAGCTAAAAATAATGCCTAATCAAAATCTTGAGAAAATTACATAAATGCCATCATTTTTAAACGTTGACTAGCGGTCAAAGGATAAAAGGGGCTATATGCTAAAATTTCAAACCTCAGGGGATATTTGTCAAAGTCTGAAACCTCAAGGGAGGTGGATGAAAATTAAGAACTATAATTTCTCTTATTTCAAGAATTATAATTTCTCTTATTTGTTAGATTGTGTAGTGTTATTAATTGTGCAGACTTTATCGAGAAAGATTACTTTTTTTAGGCCAAGACCAAATCTGCTCATTTAATAAAACTAAACAATCTAACAAATCGCGAAAACATTCTCTCTAATAAAATTTAACGAGGGTCCGAAAAGAACTGACAGCCAATTCGTTCTCGAATTCCAAGGCAATTCTTTCTCGCAAGACGGTGCAAGAGTAAAAATATTCTGAGATCTTGAGGAACTTCAACTTGTCAGAAGAGATTACAAAGGTTATAGGCATTGAGCCCACTGAATGATATCAATTTGGCGAACTCACACATGTAACAAAAAGGTAATTTACTTTCTACACGTCAAAAAATCCCGACATACATTGACGTGTAGACTGTAGTTCAGCCACAAAAACCCAAACGTTAGTGAAACTTCATGAACAGCAATAGTGATACTTCATACAAATCTCCGGTTGTATGGATGAAGCAAACCGTTGAATGTCAGTATCAGTATATTTTATCCCTGCCTGATACATCTTCTTCCAGTCCTTCCAATCACTCAAGCCAAATGGAGTCGTTCCTTTTACCGAATGCACCTCAGTGTGTCAACAGGAACAAAGCCAACAATGTGCATAGTAATTGAACTAGGTTGCTCGCTCCGTGGATTTAACCTGCACGATTCAGAAGAAGACTTTTAAAACATATAACAATGGGAGTTTCTATATTTTTCATTTCAGGCACGTAAAGCTTAATCTATATGATAAAGCACAATTTACCTTATCCAAGGCTAGCTAGCTATCTGAGAGTTAAGGGCGAAACAGAGCTTTTAAGTAAAATGAAAGTGCAAGCAAACATTATGAAAGCCAGAAATTATCTAGCTCAATATATATCTTCAATCTTTGTAGTTCCATTCAGTTTGAAGACATATTTCAGAAATTTTAGGCTTTCTTTGAGTTGATTCTCAAGTCAAGGATGTTCAGATTAGACTCATAAAAAACGCAAACCCAGCAGTTTTATCTTTAAATAGCAGCTCCAAGTTTGGTGATGTAATGCACCGGTATACAAATTAATGTGTATATTAATGATGATATAAGCAATTACATCTAAAAAGTGTGACATTTAACAGCCATTTCAATGATAGTTACTTTACAATCACACATAAAACCACAATATAAGCTTCAAAAGTGGTTAGCCATTTATGCAGCTCCAAAGAGGAACGTCTCTTCCAAAACGATTGACTCGCACATTGTAACAGGATATTGGCCTCTTCAGAAGAAAATGAGCAGACCATTCAAAAGTGCTCTTGTCTGATGCGACCAATAAAATGCTATAACAGTCATTGTATACGTACAAATGTTCGTTTTACTATAATTTCCATGTTCAGGGGGGGTAACCCAGAAAGAGTGCACGTACAATTTGGACATTGTGTTAAACCTCGGTGAGCAGAACACTTGGCTTCGCAACTGTAATAAGGCCACAAGAATTAGAAAAATGAGATGTAAGAGATAATCACTTTGAACCAATTAGAGACCGGAGACAGTATTACACATTCAAACAAATATGGGAGAAGAAGCCTAGTCCCATCTGGAGTTCTCAATTCAATTTCAGGATGTGGAGCATGATCCGGCATATTACCCCCCTGACCCTTGTAAGGCACGCGTCACAAATGCCTAGCTACCATCTCTCAGGTCGACCACGAAACCATCTGGGCCACTTCCCACCTAACTACAAAAAAAGAAAAAGTAGATACCATAAATTGAATTCTCAAGGTGTTCATTGACTAATAAAAGCTGTATGTGAGCAAAGTCTCGAGCGCACAAGAACACGTTAAAGAATGATCTTATCAGGAAAGTTCGAGTCTATTATAATTCTAATAAAAAAGAATGAGAGATTTGATTGCAACTAAGCTTCACAAAATTGATTCATGAAATTCATTTTCAGCTAACTCATGCTGTTTAGCCTGCCATCAATTCACTTCTTCTGGAGCCCTTCCACCAGTTTTCTACAGGCAGAAAATCTATGAGAACCTTCCATTCTTTATCGAATCCTCAAAAAACAAGCAAGTCCTCTCCAGATTACAGGGAGCAATACTAACATCATACATGAACATAAGGCTCAGCAAGAATAAAAGGACTTGCATTCTGCTCAGTTAATAGAGGTGAATTAGTATCAAGACCGGGCTTTCATCGACCCTCCATCCTCAGAAATGAGTCACTAGATTTTACCCTCCTGAAAATACAGGAAACCAACTACATTTTAAAAACTAATCAAAAAAAAAAAAAAAAAAAAGCAATCAACTAACTGACATGGCATTGAAAAACAAAGATGTTGAGTGACTTATAACATTAGGCGATAAGAAAAAGGAGTAGCTCGTACCTCCCGCGGCAAGGAACGAACATTGGCCTGCAACGGCAACATAACATTTTAATTTATTTCAACATACGGGATATGGCAAATCTTGGGCCACTCAGAATCATTATCAGAGCTTTTAAGTAAAATCAAGGTGCAAGCAAACATAATGTCCCCAGAAATTATATAGCTCAATATTTCTATCTTTGTAGTTCCACTTAGAGTCTAAAAAACATTACCGCCTGCGCAATCCTCTCTCACATCCATTGTTGGGAAGTCAGAAAATCTTTGTTTCTCTGACATAGACTGATGCTGTCTTTTGGATGGAGCGTTGTGGCATCTGATAAACTATCTAGGGGCTCACACTTCACAAGAGGTACTGGAGAGACATAACTGCATAAAGAAAATATCTGTTCATAAGAGGTACTGGAGAAACATAATTACATAAATAAAAATATCGATGGGCTCAAACTTTACCTCAGGAGTATGATCCTTCAGAATATGCCTACAATTATAACTTCCATCTTCGGATCCCCGCCACACAAATTGTCTGGAAGTAGCAGAATAATATATCCAATATGTGTCAAATAGCTGAAGACAAGGAGTAGTTAATAAAGGAAAACATTATAAGTATTAACAGAAATAAAGAGTTGGTGAAAACAAAGAGGGAAAAACAACATAACACTCAACTGCTATGTCCAGCCACCAAACAATTACTAGGTCGGCAAATTTCAATACCACTCGTTACGACCCACCCACAGGTACAACTAAAATATTCAAAGACAGAAAATAACATTAAAATGCAGGAAATGGAACTCAACTATGAGAAGTAAAAATCAAATAAACCTATCCTCCAACATCTCGACCCTCCTCCTTATTCCGGGCTTGGGACCGGCTGTGTCCAAACTATGTTGCAACACAGGCAGAGTTACATGAACGACCCAATGGGATCACAATTAAAACAAAAGAATAACCAATGAGACACATAGTGGCTATGCAGTAGTTTCATCATGAATAAAAAGAGAACCTCCTCCAAACAGGGAACTAAAAAGGCATGAATAAAAAGAACCAAGATCGTGTATGACCCATCTTAACCCCCCCCCCCCCCCCCCCCCCCCTGCATCCAACAACTATATCTACCTCTAAATTTAACTACCCGGCAAACTTGGAGAAGAGAGCTGCAGATGGTTCACATTATCAAACACCGGAAAGCAACAAATTGAAACACGCACATACACATCTTTTTCTTCACTCATGTTTAGTTGCAGAGAAAAACAAAACCAAAGCAATTAAGTACCAAACCAGAACACAACATCTATATATCTCTTTGTTTAGATTCAGTGCTCAATTTAATAGAAGAAAACGATATTAGATAAAAAAAAAGTTGTACTCACTAATAAGAATCTGACGACTCATATTAGGGCTCTATTATTGCGCCAAGTCCTCATCCGATTGGTATCCTAATCAACACAAAATCCAATCGATCATCAGACTGAAACCCTAAAACATGAAACTAAAAATTAATCAAATTGCAGCAGAAGAAATCGCTATACCTTGTAAACCCTAGGCGGATGAAAATCTGAATCGAGATGAAGAAATTGGGCGGGAATAGATGGCGTAAGCGTAAGCGGACTGAGATCGACGAACGCGAATTGTGCTGTGCAGAATAGATCGCCTAAAGACTGAGAACTGAGAAGACACTATTTATAATAATATATAAGTCGGTTAAATTATAAAGCGCCATTATTAAGCTATCTCAACGCGTTTTCTCTTCAATATGCGTTTTTACCCCTCTGTAATTCTTTTTTTTTTTTTTTAAGTATTTTTTAACATTTAATTTAATTAATATTTTAGCTTTTTTGCTAGGATCTTTTGTGCGTGTGTGTGTGTGAATTTAATTGGGTTTTGGTGCAGAAGAAAAAATGTTTTATGGTTTACGATCGGAAAAATAAAATCTTTCTTTCCAACGGCTCTTTTAAAATCTTTATAGAATATTATTATAAAAAAAAAAAAAAACAAGTGTTGAATATGAGACAAACATCTCCCCTTAAACATTTTGCATGTTTTACTTATAGCCCCAATTTACTATTTATTTAAAAAGTAGACTCTATCAATATTTCAATTTATAATTAATAATTCATATAAATATAAAATATTATAATTAATAATTCATAGCTCGTCCATCAAACTTTTAATTCTCAATTTCATATTATAATGTAAGTTACACCGCAAAATCAAATAAACTTTGTAGCTTACTTTCTAATTTCAATTACACCACAACAACTATATTATTTATCCCAAGCTTTTCCTATTATGAAAGTTTCCAATAATATCTTTTACTTTGTGTTCTAAAGTTAGTCCACATGTATAGATTCTTTATAATGCGCAAATCTTTTCACACCTCTTTTTTCTAATTTCAGAAAAAAAAATCAATTTTGTTAATAATAGAATATGTTTTACACCTCTTTTCAAATCAAAACTCTTACGTTTCCTTTAAATTGATGATATTTTCAATTAACAACCCCAAACTTTTAATTCAAGATTTTAATTTTATAATTTAACTTAGATCACAAAATTAAATAATTATTTTTAATTTTTAATTTCATAATACATGTGTTTAAATTAATTTATACTTTTACTTATATTTTTCTTAAAGAAAGACTATAATTAAATTTAATAAAATTATATAAAAAGAACAATATTTGAAATAACAAGGATATTTCGTTCACTAAACATGTTATGAAATAATTTCTCTATTTATTTTTCAAAAGAGTAATCTGACATAACACAGGGTAAATAGCCAAAAGCCCTAGAAAAACGTGATTTCAACTATGGAGCCAAAAACGCGCACCTAATCATAATTATAATTGCACGTTTTCTCTTTCTCCGGTGATAGTGAACAAAACCTCAGAAAACCCTAACCCAAGAACCCAGATCAAAATTAGGGCAAAATCAAAGATGGGAGAATCATCGGAAAATGCAGCAAAAGTGTCTTTAAAAGATGAGGGCAACAAATTTTTCAAAGCTGGGAATTATCTGAAAGCAGCAGCGCTCTATACTCAGGCTATTAAGCAAGATCCATCTAATCCCACTCTTTTTAGGTATTCAAATCACAAGATTATGTCGATACTGTGCTTGAAAGTTTGTAGTTTTTTGGTTTACTTCAAGATTGAATATTGTTTTTGTCTTCTGGTATACATCTTCAAGTTTATGCAAATACATTATTGCTTTAGAAGTGATTGTTTACATGTTTTTCTATTAATATACAACAAATCAAGGTTGATGTTTACAGATTACTCTTGGATCATGTTTATATCTTTAAAGTATTTCTTACGATTGTCGTTCCGCTCTTTAACAGCAATCGTGCTGCAGCATTTCTAAATCTGGTGAAACTTAACAAGGCACTTGCTGATGCAGAGACAACTATTAGTTTGAAACCAGATTGGGAAAAGGTTGTTTTAATTAACGCGATACCTTCTTTGATCGTTAGCTGTTTGCGTATGAAATGCCGCTGAGTGTTTCTACTGCAGGGTTATTTCAGGAAAGGATGCATTTTAGAGGCCATGGAACGCTACGAAGATGTATGTGATTTTGTTAAATTGCATTCGTAGTTTTTTTTTTTTTTTTTTTGCAGATTAGATTCCAAATAGTGATATTCAATGTTTGTGGTGTAGGCATTAGCTGCTTTCCAGGTGGCTTCAAAGTACAATGCACAAAGTTCAGAAGTGTCCAAAAAAATAAAGAGGCTCACACAATTGGCGAAAGATAAGAAACGAGCTCAAGAAGTTGAAAGTATGAGGTCAAATGTTGATCTGGCAAAGCATTTGGATTCCATTAAGTCTGAGTTGGTGAGTACAGCTTATAGCGATAAAGATCCATCTTCTGTTGCATGTCAACAAAATATATTTATATTTAATAGGACATCTCTTTTTTTGGAACATACCTGAGGGTATCCAGTTGTATCCTTCAATTATATCACAGCTCGACATATATTCTCAACTTTTCTCGTGAATTTTCATTTGATATGGTGGATCATATTAGAGTATCCAATTGGATCACATATCTACAAATAATAACCTGAATAAGGACAGAAGTCGTACTAGATACATCAATTTACAGGACTTTTTAAGTACCACGCCTCTCTTGGATGTCTATTTATCACCATTATAGTTACATTTACTGAAAATAATTATTTACATCTGCAGTCTGGGAAGTACGGAGCCAATGATTGTTGGAAAGAGATTTTCTCTTTCCTTGTTGAGACAATGGAGAAAGCTGTAAAATCGTGGCATGAAACTTCTACAGTGGATACTAGGGTTTATTTCCTGCTTGACAAGGACAAAACAGATACTGAGAAATACGCTCCAGCTGTCAATATTGATAAGGTATTTGACTTTGTACTTTTGTGTATCTTGCAGTAGCCTTACCCATTTTTCATCTTTTATGGGTATGATTATCTGAAATCTTTTGTTTCATTTCTCTATTAATCTGAGTGTGTTGTGATTTTCTCTCATTATGCAGGCATTTGAATCTCCCCATACACATGGCAATTGTTTTTCATTCCTCAGGCAGTATGCGGAGGATTCTCTTGCTGAAGCTGCTTGTTTAGTGGCACCCAAGAGTGCAATATCCTATCCGCAGGTAACTTTTTGTTCCAATATGATTTGTATTTATTTGTGTATAAAATGTTGAATAAAGATGTAGTATGCGGGGAAACTCTTGTCCTTTATTCAACCTTGTTTGTCAAATCTGTGGGACCTTTGGGTTATAAAGTAAGACGTGAACTCAAGGAGCTTGCTTGATCTAGTTATTCCAGGGATTTGAACTTAGATATGATGCAAACACTTATAACTTAGTCTATTGCCCTACGAAAGCAATCATAATCTTCTCCTTTAATTTATTCTAGATTAACTTTTGAGTATAGCCATGCAGCGAAGGGGTATATCAGCTCGTTAGTTTTCATTTACATTATCAACTGGCAGTGTTTGAGTTAACATTTTAATTCTTCACTGCATTTGGAATGAAGGTGTTTGGTTTTGGTTGTTTATTTCTCTCTTCGGTTATTTCTGTATTTTGTGGGTATCTAATCTAAACAAGCAAATCTCAGATGTTTGGCTTAAACTAGTTTAATGACCTTAATATGCGCCTCAAAAAACTTTTTATCATAGTAGACATTATTTTATGATAGGATTAATCAGAAAATATTAGAAACCCTATGTTTTTGCCGGGTCCTTGTATATCAACATTTGGTCGCTAGGCCACTGTTGACTCTACCGTTGTATGAGTATCATAGCCTTTGTTCTTATGTTGAATCAAACATGAGAAGTGAAAACATGTATACTGAGCGTACCGACTAATCTTGGATATTATTCCAACCTTATTCATCTCTGTTTCTTTATTTGACTTAATTTCACCAGTTGAGCTAATTAATTGTAGTGATTATTCATTAGATTGTTACTGAAAACTTCTTTCTAATATGTAGATTAAAGAACTAATTTTTGAGATTAAGCTTGTTATTATTTCAATCTAGCCCATCCAGAAAAACTTATTGTTATATCTACTATTTTTTCTGTTAATACAGGTTTGGAAAGGTCAAGGATCGAGAAAATGGAAACATGGACAAAGTGATGGTTTCTTCGTCCAATTTGAATCAGCTTTAGTGCGGAAAATATGGTTTATTCCCAGTTCTAGCGAGAAGGGCCAAACATTGTGCAGGTATCTCACCCTCTTGTTAACCATTTAGTCACCCAAGTACATAACATGACACAATCATGTATATAGATATCTGTGATGGATGATTTAATGGTCCCAAATCGTTTCTCAGTATTGGTGTCTGTTAAACCTTCCAATCAACAACACCCGTTTGCCTAGTCTTCGAAATTTTTCTTTTTTTACCCTACATTTGAATTCCTTTGCTATTGCACCGGTAATTAGTCCTTCAACTTGTGCAAATAATTATTTTTGCTTAATGACTTTGACCCCAGCTTTAGTATCAAAGTCCATTTAAAGTTAAGGCTGAAACTTTAGAATTTGATGAACAATGTGCGTAATGTAAACTATGAGAATATCACAACTATATTGTAATGGGATATCTTAGTTTGCTCAACAGTTCATTGAGAAAGTGGAGATTATTATTGATGACTAAAATCTTGATTAACTGAATATTCTTCAGGGATCCCGTTGCTTTAGACATTGGTGCACATGAACTTCTTCCTCGTGTATTCAAGCAAGCATAGTTATGTGCATGGCCATGCTCTTTATTTTGGATTAATATTCACGTAAGGAAGCTGGAGCTAAAATATGGAGCTTTTTTCGAAATCTCAGAGAAAGTTGTATGGATACTTTCCCAGTGATGGCGAACCTTGGTTCGGTGTCTTGCCTTAATGTTCACTCCTTATATGAGCAGAAGGATCAAATTTGGTAGTATTCTTCGACGGACTAGGTATGGTTACTGAATCCATATTTGTACGGGGACAACTTCATCTTTAAGTTGTTTTGCATGTTTTCAATTGGTTTTGTAGTGTAGCCTGGAATGCGATTGTAATTTACCACTCTTGTGAGAGTGGAACTGCAGTTATGAGGTTTTATGCGACAGTTCATAATAGATGTAATATGATGGTCCATGAATCTTGTAATATCTACTCTTTGTGTAGTGCCGGTGTTTTGAAATCTTTAAACATTTAGTAACTATCTTGAAATACTGTCGGTCCCATCTTCAGAATTCTCATTGTTACTGTTCATTAAGAATTTCAATGTTACAGCTTAAATTTCCACGGGGTAGGTTCTAGAGACTGAATTCCAAGATTAATGCTGTTATTGTTTTATTGAACCTCATTAATGGAGAAATGCAGGAACAAACGAGTCATGCATCTGCTATTAGAGTCGAAAGGACGAGTTTCTAGCATCTAAATATATCGAGAAAAACGTAAAATCTGCCAGTTAGAAAATAATGCTGCCTTTACCCTGTTGAAATATTGGCTTATAGAACTTCCTTTATGAACTTTGCATTTAGAGTGGCCAGAAGAATCTTTCATGATGTCTTTTACCCACCAGAGTCATATTTAACTTTTGCTCATAACTTCTCATCTTTTGAGGGATTGTTGACATTCTCAGCGAAGGCCACATGTACTTTTATCTGTCTTTTATGATTTTTAAGCCTATATTTATAGGCACTGATGTTTTATACTTCATTTACTATTGTCTAAGTTTGTAATAGTAGGATAAGCAGAATTGTTGAAATTATGGAAATTCCCTAGAAGTTCTTTCACACACAATTAACAATGACGAAGATCTAATGCATCTTAAGGATACATATTTCCTTTTTTTCCTACAATGATGATGGCTTTACTTTGAAGCTATTACCTTGCTAACCGACTATTTGACAAGAACAAGCTTCAAAAGTGTCCCAGGCTCCCAGCCCCTGAAAACATTTGGAACTTTTCATCACCTGTTGAAGTGGTTTCTCTTGCTCGTTGTGAAGAAACCAAGTCATGCTTAGAATAAACTGTTGTGTGGATAAACCTCTTTCGACTCTTCAAACTTTGTCATCTGCTGCCTCACTTTCTACTGCCTTGCCTTTTGGCCCGCACGTTTGTAATATAAAATTGCAAGCATTTACTGCTTCTCCAATGGTTAGGTAGATCCACTCCTGCCCGATCGTGTCAATAAACTTTGACTTGTCTAACTTCTTCATTACTTCTCCTCCGGGGTTTGATAATATAAGCTGAACATGGATACAGGTAATTATGTGAATTACAATTCGCTCACAAACATGATAAATAATGAAGTGTAGGGTTCTATATAAGCTGAACATGGATATAGGTAATTTTGTGAATTACAATTCGCTCACAAACATGATAAATAATGAAGTGTAGGGTTCTATATATATGTGTGTGTGTGTGTGTGTGTGTGTGTATACACTACCTTAATGCATCTTCTGTCAATGTTTTTCTGGACTTCTTCTAGCATACTGATTCCGTTTGTATCAATACTTCCAACAGCTGTTAAATGAAATTCATGTTAGTGTAATTTCCTATTTCAACTTACTGATCTATGAAACTCCTTTGAATACTGAAACCGGATTATCGGATGTCTATAGCAGGCACATGCTTACCGCTCAAATCTAATATAACAAATTGCAAGTCATTTATTGCTAAAGATTTTAGCTTCTCTTCCTCTTCGTCTATCCATCTTGAGATCCTGAGGTCACAAGCAAGATACGTGAGTTTTTTATGGTGCCTAGATTCCAGATAATGTTAGAAACTTGAAGTATGGATATGTTATACCTTTCTCTTAGGTAGCTAGCATTGGCAAAGTAGATGGGAGCATTTATGTGAAGGATGAGAATCCCAGGGAAGATATTTGCCTTTGGGTATTGCTCAATGCTTCTGTATGTCAAGGAATTGGGAATGCTGCCCATGACAGAAGTCTTTGGCCTTGCTACGAAAAGAAGTATGCGAAGCAGTGATATTGCCACCTATTACCAGTACAATTGTCTTTTTAGTATCAGTACAAGAGATTTACGAATTGGTTAAAGTCACATTAACAATTTTCAAATTAGCCATTCAGTTATATTGACAAGGCAGTTTGCAAATGCATATGAGATCTAGAATTAGATCTGACTGAGACTATAAATATCAAAATCTTATTCCTTTTTTACTTGTTTAAGCCTTTAGAGGTGATGGCAGATCAAGATGATATCATAGTTAGGCCAATGACTTGAGGTTATGAATTTCACAACCTATGGGATAATATGCCACATGTTTGGCTTCACAAAAAAAAAAAAAATGTAAAAAAAAATTAAAAATGAAATAAAATTAAGCAGTATGTGAGTGGTTGTGCTCAGTGCTATAAAATTTGTATATCGCTCATCTCTAGTAGCTTAAGCATGTTAAGGGTGTGTCTACGACTATACATATACATGTGTGTATATATGCATATATTAAATTTATATACTCAATGTCATGCTTCTAATCAGCCAGTGTTTAAATTATGTTTAGATGAAGTGGTTATTTGACAATATTCTAGTATGAAACCTTAACATTTAGTTGTGGCCTTAATTTACCAAAATCCTACTGAAAGAGTATGAATATGCACTTTTTTCACGTACCGCGATCACTAGTCCAATTTCCACGCTGCCGAAGACTACTCCTATGTAGGCACTTAAGCACACAATGAAGTCAAACTTGTCGACTGCCCAGAGGCGGATGGCAGCTTCAATATCAATTAGAGTGATCATGGCAGCCATTATTATGGCTGAGAGCACGACAATGGGCGTATAGTGGAATAAAGGCGTGAGAAATAGCAAGGTTATCATCACTGCAGTAGCCATCACAATGTTGGAAACTGCAGTCTTGCATCCTGCATTGAAATTCACTGCAGTCCTCGAGAATGGCCCTGGTGCATGGAAATGATATAAATTAGATTGGACGAAAGAGGAAGTATTTCCATGATTTTTCAACCTTTATAGAGACCTGTGGTTAAGTAGCAAGAAGTGCAGGATCCTGCAATGTTCATCATTCCAATGGCAATCATCTCTTTGTTTCCATCTATGTGATAGTTTTTGTATATTGCAAAGCTTCTTCCCACCGCTATTCCTTCCTGTATGTTCATAGACTTGCTACTGAGTTTGTATTTTGTGTCAATTAATGTAGAAATTTAAGGGGTTTAAAGAACTTTTATTCTGGATAATTGTTGTAGCTGTACTATTTGGATGCCTGGTTTTCAGTTATCTTGGGCTGGGTTAATAACACCTTCGAGAGTCAAATGGGTGGCTTTATCTGTGATCTTCTTAGCTTATTTATAAAGAAGAAGAAACACATGAATTCCTAGATGGTAGCATTCTAGATTGCATGAATACCTTGTGTTTGCGCGGTTGGGTTGAGTGTAGGAGGACGCATTTGTTGATTAATGCTTATCATTTTCATTAATATAGTTTACCCGAATTAATTAGAAGTAAAGATTCAATTGCATGGAATCTGAAACTCTTGGAAGGATGGGTCCGATGCCTGATTCTATGTTTGCATGTTGTTTTTGGTATGTTTCTGGGTCTAAAACCATATGTTGGGTTTGGGTTTGGGTCACGTTCAGTAAATAAACTCAGGGTCACTGACAACCTCAAATGGACCCTAGTGTAACACAAGCAAGATGGTGTATCATTCATATGTCATCAGTTAAGGTGCTACTTACAGCAAGGGCAATGATACCGGTGATGACTCCTGTCTTAATCGCTGTCATGAGATGCTGAGATTTAAATGTTTGCTCCAACTCTGATAGCGATGGTGGGTTCAACCCTTTCTTCAAGTTCCCAATCTGTCAAATTTTTCCAGCCAAATCATACTCGGCAGATTATAGACAATGGTTTTTCTAATCAAGTGCCACTTGACAATTGTGTTTTCACTCTTGCTGTGCTCTGTGGATCTTGTGTGTGAGGTTTTAACAGAAAGTGATCGAACTTACAATTTCTACACCATGATTCTCTGCATGGGTGACATAAACTAGAAGACTTCCCAAGATTACAGATGTCAGGGGTGCCAGTGCACTTATCCAGAAGAACACTGGTTTTTTCTTGCTCTGTATGATGACAATTTCCCAAAATCATTAAACGGGAAACGTAACAGAAATGTATATATATATATATGTATGTATATTTATTTTCCAACTATGGGAAAATCCTAGAAGATGAAATGAGTAATGTAGATTTTAAGGAAATGTACAGGTAAAGTTGTTGAGTTACTTACAAAGTATTTAGTCATGAAGAGGAAGAGCAAGAAACAGCAGCCCAGGACTCCACTTTCCCACCTCCACTGCAACAACCAGCAACATATTCCATTGAATGAAAATTAATTACTAAGAAATATTAAATATTGAATAGTATATTAGTTTGTACATGTTCACGCATGATTCAATGGTTCATATATTCTGCAAAAGTTAGAGATCTCAGCATTTGAAATTTGTTATGACGTGAAATTTGTTGGTGGCGCTGCGTGTATACAAGAACGATAGATGTAAAAAGGAGAACTATATGCTACGTACTATTATTATGAAAACGAAAAAGAAATTGTAATGTACCATGTGCACTTGGCTAAAGACTGATTTCATGACTGAAACAAGATCAGCTCCATGAGTGAATTTAACCAGTCCAAGAATGCCCTTCAGTTGCTGCAAACAAACTACTGTTGCAGCTCCACTCATAAAGCCTACTATTGTTGCATGTGACAGAAAGTCCACAATGAATCCAAGTCTGCAAAATTGCAAATTAACTATTATCAAACTATTGGTTGATTTAGGATTCACACACATGCAGCAGATTGTAAGATAATCACAATTCCAAAAAATATGGTTCACCTTAACAAGCCTAAAGAAGTTTGGAAAACTCCAGCAAAGAAAGTTGCAGTGAGAACCAACTGCACATAGAGCTTAGTGTTCTGATAAGGATCAACCTCTTTCCCTAGCATTGAAGTAATCAAAAGCGATGGCACTGCAACCGTGCCAACGGCCAAATCTTTTGAGCTTCCCAACATAGCATATATCAACGGTGGCACAAAGCTTGAATCTGCACCAATAATTAGCCATATTAATATTCATAAAATTGCCTGTTTTTCTTGAATATTTCAGATTAAAAACAGAGAAGTTTGAATGTTTACAGAGGCCAATAACAGGAGGTAGGCTTGCTAAACCAGCATAGCTTATGCCTTGAGGAACCGCGAGGCTTGCAATCGTGATTCCTGCTATAAAATCAGCTCTAAAGAATGCGAAAGTGTAACGAGGAGCCCATTCGAGTATAGGCACAAAGTACTGCAATATCAGAACGAGTTTTCTTGAAAAAGATTGGTTCTTGAGTTGTTTGAAGGGATCATCAGGGAAAAAAGTTTCTTTCAATGATGATTTTAGAGTATGAAAAAAGGGCTTTGAAGGGGGGATTGCCACTTCCATACGCTTTTGAATTTGATAGTCTGAATTTCCCATTTTCTTCGTAAGATAATCTCTGAATCTTTTTTACTTTTGGCTTAAATTAAGGTTGTAATGAATGGCGGTAGGAGTGTTGAGGTGGGATTTTTGGTTGGAGACTTAGTAGTGAAGGAGAAATGTGTTGCTGCATGTTATCATGCAGAGCTGCCTATTTATAAGAAGATGAAGATTGAAGAATTTAGTGGAGCCTACAAAAGAGAAGAGGGACCTTGATTGTGTTACTTTGACATCATTTGAGCTAACTGTAGATTTGATTGTTGGATGGTTGAGTGACATGTGTGATTCATGGGATGGTCAGGTACAGTCCACTAGGTCTGTATAGTTTGCGGGAGCAAAAAGGAGGAGAAAATAGTTAATTTGGAGCTCTACAAATTAATAATGGTGATTGGTTTGTAGGGACTCTGAGAGTCCACTTGAATTAGGATCTTACTTTGAAATATCCACATGATAGGACCCAGAACTTTGATATACCCACTAACAAGCATAAATATATATATGTAACCATACCTCGTGATTATTATTTTTATTTTGAATTGAAGAAACAAAATAAATAGAAGCTGTTTTTCAGAGAGAAAATGATTCATGGTCCATTCACCTTGAAACCAACCCACTGGCCAGCATTGGACTCCCCTGCTCTCATGCATGGATTAAACCTTTGGTGTATATTTCAATCAATTAAATATTTAAAAAATTTTGGCATGTTTAAAACCTAAAAAGAATGGTTGTGTAATAAACATGGAAAATGCATTTAATTTTCATTTCCGCATAGTGAAAAATGAAAAAATTTGATAGACAGATAAACCAAATTGATTGAGCAGCTATTCTATTTTTGGAACTATGAGAATTCGTGTAGGAGGTTCAGTTCAGAAAAATAAAAGTGTAGGAGTTTACTAAATAAAATATTGGTGACTACTAAGTTTTAGAATTTTGCAAGCTTCACCGTCATTGTGTTTCTTGGGCTCCGTACATATTGAAATCACTAAGTCGGCTCAATCAATAAATCTGCTCAAACAATTTGATTCATGAGACGTCTCAAACTAAATAAAAACAACAGAAGGTTACAATGGTGATGTATTTTGCCAGCTTCAAAATGTGTGCAGTCAGTTAAGTTTTTGGCGCCATACATACATGATACGCCATTGCTTAATAAGTTAATATACTCTTTTTCACACACACATGCATATATAAAGTAGACGACCTGTAATTAATATGACTCACTGGACGTATATAGTCAATGGCCTAAGAATTGATTGACCATTGTTGAATCTCAACTTGCAACGAAATTTGGGGTATTTAATTGTGTGTGTGTTGTACTTGTATACGTTCATATTTTCAGGGGTTTCAATATATAGTTGATTTATTTGTCCCTAATTTGATCGATCACTTTTATAACTAATAAATGGTTGTCTAAATGTTGGTTTTGTGCCCTTGTAGTTTGTATTGTTTCTTGGCTAATGGGTTCGACTTAGCCCTAAAAAAAGATAAAAAAAAAAAAAACTAATTGAAAAATTGATGAAGCCGGACACGTGGTGGGTGGCGATTGAGTGGGACATTAATTAGGTAAAAACAAGATACTTATACCCAAAAATGGGGGAAGATCAAACCTTTTTCTAACTTAATCAATTTAATGAGAGAGCTATACAAACATTGACAACGCATGTGATATAGATTTAAATACCCATAAAAATGAGAGAGTACCAAACTTTATATCACTCACTTTTTTGTTATTCCTGGTATTGCTTAGATTTCATGTAACACTAATAAGCACCTAACGACGTATGTGGATTCACTTTAAGAGAATCGAAATAATTGAAATGCATGAATCTTCTAATTGCTTTACCAAATCATGAGACCTTTTAATTAAGTAGGTTTACTTCTAATTGACAATAATCACTTAATGTTATATATTTGCTTCTACGTAGCTGAGGCCATCATGGTGTTGGTAGATTAGTTTGTGATATGTTGAAAATCAAATCTACAAGACAGTAATCTTTTGGAATAAGTGTAAATTTTGTTGTTGTTTATGACATATTTAACTTGTGGTAGTCTTGCGTACTTACAACATTGATAATTATATGTGGCAATAAAAATCTTGATTTTATAGAAGGATGTATATTTCAGTAACATTCTTATATTCTTACTGCATGTGCTTACTTTAGTGATAGAGACAAGCATTTCATTAAAAAGACTCGATGAAGAAACCAAGAATGCTAATTACATTTAAATCATGATGTATATATATAGTGCAAATCAATGAGCACGTGCGTGTAAGCACGAGCTTTATATGAATAAATTAGGCACTTTAAGATAAATAATTAGGCGTGCATGTGCAATCACTCAACAATCATTGAAGCAGAAATATTGATTGTAACTTGTAAGTACCTAAATACTTTGCACCACAAAAAAGTTCCTAAATACTAGAAATTTTCATTACAATGCGATAAGCTTTTCCAACTTAGAGGCATTCAAAGAAGGAGTATCTTTAAATCTAATTGGATATTTCTACATTAAGAAATCTCCACGAAGCGTTTTAGTTAATATTGATAAGCATATATATTTCGGTTATATTCACCCGCTAAATGGGAATAAATTCTGCTTTAACCTGGATTAGTATTTCAACATTATCATTCAGGTTACAAATCCACTGAGCACGCTATAGTAAATTTAACGGAGCACAACTAAATATCTTTCACTTTATCAACTCGGCGACGTGACTCGATCGTCATTAGGCTGAGAGATAATGTTCTTAATAAAATCGTACTTCAACTTACTCCATTAACTATTTCAACTTGTGGATTCACTATTTCCTCATGGTTCTTATTTTAGGATATCCAGGTCCTTGAAAGGGTATATTTATGAATAAAAACAAATCTCTTAACCGAGATTCATATAAATCTTTAACCAGTGCAGTTTTTTAATGGGGGTCTAATCATGTGACAGAGATAGGAGTATAAGTAAACCTTAAATCTATCTAGTAAATTTAACTTTATGTTTCTTAAGAAGTTAAGGCCTGCCATCACAATACAAATAGGGTTAAGAATGAAATTTTCAGATTTGATCATTAACGATGTTTATAATATATATACATCATCGTACATGATGCAGAGTTAATAATTAAGCAACTTAAATTTAAGGGTATGAAACTTCCAACTTGTTTACACTTTTTACTTTACTTTAGGCCTATATATTGTTTTTAACTTGCATGTGGTTTGTATATTTTATTTTAGTAACATCCAACACTTTGAGAAAAGGTAACTACATATAAATTAAAATCACGTAACCGAATCTCTTCTTGGACATTTATATAGATCTTTTAACCTCATGTTTTAATGGGATCCAGTTATGTGAGAAGGACTGGATCAATGGGAAATCCAAAATTATCTTGAAAAATAATATCTGAGGTTGTTTAATAAGTAATCACTTAAAAAGTTAGGCTGACACTTACATAATATAACTAGTTGATTCTGGCAACTTGTTCACTTCCCAAAAAATAATTCCCATGAAAATTCTGGACCTAAAATTGACCTAAATATTTTTATCACAAGACCGAAAGCAAGTTTGTACCAGCTTTAAGATTATAGGAACTTTTAGTTCTTTTCTTAAAAAAAAAAAAAAAAAAAAAAAGAAGAAGAAGAAGAAGAAGTCCAAAAAAGTAGAAGTGCAAATACCCAAAAGTGCTTTATTCAAACAAAAAGTTAAATTTTACTTGTTTTTTAAGAGTTACCACCGAACCGTGCTTTGGAAAACTGTTCCTGGATTTAATAAGACCAAAACTGAAAACTCTGAAAATGCAAATCAATCAAGATTTGTTATGACTTGTGAGTTATGACTAACTCAAAAAAAGCTGGGCCGGTGCAGTGGGCCGAACTATTAAAAGGGGGTAGCTTTGGGCTATACTGTTTGGGCTTTATGAATAAATGATAGTGTGGCTTTATTGCAGGTTGCAACTCTGGACTAAAAGTTAGCGCACGGCCTTATATATTTTGGGCTTCGGACACAATATAGCTTCTAGAATGTAATTAGGCCTTTTAATGGCTTTTATGGTTCTTTTATTAGTGCTTAGATTCTTAGGAAAGTCAGTGGTTAGGTGGTGTGGAACAATTAAAACTTTTTCGACATGGTGTAAAATTGGTTCCTTTGCTCTGAAAGTTTGTTATGTTTCCCACTTTAATATTTGAAATTTCAATGAAAATGTAAGAAATTTATTAATTAAATTGTAATATTTGAATTGAGTTTTTGAACTTGTTCTCTTGTGTAGAATTTCTAGGATTATGTCTAGAGTGGGGACAGTGAAAAGATTAATTGATGCGTGCCAAACATCATCTAGAATCAGACTAAGTATTGACTGGACAATTTTTTTTTAACCACATATTCAAATGTTTATTCCATGTTAGCATGCATCATAATTTCTGTCTTACTAATGAACTGCCATGAACAATAATTAAATTCTATTGAACAAAAATTAAAACGCACAACTTATTAAACTCTATTCCACCAAAAGCCTAATCCAATTAATTAGACTTACGCCAAAAATATAATTAATGCCATATAGTATATGATCTTATCAATTAATATTTTCCTTCAAATATGGATGTTTGTCCATACTCAAAAATCAAAATCTAATTCTTTTTTCTTTATATGGTTTACTCAAAACCTAATTCGGAAAGCATTAATTTCTCCCGATTCTAGAAATTTATGAACATGCAAGTCTTGGATGACTATGCCCCCCCCCCCCCCCCCCCCCCCCCCAAAAAGCTCGATTAGAAATTCAAGTCAGGTAGCCGCTAATAATTAAATGAGCGCTTTATTTATATCTAGAGTTAAACAGGTCGCAATCGAAACAGAAATTATAGAGAAAATCGATTAAGTAAAATGTTGCTCAAGTGAGATTTCACTGCTAAATATTGACTTTTACATCATAATGAAATTTTACAACTGAACCAATTGACCGTTTCCATTTCAATATTGACTTACTCGCTAGAAATTACTATCTTACAAATATTTCTTCCTCTTTATATAATATCGCTGTTTAAATTAATTTAGAAATCCAAAAGTATTTGCTAGTCGTCTACAAATGTTACTTAAGTATGCAAACAAAAAGTTAGAAATATTTTTCCAGAATATTTGGGGCGTCTTTTAATAATTTTTTTTTTAACCCGAAATAACCATAAACAAGTTATAAAAGTTCGTGAAAAGGGTTAGATAAAAGTTGCTTCTCTTAACCTAAATTTAGTTAGCACATCCTTATGATACCAAATTGAGTTCAGAAACGTCTTAAATTATTACCTCCAATAAATTATCAGAAGGTACTTTCTGCAATAGATTGCTTGCTGACCTTCACAAAACATGATAGAAAATAGAAAAATCATTGTTATTCAATAATTTGAATTTTAAATTGAATTGCTCCACAAACCTCCTAATAAATTAACCCAGAAATTTTTATAATTAATTCCCCACGCTTTTTAATTTGACGAATATCAAACATATGCATCGACAAACCATACTTATAAAATCCAACAAAATCAGCGACCAGTTCTAATGAGATTTGGGTTTGTGTTGGACGGTAAGCAGAATAAAACAAAACCATCTCTTAATCTTTTAATAAAACTAAAATAAAAGAAATACGAATAGATATCGCTGAAATTAGAATAAATGTAAATTAACATACTACTTAAAAGTTAAAACCCGAAACACAAATAAGTTATTCATACTTAAAAGTTTTAAAGTTTAAGCGCCTCTCAGAGTTGTTGGATTAAATATGTAATTACATCCCAAGTATCGTTATGCCCCAAAAACACGTGTCGGCATCTGAACGGCGGACCATACGCTGTTGTAATAATACTTTAACTGCCAACGAACATTTTAATAAATACCATTGACTTATTACTTATACAACGCGTCCAACTTATAAAAGTTTGAAAATGAATCTAGCAGTAGCAATTATATAAATACACACAAAAAGCAAATTGTGTATCTAAAATTCTTTTGTATTTGTATTCTTCGATCTTCAACATGGGTGCAGTTCACTACGCTGCTCTTCTTGCAATTACACTCGTTCTGCAAATTTACTCAGCTGCTGCCCAATTCAACATTCCATTCGTCACCCCTTCATTTGGTTTGTCCCCTTAATTAGTTTTTACTTTTATTAAGTTATTGGATTGGGGTGGCTTTAATTGTTGCATAGAATTTTATTCTTTTTTATTTTGCGATTAACAATAATTAGGCAATGCTTGTCAAGAAGAGAACGTGTGTGGAAAAGGGAATTGCGTGGTTTCAAATAGCAGCAATTTTGGGTTCGCGTGCGAATGCGAAACAGGGTGGACTCAAACTCGTGCTCAAGACGATGACAACTTCAAGTTCTTGCCTTGTATCGTTCCCAACTGTGAGTTTTTCTGTTTCCCCTTTCTTTTCTTTTTATCTTTTTTGGTAGCTTGGTGTTTTGATGTTTTTTCAAACCGAGACTATTAGAGTCTCCCTCTTATTTTTTCATAAAAGATATTAAACGGAGAAGTAAAATCCTAAGCAACAACACGTATTATTAGTTGGAACGTTGATTAGACATGAGTATAGTAGTAAGTAAAATTATGGTCATTTCATATTTCTATAAAAGACCTTATTCATATAACATGAATGCTTTTTAATAGATTCATCTGTTTTTTAATTAAAATTTAAAGGGTGGTCATATGTAATTATTCATATAACAGGATTGTTATTGTAATTAAACCTAATATCAGGGGTGTATATGTAATTATCCTTTCCTTAGGTGACATTTTGACGTTATTATTTATAGCACGACCGTCATTTGTGAACTCAAGTCACAAGTATGATGTTCTTTACGGTGGACTCTCAAAATGCGAAGCCCAGCTAAATAGATAAACAGTAAAAAATTAAAAACTAGTCAATATTGTCGCGCAGTTTTAGAGTTGTAGTAGTCTGATGACTTAATTAGTCCCCATGAGTGCACACTATTATCCACCGCCCAATTAAAGACATAGCTTCCTATCTACTTTGCCATTAATTAAATTATCTTTATTTGCGTCGTAATTAGGTTTTCTGTTTTCACCACACAATACATAATGACTAAAACATATACTTTTTTAAAAAAAAATTTACATGGACCCTCACCTAGATAAATAGGATTAAAATTTTGAAAATTTGGTCTATATATTCACCTATCTACTTTCTGAATTTCATGGATGACACTAGTTAATTTCTTGTGAAATATAGTTATTTGAAACCAAGGTCTGGTAAAAGTGACATTTATATTTTTGTAATAGAAAGGCAGTTCAGAGATCCAAAGAACTAAATCTTGAGTTTGAAAATGAACAAACTTGTAAAACTGAACATTGTTTAAAAATTGGCACACATAACTGTCAAAGTAACTCATCTTATGTTTATACTTTACTAATTCAATTGCTGAAGTTATTTCATTTCTTTAAAATAACAACTTGCAACTTGCCAGAATTGTACGCTCACGCCACATGTTTCTTCAATGTTAGATGATTAAATTCAATCATCGACCACCTCTGTTTCCTTGTAAAAATAACTTTTGACTTTATGTTTTCTGAAAGAAAACAAAAAAAGACAATATAGAAAAAGTAGGCCATATTTTGTTACTGACCAATTCTTTGTTCTCCAGGTTCACTCAACTCAAATTGTGCCAATGCTCCTCCTCCATCTGCTGACAATAATAGGAGAACCAACATGTCATTTTTCGATCGTAATCACAAATTACCCTATCTTTAATTTTTTTTATGACATACTATATATCATTGCTTATTTAATTACACCTATACATAATTGTAGCTTGTTACTGGACTGACTGTGGAGGAGGTAGATGCAACAACACCTCTTTCTTCACTTTCAGCTGTGAATGTGAAGAGGGTTACTACAATTTGTTCAACACCACTACTTTCCCATGCTACAAAGAATGTAAGAATAATATTATACTTGAATCCATACTTAGATTCAAACAGATTTATTTAGGGAACATAGAACATTACGATTAATATTAAAACTTTATGCATTGGTAATTTTACGCCACAAATAAAGGATCTTGAATCAAAATTGTCTCATTTTAGGTGCATTTGGAATGGGATGCTCAGATCTTGGACTCACCTTCCCGAACACGACATCTTCACGACGCCCAAATTCAAATCCTGGATCGGCGAATGACAGTAATAACCAATGTGAGATTACATCCTTAAAATTGATTTATAGACACGTTTTGTTAACGCGCATACTGAATTCTCTGTACCACTTTGTGTCCTACCTAACTGTAAAAGGTCACGCCTTCAATGGGGTATCTAATTCTTTTATTATTATTATTATTATTATTATTATTATTTGTACGAGCAGCGAGGTTGATCCCTGGAGTCGAACGCGCTTGGTTGATAAGCATGCTGACAATATTGGCTCTGTTCATGAGGAAGAATGCTTAGAAGAAGTTGACTGGAGGGTCATTTCTTTGTAATTTTACGGATTGATTGAGGATGCGTTACCACGGTTAATTTAATTATAGGGATTTGTTGATTTGAGATACACATATATGGCGTTTTTTTTATCTTATAAGACGAATAATTTCACTGCATATAGTCATCTGTGACATATATGGTGTGGTTTTGTATAGAGATGCAGTGTTTGCATGTATATAGTTGTTTTTCATTAATGTTATGTATTAAGAGTTCAGACTTTGGACCTTGTTTTTTTGTCTAAGTCTTGTGTTGGCACTTGGCATTAGTTTCTATGGTTCCCTACTGAATTTTGCAGATATACATGTTTCTTCTAGTTTTAGTTAATGACTTGAAATTTAGCAAGAAACTGAATTTATAATTAAATTGGCTACTTGAGAAAAATTCTAATTCAGGCAGCCTTTAAATCTTATTTCCGTAAATTTTCACATGTTTTTAGCATATTTTAAGAGTTAAATGATTTTCGTAGTCACGAAGTTTTTGCACTGCTAGATTCTCTACTCCAACAAATTAAACTTGATAAAGGTGACTTAATTACTGATATAAGACTTACACAGAACTTTTTGTGAGTAAAAGGTAAAGTCCCAGCTAGCCAATACTGTTTTAGTTTTCTAAAGAAAATAAAGAGACACGTTAAAGCATGCATAAACCATCAATTACTGGGCCTTTAGACCTTTGCGAAGAAAAAGGTGGATGGGACTCAATTGGCCCAAGTAGATATTGAATAGGCCCAATTGTAACTTAAGAGCCCCACATAACCGAAGAACTATATATATCCAAATTCTCTTGATTAACAAACTCCCTCCAACCATTTAAACATTAAACTGTATCATTTTTTTGTTAGTATAATTACTTTTTTTTTTCTCATTGGGAATATGTATAATTAACTTTCATGTAACGCATTTGAATAGTAAGGCTTGTGAATAAGGACAATATATCAGGATTTTCCCTATCAATGCATATCAATTCGCTTTCATAACTTTACGACACACTTGGAAAAAATTTCACAAATATTTTGTAAACTCTATTACATATATTCGCTCTAAAACAAAGAATTTTATCTTTTTTACCCAATGGCCACGCATAGTTGCATGATCAACAAAAATTTTCGGACAAGACACTTAGACCTAGTACGGCGGCGCCGTAGAAGTAACGGTTTAGCACGTCCATAGAAAATCAATGTGACAGCATAGACCCTTAGGCTCACAGACTTAGAGTCCAAACTTCCTACATTTGTTCATTCTTAAGGGGAAAATTCTTTCCATTTTATCATTACCAAAATCCAACATGTCCAACAAGGTAGCTTCATTCTTTTTGACACTACACTCCCACGAGTATTTTCAATTTGAAAATTGAAACAACAGACTCGTACATTTGACACTTATGTCGCATAGAATTTCGACAAAATAAATGCATAAACAATATTTCGCGTGAGTAGGTGTCCCATCATATATAGGAAATATGTTTAATACAATTGTAGGACCGAAATTTTACAAAAAAAAAAAACGTTAAATGTTATGGCTAAAATACATAAGAGCGAAACTCAAAATTTTAAACTTTCATTCGATCAACTTATTTGGGGTGCATTGATAATAGATCTAAAGACATAATTGTTGGTGTATTAAAACCTTTGGCTGTAACTAACTTGTGTATTAGATATAACATCGCAACTTGAATACTATGTAACAAAACTTATATAGTTTTGGTCAACCTGGATCTTAACCTTTCACAAAAATAACTATTACAAATATAATCTCAATACAATGTTTTTTTTTTATTATTATTTGGTCTTAGGCAATTTATTCTATTTTTTCAGAAAAATTGAACCAATCCATCAATTCCTTCTTATAAAATATAATTTCTTATCCATTATTCGTAGAAGATTGATTCAATGCTCACTATAACTCATGGTAATGAATATGAATTATGATCTAACTAAAATAGTAATATTTCGTGCCATGAGACTTCGGGATTAAGCTTAATTGAAACCAAGCTTTTTTCGTGTGACAGTAGTCACTCTATAGCTCATATTTAAAATCATATACTCAAATATCAATTGATAGCTTACAAAAGGCAGTCGCAATAATTACATCTTTTCAAAATAATAGTAACCTAGTCCGAAGTTTAATACCATAATATCATATATGAATCTACACCAAATTAAGTTCGTCCGAATAATTTTAACTTATGCGAAACAAATTTAATTGATAACAGATTATTAACTAATTTTACATTAGAAAAATGACAAAACTTATCATATTATTCATACTAGCTACCTCGTTTATCAGAAGTGAGAACAGAGAACCAATAACTTTTTTCTTTTTAGGATGATATTTTTGAATGATAATTTTCCATTTTTCTTCTTCGTAAGTGGTACAATAAAATATCCACTCACTGTAACTCTGTCAGGCGCAAGGTAGACAAGTTCTAGAGCATATGTCTTATCTGGAATTCCTAGGCAAATCCTGAAATTAGTGCATAAAGTGTTCGTAAAACACTGCAGCATCCCCACTGGCTAAATTCGCGTGGGTGGCATGGCATATCTTACATAAAATCATATTTATATACCTTCGGTTGTAGTTTTCCAAACATTATTACAAAAATATACTGTTAATATATATATGAATTAATAATTGACATAAATTTCAACGTTTCAACTTTTGTAAAGATGTGTCCACATAGTTTACCATAATACAAAATATGAGAAGATCTATTGTTATCTATTCCCACTTCTGAACAATTTTGCAATTTATTGAAATTGGTATATGACTTGCTCCGAAATAATTACATAGCTTCAACTTTCAATTATTCAAATGTTAAGCATAAAGCACAACATCTATCCTCTCTTCCCACTTTAGTCAAAGAGTCTATGAATGCTTTTAAATATGCAAGACTCTATGATAGTTCTCTAACAACTTATACAAACTCAATTCAACAAAGCGCATTTTATTCGGTTTAATCCATCTCCTGTAAATCATGTTTCATTTTTCGTTACATCATTATATTTACACCACATATACATAACTCGTGGGAGGATCATAGTATGCACCATACCAAATGTTCAAAATATTAAAATATAAATATTTATCTCATAATTATTATTACAATTTTAACATCTATTACTATATTAAAAGCAAATCCCCCCTCACATATTTTGCAGTTGTTGTACCAAATTAATAGTTTTCCTAAAGTACCCCTATTTTCATCCATCACCAAAATGATCAAGAGGATAAATTTAACTTTTCAAGGAATATCCACTTTTTCTCTCTCTTCACAAAACTTCCACTTAAAAAACATAGAAATCCATATTCTCTAAAACCTCTCAATTTGTAACTACCAATCTTCTCCCACTACATTTAAAATTAATTTAATCAAAAATTATAAATTATTCTTGCTAAAATAAATAATACATTAATTTAACATGCAACAAAATTTACATGCTGCGTGTGTAGGCTTTTCTAGTCAATAATAAACTAACTAAATGGGTACTATATGGCATGAAATAGATGCCCCTCTCTCTCTCTCTCTTTCATAACTGTTTCTTGATAATTATTTTGTATATTAAGTACTTAAGTAACAATACACGTTCTATAAAGAAGCAACTGATCAACTCCAATCTCTCACACAGTTCTTTTCACTTAGCACTCGATCCCCGATACAACTAATAATAAAACATTGTCATCTTCATCATCAGTTCACAAATGGAAACTGCTCAAATAGAAGTTCCAATGGAGTTTCTCTCACGGTCATGGAGTGTCTCTGCAAATGAAATCTCCAAAGCCATATCTGCTTTACCTCCACTACCACCCAAGAACAAGAATAACCCCCATAACGACATCGTTTTTGGCGAACTAGATGTTTCAGTGAAACCCTTTTCTTCTTCAGAGACTACTTCTCAGCTTCTCATAGAACGCATTATGTCTCGCTCTGTAAGTCGGATATGTCATACCATTTTATATAAAGACTCTGTTTTTATATGCAACAACATGTGTTTTTAACAAGTTTTAAGGCAAAAACCCAAGATTAATTTTTTTTTTTGGGGGGGGGGGGGGGATTTTTAACTATTTAGTCCTGCTATTTTATTCATTATGCGAAAATCCCATTTCGTGTTTTGCGTGAAAATATCTTTTTTTTCTTTCACTTGTCTATGTTTAATTTTTTGATGATAATTGAGTAATATGATTTTGTGTTGTCTGATGTGCAGCGAGAGGGATCACCTCGTACTTCAGGAAGACTATCACACACTAGTAGTGGAGGCTCTCTCTCAAACAGTCCACCACTCTCCCCCTCTCTTATGGATCATTTCAAGGTCTAATGCAAATTTCTCTTCATATTCTTGTCTCAACAATATTATTGCTTTTTAACTCAAATCCCTTTGTAGTTTATTATTTTAATGTTGTTGCAATGTGGAAGTTTTCTTGTTTGTCTTGTGATTATATATGCCCCCACCTTGTGTTTTTCTCTTTTTGAATAAGTCTTTGAAAAGTTTTACGAAGCATTAGTTATATTGATTGATTATTTGTCTATATTAAGCAATGCAAACTATATTTTGAGTAGTTTGTCAGTTTTGTGGAGGTTCTTATCACTGTCTTAGATGATGATATAGTAGATTATAGAATAAAAGCTCTATTATTTTGTAGATGGTCCCTCAATTAGTAGGTGGTCATCCTGCTACTGCCCCTTTTTTAGGTGCATAGTTATGGTACCTCTCTGTCTCTTAATCTATTATCATAGAGTTGGCAAAATTTATGCTTCATTCCCTACCAGGACACCGACTGTGGTTTTGGTGGTTCATGCTCGTTCTTAAGGTCATAGTTTGACTGTGACAATAATACTGGTCCAGCTTTTTGTGGGGCAACCTCTTGTTATTTCATTAATTGAATCAAACTGTTCATCAAATTACATTATCCAATCCACAGTTAGAAAACATTGATGTTCAACTTGCATAAATTAATTTATAATGTGAAGTTTAATCTTAGTCATCGTTAAGACGAGTTGTTGTATGCAGAGCAATATCACGAGCAACCAGTACAAGGCTTGTGCCACTAGTGGCGCTACTGTCAATGGCGGTAGCAAAACAGTGGGGAGGTGGTTGAAAGACAGAAGAGAGAAAAAGAAAGAAGAAACGAGGTCACAAAATGCTCAACTCCATGCTGCAATTTCAGTCGCCGGGGTTGCATCTGCTATCGCTGCTATCGTTGCAGCTACTGCTGTATCGTCAAGAGCAGGAAAGGATGATCAGATGGCTAAAACTGACACGGCTGTGGCATCTGCCGCCACTTTGGTGGCGGCTCAATGTGTTGAGGCAGCGGAGGCAATGGGGGCAGAGCGCGAACACTTGGTTTCCGTTGTGAGTTCTGCAGTTAATGTGCGGTCGGCCGGTGACATCATGACATTGACAGCTGCTGCTGCTACTGGTATGTGTTTGAATATGTTTCCAGATCTTTCTACTGAATCTAAATTATCTAATGTTAACGTATGTTGTGAGATTTAATTTCAAGTAATTCGTGACTAAAACTTAGAATATAAGGAATTTTACCTTGATGATCTTGAATTAGAGTGTGGAAAGTTTGTATAAAGTCCATTGTTGTACTACAGAACGTAACCACTTTAAACCATTCAAACATTAATGGTCCCTTCGAATTTTATCTCAATTTTATTTGTTGTCAAATGATCAGCAGTTAGATACTTCAGTATCTGAACATGCTATGGGTTCCCTTATTGTCAGTTTATTGTTCATAGGGTCTTTCTGATTGGTTAATGTTGTGTAGCTCTTCGTGGTGCTGCTACATTAAAGGCAAGGACGTCAAAGGAAGTGTGGAACGTTGCAGCTGTGATCCCTTTGGAGAAAGGGATGCGAGTTACAAATGGTGGTGATGAAAGTCCGAATGGTACTTTTAGCGGTGAGCTAATTCCAGAAGATAACTTCCTCGGAATTTGTAGTAGAGAATTGCTTGGCAAAGGTTGTGAACTTCTCAAGAAAACACGCAATGGTAACCTATTAAGCTTAAAATTTCTTGTCTTGATTAGAGTTGATAAGATTTTTCCAAAGTTACTTAATAAGCCAATATTGTATCAAGATTGCCATAATGTGAAAGTCAAAGTTTTTATCTAAATTCTCAAGTTTGATTATTGATTATGCATTACTTGTGATTTATGGTTCTGTTCCCTATGCTAAATGCAGGTGATCTTCATTGGAAAATTGTATCTGTTTACGTTAACAGAATTGGTCAGGTAAGCTTTTCTTTTCCATGATTGATCAATCCAGTTTGCTTTGAAATCACCCGAGATATTCTATTACAATTTAGATCACATGGACATCATTGAAACTTCTTTGAGAAAAAAGTTAAAAGTTCTCTAGGATTCAACGATTTGAATCTGCTTTTTTCACTTTATCTTGTGATCTGAACTCAGAATATCTTTCACATTGACAGGTGATCCTCAAAATGAAGAGCAGATATGCTGCTGGGACAGTCACTAAAAAGAAAAAGAGTAAGTTTGAGTTTGCTTTTGTCTCTTTTTCTCATTAAAACAGCAGAAAAAAACAATGGTGGGTCTTGCTTCTATTTGGGGATTTGCAAAAGTTTGCATGCAATTTGAGTGGAAAAAGACATAAAGTTTCAATCTTTATCTTCTTTTACTCTTTTTAATTCTCAGATGTGGTACTGGAGGTGTTGAAGGATATTCAGGCGTGGCCTGGCCGCCACTTGCTTGAAGGCGGTGACCAGCGGAGATACTTTGCGTTGAAGACGGTGGCACGAGGAGTGGTTGAGTTTGAGTGCAGAAATGAGAGAGAATATGATATGTGGACTCAAGGTGTTTCTAGATTGCTCACATTGGCTGCAGAGAAGAACAACAGACATAGAATTTGATGTTCTTTTGAAGTAGTGTGATTAGACTTTAAGGTGTGATTTAACATAGTAAAACAAACTTAATGGTATAATTACATTCACAATCCCTTTGAGTTCCGGCCCGTTTATAGAAATCTTCCTTCTTGTATTAAGAATTACTAAAATACATAAGTTTGCCTATACGATACAAATCGGTTCAATTTTGTAATATCTGTCTAACGTAAGTGTTTATGTGGTTGTACAAAGCTTATATAAGAGAGGTTTATGCATAAAATAGAGCAAAGTTTAGGGGTGTAGATGTAATTATTCCACTTTATTATGAATCTCATGGAATAATGGGACTAGCCATATATTTTGACGTGCATGGGATTGGTTTTTCTTTTCTTATGTTGTTGATGCAAAATGAAAGCGAGGTTGGACAAATTAGAAAACGGGATCCTTTACTTTTGAGGATGTAATTTTGGGCTTATGTGATTTTATTTTGAAATGTGTAAAAGTAAAGTGAAGTGAAGAAATTGTTTCAAAAAAAAAAAAAAGTGAAGTGAAGAAAGAGGTGGTAAGCCATGTGGTCTATAAAGGTATGTTCTTTGTTAGTATGATGTAAAGGGGGTTGTTGGACTAGTCAAAAAGAAAAGCGAAAATGCTATTTTTGAGTAAAGAAATCGGGAAGACAGAGTTAAAAAAACTTCATAATTCTTTTTCTTTCTCTTTTTTGGTGAAGTACTTTGTAAATGCTACATATGAATAATATTTTTTACTAAAGTGTTTAATACTCCGGGAATTTAGAACAACCTTAGATAATTAACTTGTACATAAACTTGTTTGTTAAACATATTCTTATCGTTTGCCATATCTAGTATGAATTATTTTAATTAAAACAATTTGTTTTTACAAAAAATGGGGTTTCAAAACATGAGATAAGATAACAGCATATATCAACCAGCATAAATTCACTCCTAAAGAATCGGTAAGATCTAAACAAATTCCTCACGACTAGGACAAATAAAACAAAAAAGAATCAATCAGTAAATGAATTAATAAAACCACTTTATCTCACAAATATATCGTTAGTTGTTAATTTATTATTAGCCCTAAAATTAGAATTATATTTCTATAAATAAAAAATAAATCAGAGTTGATCACATATTCACATTTGGGTTTTGTAAAATAACTAGGGTTTTTCCAAATCTCAGCAGCAATGGCGGTCGGGTACTAAATACTAATCTTCTCTCTCTCTCTTTAATTGTCGTTTTTAATGTTGTCTGATTTTGATTCAGAAAGAACAAGAGGATCTCGAAGGGGAAGAAGGGAGGCAAGAAGAAGGCGCAAGATCCGTTCGCCAAGAAGGATTGGTACGACATCAAAGCGCCTTCTGTTTTCAACACCAGAAACGTCGGCAAAACCCTAGTTACAAGGACTCAGGGTACAAAGGTACAATTTTTATGGTCAATTTTGTGCCCTAAATTGTTGTTTTTTGATTAATGAGGTACTCAATTTTTTATGCGGATTTAGAGTTCTGTGGACAGTGGTATTTTAGGGATTCGATATACTGTATATTTGCATGTTGAATGTGAGTTCTGGATTTTCTGAGAATGCATGAATTGTTCGACGTCGTTAATTCGTAAGAGTTGATGTTTCTTGAATTTCTTCATTTAACATGTCACTAGAGGAGTCCTTATAATTTTCGGACACTTGAAATATCGTTGATGTAAACAGGCTGAATTTTGTACGTGCTCTTACTTTTACCTCTGCTATCGATTTTGTTATGTATCACGTTTATCCTTTTGTATTTTGGCTGGCTAATGTGAATTTTGTATTCTATAGAGAAATAATGATGTTCTGATGTCTATTCGACGATGTTCTTTTTCGTATTGTGAGAATGCTTTGGTGTCTACGCCTGTTTGATCAAATTCTTTACAAACACCTGAAGCACATCATGATAGTGATATGAAGAGATGTTTCTTTCTCACCTTTTATTTGTCTAGTCTCATCTGGAACTAGAGTTTTAGAAAGTACTTTAGTTTGAGTTGATGCTGTTGGGCCTGGTTTTTTCAACAAACTTATTGCCCTACATCGGATCCCTTTGTCGGAAGTCATCTACAGTTTCTGTACTGAAACTCAATAATTATTTGTCCATCAGATTGCTTCAGAAGGACTAAAGCATCGTGTGTTTGAGGTGTCCTTGGCTGACCTTCAAAATGATGAGGATCAATCCTACAGAAAGATCCGTCTGAGAGCAGAGGATGTTCAAGGAAAGAATGTCCTCACTAACTTCTGGGTACAAATACTGCTCGTTCTTTTTAATGAATAATAACTAATAAATTTATATGTTTGATTAGGTTTATATTGTACTCATACTATGGAAATTGCAGGGTATGGATTTCACTACTGATAAGTTGAGGTCACTGGTGAGAAAGTGGCAATCATTGATTGAAGCTCATGTGGATGTAAAAACCACGGATAGCTATACTCTTAGATTGTTCTGCATTGCTTTCACTAAGAAGCGTGTCAACCAACAGAAGAGGACATCCTACGCCCAGTCAAGCCAGATTCGCCAGGTAATGATGGCATTCTTTTGATGACTTGTTTTCAGTTTAATTGACATACACGTCTTAATCTGCTGTTGTTGTTGTAATCATTGGTTGTAACTTGTATATTGTATATGCCGTACTCTCTGCTCCTTCTCGTCTTGTTAACCATATTTTTATGTCCTTTATTTGGTTAGATCCGGCGTAAGATGAGGGAGATTATGATTAACCATGCTCAATCTTGCGATCTCAAGGACTTGGTTCTGAAGTTCATCCCCGAGTCAATCGGAAAAGACATTGAGAAGGCTACCTCAGGCATCTATCCTCTGCAGAATGTCTATGTCAGGAAGGTCAAGATCCTAAAAGCTCCCAAATTCGACCTTAGCAAGCTGATGGAGGCAAGTTTCTCTAATCCCATTTCTCTCATCAGTTATAATCTGAAGTTAATGTTATCTTGACCAAAGCATGGCTTAGAGCTCGTCTTGTTGTATGTGAATCTTCCCTACATGACTTTGCAATATGCCATTCCTTTTTTCTGTCACCGTGTGGTGCCCCGCAACTCTTGTTTCCAGGTGGCTGTGTAGATGTACCTCTGGAACACTCAAAAGCACTTGCGAGTTTGTTTTGTAATGCAACCGTCTGGATATAATATATGCTGTTTGATCTTGTAGGTTCATGGCGATTACAGTGAAGATATTGGTAAAGTGTTGGAAAGGCCTGCTGAAGAGCCTGTTGCTGAAGCAACTGAAGTAGTTGGTGCCTAGATTTAGTAGCTTTTAAGATTATGTTGGTTATGGAAATCAATAAGATTTAATAATTGGTATCCCTAGTGTTTTGGATATTATTTTCTCATGAATTGAGATTTTATTAGGAGTTTTTCTTTTAGTTAGTACGATAGGATTCTAGTTTATCGTATTCTTTATTTGTTAAGAGTCTGAGAATGGTACCATTTTTTATTGTTTAGCCTTTAGTTTATCTTTAGTTTTTGATATTCGGCAACTTGGGAGTTTCATTTGTTGTCTCTTCCCAAACTTCAGCCCGCATCAGGTTCTTATTGATAGTGGAGTTTGATTTTTATGCATCACAGGTTTTTTCGTTTCTTCCATCAACTTTACAACTTTTTTTCCAGTCTGCAAGCTAAAAAGGTTCTAAACTCTGATCTTTAGAAAAACGTATTTACTGTTTCCTATGGCTTTTCATAAATCTCTGTTTGAGAGAGAATATTTATGGAAGAAACTTTATCATCTCTTTGCGAAATATCGATTCCTATTGTGGTGTTACGAAATTGCAAGTGAAAGGGCTCGAGATCGAGTGCATTAAGCTTCAGTTCTCTCGGTGCTTATCCGAGACGAGGATTATTGTGTACGTTGGGTCACAATTTGAACTATTTATTAAATAATAAATATCCCTTTACAGTGTTTTCAATATTACACCAAGACCCACTTAAGACGCGCCTTTTTAAGTAACATCCTTCATTCGATAAAATATTTCATCTATCCGTATTTTCTTTGTTTTCTATTTATTAAGCACAATATATACTCGTATACTCTTAAGTAAATACTAAACGTTGAAAAATAATTTGTCGTGTATACTCGCAGTCTACAGCGATTAAAATCAAAATAATAATACAATTCACAAAATTTCGAAAGAAATAAGTTCTTAAAAATAAATTATAAGGACAAAAGCTTAAACGAAACAAAAATTAAAGTCTCAAGGCCAATATTTGAAAGTTCTTTATGATTTAATGCTAACTTAAGCAATTTATACACAAATTTGAGTAGCAAAATTGTATTTTTGGTCTTAATAAGTTAATGAAAGTTGTTTGGTAAAAAAAAAAAATTATAAAAAATTTACACTTCCACTTGGAAATAAGTCTTAGAAACAAAATCTCTCTCTCTCTCTCTCCTCTTTTCAGCCGCCGCCACAGACCACCGTCTCTCCACCACTTCTGCCGCCGCAAATAAAGTTTACAGGTTAGTGCTCTGTCTCTTTTATAACTTTTAAATGGGATTTTGTTTGAATTAGAAGAGACGTTGAGGCATAAAGAAAACTGAGGCATTTAAATAATTTCTGTAAATCAAGATTTGTCCTTTTCTTCTTCGTATTCTGATTTTCGTCTGATAATACTAATTTGTGAATTTATTTGTTGCCCATTATTAATCAGGTAGAAAAAATTGATTCTTGGTTGCAAACCCTAGTCCTGGAAGAAAAATTTACATCTTTTTTCAAGTACTCAGTAACTGACCTATGAAGATGTATGTAATTATTCAGTTCAATTCTTCTCAAGATTTCAAATTTAGTATCTTGCAAACCCTAGTATGAACTCCGTTTTCGATATTTTGCAGAATTGAATCTAGTGCCGGTGCACTTACCAATTTTGAAGTGCTTGACCTTCTAAGGTCTAGAGGTGCTGGAAAAGATCCTACGCGCGTTATAGCTTCTGTCTCGCCCTCGGAATTTAAGGTTGGAGATTCTTGCATTATTAGTTAGTCGTGTCGTGTTGTACATTGTTGAAACGATTCCCCATTTGATTTTCTGTACAGGTTTACGATTATTTGGAGCAAAGTGCGGCTTGCAGTCAAACGAGAGAAATTGTGCAAAAGTTTGCGGAAGAATGTAAAAGATTTGATCTTGCCAAGGCTGAGATTCTTAACATTGTCAACGTCAGGCCTTCCTCTGCTGTCGAGGTTTACACGGTAATCTTCGACCATACTTTTTGATGTTGTTAATAGCTTGACTTCGGGTTATGACTATTGTAGTGTCTTGTGAATTCTTTGAGGAATGTTTGGTGTATTTTCTCCTTACGTTATTGCTGTGTAACTTCAATTACTCAAGGGTGTTAGTTATCTTCGTTTGAAAGAAGAAGAAAAAAGTTGGCGTAAAAAGATATGAGAAGTAAGTTTCTGTGTTTTGATTTGATACTAACAGACAGTGAGTTCATCAGCCAGCTGCTAAGGGGTTAATCCTCAACGTGTCGTTTTTTTTCCTTGTGCAACTCTTATACAAATCTCAAGAGAAATATATAAATATTTATGCTAAGCTGGTTTGAGCCTTGTATCAATTTATGAATTGTCAGCAATTTTAGATCGATAAGAATGATTCTGTTTTCTGTTTAAGGAGTAACCCAAGACTTCTAAAGCATTAGATCGATAAGAATGAGGTCAAAGAATTCTGGAAGAGATTGCTAATTCTTTTGGAGAAGGGAACCTTGTTATATCAAAGAGAATGTGACTCAAAAACATATTATAAAAGACGTTAAGAGTGACAATTACTTGTTCTTAGGAATATTTTGCATCATTCTTATTTGTTTGACAAAGAAAAGTGGAGATGATCTGGTAACTGTGAGTCTAGGCGTGCTTGAGAAGTTTCAGGATCAGTCTTGAGTCTTGACTAATTTGTTTGTTTATTTACCCTGTTGCCAGATCGTGGAGGAATGTGATTCACGTTTGGATGAAAAAATTGATGAACTCGTAGATACTATAGTGCAAGTTTTGCCACCACATCCATCTCAAGTCGATTCTGAGAAGGAGGTAGCTGAGGAGGGCAAAGAAGAAACACCTGATGATCAAGAAGCAGAACCTGTAACATGAGAACAGCTTCCCCGACCAATATCAATGTATATTACCAATTAGTACTTCATATAAATCGCGGTTTTTGCCTAATCCCTCATATTTTGTTAGTTTTTAAATTCACTTGGCCTTGAATGACATTTATATGTAGTTTCTTGTTTCAGAAACTTAGATGGCACTAGATCATACGAGGTTTAGATATTCGTTCTTCATCTTCCCGGTGATACACAAAGATAGTGTCTTGTTTTTGTGCCGGGAGTATTGGTTCTTCATTTTGGACGTCTTCTTCAAGTTGATTTTGTTATAGAACTTCATAATGAAATTAATTACAGGGTTGCTCTGAGTAATACTACGAACTTACTAGGTTATGATCTGAGAAATGTTTCTGATGTTTCCAAAGATTGAGACCACATTTGGTTTGCATTTCGGAAATCATTACTTCTCACCTAACCATCAGTCAAGAATCCTCTTTTGTTTGGTAATTTTCTGAACTAACGAGCTCGAGTGGTAATTTTCTAAACTAATTTCAATATTTTTCTCAAATCTGTAAACGAGGCCCCTTTTAAATTATATCACTAAAATTGGTATAAATGTCAGTTTGTTCTAGTTTTTAAATATGTCTTTGGGTTTATATTGGATGTATGTCTTTCAGACAATTGTGGGATTACTTTATAGGATGTGTTGTCAAAAAAAGAAATATGTTGGTCAATATTTATTATTGTGCTATAGTAAGATTAATGATTATATTTTTTATTCTTTTAGATAAGTATTACTTAAATTCTAAAATCGATGTGTATGCATATATAAATGTATGTTATTTAATTTATCTATGTATGTGCGCATATGCATGTATATGTTTTATATTTTAACTAAACTTATGAAAGTAACAAAATATTTTTGATCTCAATTCAAATGAAAATGAGATAAAAATGAGAACAACCAAACCCATACTTGCAACGGGACAAGAAATTTAGAGATAAAGTGTGTAGCAGCAAGCTATAAAATCAGAGTCAACGTTAAAGGAAAGCTCGTCAAAATTACAACTACCGCTTTCAATCTTTCCCGTGATATCGCACCTGCAGTAAGTGAAATAATCCACACATTCCATCTCCCTATGTAGAAATGGAAAAGTTATTTTTCGGCATAGTTGAGTATGTTTCTAATGCATCATATTCATCACACAAAAACGTTTTTCAATAGTAAAGTTATTAATCTCTCAACTATTTTATTCTCATTTTCAAATTTAGATAAATCCACTCGATATTTTAGAGGCAAGTGAAATAATATATAATAATAACTTAATAAAAAAAGAATAGATCTATCAACTGATAAAATTGAGATTATGAATGCAATTAAACTCAAATGTATAGGCAAAAGATATATATATTTTTAACTCTATATTGAATTTATGCACGAATTCGCGTTGCTGGTATTTTAGGAAAGAATCGTTCTTGTATAGCGTGACCAAAAATCACATTCTCAATGTTCTTCTCTGTTTCCGAACATAACAAAATCGATACTAAACATAGAAAGTGGCCAGAACGAGAACCTAGGCCATTTGTACGAACTTACTAAACTAAACCACATTATTTAAATAAATAAAAAATTAGAGAATTCTTCTGAAATAAAGGCTGAATTACTGACCATTCTGTTACCTAAAAATTGCTATACAAATACAACACCGTGTTTGTGCATTAATCATTATACCAGTTTTAATCCCCAAAAATAGCAAATTAAATACAAAGATTTAGACTGAAATATTTTCTCTTCCAAAAAAAAAAAAATTTAAAACAAATACTAAAAATCTAAGGCAAGAAGATACTGTTCCCACACTTGCATCTCCAAGCTTCGGGATAGTACTCTAATGGTATAGTCCAACCGGGCCGAATCGGCACGTGCACCGCTTCACACGGTGTACAATCCCCACACTTGGATCTGCACGTGGGAGGTGATGACCCGGGCCCACTCAGTCTTCGCTCCACCACTTCCTCCCTAATCTTCTTTACACCAATGTCTACAAACAAACATTAATTAATTAATTACTAGCAAGAAATGGTATGATGTAACAAAGTTACAATATTAAGGGACTAGATTGTAAAATTAGTAAATTATAGGTACTTACTGAATTGGCGAGTTGGATTGATAGACAGCGCTGATGCTGCTGAGGTGAGTATAAGCAAAGCTAGTGTGACAAAGGAGATTGTCAAACGGTGCCGTATTGATGCCATCGCCTTAGCTAGTGTGGTGTCAAGTTTAGAGGTTCATATATAGCAATATATTAATTTGAAAAATTAAATAAACTTTGTGTTTAAATGAAATATGTATGTGTAGTGTGACGAGGTTTTTTGATTGAAAAAAGTGCAAGAGAAGGGAAGAAGAGGAAGAGAAGAATTGGGGAGAGAGAAAATAATAATAATGAGCAAATTGGAAGCGAGTGTCAGTGATGCTATTATTGGTGGTACTGTTGGATATTTTGTTTCTTATATATGTTTTATTTTTAATTTCTTTTAATTCTCGATTTAGCAACGTATCTAAGTTGTGACTTTCTATTTCGATAAAAATAGTTGTTACTAATTAAGTAAATACTAAGTAAACCCCATTAATTAATTTATAAAATTTCAAAAAATCGTTAAGATCATAGGGGGTTAAAAATTGAAATTGCAATATTTTCATACGTGTCGAATATTGAAAACAATTGCGTCCAAGTGTGTTGAGTAAGTCCTGCTAAAAAAAAATAAAAAAATAAATGTGTTGAGTAAGTCCAAGTCAAAGAGACAACAAACGTATTAAAAGATGCGTGTGTGAGCGAGGTGAGAGTAGGTAAAGAGAAAGGGACTTTTGTGTGTGGGTTTATACATATATGTTCAGAGAAGAATTATTGTAGCATTTGTCTGAGAATTTATTGTGAAACAGTGTATGTTATTAGTACTACGGTTTTATACAACTTTGCAAGTATGATGTTTTTAAAGAATTGGTCAATATTTGGAGGGGACCATTTTTGGTGATAAAATTGAGTTTGTGTTAAACGTTTGTTGCAATAAACGGGTTCAGAATATTGCCGATTCCGTGATAAAGTAGTAATTGCGATTTATCTATGTTGAATTTCATATTATCATTAAATATTGCGACATCTGTGATGATTTTAGGTTAAGAAAATGTAAGTTCACTACCATTTGTAGTATTAATCCTCGTATTGTATTATATAACAAATTTCATTACGATAACGATGATACACAAAATTAGCATTTATAGATTTTGGACTGATTTATGTTATGATTGATCTACTTCTATGAATAAAAAGGGGGAAAAGGTCCCATATGTTATTTTGATTGATTTTGTGCAGGCCATAGGACTGTCCTATACGATGTACATCTACTGCAACTACTATGGTACCATTTTGAAGAGGAAAAGAATTAGAATATGAACGAGAGATGTCATACAGAAATATGACTGTGTATGGTAAATACAGAAAAATAAGAATATGTGGGGTTGGAATGTAATAGCTCAATAATAAAGGTACATTTTTGTGAAACAGTAGGGGACTACCAGCAGTACCCTTGTGGCAGGAATACACCCTTGTGGCAGGATTACTAGTGGCATCTGACAACAAGAAAATGGATTATTTGCGATCGATAAATTATGAATCGCAAGAAGGTAAGTTATTTTTTACTGCCCAAGATAATAACATCATTCTATAAATTATAACATCGAAATTTTCCTTATGTTTGAATAATTATAGAGTCACCATCTTAAAAATTGAAGAAGCTTTGTTGATACATTTCTCCGAGTTTAGATTTTATAATAGGAATGATCTTTTACCATTTGAACTTTTTTTTTTTTTTACCAAGGTCCAAATCTCTCATTTTTAGCTTTAAAGACTTTCTAAATTGTTCAAACCTCCAAAAAAGCAATACTACTAAATCAATCTCATGAAATACAAATGAAATATGTATTAGATCTTTGGTTCTTCATGTAATGGGCCCATGTTCTCTTCTCTAGCTAATTTCTTCACTTGTACATGAATTAGTCCACACTGATCATGACTGATGTGTAATCCTAAGAAAATTGAAGTGTGTAAAATAAGAATGATTAGAATGGGATGGATCTCACGTGAAACAAACATGTTTCTAACACGTGGTCTTATAATTTCAAGAGTAGTTTCTAGTGATAAGGTTCATGGGCGTAATGTCATAAATGCAGATTTTTAGATATTTGACATCAAGACGTGTTTCATAAATTAACCACTATTTTCTTATTTATTCTATCGTAATATTTCAAAATGAATTATACAAAGAAATCCACGAGTAATCAAAATACTGTAGTAACAGAGAAATAACAAAAGAAAAGTATTGAAAGTAAGAATATGACAACTTAGAGCAGGTAATAATGATTAACTACCAATCTTATAATTCTGGCCGCAGCATAAATAGCTACTTGTTTGTACTTTGTAGCCTTTGCGCCATTTAATTCTTTCAATTTTATAGTCAAACATCTTTAACAAACAGCATTGTTATCTGTCTGCTTGCCATTGCAGCAAACATATATATATATATATATATATATATATATATATATATATATATGTTGTTTTTCGTAGGACCTGAGCTGCGGTAATAAATAACACTTTAAATAAATCAGTCAAATGTCTTCATCCAAGAAATCAAACTCACTCCTACTATTTTGTGAAAAAGAAATATCACTCTACTAACACATATGCCCAGGTGGGTGGGGAGGGGGGGGGGGGACTGTGACACAATTCATAAAATTATGTCTTTTATTATATAAAATATTCAATATAATTTTCTTGGATAAAATTAAATTTAATCCAATTTCCACTAATTTTGAAAATTATATATAGAGAGTAGAGTATCTAAAGTTATATCTATAGCACGTGCATTTATTACGGGACCATAGGGGACAGTTAATTGAACAACACCTGTCATTGGATTCATCTGCGAGTGTGGGCCTAAAAACGGGCTTGGGTCATGGGGCTCGGGATTCAAAAGGTCTGGATCTACTGTTTTAGTCAGAGTTGTTCAGATTACTGTCATTTAATGCTATTTTTAAGGACTAAAAACATTTCAATATTGCAAATGGGTGGGCCTGCTGCAGTGCTTATACATTGATTCGGGTCAGATGTGAAAAGGTATTTTGGACCTTGGGCATATATTTTTTACCTTATCATCAACCAAAAAACTGAAGTGCGTTTTTTCGATTCTGGTGCAAATTACACAAGTCTCAGTACTCGAATTTGGTAACTTTTTCTTACCCACCTGATGATGATTCAGATGATCATTTGGGGTCTCAGAAGGCCCATCTTCTTGAAGCTTTCAAATGATACACTTTAGCTCCAATTAGACATGGAGAAGTTTTCTACGCCTTATTTGATATTTTATTAATTTAGTCAAAAGAAATATTCTGATATTATTATGTTTTCTATGTATAGTGTACTGAGGATATTAATATACACATAAGTAATTTTACTCATGCAGTACTATATCATCATTTTTAGAGGAACAGGTTAGTGCGCACATCTCATACAATACTTGTATTTTCGTATCAATACTTGTGCAACGTAGCAGAACAATTAAAAAATATTATTGTGTTCATACAAAATATATTAATCTCATTGTCTTATAAACAGTATTTATTTTATTATAAATTAAAAAATCATCTTTCACTTCGTTAGCAATTAATGTCATTTTTTTCACATCTATAGTTCTTAGATTATATTATTATTATTATCCATGTCCATAATTTCTTTTAGGCCGAAAATCAACATAAACTATTAAACAGGTCAAAATAAAAAACTTTGGTTGGTGAAACTTTTGAAATCGTGGACTTTCAAACCTGGAGATATTAGGAAATACAAATCGAAAAGAATTATAATCTTTAATTTGTCATATAAAGAACTTTTGTTATACACTAGAAACTTCATCAACAGTCACACTCCCACAAACCTTGAGATTTTTCTCCAAAACACAGAAAAAGGTTAAATAAATTTAAACCACCAAAAATCGAATGGAGATCGAAGTCCCAGATGGCACCATCAAATTCAATTAAAACTTTTTTGGTTTTATATAAATCTTGAACCATCTATTGGCCGAAGTGAAGTTCTAATGGCGCTTGAGGTAATAAGTAGTATGTTTTGTTTTTTCATTGATTTTAACGGAAGCCCACGTTTTAATAAAGTTTTTGTACTAGTGTAGGCATGGTTCATGCAAGAGAATGATGATGATCAGAGGCTCCCACATCACAAGAACCCACCAGAGTATGTTTCACTTGATCACTTGGCGAATCTTGGAGTTCTTTATTGGCATTTGGATCCCAAAAAGTACGAGAATGACCCGGAATTGAACAAGATTAGACAATCCAGAGGGTACACTTACATGGTACGTTTATTTGTATGTGTGATGATGTAATTAATCTATTAAAGAACCCTTTCTTTTAATACTTCAGTATTTGGGTATATGGTTTCAGAATTAATTCTTGATTGTTTACTGTGAACTGAGAGATTGGAAGTGTAATTAGCGTGTCAGTAAAGGGTTTTAGAAGCTTGAGTGCTATGGTATATTGTGCTTCTTTTGTCTTGTTAATCGAAATCGAAAACAGAGGATTTGTTAAGTTAGAAAACTCTGCTGTTCATTACAACATATTAGACACTCTAAATGCTCAAACGACTGTATTTGTTTTCGAGTAGTGATGAAATTGAAGGCAAGCGGTCATTATTTTTAAGGGTAATCGTGTCGTGACAACTAACTACTAATCATATTGATCAAACTTTTAGCCTAAGCCCCAAGTTTCCACCGAAACTTGTGGTAATATCTCATTATCTTGTTGGATGTTTGTGCAATTCTTTTGGATTGCTGACATTTTTTGTGGATGAAACATGGTGGTTGAATGCCGAGTGGTCGTTTAAGTGTTGTAATATGTAAGATGATTGAAAAAGTTTTCTAACTCTACCAAAGGCAGCCAGAATCTCGAACTAACGTTTATTGAAGCAATAGTAAGAATACATCTGGTATTGTGTGATTAATAGAGTATCAGCTAATCAATGACAGATTTAGGATCGTGGTATTGCTCTTCATGAAATTTAACTGATTTTAGTTAATACAGATAGATGTTTGAAATAAATCGTAGTGGCACAACTTGTAGTTTTATAGCATTTTTGCGGAGGTCATCGGATGCTAATGAAACTTGGTTCCATTAGAGAACGGAATGTATTGGGGACTTTACTACCTGTGCGTCGAATAAGTGGTAGACGAAACAAGGAAATGCTTGTAATTTTTGTTTTTTGGATCTTTCTTTGTTTTTAACTTGATTCTGAACAATTTCTGCCGTTTTCTCCTTGAAGTCAGAAGAATTGAGCGTGAAACAAAAAATTATATGTGTAATCATGAACTAGGAAAGTATGAACGATAAGCTAGGATTGTATGCTAGAGAAGGTAGACATTAGTTAGCATGCAGTAGATATTAGGACAGCATATAAAGCAAGTAATGGAATTAAAAGATCCTTTTCAATTATAATTCAGATTTATCAAAGTGTGAAGGTTTCTTGACCAAGGTAATTTTTCAATTTGGAGAAACGGAAACATTTCTTATTGGGTGATCACTTTACCTCTTGATGATGAACAATATGGGATCTGAGACTACCTTGGTCCTTGTATAAAATGTTGAAAAGCTTGTGAGCTTCAACAAGATGCATTGCTCTTTAACCACCTCCTCTGAACGTTGAGTCTCCTATTTATTTGTTTTTCAATCTTTTGATTCCTTGTTTTATTTTTCTTTCAGCTGGGGTGACTGAAAAGTCTTGAAATTTTGTTTTCTTGTTTTAAGGATTTGCTGGACTTGTGTCCTGAGAAAGTTGAGAACTATGAGCAGAAGTTGAAGAATTTTTACACAGAGCACATACATGCTGATGAGGAAATACGCTACTGTCTGGAAGGGAGTGGCTATTTTGATGTTCGGGACAAGGATGATCGTTGGGTTAGGATTTTGATGAAGGCAGGCGACCTTATTGTTTTACCAGCCGGAATTTACCATCGCTTCACCCTTGATACAAGCAACTATATCAAGGTATATATGCATATGCACTTATGATCTTCATTTAATACATCATTTTACAGGAATATGCATGTATTAATGGCTGCATCTCTCCTGCCTTATCTACTGAAAATTATTCTACGCTGTAATTTTGTCTATAAATCTATTAAGATAAATTGGAATAAGTTGCTTAATAATGGGAGTACGATAAGTGGTAAATTTTGGCGACTGCTTTTCAGAACTTTGATATAATGTTTGAAGTATAATCATAATTTTTGGACCACTTGAAGGAAAGACTTATACTCTTGCTATAAAAACTTTATTAGAGACAACCAGAACATTTTTAATGTAGAGGCTTATGCTACATTGTAGTTTACATGGGATCATTGTCATATAGCCTCTCTCGTTTGGGCTGGTATCAACTCTTGCTGCATCATTAAGTAGGTTGAAGTCCATTATGATATGTCTTGTTTAATCATTTATTTCTAATAATACAAAGAAAATATTTCTACTGTCAATTATAAGGGAAGTTATGTAGGTTGCTTGTGTTAAATTTGCATGTGTTGTTTGCAGTTGATGAGGTTGTTTGTGGGAGAGCCGGTATGGACGCCGTTCAATCGACCACAGGAGGATCATCCTGCAAGACAAGGGTACATCAAGAGCATGACAGAAAATATTGGAGTACCACTCAAAGCTCATTGAGCGTATTGGTATCATGCGAACTGGGCTTGTGCCTTGTTGGAATTACTTCATGATAGTTGCGTGATAATTCCTATCACGTGTAAGTAAATTTGAGAAAGAATACTAGAGAACAATATCGAAAAAACTCTATGTATTTGTGTCACATATTATATGTAAGTTAGCATTCTAATAAATAATTATAGTATTATGAAAGTGTTTCCACTGATTCTAACTCGATAGTATGGTGATTCACGGACACACACTTAATCGAAAGTGTGACGAATTACAATAATACAACTAGGCACTAACGTTTTCAAAGTTACGAAAACACTTAATAGGCGACAAAGTTTTTGTGCTACTCAATCAATTGAACAAAATCATACAAATGTTAATTACTCTGATGGTTTAACTATAGAGCTTTCTCTTCTTTACCAGAAAAAGAAACTAGAGCACTTTTTCTCACATTTCAATAATAAAAATAATAAGAGTATGAAGTGAGTAACATTTCTGTTGACTTAATTACAAATTATGCACAGATCTAAGTAAAAGTGGGTTTAAAATCTACTAAACTAAGACAGTTATTAATAAGATAATGGATAGCCACAAAGCCCTTAACCTTAACATTGATTTAATGATGTAATGTCAATATTAAACCTTAACCACAGGATAAATTTCGTATATTCTATAATATCCCTCTCCTCAAATGACAAAAACACCACTGCAGTGCCGATTTCAATTAAATTATTTATTTAAACTGGAGAAAGAAAGAATACAAATTAGGGTTTGTTTGTTTGCATTCAATATAATAAAATTTGGCCATCTTCTTCGGAGCAAGAAAATGGGTTCTCTTACAAAGGTATATGCAATCTCGTTTCGATATTCGAATCACCCGCTCATTAATCATGTATATGTTGATGATTATTGCTCAATTTGAATCAAAGTTTCTGTTTTGTTTTTCTTGATGCTAATTAAGTTTCTTATCTTAATTGATGATGAACCAAGATTCTGTTCTTAGGGTTATGGAAAATTCTCAGCGAACTTGATTGATTATCCATGGGGCCGCCTTAGAAATTCATTGGCGGTGTTAAATTATTTGGTTTTGGGTTGAGGAACAAAACACATGTGAGATACATTCTTTAATTTTAAATTTGTCTTATTTTTCCTTCTTTTATTAATGGATACAATTACAATCTTTATAGGCATAACTGTTCGGTATGCACTCGTGTCACCTTGTGTATTTCGGGCAATCTTGTCTACTTCTTTTTTCCCATTTCTCCGTATCAATTGAATTTAGTACCCTGTTCGTTGGTTGAGTGACTTAAATGATTGCTCCATTCACCTTTGGTTTTTCTCTTCTGTTGGTGGTTGCCTTGATTTATGGAGCACATATGCCTTAAAAACATCTACTTCGATCTTTTTATCACCCAATTGCAGTTAGATTCGACAATTTCAGGTGTTAGAGTTTCTGCTATCGGTCTCTGTAACCAAGCTAGGCATGTACCTGTGGAGTTTCGTGCAGTTATTCCCGTCGAAATTGCATTTATGTATAAACCAATTGGAGGGTAGTCCTCCCTGTGGGTGCAAACCTTTGTCTTGGGTCTCTTCATTTTTTGTAGCATCCATATAAGATATGTTATAGTCTTTCGCACACCAACTTATAATTTCAGGATATGTTTATTGATGTTATCTTCTATGGTTCTCATCCTTAACTATATTATTATCTCTTAAGTCTGTACATTTTAAAGGTATAGTTATATTTGGAAAGCCACCAGTGTTTCATTAAGTTCTTGGATGATAATAATTAACGTTAGTTACATGCTCTAATAATTGTTAGTGCATAGTTTCTCTTGATGGCATGATTGAGTTTAGTGGTTAAGTCCGAGTATAGTTAATGACGTTGCTTCCTTGGCCATATGACAAGTATTGCGAATGGTTTCTTTATCTTTAATGTGATTTTGTTGAATGCTTGTTAGGACAGAAGATCATTAGGACTTGCTACTTATTGGTTGCTGAAGTGAATCTTGCTTTCTTGAAGTCAAAAGGTGTTTATTTCGTGTGGTTCGAATTAACTCAATGACAAATATCGCATAGAATTAAAAGGTGTTTGTCCTATTTTCTACCAAAATCTTTAATTGGAAGATTCTTTTCATTTCAAATTATATTTTCATATTCGGATTTTCTCAGTTTCTGTTCTTTATGTGCCTGTGTTAGTTCTGATACCTGTATTTTACAGAATGAATGAGAACATGTCCCAAATGTGAATATGTTCTAATCTGAAACCTAGCAACTTGTCCAAGAATAGGTTTAAGACATTCGTATCATGTACGCGCTTTCAGTTGTACTCTGCTTAGTTCTACTGGATATTTGGTTATCTGCTATATCAAAGAAAATATATAGATGGCTTGCTGCTAAACATGTAGTTATTTTTCACTTTTTGAACTTTCCTTGCTTTGTGCTTTTCTACGACACTATCTTAGATATGTATAAGAGAAAAATAAAGGTGACTTTAAACTTCAAATCTTTCTAAAAAGTACGTTGAATTGCAGGATAACAGGGAGGAACTTATTCAGGCATGGTACATGGATGAAAGTTATGAAGATCAGAGGCTCCCTCATCACCGGGATCCAAAGGAATTTGTGTCCTTTGAAAAACTCGATGGTATATTCTGATTCAAGTGGCCATTATATTTTACTGCAAATTAGCTTTCTTTCCTCAGGTGTGCACACTTAGAAGTACCAGATGCAACCATGCTGAACAAATAACATCCAGACATTTATTAGGATATTGTCTTTCAAGTGGTCTAGTTAGATAATCCATGTAAATATAGATCCCATAAAAACTCATTGCTTGGGCTATAATGTCCAGCCTACCTATGTCTAGAACTGTGTTCTATATTTGAAATTTTCAAGTATTTCAGAGCTCGGAGTGCTTAGCTGGAGGTTAGATGCCGACAACTATGAAATAGATCCAGAGTTAAAGAAAATTCGTGAATCTCGTGGTTATTCTTACATGGTATGCTTATTATTTTATGAATTTGAAGTGATAGATTGCATTTTTGTGGTTATTTTTCAAGCTAATAGTTATTTATCCATGAAAGAACTTATAAGGAACCTTTTAATCTTTTCAGGACTTTTGCGAGGTTTGCCCCGAAAAACTCCCAAATTACGAAGAGAAGATAAAGAGCTTTTATGAAGAACACCTTCACACAGATGAGGAGATCCGTTATTGTGTTGCAGGGAGTGGTATGTTCATCACTTGGCTAGTTTATTCTGCTGTGCTTATTGATGATCCTTGTACCTTAAAGAGATTTCATTTTGGTGAAGGCTATTTCGATGTCCGTGATCGTGATGAGGCTTGGATCCGCATCTGGGTGAAGAAAGGGGCAATGATTGTCCTGCCAGCTGGGATTTACCACCGTTTTACACTTGATTCAGACAATTACATTAAGGTATAGAAAGCTGCTTTGCCAAAAAACTGGGCATTAGATGCTTGATACACCCTTCGCAATGACTCAGTCGCTGATTTCGTGCTAAAACATTAGTTATATACTTAAGTATAACTTAGAATAAAGAATAACATAAAGTAGAATCATTTTTTATCTCTGAATTTGCAAGATATTTGACTGTGTAAGTGGATCTATTTGCGTTTATAAAATGGTTGTAGTCATCTTTCATTATATACAGTTTTAGCTTGTTTATAATTCCAAATTTTATGTGCAATCACCAATTATACACTTAATGTGATTGGACACCATTCAAGATGCATATATTGACATGACTTGATATATGCAGGCTATGCGACTGTTTGTCGGTGATCCTGTTTGGACTCCGTTTAATCGCCCCCATGACCATCTCCCTGAGAGGTACATTCTGGCTTCAAACTCCACTCCACCCCTGCCCGTCATCCTGCTAGATGAAAGAGATTTTAATACCAGTGGTTTTGTTTTGGTGCAGGAAACAGTACGTTGAAACTTTTGTGCAGAAGGACTCTGCTGGTAAATAGTTGATGCTGCAGCTTAAACCTTTTTCCAGTTAAAAGAAATGGAAAGTGTTGTGTGTTCGGACCAAGGGCTGCTTCATGTAATATAACGGAATAAAGAACCCTAGGTCTTCGTGAAGGTTTGTACCCGCAACAATGCCTATTTCCTGTAACACCTTGGCATAATTCACGTGTTAGATTATATTTTAATGGTGTCTTTGTTTATTAATTACAATAACAACGATAGTAATAACAGTAATAATTACAATGATTGAATACTATGCTAATCAGAGTTCAAGAGGTTGTGGTAACATACGTTGAAGTTTGAAGTATAGGTGATTCAAAGTTCAAACTATCTTTTGTATTTTGAGATTATTTTTATGTCCTTGGATTTTTCAAATTTTCTGGGCAGTATTATACTCACTAAATATGAATTACTACAGATAATAAAAAAAATTATAACTTATCATAAATGTATCCTGAGAATCAATTGCTTTTGTTATAACACACTTTATCGTAGTTTTATATATTGATTGGTAACATTGATGCGTCTTAAACTTTTTTCATGTATTTTAAGATTTTAGAAGGCATCTCTGTGATCATTCATTTTAGGATTTCAAACGTTGTCTATATAATTTTTCAAACTTGAAAATGGTAATATTATTGAGTAAATTTCAACAGATGTAAAGGTTATTATTTCTATTATTAACGTACTTTAATGCTCCCAGCAGACAAAATTATTTCTATTTCTGTTACCTCTTTATAGATTTGTCTCTTCACAATAATGGCTTCAAGTTGGTGATCTGGGTCCGAAGTTTAAGCCCGGATCTAACTTTTGAAATCTGTTGGGTGTTTGTTCTCTCTCTCGTCTTTTGCTTCTTCTACACACATCGGGAAACTCCTTTAAATTATTAATTTATGCTTTTATATTCTTTTTTATTAATCTTGTGTTTTAAGCTTTATATAATGCAGCGTTGTGTATAGTTCAGAATCCAATTCACGGGTAAACCCATAAAAAGAAAAAAAACAAAAAACAGAAACGGGACCTAAATTCACGGGTGAATTCATGCGCTTGATTTGATGCTAAGGAGGCAAATAAATGTATATAGCTGTGTTGTATCAATATATTATTGATACAAGTTGCAATTATAATATTGTACTCCTTTGAATCAATCAACAAGGATATGCCCGGGTGATGGAGAGGAGGATTTATTTTTTCATTTAAAAATAAATTTCTTTATTATGTTGTTAAAAATACTATATTATATAAGAAGTAGAATCTAATCAAAGTCGTTAGTTAGTGAGGTTCATTCTAATTAGTTATAGGTTTATCTGGAAAGGATAAATTGAAAATAAAACCTTCATAGCTCTCCCAGCATTACTCTTTGCTAACTAATGTTTAATTAATCTAATTAATTAAGAAAAAATATGATATAAGTCCCTTGACTTTTAAATATAATGCTCTATTTTCACTAAAATCACAATTTACATCAGTTTTCCATATGCCAGTCCATGATCTGTGTCGTTTTTAGTCCTCAGTTAAGAAATAATATTTGTCTGTCTGAATTCTCAATGGTGAATCAATTCTTCTTCAGAAAATTGACGATGTTCTATTACTTTTAACAGATAGATAACCAAAATTGCTTAAAAATTGTGTAACCTGCTAGATAGGTTAAGATAGAAAAAACTATAATTATAAATATTTTAAAAGGTAGGACTTTATTTATTGTGACAAACTTAAAGTTGTGTGAGTTAATACATATTTCTCTATTACAAGTGGAATATGTGTGGTCAACGTAATAATCTAAAGCTGTATAACGTTACCTACTTTTCATTGTTAGATTTTGAAAAGAGGAAGATCCAACAGGCCAGATATGCGTGTTTTCCCTGTAAACAAAGTGCATACCCAATAAGTAGTAAAAAAATATCAACTAATAATTCCTCAACTTTTTGTTAAAACTTGAAGTCATCCAAAAAGTCTTGTGTCTCCACTAGTGTTTTTAAAATTGGACCGGGACTCGGTCCCTTGTTGGTTCACTAGTTTTGACCGCTTTAACAGGTTCAATTGCCAGTTGAATCGGTAAAACCAGTGAACCGGTGCCTTGCCGGTTCAAAGCGCCGGTTCGCTTTTAACAACACTGGTCTCCACTGCATTGTTTTCAAAAAACTATATATTATAATCCACAAAACATTAGCAAAAAAACCCAATTGTAAGAATCTGTTGCCAACTCCTCAGTAATCTGCCAATACCTACTTGTATTTTATTCTTGAAATTCTCAACTTGTCAATAAATTAGAATCAACGCGATTTGGGCTATGATGTCATAGGACACGTGGAGTGCCTAATCTCTATTTTAGTTTGGCTGTCACGAGTGCGCAAGACAAGGATAGAAAATTGTTGAAAAAGTTTAAACGACGAATTAGTTAACTATATTATAAGAGATATGGAAGTACTATGACATTTTAATTTTAGAATAATTTATGTCCAAACGTATAAATATCTATCTTAAGAAAAAGTGAAACATTTGTACTAGATGTACTTACGTGATGCACGCAAAACGCTTATCAACATGATTTATTAATTTTTGTACCCCTTAACTATTTTTTTTCAGGATTAATTTGGTTATGAGTTTTAGGTTTTTTATTTATCGGAAAGAAGTAGAGAAGATTTGAAGTTCCAAACTAGGTCTGCGGTGCTTCTCAGAGTGGAATTAAGCTCATTTTCCCCTTTTGTTATCTCAATTAAAAACAATTATAACACAATAAGAAACTATTTAAAAAGCATGAAAAAACAATTTTCTTGTGGGGTAATAATACTTTTAAGAAAAATCATGAAAAACCCATCTTTTTGCTAAGTTATTAGAAACACTACCATAATGCATTGTGCAGCATATGTTTATGTGAATCTAGACGCGTACGTATCGTTAGGCTTAATTAAAGTCATTAAATTAATTAGTTCGGTTCGTTCAAATTAATTGTCTAGGTTTAATCTAAATACAATTTCAAAGTTAACCTTCCTAGCTACTCCTCTTATCACCTTCCGGAAACCTAGTTACACCCTCTAGTCTGCAGGGCTTAGTAAATTAATCTATACCATTAAAATGTATGGTCAACTTTATAAGCAATATGAAAGCCAAAATTGATTTGATTTTCATGTTAAATTTTGTAAAGAGGAAGATCCAATAGGATATGTGTTTATTCCCTCCCCACAAAATGCGCATCCAATAAGAAGAAAGATATTAATCGATTAACATGTACAAGTCCTTCATTACTTTGAAGCTCGATTAGGACATCCATAAAGTCCTATGGCTCCACTTAACCATTTTTTGTCTTTTTCTTTTTTGTTAATTGGAGAACTTATAGAAGGCTCTAAAAACTTTCTCAACTCTAGCTTATCATATTTGAGATATGTATGCAATCGTTGTTGTTATTTAATATTTCATTTGTTGTTACTCATCTTCGTAATTCAATTTGCCTTGTTCTAAAATACTTGTTCTTCATGAATTATTGAATTATGCATTCTTCAATTTTTAATTCTTTTTTAGTATTTTGAAATCAAGATATATTGGCTATTAGTGGGTGATACCTCATTTCTTTACTTTGCAAATCAAACTTGCTATTTTGGTCACCATGAATATGTGGCTGAATTTTAGCTGTTTCACGTGGATTAATGATGTGTTTCATTATTCACTAACTAATTTATTACTTACAAATGAACACGTAAACACCATTGAACCTTTCTTTAATTAGTAACATCTATTAAAAAATCATTTTCACTTATCCACTCAATTAGGAAGCTTATCATTTCCAATGTCTGTTAAAATAAATATCTTCTCATACAGATAAGAAATATTTGTTTGGTCCTTCGAATTTAGAATCTTGATGGTTCAAGGTAGTGGACCTAATAATAATTCTTAATTCGAACTTTTATGTGATTTAGTAATATTATATTATAGCGATCTCTAGATATTTTTGATACTTTGACTAAGCCGAGATATTTACGGGGAAAGCTCCTTTTGATTTTGCATTCCACCAACCAAGCCTCAAAATCATAAAATAATGTTTCACTATTCAACAATAGTTTATGAGTAGCAAAGGCAAGGTAGATCTTGTTATTGAGCTAGTATAAGTTTGACGCCCAAAAATTTTAAAGATATATTTACTCTTTCTCTTAATGAAGCGTGGGGTTTTATCAAAATGGTCCGTAAGCTGTGCCATATTCATTTTAGAGACCAAAAACAAATAAAATACAACTTAGAGAAGTAAGTTGTATAAATTCCCTATAGTGTGGGTGCCGGTTTAAGTTAAACTTCAAAATTTATTTCTACCTTACATAAAAAATACAAAAAGATCCCACAAGAAATGACACTTCCACGAATGCTCCTCCCATCGAAAAAGGGCAAAAGTAAAAAGCGTTGCCAAGTCATAAACAAAATCAACCAATCACTGGTTGCCACCATAACCATGTGCCAACAATTATTTATGTTCCCAAAAGATTTTTCATAACAAATCTCGTGATTAAAATATTAAGACACGAGTTTTCTACTTGTCAAAATTAGTACGTACATACGTGGCCTTCTATTACGAAGCCACACCTTCTCAATAGCAAAAACTTAAACTGAGGAAGGGACCCATAAAATATCTTTAGGACATTGTTGCCTGCTTGCTTCAGCACTTTCCACCTGTCCAATTTTTATTTCTTTGTAAGAACAAGTATACATGTATAAATATAACACAACTTATTCTATGGTATGGGTCACCATAAAACCTGTTTATAGTTATACCAAACTATCACTTTTGTTCTCTCTCTTCCCATTTTAGTAACAATATATCTCTACAACTATTTTCTAATCTCCCAAATCCAAGAGTAAGTTCCCCATCCTGTTGTTTCAAATCGACAAACACCATTCAACCTCAGTTAACTAGTGTTTTGTATCGCTGGCACGAGCCGCGTGGGTCGTCTTGAAGCACAATTCTCCTGAGAGCAGTTGGTAGAATCTTTTGTAAACGACTTACGTTGTATAGCAAAGTGTTGTAAGGTCAGAGTTGCCTTGCCATCGCGATCCGTTGAGATTCAACCCGTTGTCATTTCAATTCATATCTAAAGGAAAAAAAGAAAAAAGAGGACTCTCTATTCTTGTCATTCTATTGCACCTTATTCTACCTTCACATTTTTCTTCAGACTTTCAATTGAAATCCTTTCTCTTCTTTATTCTTTTTAAGAAGAAGAAAAAAAACATGAACTTTAGAAGTTTCACAAATAAGGATGAATTCATGGGATCAAGCTCATATATTTCAGATGAGCCATTTATGGCTAAACCAATAGAGGGTCTGAATGAAACAGGGCCTCCACCATTTCTGAGCAAGACATATGACTTAGTTGATGATCCAAACAGTGACGAGGTAGTATCTTGGAGCAGAGGTAATAACAGTTTCATTGTCTGGGATCCTCAGACGTTTGCCATGAATCTTCTGCCAAGGTACTTCAAACATAGTAACTTCTCAAGCTTTGTCAGGCAACTTAACACTTATGTAAGCTCCCTCTTTTACATCTCCTTTTTTTATTTTATATGATATATGGTTTTGTAGATTCTTAAATGGTGTGTGTTTGTCATATATGTTACAAGTGGTGTTCCCTAGATTTGTTTGCCTTATTTGAATACATTTTCAAGAACCAAGTGGAATGTGACATATTATTTTAATATTGTTTCTTGCCTTTTTAAAAATGCTTAACTTTAAGATAGTTTTTTTTTTATTTGGTTTTTGAGAATGTATGTAATATGTAAAGAATTTTGGCATTTTGTTTGAGGATTTACCATGCTATTAGCTTTCTTTATCAAACATTAGTTAGATAAATGCAAAGGTGGGAGATTGATGTAGGCAGAAGCGTGTAGGAAGATGAGTGACACATAAAATCAAGAACTCGTTGGTTCACATGGAATACTGAGAAATTCAAGTAAACAATTGAGAGAACTCTGAAGTTTAATTTTATTCAATATCAAAAACTACTATGTATCTTAAAGATATCGACTGCCTTTTCCTATATCGTTATGGAGTTTGTTGCAAATTCATCTCATGATGTTTTTATAACATTGTGAAAAAACTTACATAGAATGAAACAAATTCTAATGTTTAGTAATGCTGAAAACATTAGTCAACAATGAAGTTATAATGTATTGGGATATATACTTATGCAGGGATTTCGAAAAGTTGATCCAGACAAATGGGAGTTTGCGAATGAAAGGTTCTTAAGGGGAAGAAAGCATCTTCTGAAGAATATTAGGAGGAGAAAGAACTCATCAAACAGTACTCAAGCTGCTTCAAGTACCACTCAAGGTACTTCAGATTCCATTGTTGAGGTGGGAAGGTTCGGATTGGACGCAGAAATCGATCGGTTAAAGCGAGACAAGCAAGTTCTAATGAATGAACTGGTGAAACTCAGACAACAGCAGCAGACCACCAAATCATATCTAAATGCAATGGAGCAGAGGCTCAAAGGAACTGAACACAAACAACAGCAGACATTGAACTTCTTGGCCAAAGCGATACAAAATCCCGCGTTTCTGCAGCAGATGATCCAGCAGAAGGACAAAAGGAAGGAGCTTGTCGAAGCAATTAAAAAGAAAAGAAGGAAGAAAATTGATGATGGTTCAGTGAATAATATTGTTCAAAGTAATTATGAGTTTAATCAAGAATTAGGACAAAGCAGTGGTTATGTTGACAATAATGTTGGATTTGGAGATTTTGAGGATCATGGAGATGGTTGTGTTAAGTTAGAACCTCAGGAGTATGCAGCAGGGGAAATGAGTGGCTTTCACTATGAGATGCAAGATTTGCCTTTGATGAATATGGGAGAACATGATATGTTGGAGAAAAATTATGATTATAATTTTGGACAACATAATTATATTGAAGATAAGTCATTTGGTGATTTTTGGGATGATTTTGTAATAAATGAAAATGGAATTGGACCAATTGGTGTACTTGGTGTTGATCAAAGGGGAGTGGATATTGAAGGAGGGGTGGATGTTTTGGCTGATCAGTTGGGATTCTTGGGTTCTAGCCCCAGATAGAATTTGATTTAGGGTTCAATTAATCTTGGTGACTAAGGGCAGTCATTTTTTTTGAGCTGTCAGAATTTATTTTGATTTACAAATTAAATGATTTGCAGAATTCGCATTGTTGACATTTGTATAATTAAGCAGCCAGATGGATGTCTTTTACGTCTGGATACTCGGTTATCAAGTAGTGCTTATTCATTTATTTTTATTCATTTTGAAGTATTTTTCGATATTTGAGTTTCAATAAATTGATGTCATAGGTTTCCTTGATTGATTAATTATCACTAGAAACTTCACTTTGAAATAATAATCAGCCAGAAGCTAGTGTTTGGTGAAAAATTCTCATTCTCCGTATAGTAAATATTATGGTGCATTGGATATATAGTTTGATCGTGAGGTATCTCTATGATGTTTTTAAATAGACATAATAAAACATCTCAATAACAATTACAAAATAAGATCACTGAAATGTAACAACGACGAACAATGCCTTTTGTTATTAATATTATCCATTCTAACTACCAAAAAAAAAGGAGCTGCAAAAATACATCTTTTAGAGAACAAAGAAGTTACAATTACAGTGTTCTATTACAACGTTTTCTTCATAGTTTTGTGCATGTTTTAATAATTAATCCACGGTAAAAGTTTATCCGATAATACATAATACAAGATTATGAAAAGCGAAAAAAAACATTACCCACATATTTTGTCTTATGCGTATTATTTAAGTTTCATATAAATATTGCTTACATATATTGTGCATATTTTGAAATTATTATTTAATAATTACAAGACATTGTAAGGTAGAATAGCAATCAAACAGCTAAAAGAAAATCCAAAACAATGGATATATATCTAAACAATGGATATATATTAGATATATATCAATTAAAATAAAAATTCATAAACACGAAGTGAACTAAAATACTAAAAAGTCGTACTTGAATTTTCTTTTAAAAATCCTTTCAATGTACTGACTACTGATTATTGATATAACTTAATTAAAGATAACAAATGGATGAACACTGAATAGTAAGAAAAATAATCAATCAAAATAAAAACTATTTTTTTCCCTTTTTTGGCCTTATATTTGTGACCCGAGAATATGGCTTTTATGCTAGGGGCTTGAACTCCAAGTTACACGGTCAAGAAGGCTAAGCCCCGTGAACCACCTCTAATCGTGTTTAAAGTTTAAACCTAATTTTACCCAGAGCGAGCCATAGTTTATAGAGAAAATTAAATTACTACATTATGTTAAAAACGGTTGATGAGTACGTAATTTGACACAATTCACGGGGTGCAGTCCCATGGAATTGAATAGGGTCACACCAGATATTGGTGCCACGCCTGCCTTTATACAGGATAAGATTGCACATGGTGTGCGTGAACTTAGCAGATCATAAGTTTCAGTTACGCATTATGCCGCATGCCGTAAATATTATACTGCCCCTTCATCAAGATAATGTGGTAAAAGACTGCAAAATTCTTTTGCCCATGCAACTTTTTTCACTTTCGATATGGTGTGTATGCATTTTCTCTTAAGATTAGATCATAATCATTAATGTATAACGGATATGTCTATTTGCACTCACTACTCAATGTTTAGACAAAATATATGATATACAATATGTAGCATGTAGATTGTAGGCTAACAGAAAATCCAACATAATGTAGTGAATTTGCCGATCGAGTTCAAAGAGGATTTTAAACTCAATGAGATAATAAGGCTAAGTCTCGTGAAGTAGCTTGAACGTTGTAGAATAATAACTTTAATGCCTTTATGTCCTTTATTTTTGCAAGAATATTTAATTTAGAGATTAAGGAGTTTAGCATGTTTGAGCTATAATAAGCATGATTAAGATATTCAACCTCACAACTAAAGTCAATCAAATTATAGTGGTTAAACATATGCAGTCTATTCTACTTTTCTTAGTAACTATGATTGTGATCTCTCAGTAAAGAGGTAATAGCATTTTACCTCATGTGTTATGTGAATTAGGCAAATTATATCCCTATAAAGAATAAATAAGCAAATCACTCCATGTGTTATGTCAATAAGGTTTATTAAATCCTCACAAAAAAAGTAGGCAAATTACTTCCTTGTGATATAATTTTAAACAGTTGCACATTCTCTAACTGTATACAAAAGGGGTATTTCGCAACTTATAAAAAAACACATTATGGTAATTGGCCTATTTAGCATATATAATACAAGGGAGTAATTTGTTTATTTATTTTCCTTAAAAGATAATGTGGATATTTTAACATAACACGGAGGATAATATGCCTACTTTTACCGTGGGTAATATGCATATATATATTTCATACACCGCGGGTGTTTTGCCAAATACAAAAATAAATTCTAAGTAAGACTCAGTTGACCATTCGTTTTAATGAATCAATATGCATGTGGGTTGTCCAATAGACTTGAAGACCTAGACAACGTCTTTGAGACTTTGACAAACCATTTTTTGAGTAGACAGGTCATTTTTCTTCTAGCAAGCCCATTTCTGAAACAATGGAGTCCACTAATAACATCGAGTTTTCTCAAGGTTTCTGTATATATATATTTTTTTAGTAAAAATAGCTCTACTTATCTACTGTTTGTAATTTATATGCAAAATCTAAAAAAGTTATTTCTATACGTGATAGCATTTAAGGATTATATACGCCAATACTAGTTTGAAAAATACAACGATCAGCAAAATTAATGATATTATCAATTTGGATTTTTTTTTTGTTGGAACATAATTAGATGAAGAATTAATATTTATTCGAATGGATTAATACTTAACATGATTTTTGGTAAATGGTACTCCAGGACAATTAGGTTCGGAGTACTCATCGACAGCCATAATTCTTACTTATTAAGCTTAATTTGTTTCGTTACAATAATTTGTTCTGCTTTTAGTAAACTAAACGCTACCATAGTTTGTTGCGGTTAACAAACTTAAAGAAAATTTATGTTGAAAATTTAGTGATGTGTCGAATGACTTATATACAATTTAAAATTTCATAAGAATTCAAAGAAAAATTAATAAAGTACTGCTCACGGTATTAAGGTTAGTTTTGTTTCAAATGTTACCGTGAGAAATATGATAGTTTGGATAACATATGTCATGGAAGTGCAACCACTAAAATTATAATATATACAGATGCGAGAATATTAGCTTTTCTACAATTCATCACAATAAGTATTTATACTAATAATTTGCGTCACATTAACATGCAGTAAGTACATAATATTATAAGTTATAACTAATTCTTATTTTTTGATTTTTTAGCAGTACTAATTTCTCATAGCAATACCTATGAGGATCTACGGTTGTGAAATTCATGCACAACAGAATCTCGTGGACCGCGAAATACCAAACCACACGAAGACTTTATCTTATAGAGTAGTACTGAGAGGAATACAATATCCACTCGCAATGATAGCGCGTGATGTTCAGTCTCTCTGTCTTATGAAATCTTGTGACTGAATTTTACGAAACGCGCTGAATAGCGAGTGGTTGTTGGCTAATCTACGCGGACGGAGGAGCCTAAGGTACTGCCACGTCAACTCGTTGCCGACGAAATTTGTCAAAAAAAATTCCAGCTGTTTAATACCTAAAAGACCAAATTGTCCCTTTAACTTTCTGGAGCTTCACCAACCAAGTCAACCAAAAAATATAAAAGGGTAAAAATATTGAATATCTCCTATTGGCTATAACACGCAATGTCTCTTTACTTCGTTTGAAGTTTTCTTATACTACTTTTCCAAGTATCTTTTTATTCATTGGAACACGAAATTCATGTCTCTCTTTTTTTTTCTTTTTTTTTTTTTGTGGATGAAACCACGAAATTCATCTTCTAATTTGGTGCATATTACATTGAGCATTGATCCGAATAAAGTTTATTGTTTTGAGATCTATCAAATCTTATGAATATATCACATTATAAACATATTCATTGACTTCATGCCGTGAGTGGTGACATTAAATCGATGTACTTATGTATTGAAATTGAGTAAAGAAACCAGTCTTTAGTACAAAAGTCAACACAATTAATCCAATTTACATTAACGTCATTTTAAACAAATAAAATAATGAAACTTATCAATAAGACATCAAGTTAATTACTAGCCGTAGTCTAACAACGATTGATATCCAAAATAGTCCATATTAATATATCGGATAGAAAAATCTTATTTCTTAATTAATTATAGTCTTAAACCAAATTTAACTCATGTCAACTTTAACGTCTACTAATAATTACTTAAAGTTGTAAACCTTAGAACACATGTTATCTCTTGCTTTTACCAGGGCTTTTGTCTTTTTGTTTTACTAAACACATTATCGTTCTAAACTCTTTTAGGTGCAACTTCATTTTTGTTTTGACCTATTTTGAAGTCAAAACACCTAACTTAAAAAGAATAATTCCGAAACAACCACCATACGACTAATATCACTTGTTATTTTTAAATGTAATAAAAAGTGTAATTATGTTCATATATATCATTTTTATTCTAATAATTCTAAAATACCAAAGATGTTTCCCATTTTTTAATGTAAATGAAAATATCTTAACAGAGGGTAAATTCGTCAATAACGATGAATTTGAAGTCTTTGTTTTGTTGTGTGTTTAATGCCACCCATCATCATCTTCACCTATTCATTTCATTTTCTCTCAAATCCAAAAGCCCCAAAACAAAAACCTTCTCCCTCACACACTCTCTCTCTTCAGATCCGAACACACATTGTGAAAATACGCAACATATACGTACACACATACGTATAACTGTTGCATCATTGAAGGATGGGAGGTGTGCCGTCGACGTCGCGGCCGCAGGAGACGGCGGAGTATTTAATCGGAGAGTTCGTCGGAGAAAAATCGTTTCCGATAACCTCCGATTACTGGCAGAAGCTTCTAGAGCTTCCTCTCGATCTTCGCTGGCCTTCTCATCGCGTTACTCAAGCTTGCCTCCTCTTCGGTCAGTGCATTTAACGATTTCGCTTTTGTTCTGTCGATTTTTAAATGTGAACTGGTGTGAATGTGTAGGTTTAGGCAATGATTGAGTGTAGAGTTGATGAGATGCTCTGTTTTCTCCTCACTGAGACTTTAGGTTTTTGGGGGTTTATTGGAGGTGATCGGTGAGGTTGTGTAATTTGTGATAGTTCTATTGTGATATCATCTTTTGGTGTTGAATGTTTAGAATTTCGTTCTGTCAATGAGTTATCTGTGATGTTTATAATCATAAACTGTCAAATTATGCTATTGGAATTATGATTTTATTCGGATTATGACTGTTAGTCTTGCGTAATGCGTGTTTTTGATTTTTTGTTTGATACAAAGTGAATTGAATGGAGTATGTAAGACTAGTGATCTGTAACGTGTAAGAAAAAAGGCGCTAAAAAAGGCTTTTCCGGGAAAAGAAAGTTAGTTCAGGTGTGTTTTGAGTTTTTCTGTGGAAAGCTATGCAACTCTTGCAAATCAGAATTGCTTTACTTGTTGCAGACTGACGGATATTAGGGTATGCGTGAATATATCTGATCTTATAATTGTGGGAATAGGAAATGTAACCCTAACTACCATTTGCAAATTTTCTGATTAACGTAATGATAAAAATTAGAATTGGTAAGCTCTTTAGTTAGACAGAAGAAACCAGATTTAGCAATAACACGTGCTCGCTGTGTGTATATGGAAACGTTAGTTTTATTTTACAATAAATAGGATTCTTCATTCCTTTCCTTTTTTGGGGGAAAGGTTTGCTTAGCCATGTTAGATCACGTAAATATCATGAAAACGAGGTGGTTGGAAAGACTAGTGAGTTAATGCTATCTATCTTGCTTCTCACGACAAGTGTGCGGTTTAAATTTTTGTTGTATGCTAGGCCAACAGAATATTATAAATCGCATCATAAATGCAGACGCAACAATGCTCCACCGTGATGAACTGGTATTTACTAATAATTATGAATGCCACGACATTATTGCAAAATCACACTGGCGCTTAAAAAAGATTTTGTATACCATTAGTTATCCGTCCACAAGTCCTGTACTTAATTAGGTGATCCAACAAACAAACCCTCTGCGAGTTAATTTATTCACAGATTTTAGGTAAGGGCATAACATTTGTTGCTTGTAAATTTTATATCATCATTTGGGATTTGAGCTCCTTATATATAGTCTGTGGTTATATAACAGTTGTCTTCCGGTGTTCTGAAAGGAATAATGCTGTGAATTAGGTTGGACATAAGCTCCAGAATATTTCTGCTTATTGTACAAGTGTTCTAATATTGATATATGTCAGTCGTAATATTAGGAAGCTAATACTTAAATTTGCAGCTACTCAAATATTCTTGTAGTGTAATGCAAACGTTGGTCTCACCCAATAATCTTTAGTGATGAACGTGAGCGTAAATAAGAGAAGTTATTGCACATAGTAATAGTCAGTTTATATATCCGTTAAGTTTCTGATAGTTTTTTAAGATTTACTTTTTCTATTTGTCTGATACTCTGTTGCATTTGGTGCAGCAACAAACAACCGTAACACAAGGCACCTTGCAAAAATCCTGATTCATCTATCCTGGTGCTTGCAAGAGTGTGTTTCTGCTTCTGGTTTCGAATCTCCAGCTTTCTCAAAAGCTATAAATGCGTTATTTGTGTCATCCATCTTTCTGAAGTATCTCCTTGAGAATGCTAAGAGTGACAACTTCAAAGAATTATATCTATCTCTGGGTGAAACGGAGCCGATATCAAATATCTCAAAAGGTTCAATTACTGTTGCATATCTTTATCTTTTACTTCAAAGCGGTTAGATCGTATTTCCAACCTTAATAAGTGCTCTGTTTTTTACACATTTATTTATCTTCTACAGAATGAACTATTTTCTGGAATTACATTTTTGATAAATCATTACCATCAAATTCCCAATTACACTTGGTTTCATTTTCACTATTATAATCTCTTTTGGAACTGCTAGTCTGGGGAAAAGTTGTTTCGCCTAGTTCCTTTTAAGGCATACAATTTTGAATTAGGCAACACAAGTATGGTGGGATGGTAAAATAATGAAATTTCCTGTCCTAATCAGAGACCATCTTCCTTTTTTGGTTTTGGTTCTCAGTTAAAACTTTCTCAGGACAAGATGTGGTTGACTGTTTAGGAATAATGAGGCAAATATCTCATACTAGGTTGGCAATCATCTGATCAAACACGGAACCATGTATGGTTCAGTACTATTATATTACAATGCACTCAGTCTTGCTACCTTATGAAACTGGAGTAGAAATGTATCTTTGAAAAGATCAAAGAAGGATCAATTGCTCTCAATGAATGCAAAGTATTGCCAATAAATATATAATATAAGATGGATCCACAGAATTTTGACTACATTCTTTGCAAATCGATTTAGCACTCTTTAAAATGATGTTGTTCCAACTGTGGATCTCAAGATTATACTCACTTAGTCTTAAATGTGGTGTCTTCTCAATTCATTTGCATTATTTAAAAAGTCTATTGGTGTATGTTGATAAACTTTGTTTTATGGTCAATTTCTTTTCCCACTTTTGTCACTTCCATAGAGATTGAAGCCCTGATCATTGTAGTTATTTTCTAGGGTTTACTCTTCATTTCTTTCAACTTTTCAATGCAGGCGAAGATGTTGAAAGCCTTGTTATGTACAGTGCTCTTAACTTTATTGCCAATGTTGATATTAGGTACGCTGTGATTACTGCAATGTGTTGATTCGTGATATGGTTTGTAAATTCATTTCTAATTTATGCTATTTTCCTTGTAGCCCTGAAACATACCTACTGCATCATGAACTGCTCAACTTCATGCTGGTTGCCTTTTCCACTCAACTTCTTACTGGGCCATCCCCAGGGCCAAGTGATACACACCCTTTCATTGATGCAGCAATGACTCAGGTAAATCCAGACTTCACAGTTCCACTGCTAATTATGCAATTATTTATCTGGTTAATTTGATTTTGGTTCGGCATACAAGTCTTTGGTTAATTTGTAAATGTTCATTTGCAAACGCCATGTTTTTCTGATTAAATACACGTTCGTTCTGCAGGAAAGTTCTTTGGTCAATCTGGTGGTGAGCAAGTTATTGCTCAATTACATCAAACGCCCCAAGTTTCCTATAAACAGTATATCTTACACCACATTTTCTGAGAGAAATCAGCCTGGTGTTCTGCGGAAAGTTGGTTCTGCCGCTGGTATGGTGGTGCAAATTCCTTTCTCATCTACTGTCTTATTTATATGAGAGTCGGATCTGTCGTCTTCTCTTTTCTGGATGGATCCTTATCTTTTTGACTCTACATTTAATTTTATTTTATAGCTGATTGCATAGATATAGATTTGAATTTTATCCCTGCTTATTCCAGTAGCAATCAACTTCGAACCAGTTTATCTTGTATTAAATATGTTATCTTTCCTTACATGTCTTTCCATTGAATATAATGGAGCTCAGAGAGATTATCAATTATACGTGTCCTATGGTTGCCTATAGATCTCTCTGTTTTATTCGCTAGCATTGGTATTTTTCTACATTTTAAATGTCTCATTGTCTTTCTGACTGAAAAACATTTCAATTTGCAGCGAACTGGATGCTATTACCCTTTAATTATTTAGTCAGCTCAAGTGGTGAAACTTCAAGAAGTCTACTGGCAGAAGGCAGTCTTAATGTATTGCTTGTTCTTAGTCATTACCGTAGATGTGTTTCAGTGGACTATGTAAAGGATAAAAATGATAACGAAAGCTCAGAGTCGCTCCTGAAAGAAGATACATATTTTCTGGACAACCCTTTCTGCAAAGCTGTTGAAAATCTTCGGGATGTTGAATGTATGATTTAAATTACCAGATATGTTATTTTTTAGATTGTAGATTCTGTAATTTTTCATACTTACCGTGAGTAATCTGCCTGCAGTTGATCGCATCGATATTGAGGGGAATGCACACAGTGGTCCACTCGTGAGACTGCCTTTTGCTTCTCTTTTTGATACTCTTGGCTCGTGAGTGCTTCCTTTTCCTCTGATTTACATGTGATATTGAATTTTTCAATTATGATGTAATTTGCAAGTTACAGTCCGAAATCCTGTTACCAGTATCTATATGAGACTTATCAATTGAAATTAGCATTTGATGCAAAAATTCAACATGAGTTTCCACTGAGCAATATTATGAATATAGGTTTCAGTTGGCTTGGCTCTTGGTGCTTATATTGTCACTTGTTTCCAATCAGAACCCTTAAGGCATACTAATTGAAATTTAGACCCGAGTCAATTGTTCTTGAATGATCTAATTCCTTTTTTGTGCATCAGTTCTCGAATATAGTTCTTCTAGCGCAGGTACTCATTATTTTGATAATGGTGTGAGGAGTTGTGTATTTGTTAAGATACAAATTATTACAGCATCCGTGGTAGCACAATGCATTACCGCATTTAATATCATTTACAAGTTTTATATGTTTTTGGATGGCGGACATTATTTGCTTTAGGTTTCATTCAGAGTTTCTCCTTTTTTATTCTTCTCAGGTGCTTGGCCGATGAAACCTCTGTCCTGTTGCTTTATTCACTGGTTCATGGAAATTCAGATTTTTTGGAGTATGTTTTGGTGCGAACAGATCTAGATACACTGGTACGTGGTACAAATAAGAAAACTATACATTCTTGATAACAGGTAATGATTATTTGGACAAAACCATATCTAGAACCCCACCTGGAAAAGGAAATCTTGATATTAAAGTGGAGAGACGAATCACAACGGAAGAAAAATATAAAAGTTTCATAAGGAGATTATCCTTACAGTTTTCATAAAGTTATTTTATTGTCACGACTTGAAACGAGGCATAATGATTTTTCGGATGATTTTTTGTAGTAAATTTATACATCCACTTCTTCAGCCTTCATCAGTATGTCCTATCTGACAAGTGGTTGTTCTAGGACTTATTTTTCTTGCTCTGATTTGTTTTTCCATGTATTGAAATAAGTAAAAAAATGGTAAAAGAAATATTTTAAGCCAAATTGAAGATAGTTGAGAAAACAGTTTGGCTGTTGATTTTTGGATTTCGAGGAGAAGAAACATAAGTGATTGTCAAGTTTGTGCACCTATTCCGTTTTTTGGCGCATTGATATGATATTGGGTCTTTTTATGATCAACAGTTGATGCCTATGTTGGAGACACTCTATAATGCTCCAAGAAGGACGTCAAATCATATCTACATGGTGCTGATTATCTTTCTTATACTAAGTCAAGATCCCTCTTTCAATGCCAGCATTCACAAACTGGTAAAGATATTATTCATGTGGTCATAATAGTTTATTTATATTAAGTTCAATATAGGTTGATGTGTAATTCTTACAGATACTTCCTCATATTCCATGGTATCAAGAACGGCTCCTTCACCAAACTTCGTTGGGTTCCCTCATGGTCATAATCTTAACTAGAACCGTGAAATACAATCTCTCTAAGCTAAAGGTAAGTTCGAGCCGTTTCAAGCACATTTTTCTTATTCTTTCTTTTGTTCATTTTCTGCTTCTTTGGGATGCTTATTTTTAATCTGTAAATCTCTGAAATATTGACATTTTTTGAAGTCATAACTATCAAGGCATGATTTGGGAACCAATGCATATCAGCAGATTGTTTACTTATGCATTAGACTAGGTTTGAATTACTTATTGTGAGATAAGATTTGTTGTTCAGATATGATAAGTCTATCTTTAGATAAGATCAGATTAAGATTAGATAGTCTAGATATCTTTCTTAGTTATCTCTTGTAATTATCTTCTATGTAATGAAAGGAAAGCACTTATCAGGGTCACTGACTCAAATCTGACAATAACATGTACGAATAATCTGCTTGTCTTTGTACTGGATTTTTGAAGTGAATGGGTAACGTCTTCCCAAATCATTTGAAGCAACCACCCGACTTAGTAATTACATTCATTTGTATCAGAAATAAATTTTGTTCATGATTAATTTTTGAAGCAGTGTAAGTCACATTGCTCATTGTCAGACAATGCTCCATGATTCTAAAGGAACAACTGTGGACTTAGAATTTATGGATTGTAATCAACTTACTATTTCAGTTTTGATGCTATGCTGAAATGAGACATCCAACTATTGAAGTCTCATGTCTTTTCACTGTTGGACTAAGCTTTGAGGTTATTGATAGTAAGTAGTAACCAAACAAAATCTTTGATCTATGTAATAATAGGTATCGATGTGAATAATATCCATTTAATAACCAGGCTATTCAGTAAGCATTCATATAGCATTTATGCATTCTCTCTCTGTGTGTGGTGCGTGTGTGATGCTGGCTATTTAAGGAAGCGATGTATAGAACATTAAAGAGAATATAGCAAGTCATTATGTGACTTTGAGTTGGGTAGCCTGCGTATCTGCTAAGGAAGGCATTGCGTTACAATGCATGGATCTCTTTGATCATGTCTCAGTTTCCTTCATAATTAATTATGGTTTGGTCATAAAAAGAGAAAAGCTGGCTTGAAAAGAACTGAATCCAAATTTCAGATTTTCTCTCCTGTTGCAGTTTGTATCTTGCATATGACATCTTGTTATCTACTGTATTGATTGTGATTTCAGAAAGTCTTGTGTTAAAAGTATCATTCCATAAATTTAAAGGTAAATTAGACTTGAGTTTAACCAATGCAAATGTCTCGAATATAGGTGTTGCTATGACTAAATTGTATAATGATACAATGATGCATGTTTTTCTAGATTTATTTGAGTTTTTCAGTGCTTTGACATTTTAATGACAACAGGATATCTATCTTCATACTAATTGTCTTGCAACCTTGGCGAATATGGCACCACATGTTCACCGATTGAGTGCATATGCATCACAGCGGTTGGTTAGCCTTTTTGATATGCTTGCACGGAAGTAAGTTTCATCTCCTTCTTCCTACTTTCGCCCCCTGTTTTCCTTTTATGTTGACATCTTATTAGATATTTAACATTAATGATTAGATTCCTTCAGATCTCAACTATTCCTTGTTGCTAATACCTTAATCTTTAGGTATAACAAATTAGCAGAGATTACGAATGACAAGCTGAATATGGTAGATGGTGATTTAAAAGGAGACAACCTACCAGAGGATCCGGTAACACTGCCCATATCTCTTCTTTATAAATAAAATGCAGAAACTGCAAACTCTTATCTCAGTTGATATGATTCAACTAGGGTATTTATTGACCTTTAGTCCTTGTGGTGCAGGCAGCAGAACTGCACATATATACGGACTTCCTGAGACTTGTGCTGGAGATTATAAATGCGATCCTGACCTATGCGTTACCGCGGAATCCGGAGGTATCACAAATTGCACTTGCTTACTGAAGTAAATTATTGCTCATTTCGGGTATCTTTGCTTACTGTGGCTGTGCCTTTCAGGTTGTTTATGCTGTTATGCACAGGCAGGAGGTCTTTCTACCTTTCAAGAATCATCCGCGTTTTAATGAGCTGTTGGAAAACATATACACTGTATGTGCTTTGCAGAGAATACTTTCATTTCTTAAATTTACTTTATGTCGATTTCGTAACACAAATCAAATTTGGTAAGGATATAGTAGAATAGTGGGTTTAACCTTCATCTCTCCTGGCATCTGACAATTGCGTCCTGAAATCTGCACAGGTTTTGGATTTCTTCAATGTCCGTATGGATGCACAGAAAATGGATGGTGAATGGTCAGTAGAGAAAGTTCTTGAAGTCATTATTAACAACTGTCGGTCCTGGAGAGGTGAAGGCATGAAGGTAGAAAAGCAAATGCCTGTGTAAATGCTTAATTTCAATTATTTCTGTATCTTATGATGCTTTATATCTTACCTCTTCATTCTTTCTGAGAAGATGTTTGCGCAATTACGTTTCACCTACCAACAAGAGAGTAATCCAGAGGAGTTCTTCATTCCATATGTGTGGCAATTGGTCTTGTCCCGCAGGTATAATTCCCGAACGCTACTAACACCTTTTTAATCAATGTCAAGATTTCTTCATTTTTCTTTGTGCCGTCTCATTTCATTTGCTATTGCTATTTCATCTGTGAAGTTCTTTCGCATAATTAAGCTTTAAAGTTGATCACATGCTCTTATGCAGTGGTTTCACTTTCAATCCCAGCAGCATAAATCTATTCCCAGTACCTGTAGAAGTAAGTATCGTTTTCATATAGTTAGTATTTGTTTATATTCGGCAAAGAGCACTTTGTTCTGCTTCATAATCTTTACTGATGTTTATGCTGGATTTTTCGTACTGAAACATATAGGATACCAATGGTGGAGGGGACTTAGATAAGCTGCAAGAGAGCGAGGTTAAAGAATATACACTTCAAGTGGAGACACCTGTATAGTGTTCATATCCACCTGAAGAAATCAATCAAAATACAGTTACTGTAAATATGCACATGATATAGCAGCGTTATTTGTTTATGTGTTTATATATATATCATGTATACATAGTAGGCCTATGATTTTGTTGTCTTTTATGGTATGTATTACTGTTGCTTCGAATAAGAGAAGTTTCTCAATTTTGCAATACAGACATTTGGTCGTAATAGAAAGGTAGAAACCATGTCTGCTTCTTCGAAACATTTTCTTTTTCTTCCCTTCTCGCAGACTTCCCTCTTTTCCTAGTTTCAAAAAAAAAACCATTTATTTTCGTGTCAAGATTGTAGTTTTGTACGGGGAACTCAAATTTCTATTTTTTTCGATTAAATTCTCAAGTATTTTTCGTGGTTATACTACAGGATTTATTTGTGCTATGATCTCTGTACAATTTACATAGAATCATCTCAGCTCGAAACAAATTCCAAAACGAATGCTTCTTGCGAAATCGTTTGAAGATATATAGAAAATCATTCTAAACGGGTCTAGCCATGATAAAACAATCTTCAATTTCACTGATGTAACTGCAACAGAACATAGGTATATGGTCTTAAACACAAACTCTCTTTTGCCAATGCGCATTATTTTAGGACGTACAACTTAGATGTAAAACACATGTAGTTTAGGACACGTCAATACTTAGTTGGGGTGTTTGCAAATTTATAGGAAAACTTGGTGAAGATGGAAACTTCTCTTTCTCCAGCAAATTGATCGACAGGAATCACGTCCGTTATTTCTTTTAAGTCCTCAGGCTTCAGATTCACTGCTAGTGATGCAATGTTGCTCTCTAGGTTCTTGATCTTGGTAGTCCCTAATTCATAACATCAAATTAAGAGTTAGGGAACAACATAAAATCTCTAGTGAATGGTGAAATTGATTGAATATGACATCAATTAAGTTACAACTGCAACAGCACTATGTTCTTTTAGTAGTTATACTTCGCAGACTCAAAACAAAGGTTTGAATTAATGAAAAATAAAAATACGGTTGTCACTCTTCCAAATATGGGGATATCTCATCATAATCCACCACGTGAAAGAATGTGAATGGAGGCTTAAGATTTTAGCCATACCAGGTATTGGAACCACATCATCTCCTTGATGAATAAGCCATGCCAAAGCTAGTTGGGGAGGAGAGCAAGAATGCTTAGCTGCTAAATCGGCAAACCGGGCGTATAAATTTTTGTTCTTTTCCAGATTCTCTCCAATGAACCTAGGATGCATCCCCTGATGAGAGAAGTCGACGACAACAACAACAATTATCAATAACTTGGCGTTTATTTATTAACAAATAGAGTCTCTAACATTGTGACTTTTACCAATTCTAGGTTCTAACATATCGAAGATGGTAGCTATAATAGTCGATTTCGAGTAACACGAAACTATAGAACATTGGGTGGCATCATTGAATGGGGTAAAGATTACCAGATAGCTTCCTGAAGGCAAGTCCTCCACAATAGCCTTTCCACCAAAGAATCCGTGACCCAGAGGGCTGTATGCTACTATCCCAATTCCTAGTTCTCTGCATCATAGAAAGGTAAAGTTTTTCGGTGTTAAGAGTATATAAACATTATATGACTGTCTACCAGCTTGAGCTTTTAGGCGAGGTGGTCGTTCAATATTCACTAATCTTGCATTTGGCTCTGTGTGCGTGCACGTGGTGTTTGGTGGAAAACCAATAATGATCATCTACAATTGATAAACCTCGATCATATAAAGACATCAAATAGGAAATTCCAAAGGAAAAATTCATTTCTAACATCCATGACAAAATTCAAGCATCCTCATTTAGGATACTTATGAGTTATGTAGAATGTTGTATTATGCAAGGAACCAAGCCAAGTTTCAAACTAACCTACAAAGTGGAATGACATCCTCCTCAATTTCACGCGTCCACAAAGAATACTCCATTTGTACAGCAGTAATAGGATGAACCGCGTGTGCCCTTTTGATCGTGTCGACACTGGCTTCAGATAAACCGATGTATCTAATCTTTTGTTCTTCCACTAGCTTCTTTAGCTCCCCCATCTTAAACAACATAAGACCCGAAAAAAGTTCAAATTGTTAAGGTACACTGACAGTAAAATGAGAATCCTAAGTTAAAAATCTGATCATAGTAGTAAAAAGTTAAAGGGAGTTTTCTTTTCATACTAACAGTTTCCTCTATTGGCACTGATGTATCAACACGGTGTTGATAATAAAGATCTATGTAGTCAACATCAAGCCGCTTAAGACTAGCATCGATGCATTGGCGTACATATTCAGGACTTCCCCTGATTACAACGTTACTCAGATCAGGCATATAAATGCCAAATTTACTTGCTATCTGAACTTTCTCGCGAGGCAACTCCTTCAACGCCTAGTAGCACAAATAGAGTGAGTTATACAATGTTCTTCATAAAAAAATTTTGATATTTGGATGAACAAAAATGAAGACCATTTTACCTTGCCAATCATGATCTCATTATCACCATTTCCATAGGCATCAGCGGAGTCAAAGAAAGTGATGCCTTTGTTAAAGGCTTCTTTAAGGATTTCGGCTCCGGCTTCATGAGATAATGGAGCATTTAGAAACCCTGTAAGGCCACCACACCCAAACCCCAGCCTTGATACCTGAATAATAATATGACATCTGTTTATAATGGATAGATTCGAGAAGTTATTTCATGCAATTGTTGCACGATGATGTGGTGTATACAATTCGGTCACTGGAAGTAATTGCGCAGTTGGGGATTTTATAATTGAAGAAAATATTATCATCTTGATCATTGGTTGCACTGAGTCACACGTCACCTATGGGAGTAGTATGTGGCGGTTGCATAATATAACTTTTCGACTGTAAGAGACAGTATACTAAGTCAAGTCAAAGACTTTCTTACAGACAAAGGATGAACTAAGTTAGTGACCAGCATGATTCTGGTGTCATAAGTCATAAATCAAACACAAAACTTCTTTATAAATACAAAACTTCCTAAAAGCTTTACTGTACAACAGCATGGTTCAGTTAGAAGAAACAAGAGAGAGTTGAGGGATCGATTATATATATGATTATTATTACCTCCAATCCTTGTGTACCCAATTTCACTCTTGGCACTTCCATCTCAGAAATTTTCTCAAACAGATAATTTGTTGTTATTCAAAGGCAAAGGTAAAGTTTGATGCGAACAGATAATGGATGTGACATATTAAATTATAAATAGTAGCGTAATTATTTCGCCGAGTGTTTTCTTTTCTTCTTCTCATTAGGAAAGCTGATAAAGACTAGCATTGAATAAATAGATCCATCTACTTCTTTTCTATTAATCCTATCCTAAGTCACGTAATCCTCATACATTGGCCCACGCAATGCGTTTTAGTCACGCTCTTGCGAATTGAGTGCATGTGCTCTGTATTAGGACGCATTAGGAATTCTTAGTTCTCGCACTAAAAATTGTTAGTTCTTGTATTAAGAATTATTCCTTAATACACATTCAAATTTACATTTTGCTACACCTCTCACCTACTTAATGTGTCTAGTGTCTTTTCCTTGGACTAAGTTGAAGCTAAAATAGGACAAAATAAAATTAGAAAAACAAATAACTCTATTACTCTTATTGGAAATCAAAAACTCCTACTTATGAATAGAAAAGTAGACATTAATGGCTTATGTGTGTTAAATATAATTATTTATTATCTACTTTTATCATTTATATTTGAATAAATATATATTTAATTATTTTTAATAAACGCACTAAGGCGCACTCATATTCATAACATTTAAAATTTGGCGCACACGCTCTCGCGCACCCGCACTATGTGACTTAGATCCTACCAATCTTATGGAAGAATGTTCAAATTTAGGAAATTCCAATAAGTGTAATATATTGTTCCTAGGAAAATGATATGCTTACAGTCTGTAAGCATACAGACCCATCTACAGCCGTTTGATTTTATTTTGCAAAGCACAATCCGAACAAATTGTTCTTTCAACTTATCAAGAAACTAAATTTAGCTCAGAACTTTTTAAAATATCATTTTAATCCTTCAGATAGTAACAAATTCATTAAATCTTGAGTAATAAATAACTTTATTAATCTTTGCACCACATAGTTTCCATTCCGAAATTGTGTAATAGGTCTTTTCCTTTTTAAATTTTTGTAGGCTTATAGCCATTTAGTTTGTACCTTTTATGTTTAGTAGCTAAATAATATTTTACTTTTCTTTTGATTCCCTTTCATCCTACAATAATCATATCAAATTTTAACAAAAAATAGGGTACATGAATAACAACCCATGAACATATTAATGTGTTGATGTAAATACTTATGGTTTATCATTTTTTTTATAAATGAAGTAGTTCATCATTCATCAAAATATGAAAAAATCCTAAACAATTCAAAAGAAAAAAAATCAACACACCAGTAATAAATATATTTCCATTTGTTAAAATCTTAAACATTTTTTTTAAACAGAACTACACTCCAGAACTAAAAATATTTGCATTTGTACTAAAAATTTCTTTCCTTTCTCAAGAAACCTTGCAAACTTATAAATAGAGATTTAAAATTTTGAGATCAACCTTATTGATTAGACACAAGTATACAACATAACCATTGATGAATTTGAATCTGTTACAGATTTACAGTAATTTTATTGCTTGAAAATTCAACGCATAGCATATATAAGTTGATTTGTTGCATCTTTTCTTTCCTTTTAAAAAGTTTGGGGTTCATTTAATAATTGGTAATTTTTAAAGGGCAATTTGATTGAAAATCTAATCACCCTAGGATTCAATTGCAATACTATTATATTTTGAGAGGAGGTCTGTATCACAGACAAATTCGATGTTGTAAGACTAGTGCTACTCTTGTTCCTAAAATTGTGTACTGGATAAATGAAATTAACACGATTGAGTTTTGTAACCAAAACAGTTATATGTCATGAAACATGCTTTTCTAAGTTAAAAAGAATATAAAATTGAATTTAAAGTAATAAAGAATTTCACGATTTTATAAATTTAATCTTTTATTTAAAAATGTACCAATTCGCATTTTGACAGATGGCGCCCTAAAGTGCACATGCTTTTGAGTTTTGAGTCAAAGAAGACTTTCTTGTGGTTTTATTTATTTCTTGTTGTCGATTGGCCTTGGCCGCGCTAGGCCCTAGATACGTTGATTGATAACCAATATATTCTTTAAATCCAGTTAAAATGACTTTACCAAACACGTTGACCTGATTTTCCAATTTATTTACTAATAATCGAAACCATATTAATTTGCTAATCTTTACTCAGAATCACTCGTTTGGATTTTTTTTTGGTTAACATTAAAGAACGACATGTTAAAACCTTTCTCGATAAATGTGTGAGACATTTGAAAAACAGTGAGTAATCTAGGGTCGCTGAGTATAATTTGAAGAATTTATTCAGATGTGTAAAGAAGTTGAAATACAGTTTCACTTTGATGTTTTAACCAAACAAATAGATTGGTTTGTTTGTGTCACGTTATATTTTTCCGAAGGTAATAAAACTAATATTTTAGTACATAATTGGATTTATGAACAAAGAATAAAATGTATACAAACATGATTGTCATAAACGTATGAAATTATTTTTTGGATAGAATATAATTGAACTAATGAATGAAAGTAACACATGAAATATTTGTTTCCTTTCCTAATCAATATCTTCCCATAAAACAACCCGCCACGTCACCCTCATGCTACGCTGTGAGATCCAATAACCAACGCCCACGTCACCACAAGCCAATACGACGCCGCATCTAGTAACACTCACCACATATGCATCTAACAAGACGACTGATTTGAAAAATAAAATAAAAAGAAAAAAAGAAACCCTAGAATTAAGACCCGAAAAACTCTGAAACGGGGCTCCGAATCGAAGATGGAGGACAAGGGGAGAACAATCAGGTGTGCAGTGTTGGCGGTGTTGCTGCTATTGGGAACGGTGAGCAGAGTATCGGCGCTTTCAGTGACTGTGAACGACGTTGAGTGCGTATCGGAGTACGTTTTGTACGAGGGCGACACAATCTCCGGCAATTTCGTCGTCGTCGATCATGATATCTTCTGGAGCTCCGATCACCCAGGCATTGATTTCATTGTAATTATTTGAATCCCCTAGTTTTGCCCTAATTTGCTATATCCTCAATTGATCTTTGAGATTTGGTTCAATTGTGCCCTAATTATCTTCCGTCTTTATATTTCAGTGATTGATTAGCTTTTAGTATACTGAGAAGATGAACTTTGACTAGTGTTTATATCTTAATCATATGTGAGTTAAATTTAAGTTGCACTATGCCGTGATCTAAGAAGAGGATTTAGTTGCACATCATATAGGAGTACTGTGATAGATAACTTCTCCTACGTGTGGCGTTGCGGTACGGTTTTGGTTTAATTGAACCTGCAGGTTTTGGGAATTTGTTACAATGTTCGCCTGCAATGTTTTGAGTAGTTTTGGAATAGTTGGCCGAAAATTCTCATATAAAATTAGTGTCTAATCTGGTTTATGTGATAACATTTTCGAGTTATTTGGATGAAGTGATTCTGTCTCCGTTGGTTGGTGCAGAAATATTAGTTCAGATATCTATCTCTCTCTTCCAGCTTGTTGGTGTAGTTTGACATTTATGCAGTGAGTTGATCCAATCAAGTGGTCCAAAAAATAATGCTCTATGTTTGAGTATTCATGGGGAATTGGATTTTTTCACTACTATTTATCATTACTTTCTTAATATCGTGCCTAACCGTTTCTTTGACCATGCATAATTAGTTATTGGTTTGTTCTTTAATATACTTTTACAGGAAAGCAGTGTAGTTCTTCATACAATTGCTACTAATTTGCAAGTGTTCTGGACTGATTACCTAAATAAATGTTTAAGATCTGTCCGCGGGGCCTTTTACAAGAATTGGTGGCTATTCCATAGTTTTACTATGTTTATCCTTGAGAGAAAACTGCAGATAATCAAGTGAACTGAAATGAAAGAAGGGCAAGCCGTAGAATGTTGTATTCTGTATTATATATCCATATGACTTATACAAGTTTTTTAATTCGTGTAAGTTTGATTGGTTGGAAGTCTAGTTTAAGATGGACCAGTTTTAGATTTTGGAGACCTCATATGGGATCAAAAAGGCTAGTTATATAAGGTAGGCAATTCTTCAATAACCCTATTAAGTTGAAGATAATTAGTCAGGTGTCATTATGATGGATCTTCAACTGTTTCTGTTAACAAATTGACTCCGTAATGTTAAGATGATATACACTCGTATCAAACTGGACAAGACAAAGCAATGAAGTTAAAACAAAACTGTAGAACATAAATAATCATCTGAAGGGGTTTTTTGAAAGGCATACGTAGTTCTTAGTTTTTATTTGCATTTGAACCATGCCTGCATAGAATGCGTTATCTTGTTTCTAGGAGCTAACTTTTGTCATTTCTAGCTTGAGTAAAACAGTTTTTGGATCCGAAAGAACATTGATTCAATGCTCCTAAGCTTTAAATATAAATTGGTAGGCTATGTTGATGACTTTTTAATTATTAATTCTCCATATAGGTGACATCTCCTGCAGGCAATAATGTGCACTCCATTAAAGGAACATCTGGTGACAAATTTGAGTTCAAGGCCCCTAAAAGTGGAATGTACAAATTTTGTTTCCATAATTCTCATTCTACACCAGAAACCGTCTCTTTCCACATCCATATCGGCCACATTCCCACCGAGCACGACCTTGCCAAAGATGGTTTGTCTTTAAATTATATAATATAACCCACTGTTGATAGGTACTTTCTCTTATTGTTCCCCTCTACTTTTACAGAGCATTTGGACCCTATTAATGTCAAAATTGCTGAACTAAGGGAGGCACTGGAATCTGTCACTGCAGAGCAGAAATACCTGAAAGCACGCGATGCTCGTCATCGTCATAGTAAGACCGTTTGATTATGTTATCCTTCTTCGTTTCCCTTGTTTGCCTAGACTCTGATGAATGTTCCAATAATGCCTATAATTAACTAATTACATGCATTTTCTTCTTGGCTCGATCTTTAATCTACTATGGAGACATTAATCTGATGTTTTGGAACTCATAGTCAGTTACACTACATGCTGAATTTACTTAATTATATTTGAAGTCCTGTTTGCTGAAAGGTGAAGTGTGACAATAACAGTGTCAGCATTGTTAGTCCGACATTAGCATGCATGGAAAACATCTGGTTGTGGTGATGTAGCATCAATATTTGGAGCTTTAATGTTTTTGAACCTTTGGTTGACATTCTCAAATAAGCTGTAACATGTTAAAGAATCGTGAAATAGATGGATGGCAGTTTTATATTCAACTGCTAAATTTACCAAAATAATGTTGTAATTGATTTTAATTCATGTGGGAAGGGAGAGTTTTGATATTTAGAATATACAAGTCCGTCGTTTCTCAATCTCGTCAAACTGTCCATTTAAAATGTAGCAAGAGATTTGTAAAATTTTGAAATAACGAGATAATATATCCATAATGATGGTATTCTGCAATTTTCTTTTTATTTCACTTATTATTTGCTGAATTCCATGCATTGTCTTTTGTTCTTGCTGCAGCAAACGAGAGCACAAGGAAACGCGTTATATTTTACACTGTGGGAGAATACATTTTGCTAGCTCTTGTGAGTGGGCTTCAGGTTGTGTACATACGTCGCCTGTTCAGCAAGTCATTCGCATACAACCGAGTTTGATGGAACATCTTTCCTCCCATGAATCTTTGGTGACCGGATGTTTTAACAGTTTAAGTTGATACACAAATGCGTTGTTTGTATAAGATGTTTAATATTACAATTGTCCTTCAGGATTTTCAGTTCTGGATGATAAATGGATTTAGATAGAGGACAAGCGGAGTATAAAATTTTCAGATTTGTTGTCTTAGAAAGCTTTTGTTATCGAAATTACCTCAGCCTACTTTTGCTAAAATGAAAGTGTGTTTACTACTGTTTTCTGTAAGCATTTTTGAGTTGGTATTTTCATAGTTAATATTATTTTCAGCGTAACAGTGTCAGATATTTGTAGTATAAATGTTTGCTGCTAATCTGCAATAGTTTTAAGTTTCTAACTGTATGGTAGACGTCGAGAAAACAACGTCAAATCTATATAATATAATTCAGCCGAATATGTTTATCACGTATAAAACATAAAGTTTACAAAGAATACAACCTAGGCCAGAGTCAAATAGTTTGAACCTTCGAATAACTTGTTCTTTTTAGTTGTTCTCTTGAATGTTTATCATTTTTTATGTTTAAAGTTTATTCAGTGTTGAAATTATTTATAACCAGGATTTAGCCAGAAGTTCATACAGTTTAGTACCCTTTATTATATTATGAGAAGATGTGTCATCTGGTCTCATTTACATGCTTATTATGAGCTTTTGCGGTTGATGAGAGGTTACCCAAAGAAATTGTAACTCGCATCTCTTGAACATAACTCTATGAAACAAACATTATAATCCACCACCATTCCAGGATTTTCAAAACGAGAAGGGTATTTTCGTCAATTGTTCGCATAAAAACCAACTTTGCATAATTTGTAGGGAGAATTACACAAACACCCCCTGAGGTATGGGCTAATTACACAGACACCCCCTCATGTTTGAGAAATTACACAAACACCCCCTATAGTATGCATCTCATTACACAAACACCCTTTGTAGTGTGTTTTTTCAATCGAATATACACACTTATGGTGTTGGATCATAATTTCAATAATGATGTGATGACTAACTTACAAAATCTTTCGAAATATACCTTATTTTTAATGTTTTTTTTATTTTCTAAAACAGAATAAATGAGACTTATTTTCTATCGTTTTAGCAATTTTAGTTTATTTTTCATTGATTTTACAATATAAACGAGAGACGGAAATTTAAATTCAGCAAAACATAACAAATTGCGAAAAAAATTTTATCACAGGGGGTGTTTGTGTAATTTCCCAAACATGAGGGGGTGTCTGTGTAATTAGCCCATATCTCAGGGGGTGTTTGTGTAATTCTCCCTAATTTGTAATCACTCGAAAAAAGAAGTCGTTATTAAGTGCGATCAAGAAAGTGAAGAGATTGAGTCATTCGTTTCATCAAGAATATGGTGGCACAGGTCTGTGGCATTAATTACTGCAAAACCCACAACAATATGACGACGCCGTTTGACTTGTCAAAGATGAATTCTTCTTGGCCACCTGTTTTGCGCAAGTACTAATCAACCTCGCTCACAAAACCCTCTTCTTCCAAGATTCTCATCTGCTTAATTTTCTTGTTTTTCTTCTGTTTGTGCCTATGTATGTTTATGCAATCTTTTAGTTTAAAGATTGAATCTTTGATGAAGAGTTATTATATATTGCACCTTTTGTGTACTCATCATTTTAACTTTTGTGATTTAGAATTTCTGGATGATCGATCACCTCTTTTGTATGTTGAAAGAATTTCTCATTTAGTCTGTCACTATTTTTGCGAAACTTACGTTTTTATTGGCAGTGATCGTGAGAAGTGTTCTGTGATTCTCGGGGTTTAGTGCGTACGTTACACATTGTTTGTGAGTGTGATCATGCGGAATCTATAGTTTGGCTATGCGGCAACCCTGTTTGGTCCTTAGTTATACATTGGTAGATTCGTGCAGCCTGTCATGAACCCGCTTCTCCGGGACAGACCTTGGTTGCTCGTTGGCGTATATCCGATGAACGGAGTTGGATACCGATGAATTCATGATCATATTTTTGTATTTTAATAAAATATTTAGTAGATAATAAGAAATATTAGCATAAACTATTAAGAGAAAGGGGAGGGAGAATATAGAGAGAATTTAGGTGAGAGAATAGAACTATTTCATTGCTTGCCCATGTTTCCTACACCACATTTCTTATATAGTAAGGTTGCTACATAAAAGACAAATCCTAATAATAACAAAACAGAACATAAAGTAATAATTAAGTGATAATGCTAATATCTCAATAAATTTGTAACTAATGTGGTGGAGTCGTCCCTCCAGCTGTATTCCCCGGATTGGTCCAGATGCCTCCTTTCGATTGGTCCATATGTCTCGCTTATTCCCGCTCTTGACACGGTCAGGGTCATGACACAGCCATTGCAGTTGAAATATTTGTTCTATAATTTCCAAGTTTTTGCATTTACCGTGGATTTATATTGGTGTTTTGTATATACTATTTCAGCTTCAATTGCTTTTGTTCATTTTTCACAAATCATATGGCTTTTGTTAGTATTTGTTGAGCAATGAGAATGAATTACGCTTATATTTGAGTTATGCCGATGCATCATCTTCTTGTCACGAAATACAATTGATTTGATTGAGATCATGAAGAAATCTGCACATTATTTTAATATGAATCGATTGTGGTATTGATGGACCTTTTCTTTAAGTCATATGTTTATATCCCTCGATAAACTGCAAGAAAGAAATATAAATAGTTCTAGCCCTTACACATTTGTTTCATTGACTGAACTATTACATATTTACCTCCACCACCCACTGGTGTATGAGGACTTTTGTGTGTATTTCTCTCATTCATCATTTATTGGGTTTCTCTAATTTGTTTGGTCATATTTGCAGACTGTTGGGGTTGTGGATGACATATTCTGCTTGTTTGAGGGACACATCGAAAATGTTGCACATCTTAAGCAGCAGTACAGGTTAAGCAAAACAGCTAACGAAGTAATCGTAGTTATTGAGGCTTACAGAACCTTGAGGGATTGAGGTCCTTACCCGAGAGAGAGCTAGGAATACATTAAGGACCCGGACCACTTTTGAGATCTCAGCTCCCGTTCGTGAGAACGAGGGCGCCTCCCATTTCAATCCACCACCGGAGGAGCTATTGAGGGGCCTTTTTCCCTTGCTTTAGAGCTAGTTGTTAGCTGGCTTTAGAGCAGGTTGGTAATGAGTTAATGAGGAAAGTCGTTCTCAAACTCATTAGCTCTTCTATATGTCATTCGGGCCTCTCACCCGAGAGTCCCTTCATTCCCAAAAGCTCTATATAGTAGTTTTCTAAATCAAGAAGGAAGTCAGTATTCTCAATCGGCGAAGCCTCACTCTCGGTCGGGGGGAGGATAAACCTCTCTCCCCTCTCTCTTTAGTCCCCGTCCTGTCCTATCTATCTTGTCCTCTTGTTCGATAATTGCTTAAAAGACCACTGAACCTTCCTGCCATTTCGGTATGAAGTCGTGCCTATCCATATCTAAAAAGCTAGGAAGGGGCGATAGAAGCAGTTGAAGACAAGACGGCAGTGGTTGCTTTGTGAAGCTCTCTTCTACTTCGTGAGGACAAAAGACCTAAATGCATTGTCAGGGGTAAGGGTATTACCTGTTGATAGAAGGAACATAGAGCTAGATAAAGCGTGCTTGGACGTAGTCAGCGCATGCTATACATCCGACGACGACGATGGCTCCATACTGACTGAGAATAGGAGCTTCACTTGATTTCAGTTTCTGCTAGCCTCCGCGCGCGCGAACAACCCTGCGGAACAAGTCGTGAGGGATATTAAAGGGAAATTTGCGTTTATTCTGTATGATAGCGCCTCAAAAGCTACATTTATTGCTTCTATCTCGGCTTACCGATTTTAGTATTTACTTTTGTTTATCTCATTACATTCTTGTAACTTTTATAGTGTAATTTACTGTCATTGTTACTCCTTGAGCCTGACTTACGGTGATCATATGGATGAAGGATGCTGACTGGAGTGTGCCCTTCTTTAGGGGAACCGATGCTGATGGTCATTTGGTTCTTCCTAATGATGGAGAAGTTGTGAAGCAGGGTTGTGGCAAATCTTTTGCTCCATTTCCCAAAGGTATAGTGTTTTCATAAGTTTTCATGACACTAAAATTGCTTTTTTCTCTGTAGTTTTATGGAATCAAGGCATCTCTCAAATAACCATGTTGGGTATTGTCGTGCCATCATGAATGACATACTTTTAAGAGCTGAAGTTGAAATTCTGGGTTGGAACTAATGAGTTACATCAACGTTTTGATGTGTGCTTATTATTGATGACGAACATGGAACCATTTTTATCTTCTTTCGTCTTATTCGTAATAATTTGAAGGGATGATTAGATCTACACCCCCATAAGTTTGGTCTAATTACATAACTTTCACTGTTAATACCCTTCAAAAGTTAAGAGAACATTCTGGATATACTCCCTTTAAGTTTGAACAAATAAAGATGCGCCCTCTAAAATTATAAGAACGTTATGGATACCCTATTCTTAAAGTTTCAGGGGTATCTCTGTAACTGTTCAAACCTTAGGAGAGTTTTCTGTTATAGATCAACCTCAATGTAGGTATCCCAAATTTTAATGCAGTCCTATTGTTTTGTTTCCTTTGTAACTCTGTTTAGACTCTCTCATTACACTTGTCATATATTTTCTGGGAATGTACTTAACCGAAGGAGTTTTTGCATTTTTTCCTCTAATCTATGCCTTTTTATACCTCAAACATGCATATTAAATCACATAAAAGAGGAGTTTATGGTGTTTCTGTATTTCGGTTTGTTAATTGAACTACAAAAATTTGTTAGGATGCTTCTTCACATCATCTGGAGGTCTGAGCATTCCGTCAACGATCTTAAAGCTGTGCCAAAGGTGGACAGTTCAGGGGAAGTCTGTGGTTTAACTTTTAAGGTGGATGCAGACTCTAAGAAAGAAAAAACTGGAATGCTTAGAGTTGGAAGCGACACGAACTTGGTCTCAACACTACTGAACTAACTTCAAACATTGTCCCTTAATTATGACGAGACCTTTGTTATTTGCTGGCCTTGCTTTTGTATTCATGATCTCGGATCTTGATTATTATGGTCAGTTACACAGTACTTTGATAAGAGAGATGCAAATTCATGGTTGTATGTGCGAATGAAGCCATTTGAATGGCTTTGAATCATACTTACAAATATCTGGACTTCCGTTTGAAGCAACAATTTGTGTAATGTATATTTCTGTTCCTTTTACTCTATACACAGGCCTTTGCTAACTCAAATGAAGAAATAGAATGGTACCCTGCAGTTTCTGGTGATATTTGCCATCTCAAACTTTACATGACAAATTGTGTAAGATGACTTGTTTATGCTATCACTGAATATTACGTCACATGTTGAAGCAAACTATGTAGAGTCAAGGTACTTTATGCAAATTTTTATAAAGAAACTAGTATTTGCTTTTTGTTTGTATAAATAATTTTGGGATGTTTGCAAAATTGAACTTTTGTGGTCACAAAACCTTTTTTGAAGTTAAATACTCAATATCTCAAAGTTTTTGAATAATGATAGCCTTTTCCAGGAAAACAATTTGGGATTTTTAGCTTATAGATTACTTACCAAATACCACTTGTTTATGAATTAAAGCTGCTTCTAAAGCTCATCTTATATTTAGAGAATAGTTTACAGACACATTTAATTGAAAAAAGCAAACTCGTATGAAAATCATGCAAGTCCTCCAAGAAATATTTTACTTTAATTTTGTGTAACTTCATTCGCATGAACAGAGGTCAACAAAACAATTATGCTTCGAGACCCAACTCCAGGTGCAGGCAACCATTGCTCTTGAGAATAAATAGTTTTTTTGTTATTGAAACTGAGATTCAAGTTATTCAGGGAATTAGGTCTTCCTGTATCATTTGCCATAACATATTATTACTGTTTACTAATAATTTTTGTTACTAAAAAACACATGGAGACCCATAAGGTCATAACGCAACAAAGCTAAGTGACATTGAACAGGGTAGAATCTAGAAACTCTATTCTTGTCCAATTTTATGATATACCATACTTTATGATCATATTATTCTGTCTTTTCTGCATATCACTAAAAAAACACTAGAGGCCAATAAACAAATAGGGCTAGCTGGAGCTGAATTTTTTCTCTCCTGGATTGCCTCATTTAATTGTAGCTACGTATACTGTAAATGTGCTTTACAGACTGAATTGTAATATTTATGCATTTAGAGCTTTCACAGAAAAATGTCTGTACTCTAAGCTCAGTGCATATTGGACCACACCCTACTCTCTGATCACCCTGCCACCAATCAGGACCACAGGGGCATTTAGGTCTTGTTGGGATTTTCTGTGGCAACAGTTATATTTATTTTTGAAATTTATTAGTTGAAAAAAAAAAGAGGAAGAATATCTACCAAGGTAGTTTTTAATAAGGAATAAGTTTATCATGCTCTTTGAGGTTTGATTTAATTACAAAATCATTCTTAAAAGTTTAAAGACCTTTGAAATTTTAAAATTATGAAGAGAAAAACAAAGAACTTTAGGGAGTGGAGTGTCTCTAGAATTATTCAACCGTAAGAAAATCTATATCTGTATTTTCTAAAACTTTAAGGTGTCTTTCATTAATTATTCAAACAGCAAGAAAGTTCAATTGTTGTGCTTGCACTAGTAGTAGTACACTAATACTAGCCCAATTAGCATCAGCAAGAAACATTCCCACTAATGACCAAACTAACCCTAGTATTAGTACTAATGCATTAGGCCCTATAGCGAATGTTGTTTTTTTTTTTTTTGGTAATTAATGTTGTTTCTACTACTGCGGATTCACCTTTGTGTATCAAACGGCGTCGTTGATGACCAGAAAAACTTTATTACATATGGTGGTGTAGGTGGATGGGCCGGTGTGGGCTATGCCGCTGGAGTCATGCTACCGGTGTTTGGTGGTGGTGGTAGTGGGCTTGGTGGGCTTGGTGTCCCCGGCACTAGTGGGTCAGCTGGTGCTGACGGAGAAAGCCTTGAGTTTCTCGGACTTGTTTTAGTTAAGGGAGTACTGCTTATTTAGATTGTTTGATTATTTGTTTTTAGTTTGAGTCACGTTATATACAAGTGTTATATTACTAGTGTGGTTTTAATGTTGTCTCGTGTTTAATTCGAATGTATGATTGTAATTTTCTCTACGAATTATGAATTTGTAGTACGTGTTAATTAATTGTTTTGAGGTCAAATGCATCCATGTTAAGTTATAATTAACTGACCTCTTTGTTATTCGAAATATCATTTTCAAACATATAGTATTTATAAAATATGTATTCTCTACCTAAGTGATATGGAAATATCATTTTTAAAAGTTATTTTATTTTCTACTAGTACGAATAATTTTTTATACTACACTCATTTACCTTAACTTAAAATTGGAATTGATTAGTTAGTTCGGTAAAAGCGACTGAAATGGATTTATTTCTAATTATATATTATTTAAAATATATCTTATATTTCGTTGCCGCTGAACATGTATATTTTGTTAAAACAATTTAAGTATAATATTTTTATTTGATATTTACAATTGAATAGAGTCAAATTAATAATTGTTGTTCCTTTCAAAAAAAAAAAACTAATAAATGTTGATTTGTTAACTTTTTGGTTATCTTTTAATATGTTTATTTTTAAATAAGGTTATTTGACTTAATACTCTAATAGCTTATTATATTTTCTATAAAGGACATTTTTACCCTTCAATTTTGTTTGTCAACCAACTACGGGAGGTAAAATGAGAAAAAACATAACCAGAGGACTTGTGACGTTAATTTGCCCCTTAGTTATCCATGTAAGACTTTTATCTCTGTGGCGTGACTTAATTAATGCAGCATGCCCCAGACCCAAACTTGTGATCAGTAAATTGCAGCAGATGAATTTGTTATATAGCATCGTTCCTTTTGTCCTAGGTAGGCATAGTACTTCTCAATAAAATATTGAAGTTTCTTCATTTAATTACCAGAAGAAAAGCTGTAATCTTCAATTGCTAACGTACTGCATGCTGAGGCTATTTCTCGCTTAAAAATTATGTAGCCTGTAGCCTAGTGCTGTGCCACTAGCGCCGTCTCTATGTTCCTTTTATTAATGAGGGACTTAAATTTCTGCAAGGACGGATAAATGAAGTAACTATTTCAATATAGATAATAATAAGTAGGAAAAAACACGATCATTTACAAATATATTAATCTATATCTCCGTGTGCTTTCAAAATCTAAGAAGAAGCTACTATTTGAAATTTAGTAATCGAGAGTAAGAAATTAATAATAGCTAGTCATGCATATCAAATCATTAGTTTTGTTGTCTGCATCAAGTCATAAATTGTATAAGTATTTAGTTAGTAGAGATTCATTTACAAATTACAACTATCTAGCTGTGTCCAGTGAGATGTATTCAATAGTAATTGGAATTTTGAAAATAAGAAAGCCACTGGAAGTGAACTAGGAAAAGATACTAAAAAGGTGTGATTTAATGGACATCACTATTATTAAATATGGTTGTGTCGATGAAGATGCTCTTTCATTTCCTATTTTGCTTGAATTTTGTATCTAACAAAAAATTGAACCACGAAATATTATGGTCCCCTCTGTGAGTTACTACCTACAATTCTTTTGGCTTTTGGCCCCTCACCAGATGCTTTCTCATTTCTGCTTATGAGAATGCATGTACAAAGAGAAATATATATATAGAAATATATATATATATATATATTAATGAAACATATGTCATGCGTATATAATCGTAGTGTGTAACAAATGCTTCAAATAAATATGCTTTAACCTATATTGTTGTAAGTCATTTTTTATGAGATATTATTTGGTTTATAATCATATGTATCAAAAATTTCATTTCACACCTTACCGAAGTTTTTTTTTTTAAGAAACAAATGATTGCACTATTGGAGAAAAATGGTCACTGACAATTGACATGACACAGTATCACATTCACACTGCATTTAAACTGGTAAAAAAAGATAAAAAAATAAAAATAAAAATACATAGCACACTATAACCAAAAAAAACTGGATGCTACAAAAATCTCCGCTATTCTGATTTTAAAATTTGATAGAGATGAAATTTGAATTGGAAGACTCATCGACTTTTTGAATTTCATTTCTTTGGATTTCGAAAGAATTTGTCGATATTTTCGATTAAAACGTCATTTTTGTTGATTGGATGAAAATGAATGAAAAAATGCTAAACTAACCTAAATTCTATCTGGAACTTTGTTTCTTCCCAAAATTTCTCTTACTTTATGATGCATATAAAATGAAACAAAAAATTTACTTCTTTTAACTCTAAATAACACGGCAAAAGATTTCATAACACAATCACCTAAATTCAATGAAAATTAAATTAAATTGTAACAGTAACCATAAAACTCCAATAGCAAAAATTCGTTTCAGAAACATAAAGCATATATACTTATAACTATGATGCACCGACACTTCGAATTTTTTTTTATGCCGTGTCCGACACTCTTCCGACACGTGTCGAGCATACCACGTGGTGTGTCTTAATAAAAATAAAAGAAAAAGAAAAGGAACACCGTGTCGGACACGTTTTAGGGACACGCCTGGACACTTTTTGAGCTGATATTGTATTTTTAATTTTTATATATGGTGAAAATTTAAGTTTTTTAAAAATATATTAATAAAGATATTAGAAGAATCAAACATTAAATTTTAAAAATTAAATAATTAAGTTGTAAAAATGCATAAATGATAACTTTTTTCCCAATCAAATCTCACGAATAAGTCTATTGCATATCTCTTTGCGCAAAAACAAAGAAGTTCATTTTTTCTTCGAGTCGTGGCACTAATATCCTATTTAAAATTTTTTATTTGAATATGGTATAATACTTTGTTTTGTCATTTGATATATGCATTTATATTTAATGCTTGAAATTTATGACTTAAACTTTAATGACTATTTTATTTGAACTTATAGTAATTGGTTATTTGGTTTTGAGTGTAAATAAGTTTAGTTTGATTCTATATTTGAACGTAATAATGTTATTTGTGCAGATTATGATGATGTCTTTTATATTTTAATATAAAAAACACAGCCGTAATTTTAAAAAATGTGTGTCGTCGTATCCGTATCGTGTGGTGTCCGTGTCCGCATGTCCATGTCCGTACATCATAGACTTATAATTACTACTTCACTATATATGTGCGTACGAAAGAGTTGGAAAAGGTCCTCATCCACCGCCCAACCCTGAAAACAAAAGTAAATAAATCTTGTTACAAAAATATAGAAAGAAACCTCGATCGCTATCTAGCCTGCGATCCGCATGGTGGAGGTACTAGCTAGCGAGCGTGACAAATCAATTAATAATAATAGTATTATATTGAATTGGCATCATGAATAGGGAGGGACCACGTTTATTTGTTTTTTTGTTCTTATTACTCAATGGCCTTCCTTTGCTTCACCAATATTATTTTCTCTCTTATCTTTTAATTTGCTACAATTTGTTTACTTTCTCCTCTATTTATACACCCCCATATGCCTCACACTTCTCTAGCCCCAAAACCCTAATCAGTATTATGTGAATTTTAATTTAGTATTCTGTGAAGTACGTGCAATAGCATCTGTTGAAGCTGCCAGCATGATCTAAATTTTCCTCCATTATTAATTGTTTAGGAAAGATCAGATCATATGGTAGCTTCATCTGAAGCCCCTTGCACGCAATCAAAAATAAAATAAAAATAAAAATCCCTAAAATCTACCTAGCTAGGGTTTCTCATGTTGGAAATCAAAAGGTACGTGAATCTGAATCCCTTTTAGTACGTATCATCTATTTATTGATCATATATGTACTTGTAGTTTATGATATATATATATTATATTAGGGTTTTGTATATTCTTCTTTGTTTCAAGATTAACCATTTTGTTCTTTGGGGTTTTTGCGATGGGATCAGGTTTATTATACTATCAGGTGGTTCAATCGCTTCTGTATTTAGGGGTTATAATTTCAATTTTGTAACATAAATATTCAATTTTTTGTCAATTCTTACACAATTAACGAAGCATCCATTGTTCTTAGGGTTAGTTGAAGCAGGAAAATCCTGTTGTGAAAGAAATATATCTCGTAAGGCCCTAATTAATAAGCACTTGAGTTTTTCTTTCATAATATACTTGTATTTGCTGTATATATGTATCAGAAAAGACAAAATATTAGTGATAAAAACTGCGGATTCTTCTGTACCGAATCTGAGTGCTTGTGCCTGTAACAATGAAGTAGCAGAAAATTGTCTCATCTAATAAATATACCTTAGCATTTCTTCTGATTCTACACTAATAAAAGAAGTATATATTTTTGTTGGTTGCCTAGGACAACTCACGACTGCCATTGTCCTCACCCCACCTCCTACTTGTATCAAAATTTAAATTTTTGTAAAAATCACGATTAAATTCTTTCTTTTGTGACCATAATTTTGAATGTATTTAATGTCATGTATAATGCAGATGCATTATATTTGTCTTTAAGGAGCTTATTTATGAGGGAGTAAAACAATAATGCGTGAGTTGTTATTCGTTTTTTGAATTTTTGAGAGAGCACACGTATAAGTATGTACAAGTTATTGGGGCGCTCCTTAAATTGAGTTCAAGACATTTTTGTTTCACTCTTCAGTGCTGATTTTGAAAAAATATATGTTCTTGCATCTTGCAGGGTTATGATCTGAAACACCAAACCTATTATAAATTTAGACACCTCAACCCTCGAGAGAGAATAAGAAAAATATGTCAATGGCATTTTCTTTGTAGAGTTCTCCTTGTCCATTATTGCCACCTTTTCTTTTCTTTTCTTTTGGGGTTCCAAAAGTTTCTTGTTCTTATTCCTTAGTAATTTGCATTTTGCAAAACTAAACACTCGCCTAAAATTGAATTTAATTCGGTACCAAGGTTATTTGAGAAACTTTTGAAGAAACAAATACCTTTTTCAAATTGTAGTTACATGTTGTAGTTTTTGAGTTAGATATCGCCCGAGAAATCATACTTTTAGAGCATTAGTTAGTTCAAAAGAGGAATTCTATAGGGGCTTTAGGATCTTCAACGCTTGATATACCTCAGCTCTAGATTTTGATTGTTCTATATACATGACCATAACCGTGGATAAAGAGTCAAGACCTTAGAAATTATCCCTGCATAAAATGTGTAGATTTTGAAGGAAAAAACTTACCTAGGCTACCTCTCTATGTAGATCTTGTGGACAAATTCCTCCCTATTTCATGCCCATAGTTGTAAGTTGTAACATATATCAAATATCTTAATTTTTAGAACAATGTAGCAAAATCATAGTCATCATTTAGAACTAATGTGGCATATGAAGAAGGTAATTAGAAATTTATGAGCACTAGCATGCTTGCAACCGTTCCTCTCTCTGTATTTTCACACACTAAGGTGGAAAATCCATTTATGCGATATTGCCTTTTTTTCAATAAATTTGTAATCTGGCCTGGCCCCATGTTCTGTTAGAAAGCTTCATTTTTGGGCAAGATTCCTCACAGCTTTTGTATCACAGAGTAACAAATTTATATGAAATGTCAATGATTGGCCTGGCCCCATGTTCTGTTAGAAAGCTTCATTTTTGGGCAAGATTCCTCACAGCTTTTGTATCACAGAGTAACAAATTTATATGAAATGTCAATGATTCTCTAACTATTTATGGATTCTTGGTTGCAGCCCTCATCAATTCCCTAGTGCTTGTTACTTCTCAATTGAGGAATGGTACCCCCTAGTGACATGCATCCAGCTAGATATATAAAATTATATAGCGGTCATATTTTGAAACTATATAGATAAAATTGTAACCTCATTTACCGTTGGTAGTTTTTTGTTTAGAATTGGGATATTATGAACTTTATTGCCGATAAAAATAAATGAACTTTATTACATAATTATTAAGTGTTCTATAGGGAAAAAGTTTATATTTACGCAAGTTTGTTTTATTGTATTTTCATTTTTTTCACATATTTTGTCAAAACAAATAATGATACGACTCAATTAACTATTCATACTAATGACATGAACTCAAGCTATTTCATTTCTTTATTATTTTTGCAGAGATCGATAATTACTCAAAAGTGATGCATTATATCTCTCATATAGTGAGACTCGACTGCTTGAAGGAACTTAAAATCCGAAAACCTGAACAAAAAAAGCCCGTGGTGACGTGCCTAAAACCACAAGAGGGATGTATATGTAATACAGATAGCTGGTGCAAGGGGATCGAGGAGAACATAGCAACAAGTGTCTTGGCAATCAGACCCAACATAAAGAGTGTAAATTTAATTTTCGCAAACAAATTGTTTCAAAGAGTAAGATACATTCTAGAAAGATGATAGTGATTGTGTAGGCTTATTGACTTTCACTTTTCTTTTATCTTGGAGGCCAAAGCTTAAATGAAACATCTATGTTTTTCTACTTGTTACGATATTTAATATTTCTCATTAAAAAAAAAAAAAGTATACCATTGGAGCCAATCTACAGATCAAATATCTCTCCTTCTAAGCATGTTGATAACAAATTAAAGGATCTACATACCTAAGATTTAATCTGATTACTCTTTCTCCAAAAATAATAATAATGAAAATTAAAAAACCTATCTCCAATGGTTTTGATACTTTTAACAATTTGTAATATTTTACCTGTAAATTTTTAATCCTAGAGCTACTTCCATTTAGTAGTATGTAGGAAAACAGCACATAATAATACGACGGTAAACATAACCAGAACAACTAATGCTGGAATCTACACTTTAATTACATCACTGGACTAAGTTTAAAACCATTCGGGAAGTCTCATCATCATGATACATGTACATAGAGAGGCCCTGTCATGCAGGTCGAAAACCCTCTAATTAACCTAGCTAGGCGGTTTCTACTTCACCTGACTCTTTATTAGGCCCCTTTTCAACAGTAAAACATTACCCTTTTTACATTTTCCTTGAGAGCCGGTAAAGGCCGCACTCCCGTCTCTCCAGCTGCTCGCCCTGTCTTGCCACCTTGACCGGTGCCAGAGCCGTTATCCTGCCCTTCTGGTTCCAAATAGAATCTGGCCCGGAATGCAGCCAAATGTGCATAATATGCCGGTGGAACTTCATTAAACAAATAAATAAACCAATATGAGTTGTGCATTGTAAAGCATTTTTTGTACATTATATATTGAAAATTGCATATCACATCACCTCCTTGAACCTATTAAAGATGAAATAGAGATGGAGCGTATTCGATGTTTTACAACTAGAGAGATGTCACAGTCGGTATTCAAATATCAGGAGAGGAGCCTACGTGTAATGTTTTTGATGATACAAAAGATGTTTCTATAATTTTTCAAATGAAAAGAGGAGGTTTATGTAATAAGACCACAACTCTATCTATAGTAAATTCAACAATGTTAATTAAGTACTGATTGGTGCTCTGGACCTCGAAAGCACGATGTTAAAGATTGAAGAGACCAAGGAGGCTGTGTTGAGTCGATTGACTTACCAATTGAGACGGAACGAGTGCACCTTGCGTACGTATAACAGAGATTGTTTGTCAAGGACTGAATTCCATCAGCAGTGAAATTGTTCTCGTCCCAAAGAACATGGTAGTGAGCAGGTCGACTCGTTCCCTACAAGTTCGAGAATAGTATCACCCTATCAATAGCCAAAATTCTATCTGAATCATAGTAAAAATTCTAATGATATTCCATAGATTTTAGGGTAACTAGAAATAGTACAAGTACTCGAAAGGAGAAAAGAGGAAAACAGACTTTTGAAAGATATCTTGTATGTATCTTTGTTGTCATTCATGTTTAAAGCACTCCAAGGAAGAAAGAAAAACAAACAAAGAAAATATATGATTTTACCTGAATTCCAGCATGGCTACAAAGATAAAAGTCAAATTCTGTAGGATGACAGATTTTAGAATCAACCACAGTGCCTGCGGAATTGGATATATAATATTATTCTACCTAATATCATAATTATAGCCAATTTCAAAGTAGCAAGGAATCATAACAAAAATTTACAATTATCAATATATGTAAAATTTACCAGGTAATATATTCCCACTCTTGTCAATGCTGCTCTTGTCCCTATGATTATTTGCAAATAATCTTGTGTGGTGTCGTTTCTGAACTACGATAAAAGTCACTGGTGGTTGGTAGTTCGGTTCCAAGGAAGCACAGGCCTGTACACAAGTTTAATTCATCAAAGGTCATCTAAAGTTGGTAAAAAATGACCCACATTTTGCGCCTTCGGGGGTACTTAAGAAATATAAAAAAGAGAAGCATACTAACCTTCCGAATTGCATCCAACTCAAACAATAGTACTTGGTAAAACTGACCTTCGCTCACTCCGTCCCTGATTATTTATTCCATTAGTCAGATGTATTCAGATAGACCACAGAAAAGGCAAATCAACTCCAGTTGAGTCATGTTCAGATACATTTGCCATATTCAGATATATTTACCAGGTACATCAACTGCGCTCTAAAATACTCGCAGTCTTATGGCACAAAATGTAAATGTACGAAAAAATACTTGATTTTAGAATAGTGACCAATTTATGACAGAGAAAGTTGTCCGACGACATTTGTAGTTACTTTGCAATGTTTTGATGCCTATTGTCGATACCAAACATATGTAATGCACTGTAAGATACCGACAGAAAAGACCAATATGCAGCAATGAATAAACTCGCAGCAAGTCAAAACTGAAAGAATCAGCCATTATAAAATATGGTGAAGGTTCCAACGGCAACGATCAAATATGTTGGTATATTTAAATTCATTTGAGCTGCAAAGGAAAGAAAAGAATGACTGATGATTGTGATCAATGCTGTTTGCATGTGATGACACACAGCTTAGATGTTTTCAGCAAACGCAAGGATTAGATATTCTACTGTTGTCAATGGAAGTGGTAAATAAGACCCCTATTTCTCACCTGTAAAATATTATCCTCTGTGGCTTTTGACCAGTTGCTTTTCTGAAAGAAACCAAAAGATCCCTGAAAACGATCAAAGAACTTAGTCATCATACGGAACATACTCCACAAAGCAAAAAATAAAAATAAAAATTGCCAAGTATGATAGATAAAAAAAGTAAATTAAGGGGGAAACCAATAGAAAAGAAAAAATAAAAAACCTGATCATGCCACCACTAACTGTACCACGAGCAGGATCATGCCAGGTCTTGTATAAATCTTGTATAAGTTCTTGTCTGTGAGCTTGAGCACAAACTAGTCCTGCATATTTTGTAACCTCAGGCCAGTCTTGAGAGGCTACAACCTACATTTCCAAAGAAACTTCAGCAACTTTTATCCTTTTCAAAGTTCCCAAGTTAAATATCATAATCGGAAGTATATTGCTATAAATACTCGAACAACTAAGGGTAATATAATTCAACTAGCAAGCATACAGCAGCAATTGATGGACTGGACTCTTCTCCATTCTCAGGGTGTGTCACGTCTGCTCCAAAGATAATTGTGGGTATGTCGCTAACCAATGGTATTTTGCAGCTTATAGCATCCAAAAGAACGGTATTTCTTCCACCCATCTGTTTATAATAGTAGAAAGTTCAAGAAGGAAAATGTAAGAAATCCCAGATTTTACCACAAACAAATATGTTGAATAATAAAAGTCATACCAGACTTCATCAAAGAAACAAACCGAACCTTAACATTTATCTTCAAGGATACATTAGCCAGATATTGTTTGTTGATCTTGAAGACATGTTTTGTCAGGCAGCATTGGGATATTATACCAAGATCAGTTTCACATATGCGCTTCAAATCACCTGATACAACGAAAGTTTATGCATTATGTTGTAGTCAGAAAAGTTAGATGTGGCAGGCGTCTCGTGTCGCGTACCATATAGGGATCCATTGTTGTCAGGCAAAATAGCTACTAAAAGCTCCAGTTCTTTTCCTTTTAATTTGTTTGTGCATGCATGGTAAACATGCTTTAAAGCTTTCTCTACTTGATCAGGCCGAGCATTGTAGATTGGAATAGCTGGTTCGGGATTAAATTCCTGTAAAAATGAAGCAGGTCTCATTAGATTATTCAATAGGAATTTTGACCTAATGGATAAGATACTTTTGCAATTTTCAAAAAGCCATAGACCAAAAAAATTGTCAAAAAGAAGGATATTCTACCATGCCAGATACTTGACACATTTGGGCCAGCTCGTTACAAAATCCACGAGCAACACTATCTTGGACACTCCTTGAGAAGTTAATGCACGCCCAACGGCTGACTGTCATGCCATTGATCATTTTCTGCATAAATAAAAACACACCGAGGGTCACTAGCAGAAAGACCAGGAATAGTATTGTGTCATTCAAAATGAAACCTCCGAAATGGAAAAATAAATTTGACAATATCTCGTGATAAAAGATTGATATAGGGACCTTGTTCATCATATTCCACTGGCCTACTTGCGGTAAACAATCTTTTTCCTTTCCAGTCTCGTGATATTTCAACTGTATAAAAAGTGTCCAATGCAAGTTAGAGAGTAATATATTTGACATATAACGACACCGATACTAGATTTCTGGGAGCTGCAACTTACCCAAGGAGCTGGGAGAACTCTTGCCTCTACGGAAGTCATTTTTGCACTGATATCGATTCCAAACTCTCTTGCATAAGGATCTTGTTCATAAGCATTGTGGTGGACAGTCTGCATTCAGAGTAAATCATTTACCAGGTTGTGGCCATCTAGATAAATCGTGATGTCCATTATTGACCTATAACTATTTGAGTAAATTTATTAAGTGTTTGTGCCACCAAAATTATTAATTTTACTGATTCAATTAAAGTTTCCAAAACTTTTTGGCAAAATATCTGTTACATTGATGAAATGGCATTCTAAAGTTATGATAAAGATATTCCCTTATCTATTTGCCATCTTATTTAATGTCCGGTTCAAGCACAAAAATATAGCTCAAATCAGGCTTAAGGTCACGAGACGAATACAAAATAATTTTGAATAACCAATTCTAGTAATTATGTATTTTCAGTTTGTTTTTCAATACAAAGATAGAAAGACAACAATACTGCAATCAGGAAATACCTGCAGAATATCATTTTCTCGATCCCTTGGTCTCTGGCATGTTACCTTTAAAAGAGCAGTAATTTGTTTTTCACTTAACCGTTTAGTATATCTTTGCCCCTCAACAATTTTACATGCCTAAAAAGAAGAGCGTTAGACCATTAATAGGATTTGAAAGGAAAATATATCTTACAGAATAACTAAAGAAGATAAACCACCGGTTCTGACCTCCATCGGTAAATAGTTCGCCTTTTTCTGGTTTCCTACTTGAAGGCAAGGCAGATGAGTATACTGAATAGTAAAGTCATACATTTCTTGAAAATACTCAACAACTGACTTCATGGTTGCATTGTCATCAACTGGAAATCTGAAACAATATTATATGGCCATATGAGTCCAGTTATTCTCCGTTGAAGATCATGTTCTAATAAAAACATAGATGTCTAATCATGAAAGCTTACACTAGCTCTCGAGTGGGTTGAGTTGTAATACCAGAAACTCGATACTTTCTTCGTACATTACCCCGGTGAGTAACTTCAACTTTCACACCTCTAAGCCCCTTCTTTACCTGAAATGGTATTAAAGCAAGGTTATATATTCATAAAAGAAAAAGTACAGAAGGATAATCTATTCTGGCTATTCCAGATAGACATCAAACAAACCTTAACACGATCAGAATCAGACAGCGGCCTTGACAATACATCTTTTCCCAAAAGCTGGGCGACAAATTCGATCACCGGAAGGGCCTCAATAAATGCAGCTGAAGCCATATCTATAATTTAGGAAAGCCAAGAAATTATTTTAGGAAATATACATCAGAAATGCAGTTGTTCAATGGTTGCAATTGTACTTGAAATTAGTTTAACTCGCCTATGTTAAGGGAAAGGCCCATCTGAGTTGGTCTTATACTCTGGTAGAATCCGCACCATGCCTCTAAGCCATCGCCAAGCCTTTGTGGTTTGCGAATATCAGGAGAGAAGAATGATCTCCCAACAGGGCAGAACCTTTTTGCATGAATGATCAGGCACATATAAACCAAAAGTAGTTCAAAAAAATGCTGGAATGTGATAATTGTGCGGTATTAATCAGGTAGATCCTAAGATGGCCTCTTTCTACATGCATAAATAGCAAAGATATTTAATTTAGCGATTATTTGGATGGAATAATGGAAAGTAGGCTTATACCTTTTCATTGATAGCTCTCTCAATACAATATCAAGAATTTGAAGTGCTTCCTTTGGGCCATCCGCGCGCTTACCAGCAAGAAATTGACCCAAATGATGTAAGTTTGCTCGTGCAACGAATTTGATCACAACTTTGTATTCTCTTTCCCTCCTGAAATTCGCAAAAACCAAACTTTATAACATAATTCCAACTACACATTATCTTGCTTTAGAAGTATATACGGTCTACTAAGCTCAGAGTTGCATTACCAATAAACCATGACTACATTCTTTCAAGAAAAATCAATCTTAGCAATATTTCAATTCCCACAATGTAACTGTATATTAACTACATAGAGAAAACCATATCGATGTTTTAAGAGGCACAAATGGTAATGATCTTACTTGGGACCATTGATATTGTCCTCTTCATCAATAAGCTTAATGTTAAACTCCTTCAAAACAAAAGGGAGTTCACCAGCTGTGTACAAACTCTTTCTACCATCATAAGCGGGCAATCTCATTCCCAAATCAGATTCTCTATACATTTTCACCAGTTCTGCAATAATAGATCTGTTTACAGCTCTTGATGCCACTTCAGGGGTAATAGTAACCTGTTTAAGTGTAAGCCCAACAGTACACAGACAGTTAAAAAGCCTTTTCAGCAATTGTAAAAAGTGAAAAACTCATGACCAACTGTTGAAGCTCATTAATGCTAAAGGACAAAGACAAACAGCAGAGATTTACATAATTATACCTGCAAAGGAACAGCCGATATAAGAAGAAAACATCAATAACCATAATGAATTGTCAGATTAAGAGCCCCAAATGTTCATGTCAAAAAGCTTCTCAGTTTAATTATTCGTTCCCTAAAGTACACAGAAATTTAAAGCCACTATGAAGGAAAAGTATAGCTTACATCATATTGGTTCAAGTCCTTGTTTGGCAGCTCTGCAAAGAAATGGTTAGCCTTCACAATGCATTTTGTCCCAAGCTGCCCTAAACCTGGCCTAGATGCAAAATTCAAAGACTTGCTTGAACTAGGAAAACCCACATTCATCTCACAAAAGTTGCCTTCTTCCACAACTGATCCATTAGAAAAAGCCGGTATAATGGCGCCCGTATTTTCCCGTATAACCGGTTTATCTGCAGCGGTACAAGGCCGCGAACTTGGCCGCATAAAGGCCTCGCCTTGGTCGGATTTTCGGCCGCCTCTTCCCCTTCGTCTTCCTCTATTTCTTGATGGAGGTGAGGGGTGGTTTTCGTTTTTGGTGGTTTGGGAATCCTGAATAGGTGGTGGTGGACCTTTGCCATACTGAAGATTTTTGGGGTTCTTTTGAACTGAATTCATGGTATTTTGCAACTGGGGTTTAACAACAAAGTGTTGATCTTGAGTTTCTTTCATCTGCCTCATAGGCATGGTTGTAGTAAGGATGCAATATGATCACTCAAATCTTATAGCTTTTCAAAGACTAATGACTCTTCTGAAAATTCATAAACAGAGAAAACCAAATATGTCAGCAAGATGGCCAAAAATTCACATGTACACGAAAATGGAAATGTGATAACAATGCAGCAAAGAAGATTTCACACGCAAAGGTAATAAAATAGAGAAATCTTTAATGCAGACTACAGCCATTTCCATTCTGTTGCAACCTCAAAAACCAAAAGAACTCGCATACATTTCAACAACCACCCAAAAATAACTTCCACTAAAGAGAAGACAAAACCAGTTGTAATAAATCCCCACTGTACTGAAAAACTGAAAGATCAATTTTTTTTCTATGACTTCACTCATTGCAGAGACATAAATGAAGAAGGTGAAAATCAAAAGATGAAATTTAAAAACAGTAAAAATTAGGTGAATGTTCCTGATCTTAAAGATTTGTACTGAAAACCCTTTAAAAAGCCTAAAATCTTGAAAATTTATATTTCTTCAAATAATTTGAAAAGATCCCCAAAAATACATGTTTTTTTTTTTTTGAACAGTCCAAAAATACATATATGTGCAGACAAAAGAAAACAATACCAAGAAACTGAAAACCCTCTCCAATGCTTCTTCGGCTAGAAACCCAATATAAGAATGAGAAGCATATTTCTTATAAAAATGACAACACATGTGCACAAATATAGAAATAGTATACCCACATAATATTACAGTGAAATCTAATCAAATAGTGGAAATACCCACAAGACAAAACCATACTTCATTTTGTCCCCTAACCAAAATCAAGAAGTTGCAGCAGATACACAGATGTGTGAAAAATAAATCCAAGATAGTAAAGACACATACACACACAAACACTCGTGTATGTATATGTTGATGATACATACATACAAGGGGCATGCATATACAAGTGTGTGTTTGTTTGTATATAATAAATAAATATAAATCAAACGCAGGCGTAAATTAATGTGAGGACACAAATGACTGCTCAAGAAAGAGAAATAAAAAACGCCTAGAAAGCAACAAAAAGCAACTAGTAACACATATCTAAAACAAAACCATAGAATTAAAAGGAATAAACATTGAAAAACTCACATCTCAACCCCAAAATTCACTGCTTCATAGATAATGACACTTCAGTACAAGAGATAAAAAAACACTTCACACTAAAAAAGAAAAAAGAAATTAAAAGATCCCAAAGATTCGAACTTTGAACTCACCAAGAACCCAAGAATCAATATCTGAATCTCCTTTATTCAAGAATTAGAAAATGGGCTTTAATCATTAACGTAAAAAGGGGTTTAATCAAAAAAAGAAACTTGAAAATGAGATGGGTTTTAAAGTTGAGATATAAAGATTGCTCCTTTTGTTTGTGTTTTGTGGTGGGTTTCAGATTGCATGTATGTATAAATCACCAAGAAAGTGTGTCTGAGAGAAAGAAGAAGTGATGGGAAGTGAGAGAAAGAGAGATGATGATGGTGCTGAATCTTTTATATATATACACGCATGCAAATTGTGCTTTTGGCCTTCACGTGTAAAAGGCTTCAATGAAGGCCCCTCTTTTGCTTTTTCTCAATCACACACACACACACACACACTTATAAGTTATAAGTAACATACATAGAGCACATAATATGATTATAAATTAGTATGAAATAAAATATTGCATCTACAGTGTAAAACTCACTTTAGTGCGCAAGCAAGAGTATTGAATTGAGTCTGTAAAAGCTAAACATTATAACACTTACACAGACGCATTCATTTCATATATATATAATTAAAGTGGGGTGTGGGGATCTTTTTTTGTTAATTTAATGAGAAACAGAGAAGGGAAGAAGAATAATTTCGAACTTCATCACTCACCACTGCAGAGATTTCAATGCGGTGCTTGCTTGTTTTCTCTCTCTCCTATCCTTTTTTTTATTTTCTCTCTCTAGACCCAAAATCTTTTGTGTACTAAAGCAGTCAAGCTTTGGTAAGCTATAAGCCTGTAACGGTCGGTTGGAGCTCCAAAAGGTGGAGATAAAATGGGCGAGATGGGTCCACAAGTTTTGTGTTCTTTTGTGGATTATATATATAGCTGAGTTTTTGATTTATGAAAAACAGAAAAAATATTAACTTTTTTTGTTGGGATAAATTTGGGATATAATTAATGTTATTGTCCTTCCTGCCTCAACAAAAACAGGGCACTTAACTAGGGGCGAGGGACATATGGGGTGTATAGGTGGAGTCAAAAAAATATCTCGATTTAACCTATGTAAATTTTCTACTCATAAATAACTAAATTTGTGAATATAACTTTTCAAAATATTGAAATATCATAATATTAGTAATAGTATAGTAACTTTTGTAGTCTTAAATGTTACAAACCCGGTGTAAACAAAAATCATTGGTGAAGTCGGCTTCTCCTCTTCATTTCTTCTTTTGTTCTATTTCTTCTTTTGTTAAAGTAAATGTATTGATGCAATCATGAAATCTATTGTAAAGTTTCTCAAAAAGTAATTTATGTTTTTTTATTTATTTTTGATTATATCATGTTCGAATCTCATTGTAGTACTCGTGTGTATGTGTTATTAATAAGTTTTTATACTCAACGTCACTGTGTTTTTATACTCTATGTCACTGAGATGACGGATGATTAATGAATTAGAATATTCGGTTTAACTTGAAAGATTGCATCCAAGATTTGTGGCACAACTATTTTACTTATTGTCGACTCTAAATCTTGTAGAAATCAGAATTCTATTTACCATTCAAGAGGTGGAGGTAGACGAGTGGTAAATCAGTGACGTCAAAAATCTCAATTTGATTGGCCGCGTGGAATCCGCGACAAAAATATTGTCAGTCGTTATTGGTCGGGTTTCAACGACAAAAAACATACCGCCATAAAAGTGTCCCGTAGTAAAAAACGAAGAAAATATGAAAAACGTATACGTGTGATATTTTATCCAACATGAAAGACATATATCCTCAATTATTGCATTGCCTTGTATTTCATCATAGTCATAAATGCTTAACCAAAGTTATGCAAATGCTAAAAGATTCGCTACAAGAGTGTTACCAAGGTGTTTGAGATACACTTAGACTAAAACAAGATCAATATTGAAACATGAAACTATTTTTGCCCATTTCATTGCAAGTTACTACAAGAAATGGCTCTAGTATGATTCCCGTATAATAGTATAATTTGGGACATAAACATGGGTCCTAAGGCTGTCCTTGTTGAAACTGAAACAAATAATTGTGGTTTATGGATATTGTAAACTTCATAAATTGCTACCTTTAATGTTGGAACTTTGAACTTTTGAGTGAGAAAATTAGGACAGGATCAAGGTGGGGACTGTTGCATGATAACACTTTCAATTTGGAAATTATGGGATCTCTTTGATAGGTTTCTATCAAAAAAGGAAAAATGAGAGTTTGTCATTGTGAGTACTCATAGCATTTTGGTTTATTGCTGGCTTCGTGATTAACAAAGCTTGCAAAACCCCTTGAATTTCATTTTTTTTTTCTTTAAATATTTTAGGAGATTTATGAAATTGTTCCAATAAATTGTAAGAGTTGTCTTGAATGATTTTCGAACTCTAGCTAGTTCATAAGTCGTGCTAGACCATTTAATTAATGCTCACAATATTCTACATACTATAATCCATATCTATCGTGTTTTCTCAATGAAAATAGTGTTTTTTAATACGAAAAATTATTACAATGTACAGATTTTAATTTGAGTGTATGATTAAGCAACGTGGAAAACTTTACAATATTTAACTTTTTGTACAAACTTAATTAAGACAAGACAACTCTAATTTGAGATCCATCCTAATGAATGTTCCTATCAGAAGTTAAACTATGCAGTAAAATATTATCCAATTACTACAACTGAACTGGGATGCAGGTTTCAGTCAAGTCATTTTCTATGACACAAATTTAAGAATTTGGCGACACCAAGTATGACTAGAAAAACAGATTTTTCAGTTTAGAGGTTTATTTAATCACTGATAAAGTTTCATAGAGAAGGACCACTTTGGTTATCGTCACACTGGTGAGGAAGTCTGAAAAGCTCGTTCCATCTGCAAGGAGTTAAAAAAAAGTTAGGTGAAAATTACGGGCTCGTTTGGTAAATTTTATTAAGTCAACATCAACCATCATGCATTTTAATGTTCTTTTTCTTCCTTAAGTGTGGTTATAAATTTTCTTTGAAAATATAGAGTTTCAGCTCCGAATCATTTTTATCTAGATAAAGTCTTTCGGATATCTTACTGTAATTTTATCACAAATAAAATGAATGCATGAATAAAGTTTAAAATTGTAGTTATATTTCTTGGATCAAGATACCATTAAGCAACCGTAAAAAATAAAGAAGAAACTAATTTTCAAATAAATTTTTTTTCACGTTTCCCCCATTTTGTCCTATTGAAATAATGTGAAAAATAAAATGAATATTGTGGTATGATGATCAATATCTCCCGCGCTATATATTGCAATGTCCTCAGCAGAAATTGTTGCATATAGATAAGGTATATTATAATTATATGTGTATTTAATATCAAATAACATAAATAAAAATTGATTTAGACAAAGAAATTGAATGTGCTACAGTAACACATGTGGGCACGAACGTATTTAATGAGAAAATAACACTTTACTTGATGGGGGGGTTTGAAATAAGGGTATCACGAGTACAACACTCAAAAGCATAATAAATGCACCAAATGATTACTCCTATACGGAAAAAGAGAAAAAAGTGGAATCCCATATCCAAGTCGTTTATAAGATAAAAATGTGATTCATCTATTATGATTTATAACCATTCCCGGTTATGATCTTGTTCCTGCTTAGTAAAGTTGAGTCACAATCCCACTCCAATTAATTCAAAAAACATTAAATTCATTTCAAAAGTACAAGTGAATCAAGTCTCCTTATTCTTATAAAGCAATCATACTTTTAGACTTATGGCTGTGGGGAATAAGGGTGTTTTAATCTCCTTGACTCATGTAAAACGCAGAAGTTGGCTTTGCCACTACAGATTTGCTAGGGTCACAATTATATCACACTACTAGAGAATAATTATATTATTTATGAAAATATACATTATATATGCAATAGCTAATCGCAAAAAGCCTCCTCATGTTATGTATAATGAGCAAAAAAATAAAAATTGGATAAGGTAATTTGTAGACTGTTGCATTAGTTTGAGAGTTTTGTCTAATCTAATTCTCACCTTAATGATGGTGGATGCAATTTAAGTTTATCTTTTATTTCTGAAAGATATGAATTCTCACAACATAAAAAATATGGTACTTGCAGCCAAATTCTTGTACAGAATTATGGCCCCCGATTGTACTTATATCTCTCTAGGTAATAGTTTTTTTTTTTTTTGGTGGGATAATGTAGTAGAAAAAGAAAAAAGCTAGCATGGGCTATATTTGTTTCGGTACAAGGAGTTTTGGTGTTTCTTACAATTCCAACATCATCAACCAAAAAAAGTTACAATTTTTAGGCAAATAGTGAGATATATGACATATACAAGTATTGAACAAATTGTTAGAGGACAAAATTTGCATGGGCTGTATTTGTTTTGTTGCGAGTTTTAGGATTTGTTTGGTGGTAGGTTCAAAAATCAGAGGGTATATTTTGGTTGTGGACAAAGGAAAGGGATATTTGAATTTGACCAAAGGTGAGCGTTGGGTGCGGGTGGGGCCCGCCCAATACCGTCACTTATGCTGCACCATCCGACATTTCTCAAAAAATGGGTTTTTTTGTTTGGTCTCGAAGGTCACGGTGCATTGTGAATTTTATAGCGTATGTTTATTTTTTGAACAAGGTACATTGTTGTTTTCATTGAATTCTAATTTTATTGTATATTATTATATTTAACGATAAAGATTATAGTCATAGAATTAAAAAAAATGGTAATTGTTTGAGCGAAAATCTCAATGTGTCAATATAAAGCTCCAAAGTGCGAGATTTCGTGACCACATTTTTATTTGAAACTTTACTCACTATCGTGCCAATTATTTCATATTGTTAGTTTTCTTAATGACGTTACAAAGGATGGAGTAAAGTAAAGTTTGTAGGCTTAATCTTAGTAAGTATCTCTAGTTACCAAAAAGAAATCTTAGTAAAGTAAAGCTTATAGGCTTAATCTTAGTAAGTATCACTAACCACAACCACTGACTTCTAATTACCAAAAAAAAACACTGACTTCTCTGAATCAATTACTTATCTTTGTATTAAGAAATATAAATAAGAGAGAAGGAGATTTTTTGTCAAGTTTCTAAAGAATCTTTTGATTATTGTAGGTATAAAAAGGAAGATAATTCTTATTACTTTATTAGAAGGGAATAATAAAGAACCAGTGTTTTTAAAATTGGACCGGCCCGGTCGGTCAAACCGGTCGGACCGGGACCCAGTCCCTTTTCCGTTCACTGGTTTTGACCGGTTGAACCAGTGCCTTGCCGGTTCAAAGCGCCGATTCGATTTTAAAAACACTGTAAAGAACAGTGAAATATTGTTTTGTGATTAGGGATTTTGCTCTGCCTATATCATTTGCCTACAAGTAAGGTAATTGTGAATTATTTGACAGATAAGTTTTTAATCTCTTATAAATTAATTATAATTTAACGGTATAGAGATGAAAATATGATTCCAAACTATGGTATTAATATTATATATAAAATTCGTCGGCTTTAATTAATAAGTTCGTTTTACAAAGTGTAACTTTTATATTGAAAGTACTCCAAATTAGTTATCTTTCGTACTCGTTCTATATTTTGTTTCTATATAAGGTTTGAAAATAGGGATAATATCAGTGATATCCCCTGAGGTTTGATGAAATATCAGAGACACCCCCTGAGGTTTGCATAATATCAGAGACACCCCCTAAGGTTTGTAATGACATATCAGAGACACCCTCTCTATGAAAAGACGTGCCAAATCCAGTTGTATTTTTTAATTGAATTCTTTTTTTACCCTTGTCAAATTTGACATAGATTTTGACATACCTTTAAAGACTAAAACCCCTCTTGTTACTTAAATTATTATAGGGGATGTTATTTACTGTGTTAAGCTGCCTATGGGGTGTCTTTAATATAATTAAAAACTTTTTTGTTCTACAAATTTTAAACAAATAATTTATTTCATATGAAATGGAACTATTTATTATATTTATCTTAATGTTTTACTTTCTATTAAAGATATGCATTAAAATTAAAGGTATAAGTAAACTAAAGACAAAAAATTAATTTTATTTATTATTCAAGCATTTAGATTTCAGATTTTTCATATTTTATTTTAAAATAGACCATTTTTAAAATTTATGGTAGAGGAAAACGAAAGAAGTTGTCGCGCGCCCTCGTGCATCGTATTTTTTTAATCTACTGTTTAAGTAAATAAAATGGGGTTGACTCATTTTTAGTTGGATGATTATGCTAACTTATTTGAGCCATGGACTAGTTGGGGTTTTAAGAAAATTCTTGTCTTTTTTCTTTACAAATAAAGTATAATGTTAATTTAAAGGGTAAAGATGTCATATAAATTAAAATCAATCATTGTCTTTATGAGAGGGGGTGTCATTGATATTATTCAAACCTCAGGGAGTGTCTCTGATATTTCATCAAACCTCAGGGAGTGTCACTGATATTAAAACACTCAAGTACCATTCTGCAATCTGCCTCACCTCATTATGGTGCTAGTTCTCTGTAATAATTTACACAAGAGGTACATAGCATGCATGGCTAATGAAGACTTGAGAATTTGTGCAATAATTCCTACTCAATTATCAGTAGTAAGACTTATGGACACCCGACACTATGATAAAGCAATTATAAAAAATAACTAGTACCGATTTCAAGCAAACACGTAACTGATATAGATGTGAATCACATCATGATACATGTATATGTGATTATAATTACGCCACCAACCTCAATGAAGTGCAATATATAAGGAAATATCAGTCAAAATTAATAACCTTATATATATCTTAAATATCTAAGCCCAATACTATAACTTCTGAGAAAAAATATTAATTTCTACGAATTTAACTTAGGAATAGTTATTTAACATAAAACATACTAACGTAACTCTTGATGTCTGGTCATGTTTATTTGGGAAAAAATTATTTTTGATGAAGTTGTGAAAGCTCGCGACAGTAGATTTATAAACCAACACATATCAAAGTTGTAGTTGAAAAATGAACACATTTTATATAAAGTTAAATGAGATTAGAAATTTTCGATCCATTATATGTTTTCATGTTCAAGAAAAAAGAAATTGAGTAGAAGCAACAGAATGTGAAGAGGGAAGGATCCAAATGGAAAAGACAGTAAAATTGTATGGTAAAACGATTTAAATAAAAGATTGTGGAATTCTCCCCGTCATGAAACACCATGTTATATTATCCTAAACATATGCCCAGCATTAGTGTTGAGATTTGTAAACTTTAGTTTTACTTTTTGTAAGGCGTGACAACGCACGCGTGTATACATTATTTAACTTTATATCTAATCAATTTTGTATTTCTCTAATTTTGTGCCAACATAGGAAAATATTTTAATTGTTTAAGAAAGAAATATATTCATTAAATTCTTGTGTCAGAAACTAGGGATGGCTGCCAGTTCATTCTTCTAGTGCATAGGACTCATTTTCTTCTTATAAATTATGTAGTGGGTGGGAAGTGCAAGTGAAACCCAACTATATATATATATATATATATATATATATATATATATGCACCCATGATATATATATTACTAGCTAGGTTTTGTTTAGCTACACCAACAAGGGTAGCATTCAATATTTATGCACATTTAATTTCTATAGTTCTGTATATATTAGTTTCTTTTGGTTTAATCTAAATGGTTTTAAGCTATTCTATAAAAATTGAAATATATATGTAAACTATCATGCACAACTATAAGTAATTCCTTGCTATTCTGAAGGAACGATTGTATTTACACCACTCCTGATTTCGTCTAATTACACAATAAAATTTTATAGTACTGTAATAGTTTCTGTCCTTGGTAATTAGCAAGAAGTTACAAATGATATTTTTTGAGATATAAAATTAAATAAGTTCGTACTATATTTTGAGAAAATGTCATAGATAGACTGGTCATTTATCAGAATTCGTAAGTTTCAAGAGTTTTAATCATTAGAGATTAGAGAAGGACAATGCAATAGGTCAAACTTCAATGAATGTTGAAGTAACAATATATTCTTATTTTCTAAATGAAGCTCATTAGTTGATAAAAAAATTTATTGGAAACAAATCACTAGACACTGTATAAAGCAATCATATACAATGTTGACTATATAGTTATTATTTTTTTCCTTCTCAAAACTATATATCAATCTAAATGCAAAACCACGGTTGACAACTGGGAAAAGAAAAATACAAACGTTTAAATTTCGACGCTAGGTAAAGCCAAAAAACTCTAAAAATATAAATTATTATTATTCAGTGGTGTACCGAAACCTACTCCAAAATCAAAATATTTAAATATCAACCTCCTATTATTGAGATTATGGTTTGACTGGATTATTGAACGAGTGTCTTGGCTAGTGCATGCCACCTTGACTGGTCTTCTATATATTTTTTTTTCCCATTAATTCCAAGAAATATTTGAGTATATGCCTTTTCTTGTCTATTTTCTGAGCAGACTTTTTATTACAAAGTATATATACTATATAGCATTAAGAATTTCAAGATTTCACCATGCTTTACAAAATATATAACCTGAAGCCACCACGTCAATTGTAACTTTTCTTATGAATACAAAGTATTTCATGATCAATACCAAAATTCTAAATATGCTATTAATATATAAATTACTAAACTCATTCTAAAATTTTATTCTGCATTTGATTACTTTGCCATGAAAAAGTTAAAAACATCATCAAAAGTAGAGTTTTATACGCTTCTAGTTTTTTTTTTTTTTTTTTTTTTTGTTAACATACGCTTCTAGTTGTTAATTTGATCCACAATTCGTTTTTTTTTTTTTTTTTATAGGAGTTTACCAAATTAAAAGATACGTGGGTGGACAACTGCCACTTGGCATTGGCCGAGTTGCAACCAAGTGCAGCATACAGTAGCCAATGTGGGTACACTATCACACGAGATTATTTTTACCTCAAATGACTCAATTAATCAATTTTTTAATAGGGCGTACATCCTGTAATTTGAGGTGATACGTTAAAGGTATGTTTTTTTTTTTTTTGTTTTTTGTTTTTTTTTGTTTTTTTTAAAACTAATGGGCTTATATCTCAAAATTATAGAACTTGCTTCTAAATTGGTGAGACGTATGCCTAACGCCTTTAACACAGAAACAATAGCAAATTCCTTCTCAATTTTTTTAAGTTTGTCTAGCTATAGAAACATTTCTTGCTATTTGAAATTTTTTGAATAAAAAAAATGATGAACAAACCCCTTTAAGGTTGAATACTTGCATAAAGGTCCCTTATATTTAAAAATTATTAGTAATAAACCCCTGTTTTGACGTGTTTAAAACTTGAACGTGTATCTATGTAATTATTAAAATACGAGATATAGCTTATAATTTTAAATAGAACTTCAAGAATTGTGGATGTAATTATCCTATTTATCACTCTATCCCAGCTTCTTGTACACCTGAAAGTATGAGCCACCAAATGATGGCTTTTGAACTTGCCTCAGCCTTTACAAAAAGCTTCTACAAAACTTAATAAACTATAATAAGAGTGTCACAATCTAAAAAATCTAATCTTAATTACAATACATTAATTTTGAAATGATTACTTCTTATACTTTAAGGATCCTCAATCCTTCTCACCAAAGATCTTTGTCCAGTCTAGCAATTGCCTACTGATAGCTTTTTTGCATCATTATTCTAAATGTCTGGTCTTTTGGTCTTTTGATACATCCCTTTCCAATCTCGAAAACACTAATTCACTAACATGTCGGCATTAAAAGACATAAAAGTCCTTGGTATCAGAGTGTAAGAAGGTTCAGAGTACTTTCACCACTCTATAAATCGTATTCACTAATTTTTGGCCTTTTTAGTGAAAAATAATTTGGGAGCATTTTTGACAGAAAATAAAATTTCATAGAAACGGAAAATCGTTTGTCGTTTAGGTGTTTTATTGGGCCCTACCAGGCCCAGTAGCTCATGCGGATGTGAGTCCTTTTTCATCTTTTACTAGATTCTCTTGTTGATAATATTGGATTTTGAAAAAGACGATTTTTAGGGCTTCCGACATCAAATACCAAGTGATTTTTAGCTTTTAGTGGGCTTTACAATAATTTACTAATTGTTAAGTGGGTACTGTACTTCTATGAGAGGTTTCGGGACCCACTAGTGAAGGTTTTTTTTTTCCTTACTATTAATTTGAGATACTTAATATTGTAGACTTTGCATGTACAAATTACTTCGAGTGTTAAAGTTATGAGAATCTATACAAATTACTCGCAATATACTTTATTCCTTTTTTCTTTTAGATTCTTCTTCTTTTTAGATATTGTAGCATGTTACGAGTTTGGTAGCTCCCTAAGTAGAGAAAAGAGTTGATTATTATATTAGGTTTATATGGTTTTAGATCTCTAATGTTAATTTAATTGTTGGTACGAGTCATTCCCTTTTCATTTTAGCTTAGGTTGGCTGCAAAATTCTCATGAATTATTATATGCTTTACACTTTAATATTCTTGATAGTGACGCATCGGATAATAGGATTTAATTTATCGTGAAAATGCTTTTTTCTTTTGTTATGAATTGATCAATCATGGAAGTGAAATTTGTTACATCATTTTCATTTCAAAGGTTGGAAGAGCTTATCCATCACTTTATACTTTTTTCAATTGGAGATGAGAAAAAGCTAAAAAAAAAGGTTGTTTTGTTGGGAGCCGGAAAAGAGAGACGTGATAAGACCAATACTGCCCTTTTTTGACTGGTAAACTTTTGTGACCTTTGAAAACTTTACTAATCTTTTTCCTCAGAACTGGTTTTTTTAAGCATACTTTCCTGTAGTAAAAATAAAATATATTTGGAACAGGAGTTTAATTATTAAGAAAATTAACTTAACAATGGTGCCTGTTTTTTTGTGGAAACTTGGAGAGAGAAAACTCGCAAAAGCCTTCACGAGCCAAATAAATTAAATAAATCAATTGTGCTACTTAGGTCCGTCAAGAATTTTCTTAATGGTGCTTTTGATGCAGCAGATGGCATCTTAATAGAAACTAATTGATAACTACAAAAAGCTCAAAGTGAGTTGATAGTTGATACTATTTATGAATTCCAATGTGATTTCACAATTCTTCCTTATCTTTATTTTTATTTGCGTACACATTTTATACATCTTGCAAATGCATTGAGTTTAAAACTTTTTTTTTTTCTATCTTTTTTTTTTTTGCGTTGTTTACAAACTTGAATACAAGGCAGAAATAAAGGAAATGGGATAAAAGAATTACAATATTTATTATAATAATAGCAAAACAACCAAATTTTAGCATTATGAGAATAAATAACTTAAAAGGGGCGAATCTTATATGTACTAATCCTGAATTTTCTTAACAATCGTACTTATCTTATGGCTTGTCAATTATGCTAATTAATAAGTTTCTCTCATTAGAAAATGCGTATGAAAAAAGTTGATCAAATAAATGTACAAATCATGTGTTGTCTATAAGGCTTTACATTTACAAAATGAGAGAAAAAGTGATTTTTATCACTTTTTATAACTTTTAGAAAGCACAAAGAAACAAGAATTTAGCATTATAGGGCAGCAAATCATGTATTCATCATGATATTTGATGTACTTGTCTTAAATGTTTTGTCACTTATGCTTGAAAGTATTTTGATTAGACAATGTGTACGAAATAAAGTTGATTAAGCTGAAGGTCACAAATCGAGATGGTGATTTCTTTTCGACTACGAATAATATTCCCGGCACTTTTGCTCCCTTTGATGCCTGCTTTTGCCACATTAAAGTATAGTACGCTAGATCTCCTCTCCGAATGCATTTCAAATAATGTTTGATAATGAAATTTAATTATATAGGAAAAAGACTTTTGTCAAATGAACCCTTAAAATCATTACATAAGTTTGCATATTGTTTTATTAATGGATACGTTGATTATGGGTCACTCTAACACAATACAAAAATCAAGGGGCCCATATGTTTTTATATGCACTTTTCCAACTGAGAGAGGTAGTTCTTTGGATATGGCAATTTGATTTGCAATATTAACATCAAGCAGTCAAATGATTGTAAATAAATTATAACAGCACACACTATCAGATAAGCCATGTCAATTTGACTATACTATAGTACAGCTCCCAGTATATTGGGCTTCAGGCCCAACTATGTAGAGGATTTTGGGCCCAATAAAGTATAGACTTGAGCATCTCGACAATAAGGCTAAATGCAGGCACAAAACAACCCAACGTTAATATATTTCTGTAAGCCCGAAACTCATAGGGACTGGGCCATTGAAGTATGTTGTGGTTTAGAGTAATATGGTCCATTATTATGTTTGGATTTTTTCAAATTGTATAAACGACCCACAATAACTTAATAAAAAATCAAAATGGAAAACGACATAAACAATCTGAAGCGACCCTTAATTTTTGGTAATTCACGTCTCTAATTATCAAAATACTACAATATCTCAAATATAAATTTTCTTGAAGTTATGTTTAATATTTTTATTTGGGTAATGTTTTATATATTCTTCGATTATAGTTACTATTCGAAACTTCACAGGAGAAAAGGTTGGAGTAAATTGCCCGCCTGTGCCTTTCTCTTTTGTTACTACTGAGTATTTTGCAGTCCAATGCATTCCATTTAAAACTCAAGTGTTTAAAGATAAAACTTAAAACGAAGAGTGTTATAGCATAGACAGTATTTGATAAGAAGCAAAAAAACATAGGGTTATTGTCTAATAATTCTCATTTCATTGCCAACTAAACAGAAAATAAAACATAAACAGTACTCTCATTTACATAAAATAACCAAAAGACAATAAAAAGAGAAGACCAAGTACCAGCCATCTATACCATCTAAACTTAAACCACAGCATGCCTAATTATATTTACATATGCCCCTTATTTTTCTTCAAACTAAAGTAACTAAGCAATGGCTTCTTCTCTGAAACTGGAACACACTTGACAACCCAACCAATAGGCCAAGAAACAGCTGCTAATCCAACACAAAGTCCCCATTGCCCCCAGTTCAATCTCTCTGTATCAGCAAACCTCTTCAAAAACTCCACCATCACCACTTGAAGAACTATAGTCACTCCAACAATTCCCACAAACAGCTTATTCTTCAATATTCCCTCAAAGACATTCTTCTTTTCAAGCTTCCGGGCGTTGAACTCGTTAAACACTTGACACAAAACAAACGTGTTGAAAATCAACGTGTCGTTCACTCTCTGACTAACACCAAATATTGATCTGCCTCTGAACTGCAGTACCAAAAGGATAGTTATCTGATACAAGGCTTGAGATAGCAAGTTCCTCCACATGATATTAGTGATCAGCGGCTCAGATCGCCCGACTGGAGGCTTCTCCAATAGATCCTTAGTTGGTTTCTCTGTGGCAAGAGCCAATGCACCAAGAGTGTCCATGATCAGATTGACCCATAAGAGCTGAACAGCTGTTAGTGGTACCTCACCAGCTGAAACTGCTGCAACAAAGTTGATGACTAAAGCTGCAACGTTCACTGTGAGCTGAAACTGAATGAACTTTTGTATGTTGGTATAAACACATCTACCCCATTTTAGGACCGTGGCAACAGAAGCAAAATTGTCGTCTAGGATAACTATATCAGAACTTTCTTTGGCAACTTCAGTGCCTTGGATTCCCATTGATAGGCCTATGTCGGCTTCTTTTAACGCTGGTGCATCATTTGTGCCATCTCCAGTCACTGCCACAACATGTCCCTTCTTTTTTAGGCACTGCACCATTAAAAGCTTGTCAAAAGGGGATGATCTTGCCATTACACAGATTCTGTCGACTTTCTCCATTCGCTCCTCATCTGTATAGTTTCGGAACTCCACTCCTTCTACCACTGATCCCTCACTCATTTCTTGATCAGCACGAAGAATTCCACATTCAGCAGCTATCGCTTTTGCTGTGAAAATATTGTCACCAGTGATCATCTTGACACTTACACCTGCATATTGGCAGTCTTCCACTGCTTTCTTTACACCAGGGCGACACGGATCTTTCAGTCCCACCAATCCCAGAAGAGTTAGCCCATTCTCTTGAATCTTGTTAGCTGTTTCATCGCTGCCGTGATCGACAACTGAAACCTGTTTATGTGCAAATGCAATGCATCTCAGACTACTAGCAGCCATACCTTGAATTATAAGGTCGTAGTTCGTCTTTTCTTGATCATCCAAAGCTCTAATATTTCCATCCAAATCATAGTAATGAGAGCACATTGCTAGTATCATTTCAGCCGCGCCTTTCCAGTGTGCATGACTTGTACCATCTTCAATATTGGTCACTAGAACGCCGCTTCTCTTCTTCTCTGAATTGAATGCTTCGACATGCAAAATTTTGCAATCCCCTTTCACTGCCTCCATATCCATGTTCAGTTCTAGAACGGCCCATGAAAGAATTGCCTTTTCAGTAGGACTGCCTGAGAATTCAAGGTTAGCTCCTGATATGTTCGACTTGTAAACGCTACCTGTAGTGTTAAGGGCAACACCCTGCTGGATCAACTTGAGATAACTTCCAGCAATCGAATTGTAGTTACTCCCTTCCATGGATTCTTTTCCAAGCCAAAACTTTGTGACTTTCATCTGATTTAAGGTAAGAGTTCCTGTTTTATCGGTACATATGACAGTAGCAGAACCCATAGTCTCACAAGCTGAGAGTTTTCGCACCATAGCATTGTCAACCATCATTCTTTTCATTGAATAAGCAAGAGTAAGTGTGACAGCCAAAGGTAAACCTTCAGGAATCGCAACAACTACAATAGTAACAGCAGCAGCAATAATTCTCACAACGGCATTCATCACATCGTCGACTCTAGTTCTACTGCCATTAAACTCCCTATTACCATCATCGTCTTGTGTGTTCCCCGTAAAGTAGCGTACTAAAAGCACGACAAGAACTAGAAAAGCTACGGCCAAACCAACCTTACCTATCGACGAAGTAAGTTTGTTCAATCGCGCTTGGAGGGGCGTCTGCTCATCAGAATCACGGCTAATCGTGCTCATCATCTCGCCCCAAGTAGTGTTCATCCCTACAGAAGTGACGAGCATTTTACCATATCCATCAGCCACCTTAGTACCTGAAAACAAGAAAGGATTCTGATTCCCATTGATCTCAACGTGATCGCTCTCCCCTGTCATGCTAGATTCATCCACTAATAGCGAATGCCCCTCTACAAACAATCCATCAGCAGGCAATTGATCCCCAATCTTCAAACAAACGACGTCTCCAACGACAACATCAAAGATCGAAATCTTCTGCCTCCTTCCGTCTCTAACAACTTCAACCGGGATATTATTGCTAACCTTTGAAAGCTTCTCAAATTGTAAACTCTGCCTGAAATTACTAACAGCAGAAACAGCAATAACAAGAAAAACGGCAACAAATATGCTTCCTCCATCATACCAACCTTCTTGAGGCCCGTGCTCCTTGATGCCGAATCCAAGTGACAATGCAGCACAAACCAACAGAATGAGAATTGTTGGATCCTTAAAAGCCTCCCAAACAAAATGGAAAAACCCCTTTGCTGGTGGCCTTTTGTACGTATTCGTACCGAACGCTTCACTTCTCGAACGAATATCTTCGGAATCACCCTTAACCCCACAATGCAAATCAGTCTTCAACAAAGCAGAGATCCCTTCGATCTTTCCAAGTTTCTTCAACTGATCAACGCTTTTCTCTTTAACGAGATTAGTAAGAACTGACTGATCAACACCAGAGAAAAAGGGGTGTTCTTGAACAACATCAATAACCACTTTTTCAGATTGTTGAGTCGAACTTTTGATCAAGTACTTGGACTCCCCATTAGTATTATCATTCTTGAAGCGTGAAACAAAAGCCCTTGAACAATAAATAGCGGCAAAAGCCAAACGCCATCTCCGTTTATTGGTCACACTGAGATTGGCAGTGCTTTTCAGATCAAGAAGCAATTTTTCCAAGAAATCAGAATTTGCATGAATGATCGCAGTCATATCGAAAATTAGCACAACAAAATTATATATACCAAAGTATGAACGAAAAGATTAGATCTTTGTAATAGAAATATGAACACAATCAGAGATTAAACGAAATCGTACGTGAGAGAAAATCACAAAGGTGGTGCAAATTGATGTAAGTTTTTGTTGCTATGAAGTATACAATATAAGTACATGCATTATATATATATACATATATATACAAGTAGTTTGTAGCGTATGAACAGTACCATTGCTGAGTTTCTTCGATGATGCTTCCAAGAAGTTGCTTGTTGTAACTGTAAATTTACTCAAAAGGTAATTTTGAATTTTTTTTTGAGGATAATTATGGTAAAAATTGATGTGGTAGAATATTTTTTGTTTATAATTTCTATATAGGGTGTGTAATTATATTCAGTCCGTGTATAATTGATATATATTCTTTTTCAGATTTTCTCATGTTTGAAATATAGATAGAGTAAAGAAATTAATATGGTATCCGATGCTATTGAATCATAATTTCGTTAATATTACTTTTCACGCGGTTACGTTAGTGGCTCTTTAATACGTCATATTTTTATAATGATTTTTTCAAGTATTTAATTGTTTGATTGAGAATATACATGAATAGTAGTATCTATAAAATTCTAATATATAGAAGAATTCAGCACAGAAGATCTATATTGCACGCTTAGTTTTAATTAAGTAAGCATTTCTCCTCAAATATGCTAATTTGTTGAATTGGTGAACCAAAGACTAGTACATAGAAATAATTAAATAAATTTGAGCGTTTCCATTTTTATTTTTGACATGGTGGGAATTGAATTAAGAAAGTGTATAACAATTTGAAAAAACGTGGAAAGTCACACTAGCCATACTTTTGTAGTTTTGTTAAGTTTTTAATGTTTCCTATTTAAAGTTATTTATATCACCCGATAAATGGAATACATTGATTAATTAGCAAATCTCAAAATTATATTGCCTGCCTATAATATAGATTTTTAAATCTCCATTGCATAGTGTTACTCAAATTTTACTTTTCACCATTGGGGGCTCGACTTTCTACAAGGTTCAATTAAAATTTTGGAGAGAAAATCCTACTTCACTACAAAAACATTTAATTGATAACCCTTATCTCAACCGAAAAAGAGTTTGACTTAATTATTTGTAATTTTATCTCAATTTGTCAAACGGATAGAGATTAGAGATACGAATACGATGGATCACATTCACACTCTTTTAATTCTGTTGCCACTTATGTCGTTGACTGCGGTCAACGCGTTCAGGCGTTTTTTTTTTTTTTTTTTTTTTTTTTTTTTTTTTTTTTTTTTTTATCTCAAATCTTAACGCGTTAAGTTCCAAAACAGAAGGAAATACGCTGGGAATTTATCATCTACTATACAGCCGTACACGTCTATGTTATATTGTTATCAGTTAATTATTATTAATATTATTAAATTCAAAAGAGAAGTAGCAGCAAATAACTTGGTTGATAAGAAATCATTATTAAACTTATTTATCGCGATCGACATGTTGTTAAAGGTGTAAAGAAATGAATACGATAGCTAATTAGAAAGTATGTCGGCCGATGACACTGGTGAAGGAATTGTCATAGGTTTTAATGTGGCTATTTTGTTTCACATTTTCGCACACGGTTCTTTTTTCAACTGACGCATTTAAATTGACTTTATTGTTGGTGTAGTTAATAAAAAAGAAAGTTGCAAAACTTAGCTGAAACGAAAGTCCGTAATAATATTAATTTATCGTGATCGACATGTTGTGAACACTCACAAAATACAGTTAGTTAATAGTAAGCAGGCACATTATCATATAGATTGACAAAGCTGGTTTTTGATAATCTAAACCTGATCAGATGGTTACGCATAATAAGTCAGATGTCCGAGTTCGCACTAGCTCATTGAGGGTACGTAGTCATAAATTTTATTCAATACCAAAATAAAAATAAGATCAATAAAGAGTCTAAAAGATAAAATAATATCACAACCACTTTTTGTAGTTTAAAATGAGAAAGAATAAAACTACTAATATGTAAAGGTTTGGACGAAATTTTGTGTTATACCTTTTTTCAAAAGTAAAATAATACAATTTTATAAACTAAAATAGAGAAAAAGTTAAATGTTAACACTTAACCAACATTATTTCCTATTTACAGTCCCATCAAATTCTTCATATTTAACACTATTATCCATTTTACAAACCATCACTAACGTTATATCTAATTTGATCTACCACTAGCTAGTTTTATTTTTCCAAACATTTTATATGTGAGAATGTAGCCCAATTGCACTAATTAGGTTGGTCACTCACTCCATATAGTAAAACTGCTGCATGGATAAGTTTGGTACATACAGTATTAATTAATTTCCTTGGTGTTTCATTCGAAGTATCAAAGAAATTAGAGCTAAGATTCTTAAAAATAGGTTCAGAGCGCCGTTGGAATTCGATAAATATAAAATTAATGTCTATAGTTGAACATAAAGACTTTGGACGTGCCGCGTGCGTACGTATACGTTTCTTCATCATGTATCTTTACATCAAACATGCATGCGTACGTTGTCTGCATCGTACATATACAATGGATATGATTCATATGAACTTCAAACGCAAAGACAATTATCATTAAAGAATCTAATATACATGCATATAGTTACCGTTTGGTTACCACTAATGAGAACAATGAGCAACTTTTTAATTGGTACAAATTCTTGACTAATTATTCCTCGAAAATTTCCTCGGAGTTAACAGGTTAAGTTTCATGAAATAAGTTAAGAATTTTAACTTTCGAAATCATAAAGTTATGTTATGGGAAAAACAAAACTGATAATGACTGATTTGCAATATCCCGAGCATTTGATTGGTCTCTATATATTGTGATATCATGAGAAAACAAGCGCTTATTCAAAAAATTGCAATTTAGCAAGTTGAGGTTATTTAATTTCCAAATTCAATAGAAAAATATATTGTCACATAGTAGTAGTTTTTTCTCATTTTATTCTAGACACATTGCATTTTAATGTGTGTGCCATACATATTACGAAGAAAGAGGACTAATTTTGGTGAGCCGAGATTTTATTTTATATGACGGTACTATCGTCTTTATAAGCTAAAATACACTAAAAAGAAGGAGATAAAGTAGTATTATTTTTCTTTTTCAAATAACATAAATATGTTTTTCTTCTAAATTTGAGAATATGCTTAATTAAATATAACAAATTACCTGCTAGTCCTAATTTAATCGGAACTTGCGATGTGAGTCATTTGACTGGTTATCATGATGTCATTTTATGACGCCAGTCATATCTTAAGATCTTCCTTACACATAAGTAGTTTAAAAAAATTGCAATGACAATGACCTAATGCCTATTTGGTCAGCGCATAGCTTGACTTGTAATAATTTCTATACTTTAAAATGTAAGTCTATATGACTTCAAAAGACCAAAACACGAACGCCTAAAATATTCTATATGACTTCAAAGACCGAGAGCTTTATCATGCAAAGTCACCCGGGCAACGCTTAAATAGTAATATAACATAAGACAATTGTTTCTTGCAAACTTACTTTGTGTGGGGCTAAACTTGTTATGTCTTATTGGTGTTAATTTAAAGACTTTACTGTTTGATATTACTCTAGTTTTTTCGGTGTACACTGAAGTATCTAAAGAGCAAGTTAGAAATTTTAAGGAGCCAATTCCCACTTAAAATGTAAATTTAACATGTTTGGTTCATAGCTTCGCGTATCAATAATTAATTAATAATGGGATAATATATGATCGACACCCTTGAATTTCACCTAGTATTGATTACATGCCGTGAAGTTCTAATACTATCAATATATATATATATATATATATATATATATATATATATATATATATATATATATATCCTTATGGCATTTGACAATGTTAGGACAAATGTTAGTTCTGTACAAAAATGATAATAGTTTATTATTTTATCCAATACTACTTTCTTTTTTTTACAAATAAGAACTTTGAAAAGAATGGCATATGTCTTATGCACCGGAGAAACACTGGTTTGGCATTAATTCAGGAGGATTTGCTACAATTTAGCATAAATCTAGTGAGAAAATTAAAACTCTAGAAAAGGATACCGACTTCCAGAAGGTATTGAATTAAACAGCTAGTCATTAATTCTGAAGGAAAAAGAAAATTCATTGATTTATTTCGAACACATATAATGCGTCACAATTATCACATTCTGAATGACGAAGCAACAACTTGTAAAAATGAAATTACAAACCTAAATGTTTGACTTTATTTCCTAAATGTTCCTAAATGGGATCTAGCTATATCACCATCAGCTCCTTTGGGATAGAATCCACCAGGCTTATTCTCTTTTCCACTTCCATAAACAATTCTAAGTATTTCTTGTGGCGTTCGATCAAAAGACAACGAGTATTGATCTCCCACTAGAATGTTACCAGCAATCTTGCCCTCAGCACCTTGGACCGGTTTAACGATTAGGCCTTCGTCTTTTAAACCCTTTTTTCCAAGCTTGTTTCTGAGGTTTGAAATTCTGTTTGTAAATTCTGCCACAGTAAAATCGTATGGTACAACTTTTATCATAGCACGCTCGTACAGTAGTGCTCTAAGAACCGCATCTTGACCCGACTCCACGCCCAAAAGACCAGCCACCAACTGACATTAATTTTTAACATTATTAATAAAAAAATACAATATTCATTCTTTAGTTTTTTACCCTTATAAAAAAAGTTATTTAGTTTATAGTAACATAAGAATATACCCGTTTGGAAGATGGGTTTTGTAGTTTTGGGCTTGCACCGACATATCCAGTAAGTCCAACGTACGGAATAACATAGGATGCAAGAAGATAATTGACATCGTTGGCGTACGGATCAAATGGGGGCTCTAGTGGCTTATCGAATGCATTGTTCATCACCGTCGCAAATGATGTTGCACTTAGGTTCATTAATGGTCGGGGAAATCCCTTCACCGTCTTCTTAATTGCCCTGCATCATCACATTCATAAAATTAATGGATTAGTTACCCCTTTGCTTGACAAAAAATAGGAGATACAAATGGATTGTAGTAGAAATATTAATTAAACAATAGGCGATTTTTGGTAGCAATTTATATGTAAGTTGTTGATTGAATTAATAATAACCTCAAATGTCCAAATTCTTGAAATGCAAACTGTGTAATGATGTCCCTTATGACTGGGCTGAGATTGGCCTTCTTAACCCCAACAGGGGATGGGCCGCCCATGGTGAGATTGGGGGCCAAGCTGTCCAATCCACGGCCCAAAGCACCCCATGAAAAGAACTCAGCTTCTAAATACTCCAAATTAAGTGGAAACTCCAAAAGATCAACATCCACTTTTGGTATTTTCTTATGGTGTTCACAGGACTCTACCTCCAACACCTCAATCGAGGAGCTCCTGCCGGGGAGAAGGAGAAGAAGAGTAATTAATGCAGCCGCGGTGGAAGTGGACATGATTAATGACATTATATAAAAATAATAATAATAAATAGTAATATTGGTTTTTTTAATTTCTTTGTTGTGATTATTGATTAATGATCATGCTGCATGTAGAATTCATCAACATGCCAATTTATAGTGGCTTTTTCATAAGCATCGGTACCACTTGTCAAGATCATATTTAGTCAAGGTTTCTTGTATGACACGAATCATGAAATGAGTTATTCGTGGCATTGGGAGTTGCGTGTAAGAAACTAATTCTAGTGAGAATAGGAATTCACGAGAAAATTCTTAGGTAGACAAGGTCCATGAGAAAACTCATGGACCTTGTGGGTCTCATTAAAGCATGTTATTTATGAGCATTAAATAAAAATAAAATGTCTTCTCCCTCCTCCCACCCCGTCTCTTATTGTACCCAAATAAAAAAAGAACAACCACTTTTCCTCTCGAGTCCATGTCGATCTAAATCCTCTTCTTGATTTGAGAAGAAGTTTCTTTTGATGTATAAAGTAGGACTCAACTGAAACTTTTTCTTCCACTTGAAGTTGATGCCAATAGCCATGCGAATCATAAAGATTTGGCACGTAATGAAATATAATCAAATACATACGTTTATTTGAAAAAACTGAAAATGAGATAGATTCATGCTCTGCCAAAATAAGAATCAACCTCTTCCACATGAAAATTACTGAAAGCTCAATTTAGAAGAAATGTCAAAGATATAACTGGAAATAATGCATTAACAAAATCAAACCAAAAAAAATCTTAGATTTCCACCTTAGCATGACAGTTTATTCCTATTTATCATACTGTTTCTCTTTACAGGTGAATCCTGTTTCACATTCATGCCACTTTGACAAATAAAAATGAATACAAATTGTCAGGCAAGATATTAAAATCAAAAATAGAAACCACTCCCTCTTTACCCGTGAGTCAATAGCTGATGTGGAAGGGTTTATGCACAACTATACCTCTTTTGTTTTTATTTTGATATGTTTCTTCTATTGAATTAATGGTTTGAAGTTTCTTTGAGAGAGTGGGGGTGGAATACGAGATAGAGAGAGTGTCTTAGGCTGTACCACGTACATCATCGTGCAATGGTTGCACCTAATAATTTTTCATGGTAGAGAGTTGAAAGTTAGATTTTATTACTATATTATTAATAAATAACAGGATTTAATAAGGGTTACTAGGTCCATGAGTTTACTATCGACCTAGCCTACCTAATAATTTTTGGAACTCAGGTCACGTGTACTTTTACATTTTCATGCAAGAGAATGAACTTTAATTCTTTTTTAGGGTAGGTACGAACGTATCATTTAATAACCTTATCCAGCTTCTATAAATTTATTTTTCAAAAAGGAAAACCAAAATTATTTAAAATAACAATAGAACAACACGGCACCCTAAATTTTTCAATCATCATTAGTTGGTCTATCACATAATCATTAAATAGCAATCATGTCAAAATAAGACACGTAAATTGAATATGAACGAGCATAGGTAGCACTTAATAATATATTTATATAGCTACAACGATCCTATTATAGATATCATCTTCCAAATATTATATGCCTAACAATACCTTTATTCATTATGCATGTGATATATCCATATATACAATATAGTCTAGAGGAATATTGTTTCTCTTATGCGATGACAAGCATATTGAAATCTTGATTTACTTGACGAGAAAACCGATTAATTTAAGAGTTATTAGAGATATCTGCTTCAAATTGGAAACATGTAATTCGATTAAAAGTTGAACCATAATCATTTTATAGATAGTCAAAGATTCATTTGCCTCAATTTATGTAGGTTGCCCATATGAAAGATAAAGAAACACATACTTCCGAAGCATACTGATAATTTAAAAGACTTATTCCGAAGCATACTAATAATTTAAAAGTCAATAAGTCGTTGATTCTATAGAATATCGAAATTTTTGACAAGAAACAGAGATGACTTTTAAGAATTTTATTTGATAATCAACCAAATGTCTTTTATAGTTTACATGAATATATGTGCTCCATAAAATACGATAATAAGCATTCATAAGTATTATTTTGTAAAAATGAAATAAAAAAATACGTACCTCGCAAAATTGAAGTCTTAAAATTAATTAAAATCCAGTAGAAAATATAATTGCCAATTTAACCTCAAGACTTCTAATTTCAATAAAATCACGTCGGCGCAAAGATCTTTGCATCTTGCTTGTGTGGCGTTTCCACTTGAAAAACCCCAAAACAAGTTTGTTGACTCTTCTATTATTAAAGATTGACTAGTTTCAATTTTTAACTGCTTGTCTCGACAATAAAATCTTCATCCTTTACACGGTGCACAATCTCAATATTCAGTAAAATTATTCAGAAAACTTCCGATTCCCACTTGCACTGCCTCCGGACTGCAGTTAGAGGAAGAATGCATAACTAGGAAAAGCTACAGCAAACCTCGAGCAATATTACTTGAAATCTGTCAGCAACACTATGACAGAAATAACTGGATCAAGCAAAATTGCATAGGAAGAGTTACATTGACATAAAAACCAGGAATGTGAAAAAAAAAAGAGGCCAAGATTAAACCACATCCAACAGAATCCCTTTCCTAATGGCGACCTCAAATTCGCCTGCCAAGAAAGAAAAGCAACACACAGAACATCAAACTGTGTTAACTCTAAACTGACTTCAATTTCTAGTATAAAGCAGGGTGCATGATCTAAAATCAAAATTTCAAATTTCATCAGTTGCAAACTAACTTAACCATCATCAAGTAATGTTTCAGATCATATTAGCACTAAGCTAACCTTATGGTCTTATATTCAGTAAGGATATAAGTAACATTAAGGGGAGCAATCAGGAAGAAGATTGAGATGTCCCCACCACCTATCTCAATTTTCGAAGATACAGATAAAGAAAAAGGAACGAGGTCGAAAACCTCGTCTGGAAAAACATCTCGGACTCCATATGAAACAATTGGAACCTATGGGACACTGAACCAGAAAAACTCAAAAACTTACTCGCAGAACCACACAATTTGTCAACCTTGACTAAAGTTAATTTGGGGACTGTACCAGAAGGCTTACGTGGCAATAGGGATCCTGAATCTTCAAGAAGCCTAGGAGCCACAAATAGGGGCTCAACTCAATTACATGTCCAAGAATCCAGTTTGGAAAAAGCATCCCGTGTATTACCATAACTTAGAAATATTCCTTACACCTTCAGCCATAAGAACCTGTCTTGGGAAATCTCAAAATAGGAGACAATCGAACGGAGATGCAAGTCCACATACTTATAACAAGATATTGTGCAGGCTGCAAAATTTAAAAATTGTATCATTATCTCTGAACCCGCAAATAGAAATTAAACAAAAAAGTAAATCTTGGATCATACATGAAGATTATTATAAGAAGAGAGGAAACTATCATCCGGTTAGAATTCTACAAAAGATGCCCTGGAAAAAACTACATCCCTCACCAGAATGAATTACTTACTTTGGCCGAAAATTTACAGCTCCATGATCAAGTAAGAAACGCCATGCTACAAAACAAAGGGAACCTTAGCTGAAAGATCATTATTAATAACCAAGGGTTCTGAAATGAATGGAGGCCTATTTATTGACCGACACTTGTACGCATAAATTTTGAGTCCTCCACAATAAGCCATCATAATCAGTCATGACAGCAGCAAAAACTAGCGTAGAAATAAGTAAGTTAAAACTTAGAAGTAAAATAACCTGTTACCTTCAACAACAAAGAACTGACAGATTGGCTGCAATACCTGCTACAATACTCCTTATCGTGTCAGAATGTGGCGAATAACCAAAGTGGCCAAAAAGCTTCAAGAAAGATGAATAAAATTAACAGGCCAACACAAGTATAACTTCAGATAGATATAAACGGAAAGAACATTAAAAATATTGTTGGAGCAGAAGTTGCAAGGTTAAACCAATGCAAACATAATCTTGCTTTTCCATGTATGATGTATAACAGCATATAAAATTGTGCGCTCCAAGATCAGGTCCCAACATAAGCCAAAAACAATGTAGCTGAAGGATATGGATAATAGCAGGGTAATCTAGAACGTCGCCAAATGAGATATCAGCACAGATCTGACTACTGATGTATGGAATGGGATAACAGCAGATCAGGTTTTACTAAAGTACGGCCACCAAGAACTACTCTATTCCTCACTGGAATATAACTTCCTTTTGCCACATACAAAAAACATCCAAATAACCCACCTAAGCCAAGAGAAATGTAACTATCATGAATAATAAGGGGAAAATGTAGAAAGCTTGTATAAGGGGAAAATGTAGAAAGCTTGTGATCAAAATCATCGCAAGAGGGAGATGACTCAAACTCATAGCGTTGGCAATTTATGAATTATATCTCCGCCTTGTACCCAAAGATATTCCACCATCCTTGGCTCGAAGCAGCACTCACATTTTAGCATGAACATTAGGATCTGTGGCAGGGTAGAAAATGATTAAGAAATACGATGTATCATGTTTCACTAATAATATAATCACCCAAGTCAACACTATTGTGCACAACACAATTCACATATAGCGAGAATGAATAACAACCAGTACCAAGTTTCGTCAACAGAAAAATCAGATGTCTAATGAGACGTTTTCATTCTTATTATGTACTAGGAAAATACATCCTGCAATGTGCCTCTAGAGTTTTGTCTGCAAGAAACCACACAAGCATAATCACCTTGAAATAGCCAGCAAAAATGGAAGTTAACATTCCAGAGGCAAAACATGAAGAACGAAGATAGCAAACAGAATACATATACAACAGAATAGATTCTAGTAAACTAGGATACCAAAAAAATGTTCTCAAGCAAATAACGAGCGAAGAGAGAAAACAGAATACATATGCAACAACTACAGGAGCCCTACCAAAAATGAGGGGAGAAAAAAAAAAAAAAACAGGTTCAGCAATGTTTTACCTTGGCAGACCCACCCGCTATAGCAGGGCAGAAAGATACAGGGTAAACAAATGCTAGTTCACTTTGATCACTTCTGAGCATAACAAGATGGCAGGCAGCTTTCTGCTTTGCACTAGCTACAAGTATGAAAAGAAAAAAGACAAAAGGCAGTTGTCATCCAAGCAAAAACATATTCACCGAATTCTCTCAGAAATATACAACATAAGCCCTCACATAGAAACTAGTTAACTTCCACCAAAATCCAATAGTACCACTTGATGAGAAGTAGCCTGAGCATCTGTTGATGCTAATACCAGGATAATACAGAACCTCTTTAGGTTTCAAAGGCCAATTAGAGCCTATACCCCAAGGCAACAAATAACCAGAAAAGATCACAGCAAACAAATTTCACCTTCAGAATAGTGAAATGTTGAGGACAAATAATAATTACAAAAATAGATTCTTGGAGCAAATATTTTAAACCAATTAAAAAAACCTTTTCTCATTTTCCATGGATGACCCTGCGTTCAGCTTAGATGCATGTTACTCTGAATGACCTGCGCACCAACTCATTATCGTCACATCCAGAAGTTCAAATCGCGTTGGTAGAATCATAACAAACTATATGCTCTATTTCTAGACAACGGAACAGAATAACAACTCAAAACAAATACTGAAAAAGAATGGCAACGGATAACACTACATCTCAACCATAGAACACTCAACAATCCAACACATCAACATAAATTACATCTTCTTGTAAAAAGACACTACCTGCCTAAGAAGATCATGTACAAACTCAGATTCGTGCACATGAATCCCACGTAATATGAAACTGGCCCCTAGAAAGTCTCAGTGGGTCGTCCAGTTGGAATAGTTAGCACTTCATATCAATAAAGAGATGTGACCAGAGCGAGAAAGTGAAGCATACCTGAACCCATCTACTACTATTACACATATCAGATAGTTTGAAGCCACTGGATAACACATATAGACCCGCTATTCTTCATAACACAATATTGAGGGAATCAAAATATAGATTTTGCATCTCACTTTGTCACTGGATCAACACAACCAGAGTCATCTAAGCAAATATTAACTAATAACTCCATTAGAATAACTACCTGAAGGGAAATCAAATTATAGAATGAAATATTAACTCAGCACTGTAAAAACTCTGCAGACTAACATCAAACCAACCAACCACAAACAAAAGGAGAGAATATATCAAGAATCCAAAGGTCATGAAACACTTAAAAAGCATGGCGGGGAAGTGAGAATCGGGGAGACAGCATACCACAACAGTACCAAACTCAACACAAACTGACCACGATATCCTGAAACAAGTAGAACAGCGAAAATCAGAGGGCCGAACAACATCACATAAATATGGAGATTCAGACAGACCAAGAGGTATGGGAAAGCAACAGAACCAATAATCACCTCCTAAAGAAAGATATTCAACTATATATTCTTCCCTCTACAACAAGACATGTCTACAAAATTCGTGAAAAGAACATCAAAAAGTTCCGGTTCGGAGGCCTCCAAAGTCTGCAAAGGGTGGTATAATTCAAATACTGTTCAAAATTGGAGTAAACGAAAAATAGGAAGTAGACATATTCACTTCAGTTAAGTGAGAATCAACATTGAGTCATTCTAGAGAAGGATTAAACTATACAGACCTCCCTTGAAAGATTAACCATTCACATGATTAATAACACAATGTAGAAAAGTACTGATTCGGTTTGTGTTGCCAATAAATCTGCACAATGTAAAAACTGTTCGGGATCAGTTTCAACTAAAATTGTAAATTAGGGTTCCAGTTTACACAACTGAATCAAGGAAAAGGGGGATTAGGGTTTCTAGAAGCATGCGCATTATAAATTTATACAATTTAGGGTTCCAGTTTACGCAATTGAATTAGGAAAAGGGGGATTAGGGTTTTACTGCGTATAATACATTTATGCAATTAGGGTTCCAATTTACGCAATTGAATTAAGAAAAAGGGATTAGGGTAGAATAATTAAGCCAAACCTTGAAGAACGACGACGTTTGGAAGAGAGGGTAACTTTTGTCGATCTGTCGAATTAGGGGTGAGGTCTTGCCTACCCTCAATGGTACAATACACCCTTCTCACTCACATGTTATGTATGAACCCCATTAGGTAAGTGTATTCCGGGTCCCACGTAAATATATATAGAAGATTTTATCGTGGGATCATACGCGTAAAACAAACGCATATATAGAATATTTTGTCGGTTAACAAAAAACGGCGTATTTTGTTAACGTTATTATTTTGAAACTTGGTGGGCTCCGAATTTAATGACTGTCTTATAGTCACTTTGGGCTTGGCCCAATATATGGTTTAGTTTTTAAACATAGCCTAATCACGATAGCTTATTATAAAGTAAATATAATCACTTTTTACATTTATCAAATTACTAATTTCTAAAAATACTATATCACCGTTCTACAATTTTGAAATAACTTAAATTTATTTTTTATTATACAATAATATAACCAACATCGAGCAAAATTAAAAACTTGAATGTAGCTTTGACTTCCAGTATTAATGCTTTAAATCTAACAGGGGAAATCTAGTCAGCAAAACGTTTTACGGAATTAACATCGCATGATAAGGTGCGAATCGTGATGAGATTTACACAATACAAGTTTGCATTTAATCTACAAATTAAAGAATACAATCATAAAGTAATCCTCTGGGGTAGCTATAATTAGGGATTACCCTGACCTTTTCTGATAATGTATAGCTTAATTAATCCTAATCTTTATAGTGACATTTTTTTCTTTCTCTCGATGACACATCAATAATGAAAAAACTTAATTAGAGCACCGTAATCTGAACATATAAACAATTACTCAAATCTTAATCTTCTATCCCAAAGCCATCATCATCTTCACAAATTCATCATAATCAACTTGACCATCTCCATTCAAATCAGCCTCCCTAATCATCTGTTCCACCTCTTCATCGGTTAACTTTTCTCCTAGATTAATCATTATCTGTCGAAGCTGCATTCAAATAATTAAAGAATCAATATCTAATCAAAGATTTGCATACTTATTAGAATTAGAATATGAAAAAGAAAAGAGTGAAGACTGTGACAATTATAACTATACTAGTATATAGTGGTCATTTGTCAACGTCTTATTTATTCTCATGTTATAATATGAGTAAACGAGTTTAAAAAATAAAGCTAAGGTACTTGATCAGAATTATCAAATGTTGTTTAGTTAAGATTATAATTTTTTCATCACAATTAATAATTCAATTAAACAGTCTTTACATTCCAATTAGAATTCCTGCCCACCTCATTAGCCGATATGTAACCATTTTGATCCTTGTCAAACACTTTGAAAGCTTCTCTCAGCTCCTCCTCTGCATCGGTTTCCTGATGTAAATCACCCACAATTGTGCACAAATTCAACCACTAAATGCAAGTAAAATACACATAATTTTACTAAAAAACATATATAAGTTACATATAATACGTATGAACAACATATTTATATTTATATAGGACCTTAATTTGGATCAACCTTCATTTTCTTGGCCATAAGGTTCACAAATTCTGAAAACTCTATGGTCCCATTCCCATCCGAATCAACTTCATTAATCATGTCTTGAAGTTCTTCATCTGTAGGATTCTGATCCAAAGACTTTATCACTGTAGCCAATTCTTCAATAGTAATGCGCCCTGTAATAGTTAATTTCTCCAATAAAAAAATGTTACTAAATATATATGTAATGAATATACCGGAAAACAACAAGAATAAAAAAAAAAAAAACATTTAAAAATTACTAACCATCACCATCTTTGTCAAATAAACTAAAGGCCTCACGAAAGTCAACAAGTTGTTCTTGGGACAGTGTTCGTGCCATCAAATTATTTGGGGGTTCTAAGTTAAGAGAAATATTTATATATATATATATATATATATATATATATATATATGTGTTTTGTTGTGTGATATTGAGAGGGAAAATGGGAGAGTTGAGTATAGCTCAATGTTTGGTGTGTTTTTATATACATGTATGTAGGATTCTAGATGGGACAAAGAATCCTAGTAAATGCATCCACTTTTCATTAAAGTTTACAAAACCAATAACAAAAGTAGGGAAGTCAAAATTGGGTAGTATCTTGAGTAGGTCCATATCGTATTAATATAATAATCACTACCATATCTAGGAACAATCACACACCTTTATTCTTATCTGTAAACTACAGAAGTTTTACAAACAACAACTATGTGGGTGTGTGTTGGCTCAACGTTTTAAGAGACTGGTATCGGATTTGTCCGGAGCAAAAATCCTCGGGACGTTTCGACACCTTTTTTCTTTTTTGTATTCTTATTATTAATATGTATTTTAAGATATGAATATCAAAACTTATAGAGTGTATTTTTTGCTATAATGCTATACATGAGGTACGTAGTTGTATCATGTATGTATGTACACTTGAATAAATGAAATGAAATATGATGAACCAATCAATAAGCTAATGGAAGATTGAGAGTAATACTACTTATGTAAATATAAAGATATAGCATTTAATTTGTTCCGTTTGATAAGCATGTATTGAAAATATTAGAGCAATTAGTAGCGTGTTTATCGTAGGAAAACAAAATGAAACTGTACAATCTTGTGCAACTTTCTCAATTCAGAGGGTTTCGTCGACAAGAATTGCTTTGACATAAACAAATTAAAATTTCTTTTATAGTCAGAAAATTATGATTATATTAACGCCCCGTCTTGTTTAAACCGTGACATCAGAAAATCTAGTATGAATATTCCTTGGATTACCCATTCTTGCAACTAAAACAGTATTTTTAAACACTGAAACTCATAAGAGCTTGTGAATCACAAGTCACTCACTAATAAAGAAAATTACTCCATGCAGCCCAAGTCGGCGCAATCAATTAAACTACATTTTCCTTGTTAACCAATACATAGAATTATCTACTTAATTCTCGAGGAGGAATAATATTACGACAACATTTCATCATCTTCTTAAAAATAAAAATAAAAAAGAAGTGGTGGAAAGCTTTTTAAGGCTTTTCTTTCATTGACCGACTTGAAAAGGGTTGGAAAATCTGTCGGAGTTTCTTTGAAACCTTGCGGACCGAATAAAGAATTATTTTATCGAACGTAAAATTCTAAAATTGGGTTTTTTGAAAAGAAAAGGTATCGACCACATAAAGTAACCGACACATTTTCATCAGCATTAAGAAGTTAGTGCAATAAGCTCAAGGTTTCAACGCGTAATAGTTAGAGAAAGTACAACTGAATTACTGCTATAAAATAGTCCAAAGAGCCACGAATAAGATTGAAATTGTTGAACTGATTACAGATTATTCGTTTAATTGGATCTGTTACTTACATTACGCAACATATAAAATAGTAAATAATTCTCTTCAGTAGAATAAAAGAAATCCGTTCACTATTTATCTTACAGATTTGTTTTTTTCTTCTAACCTTTTAATCTGTGAATACCAAAATACCGAATATAAACTTTTATTGACAAATCAAAGATTAGTCGCTAGCTCTTATTAGTTATTAGAAAATTCCCTAAAAGGCCTTGAAATGCAAAGATCATTAATATTCAAAAGCCACCCACGTACAGTATTTAATTTTACCCTTTGATATATAGGTTAATACTTAATACCAATAGCCGTTTCATCAATTACTAGACTTGCTAAGTGCTACATAGAGCGCCTGTAAAGATCGACCTTTATTTTTATTTTTTACTAATTTTGTAGACATTCTTCTTTTATATATAAAAAAAAGATAACCAAATAAGGATTAGTAAGCTTGGATTGCGTGGAAAAAGAATTCTAGCTATGTTTATGTAAACTTCCATGAGTTTATGGACCATTTAAATTATAAGTAAAAATGTTTTCTTTCTTTGTTGACTCATTTGTGGTTTAGAAAATTGCACGGCTATTCTTTTTTGTTTTTGTTTTTGGCGGTGAATACTTAATTACAGTATCTTATAAACATTTATCTTATAATTTAAATATGTGATTCATTTGTTTAGCTACAAGTTGTCCAGTTACCTATACATGCACTAAAGGTATCATAGAATCAATGAGCTAACATGCGCATGTACAGAGGGTTATGAGAATATGGTACAACGATTTCTTTTATAAGTTTATTATGAAATATATATATATATATATATGGATAAGTTTATAAGACCTATCTCAATGAAACCAACATTAATACTCTGTCTTCTGACATGACGTTCAGAAAATTTCAAAAGTACAAAACATTTGGGGGCCGAAATTTAAAATTTGCAATAGTTTGAGGCCAAACTGAAACTTCTCATTTTCCCATTTAATAATACACAGTCAACTATTTTTTTGTCCACAGTGGACACTATACTCTCTCTCTCTCTCTCTCTCTCTCTACCCTCTGAGCTTCCCACCGCCAGACACTCAACCGTCAAATGTCAACCGGCGACCACCAGCAGCGAATGTCAACCGACACTCAACCGTCAACTCCGGTTTGACTTCTAATTTTTCTTAATTACACTAAAATTAGTTATATTTTCAGTGAATTGGGGATGTAGACATGTAGTTTAGGTTATTAGTGATATTTTTCTATTTTTTTTTTTATTTTTTGCGTTAATTAAAGTTGTGGAGACAGTTTAACCTGGACATGCAGTTGGTGTTGAAGTTGTTGGAATATTATGATTCTGTTGGTTCAGTTTTTGGGGTGTTTCTTTTAAAAATAATAATAATTTGACAAATGTGGGTACCAATGAACTGCAATTACAAGCTACTACTTTTGGTGAATTTGTGTGGGACTTATATTATATGCGAGAGTTATACTTGGAGGTTGTAAAATGTAGATGAATTTAGGCGGTGTAGCCGCGGTTTTTGGCTCATTCGACTTGTGCTTGTAATGGCTTTGTAATGCCGTTGCTCTCTAGCATGTGAATGGGTTCTTGCATTCAGCGAAAGGTGAGATTTTGAAGTGCAAAACCCTCATCGCAGGGCTTGATTCACCTATTAATTCGCCAATCTTGCATCAACTAACGGAAAAAAAGATGGCTTATGGATCAAAGAGAAAGTGTGTGTATGTGTGTGTGTGTGTGTGAGAGAGAGAGAGAGAGAGAGAGAGAGAGAGAGATCAGGCAAGAAAAACAAAGAAATACTTTTCTCATTAAATCAGCTGACGTTTTGGACGTTAGTGCACGTTCTTGCGGTAAAAGGAGGAGTTAAGTAACCTGATTCTAGCAGAAATGTAAAATGGAAAGTAAATTCTGCTCTCAACGGTTCTCATCAACTAACGCCACGTTGCCCTTTTCTATTCTACATTGATACGTGCCTTCCCATTATACTTTTCCAGCCGCACCTGTAAATGACGTCGTCCTGCTTAATGCCTCCTTTGGCATATCCGCAATCCAGTGAAAAACCCCCTTCTCGGTCCTTTTAATCCTGGGGTTGGCTTTTGACCCAGGTTTCCCTCTATTTTGTTTAGCTCAAATCGTTGGAGGCTTAAAGCATATGACTTTCGATTTTAGAAAACAAGTACTAGAAATTGGCTTACTATTCGTGTGGTCAGAATGGGTTCAAGATTTTAAACTCAAAGAGTTCTACTTAGTGTTTACTTGTATATGAGAGCTCTATTTAAAGTTGGTATAAGTCGTTTCTATTAGAGCATTGCTGGTTGCTTAGAGGTATATCATCATGTAGTTCTGATAAATTTTATGTGAACTTGATTTGTAAAAATTTGGTTACCTATGAGTACTTGATCAATTCATGGAATTACTATAGTGAACTGTTTCTTTTTCACATGTTAACGGTCGATTTTAACTGAAATGAATGAGCTTGTGTGCTGCTTTAAACCTGATCTTATACCTCACCACGAGACCTTTTCGGTTATTAACTCGCTAATCCACATCAATTAAGGATAAACAATGACATGTGAATTGAGGAAGAAAGTGTGTGCGTGTGTGTGTTTGCGTGATAGGGAGAGAGAGAGGGGGAGAGAGAGGGACAGAGAGAGAGAGAGATTAGGCAAGGAAAACAAAGGAACACTTTCCTCATTAATTTTCCTCCTGATGTTTCCGACATTAATGCAGTTCTTCTGGTACAGAAGGAGTTAAGTAACCAGATTCTAACAGAATTAAAAAATGGAAAGTAAATTATGCTCTCAACGGTCCACATCAACTAACGCCACGTTGCCCTCTTCAATTAAAGCTTGGCACATGCGTTCCTTTATACTTTTCCAGCCGCACCTTTATACTATGTCGTCCTGCTTATGGCTCCTTTGACTTACCCTCAATCCAGTGGCAATCCCACTTCTTGGTCCTTTTAGTCCTGGGGTCAGCTTTAACCCGGGTTTCCCCCAATTTTGTTGAGCTCAAACCGTTGGAGGCTTTTAGCATACGGCTTCCTATTGTAGGAAACAAGTAGAAGATATATATAACAGAACTTGGCTTAACATCCATGTGGTCGGAATGGGGTCAAATTAAACTCAAAGAGTTCAACTTCGTTTGTACTTGTATATTAGATCTCTATTTAATGTTGGTGCAAGTCATTTCTTTTAGGGCATTGCTGGTAATTTCTGATTAATCTTGGTCCTTTTTGTCCTGGGATCAGCTTTAACCCGGGTTTCCCTCAATTTTGTTAAGCTCAAACCGTTGGAGGCTTTTAGCATATGGCTTCCTATTGTAGGAAACAAGTAGAAGATATATATATAATTATCAGAACTTGGCTTAACATCCATGTGGTCGGAATGGGGTCAAAATTAAACTCAAAGAGTTCAACTTCGTTTGTACTTGTATATTATGTGCTTGGTCATTTCTTTTAGGGCATTGCTGGTAACTTCTGATTAATTTTGTGAAGTTGAGATGCAGAAATTTACAATTACCAAAAAAAAGAGAGATGTACAAATTTAGTTACTTATGTGCTTGGTGACTTTATGGAATTACTGTAATGTACTGTTTCCTTTTCACATATAAAATCGCAAGTTGAACTGAAAGAAATGAGCTGGAAGACATGTCATTTTAAATCTGAGACTATATCTCTCTACTCTATAACCATTAAAAACTTAACTTTTACGTACTTGTCTTTGTGTGAATTCCTGATAAGTTTGAGCTGTGTCCCTGTGCATACTTTGCTAATTTACGACTTTTGCTATGACAGCTTCCATTCCACTCAAGGGCCTCGGCTGCCTCTGATCTGTCAGCAAGTAAGAATGTCAGTCCAATGCCTTCTTTTCCAAAAGAAGAGACGCAAATTCAAATGCAAAGTCGGAAGGCCGAGACAGCTGTAAACCATTCTAAGGTTTGTCTATGATCTTAGAGGCCTTCTGGGATAAATTATATTTGAACCTGACACAATTTAGTTGTTGCAGGAACTTCAAGATGATCTGCAGGAGTTGGGTCAGAAAATTAAGCATCATGAGGACAGTATCAACTACTTAAAGACTCTGAAAAACAAATTGGAGGACTCAATCATAGATATGCGAGGTATCTGTATATCATAAGTCCACCCTGTCTTTCTAGAAATCTTAACATATTCTGCAGATGATATTTTGGAGTCATTTTTGGTCGCGTATTCTTATGCCCTGATGAAAATAATTTTGTTATCTTTGGACTGAGTTTAGGAGAATATTTCCAGTGATGCATTTTTCTTTTTGATAGATTTTCTGGGCCCTCTATTACAGAATTGAAATCAATGTGCGCCCTTAGCTACTTCATAGAGTTTACATGCAGAGATGTTATTTAATCTATATTCTTCACATCATTTATCCTATTTTGGTTATGGGTGCTAATTTCATTTCTTTGTTTAACCTAATTAATTTCTGACATGATTTTCAACCGATACTTCTTCTTGTAGTTGCCCTTGCGAAGTATCATACAACTTCCTCCATTAGTGCAAATCAAGATAATGCACATGGGGAGAGTGTGGAAGAGACATTGAAGCATATTCTTAAGTACGAGAAGTCTGCGGCCGCCCTTTTATGTAGGATAAAACTTACTCATGTCTCTGATAATCCATTAACAAAAGACATGCTTGGTATTGTGGCTACTCTTGGAAAAGTAGATGATGAGAACCTTAGCAGGTTGGTCTACTTTTTTCTACCTTTTCTGGAAAATGTAATACAGACTCGACCAATCTTGTTTGAGCAAGTGGTTTCTTCTTCTGATCTATTTATTTACTTGCAAAAGCTTCTTGTGAGTAGCTGGGTTCTTCTCCTTCTACTCTGAGTGGAAGTGCACTTCTTACAGACCATTCTCAAACTGAGAGAAACTTCATCCGATTGTAGTTGAAGGGTGTCTGATTAGTCTTAAGATAGTACAGTAAAAATCATGGCAACTAATTCTGTGCGGCTATGTTTATTGTTTAATTGTGTGACCAGGCTTCTCTCAGAATATTTGGGCCTCGACACAATGTTAGCAGTGGTCTGCAAAACCTATGAAGGTGTGAAAGCTCTGGAAGCATACAACAAAGACGGATTGATTGATAATAGTTTGGGAATTCATTCATTTGCAGCTTCTACCGGAAGGACCATTGATGATCGATTTCGTGTTATTTGTTTGGAAAATCTAAGGTGCGCGTGTATGTTTCTGGAGGCAGAGAGGTCATTGTTTTGAAGTTTGATCAATTTACATGTTGCTTTTCCTGATTGTGATATGTGGTTTATTTCTTTCTTTTCGAGTTCTGTTTTAGACCATATGCTGGTGGGTTCATAGCTGATGACCCTCAACGGAGGCTTGATATAGTGAAGCCAAGATTACCGAATGGAGAAACTCCTCATGGATTTCTTGGTTTTGCTGTCAATATGGTCTCTGTTGACTACACCGACTTATATTGTGTACCCAAGACTGGATACAACCTTAGAGATACCCTACTTTATAACCTCTTCTCAACCATGCAAGTGTATAGATCAAGAGATGACATGCTGAAGGCCCTCCCATATATACCAAATGGAGCCATATCTCTAGATGGAGGGGTGATACGAAGTCCGGGTGTATTTTCTTTGGGTCATCATCGGTAAGAAGCTTGAGCTTCATGCACAAGTTTCCTACTATTTTCTTTTAAAGCAAAATCATTCTCAATATTTATGTTGGAGAATTTTATGTTTTCGAATAGGCAGATGGTCCTTGTTTTGAAGCTTTAGACTCCCCAGATTCAAATTTATTATCTCAACCATCTATCTAGTGCAGATTTAACTGTCACACATTTGGTTCATTTACTCTTCTATGAACCTTAAACTTGGATGTCTATCATTTTAGGGAACACACAGATGTGAAGTTCCCAACTGTGTCCAAAAAGTTGTCTCTGCCTGAGAGGTGTCAGGAGATTGAAATTCGAATGAAGGAGACCAAAAGGAAGAAGGATTGGACTTTGGAAGATTTGCAAAGAGAGCAGGATGTGTTAAACATTGTAAAGCGCAACTATGAAATAAAGAAGCAAGAGTTTGTCCAGTTTCTAGCTGAATGCGCGACATATCCTACTCAGGTATTACATCTAATTATGCGCTGCCATAATAAAGACCCCGGTTTCATTTTATCTTCCTTTTAACATGAAGCAGCTAAAGGAAAAAAAGACTGTTCATGTACCAGTTTAGCTTGGTTTAATGCTTTTGTAACTTATAAACATGGAAAAGCACACACAAAAGACTGAACAACATTATTTGGACCAAGATGATCACTTTTGTCGAATAAAAGGAAATATTATCGTGGTTGTTTAGCACTACAAGTAGCTTTTCACTTTTCTTGATTCTAATTATTTGCTAATCGAAGATTAAACCGTATCTCCCTATGTTACAATGTCAGTTTCAAGCGGGCCGGTTATCAACCCCAAGATGATATCGTGGAGGCAACAGTTATTGAACCAATAGCTGAGGAGAAGCATGCTTTTCCATTGATGTTTGTCGAAAGGTTAGATGGAGTATGATTAATGAAGGTAGTTTTTGCAGGCAAAATCAATAGGTTAGTTTGCATGACATGGTTTCCCAAAATCGTGCTCATTAGTCGTCACTGTAGATTGCTTGCTGTATATAACTTTCTTGTATGTAAATCTTTGACGACTCGGGGTTATGACCTTTTTTGTTAGTTTGTATTTCATATTAAGGTTTTATCTTGCGATTTTAGACTTTTCATGGTTTGAAGTTAGTTTCTATTGATGTCTTATTGAAATTTCACAAATGCATAACAAACTCTACTCGGATATTTTTAAGAGATATTTACATTGACTCTAATGATGTTTTATTTAACTGCAATAACTTCTATTGTAATCATAGTTACAAGACCACCAAGTTGAAAGTTGAGAACATTTAAGATAAACTTAATAGACATTAATGGGGTTTGAATAGTTATAGAAATACTCTCGAGTTTGAAAGATATTGCAAACAGATTCTTTATTTTTTGCATAATTTTTGTAAGTCTTCATTAGGTATCTTGGAAACTATTTCTATTCAATAGTCGGAGATGTTTCTATAGTTAAAAAATAAATTACTCGAGACGCTAGATGTAATTGTCGTTGTTTTTAATAATTTATACTTGAATGAGGTTTTTGCTATTCATAATTTTGCCGCATTACACAAAGATGTCAAATACTATATATGGATATAGGGATAATTGCGACAAACCCTTCAATCTATGGGTGCTTTTGCATTATGCTCCCTAACTTATTGATTTGTGCGAGATGCCCCTTCACCTATCCAATTTTGTGCGATTTGCCCCTGGAGCGTTGATCAACCGTTTTGGACATGTGTTTGAGTTTTTGTCCATTAGGTTTGGCATCAGGGGGCAAATCGTACAAAATTGGATAGGTCAGGGCCTCAGGGGGCATCTCGCACAAATCAATAGGTTAGAGTGTACAATACAAAAACATCCATAGATTGGGAGGTTTGCCGCAATTATCCCTATGATATAATTGCAGTAACAAACTTTGGTGGATGAATGTTATTGTCACAAAGCTGAGTACGGAGTGCTTGGGTTCGGGTCCAAAATTATCACAACTTTCATCTTCGCACTAGTTAATCGGTCCCCAAAATTCTTTATTTATTTATTTATTATATAGTCTAAAATAATTAAAAGAAAGTGGAAACATTATTTTTCTTAGAAACTTGAGGAGCTCATAAATAAAAGCCCGTATCTAATACTAGTAATCTATATAGAATTTGTCACACAACTAATGTTCTCTTGTAATAGCAGGATACTAGTACAATCTCAAACATATCATACATACGGATCATCTTCTGACCATTCGGATGGTCTTTTAACTTCGCGCAATGGAACGGAATTCTCAAAGCAATGATAGAAACCATAGTGTGGGAATCTTTCATACCAAGTGTCTTGTTGAATGTGAGTATCCCAATGCTCCCCGCTGCTACTCTTGCCGTACTTGTGTACCCAACCCGAACCATTGTGTCCTTCCCCCCATGTTCGGTTCCAACGGTCCCCATATTTACCTTCCCACCAGCTCTCCCCTTGCTTCACCCCATGTCCATTAGGGTCAAAGTTCTCGTCCCATTTGTCGCCCCATTTAGACCAGCCATCGCCTTCGCAACGCTCGGCCCATTTGTCGGCGTATTTTGTGCTGCCGCCATGCCCGTCATACTTCTCACCCCACCTAGCACGAGCAAAAATTAATGCACAAGTATTTAGTAATTGAGACGAGTTGATGAACTTTACCAAGACCAGGTCCATATACATTGTGGCTATAATTTTGTGTCATCATCCAAAAAGTACAACTTTTAAATGCATGATATATAATTGTAACTACAAGTTAAGTCATCAACAATTTTGGCCACACGTTCCAACACAACCTAGTCTGAGTATGTATGTTCCCAAGATATTAGCAGAACAGGACCAAACATCAATTGGAGAGAGATTCCACTCATAAGCTATCGGGATAAGAAAGACAGCCAAAGATTTTGGGTACCTTTCGTGCCAAACGTGAGCATGACCATCTTCTACAGGAGTGTTGGGAGCGATGCTGCACCACTTGTGTGCCCACTTCTCTGCTCCAGAAGCACCGTAATGCTCCCACCACTGCTCTTGCCACTCATCCCCTTGCAAGTTCTTTCCCCATTTATCTGCTGTTTTCTCAAGATGGACAACCCCCTCATTCTACAAGCATAGTGTACTTGGAACTCAAATCACGCATAATGCATATCGTGATACTAATTTAGTTCAAACAATAGTTAGGAAAAATTCTCAAAGCAGCCATGGGTTACGAATTGCGTCGGTGAATAGCCTAATGGTAATCTAGAGAATAGATTTAAAGTATTTGAAAAGCAGACATGAAGTACGCAAAGCATGAAGAAACTGGACTTTTAGGAGTTGCCTAACCATGCTACAATTATAAAGTTTGAAAGGAAATCTATAGAAAAAACTACAACACATTTAACTGATGAGAAGCTTCAAGTGTCCAGTGATCAGAGAGCCTCCAGATTGCTCTATGTATATAATGATAAAGTTGTATTTTCTATTCATCTTTTTATTACATCTATACCCCATGAGTTTTAGTCTAACAACGAAAACTCCTCTAAAGTCTGAATAATTGCAGACGCCTGGTGACTTTTGCAGAAAAACATAACATACACTGAATGCAAAATCCTCCAATTTCAGGATATGTCCATGTAATGTTTATGAAGACTTTAATAGATGTCTCTGTAATCTTTCAAATCTCATGGAAGTTTTTTGTGATTAGACCAAACCATTGGGATATAGATGTAATTATTTCTTTTTTGTTTTACCAATTTTATCACACTGCATTGACTGGGAAGGAATATGATCTGTTTAATACAAAATAAGATAACACATGTGATTTGGCAAATTCCTAACCTGCATCATAGATTCCCTCCAGTACTCCCGCCAAACGTTTCCTGCAGCATCACGTCCTGATTTCTCTGAACCAAGTTCCTTATAACCAAGCTCGTCAGCAGCCTCCCAATACTTATTTTCCCATTCGACAGCTTTATCAGCACTTACACCTCTGGTCAACGTCCACTTACACACCACTCCATCAGGTCTTTGTTCAATTCCCGTCTCCGTCCACCACCTCGATCCATCAGGATTTACTCCTTCAGACAATGCTTCACTCACTTTACTGAGTGCATCGGCTGCTTCAGCTGCATTTGCTGAAAATTGAACGCCAAGTTCGTTTTCCTCCTCCAGATGAGGCGATTCTTGTTCCACTTTCTCGACCTCCATATTAGATTGAAGAGGGGGCAGAGGAACATTCTTCTTACTTTGAAGCATTGAACTTTGTAATGGGATTGACAGATAGTCGAAACCTCGTTCTTTTTCCAGTACGGGGGTACTTTGTGTGTAAGACGGAGAGGTTTGTTTGGCTGGCTTTATTTCATCGTTACCAAAAAGATCATCGTCGTCCGGAGGAGGTGCCCAGTCCCAAAAATTTGAACCTGGTGTTCCAATACTGAAGCTTTCTGACTTAGAGGAGAAAGAGCTAGCCTTCTGCACTTCTGATCACGTACAAAAATAATGTTCAACAAATCTAACATTGTGACTAAAGGAAGTTCATTAAAATTCCACGTCCAAGAATACATGCACGTGGTTTATTCAATATATTAGCACTAGAAAGATCTGGTATAATAGTTCGTGTCAACTTCAAGGTCTTCATAACCGTTTACTCTACTTCACTATTTTAGGTTTTCTCCATCGAGAGTCTCGGATTTTCTTTAGCCCTCGAGGTTGAAATAACTTTTGCTTTGGTACCATTCAGATGATATAAAGCTTCAGGGGCATTGGTGCTAATCAGGTTTCCCTAGGACCTTTGTGTTTTACTAAGATGATGGATATAGAGAGTTCTCACTAAAAAACTTGAAGCACACAGCAATGAAGAAGATTAACAAAGGAAAAGGTAAGGAACTGCTGAGCTGCAGGTTCATTGGCATTGAACATAACCAGCATAGCACATGGAACACTTCGTACATAAACACGTGTATGCCCAGGAAAATACAAGCACGGAATACTAAGACAATTTTGTACTCAAATGGTGTGTTTTCTGTACTCATCTCACTTGCGAGCAGACATTGTCCATATGTTTCCTCAAGCCATTCAAGAAACTCGAAAAAAAAAAACGCCATTATAGATGGAAAACTAGTATATACATTTCAGGATGTGTCAAATTTCTTTGCTTATCTCGTCCTACATGAAAGAAAAAAAAAAAAGAAAAAGGAACATTGGATGATGATCTACTTTCATAGACCAATATCACTAGTTCGACAACTATAGGCACCAATGCTTGTTCAATAAAGTGCAATTGAAAGCTCAGAATCTCAAACCTCGCCTCTCAAAAGCAATCAAATAATGCAACCTAAACACAATGTTCGATATTATACGGAAAATTCACGCACATTTATGCCTGATCTTGCCACAAGGCAACTGCAATTCATTGTCACGTATCATTCTAAAAACGATCAATCACAAGACAAGCAAAAAACACACATCATATTTCCCTAGTTGATTTCAATTTTCAACATCAATCATAATAAACAACTAATTCGGAATCCATAAACGCAATTTAAAAACTACCTTCCCGCTGATCTTTCAAACCATCATCATCATCACCACTCTCAACCCTCACTTCACCTGAATCTCTCAAATTCTCCTTCAGAAGCGCTCTCGCAGCCGCAATAGCCGCCGCAGCTCGATCGATGACCTGCATTTTCTGCACTTTATCTCTCTCCTCAGCAGGAACCGCCAGAAGCTTCTCGAACTCGCTGCTCTTCTTCTCCAACTCATCACTCTCTTCTTCTTCATCACCAACACTGCTCGATTTCTCCGCGATTCTCTCGAACACGACGGACTTTCTCTCGCGCTCCACCGCCTTCTTCCACATCTCCAAGTACGACTCGCTTCCGCCGCTCACGGCGTTGATTCTCCAATTGCTCGTGATTTTGAACCGACATGATCGCTCTTTAGCGAATAGGTGAAATGTGCTCGTTCGATTGCGGTTGTGCGGTTGAAAAACGGCGGCGCGTGAGGTGGCGCGTGGTGGAGTTGGGTTTAAGTGAGTGGCCATGTTATTTTTGGGATTTGTGTGGAGATGGAGTCAGCTTTGGTTGGGGTTTAAAGTGATTATTTTGTTAATAATAATTTAATGTTTTACGTGGAATCGAAGGAAGTGTTCCCTCTACTTTGGAACTTGGAGCATTTATTTAACGGAAACAATTCAGTATTCTTTCTAATTAGTAAAATAATGATAATAAAAATTATTTATCATTCCTCTAAATTTTTTATTTGTTTTTTCAGTTTGATAAAGTCTAACTTATATTAGGTTTTGTTCATGCTGAAGGTGACAATGTATATGTCATATCATATGAATATCAATCATAGATTTTGTACGTTTACATCAAACAACTGTGGAAAAAATGAAATATTTAACATGTCGGTCAATAAAACTTAAAATTTAGATGTCTCCGTCTCCGCCTATGGCTATGGTAGAACTATTAGAAATTATTGCTTCGATTGAATATATTTACGGTTCTATTGCGTATTTAGTATGTTGGTTGATGATTTAGAATCTTATTCAATGATACAATTAAATTATCATTCCAAAATTATTGGTTTTTGGTTGATGGGATATGTTTGAAAAGGACTCGGGGTTGGCCCATCAGCTTTTGTTCTATTCAGAGGAGTTGGAGTTGTTATGGATTTTTGCGGCACAAATGTTATACGAGTGATGTACTATCACTGTCTTTCATGTCTACACGGAAATAGAAAATTATAAGCGGTGGGAATTTTAATAACAATTGTAATAATTCTTTAAACTTTAAAGGATCAAAATGGTGTTTGGCGAAAGTTTTGCTTAAATAAAAATGATTGAGGAAAATTGCATTAAGAGACACGTAATGTGAAAAAAGAAATTCTACTAAAATGTTTAAAAAGCGTTTTCTAGAAACTGCTTATTAAACCATAAATATCAATTTACGTAAAAAAAAATAACGTGATTAAAAAAACATACACAAACATCAACAACAGCTTACGTCTGGGCCTAAGAATTCTGGCTGGGTCTGGTCGAGGCCCGCAGTGCGGAGGGTCGCGGAACGACGCAATGGTGATCTACCGGGCAGACCGATGGGTCATGGGCCAGGCCTACTATTTGGTACATAAAGAGACAACTTGGGCTTCTGTATTGGGCTATGCGCAAGTTTTTTATTGAATTTGTATCAGTGGATTTCAGGTTGAGTGATGTAATGAGGTTGATGACACTTTTTTGCTCGAAAGCCAGCTCAAGAAGAAATGAACAATATGCCATGAATGTTATTAATTTGAGTATTATCTACTCTCACGTGCTTTATAAATTATCAAAATAATTGTATCACATCGTTTTGGATTTTCGGGACGCTTGCATGAAATTATTTTCTACATTTAATTTGAGGAAGGACATAAAAATGCATAAGAAGTAACACATGGATCTTATGCAACTAGGCACCATATCAAGGGTCTATTAATTCTCTGAAATAAAATAATTAGTGTTTTTTCTTCTCTTTGGTAATCAAAAGACAAACCAGTTTGAGGTGCCTTAAATGGAGCAATAATAGAAATGACTAGAATGTCCTCTTTAAATTGTTGACTACACTAAAAACATATAGGGAATGCAAAGTTCCGATGTAATACATATTTGAGGTGCTAATTAAGTTTTTTTTCAGTAATAATATCGATCTGCAAAGTGTCAAAAATGATCAATTTAGGAATGCCAAGTGACAATTACTCAGCAAGACCATCTAATTTCTCGTAGCAAGACCGTCTTGCAACATTTAATTTCTCTTAAAGAAGATGGCTGAAGTACTTAGTAAGACATAAACATATTTTTTCAAATAATTAAGACTTCTTTTTTCGAGTGTTGGCATTCTTTTCAATACTTAATAGTTTTTTTTTTTGCAAACACTCTAATTAAAAAATATAGTGTCAGCTTTTGTTAAAACCCTGACTGGAAACAGTTCTTTCTTTAGGTTTTGTGTAAATTTATGATCACAATTGTGTCATGCAATTAGTATTACTATTCCCCTTGTGATTTCTTGGTCAGCAAACTGATGTAGTAATTGCAGATTCATCAAAGGTTGTCCTATTCTAAAAATCGAAAAACGTAATCTTAAAAGTTTTTAACACGGACAAAAAAAAAAAAAAAAAAAAAGTTTTTAACACACTATTTTTCTCTCTATATTGAAAACAACCCTAAAAGCAAGAATCTTCAGAAAATAATCTTGAATCTACTTCACGAATTCAAACAAAATAATAAATAAACTGAAAATGGTTTTCTTTTTCTACAACAAGTAGTTACAAGCCACCAACTAAAGTCAGGCAGGATGAGAAAGAAAAAAAAAAAAAAAAAAAAAAAAGATAAATAAAGAAAAGACAAAATTTGACAAGAGAGAAACATTATGCCCACCATCTTTTTATTTTAATCATCACATCATTTGATTCTTGACAAAATCAAATCAAAAAAGATTAAAGTTAAAAACAAAACCCAAACAAAAAGGTTCCCTTTTTATTTCTCCTTTTTGCTTTCTTCCCCAAATCATAATACTATCGTTTGAACTTTGAACAACACAAACCCACATAAATCCAAATTTGTAAACCCAACTATTAGATTCCATTTTGAGTTGGCATTAAAATTGAATACGTAATTTGTTAGCATCTGAATAAACTGTGTGCTTTTCTTAGTCCAAATCGAATACCCAGTCTGTTTTTCTTTTTCTTTTTTGTTATAATAAATTGTAATTGTAATGAATAAACTTAGTGAAGAGATGCAAAGTGGGATCTCAGTTGAAGTTCGATCAGTTGTGGGAGCAACAGATACAAGAGGGAAACACAGGATTTCTGCTGAATTGAAGAGACTTGACCAAGAAACCAGATTCTTGGAGGTTTGACTCAAATCAATTTTGACTTATTTTTTCTCTTCAAATTTTTTGTTTTTGTTATCTGGGATATTGAATTAATGGTCTCCTTGTTCGTTTGAGAGGTGAAAGTTGACATCTTGATGTATTATAATGTGTGTTTTTGGTGCAATTTTTATTTAGTACTAAAAAGGCGTACAAAATCGAACTTTTTGGCTAAAATTAGGGCTAAAAGAAACCCTTTTTGTTTATGTACTTTGTACGATGTTTCCTTCTTTTTTTTTTTTTGGACGATTGCCGTTTGACGTATGTGAGGTGCTTCCTTTATGTTGGGCAAAGAGTTGTATTTCTTTGTTTTCTTTATTGCTTATAGAAAGTGTGATTTATTTTTATTTTTTACTTAAAGAGTTCGATAAAACGTTAATTTGTCAATTTGTAGGCAGATTAGAAATGGGGGACCGAGATATAGTCTAGATTATTGCTCTACTGTAATCAGAAGATGCACCTAAGTATCTAATTCTGGAAACTTTAACCAGCCTTTCTTCGTGTTGTTATAGGATGGTTAGTAGACCATAAGAATTGTTTCGGTCTTTGGATACTGTGACCAGATCGTTCATTTATCAGCGAGTGAATTTGAATTCTATTTCGTTGATCTGTTGTGTGTGTCTCTTTAGAGTACATACTTTGTTGAGTTTCCAATAGATTGATTCTAGTATATTCAACACTTCTACTGTTAGGGCAGGGTTAGGCACGAGGATCATGCTATTGTAGGAACTGTGGAGGACAATATTGTTGGGAAGCGTGGTAACTGCTAATCCTTCATAAACCCACCTCTTTATAGCAAATATGTTTTTTGAGGCGAATCAAAAGCTGACTTCAACTTGACCAAAGAGACTTCTTTAGTAGTAGTAAACCGTTCCTTCTCTACCAGTCTACCTATTGTTCAACGTACAAAATTTGGTGTTCTCAGATGAAGCTTAGAGTTAGTTAGGATTGCGGTCAACCAGAAGTAGTTGTCAATTGGATCTCAGCTTGAATATATTACCAACGGCTGGCAGCGGTATTATAGAAAAGTACAGATCTCGATGTTTTTGTTTGTTTTCTTGTTTCTGATCATCTTTTTGGTGCTATTGTTGATCGTTGAGAGAGAGAAACGATAATTGAATGAATATTGGAGTTCCTTCATTCCACTATTGAGGAAAAGCTGTTGTTTATGTGTTTATGGCAATAATCTTCTCCAACTTTGAATTGAAGATAAATGCTTCGATTAATATTGGGGAATTGGAAGCCTCAGATTATATCTGGGATCCTGCGTCTGCCTCTCTCAAGTTACCCATACTAGTGAAAGTCTTTTTGGCGTTGCTTCATGTGAATCACATGAACATAGTGACTGTTACCTTTTTCTTCGAAATATTTATGTGGTGGGCTGAGATAATATAGTTATAGTTGTAATTTCTATAGCCCGCACCCCTAAAACTAGTATCCACCCTATTGCCAGTATTCAAATGATATCCATTCCAGCAGCCTGTACAACTAAAATAAGGCACATTTCAGTTGTACACCATACAAACATGACAAACGAATTATGGCTGATTGCTTATTCAGATTGCCAATTCCATAGATAGATCAATTAAAATATTAACTTTTTTCAAAAATTTGGTGTACAGGAAGAACTGGAACAGCTTGAGAAAATGGAGAAAGCATCTGCCTCTTGTAAGGAGTAAGTGCAGAAATAATTAAACGTCGTCCTAAAATTTCTGCTTAAGAGACTCTAATGGAACTTGTGTGTGTTTTTAGGATGCTCAAAAATATTGAAACAAGATCAGATCCACTGCTACCAATGTAAGATCTCTTGATTGCTTTATAAGTACAGCAGAACTGCAATCAACTTTGTGCTAAGATGATTCGTTTTATTTGTGCTTCACAGAACCAATGGTCCACTAAATCCAATATGGGATAGATGGTTTGAAAGACCACCAGAATCTTCAGGATGCAGATGTTGGATACTATGATGGTTTCAGATGTTTTCAAGAATTTATATCCGCCTTCAAAAAGAGGTTTTTGGGTTAACATCTCTTCCAACAGTTGATGATAATTAACGAAAACGTGTTAGTGTGATGGTAAAGTGCACTTCTGTGCAGAAAATCAATATGTTGTGGCACTTCAGTACATTGATCAGTAGACTTGGGGTGGGGGAATCTCATTTAAACTGAGAGTGGTTTGATATTGTGTAATACTGTCAAAATCATATAAAAGTTTCAAGCCATTTTGAGCTGCGAATGTTGATGTGATTGGATTGTAGCTTTTCATTACATCTTACTCTGTTCTTTAATGTTGCATCTTTGAATTTGCTCAAGGATAAAGAAGGAAACTGTGAGAAAATGCTTAGAAAATTAATATGCTCAAAGACCACCGTTTTTCTTTTGTGCGTGTGTTGTTTCATATAGCTGACTAGCTGAGCACAAATGGGATTAAAGGCTTCCTTCTTATTATTTCGCTTAAACTTCCTATTGATCTCGCCTTCGGTGTAACATTTTACTTTATTTCCAATTTTTGCCGGGAATTATAGTTGACATAATAATAAATCTTCGGAGTAAAAACCAAAAAACACCAACCTATAGATTGTCTCGCAATGTGCAACTTAATCTTTGAAAATAGGCTAACTACACCAAAACCTTTCAAAAACCTTTTAAAAATGTGTGAACTGCACTTGAGGCTAAATCTAATGTATGAAAAGGCAAAACCTGTCAAAATCGAATGGTTGATCAGCCGATGTAAATTGCGCATTTGTGAATAAGGTAGGGTGATATTCGCACATTTCAATGGTTAGGATACGCATTGTGAAATACCCTATTGATTGGGTGGTTAATACATTAAACCCTAATTCTTCCATCAAATTGACTCACAACTCGAAACAATTGAATAAGAAAGACTTTACTTATCATCTGAATAAAAACTCAGGCGCAACTGAGGCCTTGGCTCATGCAGTTATAATAGCAAGATATAAAACTCAAATGCACCAAAGTCAGATACTCTGGAAATTACACTATCACAGACCTTGAACACTATTGACAATGCCTCCTTTATATCATCCAGGGTAAACTCATGGCATCAAATCGCGAATCCAGAACGCAGTAAAACAAAGTTATGCTGTGATAACTCACTTTCAACAGAATAAAACAGGAGAACTTTATAAAATACAGTCACATTTTATGGATCATTAGTTAATACATCAGACAATCTGTATTCACGAGCTTGAAAACATAAACAGAACATTTGCATACATGTTTGTTGGTACTAACTCGTGGCCTTTCCTGATACCCTCTGAGCGATCCATCCCAAACCGTCGTACAAACCGTCACCAGTGAGGGCACAGCAAGCCTGAATATGCCAATCATGGTTCTTGATACTGTGAAGGGATAATGCATCAGTTATTTCAGCTGGTGTCATTGCGTCCTTTAGGTCCTGTTTATTAGCAAAGACAAGTACAACTGCACTCTGTAGATCTTCATTCGGTAGGAGACTAAATAGCTCATCTTTCATGATAGAGATCCTAGCTCTATCAGTGCTATCTATCACTACAATAACGGCGTGAGTTCCACGATAGTATGTTGCCCAAGATGTTCGCAGTCTTTCTTGCCCACCAAGATCCCAGACCTAATTGCAACACATGATAACTCGGATTATATAAGTTGAGGATAAAAAGAAAGTTATACGGAAGCTACTCTTGAAACACGCCAATAACGAGTTATCATGAAGTTGCAGAATTAATTAATTGAGGTAATTTTACAGCCTAGGAACAGATAATGGAAGTAAATTGTCAGTTAAATAGTGTTATAATATGCTTTAAACTCTGGAAAATAATTGGGTTCTGTGACCTACCTAAGAAATGCAGCATCTGCTCAATCAGCAGAGGTGGAAATCATTTGCCAACAAGAAAGCCTCAACACTATGCAAGACAATTATACTTTCGTATTACATGAACCACTTCTGGTTCTAAAATAGCTTTCAATCTTTCTATCCTTAACTTATGAACTATTAAACATCCCAAAGAAACGGAAAGGAACAGATGGATTTAGCATTCATCCTAACCTAATGGACAATCCATTTCATGCTCTATAAATGAATCTCATAACCCACAGGCACAAATGTAACACTTGATCCCATGTTGGCTACTCCTTTGCACCAAAAATTTCAAACATATAGGTTATACTTAAAAGGGAAACCAACCCATACTCATAAGTGACGGTGCCACCAAGTAAACCAAGCATAAGAACCAGTTTTAGTACCACCAAACTGAGGCCTTGAGATTACAGTAAGATACCATTTAATTAAATAACCCATACCCAGTACGAGCCAAGAGCAATCACCAAATGGCATTTTCGAAACAACAATTTCAACAAGCAGATTACTAAGTTGAAGTGCTTGACTATTGTTCTTTCTACCGTAACCGTGATAATAACGTACATCTCTTTACGAGAATTCCATAACCTAATAACAGAAGAGTGCACTACAACTTTCGGTCTAAACTTCAAGAGAAAGAACATATAAATGCAAAATCTTGATTAAACGAATAACCCTCTCAAGGAAAATTCTTAGCCAGTTCCAAAAACTAATAGTCTACACAATCTCTATCTGGTAATGGCGGATCTCATACGTAAGCATACCGCACACACCCACGACTCAAATTGATCGGTCCTCGACTCGCTAACAACAACCCAAGAATTCTTAACAAATAAACAATCCAAATAAATCAATATTGCAATTCAACCAAAGACAACTTTAAACTAAAACACCCTAAAGAATCAGAGTAGTAATTTAACAGACCTCGAATCGTATATTCTTGTAAACAAGCTCCTCAACGTTGCTACCAACAGTAGGGTGGGTGGTAACCACCTCCCCCAAATGCAGTTTGTAAAGCGTCGTCGTTTTGCCAGCGTTGTCCAATCCCACCACCACGATCTTGTATTCTTTGGCAGGGAATAACATGAACCACATCTTTGACATTAGGGCTCCCATCTTCAAAAATACTGCATCAAATAAAAAATTAAAAAATACCCAAATCAAGATCTGACATATACTCGTAAGCAGACCAAGAAATTTTGAAATTAATTGAAAAATTGAAACAAAGATTAGACCTTTGAGTGAATCGAAGAAAACCTAATTCTCAAGAAACTAATTAAAAGGTTTCGATGGAATTTGTTTGCGTGTGTTTTGATTCGCTTTTTCTTTTTTACTTTTTCTCTGTATTCAATTTCAACCAAATGGATGAAGTGGGGTGGGTCTGCAACTCCTGGATATTTATAATTTTGGATCGTTGTTTTTTGCTATTTACTATAGATAAAATATAACGCGATTTAAAAGGTCGTTTGAAATATAGATAATTCGCTTGAATTACTTACTAAAAAAAATTATATCTGGCCGTTTGATAATGACATATTTTGCATCAATCTATTTTTATATTATAGTTTAACAACCAATATATATATATATATAAAATATTGAATCAACTTTTGTGTAACTAAACCAAACTCTTAAATATATATTGTCCAACTATTCCACTAATCTTAAGCTATGTAATTATGAGATTATTATAAATGTGTTCAACAGAGAAAAGCAAGTGGAAATTATAAATAAAATAAAAAAGAGAGATTTTGCAGTTGAGTGGGATTATAAATATAATAAGAAAAAAAGCTTCGCAATCAATCTCTTGAAAAAAAAAGGAAAAAGAAAAGTTAATTACACATGTAGTTTACACAAACTATCATCACATTTAATTGATGACTAATCCATAAGCATTCGCCTCAGCAGTGGTGAGTGAAGAATATCCATTAATCTCTCACTTGATCTCTCTGTGTTCTAAGCAAAAGTGAACCAGTTCCCTTTTCTAACTATATTATATGTTGGTCCTGTTGGAACTGGTATGAACTTGACAAGCCAACCAAATGGCCAAGAAAAAACTGCAAGTCCCACACAGACACCCCATTCCTTCCAATTTAATCCCTTGGTATGGCATAACTTGTTCATGTATTGCACCATCACAACTTGAAAAACTATGATTATACCATCGATCCCAATGAGCGTTTTATTCTCGATTAGTCCCTCGAACACATTCTTCTCTTGGAGCATTCGTGCATTCACCAGATTGAAAACTTGAAGCAGGACAAAAGTGTTGAAAATAATTGTATCAATTTCATCAGTTCCATGATCACCAAAGATTGCTTTGCTTTTGAACATGAGGAGCAAGATAGCTGCTATTTGATACAAGGCTTGGCCTGATATGTTTCTCCACATGACGTTAGTTATAAACGGGTCATCCCTACTCACCGGTGGTGGCTGACGAGAACTGGTGCTTGGTGTTTCAGTAGCAAAGGCAACAGCAGCAAGAGTGTCGACAATGATGTTCACCCACAAAAGCTGGACCGGAGACAATGGTATTTTGCCAGTTGATATTGCTGCTACAAGACTGATCACAAGTGTTGCAACAGTTGCCGTGAGCTGAAATTGGATGAATTTTTGTATGTTAGTATAAACACTTCTACCCCATTTCAAGACGGTGACAACAGAAGCAAAGTTATCGTCCAAGATAACGATATCCGAACTTTCTTTCGCTACTTCAGTGCCTTGGATTCCCATTGCTAGGCCTATGTCGGCTTCATGCAAAGCTGGTGCGTCGTTTGTTCCGTCTCCTGTCACTGCCACCACATGGCCTTTCTTTCTTAGGTACTGCACCATTAGAAGTTTGTCGGAAGGGGATGATCTTGCCATTACACGGATATTGTTCACTTTCTCCATTCGTTCCTCGTCTGTATAGTTCAGAAACTCCATGCCTTCCACCACACGTTCATCATCATTATCATCATAAGAAGAAGAAAGTATTCCACATTCTCTGGCGATGGCTTTTGCAGCGACAGCATTTTTACTGGTGATCATTTTGACACTGACGCCCGCGAGTTGACAGGATACAACGGCTTCCTTGATGTCAGGATGATGTGGAACTTTGAGGCCAACGTATCCTGATAGGATCAAGCCTTTGTCTGGAATCTTTTGATTATCATATACATCGTCCGAAAGCTGCTTATGCCCAAACCCAAAGCATAGAAGACCACAGGAAGCCATAGTGTCCAGTATTTGTTTAAGCTTTTCCCTCTCCTGGTCATCGAGAACTATTATATTTCCAGCAGTATCATAATAATGCGAGCATGATGACATAATTCGTTCAGCATCCCCTCTCCAATACGCATGAATACTTTGGTCGGACTTATTTTTGGCCAAAATGCCTATTCTCTTCTTTTCAGGGCAGGAGGCTTCTACACCAAGAATTGACAAGTCGCGGACGCTCTCAAATTCCATGTTCTGTTTTATGACAGCCCAGAAATGGATTGCATCATCAATGGTGGTGACTGGGAACAACTTCTGAACAGTATCTCTTGCGAGATTGATACCATGGAAAAGCTGCTGAAGAACTTTGGGAGCTATGGAAGTGTAACTTCCACCTTCCATGGATTCTGTCCCTATAAAAACCTTAGCTACCTTGAGCTGATTTGATGGAGTTCCAGGCATATCCGTACATACTGCTGTCACCATGCCCATCGTCTCACAAGCTGAGAGTTTTCGCACCAGAGCTTTGTCCGCCATCATTCTTTTCATCGAATAAGCAAGAGTAAGAGTGACAGTCAACCATAAACCTTTAGCAACAAGTACAATAGTAACAGCAACAGCAATAATTCTCACAATGCAGTTGATCACGTCATCGACTTTAGTCCTACTTCCACTGAACTCTCTATTCCCATAATCATCTTGTGTATTCCCCGTAAAATAGCGTACTAAAAGAACGACAAGAACTAGAAAAGCTATGGATAAACCAACTTTACCTATTGATGAAGTCAGCTTGTTCAGTCGTGCTTGGAGGGGCATTTGCTCGTCATAATCACGGCTAATCGTGCTCATAATTTCGCCCCAAGCAGTGTTCATCCCTACAGAAGTGACGAGCATTCTACCGTATCCATCAGCCACCTTAGTGCCTGATAACAAGAAAGGATTCTGATTCCCATCGATTTCAACATGATCCCTTTCCCCTGTCATGCTAGATTCATCGACCACTAAAGAATGGCCCTCTATGAATAACCCATCAGCAGGTACTTGATCTCCAATGCTCACACAAACGACATCTCCAACCACGACCTCAAAGATTGAAATCCTTTGCCTCCTTCCGTTTCGAACGACTTGTACTGCAATGTCATTGCTAACCTCTGAAAGGTTGTCAAACAGTCTACTCTGCCTGAAATGACTAACAGCAGAAACAGATATAAAAAGAAACACAGCAATAAGTAAGCCTCCACCATCAAACCAGCCTTCTTGAAGCCCCTTCGTCTTGATCCCCACGGCTAGTAACAATGCGGAGCAAACTAGTAGGATTACGATCGTGGGATCCTTGCAAGCTTCCCAAACAACCTGGGAAAAAGTACTTTTGGCAGGTTTCATACCATTATAAGTATTGGCACCGAAAGCTACATTCCTGCACGAAATTTCTTCTGTTTCGCCCTTTATTCCACGGTTTCCATCAGTTTCAAGTGAAGCTGTGATTCCCTCCAGGCCTCCAAGTCTAGCAAACTCATCCAGGCTTTTCTCCTTGACAAGCTTACTGAGGCTTGAACGATCTACAGTGGAAAAGCTGAACCCCGAGGCAACGTCGAATCCTCTGCTTGATTCCATCTCAATAGCAATATCAAATCTTTCAGGTGGCATTTCATGGAACACAGTAACACTTTTTGACTCCGTTTGTCTGTAATAAGCAGCGGTTAATCCATCTTTCACCTCACTGTCCGATGGCCGCCGTTTCATGTTGCTTTAGTGTCAGGTTAAACTGAGAAGATTACTATTTAGTACTGAATACAACAGTTTTAGCAGTTTTCAGGTGAGCTATAGGTCATGATATGTTTACTTCTCATCTGGTCTGGACTTTCAGAAAATCTCATTGGGCCAACAAAGAAAGATCCATTTTTTCTTCTTCAAATTTCGTTTGCTAGTTGAATGAATTTACCATGAAACTTCCCGTGATAATAACTTGTAGTAAAGTCATTATGTAGGGACACTGGGCGTAGAAAATAAGAACCCAGAAATTTCCAAGTACTTTCCTTTCTATCACTTTTCAGTTTTGCTATTTTCCAATCTAGAGCAGTTTCAAATAAAAAGCACAAAACAGACTTGGAGTATCCTCATTTTGTGGCTAGCAGAAACTTCCCGCACCATATTAACCGAGTAAGTTTCTTCTCAACTCATTGTTTTTGTTTGCATTCTGCAAAACTAGTCACTATAAATCTGCATACACCTGCCTAGTCTAACATGATAAGTAAGTTTGTTTCTCTTCTGCTTCCTATTGTTCTCATGTGTATTTGTGCTTTTAGCTAGCGAGTGTTTTAAGAACATGGATCTCGTCGAATATCATGTATGCATACTCTGCTTAACATTTTCGAAAAGAATGTAACAGGTGTAGAATGCTCATGTAAAGTTGTGATCTTACTGATTATTATAGTTCTTGTAATCAAAGTAAACTAGTTTTGTTTTTATTCTTTTCTACCAGATAATCCAGATGTCTGAGGGGATAGCTGATCTTGTTATAATTGATATTCAGAGTGAGATTGATGGGTTGCTTTGTACACCCTCAAAGGCCTGCATCTTTAGAGTCGATAGTCATTTACGGAGTGGGGGGTGGGACAATGTTTATGAGCCTGAAATACTCGCCATCGGTCCTTACCACCACGGGAATCCTCGATTACAAAACATGGAAAAACTAAAGTACAAGTTCCTGAAGCGGCTCCTTAAACGCAGAAACGAGCAAGGTGTGGATAGGTACGTAAATGCCGTGGCAGCTATGGAAAAACGAGCACGGAAATGTTATGCCGAGACACTTGATTTCGATGAGAAGGAGTTTGTGAAATTAATGCTACTTGATGGATGCTTCCTCATCGAATTACTCCGCTATTGTGGTTTGAGGAATTTAAAGAGCGTATACGATCCAGACTTCAGACAAGAAAGGGTTATGAGCCAGTTGCGACATGATGTTCTTTTGCTCGAGAATCAGCTTCCTTTCTTTGTCCTAAATCAGTTGTTCAACCTGACCAAGAACGCCGAAGATCCAGAAGATGAGCTTATAAGTCTGGCTTTGAGCTTTGCTGATGGCATGTTTCTCAACCTATCTGTCGTCTCAAGAGTTGTAGAAAAATTACCAGTCAAGAATATTGACCATCTTTTTGGCCTAATGCATGACGTCTGGTGTCTTCCTTTTGCCGAGACAATAAGCTCACTTGGAAAAAACATAGGGAAGAAGATTACTGCTGAAAGAGGGGATTGGGATAACATAAACACCACCTCCGGGCTTCGAGAGTTTGGCATTAAGTTCGTGAAGGCCAATGGCTCGAATGGCAGTTTGATGGATATCAGATTTGCTGATGGTGTTTTGAAAATTCCACAACTAAGGATATTTGATGAGACAGAGTCACAATTCAGAAACCTTATAGCATATGAACAATATCTGCCTGATGGGGAAAACAGATACGTCTCTGACTACACTTTCTTTATGCATTGCCTGATCACCACCTCGAATGATGTTGAGTTTCTACGTAGTCGTGGAATCATCGAAAATTGGTTAGGGGACGATGAGGAGGTTCTCCTCATGTTTAACCGGCTCGGGAAAAATATACTGACATCTCCCAGTTTTTGTTACTCTCAGGTTTTCCACGACGTGAATAGACATTGTCGACGTCGTACCAAGAAATGGACAGCGAATCTGAGGAGGAATTACTTCAATAGTCCATGGTCTGTCCTCAAATTTCTTGGTGCTATGGCATTGCTAGCCCTCGCCATCATCCAAACTTTGTTCACCGTTCTCACATTCTACCGGAGAAGCTGATAATTCTATACCAAACGCAATCTACGGACTGTAGTCAAAAGTTGTTAAAGCTTATAAGTTTGTTGGTTCAAACGTTAAGTATCTTGTAAGAAATCAGGATTGCTTCCCAAATTTGCTGTATTAAACATTGTCTCTTCGTGCGAATACTAAATTGCTTTCGGTTTGTAATAGATCATCATCATCTAGTAATGGATTTTTTTACCTGTCTATTTTTAATGTATGTTGTTATGAAGCCAATTCAACAATCCATCAACCAAAATTTTGATCTCAAGCATTATTCTAGTTCTGTTAGAGGCTTCAAATAATAATTGCAACGATACTCATTATATATTTGATGAATCCTACATGTTAGACAAAACCTAGTGACATATATAGCTCAGTATGAAATCCAAGTTAATAAGAACTAAATAAAAGAAGTGGATATCATATCCATTCTCTTGTGTGCCCTGCATTCTGTTACCAACTCAAATACATTCATGAAAATAAGCAGATAATGTATGTTTCTAAAATAACAAACTTTTATTGGAATCATCGAATTATTGCGTTCAAATGGGACAAAGCCTAGGATCTGGATTCATATATTCTTTATTTTGCCATGTTCTGTTCCGATGTACACAACATTGTTATAAAATCCTACAATCCCTTGTAAACATTAATGAAATATATGCCTATCAATTTGCCTTCTTTTTTATCAATGCTTTATTCAGGTCTCACAAGCTATAGAATAAGGCCTCCATTAATGTTTATTCTCACAACTTTGGTTCTAAAGCTCAAGCCATAAGCCATCAAAAAGTATTCAAATCATTGAAGGTGATGGAGGTGCTGGAACTATTAAGCAGATCAACTTTGCACAAGGTCGCATATGAATTTTTCCTCTTATTTTAACCCCCAGTACTAATGCGGTAAACTAATTAATTGGCAAAGTGAATTTTACTAACAAATATAATTATTATATCCTTATAAAATTTATTTAATACTTTATACCCATTACGGCCTTACCACGCTTTAACTGATCTACGAGCATTAAAATTGATAACATAATTTGATTTGTTTTTAATGTACTTATTTTATGCATACAAGGTAAGAATGAAGACTTGGACAATAAAATCGGAGTTTTGGACTCAAAAACTATGATATTCGTATTGCATATATTAATCATGCAGGTAGCCCATATAAGTAAGAGTGTTAGGTACCACATCAACGAGCCCAGCCCAATGAGTATAATTTATCGCATATAAAAATTCATAGTGGGGTTGTTTTGTTGTATGACAAAAATATAGTTAAAGTCTTTACATTACATTACATAAATACGTGGCTTCAATTAATCTAAACGTAATTATATATCATGTATTATTGTGCAAATTTAAATTTTTATATTACAAATTTACTGAATTTTGATTATTTCATAAAAATTAAATTCTGGCAAGTGTCTGTCCTAATAATATATACAAAAGTTGTAGTAAACAGGGTAATTCTGTTCTGAACCAGCTATTAACAATTTAACACGTTTTGATCATAATTTTGCGCACCATTAGTCTAAAAGTTGTAATATTATGTACATAACATAATTGTATTTTTTAAATAATATTATTGTCACTGAATCTAAATAGACTTAGTTGAAATAAATTATCTCCACTAAATAAAATAATTTTTGCTCGGTCATAGGCACGCATTTAATACAATATACTACAGAGGAAAAACGTATCAAATACTTACAATATCATTTTTTACATCAGCCGGCCCACCTGAACCCACCCACCAATCAGTCAATCTAATTATTTTATAATATTACGTTAACAAAGATATACTTCACTTCGTTAGTGGACAATTATTTGTGCATCGATGACCTAAATCTATGATCTAAAGAACACCCTACAATATACAATTTCCTTTTTTAAGTGCCAAAAATATACAAAGTCCATGACTAAAAAAAATCGTAACAATGTTATATACTTTTGTAAATTAAATACGTATTAAAATTATATGATATTGAAAGAAATAAAAGACCAGTTTGTTTCTACATTACATGATAAACCACCAAAAGTAAAGAAAACGAAAGAGAATCAATACATTTAAAGGGTGAGGTTTGGGTAAGAAAGATTATTTAAAAACAAAAACAAAAGACAGAGACATCATGTCATGTAGTCATATACTCCTTAGCTTTTCTTTTCAAATGTCTTTATGTCTTTATCTGTCACTATCATTTTTAATTTTAATCATCAAAAAATTTCAACGTTTCTGACGCCAACTTTGTTAAAATCGGTCGTATCAAAATTCTTCAACAAATAACTCTTTCCTCTTCCCTACTCAAGTCTTATCTTAGGAGCTAATCTCTATATTCTAGAAAAAAATAGAAGAAGAAAGAATTGCAGACAAGTATAGATAATAATCATATTTGTATAGAATAATAAATTAATAATGTAGACTGTTATTACTTGTCATACTCATCATAATTTATGGTTATACGTATACGGATGAGCATTTGCCGAAATCAAGGAGTAATATAATTTATGTTTCGGCATCAATGTAACGATTTTTTAAAAGATAATGTTGAAATTATATAGAATCGTCTTATAGTTTAGTAACACATAAGTATATCTCAAGTTCTAAGGTATATCATTAATTATTTTGCGTTCAGCGTTCAACTCTTCAAGACATCGCATTTATCATTATATTATAAATAAATAAATTTTAGTAAATTTATGGCAAACTACATTTTATTTCTTGTAAATAAATTCTCTCGCATTGATAATTGTTTAGTCTTCTAAAAAAATCAATAAATTCTAGTCTCGCATAATTAGAATCTGGAATTATTGTATTTAAGATTACTATCATCCAATTTTAATATAAAGCATCATGATGTACGTACTGATGATTTTTGCCAACATTTAGTGCTGGACAATTTTTTGATAGATCATGATGATCTTTTTAATTCCCATCAAATGCTAGCATGATTTGCGTGCTTGCAGTACCATTACTTAATATTGAAAATGGCAAACATCATACTCGAAAACCCACTGCTAATAAATTATTTGGGAAAAATATTATATTGGAAATTTTATGTGACCTAGGAACATAGGCAATTACTAAGCACAACAACTCATGGTTGAAAGCAAAAGCGTTATTTTTATACATATACTCAACTCATTCATAAACGGCAAACGCATTGCATAAAGATTATTATTATAAGTTATAACCATTGAAGTAGCTAGACAACTTGGTGTAAGAAATTGTGTTGGGCAAATTTACTCATTCAATGTCAATGGGCAATTTATCCTTTCAAATTCTGTTGCGTAATGACTATCAAAAATTAACTGATCGATAGTCATTTGTTGTGGAATTTATTATTTAAGCTATATTAAATCAATACTTTATAACCTAAAATCTTTGAATAAATCAAGATTATTCGTTCCCCCAATAATGGAGGTGCCTGGGTTTATCAATGTGATCATATGCATTAGCAGTAGTAGATAACATAGATTGCTCGATTTGGGGTTTTGATGTCACGTCAACCTTGCATAATAATAGGATAGGCCAACACAAACACATTACCCACAAACATTAACCAGACCTAATAGCTATCTCTGTGCAATAAAATTAATGCCCACAGAAAATGACGTTTATTTTAAAACTACTTCTATATATATTTGGGTAATATGGAAGTCCCTGTTGGCTGTTTGCTTTCAGAAACATCTTTTACTAGAATCTTGGGCATCCAATTTGGCTTCGCTTTGATGAAATGTCTTAGAGTTTTGTTTCTTTTAATAATTAACTTAGACTCTGTTTGGTCTCCTATAAAATTGAAAAAGGGAAATAATAGTTTGAAACATAATGGTAAATAAAAATAATTCTTACTTTACCCTGCGCTTTATCTCATTTTTCTTTTCGACGAAATAGTTATATTGAAAAATAAATTTACTTAGCACCTTTTTAACTTTATAAAAATACAAGATTTTATTTTCAAACTTAGAGTAAATGGTAGAATAACGTTCACGATTTTTTTCTAATTAGGTCACTTTCTTAAACACACTACCTTTTCTAGCACTTTATATCTACATTTCATGAATAAGTAATTTTTCCCTAAAAAGATTAGAAGACATATGTATTGCACTTTACCTGCAAAGGCACTTTTGAGTTTTTAGCGTTCAACTAATATTTAGGAATTATGTCCGACCGTTTTGTTCTAGAGTACAAAGTGCTACGTTTTTAACATTGAGTACGAAGTGTTACATTGTTGTTCTAATACATAATCTACGGGTCCAGAATTCTTATCTTGCCAATTTAATAATTATGAAAAAAAAGATTCCTAAGATATTAAAAAGTTATACATAAGATAAAGAACTAAACACAAAAATATTTAACTCATGGTTGAGTTAGAGGTCGTGGGATTTCAAAAGCAAAGCAGTATTGCCGTAGGTTGAGGTTGTGGAATTTCGAAATAAACAACAAAGTAATATTTTAATATTTTTTTGGCTCACTAAAATTTATCAAATATATTGAGCCATGTTAGATAATTAACAATAAAGAAAAAAGAGTTTTAGTTAGAACATGGCTTGTGTTGAATGTATCATGTTAAATTACTATTAGACTGTTCATAATTTTTCAAAAAAAATATACTACTACAAATTGTCTAGTTGCACTCTCAAAAATTTACTCGAACTTGGGCCCACTCGAGTGCCTATTTAGATCTGCTCCTGTTTATGCTATTTATGATTATTCCACAAAAGCGATAAATCAAATTGAAGGAAACCCGCGAGAAGAATGGTTAATCCAATTTTACAAGACGCATAAGGGTGTTATTGCCAAACTAAAACTATAAGTAACTTAAATTAGTTCAACTCTTTTTCGTCTTAAAGATTACAGTTCAAAACGCTATCAGCTTCGAAGCAAATGAATTCATTTGTCAAATTGGACTAAGTTGAAAACCGTACAATCTGCACTTTTCAATTTTATAATACTTTCATGCTATGGATTGGATAAACATCATTTCCTACACATATGGTGAAAAACAAGTACAATAACAATTAATGGAGTTAGTGAAAGGAGTTGCATAATAAAGATCCATTTATGTCAATACAGTCCATTTACGAGATCAATTTAAAAGTCAAGGCCTAATGAAAGTAAAACTAGGAGCATTGACCGTACTCGAAGTAGGGGCATTTTAGTGATTGAATAAAAACTCGGTTTTAATAACTTCAATTTCCCGCTAGAAATCAAAACATGAACGGTGAACCTAACGGTGACAGTTTTATTTCTAATTGTGCACCTTGCAATTGTACATAATTCTTGTGCAAAATGGGCATAACCATGATAAATGTTGGTCATGTCTGTCATCCTCAAGAGTAAGAGTTGTTAAAAGTAATCGATCTTGATTCCATTTTAATGGTAAAACACTAAACATGTATTTTATTTGTGTTTGATATTAGTTTTGACCGTCTGTAATTTTGTGTTTGAAGATTTTAGATCTCTAAAATTAGGACTGTAGCATTATTCCTTCGATAATTACTATTTTTCATAAGTGATAAGGGTAATATCAATTGAGTGAGGTAAATGGATAAAAGTGACGTATATAGAGTGAAATTGGGTCGTATAAAACGAGGGGTAAGAACGCACTATTCGTGAACTAAGTGTTCGTACGAAGCGTACCTCGAATGGAACTAGGCGTAGTATTACAGAAATCCTCTCTCTAGAAATGTAGAATTGTGTTGTATTTTCCTTGGTGAAATGATCCGTACAGCCGTTGTATATATAGGCTGCCGAGCTCGACGCGTAGCGTCTTATGATTGACCGTCGGACACGGCCTGTATTAATGTGACCCTCGAGGGATGTCATTTAAGACTTACACCACGTGGGTTGTATTCAATTGTGCCCATTGAAGAGCGTGACCATTGAAGATCGTGACCATGGAAGTTCGTGGTAATTGAAGATCCGTCAGACCTGTCAGACTCCAGGGTCGTAATTAATGCCTGCTTGACCGCCGCCGACAACTCTGACACTTATCAATGCTCTGTCATTCGCGTGGTTATTCGACCGTAACTTTATGGTCATTCGACCCTCGATCTCAAAGGATGTCCCCTTTATTCGACCCCTGTTTGACTCGCGGTTATCCGCCATCGTAACTTCCGGTTTTACGACCGTAATTATACGGACCATTATCAATAAGTTTATAATACACTAAAGTATAACAGTTATATTTGATTTTAGTTTTAAAAAGTAATATTTTTATAATATTTTATTTTTGGGTCAATCTTATTCTAGTTCATTGACTATTAATTATTGTAACAACCTCAAGGGTCCCTACCGGCTACTGCTCAACTAAAATTGTTGGACCTCTTCCACAAGATTTAAATATTTCTTGCAATATTTTGTGTTTCAGTTTCACGGAGTTCATGTTTAAATTATGTGTATGTCAAGCTGTAAAAGCGCTTATCCATATTTTTTAAATTATATAAACTGATATTATAAAAAGGTAATTGTAAAAGGTGCATATTTAATTAAGTTAAAATGATTTTTCAAGTAATTGTTGGGACATGGCGCGTAAAGATAGTTAAGAGACAACTTTTATTTTTCTTAAAAATTTTATCGTACTAGAATGCTGAGAATTAGAACATATTCTTTTGAGAATTCATTTGATATTTAACTGTAAAGTCTAACTATAACTATTAATGTTAAAAAATAATTGTACCATTTTGTACTCTGTAAAGTACAAACTGCAACTTTAAGTGGACTAAGTACAAAAAATAGCTAGTCTAGAGGGGATCCATAAATTTCTTAGTCGACGGCTTAAATGGTCAGGTTGGTGAAAGAAAGAGAAACTTAGAGCAACACATATTAACATCCTAGAAAGTATAGATTTTAAGTAAATATAAGAATGAAAAGAAAAAGTGAAAAAAAAAAGAAAAAAAAAAAGGAATATCTGCACATACACCATTCCAAAGAGCCTTTTTTTTTTTTTTTGTTGTGGAACCTTGGTGCAGTCACTACTCACTATTATATGAGTACGTATTGGTTGAACTCTCATACTAAATACAATAATATACAAACAACGTTTTATCGGAAAAATTTCACAAGCAATTCTGATAACATAGATCTAAAAGAAATCAAATCAAAAACTTGAAATAAGGTAAATATAACTAATTAGTATTATTTTTGGACCATTATTTTACATGAAATTTACCGTGCAGTAACTATATAGGACGACTATCCATATCATATCATAATAAATAATCATAATGCCCTAAGAAGTCTACAAGTAGACAAGCCTTTTCATAAAATTGACCGCTTCTTTCCCAGTATTAATACAATTTAATGATTTATTATTGAACTGGCGAAGCCCAATCGCCACTTGACATACCCACATTGCCGCAGCAAGCAACCAATGCTTGATAGTGAAGCTCATGACAAGTCGGTCACTCCATTTTCACATTATTTACATCTTATTACATTACTCGATAACATATGTCTAAGAAAAATTAATAAATATGATAATCATAACTTCGGGATTATGAGATCTGCATTACAGGAAATAAGTGGTCCAATATGAAAATCATATTTGAACTTTTTGAATAGTTACGGGTAGAAGACCTCTTACAATTTATCAAGACACACTCTAAAGTTCACAATGTAATGTGACAACAAAAGGTCTAAATTACCTGGTGTGCATATATATTCACATAACCCGAAAATGTACGAAAACAAAGGAAAATATGTGTGAATTTTTATTGAAGCTTGATCTGTAAAAAATCATTAAAACAACACTTTTTGAATTTCCACATGTCATATATTATTTTAAAATAATAATAATAATAATAATAATAATAATAATAATAATAATAAAACAATAGCTCGTCATAAAATTTTGCAAAGGAATACATCCCAGAGGGAGTGGTTGGTTACCTTTATGCTCATTTTCATGATGAGTTTTGGATGTATGCACAAGTAAGAACATATTTTTGACAGAAGATAGAAAGTTAGCATGTGGAGTACCGTTCTAAGGGAACCCAAAAGATCTAAGGAAAATAAAAAAAATGATGGTTATAGTTAAATTAATCAAGTAAACATACATTAATTGTTTCACAGAACATATTTTGTATAATTCTATTTTATGTCGTATAGAAGTTTTGGCATGAAAACATGTAATTTTTCTTTAACTTTTAGCATTTCTGTAGTACAGTACCAATATTAAAATATCACTGAGGTTGGCAAAACAGTTGAACAAACAAGTATAGGTTCTCTGGCGAAATTAAAGAGGGTGGTTTTATGCATTTTTAATTGAATAAGGTGCATTGTTTTCTCCAATCCATTTTTGGGAGTAAACAAAAGTTTTCCCTAACACATTAAACCACAGCAATACATTTGCCACTCTCTATTCAAGGAAAAATGCTTAGTAGTAATTTATATGATTAATAACAACACTCTTTTAAGAAAGAAAAATTACTAGTTAAAATGAATTATTTCAAGATATTTTTCCTTCCTTTCTATTCAAAGGAGTTAATTATTTTCTTCTATTTGATATAAAAAATATGCAGATTCCCTCGATTTTTTAGTTTTCAGGTCCGTTGACTTTGAGGCGTACTCAAAAGTAAGTCTAGATGCATTATATGCCAAAAACATCTAATAACTAAAAATTAAATAATAGATAGACTCGCATTTATTTGCTAGCGGGTGAAGTTCAAGAAACAAATCTATTCGTACAAAAAAAAAACGTCATAAAAGTTATAGGTGAAAATAATTTTCAAACCAACAGGTATACAATGTTATAGTATGGACCGGTTTATTGAATTATACTTTTCAAAATTTATCTCTCAATTTTTTTTAAAAAAAATTGCTCAAAAGGAAAGTTAAGAAAAAAGACAAGTGTGCTTTGAAATTATGTGAAATCAAACTAGATAAAAAAAATTATAAAGTAAAAAGTAAACGAATAAACTTAACCAACAAAAACCAAAAACTCGTCGCACCTAAGATATTCAGGTAATCCAACGTCAGACAACTCTCCACGTGGCACCTTGTTATTAGCCATTGAGCCACCTTCCTATATAAAACACAAGTACCCAACCATTCAGTTCACAGAAAACCAAAAAACAATTCAACCAATAGAAGAAGAAACAGAGACTTCACAGTTCACACACCAAAACCACCTCCTCCTCTACAAAATATCTAATCGCCGGCGAAGTAAAATCGCCGGAAAATGAAAACTCCGGCATCATATGTCGGTAACTTCTCCTTCGAACATAACGTCCGCATCTCCTTCCATCACCGTCACGTGTTTCACGAAAAGCTCTAACAAACTCAATTTTCCGTGGTAGAGAAGAAATGATGATAATCGGATGATCTGACGTCACTGAAATAGTTTTTTAACGAATTAGTACTGATTTTGTTAGTGTTTTTGAAGAATTTGTAGTGAATTTTTGAAGAACAGTGTGTGTGTGTGTGTGTTTGTAATTTGTTGTACAAGAGTGAGAAATGCCTTTTCCTATGAGGATCCAGCCGATCGATTCGATCGGCAACGACGCCGTTAAGCCGCCTAAGTCGCGACTGAAGCGGCTTTTCGACCGTCCGTTTAACAGCGTCCTGAGAATCTCATCGGCGGAGAAGCCGAACGCCGCCGGCGAAAAGGACGGCGCTGAGTTTGAACCTAGCTCCGTCTGCTTAGATAAAATGGTTCAGAACTTCATCGAAGAGAGCAACAACGATAAACACTCGAAGTACGGCCGCAATCGCTGCAATTGCTTCAACGGCAACAGCAACGACAGCTCCGACGACGAACTCGATTTTTTATCGGACTCGTTAACCGCTAATTCTTCTCTTAGCGATCCTTCCGATACTCTCAAGGTGCGGATTATTCAAATTTTTTGAATCAATTGTTTGTAATTTTTCCCCAATTATTAGTACTTTTATCTAAATAAACTTCTGTTATTGGTACAGAGTTTGATCCCCTGCGCGAGTATGTTGGAGAGAAATCTATTGGCTGATACTTCCAAAATCGTCGAAAAAAGCAACAAAAGGCAACACGATTTGCGTAAAATTGTCACGGATGGCCTAATTGCCCTAGGGCACAACGCCTCCGTTTGCAAATCAAAATGGGAGAAATCTCCAACCGTACCGGCCGGTGAGTACGAGTACATCGATGTGATAAGCGAAGGCGAGAGAGTGATAATCGACGTCGATTTTCGGTCGGAGTTCGAAATCGCTAGATCCACGAGCGGTTACAAGGCGATCCTGCAGTGCTTGCCGCACATTTTCGTCGGAAAATCCGATCGGCTGCTTCAGATCGTCTCGATCGCGTGTGAAGCGGCGAGGCAGAGCTTGAAGAAGAAAGGTATGCACATCGCTCCGTGGCGAAAATCGGAGTACATGAAGTCCAAATGGCTCAGTCCTCACACACGAGTCACGCCCAATTTGACGATAATTGACAACTCCAAAAACGACGTCGTTGAGGAGGATAATAATGTGGAGGTTTTGGAAATTGAGGTTGGGGAGTTGGATTTGATTTTTGGGGAGAAAACGGCGTCGGATGATGATGAGGAGGAGGTGAATTCGCCGGAGAAGGAGGTTGGTACGCCGATGACGTGGCAGCTGCCGGCGGTGAGGCCGAAGAGTTTGGAGAGGGGGAATAAACCGGTGGTCACCGGATTGGCTTCTCTCCTCAAAGAAAAACTCTGAACAAAAAAAAGAAAAAAAAAAGAAAAAGAGAAAAAGAAATTTTGGTTTTTCTTTTTTTATTATTTTTGAGAAGTTTTTGAACTTCTTTTTTTTTTTTTTTTTTTTTTGTATAAATATTTTCTCGTTTCATTTTCGTGAGATTGCAAGTTTTGCACAATCTCAATGATGATTTTGTCGTTATGATGTATAAAATTCATAAAAGCTACAATCCGAATTATATGAGACTTCTTGCAGAATCAGTCAAAAATAATTATAATTTTCCAATATTAATGTGTGGAATCTAGGAAATTGAAATCGATTGGATATTTCTTGTTTTATTTTGACTTTTGGTGCCTTTTGTTTTTTGCATAGGAGGGTAATGTACAAAGCACCTAAACAATGACAGGTGAAAATGAACCATCATCATTATTTTCAATTAATTGAGAATAAAATTAAAAAATGTATTTTACATTGAATACTATTGTAGTCTTATTACTCTCGAGAGTAACATAATTACAGTAAAAATGTAAAATATGTTCACATTTTTTATGAAACTCGAAAGTAACGAGCAATAATTTATTGGTGCATACATATCCAGTTGTTTCCTGGTGAGGAAACATGAAGGATATTGGATTTAATTTAGAAATGTATATATTGTTGGGAAAAGTGGAGAAATGTGATTGAAAAATGAGAATGGGCGTGGGGTTTGGCAGTAAGGAGATGGGGCTGACGGCAGAGGAGAGGAGAGGAGCCTCGTGTTATCTCGGTAGCCGTGAATGTGAGGAATACCGTGATATTCTTATATTTTTTCACGTTGGGCAGTTTCAATTTATTTTCTTTATTCTTTTCGTTTTAATTTTTAATAACCCAATTTTACAAGTGGAGTAAGAACTAAGATGAACTGTAAATATTTTCATATACCTTATTTTAGCCACCATAACAAAATATACTTTGTTTTGTAGATAAAAAGAACGTGTTATTTCTTGTTGTACGTGGCTTGAAGTCCAAGTCAAACATCGTTCCACACAAGTTGTTAAAAATCTTATTTTGCATAGGTTTTGTTTGTTAGTTGTAACTCATTTGTGAATTTTGAAAGAGCAACAGAAATTCTGATAAATCGAAACTCGGAGAGCAGTTTGTTGACCTGTTGTGGCAATAAATTCTCGTAAATGTTTGACATTTAAGAGAGAATCATCTCGTGGTTCGCAATAAATCATCTTAAATGTTTGACAAAGACGGATGGTCGTTGAGGGACCCGAAATAAATCCTCTTAAATGTCTTACTAAGATGATGATGTCGTTCAAAAATCATACTCCTAGTTACCACTCAAGGATCGTGCGATATGCGTTATCGAAGTTATTTGAATTAATTTTAAAGTTTTGCCTATGGTAATTGATACTCGAATTAGAATGTGGAGGCTATAGTTGAGATAATGGTGTAATTTTTGTATAAATTAAGTTAAGAGATTGAAGCTACAACTAATTCAAGATCAACAACAACCAATAGGGATGGAGATCCATTACTTTATTGTTGCGAATTATATACTAATAAGTCGTCAAACATACATAGTCATTGGCATTTATAAAATAATTATTGACGCTTTCGGAAGGTTGATTTATTTAAAAAAATTGAGAAATAATAAATAGAAATATTGGTTTCGCGTTTCACCTCTTGATTGGACTGTCGTTCGAGACTTTTTTGACAAGTGTTAAGTGATGGCAATTATAAGCTATTTAACATTATTGATTAATTTAATCTAGTTTTTATAATTATATATCTTCCGTGAAAGAGGATAAACTATAATTTCTTCCCACAGATCCAGGGGAAAAGAGATCGGTCCCCTCATCCCTCATATTTGAACTTGTAAATTATTTTCATATTTGTTTTTGTCCTTATATTCCAACAAATATTATATGGTTACTAAATCTCGTACGTGCAATCCCTAGTTTCTTTGCAATTTGCAAATCTTACTTTTTTAACTTTTACCAGACAAGAGCCAGTGGGTGCGGTGAAAATTTGCGGAAAATTAAAGAAGTTGCAATAAGTCCAAAGGGGTCTTCAACACGTGGTAGATATGCTTTGGGTGTGGTAACAGGCAAAAAATTTGAGGTCCCAAGCAAAGAATATTGACTTTCTTGGGTTTGTAATTTGTATTTATTGACCGATTGTTAACTTGCTCATATGTTAAAATTTTGCGTGCGAGACTATTTAATTTTAAGAGAATATGACGTGTACTAATAGTTCTTTTATAATTGAAGTACACCGGCTTCTTGATACTCTAATTGATTGTCTAGAATATGTAAATCTATGTGGATGGAGGTGTATATCCGCGTATGAAACAGATAAATAATTTTGAGCATATATATATTATGCTATCATGCATTTACAAGTATCTCGATCATCACAGTACATATTATATTTTTATGAAAAATATATATGTTGTATATCACAATCATATACTGTACACACTAGTCTACCAGAAATATATAATAAGATGTTTATTTGAAAGAGAGGAATATATAAACCAAGAGTACTATGATTCGTATATTTATTTGAATTACAAAGTTCAGGAATAGGACATTGTAGGAAAAATATTTTGAGTGTATATCTCTTTTTTATGCAACTTTTATTTGTTCAATTACAAAGTTCAAGAAAAGGACATTGTATGAAAAACATTTTGAGTGTATATCTCTTTTTATTCAACTTTTATTTGTTCAATTTTTTTAAAACATTAATTAAGTCTTAAAATATGTGATATTTCATGTGTTGGCCATACTGCTAACCATTAATTTTATCATATTGTAATCATGAGACAAACACATAATGAAGAAGGATTTATTGATTAGTGCCCGATGTGAGGCAAGTATCTAATAACGCATCTTATAATTTGTAGAAGTGCCCATACTTCATAGATATTAGGCTGTTAGGATAAGATTTACATATTTAATCCGACCTTATCCTAAGACAGTGAAACCAATTAGTTTAATTGCCTTTAGATCAGATTAAAACAGTCTCAACTTCTAAACTGTCCCAGAATTGGAAAATTACCTAACGTTACAGACAGTACCATCACCTTTTATCTACAATAAACTAGTTTACCATAATAGTTTGTCTCCGCTGAAAAAGGAAATAAAAAAGAAGAGTTTGAAAATAATTAATTTATAAGTTGAAATACTTGAATTTTTTATTCTTTCTAAGATATAAAATAATTGAGATGAATACTGCGGGAATCTTTGATTCTAATTGAATGATTAGGGGCTGTGTTGATCGGTTACGTCCTTCTTTAATTTCTCATTTTATATTATTTTACCTTCTTTAATTTCTCGTTTAGGTGAGGCTACGTACAATTCATAGGCTTCCTCCTTAATCATATATATATATATATATATATATATATATATATATATATATATATATATGTATTTAATACCTGCGATTTTAAAGATATTATATATGTCAAAATTGTAGCAACGTAAAAATATTTAATATGAATTTTCACTAATCTGATTTGCCAATTCTTCTGTTACTAGCTCGCTCTAGAGTTAGTACGTGCTTCATCTCCAGTCTGGACAGTATTGATTGTCTACATTAATTATATCAGCATAAATATTGAAATTGTCGAGTGTATTTAAATGATTGACATACCTACTCTCTGTTTGACAAACATATCTGATTAAATTAAAGTAGCAGAGTTAAAGAAAACTATGATTCATCATCACCGTCAATAACAATGATTAAATCCGAGATAATCACATTTACACTCTATGAAATTTAATTATTTTCTTTCTTTATTCTACAAAAGATTTGAATAGTTACAGAAATACCCTTGAAGCTCTAAAAATAGGAAGGCGACTAATCTGTAATATATGTCAAATTGCATGACATATTTGTAATTATTCAAACTTTAAGAAAGTCTATCTGTCATAACTTATACAACTTCGATGAGCCTAACATCGATATTAAATAATTAGCAACACTTTTCCTATAGTAGCATTAATAGTTTAGCACGTATAACATACTAATGCAGAAAATAGCAACCAATTTGAAACTTACCGTAGACAAAGAAATCACTAATTTGAATTTCCAATGAGGATATTTGAATATTAAAATTCTGAGAATATTTAAGATTTTTCCGATCTATAACCGGCCTTAATTTCGGAATTCTGTACGTACGAAGGTGTATAATTTAATGCCAATTTAGTTAATGAGCTTTTTTTAAATATATAATTATTTTAGCTCTGTAAGGTTTTATTTTTATCAATTCTCTCTGACTTCTATATAGAGAATCTTAATCCATTTTTTATTGCACAATGTTACTTGTGGATTCATAAAAAAAAATGGTCTTTAAGCTTTTGTTTGATATCATCTTATACTTTCTTCAATTGGTAATATTCACTAGCTAATTGATTCATCTATCTTAAGCAATTGAAAATCGAGATATGGTTCTTAAATATATTTATTCGGTAGATTAATTAAGCCTATCTTTTGAATTACAGAGAGGCAAAGACCAACCCGGCAGGTCAACCCATCATAAAATGAAAAATAAATAAATCAGAATTTGCAATTAATAGATCTAACCATATCAAAATTAGGTAAAATTGTCCTCCTATATTTTCAACACTGATTTAATAATATATGATACTAAAATACGAGCAAAGATTATCCTAATGTCTTAATGGCGAAGAGTTTAGGCTTTCAAATACAATTATTTTTCCAAATTAAATAGTTATAGTATAGCACGAGATTATACTAGGGTCGATATAGAAGATAGGAGAAATATTTATCTAATCTAGGAGACAAAGGGAATAGTTAAAACTTTCTTTTCTTCTTCTTTTTGAATATTAATCGTGTTTATTATAAACATATATGGTAGGTAAAAAAGACTGTTATTGTCATAATTTTCTGAACAAGTGTGGGAAGTACAACTAAGTTTAAACAATTAATTAGAAATATCACGAATCTTGTTTGGTTCATTGTATTGAATATTAGATATCGCAGAGACGATAATAATATTTATACAGAAATTAAATATAAGGTTGAGATGGGTAGTAATTTTGGCTATTGATGGTGTTTGGTACTTTTGCATTATTGATTGAATTTCAAATACGTAATCATAGAGTTTGATCCTTAATTCTTATATGAGCCGACCAAATACGCAATAATAGCTAGCATTATTAAAATACATCTTTAAAATAACTAACATGTGTTATACCGTGATAAAACAATAAAATTTGAGAACTTTTCAACAATTTCAAATATACAATTTATTGTATTGACATACCCGATTTATCTAGCAAATCAACTACCCGATAATGAACAATACTGATTCAAATAAACTCTAATGAAATAGTTGTTTCTTTCTCGTCTATTTTATTGTTGCTTAATGAAGCTAGTGGCTAAAATGGAAGAACAACAAATCTTATGATGCCGAAGACGAAGAGTGCTTTATTACCTTTTTCGTTTCTCATGATAACAAAGACATTATTTTGCTTTTATTCCACTTCCTTTCTTTTGTTCATTGTCGTTTGCAAAAACAAAATACAGATTAGAGTTAAATTGAACTCCTCCCCTATAAATAGGATTACTATATATCAACTTTATTTTTCCTTGTTAAGGAATATATCAGGCACATATGCGGGCAATTGACATGGTATGTTCGATATGTGGCAGCATGATAAAAGATTATGTAGAAACACATATATGGCACTAATTAAGAAAAAGATACTAAAATTAATAATGATGGTTCAATTATGTGATACAAAGTGTCGAAGACCCATAAATGCACCAATGTCACCGTACGACGTTTGGAGACCCTCTATAGTCTATACAGGTCAAACAGATAGAGCACGAGAAATAAAAAAAAAAACCGTTAATATAAGTTATATGATGCAAAAAGGAGCTTAGAAGCATATATAAAAAATAAATAAAAACAAAAAAATCGTTCTACTCAACCGATACCAGTGAAGAAGGATAACTCTTATATTTAACTCGAAATGATCACACCCGATTAGTTCATTTAGCGTGGTTGTTGTTTTCATTCTAACGCATGTCCAATTAAATATTAAGCATCTAAAGTGGGCATTATCTTAAACGTTATTTTGAATTTTGTATGCATAACCAGATATGAACATCATAGATTTGCTTGCATAATCTGATATGAATTAAATATTATACACGAGTACAACTGCACAAGGTAGCCTGGAAGTGAGGCCCCATATGAAACTTGTGAATCTTTTCATTTTCTATCCAAATAAAAGTGCCCACTTGACACTTAAACGACTTGATGAAATTCATTTCAACTACTCTTATCCCCACTTAAATAAGTCTGGTGTTCGTATACAGATCACATCTCAATGATATGTAGGGTTTGTATATTTACCTTATAATCTCAATAAATTATTGTCAAGATTTTACACCAAAACTGAAGCATAGCATGGTTATTAATTAGATGTCTTAAATTTTATAAGTCAATTTCGCGGAATAAAATTTGCCTAGTGGTCTGAAAGCCCTAATTTGCTGCTATATCAATAATTTAGTGTTAAAAGGGGTTCTGTTCTGGTAATTTTAAAAGTCTGGTTATTATTTATTATATTAAATCCTTTTTGATACGATTTGATCATTACCAAACTCGATAATTTACATCCACAATTTTTGCACAGCTAATTTATACAATACTATATTCTACTTACTTATCATTATTATATGCGATATTTTATCAAAGGAAAAATAGATAATTTGTAAAATTGATATTTTAATACATCTCACAATCATTGGTGCGACCTTGTGGGGCTTCTTAGTTCTATCATTCTAGTGCAACGTTATCTCATACATAAAGTTGGGTGGGCCCCTAACACAGTATATTAGGATAAAATAAGAAGTTGTGGGGTCATATGCTCTAAAAAAAATTTCTCTTTGAATTTAGTGGTTGTAGGACCCTCTTTTTTTCTGTGACAAAAGCAAACATTAAAAGCAATTTCCCAAAGTTTTACAACAATAATACCCCTATGAAAGCAACTCTCCACCTACTCTTTTTTTTTTTTTTTTGCCTTTCCTGTCTCATCTCTCACTATGTTTTTGAATTGAGATTTGAGATTGCTTGCAAGTTTAAATTTGATTTTTAACAGCTTTTGCCAAAGTCACAAGAAAACATAATAATCGACACTTTTAGCCATTGTAGAAATTACTAAAATCTTAGATAGCTTGTAAATAATGCCAGTTGAACAAATCAAGTCAGATAAATTATTTAGTTATTAAATGCATGAAGAAATTAGCAAGTTAGATTTATTTTTCCTTCTTTTACTGTTATATAGAGTTAATTGTTTTATTGATAATGATATAGGAGCAGATATACCAAGAATGTACCATTAGGGGCTTCCTGAAAAACAACATATCACGGAGTTTCTACTTTATAAAAGCCTTTATCCAATAAAAAATTTCTTACTTTTTTGGTAGGGCTAAATCCAATCAGATCACAGGATATCTCAAGTAACATGTTTTGCTCATAAAGCTATTATTGTTGTAGTTTGTTCAAAAACAAAAGCTGTTGTTATTATCCGTTACATACTGTGGTCTCGCCCGTTGGACCACATGTTGTTCCAGTAATATTGATGAATACATTTCATTATAATTTTTATAGATATAGTTATACTATGCAATGAAATTTTACTAGATTCTATTTCCTTAATTATTTTAATGGATAATTGAGGATGTTTATGTATTAAAACGAAGAACATGAATCAACGAGACAGAGCACTAACAATTCACAGATGAAGTAAACAGTGGTGCAGAATAAGTAGTACTAAATAATCTGCAGACTGACTCACATGTGCAGAACATGTAAATTTCAGATTATTCCTTCATGAGATTCTATTTTCTTTCCCGTGGTATTACAATGTAATATCATTTGGATATTATTTCTTTAACTGATTTAATGGATAATTGAGGATGTTTATGTATTAAAATTCATTATGAAGTGTGTTCGACATACTAAATATTCAAAATGGATATAGAGATTAATTTTTTAATATATAAATTAATCAGTTATGTACTTTTTTTAAATCCAACAATAGAAATAAAGTATGTACAACTAGTTCTAATATCTCAATTCTCAAGTAAAATATGCAAATACTCTGTAGCGAAGTGTCATTAGCAGAATCCTTTGTTTTGGAAAAATTGGCAATTGCAATTTTGTCCTAATTAAGTCAATTCCTGCATATTAATTGATTACAGACCTAGAGATCAGATTTTTTTTAATAAAAGTTGATAGGTCATTGTAATATTATTTATCCAGATCATTCAACATCAAGCAAGCATCTTTCGGATAATCTGCATTAGGGAATAGTTGGTAAGAGTCTTAATAAATTAAGCCCCAATTAATGGTCAAGTGTAAGCAATCATTAGTTTTTAATCACAAGAAAACAAGAAAAAACAATGTTAGATTTGGCCATGGACGAAGCAAATTAACTAAATATTTTACGGACTAAACCAGTGCATAATGACTAGACATTGTAGACACAATACAGTCGATATTGTTAACTGTAAATATTGAATATTTTTTAAAATGACTTAGCAACAAGCAACAAAATCCTTATAGACCGATCTGATATTGTGACTGTAATTTTATTTTTATTATGACAATGTATAGCTAATTGATAAAGCTATGACAAAGTTTAAAAGCTCAGAAACGCGGTCTAGAGATGAATCGTTGTTTGCTCCAAGAAATTAAATTGTAAAAAAGAGGTTTATACTTTATAGAACTGTTACTGCATGGGCTTTGATGGGTTTGTTTATAAGCTAGGCCCACTTATTATTTGGACAGACTTACCGAGTATGGGCCAGTAACTCGAGCATACGAGAAACAAAGTAATTACTCATATTGCAATAAATGCCTTGGTCTATTCAAAAGAAAATAGGAGACAAAAAACACAATTGAACATGTGAGAAATATTTGCGAGATATGGCGTTTGTAAACTTTAACCATATTTTACTTCTTATTAATATCTATAGTTTACCGACAAAAGAAACTAATATAAATACGCATTTGATTTAAATTAGTTATGGTATGCTACATGAACCACACAAAAGTTACGTGGAGTCTGAAACTATAAATTCTCTTTCAGTAAAACGTCTAACTGATTATCACTCTGTACCACCTCTTCCGAATTTCATTTGGCCCTAAATGGATCGTATTAAGTATTAACGCATTGATATTAATAATAACGTACATGTGGGTCTACGGGTGATCAAACTATGATATGCGATTTTCTTGCATCTTTTGTTTTGATTGTGCTACACATGTCTTAGAGCAAGTACGTACACATTACCCCTTTTTCATCTCACATAATATGCTGGTTTTAGCTAAGATTATCTTTAGAGTACACATCATTTACAAGTTCATTGTTTAGAATGAAGTAGTAAAATATATCTAACAAGTATTTAACATATTAAAAATCATTCTTTTATCAGGAAAGTACAATCGAACTTATAGGCAGTATTTCTATAAATTATGAAAAGTGATAAATTTTCACCTTAATAGATAGTATTTGTGAGACAGTAGAGGTACATCCAGGCCAGTATGTCACATGCATTCAGGCATACATTATTATCCAAAGTGAGTGGTTCATATGGAAGCTGTAGTTTTCAGGACCACTTGAAAGGGGCTTTCACTTTCCACACATTTTACATTAACCCACTTGACAATAAAGTTCGCAATTTTAATGGATTTGGACATCTAACTGCTTCTACTTTAGTGGATAGTAGTATCTAACTAACTGCTACTACTTGCGAGTGTTAGGTAAATTCAATCATATGCTATTATTTCACATATATGCATTTCATACTTACATTTCAGGATTAATATTTCATAAGTATATAATTAATCTTAGGATCTAATCTGATTACAACAATGTTCATTTTTTGAAAGATGTACATATATATACCTTAAAGGTACTCGACAATACAATTAGGTAAGTCGCTGCGAAAGTTGATACTTCCAGCATGAAATTATTATGAAATTCTAAAATTTGTCTTTGCAAACTTATTCTTGACTTGGAATTAAATTTCGATCCAATTAATCTTTTACGGAGGAGGTGTATCTATACATGTATTAAGTTTAAATGGTGAATATGTAATGTTACACAAATTTCACACAATACTTTTTAAAAGCAGTATCTTAGGTTTAAATAAAATTTCATCTTTTCTAATAACATTACGCAATAAAGTCATTAAATTTAAATCTCTCAAGTTCTAAGTATAGATTTCCAAATATTTTTAAATCTTAAAGTTTTATAAGTTATATTTCTAATTAAACTTAAACAATAAAAGAAAACTGCATATTCTTTATGTCTTCCCACATTAGTCTAAGTATCTAACCATCAAGAACTGTCGTCGTAATCCACTCTGTTTTTAAGTTGGACCAAAAAAAGAAAGAAAAAGAAATTCAACATAAGTTAGACCTAAGGAAAAATTCATTCTGTTAACTGACCTGCAAATAAGACCTCAGCTTTGAAATCACTGTGCAATGAAGGGAACCATAAAAGTGCTTTGATTAACAAAACTTTGGTACAAATGGAGGCATTGAACAAAAGTTTCAAAACCAAAAGAATGAACCAGCTGAAGCCCAATTCTAATCAGCTAGAACAAGTAATGGACTGCTTTTACAAACACACATGTGGTAATTGCAGGTAATTAAAATGCAACTGCAAAACTAAAGCAATATCCAAAGATTGGAGAACATATTTTCCCAACTCTAGCAAATACTTCATAATAAGGCATCAAAGTGCATAAAAATGAACTTGCTTCATTCTTTGCCATCGGCAGCACGTAGAGAACCGAGTTGCACCGGAGCCTGCGTTCCCACAACTTTTGACGAGCCATAGGTGGATAAATCAGTTCCCTCGGCTTTCTCTTTCTCAAGTTGTTCCTTGATCCAGAAGTATGTGATTCTCAGACCATCCTGCAACATTTGAAAAAAGTAGGTATAAGAAAAAGTAATTTTTCGGTTCAAAAGATAAAGAAAGTCCACCATTACATTTTTATTCAATTTTTTAAAGATTTTTAAATACTAAAAAACTATATTTTTTATATTTTGAGTTTTTTGATTTTATTGAAAGGATGTCGTAATTTTGACTATAGGGAGAATTTTTGTCTTTCACGTTAAATATGGACTTGTAGGAAAGTAAAACGTGCTATTTCTAAGAGAACATGAAGGGAATTATTGGTACTTCTTTATCCAGTGTTTTTTGGTACCTCACAAAATCACATGCAACTGTCTGCAACTCGTTTATCTTTTTCATCGAAAGGCCAAAGCATATACACACAAAAGAAAGGATAAAACAGAGTACCTTGAGCTTCATTGAAGGGGCCCAACCAAGCTTTTCCTTAATCAGAGTGTTGTCTGAGTTCCGACCACGCACACCCTCTGGTCCTGGAATGTGCTGAATGGGGAGTTTCTTGGTTTCAAAGCTTAGGACGATCTCGGCCATCTCGTTCATACTGACCATCTCATCACTTCCGATATTCACAGGCTCCCGGAAGTCCGATTTCGTCAATCTGGAGAAAAAAAATTTAGCAATTCATGACAAGCAAAGAACATCATTCAAGTATAAGTTTTTAGGCAGTGCCGCTTTTTACAAGAAATTAAAAGTGTAAAAACTGGCAAGTATTATTCATAATGTCAATGTGATCGCCAATTTGCATGATACCAAGCATAATAGTACAATTCTATTATTAGGTAACATACCTCAGAACACCCTCAACACATTCATCAATAAAGGTGAATGATCGTGTTTGCAGACCATCGCCCCACATCTCAAATTTATCGGTTGAGGTAAGAGTTTTCCTACAGAAAGCAGCTGGTGCTTTCTCCCTCCCACCTGTGTGTATTAATAAAGGGTGAGATGACAAAGAGATATCTCATTTGGATAGGAAGAACGCAAAAGTATCTAAAACAAATTGTCGCATTACACGTGGTAAGCACTACGACAGCTTCTATTTTTCGCTTTTACTAATGAATACTGCATGTAAGTGGTACATGCCACTCAATGGATGGGTAGATCATTTAAGAGAATTACTGGATATAAAAAGTCAGAATAATAGTTGCATCATCTTCATGTTACCTTTCCATGTACCAAAGGGACCATAAATGTTGTGGAACCTTCCTATTCGGCACTCAATTCCAAAGTCCTTATTGTAGTGTTTACATAATTCTTCCGTTGCCAGCTTCTCTAGTCCATAAGCATCTTGAGGCTAAAAAAACCAAAATAGAGCTTAATATATGTCAGAGGGAAACTTAATAGGAAGCATAAAAACAAAAATTAAGGTAAGAGATGAAACCTCAGCAGGCCATGCATCAGCTTCTTTCAAGCTAACATTGGTTTCCAACTGCTTAAATTCAGGATAGATGCAAGCACTGGAGGCATAGAAAAACCTAAACCCAAACCAAAAGTTAACCCCACTCCAGCAGAAATAAGCTTTAAATTAGCAATAAATATATGCAAGTAACGAAGCATCAGTCGTATCATTTTTTTCATGTGTATGTATTGACAAGCCAGCATTCTACCTTTAAATTGAATCCCAAATAAATATACCAATTTTTCGGAAAGCAAGGACGTCACGTTTAGGAACACAAACCTCTTAACTCCATTTATTCTTGCAGCCTCGATCATGTTAAAGCTGATCATCGTATTGTTGTACATAATGACAGAGTGGTTGGACTGAATGAATCCCATTCCTCCCATATCGGCAGCAAGATTGAAAACGTGATCAACTTCTTTGGTGACTTTCAGACAGTTATCCATCACCCTCAGATCAACAAGATGGAATTCATGACAGAACATGTCCTCTGTCATGTGCTCGTTCTTCTTCCAATCCGAAGCAATGATGTAATGACCCTCGCTCTTCAAACGTCTCGCAATATGTGATGCAATAAATCCACCTGCTCCCGTAATAGAAATACGGAGCTTTGCTGAAGGCCAGTACAGCTCCCTCTCAAGGTTCTCGTAAGTGTATGTCCCATAATTGGTAGTGCTTCCCATTCTGCAACCAAACGCCACAAAATTTAGGTATATATATAGTTACACTCCTGAAGTTTGGTCGAATAATAAACCCCACCGCTCCCCCACCCTACTATTGGAAAAAGTTACAAAAAATCCCCATGTAATTTAACGGTGTACTACATTAGGCTCTCATAAAGTTTGAATTGTTACAAAGACACTTGTTGAAGTTTAAGAAACACTACAGATAGGCCATTATTTTTCCATGTTCCTAAAGTTTCAAGGAGTGTCTCCCTAGTTATTCAAATTTTGGCAGACATTTATGTACTTAAACGCCATCGACTTAAACAGGAAACCAAAAAGCTAGGACAGATTAAATATGTTTTCAATTGACCACATAAATTTGGTATCAACTAACCTTCTGTTTAACAATGCAAATGAACAAAGGCAAAACAAAAACAACCACAAAACAAACATCAGAAATAAAGAACCATTAACTTTTTGTAAGTTAACAACAACCTAAGTAAGCAAAAAAGACTAAAAGAGGAAGCAGTTATGGTAAAATCAACATTCTTGGTACCAATTATAACCAAAACAATCCCCACAAAAGATAACCAATTCACATAACTCAATAATATAATGAAAAACCAAAGGCAACATCACAAGAAAACAGAAATTTTCGACTCTGTTCCATCAAGAAAGAAGAAGGCGGTGTAAAACTGTCTTTAATCATCCAAGAAACAGAGCACATACACAAGAAAATTGAATTCTCTATGCTATTCCATTCAAGAAACAGAGTACAGCCCATATTACCTCAAAATTCTTCACGCTGAAAACCCACAAATATATTCACACAAGAAACGACACACAACGATATCAGAAACAACTCATCACATTATAGGCATAATTTGGACGAAACAGAGTGAGAAAAAAAACAGGGGATATATTGATTAAATCAAGAAAACAAAAGATTAAATTACCTCCAAGAGTTTGATTCAAAGGGTCAGAAGATAATTGGCAAGAGACCCAATTCGTGTAGTGGATTTTTATTCAGATCTCTGTTCCTCGCGCTACATACATATATTGGCTACTCGGATGCCTTTATCCTTCTTTGATATGTTTATTTTCCTATTATTATATTTATTATTACACTTATTGGCTTAATTTTTCATTTTTGTCCATACGTATAAAGCCCATGTCGGTTTCGTTTGTTTTTGGAAATTCCACTATTTATGATACGTGTTTTCTTACTCTTCAAGTATTTCTATATCAATAATACCTAATTACTTATAACAATTATTTATCGAAAATAATATTTTTAGAATGAGACTAGGAAAGCGACAAGTGTAAATTACAACAGTATAGCTATCATTTTTTATTTATGAATGTAATAACTATCATTAAGTAATAGTGATTGCATTCATGTTAGGCATATAATGAGATGCAATCATTGATATGCTGACGAAAGTCTAAGACAGTCAGCCGAGACTTTATGTTAAAGCTCCCATTTTAGCCAAAAAATCTGCTAGCTAGTTGATTTCAGTTTAAAAAGAACAAAGAAAAAACACACACAAGTTGTTAAAAAGAAATCGCAACTCTAAAAGTCTATAATAGTTATCATATTGCTTCAGCTTTTAGTTTTTGTTTTCCTACATAATTTTCAGAGAAAACAATTTTTGGACAACATTTTCTTTCCTCACGAGAAAAAGGAAACGAAAAAAAAAACCATAGATTTTAGTCAAAGAATGGTCCTTTAGCCCTTATAAGTACTATGTTAAGAGTGATATTTATTTCATTTGCATATGATTGATCCCGCCCAAACGCCAATGGTTGTAATCAATGAGAGAGACATAGATTAAGAGAAAACATTATATTTAGTGGCCGAGATTAAAACCCCACATTTAGTTTGGTGAGATTGTAAATCTGATTATGTCACGTTCAATCAACACATGAAAAAAAAATGACAACTTGTATGCCCATAAACTGGAAAACAAAAAATGACACCTCGTGCAATTGTTGAAGTGCAACTCTAGGTATAGTGCGAATACAAGATATAGATACTTGTTCTTGTAGTACATAATGATTCATTTGCACATCAAATATTATATTGCAATTTCCCATCATATAAATATGCAATATGTCACCTCTGCCAACAATCGAATATTAAATAGCACATTATAATTTATTTATTTTGTTGAATATAGCATATTATAATTGGATATTGGTTTATTTCCCAATACTTTTCAGCAGGCTTTCATTATTTTTTCCTCCAATGAAAAATATTGGCGATGAAATAGTGGGTTGGATGAACCAAATAGTGGTCCATCTTCTATTTATGGAGAAACACACTGAAAATCAATATTAGTTATAGACTAGCATAAAAATAAAATATTCCAATATGCTGGAGTCCCTATTGCCACTGCAGCTCCTTTGTCGTGGTTTTTGTAAATTGCAAACCTTTCCGATGGCTTTGCAATTATTGGAGCAAAACACGAGAATACGTCAAGTTGAGTCCCACCCACAGTGATGGGTGATTTCATCCCTCCGACGAAATGTCCCATCAATGTAGGGACCATCTCTTTTTTTATTTTTTTGTGATCATTCATTGGCAACTCATTATCCGCTTATAAATATTTAAAAATATAAAAGAATTAATTAATGAATTTTTATTGATTATATACAAGTTGAAGTGCCACTCAAATGTTGTTTAGTTGTTGAGACTACTGTTTTTCTATAAGACTGGTTAAAGGTGTACAAGAATGTAGTTCTATTTCTATAGACATATTAAAGTTTAAGACATGTCAAATCAAATTGCGTAGTTGTCATAGACAATATTTTAGAAGAACGATTATTGAGTACATGATTAAAGTTGTACCATTTTTTATTCGATAATGGTACGATGATTGATACATAAATCTAGGGAAAATATATTACAATTTAATGATTTTGTACATTGACTGGCAAGAAAAGGACATGCCCGATTTAATGATTCTATACACTGACTGTAGATCCTTAATAATTGTCATTAAGGTCTTTATTTATACTTTTTTGATTCAGTTTCTAGAAGCATGAGAATTAGATTATAAACTTTCTTGACCAGTTTCTAGGGAAAAGATATTACTATTCAAGTTTGAATATAAAGGGCCAAGTAAGCCCAGTAGTAGTCAACTACAATCCAGTATAAATAGTTTAAACTTAAGCTTACTACTCTTTTTAGAGCTCCAATCAAAATACTGAAACTTTAAAAGTCCAACAAGTATATGATGGCCGAATTGAGCCCATAATGCATGACACTAAGTCCAACTACGTATTGCCATTTTAACTTTTTAACCGACACTATTCACAAGATCCACAACATAATAAACTAAAATCTAATTTATGCTAGGCTAAATACTTTTATACTGTATATAATAATTAATATATAACTAAATAAGCCCAACAACTACAAGTTTTCACCTAAAACCTAGACTACTATTTCGTGCCCATGATGGTGGTTTAAGCCCAAAACTCATAAAGTTCAATAATAATAGGCATTCCTCCTCTCATCCATGGATTAATATTTTGTTTACAAAAAACTTCTCGCAATCGATGTTTCTCAAAATGATTCAAATATATTATAAAAATAATTATAACAATAAACTTGTTATCATTCGCTCTAGAGTCAAACAAATAGACTATTCTATATTTCCAATGATCTTACCTTCATACTATAACCAAAAAAATGCCTAAAACTCTCCCACGCCAAGACACTGTACTTTTCTTTGAATCATGATTTGATTATGAAAAAACTGATTAGGCGATCGATGGGCCTTGTATAAGTAATTTGTTTAGCTTAGTTAATTTATTGTTTCAGTATTAAAAGCGTTACCGTACATTTTAAAGATGGAAAGTCGCGTTTTTATATCTAAAATAAAATAAAACGCGTTAAAACGCGTAAAAGAATAATAAGGCGGTTAATTAAAGTGGCGTATAAATAAAGCGGCTTTATTAATTATTATATGTTGTATTATTTTCTTCTTCTTCTTCACGCACCCTCCAAATTCTCTGCACACACACAGAGCACACTCCAAATTCTCTGCGCACTGAATCAAACGCACACGCACAGAGCACACTACACTCAAATTGGGACAAAATTTCAATACAATTTTATCACAGCATCCTAAATATCTTGACTATTTCAAAGAATTAGGGTTTGATGAAACCCTAAATATCATATTATGGTAATGTAGTTCGATTCTATGATTATTTCAAAGAATTAGGGTTTTTTGAAACCCTAGATATCATAAACCCTAACTTTTATGTATTTTGTTTTTTGCAGCAAATATTAGAATTGGAGTAATGTTCCGCATTGTATTGCTCGACAACTGATGTTCAGGATCAAGTAAGTAGCCATTCTTTATTTGATTTGTATTCTTGGTTTTCTTGATAATGGTTACTATATTTTTTTTTTTTGTCGTTTTCAGATTGAAAATTCGGTTCCTAGATGATGATGAACAATCAATACCCTCAAAAGGTTGTTTTTTATTATTTGTTTACTTGTCTCATGTAACCAATTATTCGTTTATTAATAATCTCGCTTTTATCGTGCGGATGGATTTCCTCATCAAAGAGGAAACAGTTATTCCATGTGTTTGAGAAAGGCACGAGTGCGTCGAAATCAGGAGTATGTAGGACTCAACCTCTGTTTCATCATCTCCATAGGTTCCGGATTCGCTCCATCAAGATAGAAAAAGGCTCCCCTGCTATATTTTTCTTAATTTATAAGTACACTTAATGTTTTGATGCTTCATGTGTTTACTTTCGAGAATGAGCGCTCATAATAGTTTTCCTATATTTGTCAACACGAATAAAACCAATTCTCTACTGAACTTCTTTCCTTTCTTGTTCTTTGAATTTCTGGTGGAACCGTATGCAGGTGTGTAACTTATGGTACAAAGCTTTTGAGTGGAAGATAATATGAAAAGTGCCTTTATCATATCTGGTTACCATGCTCTGAAGTTATAAATGTACGAGATGTAGGTCATTGTTGGTATGTCTCTGACGTACTTGAGCAGTTATTTCTAGGAATTCTATCCCTGTAGCACTTATGATGTGCTCTTCACCCTAAACTTTGTCTCGACATATATTGAGGGAACTCAGTCCGGTGGTAAAGCTGATCAGATCCTCTCGTACAAGTTACATTTTTATAATAGTTAAAACCTTGTTGACCTTGGACATGTTTTCTGAAAGATACTTACTTGGGCTATTTAATCTTTTTGTTCGCTTTGTTGAAATCAGTAAATTTATTTTGTCTTTAACTATCAGATAACTTGGCTCAATATCATTATTCTAAATCATCGTTTCTCCTAAATAAGGAAGCCTATTATATTACTTTTCTGGAGAAGTTTGTAGACCTCTTCTTGAATATTTCCTAGTTAACTTCCAAGTTACGTGTTCGCTTTTGTCAGAGGGCCGTGGATTACTATTTTATCAACATTCCTTGTAACACTCTTGATTGTTTTCCTTTTGTAAATCTGATGCGACACTGTACCAGTTACCCTTTTGTCTGCTATAGATCTAAATATTAGTTTAGTGTGTTTCTTAACATCCTTAACTTTTCTGTTGCAGATACTACTCTAGGATCTGGTGAGCCCATGGTCCCGATGGGAAGTGATTACCCTGGAGGACCCAGTTCTTCTGAACCTAAATACAGGGAGTATATTTGTGGTGACGAAGCTCTAAGAATATCACCAAGTGAACCATATTGCTCACGCCGACCAATGCGCAGAGATCATCTTAATGTTTCTATGTATTATCCTATGCAGCAGATATCACATGCTTATATTCTCGTCTGACTTTTACATGTTACTAAGATTATCCTGCTTTTTTAAAACTTTTATGCCTCTGATGGATTGGGAGTTCTACTGATTGTTTGCATGCTATTTAAGATAGATCATCAGGACTAGCATAAACTCGTTTTGCTATTTTATCTTTATGATTCTTTGATGCTTTTTCCACAAATGTGTTGCTAAACTTATGTTGCTTGATATGCTAGGCAGTAATTATCTTGGATTTACTTTTGAGCACTTAGCATCAGCAATAACTTCATGTGTTTTTTCTTTTCAGGTAATTGAAGACATGCATGCTATCTGGGATTGGATTCTGATAGAAAAATTGCACATTTCACATAGTCAAAAGGCATAAATATTCTGCTCTTATTGTTGATCCAGAGACGTTTGATAGCCTGGTAATAATAGTTATTTTCATATTTTTTACCATGGTAACACCCGGTCGGAAATTGGTTTTGCGCGTTTTCTCATCACCCATGTTCCTAGATTTATAGAGTGGGAACTGGAAAAGGCACAAGGTCTAGAAACCATGGGCCTTTTTTGCGTTCTTAATTAGATATGGTGATATTGTTTACCTGCTTTAGTTGCAAGTCAGTTCCATCACTGCTTTATTACACTGAGAAGATTTGTTTTTTGAAGTTTACTATGTAACATGCTTACATAGGTCATACGACGCACGTTAGTTGCTCTAAATTGTTTAAAAAATTATTCCTCAAGGATAGCTCATTTCCTGGTTTCCTTGTGATAATTTTCAGCTTGTGTTTTAACCTCTATAACTGTGTCATTTTTGTGAGCGAAAGCTTCCTCATACTGTATTCTATATATATATATATATCAAATAGAATCATATCAAACAAAGAAGCGGAGAATTACAGTATGAGGAAGCTTTCGCTCACAAAAATGACACGTCATTCAGGAAGATGCCCTTCCTCCACAGCTATAGTTATTTTTTCTTCCAACTTTAGTTTTTTGAATGGGGAGACTTTTATCATATATGAATTTTTTAATGCCCAGATCGGGGAAGCTGAAACGATTGCTTTAATTCATTCATATGAAGATGGAAAGCCACCTGGATCACATAAAACAAGACTGGCTGCTTTCATTGTACGTGCATCAGAACCTAGATATTATATTTCATTTATCGTTGCCATTTCAATGATGTTCTACGATCATGGTTCTTGGTTAAGTCGATAATTTTAAAGCCTATTAGATTGATACGTTTATGCTTGTTATAGCTTATTGAGTAGCTCCGGTAATTCTACGCTAATAGGTTCTTAGTAGTATGTGGTGCATATATGTATTGATGGCAGTAGGAGACAAAAGGTGTAAAGTGAAGTTGCCAATAGTTTATTAGTATTTAGTTCACTAAAGTACTAATTTGCTATCCATAACTCACGTTAAAAAGAAACATATATATATATAACAGGTTGATTTAGCACCGTGTCTCTTTCAAATCCTTATCTTCTGTTAGAAAATGAGAAACTGGGTTGTCAACTTTGCACAGTGCAATAGATATGATGGGTTTTTTCATTGAAGAGTGCCATACAACAATATGCAAGTTGGATATGACCTTGTCTACCTTAAAAATTCTTATCTCTTAGTGGTTACGTGAAAGGTTTGTTCAAAATGCATGGTGCAATAAACATGATTATTTTATACGAAGAGATAATGTATTACTATTTAAGAACTAAGATTTGAAATGCTCATTTTTTACTGGTAATGGGAAACTAACTCGTTCAACAGTGCATTTTGCAGCCGCACAGATGTTTTCTTTTTATATAATAATGGAAGCATGTTCCTCCTATGGTTCCAATCTAGGGTTTATTGATATATATATAATGCATTATCAGTGGTCCAAACCTTAAACCCTAGCCCTTATGTTGGCACGCCGCATACCGTGCATTGGTTGCCTTTTTATGTAATTTGCTTCATGTGTACCTCAATTTCAGGTTCAGCCAATATAAAGAATTGGAATATCCCAACAGGATACTCCATTTAATGTCCCGGATTGTATTGCTCGACGCACTTCTCAACTGCCCATAAAGAATCTTCATGATCAGGTAAGCTGTTGTTGGATTTTCCTGCAAAGGGAATTTTATGTTTGGTATTCTTTGTTTTGTCAATAATGGTTATATCAAATCTCTTATTTGGATTGGCAAGAAATTCCACTGTGGTTTTGAAAAATTACATGCTACCACCTTTGATAGTGTATTTGCCGAAATATGCTTGCTTTTTCTAATGTTTTATTTTTTGGTTTTTCTTAAAACTGATGGCGTCTCAAATCAAAAATTACAACTAAGTGTAACGGCATGTTGGTAAAATAAAATAATCCAGGCAGTGAGCAATAAATAACACATGTAAGTTCGTTCCAAGCTATGATGAAGTAAAGTTTGATTCAATTCTCGAAGATCTCAAAGCATCATGATAATCAAATTTGTGTTTCTAATTTATTTAATTCTAGAAGTACTTAGAGTTAAACCGTACTTCTTTTCTTGCTGCAGCAATGTCGCCCTGATTGGTAGAACAAAAAATGCGTGTTAAAAGTTCATATGAGTATGGTTGACGAATTTGAGAAAAGGTGCGTATTTTCGTTATTGATTTAATAATATGAGTATGGTGTAGTTTTGTTTTTGTAAACAAAAGATCGTATATCTCAAGTATGAATTTCCTTTTTGGGGTTTGGCATGAAGATACCTAGCATCGATTTTGGAAATGAAGAGAAAGGAAATTCCGGAATACTTGTAAACTTACTTTTGCCGATCATGTGTGCCTGAAAAGTTTTCTCTGGATTCTTTGTTTCTCATTGTAATTTGTCATTTTATATATTTAAATATAATCTATTTTAATATTTTTATTCTTCCTTTTTGAATTTTCTCATTACTTTCACAGATTTTGATATAGGACAATTTTGTCTGGACGTTGTGAACATGTAAATCATCTAGTACTATTACCATTTTCTGAAGTTTCAAATGTACTAGGTTCCTTTTGACTGAAATCAGTAAATTTAGCAAGTATTATACTGTCAGATAACTTGGCTCATTATCATTTTTCTGAATAATCGTTTCGCCTCGATAAGGAAGCCTATTACTCTTCCCAGTTGTAGACCTCGTCTATTTCTAAGTATTTTCCTTATGTCATTCTATAATACTGCACTGCACCATTTATCCTTTTATCAGCTGTATATCTTTATATTAATTTAGTGTGTTTTTTAATATCCGTAACTTTGCTGTTGCAGATAGCACTCTAGGATATGGTGAGCCCTTAATGCCTGTGGGAAGGATGACCCAGTTCTTCTGAACCTAAATACAGCTAAGAATATCACCAAGCGAACAGATATTGCTTACACAATCAATACGAAGAGGTCATCTTAATGTTTCTATGCATTATCCTATGCAGCAGGTATCACATGCTTATGTTCTCGTCTAAAGTTTGCATGTTACCAAGATTGTCCTGCTTCTTTAACACTTTTATGCCTCTAATGGCTCGGGAGATCTACCGATGTTCAGCATGCTATTAAATCTAGATATTCAGGACTGGCATAAAGTCGTTTTGCTATTTTAACATTTCAATCCTTTTATGCCTTCTCCACGAATGTGTTGCCAAATATATGTTACTTGATGTGCTAGGCAACATTTTTTTGGATTTTACTTTTGAGCACTTAGCATCAGCACTAATTTTTGTGTTTTTAATTCTGAGGTACTTGAAGAAAGCATGCTATTTGGGATTGGATTTTGATTAAAAAATTTGCACATTCCACATAGTGAAAGGCATAAGTATTCTGCTCTTGTTGTTGTCCTCGTGACGTTTGATAACCGCAGTGATAATAGTGTATTGTCACATTTTTCACCTTGGTACAACCATTATGAATATATATATATATATATGTATATATATTTTTATTTTTTTTGCATTCCTAGTTTTATAGAGTGGGAACTAGCAAAGTATAAGGTCTAGAAACCATGGGGTTTTTATGCGTGCTTAATTAAAACTTTGCCAGAATAAACTAGAAATTTGAAAAGGAAAATGACATTTTGATGAGTAAGCTAGAGATATGGCCGTTCATGAATGAAGTTAAAAGAGTTATCCAAGTTTTTGAAGAGCCTCTCTGGTTGAGCTCATCTGTTAAGTTCTTTGACATATAAATATTGTTACATTTTCTTATAGCTTAAATACAGGTTATATTAGTGTAATTGAGGTTTTAGTTGATTATTTCTGTTTGATTTAAAAATAAGGTTTGCCGACTTGATCAGTAGGATCGTGCATAATAATGTTATATTCATTTTATACTGCTAAGTTGAAATATGTAACATTTTGCTTTATTTCATTTTTTCATTCTGTTCGTGAATTTAATGATTTATAGTTTAAGCTCCAACTTTCACAATTCAATGACCTTTTATATACATATTGAAAACAAAAAAATAATAAAATTAAAATGATTGACTCGTCTTGTTTAGTCATGTAACCGATTATTCATTCATCATAATCTTAAGAAATGCGCTTATGCAGATGGGTCGTGTGGATGAATTTCCTTATCAGAGTCAATAACAAAAAGAAACAGTTATCCCATGGACTAATGTGTTCGGGAAAGGCCTGAGTGCATCTAAAGCAGGAGGCACGTGGCGTTCTAGCTGCTTCATCATATCCATAGGTTCCTGTCCCCGGATTTGCATCATCAAGAAAGTAAGAAGTTCCTGTGCTATTTTTGTTCGCAAACTTCTTTTTGTTAATTTTATAAGCGCATTATTTTGATGCTTGATGTTGACTTTCTCGACATATTTTCAATACTATAAATCAAATCTCTGCCGAACTCCATTTTTTTTTATAGATTTTTTTTGAACTTCTAGTGGCACCATAAGCAGATGTATATCTTATGGTACTTGGCTCTTGAGTAGAAGATAATAATTGAAAACTGCTTTTATCTTATCTGGTTACTATTTTCTGAAGCTATAAATGTACTAAGTATAGTTCTTGTTGGTATGTCTATGGCATACTTTGCAGTTATTTCTTGGAATTCTGTCCCTGTGGCACTGATGATGTGGTTTTCTCCCTAAACTACGTTTTTACATGTGTTAAGGAAACTCAGAGCCTAATCCACAAGTTGGTCCAGAGGTAGAGCTGATCAAATCTTCGCTGGCAATTTGTACGAGTTACACTTTTATAGAAGGAAATCCTTTTACATCTTTATTAAAAGAAACTTACTTGTGCGCATTTAATCTTTTTGGTTCCTTTTTCTGAAATCATTAAATTTAGTAGGTATTTTAACTTGGCTCATTATCATTTTTCTAGATAGTCGTTTCTCCTCAATAAGGAAGCCTATTACTCTTCCCAGATTAGTTTGTTGACCTCTTCTTGAATATTTCTAAGTTAACTGCCAAATTACATGGTTGTTTTTGTGAGAGGTCCACGAATTACTATCTATCAACTTCCATGTAACACTGATTATTTTCCTCGTGTCATTCTGTAATGAGACACCGCACCATTGATCCTTTTATTAGCTGTGGATCTTCATGTTAATTTAGCGTGTTTTTTAGCATCTGTAACTTTGCTGTTGCAGATAGTTCTCTAGGATCTGATGAGCCCTTAGTCCCCAATGGGTAGTGATGACCCCGGATAACCCAGTACTTCTGAACCTAAATATAGCTAAGAGTATCACCAATCGAAACATATTGCTTACGCCAATCAATACGAAGAGGTTATCTTAATGTTTCTATGCGTATCCTATGCACCAGGTGTCACATGCTTATATTCTCGTGTTACTTTGGCATGTGACTAAGATTATCCTGCTTCTTTAAAACTTTTGTGCCCCTCATTGCTTGGTAGTCGTACTACTGATGTTGAGCCTGCTTTTAAAGCTAGATCTTCAGGGCTGGCATAATCTGTTTTGCTATTTTAACATTGCAATCCTTTTATGCTTTTTCCAATAATGTGTTGCCAAACATAGGTTGCTTGATGTATTAGGCGATAATTGTTTTGGATTTTGCTTTTGAGCACTTGGCATCAGCACTAAGTTTTCAGTGTTTTTGTTTTTCAGGTACTGAAGGCTGCTATTTGGGATTGGATTTTGATTGAAATTTTTTGTACATTCCACATAGTGAAAGGCATAAAAACTCTGCTCTTATTGTCAATGGGATTACATATAGATTGCAGCTTAAGAGGTCGGTCTTTGTAGCGGTGCTTGGCATAGTAACCTTTGTAACTGTGTCGATTTTGTGAGCTGAAACTTCTGCATATTGTGAGTCTCTGCTTCTTTATTTGATATAATGTGATATATGGTGTACAGTAGGCTTAATTTTATTTGAAATTTAACTAAAAAAGAATCAGTGAATAAAACTGAACAGAAAAAGAGAAGGCAATTAAATTTTTGTTTTTGAAAACAGTGCAGACGTTTTTTTTTCTTTTTTGGATTGAAACTGAAATCAGCAAATCAAAGTTTTAAGAGGTAGAGGTATAGGAAACAGACATAATTCAAAATATTCAACATATATAAATTTGACATAATCATCATGTATCCCTAAACAATTCTACTCAAAGTTGAAATTAAAAACGATATTCAACTTGAAAACAAAATGGAAACAATTTCACACACACTAACTCTTTGAATCATCATTTATTTATGAAAGATATTGATTAGGCAATCGATACAAGTCAAAGTAATTGGTGGGGCCCTATATAACTAATTTGTTTAGTGTGGTTTCATGAGTGTACATGTACCAACGTTTTATTATTGTATTATAGATATATAGTTGGATCATTACCACTCTTAACCCCTCCTTCTCACAAGTAAGCATGAAATTATTTAATAAACCTTCGTGAAGGATCAATTACTAATAGCTGCAACTTTTGGCACCTCAACAGGAAAATCATTAATCTCATTCATCCATGGATTATTCTCTTTAGCTGGATCAATCCACCTCAATGAGCGCCAAACTGCACTGTTACACTTAAATCCTGATCCAAACGCGATCTGCCACATCCTATCTCCCTTCCTAATTCGCCCTTTCGCCTCAGTATATGCCAATTCGTACCATAACGAACTGCTTGACGTGTTACCAAATCTATAAAGAGTCATTCTTGAAGGCTCCATGTGCCATTGAGTTAGCCCAAGATTTTTCTCAATTTCATCCAACACTGCCCTTCCGCCTGCATGAATGCAGAAATGCTCGAACGCAAGCTTAAAATCCGGGATATAAGGCTTAACTTTCATCTTGAACACTTTTCTCGCGACTAGTGTGACAAAGAATAGTAGTTGTTCCGACATGGGGAGGACTAATGGCCCTAATGTGGTGATGTTGGTCTTTAAGGCCTCCCCTGCAATGGCCATTAGGTCTTTCGAAAGCGCAACGCCAATTGTTTGTTTGTCATCCTCTTCTTGAAATACACATCTATAGCTTTTGTCGTTAGCCCCTAAGTGGGTTCGCACCGTGTGCACTAACTGATATTTTGCGTGTCTTCTGTCAACCGATCTGTTTGAGAGGAGGACCGCCGCGCCTCCCATGCGAAAAATACAGTTTGTAACCAACATTGAGCGATTGTTGCCAGTGTACCAATTCAGTGTTATATTCTCCATGCTCACTACTAAGGCATAAGAATTGGGATGAACCTGTTTCATTAATAAAAAAAAAAATAAGTATATAGCCTAAGAATTAGAGTTTTACAATTAATGAAAATAACAAATGAATTATTACAAACCTGTAAAAGTTTGTTAGCAAGGTCTATTGAGATCAATCCTGCACTGCACCCCATTCCACCAAGATTATAGCTCACTATATTACCCCTAAGCTTGTAATGATTCACAATCATAGAAGATAATGAAGGTGTTGGATTAAACAAGCTACAATTCACAACAAGAATCCCAATATCTTTTGCTTTCACCCCCGTATTCTTCAATAATTCGTCAATTGCCCCAAACATAACCATCTCCGCCTCCTTTCTCGCATCGGCCACACACGGATTTGTCATAGGCACACGCAAATGCGTTTCTGGCACATATGTTTTTGGGCCAACTCCAGACCTCTCCAATATTTTCTTTTGAAACTCTAAATTCTCTGCAGTAAATGTTCCCGCTTTAATTGCCCTATAAACAAACGATTCTCTAGTACTAGTGAGCTCCGGTTTTGGCTTGTAACATGCAAAGTCTATTAAGTAAACTTTTTTAGGCCTAGTCATGAAATAGACCGTGCCAAAAAATATCACAAGGGAAAAACACACGACCAATGAAAAAAGATTGTATTTTAATTGGTCGCGTAAATTGATTAGATCTTCTTTTGTCACATTTGAAAGATTAAAAAAGAAAATTCCTAGTAATGGGGCTAGAAACAAATACATGGCATTTGTAATAATGTAATGGTAACCGAGTTTTACATATTTGAGCCTAACTGATTGAAGCAAGTTTGGAATAGACTCGACTTGTATTTTTCCCATTGTGATCATGAAAAAGTATGTATTTTGCTAAAGATTTAATTAGAGAAACTATGAAAGAGAGAGGAAATTGGGGCGTAGGAAAAACGAAAGCTAGTGAAAGTATTTATAGAGAGGAAAATTTTGTAGCGTATGTGAAAGACGTATGTACATGCAAACTACTTAATCTTGATGAAGTTTTAATTTGCCAATTGCATTGAATATTGGTAGACGAGAAAATAACAGGTTTTCACGTTAAACTATTTTCGGGTTCAAATCTGAAATTTTGTTTTAAAATAGCTTGTACTTGTATCTTACGGACCCGAAATTTGCAAAACTCCACCCTCTTATTAAATTTTTGGGTTCAAATCAGAAATTTAGAGTGTACGTGTTTGGTTTAGGCTTACGTTTACGTGTTATTTGCATACCTCATTCCCTAGTACGTTACAGTCCCCAAGGTTTCTTGTTTTGTAGTAAATAAGCAAACTCCATTCATAATAAATAAATAAATAAAAAAGCAAACCCATAAGTAAAGGCCAATATATATGGATATTAATTATAATATGGGCCAAGTGTTTGATACGTAGAAAAGAAATATAATCATGGGATCTAAAAGAAAAAAGAGGATACGACATTATAACCACACTCAATCTTTACATTCGTCACATTAACTAATCCGATTAGCTAATTAAACAGTTTGTGAAAATAGCAGCCTTCTTGAGTACATTTAAAAAAAAAAAATCAATATTGGGTCGTATTTTATTTATATGTGTATTTAACTAGAACAGTGTTTTTTTCTTTTTCTTTCTGTTGAGCAATATATGTGAATAATAATTATGCGGTGTTTGTAAATAACTAAATATATAAAAGGATTGAAGTTATCATATTTTAAGTCTAAATAATTATGTTTCAAGTCTTTATTTGAACATTACATGTCTTTAAGCCATCATAGCTAGAAAAATCCAACTCGTCTTGTACTAATTACTAAACAATATTTTGAGTTTCACTTCTTGTAATTAAATCACTTCCGTTTATTACTTTATTCTTGATTTGTTACTTGACGTACTTCCAAATTCCAATATCTCATTCAAATATGTCAACAAGATTTGATTATTCCCACCTATCCTAACCCCTCCCTCTCACCAGTAAAACATAAAATTACATGAAAAAAAAAATCTTCAAGAATCAACTTCTAAGAGTTGCAAGTCTTGGCACCTCAACAGGAAAATCATTAATCTCATCCATCCACGGATTCTTCTCTTTAGCCGGATCAATCCGCCTCAATGCTCGCCAAACTGCGCTATTACATTTAAATCCTGATCCAAACGCGATCTGCCATGCCCTATCTCCCTTTCTAATCCGTCCTTTCGCCTCAGTGTATGCCAACTCGTACCACAAAGAACTGCTAGACGTGTTACCAAACCTATAAAGAGTCATTCTGGAAGGCTCCATATGCCATTGAGTTAATTCAAGACTTTTTTGTATTTCATCCAACACTGCCTTGCCTCCGGCATGAATACAGAAATGCTCGAACGCAAGCTTAAAATCCGGAACATAAGGCTTAATTTTCATTTTAAACACTTTTCTTGCAACGAGTGTGAAAGCATATAGTAATTGTTCCGACGTGGGGAGGACTAATGGCCCTAATGTGGTGATGTTGGTCTTTAGTGCCTCCCCTGCCATGGCCATTAGGTCTTTTGAAAGCGCAATTCCTACTGTTTTGTCGTCGTCCTCTTCTTGATATACACATCTATAGCTTTTGTCATCCGCGCCCATGTGGGTGCGCACTGTGTGCATTAGCTGATATTTTGCGCGTCTTCTATCTGCCGCCTTGTTGGAGAGGAGGACAGCAGCGGCTCCCATCCGAAAAAGGCAGTTTGTAACCAACATTGGTCGGTTGTTGCCCATATACAAATTTAGGGTAATGTTCTCGGTGCTTACTACCAAGGCATAGGAATTGGGGTGCACCTGTTGTTAAAAAGCTGGAGTTAGCCATATAAATGTGAATAATGTTATATATTTAAAATGTAAAAGGTGCTATTATATTTGACCAAACGACAAATGCGTACTTTAGTTAATTTATCATATAAAAGTGATATATTATTCGAGTTTCAACGTAATGATGCTAACTACTAGCCAATTTTGGGGAAAGAACAAGGTGTCTTTTTCCTTTCTATTGTGCAAAATGCATTACATATGAGAACTTAGTATAGTTGATGGGAAAATTATATGTTTATTCCCTAACGACAAAGAAAAAAAATAACTTGCTTGTGCATGCTATGTATAAAAACTGATCATATGACGATTTCTATGTATATCTCATCAACTTGAACATGCCATACCTTTTACAAACAACTAAATATAAGAAGAATTTCGTAAACAAATGAAGAAGAAAAAACGCATTTCATTAAAACCTAACAACCGTTATCAAGTTAAACGATCTCCTCAATTTTATTTTTCGTTGAACATCGTCTCATAATTTGTGTCACTGTTTACTTTACGCCACGAATGATGGTTGTATTTAGAGTTACTATATATACATCTAATTAAATATCTAACTTCTAGTATATTAAGACCTCACCAAATGTTAGATATACGTTTTTATATATAATACTGTCACATATAGATTAAATTAATACAGAAGATTTGGACCAATTACCTGTAAAACTTTTTGAGCAAGGTCTATTGAGATAACTCCTGCACTACACCCCATTCCACCAAGATTATAGCTCACTGTATTTCTCCTAAGCTTGTAACGGTTCACAATCATAGCAGATAATGAAGGTGTTGGGTTGAACACACAACAATTCACCACAAGAATCCCAATATCTTTTGCTTTCACCCCCGTTTTCTTCAATAATTCATCAATAGCCCCAAACATCACCATCTCCGCCTCCTTTCTCGCCTCGGCCATGCTCGGATTCAATGGCTCGCGCAAAAGCGCTTCGGGCAAATACGTTTTCTGCCCAATACCAGACCTCTCCAATATTTTCTTTTGAAACTCTACGTTCTCTGGAGTGAAAAGTCTCAATCGCTTTACTCTATCAACAAAAAATTCTTTTGTGGCCATAAACTCGGGTTTAGGCTTGTAACAAGCAAAATCCACTAAGTACACTTTTCTAGGCCTCGTCATGAAGTATAACGTGCCCAAAAAAAACAATAGGGAAGAACAAAGTATGACGAAAATTAGATTGTGTTTTAATTGGTCATGTAAAAGGATTAGATCTTTTTTGGTCACGTTCGAAAGATAAAGAGAGAGAACTCCAAGCAATGGAACTAGAAATAAATACATGCAATTTGAAATGATGTAATGATAAATAAGCTTCACGTATTTGACACTCTCCATTGTACGATAAGAAATGTAAGTTTTTGGTTTAGATATTGATAGTAAAAGGTGTATGAGATAAATTAACCATAAAGTAGAGAAAAAAATTGAGTTGTAGCACGGAAAATATTGGAGAGGATGTGAGATTATATATAAGGAAGGGAATATTTGTAGCTATGTGAAGGGGAAGCGAAGATGCAACTACCTAACTCCATGAATTTTTAATTCGCGGTTTGCATTGAATTTTGGCAACCGAAAAAATTAGCAGGATTAATTTCATGTAAAAAAAGATATTTTGGTTTTCGGTTAAACGAACAAGAACGCCCTAGACATGTATTTGCACATGATCCCTGGCATTTTCAATCAAACATCTTTTAACATATTCGAATAATTAATTTGGGGACATTTAAATATCTTAAAAGCTTACATATAGCATGTTATAATTTATAAGACAACGTGTACGAGACTTGATTATCATGACTAGGGGTGTTCATGGTCCGGTCCGAAACGGGTAACCGGACCGGACCGTGCTTAACGGTTTACCCAAACCGGACCGTTTCCAAATGGTCCGGTTAACGGTTCGCAAAAAAGTGCCTAACGGGTAAACTGGGTTTTAAAAACCCAAACCGTTAAGCTAACGGTTAAACCGTTAACCGTTAAATTTTTTTTTTTTTTTTGTAATTGTAAAAAACGTTAGTAGAGGGTTTAGGGTCTTAATTTAAACATTCAAATATTAATTTTTATCTTTGAACACGGGAATTATGCATTTATATTGCTTTGAATATTGTGATTTGTTGATGTAATGAAACTATTCATTTTGTTGTTGATGATTGTGTTTTTAGTTGTGTATGAATATTATGGAATTATGCATTTATATTGCTTTGAATATTTTGAGTTGGGGAGATGTAATGAAACTATTCCTTTTGTTGTTGATGATTTATTGATTATGCTTTAAGATGTGTATGAATGTTATGGAATTATGTATTTATATTACTTTGAATATTTTGATTTGGAGAAGTAATGAAAATTTGAGTTGTGCATGAATATTATTTGATTGTTGAATATATTTTTTTTGAGATTTTATTGGATAATATTATTTTTATTTTAAATAGGAAAAAATGTTAACGGGTTAGGCCAAAACCCGTTAACTGGACCGTTAACTAACGGTTAAACCGTTAACCAGACCGTTTCAAACGGTCCGGTTAACGGTTTGGGTTTTTAGGCTTAACGGGTAAACTGGTTTTTAAAAAACCGGCCTGTTGGGCCAAAAACCCGGACCGTGAACAGCCCTAATCATGACCATACTCTTTGATGAGCAATAAATAGTAATGAAATTAAGTACAAATAAATGTCGCCTGGCCTAAGTTATTGGAAATTTGTAAAGCGGATGTCCCTAGAAGAAAGCTAAATTTAATGATAGTTCAGAGTTTGGTTTCATTTCATTGATTTATTCTTCGATGTTGATAACGTGCATAAATTCCACGCAGGATGTATTTATGGGCCGCTTGACCTTCTAACCGGGGAGGTTGATTCAGATTTCAGACAAAGCACGAGTTATTACTACCTCTTAAATTAATGAGCTTTATCATTTAGTCGTAGACGAATAACTTTAGTACCAAAAGATTGAACAAATCATACCAAGTACGGGCAAATTCCATCCACCTCTCCTGAGGTTTCATCTCTCTCCATCCACCTCCCCTCTAGTTTGTATTTTCTTATTCACCTCCCCTAAGTTAGTTGAATACTAGTCAAATACTTTGATTCAAAGGGTAATTATTTTGTCAATTTAATTACAAAAGTATGTTACAAGCAACATATAGGACTTAATTAGAACAAAAATAAATTATATTAAATTATTTGTTTAGAAATCCATTTAGTAATCAAGTAAACATTACAAGTTGATTCAGAATAAATTGAATTTAACTAATTACGCTTTTGTTTGATATAGATTAAAACTCATTCTTTAAGTAACCAAACTTATTTTAATTTTCAACACATTTTTTGAAGGAATAGGTTACATCACAACTTTTTTTTTTTGTTTAAAGATACATATATGTGACTAAAAATTTTAATATGCTATATTATAGTCTTTTCATCACCGGACAAATACAATCCTATTTTATTTTATTTAAAACTCCTATTCTTGTTTAAGTAACAGAACAAATCTTTAACACACTTCTTAATTGAGTATGTTATTTTACAACTTTTTTGTTTGAGAATGCGTGTATATGTGGTTAATATTTGATATATGCTACATTATAGTTTTCTATTACAAGATACATACAATTCTACTATAAAATATAGTTTTTTTTTTTTTTCTCTTGACACTCAAATACCATATTCTTTTTGTATTAAGAAATTTCAGCTTTAAGATTTTTTTTTCTGTCATCTTTGTGACGTTTCAATTGGAATTTTGTTAGATAAAAGTACATAAATAAATTACTTACTAAATGGAATCGACGTCTCTTAAATTAAAAAGTTTATAATGTAATGTATCCTTCAAAAAATGTGTTAAAAATACTTTAGTACATAAAGAATAAGATTTTGGGTCTTTACAAAGTGAACACTATAATTTATTGAATGTAGTTTTTGATTACATAAATTAACTTGTAATATTTATTTAATTATTTAATTACTAGCTCAATGTATTTTTCAATTAAATGAATCTTTATTGTTTTATTGTAGTGCATTTAGGCATTGGACACATTGTTTGCTAAATAAATAACATTTAGAAACTAAATTGTCAAAATTGCCCCTTGCATTTAAGTGTTGACTAACATTCAACTAAGTGAAGGGAGGTGGATGAGAAAAAATCAAACTAGAGGGGAGGTGGTTGGAAAGAGATGAAACCTCAGGGGAGGTACATGGAATTAGCCCTACCAAGTACTAACCATAGTACTCCACGTTTTCTTTTTCTTTTTTCTTTTTTCTTTTTTCTTTTTTTTTTTCTTTTTCGAGTTTTAGCAGTTGTAGGCTTGTAGCAGCATCTATGTGGGTATATAGTAGTACTAGAAGGAAAAAAATAATCAGACGTCATCATTTTGATGATGGTAATGAAGGTATTAGGACGAAAAGGAGAAAAATATAAACTTAAGGCAAACTAAGATATTCAAGGTGATTCTTTTGAAAAAATCTATTTAAAGTTATTAAACAGTTTTTAATTGTATGATTATGACAAAATTTGTATTTTACTAACATCATGTTTTCACCAAGTAGACCATTCAGGAAATTTTATGCCTCGGTAACTTTGACATGTATTGAGATTCTGTTAATGACCGGAGATCGACGTATTTAAACGTACACCTCAATTATTCATAGAATAAAATATAAATTAGCCCTTTACCTTTAAGATAGTAAAACTTTTCTTTTTACAACTTACAAAAATTGTTCTTTATATTCAGCAAGTTAGCAATTTAAATAATTTTTATACAATTTTGGTTCTTGTTTAAGAAAAAAAAAATGTCCATACATAACAATGAAGAAGGTAGAAATATCTCTCTAGCTTAGGTAAATGCTAATATAAAATTAATCGCTAGTTAACTAAAGAATGAATAAGCCTTTTATTCTCATCAATAAGCTAAAACTCAGAAGAAGCACTTAAGTTGAAACGACTTTATTTGTTACACTAAGAATACACTTAGTACTTTATCAATATCTAAGATAGATATCAACATTAGAGGCTTAAAATCTCGAAGGAAAAGTTTAATAATCTTCAATTTATTATATTACAAAATATTGCTCAAGTTATATATATTATAAATATTAAAAGAACCGAACAACAAAACTTTGTAAATAACTAATAACAAATAACACTCGTGCTTTTTCTATTATGCCTACAGCTAGCCTACTCTCGGCTCTCCCATAAAAGAAAAGAAAAAAAAAATCGAAGCCCTTGTGATTCTTAACACCACCCCGCATAATTTTCAGGTACTTTGGTTTTTAAAGACAAGAATATGTTCGCATAAATATATACCAAACTTTAGATTTCAAAAATAATATATTACACCTCTGCAATTCAAGCACAAGTACAACATCTCAGCACGACTTAACTCTAATATTTTGAACAAACAATCAAACATCATTAAGAAAATTTGAAATCTAAATGCACTTTCAAGGAAAAAAGAAAAAAGAAAATAAATCCAAGAAAAAAATTGAAGGTCAAATAATCAAGTAAGAAGCAATACAATTTACTTTTAGGATCCTAAGCTGATTTGCATCGGTTAAATGTTTCAATTAAACCGAAGACTACCATGTGACTCCCATGCCTAATCCTTTTTCATAAATCTTTCAAATGAAAAAGGGGGACAGAAAGAAGAACTCCTGTTTGTTATTATTCAATATTCAATCAATCCCACAACAAAATATACAGAATCGTGCAGCACAAACTTATTAGAACACACGTGCTTTGGGCGTACTCTTACATTTTTTTAGGCCAGTACAGTTACAAACCAGAGCTACAATCTCTACTTACAAAATCAGAAAACCTTCATTGCCTGTCTCTATTGCGAGCCAACTCCCGTGCCATCTCCCGCATTTCCTCAGGCGATGGAGGCCTCGGCGCTTCAGGTGGATATACAACATATTGACGCTTCACAAAATATAAGTAAAGTTCTTTAGACAGCGTGACAAAATAATATGGCATATATTCAATAAGAGTACTTCTTTTCAACAGTCTAGATATCAAGATTGTGGCAATCACGTTTCAAGACCAAGTTCAACTGATAAATGATCATCTTATTTCTTAGTTCAGTTGCCATATACCATACTAAGGCACGGTTAGCTAGTTTTAATGTATCTCTATTGCAATAACTTTATCGACACAATATTTATAGTTACTCTTAAACTACCATGTTTGTACAGTTTTAGGTATTACATAGTTTCAATTCTTGTTCTACCAAAGAAATGTTTTGAATGTTCAGCTTGGAATATCTAGCAACCTGAGAAACTCAATCCAAATTTAATTTTCTAAAAAGTTTGTCCGCAAACAAATGATCGATCAAAGTGGGACAGTACGTAAAAGCAAGAATTACATTAGCTCTAAATTGTCAGCATAATAGAACTTTTCTTGAGATAGAGAAAAGATTAGCCCTAGCTTCACCATTATGGCTTCTTACTCAAATTTCTATAAAACCTTTGTTAAATTTTTGTGCAAACCGAACTTTCTCCTTCCCATACGTTTGAACCAACATGGACACTACCCCATGGATATTCATGCCACGTAAGCAGCCAAAATTTCTCAAAGCAGAATCCATAAAAGAAAATTTTCTAACTTCCTTCACCTTTAGTTGAACTTCTTTTCATATAATAGTTTTTCTCAACGTTTTACTACAATTGACTGTTGTACTAGGTTCACTAAGGTGAATGCTTGAAAATTTATGCAACATAACACACTTTATCCTGTTAAACGAAGAGACATGATATATCAGAGCAATAGGTGCAACTCAAACTTAAAGTAAAATAAGTCATCTAAAACGAAAAAACATTATTTAAGGGCGTAAGTCCTATTTCTAACTCTATCCTTTCAAGTTAAAAAGATAAGGTGCGACTTCATTCTTCAAGCATGAAACTAATATCAGCATCGACGATCTGCCTCCCCTGTGTTTCCTTAAATATCTAAGGTGCTAATGCGTCGCATAAAACCCCGATACGGAACAATTACTCCACTCCCACTCTTTGTCCCCATAGAGAAAACAGCAAAGCAGTAGACGAAAAAAGTAACAGATAATAAACAACCAAAAACCATCTATTCAAGAAGAATTACAATGCAGAACACCCAACAAATCAACTATAAATCACAAATAGCCACCCAGATTCAATTCAATCATAAAATTAATTCAACTACTAAGCTATCTATCATCATACTCCAAGATTCATTAATCCAAAGCAAGCACAAGCAACATATCAAACAATTAAAATGTATCTGAATCTAAAACCTCATAACAACATTACTAAATTAGGTCTAAAATTAAGCTGATAGTAACATTTACAGATAAAATGTAAATCAAATTCTTACATCGCCCATAAATTTCTGCAGATTCTTGGTGTTGTTGGCGTAGAAGTACATGAGCCCAATCGGAACGGTGACGTACACTGCGAACTTCGCAATCTCCAAAACACCCTTTGAAGTTCCAATATTTGACATTTTTACCTATTTTCTTCTATCAATTGTGGAAAATAAATAGGTTAAAATACTGTAAAAACCTCTAGAAGAAGAAGAAGAAGAAGAAAGGTGCAGAACAGATAAACGTGGAAGGTTTAAGGTTCATCATAAAAGGTGATATGGGCTGGGCCAATTGACGGTTGGTTGTATGCGTAAGTGGACTGGGCTTTGTAGAAATCTCTAAGCCCGATTAGTTTAGGTTCTCACCAAAATATAATTGACAGCTTACACGTATGTTATGCGTAAGTGGACTGGGCTTCTTTACTGTAAATTATAAAATAAATATAATTAAATATTAAATGAAGTTATATTTTATAATGTATATTATAGTCAAACTTTTACTTATAATCTTTTTTGTAAAATACCATTACATCTGAAATTGTAAAACTTCTTGATAATTACTCCTAAACTCAAGTTGTTTTCTTATAAACTAGAGTTAGTATGAATTGACTTTTGAATGACAATATAAACATATGGTAGAATAGAAGTATATATATCAAATTAAAATGTGATTGTATGGTTTATACACAATCATGAAAATTTTGCTATTTTCAAAACTATTGCATTAAAGTTCTTCTAACAAACATTTCTTTGATTAGAGATTATTTTGTGTAACAATAGCAAACTATGCATACAATTCTTTCATTGGTATAAATACACGTCCGTGATGGATTTCAAGGAAATTTAGTCCATGTATCGTAAAAAGCATCACGCATTTAATTTAATTATTAATAACAGCATCAATATTCAACTACACTTGCATGAAATAATATTTTGTCGACGAAGCCTTTGCTAACTCCAGCAATCCCATTAGAACTTTTTTTTTTTTTTTTGATTAATCCCTTTAGGACTTTTTTGGTGGATAGGAAATCCCTTTAGAACTTGGCATGCGATGATTTGGTGTCCTCTAACATGCATGGTATCCTTTCGTGTTCTCAAAGAGCCACTCAATCACTGCCCTACAAATCGACAATTCCTGTTGTGGACACGGATTTCTGTCACGTTTATAATTGAAAATTAATAATATAATACTTTGCCTTGCACAAAAGAATTATAGTCAATTCTCAAGAATACATGGCAATTGGCACATGTCAGTTCTACTTCTAGCTACGTGGTGAAGTCTTATATATAGAATATGAGCTGAAACTAATATCATTTATAGGCTATAGCATAAAATTCGAAAACAAGCATATAGGGGATATAACCTTGTTTATTTATTAACATACATCCTTTTTACCTTTTTACTATAAGCATGATTTTGTCACAATTCATTATTTCATTTGTTACCTATATTTTATGTGCTCAGCCGAAGAGATAAGTTCACTTAAAATTTCAATTGCATGAATCGGTCTAGAAAATACGACTAAAACAAATTTGGTCTAGCCTATTTCACGCGTATCTTCCGTATTAGTTATTCCTTTTGTTTATCACTCTATTCATCTCGTTTTGTTCATCTTTCTTATCCTTTTTGTCCGCTTAAACCTAAAATTACAAAACACAAAATAATATAAAAGTAGAAGTAAAACCAAACAAGATTTGGAGAAAGAAAATCTTAATAATGTCGCTCCTCATGCATCATGTACAAGTTAATGTTAATAATGTGTGCGGTTGGTTTTGAATCATGCCAAATATATCAACGACAATATAGGATTCAACGAGAAACATCTACCGTTCAATATAAAAGTATACATAGTTAATAATGTTAGTTTTTAAAGAGTAATTGCAGTAAACTATGGAATAGGAGAAAATCGCATACCTAATGTCATTTTATATTCAATGTTGGCTCTTGTGAGTTGTGACATCCTGAAGTCTCTTCCTATTGGACAAAGTTAACAAGAGGTCGGTTTCCTACCATCTTATTTTTTTTATTCTTTAGATATTTTTCAAGTGGCAAACACAATATTTGCATGTAAAGGTACCAACTTTTTCTAAAAAGAATATAACAACTTTGTAAAAAGTAAGCAAAAAAAATATAAGCACTACTAGATGGTCCTCTCAAATGATAATGATTACCATAAATCAAAATATCTACCGTCAAATGTTATAAAAATATCATCAAATGCTATAAGAATATTTTTCTACTCAATTGATATTTATAGTTGCATGAGAATGTCATAATAACAAATAGATTTTCCACAGAAATTCGCCCACGAGTGTAGTGAAATGACAATTAAAGTTCGTTAACAATCAAAATTACGTTCTTCCATTTTATCAAGTCGATTTGTTTTTTATAATTGATTTCGTTGGCTGATTCCCGTAACTTTTTCTAATGTGATATGACAATACTATCGTTTGAATCCGTTATTTACTAAATACACACCATATGTATTATGGATTGCTATGAGCAGATTGAATATTGCTCACCTTGTAATAAAAAAATTGGTGAGTTCCTATGTATAATTATCCTGTGCAATTTGAACCGTTTTCTTATCAGTCTTCTTGTAAATCGATTTTATACCTTACAATAGTTCTTTTCTTCATCGTTTTGCTTTACTTCTCTTTAGTAATTAATTACATTTGATTTTAATCGGCCCATTCACATCTCTATTCCACCATATAACAACATCTTATATGGTAGGTCACCACACTTGGATTCAACGAGTCGATTTTAAGCTACATCGATCAAAACGTTGCTTGTCACAAATAACCAAATTCAATGCATCATGATTTCGCGTAATGATCGAATGAAATAATTATTCCTTCTCAAGCAAAGTTTTTAATAGAATTAAATCATAAAATGAAATGATGTCTTACGTTTAACATATCTTCCTCATTCTTCTCTCTAAAACCATGTTAGCATCATCAAAACTATTTTTACGAGCTCCCATATGTTCATTAAACTCTCTCATAGTGAAGAGTTCTTCGCTAATACATACTCATTGATAAACGAATTGAATCTTTTTTCATTTACTTTTTAAACAAAAAATAAAGAAAAACTGTGTATCAAATTGGAAATATTGCGCTTTTCAATTAAAACAATATAGTTTTATGTCTCTTGCAAAATAAAAATAAAAGTAAATCAGTCATAGAATGTTAATCGACTCTTCCCTCTAATGAACAGCACATTCTTGCTTCCCTCTAAAGAACACAAAATCCAAGAATCCTGGTATTGGTATGATCGACCTTCTCCTGCAAAACCAAAAAAAAAAAGAAAAAACTTCACAGATTCGGATAGAGTGCCTGGATGACGGAAGAAAACATGGTGGCCGTTACGTGAAACGACACAAATTTTAGTAGCGAAAGAACATTAATGTGTTTGATTCAACATAACTTTGGCATATAACCTTTTCCCAATTATCTGAAATTACAGACTCGGTTATTATTGTTCAGTAAAGAGTGAAAATCTTGATCTTCCGCAAGTGGTATAATGCATAGGCGGTGATTTCCACTACTTGGCTTTGCCACCAAGGCTGTAATGTTTAATGTTTGTTATCAAAGAGGTCGTCTTGATATTATGCTGATTAGTTAAGAAGGGAAGATTATTAGGCTGGATTAGGTGTGGAATCATTTTTGCTTGATGATTGGGAAGTATGTTACAATGTTACTATTAGTGAGTTGCAAAGTTCCTGTTAGAAGTTGGCCAAAACAACACAGAGATGAATCAAGAAAAATGCAATCAATCTTCAACTAAAACAGAATTCATTTACATCTGAAATTCATAAAAAGCTTCTAAAACAAGACATGTCTAACTTTTGTACAAAATCCATCTAGATCAAGATTCATCAAGTTTTTCCCTTCCTCCTCTAACTTGATGAGTCCTTAATAATCAACTAAAAACCGATAACCTGTCGTATTCCAAGTTAACACTTTCAGATGTCCTGAACTCGCTAAGAATTCATTCCACGTGCAGATCACCGGGCAAACGACCACCCCATCTGCAAATAATTGCAGAAGCAGTGGATCCACTTGAATTAGCCTTTAAGATCTTCAAGAATTCAAGAAACATCAGTGTGCCATGATAACACAATATCAGCAAGGCCTAGTTTAAACTCCTCCCTGTGCAAATCCCCGAATTCCAAGCCACCATCAACCACCTTCAACTCCACCAGCCACAACCCTACCGCCACTTCCAAAATCTCCATCATCAATACTACTCCACCCTTCACAAATCCTATCCCCCCACTTTTCCCTCTCTTCATTTTGTACCCCAATTCTATCCCAACTTTCACTACTTTCTCCTCAATCTCCCCCACTTCTACTCCACAAGTAAATCTCATCTCTTTCCTATTCATCTCCGCCTCGAAAATCCCAGATAAATCAAGCCCAGACGACATCGATATTATGTCAAAAGCATTCACTTGAGACATGTACTTGAATTCCTTTTGCTCAAGAAACTCCGAATCCAACCGCAACTCACCCTGTGACCTAACTCTCTCCAACGAAAACGATTTCTTGAACCAAGAATGGTTAATAATCTCGTCAAGACTCAACCTCGTAACAGGATTCGGGTCCATGAGTCTGCAAATCAGATTCTTGGCCGACTTAGAAACCCAATCGGGCAACTCAAACTCACGACGATGCATTGCACGGTACATGTTCGACAAATTGCTATCGTCAAAAGGAAGACTACCCACAAGAAAAACATAGAGAAGAACCCCACAGGACCAAGCATCCGCCTTCTCCCCGTCGTACCCTCTTCGATAAACCACCTCCGGAGCAGTATACGACGGCGTGCCGCAAGCCGTGTGTATCAACCCATCGTCCCTCTTGTGCTCCGACAACGCAGATAACCCAAAATCGGTTATCTTCAAAACCCCCTTTTGATCCAGTAGGAGATTCTGCGGCTTAATGTCCCGGTGAAAGACTCCGTTCTGATGCGAGAATCGTAGAGCAGAGACCAGTTGTTGAAAGTACTTGCGCGCTGTTGATTCAGAGAACTTTTTGCAGCGGCTGAGTTTCGTCAGGAGTTCGCCGCCGTGAGCGAGTTCCATGACGAGGTATATCTTGGATTTGGTGGCCATGACCTCGTGGAGTTTGAGGATGTTCGGGTGGTGCTGGAGGCGGCGCATGGCGGAGACTTCGCGGATGATGCGGGGCTCCATGTCGGCGTCAACTGTGGCGGCTTTGTCGATGATTTTGATGGCCACGTCTGCTGACGTGTCGATTGAGCGGGCGTGGTGTACTTTGGCGAAGCTGCCGCGGCCCAATAGGCGGCCCAATTGGTATCTGTCGAGGATTATTGAGCCGCTGCCGGAACCGGCGCTGGTGGTTCTTTTGATTTTTGTGGTTGGGTCCATTGGGGTGGGGTGGGTGATGAGGAATGGCTGCAGAGAGTGAGCGGGTTTTTGTGTGGTGTGCGAGTGTTGGTTTTATAGTAGTGGGAGTTTTTGGAGGGTTTGTTTAGGTAAAAATATATAAAATGAAATGAAATAGCATCTTTTGACCGAATGGAATTTGTTTTTCGTTTTGGGATTTACAGCTGGTTGAAGATACCAATAAATTCAATTTTTCGAGAATCTATTTCTCTTCTCTAATATCAACATATATTTTTTGTTTTTCTAATAATCTCATTATGGGATCTGTTTGAGGCCCTGATGAAAGTTTATATAGTTTTTACTTTAAAAATATTTGCCTAGTTAAAACATGTGCGTTTGCTATTGTTAGGATAGTATGAGGAAATTGGTAATATGAGTTGTCAGTGCTTTGGATTATTTCGGTATTAAGTAGTGTTAAATGCTCATTATAATTCATACGTGTCCAATTAATTTCTCTGATTTCATTTAGTATTCATAATTGCATCAAATATGAATATATGATATTCCCATACCACACTGTGTATCAGAAAACATCAAGTTATATATAATATACTGTATGTAGTTGTTAGATATGAAATAAGAAATTCAACTATATATGTTGTTCGAAAATATCACTCCTCATTCCAACTTTTAGTAATCATATAATAATCAATCTCTTATAAAGTAGATCTGCTTGTGTATATTTTTCTCCATTTTGGTTTCCAGCAAGTAGACAAATAGAATCAAATAATTTTTATTTTTATGTATATAGTTTATTTCATCATCATAACTGAGAAAATGAACGGACGGTGTATCTTGTGACCAATCTTTTTCACCTTTTTTTAGTCTAGAAAATTTCGATTAATTGGTCCACCGTTTTATTGCTTATCACACTAAGAAAAAGCTGGTTATCGATTGGCTTGTGCAAAGTACTTTGGGATCTAAACGCGTGCCCTCAACTGGCTTATCATGGTCAAATGCTTTACCTGTTTTACAGATATTCACTCGTTCACAAGTTACCCACCGCCTATCACTTCCTTTTAGTTTTACCTGTAATTTGTAGAGGTTTTTAGTTTTTACTGTTGCGAAAACACATTTTTAGTGTTTGGAATACTGACTTTTGCTTCTGCTTGTTTTAAAAAATGTCAGAAAAAACACAAGCCCCAAAAGTAGGGGGAGGGGTGCTTCTCCAACTGTTTTTAAAAATATGATTATTTTTAAAACGTTTTTAAAAGGGAAAGTCACTTCTCATTAATTTTTGCAAAACACCTGATTAATGTCTTCAATAACTTTTTAAAAAGATTTGCACGCTCCCAACTTTTTGTCAAAAGTCACTTTAAGTGTCTTTAAGCAAAAGTAGTAAATAAGCTTCTTTTATAAGTTATAGCAAACACTCCCTAGTTAACATCATTATGATAATTATACTTTGGAGTCATGTATTTGAGGAGATGTCCAACATGAATTGCCAAAATAAGATTTCAATATCAGAACAATTAACTTTTATGCATAATGTAATTATTGAAGAATATTCATACTAAAACGGTAAAATTTGTTCATCATGATTAATACAAAAATTACGTCAAGCCCTGAGACGCTGTCGAACCACTATTTTCAATGAATTTTGCCAAAATTATACATACTCATATTATTTTATATCAAAGATGCGGTCATTATTAAAGTTTATATTAACGACGGAGAAAGCATTAACTACGGAATTGACGGAGAAGCATGATAGTGGTGCGTTGTGATATCAGCAGCCGCCTGGATTAATGCTTTCATTTTCTTCATAATAATACGATTTAGGTGTTTCCTTTGGAAACGTGGTTCTATTCTATATTATATTCACTAAAATTGAGAGTATAAACTTTTTCTGTATGCAAGAGATAATCTTTAGCACTTTTTTAAACGGCAGCACACTTTCTAAGAATTATCAAGATACTGCAACTAGTGAAGCAATTATCACATGAGTTAAAAGTTTATATTATTTTAAATGTAATCAAAAGATGATCCAAAGACTACTTACAACACAGTAGTTCTTTTAGTTAACAAACTTAACTTGAACTCTTAGTGGCGCCTGCTTAGAACTTGCATTTCTACTTGAACTCTTTGTGGCGCCTGCTTGGAATTAGCAAATGTTCCTACAATATTTGAACGGTTGACCCTAGGATTAGTATTACATGGCATAAATGTGTTATGTTCGATTAGTACTATAATACTATTTGAGGAATGTCTCTCTGTATTTGAAAAATGAATATGTGTGTGTATTTTTGTTTATGTCCTAAAATTTAAGAAAAGCCATGAAAATAAAAGGCTATCAGACAAGCACGCCACGCCAATAGGTTCAATATTGAACACTCTTCTAGGCTGAGGAATTGAGTGGTGACTGAGAGGGTTCTAGAAAACTCAAAATAAATAAGTAAAATGTTAAATGGATTATAAAGTAGAAGACGAAACGAGTTCAATTCTTGGAAATCTATTTTCTGATTCACTTCATGTATTTTTATCCACTAACGTGGTCCATATAGATAAATCGCTATTTTATTATATGATGAACGCATATGTGGATATGGACACGATACGATACGAACACGACAACACAGATTCTTTAAAATTACAAGACATGACATAGTCGCGACACGACCGTATTTCTATATTAAAATAAAGTACAAAGACTTTAAAAAATTTAACAATAGTGAGTTTACTTTGGGTCTTTTGGAATAAATGTTCTTCCGGGTAAAACTGAAAGCTGTAGCAAATAAAAATTCAAAAAGAAAAATAAATATACAAGTTTTTTTTACATTTGCTAAATTTTAGTTTTATTCACTTTTAAAGTTTTCATTTGCCGATTATTCTAAGTTTTATTGAAAAATTAAATTCTGAATACTTCAATAAAATAGTTTTCTTTCTCAATTTTTATTTTCTGGGATTTTTTTTAACTGATTCAATTACTTTTGAAACAATGAAATTAATAACACCAATCGAAACATGACTCACTTAAACCTACTATAACTTAATTTGATCAAGCGAAACTCAAAATAAATTAATAAAGTCTCTTTACATCTTGGTAGTAAAGGGTACGAAACATATATGACTTCGTCATTGTGGCATAATGTGTGAGTACTATCAAATAGGTTATATTTACTTTTCTTTTTTGTTTTTGAGGAAAATATTTTTTAATGAAGTGGTCAATAGTGCCCAATCACAAAATTTCAAGTTATAATATGGGAATAGGACATTAGGTGTCCAAAAAATAGATAGTTCCAAAATGTTCCACTCGGAATACTATAAACTATAAAGTACTATGTCTAATTAAGGAATTCATTAGACAGTCGGATTGGACTTTCAGTACTTAAGGACAAAGACTTTATTATAGAACCCACGAAATATTAAAGCTATATTTATATAGATCTTGTTGTTACAATTCGTTTTAAAAAAATTATGTTCGCCAATTCGCCTAATATTTCTTTTATCTTATGTTTTGTTTAAAGAGATTTAAGTTTCTTAGGTCCTAGTATTTTATTGAGAAATGAGACCCATACTCAAGAAATTTCATGAGAAGGGATTTAATCATATAACGTTAAACATACAAAACTTTAAACAAAAAGAAAATTATAGAAATTCTTTTGATAGCAAGAGAGTACGTAAAAGCTCTTTATCCACAATAGGTTGACTTGATCTGTATTTATAAGGTTTATCAGAAAACTGCTTCATTCGAATCTGTAAAGTAGTTCAGTTAATTAGTTCGAGTTAGATCTGAATTTAATAAAAGTCGAAGTTTTTAGACTTAATTCCGAACAAAAGTAAGAAATCATAGTAGTTTGAAACTCAAAAAGCCAAAGAATATCAATAGGTAATTTGATCAATGCATTATTCATATAATTATGAAATTGAATGCCCATGAGTCCTCTGCATATCATGATTACAAGATTTTACTGTAAAATCTTATATAAACCTAGTCTATATTTAGAGATAGTTGTAATTATACTACATCATTTTATACTCGTCATCATATTCTATGCGTGAAATAATTGTAATCACAAATCTTATTAGTAAATCAAATGTGATAGATCACTTGAAGAACTGACCATATAAAATCTTGTGGCCAGTTACACGATGTTACTTTTGATCACTTCGGTATATCGATGTTACGATATAATAACGCGATGGTGGATTTCACCGATTTACTAAAATATGTTTTCTCTGTTTTTTCTTTCTTTTTCTAGTCGATTTTGATTGGACAATCTTGTTCTGTTTTGTAGCTAACAGTTACCTTTTACGGAGAGAACAATGATGGAGGATCTCATGTCCAAAATGAAATAATTAAATAGGAATCAAGTTGGTATATTTTATGCAAATGAATTAATCTTTACCACCCAACAAATATTTAAGAAAAAAAGTGAAAGAAATGGACATCTTTTTTCCCCCCCCCGGTCCAATAGAAAGATGCTTTAGGATGCCAAGAACAAAACGTTCAATACTAAGTGTGCATTAGGCTCTTTCAACAAAAAAAAAAAAAGTGTGCATTAGGCTCATTATCTTCTATTCTAGTTCATTATACCGCAGTTACTTTTAAAAACTAACTATGTGTAATTTTATATTGAACGGCAGATATTTCTTCTTGAATCTTATAATGTCGTTCGTATATTGCTTGATGAACTAAGCACGCCAATAATTGTTATTTTTAATTGGAGTACTATCCTTAATTTGATCATCGGTCAATGTCTAGAATTCAGTGTATTTTTCAATCCACCAAATATTAAGAGTTTTTCAATGTTTTAAAATATTTTCGATATTTGGTGAAAAAGCTGAAAAAGTCGTACTTTTGTTTAAATTATGGATCAAAAATTTCAAAATATCTATTCTATATAAACCAAAATATTTTCATTTTTGACTTTACGAAAACATATGCAAATTTTTTTTCTTTTCAAGTGTCAACTCAACAATTTGTACGCAAGATATATCACTTTAAACCGCTCAAACCACTCAATTCATAAAATCACTCATGTCTCATCCCTCTCATCCCCTGCAACACTTATAAATTAATTAGTACTAATAATACAATTAAAAAAGTTACAGTAATATGTGCGGTTAGTTTCGACCATGCCATATATATCAACGCCAATATAAGATTCAACAAAAATCATCTGCCGTTCATTATAAAATGAAGTTAGCTAATATGTTTAGTTAGTTTTCTAATAGGGAATGTAGGAGACTATGAGTAGAAAAAGATATGCAAATCTAATGCTTATTAAGTGTTGGCTCTTCTGGCATCCAAAAGTGGTTTCTAATTGGGCCACGTGAGCAAGAGGTCATTTTCTTGCATTGTGTTTTACAATTTTTTGATCCTTTTAAGTGACAAATACTATTTGCGTAAGATACCATGCAACTTTTTTTCCGAAAAAGAATATACCAACTTGACGCTTATTTTACTTGTTGTTTTAACCTATTTCCTCCTATTTATTGTTTTCTTTCTTAAAGTAAACTAATAGTTCCAAGCACTACTGGATGGTCCTGTCTAATATGACAATCATTCTACTTAAGAAATAATATTTGAGAAAAATAGTTAAATTGTTATAACATTTTAGTAATATGCCATAGCATATAACAAATATCTACTGTCAAGCTAGTAGTCCTACAAAATGGTCACCAGATGTGCCAAGTTGTTTAGTAAGTTGATTTTTTTTTAATTTTTTCTTTGGTAATAACTTGATCATGAAAAACATACTGCATAATAATATACCATACTCCAAAAGGGAATAAGATGTAATAATTGTGTTCCCTTTACTAAATGTAATTAAAACACTTCAGAGCGATAAATTCTTGGATCCATTAATTTTCAAGTACGCGTACCTTCTTCTTTTTTTTTTCATGAAATACAAGGTATAAATTATAGATGAGTAATTCTAACTGAAATTTCGACATATTGGTCTTGTGATTATAGTTTTTATACGATCTTTTTTTAAATTAATAACGACATCATAGAGATCAATGAGAAAAGATTTATTGCCTTAGCCATAATTAGTAATTATCCACGGGGTTTAAATTACGTCTCTGTCATACGTTGGTAGCTCCAGGACAACTCGAACTGCCCAATAATTTATTAATTACACAGAGTACAACCAATAATATTCTATAAGTGGAACATTTTGGAACTATCTATTTGTTGGACACCTAGCTAATCATTTTCTTCAATATTTTAGCAGATAATATCGTGATTCGCCCAATTGGCCACTCTACAACCACAAGTGATTGACCCGATTTTTAGTAGTCTTTCATTTAAAAACATTTCCATTCGTTCGTTAAAAACCAATTGTTTTAGTATAAGCTAACAATCAAAGTTGCAAAACTATATATAAGTATAACACCACGATGATTAAAAAATCATTGTTTACCACGACCTAAAGATTTGAGTCATTTGACTGTTCTGGGTAATTAGGTTCAACGAATTCTAGAGTGTATTAAGCTAGTACTTGCCAAGTTAGAAGTTATTAGAAGCTAAATTACGATTAAGTATATTTTTTTTGCGTATGTATTTGTATTAAATTATGCATATAAAAATCATAGGTCTCTACTCTCTAGTCAACTTAAAGTGCATCTAAATCAAAGCTCATTTACTTGAAGTCATTCCTTTTTTTTTTTTTGATGAAAACTTGAAGTCATTACTTGAGCACCTATAATTGGAGAAAGGAATTACGAAATCGGTGCAGTTTATCGGCGCAACAATATATTTATTATTTTTGGAAATTTGTTTATTCAAAAATGGAACTTATAACTACTTATAAGTCCTATTCCACCTAACGTTTTACTTATTCTTTTTGTTTTTTTAGGACAATTCCGTCCACCTTTCAATTATTCAACATGGAGTGTTTGTCAAGCATGTTGCATGCCTGTGAAACGTGGGGTCGATTGTATTTACATTAAGTTGTATATACCATGGTAGTGTTTTTGTTGGTTATATGTTTTTACGCCATTTTAAAAGTTACAATAAATACAGCTCAATGAACTTGTACGCAGTTGAAAATTTTATGTAGTTTTCATAAGTTAAACAAGAAATACTAGTCGGTCATCTAATTCTAATTCATTAAGATCTATGTTGCACGGATATTAATACTCGGCCTATACGTGTCACATGGTGTATTCTATTATAAAATAAACTAAAATTACGGATACTCGAGTTCGACACCTCTCGAGAATGTATCCAACAATTTTCAACACATAGTAAGCTCATATCCTAATTTCAAATTTAATGAGAAAAAAATAGTATAACAAAAAAGAAAAAAAAAGGCGGACATTTCTATACTAGATATAGTTCTTTTCAATTAACTTGAGACAACATTTTTACATTTAAATAAGTTATTACTACATTTTTACATTTAAATGATAACCTTGTCTATTCTAATTATGTGGTATGTTTAAATTTATTTTATAACTTATAAATAATATAATTGTATAAATATATAACTAATCCACAACATACGGTATTATGTATCTCCGTATTCATATTGTATCTGTACAACATAAATTAAGATACACATTGTTCGCTTATGAACTAAATTAGATAATTGTATGACTCAGATCAGATAATGAATCGGATGACATGTTATGTTTGGCTGTTAAGAAGTCACCTACCTAACAATTCATAAGCTTAACTTAAACAAAGACATTTAATTAAATTAAATTAGTTTATTCTTATATTTTACTGTGTGCATTTTCTCTCGTACATTGACTAAAACGATTGAACTTTAAACAGAAACATGGTTCACCAGTCTCCTGCCCACGTGGGTGTGCTCTGAGCCTCATGAATTGGGAGACACCACAAACGTGTGCACTAGGACAAGCCCGTGGACCTTATCATAGAGTCTTCAAACTACGATTCTTGAGCAATTAGGTACACCTGGAAGTTTGGCTGATTGTAAAATAATAATATAATAATAATGTTAAGAAACGTGGGATTCCAGGATATATATATATATATATATATATATATATAAGTCGAGTTCAATATATTCGGACAATCACAGTTGTCTATATATATTTTACGTGCATAAATTGCCAAAAATAGGAAGAAAAATAAAATACATGTATAATTAAGGTCCACAGAATAATCCACTTAAGTATTTCAGAACGTATTAGTTCAGATTCCTGAAACTTATTAAGAATAAATAATTGAATATGAAATATCGAGTGGATATATAATTTAAGATGCTGGTGGTCGGGGTACTTAATGAAAACACACACACCGGATCAATTCAATTGGTAAATATCAACTTAATAATACTTGAGCTGTACATGTTGAACACTAAAGAAAATCTATCAAAATAATTATGTATTTAGCAAATTAAATGTACTTTTATAGTTTTATTCCAATTAAAATAAAGAACCACCTTATTACATTTTATTTCAATTACTCTCCGTCATTTCACTTTCTCTTATAAAATGAAATAAAAAGTATTTGTATACATCAGCCTATATTATATGCTGAATCTCGTGAGACAATTTTTGAAAGCCAATAAATTGCCACTGGATTTCGATAATTGACCATGCAAAAAGGTGTTGGATATAGTGGGCGTGTAACTTGTGAAGAATCGAATAATTTCTGTAAAACAGCTAACACAATTGACCATGAAAAGCAAGTTGGGGCATCTATCTGCTAAATATCTTTAGATTCCATGTAGAAAGGAAGCTGGTTAATTATTGCAATTAATCAAGAATGCTTTGCGTAATCCCGGTCTATTAATTATCACCTTTTTTCTTAGTGGGATGAGCATATTAAACGGTGGAGCAATTACTTGGAATAAATAATATAAGATGAAATAAAGTGAAAACGACTGCCTAAAAGATACACGTTCTTTAAGCTTTTCTAGCCCTAGTTGATTGAAGTTGCAAGCTATATAACCAAAATAGTAATTACATTGAGTCGGGTAGATAAACTTTCATGTTGTACTCATTATGTGTAAAAAATTATCGAGACTTATCACTACGTAGTTTGTCGGAATTTAATTTACACAACGATTAGATAACTATAGCTAAAGAAAAAGTTGCTGTGTAAATCAAAATATCTTGAATCGGTGGAATACATTATGGAGAAAACTACTTTGAAGAAGACTGATTACATGATTACTATAAGTATTTAGTAATGAGAAGTAAAACTCAGATAGTGGAGGATGAACTATTTCATGTGATGGATCCATATGATATATTATCTTCAACTTTATATTTTTTAATAATAGTGGAATAAGATTATGATTATGTGTGTCATGTAAATTTGAATTCACGATAGTTAAGTTGATTGGTAATTAGGTATGTTGATTAAGTTAAAGCGGACCGGACCCAATCGAAATGAATGTTGGTTTCTATTCATGTAGAACAAGGCCAGAGGACAAGAAATAGTTAGGTGATTACAGGCTCCAACAATAAGCCCATTAAGTAACTTGTTATACTAATATGTCGATTGCTCATTTACATAAATTACTGTTTGCAAGTAAATTGACCAAGTATTTTGTTTTTTGTTCAAGGGAAATTAACCAAGTACTTGAATATATATAAATTGGTTACTAATAAAGTAAGACACAATGTTGTTATGTACTAAACAAACTTATAGAAAAGATTCTATCAAATTATGATATTACTCTTAAGTCTTAAGCGTATTATGGGGTAACTTAGCAATAGCATCAATCTCAGTAATAAGAAGAGCTAATAGCAAAAAAACTCCACTGTGTTAAGTCTAATAGGAGAAAAAAATTTCTTTTGAAAAACTGAGTCAAATAATCCCTTATAATTTAAAATGGTTGCACAATGTCCCTTTTTTTATTTATCTTATTAAAAAGTGATTTTACTTTTATAAACAAAAGGAACATATTTTTATCTATCAACCTAGCATTAATTTTAAGTTTGTGTAATCTGTAATTAAGTCTTTTTTTTTTCTCTAGTTAAAAAAGATATTAATGACTAATTTAATTCATCAATATACTTTGTTAATTTGTCACATTCTACTAATGTTATTTTGTACGTCATTCATACTTAATTGCAGCAGAAGAAATAAATTAAATTGAATTAGAATCCAAATCAAAGGATTGGGCATTTATGGATTATACGATAACTTAATACAGACAAATACCAAGAAGGATCCAAGCATTGAGTCATAGACAACTCATATATATCACCAATTCTTATACTTAATACATACATCTCCAAATTTTGCACTGAGTCATTGACAACTCATATATATTACCAATTCTCATACTTAACCGAAACATCTCCCAACTCTTTTATCGTGAAAAGATACACATGTTTTAATTACTCAGAATTATAAAAAAATAAAAAATACAAACTCGATCAATCCAATAGAATTAGAAAACTCGGCAAACTATAAAAGCAAAAGCTATTTTTTCTTTGAAAAAATAAAATTTAATTTCTACAATAAAGTAGAATTATTATATAATAACGATGATTGCAAACCATAATAATATAAACTCAAACATACCACTTTATTGGAAAATCTTATAATTCCGCAAAATAAACTTAGAAAAATGGCTGGCGATATTGCCAAAGAAAAAAATGTTGCTGCCAAAGCAATTTTTATAAAATCTCTACTTTACCCTTCTTTATAAATCAACGTGCAAGTCAAATGTCAAACTTTCCATGATATCTTGTTATCATAATTAGAATTAATTACACCAACTAAATCTTCTCTTATATTGACTAGCTGTCATAAACTTTTTCTTCCTCAATATACTCTTTAATGGCTAAATGATTATATACTGTATAAATTAGATACATCCATTTCAAATCTTTTATTTAGCCTTTTTATTATTTGGGAAAAAAGATTAACGGGGCTGCTGGGTTTTATCCACAATATTTCACTCTGAAGTTTTTATCTGTGAGGGATATATTCATTCCCGAATTTTCAATTAAATAATAACTATATATTTTTATTTATAATATATACCATATTAATGAAGAAGATTCCCTTTTTGGATATACACTATATGGCCATATGAATATAGTTCCTTTTTGAAATTCATTTACAATTAAAACTTATTTATAAGCATTTCCAAGTTGGCGATTGAAAAGCCAAAATTTATATTATTTTGGGTAAGAAGTTTTAATTTAATTATATCCTTCAGTTTTATCTTGAATAAACATAGATTTACTTTTTAGTATACACTGCACTGATCGAATTGTCTTTCAAAACTTATTTTCATAACTAATGTACTCCCTACGTGAGGTCTACAAATTTAATTTAAAACCATTGATCATATTTCATGGTTATTATATATATACCAAAAATTTAATAAGTGAATAATTTATTAATTACTTAAAGCAAAGTATTAAAACCATACCCTGTATTTTAATAATTTGTTTCAAGATTTATCTACAGTCAAAGAGTATGATATGTTTCTTCATTTAAAATAATATGGGGAGAGAGAAAATAAATTAATAATCTTGAATAGTTCAATCAACATCTCAATTAAGGAATGTTAATTTTGAAACAGATGTCACAAGATTTTAGAGACTATGATTATTGCATTCCTTATTTGAGAGGGGTAAATTAGAGAACTTGAAAAGGTTGTTTTGGCAGCAACATTTTGTGCTCTGGCAATATGGTAGCCTAGAAAAATACATAAAACTCCAGTAGATTTAGATAGAGATTCAGTAATATTTGAGCCAATCCAATCGATGCAGGTCAGTTTCAGTTTAATCCGGTTCACTCCAAAGACTCCAAAATAAACCAAAAAACTCTTTTCTACTATAAAAACAAAACAACAAACACAACTCACATTAACCCGCTCAAATCTCTGCTGCCGCCATTGTTGTACCCCCACCCCCACCCCAATGGACCCCACCACCCCGCCAACCCCAAATGCAACCGGCAGCGGCTCGATACTCCTCGACAAATACCAATTGGGCCGCCTCTTGGGCCGCGGCAGCTTCGCCAAAGTACACCATGCCCGCTCAATCGACACGCAAACAGAAGTAGCCATCAAAATCATCGACAAAGCCGCCACAGTCAGCTCCAAGATGGAGCCACGTATCATCTCCGAAGTCTCCGCCATGCGCCGCCTCCAGCACCACCCGAACATCCTCAAACTCCACGAAGTCATGGCCACCAAATCCAAAATCTACCTCGTCATGGAACTCGCTCACGGCGGCGAACTCCAGACAAAACTCAGCCGCTGCAAAAAATTCTCAGAACCCACAGCGCGCAAATACTTTCAGCAATTGGTCTCTGCTCTACGATTCTCGCATCAAAACGGAGTCTTTCATCGAGACATTAAGCCGGAGAATCTTCTGCTGGATCAAAATGGGGTCTTGAAGATAACCGATTTTGGGCTCTCCGCGTTGTCGGAACAGAAGTTGAAGGACGGGTTGTTGAGCACGGCTTGCGGCACGCCGTCGTATACTGCTCCTGAGGTGGTTTGTTGTAAAGGGTACAACGGGGAGAAGGCGGATGCTTGGTCCTGTGGGGTTCTTCTCTATGTGTTTCTTGTGGGTAGACTTCCTTTTGGCGATGGCAATTTGTCGAACATGTGCCGTGCAATGTACCTTCGCCAGTTTGAGTTGCCCGATTCGGTTTCTAAGTCAGCCAAGAATCTGATTTGTAGGCTCATGGATCCGAATCCGGTTACAAGGTTGAGTCTTGACGAGGCAATTAACCATTCGTGGTTTAAAAAGTCGTTTTCGTTGGAGAAAGTGAGGTCGCAGGGCGAATTGCGGTTAGATTCGGTGTTTCTCGAACAGGAGTTGAAGTATATGTCACAAGTGAATGCTTTTGACTTGATATCGATGGCGTCTGGGCTTGATTTATCTGGGATTTTTGAGGCGGAGACGAATAGGAAAGAGATGAGATTTACTTGTGGAGTAGAAGTGGGGGAGATTGAGGAGAGAGTAGTGAAAGTTGGGGGAGAATTGGGGTACAAAATGAAGAGAGGGAAAGGTGGGGGAATAGGATTTGTGAAGGGGAATGTAGTATTGATAATGGAGATTTTGGAGGTGGCGGTAGGATTGTTGTTGGTGGAGTTGAAGGTGGTTGATGGTGGGTTAGAATTTGCGGATTTGCACAGGGAGGAGTTTAAACTAGGCCTTGCTGATATTGTGTTATCATGGCATAGTGATGTTTCTTAAATTATTGAAGATCTTAAAAGGCTAATTCCTTTGGTGATCAATTTGAGAGACTGATGAAGACCTCGTGTCGTGCAGTGATCTACACGTGGAACGAGTGCTTAACATCTAATGATGTGAATATTACCCGTGGCGTTGTTGTTTTCGCGTAGACATGGAATGTGACTGGTTATTCAGTTTTAGAAGTTAGCATGGTGAAGGTATAGATGAATTAGAGGAAAGGGTAAACTTGATGGAGATTGATTTTGTTTGTATAGAAGTTAGAAATGTCTTATTTTAGAAGTTTATTTTTTTTATTATTTATGAATTTCAGATGTAAATGAATTCTCTTATAGCTAAAGACTCAATGACTCATTCTTGATTCATTTTGGTGCCGATTTGGCTAAGTTGTAACAGGAACTTGGCAACTTATTTACAGTAACGTTGTGACACTCTTCACCACTATCACAAGTGGTGGAGATCATGATTTAGCAGCTCATTGAAGTAGATGGAATAGAGTGTAGTGGTGAAGTTAAGAATTGCAAGTTTTCCCACATCATTGGTATTAATTCCATGATTTTTTTTTGGGTAATGTGACCAGTTAATCGTTAGAATAATTAAGGACTCGATGGGTTACATAGTGCACCATGTTTCTATGTTAATTTATTTCGTCATAGAAATGTTTAATTATTTTTTTAAAAGAAAATAGCTGAAAACCTCCACATTCTCTTATTACCTAAACCCAAATACAGCCACACCGAAAACACATAATAGAACACAATGGTGATTTTGTTTATTCATAAGAGTTATTATAATACATGGGCGTAATTTGGTCATTTAGTTTTCACAAATAAGGTAACAACTTACATGTCTAGTTCATCTAATGTGTTTTACGAGCACAATATGTATGAAGAAGGAAGTGGGTCTTTTTACCAGTTAATAGTATACAGGGGATATTTCCAAATTAAAAATAACATAAAGGCTTGTTTACCAATTTACACAGATTTTGGGGGTAGTTTCTTTTTTTTCTCCTAAAACCTCCAACCCTTGGCCGCACCGCACCAGTTTGTTTCATTATCAGAAAAGGAAAAGATAAAACCCTCACTCACTCTCGCTGCCAATTGCCGGTGGCGTACGGCGGTGAATCTCAGCAATTTTAATTGCGTACGGTGAGATAACTTCAATTGCTCTCATTTGGATAATTGTATATTTTGCTTCTCTTTTGCTCTCTTATCTATACGAAAGTTGTGTAATTTTAAAATTTACCAACAATTTAAACTCACTGACCTTGTGTGGTACTTTAGGGTTTCGAATTGAGAAGTGCAATTGTGTCAGAAGAAAGTTTAAAAGCTCCAATTTGTTGGTGTATCAGCTATGGTTGAGGTATGGTGGACCCTACTTGGGGCTGCCGTTCCGGTGTTCGTCGCAGGTCAAGCTTTCAGAATCAAAGCAAAACACGCCGAGGAACAACGGATCAAAAGCGCCCGCGGTAGGGAAAAGAGCGCCGACGACATTTTCGTCTGCGAGAGAGTTTGTACTTCGAAGAGAATGTTGAAGAAAGTTGGAGCATTCTCCAAGGATCCGATACCGGATACTTGTGTTACGGTGTGTGGTGTATCGGAATTGGATGCCTGTGCCGATGCCTGTGCTCGAACGGTTTGTGTTAATCAGCATCAAGTGCCTAATTGGAACGACGTTTGCCTCAGGAGGTGCCAGAGTGAATGTCTTAAGTTATCTGCTTCTCGCTCTTCCTGAAATTACTTTTTTTGTTATAAATGTTGTTCAATATTGTTCGTCTTAGTATTCATTCTGTCGTGAGAACTTGTTAACATTTTTATCGGTGTTTGATGAAATGATGCTAAATGTCGTCTTATTCGGGAGTGATGGTGATCCGTGTTTGTTATATTAGTTGTCTAAACATTTGGCTGCGGTAAGGCAATTGTTGCGTCTTCCATTGTGTTAACTTGATATTTTTATACCACAAGTTCTGAGCTAACACTTATTTGCCAAACGATTGTTTAGGATCCTTTAATTTTTTTTGTAAATTTTGCGTTGATAGTGAAGTTGACATTTGCGAGTATACGAAAGTTCATTTCGTGAACTTGGTAGTGGAATTCCTTGTTGTATAGGAGTTTTGATTTTGTAAATGTCGCCAAGGAGATATATTATGATTCTTATCTCGTTGTATCTCATTAGTGATGGATAGAGGAACACCTCTTTTCCATTTCTCATATGTCCTGCAGCTATGCATCCTGGATTCCAGGCTCTAACGAGGATCCTACTGTATTATGACAATAATGACTAGTGCGTACTTTTGAGATGTCATCTTTTTCAGCCTTATGGACTCCCCTTTTATTTGTAAATGTAGTGACTATTTATGTTTTTCTTGGAGTTAAAATTCACACTTGAAAGATAGCTTTTCTTCATCGTAGTTCAAATAGAGATTATGTCGTTGAAGCATAAGAGGATTCATTATGTCTTAATATTCGTTCTATAATTAGAATATGTTATCACTTGGATATTACTTGATGAATTGATGGTAATCCTCTGCTCTATATGGTTTCTGTCGGGGACAGCTGATGATTGAAATTGTTATATTGAATTTCTAAGCATTTGACTCCTGTTAAAAACTATGGCAATTGCTGTGTCGTTACTCGTTATTGTGTTACCCTTAACATTAGAAGTTCCCACCAGCTTTTTTGTTAGTATAACCAAATGACTTGTTTAGGATTCCTTCTATCTGAGGTGGATTTTGTCTTGGTTTATAAGTTTAGGTGAACTGATTTGCGAGTATGTAAAAGAGTTCGTTTTTTGAACTTGGTTGAGAAATAGTTATAGGACTTTTGATATTAGAAATGTTTCCAAGGAAAATGTTATGATTCTGCTATTTGGATTATATGGTGTAAAGAATAAGAGCTAACCTGCTTCTGTACCTAAGTATACATCCAAATGTGCTTTTTCTTACACAGAATGGTGAATCTTGTGTTGAGAAGGCAACGGCCACATTGTCATTCGGGTTATGTGCTATAACTAAAGGGTTCTTTGTTTGTTGTTGTTGTTTTTTTTTTTTCCCCTATAATTATGCGAACTGTGGCTATGGTCAGTTTGATTGTTATGAGAATGTTGGCTGGTTCTTAACGTTACTTTGCAATTTACCTCCCTGTGTTATGTGAAATTGGCAAATTTCCTCCCTGTGAAAAATAAATAGGTAAATTATCTCCCGGTGATTTTAAAAATTGGCACACCACTTCCCTGTAATTTTTTTAGTTTTTTTTTTATACTTAATGATCAAAATACCCTTGTTATTTCTAATATTTTCTTTTATGTAATGTCGAATTTGATTATAACCTTTCTTTCAAAGATTATAAGTAAAAGTATGAAAAATATTATAAAACATATATAATACAAAATCATAACTTGTTTTTAAATTTTAGTTTTAATTTTTGCATTTTTTTAACAAAGTCAAAGTATTAAACCAAAAATCTACATTTGTTTTAGAAATAAAGGGTATAATTGTCTTTTTAGCCTAAAAAACCATTTCCACTCTCAAAATTGAGCAAGTGAGCTACACCTCCCTATATAAGGAGGTAATTTGCCAATTCGTGAAATAATAGGGGGGTAATTTGCCTATTTATTTTTCACATGGAGGTAATTCGCCAAAATTAGTATAACACAGGGAGGTAAATTGCCAAATCCTCTTTCGAGAATTACTTGTTCAAAGCACTGGGTTTGTGCCTTCGGAACTGGTTAAATTGAGGTTTGCAACAGGCTCCAGTAAAATTCTAGTGGCAAAACTTCTCACACTGCCGAGTGTTATTTGCAACAGATAACCTATTGTGTAATTTTTATTAGCAATTAATCTCCCTGAAAAATTAGCAAAAAATTGACTGTTTACTTTACTTGTTTGACTTGTAGCAATTATCTCTATGAAACTTATAGCAGAACTCCTTGGTTTAATTTTCATAGTTAATGTATAAGGAATTAATATTTAAATTGTTTTTTTTGTTGTTGTTGAACAATATTTAAATTGTTGATTGTGTACGATTTCACCAAAAAGTTCGAGAAATTCTCAAAAAAATCCCAAATATCTCAAAAGAATATTTATATATTTATGAGTAATTTTACTAATAATAATAACAACAACATATGGGTTATTGGTCACCCAACCTTTTGCTTTCCAAAGTCAGTATTTGCCCAGCTTTAGTTGGTAACCTACGGCCACGTAGTTTTTTCACTACCCCATGAAAGAGAAGAGAAATTTTTTCTTGAGCTCATTGGTTAAAGATTAAATAATGAACCCGCAAGTAAGCAATTTTCTGTTGAAAATATATTGTAATAATACAGCTTTGTCGTGTAGCCGTCTTAGCTCAGCTGGTAGAGCGCGTGGCTTTTAACCACGTGGTCGTGGGTTCGATTCCCACAGACGGCGGTGAAGAACGCTGAAAATGCTTCTACAGTCTTTTTCGCTCTCTTTTTTTCTTTTTTCTTTTTTCTTTTCCCATTATAATGTCGGAGTTCGTTTGAACCTTGACCTAAATTCGAGTAATAAGTTATTAATACTCGCGATGCTTAATTACATATATAAAACCTAGGTCTTTGCTCTAGATGTTTGACAAATTGATTAGCTTTATAATAATTGAAGGAAAAAAGTCCAATTTGGGTTGCTTTCCTTATCTATCTTTTTTTTTTGGGTTGAAAAACACATTATCTTTTCTTTCTTACTCATCGTATGTGATTTCCTCGTATTTTTTTGTACTTTGTAGTAATCAATAAATGTAAAAAATAACTACTAAGTTGCATGCACCACACGAGTTTCTACCTGTGCTCTTATAAGGGAAACCATTTTATCCGATTATTTAGAGCGTAGATTTTGTGAGTAGAATAAAATATGAATACAAGAAAACGAGGAAAATATAGTAGCTGTTCTTTTTAAGTAGAATGTATCAGAAAAATGTCAATGTTACGTCGAGGATAGCAATTTCTAAGTTATTTCTCCTTGTAACGAGGAAAATAAGAGCGTCAAATAGAGCAAAATATTAGAACTTTTTCACTCAAAATCTGCTTTTTAGCAATTCCAACAAAAGAACGTTTTCAGATGCACAATATCTGCCATAAGCTGGAAAACATTCCTTGCAAATTTTGACAAAAATTACACATAAAGATGCATATACACGTCGCATATATATCCGGGGAAAGGCTGCAGATAGACCCGAAGAGCAACGAGAAATACATCATGTCCTCATTTCTGCTCAAGCTCGTGTCTTTAGGAAGATGATATGAGTTACGAGTTCTTACTTGTATTCCAATAGAAACAGGTATACAAAGGTCCTGTGCACCCAGAAGGAAGAGTATAGGTGTTTTGACCTGCAAAAGTAACAAAGATTCAGCAAAAAAAGACTAGCCCCATTACCCTGTAATCTACATCAATCTTTTCAATTATACGGCTGAGAGCATGCTGCGACATTTCCAATACAAGTACTCATGACTAACATTCCCAATTTTCTATGACATCTTTATTCGGCTACTTAAATCAAACTTTAGAAAAGTGAGATTAGAATGTTCAAACAGAGAAAAGTGTCCTACTCAAATGTTTCAGTAGGCTCCCTGATGTGATTTCACTTCAATGACATATTCCTCTAAGTAACACCAATCAGGAGTATCAGATGTTCTGTCCATCAATGCAAGGATGCATAATGTTAAAATAGGTCGACTGCATCTTTAGGAACTAATTACGAAATTAGAACACAAAAGGTTTTCGCAACTATCAACAAGTAAACCGGGAAAAACTTAAGATACCTTCTCAGAGAACCTGGTTGTGAAGCTTATATAATGTTCCAACAAAAGGATTAGAAAATGAAGATAACAAATGAAGGGAATCATTTACCATTATCAGACATAGAAGTCCATTCTATATTGAAGAGAGATTCGGTAACTTCATGTAGCAACTTGGAGAAGCATGTTGTTCTTTAATAGCTGGATCTAAACCAAGTCGCATTTCTTTCATAGTGAAGATGGTCAGATTCCTCGAAGGCCGGAGGCAGGCTTCAAAACAATGCCCCATAAGTTGAAGTTTACTTGGGAAACCGTTAAGCTGGGTAGCAGCGTGATTGAATTTAAGTTAAGTTTCTGTTCACTCCACCAAAAAAATAAGTGCTTTCAGCACCTGACATCGGTTTTGCAGGAATCGTAGATTGGTTATCAATATTTGCAAGAAAACTCCACCTCCACTGGGCTAAACCCCAAATCCATGCTAAATCAACATCATCTTTTCTATCAAAAATTCTCACATTTAAATATGCCACTTGAAGAAGGTGCCAAATATTACAAGTGAACAACACATGTCCCCTGAACTGCTTCACTTCTCACAGAGGTGTCAGATACAGTTCTGTTGAGCATAGAAGGATCACCATTTCATTATGAACAGTTGTCAAACTAAGATTGAATATGACTTAAGACAAACTTATACCTATATTTCATCATCACAAACATCAATATCACTATCCACATCAACAACAGAAGAAAGGGTTGATATCCATGCTTGTAGACCACTCTCCATGTCATTCTTCCTTATCACCTCGAGTTTTTCGATAGCATTCTTTGGAACTCCACATTTCAAAAGTATAATCCCTAGTGCTTTGAACGTAGAATCATCTGGTTGGACGGAAGATTTCTGCATCTCACTAAAAGTGGTTGCTGCCTCCTTAAATCTCCCGTCAGATGCATAAAATCCAAGCACGTGATTGTAACTCAACAAGTCTGTCATAAATCCTAGTTCTCTCATCGTTCTTGCAATCCAAAAAGCTTCCACGAATCTTCCGTTCCTCTTGTACATACACAGCATCATAGCATAGGTAAATTCATTTGCTTCCCCGTTTCTTTTCATATTCTCAAAAATCTCTTCTGCTTCTAAAACCATGGATCGCTCACTATAGAGATCAATCATACAATTTGAGGAATATACATCGTGAACCCCCTGCAATGATTGAAGTGCCTTGTATGCTTCCTGTGCTTCTTTCAAGTACCCCACTTTTGTATAAAGCTTTATCAATGACTTATAAATGACAGCATTCATTGGCAAGCCCTGATTAATCATGGCATTAAGGTAGAATGTGGCTTCTTTTACACTTCCAGTGTCAGCAAAAGCATTTATAAGGACACCATAAACGACAACATCAGGCTTTATGCCATACTCAAGCATCTTCTCGTATAATTCCACAGCAAAGTCCATCTGCCCTAATTTCGCATAGCTTGAGATCAGAGTACAATATGGTATACAATCAATGACTAATCCTGCATTCTGCATTTTGCTAAGATACAGCTTTCCCTTTTGTGGCAAGTCTGCACCAGCAAGCATTTGTACTAGAGAATTATAGCTACATCTATCTGGAACCAAACAATAATTCTCCATACTGTCAAATAAGCAGCATGCCTGCTCAAATTTCTTGCAGATACCATAAGCTTTGATCATCACATTATACACAGTAACACTCAATTTTTTCTCCTCTAGGCAACAAAAGAAAACCTTCTCAGCTTCCAAAACGTACCCACGTTCCCCAAACGCATCAATAGTGGCTGAGTAGCACTCAGAAGTCATGTTTCCTCCAACATGGAATCTCAGGAACCATGACCACACCTTTTCCAGCAGTCCGGCTTCTATATACATTCTAGTCAAAGAAGATTGTGTGTACTCATCAATCTCCATTCCCCTTTCATCCATTTCCAATATTAGCTCCTCTGCTTCAGCAACCATATGCCTTATTGAGAACGCATACAAGAGGGTTCGATAACTCACTGCATCAGGTTCAAGAGAAGCCTCCTTCATCTTTATAAAGTACTTTGCAGCCGATTCTATATCATTGTCCTTAGCATGCAAGGATATGAGAATGTTGTATGTTCTGGTATCTGGAGAGCATTTAAGCTTCTTCATTGTTTGCATCAGCGAAGAAACTTTTCGCAGCTGACCGTTATTACCGTACATGTGTATCATAGAATTAAAAGTCACCGTTGTTGGCATCATCCCTTCCTTCAGCATTTTTCCAAAAGTCTCGCTTGCCTCATGCAGCTTTCCAGCTTTTCCATACGTGTCAATCAAGGTATTATATGTGTGTGCACTCAGACAAAGGCTTGAGCCAGAATCATTACGAGGACCCACTTTTCTCCCTGATGAACTACTTTTGCCTTCCCCCACCAAAATTTTACATGACCACTTCTTGAAAAAGTCTTCAGCTGTCTTAAAATCTCCTGCTTTTTTATACATTTGTACCACAATCCCCATAGTCACCTCGTCCGGCTCTATTTTGCATTCATTCATCATTTCCAACCACTTCATTGCTTTTTCTCTATGCCCTCCTTTGCTATAAACATCTATCAGAGTTCCATAAGTTGAATTAATGGGCTCAATCCCCCTCTTCCTCATCTCACCCCACAACATCTCAACCTCGCACCACCGCCGCGCTTTGCCAAGAATTTTAATCATTATGTTGTAATGAATTACATTGACTTCATAACACCGTTTGCGTTTAAACCACTCGAAAATCTCCATTGCCCTCTCCCACCTCACCTGCTCCTTCAAAAGTATGGTCCGTTCTTTATTCGTCAAGGTCATTCTCCAAGGCTTCAAAGCCTCATCCAAATCACTAATATTCTCCAACGCTTCCAACATTGCAGGAACAAAGCCCCCATATCTTTCCCATTTCGTCGAACACTTGGCCTGCATATTCTTTACCAAACCATTAACTCTCATCTCGTTCCCACTTTTCCCATGACTTTCAATTCTCCAAACCGTATCACTTCCATGGCCATTTGGCTTCACCTTTTCTTTCTCAAAGACGCCATTTTTCCCATATTCCATCGGTGAACCACGACTACACAACTCATGCTCTACATCATTAAAACCAACCCCGTTGTTCATAACTATTTTTTTATGAAATCTTGCATCTGGGTTTTCCACGGAACCATCTGTTGACACCTTATCTTTCTTAAAGACTCGATTTTTGGCGCCGCTTTGAGAAGAAGAACCTCTAGTATCCAAAGCACCTCCGAATTCGTCATTATCAACAATTCTCCTACGTGAGTATTTATTGAAACCTTGTTTCTTGGCCACTTTGGGGCGCACAACAACTTGATTATGCTGCTGCTGCTTGTGTTTGATTTGAATAGTGATTTTGTTGAGTGGCGGCGAATTACAAGTGGTTGTTGTTTTATTGGAATTAAATATGTGGTGCAGACAGTTGGTGGTGTCTGAATGCTGAAGCTTCATATACATTTTCAAAACTCAAATAGATAACTTCGGCGAGGAGGAGGAGACTGTGATTTTATTCCAAAACAACATATATCTGACACTGCAATTTGGAGGGAGAAAAGGGTTAACAGACTATAATATACTATTCAATTAATATAATTTGTTCTTGTTACATGATCACAAAGCCGTCTTAGCTCAGCTGGTAGAGCGCGTGGCTTTTAACCACGTGGTCGTGGGTTCGATTCCCACAGACGGCGCCAACTTTTGTTTTCTTACATTTATTTTTATTATTATTAGCCAATTGCTGATGTTGGAGCTCCTCCTCCTGAATTGACCAAATTTCTAGGTCCGGTAAAATGGAATTCGTTTTAATCTCATTTCAAAGATTTCATGAGATTAACTTGGAAAATATAATAACGAAAAAAAAGCTAATGGTAAGATCATACCTCGAATTGTAAGCTTTTTGCGGATTGTATCATAAATTGTAATTACAAACAATATACACTACTAATTGTAACTACTTTTGTAAGTTGCACCACAAACACACATTGTAGATTTTTGGAGGGTATTTTGGACAATTTAAATTCTATCTAATTACTTTAATTATTTTTTAACTAATTACAGAAAATTACAGAGATTTTTTTGTTGGATGCAAAAACACTTCTCACACTTTCTTCTCAATTCAACTCCATATATTCTCCAACCTTGAGCAATTTTCCTGCGAATTTCATATTCCATTCCCGATTAGTTTTAGGAGTAGTTTTTCTTACGTGATTTCAGCTTTGGGTTTTGTTCTTTCTCAATGTTGGATTCGAACACGCAACACCAATGGTTCAGAGGAGAAGATCGAAGGCTGAATCGCTCTTTTTTTGTTTTTTCAATTGAAACGTATATCATAGAAGTTACTTTGGATAGTGGAGGAGATGGTGGTGAGGCAGAGGGGACTGTGGAGGTTTCGAGTTTCAGGGCGTAGGTGATTTTGGGGGCGGGGGGGGGGGGGGGGGGGGGGGTCAGGGGTGGATGTTCACGTTGAAGCATTGTTTTATTTTTACTTTCTTTTTTTTTCTTTTTCAACAAATCCAACCCCAAAAATTAGAAAAAGAAAATTTAGAGTTCATATAAAATCGGACAAATAATTTTGAATTTTTTAATGGAATAAAAATTATCTAAATTCTAAGTTAAAAAAATTGTTATAAAAATTGGAAAGTGTTTTTGAATATTTATATTTAAACAGAAAATAGCTGTGAAATTTTAATTTTTTGTAAGTGGTGCGCAAATTGCAAAGAGTAATTTAAATCATAAAATTTGAATTGACCAAAATATCCTCAAGAAAATCTACAATGTGTGTTTATGGTGCAACTTGCAAAAGGAGTTACAGTTCGTGGTGTATATTGCTAGTGATTACAGTTTGCGGTGCAATCCGCAAAAGGCTTACAATTCGAGGTATGATCATGCCATTAGCTCCGAAAAAAATGATTTTAAAACGCTTCTCAATTGCGATTGTGTATATGTGTATCCAATTGAATTTTATTTAATGATTAGGTAGATCTTGAGATATTTTTAAACAATGTATTTTAGTTTCAAAATATACTATAATGCCACATCATACCAAAACTTGTGACACTAATACATTATATAATTGTAACTAAAATATTTTAATGGGATAAAAGCATTAAACCCCCTATACTATTGCCTCTATTACACTTTGCCCCCTGTCCTTTTATTTTTTGCGACTTGCCCCCTGTACTATGGATAAATAAGCACTTTGCCCCCTGAGTCACTTTTTCACTATTGGATTTGAATACGTGTCAACATTTTTTGCCGTTGGATTTGGACTCAGGGGGCAAACTACTTATTTATCCATAGTACAGGGGCAAGTCGCAAAAAATAAAAGGACAGGGTGCAAAGTGCAACAGGGGATATAGTTCAGGGGGTTTAATGCTTTTATCCCTATTTTAATAAACCAACAATTGTGACCCTAAGGTCTATCATGTTTAGGTAAAATATTTTCAATTTAAGCCTACGCTAACATGGTGAGAAACATTACGGCGCATCATATTTCTAAACCAATAATAATTCAAATTTATACTTAAGAGTTAAGGCGAAGAAACATGTGATCGTAACAAGAGGTTATATAAGTTATAACTTTTTCACTCAAAATCAGTCATTAGGAAATCCCAAGTAAAGGAAAATTCCCAACTGCACAATATCTGCCATAAGATGGCAAAAATGGACCATACTCAAACTATCTGCAATACTTCTTGAACCAGACTCCAATATTAAGGAAGCTCTCAAAGTCAGACTGTGGCCTGCAACAACAAAAATGCATCAAATTCATTTAGTGTCCATGGTTAGAGGAAATTTAGTTAAGTAGTGGCAATTTTACAGCAAATATTACTGTAAGTATAGCTTACTTGTCGATGCTATGTACATCTTTTGGAAACACAATCACTTTAGTCTCGACCCCTTTTTCCTTTAATGCTCGTGCATACTACACAAAACAAAAGAATAGAAAAGCGAAAATTTTAGACTCTACATGTTATGTATTACAATGTATTGGAGAAGGTATAGAAACTACAGCAAGCTATCAAAAAAGAAGAGAAGTATCAGCTCAGAAGGAGGACTTCTTGGGATCAAACATATAACGTAAAAAATTTCAAGTTCATTCCGCAAAATTTGACATCCGGGCGCAGATGATTTTAGTTGGTAATATTTAACAAAAAGAAGATCTTCATACGTCCATGAACTTCAAATAAACTCAATGCGTGAAATTTGACATATACAACTACACACACACACATCTATCTAGTGATGTTGCAGACAGACCCTGTGTCCATTGGAAGCTACATAGTCCACATTTCTACTCAATTTCACAATGATGATATGATTATGAGGTCTTACCTGTATTCCGTTAGAAATGGGGACGCGAAGATCCTGCGCACCAAGAAGCATGAGTGTCGGAGTTTTGACCTGCAAAAGTACAAAAGATTCAGCAAAAAAACAACCATACCCTGTCACCTTATTTATGCACAAACAAAATTTAACGTCACAAGGCTAAAAGTTATGCTACAGAATCTCAAACACAAAGATTCAGCTTCAGTTCTCAATTTAAATGACATTTCTATGCAGCTTTTTATAAAGTCGGACCTTAGAGATGTGAGAAATTGGAGACTTGCTGTAAAACAAAGAAAGGTGTTCTAGTGTAGGGGAATCTGTAAAACTGGATTTCCCATCAATTCCATATGCCTCGAAGTAACACCACTCGGGAATATCAGATGTTCCAACCATCAATGGAAGGCTGCATAGAGGGTTTCTGGCCGCTGCAGCAGCAAATTTGTTGGGTGCCTGAAGAAATAGTTATAAAAAATAAAATAATGACATCAGTAAGTCGATAAAAATGTTTAGAGCAGTTAAAAACAACAAGATCTGAATCTAGATGCTCAAAATCTCGAGTTGTTGCTTGTGACACCCAACAGAGCAAAAGTTGCCATTTATCTCTTATAAGGTAATTAGCTCAAATTAAAGCGTTAATTATTTTGTTTGTTTGCTGTGCAAAAAATATTAGGATAACTTACATTCCGCCCACTGAATTGGTCAAATTACAGAAATCTCTCCAATGATATGAATGATTACAAGCACACCCCTGAAGTTTTAAAAAAACGAAAATAGGAGGCAAGTAGTATTTAGAAGTGGTGTCTTTCTAATTAGTGAAACCCAGGAAGGAATGTTTTTAATATCTTCTATGATTTCTCTGTATTTATTCAAATAGTAAAAAATCTTTATTTAATAACTGCATATAAAAATAAAGAGACAACCAGAATGAGGACTTAGTTGAGAGTCGAGCACATGAACTTTGCTTCTTTAATTGCGAAGAACATATTTAGAATAGGGAACTTCGAGTAAGAGAACCATATTTCAACCTGACCAATCAAGTGTGTTGTCAAAAATCCACCATGGGAACCGCCAAGCACGGCTACTTTAGATGGATCTGCAAGTCCCTTCTCAATTGCATAGTCTAAAGCAGTGAGTACATCATTGACATCCTCTATTAAAAAGACATAGCAACATCAGGTCCGAAAATAGTCACTAAACAGCCTAGTCTATTTTGACCACATCATACTAAATTAGAGGTACCTGAGACCCCACTTTCCCTGGGAGAGACTGCAATGCTTCCTCACCGAATCCCAGTGAACCTCTGCCATAAACACAGTCAAATTGAAATCCGCTTAACTTAGATACAGAATTAACTTCTTACTTACCTATAATTCACGACGAGCAAACTGTAACCAAGTAAAGAGAGGAAAGCCAAGGACTTTGAGAAGCTTGATAATGAGACAGAATGAGGCCCCCCATGAAGTATTACAATCAATGGATCAGGCGAGTCGGGCTTATTAGACTTTGAGGAGACGTATATTGCTTCAAAAGGTTTGCTTGCACCTAAAACAGGTGAAAACATAACAGCATTATCATACAGATACAACGTTTTGCTGATAACTGAAAAATACCAAAATAAATTAAAGCAGCCAATGTAAGTTGGAAATCCTATATCATGCCATTGCTATCAATTAAAAAATCTCCATTAACTAGTTTAGAATGTGATCCATATGGGTGCACTTACACATAGCACTCTTTGTTTGTAACACAATCCAAAACTTGATAACTTTTGACACCATTTTCTAAGGTAGAGAATTTACCATTTCCCAAGTGTTATTCAAATGCATGGTTAAGTAAAATTGCCACTGCATGCTTCCATATTTGGTTCGAAGTTATCATAAATATAACCGAGAGATCTGAGATCTTATCTAAATATTTATTCCATGATACTAGTTTGTAGGTTTCCCATAAGACGTGAATATTAGATTATCTTGTTTTTCATATATTTTTTACGGCCTTCTTGAAACCACACCATAATTATACTTTAGGAGTAAGATTCTCAAGTATCAGGTAATCACTAAACGTCATCCCACTAGAAAGCATTGAATTAGATAAGAATATTAGACCCTCACCAAAAGATATAATCTACCGTAGCCACGCAAAAAACATAAGCAAATCTGATACATATGAGAATGTCGCGTTAAGGTACTACCTCTTGTGAGGTTTTCAGAGACACCCCTGACTGGAGTCTTCATGATATCAAATTGAAGTGATGACAACAAAGAGACAGCCTGAGCAAGATCACAAGAGTGCGAAGAGGTTAGGAAGCATGCACAAATGCGACAAGTAGGATGCCAGGAAACTTTGTGAAGGGGCACATGCAAAAGAATATTTTAACAAGCAGGGAGTATTGTATTAGTAAAACATTCGTTTATATGTTTCAAATAAAAAATGATTTACAATCACTGAATCGTTGTTTCCATTTATTATCATACCAATCAAGCAAATTGTCCACAATCATCTTCTTAAGAATCAGTATCAACCGTCTCTTAATATTCAAATAGGGCTATTACATCTTAGGATAAATTAATAGAAGCTTAGAAAAGAAAAGGTCTTTGGCCACTAACGAGTATGTTGCTTGAGCCAAGACTTAATATGAGAGTTTTAGTTTCTTCTCTTTAATAAAATGGAGAAAGTCTCGTGTAAAATTTAAGACTTAACAGTGGGTGCAATATATATTATTCTCTTGAGGGTCTGACGGGCTTTTACCTTTTTGGCCCTAAGCTAGGTGGGGACTGACACTCCATGAAATACATTAAATTAGGGAAGAATGTATTCCATGCACAAGGTTTTAGAGTTATTTTGTGAGGAGCACCTTCCCCTAGTGTCGACATTTTACCTTTTGTAGGTGGAGAAAAGTCTGAGAAATATAGATACAGGAAAAGTTTTAGGTATAAGTACCTCAAACCCCTAGAGGTTTGGTCTAATTATAGAGACCTCCCCAAGGTTGAGTAGTTAACACCTTCTGAAGCTTCAAAATTCTGAAAAAAAGAGGAGCCTATCTATAAAACTTTCAAACTTAAGGTGCTGCCTAATTATTCGAACCTAATGGAAGCCCATCTGTAATGTCTTTTAAGTTCCAAATGGTGTTTCTACAATTACTCACACAGTAGGGAAAATAATCATAATAAACCCAAAACCTGAAGGGGTTAAATGTAATTCTCGCAAGTCAAAATGATACCTTTTCGGAACACTTGGTTGTGGGGCTTAAAACATCCAGCCAACTCCATTTAGCATCTAATATCTTCTCGACAATGCTACCATACTTGATTTGAGGAATATCAATCGGACTGCTGCATACTTTAAAGACAAAAGATATATCAAGATCATTTATCATTTAAGGAAAAGTATTCTCTGACATCTCGTGTGAGGCATTAACTCCTACCAGCAATAATATTGTCGTCATCTAGTGCAAGGGCATCCCAAGAAGAATTTGAAAGACTGGGACTGATTCGGACAACTTTACCACTGAAAAAAAAAAAAAATGTGTACATATGAGATTTTGACAAGTGTTCCATATATTTGAGATAGATCAGTAGTTATGAGGTACCTTAATACATCCACCGAAAGTATCGTTTGAGTACTACACCAATAAGAAGATAAAATCAGTGTATGCCCATCGGAGAGCCATGGTTTAGCCAGAAACTTAGAACAATAGAGGCCAGGAAAGCTGCCATCCTCAGGACACATCACAACAGGAACCTAGAAGAGGCAAGAAAGTATTATTCATCATAAGAAAATAGATAAAATATACAACTTACACTCTCCCGAATTTTTCTACATTGATTTTTCTCTTTTGAAAATAGTGAAACATTGACACCGAACCAGGTCCAATCATTTATTTCAACACTAAAATTAGTTGTTACTACAATAGGCTTGATTTATGGAGTTAAGCTCTTTAGGTACCACGAGAGTGAACCCAGAACATTAATAAGCAGATAAAGTAGCAGCAAGAATAGATCCAAATTTCTTTGCTCCGGGTTAAAATACTTTTAGATTCCAAAATCAGCTCCAAATTCTTAATAATTTAAAAAATATATATTATAAATAAATAAACGTAAACTTTTGACTAGCAATACATCAAGATCTATTGGTTTTCAATTACTGATACAGGAAATGCTGCGCACGGGACCAAACCAACTAATTAAGAATCAGAATACATTAGTTAAGCTTACACTCAAATCAACAAAGAAGGGCATGTAACCTCCCATCTGTGTACTAACTTCGGAGGTACTTATATAACACTTCAAATTATAATTCGAAGAGAGCATACCACTTCAACTATTTTCAAGGATGAATCTAGCTTTCCTTCGGATGGCCAATCAATTCTATGGAGTGAGTTTGTTGATGAGTGTGCCCCAGAATCAACAGAACTTTTTGCAGACAAAAATACCAGGAGTTTTCCGTCTGGGCTGAAGAAACAGAAAGCATCTTTTGTGGAAGGGAATGTAAGAATCATGACTGAGAAAACTAAAGAAACTGGTGAAGATTTGCAGAATGCTAAAGCCTAGATCACTCATTGGAAATAAAGTAATTACAAATTGGAAAAAGAAAAAAAAAGAGTGGCCTTTCTACATACCTGAACTTTGGAAAGAATGCGCTACTTAAGCTTTGCGTCAGCTTAGTTACGACCGACTCTTCAGCTGCATTACTTCAGAGGACAACAAAAACAAATGCATGACAAGCCGAGTGAGTCAGAAAAAGTCTGTTACTTTATACACTAGAACGATTCCTTATGTTTCTCAAAAAAAGAAAATCTGTTTAATGGGAAAAACAACTTTTACTGAAAGATTTATCCCACCTTGTCACACCAGCTTTTGACTTGAAAGATGGAGCTTCAACGGCATACAAGGCACAAAGCCTATTATAGCAATATTTTATACCTAACTTCCTAGAATCTGAAGGCCACCCAACAAAAACCAGATATTGCCGGCCTTCAATTGATGGAGACCATATAACTTGCCCCGCACTCAACGACCTTCTGACTCCTTTCACAGCACGTACTTCTCCACTGCAAAATAGGATTTGATTTGTGAAGTGATAATTTATAGAGTCTTACACTGTATATGCATGTGCTTGTACCTTTGGACATCAATGACAAAAAGAGCGGGCTGCCTTTTCCCGGCATAAGTTTCTCCCCAGTCCTCTTCCCAATCACCTTGACCTTTCCAGCTAGCAGGATCCTTCTCAGTAGAACCCTCTTTTTGGTATCCAGAACCAGTAAATGTTGGCTTGGGGGGTTCAGGTTCCTCAGCAACATAAGCTATTTGAGTTTCATCTGAATTCCACGAAATTCCCTCAAACCTGCAACCAGAAATCATATATCACTAAATAAAAAAATAAAAAACTTGTGCAAACATGGAGTTGCACATCCATACACTAAACACAACTTAAAATTTAACTGCAATGAAATCAGGGATCCTGTAGCTTTTTCAGAATGGGGGGAGGGGTTTGAAGTGGAGATTGTACTGCTATTTTTCATTTAAAGTGTGGAAGAAATCAGTAGGGCACTTTGGTAATGAGAATTCCATAAGTGATTTCCAAGGTTTACCGTCTACAAAATCAAGATATAACTTATTGAATCATATTTTCATGTAGTATTGGTGGTCATCAAATTCCAAGAAAAGATCAAGTACATTGAACTTCGTATTTAAACAGCTTTAGCAATTGTTTATTCAATCTCAAATGATGGAAAGTTGCATGTTTCCCCTTGTGCTTTCATGATATTGGCATTACATATATAGGAACTTAATGTGTTAATAATATTAACTAACTACTTATATGAAACACTTGGATCCTTTTCAAAAGTAGGAGTTCAAAGTATGACAATTTAAATAATACATGTATTCTCATTTCATTAATCTTAGAGTATATTTACCATCCATCTGAATATACCGGTCCATGGATTGAACGAGGAACAACAAGCTCCTTCTTCACTTCAGATGGACCCCATATTTCAAAGTGGGTTGGAGAGTCACCTTCAGAATTTCGAACAATAAGAAGCTTTGAGCCTGATGGCGAGGGAACCATCGCAGACACACCAGAGACCTCAGTAGGGAATGGGGCCCAGTGGAAACTAACAGAACTGTTACTTTCTTGTGAAATATGACTGGATAATATGGATTTCCTCCTCTTATTGGCCAAAATATTTGGTTGGCTAATCACAAACATAGCATGAGAACCATTTTCTGCACAAAAAAATCACATCAAAGAAGAAAAAAAAACAGAAGGAGGTGTAGGAAGTCAAAATTGTTGGTTTAATAAAAGATTCAAACATTAGGTTTTGAAGATAAAAAAGTAAGAGGGAGTCATTTACCACTTTCAGACTTAAAAGTCCATGCTTTATCAATGGTGGGGATATCCGTAAGTTCTTGCAGCAACTTGGAGAGAGAAGCATATTCTACTTCAGTAGCGGCATCTAATCCTACTGGCTTGTCCGTCGTAGGGATGGCTCCGACGCTAGTCATGACTGGCAAGACTGATAAACTTCTACTTCTAATGCAAAAGAAACAGTGATCATCATACAAGTATATTCAGAGTAGCCAATTGGACAAGAAAGAGAGAAAAAAGAACAAAGACCGTGTCTCAATCTTAAAGAAATTGAACCGGTACCAATCACATATGTATCACAATGCTCATGCTATAGTAATAAAATTGATCTTTTTTTTCATAAATACATTCTTTCTTTATGTCTCAGTTGAAAACTTGAAGGGAGTGTATATGTCTAAAACGAAAGCACACTTACACTTACAGTCTTTAACGTAATCATTCACAATCTTGAATCTTGAATCATCAGAAGACGCACAAAATCAAGAACCCACATTAAAAGAAAAAATCAAGAACCCACATAAAAAGAAAATCAAGAACCCACATAAAAAGAATCAATCTTGATGATTTACAGTTAAGGCCAAATACACAGACACAACATTGAAACAAACAAAACCAAAACTCAACATCAAGATTTAAAAAACAATCCCATCATCATAATCATAAGTCAACAGAATGTACAGAGCACGATCAACGTTAACGTATTACATATTATATACATGTATGTGTACCTGGTGGAGTGATATATGGAGCGCCACTGAGAGAGGAGTGGTTTTTTATTGGAGAGTGAAGAAGAATAAGTGAATTTGGAGTGGATTTGAGTCGACTCAGTTTCGACATAACCAAGATTCGTTTTGTTCTTTTTCCTACCACTAATTTTATGTTACTTCGCCAAGTAGAGGATAATATTATTGTTATTACCGGCTTAATTGATTTAAGTATCCAAAAAATCAATATGTTTTATTAATTAATAATATATATATATATATATGTGTGTGTGTGTGTGTTTTAATAAATTATTTTATTCATCGATGTTAAGATTGTAATGTTTCTAAGTTAATATGGTTTAACATGTCCGATTATAGGGATAAACAACATAAGGAATGGTTTTGAAAAATCTTCACTAAACTCCGTGGTTTACTAAATAATTAAAAGTTAGAACCGTACTTTTTTGTATATTGTTTTTTAAAATAAATAAACTAAAATGGGGATTACAGGGCATTTAAATCATAAGGGGTTCTGTACAAAGGAATTTTATGGGAAAGTTCAAATAGTGTAATTGACATTTCTAAGAGGAAATATACACAAAAGCTAATTTTACTCACGCATAGAGCGAGTGTACACCTCTTAAATATAGGTAGATGAAAAAAGGATTTTGTGCAGTGTGTTTGAAATCAACTTTAATATGTATTTTTGACGAATAAGAATATTTTTCTTGTGTATTTTGAATTACATGGCAGGTTATTATATTTTGAAAAATCTGTAAAAGTTGTTTTAACAAACATAAACATAGAAAATACTTATATATTTCGTTTCCATATATATATTCGAGGAAAAGAAAAAAAAAAACTTTGTTCCATGCCTACTTATTATATTGGGATTGGAAAACATGATGGGGCCTCACATTTTCTGAATCAATAAAAACTCAGATTTACCCTTAGAGGCAAAGAAACATGCGATCATGGCTAAAAAATAATAACTTAATTAAATCAAAATCAGTTATTCAGAGGAAAAAAGCTGCACATTATCTGGCCATAAGATGGCGAAAAATGGACCAAGACTCTATTATCTGCAGTACTTCTTGAACCATACTCCAATGTTAAGGAAGCTTTCAAAGTCAGACTGTGGCCTGCAACAACAAAAGAAATGCATCAAATTTATACAGTGTCCGTGGTAAGAAGAAACTTAGTTTAGGAGTAGCAATTTTACAGCAAATATCACTATAATAACCAGCTTACTTGTCAATGCCATGTACATCATTTGGAAATACAATCACTTTACTCTCGACTCCTTTTTCCTTTAATGCTCGTGCATACTACAAAGTGAAAGGGGAAAAAAAGCACAAGAAATTACGACACCATTGCGCTCAAGCCCCATGTCCAACGGAAACTACATCATTCTAGCCATCATTTTCTATTCATGATGATGATAAGATTATGAGGTCTTACTTGTATTCCATTAGAAACGGGTACACGAAGGTCCTGCGCACCAAGAAGCATGAGTGTTGGAGTTTTCACCTGCAAAAGTACAAAGGATTCAGCAAAAGAATAGCTATACGCCGTCACCTCGCAAGTCTAAAAATTATGCTACAGAATCTCATACACAAAGATTCAGTTAAAATTCTCAAATTAAAATAAAATTTCTGCGCAGCTTTTCTAAAATCAGACCTTAGAGATGTGAGAAATTGGAGACTTGCTGTAAAACAAAGAAAGGTGTTCTAGTGTAGGGGATTCTGTATAGCTGGATAGCCCATCAGTTCCATATGCCTCGAAGTAACACCAGTCGGGAATATCAGATGTTCCAACCATCAATGCAAGATTGCATACAGGGTTCCTGGCTGCTGCAGCAGCAAATTTATCGGGTGCCTGAAGAAAAAGTTATAAATAATAAACATCAGTAAGTCGATAAATGTGTCCAGACTAGTTAAAAATAACAAGATCTGAATCTATATGCTCAAAATCTCGAGTCTTTTACTCGTGAGTCGTGACATCCAATAGACCAAAAGTTGCCATTTAACTCCTATGAACTAGTTTCATTCAGTGTTGGAATCAACCCTGCTATTATCTTTTTTACAAGGTAAGGTAATTAGCACAAATTAAAGCGTTAATTGTTTTGTTGGTTCACTGTGCAAAAAAATATTATGGTAATTACATCTCCATCCACTGAGACTTATGAAATTACAGAAATCTCTCCTATGATATAAATAATTACAAAGACACCCCTGATGTTTTAAAAACATGAAAAAGTAGGAGGTCTATAAGTAGTAATTTTTCAAGTGGTGTCTTTGTAATTATTTAAACCTAGGGATAATGTTTTTTTAAATTTGCAATGATTTCTCTCTAACTATTCAAAATAGTAGGGAGGATTGTGTAATTAAACTGTACCTCTTGAGATGTAGAAATAATTATCCCAAAAAAGTTTGGTTACCGGGAGAAACAAATCTTTCCCAAGAAAAATGCTTTTAATGCTCTGCCTAAACCCTATCATTTACCAAAACTTTTTACGGGTACATCGTTACATGCAAACGTACTTTATTTAAGAACTGCATATAAAAATTACGAGATGGATTATATCAACCAGGATAGAGCTACGTTGAGTCGAGCAAAAGAATTTTGCATTCCAAAAGAACAGATTTAAGAAAGGGAACTAAGAGCGGGAGAACAATATTTCAACCTGACCAATCAAGTGTGTTGTCAAAAATCCACCATGTGAACCGCCAAGCACGGCTATTTTAGATGGATCTGCAAGTCCCTTATCAATGGCATAATCTATAGCAGTGAGTACATCATTGACATCCTGTACATGTATCAAAAAGACATAGCAACATCAGTTCTGAAAATAGTTAACTAACAACCTAGTCTATTTTGAGGACCACGTCATATTAAATTATATGTACCTGAGACCCCACTTTCCCTGGAAGAGACTGCAATGCTTCCTCCCCGAATCCCAGTGATCCTCTGCCATAAAACAAAGTTAAACCGGAATCTGCTTAATTTTGAACATACAGCTTTCACTTGTTACTTACCTATAATTCACAATAAGCAAGCTGTAACCCAGTGAAGAGAGGAAAGCCAATGACTTTGAGAAGCTTGACAATGAGACAGAATGAGGCCCCCCATGAAGTATGACAATCAATGGATCAGGCGAGTTGGGCTTATTAGTTTTTGAGGAGACGTATATTGCTTCAAATGGCTTGCTTGCACCTATAACACGTTAAAGTTTATTAGCTAACTAACTAAGGAAGAATTATCTTAATCGCTGTATGCCTGTACCATACAGATAGCTTTGCTGATAACTACAGTTGCAATTGCATGATTTTGCCACCACATGCTTTACATGCACACATCTATAATCTAATCCAGCTTATATACAGGTTAAATGAAGGGTAAGTTACACTGCCCTCTCATGAGGTTAGAATAATTACACCTAGGCTTGTCGCCTTTGGAAAATTGTTAGGAAACATTGATCTAAATAAGGATATTAGACCCTTGGGCGAAAGATATAATTCAGTTCTCATGCAAAGAGCATAAGGAAATGTATGAGAAAATCGTGTTAATTTACCTTTAGTGAGGTTCTCAGAGACACCTTTCACAGGAATCTTCATGATATCAAATTGAAGTGATGCCAACAAAGACATCGCCTGCGCCAAATCACAAGAGTACGACGAGATTTAAGAAACATGAACAAAAGAGAAAAGCAGTGATGATCTATATGCTTTGTGAAGTGGCAAGATATGTGAAGAATAATTTAACATGCCAGGAGTATTATATTAGTAAAAGCATTTAACTATATGGTCATAACATAAAAAAAAATTGTAGGCGATTATTGTTCGGTTATTTTCAATTTTTTTAACCACCAACAAACAAATTGTCAACTATCACCTTCTTAAGAATAAGCATCAACTGTCTTAAATGTTCAAGTAAGGTTACTACAGAGGAACTTAGAACAAAAATGTCTTTGGCCACTGACGTTACACTCAAATCCAAAGGAGTATTTTGCTCGAGCCAAAACTTAATAACAGAGTTTTTCTCCGTTTTCTTTATAACTGAAATGGGTTTTTGTTTTTGTAAAATTCAAGATATGGCAATAGGAACATTATATACTTTTGCTCTGTAGAGGCTGACAGATGTTTATATTTGTTGGCCTGAGCTAGCCGAGTGAAAATACTAACTGAAATACACTAATTTTAGTGAAGAATATATTCTATGGATAAGCCATAAGAGTTAGTTTGTTGGGGCAACCTGCCCCAAATGTCATATTTTGCCTTTGTAGGTGGAGAAATGTCTAATAAACATAGAGGAGAAGCTATAGGAAGAATTACATTGATGTCCCTAGACTTTTGTCTAATTATAGAAATTCCAGCTAACTTTTGAATAATTATAAAGGCACCTATTGAAACTTTTTAAGTATGAAAACATAGGATGCCTATCTGTAGTATTCTTATAAATCCCAAGGGGTGTTTCAATAGTGGTGGCTTTATAAATTAGACCAAACCCTCAGAGGGTGCAAATGTAACTAGCTCCAAGTTTTACCATACCTTCTCGGAACACTTGGTTGTTGGGCTTAAAACATCCAGCCAACTCCACTTAGCATCAACTGTCTTCTCAACGCGACTACCATACTTGATTTGTGGAATATCAATAGGGCTGCTGCATACTATAAAGCCAAAAAGATAATACAAGATCATTTACATTGGTACCAATGATAAGTATTCTCAGCATCTAATGTGAGGCATCAACTCCTACCCGCAATGATATTGTCACCATCTAGTGCAAGGACATCCCAGGAAGAACCTGAATGACTGGGACCGATTTGGGCTACTTTTCCACTGTGAAACATAAAAGTAAACATATGAGATGTTGACTAGCATTCCATATATTTGAGATTGATGAGTAGCTATAAATCACCTTAGTACATCCACTGAAAGTATCGTTTGAGTACTACACCAATAAGAGGATAAGATCATCGTATGCCCATCAGAGAGCCATGGTTTAGCAAGAAACTTAGAACAATAAAGACCAGGAAAACTTCCATCCTCAGGACACATCACAACGGGAACCTAGAAGGTGCAAGAAAGCATAAGATAATAATAAATAAAAAAAAGAGAAAAACTTAGAATATACGCACTCCCCTCCTTTTTACGTTGTTTTTCCTCTTTAGAGAAATGAAATATGGACATGGAAAATCATATTAGATCATTTATTATGACACTAATATGTAGTTGTTTCTGCAATAAGTTTTGAATTATGCAAGTTAAGCTTTTTATGTACTAAAATTGTAGTTTCAGAACATTAATAAGGAGACAAAATAGCAGCCGGAATATATCCAAGTTTATTATCTCCTGGTTACAGTATTTTAGATTCCAGTAAATTCTGAATTTGTCTCCGAATAAAATTTTATAAGAATCTATACCAATATGCCAAGAGTTGTAAGTTTTGGTTTTGGTTTTTGTTGGATGCAGAAATGCTTCAAATCAGAATTAGTAATTCAGAATCAGAATATATTAGTGAAGCATACACTTGCATCAGCAAAGGAGAGCTTGTGAATTCCCATATGATTACCAACTTTTGAGGTACTTATATAACACTTCAAATAACTACAAAGAGCGCATACCACTTCAAATATTTTCAATGAGTCTAGCTTTCCTTTGGACGGCCAATCAATAGTATGTAGTGAGTCTGTTGATGAATGAGCCCCAGAATCAACAGAACTTTTTGCAGACAAAAATACCAGGAGTTTTCCATCTGGGCTGAAGAAACAGAAACCATTTTTGGTGGAAAGGGCCTGTTAGATTGAGAAAACTAAAGAAATTGGAGATTTGGACAGAATGCTAAGCCTAGATCACTCACTGGAATAACAGTAATTACAAATTGGAAAAAGAAAAAAAGAGAGGCCTTTTTACATACCTGAACTTTGGAAAGAATGCACTACTTACGCTTTGTGTCAGCTTCGTTACGACCGAATCTTCAGCTGCATTACTTCAGAGGGCAACAAAGACAGATGCATGACAAAACGAGTGAGTCAGAAAAAAGTCTGCTACTTTATATAATAGAAAGATTTCTTATGTTTTTTAGAAGAAAAAAAATAAATCACATTTAGTGGGAAAAACAATTTTTACAGAAGATTTATCCCACCTGGTCACACTAGCTTTTGACTTGAAAGATGGAGCTTCTACGGCATACAAGGCACAAGGCCTATTATAGCAATATTTTATACCTAACTTCCTAGAATCTGAAGGCCACCCTACAAAAACCAGATATTGCTGGCCTTCAATTGATGGAGACCATACAACTTGCCCAACACTCAACGACCTTCCGACTCCTTTAACAGTGCGTACTTCTCCACTGCAGAATAGGATTTGATTCGTGAAGTGATAATTTTATTGAGTCTTACACTGCATATGCATGTGCTTGTACCTTTGGATATCAATGACAAAAAGAGCGGGCTGCCTTTTCCCAGCATAAGTTTCTCCCCAGTCCTCTTCCCAATCACCTTGACCTTTCCAGCTAGCAGGATCCTTATCAGTAGAACCTTCTTTTTGGTATCCAAAACCAGTAAATGTTGGCTTGGGGGGTTCAGGTTCCTCAGCAACGTAAGCTATTTGAGTTTCATCTGAATTCCACGAAATTCCCTCAAACCTGCAACCAGAATCATAATTCCATAAATACAAAATATTAAAAAAAATATATATATTTTCACAAACATAGAATTGCACATCCATACACTAATGACAGCCCTAAATTTAACTGCAAACAGTTCAGGGATCCTATTTCTTTCTCTTAATGTAGGAGACGGTTGAAAGTGGAGACTGTACCGTTATTTTTCATTTGAAGTGCTGGAAGGAATCAGTAGGCCAGTTAGGTAATGAGAATTCCATACGTGATTCCCAAGGTTAGCCATGTACCAAATCAAGATATAACTTATTGAATCATATTTTCTGGTAGTATTGGTGAACCATCTAGTTCCAAGAAAGAAAAAAAGTATGTTGAACTCTGTATTTAAATGGCTTTAGCAATTATTGATGCAATCTGAAAAGATAGAAACTTGCACCGTTCCTTCTTTTGCTTTCAAGAAATTGGATGACATATAGCCATAAGAACTTGATGTGTAAGCAACATTAACTACTTATATGAATTGAAGTTCTCTTCAACATTGGGATCCTTTTCAAAAGTAGGACTTCAAAGTATAGCAATTGAAACTAATACATACATTCTCTCTTCATTAATCTTACAGTATATTTACCATCCATCTGTATATAGCTGACCATGTACTGAGCGAGGAACAACAAGTTCCTTCTTCACTTCAGATGGACCCCAAATTTCAAAGTGGGTTGGAGAGTCACCTTCAGCATTTCGAACTATAAGAAGCTTTGAACCTGATGGCGAGGGAACCATCGCAGACACACCGGAGACCTCAGTAGGGAATGGGGCCCAATGGAAACTAACAGAATTGTTACTTTCTTGTGAAATATGACTGGATAGTATGGATTTCCTCCTCTTATTGGCCAAAATATTTGGTTGGCTAATCACAAACATAGCATGAGAACCATTTTCTGCAACAAAAAAAACACACACAAAAAAAAAAAAAAAAGAAGAAGCGTCAAAATTGTTGGTTTAACGAAAGATAACAAAAGATCCAAACATTAGGGTTTGAATAAAAGGGAGTCATTACCACTTTCAGACTTAAAAGTCCATGCTTTATCAATGGTGGGGATATCCGTAAATACTTGCAGCAACTTAGAGATAGAAGCATATTCTTCTTGAGTAGTGGCATCTAATTCTACTGGCTTATCCATCGCTGGGCTGGCTCCGACGCTATTCATGACTGGCAAGACTGATAAACTTCTACTCCTAAAGCAATAGAAACGGTGATCATCATACAAGTATGTTCAGAGTAGCCAATTGAACAAGAAAGAGAGCAAAAAAAAAAAAAAAAGATTTTTTCTCAATCTTAAAGAAATTGAACCGGCATCAATCTCATATGTATCACAATGCTCATGCTATAATAATCTGCAGGCACATAAAAAATTGGATTCTTTCTTTATAAAAACTTTCTTTTTTTATGTCTCAGAAGAATGTGTCTATGTCTAAAAGAAAGCACACTTACAGTCTTTAACGTAATCACTCACAATCTTGAATCTTGATTCATCATCAGCGATAAAAGACACCCAAAATCAAGAAACCACATAAAAAACAATCAAGAACCCACAAAAAAAAAAAAAAAAGAATCAATCTTCATGAATTAAAGTAAATCAAGATTCACAAACAACATTGAGACCATGCGATGTAACAAAATCAACAACATTGAAACCATGCGATGAAACAAAACTAAAACTGAACATCAAGATTTAAAAAACAAACCCATCATCATAATCAAAAGTCAACAGAATGTAGAGAGTACGATCGTTATACTGGCAACGGTAACATATAATATGTATATGTATGTATAATGGGGGGGTGGGGGGGGGGGGGGTGTACCTGGTGTATTGGCCCTGAGAGATTAGTGGTGTTTTCTTGGAGAGTGAAGAATAATAAGTGAATTTGGAATGGATTTGAGTGGGTACTAATACTGATACTGATACTGATGATAATATAGTGGCGTTGAAATAAAGTCGACTCAGTTTCGACATAACCCAGATTGAAGATTCTCTTTTTATTTCCTACCACTAATGTTATGTTACTTCGCGGAGTAGAGGATAATATATTATTGTTCACCGCTTATTTTTACATTCTTAAATTTGGTACGGTACTCTCACTTGTTATTACTGGTTTAATTTGGTTAAAGTAACCCATGGCATCAATATTTTAATAACTATGTTTTATTTATTATTGAAAAGAACAAGAAATTAATATTTTTATTAATTTATTTTAATCGTCAGTATTAAGATTTCAGTATTTATAACTTAATAGGTTTAAACATGTCAACCTAAAAGCCCTTGTGGTTTAGAAAACATGCACAAAACCCCATGTGTTTTATCAATTACTTAAAAATTAAAACGGCCTTATTGTTTAGTGTACCTTACATGAAATTTCCTCGGTTAAGTTTGAAGTGACTCGGTTAAATTTTTTATTGAATGGTTAAATTGTCATTAATATTTGTAGATATATATTTTTTAAATGTAAATAATTTTTTATATTAACAAACACCATACATTAGATATGTTTATTTATAAGAAACAATAGTTTTTTATATATTATTTTTTAAAATAAATAAACTAAAATGGGAATTACGTGGCACTTAAATCACAAGGGGTTTCTTACAAATAAATTTGATGCTAAAGTTCCAAAGAGTGTAATTGACTTTTCTAAGAGGAAAAATACACAAAAACCAATTTCTAACTCACACATAGAATGAGTGACACCTCTCCGATAGGAGTATATAGAAAAAAGATCTGGTGTAGAGTTTTTAAACCATTATCGGATTTCGTGAAAAGTTCCAGAAATAACAAGTGAATTTTAGATAATTATCACGTCACAAGAGAATTTTGTGCAAATTTTTAAAACCACTTATAAGCTTTTATGCATCTCGCCCCATTTCTCTGAAGTATGTATAATGTAATATTTCTTTCCAAGTTAAATCACTCATCATTAGCATTTTGCACCTCCATTAATTTTCTACTCATCGGTTGCGACAAGTCACCCACTCACCCCATTCAATTCTAATTTGAGTAGTTTCTAATAAGTAATACTAATTACTAATACCCACTTAATCTCCATTCAATCACAATCGAATAATTCTCCACGATTCATTTCCATAAAACTGTACGCATTATTCCAATTTTTTGATCGTTTACTATTAACGTATCCAACGTCTAGGGATTTACAAGGGCACCCTTTGAGACTTGCGCTATTACTAAAAATGAAAAGCAAAACAGTAAGAAAAATAAGTAGAATTTTTAGCAAGGTTTCAAATATAGTTAAGCTTTTATCATATTAGTAAGATCAGTCTTTTAATGAGTATTGTTTTGACGACTTAGTAATTAGTCCCACATTCAAACAATTCGGCCTAATCAACCATAGTCTTGGCTACCATTTGTGCCTTTATTGTCAGAAGTGGATACCAACACCTAAAACTTATCGTTACTATGCTAATTATTCTTCAATTGTTTATAGTTATCACATTATGCATTGCTGCCAAAATCCTTCAACTAGTTAAAGGGGTCTATTGTGTTGTAACTTTGTAGTAATATATAATTATTATGCTCCTGATTTTCTAAACTGCTTCAAAGATGTCAACTTGACTCTGGTTGTTTGGAAACAATAATTAAACATCTTAATTACTTAATTATTTTTGATCCGTGCAACATGTGAACTACCAACGCCTATGCCACGAGATGATGCCAAATATCATCATTGTTAACCTGTCAAATACGCCAAACTCTTTTTCTTCAATACCTCAGATTTTCGTCTTCTTTGAACCTTTTAAGTCTCCCCCAAATTGGAAGACTACACGACTTTATTCAAGACCTTCAAGTCAAGATTAATAGCAAGAGCATGAATAAAAAGTTATTACAGTACAGTGAAGTTGTTTTGAAAGTTTTACAACAAGAACTCGAGATTCTTCACCATAAATCATCTCGAACTATTGTCATTAATATGCATAATTTGCCTAGCTAATTGATATAGCTATATGGGATTTATTTGTTATTAGCTCAAAGATAAAAAAAAAGTTCTCTTGAAACCAATCAAATATTACACTAATCAATCACACATGCTGTGTGCTTTTCTTAACTGAAAAACGAGTAACCGATCACATAATTATATTTTTATACTTCCTTTTAAGTTATTAAAAGGCTATATTAAACTCAGAATTCATCTATTAATTTATGTTTTCTGTGCCTGATTTTCAAAATATACTTTTTATAATAAGCCAAGATAAAGACGAACGTACTGAATATATATGAGTTAAAAAAAAAAAGATAAAATCGACATAACTCAAATAATATTTTAGGCCAGACTGAAAAAAGAAATCATCAAACATAAAATTCGATTTTGATGTACAATTTAATTTGTCAAGTAGTAAATATTTTTGAAAGTTCGAGAACTTCTCAAAATGTTCAGAAAACTCCATAATGAGTAATATCATTGTAATCATTTAAAAAATACGTTTATATCTTATTTCTATAGTAAAAAAAAAATGCAATTTATTAGACACTTGTGGAAGAACATTTAAAACTCTTTATATATATAAGTTTCGTTATAGGGTTGACTTTAAAGTAGAAACAATTTGTTTAACCATCAAATATAAGATTACGTGATTAAGTGGCCAATTTTTTTCAAGATTACTATCAGAACTAAGAACCAAGTCAATGCACGCCAGGACTATGAAAGTTTGAAGTGAGGGGGGGGGGGGGGGGGGGGGCGGCAATGCATTTTGATTGGTGATATATTTATTTAAGTTGTTGAGGTCGTTAATGTTATACAGTTATGATTTCATCATTTTATCGTACTGTTAAAAGAACTACAGTATTAGCTATAATAACCAAAAACAATAACCTTCACAAATTTTGATAAACATGTAATACAAAATAACTTATAATTAGTTCGTAACTAAATATATTGTGAATTATTATTACAGTTAATTGATCCTTCAATCTTCTAGATCTTCTCCAAATAAGCCAAAGCACTCCACTACGGCACTAGCCTTGTTCAAACTTGTTCAACTTGTCAGAATAGAAACACTGCTTTCAAATCACATCCCACGTACCACTTTTGTCCTCCTCCAACCAAACAAATCCAATACGTAAAACAACAGACTATTTTTGTTATCTCACAATTAATTCTTCACACAAAAACAAATGTAAACAGATCACATTTGATTTGACACGAAATTTCTTCTAGTTGGGACCATTCAACTTAAGACAAAATGGCATCTTTGCAAGAACAATCTTCACTTATAAACTTGGACATTTTCACAAACACCTTGTGAGCTTCTTCAACAACAATGAAAAACTATGCCCTTTTTCCACTCCTCCTCTTCGTCTTCTTCTACAACCAGAGTTTTTATCCAGTACAATCACAACCAAGCACCATAGGCTACAACTGCACAGTCAACCAATCATCTGATCCATGCCAAACGTACGCTTTTTACAGAGCAGCTCCACCAGATTTTCTTGATCTCGCCACCATAGGCGATCTTTTCTCCGTCAGCAGGTTAATGATCTCAAACCCTAGCAACATTTCAGCCCCAAATTCAACTCTTGTACCTGATCAATCCCTTTTAATCCCAATTAAATGTTCTTGCAACACAGTAAACTCCAGCATTACAATCTCTTATTCGCCACTGAACTACACTATAAAATCAGGCGACACTTTTTACTTTGTCTCCACACAAAATTATCAAAACCTGACCACTTATCAATCGGTTGAAGTCGTTAATCCGACGTTCGTACCGACCCGTTTAGACATCGGCGATGTTATAACGTTTCCAATTTTCTGTAAATGTCCCAATGCAGCTCAGGTGCGGAACCAGATAAATTATTTGATCAGTTACGTCTTCCAACCGTTTGATAATTTGTCTGAGATAGCATCGAGGTTTGGAACGACGGAACGAGCTATTGTCGATGCCAATGGCAATAGTATACGACCTTTTGACACCGTTTTTGTGCCCGTTTCGCGGCTACCTAACCTCACACAGCCTATACCTCCTCCGTTTACGTTACGAAGGAGTGATGATAGGAAAAGGGATGTCATTGGATTGGGAGTTGGATTGGGAATTTGCGGGCTTTCGTTGATTTTGGTTTGTGGGGTGTGGTATTATAGAGAGGGGTTGATGAAGAAGAGTAGAGGGAAGTATAGAGATGAAGAGAAGCAGCAAATTCAAAAGGGATTTTCAAAGGGTGAGGATGTGAGTTTGATGGCTGATGTTTCAGGTTGTTTGGACAAGTATAGAGTGTTTGGGATTGATGACTTGAGAAAAGCAACAGATGGATTTGATGATAAGTGGATAATTCAGGGGTCTGTGTACAAAGGGTCCATTGATGGGGAATGGTATGCTATCAAGAAGATGAAATGGAATGCATATGAGGAACTGAAGATATTACAGAAGGTAAGTCTCGCAGTTAACTTCTTGGCATTGGTTTAAAGTTTTGTTTTAGATAGGTACTTTGAACTTGATACTTATAATATGGTTTAATTATAGAAACATCCTTACAATTTCAATAATTATAGTATTTCTCTGGAGCTTATAAACATGTAAAAATATGAGGCTCACATGTAATATATTTTAACTTAAAAGGGCTGCTTTCATAATTTTTCAAACTTTGGAAGAAGCTATCTGACTGATATTCCTTAAACTTTCAAGGACCTCCTATGCAATAATTTAAAGGTATTATCTCTTAAAATTATTTAGGAAACAATAAGAAAATAATAATTTTGGCCCATAAACTGAAAACACTCTTATGATATTTTTAGTGGAGGACTTTATTATTACCGTTTGGTCTTGATGTTTTCAATTTCTGCATGTTACCATTTCATTATACATCATGTATAACTTGTTATTTTTTCTACAAATGCAAAAATGGAGAACGTATCTTACTTTTTGGTGTAACTCTTCTTCTATACTTCACACTGCAAAATTTCTTTGGCAATTGAAGTTTTTGTGAGAAGATCAACTCAAAATTATGATTGAACAGATTTTGCACAACATAAATAAGTATTTTGTGGTGACAACTTGAAGAGCTACTTTAAGTGCGTCGCCAGGGCCAATATTTTATTGGAAGAGTAGATAATGCGCACAAACCAATGCACTAATAAACTAATGGTTAGGTGAGGTGACATGTCTTAATCTTCATTATCATAGAATTTAAGAATACAAGTGGGGTTATCATTACACTAGAAAAGAACAAATAATTAGTATTATCCTGCCTTTCTTGAAACATAATAAAACATCTTTATTAAATTTCTCCACGGATAATATTATTGGATTGCACCATCAAAACGGTACGATGAATATTAATTTGCTTATATTCCTGGTTTTATTAACTTTTTGTAGGACTTGGGTCATACTTTTTTGTTTTTTCAATCAGGGCATCGCTCAAGCAAGCATTTCAATAATGACAATATTATGTACTAAAGTTTCCTATTCATAAATGTTTCGCTCTTTATATGAAATTATGACCAGTAAAAAATTGTAATTCCTTGTTTTTTCTTTGGGGAAATACACAAACTTTTAATATGGAACGTAAATTAAGTGTTATAATTCTTGAGGTAATTTACAGACCTCGAATTTTTTGATAGCTTCAACATCATCTTATCTTGCTCTTTCATCTAATAACTGTAGTAACAAAACATAAATTCTTCTATTGTTTGTAGGTGAACCATGGGAACCTAGTAAGGCTAGAGGGCTTCTGCATAGACACTGAAGAGGGGAATTGCTACCTAGTCTACGAATATGTAGAAAATGGCTCCCTTCACTCATGGCTTCACGAAAACAAAAACGAAAAGTTGAGTTGGAAAACAAGGCTAAGGATAGCCATAGACGTAGCAAACGGCCTTCAATACATCCACGAGCACACAAGGCCGAGAGTCGTGCACAAAGACATCAAGAGTAGCAACATCCTCTTAGACTCGAACATGAGAGCCAAAATCGCTAATTTTGGGTTAGCAAAGTCAGGATGCAACGCCATAACAATGCATATTGTCGGCACACAAGGGTACATCGCCCCCGAGTACCTTACGGATGGGGTGGTCTCAACTAAAATGGATGTTTTCTCGTTTGGTGTGGTTTTGCTTGAACTTGTGTCGGGACAAGAGGCAGTGGATGGGGAAGGGAGGGTTTTGTGGGGGACAGTCGGTGGGATTTTGGAAGGGAGCGAGGAGAGGAAGGCGAGAAAGGTGAGAGAGTGGATGGACGAATGTCTCATGAATGAATCGTGCGCTGTGGAGGGTGTTAGGAGTGTGGTGGCTATTGCTGTGGCTTGTTTGAATAAAGATCCAGTGAAGAGACCTAGCATGGTCGAAATTGTGTATGCTTTGTCTAAAAGTGATGACTTGGTGCTTTTTGATGTGTCTGAGGATGGATTTTCACCTAGACAAGTTAATGCCAGATAAGTTGTAGTTTTGCTAGAGTGGTTGTAAATTTGTAGCTCGAGTACTTGAGAGGCAACATAAGAGTTAAATGTTACAGAGGCAACATAAAAGTGAATGTTACAGAGGCAACATAAGAGTGAGTATTATGTGGAGCTCTAATTCCTTCATGTATTTTCTAATTTGTCTGCCACTAGAAGAAATAAGAAGTTATAGTATGTTACGTTTTCTTTTGTAAACATAATAACAATCTTCTTTCTTTTTGATAGTTAACATAATAATAATAATCTTTGGCTTTCTTGTTATGGTGACTTCAGTATGTTAGCAGTAATTTTGCATCCATTAAATGAAAGTAAAGAGTAAGTTTAAGTATATAATTCAAGATAAATGCAAAAAGTATTATTGTGCTTAGTTGAAAATCAAGTAATGCAATAAGTAAAAAGCATCTCGTTCAAGTAGTTAAAGCTTCTTTATTTACTCGTACACGAGACTCAACTTTCTAACAATAAGCTTCCATATATTATCACTCTAGTCGAACCAAGCAAAATAATATAACGATAATAAACTGGTTTTTAAAGCATAACAACAATTAATTACAGAATAACACTTTCTCAAGGCTCATTAGCCACAAAACATAAATCTCATTATTTATCCAACCAACAATCAATCTTCGAAAAAGTTTTTACTAAGAAAAACAAAAGAAATACTTATTGAAAACGTCATCATGAATTTTATCATCAAATTTCTAAAGTTTTCTTTATGAAATCCTCTTCATCAATCTCATTATCACACTTTTGTCCCCACCACTAACCTCCAAAAATCATCACACTTTTTTATCATCATATCATATCAGATCAGATAATAAAGAAGAAAAAAAAAAAACAAGGCAGAAAAGCACAGACCACCACCAAAAAAAAGAAGCAAACGCACGAAAAAATCATTTCCCGGTCTGCTAAAAAAATCATCACACTTTTGCACTTGTTCAAACCCTCGAAAACCCTAACCCCCAAAACTTCCGGTCATTCTCCGGCATGCCGAACAATCCACCGGACGGGTACGCCGCCGACGATTTTCTGGAGCAAATCCTTTCGATTCCATCGTACGGTGGAAATTCGTCTGAAACGGCGTCGCTTAATCCTAATTTCTCTCAGCTCCATCATCAGCCGATGTTCCCGTTGGGCCTCAGTTTAGATAACGGACGTGACGCCGTTACTGACGCCGGAACTTTTGTCGTGAAGCCTGTATGCTATTGTTGAACTTTTAGCTTTATCACTATTTTTTGTTAGGTTAAAGTTGGTTTGTTACTTTTGTGCTACTATCAGACACAATTAGATTATTTATTTGTTCTCTGTGTGTGTGTGTGTGTGTGTGTGATGATTGAGAGTGTAATACTGTTTGTGCAGGAGAGAGAAGCTATTAATAATAATATTGGGAGTTTGTATCCAGCTTTCGACCATTTACAGGCTCATGAAGTTCGTCATCCCGTCCCTCATATGCAACAGGTCGTTCTCTTATATACGTATTTTTCATGTTTATGACTCCCCGTGCTTACGTTTGTTGATCTCGATTTGTTTCCTGCAAACTTGCTGTTATGTGCTTAGCCACAATCCGAGGTTTAGAATTGTGGAAAAGTTGATTCTTGTAAGCTTGTTTAGTTTAATAGTTAGGAATGAGGTATAGCTTTTGTATTTTACATATTATATTGGATCTGAGGCGGACATTTTTCGTATGCAGTAGAATCAATTAGCATATTGAATCTATTGTGTCAAGATGTTTGGATTATTTTGACTTGGATGTGAATTAGGGAAAGATTTGAAGTTAAAGAGTAACCTATATGGCGGCTTAAGGAGTCATGCATGCAAGGTTAAGAAAACGAGAAAGCACAATGCAGTTTTTAGTTTGCTCAATTATTTTTGACATTGATTTGGGAATAATGTGCCACCCTTTACTAGAAACAAAACATATTGGGTTCAGACATGGAATTGAAAATTTAATAATTCTTCCGGGACCTATTTTAAATTGAAGAAAAAGTAGGGTCTGTAATTGGTGTTTACTCGATATTGAATTGGCATAGAATTTTTATTCAGTGGCTGCAATGTAGTCATCATATCAAAAATCCATCAGATTACATTACATGCATCTCTTATACGCATTATTACCACATAAAGCTCTTACTTAAGCATGCACCACAGGCATTTCAAGGTCAGCCAACATCAAGCACAGCAGTAACTGTGCCACACCCACCTGCCATTAGGCCTAGAGTCCGTGCACGCAGGGGACAAGCAACAGATCCTCATAGTATAGCTGAGCGGGTATATCATTACTTATACAACTTTCAATAAATCCATTGATAACTCCCGTTCTAACCTTTTAAGCTTAAGACCCTTGCTAAAATTAATTTATCTTAATTCAGTTGCGCAGAGAAAGAATATCAGAGAGAATCAAGGCCTTGCAGGAACTTGTTCCCAGCTGCAACAAGGTGTGTACGATGCTGTTGATAGAAGTCTTCAGCTCTTGAAATTAGTTTACTAATGTTTGAGTCAAGTTTAATATTGTGATAATGATCCTTCTGTTGAGTTATATTTGGGTATTCCAGTAGTATCTTTGGCGAAGTTCAGAGATCTGTGCCTACCTCATGCCTAAAATGTGACAAATTTACTAGTTTCTTTGTGTTATAAAATTATTATCTAATGGCGAGTTTGTAGAATTGAATGCTTTAACCAACTGTCGGGCTCTAGTTTTTTATGCTATTTATTTCTTCAGTTTATCAGAGTTTTCTGGTTGTTGCTAGTCTTGCAATGTTTGAAAGTGAGGTGTTTATTGTTATTATTCCAGAATGTTATACCATTTGTAGTTGTGTTGACTTTCTCCTGTCATTTGACAGACGGATAGGGCTGCCATGCTTGATGAGATACTGGATTATGTGAAATTCTTAAGGCTTCAAGTGAAGGTAACGATGCCTCTCAATTCATTGTGTACAAATCCAAAATGTTTTTTTTTTTCTAGGCATAGTTTAATTTGGAGGTTTATTTACTTGGCACTTAATAAAATGCTTTCATGCCCTTTTCTTATATATTTTATATCTTCTGTTAATCTACCATGTTCTCCTACTTCTAAAAACTGATGGTTCTAACTATAGCAGAAAGCTCTACAGTATAAGTTTCTCCTAGCACTATTCAGTTCCAATCTCATGGTGATCTTTTGTTCAGCCCTTGATGCTCAAGTTTGTTGTAGCTTAAATGACTAAAAGAATCCTGCAGTCTCCATTCTCTTCTTCTTTTCGTGTCTTTTTTGGCCATAATGTGGAAATTTTAACAGGTTCTGAGCATGAGTAGGCTAGGTGGGGCTGGTGCGGTGGCACAACTCGTTGCTGATATTCCCCTGCAGTCGGTTGAGGTAACATAAAAGTCTGCTTCATGGTTCTTTTTCCATGAAAATGTCCAATTAGCTTTATTTCTCTGAATGTATTTCCATAACTTTCAGGATGAAGCTGGTGAAAGAGGATCTTCTAACCAGCATATATGGGAGAAATGGTCAAACGAGGAAACAGAAAGAGAGGTAGCTAAACTTATGGAAGAAGACATGGGAGCAGCAATGCAATTCCTCCAGGCCAAATCACTATGTATCATGCCTATCTCGCTTGCTGCTCTGATCTACCCTACCAATCAACCCGACGAATCGACTCTTGTCAAACCCGAGCCGTCCGCCCCCTCTTAAACTCGCAAATCATCGCACGTGCCCATTACAACTCCCAATTGGCCTCTGCCCCACTCGTCTATTCGAATATCTAGTCTATTTCATATCACTTTGTCTACTATTTTTGATTTTGTCGCCTTTTTCCCGCCTTTTTTTCCTTGGATCCTACTATCTTTTCCTTGCTTCAAGCCTGATATAATGGAGATATCTAGCTTCATATGTTTTCTCAAAAATCTTCATTTTGGTGGGTGCGTGGGGACTGGGGCCTTGTCTTTTGTTTCATGGGCTATTAGACACTGTGAAGGTGCTGGTGTAATGTACTGGAATTGGTAGTGTATGGTTCATGTTATGTCATGCTCTTGGGATGTATATATATGCAATGGTTTTGCTTAGTGTGAACTATGACGGTTTTCTATGACTTTTGGCCTGATACTCCGATTATATTAACTCTGATCTTTTAAAAATGGGATAATTACACTACGTATCCTGATAATCAATTTATTAACAAATGAAATTTTGTAAAATATGATTCTCCTTCGTTTTTTTTTTTTTTTTTTTTTTTCTCCTTCCCCCATATTTACCGTTGAACATAATGGAGCCTTGTTAGGGTGAAGAATGACATCTTTGATCTTCTAAAATTTGAGCTCTCTTGTTATATTTTTAACTTGTTGGAGTTAGAATATTTGGACAAAGTTTCACTTTTAATTCCACATAATCACTATTTCCCCACATTTAGTCCTAGATAAATACTAAACGTTACAATATAATTCTCCTAAACAGAAAATCATAAAAAACTTGTCATTATTATTTTATTCCGGTCTCTATGATATAACCTAATTAAGTTAAGAAAGCAAATACACTTGTTGGGAATCATGATGAAGCAAGCCGCGTCGTAATATGACCTAAAATATTAAGTAGGGATAAAGAAAATAACACCAGGCCCAGCAGAAGATAGAAGTGATCGAAAATATGGGGCACGGGGGATATGGGAAGCGCAAAGGCGGCGCCGAGAGGAAGAAACCGGCGGGTCAACGGCGGAGTAAAACCCTAGCCGTCGACAAAAAGTCAAAGGCCAACAAGCCCAAAGCCGTCTCTCTCAAAAACCAAATTCGCTCAATTGAACGCATGCTCCGCAAAGTACATACATCTTTCACACCTTTTGCACTTACTAATTATTCTGTGATATAGAAATATTATTGGTTCGATTCTGTTGTAAAAGTCACAAATTAGATGTAATACTCGGGAAGTGACATTAAAACAAATAAACCCTAATGATGTTGTTAGAAGTTATACGAGCTTGACTAGAAGCAACGTGATACTTTGCAAATGGGTAGTCGATTTAGTATGGGAGAGATTGAGCAGTATTTTGTTCTGATTGATGTATGCAAATTAGTATTGAATTGTTCTTGCTCGTCTTTTTTCAACGATTTTGGAGTTTGCTAATTTGAATTGTAATGAGCAGGATCTGCCATCTGAAGTCAAGGAGGCACAGGGGAAGAAGCTGGAGGAACTCAAGAAACAACAAGAGATACACAATCGTCTTGCTGTGGAGCGTCAAATATTCCTAAGGGACAGAAAGATCAAATTTTTCGGTAAGGGGTTCATCCTTGTAGATTCTATTTGTATGTTAGTAAGCGGGAAATGTACATGGTAACTTAAATTTGTCTCGCCAGAGAGAAGAAAGATTGAACGAAGGCTTAGACGGCTGGAAAAGCAGCAGCGTGCTTCAAGTGGCCAGCCTCAAGAAACAGAGATTGCCAACCAACTCTCTCAGTTGAAAGAAGATCTTGAATATGTTAGGGTAAGCCGTAAATAACATTGTACTGTCGGTAATTATTTATCTTTTCGTCACTCATTAGTGTGTGCGTTCTAACTGTTTTGATGCGATGGAGATCCTTCTCAATCATGTAGAGATTTCACAGTTTCTATGTAAGTGGTCTTCATGAATTATCTGAGTCGCTTATGATTCATATGGATGGCCTAGAGAGGATCTACCTTATCCATTTCTGACATTGGGGTTAAGGAACTCTGGGTGCTAATCACATGGACTCCCCATAGTTGGCTATTTGCATTTACTACAGAAACTGGAAAAAATGCCACTAAAATTTGATATTGCAGTAAGGCTATTGTGAAAAGAAGTTTTAAAGCCTTAAAGTACATGGCAATATGGCATTTCAAAATGTGTTTTTGTCGGATGGGCTTAAAAGACCTTGTGACCAGGCTCTTATTTTTTGACACTCTTGACAGAAAGTTGCATTCTACCATGAGAAAGTTTCATCATGCTTTAAAAAAAAAAATTTGATTCGTCGACACTTTTTAATACATAGATAGTGCATGCAATTTTAACCTATGGAAGATTGTTATTAGTGATTTACTTTTTGTTTCTCCTGATATAATTGCAGTTCTTCCCCAAAACTGAGAAATATGTTTCATTATTCATGGGAGGTGACGAGACGGAAATTGTTGATAAACGAAATACATTGCGTAAGCAAATCAAGGCAAATCTGGTTGCTGCTGCTGCAAGTGGGAAGGATTTGGAAGGTACTTTCTTTGATATTTTCGTTAGAATTTCTTTCTTGAGCCTTAGATGGATCTATCAGGTATCTCATTGAACTAATGTCTGCTATAAATGGTATAGATTTTGGAATCTCTAGGCCCAGAGAATCAGATTGTTAACTCACCTGTATTTAAATATGTGTCTGACGAAATTGTGTAGGCCTTTGAGTAACTTTTAGAGTTTATCTATCAGATTTACACCATCTTTCGTCAGGGACTTTGTCGCACACGCTAATCTCCTGTTGTATGTTAGTTACACAAAAAGAATCAAAGAAAGGACACGGCGGAAAAGAACTAATCGTTGCATTAGGTTAGGGGTTCTGGATACTGATTCAAACCAAATGATAAAGCTCTAATCATGTGCAGTTTTTCCTCAGAAAAAAAGCTTTTTAAAGAAATTAAATAATCATTTCTGCAAGGCAGAAGCTTCTTTTTCCAGGAAAATTCAGATAATCATAATACTTAAACAGCAGGTAGCAGTATGAATTGTTAATACGAAAAGAACAGAAAATTGCAAGTGCGCGTAAGATATGAAAAAGATATTAATAGCAATACCATGTAATTTGAATTCACATAATACTTTGACTGACAAAATATCTGAACTAACTTATCCTTAAAACTTATTGGAGTTTCCTTAATCTTTTTAACTTCAGTTACCGTTTAGTTGTTGCTACGCATCTACCATTTCTGTACCTTCCACATTAAATAATACTTTGACTGAGAAAATATCTGAACTAACTTAGTACTTAAAACTTAATTAAGTTTCCTTAATCTTTTAACTTCAGTTAAGTTAGGTAGTTTCTCCGCATCTTCTTTCCATGCTTTCCATATTAGATTCGAAATACATACGCACTTTAGTGAATAGTAAAAAATAATTTGTTTAGAATGATTTGTCCTGTACTTATAGTCTAACTTCTCTTGTTGGACTTATGGAAGCTGAATCTATTTTGAAAACCAGTTCATGCAATTTCTAAATTGTTCGAGTCATGCCTTTATTTGATAGATACTATTTCCTTATTATGTATTCGTATTCCATAAGAATTTGCTCTACTAGACTTGATATGTCATGTGTTTGCTTAGTTCTCTAGATGACTGAGAAGCCTGTATTATAGAAATGCCAAGAAAATGATAATTTCATGAAGAACGGCAAATTACAGTGCTGAAGGAATTGTGGAGAAACGGCATGGATATGTATCATCCAAAATCTAACTGAAATTATCTTCATTTAAACTTCGATGTTTAAAACTGACAGAAAATTATGTAACAGAAACAGGGAGTGAGGATGATGGACTCTTGGATGCAAGTGATGACGATTTTTTCTTACACGGGAGCTCCAGTGATGAAGCTGATGCAGATGATGAGTGGACTGACAAAAGTGCAAGGTATTTACGACAAGTGTCGGTACACTTTCATTATTTGTTTCAGGTTCCTATAGCCTCAGGAAATTTTCTCTTCGTTCTTAAGTGTCCAATGTACTATTGAAACACAGATTGCACAAAATGGCTATGATATATTCATTGTCATGATCGTGGAACAATATACTTTGAGCAGAGCTTGGTGGTTAGATTGTACATGGACAGCTTAAAATGCTGTTTGTTATGAGCTTGATGTGTTTATATAATGGCGGTCAAATTGGAGTTCTTTTTTACGTTTGCTTGTGAGAAAGACCACACGTGCACTAAACAATCAGGCTCAGCTCATTAAGCATATCTATCTGTCTTTCAGTGCACGTGATGGGATACTTGGCCCTTATTGACTCTTTTCAAGATAAGAAAATTTCATTATTTTTGCAGGGAGCAAGCTTCTAGTGCCTCGGGTAAAGCTACATCTGGGATGTCCAGTGATGAAAGAAACCAGGTTAGGAATTGAACACTAGTTTGCTGATATAAGTTGAAGAGTTAAGCTGATATGTTCCCCCTTTAAACTTGTTTATGCAGAGGCAACTTTCTGCTCGTGCTCTGATGCCACCTCCTGGCCCATCTGGCAAACAATTCTCAAATACTTCCAAAAGTAAGTCGAGATTTGCGGGATCTTCATGCAAGAAGTCATACAATAGATCTGAGATACCAACTTCCAGCAACACGTCAAGTAGTTTTGATCGATCTTCGTTCAGAAAGAGAGGCCCTGTGGATTCCACCACTGGAAATAGTGGTAATCTAAGTTCTAACTCAGATGCCAGAAAACCTCGAAGAAAAAGGAGGCCTAAGAAGAAAAAGCAATAGGTATCATTGTACTTTTAGTGTTTGGAACTGGGACTCAAATACTTGAATATGACATATTCATGTGATTCTTAGTGCATGGTTTCTGTTATTTCAAACTTCAGCTGATGGTTCCTTGTCCAATTCTTACTATGTACGAAACGATGTAATCCCCGCTATTAGCTATTTTACGACTTATTACTGTTCAAATATGTAGAATATTTATCTTCACATTAGTAGTTTTTAAACTGAATATGAAGTTTGGGGGGTAGGTACCACTGCCCCACAGTTTGCTGCTATATTCCCGACTTCCCGTTCAGAGTTGAATCTTTATATAGTATTTCGTCATGCTTTTGCAATCTCTACACCACTCATTCTTGGAAGCTGCTAGAGAAAACTATCATGATTTTCGCATGATGTCAAGTCACAAGTGTCAATCTTGTGCACTTTTGGACTGAGGTAATATGCCAGAACTGTTAAAAGAAGGAAAAGAAAAACTTCTTTTTGGGCTCTGAGGTCAATTCAGTCATCAGGTGGTTCAGGTTTAGTTATATATACAATAGATGGTTTAGTTATATATACAATAGTTTAGTTAAAATGAAATGTGCAAATAAAAACTTAGTTACTTCCTCCACTATTTATCTCACTAGTTATTACATATTTACATTAAGCATCTCAACCTTTTAAAATTAGTATACGTTCTTTTGTTCTACTCATACCATGGTTAGGAGTAACCAACAAAAAGAGTTCAGGCAACGAGACAAGAAAATGGAGGGAAAAGGAGAAAGTATCACGATTTGAGGTGAAACTGTTAAAGTTTAGAATTTTAGAGAATAAATTTATTTTTTTTTCTGGAAAAGAAGTAAGGGAGATCTTTTAAGGCCAATATTGCCAAAAAGCAATAATGGGAGTAATATGTCTAATTTAACATAACAAAGATGGATAATTTTCCTATTATTCTCACGGGTAATGTGTATATAAAAAAACACAGGGTTAAAATATCATTAACTCCTAAAGTATATATGTCCATGGGGGAAAAGTCCGCATAGTGGCACTTTCCCCCCCCCCCCCCCCCCCAACTTAAAAATAATCATATTCTATAGATCTAGAGAGTAATGTTCTTTAAAAAAAAAAATGATGTATGTGAAATTAAAATTGAACAAACACTAAATAAATATCAATCGAGTAAACACAATAAGAATCGAATACTCTTATAAGTTTTGCAAATTAAGTGTTTAGAGGGATTTTGCTAATTTTTAAATTAAACATGGTGATATTTGCTAATAAAAATAACATAAGGGGTTATTTAACAATTAGGGATAATATAGGGGTCATATGTGAAATTATCAAAAAAAATTATCAGTTTTGCAAATTAAGTGAGCGTGCATAAACAGGGTAATATTTCCTAATAAAAATAAAACGAGAGTTATTTAATTATTAGGGATAACATAGGGGTCGTATGTGAAATTATAAAAAATTGTTATAACTTTGCAAATTAAGTATGTGTATAGAGGGATATTTGCTAATATTTTGAATTAAACTGGATAATATTTGCTAATAAAAATGACATAAGGGGTTATTTAACAATTAGGGAAATTAAAATTATATATATATATTAAGTTGGGCTGCTACATGCGTACACCGAACGCAAACGCAAACTAAACCCATCTATAAATAGAGCCCAGAATATAAGTTGGGCTGTTCTACATGCGTTAAACAAAACCCATCTATAAATAGAGCCCACAATACAATGCTACTGGGTACATGCGTACATCAAACGCAAACAAAACCCATCATCTATAAATTGAGCCCAAACAATGGAGCGAAGAACGGTACTAGCGGCCCACTAAATCTTGGCCCAGAATCGAAGAGAGACGCTGAATTCGGTAATATAGATTTAATTATTATTATTATTATTATTATTATTGTTCTTGCTATTATTATTATTATCCAATGAAAAAAACCTCACTGATTCGAGTTCAATTGCAAAATTAGGGTTTCGAATTGTCATTTCATAAATTCGCATCAATCTTGTTCCAGAAAACACTGATTCGAGTTCAATTGCAAAAATTAGGGTTTCGAATTGTCATTCCGTAAATTCGCATCGATCTTGTCACTGATTCGAGTTCAATTGCAAAAATTAGGGTTTCGAATTCGAGTTCAATTGCAAGAATTAGGGTTTCGTATATCTTTATTCCATAAATTGGCAATGGGAGCGAGTCGGAAGTTGCAGGGCGAGATCGATCGCGTTCTGAAGAAGGTGCAAGAGGGCGTCGATGTATTTGAGAGCATTTGGAAGAAGGTTTTTTCCCTCTGCCACAGTATTTAATTGAGAAAATTATAATTATATATCGATTCAACGTTTGTTCTTGTTGTTGTTGTTGTTGTTCAGGTTTATGACACGGACAATGTGAATCAGAAGGAAAAGTTTGAAGCGGACTTGAAGAAGGAGATAAAGAAGTTGCAACGATACAGAGACCAAATTAAGACTTGGATACAGTCTAGCGAGATCAAGGATAAGAAGGTATAATAATACTATCATTTTATTTCTCCTTATGTCTCTACAATGCTTTTAGAGCTTCACTCTTTCCTTTTTCGTTGTCGCAAATCCAATCATATAATTAAGTTGATTGGCTTTTCTTGTACTAACTGAGGTGATCATATATTCTCCTTTTTTTAAATGCGTATTTGTCCTATGTTGACAATGGATTTCTTTTGACACCTGTTGTTGACATAGGTTAGTGCCTCTTATGAGCAGGCTCTGATGGATGCTCGCAAGCTTATTGAGCGCGAAATGGAGCGCTTTAAGATATGTGAAAAAGAAACTAAAACAAAAGCATTCTCAAAGGAAGGCCTTGGCCAACAACCTAAAGCGGTAGGATTTCATAGCTGTTTATATCTCTTCGGGGAACTTTGTTAAATATTTCTTGATGCTTGAATTTGTGGATAAATTTCCCTATAGGATTCTTTAAGAGTGCAATAAATCTTTGGGTGTGATATCAGTCTCCAGGGGATGCAATTAGAGTAGTATATCCCAGTCATGTGAATACTGCTGTTGGTGCTGGCAATGATACATTATTGCTTGTGTGACGTGAACGAATCCCTTTCCTTGCGATGCTGCAAGAGGGACAAAACTCTTGCTTTCAGTCAAGTTTTGAGGCATCAAGTTTTTCTGTTGGCGTTTATCAGTCTCTAACTTTTTAAGCCAACATGTGCTTTATTTGCTGCAGGATCCAAAGGAAAAAGCTAAATCAGAGACGAGAGATTGGTTGAATAATGTGGTAAGCATCCTGAATTTTCTCTGGCATATTCTGACACCTGTGTTGCAGAATTATACGAGCTGTTACCTGTTCTATGTTCTGCTTTCCTTGGTTTTCCTCTGCCGTTTTGACTCATCTGTTTTTCCTAGTCATGGTTGTTCTGTATGAAGCTTTCGTAGTTAAGGTGGTATGTGTTTCATGTTACATTCACATTTTGGAGCACTTCATGTCATGGAACCTTTTATGCGCACTTTTCATCACAAATAGGAGTATTTCAATGATTCTTAGACGTTTGTTGGAAATAATATTTAATCTCTTATAAGTAAACTTTACATACTTGTTAATATGCCTTGGTCTCTTTGAGTAGGTCAGTGAGCTGGAAAATCAAATTGATAGCTTTGAAGCTGAAATTGAAGGACTTACTGTGAAGAAAGGGAAGACAAGGCCTCCCAGACTGGTAGGATATAAAGCAAATTAATTAGGTATGTGCAATCAGCTTGTTTTTCACATTACTTATCAGTGGAAAGTATTTCTTATGCAGACACATCTTGAAGCATCCATTGTTCGGCATAAGGCTCATATTATGAAGTTAGAACTTATTCTGAGGCTGTTGGACAACGATGAATTGAGTCCAGAGCAAGTCAACGATGTGAAAGACTTCTTAGACGACTATGTGGAAAGAAATCAGGTCATTTTTATCAAAATAAGTTAAAACGCTTCTTATTCACTTTTCTCCTTATATCAACCATGAAAACTTGGCCAAATGTCTTCACATGGTTTGCTCCTCATTAACTTGCTTGTAGTTTCTGAAATGATACAATGCGTAAACTATGTTAACATGCATATGATGTGATAAGCTTAAAAATTCTTTTTCCTTTTTCCTTTTGTTTTGTAGGAAGACTTTGAAGAATTTAGTGATGTTGATGAGCTTTACAGTTCATTACCTCTGGATAAGGTGGAGTCGCTTGAAGATCTAGTTACCGTTGGCCCTCCTGGCCTTGTAAAGGTGAGTGTGCCCTTTAATGGAGACTTGTCCTTCGAACTTTTTATTTAGTTCTCTCTCTCTCTCTCTCTCTCTCAGCAGACTTATATATATATATTGTTTATCTTTTTTTTTAAAACAGGTTTCCTGAATATATTATCTGAACTTAATTTTAATGTCTGCATGTTGAATATTTTCAAGATATGCCCCCCCGCCCTCTCACCCCTAGCCTCTCTTCGCCAGAATTTTGGTACTTTTTTCTTTTCATTTTGAGATGACAACATTGGAGCAGTTCTTCATCACATTTTACTAATTGGCAGGGTGTCAGTGCCTCAACTGCAGTTTTAAGTATGAAAACTTCATTGGCAGCTACACCTGCTCAGATCCCAGTATGTTATATGATGACTTCCAGATCTTTTATCTTTTCTATTTTGACTCCCCGATTTCAGTATCCCTTTGTTTTCTCTATGTATGTCATTTATGCTTGTAGTTGGCATCTTAGCTCTGGAATCTGATGACCTGATGCTGCCCTTTGCAGGCACCAGCGATCCAACAGTTTGCTTCTGCTCATGACCAAGTAGATGAAGCAGCTCTCCAGGACACTAGTGATTCAGTTCCAAGAACCCCACCTCCTAAAAGTGGTGCTCTCAGTTTTTCTACACAACAAACACCACCAACAAGTCATGCTACTCCGGGTATTTGAAGTTATTTAACTATGACTTTGCTGGTGCTCTAATACGCTATCTGGCCTGATTTCCTATCTGTAATATAGGTGCTTCGAGTACTTTGTCTCCAACCACAACAAGTGCTACGGAAGAAGAGGAGACTGCAACCTTCACAGGTCGTAAATCATCAGCAGCTGTTGTTGAAACTGGGTTAAAGGCTATTAGTAGAGGTGGCTTAGCTAGTCAAACATCATCCACAAACCCTCCCAGTTCTGGCAATACAGCTCCCAGCAATGGTGCACTTGGTTCCATTACTCTGGCTTCTGAAATGGGAAAAAGAAACATGTTGGGGTCGGATGACCAATCAGGGCAGGGTTCACCCATCGCACAGTCTCTTGTATCCCCTTTGAGTAATAGAGTAACTTTGCTACAAGCTTCCAAGTCTGGCGACGGGCGTGGATCCCCCGATACTGGAAATCTTTCCGAGAATGCAGCTCCGGGTAGCAGGGTTTTCACTTCACCTGTGGTTCCTGGTACTCAGTGGAGGCCAGGAAGTTCCTTTCAAAACCATAATGAAACGGTACCTACTTTAATTCCTTAGAATCAACTCTTCCCACTTCTTTTTTCAAGCACAAATCCGAAAGCAGTTCTCTTCTATCTGTCCCCTCACCCCCCCCCCCCCCCCCCACCCACTATATAATTGTTTTGCTAGAGGTTCCTCCAGGTTGTTGAGTGTGACTGCGATATGTCTACTGATTCAAAAAATTGAGTGGGTTTGTGTAGGCTTTAGTTTGTTGATCCCTGAGCTTTATTCTTCTATTAAGGGTCAAATCTAAAATTTGCACGTACGAATCACAGTAAGCATTTTATGGATATACAGACAAATGAACTTAATACAAATTGTTGAATCAAGCACGACTGTTATGGAGATTTAAATCTTTCGAGAAAAAAGTATGTGAAGAGGCTGATTGTAGTTTCAGCAAGACTTATTGAAAAGTTATGTGATCAAGGCATGAAATTGCTGCTATTTGTTTATGAATTATTCTTTGTTTGATTTCAGGTTTTGTTTCAGACAGTTGTCATGCAGCAACTGAGTTGAGATAATGTTTTTTATTTAATGTGATATGACATAATTAGAGTATGTTTGGCAGGGAGTCTTAAATATTTTTCTCGTTGATAATCCCTCTGCACCTTTTTGACCCTGAATTAGATATGATTTGAAAAACGGAAACTTTATGTTATCAGTAATGTTTTTCTCGTCCGAGTTCTGATGTCATATTTTTAATAAAGTAAAGTGTGGTTTTGGAAAGTCTGAAGATGATAAGCAATCTTTAGGATATCCAAAACAGGTAAATTTGGCATTCAGAAAGAGACAACATGGATTATTTGATATCTGTGTAAGTGGAACCACATTTGGTGTACCCTACAACGCTCTCTTTTTTGTTTGTGAAAACACTGTCTGTACTATGCATCTTACAGTGTGAAATTGAAGTGCATGCTTTTGTTCAGTAATCTCTGCTTTTTACTTATGTTTCATACTTGGCTAGAAAAATATTATTATGGTTTTCCATCTTAAAATGTAGTCAAACTTAATTAATCATCTCAAAAATAAGTTTACTTTCTCCATTTTTGGGCCAGTTTCGTGGAAGAACTGAGATAGCTCCTGATCAAAGAGAGAAATTTCTCCAGCGATTTCAGCAGGTTCAGCAGCAAGGGCAGAATAATCTTCTGGGTATGCCACCTCTATCTGGAGGGAAGCCGTACTCTGCTCAGCCGCAGAGCCCCCTCTTGCAGCAGGTGCTGCTTCCCATATTTGTCGAATACCATACCTCGTATTTTTTCTTTGCTGCTAATTTGTCAAATATTGGGTGCTTGTGGACGTGCTTTTTAATTGTAGTCCCTTTTATGTATGCAACACATGCTTTACTTTTCCCTCCTCCCCTTGACGCCTCTAGCCGCGCTAAAATGAGAGAAGGAAAAATAAAAGTAAAATGTATTTGGCCCTTGATGATGTGAATTATTCATTTGAAAATTGGGAAGGTCCTATTATTTGTGCTTTGAACAAGTCAGATGCATGTAATTCAGCAATTTCAAACTCTTTAAAGATCATGAATGAGGTATTACCCCTTAAAAGTACTATCATTTGTTCAGCCAATGAGTAAAAGTGTGTGCTCACATCGTTTCTGTAATTGGATCTATGCCAAAGTTAGCAAACTTGTTGAGAAGTGCACTTTTGTCCTTTATGTTTCAGCTAGCTTAGCTCTTCTGTCACCCCAACTTTATTGCTCTGTAATGAGGATGACCCGCAGCTAAATACAAACATTTTTTTGTGCAAATGATGACCTTATTCTTTTGTTCTTTTGTTATAGTAGAATTTTCTAGAACACTTTAACCACCTGGGGATTTTCAATGTGATTATTCGCTCACTTGTTATGAACCCTCCCAGTTCAATGCTCAAAGCTCATCCATTTCACCTCAACTTGGGTTGGGCATTGGAGCACAAGCTGCGGGACTTAACATTGGTTCATCGTCTCCATCATCACAGCAACAGTCAAATGCAGTGCATGCAACGTCTAATCAGCAGACAACGATATCTACGACACCTAGGGAAGCTGGTAATGCTGCCATGTTTGAACCCACTTAGTAGTATGATGATATAATGTATATTGTTGATGTTGGTTGCTCTTTGAATTTAAGGCGCAAATTCTCATTGCAATATTAAGAAGCCAAGGGCCAAATTTGTGGCTTTCACGTCTAAATTATGATAGAAAAGTAAACTTCTGCTTGTTGGGTAAAGGGAAAAATCAGGAGAAAAAGAATGTTTAATAGTTATGGATTTGCTTTTGTATCTATTTCTTTTCCTAACTAAAAGTAGACTAGTAAATGAGCAATGTTTTATTTCGAAGCTATTGTATCTATTTCTTTAATAGTTTGACCTCCACAATGTTTTATTTCGAAGCTCTCTTGTAAATGAGCAAATAGTTACTAGTTTATGCTCATCTTTTTTTTATCCTAACAAAATAAAGAATTCTTGTTATTATGATGATCAAAACAGGTTCACTTGCTTATGATTTAGCATTCATGCATCCAACCGTTGCATGAACTTGGCTAAAGAACTGAAAAACTGATGTAAATATTTAAGCTTATTAAAAGTGCAATTCACCATTGTTTTCAAGGGTTGTGTAATGCTTTGGGAATCCTCCGATAGAATCCTGCTAAAGGTTCCTCAATTTATTTGCTTAGCCGCAAATTCTTAATGAACAAATCTTTTATATATGCAGAAACTGGCATTTCTAAACTTGAGGAGTTGCAACAGAAACAGTCCCTTGCAGAAGATTCATCGGCCGAATCTGCTTCTGCCTTCGAGCTTGGGAAGAATCTCATGCCAGAGGATGAATTTAAAAATTCCTATGCTGTAGACACCCCTGTAAGCTTAACATCTCCATTTATACTTATATTTGTTTGCATATTTACCTCTATGATTGAAGTATTGAGTAAATAGTAAAATTTATCTGGGGGTTTACCATAGTTTAGCAATTCTCTTAAATATCCTTAATAATTGATGGCATAGATGGTTGGACGAGTGGCCTCTCAAGAAAATGATTTAATTGCATAAGATGGAGTCTTCAGTAGAATTTTTGACTAAACATAGTTTCCTTGTGAAGCAACCAATTGTGTGTAAATGCAAAGTCAATGTTGCTAATCCTTGTTATTATTCACAAAATAATTCATACTGCTGTCGATGTTTTTCTTAGTCTGGTGGAGTTGCTGGCGGATCACTTGCTGAACCTTCCCAAGTGATGAAGGACATTGACTTGTCTCCAGGTCAACCTTTACAGTCTTTTCCATCTGCTGGAAGTCTTGGCGTTATTGGTCGAAGAAGTATCTCTGACCTCGGTGCAATTGGAGATAGCATCAGTGCATCAACACCAACTTCCGGAGTAATGCATGATCAATTATACAATCTGCAGATGCTCGAGGCAGCTTACTATAGACTTCCTCAACCCAAAGATTCTGAACGTGCAAAAACTTATACTCCAGTAAGCAACTTACACATGCTTTATTTTGTTTCTCTTTCCAGTTTAATGATCTCCACTCTCTCTTTGGCTTTGTTCAGAGACACCCAGCTGTCACCCCTCCAAGCTATCCGCAGGTCCAAGCACCCATTCTCAATAATCCTGGTTTCTGGGAACGGCTTGGTTCAGATACTTATGGCACAGATACCCTTTTCTTCTCATTTTACTATCAGCAGGTCATTCCAAATACTTGTCTCATTTCTTTAAGCGATCTTCACATTTAGTACTAGAGTGATCTTGTTCGTGTTCTGACACCAGGCCTTCTTTCTGCAGAACACGTACCAACAATATTTGGCTGCCAAGGAATTGAAAAAGCAGTCCTGGAGGTTCCACAGAAAATACAACACATGGTTTCAACGACATGAGGAGCCAAAAGTTGCAACAGATGATTATGAACAAGGGACTTACGTGTACTTTGATTTCCATATCGCCAGTGATGAACAACATGGATGGTATGGCATCCTATTCTCAAGCCCCATTTCTCTATAATTCCATGTTTGTAGTTGTTTCAATCATGGATGAAATTTAATGTTTCCTTTGTTCTCTTAAATGCTATTGCGTAATTGTTCTACTATCACGAACATTATTTTCACCAATATTCCCAACCATCTCGTGCCCTGTAACACTATACTTGAATTATTGTGATCCAACTGTGATGTTTATCCATTTCAGTCGTGATAGTTTGACCGAGGCGTCCCTTTTGTTTTATTTTTCCAACCTCCATTTTGCTTCTCTGTGTCAATTAGGATTTGGGGCTATGGACGTTTTCCGTCATGCTACCAGCATATCATCTTTGAGCCTTCAATTCAAGGGACTGATAGTACTCTATTATATGCCTTCCCCTGTCAATTAACAATTGTTACATCTGCTCCTATTGAGATTCGACTAACTCAGCTTCAACATTAATGCTGACTTGGTGTTTGGTCCGACATGGGCGCACACTACATAATATGCATCTTCTCCCATCTCTCTCTCTCTCTCTCTCTCTCTCTCTCTGTGCATTTTGACAAACAGCATTATCAGATCCAAGGTGTTCATCACTTTCCTAAATCAGTATATGAGGCGTAAATGTTATGATCGGTGTTGATTTTTTTGCATTTGTGCCTCTGGACTTGCATATGATCCTACCTACCCTGCGATGGGATGCTTGGTACCAATTGATTGGGTTATTGTATGCAGTGCCTGTGTATTATTCATGTGAACGTGATATTATTCTTTTTTTTTTTATTTCTGGTAAATTTTACTGACGCTGCCCTTTTAATTAATCGACTGACAGGTGTCAGAGAATCAAGACTGAGTTCACTTTTGAGTACAATTATCTTGAAGATGAACTAATTATCTAGGAGAATGAATCTCTATTCTCAGCACAATTTACTAGCGAGCGAGGTTTGTAACTTAATGACAGAGTCTTTCTGTATCTCAGATAATCTAATCCAATGTTTTTCTTTTTCTTTTCTGTATGTGGGACCAATTAGTCACCAAAGAGAAAACTTGGGTTCAGGTAAAATTAGAAGCAAGTAAAATTTGCACATCAATTCTATTTTAGATATATATTATTATAGAAAGCTCCAACGCGTCCGCCGACAACGCCTTGTACGCGGACTTTTGAGTGTGTGGATGAAGCGCTAAGGAAGCACCTTGAGACTTGAGTTGAGTGTGTGTGTGTTAAGTGTTAACTTAACCACATAAAATATAGCGCGTCTATAATAATAAAATACTGTTGCATACGTAGCTTTTCTTAATTTCACATCAATGTACCCCACATGTTACATATTCAAAATCACTTCAGAGACACTTTTTCATTTGAACTCTATTTGACCGACCTAATAATATGTATATGATTACAGTTAAAATTACAAATTCAAATTCTGTCTATTTTTTTTTTCTTTTCATATATTTCAAAACTCTGTCCTCTGTACTAGTTGCAAATCCTTATTTACTTAAACCGAAAAAATTGATAAGTTATCTAAGCTGATTTAACGGGACCTATTTAGTTGACACATTTCAAAACTACAAGAGTAAGCAGCTGCACGACTGTTAGCAAATTAAGTCCAAGGTTTTCTTAAAGCATCGCTTCATATAACTAAACATATTGTTCAAGTACACGAGAGTATAGAGTGTTGGTGCAATTGTTGAAATATCGTAGGACAAGAGTACATGTGGGCGGCTGCGTCCCGAAAATTTGAGGTTACGTCAAAATTTATCGTGTAGTTGGTCCAAGCTTTGCAAGAAAATTTGCTACTCCATTCAACCTTCTGTAGTAAAATGTCCCCTTGGCCGTGCTAGACAAGATCGCTTGTATGAGTGTCTCCTTGATGAGGTTAGCTAGATGTGTTGGAGAGTGCAGGGTACTACGCCTGTTTCCTTTTCCTTATATTCTTAAATTAAGTACATATTATGGATATATGCGACTTTGGTGTTTAAGCAGTACACGAATCTGTTGTGCCACATCCATTGTCCAATTACAAGTTACTATCCAACAATAATTAATTGGCCAAAAGAGAGATATGAAGTTACTTCCTTACTCCTTTTAAGGCAAATCAACCAAAAAGACCTGAAGTTAGGTACAATTACTTGGCGTTGCATTTTTGGATTATTAGATCGACTGATTGTAAGAATTGGATTGTGTCCTGTTGCTCTATTGTTTTCTTTTACAAATCACAAGCAAACACGGCCTACACAAATAGTGAATCACAGAAAAAAGAAAGTGAGTGTAAATTTTACGATTGCTATAACTATAATGGTATATGGTTATTTTTTTTCTAAACGCTCTAGATTTGATTGGACCAGAAATGACATCAATTTCCCTAAAAGCTGTAAAGTTGCTCAGCTTTTTCCCTACTTTCAAATCTCTCTCTCTCTCTCTCTCTCTACATAGCCGTTAGTACCCAATCTTCATTTCCTTTTTTATATTATATTTCAAACTGGACAACGATAATGCTATAGAGTTAAATATAAGTGTTCTTTTTACATCATCATCGCCAACAGCCGACCAGTTCTTTTTTTTTTTTTTTTTTTTTTTTTTTTTTTTTTTTTGTCTAAACAACATTTTTGGGGCAAATCTAAAATACACAAATTATTTATTCCCTTATTTATTGTAGTTGCCTGCTGCCTTCTTCTATCCTTTGTCTTTTGTGCATTTACTTGCCTTGCCAGCTTCAAAGTTACATGCTACTAAAAGGACTTCCAACTTAACTTCTTTTTTCTATTCTATCTAATTATCCAATACTTTGTAAATCAACTATGGTAATTTACCATGTTAAGTAATGATAAGTTCTTTCTAAAAACATATCGATCGATTTCCATCTTTTTAAAATACTTCTCTCGAGTCTCGTCCATTACAATAATAGAAGTTTCTATATTTTCTTTTCACACAAATCATGTTTTCGGAAGAAACAAGAAAAAAGAAAAACGCTTCATAATTTTGATTTTTTTGTGGGTTTTTGGTAATACTAATATTTTGTACTTTCTATTAATAATTATTATTTTTCATTCGTATTATAATACTAAATAGAAAAGTACAAAACCCTTGTTGAACTTCTAACCGCCCACTCTCTCTCTCTCTCTCTTCTTTTACACGTTTTTGGCCATCTCTTTTATACACACTTCAATTCACCACACGTCGACCCATAAACACACAATCACACACACTCTCTCTCTCTCTCTCTTCACTATTTTCTTTTTCTTCTATAAATAAATTATTTGTGGAAACTACCACTACCCAGTTGATATCATAGTCTCCTTCTCTCGAGATAAACCTCAATTTGAATCAAGATTGTATTTTTATTAGGTTTTTCGCCACTCAAAAACTAAACCTTAATCATGTCAAGATTCTGTGCGGTTTTATTACTATTACTATTAACAACAACATCAACAATGTTGTTTTGTGGAGTTGATGGTCTGGGTGTGAACTGGGGCACGATGGCGATCAACAAACTGCCTCCTCGAGTAGTGGTTCAATTGCTTAAAGACAATGGGATCACAAAAGTGAAGCTTTTTGATGCAGATGATTCGACGATGAGTGCTCTTGCCGGAACAGATATTGAAGTTATGGTGGCTATTCCGAACGATCAACTAGCCGTTATGGGCAGTTACCGTAGAGCTCAAGATTGGGTCTCTCGTAATGTCACGCGTTACCACTTTAATGGCGGTGTTAACATTAAGTATGATGCTCATTCATTAAATTAATTAGCTTTTGGTGTTATTAATTAATTACTGTTATGTGTGTTTGGTTTTTTTGTTTAAGTTTTTATGTGTTGACGTGTTAGATGGATTGATTGGTTCTGTTTCTTTATTCGGTTTAAGGTGTAACTTGTAGAAGGAAACTGAATCTGCTCTGTTTTTTAAACTGAATCTGCTCTGTTCTTGATTATAGTGATGGAGGATTTTTTATGTGAAAACTGATCAATATGTCGGATTTGAAGAAGCAAAATATTGTTGTTTGAATTTTTCGTTTGTGGTGTTTTAGACTCTCTTTGGTGATATTGTAATATTTCAAATTCTATTGCATTATAACTGGAACCTTGAGGCCCAATAAAAGATGGATCTTTTTCTTCTTCTGGAAAGATGAGGCTTTTGCTGACTAATGATTCTTGATTCTGCTTGTTTTTGCCATGTGTTAACTTGTCTGTTCAAATAGTGTAACCTGCCTATAATTTAATGAAATAGAAGATTTGAGAGATTGCTGGCTTGTCTTTCTACTTATATGCAACTAGATGTACTTTATCACCTGAGTAGATTGATGTTTTTCCGAGAAGGAAGTAGGTTTAAAATGGCCTCTCAAGAAAGTATGTGGTAAAGCTTTGTGCTTTTGTAAGGGAATAGCTGATAAAATGCACATAGAGGATAGATAAAGCAGATCTTGTATGTTGTTCCCTGCAGAATTGTGCATTTTGCTCAAGAGTTCTAGTGTTTACAATGCGATTGTCCGTGTTTTTCTTGGTGTTTACTGGATTAATTTTGTTTCTCTAGCTTTGGTTGATTTGCTTTTGTAACATGTAGTGCTTTCTTTTCTTTCTGCAGATATGTGGCAGTTGGCAATGAGCCTTTCCTTACATCCTATAACAACTCATTTCTCAACACAACATTCCCAGCACTTCAGAACATTCAGAATGCCCTAAATGAAGCAGGGGTTGGGGACTCTATTAAAGCTACCGTGCCTTTGAATGCTGATGTTTATGGTTCACCGGCTGATAATCCTGTCCCATCTGCTGGAAGATTCCGGGCAGATATCAGTGGGCAAATGACCCAAATTGTTCAGTTCTTAAACCAAAATAAAGCTCCTTTCACCATAAACATATACCCTTTCTTAAGTCTTTATGCCAACGAGCACTTCCCTGTTGATTATGCCTTCTTTGATGGGGTGAGCAACCCAATTGACGACAATGGAATTCAATACACTAATGTCTTTGACGCCAACTTTGACACCTTGGTTTCATCACTCAAAGCAGCGGGATTTGGTGATATGACCATTATTGTTGGAGAGGTAGGGTGGCCGACAGATGGAGACAGGAATGCCAACATAAATCTTGCTTTGAGGTTTTACAGAGGTCTTTTACCTAGACTTGCAGGCAATAAAGGAACCCCTCTTCGGCCTGGTTATATAGAAGTTTACTTATTTGGACTAATTGACGAGGATGCAAAAAGTGTGGCACCGGGTAATTTTGAACGCCATTGGGGAATCTTCAGGTATGATGGTCAACCTAAATTTCCTATGGATTTTTCAGGACAACAAGTAGACAAGCCCCTTGTGGGTGCACAAAATGTAGAATACCTTCCGAAGAGATGGTGCGTGCTTAAACCGGATGCAAGGAACCTTGACAAACTTGCAGAAAACATTAATTATGCCTGTACATTTTCAGACTGCACGGCACTTGGGTATGGTTCTTCTTGCAATGGATTGGATGCCAATGGTAATGCTTCATATGCGTTTAATATGTATTACCAGGTCCAGAAACAGCGCGACTTAAGCTGTAATTTTGAAGGTCTGGCTATGGTCACTGACCAAAATATATCTCAAGCGAACTGCAACTTTACCATTCAGATAGCAGTTTCTTCTTCTTCCAAATTGGCATGCGGGTTTTTGATATTTTTGGGTTCAATTCTTGTGTATTTTATTCTGTAGATATGTATACCTAGCATTTAATTTTTTTCCAAAATATTCATTGAGTTGGGTATTATTTATTGATTATATTTTGTTCTGCTACAGACATCACAATTAAACTTATAGCTGTTCTTTCTAATTTCTCTTCGGTATCTAGTTGCTCTGCTAAATCTCTACATCAGTTATATATGTGTCAAGAGAAACACATGTAAAGCAACAGCTCGTGTTTTCCATTTGCAACAATGCATGCGTACGCGAAATTTCTAAGATTTTGGTCTCCACAATGAATCCCAGTTGGGTATGTGATTATGTTCAAATCCTCCCGCGACTTTCCCCCCATACTCTCCTGCTAAAAATCTGTTGGTATACCTTATTTTTCTAAGTTGTCCAGTTTCAGTACTAATCAACTACTTGGTTGTAAATGAGGTCTTATCAATGCGTTGTATCTTGAACTTCAAGTCCATGAACAATATTCAGTAGTTATTATAGACTGCGGTGTTAACATCAAAAAATTGTTTCAGGAGCAAAGCAATTCTTTTCAAGTGGCATTCCAAATCAGTATATGATAATAACTAAGAGAAAAAGGTTATGCAACAACAAACAGTACACACACTAAAAAACTTGGAGAGAGTTGTTCACCTTAAATAATAACTAATAATATATACATTTTGCGAACAAGTTTTGTCGTATTATTTATACAGTGTAATATTATTAACAAAGAGCACATCAGTTATCATGTCATGGAGCCGCGAATGGCTTTGAGAGGTACTGCATCCACTCCTCCGGCATCCCCTTCCGATTTCTCAGCATTTTTATCGCGTGGTTTGTAAGTGGTATGGCCAGTAACTCGTAGTCCTTGGGAGCCTGCAGTACAGCATAAAAAATCTAGGTAAGTTTCTTTCTTTTTGTTGGACCATTTTGGGGACAAGAAGTGAAATCAGGAACGTACCTTGGGGATCTTCATCAGGTTCATATTTGCTTCCTCCAACGTTTTCTGTCCTTTCTTTGAATTGCATTTGGCACAGGCCGCCACCTGTTACAAAAGCATTAGTGATGGAACTGAAGGTTTGGCATTTTAAGCTTTGTACCATTTGCCACTATCAATTTTCCCATAAGTTGGATCTAGAGAACCATATTTCACTAAGTTTTTCAAATTCTTTTTCTGCAGTAAAGATAAATGAAGCATTCTTTTACTGGGGATTGTCTTACCAGATTTTCCCAGGTCCACTGTCCCCCTCTTGCAATAGGCATGACATGATCGATAGTCAAGTTTTCAGTGGAAGAACAGTATCTGTCAAGCATATAGATGAAAAGTTAGTTTACAGGAATTTAAGAACAAAGAAATGACCAAGCTTTTAATCCCTATAATTGGAGAAGGCTATATGAATCAAACGAGATATTTTGCAGGATTTTTAATTTATACGAAGAAAAGATTCTTGGCTTTCGTAAATGAATTCCTTAACTACCGCAGTTCAAACTCCATAGATGTTATGAAGTTTCACATTGGCTGTAAAAAACCTGTTAACGGAATTTAGCAACTCTTAACGGAATACGGAACTCAGTCAGGGCGATACAGTTCTTTCGCTAAGAGACCAAAGTATTAAATCCCAATTAAGTGGGTAAACTATCATGATTAGATGTTACGAAGTTTCACATTGGCTGTGAAAAAACCTGCTACAATCCTCCTTTACCTTAGCTTTACACAGGCCACTAAAAGGATCACTTGCGCCTTGCGGAGTTAAGAGGACTAATAGGAACTAAGATTAAACTTCATAATCAGATATAAATATATTAGGAAATCATAGTCTATTTTCTAGAGTTCAACAGATTGTCCAATCTAATACTCTAACCCATAGATGATTCATGAAGTCCCTGCATTAATTGTTTTGGATTTGATGATGTAATTTACCAAGTATCCTTGCAGTGCCTATCATACAATATCTGGATTTTGGAGTGTCTTACAAAAACTGACGTACAAAATTTGCAACTCAACGTACGAACTTCACTTTCAAATGAAAGAATCTTTTCAGCAACAGTGCACCAAAAGAAGTAGTCAAGCCAAAAAATACAAGGGCGGGATCTATTTGTAATTACGTAACAATAACCGAGTCTAAGATTGCTAAGTTAGACGCTATACTATAAGTCAAGAACTCACTGACAAGTGAAATTGTCACGACTGAGAATATTTTTACGACTAAGACCTCTTTTCACTTTCCTCCTTTTGACAACTTGTAGTAAATGAGGAACCTGCACGTATTGTAGATTAGTACGAATGATAAGGAACGAGTGTGATATGAAAAGAGAAAAAATTAAATTTTAATGACATTACAAAGCAAAGCAAAGACATTGTTCGTAGATGACATCATACCCTCAACACAGCAGGAATATAGAAGGAACCACTAGGTGAATTTACAGTTTGATCATAGTATTCTAGAACATCAGCCTGCAATTGAGGAGGAAAGAATGAAATCAAAAAGTGGGAGGGTCACACATGAAGAGAAGAAAAAGCCAGAAATGAAAGACCAATCGCAAACTATAAGAAACCAGCAATGAACTCTCACCTTATCCATGAACTCCAAACATATGGCACGTTTCCAGCAGACTACATTAACAGGCCTGGAATGACAAATAGCACGTGTCTAAATTAGTTCAAAAACAATTTTAGAGGAATTTTGCTAGGACTTATTCATCTTCAGTCACTTTGGAAATTAGCTACAAGTTAAAACACTACTTCATAGAATATAGGAGGGAAAAATAGAAATTTTTGTAGATGTTACACATGATATAGTTTATACATTCATTATGTATGTAATAACTGTAACTCTAAATACCTGTAAGAAATGTCTAAAACCAAGCCTCTGAAATTGGCAAGCTCGTCAACATGATACTCCAGATCCTCCTCCAAAATCTCATCGAATATACTGTTATTATTACGATTATTATCACGATTATAATTCATAGAAGAAGACAATGATGATGATGATGATGATGATGAAGCTGTTGCATGAACCGTAAAACCACCACTGAAGCAACTGGGCTTGCGCTTGCCAACACAAGGCGAGTGCATAAATCTTAAACCTTTGATTAATTGACCACCGTAATGAGGAAATAATAATAATGATGCTGGATCTTTTGATTCAAACCCAACAGACAAACAATCACCCGCACTGCTCAATATTAGGGATTTTGGACTTTTTGCCATTAAAACATACATACACTTAATTAATTTCAATAATAGTGTGTGTAGTACTTGTAGTTGTAGTTGATTGCACCGACTTGAAATACGTATGCAAAAAAGTTAAAAGGTGTGAGCTGGAGAAGAAGGGAAAATGGTCCTTTGTTACAATTACTAGTGTACAGTTTCTTCACGAAAAAAACTGCAGCCACATGATGTTTCAAAATATCCCCTACTACCTGTGACGAATATGCCCCAAACAATATCTTGTCACAAGATTCGTCCTTCATTTTTTTCTATTTTCTGATTCTAATTCCATTTTATAACTCCAGCAATCCAACTTAGTTCGTCTCAAAAATCGTTTCACTTGTGCAAAAGGTTTCGAGATGACGTGGTACTATAAAAACGTATCAAGTTTTCCGCAAGGTTGAAGTATAAAAATATTACAGGATCAAATTTAAACACGTGAGTTATAGGAGGAAATATGTTTATTTACTCGCAAGATGAAACTAAAAAAGAAAAATGAAAGTTTGTAGACTGCAAGGCATTTGGTCAATCGGCTAATGCCACAATATAACACACGAATAAATTTGCCATAGGTACGTAAGCCGAAATAGTATTCCACTAAATTCCACAGTATCCTGTAAACAAACTGCGACACAAAATCAACTAATTACCACCAGTTCGCCAGAACTAACAGAGAAAATATCCAAGCCTTGGAACTAAAGGTGATAATTTGTTCCTGAGAAGAGATATTACAATATCTCAAAGTCCATAATAGGACTCTATCAACACTAAACAAACTTCAAAATTCTTCAGCCCAAACAGAATGGATTAAGAGGAAAGGTGCAGACGCGCAGATGATTATGCATAAAATTAGCTTGTGTCTTGCATTTTGCCTCACAGGTGGATGATAAACATGTCAAGACAATGTATTGCCGCAAAACACTTAATCTTCATCCATTCCTGCATTCGGATCCCTTTTCGGGCCACCAGCTGGTTTTGACATAATGATCTGCAGATGGAAACATAATGTGTTTTAAACATATGGAATTAACAAAAAAGAAGAGAAAAAGAAATCACCGGCGAGGACAATTCTGTTCGTGAAAGCATAATTTTAAAAACATATACTGCTAATATATACAATACCACCACCACCACCCTACCACCCCTCTTTCTCTGCAAATATTCCTTGTAAATATCAATAGGAGGGGATGACAGGGTGCTCACCACAATCAATTTGAAATTGAATGCAAAAGAACAAAGGAAATGAAGATGAGTAGAAAGACAATTGAGGTTTCTATGGCAAATGGAGTTGAGCACTGAGAGTGTAATTTTCTATAGACAAGCATGGTATCTGAAAATCATCAATATGCACAGATTTTCTTAGCTGTTCCGGGACACAAATGATGTCAAGAATGTTAAGTAACATCTCGCTCATACAAACCAAACCTAGCTGTACTGTGGTGTCATATAAACTATTTTTTCCAGAAGCAATGTAGATGACTGAAAAAAAAAAATACAAATACCATCATAAGTATTCAGCCATGACTTGTTGCTAGATGATTACCTGATCTACACGCAGTACAGTGCAGGCAGCATCTGCAGCATACTTCAAGGCAAAGAGTCTGCCAATAGATCAAAAAACATACAAGTAAAAACCCCAAGAATCCAAACATAGGAATCTGACAGACCCAATTTAGCTGTCTGTCTAATAATTATATTTCCCAGAGAGGAGTTATCACAAATTTAGACAAACCCCTGGTCAGGTTGATCTAAGGATTAAGCCGAGCAGCTAAATAACAGTTAGTAATACCGAAAACCAAACATCAATCATGATTTGGAGCAATATTCTCATATAAGTAAGTTCAAGCTGGCCGTGATATTTGGATATTTTTTTAGAGCAATAAAGATTATCACCAGGTCCTGAAATATTAACTTTTAGCAGTAGGTCTTGCGACGGTTCCAAAGCTAGAGTTCATATCTGGTGCCTCGAGATGAGGAATATTGATAAATGCCACAACCACAGCATTGCAATTTTAATCAACGTATTCATCAATCAGCAAGAAACAAAGGAAAACATGTGAAGCAACAACTTGAACTACAGAAGCAACTCACTTGGTGACGTAAAGATCCCATATGTTCATGGTAGAGACGTCCCGACAGGCACCTTCCTCCAAATCAAGACCTACTTTGGCGTTACCGGATGCATGTTCAGCATATAAAGATGATATGATCTCTATTGCGTTGAGCCCAGCATTCTCAGATAAAGTTTTAGGTATCATTTCAAAACTTTCGGCAAATTTCGCAATGGCATACTGATCCAATCTGGAAGATGATAGTTGATCTAAGTAAAAATAAATGAATGCTTGCCACATAAACAGAAAGTAATTGATCCTGCACAACACTATTACGTTTACAGTTTGGCAAACCCAAAAAACCTCCGTGTACAGAACTTTGAACAAAGGAATTAAAGAGAAAAAAAGCCACTTTCTCATTGCACTTGGAACACAAGATGTACTGAAATCTGATAGAGCATCAGGCAGGACAAGGGGAAACAGTAAGGTTCTCCAGTAACAGAGCTGGTCAACAAAACTTATTTTTTCATGCACAGAGCATTTTCAAAAGGTTATTTGTCCTAACCGAGCTTGGATGATGACCAAGTAAACAGCTAGCAAATTCACTGGGACTAAAAGACTAGCATATAGCCAAGATCCAAGAATAAGAATTAGCATACTTGCAAGAAAACCAAAATCAACCACATGACATGTCTAGATTTGGGGAGAAGAGAGCCGGAGAAAGCTTTGTATAAAGGTAAGCCAAATATTATACCCTGTTTCTTTGAAAGAAAATTCCTTCAGCTTTTTAGCTAATTCAATTTCAGTAGCTGCAGCTCCAGGTACAATCCGACTATCCCTGCACATTGCCTGGGGGAGAAAAGATGCAGTTAAGTAAGATGTATTTTTGTTTAGATTATAAGTGTAGAACCAGAATGCCAACTTCTAGCATTTCAAAAGATCTGCATAAAGCATGTGATACGTAGAATAAGAAGGCTCCTTCTAAAATACAAACAGGTCATTTGTAAATATGAGCATTTAAATCCACTTGGAAACTAGATAAGGACAAAGCTATTGATTAATATCATAAAGTATAAACTAGACATGGTAAATGAAATGTACCTTATATGTGTTCACACCATCATCAACTGCTCTTTCAAGGTCATCTAATATGCTATCAGTGCTTCCTCGCAGCACAACAGTGGCTACAGAATTCCCACCTTGTTCATTTTTCACAACTGTAACCTGACAGACATTAAGCGACCAAATGACAGTAAGGGCTGGAGCAACATGCTGAGGATAAACAAACTAAAAGGGGGTGCTTGTTCAGCTTACTCTAGACCCGCCTATTTCTTCCACTGAAACAGAATCCACATAACCAAGGTCATCAGGATTTGGTGGGCTAAGCTTAAGCTGTCATCATAAAAGAGAAGGTCAGGCAAAATAGATTAACATGCATTTTCAACAAATTTAATCTGGTACACTTACAATCGCAACAGCACCAGTGGTACGGCAAACACGACGTAATTCAAATTTGGAGCTGACTTTTAGCACCATGAGCCTACAAGACAAAGTTAAGCATGTTCAATTGCTTTAAACTTTAATTAAACCACTGGACAAATAAAAGAATGCTGGTGATTGTAGTTATTGGCAAATTAAGCAAATAAATCTCTAACATATGACCAGATTGACTCCGTCAATCAAGAAATAAGTAAAATTCTAACCCATGCATATCAAGAGGGATCACACAGAACAATCAAAAACAGCAAGGTAACAACTATAGAGGCAACAAAAAACTTGAAGGAGTAATCAAGCATCTTAACTACTGCTGCTCCAGCTCATCAGGACAGCTAAAAACACAATTATTACCCATAGTTGGCCAATCTAACGCGAGTGAGAAAACAATATTTTCAAACCTAAAGAGTAGCTATAATAGGCGTTGTAAAGATGGACCATCAAAAAAACCACCAAGTTTAAGAAAATGCAATAAATATTAATAAATAGACAACAATTCTCAACTAAAATAGATGATAAGTAGAATCAGAATTGTACTTGTATCGCTCACAGAAGTGCAAAGCCATTTCTCCAACAGCTGCTCCACTAACAATGACCCTTGCACCTGAATCTGCAACTGCTTTGATTAGCTCCTCAACCTTAGCTTCTTCAGTCTTTGCATAATTCTCAAGCTGCGCAAAAGATGAGATGATAGAGATGAAGGCCTATCGAATTCTACCAGAAGCAAAACCATAGCCTCTTCAAATTAATAATCATAGCTGAAAGGAACACATCACTACCATAAACTGTTGACTTTTAGACTGAACTAGATCCATGCATCTATGATTTGTTGTCATCAATAACCATCGCTCACTCCATTCACAATCAAATTTCCTATTTTAGTTTTGGGATGCACGCTATAAAATCCCCCTTCCCAGGATAGGCAATTCACTTTCTAGCGCTATACTTTCTTAAACTATACATAGGTCTGATGTTGTTAATCAAGTTTGCAGCATGGGTTCCAAAATAATTAACAACTCATAAACACCCAAAATTGATGTACAACATAGAAAGCGTACAAGGCCTGCATCCCAACTTCAATATGCAAATGAGATTTGCAATAAAAATTATTAAGAATATATTGACTAGTTTAGTTGAGTAAACAAGAACTTGAAACAACGAACTTCCAAAATCGAACTCAAACAGATATCAATATTTCCAGCTTAATTTGCATGCTTCATGTATTTCAACCTTAGAATGTAATAGAACTCGTCTAGTGATAATAGGCAACCCAAAGTAATAGAACGAGCAGCATGGTTGCAAGGGGAACAGAGAAAATGAGCAATAGCTCAGTTCTCTGTTTATACTTATATGTGAAGTGATATTTCCTAAACTAAATGGTCAAGTTACGTAGAAAGCATTGGAAGTCAGAAACTAGATTAGTATTTGATGGAAAAAAAAAAGGCATGAGAAGCAAGAATTCTTATAAAATAATGATGGATGTTAAAGGTCTTGCGTGTTACCTGCTCAGCATTATGAATAAGAACTGTTCCTTTTGTTTCAGTTGCAGTTGTATCAACACCCCCGACAAAAACAGCAACCTGAAAACAGTTGTTTACAATGGATCAGATTCATGATTTTTTTATGATAAATTGAAATCTAACAAACCAGCAAGACAAATTGAACCTCGAAAACTAAATTACTATATAAATAAGTGGAACAATGGCGAGAGTCGGCTACTCAAGACCAATTTCAGCATCTATATTAAGCTAGCTGATTATATAAGAAACTAAAATTCACAACATTAAGCAGAAATGGGAACAAGAAAAAAGGACATTTACATTCAAGAGAAATTTAAGTAATAACATCAACCAGGATTATTCATGAGACACCATAAAAGAACTATGATTGAACACACAGTTCTTCATATTTGTTCATGCAAGGAGGAGAACCGAACAGAAACAACAATGTGGAAATCAGTGAGAACGTGTGTAAATTAACAATCACCTTTGCCTTTTCCATCCTTTTTATAGTCCCAACAGCATCATTCTTCAACACCATACCACGAACTACCACAGAATCATGCAAACCTCCACCCAAGAGCTTAGCAACTCGGACATTATCCACATTGAAATTAACTGGGTTCTTGGGGCAAACCTGTATACAAGCCTGCAAATAAAAAAGCTTGATGCTCAGCAGTATCAAAAAGATAGATTTAAGTCTAATAGCAGCAGCATAAAAGGGTGAATTTACCTCAGCAATGAGAGCACACAATCTATCCTCTTGTCCAAATTGTTTGCTGGCAACTGCAGATCTCATACGCAAGACAACTTCGGCCGTGTCTCTCACGTTCATGGTTTCAGAACCAGGTTCGATCAATTCTTCCAAGATCTCAATCGTCTGCATTAAAAAATTATAGTCACGGATCATTGAGAAATGGAGACTGGAAACATTCACCTCAAGTAGAGATGAGTTTAACAATGACAAACCTTATTAATTGCTTTTGTGTATCCAGTGATTATCTCACTAGGGTGAAGTCCCATCCTAATAAGTTCTTCGGCACTCTGAAGAAGTTCTCCAGCAAATGAAATGGTCAAATTAGCCCCGTCTCCAATTTCCTCTTGCTGTGCTTTTGCAGCCAAAACCAGAAGCTTGGCGGCAGGATGCTGGACCTCAAGCTCATTTACAATTGTTCCAGCATCGTTAGTGACAAAGAGCTTGTCCAAATGATTAATAACCATCTTATTCATACCTAAACAGGAAAACGCAAAGTCACTTTACGGTCGTATGTTCCCCATAAACAAAAATCGATCATACTGAGATATAACAAGCACGGATCAAAGTTTCTAAACATTCACTCAAAAAGTACCAAAACTTTTCCATTTCCCACTCTATGGAAACAAAACATACAAGTAGTGTCTACATCTATTACACCAACACTTGTTTCGAAAGATCTCGAAACATTAACAAAAATTTCTACTATTTCGCCGATCGAAACATACACTGGAAACGAAACTTCGATCCGTGATAGCAAGAGGTATTTGAAATGGCGAAACACATTGCAGAAAACACAAACTACAAACTCTTATCAATTGCGTATTTACATCTAAATTCAACTTTAAATATAGATAGTAGTAGTAGTACCATTGGGACCAAGGGATGTGCGAGTAATGGTGGAGAGTTGTTTGCAGGCGTCGATGTTCTTGAGCACCGCCTCGTCCAGACCCGACAGATGCCGATGCCCTTCTTTAAGCATCGATTGTATCCCGTACGGCTGCATTGAAAACCCTACCATTCTCGCTGCTCAGATCCACCACAACAAAATATTATCAAATCTGACGAAAATTAGGGCAAATGAAGAAAAGACTATAACGAAGATGTTATGTAGTGTGCAGTGAAGAAAAAGATACTAACAAATGTGTTATGTTGTTACTTGTGTGCGAGAGACTGTGAGTAAACCCTAGAAACCCCCACTTCTAATTGCCCGTACGGAACTTTGAATTTTTAATAGAAGATGATTATTATTATTATTATTATTATTATTGTTATCGTTTGTGATACTCACTAAAATTTCTTATTTCAAGTACATTAGCGACAGATCTATCCAAAAGAATCCAATCGTTGGATAAATTAATGTAGATTAAGATTAGTGACGTTCTCAAACTTTAACTATCTTCAATTTGCAAAGTTTTAAGGGTGTGCTTTGTTATTGTAGAAAACTTCTTTTTCTTTTTTTTTGTTTTAAAGAGATACAAATATTTGTATATGTTTAAAAGCTATATATTTATTGTGATACAATTATTTATACGATTGTTTCATAGTAACTTGTTTTTAAAATATAGACGGTCGACTCTCATTGGTATCAACTCTATCAAGTTTATATGTTGAGAGATCATCAAACAAATTCATATTTTCTCTGTTGAAAATACCTCATGCCATCACGACACTCACCAAATCAGATCTATCTTCGAATTAGGGTGTGACGCTTGATAAAGGAATACAATCCAATGCACTAGAAGGTCGTAATTGTTACAAAATCCAAAATATAACAAATTTTAACATTTTATAGTTCCCATGACTCAAAACTCAAAAGTGACAAATAATCGTTTTATCTGCCAACAAAAAATTCAAGCAATCATAAGGAAAGAAAATACAATTTGGGCCGTGGGCACCAAAAGGGTTACGTGATGAGATGGGCCTAGACCATTTACCATAGTCATGGACAAATACTCATTAAACTCTCCACCTTCTCTCTCTTTCTACTGAAAAAAAATGAGTACCCTATTCAGAAAATGTTATGTACATAAATTAATGATTTATTATTTCATTGTACTTACCTTTTAAAGTTCCATCACGATATAGAACAGCTAAAAGAACTGATTGAAAAGAAAATTAATTGGCCCAGCATGTGCAAAATTGACTTCATGTACAACCTACAATTCGTGTTAATTATCATGTTGCACCACAAGTACGGATGGGCGATGACTGAGGACAAACGTGATCAAAATTTCTAAATATCTTTATAGAAAGTATGGAATAATTTCGTTTTATAGTCCATGAAATATTTTTAAAGTTCATTGTAAAAACTATTCTCGGATGTTCTGGATCAAAACTTACAAAAAGCTTAATACTCAGCCCAAAACATAGCTAGAATCTGAAACTTTGATCCATACATACAACATAATTATCATCATCCTCGTCATCATCAATCATGGTAGTTAGGTAAGTTTTTGAGATATATACTCTCGAGTTATCATTTGTTTTCTTCTAAAAATTATCCATCATAATTAAATTCCTCACAAGAGGTGATGTGACACGGAAGGAATGTCATGCCAATAGTTATTTTATGATATGATAGTGGGTTGTGACAATAAATATGTTTCCATTACAAGTGAGATGGATACCAAGATTTTCAGGTACGTAAATGGACACGAGACTGGACCATTGCAGTCATTCTCATGGTTCAGCCCACAAAAGGTCATATAAGGATCTGTATATAGAAAAGAATACACACAAATTTGCATGTGCATTAACTTGACAGTTATTGCTTTGGCCAAATTATGATAATATTTTTGTTGTTTGATCGAATTACAATGATATTGTTTTATTCAAATGATTGTATAATCGCCCAATTTCGTAAGTAAATGTTAGTCAAAACTGTTGACAATTATAAAATTTGATACGACTCTTAGTTCTTTAATTATTAATTAAAAAAGGTTAAATTATTCAGGAAGAAAAAGTTTATGAAAGAAAATTAACCTCAATAAATTATTCCTTTATAATACTTTCACTTTCTCATCTTCGAGTAAGATTTTTAAAAATATAAGAAACTGTTTTTGTACATTGGCCTAATATTTCAGGAAGTGTCATTGTTATCCGCCTAATAATCCATATGAGATGTGCGTGTAACTTTTCTAACGTGAGATTTTATTAGTCTTTAAAGTGACCAATGAAGAAAACTTAGATCGATGTCATATAAAATATACCATTGTTAAAAGTTTTTAACGATCAATCTGAATAAGTGAATATAGATTACTCGTCGTGTTAGACTTGGGGTAATCTTCATCTTAATCCATATATATAGCACTACGACGAACCAGGAATATAAATGAAGTTACCTCTCATGTCAGATTTGGGCACTTAAACAAAATTCCTTAGCCTTAACCTTAGTAAGTTAAGGGTTATAGAAAGTAAAAATCTGTGACGTTCCTCTTTCGAATTGGATAAATTTGACCAGATCAAAGACTATGGATTTTTTTTGTGTTGGTCGTTGCCTGCTATATAATTAAAACTGCATTAATAAATAAGTGGTACTGTTCTATGTTTGGCCTCAACTCATGCAAGAACTTTTCCCTCCATATCTGTTTTTCTTTATTAATAAAATGATAATACTCACAATATATAAGGATCACTGTTTTTTTTTTTTGAAAGAATATATAAGGATCACTGTAATTGGAGGGCAGAAAGAAAAGGAATACCACTTAAAGGCTTAAAGTAACTGCTTTGTCCGAGAGATAGAAATAAAAAAGCTAAAAGAATTCCTATTGTAAACATACGCATCAAACTTCGTTTGATAAACTTTTGTACAATCTTAAATAATATTTTGATAGTTTTTACCGATCGATTCCAACAAAGTGTTTTTAGCTTTAATATTGATTACATTAAGTTTTAAAATAATTTTATTTTGCTGCCTCTCTTGCAATTAAAATAGTTACAAATATTAAGCTAGAAAACATGGTTATTCTAGAGTATTTTTTAAGGATGATGACATTTTCTTTAAACAATTAAAAGCTGTTTTGTAAGACTTGCGACATTCCTTTTGACATAATTTAAGATACTGTCTCAAACACCAAAATAAAAATTCACTATTTTAATTTGATTATTATTTAAGCCAATATTTATTTAAAAATATCTTTAACAAATATAACTTGTATATCAGAAATTACTGCAAAAATCGCATGAGTTATCCAGCAGACTCAGCGGTGATGAGGGTATTGAGGGGTGGCGGAATGATGGGCCAAAGTATTTAGTTTATATATATATATATATATATATGTATGTGTGTGTGTGTGTGTGATGCGATAACCTCCACTCATGAGCTGTCTCCAAAAGGCAAAAATTGTTATTGCACAATAAACAATATAGAAGACAGACTTTTAGTGATAAGAATAAGATTATAAGATCATGTAACCTAAACAGATCTAGTTTAGGTGATAAAGTTTAGTCCAGAAACCCAAAAATCCAGATTTATAAACGTATTAAAAGTGAACATATTAAAGATCTTTAACATAGCAATGGTGCTCGATATCATTATTTTAACATATCGTTGATACCATAGCATTCAAAAGAGAACAAAAAAAATCCTACAAAATCGAACCTAGCCGTGGGCACATTGTAAATGCGATGGGATTCTGGATCCGAAATTAAAGGATTCACCCAATCTTTTTTGAGCCCCCAACCTATACTTTAGACAAGACAAGATCAACTTCACACAATAAGCAATATATCTTTAAGCTGTTCACATTTCTTCTAACTTTACCTTCAATTATGAATTAAATTTTCAATCCTTAAGCTGTTCGCTTTTCGTCTAACGGATAGAGCATGCAAGCGATAATTGAAAAAAGAAAATTGGGATGGAGGTTATACGTAACACTTGAAATTAAGAAGTCTAAATGAAGACAAATTATTGAACCAAAATTGACAAAATTTAGAAGTCTAAATGAAGACAAATTTTGAAGCAAAACCGATGCGAACGAGTATTAATGTGTTCGACTTGAAATAACACTCATTTGATTCATATAACTTCAAAACCGATGCGAACGAGTATTAATGTGTTCGACTTGAAATAACACTCATTTGATTCATATAACTTAATTGAGATTAGTTATAGGCTTGGTCCTGGTTGTTATTGTTATCAAATATATATCAAAAGGTAATTGAATATTTTAGGAGTTGTTAAAAAAACCTTAAAAAATATTATTGCAATAAACTTACAAAATATGTAGGAGTTTGCTTTCTTAGTATGTCAAAATAAATTAAAACGTAGAAACTTTTAATGAGAACGTTGAAATTAAAAACTTGTGCTTTAAAATTTACTCTAGAACAGGCCCTAATGAAGAACTAAGCAATAGTACTATATCCTTTGGTTTGATGAAGATTGCACATCTCGTACACAATCTGACGGGATCATTTAATTCCACTGGTATTTTGGCAGTTGAGATTTGAGTTTAGCTACGTCGACAAGTTACTGACCATATCTTGTATGCTTATATATAGTTCTATATCATGAGTGTCATTGATTGTTAGTAGTTAATTTGTTATATATTATCCATGTAAAAAGATCAGAGATATTCTTTATCTCAACAAGATCGATGAAGAAATTATCAAATAAACGAATAAATCATTACTTTATAAAGTTCTAACTTATAATTAGGGAAATCAAAGAGAAATTAATACAGTTTGACTTTATATTTTCAGGTTGCTGATGATGAATATTAGTGAGTGTAATGAAATTAATAAAATGGCTCCTCAAGTCAAAACCGCGTTGAAAAGTACTTAAGGTGGTGAGGTCCATTTTCCACTGTATAATTTATTTATTTGTTAATCTAAATAAACATTCTAATCAATGAGTGGGATGATGATTCCCCACATGGGGGATTCATTGTCCCTTCTTCAACAAACATACAGAATAACTATTATTGTGCCCCGAGATTCTCATGATATTGCACTTGTGGGACCCAGACATTTTAAGCTGGATTAGTTAATTGCTAATCACCTGATATTTTGTCTAATTAGCTGGATTTACTATTATTAGTTGATAAGATGTCTCCCTAAAACAGGTAATCAAGAGGAAAATCATGCACTGGTAGATCTGCATATTAATTGGGCAATAATGAAGGCGTATTTAGAAAAATAAGTATTTTACTTGAATTTAAAGTAATTAGCGCGCAGTTAAAATTTCAACGAAATACAACATGCTTATCTTCGCTCTATTCATCTTTTTTCTTTCTTAATTTGGCTGTAAAAGGTAAAATCCTCATAATTTTCCTATTTAACCGCATATGGAATATTTACAAGAAACCGCCTTTTATTTGTAATTTCATTTTAAGATTAGTAGGGTAGAAACGTTAGATTATACAGAATTAGGCAATCATCAAATAATAAATATAATATTAAAAATTATTAAGCTACCGGGACTGCGTTTTTCTACTCATTCCTTTTTTGCAATATAAGGCCCTTTTTTCTTTTCTTTTGTTTGTTTGTTTTTATTTATAATGTACTTTATAAGATTTCGGATGTAACAGAAGCCAATGAATATATATCCCAAACAAATAAAATCCTTATCCTGGCCTGTTTGAGAACTTCACAGCATTGTCAAGTATATGTGAGGCAAATATTTATATATATATATATATATATATATATATATATATATATATTACACATATGTATATTAATGAAATAAAAGTCACGGACCATACATGCAGAATATTTAGAATTAACACAAGCAATTTTATATTATAATAAAATTCATTAAATGAGTGATATAATCCAAAATCTGAAGGTATATATTAATTAGTAGTCGTATAATTAGTTTCTATTTTACTGTAAGGGTAAAAAACAGCTAAATTTAGATTTTTAGAGTTATTTTATTCTTACTTCGTCTAAATTAAGTATCTCCAATGGAGAAAGTAAAAATCTTAATGGCCAACAATTTTATCTATTCCATAAATCCATAAACTTCAGGCAAAAGCCTAAAGTGGGGGGGGGGGGGGGGGGGGGATTTTTATTTTTTTAACATTTAGATTTTATTTGGACTTATACATGTAGGGTAAATAACAATGACAAATACCAATGTTTGGTCATATTACAATGACACTCACACTAGCATGTTTCAAAAACATCAGTTAATATATACCAATTAATGGGCGTTGGCCGAGGATGGTGATAATGCTTACCAAATTTCAGTTTTCAAAAAAAAATGATTCAATGAAATTGTTATAAATTAATGGAAAAACCTCCATTAATTTTCTCAAATTATCATTTCTCATATATCTAATTCTATTTCTCACAAAAATATCTTAGTCGCAGTAGGCATAACATATGATGCGAATAATATTATTTTTTAAGATGGTGCTCTTAATTAATAAAAGCTACTTTTGCATTTTTAAATCTAAAAGTTTTATATATTAAATAAATGTCAAGATTGTCATCATAATTTCATTCCTTTATATACGACCTAACCCAATGAATACATAGTGGTCCTGCAGCAACCTGATGAGCTTCACCATGTACATGAAATTTTTGTTGGTTTGCTTGGACTCCCAAAGATATCTCAACTGGCAGTCAATTTCTTCTCAAGATAATGAACTGGCTATTCATCAATTTTGTAGATTTCCCAAAGCAAAATAATATATATTTATATATATATATACACACATGCACACACACATATATATATTCTTTGTTTTGTTATGTGATTCTGACCACTAACACTTCCAAAAGATAAAAAGAGAGTGTTTATCTTTTGGGATCCGCGTTCGGACATTACATCTGGGAAAAGACTGTGGATGGGATCATGGTCTGAGTCTCTGAGATGATATACTTCAACGGTTTAAAACAGAATGATTAATAATGATCATAAATAAGTTCTTTATCTCCACTTAGTGATTAACAGCATTTTCTCTACAATTTAGTCCTCAATTCATAAAATATCTAAAGCCATCATAATGTTTTACGTGCATGTACCACTTGCGATTATAATCTTGATTCACAAAAAAAAAAAAAAAAAAAAAAAAAAAGATTTTATCATTCGACCAAATAAATCGGTGAAATTTTAGAGTTTGGAGAACTATAGTAAATTTTCAGAATAAATTGAAGATAAGAAACATATATTACAAGTTATGATTCATTTTTTTTCAATCCACAAAAATTTAAGAAACTAATTTTGCAATTTATCTATTTAAGAAATTAGGCTAAGGGATGGGATGGGGTGGGGGTGGGGGTGATGGTGACGGGGCAAGGGCACAACTAGGGTTGGGGGTGTTTCCTTCTCTTGAGGACGTGACCTGTCTCAAAGTCACCACCATGTATGGGCTAAACAAGAGATTTTGAACGAGTGATATTTGTGAGGGCATATATTGATTGATGTTCATAACTCGAGCAGGCGAAAATATGACATAACATGCTACGGCATTTTCATTGTGTTAGGAGTTTGGACAAAAACATACTGGAAACTAAGAGAAGATGGAACATGTTACGCACGCTTACATGGATAATGCATTCTTCTCAAAGAATTAATATGTGAACTAAGATAGATAGATATACATCTACATATGCCTTTCTTTTAAATTTCAAAATTATGGAAACAACTGTAAATTTTATACGAATGTGTTGTACATACATCATTAAAATAAAACGCGAGCAAGTAATACTTTGAAGGTCAAACATAAATTGACATAAAAATCTAAATCTTAAAAAACAACTAGTCCAAATTAATGAGAAGTTCATATGAAATCAAGCTTAATAAACGTCTCGAAAGTCCAAACGACTAAAACGAAGTCCAAACGAATTGTCAAACATAATAAAAATCTAGAATTTGTAAAATAATTAATATTCATCATCAGATCAAAACAAATTACATCATGAGCATTCGTTCTTTAATTACTCCATGGACAAGGAAAACATATTAATTCGGATTTTGGTTCATTTAGTTAAAGAATCACAATTTCTAAATATGCCATTGTCATTTAAAGATGCGAATGAATCCTCTGCCGCACCCCAACATCTCGGAATTTGTGGAGTTTTTGTTGAAAGAAGATGGATATTTTTGCATAGCAATCTTTCTTCCATGTCTTTTTAGTACGCTAGTCCATGCAAGCGATGGTCCAACTTCTGTGGTAATTTTATCAGTTTAGGTAAAATTATAATTATAATTGGTGTCCCAGATTCAAACAGTACACATGTTTAACTGCAATCATCATCGAAAATCGTAAAACGATCTCGAGACTAAGTTTTTGTCGCGATCTTTATGAGTAAATAATCTTGTCAATTTTTCTACTTCTTGTTGTCACTAATCATCGTATTATCTTATAACAACAATAGTGATCGATCAAGTTGATTAGAGTGCATCGTGTCACAGTTCATGTGGTACCATGGGAGTTTGGAGGCGCATGCCAAGGCACTTAGGTCGACCGGTTTGAATTTGGCTTCAGATGATCAATACCCACTAATTTATAAAAAGAGTCTAACCTAGTTGGCAATAAAGTGCTAATGACATAAATATGAAGCGTACATTTATTTTACGAATTTAAACTTGAGATAATATTGTAAGATAGTTCAATAAACAAACACAGAACCAATATAACTTGCTATATTTTTCACTATTTGAAGACACCACACTACACCATGGGTCCTCAAATACAAAAGAAAAAGATTCGTAGACAGATCATATTGCCCCAATGCCTTAATTTCTTTGAATTATTACATTGTTTCCTATATATGTCATGCATGAAATCATGTGTGTGTGAGAGAAACAGAAATGTAGCTTTTAGTATAACAACGATTTTTGTATATTATATTACGAAGAAAAATCCGTGCAATACATGAATGATTCGTTCATGTGTGCATATGCCTAAAGGCCATTCAGCATCTTCTCCGAAGTATCTGTTTACATTTTATACACACACGTAATAATATTGATGTCTATATGCATATGTATGTATATTTATGCTAACGTTTGACAAATACAATAACTATCCAAGTACAGAGTCGTGCCGTGGTATGTTCCCTCCAACATCCAACCGACCCCATTTATGGTTTGGAGAATAAACTTACTTACTATTTAATTAATAAGTTTCAGTTTTAAAATGACATAAGTATTCAATATGTTTCAAGAGAGGGATTATAAATTTAATAGTACTTTCATATCGTGTTCGAGTTTTATGAATTAGGCTTCATAAGAATATTAGTGCCTTCATGTGAGGCCACATTATTAAAGACAAAGATTATTAAACAGCTCGCATTTTTGGTAAACTAACTTATGAGATTCTATCTTTGATGTATCCTAAGATTTTAAGCTTAACGTCACAAATTACTTTTCTCGAAGTTTCTCAAAATTAATCAAAATGCCACATTTGCGCCTCCAATAGCAATAATTCACCACTAGAGAAATTAAAGACACAAAATTTATAAGTTCTTTAATTACTTGCTAATGACTAAAATCAAATGGCCTCGGAAAATTAAAGACCAGAAAGTGTAGAAAGAGGACGTAAAGCGTCAACTCATTAAGTGTGATAAATGAATATATTCAATTTGTTAAATTAATGTAACTTAAATCGAGCACCCAAATTCATGGGCTAATCATGTAATTTACACAAATACACAGTTTACTTGCAATTGTTCATAAGTTCTTTAGTTTACTCTACCGAAATGATGAAAAAGTATTTCCAAAAAATAATTAAGTGAGAATTTTCAACTTGAAATGATCGCACGTATCATGCGGACGCTAAACAACAAGCAGATTAATCACAACATTATCATGTCTAGCCAATATTATCTCAGCTAAAAATTCCATAAGTAGTGGAACTGAAATACCAGCAACTACCGTTTTGTCTCCTTGATATAAAGCTAAATTCCACAAGCAAAGGCCGATTCAAATTATGGCTTAAACTCAACTAACAAAACACAAACTTTTAGCTAAAAGTGTATTGCTGCTTTTTTTACTCATGCCTAAACCTTTTAAATTCTTTTCTCTTTATTTATTAAAAAGAAAAGGAAGCTTCAGGTCGACTATAAAGGTCCTTAATTAAACATCATTACCGAACAAAACACGGCTTTATGATTGCAAAAATCTGGTTTCTGCTTTATTCGTGTCCAATATCATAAAAAAAGACATTTGCTTCATTTAGTCAAGGCAAGCACTAAACAACTAAGACTTATCTCTAATTTTTCCTAGATAATATCATCATAATAAAGAATCTCATTTCCAAGACGGAAACCCCATTCACCTACTTTAACAGCCAATGACCAGCTCGAATTTTCAGGTAATGTTACGAAAAAATTAGAAAAAATTAAAAAGACAATCTCTTACTTATTCGTAGCTTTATTTATTGAAGAAATAAATAAATGGCATTGATGATGACGCAAATTTATCATACGATATGATGTAGTTAATAACGCATATAAATGAATTAGGCTGTTACAGTGATGTTTTCTATTATAATTTTCTCGCATGCAGAATTTTGTAGTTACTAGCATATCGTGCAACTTTATCAGAATTTTTGAAATAAGACGCATAATTAATTATGGCCACAACCTCTATATCGTATTTAGACACGAATCACCTTATGAATGGCGCAGCACAAGAAAACACATGGAAAGTATACAAGCAACACTATATGACTAGTCAATTCACAATTTTGAATACATTGAACCCTAGAATATTTAAATTAATTAACCAATTAATTAAGTTAGGCCATAAATTGGAGCCAGCAGAAGATCATTGATCATGGTTCTTTTTTCTGGACCACATCCATTAATTGGTTCACTTAATCATGCCATTCCCAATACTAAAGAAACCACCCACTTGAACCATTAAATTAACAACAAATAAATGGTTATACTATTTAATGTATTTTTTTTTAATGAAAACGCCTCTTTAATTATCCTGGTAACATGCTCTTGATCCCATAAGATCAATATATAATTCACATTCCACGTGTCTGCATACGACTTGTCGGAACACGATAAACTAATGCAGTGCATTGGTATATATGCACATGAAAGTCATACAAAGTTCTTCCCGATGCTATTATTAGTATTGCTCACACACTTAACATCACTTCTTTTGAAGCAAATATCAAAAATATATAGGTGATAATTATCAACGGTGAAGATTAACTAACTCATGGATCTCAAAGAAACTGAGCTCTGCCTTGGCCTGCCAGGTGACGCTTTCAAGATTACTGGGAAAAGAGGATTTTCTGAGACCGTTGATCTCAAACTCAAACTTCAATCCAACGAATCAGATCTCAAGGATGGCTTGAAAAACTCTTCCATGGAGAAAGTTGAGCTTCCTATTAAGGATACTGTTAAGCCACCAGCAAAGTAAGTATTTTTAACCATTTAATTTCAATCTTCATATTAATTGCTATATATTAATATAGGACAAATTTTTAGTTTTTGCAAGACTATGTTAAAAGAATGTCAAATATTAAATTTTGAGTTTTTGCAATACTATGTAAAAGACTTTGTAAACCCTTACGATCCTGGTGCAAGCTATGCAAAAGACTGTCAAATAGTAAATACATCTTCTAAGATTTTTATTAATATAAGACAAAATTTTGGTTTTTGCATGGTGTTCTTATGATTTTTTTTGTCTACTTTAAGTGTAAATATATCTAACTCAAGAACATTAAGTAAAAACTCCTATATTTATATGCACCATATTGATTTTTAGCTACACTAGCTATTTTCTTTAGAGTAAGGAACTAATTCGTGCATGATAATGGAATATATAGGGCACAAGTGGTGGGATGGCCACCAGTGAGGTCTTTCCGCAAGAACATTATAACTCATCAGAAAAGCAACAACGACGAGTGCGGCGAGAAGGCGGCATGCAGCAGCCCCGCGGCCTTTGTTAAGGTGTCGATGGACGGAGCACCCTACCTCCGTAAAGTCGACCTAAAAATGTACAAGAGCTATCAAGAACTCTCTGATGCCTTAGCCAAAATGTTCAGTTCCTTCACCATGGGTAAGAACTTGTTACACTCCTCAACAATAAAAAAATTATACTCGTCACAATAAAAAATTATCTTTTTGTTTTAAATATCAATTGTAGGAGTAATTAATATTCTATTTTTTTATTTAATTAAGGCAACTACGGAACTCAAGGAATGATAGACTTCATGAACGAGAGCAAGTTGATGGATCTCTTAAACAGTTCTGAATATGTACCAACTTATGAAGATAAGGATGGTGACTGGATGCTCGTTGGGGACGTACCATGGGAGTAAGTAGCTAGCTACTATTCGTGCTTCTAACTTATTATGAATTTTAGTTTTAATTTGTTATGCAACAAATAATTTAACTATTCTTTGGACAAAACCATTAATTTTACTGGGCCACTTAGGCGTGGAGAGTATTAGTTTTATAAAACTCGTAACAAGCCAAATCCACCCACTACAGTTAATTATATATTTTTATTGTCTCCACTTTTATATCCGATTTAGGATGCCATTAATTGATTGAAACATGAACATCTAGAAAGTTTAATTAATTATCCTAATATGGTTTTCTGATTTTTCACAGGATGTTTGTTAATTCATGCAAGCGCCTCCGCATTATGAAAGGATCAGAAGCAATTGGACTTGGTAAGTAAAATTGCAATTTCAGTTATTCAGTTAATTGTAATAATTTTGATTATTTTTATCCCAAAATAGTTGATATATGTGTATTATATGCTGAAAAATAGTAAAAAAAAAAATATATATATATATATATATATATATATATACTACACAATGAATAATATTCCTGCTGTTGGAAATTTTTCTGAAACAAATCTATTAAACCATATCGGTAAATGACATAGTAAAATTATTGAATTAGTCCAATTAAATCGAGTTCAGCCACTGAACAATTTAAGAAAGATTTATAGTGTTACACACCTATTTGTTTGGTTAATTATTGATTTTTCTTTTATCTTGATTTGATCAAATTCAGCACCAAGAGCAGTGGAGAAATGCAAGAACAGGTGCTGATGAAACTCATGTCATAAGCCACTTGTGCAAACTTTGTTTGATGGAGCAGGAAGTTGTTTCTATGTGCCTGTATTTGTTTTAATCTTCTTTTGATTTGTCTTCATTTTTTTTCCTGGGATTTCGCGTTGTGTCTGTATTTTATTATAGTATATAGTTATGGAGAAAAAAGACATTTGTATTGGACAAGAAGCAATTGCACTCTTCTGTTGTTGTCTGGCTTGTTAAATTTTCTGACTAATGTGGCTTTTATTTTAATAATCACAATTTGCTGTGTTCTTTGCTGTCACAGTTGGGTTTGTGTCTTCTTTTTCTAAGATTAAAACTTAATCCTTGTTTAATTTATTTGTTCATCAGATTCTTCATATCTTGTTATTCATTGTTTATTTATTAACTATTGCAAATTACTATTTCTTGAGTTTTTTAGTCCCCGGACCAAAGTAATTAGGGGGAACAAAGCCATGTGCATGTTCATGGTATTATTCCTTTCGATGCTGTTTGTTTAATATACCCATACATATATTAAATTCTTTTAACTTCAATTGATATATTGATTTATTATTTATCTGAATGATTGAGCTTTTCCAGTTTATCTGGCTGATAAATAACACAAGTCAAACTGAATGCTCTCTGATGCGCTGGAATTTTATGCAGTGTTATGGTGGTTGGGGAGCACATGCATGTTCCATGCTGCAATTTGTTATTATCAACTACATAGCAAACAGATTCGATTTTTTGTGTTACATGCAAAATAGTGAAACAATATCTTCCATTCATACCAGTATGAGCTTAGTGCAAAAAAGTTATACGAATCAAAAACATGAAAAGGTTGATAATGTTTTTCCGTAACATTTGTTTATTTATCTTAATTAATAGAACAAAATATCAAAAATTGCATAGGGGTAAATCATATTACTAAACAAGAAGTACCAGCTAAATACTAGGTTGTAGTTCAACTTGAGAATAAAATATAAGAACAATAACATTTAACAGCTCAATTAAGTTGGGATAGAGATGGTGCCCATTTGAAAAAGAACAAATTGCAAAAGGCAGATTTATCTTTAAATAAATAATCTCTTTGTAATTTTTATTAGCAAATACCTCCTGTGAAATTTAAAGATTAGCAAATACTCCCTCCTCATATTACAAGGTGGCTGTGGATACTAATGATTTGTACGCATAAAAAAAATAACTGTATTTTTATTTTTAATTATCTATAAAAGAAACATTGTTTCCAAACAAAATATTCACTTTAAAAAATACTAAACTTGTGTGCATAAATATAATGAAAAATAATTTTGTTGTTACCTTGAATGGCGATCAATTAAATCTAATACAGTGTATCTGTTGATATTTTATTATAGACAAAAGTATTCCTGATAGAAATTACACAGTGGATTATCCGCCAATGAAAAATAACATGGGTACTTGTTGCAGTTTACCCGTTTAAAAACTGCTTGCATTGATCTTCCTAGCTATATCCACCCTTATGAACATGTTCCATATAATCCCATATATCACAGGAAAGTCTCTAAGTCACATAATAAGGATGCGTGAGCGAGTGCAAATACGTGTAGGCTGGTGCGCTAAACTTAAAATTTTAAGAATGTGAGTGCGCCTCAATGCGTTTACTAAAATGAAAAATATATATTAATTATCAAAATATGATATAAATCTAACATGTTGTATCCCCTAGTCGAAGTTAGTTGAACTTTATATGTGAGTAAATATATCTTTATATTTTTTTTCTTGTGAAAACGAGGAATTATTCATCCACTCCTCAATGTCACCTTTTTTTTTTTTTTTTTTTTGGTATTACTATTCAATGCCTGACAATCGAGCTTTTGGTTATTTGTTTTCTCTTTCAGGCCTTTGATGTTTGTGTTTATGATCTTTTTGATACTTAATTTCTATCATTTTTACCTCATGACCTACTACAGTCAATGACAATATTATGCTACAGTTGTAAGGCTTCTTTCGTCCAATATTTTGTTTGGATATTTACTTTCAATTTTCTACAATTATTTTATTTCTATTGTTATTTTTATCAGATTTGTAAGTGAGAAGCAAAACATAATGTAGATTTGAATATATATACAAAGTATTTAGTGAAAAAAGTTAATTTTTTTTTAAAAAAAAATACAGATTCTTAGTGCGAGAACTAAGAATTCACAAGACATCTGAGCGCGATGCAAAGGCACTGAAGTTGCCAAAGTGAGGCTGGTGCACCATGCAGTGGCTGAAGTGGACGATTACAATCTCATATATCATAATTATATAATAATCGCACCATGTAACACTAACAATACAATTACAACCCTGTTGCGCTGTCCAGATCAAGACGAAATCTCTGTCAATTTAGGTGGTGTTTGGAAATGCTTATAAAAGGAGCTTGTTCAATACTTTTGCTTAAAGCCACTTTAAGTAACTTTTAATAAAAAGTCGTGAGTGTTTGCAAATCTTTTTAAAAAGCTACTTAAATCATTATTTAGGTGTTTGCAAAAATTAAGGAGAAGTAACTTTTCTATTTAAAGACCATTCAAAATTAACATAATTCCAAAAGCAGTTAGGGAAGCACCCCTGTGCATGCTTTTGCGACTTGTGCTTTTTTTGACTTTTTTTAAGACAAGAAAAAGCAAAAGTCAGCATTCCAAACACTAAAAATGTGTTTTTGCGGCTGCAAAAGCCAACAAGCTCCTTTTATAAGCATTTGCAAACACCACCTTAAGCAAATGATAAAAAATATTTAATATATATGTTTAATTCAATTTTACATTAAGCCCATTACTACACATTCTTCAGCCTCCGAGAGCTGCTACCCATTTTTGTTATCATAATTGATAAGCAAATCATCATTCATGCACCAATGTGACGTACACCGCTCAGGCAGGTCGAGCCGGAGAACGAAAAAGATGAAAATACGACTCATAAAGAAGCATAAGAATCACATTTCGATCCAATCTGCCTTCTCTGGTCCTCTATAGCACAAGAGTCGCATTGGCACTCAAGTGTACGTGCAGAGACTCACACACAAATTGCTTTATAATTAATGATAACAATGAAGTAACAACTAGGAGCTGACCCTCCAGCACGCTCACGCACACACAAATCGCATTATAATTAATGATAATAAGAAACTATTAACCCGGCGCTAAAGATGACTCGACAAGAATAACCAGAACTATATGCAGGAACAAACAATCTGTACCTTCAATTCTCAAGAAGACAGGAAGTGAGTACAGTACCCTAAAATTGACTCTTCTTTCAGCATATTAGCTGCGGTAGAAACAAAGCATGAGCAAAAAAAACCCAGCAAGCATTCCACTCATCAATCTACCAGAAATTCAAGTATAAGACACTGTCCATTATAGATGAATACAACACAGCACTCTTACATCCAGTAGCACAAAAAGATATCAAAAAAATGAAATATGAGAAACTCCAATTAACTACTTGCAGCTTATCGGGGGATAGAGTGCTTCACCTGGATGTGTTTACATCTCAGGTCACAGAGAATCGTCTTCACTATTTCCTACACCACTATGTGCACCACTTGAATATGGAGTCAACATGTGCCCTTTCACCTTCCTCATTTTGTGAAACACAAGACGTGCCAACTAACCAAGTATTACACTTGAAAGAAAATAGGATAGAACATAATTAAAATGGAATATCTGCTCGACATCGCAAGTAATGGCTTGCTGACTAAGTAGGGAATAGAGAGAGAGAACTTAAATAAAGATACAAGACAAACGGACAAGTAGCCTTAACATAACAAATTATGATCCAAGTAGAAGAACTATACAAGAACAGATCCAAACGAGTTCCTACATTCTTTGCAAGTATATCAATTTCTTTATTTGAAAGTTCAATTTTCTTACTCAACTTTATAGAAGCTTGAGCATCTCGGGTTAATCATGCGATCTTTGAGCCCTTTTTTGTCTAGTATTTCAGAGCAATTCCGGTGATCCATATTCTTGCCTGCACGCTTTATCATAGCTGCAGCTAATCAAAATGCAGCATATTTTCTTTTTCTGAAAATGCCCATGATCCATAAAATATTATTCAACTAACTAAATTTCTTGTTCAAGTTTAAAGCCATATAAGCAAAACAAATTGTTCCAAAGGATGATTATAACAAGCCTTAAGAAATGTTGCCTTCTACATTTCAAGGGTTTATCTGAGCAACGCATGAACCTATGAGTACAATCTAAGCTCCACTGACATGCACACTCTACTAAGGCCAATATATTGTGCACGTCATCTTAACTAGCTACTAGTTGTTTTCCATTGGGTGTATAAGCATCGAACAAACGTAGAAACAGAACTTTATAGCTGTTGAAGCGTATATATATAGGCTTATATCGTGAAAAGAATTAGAACAGATATACACACACAAAAAAAGCCACCAGCATGCTATCTGGCTATCTCCTTCATATACTATCAATGTTTTCAACATCATGAATAACAAATACTATCAATGATTTCAACATCATAATAACAAAATACTATACAAAAGACAACTTGCACTACCCAAGCATCCATTTACTCATTCGTTCGTCCATCTCCGCTCCAAATTAACTCACAACTGAGCATAATACATAAAAACTGCAACTAAATCCAAATTACCACATTCTCAACTCCAAACATGCTTTTCGTAAGACGTCAATAACCATAACTACAAAACTCCCAGCTTGCATCACAACTCACAACGCGAAACAAGTAAGCAACTTCCGTAAAAAGCAAGAAACAACTCTCAAATTCAATAAATGCAAATTTCCATTAAGTTCAAAGTATCAAATCGGACCAACACCAGCCACAGTAAACACAACAACTACACAATCATAAAACTACAATTCCGACACCAACACCAACTAACAATAAAAATCAAACTTTTTCAAATTCCACCAACCAAATCTCAAACACTGGCATATTCTCCCCTAGGACTATCACTATCAACAACATTAAGCAACGAACCATACGGCGAATCCTCCATAGAATCCTCGGGCGCCCTCAAAACCGCGTGAATCAACACGATCAGAGCTCCCACGATCACAGCCACAAACAATTTCATCCAAACGTGGGCCCAAAATAGGGCAACCAGAGTCATAACAGATAGAAACCCTACCACAATCTTCTGATCGATGCTGTAATCGAAAACGGTCAAAGGCTCGTCGCGGGCCAATAGGAAGTAAATCCACGCCGCTGAGATGACGAGGAAGAAGATTAGCGAGAGAGGGCGAGTGATTAGGGTTAGCGAGAAGATTAAGAGATTGATTAGGGCGTAATTAGGGAGGAAGTAATTTAGGTTTTGAGTGAGGCGATAAGTCGATTCTGAGAAGGAGATTGGGAGGCTTAGAGCTGAGGGGTTTATGAACTGCTGCCACGGACGGAGGAAGCTGGCGGCGGCGGCGGTGGTCGACGGTGGCGTCGACATTTTTGAGTTGGGGATTTTTGATCAGAGACAGAGTGAATTGGGATATTTGCGAGAGAGTTGTGAAGATTGAAGAATATATCAGGTTTTGTGGTTTAAGATATCGTTTTCACTTTTTCTACTTAGTAATGTGAAATTTGATCAAAACAAGTTTAAGTCACAAATATGATGTACTATATAAATTAAAAACAATTGGGTAATATACAACTACCATGGTTTTAGCTCCTCGGATTTGTTTTCACTGATAAAAGTAAAACTTCGCAGAAATAAAAATCATACATTTTTTTTAACTTTTAAGCAATACTATGGTTGGATTTGATTAGATTCGCATTTAGTTCATGGATAAAAGTTTCGTTTATATACCCAGTTTTTGAAAATATTGTAAAAGAGTTATTCAAAAGAAAGATTTTTTGGATACACCAGTAATGTTGTTTATAATATAAATCATAATTAGCTTTTTGTTCATTTAATCACATGCCAAAAAGTAGATCAAGTCTAAAATTAAGAAAAACTAATGAGATACCCATTTTATTATTTTTTGTTTTCAGTATGTATATAAAAGTAAGATTGAATTGTGAAAGTTGGAGTTTAAACTACAAATCATTAATTCATGAAGAATGAAAAAATGTTACATGTTACATTTAACTAAAATAAAGGTAAATGTTACATATTTCTACTTTCAACCGTATAAAATGATTTAACATAATTATAGAATACAACCTTACTATGCGTGATGCTACTGATCATGTCGGTGAACTTTATTTTCCAATTAAATGGAATAAATCAACTAAAACTTTTTTGATTCATCAAAAAAAAAAAAAAAAAAACTTTTATTATATTAAAGTAACCTAGTATTTAAGATATAAGAAAATGTATTATATGTCATTAACGGTCTTGTCTTAGCTAACTACATTGTTACCTATGTGGGACTCACATGAATGTGAGAGGGGCAGATGCTAACATGGTAGTTAGCTAAGATGCCACCTTCGTTAACATACAGTCACAGATGAGCTCCATCGCACAGGCCCCTCGAATAGTAGGAGAACGCTTTGAACTTCATTCATGTATGGCCATATCTCTTGCTTACTCATCAAAATGTCATTTTCCCTTCCTATTTCCAGTTTATTGTAGCAAAGTTTTAGTTAAGCACGCATAGATGCCCCATGGATTCTAGACCTTATTCTTGCCAGTTCCCACTCTATAAAACTAGGAATGCAAAAAAAAATAAAAAAATTCATTAAAGTTGTTACCAAGGTGAAAAATATGACAATACACTATTATTACCGCGGTTATCAAACGTCTCGAGGACAACAATAAGAGCAGTATACTTATGCCTTTCGCAATATGGAATATGCAAAATTTTCAATCAAAATCCACTGCCAGATAGCATGCTGTCTTCAAGTACCTGAAAAATAAAAACAAGAAGACTTAGTGCTGCTGATAAGTGCTCAAAAGTAAAATCCAAAACAACTATTGCATAGCACATCGAGCAACATATATTTGGCAACACATATTCATTGATAGAAACATTAAGATGACCACTTCATATTGATCGGCATAAGCAATATGGTTCGCTTGGTGATATTCTTAGCTGTATTCACCATATCCTAGAGAACTATCTGCATCAGCAAAGTTACGGACGCTAAAAAACACAATAAAATTTCTATGAAGATCTACAGCTCATAAAAGGATAAACTGAGCAGTGTCTCATTACAGGACACAAGGAAAGTAATCAGTGTTACACGAATGTTAATAGAACAGTAATGCACGGACCTCTCACAAAAGCAAACATGTAACTTGGCAGTTAACTTAAAAATATTCAAGAAGAGGCCTACAAACTGATCTGGGATGAGTAATAGGCTTCCTTATCGAGGAGAAACGATAATTTAGAATAATCATAATGAGCCAAGTTATCTGACAGTATAATACTTACTAGATTTACTGATTTCAACAAAAGGAACCTGGTACATTTATAACTTCAGAAAATGGTAACCAGAAAAGATAAAGGCACTTTCAATTATTATCTTCTACTCAAGAACCTTGTAGTTAGGCAGAAACTTGATTTTATTAGTATTAACAATATGGTGAAACCTATTATGAACGCTCATTCTAGAAAGTAAACACCAGCATCAAAATGTACTTACAAATTAACAAAAAGAAGTTTGTGAACAATAATATCTCGCAGGAACTTGTTTCTTTCTTGATGAAGCGAATCCAGGGACAGGAACCTATGAATATGAAGCAGCTAGAATGCTACGTACCTCCTGCTTTAGATGCATTCTTGCCTTTCTCGAACACATTAGTCCATGGAATAACTGTTTTTTTTTGTTTATTACTTTGATGAGGAAATCCATCCACACAAACATCTGCATAAGCGATATCTTAAGATTATTACGAATGAACAATGGGTTACATGACCACTCAGTTGAAGATGTGAGTTTCGATTATATCAAACAAACTCCTTACCACAAACGCAGAGATCATTGTCGTAACAGAAGCTCCAATGAAGCCCTCCCACGTTTTCTTTGGTGATAGCTTGATCAATGGAGTTTTCCAAAGAAGAAACCAAAAATATAAGCAGCTATCTCATAGATGACGATATGCAATGCTGGAAGAAGGAATCAATGTTTGAATTTTTCGAAACAAGTTCAATTTATTGGGATGTAATAATCAGATTTCAGATTTAGTTCTACTAAATGATCTACCATGCGTTTATAGTTTGAACTTCCTTCAGCAAATATAAGATAAGGGAAAAGATGAAGTCACCAGATAATCTTTAGGATAATTACATTTGCACTACACACCGTTCGCTCTAATTACAAAAGTATCCCTTATTGTAGAACAATTATAAGAACTAAGTTTAAAAAATATTACGAATAGAGCTTGATGTTTGAATAATTACAAAGACCCCCATGAAAAAATGAAAAACATTGGATAGACACTATTTTTAGTTGCTTTTGAAGCTTAGGGGTATAATTATTCAAACAAAAGGAAAAGTTCTTGCTATTAAACCCAACATCGGGGTGGGGGGGGGTGGTGAAAGTGTAACTATCCATATAAACAATTAAGCAGTAACAGAAATCTTGGCAACTTTCAAAAGAAGGGGGAAGAAGGGAATTACGATTTTGATGTTCCTGGTGCAATATTATTAAAAATCTAGGATACCGAACTCCCCTTACCAGAAAATTCCTTCAAAAATGTTTGCCACAGTGAAAGCTGACTGCGTAAACACCACAATCAGAATCATATGTGTCCATGCATATTGGCCAAATTGATATTTGTACATCTTCTGCTTCTTTAATCCAAGAATGAACCACACGAAACCTGGATCCATCATGAGAAGATTATATTGAGTTTCATATTTATTTGTATAATGGACACATCCTACGGATATTCTCCTACATGATAACATTGCAAGTAGGTATTGGGTGAACTAAAAGAAAAAAAACGGGATACCAACCTGTGATATACAAGGAATAACAGGTAACCATATGATATTTGATAATTCTGCCAACAATCTTATACAAAAAACTTGTCTGTGGTGACAGTATTCACAAGCCTCTGGCTAATATCTAGGTTCTGAAGCACGTACAATGAAAGAAGCCAGTCTCTTTTTATGTGATCCAGGTGGCCTCCCATCTTCATATGAAAGAATTATCGCAATCGTTTCAACTTCCCCTACCTGGGCATTAAAGAATTCATATATTGTAAAATTCTCGCCACTCCAAAAACTAAAGTTGGAAGAAAAAATAACTAAAGCTGCAGAGGGATGGCATCTTACTGAACGATTATATATATATATATATATATATATATATATATATATATATATATATATATATATATATATATATATATATTATCTCACATCGAATCATATCAAATAAAGAAGTGGAGACTTACAGTATGGCGGAGCTTTCGCTCACAAAAATGACACAGTTATAGAGGTTAAAACAGAAGCTGAAAAATATCACCAGGAGAAGGCAATGAGCTCTCCTTGAGGAATAAATTTTTTAACAATTTGCTGCAACTCACATACGCCGTATGACTTACATCGCCTAAGCATGTTACATAGTAAACTTCAAAAAAAATCTTCTCAACGTAAGAAAGCAGTGATGGAATTGAATTGCAACTAAAGCAGGTAAACAATATCAACATATCTAATTAAGCACGCATAAAAGCCCCATGGTTTCTAGACCTTATGCTTTTGCAAGTTCCCACTCTATAAATCTAGGAACATGGGTGATGAGAAAACACGCAAAACCAATTTTGGGCCGGTTTGGTAAAAAATATGAAAATAACTATTATTACCGAGGTCATCAAACGTCTCCGAGACAACAATAAGAGCAGAATATTGATGCCTTTTGACTATGTGAAATGTGCAATTTCTCAATCAAAATCCAATCCCAGATAGCATGCATGTCTTCAATAACCTGAAAAGTAGAAACAAATGAAGCAATTCCTGATGCTAAGTGCTCAAAAGTAAATCCAAGATAATTACTGCCTAGCATATCAAGCAACATAAGTTTGGCAACACATAATTGTGGAAAAAGCATAAAAGAATCGTAAAGATAAAATAGCGAAACGAGTTTATGCCAGTCCTGATGGTATATCTTAAATAGTATGCAAACCATCAGTAGAACTCCCAATCCATTAGAGGCATAAAAGTTTTAAAAAAGCAGGACAGTCTTAGTAACATGTAAAACTAAGATGAGAATATAAGCATCTGATACCTGCTGCATAGGATATACATAGAAACATTAAGATGAACATAGCGTGTTGGTCGGCGTAATCAATATGGTTCGCTTGGTGATATTCTTAGAGCTTCCTCACCACAAATATACTCCCTGTATTTAGGTTCAGAAGAACTGGTCCTCCAGGGTAATCACTTCCCATCGGGACCATGGGCTCACCAGATCCTAGAGTAGTATCTGCAACAGAAAAGTTAAGGATGCTAAAAAAACACACTAAATTAATATGTAGATCTATAGCTGATAAAAGGATAACTGGTACGGTGTTGCATCGGATTTACAAAAGGAAAACATTCAAGAGTGTTACAAGGAATGTTGATAGAATAGTAATGCACGGCCCTCTGGAAAAAGCAAACATGTAACTTGGAAGTTAACAAGGAAATATTCAAGAAGAGGTCTACAAACTTCTCCGGGGAAAGTAATATAATAGGCTTCCTTATTGAGGGGAAACCATGATTTAGAAAAATGATACTGAGCCAAGTTATCTGATAGTTAAAGACAAAATAAATTTACTGATTTCAACAAAGCGAACAAAAAGATTAAATAGCCCAAGTAAGTATCTTTCAGAAAACATGTCCAAGGTCAACAAGGTTTTAACTATTATAAAAATGTAACTTGTTGATCAGCTTTACTACCGGACTGAGTTCCCTCAATATATGTAGAGACAAAGTTTAGAGGGAAGACCACATAATAAGTGCTACAGGGAAATAACTGCTCAAGTACGCCAGAGACACACCAACAATGACCTACATCTCGTACATATATAACTTCAGAGAATGGTAAGCAGATACCATAAAGGCACTTTTCAAATTATCTTCCACTCAAAAGCTTTGTACCAAAAGTTACACACCTGCATACGGTTCCACCAGAAATTCAAAGAACAAAAAAGGAAAGAAGTTCAGTAGAGATTTGGTTTTATTCGTATTGACAAATATAGGAAACCTATTATGAGTGCTCATTCTCGAAAGTAAACACATGAAGCATCAAAAGATTAAGTGTAGTCATAATTTAAGAAAAATAAAGCAGGGGAACTTTTTTCTATCTTGATGGAGCGAATCCGGAACCTATGGAGATGATGAAACAGAGGTTGAGTCCTACGTACTCCTGATTTCGACGCACTCGTGGCTTTCTCAAACACATGGAATAACTGTTTCCTGTTTGATGAGGAAATCATGAGACAAGTTAACAAATAATAAAAAACAACCTTTTGAGGGTAACCGAATTTTCAATCTGAAAACGACAAAAAAAAAAAATATAGTAACCATTATCAAGAAAACCAAGAATACAAATCAAATAAAGAATGGCTAATTACTTGATCCTGCCACTCCAATTCGCAAAAAGCAAAATACATAAATATCTAGGGTTTCAAAAAACAAACCCTAATTCTTTGAAATATTCATAGAATCGAACGAGTTACGCAAAACAAAACACATAAAATAATCTTTAGGGTTCAAGAAACACTAATTCTTTGAGAGATTCATTAATACCTGACGACAATGTTGGAGATGGGACAACAGTTTTAAGGCAAATCCTCCGGTGAATAAATTGTAATAATGTCTCCGTATAAAATTTGAGTGTAGTGTGCTCTGTGTGTGTGCAGAGAATATAGAGGGTGCGTCAAGAAGAAAATAATACAACATATAATAATTAATAAAGCCGCTTTATTTATAGGCCACTTTAATTAACCGCCTTATTATTCTTTAAAAAGACGCCTTCTCATATTTTTTAACGCGTTTTATTTTATTTTAGATAAAAAACGCGACTTTCCATCTTTAAAATGTGCTTTTAAAACTGAAACAATCAATTAACTACACTAATCAATTCTTTTCATAATTTAATCATGATTCAAAGAGTTAGTGTGTGTGAGAAATTGTTTGCCTTTTTCTTTTTTTTGGTAATTTGTTTTGTTTCCCATTTTGTTTTCAAGTTGTTAGTATATTTGAAGAGTAGTTATGTATGTCAAATTTATATACGTTGAGTATTTTAAATTATGCCTGTTTCTTATACCTCCACCTCTTAAAACTTTGATTTGCTGATTTCAGTTTCAATACAAAAACAAAAACAAACAAAAAAACGCATGCACTGTTTTTTTTTTAAAAAAAAAAGCAAAAAAAAACATACATGCCTTCTTTTTTTCTGTTCAATTTTACTCCCTGATTCTATTTCAGTTAAATTTCAAATAAGATTAAGCCTACTTACTATACACCATATAGCATTATATCAAATAAAGAAGCAGAGACTTACATTATGAAGTAGTTTTAGCTCACAAAATCCACACATTTACAGAGGTTAATATGTCAAGCACCGCTACAAAGACCGACCTCTTAAGCTGTAATCTATATGTAATTCCATTGACAATAAGAGCATAATTTTTATGCTTTTCACTACGTGGATTGTGCAAAATTTTCAATCAAAATTCAATCCCAAATAGCATCATGCTGTCTTCAAATACCTGAAAAACAAAAACACTCAAACTTAGTGCTGATGCCAACTGCTCAAAAGCAAAATCCAAAACAATTATTGCCTAGCACATCAAGCAACGTATATTTTATGTTTTCAATACGTTATATAAAAAGTCATTGAATTGTGAAAGTTGGAGTTTAAAGTTTAAACTATAAATCATTAAATTCTTCATGAATGAAAAGATGAAATAAATTTAAATGTTATATTTCAACTTTAAACTGTATAAATGAACATACCATTATTATGCATGATCCTACTGAACTCTATTTTTCAATCAAATAGAGAGAATCAACTAAAACTCTTATTATACTAATATAACATGTATTCAAGCTATAAGAAAATGTAACACTATTTATATGTCAAAAAACTTAATAGATGCTAACATACAGATGAGCTCCATCATAGAGGCCCTTCAAATACTCGGAAAACTCTTTTTACTTCATTCATGTATGGCCATATCTATAGCTTACTCAACCAAATGTCATTTTCTTTTCAAATTTCCAGTTTATTGTAGCAAAGTTTTAATTAAGCACGCATAAAAGCCCCATGGTTTCTAGACCTTATGCATTGCCACTTCCAGCTCTATAAAACTAGGAACGCAAAAAACAAAAAAGAAATCATAATGGTTCTTACCAAAGTGAAAATCTATTACTACCGCGGTTATCAAACGTGTCGAGGACAAACAATAAGAGCAGAATACTTATTTCTTCAACGATGTGGAATATGCAAATTTTTCAATCAAAATCCGATTCCAAATTGCATGCTGTCATCAAGTAGCTGCAAAATAAAAACATAAAAACTTAGTGATGCCAAGTGCTCAAAACTAAAATCCAACAAAACTGCTGCCTAGCACATCAAGCAACATATATTTGGCAACACATTCGTGAAAAAAGCATAAAAGGATTGTAATGTTAAAATAGCAAAGCGAGTTTATGCCAGCCCTGAATATCTAGCTTTAATAGCAGGCTGAACATCGGTAGAACTCCCGAGCCATTAGAGGCACAAAAGTGTTAAAGAAGCAGGACAATCTTAGTAACATGCATAAGTAAGACGAGAACATAAGCATGTGATACCTGCTGCATGGGATAATGCATAGAAACATAAGATGAACGCTCATTCTAGAAAGCAAATATCAAGCAACAAAATAATGTAGTTATAAATAAAATAAAATAAAAAGAAGTTTGTGAACAAGAATACCGCAGGAACTTCATTCTTTCTTGATGGAGCGAATTCGGGGACAGGAACCTATGGATATGAAGTAGCTATTTATGCCTTTAGACTATGTGAAATGTGCAATTTTTCAATCAAAATCCAACCCCACATAGAATGCATATCGTCAGTGTTACATGGATGTTGATAGAATAGTAATGCACGGACCTCTCACAAAAACAAACAAGTAACTTGGCAGTTAACTTAGAAATTTTAAGAAGAGGTCAACAAACTAATCTGTGAAGAATAATAATAGGCTTCCTTATTGAGGAGAAACGACTATTTAGAAGAATGATAATGAGGCAAGTTATCTGACAGTAAAATACCTACGAAGTTTACTGATTTCAAAAAAAGGAACCAAAAGATTAAATGCCACACGGAAGTTTCTTTTAAGAACGATGTAAAAGAATTTATTTTAGGAAAACGTGACTTAGTAAGAGTAACTCCACACCGACTTTCTGAAAGTATCCATCTTACAATACAGAAGCAGCATCACACATCAGACTTGACACGAAACAATACCTGATTGTGTAGGTGTAATATCCTCATATGGTCTAAAAGTCCAAAAGTTCCGCAAATCCATTAGTTTAACACCATCTTGAGCTGCAGTCTGAAATTTGAAACACAATGATCAGAACACGAAAATTTAATAAGTCAGATTGCTCCTAATAGCTATGAAACGAAAACCAACAGCTAGGAAGTAACCGTTCTCTGAAAATGATATGGCAGTAACTGCCCCAATATGTCCATCAAACCGTGCATAACTTTCCTGGAACATAAAAAGAAACTCAGCTTACTTACTTGATGGTTTAAAAAAAACAAAACAAAACCGGCCGTTCAAAAAAAATAAAATATCAGACAAAGCCAAAATAAAAGCAGAGGTACCTGACTTTTTACATCCAAAATCTAAACAAGACCTCCAGATACCAGTTCCAAGAATGAGACCATCAGGATGAAAGGCTGTAGATGTGAACCATCCAAAGATCCTCAAGACCTCCAGATACCAGTTCCAAGAATGAGACCATCAGGATGAAAGGCTGTAGATGTGAACCATCCAAAGATCCTCAAGTGCCTAAACCTGCAAAACCTTAATATTAACTATCAAGAGCGAGAGAAACACCACAGCAAGGAAAAAGCATTATTATTCAGTATAAAGTTGCATACCAGATAAAAACAGATTTAGGTCCTGACCGAGGCATAAACCAGAAGCAAGTTCATAGAAACACCAGGTGTTGTCAAGAGAAGCAGTGACGAAGTAGTTATTGGTTGCGTGGGTTGTGAGAGCTTGAACCTGTTATACGAACAAATATGAAGACTTTATAAACATAAGTTGTTAAACAGGCTTCTTTTTTACAAGAACTGTAAAGAACACGCCTGTGATAATACAATTATGCTATAGAGTTAAGTACTTTCACCACTTTAACAAATCATAAAGAATCACTAAAAAATTGTTAGCAGTAGTATCTATAACAGCTAAAGCAAATAAACCATAAAAAGGCGGCAGCATAAATTCAAAGTGAAAATAAGAAAAGAAGAAGATAAGTGGCATCATTATCAAAATTGCATGCGAAGATGACAGCGGCGCTTGAGATTTTGAAGAACGAGATAATTAAGATTTCCATTAAAAGAAGTGATATTGAAGCTCTTGATCAATAACAAAGCGTAGACCACGAAAACAAGTAATAATAGTTTTGGAACGAACAATAGAAGTCAAGTACTGAGTAAAACCCCCGTGATAGTTCTAAAACTTTAGAATACAGCTGAAATTTAATAGGCATGATGCAGAAAAATGAAAGTATGCTGGTTATAATCACAGAAGTATTAATAACAATACCTTTGAGAATTACATGATCTCCCACTACTGCACCTTCCCCGTCACCAAGGGCCCCTTCTATTTCATCAATAACCTTAAGAAAACATGAACCAGTTTATGTTATAAGAAATAATAAGTGACATACATGGAATTATTGCGAGATGAAATCTTACTTCTTTTCTCTATAGAACATTATTCACTGAAACTTACCAAGCACTTTGGCTTTGGATCTGCTGTAACAGAGTTCCTTTGCAACCACATCCACAATTTTAGCTTCAAGGGTTGATGACGACCGGTCATCACTTGCATTGATCTGCCACAGAAAAACTGCAGTTGAGTGTTAAGCAAAACACACTTACCGAATTTGTAATATTTTGTGAGGATGTTTGAGTATAGAAGAGGCCTCCAGGGAAATCATGGTACATCTAACTACCTAACATTTACCTAACAAACACACTCACTTTAGATGAAAATCATGACAAGAGATATTTAGAAGCATCAAGGGCATATTTGGAAGTCTGAGCCCAATCAGAAATTCTCTCAGAAAGATAACTTTGCAACGCTTGCTGGAAATGTCTTCGCGCACTCAATAATTTAACAAGCATAAGGTCTTGGTTTCGTCCATTATCAGAATGTTTAGCACCTGAGATCATGGAATGTGAATTTAGTATACATGGAAAAATTACTTGGCAAGATACACGAAACAACACAGTACCTACAAATTGACAATGCATTTTCACACATTTGCTAGTCAATTATAAAGAAGCAGGCAGGTTAATTTAAGCTCGGTTTGAGATAAAACATTGACCTCCACAACACCGTAACAACCCAGTCCCTTGCAGCTACATGAGCAAGCGTCGTCTCTCCAAGTCCAGGTGGCCCACAAAGCAATAGAACCTGTGGCAAAAATCAAATTCAACATGGATGACCAAGTAGAAAGGATAAAATATTCCACTACAGCAACTTCAATGCAAATCCTTAACTACCTGTCCATGCAAAAATAAATAACAGAGATGTAAATCTTGAGCCGTTCAATGGCATATTAAAGACTCAATCGTTGCTAACCTTGGTAATCTCAAAAATGCGAATAAATACGAAATTTAATGCAGTAGACAATAGTTAGTTTATTTTTTTGTTTTATAGAAGATGACAGCAACTCTAACCGTAAAGCACTGCAAAAACAAAAAACAAAACAGAGGAGATCAATTAAATATGTACTGGAATGTTATAGTACTAAATAGCTGACAGCACAGTGTTTGCTCCTTGAAGAGAACTACCGGGTTCATGTATACTAATAGCTTCAGTAGATAAGTCTCTGAAGATCACGAAATACTAATAGCTGAAGCACTATACAAAGAACAACAAAAATGGTGTTTGATGCCAACAGCGGAGTATTATTAATGTTTTGTAGAAAGAAACAAAACAGAACATGCACAAGACATGCAAAAGAAAGAAAACTACATAAAATTACACGCGTCTCGAGCGGGTACGGGTAGGGGAGCAGGCGGGGGACGTCTTATTCAGGACTCTCCAAATTGCCTCTCCAAGATAATCTGGCCAAGATCTTGTACAAAGCTCGTTGCTCCTCGAATGTAAGGTTCATCACAATCTACAACCAAGGAATGATATCAACACATTTGTGCATACAAAACATGAATCTTTCTTAAGTTTGGATAGTTACCGTGACATACCATGAAACTATAAAAACATGAAAAGATAAGAAGCATATTTGTAATGTTTTTCAAACCTCAAGGGAGCCTTTGTAATATTTAGCTAATTTTTAAGAGATGTTTCTGTAATGAGAGATTTCTATAATTAGACCAAAACATAGGGAGTATAAATGTCTCAAATATATGCGACTGTCTATCAGTCAACCCCAGATGACTTCACCAATGATATACAGAAATTTACCTGGTCCATAATCATCTGAATGGATAAGCTCTGAGCGACAATGAACGGCTGGTGATAGATATATGCAAAAACGGCCATCACCATCTGCGCATAGTGAAAGGTTAACCATGGCAACGCACCAAACAATGGCAATACATTTGTACCACAGGAAAAGGGGGGAAAAAAAGGCTTAAGACGGCTAACATAGATATCACTAGGAACTACATATATGTTATGAAGATATTTATCAGCCCCTTAACCGAGTTAAGAACAGTTCACTTTCCCCCCGGTTGATAGACGATATTGTGCAAATATCCTCAAGCTACTTAAGGGCATTTACTTAATGTAATGATGTTCAGGTTTAATAGATCAATCCTATGGCAAGGAAATTTTTATACCGATATTCAGGTTTATTGATCAATCACATGGCAACAAACCATCTAAAGAGTCTTCTATTTACCAATTGTACTCTGCATAACTTCCTTCAAAATATATTTTCTTTTTATCCCTCATCTTTTTCTCTATTGTTCTCTTATTTGTTGAATACTTTTTTATGCCACTGTTTTCCTCCCTTTCTCTTTTTTTTTTTTTTTTGTTTGAAATCTAGTTACCTAATAGTATCAGAGGAACATGTTAGATGTTATTATTCAGATCACATGTCAAACTTTAGTGCATTATATGATTTCAGTGACTCACTGATTAGCTATTGAATTGCTAAACCAACTTAAGTTTTTTAGTGGTATGCACTAAGTATACCATAGCTTCTTCATGTCTTGGCACATCCAGCTCCTTACCAAATACGAAAAGAAGGTTACTATTTATTGTGAATATATAATGTTTCCAAAAATTTAAAAAGTAGGTATTAAGAAAAGAGGAATTAGCACTACTCTAGCTATAAGTTGACATACAAAGACAGAGAGGGCGGTTCTTTTCCCCTTTCTTGTAAGGCGTTTTACTAATATATAGAGCAAAAATGTACCGATGCATCGCATAAAGTACCTCAGGCTAATCGCAAGGTGTAATGCATAAATGTACCAATGAATTCTCAAAGAAAAAATCTTAACTTTTTAAAAAAATAAAAAATTCACCTGGCAGTCCATTCTATCGGTCATTCCCCCATGTCCAGGAATGCTATCACCAAAATCCTGTAATATACCAAAATTATCGAAAAGAATCAGAAATATAACACAAGAACGTCCAAAAATTTATTCACAGATCTGTGATGATATCAAACCTTAATCTTGAAAGCTCTTTTAAAGACAGTAGCAAAAAAGCCTCCAAAAGGTGCTATAATTGAAGCAAAGAGACCAAGACATAATGCATGCCACTGCACAGGCATGATAGAGATCTCTGGCCAAGGAAACTGCATATAAAGTGAAGTAAGTAGACATAGTGGAAACTGAAAAGTATCCAAGAAGAAATTTTTCGAGAATGAGTTGGGTTACTAGTACAACAAAAAAAAAGATCAGATGTTGGTTTTTCAGTACAGTAATATGCAGTGTATGAACATCATATATTCTCAGAATCAGATGATATGCGCAAAACCAAATCAAGAAAACTAAATCGAGAATTTTGTCAACCTTAACCACCAATAAGGGGTTTTTATTTTTAGCGTATTCTTCAATCAATCAATCAATCCTATTCCAAGAACACTCAAAAGCAGGCCATAATTAAAACAATGTTATATTCACTATAGTAGTATGCAGTGTATGAACATCCTATACTCAGAATCAGATCATATTCGCAAAATCAAATCAAGAATTTAGTGGAACCTTAACCAAGAAGGGGCTTTTATTTTTAGCGTACTCGTCAATCCTGTTTCAAGAACATTCAAGAGCAGGTCAAAATTAAAAAAAAAATAAAATAAGATCTTGGTTATTTTCAGTGTAGTAATATGCAGTGTATGAAAATCATATATACTCAGAATCAGATCATATTCGCAAAACAAATCAAGAACACAAAGGGTCTTCAAGAATTTAGTCGAACCTTAACGGATATTCAATCCTGTTTCAAGAACACTCAAAAGCAAGTCAAAAAGAAAAAAAAATAAAATAAGATCTTGGTTATTTTCAGTACAGTAATATGCAGTGTATGAACGTCATATATACTCAGAATCAGATCAAATTCGCAAAATCAAATCAAGAAGACAAAGGGTTTTCAAGAAGGGGTTTTTTATTTTCAAGAACCGTCAAAAATTAAAACCCAAATGCATATTATTATCGTTTACAAAGAGTATTTCAGAATTCAGAGTAAAAAGCTTACTTACACTGTTGCGTCTTGATGATTGAACTTGAGAAGATACAGTTGAAAAGATTGAATCTTGAACTGAGTGTAAAAATTGAAAAGAACGTTTTTTGATGAATAAAATTGGATACGAGTGAAATCAAATATACGTACGAACTAAAGAATTCTATTTATTCACTCTCTCTGGTTATTTATAACTTATAAGGCTCTCGCAACGGCTACAAAATAAACGCGTTAGTATATATAACGTTTTATGGGCCAGGCCACGCGTTATTATTTATAATTTGATTCTTTTAAGAGGATAATTAGAAGTGAAGAATACGTACAGAACCAAAAAAAAAAAAAAAAAGTCTTCAATATACATCTCTTAATATTTCTATTATTGATTTTATTTAAAGAATAAGTATTATCCTTTTGTTTTTATGATTTACTACAAAATAAAAATAAATTTTGAATTAAGTTACAGTTTTGATTTTATATGTTTTGATTTTGTTTTTGTTTTTAGACTTTTACTTACAAAGATTTTAAGACAATACTCTTATTAAATTTGAATTTGTAGGAAATGAAGTATTAAAAGTATCAAGAAATTCTGGTTTTGTAGTATAACATATAACACTATACAAAAAAATTCAGGTTTAAATAGTGGATCAGGTTCACAATGAAGCCAGCCAGTTGATAAATTCTAGGTATTACAAATGTGAATCTAAAGTTAAGAGTTTCTCGAAAAGAAAAAAAATCGAATTATTTTAAAAAATTGAATATAAGTCCGAAGTTACCTTTCTCGGACATGCTTTCCAATTTTAAATCTGAATTTCTGGGCATTATTTTTTTCCGTCTTCATAAAACAAGAAATTAAATCAACAGAAAGTCAGATATAGAACAGATTCAACTTAAATCAAACTAAATCTGGTCTGTACGAACCGTATTCCACGACTCTATATGGAAAAGCAAAAGAGATGCATATACCAAACTAGCTTTTCAGTAATTCCAAGCCACCCACCCCTAATTTATGTAGTTGATTTTATTATTATTTATGTTTACGGTTATTTATTTTGTGTATGGGAAAGTGAAAATTAGTTGGTGATGCAATTTTTTATCACCCCGCGTGCACGAGGAGATAACATTAATTTAATTATATATAATTTTTTTTGGTAGTTGCTTCTTTTTCTTTTTTTACCATCACCATATGCAACGTTTCTACTTTTGGAATGTCTATATACGTAATAACATTTATCATGAACGAGTTCAAAAAAGATTTAAGGACGAAATTTTAGGTAACTATTTTTATAATCTGAAAGTAGTATGCTTAAACTTGTTTCACATTGATTTTGCACCTGTTTTAGCAGATATGTTTTTGTAAGTTCTTCCATATATACGGGGCCATATATATTTTACAAGTTATTAATATATCTATAACAAACAAATAAGTTCATTAAAATTAGAAATAAATTAAGAAATGTGGCCAACTTGGTAGCAAGGCTAAACTTTAAGTTGATGACTTGGTACCGGAAGCCAAGTCAACGGGACTCATTTCAAATGGACCCCTAAATGTCTGTTTCCTATACCTCCACCTGTTAAAACTTTGATTTGCTGATTTCAGTTTCAATCCAAAAAAGAATAAAAAAACGTCTGCACTGTTTTCAAAAACAAAGATTTAATTGCCTTCTCTTTTTCTGTTCAGTTTTATTCACTGATTCATTTTTAGTTAAATTTCAAATAAAATTAAGTCTTGATAGTTCGAAAATACCACCTCTAAATAAAATTGTAGGTCGTAATTGTGGAAACAAACTACAAACAATGTGTCATAGCGAGCCTAGGAGGTTTTGATAATTTACCTCATGTGTTACATCAAATTGGCAAATTGCTTCTATAAGGAATAAATAGACAAATTATTCTTGTGATTTTAAAAAGACGCAGATTACCCTTATACAGGGAGATGTGGTTCGCTTGCCCAAATATAAAGTGATTATAGGATTTTGGGCGAAAAAAGACAGTTGTACACATTTTCTCAAGAGAATATGTTTATAATTTGGTTTTATACTTTAATTTGTAAATAAATACTAAGATTTAAAAAAAAAAAAATTGATAATATGTGTGGTTATATCTTTTTTTAAACTTTTACTTATTTTTTTTTTAAAACAAAGAGACAATTAAGTTTAAAATTATGAAAGGAAAAATTTATTGATAGCAATGGTGTTTTGGTACAAATACAATACAAAAAATCACTGGAAGGATGTCTGCAATTTTCTGAAATCATAGGAAAGTTATTTGTCTATTTAATTTTTATAGACAGGTAATTTACTAATTTGACATAACAACTGGACTAAATTGCCACAAACCTACGACTCTGCGAGTCTTGATAAAATATTTCTTTATTTCATTTCGAATAAATTATTATACAAATATTTTTTAATTTTTGCGAGGACCATAAGCTACAAGAATGAAGAATGTTTTATATCTTGCCATGAATAGACAGAAAGTGGACCTATTCAAAAACTAAAAGTGAAAAGACAAACTTTATTGTTTGAGCCGAATTCGGACATCAATGTAGGATCCATGAATAAAAATAAGGGATAATATCACTCGCACCCTCTGAGGTTTGATGTAATATCACTCACACCCCCTGAGTTTTGAATAATATCAGTGACACCCCTTGAGGTTTGATTTCTAGGGGTGTCACTTTTAAAAGGACACTTGTACCCTTTAATTTAATATTACAAAATACCCTTCAATAATTAAAAAGAAACAAGTACCATTTATTGTTCAAGTAATAAAATCAAACATTAGTATAATTAAAAGACACAAGTACTTTTTTATTTGTTCTTTGCATTTTGTTAAATCGTTTGTTTTCTTGTTAAATCAAAAATCTTAGTTCTGCCATTAGTAAAAGAGATAACATTTTGATTTGAATACTAACGCATCCCAGTCAAAATTAATTTGTTTTAATTCATAATTACGAAACTATTTTGTAGATATAATAATTGTTTATAATGATGTTAACTTTATATTCTTGACGTATTATGTAGAGTCATTTCTGGAGTTTCGGTAATATAATTCATACTAAGGAAATGGTCACCTAATCTCAAAATTTTGAAATCAAGTGACTAGAGTTACAAAGGAATTTCTTGTGTCTTCTTACTATTAAATATAGGAATTATTTTAATTTATACAAGATGATCAAATTGATTTTATTATTTGGACAATAAAGGGTACTTGTGTCTTTTATTTTTGAGAAGTTTTAGGTAATATTAAACTAAAGGGTACAAGTGTCATTTTGTAAGTAACACCCCCCTGAAAATCAAACCTCAGGGGGTGTCATTGATATTATTCAAACCTCAGGGAGTGTTACTGATATTACACTAAACCTCAGGGGGTGTGAGTGATAATATCCCTAAAAATAAAATGCCCTTGTGGAATTCGTTTAATAGTTCTTTTAGCTGTTAAGAACAAAAAATGGACTCGTGGTCCAATACAAATAATAAAAGTTGGAAATCTTCCTGAATTGAAAGAAACATATATATATATATATATATATATATATATATATATATATAAACATATACATAATAGTTCTGTTTGAAGATCAAATGGATAACTATCTTCTAAATTTTTGATAATTAATACATCAGTTTTACAAATCAGTAGTCACAATTAAGTACATTAGAACACGGTGCAATTTTATTTTGAAATCATGAGAACTTAGCGTCACTACTTTTAAAATTCAATGGAGCAAATAATCATACTAGGCAAACTTTGTGCACTTAGGACCTAAAAATGCAAGAAACAATGTACATTGCTCAACTTTTATAAATCATTTCGTTGTATCTACAGAATTATTAAGTCCAGAGCAATTTTCTTTGCAGTGACCAAATTGGGGGCACTACACTTGTAAAATATTTGAGTGCCCACTTGAGAACAGTTTTGTACTTCTAATGAAACTGACATACTATAATAAATGTGCCAATTTGGACCTTAATGTTCGTGCCATGAATATATAAAACATTCTCGTGGATCTGTTTAATACCTCTTTTTTCAGTTAGAAGTTAGAACAGTGAACGAACTCATGGTCCCCCTACGAATGATGTTTATGCTGCTGTGGCTGCAGTGCTACTATGAAGCATTGTCCAAAAACAAATAAAAAAGTTTTGCAAATTTTCAACATACTTTAGACTCTGGAGTTTAGTGGGTAAGTTACAGAACCAACCCTACTGTGTACAATATTTGCTAATTTCAACAAAATAATCAATAGATTAGAATACATTGTATTAGACATCGTCTAGGGAGATTCGCTATTTCCTTTTTGCTTTTCGTATTTTCCTTATTAGTTTGATTGTACTTATTTAAGAATGGCTATAGCTATGATCAATGCATTTAATCTTATTACTATTTAGGGAAAAATGATGTCAAATCTTCGCACTTTGTTTCTTTTATGTGTTTCACTAAACTGTCCACTCTCGATGTTTAAATCAATGACACATGTTGTTCAGTATTCTATGTATTAAAATCACGTGTTATCGACAAAAAAACAGGACATAAGTCAATTTACGCAGTGTGAGTCGTGATATTAAAGTGAGACAGATAATCTATAGCAATTGATATATCAGTTAGGCAAAAACATTAATTTTAGTCCCACCGGATAAGCTCTTTCATAGCTCTTGATCCCGACAGATTCATAACAATATTCATGTCCAATTTTCTCGAGAAATTTCATCTCTTTTGGTTTTGTGGTAGTTGAGACCACTTCATCTATCAATATCTCGGAAGGCTACATGCACTATGTCTTGCCAATTGCCATCAAGTGAATTTTACGAGAATAATAATAATAATATATTTTCAAGAATGGAACGTCGACATGCGTTCATGAAGAACTTACTATACTTATATTTCGTGCACTCGCGTCTCATGCTAACCCCCCGAGCCCCTAACGAGTTAATTTTCTTACTACTTGTTCAAGTCCTCGTGCCTCATGCTATCTCCTGACAAATTGGCACATCATCTATTAGAGTTAACACACTCCACAGAAAAAACATCATGGACCACTTAAAAATACAGGTTCTATAAATAGATAGTTCAAATATTGTACTCAGTAGTAAGTGTCTCAAAATAAGTGATACAACAACCAATCATGGAACTCACTTCACTTCCTCTCCACGAATGTCGTGTCTTAAAATCTGTAATGATCATAAACAGGCTGCATATTTTCATTCATGGAATTGCTCTGTTAGCCCTGTTTTACTACAGAGCCACTACACTTACTCGTATTATCGAAACCAGGGAAAGTCCCATTGTCCCTTATGTTCTTGTGTTTGTATCAGAGATTGTTCTGTCTTTTCTCTGGATTCTTCACAGGCCTTCTAGATGGAGGCCCGTTAGACGGACTACGTACCCCGAAAGGTTGCCTGGAGACGAGAAGCTGCCACGTATTGATGTGTTCGTATGCACGGCTGATCCGAGTAAAGAACCGAGTATTAATGTGATGAACACTGTTATATCGGCTATGGCGCTCGATTACCCGACTGAAAAGATTGCGGTTTATCTTTCGGATGATGGGGGTTCTTATGTGACTTTAGAGGCAATGAGAGAGTCTTGGAAATTTGCGAAACGGTGGATTCCTTTTTGCAAAAAATATGAGCTGCAAGTTAGGTGCCCTGAAGCTTATTTTACGACCGCAGAAAGTGTTTGTGGGAAGTTTAGTAGCAGCAGTGAGTTCTTGGCTGAGCAGAAGGAAATTCAGGTTTGTTCTTTATCATTTCAAGAAAATTTGTAACTAGTACCACACTAATTTTTGAATTCTACATGTTTGTATAATTAGTCACATTTGGTGTTTTATTCTGTATGTCTTGGTTATGATTTGTCTGGAATTTTGTGGGATTTGGGAGCAGGAAAAGTATGAGGAGTTCAAGGAAATATTGGAGAAGAATTCAGTGAATGCAAGCAGTTCTCTTAGCAGAGATCATCCACCCAAAATAGAGGTAGATAAGCTCACTGAAATCATGTTTTTCAGTATACTTCATTTGGTTCCATACATAAGAACATAACTGGGCTAATTAGGTGGTACCTAACTAAATTTTTATAAGGAAAAGAACCTTTATCGATAGATTTGACTGAACAATGCGTACTAATTTTTCGTGTTTGACAGGTGATTAATAGTACAGACGACAATATGAATGATTCAAAACAAGAACAGATGCCTCTTCTTGTTTATGTTGCTAGAGAGAAAAGGCCTTCTCATTCTCACCATTTCAAAGCTGGTGCACTGAACGTTCTGGTAAACTCTCTTCATTCCTAATTTATGTTTCCTTTTGAACCAAATCATGATTAGTGTTGTATGATCTGCAGCTCCGAGTATCAGCAATAATCAGCAATGCTCCTTATTTTCTGGTGCTGGACTGCGACCATTACTGCAATGATCCTACTTCAGCCCGCCAAGCAATGTGCTACTATTTCGACCCTGAAATTTCTGCAAAACTAGCTTGGGTTCAGTTCCCACAGTATTTCCATAACATGAGCGAAAATGATATCTATGACGGTCGCCTGCACTATTATTGGGTAACTAAACACAAAAAGCTAGCAGCCATACAATACAGTGTTTTCACCACATTAGTAAGAATGTTTTTCTTTTTTGAATTAATCGTGTTTTATTGTATGAAAAACGATACAGAGAGAGTGGATCGGCTTAGATGGGCTTAGAGGACCTACTCTAACAGGCTGCAACTTTTACATGAAAAGGGAAGCTGTCTATGGAACTGAAAAGATTCGAATTGGTATTTGTCCAATTCTCATTACTACAATAAGTCATAGTACATGAATTTAGGAACTAGTTACATAAGTATCTCTCAGATACAAACGTTGTTTCTTTATTCTTTTTGATTATCTGTGTCCAGATGCTGATATTAACAAGTTGAGAAAGTCCTTTGGTTCAAGCAATGAGTTTATCAAGTCCATATACAGCATGAACAAAGCAAATTTGTCAAGTTATGGAAACGTTTCTGATGCACTGCAGAACGAGATCAACTTGGTAGCCTCCTGTACTTATGATGATGAAACCGAATGGGGAAAAGAGGCAAGTACATATTTTGTTTTGCTAGTTATCCTACTGAAAGAACAGGGAAGAATTGCATTGTAATACTCGGATTTTCAACTGCAGGTGAGTTACAGGTACTTCACTGTAGTAGAAGACTCCATGACAAGCCTCATTTTTCACACAAAGGGTTGGATTTCAGTGTGGGTTGATCCAGACAGGCGGTGTTTCTTGGGTTCGGCCACAACGAGTCTGAATGATATGTTAGTTCAGCAGACAAGATGGTCTTTCGGACTAATGCAAATCGCACTGTCAAAGGTTTCTCCTTTGTTTTACGGGCCACTCAAAATGTCACCTCTTCAGAGTATGTCATACGGAGCGTTAACGTTGGATCCTCTGTACGTTGTGCCCTTCTATGGTTTAAGCCTCATCCCTCAAATATGTCTGTTTTATGGAATTCCTCTCTATCCCAAGGTAAGAAGAACTCAAGGAGAATTCCTCTCTAGGGGTTATATCAAAAGAAAATTACATCTACACACCCATTAAATTTTTGAATAATTACATGAATATCCCCTAAAGATTGCCAAAATATCACAGAGTGACCCCCTTTTTCATGTTTTTATTAGCTTGGGCGTGTTTGTAATTTGCCAAACCTTATGGGTGTCAATGTAATTATCCATTTGTAGTAATTTTCTTAATTTATCATCCCTAAAGATTTCTGATACCTTCCTAACTCTTGTATAATTTTCCATGTCTATAGGTTTCAGATCCATTCTTTGTTGTGTTTGCCTTCATTTTTATCTCCGCACAACTCAAGTTCATGCACGACATTGTCTCTTATGGTGATCCAATCAGGACATGGGTCTATGAATACAGGGTTTGGGTGATGAAGTCGGGGGCATGTTACCTGTATGCAACTTTAAATGCATTTTTAGAGAAGATTGGATTAAATGAAGCAAGTTTTTCTCTGACCAACAAAGATATTGACGATGAACAAGCCAAACGCCATCAGGAGGGCATATACGATTTCCAAGTTTCACCGCAACTTCTTGCTCCATTATGCACATTATACATAGTTAACGTGACTGCATTTGTCGTTGGAATTGCGAGGATTTTTTGCTGTCACATTTGGAGCGAATTGTTCATTCAAGCTGTTATTCCATTGTTCGGGATAATTGTAAATTGCCATTTGCTTCAAGGGATGATGTTCAGACAGGACAAAGGACGCATTTCGCCGTCTGTTTCTCTTAATTCCGTCGGAATTTCTGCCATTATCCTGGCCTTTGGATCTCTTATTTTGGTTTACTGAGTTAAATATCAAGATTGGAGCACGTTACACAGGATATTGACATGGTATTAGACTCGTGGATTTGGATTCTCTGTTTCCGTTTTGGCTAGAGATTGGATTCTCTGTTTCCGTTTTGGCTAGAGACTTAATAATTTGAGCAGACCTTCAGTCTGCAACTGTTTTATGTTCTAAATATTAAAATGCAATAATTCAACACGATTATGTCAACTTGTAATAGTTTGGGACATACTGTTGAACCAAATTGAAGTGCAAATGCTCATTTCTGTTGGCTCTAAATTCTTATCCAGAAACAATAAATTATATTAAATAATTTATTTCACCATCTGCCTAATTGTTTAACCAAGAATTACTGTCATAGAATATACCAAATACGGCAATTTCCATACACAAATATGCATTTCTAAATACATGACCCTTTCAGACTTCCCCTTAGTATTCTGCTGCTGCAACATAAACTCAATACAACTGCCAACTCTTTGCCTCTTTAGGTTTTTGAGGATCAAATCGTGGCTTTCAAAAGCTTTTTGTTAAGCTTTACTTCGGCCTGCAACTATGTATTCACATTTTTTGGCACAGGTAAATTTCATACGTAGACTGAAATTCTTTTATCAGTAATGATATTTTATCTCAATGGATGTAACATTGTAAACTATGAATACTATTCTGCGATATCCAGAAGGAATGAATAAGGATCATTTAAGAATGTCAAACAAGTATATCATGCTCTAACCTCAGGAAAGAAGAGACTAGTACACGGAAGAAGTTACTTGCATATCCAAATATCAGACAGAAAGTGTATGCAATCTACAAGTCTGCATTCTGCAACATACAATGGTTAGACTATCTAACTTGCTTGAGCTTGAGGAGTACCCATGGGATCTAATAAGCTTCACCACTAAGCATTAACAACAGAATATGCAGATGTTCATACAATTGAACAAAGAAATAAAAAGGCACAAATTTACACATTTGTTGCTAATATCTTATCTCAACACTAACACTCAGCTGTTTAATCCACAGGCATTTCACACTTTTGCGTAGCATTCTTCTGCTGCATCTCATACTCGTGTACTCTCTCCGCTTTCTGCCTCATCTCAGAGATTAAATCCTCTGTAGCATCAACAATCTGTTTAGGCAGAAACACTTCCAAGAAATCAAACCATTCTCCTAATGTCATATTCTCTAAATCTCTATACAGTGAGCCCTTCTCAAATTCGCCCACTCCATCCTTAACCCCAGACGTGCTAGCTACTCCAGCAGCACCTTCCCTACCGGTATTTTGTCCCTCCTCTGCTGGCTTGTCATTTCCAGCTACCGACTTCCTTTTTTCTTCTTCCTCAGGCATCTCATCCTCAACATTCACTTCTTCATTCTTTTCTTCCTCCAATGGTGTTTCAGTTGACAAGTTCGATTTCTCTTTTACACCCCTCCTTCTCCTTTGACCTTCGACAACACTCAAATCAATAAAAGTTTCTTCCTTTCTTGAACTCCTTGTCCTCCTCACACTCGCTCTCTGCTCTTCTCCCACCCCTCGTTGCCCCAACTCTTCACCCTGTATTTTACTCGAATCCTCCTTCTTTTTCGAACTTCTAGTAGTCCTCGAACTCACAATCCTCCCTCTTTTCCCCTCGATTACACCCACACTCTCAGTTATTTCCTTAACAGAATCATGCTCCACTTCCAAGACCTCCAAAACCCCGTCTTTCTTCAAATTCTTTGCACTAACACCGTTATCCACAACAACTTCACTTTCAGTTTTTGAATCCTTGGCTTTTGCTCCGCGTGTTCTCCTTCCTATCACTTTTACCCCATCGTCATTCCCCAAACCCTCTTTTACGCCATTTTCCGCCTCTAACCCTATCTCATTAGCTCCCAAATCCCCATCCCCCAAATTATTTCCAATTCTGCCCCCCTCTAACCCTAACTCCAAATCCTCATCAATCACGCCCAATTCTCCGCCACGTTTCCTCCCACGACGCCTCGTATTCCTCCTAACATCTCCTCCACTACTACCCTCCGCCTCAAACGACACTCTCATCGACGTATTCTCGCCGATTTTGATGATGTCACCATCCGAGATACTGGTCGATTGGGACGGTTCGAGCATTGATCCGTTCAAAATGGTACCGTTTGAAGAGTCCAGGTCGGTTATGGCCCATTTACTTGACCCGGATTCGAATTCGATAAGGAGGTGTTTGGAAGATATGCCGCCGTCTTTAATGGCAATATTGTTGCCGCGAACCAAGCGCCCGATTCGGATCTTGGATATAGACCCGAAATCGAAGGTTTGACCCGATAATGGACCCTTCTCCACCGTCAGCTTCAGTGTAGGGCACTGGATTTGTTCGCCGGAACTTGTTGATTTTTTGGGTGCCATTGCTCTCTCTCTCTGTGTGTGTTTAATTAATTTGAATTGTGAAAAGAGAGCGAAAAAAGATTGAAATATCAGTTACTTTGGGCTACGTCATATTTGGGCCCAAACGAAGAGCTCAATTACAGATTTGGGCTGAAACATCGATGGGCCGAAACTATCTCGTGACTTACCAGATTCTAAAAGTGAAAAGTTCCTAATACAGTTTCATAGTTGAACATGAATTTCATTTGCAGGACAAATGCCAAGTTCTATTTAATGACAATAATATACATAAACAAAGTTTGATTATAGATTTCATGCTTCTTTTTGTTTTATTCTATACTATTTTAAAGACCATATCGATTAAAATAAAGTGGATTTAAATATCCGCGGATCCACTTTTTACATAGTTGAGGTATAGTGTATCTCAACTGTGTATTTTTAGGTGATTTATGTGTAGTGTGTGTTTCTTAGTTAAATTAAGCACGATATAATATATTTTTTATTATTATTAATTAGTGACTAGCGGGTAGATAGAGTAAGTCATAGATTCATAAATTAATAGGTTGACTTTTATATATAGATAATTACTAGTATCACCCCTGAGGTTGGGCGTAATCGCGGATACCACCCTTAAAGTTTGAGACATATTAGTTACACCAATTGAAACCTACAAAAACTTTACAAATATAAAGATCAAACATAAAGATCCATTTGTGGATTCAAAATCATTAGAACCGGGTTCGGTAGGATAGAACTCGGACCAATCTGATCGGACTAATTGTCATCGTACTTTTTTTGCTTTACTTAATGTTGCTATTTCAACTTGACAATATCTTGAGAAATAACTTGGACTTTTTGCAGTTTTTTCTAGTGTTTAGTTCTAAAAGAAAATGATCCCATTAAATAGATTTCACACGGATGCTGGTTTTATGTTTTTACGCTCTTAAATAAATGATTTCAATTTTCAAATGAATAGGAGAGCTTACAAGAGTTAAATTCCACATTCTGTTTCCACAAGTCCTTTGCGGCCACTTGTAGGGTTTCCTAATTTGAAATCCTTAAATTATGAAAAATTGTTACGTTCTAAAATGGAACATAGTATCTAGATTCTCTCTCAATATATGAGGTAAATTAACCTAATACAACTCTTCATTTCATGTCCAACCCTAAACGAGCAATAGATACAATCAACTAATCTAAGATTTACAATTATATGGACTGGGATAGTCACATTATGCATAAGTGGCATTTGAATTCCAATAACTCATACATTTGATAGACGATGTTGATGGAACATGAGAACAAACTTAGAACTTTCAATTTCTCGTTTATTATTAAATTCTTTGTGAAATTGACTCGACCTTGTAATTTAAATGTATCTCCGCTAATCCAAAATTGTACTTGTATTTATCATTTATTATATCAATTACTCAAATATGTAGTGAGCCGTTCAGTGCTACGGTTATTGCACACGTATGATCATTCTTTGACGTATGAACTTCTAAATTATGTCATTTTGTCCTACAATTCTTACTACCCAATATTCCATTCTGACAAAAATATAATATAAAGGAATAAAAATTGAATGCTAAACACCAAATTCTACAGTGAAATTCTCAATATTCCATCCATAAAAATCTGTCAGGAAACTTATTTGCCTACTTTCAATATTTTAAATTTACGTTTTATAAATTACAGTTATATATGCATATACATGGCAATTAATTTCACTTAGGCGAATCCTTAAAATAATATAATCAACTACGTTCTGGAGTACCGTAGCTAATCGTAAGATTAGAACCAATACTATAACGTGGACTAAATAATTTAGTTGGGTTTCATATCTGCCAAAGCCTTACAAGAAATGCTTTTGGGCCACTGCACATATTCTATACTCCAATAACTATTTTATTTAGGCTTTATACATTGAAGTTTGAACCAAATCCCATTTAAGAAAATGATTTTCATCCCATTCTTTCATTTAATCTCAATATACGGTGTCACTTATCTTAAATCAATTTTATCATTTGATAATTTTATCATTCGATAGAGATTTAGACCATCACATGCTTCATTAACATTACATCACTTGGAAACATAAGCGCCCAACTTGATAATGGTCTTAAAGTAAACCCTATATAATTTAAGAACCCTTATAATTGATGATATTGGTACTATCTATTATAGGATAAGACACACCGTTTTTTTTTTTTTTTTTTTTTTTTTTTTTTTTTGATGAAAGATAAGACACACTATGGTGCAACAATTATATACTGAATTATTATTTGGTACTTAAAAATATGTGGAATGTTTATAGAAATTAATATCCTCGTCCAACATCATCATACTATATTACAAGAATATTAAACCTACATGCATACATAAGCAACAACAAATTATTTATATAATATATTATTATTATATATAAATAAGTAATTTTTATTTGCCTCCGCCTCTGCTCTTGTTGTTCTTCTTCTTCTTCTTCCACTCTCAAATCTATCTATTTATCTATCTACTGCTTCTCATTAGAGCCTGATTATTATTATTATTTAATTAAAGATTCATTCTTTATTGCTTAAGGTCTGATTAATTTACCCATCTTGCGATCTCAATCACACACTGGTTTTATTTTCTTGCTTTATATGTGTTCCCATTCAATTCTTTTGATTTGTAATTTAATTTTTTTCTTTCTCTAAATTAGGGTTCCATATACTGTCTGTGTCTTTTGGGATACATAATTTATAATTTATAATTTTGATGTGGGGTTTGTGATTTTGACTAGGTTAACAACCATTTCTTGATTATTTGGAAGTGAGTGATTAGGTCTAATTGTACGGGTTTTTATTCTGGAATAACTCTTTGTTAGTACTTTTGAGATTTTTCTGTCAATCTGCGATTAGGGTTTAACGGAATTCTGAATTTTCTGATGCGAGGTTTTAGTTTAAGGATTTGTGGGAAATGGGATTTTTTTATTCTATCGATTTTATTCTTTTAGTTGGAATATTTTTTTTAAAGAAGTTGTGTTATTAAGCGTTAAACCTTTTTCAGTAAAAAAAAAGTGTTATGAGGCACGTTAAAAGAATGTTGGATTTTTCGGTCGTGCATATAATTGATGGCTACTTTATTAAAATGGATAACCGTTTGTTCATGTGATTTTGTATGTAGAATCCTCTCGTGTGCCTGTTTTTATCCTCTTAACAGGGTTTAGTTTCTTGTTGAAATAGTGTTAAGTATCGGACGGTGGGAGTTGAAGACTGGAGGAAATGGCAGGGGCGTCAACTGACGAGTCTGGAGCTGGAAGATCATTTGAAGGCGTTTCCGATGAGCAGCAGCAGTTGCAATGCCAACCTGGGGAAGCATTGGTTGAATGGAGGTCTTCGGAGCAAGTTGAGAACGGGATTCCGTCGACTTCACCCCCATATTGGGATAGCGACGATAGCGAGGATGGAGGTGTGCCATTTGTCGCTTTTTAACTAACTTGTCATGCAGTAGTCTTTTGTATTTTATGATATGGCGGTTGTTTTTTGCTAGTTATATGATACTGATCAAAGATTCGGTGATGTGCTTAACATCTGTCAGTAATGCATCCGTATTATTATATTTACTATTTGAGAAGTGCAGTTGCTATTTATTGAAACACTTGCGATTAAGGTCCAAGGGTAGTGTTGACCACGTGAGTAAATAAAGAAAGGAAACAAGTTACGGGAAATAAGACAATTTAAAGGTCTTGTTTGTGTCAGCATGTGTATAAATTATAGCTGATGTTCATACCATTAGTGACAATTTTTTCCTTTTTAACTGCATGACTTTGAGTTCGGTGAGATCTTTTCTCTAACAAGCTGATTACATGTGAATGCAAAAGATTCTTTGCGGACATTCGTGGCTTTGGTTTTATTTTCATTAAAATCGATGTGCAGGGAAAACCTTATTTGTGAAGCTGATGACACGTTAGAAAAGAATAGAGAAAAGCGCAATGGCGGTAATAGTTAGTTGATCTAGAAGTCTTTCTGGTTATCAATTTTTAGCTTCCATGGTTTGAAAGTAAGATAGTATGAATGTGTGTAATGATAGGCTCTTTGATGTTAGCTCTCTTTTAATATTAAGAAACAACTTTTTGTCCTTATTCGCTAGGATGTCATTGTTTTTCCATAGGGAGAAATCTCATTCTACAAGGAACATGACATCCTTGGTGAGATTTGACATGACCAGACTGAAGATGATTTATTTTACTTTCCATAATTGTATAATCACTCTGTTATCTTGATACTCTAGGAAATATCTTTTTTATGTATGACTCCAATCATAGTATATTGTCTATATGGTCATCAATGTCAGTTTCCCATTTGTGTTACAGGACCAAAACCTTCAGAGTTGTACGGAAAGTATACATGGAAGATTGATAAGTTTTCTCAGATTAACAAACGAGAACTTCGGAGCAATGCATTTGAGGTTGGAGGCTACAAATGGTATGATCTAGTATGAAGTTTAGTTCTGCATAAAGAGTTCCAGTGACATTATCATCGCAGAGACTTGATATTTCTTTTTGTTAATTTCCTGTTTTCCTTCCTAGAAGTCTATACATTTCTTCCTTCTCGCTTAAACAAGAAATATAGTAATTATTTTAATGATCTGGTTAACATTGATGAGTTTAAACTGTGGATGATAGGTACATCTTGATTTACCCTCAGGGCTGTGATGTCTGTAATCATCTCTCTTTGTTTCTCTGCGTTGCCAATCATGACAAGCTACTTCCAGGTATGACAAAACTTTATGTGACAATGTTTTTGGTTGAGAATCAGTTGTTTGGGTTTGGAGTTTATATCATGCAATTTTTTGTCTTGTGAACAGGGTGGAGTCATTTTGCTCAGTTTACTATTGCCGTGGTGAATAAGGATCCTAAAAAGTCTAAGTATTCTGGTAGATTTATTGTTGCGTAAACTTGATATTCTGGTAGTGTTTAGTTAGTATATTACTACAAATTGTTTTACTATAAAACCATATTAATACTTTCAACATGCAGATACATTACACCGTTTCTGGAAGAAGGAGCATGACTGGGGATGGAAGAAATTTATGGAGCAATCTAAAGTGATGGATGGATTCATTGATTCTGATACTTTGATAATCAAAGCTCAAGTGCAAGTTATAAGGTACTCTATAGCTTACTTGTTGATCAACTTGCTATAGTGATTTATATTCTTTTCTGGCCAGAATAGGTGAGCTGTGAAACCATATTTTTGAATAAATATGCTTCGTGTACGCTTATGTACTTGAAGCAGAAGCTTTTCAATTGTTATATCCATAAATCAGAGTTTTTTACTAAGTAAATAGGCGAAACACATCTTTAAGGTATTCTATAGCTTACTTGTTTGTCAACTTGCTGCAGTGATTTATATTCTTTACTAGCGAGAATAAGAAAGCTGTGAACCATATTTTTTAATAAATATGCGTCATTTTCGCTTATATACTTTAAACAGAAACTTTCCAATGGTTATATACATAAATCAATTTTTTTACCAAGTTAATAGGCAAAACACATCTAAGTATGCAGGTTGGAAAGAAAAAGAGACTGTGATAGGTATATAAATTATGATGTAGCAGCTGAAGAAAATAGTGATGTTGATTTGTTACATTAAACTTATGTATATTCTCTAATCAATTTATGATGATTTTCTTTGTTAAATATTTAGCACTGTATATGTTCATGTTTAATTGCGTAGCATACTCCTTAACAACTATTCTTTTTTTTTTTCATATGCTTTATGATAGATTCCACTCACCATTTGGAAGATTTGCTTCTCTAATTTTAAGCTAGAGTGGATCACTGTAATGGCTTTAGTTTATTTGCAGCACTTGTTAATAACTTTCCGAAACTTAACCCTGCTTCTTTGCAGGGAGAGAGTAGACCGTCCATTCCGTTGCCTTGACTGTCAGTATAGAAGGGAACTTGTACGAGTATACTTGACGAACGTGGAACAAATTTGCCGTCGTTTTTTTGAAGAACGACGAGGCAAACTTGGGAAGCTAATAGAGGATAAAGCTAGATGGTCTAGGTATTATGTGCTTTTATAAATATTTTGGTTTTCATAATCCATATACAACTACAATTTTGCTTCTACAATCTTTAAATTTGTATTCTCTGTTAATATAAGATTATTTCCTTTTGCCTTATATTCTCTAATTTTATAGTTGCACTATGGGTTTCAGGAGGGCCTGTTTGGGAACTAAAGATATTAATGTTTGAATTTTATTTCTATTAACTCATTTCCTTGGCTATCATCTGCTGTCTACTTACGGTTGGAAGATATAGTTTCTGGAACTATGTAATAAGAAGATTGATCTCATTGTATTTGGAATTGAAACCATGATCCTTTATCAATTGTACTCAGTCATATATCGTTCAATATGATGGTGGATAGGGTCTGGAATTCTTTTACCATATTCAGTTTAGAGATAAATTCAGGATCACGCTAGTTCAGCTTAAGAAACTTATTTGTTTGTGTTCAACTTTTAAGAATTCAGTTACTACTTGCAATCATTATATTACCCATTTTAAATGAGCTTTTGCATTTTGTTGTTATACTAACAGAGTGAGTTTCTGCAAGCATGATTCTTTAAGCCTATTTCCTTTTATTCTATTGTACCATTCTAATTTGAGTCAATTATCAGCTTCTGTGCTTTCTGGATGGGGTTGGACCAAAGTGCAAGGCGACGCATGTCTCGCGAGAAAGCAGTGTCAATACTAAGAGTAGTTGTGAAACATTTCTTCATAGAAAAAGAAGTTACATCTACTCTTGTCATGGATTCTTTGTATAGTGGTCTGAAGGCACTTGAAAGTCAGAATAAGGAGAAGAAGAGCAAGGGAAAGTATCTGGAAGCAGAAGACCTACCTATTCCTATTATTAGCATTGAGAAAGATTCATTCTTTTTGGTAGACGATGTGCTGCTGCTGCTTGAAAGGGCTGCCATGGAACCTTTACCACCGAAGGATGAAAAGGGTCCTCAAAATCGCACAAAGGTTAGGACTTGATATAGCATGTGCAGTAATCAGATATCCTTGTACAACCGAATAGTAACAGACACTATTGATCAGCTAAGAGATGCTGGCTTATGAAAACTGAATGCCCTTTTGCTTGTTGACCAAAATATCCCACAGCTCGTGTTCTAATTATTTTTTCCCCTAACTTTTGCTTCCATTAGGTTTTGTGCTTTTTATCAGATTTGCATTGCTGAAAATAGTAGTTACATTATTATGTAACATTTCTGAGATTTTTTTGTGCTTAGGATGGGGCTGCTGGAGAGGAGTTTAGTAAAGATTCTATCGAACGTGATGAGAGAAGACTTACTGAATTGGGTCGTCGGACTATTGAGATATTTGTTTTAGCCCAGATTTTCAGGTAACTAATTTTACTTTGCATGAGCTATTTACATTGTATTAAAAGCGGTGGCCTTCCATTATCTGTGTTTTACTGCAGATGCAGTATTTTGCCTGGGTTTTCTGTGTATTATGCTGCTTTTCATCAAATTTTGCGCATAAATTGTAGGATCATATGTCTATGGATGATGAGAATGTTAAACCATATATCTTTTGTTTCTAAATGGCATCTGCGGCAAATTTTTTTCGAGTTAAATGCAATCCACCCGTGTTTGCAATTAATATCTTTTCTGTGCATTTTTTTGCAAATAATTTACTATAAAAATAAATCAAAATAAAGATAAGTTTGTAGGCATAAAAATATTCTTTCCATCATAATACAACTAACTTTTAATTATGTAGTTATATCTTAAGGTATCTGAGCTAAGTCTCTTATTTTTTAAACGTTACCAGGCATTATTTGCAAAACTTTCCTTCAGCTCTCAAAATTAAGTAAAATTAATTATTTATCATAAATTGTGAATTTACAGTTGATGAAAATAATTAACTTTATATTAATAACTACAAAAAAAAATCTTGCTTGGACTATAAACTAGGGTATGGGAGGACTCAAGATTTTTGCATTTACGAAAACTATGGTCTTTTAAGTTAATTTTAAATCCATTGTCTGTCTTATAGAGCTACAAAGCTAGACAAATCTTAATTACGGTAATTGAATGTGTGGCTTCTTTTCATTTAATGCGGACTAATCTTTTCATGAGGTATTAGTTGAAGGATTTAAATGCATTGAGGTTTATGAAATTAGAGTTAATGGATAACTTATATTCAAGGATATTTAGGACATTTTACCTTTGGTCAAAGTGAATGCCTATTAAGAACACAGGTCGGTATGTGCTAGCAGACACTTGTAATTGGTGGTGGCATTTACTGTTGCTTTTGATTGAGGCAGTCTATGTATTAGATGAATTACCTATTGATTTATATGTTCTGAGTTCTCTCTTTCTTCTCAAGGTTTATTATTCAAAAATACCTTTCTCTGGTTGGAGAAAAATGACGAAAGAGAAATCAAATATTCTGTGTTCGCTTATTAAACACATTAGTTTCGGGTTTCCTTTTGTTAGAGATCTAGTATTTCCTTTCTTTTGCAAAGTTATTAACTGCTTAAAACACGGAGGGTAAATATTCTTGTCCATTTGCTGATTTATGTTTGTGCGCCGTGCGTTATCTTTATTTCATCAATTTATTATTTTTTCTCCATGTTGCCGCAACAGTAAAATTGAAGCCGCCTACAAGGAGGCTGTTGCTTTTAAGCGACAAGAAGAGCTCATCCGCGAGGAAGAGGCGGCTTGGCTTGCCGAGATTGAGCAGAAAGCAAGACGTGGAGCAGCAGATAAGGAAAAGAAGTCTAAGAAGAAACAGGTTTTTCATCAACTTGTATCTTGCCTAATCTTTCAGTAGTTCTTGTTCATTGGTAGAGGCTAGATTTTAAAGCTGAAATGGTTTTTTATGTTGGTCTGGAAGTATATTGGACCTCGGCCCTATTTCATTTCTTTTTAGTTAATAATAGCCTCAAAGAGTTTTTTTTTTTCTAAGTTGATTTTTATTGCCAAAAGAGGGGTACATTTTTCCTTACGCAGACTATTGCTTGAGATTTTGTCGTTATACTTCCTGCTTTCTTCTTATTCGTTGCTTATGATGAAAGTCTGGAAATATCTTCTGCCTCCCTATTTGTTAAATTTTGTTGTTAGCTAGGGATAGACTGATGCTCTCTGCTAAGTTTTAACTGTATAAAATCTCTGGAAATTATAAATACAGCCCTTTTTGGTCTACTTCTATATTTTCAGGCTAAGCAGAAAAAAAATAATCGCAAAGGAAAAGACAAGGCAAGGGATGAAAAACCTAGCAGTATAGTGCAAGGCAAGACGGAGCAGGATAGTCATACTGTAGAAAGGGAAGACTTTTTAGTTGACGAGTCAGAAGTGTCACTTGAGAAATCTGAGGTTGTGGAAGACGTCTCAGATGCTTCAGATTCTGTCCCTGAAATGCTTCCACTACATTCAGAAAGGAGAAACATGAGCCCTGTTCGTTGGGGGACAGATACTTCTGAAGTCCATCCTCCAACAGAAGCCGATACTAGTGACATGGCTGCCCTTTCAGGTGTGTTAAATGGTGTGGAAAGAGGAAGTCCATCTGCAATGGATGACAGCTCGTCCACTTGTTCCTCAGACTCGGTTCCTTCTGTTGTGATAAATGTGCCTCAGTGGGGCGATTCTCGCCGCCAGAAAAATGGAAAATCTCTAAGCCTGTAAGCATTTGTCTGTACTGTAAGAATTTACTGCAATATTTTGGATAGCTACATTTACACCCCCGGAGATTTGATCTAATTAAAAGTACTTCTCCTATACCTTACAGCATTACAGAAATTCCTCTAAAGTTTGAATAATTACAGAGGCACCATAGACCCCCTAGTTTTTTCGTTTTTCTGGAGTTCCAAGGAGTAGTTTGCAATTATTCTAAGCCAAGGCGTGTAATGTATTTAAGACATTTTACCATGGGAATTTGACATATATTTTCCATTTCCAGAGTAAGGAACCGTCAAAGCAAGGTGACTTCTGACGCAGCTCATTTCGTGCAAGAGCCTAATCAACCATCTGAATCTGTGCCAGATGCAGGGCAGTCGGGTGATGCATCTCAAACTTTGAAGGTGATTGAAACGATGTGTCAGGCTTCTGTTCACTCTTTGCAGAATAGGGTGGTCAACGGGATGGGAAACCATGCACGTAAGAAGGTATGTCTCTTCCTTGTTAAACCTGGTATGTACTTAAAATTGTGTGAAGGAATTTTGAAAGTGCATATGCGCGCATAATGTTGTGGAATGCACCTCTAGTTTCATTCTACGAGTGGTTCTATTTTGAAATTTTTACAATTTTCAGCTCTCTGGAACTCGAATAGATTTCAGTATACCCCTCATAGACAAGTTTAAACTGGTATTCGACATATTATGGGAAGTTTCTGAGAAGCTCCAAAATGTTCTAATATTATCATGCTGAACTCACCTTGGAATGAGATTTTGATTACATGCTTTTAATTTTTATTGTTTTTCAGTTAATCTCTAGTGACATCTTTTATGCTTCGTTTTCCGACTTTTTTTTGGTTATTTCAAAGTTGTCCACCTTTTGTAGAAGTTAATCTTTAGTCCTATAGGACTTATGCCTACAGTTTTTTACTGAATAAACTTGTCATGTTGCCTTGCACAGGAGGAAGGATCTGGTTCGATGCATAAAATTTCTGGTGCAAAAGCAGCTGGTGTGGATATAGCCGCGGAACCGCAAACTTCTATAATATCATCTCCAAGGAGCCCTTCCAAAACCATTCCATCTAGTCCTCTGAGTTTGGAGGCAAAAGCCAATGCTGAGAATGATCGAATCGCAGTCAAGTTGTCATCCTCCGGTGATCAGAAACAAGCTGATCCTTCAGTCTCTGTTTCAAATCCAGCCGAAAATCCCGCTGCCTCAAAATTCGAAACAAAGAAGTTTGCTTCTTCAAAACCTAATGAAAAGCCCGCATCACATCAAGTTCCAATCAGAAGTGAAAAGCCACCGCACCTACCAGGCATTACCGATAAGCCCTCAATGCCTCAAATCCCTGTTATGTCAAGACCCTTGAGTGCTCCCGTAATTCCTGGCCCTAGGCCTGCCGTCCCCATGGTATCTGCAGTCCAAACAGCACCCATTCTTGCACGTTCGGTAAGTGCTACTGGCCGGCTGGGCCCGGATCCTTCTGCATCTGCAGCCCCGAGTTATGTTCCACATTCCTATCTCAATGCAATTATGGGCAGCAGCCATGTTAGCGGAAGTTCTTCCACCTATGCTCAGAATCATCCTTCCAGTCCTGTTATAAATGCTTCACTTTCGTATGCGCAACCATCTCCTATTGTGTCTGCCCCAATGTTCTCTGGTAGGATGGATCCAAATCCAAGTAATCCGACTTTTTCATTTAGAGCGGCGAATAACGGGTCCCGTTGGGTGGAGCGTTCTCAACGCGATAGCAGCAGGAACTTACTAGGGGATCAAGGTGTCCTTAATGACATGCAAAGTCTTCATTTATACGATTCCCCCCATAGCAGACCCCAGGGTCACCTCCCGTCTGAGTTCCCACCCGGCACATCTGGGCGTCGAAACCATGTGGTCGCAGATGAGTTTCCTCATCTTGACATTATAAACGACTTACTTGATGACGAGCATGTTGGTGGCAGGGCAAGCATATCAAATTCAGGGTATCAAAGTTTAAGCAACTGCCCTCACCATCTGAACCGGCAACTTAGCTTTCCAGGTGAACCAGGCTTGTCTAGGTTTGACAGGATGCAAATGTATGATGATGGTGGATTTCAGCAGGGTTATGGTTCGACCGGGATCCCTTATGATGCGGTGATGGATATGATTCCCTCGATTAGTCCACGAATGTACCCAAACGGGCAGATGGATGGTCTAATGCATAACCAGTGGCAAATTGGCAGTTCTGAGTTACCTTTTATGCCTGTTAGGAATACGGATAATGATGGCTATCCGTATCATCATATACCGGAGTATCCAAATCTCCCTGTTGGTATGAATTGCTACACCATGTTCCGACCTTCAAATGGGCTTTAACGGTTTCTACAATGGGTGCATGGGCTTTGTACGCCTTTGTAATAATCCAAGGATGTTGAGGGTTCTAACTTTTAACCCTTATGGTAGGAAGTATCTTGTAAAGAGTGATTCTGCATTCTTACTTTTTTCTTAGTTTTCCTGGATGTGGTAATACCTTTTTTTTTTCCCTTTTCAAGTTCAAAACTCTGGCCGTAAACTACAGCAGTAAAGATTTAACTTTGAACTTTCAGTGGTTTATTTTGCTGATGGTGAGTTTTGCCTTCTATTCCTGGGAGGGAAGGGTGTTTTATTAGGGTAAAATGAATTAAAACTCCCAACCTATTCCTTTTTTTACAAGTTGCCTTCTAACATCTCTTTTTACATCTTACCCCTCAACTAATTGAAAAATGTGTGAATCACCCGCCCCTGAAGCCGAATCCAGCCGTTGGATTTGACCATGTTTTTGTCCATTGGATTTGTTCTGAAAGCGATTTGCACATTTTTCAATAGGTTGGGAGTTGGTTGTAAAAAAATCGTTTTGGGGGCAACTTATAAAAGGAGTATAGGTTGGGGGTTTAATGGAATTTATCCATTTTATTATTTATTAAGTAGTCCATGGTTAATTTTGTTACTTTTCCAAAACCAATACAAAGCATGCAGCTCTTAGGAATGTTCTTAAATCCTTTAAGTCATTTAATTAAATCGTATGACGGAGTTGAAGCGTACAAATTGAGTCGACACAGGATTTGACTACAGTGTGAAGATCACTAGTTTATCAAGAAAAAGGCCAAATACCAATGGCAGACTCAGGGAAATGTGTCAATGAGAAATGATTTTGCAATTGGAAAGACTAAATAATCTTATAACGTTTGCTAGAAGCATCCACGTTTTCAACGAATGAAAAGTTACAATTGATTAAAACATAGAATTAAAACCAAAGTTAAATCTTTACTGTGGGCGACTTGCGTGAATAGATTAAATAAAAGTAATTTTGCTCATACTTTTAAACCAAATACGTAAACCATAATAGGTGATCTTACATTTTCAATTCGAGTTTTTTAGATATTCTCATTGCCAATTAAAAATTAAAGTTATTTGTTTTATTTCCTCTGAAGGTAAATACTGGTAAAGAGCAAAAATACAAATTGAAAAACATCAAGAACTTATTATCTTGAATATCAAAATTGATGGTTTAAAATCTAAACTAAATATCTAGTCTAAACAATTTAAAAAGTAAACATTCGTACGGAAATAAACTAGATCTAACTCTCACTATATTGTCTCTATTGGCTACAAGGCATAAAATTTTATGTGTCAAAATTATGTTCTATACGTTTTCATTAGACACATTATTTCCCCCTTTTTTGAGATGCCTTTTACAACCAAAAGTGTTTTTTAGTTGAAAACCAAAACCATCATCATAGCTATAGAAAATAATATAAACCTAATAATAGACTTTATTACATCATATCCGAGGAACGTTATTTTCCCTCAGAAACTAGCCGTTGGGAGACACAGCAACGGCTATTTATTTAAATAAATTATTGTCTAAATCAGCATCAGCTGCCTGGCCCCCCTCTTTACATATATATTTCTCACTAATTTTTTCCTTCTCACTCACTTCCTCTGTAAATCAACTTCCTTTCTCACTCCAAAATTTCCACTTTCACTCTCTTCAAACACTCAGCCAAATCAACAAGATGAACGATCTAATGACAAAATCCTTCACAAGCTACGTCGATCTGAAAAAAGAAGCCATGAAAGACCTCGAATTAGGCCCCGATATCGAAATGGGCTTGACCCAAACTGACAACAATCTCACCGCATTCCTCGAAGAAGCAGAGCAAGTCAAGCAAGAAATGAACTCGATCAAAGAGATTCTGATCCGATTAGACGAATCCAACGAAGAAGGGAAGACCCTTCACAAGTCCGAAGCCTTAAAATCCCACCGTGCCCGAATGAACGACAATGTTTTGTCGGTTTTGAAGCGGGCCAGGGCCATAAAGATCCGATTGGAGGAAATGGATCGGTCCAACGAAGTGAGCAGGAGGCTTTCGGGCTGTAAAACGGGTACGCTGGTGGATAGGACCCGATCCGCTGTTACGAATGGGCTGAGGAAGAAGCTGAAGGAGTTGATGATGGAGTTTCAGAGCCTGAGGCAGAAGATGATGACGGAGTATAAGGAAACTGTAGGGAGGAGGTATTATACGGTAACCGGAGAGAATCCGGACGAAGACGTTATTGACAAGATTATTAGTAATGGTGGTGAGGAATTCCTGTCTAGAGCTATACAGGTATACAAATTTTGTCTTTTTTTTTCTAATTTTAATTATCAGGGGAACTTGGCATGCTTATTATAATTGTGACTCATTATGCCTATATATATTTATGGTACTTAGGAGCACGGAAGAGGAAGGGTGTTGGAGACGGTGGTGGAGATACAAGACCGCCACGATGCGGCCAAGGAAATTGAGAAAAGCCTGCTGGAGCTCCACCAGATATTCCTCGACATGGCGGTGATGGTGGAGGCTCAGGGCGAGAAAATGGACGACATTGAGCATCATGTCATGAACGCTGCACAATACGTGAGCGACGGGACTAAAAACCTCAAGACTGCAAAAGATTACCAGAAGAGCAGCCGACGGTGTTTGTGTATTGGAATCATACTTCTTCTCGTGCTCATTCTTGTTGTTGTCATCCCCGTCGCCACCAGTTTCAGCAAATCTTGAGGTTTTCTGGTAAGTAGAGTGATGGAGGATTCTTTTATTCTTTTAGCTTCACGGTTGTGTGAGGAATGTTTTTTGTTCAAGTGTGGTCCTTGTTTTGGGACTGATCTTTGTTGTAATATTTTTTAGTTAATTAAAAAGCATTATCATGAATTATTGTTTCTACTACGTACTAAATTCAGAATTTAGCTTTTAATTGTGATAGTTTATATGAACTAAATGATACTGACATTTAATATGAGGTATTTGCTTCCGCTCATTTGATTGCTTAAATCGTCCTAATTTAGTTTTTTGGTAACCATATCCCTTCAGTAGATTTCTTATCCAAGCTTTTTTTAGTTTTTTTTTTTCCTGTTGTCCTTGAGAATTTTCAGACATCGTATTAATTCATAAAGAGTATGTCTCAACTCTCACATGGCATCACATCTTGCAATTCTCTCATCTTGATTCAAATATCTATATTTCTCACTCTATCTCGTCTTAGTAATATTTGTACTTACCATAAACCCAATTTCATTTGCATAGAGGTAAAGGTGCACATTTGAGAAGGTTAAGAGAGTAAGGGGCATAACACAATCTTATATTCAGAAGTGCCAACATTTCATATCAGGGTATTCATGCATCTCATATTACAGCATCTCTGTTATGTATAAACATTTGTTATTATACCAAGGAAAACTGGCAAGTTTTCATTCAAACTTACAGATAAAGGTCAAGAGTATCGATACCTTTTTATAGTGATCTGGATTTCTCATACTGGCCAGTTTCCAAAAAATCAAAATTGCTAAATCTGAGTTCTTCAAAAGTATTTACAAGGCTTAAGTTCATTACACAAGGTTCATACATATTTATACGAGAATACATTCCAAAAGAAAACTAAGTCAAGTTACAACAGTTAGAGACAATAGCTTATTATTTCCTCTTTCTACCACGTGGCTTACTAGCAGGGACATCCTTGGACGTAGCGCCGCTATTCTTTTCTGCCTCTTCGTCACTTGCTTCATCAAAGCTCTCAGTCCTGTCTGTCGAGTCCTGTTCCTCTATCTCTTCCTCTTCTGGTGACTTGCGTGCTTTTTCTTGTTTAGAGAGTCGATCACGAAGCTCTCTTAGTTTTGCTTTCTTGGAGTTCAATACAATAACAAACTGGAAACAGTGATATGACATGGCATTTCAAGTTTTAAACAAGATTGCAAGCCCTTAATTGCATATAAAAGAAAAAAAGAAAAGAAGATGAGTTGCTATGCATATTAAGAGGAAGAAGCGTCAAATGACCATTCTCCTAGATTTTACAAGAGAGAGAAGGGCCAGGGACACTGGAAACATACCTTTTCATAGACTTCAGACTCGAATTCCGCCATCTCAGTGCTGAGTTTCTCACTTTGTGCTAAACATTTTTCTGCCTCTAGTTTGACCCTGTCAAATGATTCCGACTTCCAGACAACTTCTTCCTGTTATCAGGAAAACAACACATGAAGAACAGAACAAACATAGCAACAATTCCTCAAATAGAACAATTTATAAGTGAAAGAGCTCGGCAATCAGGAAATAGCTTTGAAGAAACCATTTGATGGCTGATTCGTGATATTAAGCCTCAAAGAGATCAAGGTACACAATTTTAGGAAGCCTTTGATCTACCACATGTGAAGAAAGCATATTTGTTCTAAACCCATAATAGCCATGCCTAATAGTCGACGAAGAAACGTGATCTGCTGGAAAGACGCTTCACCTGTAACCGAGAGGCAGTACTTTGAGTCACCCTGGGTGCATGTTTGCGTGTGAATATGTTTTTTGAGAAGAAAAAGATATAGTTGTATTTTTGTGAAGGGCAACTACTTTTTACATCACCTCAAAAATTGAAATGGGAATAGCAAGAGATGAAAACTTTCACCAACAAATACAAGAGTTACAAGTCAACATTCAAAAAAAAAAAAAAACGAGAATCCTCTATAATTAATTGCACGACCAGCATGAACAGGGGAAATTTTTGATTCAAAACTACTCAATGAAATGAAAAGAAAAATATGTTACATCAATGCAGATACATATGAAATGTAAGAAAAATCATGATTGTTTTTGCTGCACGTGAAGAGAGTATACAAATGCACCTCTTAGCACAATCCATTACCAATTGTTAAATGCAAATCGAGTAGATAACTATACAAAGTCCCATATCTTACGCTCAGTCTTATGTTGGCATCCATGAGAAAGTCCAAGATTTCTACTGTACTCATCTTACTGTTAGCTGAAGGTTGGCATTTCCACCGCCATTCCAGTGTTGTACCCTGCTTCTTGAATGTAAATGATAACTGCAAAAATCAACATCGAAAGAGAATTGACGAAAACACCTTTAGCTTCTACAATAGAAAAAAACACTCTTTCTTCCAACACATGTAGTCTGTAGACAATCCAACAAAGTCACCGCATGACGTAATATTCAACTAACTTTTACATATGTAATCTTTTCTTGCAAAGATTATAAACACATTTCAGGCAAGCTCGAATATTATCAAGTTAGACAGGAACATATGGCTTCCACCAGTCAGTCACCAAGACTTATTACCTTTCACAAGCCTGCAATTCCGAAAAGGGAATGTTGGCTGCTTAAATAATTCCAATCAACCTTACACTGTATTACAGTATTAGTTAAAGTGAAAACTGTTCTCGTTCTCTAGATTATTTCTAGAAGCCTCGACATCGTATTCGGGCAAAGTTTCAATTAACAAAAAGTACCTACTCCACCTGCATTTTAACGCATCAATGCTAACAGACATGTAAATAATTGCAAAAGCAAACTGCTTCAATTTGTACTTTTGGCTCCTCACAAGCTCATTACAGCAATTCGTACCTTTTTAGAGGAGCTTCTAAACTCTACACACAACAGCCACTAAAACACAGAAATTCTTTAAGCTAAATAAACTAAGTGTCACACCACAAACAGACAGATCAGAGAAGAGATTTTGAACACCTGCAATTGTGTGTTATCACGGCCCAACAAGATGCGTGAAACGTTCATTATACCACTGTAATTAAAAGATAAACCAACCACGTACCAACGATATAGAGCAAAACATACAACAATCAATCCAAGTCACAAAACATTACAATTATGTTACCCTACTTAAGAGCATGGATAAATTGCATCATCAAAATCTGCAACAAGAAATCATCATTCACACTTTAAAACCCTAATTACACAAACAAAAAAAAGTCAACACAGACCCGTTTGACTCCGTTAGCAGCATCCGAGAAGGCGTAATCGGAGCCGGGTTGTTGAAATCCAAGATACTTCTCAGCCAAATCAATGTAATCCGACACCGTGTGATCCCAAATCGCCGCCCTATCACTCACCTCCTCCTCCGTAGCTATAAAATTATCCCCAAATAAATAATAAGTAAATCAATTCAAAATTTGTTTAGCCTTTTAAAACGTACCATGGCAAGTCCAAGCGTGGAGACCGTCGGTTATGGAGAGGTCGAATCGGGTCGGGTACCATGTGCCCTTGACGAATACGGGTTCGGGTCCGTTCAGTTTCAAGCATGTGTGCTTTGGTGAGTCAGTGTCCATTGTTTTGTTTTTTGGAGAGGAGAGGGCTTTTCTTTTCCCGCTTTTGATTTTTACTTGTTTTTTTTTTCTGCGTTGAAGTTATTTGTCAAAAATGGGAACATGGGTTTAGATTTTAGATCTAATAATAATAAAAAAGTTGACAATTTCATTGGGTTTTTTAATTCACGATTGAAGTGTAGTACAAATTAAAACAAATGAAATGAGGACAGTTTTAGGTGGTGTTTGCAGTCTAGAACAAAAAAAAAAAGTTTTTGTTTGAATAAGTAGTTTTGGGGTGGGTGGTTGCATTTTGTGTGAATAAAAATAATTTCAACTTATAAGTCTCATAATTTCTAAGTTGGAATAGACTTGTTTTTGTTTTGTCTTTGTCTTTTTTTAATAAATTAATTCAAAACTGTCGACTCCTAAATAATTTTCCTAACATTCACATCATGCTCAAAGACTTGATATGACAGTGAGTTCTTAATACTTTGTTTTTATATCTTGAAAGTAACATTTTGATTTTTTTTTAATTAATATTAGGAAACACAAAATTTTGTGACTATCAACATCAACAAATCCTAACTTTTTTTTATAAGTTAAAAGGGTGTTTAGTTTTCAGGGCACATTTAATTTGTTAGGGGTGAGTCCTGCAGTCATCAAAGGAAAAAAAATAACAAAAATCGGGGCAACATATTTTGCAATTTGGTGGAAAGCAATTTTTGGGAGCTGGTGCCACGTTTAAACGGAGTTTTTTTTTTTTTCTTCTTCTCATCAATCGTTTATACGAAGTTGATAAAGTTAGGAACCATTTACATGTTGAACGAAAAGAGTAAATATAATTTTCAAGAGCGAATCTAGATATATTAAAATGAGAAATAAACCTCCAAATAATATAGTATTTTGCATAGTGTCCTTAAACTTATCAAAATGAGAAAGATGCCTCTGGAGGGTCAAATTCAACGTAATAAAATACATACACAAGTTCAAATTGAACGAGTAATCAATGATCCATGGGGCAATTCGCACATTTTTAACGTATTAAAGAGTATGTTTCTCTTTTTGATAGATTTATAGGCACTTTGCCAAAAAAACCCTATTATTTTGGGGGTTTGAGGAAGTTGATTGAGTTGACCCATCAAAATATATGAAGATAATACTTAAAATTAATTATGGGTAATTTAAGATTAAACTATCAAAATATAATATAGTTTGCACGTTGCAAAAGATAATTATCTTGTTGTTTGCCTATTCAAAGACAAACCAAAAACTAAAATTAAGAAAATCTCCTTCTTTATATTTATAGAGATTTGCACAACCTTGTGCAATCGACACATCATTGTAAAAGAAAATTCATGCAATAATTAATTACCAGTAATGTGAAAATCGACCACCAAGTGCACTATTTCAGAAAGAGAGATTGTAATTTTTACTTTAAATGATATATTATGATATATATAATATTTGAAAATATTATAATATCAATTGAATGTGCGTGACACTTTTGCACTCACTTTTACTTATTTAATATATTCATGCATAACTTAATTTAGGCCATGGCCAAAAAAAATGTTCATATAAGAAATTGTTCATTTATAACTTAACCCGCCACGCTACCACCCCATGTTTTGTCCTGTTCCTAACGACAATGGCTTGCTTCAGTAAGTATGGATATTCTAGAAACAAATGATATTTTTTGATCTCTTTAAGCCATTAAAAAACTTATTTGGACTCTAAAGAAAGAAGAACTCCAAAACACCTAACAACCATATCAATACAATCACCTATTCGTGATCAAATAAAAACAACAATTAAATATTAAAATACAGTACCTATGCCGTGGAATTTTTAAAGTAAATAAGTTAATTTATGCGTCGTTACACCTAAAATTCCATTATCGCTCCATTTGCAATAATAAATATAGTATTAGTACCCTTTTCTTTATATAAGCCATGTCTTTTTGCTGAGTTTGTAATATAAGGAGAACACTTTTCGGTTGATATTCGTCTAAGGCGGTCACCAAATTTCGAGAAGAATATAATAATTAAGAGATAACATTGAGTAATTAAGGTAGGTATCACTTTAAAGAGAAAATAATTTACAGCAGTTCGATAGTACGTCTATGATTATAAAAAGCATCTCACAAATAAAATTTATCGAAAACAACTTATTTATTGCGTTACTTCGTAATTTTTACTTTTCCTACACAACAATAGAATAATAAAAATATATGCACGAAAAATAATAAAATGGACACACATATTTATTTACTAAATTCGTTAGATAGACTACGTTTGTGAGCACTGTGAAGCCAGATTTTTCACTGTCTTTATAGGTTAAATTACAATTTTATATAATTAATTAAGCTATTTATAGTAGAAGAATAGTTTTCCTAATTAAAATTTACGTGGACGGCTCATAAGTCACAATACACAAACTCCATGATCCAATATATACATATATATACTCAATATTAAAACTTTATTCATTATGTATATAAAATACATTAATTATTATCCTTCTAAAAAGCGCCATGCGTGGATATATTTAACTGATTATTATCATGGGGTTGGTGTTTATCCTGTCACGGCCGCGTTAAAGATTCGATAAGAACAAACAACCAACTTATGATAGTTGGTGGATTTAGGTTCAGACAAATCAAACAGGACATTGGGAATCATCGTTTGGGCAGAATCTTGAATGGTTAACGTCAAACTTGGTTAATAAGAAACTTATTTTGAATCGTGGATTATGTTTCCTTTTTAGGTACAATATATAGTTCGTCCCCCACTTGCAATCCACTATAGTTGCCATTCAATTAATTTTATTTAGCCTGTAACTATCAGAAAAAGGATATTAATTACTTATAAAAGATTTTTAATTTGACAGGGTTGCAGGATTGAGTTGAAACTTGAAAGGATAAGAAGATTGGCACTTTTTGTGGAATTGAACAAAGCAAAGGTTGTACCAAATCTGTGAAGAACGAGTGTATTAGTGCTTAAGTTATGAATGATGAAACACTTAAAGGAAAATGACGTATTAAAATCGGCAAAATTATTTATTTTAGTATAAAAGCGTGCATAAGAAATCTTGTTTTTCTTATAAGTACTTTTAGTGAATCGACAAATCAATTCACTGGATCACTATATGTATAAACCTAACGAATTAAATAAATGTAAAACTCGATAAGTACAAAGCAAACCTAATATCTCTAGAGTTTTTTTAATTTGTGGTTCGTCATTAAGACAAATCCTAGCCCACTTTTGCCCAAAAGCTAATTGATGATGTGATGATTGATTAAACAAATTGAATGTGTGGGTTTGGCGGGGGAGCAAAAGTTGAGTCTAATTAAAAATTGGGTGTAATTACACGACACCCCCTAAAATTTAATTGAACTACAAACACATCTCATAACATTCAAGAAAATAGACACCTCTGAAACTCTTAAAACATATAAAAAGAAGGAGCATGTAGAGTTTCTCTGAATAATATTAGAGTAATCTACTGTAAAGTTTCTCTGAGTTTCAAGAGGAGTTTGTTCAATTATTCAATCAATAAAAGAAGTTTTTGAAATTATACCAAACTTTGGAGGATGTTAACGTAATTATCAATGAGAATTTAATAAGGTGTCATAAAGCATATATAACAGCTTTATAAAAAGGGTTCAAAATACTAATCAATAAGGGGCCTATGCAATTATTGGGATTTGGACGACAAGTTGTTGTCCCTAATTGTAATTTGTGGAGAGTTGAGGCATTTACGTCAATTTGACAACCTAACCCCTTGCAGATGGAGTGTCAAAATTATCATTAGCTGTAAATTAAAACGCCAAGCTGGCATTGGGCCATTGCAAAGTCTATAAAGAAAATTTATACCATTATGGCACAGGTTTTTCGGAAAAGATTATTTTTAATTTTTTACTACTGTTCTGATATTTCTTAACTAAAGAAGAAAGTACCAAAATACTCAGGAGTGTCAATAAATTTGTTCCACAAAATTGACTTGGCATAGGTCGTTAAGTTTTTTATTACATATTTTGTAAAGTTGGGCTTTTGTTTTTTGTTTCTGTTATAAAAAAATAAAAAAATAAATAAAAAGAGGGTTTTTGTTGACCACGATAAATCGCTGTCATGTTATTCTCGTAAAGACAAAAAGATGTAACTAGATTATTCGTATATTCTGGTTACAAAAATCATAAAAAGTTATTGGGTGATTTATACGTTGCAGCACAAAAATAAAAAAGAATGAAGTTCTTGCAATTTTATCTTTCAAATTGAAATATTAGCATTTTGCACCATCTAAACACGTTTTTGTTTTTGCACTTTGCCTTCTTATGTTATGATAAATAGATTACTGCCCCATGAAAAAATGACAAATTACTCTTGATTAATAAGTTGTGCACTGCCCGACTGCCCCTATTAGTTTTTCATTTATTTTTAAAATGTAAAGAAACAAAGATCTTCAAATTTTGACCCTTCTACTCTGCGTTTGACAACACTTTGCCTCTTTCAATTGCGAAAAGAAAGATTTAGCTTTTGAACTCGCACCACAACACTCTTGATGACTTTGCATTCATGAAAATACTACCATCCTTATTCTATAGAATCTCGGATTTCAAGAACTTCTAGTAGTTCTAACTTCTAATTGTATGTTTTTCTTTTTTTTTGGTTTAAGTCTAAACTCACAATTCACAAACAATTAATCTAGTACTTGTTCGTTTTCTACTGGTAGAATGTGACAAGGTATTTACGCATGCTTTTAGCTTTTTCGACAAATAATTTCACTAGCTCAATTGAACATTAGTTAATTGAAACAAAGCCTGCAATTCAAAAAGTTCTTTGATTAATCCCACAAAATATATATAGAATAACATTAAAGTACACAGGCTTTCGCCCAACATAGCTCTGAAAAGAATGTTGAGAGGAAAGTCGTAATACAAGACCTTTTCTTAAAAAAAGTATAATTATCTTATTTATTATATTTGAAATATATATATATATATATATATATATATATATATATATATATATATATTGGGAAATGAAGAGATTTTAGGTTTTTAGAACTTCAAACTAATATATAATAAATTAATTATATGTGAAAAATGACTATATTATTTTGTCTTTAGTATTTATTTTTTATAAATTTGATTTTAATTATATCTAGAGATATTAGAGTATTATTGTGAAAATATTATTAACATTATATTTATACCCTGAAATATAACAAATATTAAAAATAAACAACATATTATGTAAAAGGCTAGTGATAATGCCAAAGCAGTTTTTGTTGCTACTAGAGCATTTTTTATTAATGGCCTAAATTGCCCTCCATAGTCAAAGAATATTATTACAATGTTAAGTTCTAACAAAATTAAGGAAAATTTTCGTTTCTCTTTCATCTCTTTCCTTCCAAAGCTTGAGCATCAATTGATTAATTAGTGAAGAGCAAACCAAAAAATAAAATAAAAAATCATACGTTAATTTGTTTTTCTTTTAAATCTCCTAAATAAATTAGTAAATTATACATTTTTCTTTCATTTTTCACAAGCTTGTGGCTAAATGTGATGCCATTTAGACATTTAGTATCAAGAACTAAAGTACATTTTGACATATGAAAAAAATTGTCTCTTGTAATATCTTGGAAGATTAAAATGTATATTTCATTTATAAACGAGGAAAATCAAATATTTAATTTTGAATTTTTTTATTGAAACATTTGATTTTCTTTTCCGTTGATAAAAGAGATTTAAAATGGGAAAATGATTAAAAATAAATAAAAATAAAGAATTAAATATGAAGATCCATTGAATTTGTACCCCTGCAAATTTATATTTGTTTTTTATGTTTCTCCCCCAAAGAGAAGTTGATACTTTTCCCTTTCTTTGACAATTAAAAGTATCCAGGCATCCTTTAGAGATTTATTTCAATGTCACTTTTCTTTGCACTTGGTTTTTAGTTTAGAGTTTTTACTGAATCTAAATAAATTATAATTTGAAGCTTAAAAACGATTGAGTTCAAATCTAATTTTGATTTGAAGAGCTTGTACATATAAACAAATATTACATGTATTAAGTTAAAAACTAAGTATTTAATTATTAACATAAAACTGGCTTGAAATTATCTCTTGTACTTTTATAATTAGTTCCAAGAATCAATTCAGATTTGTATTAATGGTAGAATGCCGATGATTTAGGATAGTTAATTAATGAGCAATTTATTAAGGAAATCTAAATAATTAACTTTTATAGAGTTTGACCAAAGAGGGCAAATTAGAGAAGTTAACAAAATCGCTTTGGCAGCAACACTTCTTGCTCTGGCAGTATCGCCACCCTATGTAAAATTATATGTACACACCCTGAAACTTTTAATTCACTAGAGGCAAAACTGTAGTTCAATCTAATGTCTCATGACATCTGCATATTGATTTCATACCTATTTTAACAACCTTAAGTTTTAGCCTTCTAGGAAGGTTTTCCAAATCCCATAAAACGTATCTATAATTACACCAAAACTCAGGGGTGTAGTTGTAATCATCCTTAAATATTATCCAGAATTGTATGTCTCCTCGGAGTTCATAGACACAAATACCAACTCCAAAAAGTTAATGAGACAAACCATTGTGGAATCAAACTTTTTGTTTAATTGTACTATTGTTATTTCAGGAGTTGGTTTCCTTTTTCGATATTCAAATAAGATTCTGGCGAGTAAAGTATACAAGAAATTTAGATTTTTTCTTAAAGAGAGCAAAATGTGTTTAAAGGAAAAGCAGCCACCTACACATTTTATTATCACTCCAAAATTAGCAAGTGGGAGGAGAATCATATTGCACCACCAAAAAGTAGCTAGGGAGGCAAAGTTTTATATAGTTGTAAGTCCTCGAGTGCAGTACTATTTTTGTGATAAAACATGTTTAGGGACAATATATAGATATTATGTTTTTCAATTTTGAGTGACATGTATTTCAACTGTATATAGAAATTATTATCAAAAACTCTTTTTTAGATAATCTGCCTTTTTCTAATAAAATTATTCACTAATTATGTTAAACATGGAAATAAAAAATGAATAAACAGACAATAACGTGTAAAAAAAGTTAAGGATTAAGTAGTTTTTCTCAGAGCGCAAGTACTTAAATTTGTAAGGGGCAAAATATTAAAAATTAAATTATTATTGTTATTTTAGGATAGAGAACGCATGAAACGAAGTTTGTAAACATTTTTTTCTCAAAACGTATCGAAACATTTTAATTTTTGCTAAAATAAAATACAAAAATATTCACATCCTATCTCAAAATATTCTGAAAAGTTTTGAGAGAATATAGTTAAAACTTTGAAGAGGGGGGTTGAAGTGCTATTTTCCCCAAACTTAAACCCCGCCGTTTTACCCTCTCTTTTGAGAAAAACGCGGACCAGACCATTCTCAATCAGTTTGAAAAAGAACTCTTAAACGGCGTCAACTAACGCCGTTACTTCATGCCATGCCATCCCTGTTATATAAATAGCGGCAACAGAATTGACAACCTATCTCACTCTCACAAACACACAGACACATAGTTCAAGAACCATTCACACAGGAGTAACTAAACAAAGTGATAAAACCTAAAGATCAAATCTTTGAATCATCCGTAAGAGATTTTTTTCAGCATTTTATTATTTTGCTCCTGTCGATATATTCATGTAACATGAATCCGAATTGCTTGATCTGTTTTCTTCACTCCTTTCTGGTTAATGGTTTTTTTTTTTTTTTTTATTGCAAGAAGATCTGATTTTGACATTCTTTGTGTTTTTCCTTGTTCAATTTAACCTGCATTGACCCCTTTTTTCTAGTGTTACGATATTGTACATTTAGCACCGAAGATTGTACCTCCTCTTTCAGAGGTTGTATCCATCCTTTGATTTTGGCATATAATGGAAAGATTTATATGAGTTTATGTGTACCCTTTAATTCTCATTAGTTATGCTGGCCTCGTTGAATTGAAAGCTTTATTTGCGTGAATATGTGTTCTGCATTTCAACTTGGAAAAAGTTTGAAGTTTGCATCTTTAGACTTGTTTGTTTAGTTCATACTGATAACCCAGCCACCGTTAGGGTGCCTACGTCTCGAAGAGAACAAAAAAACGATTTTCAGTTCAGAGTTTTAGGAGCAGGATTATGTAGGTTGAGTATTTGGTAAATTTATTGAGTCCTGTTTCTTTAGTTGTTGCCGAGAAGAATCATTTTGGTTATTTCTTCATAATTGATTATCTGGATTTCGGAAGATAGGCTTTGTAAGTAGATACATGTACGTATGCATTGGCCATACCAATTGAAATTCCACTGTTCTTGCACAAAGTAATGAGAGTTGTCGTATGTAATGTTATTTCCTGCATTATGTTGTGGCCTAGTTGAGGAAAAGGTAAACTTTTTTGTATTGACTGACACTTTTTAGTTGATTTTGATGCTGCTGTATAGATATTTTATCATACATGACTTTAATATCTTGTTCCACCATTTCAGGGTTATGGATCTGGGAGGCAGTGAAATACATATTGACAAGGAGCTAGATGGTGTAATAGTATACTCAACTGATACTCCGCAAGGTACGGTTCAGCTGCCTGAGCCTATTGATCTTGACTCACAGTCTGATGATATATCGGACCAGAGTTCTGAAGTAAAGGACTATGAAATAAAGGAATGCAATAGTGAAAAGTTTGTTGAGGTTACAAAAGTTTGTGAGGTCGAGAAAAACTCAACAAGCTCCAATGGTGATACTAACTCGTCTAATGAAGATGTGACTGAAAGTCAAAAGGTAAGAAATGATCGTAAGAAGACACGAGCTTCTGGCAAAAAGTCGGCTAAATCTTCTGTTGGGAACTGTAAAATAAAATGCACAGTTCCGCAGCCCTTTGCTCTGGCCACTGAAAAACGTGCTTTGTGTGGAACTCGCCCTAATGGGGCTGAGTTTGGCAGTATTACCACTGGGGAGAAACCATCTCATAGTCCCATTTTGCAACATCCAGCTTCAGCAAAGCAGAATTCAGTAATTTCCGAGACCTTCTTTAGATTTATATGCTCTATCTTGAGTCTTTTTTCATGTATGATTCTGTTTTTTCATATCATTTGTCGGTTATTAACTCAATCCGAAAGTTAAATTTTTCGTGAAAACGATATTCTATACTGAATTATATTGAAGTCTAAAATTGGTAAGTTATGTGATACTTCATATGTTCTATTCTTTTGTTAGAAGATAGAATTGAAGAAAAATGAGTTATTTTCTCCTACAACTCATATTGTTGCTTTTCATCTTGTTCAGGGATGCCGTGTTTTTGGTTTCTTTATTTTCTTATCACCTTGCTATGCTTTGAGCTTAAATCCCAAGCTTTTATATAGGATTTTATTCACAGAAAAAAGGATATCACTCAAAGTAGCTGTAAAGTTACTCTATGAGAGCTTGGATTATAGCATCTCAACTACTGATACTAATTTTTCTTTATTTGTATTCCAGAAATTATCACCTGTTCTGCCAAGTAAGCCAATACAATCTGGTAACAAGAAAGTCCCTGATGAAGATAAATGCTCAGTAGCCACATCGTATTATCTCTCACATACCCATCTTTTCTTATTTCCATGTTTTAATTGTTTCTCTCCTTAGTTGCGCCTGCTTAACCCGATTTTTCTCAATTATTCAAAGAAATGTGGCTTCAGCAAGAAAGTTCAAGATAACTGTTTCCTCATCGCCCTCTTTTAAGAGCAGCGAACGAGCTGAGAGAAGGAAGGAGGTAGTTTTCAGCTTTTATGGTGTGAGAAATCTGTTTAATTTTCTTGACTAAACTTGTCCATTTACTTTTTTAGTTCTACACAAAGTTAGTGGAGAAACATCAAGCATTGGAGGCTGAAAAAACTCAATGCGAGGCTAGGACTAAGGTACTATTACACTCCTACAAAATGTTGTAAAATTTTATAATCTCATTTCTGTCATTTAAAACCTCAGGGTATAATAACCTCAAATTATCCTCTCGTGTATTCTTTGAATTTGTAGGAAGAGACTGAAGAATCAATCAAACAACTAAGAAAGACTTTGGTGTTTAAGGCAAGCCCCTTGCCAAGCTTCTATCACGAGGCACCACCAGCCAAGATTGAACTGAAAAAGGTAATGCATATCTCATGCTACGATCTTAAAACAGTTGGGATGGTAATTGACGGACTGGTTTTCAAGACTGGAAATTTATAGAAATTAGACTTCCTTTACTACTTCTGATTTCATAAAGGGAGGAGGAGAAGTTCACTTACTAGGACAGAAAAGGTCTTTTTCTGTAAGTAGGTCAAATTGCACCCGAGTCATGTTGGATTTTATGGTTGAAAGAAACGATAAACATTAACCTATTTGAATTTATTAGTAGTTGTTGGGCGCCTAAGTTTGTGATTTTATTGATTTTGATATGTCAGGCACCGCCAACTCGTGCTAAATCCCCAAAGTTGGGTCGAAGGAAGAGCTTTAGTGATGCAAGAGGTGTAAACAAGGAAAGCCATGGACCTCGACAGAGTTTTCCGATTTTTGGTGCACAAGATGACACTGCTTCTGAAAAAATTCAAGAACAGACTCAACAAGGGAGAGAGATGGAGGAGGCTTATACATGTATGTTGAGTAATGAGAGGCATCTGGAAATTGCTGTTCAATCTTGAAATGCCGTAAGTTATTGATTTAATGATGGGAAGTGCTTAAGTTATCGAGAATAAAATTAGTTCGGTTTTTCGCCTTGTTTGTTGTGACCGAATAAGAAGGCAAAACCTTTTGAGTAGTTTCTGCTTTAGATTGTGTGTGGAATTGTACATTTTCTGTAAGTTATTCTTACTGTTTGGATAACTTTGTGTGGGTGAAAGATCAAAAAGGAAAACTTATGTGAGTGTAAATAGTTCTTCTTTTTTCTTCTGAAAATCATTGGCTCTGTGGTTTTTATCTTTTGCCGTTTCTTAAAGTCTCCTTAAACTTACGAATATTATGTAGGAATCTTTATGTCTTTTTAACAGTTCAGTCAACGTAGCTAGGTTATGTACTTATATATGTTCAATCTTAACTATGTCAGTGATATAGAAAATGAAATACGCTTAAATAGGTGACGCATGATTTTCACATTATCACTTGATTATTAATTTATTAGAAACAGAAGACGAAATTTTGAGCCACTATTCAACTAAAAGTTATCAGTTGTGAGAACCTAATACTTAAAATAAGCTCTTAAAAACACCATAATCAACTTAAATTGCATGTCAAGGCGCAAGTTTTGCCCTTTGACTAATTGGTGATTTGGACGAAAGAGTATATGGTCAAGTAGTTAGATACTTGGCAAGTAAGATTAGTACATTAATATCATTATGTTGTTCAACCATTTTTATCTAATGTCGCGAGCAAACAATTCATATCGCAATATGAAAGGGATGCAACTATCCTTTTTTTTTTTTTTTTTCTATGCGGAAAGTTGATAGTTTTAAAAAATTCCACATGAATACTTAATTCAAAGAAAGTAAATAGAGGTTTTATCTTAACTAATTATCTTGTATGAGTGATTAATCAAGGATATTATATACAATCCTAAGTGTAAACAGTCATGATCTGATTTAAATATGAATATGAAAAGTTTGAAATGTCCGATTTAATTAAGAAAAAATTAATGGCACTTATAACTAAATTCACCTTATTAAAAGCCAAACGAAATTGTTAATCCTTACAAATGAAACTTAAACATATAAGTTCTCGATAACGAACTTTTTGTACCTTGGAGTTTATTGCAGAGAGTATTTATTTACTATAAGACAACTGTACAATAAACTCTAGATTCTACAAGACACAAGAAAACTCCTGATCTTGTCCTGCGGTCCCACCATCATCCATGTATTTGTATTTCGAAAGTTCAAATAAATTTTTAGTTCAATACTTTATTGAATTCTAGAGTTCTCTAAATTAGATATATCATTCTTTCATATCACTTGAATATTAATATATTACTAAAACAATAATTACATATATTTAAGCCAAATTAGAAAGCATTATTTTAAAAAAATCTATTTCATGCAATCTTTGTATGAGGATATAATCATAATGCAACTAACAATCAAAATTGCAGCAGTTCTTAATCGTAGGGCGGGCACCATATTTTTCTTAATAATTCCAATAATTCTTCCCACTTTGGATTTTCTTTCTTCTTTTTGTTTTTAATTTGAGAACCTTTTTGATCTCAACTGTAGCAAACCAGTTATATATCCATATTTCCCATTAAATAGGCATATTCCACCGAATCAAAATCTCTGTAATCTGCTCTGTATCAGCAGACCTAAATCAACGATTACTTCATCAATGTAGCAACTGATAATCGAAAAAGAAACTTCAAAAAATGGAAGACATTTGGACTCAATTCAACAATTACGCGCTTGATTTGTTCAACAAACCAGCCGTAATGGAAACATTCGTCGACATTTTAGTGTGCGCGGTGCCGATTTGGGTGGCGATCATGATCGGATTGATGATCGGCTGGTCGTGGCGGCCTAGGTGGACCGGTCTGGTTTTCCTAGGGTTCCGATCGAAGCTCCGGTTCATTTGGACCGTTCCGCCGGGCCTCGGAGCGCGGCGGTTCTGGCTCGCATTCACCGCGCTCTCGGCGTTTTCCGTTTGCCGTCGCCTTTGGTGTAATTTTCGGAGCAGTAAGGTGGAGAATTCATCGGCGAGGGAGATTGTAAATTCGGCGGCTACGGAGTTGGATGAAGCTAACGATGGTGATATCAGGTAGTTGAAATTTTCATTTTTAAGTAATTGTGGAGTCATTTGTAACGTTCGTGTGCGCGTTGCTAATTAGAATGTGAACTGAGAGGATGACTTGATAGTGTAATATTTCAAACTACTGTAAAAGTTGTGATTTAACATAGAATCGAACTAGATTAGACTGAAATTGGAATCGAAATTCTTGAGATAATTGGAGGTGCTGCACAAATACCTCATTCTAATAAGAGTGATGTTCTTCAACGTGCTAGTTCATGACACAGTTTATCTGTAATGTAACGTGGTTTACTATCAGATGTATACCGGGAGCTGCAGCTTTACCAGGGACGTTTAATTAAGTGAAGTGGTTGAAAAGGTTATAGATGTTTCTGGTTAGAAAGTATTAGTAAAAAGAGGATGGCTATTACAGAGAGATGTGGAATTAGTTTTCCAATTCAAGTTAGAAGAGAGTGGAATGGTGTTATGTTCTGCAGTAAAGATCGTCTGAATTACCGGTTCAGTAATAATCTAACATTAATATCTAATAGGATTGTTAATACATCATCTGAGACTCTAGCTTAATTTAAGTTGCACAGATTGCTTAAATTAGTGCCTAAAACACACAGTGGAATATCAAGCTGAATATCTATATTTTTAAATTGTTGGCGTCTCAAGAATAAGACAAGAACATTGACAAGTGGTGGGTGCTGGAGTATCAGTAGGAGGCATGCAATAGAATCCTCTGTTTCAAGAATTTTATGCTTTTTCAGTTTTTGGTTGATTTGTGTTTGGAATTAATTAAGATTTGCTTGAGATGTCATGAAAAGTGAAAACTGATTAGTTCAGCATTCAATTGTTGCTGCTAAAGCTCCTTAATGATTAAGTATTATCTAGAGCATGAGTACTAAATAGTAAATATTTATAATCTCATTATCCAGTAGTAGTAATGAATATGGAGCTTGAGGTTTTGAGATCTTCTGAAGCATGCTGTGTTTGAATATGCAACATGCATATGGATGTAACTTGGAATGTTGATAAAGCCATTTAGTAAATTTTGCGTGGCTTGTTGATGAAGCTGTGAGAACGCATCTGTAATTGTTAAAGTAATTATTAGGGATCACTAAGCATCTGCAATGTAAGTGTCAACTACCGGCAAGTTTATGTATTGAAATAATGCCAATGTATCCATGCATTGAAACGCATTACTCACTGTTGACTATGCCTTCTGTAGGCCTCTCGCTGGAGCTCTAGATGGTAATGTCACGGAAAAGGATCTGGAACATTTATTGAATCTCCTTGATGGGAAAGATGGGGAAATGGCATGGCAGAGCATGATGGAACGCTCCACGTCAAACTTAACATATCAAGCTTGGCGCCACGAGCCCGAGGTAAAGACTAGTCTGTGTTTCAGTTCTGGAGAAGTCTTCCTGAAAAATTATACCATTTTACTCAAAGATTTTCAATTGAATTTGATATAAGTGAATTTTCGATATTTCTCTCAGTGCATGGCTTAGTAGTATTAGTCATATACTAAATGAGAGTTATCTTCACATTAGAACACAAGATTCCTGTTTTTGTTACAACATATTGCACATTTATTCTCAGATGGGTCCAGTAGTGTACCGCAGCAAAACCATTTTCGAGGATGCAAGTCCTGAGATGGTCAGAGATTTTTTCTGGGATGACGAGTTTCGTCCAAAATGGGATCCTATGCTTGCATTTGTTAAAATACTTGAAGAATGTCCTGATACAGGGGTGATGATTGTCCACTGGATTAAAAAGGTATGCTAAATACATTCCTTGCACCAACTTTATAGAAGTAATGCTTCACATAATTTTGCTTTTATCAACATGTTTTCAGCTGATGACATGTTCATTACTTCCCTATGCAGTTCCCTTTCTTCTGTAGCGATCGAGAATATATCATTGGTAGAAGAATATGGGAAGCTGGAAATACTTACTATTGCTTGACAAAGGTATTGTGATGTAGAACAATCTTTGGGTTGTAAAACTGCTTTAGTTGTTTATGGTTAGGAGAAAGCGTGCTATTTTAGGTGATAAAGGGAATCAAAATGTTAAATTCAGATTGTAAAAAAGTACAGAACAAATAAAAGAGAAAAGAAACTCAGGAATCTTATCTAGAACTCCAAGCTATCACATTAACGTCTTGGATTGCAGAACATATCCGAAAGGAGATCAGAGGATTCTTTAAAATCTCAGTAAACTGACCAGCGTACAGTCTAATAAATGACGGAAGTTACAACTCTCTCCTTCTAAGGAGGGGGCTACTTTAGGAATCTCTAGGACTCTACCAGGGCTATATTTTTGTCTTCGGGAAAGATGAACTAATTTGATTTAGGCCTGCCATTAGATTGTTAGTTCTGTACCAAAACAGAAGAAGGATTGTATAAAACTGCTTTTTTTCTAAATCACAGAAAAAATCCCTTACTGTGCTATTACTACAAAATCAGCTGTGAAGCTAAAGAATGATTCAGCTCTTCTCTCCCAATGGAACTTCTATTTCTTCTGTTATACTTGTGCATCATACAATCCTTTTGGTAATACGATTTGCTGTAATGTCTGATATGTACCTTGTTTTTCCAGCTTTGCATTCTTTTAGAAATCCGTTTATCCTGCAAAGTTAAAATTACTTGTTTAAGTTAATAATTTTCTCTTGTTTCACTTTTCATGTTTTGGAGAACCACTTAAGTCATATTATCCTTTTCCTTTTCCATTTCAATGCATTCTGAGTTGTGGCCTCACGATTTCACGTGGTCAACGTGTTTCTTAATTTTCAACATTATGGCTGCAGGGGGTACCATATCCAACTTTGCCAAGGCTCGACAAACCTAGGCGTGTAGATCTATATTTTTCGAGCTGGATTATTAAGCCTGGTATGCATTTTGTTCACACAAATTCCATTTTTCTCAATTTCACGTTTTTCCTCCATTATAACTAAAGCGAAATTGTGCAGTTCTATCCCGAAAAGGAGATTTGTCTGCGTGTGAGGTCACTCTTGTCCACTATGAGGACATGGGCATCCCAAAGGACGTAGCTAAGTTAGGCGTACGCCATGGAATGTGGGGAACTGTGAAAAAGCTGAATGCTGGCTTCAGAGCATATCAAACTGCTAGAAAATTAGAGACACCACTAACGAGGTGTGCCCTTATGGCAAGAAATACCACCAAAACTTGTTTGTACGATGAAGGAACTGATAATGCAGACCAAATAACCGGTGAAGAAGGATTAAACGAAGTCGTGGATGGTCAGATGCAAAAAGATCGTGGCGGTATAGATTGGAAATGGTTGGCTATTGGTGGGACTGTTGCCGTTGTTTGTGGACTTCAAACAGGATTGATAGGAAAAGCGTTGTTGATTGGAGCAGGGCATAGAGTTGCGAGGAGACGAGGTAATTCACGGTGATTCCTTACCACTCGTGATATTCGAGAGTTTGAGTAAATAAGTTAAGACATTAATATTCATTTTTTTATCTTTTGTGTTCTTGTGCACTGCATTATTTGCTCTTATTCTGTAGAATATTCACTATACGGGGGAGACCATAGAATTTTTAAAAGTGAAAGAAAAACATTGTCATATAACTATAAACCATCTCATAAAACAATTTATTGCCGGGTCAAAGGCTCTTTTCCTTCTGGTGTATGAGGTTTTTTAGAACACGAGCCCTCTGTTTCTAGTTGTGATTTGGGCCATTCGATCTATCAAATGGATCCAGTCGGTTACAATTTAATATCTTCCGTAACAGAAGTTGCTGAATAGGATTTCCATAAATAAGAAAAAGAGTTTCTGAATTGAATTCTTTCAGTACGGATTTAACGGAAACAAATTATTTGTTCATCGAAAAATAGTTCTGCAGTCTAATTTTTTATTTTTTTTAAATGCATAAGGAATAAGTTCTCTAGTCTACCAGGAACTCAAATTTTTGATCTAATGAAACGATGATAAGGTGAAATATGAATCATAATAGATGGGCATTTTCATTTCATGTGCTGCAAAAGATGGGTTCGGCAAGGTTTCTAGCTTTTACAAAAATATTTATTGGTCATTTTTAAGTATTCATGTCTTTATTGTTTCTGAAAGGAAAGCGGTGATAGTAAAAAAGTCGAAAAAACTCTGCCATAAATTTATTGATCATGGTGAATGTTCTTTCCGATCACTGGAAGAGTTACAATGTTGATATGGCCACAATATTGATGATTGACCTGACATTGTAAAAAGGTTTCGGTATGAGGCACTTTTCAAGAAATAAACTGGTATCAATGGGCGTTTTGTTATCGTTAAACGTATCAACTGACATATTAGTAGACCGATAAATAACTTTTTTCCTATATACTTTCTCCTCATACCCTAAACATAATTTATGCTAGAATTTTAACCATTAACTTAGGCTTTGGTACTACTTTGTTCATCCCAGACAATTTTGTGCTTCGCCGACTGAAGTTTATGGTTAAGCACTAAGCCTGTTCCCTGCTAAATGTGCCATATTTTGTTTGTTCTGACGTTTTACCATCTTATCAAGTTGTTGGCTTATGGACAAAGTTCATTAATTTCATGGTTAGGACTCGAACTATATATAAGATAGTGACAACCCGATGAGATGTATAAGTTAAATCACGCTCATATTTTATTTGATCTAAACCGAGATTGCTCAATATTTGACAAAAGAAATAAAGAAATGCAAAAGTGATGCTTCAACGTGTTTTAAATTTTTATTCTTAACCGTATAATTTATACAACGATGAGTTGGGAGCTAAATTCTTTAATCCTCATTTTGGAATGATTTTATTGGTCATGCAATTTATGCTTGACCATATTGATCAACACCCACATCAGTATTTAACATAATAATGTTAATCAGCAATTAACGAATGGCCTAAAAATTACTGGAACTCAAACAGATAACAACAAAATGAAGTAAAAAATACTCACATTTTTTTTGGGGCATTATTTTTGATTTTAAGGCTATAGCTTCGTAATCTGAGCTAAATAAAATTTATGAGTATGTTGGGAAAAGGTGAAAATTAAAGTCAACTTGATTTAAAACCCTTACATTAAGTACCCATTGATTAAAAAATTGTATCTCATTGGAATTATTATGTTTTAGGTTCACTCCTACCATATTGGCTGGGTACTCCATGATAAAGCTCAACTGTTCAACTAGTATATGTATTTGAATAAGAACTCGACAAAGTTTGAGATGGACAAATTCACAAACAACAATCGGCTAAGATAAACATATAAGGCTTCTTCTTCTTTTTATGGATAATATATGACAAAAATATATAAAGAGACCCAAAATAGAAACTTATAGTAGTATTTTCTTATGGATTAACTTGATTAAAATCACTATATACTTAATAGAGCTTTTCAATATATGTTGTTGAATTAACATTCCTTATTACTTAACAAACAAAAAGTTTATACTCTTTAAAAGAAAAATACATTGGGAGGATGGTGTTGTTAATATATTTCTGCAAAATACATTGTTATAATTATTAATTTAGCCTCTCTTATATGTGGTATTTAGAAAACTACCTTTTGTGACTTACACATAATAATAATTATATTGGTTGCATTCATAATTTATCGTATTCAATAATATCATATGTATAATTACAACTAGAACTTTCGAATCATATTTGTAATTCCCTCTAAATTTCTAGAAATTGGTTTGGCTTCGTCACTTGATGATGACAGATATCTATACAGAAATTGGTGCCGACCTTATTTATTTCAGAAAATTCACAATCTTTTCTCGATGTATTAAAGATTTTTTCTTCTTTTCCAGAATGGATAGGCAGAATACGTTACTCTATAATATAAAGAATGTCAACTATCGACAATAAACAAGATACACTAGCAGAGTAGCAATACTTGTGTGGAACATATGTCAATTATATTACTGGTTACTAGGTAGATTCATTTGGATTTGTTTGAATCCAACCCAAATTCAAGTCTCGCTTTGTATTCTCTGGACCGGAATAAAATAATATCGGAGGAGACCGAAAAGAAACTCGATCGCAACATATACTTGAGTAAGAAAGTATTATAATTCATTTATGCTACACCTTTAAGCACAATATCTAATGTGGAGAAAAATAGTAAAAAAAAAAAAAAAAAAAAAAAAAAAAACTCATTGACGATATATCTCTAAACCCTTTACCAAATACTTTTGTACGACTAGAAATTTGTTTGTTGTCGGAGCATAGGTTATTTATTGCTTACTTAATAAGTGATGGCATAACAACCAACACGAATAATACAACATGACAATCTTTTTAAAGTTTAAGAAAGTGATGCTATATATATATATATATATATATATTCATTTGTAAGTTCAATATATACTTTTCATTCATCACTAAGTTCCTTTAGAGTCATGAATCAACTAGTTTACAGTAACATGAACTAAGTTGGGGGTTGAATAGGTTGAATAGGTACTGAGCACGATCCAACGGTCAATTAGTACTATGGTTTAGTTTTGATCAAGTTGTGTAACTAATTTAGACAAATTTACCTTTTTTTGTGTTCGTAGAATTTATAGGTGATTAGTTGTGTAATTCACAACCAATGATGATTTGAGTCTATCCTTAACACACGAAATATGTCACATAGTCGTGGGGGATCGATCGGAGCCTTGAAATACGGATACGAGTATACAATCTGGGGTTTAGTTGTATAAATAAATAGACCAATTTATTATAATAATTGGCATTCCAATCTCAGTCACGTAGACTAGTTATGCCAGATCCATCTGAACGCATTAATTTATATACAGATATTTGCATCATACTCTAAATTACACTCGGTGTTAAGTAAATAAATTGTTGATTATAAGTTAGGTTCAGTTTATGTCAATATCTGCCTTCTTGACATCTTCGATTCTAACTGGAATTTGGCTTCGGAGTGCCCACTTATCGCCGTGCTAACTACACATAACGTGGCAAAGCCAAATTGGCTGTATTTTTTACTTGTCCTTTTCTTTTTGGCTGTACAGTTTCTCTTATTTATTGATAAGTTAACTGGGAGTGAGTTATATTGAAATTTGAAAACAATTTATTAGTCTATATCAAGAGTAGATCCCTAATCAAACACTACCCTTATCAAAGCCTTTATGGTGAAAGTAACCTCAAGATGTGAAGTGATTAATTAGAGAAGAATATGCAATTGCAGGTTCAAGTCTCGTGGGTTGTCTCCATGTATTTGACAGGCTTGAAATAGACCTTCAAACTTCACTATTAAGATTTATTTATTTTTATTTATCTAAGTAAGTATTTTAGATCTTAAATATTTGTGATGTTGAATGCATAATGTTATTGGAGTAACGAGGTTTAAATTAGAATCACTAAATTAAATGTAAAAGGGAAACTTTCTTCATAGAGTGTAGTATACATAAACGTTCTTATTATCATATATATAAGAGTTCTTTTTTTTTTTTTTTTTTTTATGATCTAGATGATAAGTGTACATATAATTCTCTCTCTCATCTGTGGATAGGTGTCAAACAATTAATATATGGGTGGATGGTATTTAGTGAAGGGTGGACCAGATCCAACCCTAACTTTCATAGAAGAAAATGAAAGGGGAATATATGTGGAAAAGATTTGGATCCATCTATTATTACAAAGCAACATATCTTTTTTCACAATTGAGAAACGCTAGGGATATGATGATTTGTGAGAAATTATCATGCCATTGTACAATAAAGTGATGCAATTAATTTGATTATTAAAATTTGATCTCTGATCTCTTCAATTATGCCTAGTCTCATTTTTTTGCCACTCAAAGATAACTTAACGGATTATATCTATCATTTCAATTACCTTCAGTAAACATGGTCTAACGCTAGTTAACTTCTTTTCTAATAACTTTACGATTCAAGCTACATTCAAACTATATTTAAATGTCTTATACATTTTTGTTTATGAGTTTTAAGCACAATAACACATTAAACGTATAAAATTCAAATCAAAGTACTTCATACGAGAATGATATACTTTCTTAATACTTGTTATTTGTATTTCATTGGAAAAAAATTAAGTTAAAGTCAAATATATAGCTGATTCTGTTTACATTTGACAGGTTCATGTCCCTTTCTCATGAGCTCGATCCATCCCCTACGTACGGGTGTTAATAATATTATTTTTAAACGCCGTTGCTCTACCCTAAAAACAAAAATAAACACGTTTGTGAGGCTTCGTGAGGCAACTCTTTTAAGTTTTAAGTATAATTAGAATAGACCAATTAATTGAAATTTTGGATACTTCACAAAATAATTGGGTGTACATATTTTTTAAATGTACTTTTGTAATATCTATTTAAACAAGCTTTTAATTGAAAAGAAACATTAAAAGTAAGAAAAGAACTGTCTGCTTCTTTTAAAATTAACTGACTAATTTATTTAACAATGTTAACTATAATATTAAAATTTTCAGAGATATTGTTTATATTATGATAAACATTATGGCTTAAATATGTATTGCCTACCTTTTCTTTTTACCCAATCCCAACTCTTCTGCGCAATTACGGAGGTGTAGTTCACTTGCTCAAATTTGAGAGTGTGGATAGTTTTATTTTGACAAAAAAAGACAATTATACCCTTTCATTCTCAAAAAAATATGTAAATATTTGGTTTAATACTTTATCTTGTTAAAAAAAATGCAAAAACTAAAATTTAAAAATAAGTTAAGATTTCTTAATACATATGTTTATAATATTTTGTTATACTTTTACTTATGATTTTTTAAAGTATAATCAAATTTGAAATCACAGAAAAGAAAATATTAGAAAGAACAAGGGTATTTTGGTCATTAAATATTAAAAATACACTAAAAAAATTATAAGGAAGTGGCATGGCAATTTTTAAAATCACTGGAATAATTTGCCTATTTATAACATAAGGAGGTAAATTGCCCAAAACCCTAAAATATTTTCTTAAGGAAATGCCTCAAAAGGTCCAAAAAAAGATCTGTGTTTGTGTTTGAGTTTGAGTTTGTGAAAACTTCCAAAAACATGTCATTTTAGAAAAATATATATTATTCAAAAGGCAACAAAAAACACGGCCTTATAAATAAAACATTTGAGATATGTGCAAAGTGCAAACAAAATAATGATAATCTTATATATACACATTACACACACACACACTTGCTAGACTTTTGGGTTTCTCCGGCATGCACTCGTCCACGTGGCCGCCTCACAGCCACTACTGCATGAAGTTTGTTTTTGCTTCTTCATCAGAATCTGTTCTTTGACTCCGATTAGTGAATCTTGTTTTTGCTCTTTGTGTCTTCTGCTTAGCTTTTTTCAAATAAGAAAAATTGATTTGACTTGATTTGCAATACATATCCATTCAAGTGATAAAATACATTACAAACAATGGATGAGATAAAGAGGGCTGATGCTAAAAAGATGGATTGAAGAGTAAAAAGGTATGTGGGACTCACTTTTTTGTGCTTATCTTTAATGGGTTTGTATCTTTTTTGGTGAAACTGCTTTTGGATTGAACTGGGTTATTGTCTTTTGGCCTATCTATTTGTTGTGTGATTGGCAAGAATGTGATGAACAGAGGTCTCTGAGGGTTTTAGTTGAAAAATTATATTCAGAATCTTGGTTTGTTTAGTGCATGTTTAGTTTTCAAGAAACCAGGGAGATTGTGATTTTTTTTCTTTCTTTCAATCGTTTATCGTGTTTTGATTTGAAAAAGATTGTTTTTTTAAGGTTTGCAGAACAAGATTCTAAGGTGGGTATCTTTAGTAAATTTCCTTCTGTTGTTCTATGTGTACATACAGATGAAGAAAAGAAAAGAAAGATCATTAGGTGAATGTTCACTAGTTTTATTGCTATGCAGAACTGGGAATTAGAAATTAGGACCAGTTCATTTGATGTTTGTGAAGATGAGGGCTGATAAGGACTGATTGTAGGCTCCGACTCAGATCCATTCGGTGCAAAAGATAGGGAAATATAACAGTTATTTCATGTGTAATTTTTAAATGTGGGACATTTCTTTCTAGTTAGTCTCAGTATTCAGATTATATGCAGTGCTCGATCTTTAATTTGAAAGAAAGGATGACAATCATTTGATTGAAGATAGTAGTGTTTTAGTGGCTTTTTATGATTAAGGGATTGTGTGGCTTGTGCAATCGGTTTATGCAGACTATTTGTGTTTTTTACTGTACCACATATGTTACAGTCCCAGTTGCCCCTTAGATCACTTTTTTCGTGTAACACATGTATAGTTATGTTATTTGTTTACTGTAAGGAAGTGGTGTTTTACCACATCTCCTTATTGTTTATTGGTTGAGCTGTTGATAGTCGTGCAAGCTCGACTACTTCCTTAGATGTAATGCTTTTAAGCTTTGGAGGAGTTCTATAGTTAACACATAATGAGGCAATCCCGAACCAAACAAGAATAGTTATTACTACTATGACCAAATTTTTAATTGCATATGTTTGAAATAAACTTGTTCTCTCAAGGACGCAAAACTTGATGTGATTCATCTTCGATACCAACCACCACCGGAACTTCTCGTTTCTTACTGCTAATGCTTACTACTATCACCAGGTAGACCAAGGTTAATTTTGCAATTGGAATACAGAGGGGACCTGAGGAACGTTAGTTATTCTTGAAGGATTTATTTTTTTAATTATGAAAGGATTTCAGTAGTCTATGAGTATCTTAGCTGGGAACTAGCTTTTTTCGTATTAGTAGCAGTATTTGGTTCTGTTAATTAGTTCTTATAGCTTAAATTGCAAAGGATCTTTGGTTTCTGATAATTTGGATGGGGTAAAGTTTCGATTCCAATGTATGTTTTGGCATGCTAAAAAATAGATTTCATAATTTGTAAGACTATTTTTGGGCTTGTTTTGAAGAAAATCTTGAAAATAGTTGTTGCAGTGAACATGGAGAATATATTTGTTTCAGTTCTACTAAACACTTATATTTATTTTCAATGGAACGTATAGAAACATGGTGTATGATAATGTAATTTTGTATTATACTAAGTAACGTTCAGTTTCACTTATATACTCTTAAAAATTTAATTAAGCTTATGGCCACCTTGGTTAGTTCAATAGCCAGTACTGTAGTTGAGGTCCTGCTCATCCAGAAAGTTGAATAGGAAGTTCGCCCCTTTACCCCCAGAAAGACCACTGGAAGACGATCATTGTTAATTTTTGGGTTGCTTTTTATCCTTTCTTTTACTCACTTGGCTGTGTCAAAAGATGATTTAAATGATTCTTTTGTCTACACTTGACCTGATATAACCTATGGTTAGACACTATCTGAGTTGGTTGATAGTTAGGTATCTCCATCTCTCAGCTTCATGCAAAAACTCTCTTCTTAGGGTTTGCAGAGTCTGGCTTACTAACTGAAAGATTTTTATTAACCTTTGAAACCAAAACCGGGAACTTTAGTAGCTATGTCCAGGCTGCTTGGAAAGAAGAGTTTCAAACCAAATAATAAAACAAGCAAATTAAATAGGTTTTCCTGAAATAGCTGTTCTTTACCTGAACATAAATATAAAATATAATTTCAAGAATCAAGGAATCGATCTAGATTTTTTTTTTTTTTTTTTGATATAATTGGAGAATATTCAAGGTGATTATTGTATTATCAATGCAAGAGAGATTGATAATAAATTAACTTTCCTTATTGCATGCATGCAGTTATAATAAACGAGCCACAAAAATCAAATGTTTCCCTTGTCCTGTTCTCTTCAAATTTTCACGAGACATTTTAACATTAACCCATATTTGTACTATGTAGCACCTTTTGCACATGCAAAAGGTGGCTTCGAACTATGTATCCTAATTATTTGTCTGAAAGTTTGAGTTGGTAAAGGTATATTGTTCTTTTGGTTTGAATATGATACATGGTGGAAAACATTGCACGTTTAGATTTATACTAGTTAAAGGCACCAGCTTTAGTTTGAAGGTACACGGAGATGTTTAGAGAAAGTTTGAAATTGATTGCGTTGTTTTTATTTCTTTACGCCGTAAGTATATAAATATGAACAGTGTGGCAGGTATATAGATCCATATATACCCCAATAATAGTTTATCCTCTCGGCAGAAATATATTGTAATTAAATTGATATGATCATTCTTTGTACTAGGTTTTGATTAGAGATACTTCTTCATTGTGTCTCCTTATTGTTTGCTTTGTTTGTTGCTCTTTAGTTCTTGCTGATTACAAGATCTATGGTACAGTTTCCACAAAGCAACATAACCCTTTTTACTTTTGAAACCTCAGGTTTTTCTTTGATGCATGACAATAGCTGACAATGAATAAAAATGATGAAGACATTGACTTAAGACTTGCTTTGGGTTCTACAAATAACCGCAGTCAGAGCAGTTTGAAAAATCGTTCAGGTGCAGGTGTAAATGCCAACTCGAGAATTGATATGGGATTTGCGGCACCTGATCCACTTTCAGAATTAGTTTGGTCACCAAACAATGGTTTGAGTCTCAAATGCGCCGATTCAGGATTAGCTGACAAAAAACCGTATATTCTTTGGAATGTGGGGCAAAGCAGTAAGTGTCTTTCAAGATCGCAGAGTGTCAGATCGAGGGGGAGTGAAGATGAAAAAGTTGATGACAAGTTAGAGCTTACTATATCACCGACGACCTTTCATGTCGATAGCAAGTCTGGTGATAAGGCTACTTTACAATGTTCTACTAGAAGCAGTCCTGGCCCTGAGTTAGGGGCAAATCATAGTTTTTGTGACGGTACTAAGTTAATCATTATATATTTCTCTGATGAATGTAAAGTTTATTGTTTTACCAGTCGTGCAGTTCTGTTCTCTCCCTAGTTATCATTTTGCTTTTTTTTTTTTTTGGGGGGGGGGGGGGGGGGGGGGTAATTATACTTCGTGGAACTTATTTAATGAAATCTCTCTCTATAGCTGGGGGGGGGGGGGGGGGGGCATATCTGTGATGTTTTTCAAATTTTAATAGTTGGCTGAGTAATTATTCAAATCTGAAGCTTGTGCATAATACTTTTTAAACTTTCAAAAATGTTTTATCCAATTATTCAAAAAACTTTTGTACATGTAATCATTCTTTCCTTTTTTTGTTGATTGGTGACTTTGCTAAAAACCTTCTTGACCGTTATTTAGCAGAAGCCAATCATATAATGGGGGAGGACGTTTGTGCAACAGATGCTGTTTGTCAGGATGGAAGTATCAAGAATGACCAGGACTATGACATATGCATTTTACAGAATGCCCAAACTGCTGATATTTCTCACAGCAGCAAAGGAAATGCTGGTAAAAATTGTTTAAGCTACTTCTCTTTCCCTGAGCGTATATGGTTGATGTTTAATACAGTTGAATATAAATGTTACGTCGCCTTGTTCCCTCTCGTATATTCGCAATTCGATTTAGCGAATTTTCCGGTGTCACTATCATTGAATCTTAAAATTGGGTGGAATTGAGTATAATTGTGTCTAATATGCTATTCATCTCTTGCAGGACAAGATGCTTTAGCAGATGAACCCGGTGGCCCTCGAGTTGACGGGGCAATAAATGGAGAGTTCTCTAGCAAGTTCATTGAAAGATCTCGCTGCAAGAAAAGGAGAACTGCTACTAACAGTAGTAGCAGTACAAATATTTGCTTAGGCGCTGCTGTCCACTCTGAACTTCATGCAACGAAGTTGTCTGAAGCTCCTCCTGCCTGTTCTATGAATTCGCTTTCCGTGCAAGAACCAGAGAATAAAGTAGCATTGGTTAGCGAAGAGGTGTATAAAAATAAACGTAGAACCCCTTTTCCAGCAACTCCCCTAAAGAGGCTGGAGTACTCTGCTGAAAATGACTTGGGTCATACTGCAAAAGAGGCTCGAAGTTTAAACGAAATGCAACTTCAAGCAGATAATTCCTTTCCCGTTGAAAGATCTCAATCAAATAGCGGGATTCGTTTATATAAAGAAAAGGGTAAAGAGAAAGCATTATCTGATGGAGATATATATGGGAGATCGTCGAATGAAGGGGATGGCAGCCATGAGACTGTTGAAAGTTGTAATAGTGCTGGATTTGTAAAGTGTATAAAAAGACAGAATTCTGATGACGAACTGATTTCCGGAAGCAAAAGGATGAAAAAGCAAATCCAGGGAAGTTATGGTTCACTGCCTGCTTTTGGACCTCGTAGCTCTTTTATGAATTTGATAACAAATATGGTGAAAGGTATCTCAGATGCGAGTAAAGAAGAGCCTTCTTCAAGTGCTCTCGCACTTCCTCGTTTCAATGATCATGTTGGTAAAAATCCGCATGAGAATTTCACACTTAACAAAGCACAGGACTCTGCAAACCGAAAGAGAGGGTTCAGTACTATGTTTCAGTCTTTATATTGTGGAAGCGCAAATATTTCGAATAGCGGGGAGAAAATGGAAGATTATTACAGAGAAGAAAGAAAAGAACTAATGGTTGATGACAAAATATCACTTGAGAATCTTCCAGGATCATCTGATAGTAAAATTGATAGCTCTTCGAAGCAGATTACTGTATTAGATAAAGAGGACAAGCCTACATCAAGAAACGTCATTGGCCACTCAAATAAACCCCGGATACTCTCTGCACATTTTCCTTCTACTTCACGCGCTGGAGAGAGCAATTCAGCTGAAATTAAAGTTTCAAATATGCTTGTATGCAACAGGGAAAAGCGGTTGTTAAGCCTGTCTGACACGATACCCAAAAAAGTGAGTAGCACTTCAGACGATGCAAATCTTGATGTCCCATCAACAAGTAATATGCCTGAACAAGGTAACCCTTTCTCCAGTTTGTGGATTACTCGCCTTTATACAAGAAGGCCTAAGTTAGAAACATGCCACCAGATTAACCAGGAAGCGGACGAGATTTCACGGCAATGTCAGAAAGATAACAGTGACTGTCAGATGAATGATGGTTTTCCAGCTGGTCATAAAAGTTCCTCGTCAAGGGAATTTTCTCCTGAAAAAGTTCATGCTCTTGAGAAAGAGGAGCATGTTTTTGCTGCTAATGCCGAAGCATCTGTTGATTTAAATTCCTCAAGTAAACTGAGTCCTATAACGAAATTTAATATTTCAGATGGAATGGCTTCTGCTTTTGCAAGGCGATTGGATGTCCTCCGGCACATTATACCGTCAGACGCTAGAAATTCTTCAAGTCGCATATTAACTTGTTTCTTTTGTGGCAGAAATGGCCATGATATACAGGAGTGCCCAAAGATAGCAGAAACTGAGCTCGAAGATTTCCTAGGAAAAGTTAGTTCATTGGACAAGGTAGAAGAATCTCCTCGTTTGTGCATTAGATGTTTTCAGTTAGATCATTGGGCAATTTCATGTCCGCTGGTGTCCTCAAGTAGGCATTCCCCTTTGGAAAAGAATACTACTTTCACAAGCAATGACAGTGCTTACTCTCAGCGACTTTCTACTGGAAATGCAAAGCGTTCAAGTTATCAAATTTTGGGTTCTTTTCCTGGTTATCTTTCTTCCAATGGGACACGGTCCTCAAGTAAAAGATGTCTGACTTCACACAACATCCTAAAGGGTACTGCATCAACTTCACATTTTCCAATGTTAAATTCCATTGCTGCGCATAATTCAGTTGCGCAGGTAGAGATGTTTCAGGCAATAAGGAAATTGCGTCTGTCTCGGGTGGATATCCTCAGGTTAGTGAAGTCAAGAAATGACATCTAAGATTCTGAATTTGTTTTCGGAATTTTTCCGACTAATTCTGACGGGGAGAATAAAAGAGCTTAGGACTGTCAGAAGCCTGCTTGTTACAATTTTGTAAGCCTTAACTTTCTACTAACTTAAGTAATGTTCTAACACATGTTAACCCAGATGGATGAATTCCAATGCCTCTTTGTCGCATTTGAATGGTTTCTTCCTGCGTTTGCGGCTTGGAAAGTTGGAAGCAGGAGTAGGCAGGACTGGTTACTATGTTGCACGGATAACGGGTATGTGATAGGAGTTAAAGTGTAATTTTTTTGTTAGAAAATGCATGTGGCTTGCTTATTTGTGATCATTTCTGTCGGTGGTCATTTCCTTTTCTTTGTTTCGTATGACAGGTGAAGTGAAGGAGCTTGTTTGCCACAGGTCCAAGAGGCTTATTGTGGTAGATGTTGGAGGGATCCAATCATCCGTTGAGAGTCCTTACATCTCCAACCAGGATTTTCTAGAGGTTAGTTTGTCATTTTCATAATTTTTTTCTGCTTTTCATCTTTATTTTTAAATTTCTCACACAAATTTACGATCTATTTTATATTTTTAGGTTATAAGTTATATCTTTTTTGTTATAATTTTCCAAATTAATTTGTGATTTTATTACTTAAGTCTTTCAGTTGTACTTTTTTTCCCCTCAGCTTTGACTTTTGTGTTTTGATTAAGGCATGAGGCCAACTTAGTCGATTAGCATTGTGTATGGTTAAACTTGAATTTTATTCTTATAAGGCGTTACGACCCATGCATGTGTGTAAAGCCATGAGTCTGGTTAGATCTTGTCAATAGCTTCAGGTTGTATGACTTTAGGTGAGCCTTACCTTGCCCTTTGATACCCTCTCTCCCCCACCCTACCACCCCAACTCCACCACTGGCCCTCCAAGGTCACAGCAGTGGTTGTGACATGAAAAAGATTGGACAAAGAAAGAAAAGAACAAGGAAGGAGGAGTGTAAATAATGTTCCTCAGCAATCGTACTTTTTCTTCACTCTACTGCGTGTATTTTATGTTCCTCAGTAATTGTATTTTTTATTCGCACTCTTTTTACCAGTGTGATGGTTACAGATTGTTAGAAGTAAGAGTACCTCATCATTTTAAAAGTAAAAAACCTTCAGCAGTGCTAAACGTATGCCGGATATTTTTTTAATAATTGATATCAAATGCACTTTTTTTCACAGGATGAGATAGATGCTTGGTGGCGCAAAATTGTAAAAGCCGGTGGCAGGATTCCCTCCTTAGGCGAGTTGAACGTAAAACTCAATGACAAAGGAAATCTTGGTTTTTAGCTATCGTAATATTCTTCCGATTACAAAAGCGATGCTTATTTTCCGTGCATGCTTGCATTTTGTGTTGCAAACGATGTCCCGTGGCACGCGCGTGCTGGCTTCTGCTTTGTGGAAGAAAATTTTGATATGGTTCGTATCATGTGATGGAATGGTCCATCTATGTTAGATTGTGATAGTTTTGTTTGTGTGTATAGTAACTTGCAAGTGAAAAAGGTAATTTTAAAGTTATGTAGGAGGTGGGAACTTGTGGTGATAAGTTTCCTCGTATGGATATATACAGAGAAAAAAATAAAATGTTAACATGTTCTTCAACTGAAATTATGTATTTCTTTCTCTTTAGATATTATGTATTTCATAGGTAACTGAACTGTTCAGATTTCGGAGAATAATTAATTATACATAGCTGTAAATGTTTTGCGATACGTTACGATGAAACTTTTTGCTTCTTCATATTTTAAAGTTTCAACATATTTTTCTCTGTAATTGTTTAAACTTTGAAGGAATTATTATAAATAGACCCAGTCAAATTATCCTGTTTGTAGATTTGTAGCGTCTGAACGCGTTTGCTAGTTATAGTTAGCACTTAAACGCCTAGTTGAATAGGCTTAAAATTTGAGGAACTCGTATCCCTTCATAACAACACTATGTAGACTTTATCACTGGTACAATAAATTTTATCTTCTGAAGTCTGAACTACATAAAAACTAATAAAATGTTTAGCATGACAACTTTATTGTAACTGCTGAATTTAAAAAAAAAAATCAAATGCACTTAAAAATCGATGAAAATCCACTTGGGCGACAAAGCAGTATTTACAAAAAAAAAAAAAAGATTCAAACAGAAGTGGTTAATTAAAAATTGTAAAGGCCGAAACGCCAAAGCGCAACTTTGTAGTGGCACAGACGAACCCCGAATGTATGAATAGATTCAATGATTAAAACCTTTTGTTATCAATATTAAACAATTTTAGCTATAAAATATCCAGAGAGAATATATTGTCTTATTAGCAGAGTATATATATGTATATGTCACTAACTCACTATCAATTGCAGGATGTATGTTATTATATAAAAAAGTTAAGCGCTGGGCGCTAGCTTCATATTTCCCAAAATTTAATATTTTTCTAGGAGGGTTTGATAACTTGAATTGACCTATAATTATTTTCGTTTTTTGGAGCTGGGTGAGCAGCGAGATTTGCACCTTACGACTCTGTCATGTTTGTTCTTTAAGAGAGCTGCCTCAGATAGTATCAAAACTATTTCGGGTTAAGGTTATTTATTTATAGTTTTTATGAAATGAAACATGCAATATCATATGCTGACTAGGAAAATAATAAAGAGCCAACTGATATACTCGTAAGTCGTAATGGACATTAGTTATATATTCAGGTTAGGTAAGTCGGGGGAAACAACCTTAAACCCAAGTGGTTTTGAAAACCTGCACGATACCGGTCACGGTGGTTTGCTAAATGTTTAAAACCCATTGTTGTTTCACAAAATCTGCACAAATTTTTGCAAACAATAAGGGGATTTTATACAAGTTAAGAGGTTTTATGTAGAATTTATGAAACTAAAGACAATTATCAAACCATTAAGGGGTTTCATGTAGGTTCTTGAAACCACATGGGTTTTTAGGAATTTTTCCCTAGGTAAGACTCAAGACTGTAGTTACCAAAATAAATTAAAAGAAAGACTCAAGACTATAGATAGAGAACGTTGACTCCAGGTTTTCTAAGAATTTGTGATTAAGGCCCTCGTATTACTCAGTACAACAAAGTATTTTTATGGATAATATATCCAACCGAAACCCTGTTACATTTTATAATATGAATTATACAATGAATTTGTTTTCATATAATTTATTCTAATTACTTGAAATTAAAAGTTTATTATTTTTATTATTGTAACCGAGATTTTATAGATTTGGCATTTTCTAACTCTAGCTAACTTCTAAAAGAAGGAGAGATGTTTGATCCAAATACCTAACCCAAATTATAGTTAAGGATTATAAAACCATTTATTTTGAAGTTGACAAATATCGGTCCTTTTAACTACCTAATTAATAGCCTTAAAAAAAAAAAAACTACCTAATTAATACAAGGCAAAAATAATTAACCCCCAAATCTAGTCCCACATTTGCCATCATTTCGATCTGCGTCACACCAGCACGTAATCCGTAGTTTATGCCATGTCACTTGTCAGGCTGTCCTAATTCATTTCTATTTTACTATCTATTTCGCTACTTTTTTCTTTCTTTCTTTTTTATCCTTTTCATACGATCAATAAAAGTTGTCCACGTAAATCGTTTGTAGGTCAAAATAAAATAATACATTCTTCATTTAAGGAATTATTGCAAGTAAACTCCCACAAAGTCAGTCTATTTATATACTTCTTCAAACATTTGACATCTTTTGAAACTTAAAGTAAATATAACAGACTTTGTAATATTATAAAAATCTTTATGAAGTATCTTGGTAATTAATTTTTCAAGTTTTAAAAAATCTCTCTCTTATTATTAAATCTTAAGGAGTTTCTGCAGTTATTAATCAAATGTTATATATGATTAGACCAAACCTCATTCGCTATAAAGTTTCTAAAGTATAAGCTAGAAAAATATAATCATGATGAGCAACTAATTATTTTAAAATAACATTACATGGGGCCTGGGGGTCATCATCGTTAATTAAAAGATAAGTGGAGGTGGCAAGTGCAATTTACTTAAATTCGTACAACAAACAGTGGATAGCCACACCCATATCATATGTAAACCAATTAATTAATCTGTTGTCCGAAACATAACTCGCAGCACGTCCGAATTTGCCATAGATATTTCAACACAGACTCACTTGTTCTCCTCAAAGTGCTAAATAAATACCATCATGCATCAAGGTACCATTTTTTTTTTTATTACTAAATTTGCATATAATTTCACTCACTCAAAAGAAAAAAACAAACAAACGTCGTATATTATAACTTATGTTTGTAATTTTGGTTGTGTTGAACTTGTAGATGGGTTTGGCAAGTTTGTTCTTGCACACGTGGCAGCCGCAGCTTCGATCGGAGTTGTATCCGCCGGCGTCATGCATTTTCTCCACCGGAATCCCAAACATAGTTCCAAGCCTGAGAACCGCCTTGCTCCGCTCTTTGACCGGGTCGGAAAAATCGAGAGCTTTTCTCATTATCTCGGTATATAACCGAAACTTAGACTTAAGCTAATAACTATGTGATTTTGAGTGATGCTAAATAAAATAGCTAGCATATTACATTTATATTTACATTTTTCTCAGTAAAAAATCCTTTTTAAGAACGATTTATGATATCTATTCGTTTAATTGTTTAGTACGAAGCTAGTACAATAATGTTGATTTTTTATTCATACACTATTGAATTTATTTTTTAAAAAAAAATTGGGTTTCTTGATCCCAAAAAAAAAAAAAAAAAGAAGAAAACTTTGATCCAAATCCAGCGCCACCACCAAAAATAGTTCTAAATTGTTTGCTTGCTAATTATTAATTTGGCAGTATGTGCGTTGAACTGCAAATATATGCACTATTTGAATTATATTTGTTTATTTTTCTTCTAAACTTAAGAAATTATTAAACAATATATATGTTACAGCAAGGCAAATGGGATTTGAAGATGAAAATGTGTGTCCCCAGTTAATCAAGTTGGCACATGAGTACTTGAAAAAATCCAAAGATGCTGATGATAAGATTTATGAGTACTTAGCAAACGAACCAGATGCTGAGGCTCTTTATGTGAAATTGGTGGAAGAATTTGAGAGATGCATTCTTGGCTACTTTTCGTTTCATTGGAAAAATGCCCCTCTCATGATAAGTCAGGTACGTAATTATTTTTTATTCTGTTTTTTTCTTTCTTTTTTTTTAAATAAATCACTGAGATCTAAATTGTGATGAAATATTTATGGGATTTGCGAATGTATTTAGTTGATGTGACTCTTGTAATAAATTTGTGTTGATTTGCAGGTATTGAGTGTTAATTCTGAACAGAAAAGGCTCAAGGATTTCGTGATGGCAGCTACAAGGTGGGTGGGTTTTGATTTCTAAAACTTGTCGTCATAAACTTTCTTTATTAGTATTTATGACCACTAGTATATATAATATACTTAACTTATATTTTTAAATAATACTATAAAACATTGATCATAATGTCTTTGACATTCTGGTATCATTGTAGATCACCAATCAAATAATGTCTTTAACATATATATATCATTGTAAATCTCGCTATCACTTTTTGGTGTCTCACATCTCATAGTTAATTGATAAGTTTTTAATTTAAAATTATGGATCACAAATGACCTTCGTAACAAACTAACAATAACCAGTACGAAACAATAGTAGACACAATATATAAATAAATAAATAAAGGAAAAGCGCCTACGGATGTAACGGCATAAAAAATATTTTCATATTTGGAGTGGGCAGGTAGAAAAATCATCTCCGGCAATAATTGTCGGACCACTTCAGCATATCTAATAAATATGAACCATCACGGTTGATAATTACTCTCCTTTAATTTATTTATTTTTGGTGATTTTATAGACCCCACTCCTTTTTGACTTTTTCTCTAATTCTTCTACTACATCGAAAATAATGGCGAATTTTTTAAACTTGAAATATACCTTTTCAGGTCCCACCAACCTTGTCATCTAGATTCTCGAACCAATTGTAAAACCTACCTCCAAGTTATTTTAAATTAGTATCATCTTTCTATAAATAATATTAATAGAATAAATAATATCCTTAAATTATTAAATGACACCACAATATTTCTGTTCTAAATTTTTTAACCTACCACTAATATTTAGTACTCTTAAAATTTATTGATTGATTTAATTGTTTTGAAAACACTGAAAATTATTGATATTATTTCTTATTGAGTCAAAATTAAAAACAAGTAACAAGTTTTAGTGAAATCTTTAAGTTTAGAACACTTACAACCCTTTATATACAAATCAGATACAATACATTTTCAAGTTTTGCTAGAGGTACATTACATGCAGACTAACTTGGAGTAAATAATTTTGATAAAATTTCATGGATGATAAATGTTAAAAAAGCCTTAAGAGAAATAGATCTATAATGTTCCATTCAATCACATTGTCAATCTGGTCAATTTTTGTTTTTTTTTTATTTTCTTTAGGAAGCAAAGATTTGATAAGATAGCAAAGGACCTGAAAGTGATAAGGGTATTCTCTACATTAGTAGAGGAGATGAAAGCAATTGGAGCAAAACCAAATGATGACATAAATCATTCGGAGGTGATGGCGCCGGTGGCTCTCAGTGAAAGAAGTCCAGTGCTCCTCCTTATGGGTGGCGGAATGGGAGCTGGCAAGAGTACTGTCCTCAAAGACATCATGAAAGAGTAACATTTCATATCAACCCCTTACTTTTATTAAGTATAAGTTTATTTTATTGATTGTGAGATTTTATAATGAAAGCTGAATATGATTGTTCTTCAAACTTGGACCATTTGTTCAATATTGGGCTGGGGGACAGTATTAAGAATATAGCTAAAATGGATCATTCAAGTAACATTAGTATCTGTTGAAATATGAAGCATTACTGAAGTAAATTGAAACTTGGCAGATCATTTTGGTTGGGAGCAGCAGCAAATGCTGTCGTCGTTGAGGCGGATGCTTTCAAGGAGACAGATGTCCTCTACCGCGCTCTCAGTTCAAGGGGACATCATCAAGACATGCTTCAAACTGCCGAGCTTGTAATTTTCTCTTCTCAAATCCATATGCAGATACGAAGAACTTATATGCTATTTGTACTAAAAACCTCAATTTATTTTCTGATATAGGTGCACCAATCATCAACAGATGCTGCATCATCCTTGCTTGTAACTGCGCTGAATGAAGGGCGTGATGTGATAATGGATGGGACGTTGTCGTGGGAGCCCTTTGTCGAGCAGACGATTTCCATGGCCAGAAATGTAAATAAACATCGGTATCGAATGGGAGAAGGGTACAAGGTCGGTGAGGATGGTACAATTACCGAAAACTATTGGGTTCAGTTAGAAGCTGAAGGAGGAGAATCTACTAACAGAAAACCGTATAGAATTGAGTTGGTAGGAGTTATTTGTGATGCCTATCTTGCGGTTGTTAGAGGTATCAGGTATGCTTTCCATTCCATAGTGACCCCAAACAGAGTAAATTTCAAGAACTATCCATTTGTATGTCTTAGTTTGGTGTAATTTTATTAGCAAAGGAGAAGATACAAATTAAAACTCCCAATCTCGCTTCGTGTTCTACACTCACTCAAATTTGAGTCTTTTAGGCTATGCTATCTTTTGTTCCGTGCAAGTTCAGTCGGAAACTCGCGTAAAATATGGTTTTGAATATGTTGCAGGAGAGCAATACATATGGGAAGGGCAGTGAGGGTGAATTCACAGTTGAAGTCCCACAAGAGATTTGCAAGTTTATTTCCAAGATACTGTCACCTAGTGGATAATGCTAGGTTATATTGCACAAATGCCCCGGGAGGTCCACCAAGGGTAAAGTCTCATAACATAAACCTTTCATAAATATAGAACACTTGTAAACAAAACATATATATGTAACTTAAACACAATGCTGCATATGTTTAGATGAGATGATGTATCAAACAACGCATATGGATTATTTAAGTTTTGGGCCTTTGGCTCCAGTCCCCCATCGTTACTCTATTCGACATGGATTATTTATGCTAGAACAATATCTTGTTGCAGTTGATTGCATGGAAAGATGGGGACAGCAATCTGTTAGTCGATCAGGACGAAATCATATGTTTGAATTCCGTTGGCAGTTTGAACGAAGAAGCAGAATCCGTGTTCGAGCTGTACAAAGATCCAGGCCGGATAAATGAGCCAGGCTCAGTTTGGAGAGATGTAGTACATCTCCCTGAGAGGTCACGTCTACAACTAGAACTGAGATCCATTGTCAAGAAAATTGAAATCTCTGTTCCATAGAATACGAACTTGCGAGTTGTTTAATAAGCCAAAGCCCATGGCGTGGTGTATCGGCATTTGGCGGAGTGGGTGAACGTACTCGTGAAAGAAATGATGTTTACATGGAAATCAATTGTATTCTCACATTATAAGTTCAGTGATATGCTTTCCACTGTAAATGCAAATAAACCGAGTTTGTGCCTTTGTGCCAATTCATCCAGCGATTCTAACTCCCATGTGAGGTTTTTTTTATTTGATGAGTTACTCCCATGTGAGTTGGTGTTGTCTAGATCATGGACCAAAGTTCTATTTGCATTGAAAACATGGCATTTTCATTTTGGACTCAATAATGAAAATTGAAATTTCCTACAATAACTATTTTCACCAAGATTTCGAAACACATTAGAATTTCAAAAAATTGTTTTAACACTTTTTATATGTAACATGTCAAAAGAATATTTAAAAGTCGGAACTTTAGTCCACGGTCTACATGTATGATCCTTACTATATATACATAAAAATAAAGCAAACGCATGGAGAATTGCTTGAACTAACGTGCATCATAGTTTATGAGTCGCATGGGTATGGAACATGTATGCAAGAATAATACATACGAAACACGCCATATATAGGAAGTCCATAAAATTACATGCTACAATATGGATAGATACATGTATGTATTTATATAATTTGTTATGCATACAGTAATAGAAAAACCAAATTTTTTTTTAATTAAAAGAGAGAAAAATAATCCTTTACCAATTAGAAAAGTAAATCTTTAAATATTATAAGATTATGCATACAATAGTATCAACAGCGTGTTTTAAGTTATATAAAAGAATTAAGTTGATTAGATTTAAATAAATAAAGACGAAATTCACAACTAATGGACCAATTATCCAGATGTTTTTAGAGCCCACAATTCATAGAGCCCATTATTGTCAGTTGAGCCCATTATCAATTGAAGCGCAACAATTAGAACCGTCGTATATAAACCCTAGCACAGGCCCTAATTTAAAACTCTCCGTCACCACAGAGAAACCCTAGCAGCGTCTCATCTCCATTCTACTACAGCACCTAATCCACAAAATCTCCTCCAGCAATCATGGTAAATCACTGGTTTTGCATCGTCTCGTTCACACGCACAATCACGCTTTAGTATGTTTAATTTTGATTTTTTTTGTTTCAATGTGTGTGTGTGTTTTTCAGGCGGATATCGATCCAGAGGTAGCGGCGGGTGCACCGAAGAAGAGAACGTTCAAGAAGTTCAGTTTCAGAGGCGTTGATCTCGATGCGCTCCTCGATATGTCCACTGAAGATCTCGTTAAGCTCTTCAGCGCACGTGTTCGTAGAAGGTATCAAATTCAATTTTGTATTAATAGGACGTGTAATTTGCGTGTTTGTTTAATTTAATAGGACGTGCTAGGTTTTTTTTTTTCAATATCCATTGTATTTTGTTAAGTACCGTCTGTGTTGTGTTGAATTGCTTGTGTTTATGGTGTAGAACTGAATGTAAATGATCGGTTTTGATGTTAGGGTTTGGTTGGGTTAATTTGCTATAAATGTTGTCAAGTTGGATTGACGTGGTTCTGGTTATAGTTGGATGCTATGTACGATGTTATGTTTATCCTATAGACTGTGTATTTGTATTTAAAAGTCTTGTTTTCTGAGAGCCGATTGTTGTCGATTAGCAATGTTTAGTAATAACTTGAAATTCAAAATAAGCTCATAGTTTTCTTTAAAGTCCGACTTCTGAATCACTTCTACTGTAAGCGTTGTTCATCGTGCGTATTCTCTGTTGCTGCAATTATGTGATTTGGTTGTCGTCATGTAGTTTATGATTCTGTTTATCTATATACCTATTTATGCCGTTCTTCTAATTTGTATCATGATTTGCTAGGTTTTCGAGGGGTTTGAACAGGAAGCCCTTGGCTTTGATAAAGAAGTTGCGTAAGGCGGTATGTTTTTAAGATTTGTTAATTTGCTCACTTATATTTTAGTATTTTACCCTTTTTTGGGGTCAAGAATATCTTCCCTTTTGGCTTAGTTGCACTTTGATTCTTTTATATGTTGAATGCCTTTAGATTACACCATTTTTCTTCCTACAGCTGTAAATTATTCGGCCGTTCTTTTCCATTATCTGTACTTTAGAATACATTTAAATCTTCTTCATGTAACTGACTGTTATGCGATGGTTTTTGTAGAAACGTGAGGCCCCAGCTGGTGAGAAGCCTGCCATTGTTAGAACCCACCTACGTAACATGGTCATCGTCCCAGAGATGATTGGAAGTGTCCTTGGAGTGTACAATGGCAAGACCTTCAACCCAGTTGAAATTAAGCCAGAGATGATTGGGCACTATCTTGCAGAGTTCTCCATCTCGTACAAGCCAGTCAAGCACGGTAGACCTGGTATTGGTGCTACTCACTCTTCAAGGTTCATTCCTCTCAAGTGAGAACTCCACCACCTACTATCAGCTAAGGAGTACAAGGAGAATGGTGCAATGTTACAATTTGGAAGTTTTGTTCTCTCCCTTTTCTAGTATATTTTGTAGCACTGGGATTTTCAATGTGACAATTTGTTGTGTTGCATAAGTATTTTGTTTAATTTAAATGCTGAAAGAGTATTTTGGCATTAAAATTTTAACTATTAAGTTGGTAATTCATGGTTTGCTGGCGTTCTTGCAATTCTGGTTAATGCTTGGATGCGTTGCTTAAGTTGCATATCGTTCTATTTTTCGTCTGGGGAGCCTTTGGATACTTTTGCTATGATGCCAATATGTTGTGTCTTTTTCTTCTTCAAAGCTTTATGAATATTTCAAGGAAATTAAATAATTTGGTATCGCCAAGATTATGACTCATTTCAACTGTCCTGTGAAGTAACTGAAACAATTTTTAATTTTTAGGCGGTATTTGAACATGCTTTGTAAAGAATTTGACTTTTGAACCACGTGAATACTTGGTAAGTGTTTGTATTATATATTTTTGCTGTTGTTTCTCGTAGTATAATAGATACACACAAGCACAGTAGGTGTGTTTGCAACTCTTTATTTCAGTGGCTTATTTTCTAGTTTACACATTGCATCACTTAGTTTGCAAATCGTATAAGACAATCTACCAACAAGTGCTCACAAATTTCAGTTTAAAGTATACCTAGTAAATGTATGAGTTCTTCGCATAACTCATATTTTAGCTTAGAGCAACTTTAAATCAAAAACTAAGATATAAGCGCTTGCAAAGTAAACACGTTGTACTGGTTCTCAAATTTTGATAAAAATATGGTACTTGGTTAAATATCATTTGACATGAGAACATGTTCATGAGAACAAGTATTTTGAATAACATTAATTATTAATATAATAAAAGCTATCACAAGCATAAAGCTGTTGAATGAATACAAATGGTTCGGGTTAAAATTCATTGCTGGACAGCAGAATTAAAATAATAAAAACAAAGTGTCTAATTTAGGGTGGCATCTTAACCAATTAGAACCTTTTTTCTTCTAAAACACCTCGGGAAAAAGAAAAAGTACATATGCAGTAGGAGTAAAAAACACACCGCTTTGAAATTATAAAAAAGAAAGAATGCGAAAATTTCCATTTTGCTCATGCAAAAACACACCGCTTTGAATTCTGTGACTGTTGTCTCATAAAATGGTTTTTGCTGCAATTTGTTGAATTGGGCGGTTTCTGTTTCTTGAGAAGAGCAGCTTTTTTGTTGTTGTTGTTGGGGTTTTGTTGCAAATTTATAAAAGGATATCAGGGCAAGAAAAACCATACTCCACTCTTCTCTTGTCCCTCCCGACAGGCGGCAATAGGTGAGTCTTTTTCTTTTCTCTTTTAATTGTTTTGTCACCTACTTCATTCCTTTGATATCCTTGAAGAAATTAGTAATGCATGGTTTTTGTTTTGAAAAAATGCAAGTAGGCCTAAATTTATAAGTTTCTAGAAGTGCCGTGCCTTTTGTTGTTGTGGATTGTGTGAGCCCGACTGCCTGTGTTTGTGTGTGTGTGCGTGCGTGTATTTGTATTGTATGAAGTTGTGAGTGTGTCTAAACTTTTTACATGCGATGAGTATTGGAATGTGTATGTTTCATTTTGGAGAGATGTGGTGAATAGTATTGAGAGATGGAAAGGAGAACGAAGATTGGGAGTATCGTTTTTTGGTTACAAGTGTTTAATAATAAGTTATTACTGTTTTTAATTGAAAGCTTGTCTAATTATTTCATTCCAACATTTATTTTAGTTTTATTTGGAGGTTCGGCTTGGAGTTTGATTTGTTGTGCATTTAGGCTTTGTTTTGTGTACTTTTTAACTTTTATATTTAGTTGGTATAAGTTATTGTAGTAAACTTTTTTTTTTGCCAAACTTGCTCATAAATTTATTATCTTTTCTTTTTCTCTCATCAAAACCATGATATTCTATGATAATTTAATTTACTTTCAAAAGATACCTATTCTTTTTCATCACAGGTATTTCCCCGAAAATGTATCTTCAATCAAACCTGTCTTGGAATGTCATAATCCCTCCTGACAAGTTGGACAGGGAAGGACTGATACTTCAAAGAGCCATCATCACTCAGCTCCTGGACGCTTATGCCGCCAAGCAAGCAACCAAAGAACTCGGCTATTTCCTTGCGGTGACTACATTGCAGAAAATAGGGGAGGGGAAGGTTCAGAATACGGGTTATGTCCTCTTTCCGGTAGATTTTAGCTGCATCACCTTCAAGATACTCACAGGAGAGGTCCTGGAAGGCACAGTTCATACAGTTGAAAAGCACGGCATCTATTTGAAATGTGGGCCTGCGGATCAAATTTTCATCTCTCATCAGAAAATGGCGTACTATCAGTATGTCCCAGGAGAAATTTCCTATTTCATGAATGAAAAATCGTCGAAAATTGAAAAGGGTGTGATGGTGCGTTTTGTGGTGCTTGCGACGAAGTTCATTGAGGAGGAGAAAGATTTTCAAATAGTTGGGAGCCTTGAGGGTGATTACCTTGGCCCCATTTCTTAACAAGCCAACGTGAAATGATTCGCCTTTTGCTTGTAACTGTTCGTTCATGAAGTGACAAAGTGCTTTCCCTCTTCTTCTTTTTTTCAGGATTTGAATGTGAAAGAGAACTATTGTGTTTCTGAACCTAGACTAGTTATATCGTTGTTTAAGAGATTAACATTTGAAGTACCTTTAGTAATTTTGATCATGATGGATAAGTATAGTGTGTGACTAGGGGTAAAAAGGTATAGATTTGCATATTTGAACTTGTGTTGATATCAAGTTTGTTGTGTGCTATTCTATTTATATATTTGCCGATGTTGTTTCTGAGCAAATATTGCCACATTGGTATAATACGCTGGAAATTTTGTTCGTGCATTATCTATATGACAATATGTGTTATATTGAGTTTGTGATCATCTCAAATATGTGCGGTTCAAAACATTGGTACTAAGATGTGTTCTGCCTAGAATGCGGATTTATTAAAAGATTTGGACAAAGAGCTAGGTTTTCTTAAATTTAAGAGGGCAAAGATTAGTTGCACTCTTGTTTAGGATAAATAATTTTAAGCAAATATTGCAATATGAGATGACATAATAAGTAGGTTATTAGTTATAATGACTCAAGTCTCTGTCTTTTTTATTTATTTAATAATTACTCTTAAATGGTCAAACTATTAGAGAACTGTAATCACTGACTACATATATTTCATATATAATAAAACTTTTTTTTTTGTGGACTCAGTCAAACAAATTTACGACTTAAAAAAAAAACTTGGCAATCAGCGTATTTCTCTTTCTTTCTTTCTTTTTTTTTTTTTTTTTTTTTTTTTTTTTTAAAAACGCTACTTGCCCCTCTTTCTCCCATTCTCCTTGTTAAAAACGTTTTCACTCTTCTCCTTATTGAAAATAATAATTTGAAAATACAATCAATCTCAGTATCTCACAATCAAAAACCCTAATTTTTGCCCCAATTCTCCTTCCTCACGTCTCAAGTTCTCAACTCTCAGTCTCTCACAATCGTTTTTTAACAAGTAAGCAAATATCACTTTGTATCTTTTGTTTTTGTAGATTTGCTTCTGTATATATGTATGATTTCTGTGTGTTATTGGTATTAATTGGCTATAGTTGTATTTTGATCGAATTTAATTGTGTGTATTGAGATTGTTTTCAGCTTCAATTTGTTCATTAGCTGGAAATATCATATGACTTTTTGAGTTCTTAAGACAAATGGGTTCGTGGTGAACTGTCATTGTGTGTTTTCGTGGTGTTTTGATTTTGAGGGCTCGTTAGGGTTGAAATTTGTAACTGTTGGGATAATTCGAAGAAAATGTAATGGAGGTTGAAAGCTGAGTTTCAGGTCATTAGGGTGTGTGGAGAAATGAAACTAGTCGAATTATCTTAAGACTTGAAATGTAATCAGAAGAGATGGAAGATTCAGAGGCATTAATAGATTACAAAAATGTGCATTCTACTGGAACAATGAAAAGGCAAACTAATCTCGTGTCCTCTGTTTTTCCTTTTTTCTTGTTTTTCGTGTTATATTAAGCTTCCTTCAACGTTGGAGTCTTAAGTCTCTTCTCATATTTAGCATATCATGTATGCACCTTTTCTTCTTCCTTATGTCGTTACCACAAGATCGTTGGTTCGGATATGTTGTGCTCATAAAATATAAGATTGTTTATGTAGTATATTAGGGTAGGTAAAGGAACTGAACCCTATGTCCGAGTGCACAAAACCAGGGAGGATTAGTTTGCTGTTGATTCTTTCTTGTGTTAGTGCGATAGTTTGAGTATCGACTTCTTCAACTATCTGAACTCATGAAGATTCACTCTGTTTTCTTGCATTCCCATAAGGGTAATCGTTGGACCAGTTTTGGAGGAAATGATGTGTAACTTGTTTCATGATTTGCATGTGTAGTTGATATCGCATGATGAACTTGAACAATCTAGGGAAGATGCATCCATGTAAAACCAGGTTTGGCTTTCTGATAGCAAATGTATTTTGCCTCGCCATATGTCGTGTTTCCATCATCTGTACCACCCTACTCAATTTTTAGTTCTATTTCTTCTCGCAGTGAGATGAACGCGTAAGTTGAAAATCCTGACAATTCACCTCCATTCGTACATATCTCTTCCCATTTGTCTGTGTCAAACACAATTTACATCATGCCAAGACTGAATCATATAGAGTCAAAGTTGAACCAGAACACCTCAAACCTACATATATATACACCATTACAAATTAAAATACTATTTCATTTGCCTCTAAGAAATTTAGCATAACATCTACCCGACGACCTCTACTTCCTTCGGTTCCAAAATCCATCTCATACATATACTCTTCAGTTCTCGCTTATTTAATGTTTAATAATATTTGTAACTTTGAAATATCATTTTAAAACTATTTTTGAATATCTCGCAAATTTTTCGAGAAAAAATATTCAAACACAATTTTCACACTAAGCAAAACAAAATACATCCAAACTGACCCCTAGTGCCTAGGAGCTTTCAATCTTCTCCTTGTCACACATGTGTAATAGCGTACATGCGATTTAGTGAGGTAAAGCTGGAGTCTGCTTTGTTTCTTGCAACACTGCTTGTTCAATACCATGTATTGCTTCCGCTGGCCCTAAGATGCCTCACTCATTTATTTTCTTATCGTCAGGCAGGATCAGTCTTATCTTTGGTTTTGGTCATTATATTTGACCTTTACTTTGTGTAAAATTGGATTAAATGATGTCAAGCATCGCTAGTTGGGCTCAACCCTATCACTGAATAGATAGAAATGAATGCGAAGTTTTCTTTCCTTAGGCTAATTTCTATAAGGCTCCCACAAGAGTGCGTAAGATTTAATGGTGCGGGTCAGTATAAATATGACAAAAGGATGCACATGATCACTTAAGAAAACAAAATTGAATCTGGGTCCTTCCTGAGGTCAGATCTTAAATTGGTTACAGGTTAAACGGGTTCAACAATATTTTCTTGGCATGATATGTTTCTTCTTGCAGTCATGACTCAGGAGCATGGTATTGCTATGAAATACTCTGTCGTCCTGGAAATTAACAATGAATACTGTACTGTTCTGTTTAGGCAATTGTTATGTTAACTTTAGAATTGTTATCCTCAATTTCATCTTTATTCCTGTTGTAAAATCCAGTTAAGCTATACTTACCATTTTTGCCATGCATATGACATCTCTCTTCTGCTTCTATGATCATTCGACCAATTTGTACCGACAGATTCATGTTGTTAATGTATCTTTATAGTTCACATCTAAAATTGCAGTTGCTAGTTATTGTTTAGGGATAATTACACTACTCCACAAAGTTTCTTTAGTTACAATAACTTTCCTTACTGTTTGAATAGTTATAAAATAACACCCCTTTAAACTTTTAAAAGATATTACAGTAGGCTTTTCTTGAGATTAATAATTCTAGGAACACTCCTGAAGTTTGCAGAACATTACACATAAGCTTCGTAGTTTTTTCATGCTTTTGAAGTTTCAATTAATATCTCAGTAGTTGTTCAAAACCTCGAGTTTCTCTAATTATACCAAATCTAGGAAACGTAGATGTAATTACCCCTACAGTTTATTGTCAAGTTCATAATCAGATTATGTATTTCTATATGTTATGATGCTGAAGTTTTATGTTTTTATTCATGACAGATCTTATCTTGCAAGATGTACCTCAAATCCCAGTTAACACGGAACGTTGTGGTTCCACCTGAGAACATTGATTCTGAAGGCTTAATCCTTCAAAGGGCCATTCTAGTACGCGTATTGGACAACTTTGCCACAGAGAAAATCTCCAAAGATCTCGGCTATCACCTGGCTGTAACAACTCTTGACCACATTGGAGAAGGAAAAGTTACACAGCATTCAGGCAATGTCGTCTTTCCCGTTACCTTTTCATGCATAACCTTCAAAATGCTCCGCGGGGAGGTCTTGGATGGCACTGTCCACAAAGTTCTGCCGCGAGGTGTGTTCTTGAAGTGCGGGCCAGCAGAGACGGTGTTCCTGTCGCCTGCGAAAATGGCGGGATATGAATATGTGCCGGGGGCGAAGCATGTTTTCAAAAATGAAAAGGGGTCGACTATAGAAAAGGGTACGGTTGTACGATTTGTTGTTATCTCGGAGAAGTATTCCCACACTGACTGTGATTTCCGGGCTCTTGCTAGTATGGACGGTGAATTTCTTGGACCTGTTTAAGTTTAGTAACTGTGCACAAATGTGTTTAAGTGTTGATTGTAAGTTGTTTATGTTGTCTTGTTGGCTCTTAAGGTTTAAGTTGTGGATGAAAATTGGAGATCATAATTGTTACTTAGATTAACTAGCCTAACACAAACGAACACCACACTAGCAGTGTCCTCTTTTCCATCATACTCACACCACAATTTTTATTTTATTTTTTAGTTAGAAAAAAGATGTCATCTTTAGGTCCTAGAGTCCAAGTTGTCTGAAATTGACTCGAGCCAGTTGGACTGCAATTGCGTTTATCTAGTTAGACTTGGATTCTCGATGGAAAAGTTTCTACTTAAACAAAGTTTATTTATTAGAATTTGTAGCCATTACTCTATCTTTTATTATATGTATAATAAAATATATTATTTTGTATTTAAATGGCCCGCCTTTTATAAAAAAAATATAAAAGATTATAACCACAAATAAATTGCGTCTAAAGAACAGTTAGTTACCTACTTTCATTTCTTTACATTTTTAATGTTAGTCAAGCATCACAATGTTGAAGAAAATGCTAACTACTCCTAAGGCTGATGTCCCTGATCATTTTACCTATCGCCATAATTTCATTGGAATCATAGTATAGGTCCAAACTTTCAATAATATACTTGTCACGCTCAACCATGAAAGAGGTGTGCTAATTCAATTAAACTAACGATGATTAAGTTTGAGATTTTCGGATAATACAACACGTAATCTCGATTAAATGATTTGAATTTGTACTTATTTGATTGTAATTTGTACGTATTACAACCTTTGATTCTGTAAAATAGAACACATTTTATTCGGAAAATTATTTAACCTTTTAATGGGTTCCTCGTGCACTATCTTTAGAGGAGATGCTTACTCCACTTTCGCTTTCATTTATTTTACAATTCTTTTGCGGGATTCTCTTAATCTTAATAATGGTATAAAGGTGCCGAAGCACCTGAATAACGTGCACGTGAGAGGGGTTCGTGTGCTAGTTGTACAAGCATATGTTTGATGTTTTGTTCTGTTCTTCTCGTTTTTTTGCGTAATAGAATTTCTCTTATATGTTGCTGCAATATTGTTGAAACTTTGTGAGTGTAAGTGATATTTAATTAAAACTCTGGAACAAAGTGTCACTGATATTATTCCATATAAATACAAATATATATATATATATATATATATATATATATATATATAATATTTTTTTGTTGGTCGTACTTGGGTATAACCCTTTAATTACAATATTCTGATCCTATGTTGTTTTTTTCTTTCTCAACAGTGACCAAATTGGAATTCTATTTTATATCATTTTTCAATTAAATAACAACCAAAATGTATACTTAAGCCATCAAATGATTATATCATGGGAATCATAAGAATTTATACAAGAATCTTAGAAAGATAAATCTTGCTCGTTTTTACATTATTTATGTGCTCGTATATTTTGCCTAAAAAAATGGAATTAGTTTATTAAAAGGTTTATGTATAGTGTGCTGCAGTCATTTTTTTTTTTTTTTTTTTAACGATGCACAATGAGAATTAAGTAAATTGTGGAGTGGATGTAACAAGTTAACCAAATATTTTGTGCTAAAAATATGTAGAACACAGTTTAAGTTATTTTTTCTATCAAAAGGGCTCGTGCATATGTGGGTTAATTATAAAATAAATACATCTTCATCGTATCAATGAATATGACCATTGTCATTAGAAAAGATCATCGCCATTTTTTACGCATTAATTTAAACGGATAATGAAAATATTTTAATGCTCACGTAGGGGTGCAATGTTGACTCTTGGTTGTTGCATGTCTAGTGTAGTCATGGAACAAATTTTTGGTTTTAGTGTGTGTTTCAATCTCTTAAATATTATAAATATTTTGTAATTTTGTTGGAAGTGTTTAGACATGTTTTGAAAACTTCGTAAAGTTTATAGTTGTAATGAAATTGGAAATTACTTCTAAGTTTCGTTCAGACCAAATTAAAATAAAAAATGTTTCGATGGTTTTCTAGGAAACAAATGAAAATTTTGATTGGTTCTTCAAATAAGTTTAACACCTTATGGTAATATTCATTATATATGTTTACAAAATCATAATATTGAAAACAAGGTAACTGTAAATACAAATTTGAAGGTTTAAAAACCAAGACAAGTATAACCTCGGAGTTTCCATAGACCTAATTCATCTTTCTTAGTTATTTAAAGTTTCTTCGAATTTCCTTAGTACGAAAACGGTAGTAGAATCCTACAAATTTTGTTAGTATCAGAAAATCTAAAATTTCAAAGATGAAAAGATTGGAGTTCCTTTTTTTTTTTATAATTATTATTATTACGAACTCTTAAGGGACTAAGAAAATCCAATTAACGCTACCTTTTCACTTATTTTATTCTTTCACCCTAATAATATCTTTCTAAAACCCAATTCTCGATCCAATAAAGAGAGCAATTATAAATTGCAACAAGTCCATCTTTAATCTTTCACGAATCTTTTTAATTAACTAATTCAGCCGACTTTATTTGACCCAACCAAAAACTCACTGATTGTTTGGACTAAAAGATTGTCACATTAGTAGGAGAAGTCAATTAACATTAGGCTTTTTCTCAATTGTACCCAAATTGAAGGACTATTTTGCAATATGCACCTCATTCTTTTCACCTTTTTAATCCTCCAACTCACCGAACGCCACCTTGGACTTTGTGATGAAACAGACAGCACATAATTTATTTTATTCCCAATTTTTTATTTTTTTAAAAATAGATTATTATATACCTTCTTCAAACTTGTCGAGTTCAAATATGTGAAATTGCAAAGAAGCCCCTCATCTTTAGACATAAATAACTTATAACACCTCAAAACAATTCTCAGCAGAAGAAAAAAACAGAGTCACCAACACACACACACACAGAGTTCAAACAAAATAGGTTAGATCTTTTTTCATCTCTCTCTCTCTCTCATTATTCAAAATTCCGCTTAGCTACGCGTGCCGCCTTGTGATTGGTCCGTCACTATTCTTCGCTCTTGTTGAATTTACTTGTATTATTATGTTTATTCTCGTCGATTATTATGCTCTGCAGCATGTCCTGCATTAACAATTTGATTTACAATTGGTTAGGGTTCAAGTTTAATTACTGAGTTGAGTTGAATCTCAAATTGAACTTATATGAAATTGCTGCTTTAGTTGGTTGGAATATATTCTGCTTTGCTGTTGGTGGGATTTGTGTTGTCTGTATTCAACTGCCACTTGTTGTTTTTTTGTTATCCTTGTGTTGTTGTTGTTGACTCAATAATTAATGACAGAAAGGAAAGTAGAACTCAGGGGTTTATTAAAAAAGTATTGGTTGTTAACAATATATATTGAAGTTTCAAAGTTGTTTATGGTTTGTGTTATTGGTGAGTTAGTTATATTGGTATTTTGGTGCATAATTATAGTTAATGTAGAAGAAATTGGAATGAACATGTGGGAGACGCTTATTTCGCATATCATATATGTGTTTCTGTAAAGAAGCTATTGAACTCATGGGTTTTAATTTTTTAACAGGACAGAAATAAGGAGGGAGTTCGTATTGAGTTTGACTTTATCTTCTTGCTTATTCCAACTTATCCGAGATTAAGAGGGGCCAAACATCACGTGCTTGCCCCAGGTTGTTTGGTTTTCTAAAGCTTGAAACTTTTCGGTGAATGATTTCTGGTGGGTTTTAAGTCATATGCAACTGATGGAGAAGGATACTGGTTCTGGCGGGCCATCGACACCTAATGGGCACACTCCACGCTTACGTCGCCGTAGAGGTTCAAATGGGGTTAGTTATCTTCTTTCATCCAATTAAAGAATCCGTACTATAGTAATTGCGAGGAATACCTTTTGTTCTGCATTGTTGTTTATGTTTCATGTAACTATGTCAGACTTCAAAGGATCTTCTGGAACTGTTTTGGCTTTTGAGGGTACTATGAATTGGGACGTTTTCAACATTCTAATTTTCTTTCTCATTTTTACTCTAGGTCACCCCAGAAGTTGATAAAGAAAATGGCAGTCATTTACTTGTTAATGATCGTAGCAAGTACAAGTCTATGCTAATCCGTGCATATTCATCTGTTTGGATGATTGGAGGATTTGCATTAGTAATCTACATGGGTCATCTTTATATCTGGGCCATGGTGGTGGTTATCCAAATTTTCATGGCGAAGGAGCTGTTCAGTTTACTTAGAAGATCAAATGAAGACAAACACCTCCCTGGTTTCAGGCATTTAAATTGGTGTGTAACTTAGGTTCCTGTCTGTTTCTTGAGTATACTTTGCTGGCGCTTTTATTAGACCCTTTGGATGTCATCTACTATTGCACTTTCTAAGAACCAATTATGATGGTAATTGCAAGGTTCGAGGACCTCGAATCCCACATTGCTAGTATTTATATGACTCTGCCCTTCCACCTCAATAGCCAACTTTTAAATTTGGGTTCTCCCATAATCATATTAGGATTGAGAAGTATATTGCATCCAGGCTTTTATATGAACTTCTAACCAATTCAAATTGATTTGTGGGTAGGGTAAAACTATGCCTTCCATCATAGCTATGAATGGTGGCTACTCAAAATCATTGCGTAAACAACATGTTTGTATTTGGAGGTTGTTCTAGTGTTCTTGGCTTCTCCCTTACACGTATACGCTGTTCAGTCAGTTACATATACCTTGCACTTGAAATTTGATGCATTCTTTTGTCCATCTTCCAATTATTTTTTGCCACACTTTCTGCACTCTGTTATCCTCCTCTTTCTCGCCTGGTGAGATTATTTACAACCACGTCCATGTTGTGTTTTCTCTGCTCTACGTGTTTGTTGAATCACCATACTTAATATTGCAATGTGGTAGATGCAATGAGATGGATAAGAATGTTCTTTATCACTGTGTGTATTTATGGTACTTTCTGGTTAAGTTATTTGGCTTATCGCCCTGATACTTCTAACAGCTTGTTTAGCAGCATAGAGAAGAACTCATAGTATCCTATAACTGTGAGGGATAATACAGCGCTTGACGTATTTTATCTTTTTATCAAGTTCACATCACCTTTTTCTGAATTTTATCAATGATTAAATCATAATTTTTAAGTTCTTTGCATAGCCAAGAGATATATTTGGAGATAATTGTGAATATGCTATAACTAGTTTTTTCTATTCATGTTTGTATTTATTGCTCTCTAAGTTGCTCGCTTTTACAGTTATTACTTGACATTTATTTTTGTTATGCACAACATTTTTTGTTGTTGCCCCAAGCTATTATGGGTATTCCTTTATTTTTACATCATTTCCTTCTTTTGTTTCAGGCACTTTTTCTTCACAGCAATGCTATTTGTTTATGGCCGGATTCTTAGCCAGAGGCTTGTGAATACTGTTACCACAGACAAGTTTTTGTATAAGCTTGTTGGCAGAATTATCAAATATCATATGGTTACCTGTTATTCCCTGTATATCACAGGTTGGTATCCCGTTTTTTTTCTTTTAGTTCACCCAATACCTACTTGCAATGTTATCATGTAGGAGAATATCCGTAGGATGTGTCCATTGTACAAATAAATATGAAACTCAATATAATCTTCTCGTGATGGATCCAGGTTTCGTGTGGTTCATTCTTGGATTAAAGAAGCAGAAGATGTACAAATATCAATTTGGCCAATATGCATGGACACATATGATTCTGATTGTGGTGTTTACGCAGTCAGCTTTCACTGTGGCAAACATTTTTGAAGGAATTTTCTGGTAAGGGGAGTTCGGTATCCTAGATTTTTTATAAGATTGCACCAGGAACATCAAAATCGTAACCCCCTTCTCCACCCTTCTTTTGAAAGTTGCCAAGATTTCTGCTGCTGCTTAATTGTTATAGGGATAATTACACCTTCACCCCCTGAGGTTGGGTTTAATAGCAAGAACTTTTTCTTTTGTTTGAATAATTATAAAAATATTTCCTTAAGCTTCAAAAGCAAGTAAAAATAGTGTCTATCTAATGTTTTTCATTTTTTCATGGGGGTCTTTGTAATTGTTCAAACATCAGGCTCTATTCGTAATATTTTTTAAACTTAGTTCTTATAATTGTTAAACAATAAGGGATATTTTTGAAATTAGAGCGAACCTTGTGGAGTGCAAATGTAATTATCCTAAAAATTATCCGGGAACTTCCATCTTTTTCCTTATCTAATATTTGCTGAAGGAAGTTCAAACTATAAACACATGGTAGATCACTCAGTAGAATTAAATCTGAAATCTGATTATTACATCCCAATAAATTGAACTTGTTTCAAAAAATTCAAACATTGATTGATGTTAATGCAGGTTCCTTCTTCCAGCATCGCTTATCGTCATCAATGACATAGCTGCTTATATTTTTGGTTTCTTCTTTGGGAAAACTCCATTGATCAAGCTATCACCAAAGAAAACGTGGGAGGGCTTCATTGGAGCTTCTGTTACGACAATGATCTCTGCGTTTGTGGTAAGCAGTTTGTTTGTTATAACCGAAACTCACATCTTCAATTGAGTGGAATCTGATTATTGCATCCCACAAAATTGAGGTCTATATAGTTCTTTATATGCATTTAATATTTCAGGAACAAAATTTAGCGAATGCAATTCAATGTGTCGAATTAATCTTCAATGCATATGTGTGATCAACTTTTTTTTCTTCTCTGTTGATTCAGCTTGCAAATATGTTGGGTCAGTTTCAGTGGTTGACATGTCCGAGAAAGGTAACTTCGGACTTATATTCAATTTTTTAAAATACTTCGATTTTTTTTTCTTTTCGAGAAACTCTCAACTTTAAATTCACATCTGTAATACATAGGATTTATCAACTGGCTGGCTTCATTGTGAACCTGATCCGCTATTTAAGCCTGAAAATTTTACTCTCCCGGAGTGGCTTCCTGGATGGGTAAGTGCTTTATCTTCATACTTCAATTTCCTTATCACGCGATTTTTGAGAACTTGTGCACTTGGGAATCTATGTTATCTCATGTTGGTGAACCATATTTTTTTTTTTAGTAAATTTTATACTTTTCAGTTTCTACTATGTCTACTGACTTCACTTTGTATGCAGTTTCCTTGGACAGAGATCTCTATCATGCCTGTGCAGTGGCATGCATTATGTCTTGGTCTCTTTGCTTCAATTATAGCACCTTTTGGAGGCTTTTTTGCTAGTGGCTTTAAAAGAGCTTTCAAGATTAAGGTTCGATATCATCACAGATCTGTAAATAATTTTTTTGACGTTCTTGTGTTATATTTCTGATTCTTTTCAATAATTTTGGTATATTACAGGATTTTGGTGATAGCATTCCTGGACATGGGGGAATGACCGATAGAATGGATTGCCAGGTGAATTTTTTATTTTTTTAAAAAGTTTAAGATGTTTTCTTTGAGAATCCATTGGTACATTTATGGATTACACCTTGCCATTAGCCTTAGGTACTTTATGCGATGCATTGGTACATTTTTGCTCTATATATTAGTTAAACGCCTTACAAGAAAGGGGAAAAGAACCGCCCTCTCTGTCTTTGTATGTCAACTTATAGCTAGAGTAGTGCTAATTCCTCTTTTCTGAATACCTATTTTTTAAATTTTTGGAAACATTATATATTCACAATAAATAGTAACCTTCTTTTCATATTTGGTAAGGAGCTGGATGTGCCAAGACATGAAGAAGCTATAGTATACTTAGTGCATACCACTAAAAAACTTCAGCTGGTTTTGCAATTCAATAGCTAATCTTGCAGCGAGTCACTGAAATCATATAATGCACTGAAGTTTGACATGTTATCTGAATAATAACATCTAACATGTTCCTCTGATACTATTAGGTAACTAGATTTCAAATAAAAAAAAAAAGAGAAAGGGAAGAAAACAGTGGCATAAAAATGTATTCAACAAATAAGAGAACAATATAGAAAAAGATGAGGGATAAAAAGAAAATATATTTTGAAGGAAGTTATGCAGAGTAACAATTTGTAAATAGAAGACTCTTTTGATGGTTTGTTGCCACAACGGTACAAAAATTTCCTTGCCATAGGATTGATCTATTAAACCCGAACATCATTACATTAAGTAAATGCCCTTAAGTAGCTTGAGGATATTTGCACAATATCTTCTATTAACCGGGGGGAAAGTAAACTGATCTTAACTCGGTTAAAGTGCTAATAAATATCTTCATAACATATATGTAATTCCTAGTGATATCTATGTTAGCCGTCTTAAGCCTCTTTTTCCCCCTTTTCCTGTGGTACAAATGTATTGCCATTGTTTGGTGCGTTGCCATGGTTAACCTTTCACTATGCGCAGATGGTGATGGCCGTTTTTGCTTATATCTATCACCAGTCGTTCATTGTCGCTCAGAGCTTATCCATTCAGATGATTATGGACCAGGTAAATTTCTGTATATCATTGGTGAAGTCATCTGGGGTTGACTGATAGACAGTTGCATATATTCGAGACATTTGTACTCCCTATGTTTTGGTCTACTTATAGAAATCTCTCATTCTGTTTGAGTAATTACAGAAACATCTCTTAGAAATTAGCTAAATGTTTCAAAGACTCCCTTGAGGTTTGTATAATTGCAGTGGAGTTAGAAAAACATTACAAATATGCTTCTTATCTTTTCATGTTTTTATAGTTTCATGGTACGTCTCAGTAACTATCCAAACTTAAGAAAGATTCATGTTGTTGTTTACACAAATGTGTTGATCATTCCTTGGTTGTAGATTGTGATGAACCTTACATTCGAGGAGCAACGAGCTTTGTACAAGAATCTTGGCCAGATTATCTTGGAGAGGCAATTTGGAGAGTCCTGAATAAGACGTCCCCCGCCTGCTCCCTCACCCGTACCCGCTCGAGACACGTGTAATTTTATGTAGTTTCTTTCTTTTGCATGTCTTGTGCATGTTCTGTTTTGTTTCTTTCTACAAAACATTAATAATACTCAGCTGTTGGCATCAAACACCATTTTTGTTGTTCTTTGTATAGTGCTTCAGCTATTAGTATTTCGTGATCTTCAGAGACTTGTAGGACTTTCTAGGGATACACATGTTGAAATTGCGATAATATCCCTTAACGTTTGGCTGGGTTATAATCAGATTCTTTTACGTTCTACAGAAGAGTAAAAGCATCCCAATTCGTCAAATGCTCTAGGCTAGCCTAAAAGAAAGCTCTCGGATTTTTGAAGTAGGCTTATTATTTAACGTTGAGATATCTTAATTTGTTTTTTATTATTGTTAAATTGCTGCTGTATATTTTTTGAATGAAACTGAAATTAGCAAATACAAGTTTTAAGGGGTAGAGGAAACAAGCATAAGTTAAAATATTCAACAAATATAAATTTGGCAGACATACACTACTCTTAAGTATGCCTAACTCAAAGTTGAAGTTAAATACACTAACGACTCAAAAACATAATGGGAAACAAAAATAAATTACCAAAAAAAAGAAAGGGAAACAATTTCCACACACTAACTCTCTGAATCATCATTTAATTATGAAAAAAATTGATTAGGCGATGGATAACTAATAGTCAACCTTTTAAAGAATGCGAGACCAAAAAATATACGCGCCTCTTTAAGTACCAATCGACGTTCAAATATATCTGACACTTTGATTTGACGCCGTTATAAATACAGCACTGCTGCCAAAAAAATTTCACTTACTCACAAAAATTCTTTCGATAATTTCTATTTTTCATCACAGAATTCGAAGCGTAACAAATACCCTAAAATAAAATGTACCGTTCATCTCAAAAGAGTGATTTCTCTTCTCCACGGATTGTCACCAAAAAGGAGGTATATATAGTTGTTCCTTTTTTAATTGAGATCTTTTCTAGTTTTTTTTTTTTTTTTTGGTATGTGGAGTTCCGATTTATTCGTTTGTGTTAGTGGAGTAATATTTCGGAGTGAATGATTTTGTCACTCAAAATTATGTATAAGTTTTTTTTTTTTAATTTACCTCTGGTGGAATTTTATTGAGTTTATATAATTTATGATAACTATTGGAGGTTTTACTTCATTGATGAACGTGGCATTGGCGTTTAACTAATATAAGTTCCCACATATGAGCTCCAATGCACGTGGTCCGTCTCGAATCTTTTGTGCCAAAATGGGTACAACTCTCTGTATCACTACTGGTAGATATATGACACATATAGTAATTGATAGGTAAAGACGTAAATGCTTATTTGTCCTAACTGCCCTCACCGCGTGAATTAAGATTCCACCATATGTTATCTCCACGTGTCGAAAATCATCATTTTCGTATAGAACATTTGGACTAGATACGGGAGAATCTAATTCTCTAAACAAAGTTCCCAAGATTAATACTGTTTTCTTATTTTGTGGAGTTTTCTTTGTGATCGGAACAATTCGTATTCGATTATTAGGGCAAAAGGTTAAACAGCGTGCCCTGGGTTATTGCTTGATTTGGTGTTGTAAAGTATAATTAGACAAACATGACTCTGTAGTGGAATCAAATAGAAGGGAAGAGTTTTTAGGGATACAAGGTGCATTCAAAAGTTAAATTGTTCATTTATGACCATATCATTTTTTTTTGTTTCTTGACAAAACACAATGTAGATAAGAACTACAAGTGGTCGGACAGCTCTCTAATTTGGAAAGTCGATGCATAAAATCGTTGTTTTGAGTTGACATAGTCAATCAACAAAATATCTGTAAAGTAGAGTTGTTGACGAAATCTAATGCCCTTGCTCTTTTTGGCATATACACTATGCAAAAGGTTAAAGACGTTGATAATCCAAAACTAAATTACAAAATATTCACTCAACATTCAATAAATATTATACGCAGGAAACTGAATTGGTTGAAGGTTGATTCTTGATCATGTTGGCACGATCCCTCCTGCTGATTATAGGAATTGATATTCAGTGTTTTGTTAGCAGGTCATCATGTTGTTATTTTTGAAAAAATTATTTGATTTGGTATTTTATGTTGGATATATGCAGTATGGTCCAAAGACCAGAATTGTATCAGTTCTTTGCACGGGATAATATCTTTTATCATAGAATGTTGTAATGAGTGCTTTCATAAATAGATATTTGTTAAAGATTTCAGCCACAAGGGTTTAACTTTGCCTACTTTGGTTAGGCCTTCTCAAAGCCAGATATAAGAGTAACTGAAGATCTTCCTCAAATGGAGCACCTCCATCTGGAAGAAGCAAGCTCTTCGCATAAACGTCCTAGAATGTTGGATGTTAAACGGGAGGTATCTGCACTCGACTATTTTTTCTTCACTCATCCTATTATAGTTCTCTTTTTGTTGTATTAGAAACTTAGAACATCATATAAGTCCATGTTCCTTATACTTACAGTTCATTGTTATTTTTGAGTCTATCTTTAAACGAAAGTTGAAAATATGCCTTTTGTGCCTCTAATCAGTTTGTTCTCTGCTTTTCATAGTTTTTGAGCTGAAGTTGATTTATTTTATTGATTGAGAATAGGAAATGTATATACACTGGATCAACGGAGTGTCATCACAGAACTCCTTCACATTATGTTCTGTGCATACTTTCTTTCTGTTTGTGTATATTGGGTGATTTTCTTTTAGATTGGTACCTTGGTATATCAAATTTTTACATTTACGTAGTCTTATTCTTTTTTCTGTCTAGAAATGCTTGTTGAGTTATTTTAGCCAAGATCTTCAATTTTAAGAAACTTTTGTAGGTCACTGAAGAACCAGTTGCTCCTATGATTGTGAAAGAAGAAATTGAATATTTATATGAACTGTCTCCGCAATCTACCGAAGATCCGGTTGCAGAGAATCTGAACTCTGAACCAGTTCAGATTACTGAAGCAGATGAACTTGAACAGCATGATGTTCACTACATGACTGGGAATTATCCATATTCTGACGTGGTTCTAGCAAAATCACATGTCAGCCATCCCTATCAATTGGTAATTACTACTTTATTTTCCGTATAATCCTTTCTTTCCATTTAATATAAGCATCATTTTTTCTCAAATGAGGAAATAGAGTGTAATGAATGATCCAATTTGCTTAGTTATGGTTAAAAGAAGTGTATCTTTAACTTGAGAAGTCTTATCTTTTTCTTACAGCAACTCCCTGCCAAGCTTGCTCGTATGCTTCCTCCTGCCAAGGTTCCAGTTGTTATAAGATGTGAGCGCAGGAACTGGGACCTGTCTTATATTGGGAACTCCACTGCTAAAAGGTTTGATTCTTCAACATGGAAAAGTTTTGTGTTTGGTCATGATTTGAACATTGGAGATGTTTGTGTCTTTGAGCTAATCAAGCAATCCAATCCAATCACGTTCAAAGTAATTATAATTCGGGGTGAACTGCCTCCTGAAATCGATTCCCTTGGAACAGAAGAGAATCCGATTGTATTTATAGAGTAGGTGTTTCATGATCCAAGTTCTGTTAGATACTAAACATCTGTTGTATACTCGGATAAATTGTTGCTGTGGCCTCTTAGACTTTTAAGGATAAACTACGTGTGATTACTCTTCTCCAACTCTTACAAACTGGTTATGGTGGGTTATATCTAAAGCTTTTGTGTTGGTCTTAGGAGTATGCATGTTTTGTGAATCAGAAGAGCAGTTTTTTTGGAAAAATATCTTTTGTTAAAAGAGTTGTTGTGTTGAAAAATCACATTTGATTATTACTCTGCATGCAACTATTTCTGCAACTGTTTTTGAGTTATTTGCCTTGTCAAGGAGAAGGGTATTCATCAGTCCAAGGTTGCAAATGGTATGGGATACTGATTATGTCTTCTTTTTTTCTTCATTTTGATGATGAAATCATTAAATTAACTTCTAAATTCCTCATCAGTACAAAGGAAGATTAAGAAGAAGCTTAAACCATAAAACTGTAAGCTAGACCGAAAATTAAAAGAAAAGCAGGAAAGATGGTTATGGCCGATACCTCCTAAGAATAAGAGAAAGGATAGGGAAAGCATTAGTACATTCATTATATTCACTGAAGATCAAATATGTATTAAGCGGCGTGTTGTGTAATATGGGGAGAAAATTAACTACCCGTTTGCACGAATGAATGAATGACGTGGTGCAACTGACTAAAATTAAAAATATTTTCTTAAATGACGTGGTGCAACCGACTAAAATTAAAACATTTTCTTAAATTACATGCACTAATACCTTCATGACCTTATTCCACCGTATATCAAGCCAATAACTGACTTGTATGCACCACATCATTATACATCGATTGCATGAAATAAGTCCTTGCAATCACTTATATGCATAAAAAAACCACACTATGTGTCCCTTCATACGGGAAATAATAACCCACACTATCCATGATGTCACACTTAAACAACAACAAAATGACTTAATGATCTTCTTGATTTATTAGTAAACAATTTTATGTGAGTTATTTTTTTAATCAAACTCGACATATCCATCTAGTGATAATATAAATTTGGCAGACATACTACTCTTAAGTATCCCTAACTCAAAGTTGAAGTTAAATACACTTACGACTCGAAAACATAATGGGAAACAAAAATAAATTACCAAAAAAAAAAAAGGGAAACAATTTCCCACACACTAACTCTCTGAATCATCATTTAATTATGAAAAAGTTAATTTATTTGTTGATGTTTCAATTTTTAGAGCGTTGCCTGACATTTTAAAGATGGAAGCTATATCCGTAAAGTCGCATGCAATCATATAGAAATATTTAGCCCAACACAATAATAATGTGTTTTAAAACAAAAAAAAAATGAGATATTTGCTCGAATTTTTCACCACAAAATATCATAAAATCGTACAAAGACAATAGTATACTAAGTTCCGAAAATCGTATAATATAGTTGCTCTTATTATCAATTTTAAAAAACCGAAAATTCCTCAAATATAAACAAGGGAAATAAATAAAAAAAACAAAAAATGATGTCCTAGTAAAAAAACCCCAAATTACAACTTTAATAGCCATCTTTCAGAGTTTTGCTATTGTATCTAAAATAAAACGTGTTAAAATTAAGGCGGCTACGCGTAATAAGGCGGTTAATTAAAGTGGCGTATAAATAAAGCATTTATTTGGATTTAGTAATAGTTATATTATTTTTCGCACTGAATCAAGCACACGCACACACACACTCACACTCACACAGAGAATCATACACAGAGAGAGAGAGAGCACACTACGCTCAAATTTTATACGGAGGCAAAATTTCATTACAACATTGTCGTCATTATCCCAGGTATTTTTGTGAATATCTCAAAGAATTAGGGTTTCTTGAACCCTAAAAATTATTATTTTATGTATTTTGCTTTGGTTCGATTCTATGAATATTTCAAAGAATTAGGGTTTGTTTTTTGAAACCCTAGATATTTATTTATGTAATTTCTTTTTTGCGTCAGGTTATTAGAATTGGAGTGGCACAACCACTGCACTCAAGTAAGCCATTCTTTATTTGATTTGTGTTCTTGGTTTTCTTGATAATGGTTTACTATATTTTTATGTCTTTTTCAGATTGAAAATTCGGTTCCTAGATGATGATGAGGTGACCAACAATCAAAAGGTTGTTTTTTATTATTTGTTAACTTGTCTCATGTAACCAATTATTAATCTCGCTGTTATACAGATGGGTCCTGTGGATGGATTTCCTCATCAAACAGGAAACAGTTATTCCATGTGTTTGAGAAAGGCACGAGTGCGTCGAAATCAGGAGCACGTAGGACTCAACCTCTGTTTCATCATCTCCATAGGTTCCGGATTCGCTCCATCAAGATAGAAAAAAGTTCCCCTGCTTTATTTTTCTTAAATTATGACTACACTTAATCTTTTGATGCTTCATGTGTTTACTTTCGAGAATGAGCACTCATAATAGGTTTCCTATATTTGTCAATACGAATAAAATCAAATCTCTACTGAACTTCTTTCCTTTTTTGTTCTTTGAATTTCTGGTGGAACCGTATGCAGGTCTGTAACTTATGGTACAAAGCTTTTGAGTGGAAGATAATTTGAAAAGTGCCTTTATGGTATCTGCTTACCATTCTCTGAAGTTATAAATTTACGAGATGTAGGTCATTGTTGGTGTGTCTCTGGCGTATTTGAGCAGTTATTTCTCTGTAGCACTTATGATGTGGTCTTCACCCTAAACTTTGTCTCGACATATATTTAGGGAACTCAGTCCGGTAGTAAAGCTGATCAAATCCTCTCTGTACAAGTTACATTTTTTATTTTGTTGACCTTGGACATGTTTTCTGAAAGATACTTACTTGGGCTATTTAATCTTTTTGTTCGCTTTGTTGAAATCAGTAAATTTATTTTGTTTTTAACTATCAGATAACTTGGCTCATTATCATTTTTCTAAATCATCGTTTCTCCTCAATAAGGAAGCCTATTATATTACTTTTCCGGAGAAGTTTGTAGACCTCTTCTTGAATATTTCCTAGTTAACTTCGAAGTTACGTGTTTGCTTTTGTCAGAGGGCTGTGCATTACTATTTTATCAACATTCCTTGTAACACTGTTGATTGTTTTCCTTTTATAAATCTGATGCGACACTGTACCAGTTACCCTTTTGTCAGCTATAGATCTAAATATTAGTTTAGTGTGTTTCTTAACATCCTTAACTTTTCTGTTGCAGATACTACTCTAGGATCTGGTGAGCCCATAGTCCCGATGGGAAGTGATACCCTGGAGAACCCAGTTCTTCTGAACATAAATACAGGGAGTATATTTGTGGTGAGGAAGCTCTAAGAATATCACCAAGCGAACCATATTGCTCACGCCGGCCAATGCGCAGAGGTCATCTAAATGTTTCTATGTATTATCCTATGCAGCAGGTATCACATGTTTATATTCTCGTCTGACATTTACATGTTACTAAGATTGTCCTGCTTTTTTGAAACTTTTATGCCTCTCATGGATTGGGAGTTCTACTGATGGTTTGCATACTATTTAAGATAGATCATCAGGACTAGCATAAACTCGTTTTGCTATTTTCTTTATGATTCTTTGTGCTTTTTCCGCAAATATGTTGCCAAACTTATGTAGGTTGATATGCTAGGCAGTAATTATCTTGGATTTACTTTTGAGCACTTAACATCAGCAATAACTTCATGTGTTTTTACCTTTCAGGTAATTGAAGAAATGCATGCTATCTGGGATGGGATTTTGATTGAAAAATTGCACATTTCACATAGTCAAAAGGAATAAATATTCTGCTCTTATTGTTGATCCGGAGACGTTTGATAGCCTGGTAATAATAGTTAATTTCATATTTTTTACCATGGTAACACCCGGTCGGAAATTGCGTGAACATGTTTGTATTGTGAGGTTGGTCTAGTGTTCTTGGCTTCTCCCTGACACGTATGCATAAACTGCTTACAATTATTACATATACCGCCCACTTGAAATTTGATGCATTCTTTTGTCCATCTGCCAATTCTTTTTTGCCACACTTTCTGCACTCTTTTATCCTCATCTTCCTCGCCAGGTGAGATTATTTACAACCAGGTCCATGTGTTTTCTCTGCTCTGCTTGTTTGTTGAATCACCATACTTAATTTTGCAATGTGGTAGATGCAATGAGATGGATAAGAATGTTCGTTATCACTGTGTGTATTTATGGTACTTTCTGGTTATGTTAGTATCCTATAACTGTGAGGGATAATAGCGCTCGACATACTTTATCTTTTTATCAAGTTTACAGCACCTTTTACTGAATTTTATCAATGATTAAATCATATATTTTGCTATTCATGTTTGTATTTATTGCTCTCTGAGTTGCTCGCTTTTAAGTTATTACTTGGCTACATAGCTCTCTTCAGTTTTTGGATGGATCGATTTTTTTCTTTCTTCTTAGATTGCACAACATTTTTTTTTGTTGCCCCAAGTTATTATGGGTATTCCTTTGTTTTTACGTCATTTCCTTCTTTTGTTTCAGGTACTTTTTCTTCAAGGCGTTGCTTTTTGTTTATGGCCGGATTCTTAGCCAGAGACTTGTGAATACTGTTACCACAGACAAGTTTTTTGTATAAGCTTGTTGGCAGAATTATCAAGTATCATATGGTTACCTGTTATTCCTTGTATATCACAGGTTGGTATCCCGTTTCTTTTTTCTTTTCTTTTAGTTCACTCAATACCTACTTGCAATATTATCATAAAGGAGAATACCGGTAGGATGTGTCCATTGTACAAATAAATATGAAACTCAATATAATCTTCTCATGGTGGGTCCAGGTTTCGTGTGGTTCATTCTTGAACTAAAGAAGGAGAAGATGTACAAATATCAATTTGGCCAATATGCGTGGACACATATGATTCTGATTTTGGTGTTTACGCAGTCAGCTTTCACTGTGGCGAACATATTTGAAGGAATTTTCTGGTAAGGGGAGTATCCTAGATTTTTAATAAGATTGCACCAGGAACATAAAAATCGTAATCCCCTTCTTCCCCCTTCTTTTGAAAGTTACCAAGATTTCTGTTCTGCTTAATTGTTTATAGGGATAGTTACACTAACCCCCTGAGGTTGGGTTTAATAGCAAGAACTTCTCCTTTTGTTTGAATAATTATAAAAATATTCCCTTAAGCTTCAAAAGCAAGTTAAAATAGTGTCTATCCAATGTTTTTCAATTTTCATTGGGGTCTTTGTATTATTCAAACATCAGGCTCTATTCGTAATATTTTTTAAACTTAGTTCTTATAATTTTTTTAACAATAAGGGATACTTTTATTTAGAGCGAACCCGTGTGGAGTGCAAATGTAATTATCCTAAAGATTATCTAGTGACATCATCTTTTCCCTTAGCTTATATTTGCTATAGGAACTTCAAACTATAAACGCATGGTAGATCACTTAGTAGAATTAAATCTGAAATCTGATTATTACATCCCAATAAATTGAACTTGTTTCGAAAAATTCAAACATTGTTGATGTTAATGCAGGTTCCTTCTTCCAGCATCGCTTACATAGCTGCTTATATTTTTGGTTTCTTCTTTGGAGAAGTCCATTGATCAAGCTATCACCCATGAACACGGGGGAGGGCTTCATTGGAGCTTCTGTTACGACAATGATCTCTGCGTTAGTGGTAAGGAGTTTGTTTGATATAATCCAAACTCACATCTTCAACTGAGTGGTCATTAACCACTTATTCATTCATAATAATCTTAAGATATGCGCTTATGCAGATGGGTCGTGTGGATGGATTTCCTCATCACAGTAATAACAAAAAGAAACAGTTATTCCATGGACTAATGTGTTCGAGAAGGCACGAGTGCATCTAAAGCAGGAGGTACGTAGCATTCTAGCTGCTTCATATCCATGGGTTACTGTCCCCGGATTCGCTTCATGAAGAAAGAAAGAAGTTCCTGCGAGATATTATTGTTCACAAACTTCTTTACATTATTTTGATGCTGATGTTTACTTTCTAGAATGAGCGTTCATAATAGGTTTCACATATTGTTAATACTGATAAAATCAAGTTTCTGCCGAACTTCATTTTTGTAAAGTTTTCTTTGAACTTCTGGTGGCACCATAAACAGACGTATATCTTATGGTAAAAGGCTCTTGAGTAGAATTAAAAAGTGCTTTTGTCTTATCTGGTTACCATTTTTTGAAGTTTCAAATGTCTTTTGGCTGAAATCGGTAAATTTAGTAAGTATTATACTATCAGATAACTTGGCTCATTATCATTTTCTAAATAATCGTTTCGCCTCGATAAGGAAGCCTATTACTCTTCCCAGATTAGTTTGTAGACCTCGTCTTGAATATTTCTAAGTGAGCTGCCAAGTTACATGTTTGTTTTTGTGGGAGGTTTGTGCGTTACTATTCTATCAACATCCATGCAACACTGCACCTTTTATCCTTTTATCAGCTGTATATCTTTATATTAATTTAGTGTGTTTTTTAATATCCTTTCGCTGTTGCAGATAGTACTCTAGGATACGGTGAGCCCTTAATGCCTGTGGGAAGAGCATCACCAAGCGAACAGATATTGCTTACACGATCAATACGAAGAGGTCATCTTAATGTTTCTATGCATTATCCTATGCAGCAGGTATCACATGCTTATGTTCTCGTCTAGAAACCATGGGGCTTTTATGCGCGCTTAATTAAAACTTTGCTAGAATAAACTGGAAATTGGAAAAGGAAAATGACATTTGATGAGTAAGCTAGAGATATGGCCATACAGGAATGAAGTTAAAAGAGTAATCCAAGTATTTGAAGGGCCTCTCTGATTGAGCTCACCTGTTAAGTTCTTGACATATAAATATTGTTACATTTCTTATATCTTAAATACAGGTTATATTACTGTAATTAAAGTTTTAGTTGATTCTTTCCGTTCGATTGAAAAATAAAGTTGACTTGATCAGTAGGATCGTGCATAACAATGTTATATTCATTTTATACTGCTAAGTTGAAATATGTAACATTTAGCTTTATTTCATTTTTTCATTCTCTTCATGAATTTAATGATTGAGTGCATCTAAAGCAGGAGGTACGTAGCATTCTAGCTGCTTCATATCCATAGGTCCCTGTCCGCGGATTCACCTCATCAAGAAAGAAAGAAATTCCTGCGCTATTTTTGTTCACAAACTTCTTTTGGTAGCTTTCTAGACTTATTTTCAGTACTAGAAAATCAAATTTCTACTTCAGTAATTTTGGTATGTTGACTAGGTAGATGCTAGAAAATAATGGACCTCAAATATCGTTGTCGACTATATTATTGTTTATTACGATATATGACTTTGTTAACACCACATGTATTTATCGATAATTCAATATATTAAGAATCAGTTCAAAATCATGGAATTAATATTGCAATTTGTTTTTTAAACCATAGCAGGCTATGTTACACACATACACAAAGACGAGTGTGTTCTCATAAGGTCCATTTTTGATTGAGACTAAAGCACTTCTGCAGTATCCGAATGTGCACGTAATATCATGCATAGTCTCCATCAAATCCGTGGACCTTATAAGTCTCCAGAGCTATCAACTATATTCAACTATACTGTATAAGCAAATTTGTGCACCACAAATAAATTATCGCCAATGCATTTTTTTTCAATAAAAGTATTAGCCAACTAAAAATTTTGTTTTGTAATATATGCTCATTTGTAAATTTGCATCCGACGAAATATCTAGATTCTCATTATGTAGAAACTAATACGTTAGAAGAACTACGGCTTTGGTAATTGGCTAACGTAAATTTCTACACCAAAACATATTCCATGCATGATGCTTTCCATCACGTTCCCGTCCTTCCACTATTCAAAAGATTTACTTCTCGTTTTTAAATCACTTTACAAGATTTTTCTTCTTTGTCTTACTTCACAATTATAAGAAAGATACGTCAGAAAGGCTCCGGAATAAGTGGGTAGCCCAGTAAATGATACAATATGTACTACTGTTTAAAGAAATTGCGTTGGAGTATATATACTTTTACTTATTCACTTCTTTGAAATTGTTAAGTCATATGTTTCTTAATCGAGAGTAATTGAAGTGCTTCGTTCATACGGGTTTAGTTTCCTATAGCCTATAGGAATCAAAAAATTGAATTATGCTCAAGAGAACCAAATATTTCATCCTCTCTGCATATTGTGGTTCCATATTTTTCAAGAAATTAACCTCTCACTTTATCGTTCTTTAGAAAGACACATATATATACATTATTTGTCTATATGGATTAAAATTTAGTAATCATAATAATTACCTTTGAATCCCATTGTTTTCACAAGAAACACGTGCATAATTGTAATTTTGTGGGAACGACGTTCTTATTTTCTTACACTCATATTGATTCCACAAAGAAATTTTAAATTACTAATTATTTTAGGGATTGACCATAAAACTTGGCTAACTAGATCCACTCCTTTATTCAAAAAAAAAAAAAAAAAAAAAAAAACTAGATCCACTCGCTAAATATTGATTGGTTATTTTAGTATCATTTACGGGTTGGGTGATTTATGTGGGAGTCTTTAATCAATTCAACTAATACAAATTCTTGCAATAGTTAAGACTTCAATTATATGAGTAATGATTTATCCAGAGCAAATTTGTAAAAGCCAGAACATTTGAAGGCAATATGTGTCAAAGTTTCTTCTTTCTGACTAGCCTTTAATTACACGTTTGAGACGCTTATGCAATCAATCATCTAATATTCCTCCAATTATATAGTTTTATTACTCTTCTCCATTAAGGACTAATAATGAATTCTTTTTCATCCCCAATTTAGTTTTGAAACCCACCCACGCGAATTAATATGCCATGGTACAGGAAGTTGCAGATAAAGTCATAAGAAATGTGAAGGATTCGAGGGATGAAAACTTGGTAATAAGAATAATTTTGGGAAATTGGGAAATTTTCATCTAGGGGTATTATATGAAAGAACATAAATATGTCACTAACATGTTGCTTGATTATGTTGTTAACCAATAATTATCTTCAAATAGGGTCGACAAAATAACAAAACATTAAGATGGATAGAAAATTTCATTTTAATTCCTGATCAATACATGCGTAATTTGCTATTCTTGTAAATATGAATATAGTCCTTGTTTGTTTTTTCAGAGTACAAACCAATATCGTATTTGGCGAGAAATATGTTGCTCTAGTGAACTTGCACTATTACTAAATGTTGAACGATATAATTAATTTTGAAGGTCCCATCAAATATTAGTTAGCCTTTTAATTTTAGCATACTTGACTGGTACAACATCACATCATTAAAGTATGGTAAGTTGTAACTAAGTAACTAAAGCTGGCAATGTGGTCGCTACTCCGTACTAAATCTCCATGTGAACGTGAATGAAGTGACCATATAATGTCATCTCAGTTACTATTTTGGAAGAACTATAATGTCATGTATTTGGCTCGACATGTCAAAAAATGGTAAAATACGCTGGAGGCATTGAATCCGTGAATTAGCCGAAAAGCTATAGCCATACATCATGGATTTTGGTGATTCTAGACTTTTCTCAATGATAATCTAGGTTAAAACTTGAGAGTTTCTGTGTCCAATGTGAGATATCGGCTTATTTAAAGTGATTCTTCAACCCCTGTCATGCCGATGAGTCCGAATTCTAAAAGAAATATATCGAATGTTATTTATGACACATTTACTTTAATTAAGTTAGAGCAAAACATCAAAGTTCTCTCATTAATTTAGTTGAATCTTTTAAAACATTGTGCTCACAAGTTTAGTAGTTAGTATATAAACTTCGTTATCAACGTTGGCAAGACCTTAATTCTTGAATGTAAACTCCGGATCTTAATTTCGCGTGGCTTCATTATTAGTTAATTCTCTTGAACAAATAATGTTGCGTTGCATCGTTATAGTTTTCCGAATGTGAACTTCGGTTTTTGTTCCATGCACCTCACAGTGTATCTTTCATTAGTCTCATTTTAATTTATATGCAACCTTTTAATTTTGTTAGCTTCAAAGATTAATAATTACAGTAAAACAAACTCATAATTATTTTTCGTAGTAAATTTGAATAAAAAACATCATATACTTCTTTTCATACATTTGAAGAAAAAAAATCAGATTTGACTAAAACTCTAAATATGATGAACTTTACATAACTTAGTAGCAAATAGTATCACCTAAAAATTACATGAATGTATTTATAGATTCATTATATATCGGCCCAAGTTAAATAAATTTCTCATCTGCCCCGCGTACGTAAATATAGTTTGAAAAATAAAATCTTAGAAAATGACGTATACAAGTCAAAATTTGGTTCTGCTCAGAAATCTCAATTGGTCCCGATCGACTCTAATAAGTCTTCTTCTTTTGAACTCAACAATCAAAATGATCACTGTTGACGTAATCAAAATTGTACACAATGTGCAAGCTCCCACACAAGTTCAACTTCTCTTCTATAAATACCAACTAACTTTTTTTTTTTCAATAAGTAATTACTACTAACTAGCAACTATTCATTTACATGCTACAGTGTAATCCTAAAAAAAAAAAAAAACCAATGGAGAATACACTTCCCCTCAATGATTTCCATGTCAAAAAAACAGACCTAATACTAAACCGAATCCACATGTTCCTCCATGGAATTGCTTTACTAGCCTTGTTTCACTATAGAATCACCAGAATTATTCAACTCATCAACAAAATGACACTCTTACCCTACATACTCATCTTCATATCCGAAATTGTACTCTCTTTCCTTTGGGTACTATCCCAGCCGTCCAAATGGAGACCAATAAAACGACAAGTGTACGTCGAAAGATTGCCCGAGAACGAAAAGCTTCCGTCCATTGACGTGTTCATTTGCACGGCTGATCCTAATAAAGAACCTAGTTTGGGAGTGATGAACACCGTCGTATCGGCTTTGGCCCTGGATTATCCGCCTGATAAACTTCACGTGTACTTATCGGATGATGGAGGGTGTTTTTCGACTTTTCGTGCGGTTCAGGAGGCCTGGAAGTTCTCCAAAGTGTGGATTCGTTTTTGTAGAAAGTTCCAGGTGAAGAACAGGTGCCCTGAGGCTTACTTTTCGAGTGATGAAAGTAATGGTAATGGCAAGTTTGATAGGACTAGTGAGTTTGCGGAAGAGAAGAAGAAAATCCAGGTTAGATTTTGTCTCTTGTTTATTTCTAATCACGTATTATTTTTATGTGTTTGATTATTATACCTTGTTTTGTGAAAAACAAATGCCAATTAAACTTTTTATTTACAAAAAAGTTTGCTCGCAATTTCGTCGTTTATAACATAAAATGACTACCCTAAGCTATAAATAGTTTTTTTTTGGAACGACCGCAATCTTGGACAATTTGAAGTGAGAAAATAGACAAATGTAAATATGTTATCTTTATCCTCCCTACATTCAATTTTTGGCAGGTGGGTTTCACTTATTATTTGTAAAGGATATAAAATATATATGGAGTATTTTTTTCATTTTTAGAAAGGTAAATTATTAGTTTACAATAATAGAAGGTCATTTGTCAATTTACGAGAATGCAAGGTAATTTGTCATTTATACGGTAAACATTTGTCTTCGAGTAACAAATCACATATTATTAAATGCCAAGGTGGAGTTTACATAAAAGTACAAATGAAAACTTTCGATGATCTAAACAAGGATCAAAAGGCGTCGTTATATAATTTGTCAACGAGTTAATCCCATGTCTCATTAATATTATACATGTGCATTTATTAATTTTTTTGCCATATACTAATGTAGGACCGATACGATGATTTCAAAGACTGTGTGGTGAAGATTATTACTGACACGGGTGCTGCTGCAAGCAAAAATCATCCCGCTATGATTGAGGTATGGAATACGACTAGTACAAACATATAATTTATTGGTTTGTTTTGTTAAAATAAGAAAAAGGTACATAATTTTCTAATGTGAAAATGATGAATAAATTAAGTGTAGCTGGAAAAGTTAGGACGAAAAACCTGATAATCTTAAAATAGTAAAACTTGGTACTATACGTAGGTAGATACTGATATCCCAACAATTATTGTCCTGAATTGCGATTGTGACATAGGCACGTGATCTCAGAAAATGTATCACGCAAATATCATCAGTCTCAACTCCCAACATTCGAGGTAGGTGTAGCTTGGTGGTTTTAAATTATGAAAAAGAGACAATTTTATTTTATTCTTTTTATCATGGATGTAAGGATACCAAGCAATGAAACATAAATCAAATCTAAGATTTATTTTAACATATGAGAACTAAATGGAGCTGTCATTTTTTATTAATCTTGTTGTATTTGGTTGCAAAATATTAATTGTAATTTTTGACCAAATATCTGAAGTTGCCCGCGCATGGATATATCAAACATATTCAACTATTGCAAATTTTTCTTTTCTTTCAAAAAATAGAATATTTCGTTCTTTTTTTTTATTTTTTTGAATGGAGAGATACAATTATTTGTAATACAAAATGATGGAACAATAAATCAAATCTAACCCTATCGAATATATGTGAAAAATAAATGGAGCTGTATTTCATGATTAATCTTGGCGTATCATCGTTAAACTTTAATTTTAGTCTCGATCAATCATATGTCAAAGGTTGAAGTGTAGATTTAAGTGAAGTAAGTGGGAAACTAATAATCATTAACTGTTGGGCCACATCGGATTTGATTTGTCTAAATATTCTCGGAAACCGGGGCTACTTCTATAATTTTATATATTTTGATAGTTTCGTTTCAATTTTTTGTCTACTCCCACGACTCCTTACCAATTGACTAATTAGGTCAAATTGCAAAGGAAATTAATCAGAGTCCAGCCCAATGGAATTAGAGATTTTTCTTTCATGTGCTGGTACATTTTGTCACAGTTATACTATTTTTCTATCACATTATGATAAATTTGTTATGACGTACAAATAAAAGGTTATTGATCGTATAGTCTCGCTGGCCACTGTGCGCAAAAACCAGGGGGAGGGTTTGGTGTACTTATTATTTTTCTTATTTACTGAATATTTTCGTTTATTTATCTATTTAAAAATGTGAAATTTTTAGTACTTTCTATCTTATTTTACTGTTTTTGCTTTCAAAAGGAAAATTGATTATTTCAAAAATTAAATTCTTTTTATATTTTCTAAAAACTATAAAGAACATGAGTTTAGTGGAGGAGATGTTTTGAGTTTTTACAGGTGATTGGGGATGATGAAATGAGTTCAGACAAAGAAGATATGCCAATTCTTGTTTATGTTGCTCGAGAGAAAAAACCTTCTCGTCCTCACAATTTCAAAGCTGGATCACTCAACGCTATGGTACACGGATACCTCTCCATTGTACATATTTAATAAATTTTACCTTAGTATATGTCATTCTTCTTTTCATTTAATTTTGATTACATTAATTAATTTGTAGCTACGAGTATCTGCAATGATCAGCAATTCACCGTACATTCTTGTACTGGACTGTGACATGTACTGCAATGATCCAACATCAGCCCGACAAGCAATGTGCTTTCTTCTTGACTCTGAATTATCTCAAAACCTTGCATTTGTTCAGTTTCCACAGAAATTCCATACCATCAGTGAGACTGATATCTATGATGGTCAACTAAGATATGTTTGGGTAATTCACTTTACCACGACTATATTTAATTTGATTAAAACCATTTAATTTATTGTTTTTTACTAATTATGGGAGGATAATATCTCTTTATAATGGAAAATCCTAAAAAGAAAAAACAACCTTGTGGTTTTTCAAGTCTACCCATAATTCATCGCTAATTGTCCAAAAGTCCCTCGTGGTTTATCAATCTGCCCCTATACAATTTTATAATCTAGTGGTTTGCACTCCTTCTAAATAAGAGTGGAATCTATTCGTTTTGAATTTTTTTCCCCTCTTTGACATGTCCTAAAAGCCCCAAGTACGTGCTTTGATACTCTACAAAAATTAATTAACCAATGTTTAATGTTAATCAGCATATTATTCCTATATGACAAATAAGTAGCAAATTACTTCATGTATATTTTTGCTTAATCATTTTTCATAGAAAGCAACGTGCTTATCTCTTATTTTTGTGGTTGATCAATAAACTTTTGCTAATATCATATTTCATTTTACTTGTGTTGGGAGAAACTTTTCAGCAAAAGTGGGAAGGCATGGATGGGCTTAGAGGCCCAATCTTATCAGGAACCGGATTTTACATAAAAAGGGAAGCACTTTATGGAGTTCGAAAACTTAAAGAAGGTAATATAAGCTCTTTAATTACTATGTCCAAATTATTTTGAATCACATACCAATATATAAGTACACATTTCATTATACTAACTAGAATGTGTGTCCAGATATTAACCTCAACGAGCTCCAAAAGTCATATGGCCCATCCAATGAGTTTATCAAGACATTTTACAAACATACACCAAATGATCACTCGAACAATACAAGAGTATTGGACAATGTATTGAGAAAAGAGATTGAAATTCTAGCTTCTTGTGACTATGACAATGACACAAACTGGGGAAAAGAGGCAAGTTATACGAAACTCTGAGAGCAAAACTAATATTATTTTGAGATCATAACAATTTTCACTTGTCTGATTCGTATTCAGGTAGGATTCAGATACTTTACTATAGTGGAAGACTATTTTACAGGCTTCAATTTACAATGTGAGGGATGGATTTCTGTATATTTTGATCCTTCAAGGCCAGGTTTCTTGGGCGCGTCACCCATAAGTCTAGGCGAAGTTCTAGTTCAGCACACACGATGGTATGTTGGCCTAATGCAAGTTGCCCTCTCAAGATTCTCTCCCCTTCTTTACAGACCGCCCAAAATGCCGATTCTTCAAAGTATATGTTACACAGAATTCGCGTATTCCTCCCTTTCCTTCGTGCCATTCTATATTCTAGCCATCATTCCTCAACTATGTCTTGTCCGTGGAATTGCCATATACCCTGAGGTACATCACACTACGAGTTGCTCATGATTTCTTGAATATACATACTGATAATTAACTTCTGAATTAATCGTAAAAGCCTTGATATATCTTTCTCATAAATGATGCTACATTAATTTCAATTTACTAATAAAATATTTTTTCAATCTCTATTCAGATATCTAGTCCATTTTTCCTGCTCTTTTCTTTCATGTTCCTTTCATCCCAACTCAAGCATGTCCACGAGATAATCTCCAGCGGGAATTCGACTCAGGCGTGGGCCAACGAGCAGAGGATCTGGATGTTGAGATCCGCGACATCTTTGTTATATGCTACTTTCAATGCCACAATTGAAAAACTCGGCTTCACAGAAGTGAAATTTTTGCCGACAAATAAGGTGGTAGACGACGGACAGGCCAAGCGTTATAGAATGGGAGTGTATGATTTTCAAGCATCACCTATGTTTATGGTTCCATTGTGCAGCTTGTACTTGCTCAATGTTACATCTTTTGTGGTTGGTCTTGCGAAGATCTTGATCACTCACACGGGAAATGAGATGTTTGTTCAATGTTTTATTCCATTGTTTGGCATTGTTTTGTTTTATCCTTTATTTGAAGGAATGGCCTTGAGAAAGGACAAAGGCAGAGTTTCACCATTTGTTACTCTGATTTCTTCTGTAATTTCTACGATTGTGCTTTGTTGTGTCAATTATTAAGTGAAAAAACGAGTTTCTTGTTACTTGGTGTAATTTTCCGAAAGTTATCATGTTTGTATTACAATGAACTTTGGTCGAATAGTATGCTTATTCTTTTTAGATTCATTTCCTACGAGGAATGAAAAAGTGAGAAGAAAATAAGGTATTTGGAATTTAGTTTTGCTTTTATTTATGTTGCAACTATTACTGAATTCAGCAGCATAATTTTGCCGTTGCTGCTGAATTTATCCACAAAATCAACCATAAACAATTGAACAACATAATTTACCAAAAAAATTCTGTGGAAAATTCTATTTCAATCAAAGTTCAGTCGTTAATCTACTATTTTTGTTCGAACAGCGAGCCCTCTTCACTAAATTTCCCCTACATCGCAAGCCCTCTTGATTCATCAATCAAATATTGAGTTACATCTGTTGTAATTGGACTAATCGCAAGCCAGATTCAAAGAAAATTGCAAAAATCCGGAACCCTAATTGTGAAATAGGTGGAAAATTGAAATCGTGAACCCTAGTTTTTCTCTTTCTAACCCCTACCTCGTTTTGCGCGTGCATAAAAGAAAGAATCTTGAGTATCCCAAATAGTATTGGTGCAAGAAATTTCTCTGGAAGCCCATTTTTATAATTTTCTGGAAAAATCATAATAGACAAAATGGAACCAGGGAAGATATAGGGGCGTCACCAAATGTGAACATTTTCTTTCTTGAAACATCGTTGACTCAGTATATATATTGGGGTGCAACAGTTCTACGTTGAAGTCACAATCAGCACAAGTTGATTTTTCATTGAAGATAATCTTCTTTATGGCTACTTCTTCGCCTTGGAATTCGCATTTATAAATCTCCGCATCGATCCCTGCGAAGATTAGAGCCCTCGGACTCTTCAAATTCTTTTGCGCTAAAGATGAGGGGGTTTGACATTACTGATTCTTGAATAATAAAAAATCGAGAATTGTGGGGCCCTATTCTATTGAAAGCGACAGAGCACAACGATTATCGAAGGAATTCTTGGGTTTGGGAATTGAAACATTGGTTTTTTGAATTGAAATATTGGAATTGAAAGAGATGGTGTGGGGTTTTGTGGGGAGAGAAAGAGAATTGAAAACTTTGAATTTTGAATTATGAGGAAACTGTTCCATAATGCATGTCTCGAGGGACGAGATGGTATGCTTTACTTTTATTGCTATTATGAAGAATAAATTTTGGTTTCGATTTATATTTTGGTTGACCATATATTAGAGACGTTTTCTAAATTTTTAGGAGCATTTTGGCATGTTTCGTGAATTACCTGAAAATTGTAGTTCTAATAAAACTGGAAAATGCTTCTATATTTTGCTTCGACAAAGCCAAATATGGACTTGTTGGAGTAGTTTTCGAAAAAACGTATGAAAATTTCGATCCATGTTCAAAACTATTGAATTGTCTTACAAATGAGATTATATCGTTATTTATACTAGCCCACTTCCTTTATATATAGTGGAGATCAGTTCGATTTGACGACTATAAATGAACTCCTACACATTTTTTACAAAATTGTGAAACATTTTCTCACAGAGAATCCCATATCTCATACAACCTCCAAGGCTTGTGCCCTTTGTGCAATAATCTCATGTTAGAATTAAAATCGACTCGTACATATAATACATGATTTTTGGAGAGCGTGAGGGTACCAAAATAAGAAGGTTAGACCTAAGGATTTGCCTTCTAGAGATACCCTACACAATGTTTTTAAAACAATGGTAGGCAGTGGAGGAGAGAGAGGGGTCATAAATGGATTTCAACCCGCCATGACCGCACCCATCATGGAGTTGTATAGTTAAAATAGCCCTTCATGCAAAAATAAGTTGAATTTTGTTGATGGATCCCAAAAGAACAATATATATATATATATATATATATATATATATATATATACATATTTGCCATGTCGTTTGTTTTCTAAGTTTTAAGTTTATCCGTACTTATGATTTATACGTGATAAATTACATAAAAGATATTATTTATAACAACTTTTGAGAATATATTTCAATTCATGTTAGGTCATGTATTGTATGACATAATTCCGTCCATCGCATTCTTTGATCGAGAAAATGATTACCTGGAAATGGATGTTTCTATTATAAAGTCATAGCTCAAAGGGTGTATATATAATTATTCCTTTTGCTAATCATACAATTAACTACCCAATTAATTTTAAATTGTGAATTTGGAATATGAAATATTTGTAGGTACGAAATCTAAAAAAATCGTGGAATCGTGTAAAATTTCTTGTAATGGGCTAGTAAAACATGAACCATTTAGCCAAGTAGTAAGAGAGCATTCGGCCCATTTGTTTCATTTGAACATTTTGCGTTTTGGACCAAGAATCAGACGTGGCCTCAATGGTCCACAACACAAAATTACCCAATCTCGTTCTCGTTGCACAAAATTATGCAACAGACTTCGACGTGAAACGGATTACAATTAGCAACTGCAATGGCGATTTTAGTGTTCAAATTGAGGCGTTCTTCTTTCGATTTGAAAGTAAAAGGTTTCTTGCTCACATTCCACCTTCCAAGTGTTTAATAAATTGTTTATTTGATAACGAAAAGAAGAAAAAGAGTTTTAGAATAATAATCGTTGGCCATTTATTTTTCATTTTAGAGTAAACATTATTCGACTTTGTGGAGTGACTAACTTAAGCCTTGTGATAAACCTGATCAACCTGTTGATTGCATAGTTGATCCAAAACGTCCAATCACATAGACTAAACAAGCAGAATTAAGATGTGTGACTTCACATTTGTATAGAATTTGGTCATATGATAGCCTTACACATGATGTATCAATTTTTTGGAATAAAATTTGATAAAGTTTCAAAGTATACTTGATATTTTTTGTAATTTTTTTGCTGAAAATTTAATTCATCTATATTAGGCCTATTGAAGGAAAATTATTAGGTGTACCTGTTGCATTTTGACGTAGATTAGGTGAGATTAAACGTATTTTCTAAATCAACTACTCAACGCAAAATATTGATACTGTCTATTTATTTCATTACTTCGTTTTGCTCAATTTCAAGATTTTTTTTTTTAATGAAATGATTGTATGATGGTGTGTTGTATACAGTTGTTTATTGGTAAACTCCGTTGGACTGAGGTCTTTGGGAGATTATTGCTTATAATTAAAAGAAAATATTATGATTTGAATTGTTGATTGTATTGCGTCATTTGGAGGATGATATAAATATTTTTTTTTTTTTTTTTGATTTGGACTCCAGAGAAGACAAGTTAACGTATACCAAAACCACGACACTAGAGGCAATCGCTCGGTTCAACATTTACCCAATGACCAATACACATTAGGACCTTGCAAAAAGTACGAAATATTTGATCCAGTACAAACAATAAATGGATGAAAGAGATCTAGAGCGTGAAAGGAAGTATAACCTATATAATACATGCTTCATTTAATAATTATGGAAAACAATTGTTGGCATGCGAGATAAATTTTAGGATAAGCAATTATTAAATTAATGTCTTGATATATAATATATTAAATCTATTTTCTTATAAGTTAGATAAAATTGAAACGATACAAAATAATATCCATACTTCCGAGCATCGATCAAAGTATCTTTTCTACACCTATTGTAGGTAGAATTTTTACGAAATTTTCGAAACATATCGAAAAGATCTCAAAACATTACGAAAAGTTTCTAATATTTAAAAAACCGAAACATACTGTCGAAACGATACTTTGATCCATGCTTCCAAGTCGCTCTAGTACTACTGTATGACAAGGAACTTTTTAGAAGACATGTACTTTTAGAAATTTGTAGAAAGTCTCTCCAATATTCTCATGACCATAAATCATAACGTAGTAATTAGTCCCGTTAAATATTTTAATCTTTTGGATCATTAATATGCATGTGTCCTATTTCAAATAAATGACATGTCTAGACACGAAATATTTCTTTACCCAAGACCACCAAATGTCCCACGAAAATCCGTCGGGGTGTCCCAAATTCTTCAAAACAATTAGAAACCAAGAAATTAATTAGTAACATTTTAAAAGTTAAGCCTTGAGAATTGATTATTATATATACTAGCTGTCAAGCCTTGATTAATGATAAAATGGGAGAATTACACAAACACCCCCTGAGGTATGGGCTAATTACATAGACACCCCCTCATGTTTGAGAAATTACACAAACACCCCCTGTAGTATGCATCTCATTACACAAACACCCTTTGTAGTGTGTTTTTTAATCGAATATACACACTTATGGTGTTGGATCATAATGTCAATAATGATGTGATGACTAACTTACAAAATCTTTCGAAATATACCTTATTTTTTATGTTTTTTTTTCTAAAACAGAATAAATGAGACTTATTTTCTATCGTTTTAGCAATTTTAGTTTATTTTTCATTGATTTTACAATATAAACGAGAGACGGAAATTTATATTCAGCAAAACGTAACAAATTGCGAAAAGAATTTTATCACAGGGGGTGTTTGTGTAATTTCCCAAACATGAGGGGGTGTCTGTGTAATTAGCCCATATCTCAGGGGGTGTTTGTGTAATTCTCCCTTATGATAAAAGAATTACAAGAGCATCCCCTCGATCTCTTTTGCTAAACGCGGTTAAGAAGATATAGAATACGTATTTATCTCAAGATACAAGACAAGTTCTGAAGGCCTACGTACATATATTATATTTTGTGGACAAATTTAAGGATGTATTATTTCGTGAGCTTAAAACTGTGGGAGCCTCTAAAATTCACTCAAATCTAATTCTGATTAGACTCTTTAATTATTAAAAATATATGTCACATCTCCATCATTTATTAGCTAATCAAACTTCAAAGGAAGTCTTAATGCAAGGAATTAGAAATGAATCGGCAGACAGGAAGTGGAATCATGCATGAATTTTGTCTTAATACTAAAGCGAAATCAACATACATCTTTGAAAACATGTCTCTATTACTTGAACAACATGACCACTTACTTCTAACCCTTGAAAGTTGAAAATGTCTTTTTTATATAGTAGTCATAATTAGATAACAAAGACTTGATCACAATGACTGGCAATGTATTAGTCAGATTTGGTGTGATAAAGATGAAACATCAATATGCAAAATGAATTATGCTCCACAAGATTTTCTTAATGATGTGATAAAGACATAAAGATATGGGCTTAGTCAAAAACAAGGGGAATAAATTTTACCAATAGTTCTAGTGAACCCACAGATACATTTTAACATCTTCACCATAAATATTCCATTTAATTTGAAATAACCTTTTAATATATATATATATATATGTGTGTGTGTGTGTGTGTGTGTGTGTGTGTGTGTGTGTGTGTGTGTAAAGTACTCTTAGAGTGTTTAAAAGGAGTTTTGTGGTCGAAAAAACTTAATTTAAGTTGAAGAGCTATTCAAGTTTAAAATTGGTATAATTCTGTTTTTTAAGTAAATAAAAATTAATTTATGTTTTCTTTCACCCCCAACGCATGGTTTGAATATCTTTATTTAAGAAGAACTCGCAAACACTACCTTTCAATTATATCAAAAGTTATTTATTATTTGATGACCGTCAACAACGGAAAGCAGTTTTTCCACTATTGTCTTTTATGTACTGTAACTTGTGTTTTGCAACAATCTGATCGATTGTTATATTTTCTGTCTGCCAGTTATAAGTTATAACCAAGCGCAATATTTCTTATAATAAATTGTTGAAATTAAAATTATTTAAGTCAAACATTCCCTATCTAAGTTCGCATCTGCAACGAGTCACTAGTATGAGTCACAATCATGAGGAGATTATATATGCGTTTGTGTGCGTGGAATTATATTACATGAAATCTCAAAAATCGGCTCAATCTTTAAACTGGATAATATATGAATGCACAGCTAACATAGAAATACTGCATAGACTAATTACAAGTATATAAATACAGCATCAACAAATTAAAATCTCAATCGATGCATGGTTGGACACACATATATGCATTACAAATTGCAATATCTTTAGTTTAAGTGTAAACTTTCACTTCATTATCAGTTGTTGCTAACAGTAATTCGTGTAGAAGCTAAGCACGAGGACGTACTATATCCTTGTTCTGGTAAATCTCGAATTTCCTATTCAATATATATTGATGTGTGTATATATAATATATATATTCATAAATCTTTGTTTGACCAAGAAAATATTACTTAGATACATGCCCGAGACTTTTTCAATAAATTAGGCTATATAGTACATTCGCGTTGTATCTTATCCATTGTTAGCCTTAATTTATTAAATAAGTACTAGTGTAGCCTAGCCAGGTCAGGAGAAATTAAAGCTCGACCCATTCCCTTTTTTAATTTGTCCTCGTGCTAATGTACATGTTGTTTTGATATTGGATAAGTATCGTTAGATGCCTTTTCATCTTTAACCTACAAAGTTATTTGAATGAGCTTTTGTCAAGTGTTCTGCATGCGTCTCGAGAACTGAAAACGAAATTTGAAATGCTTCTAAGTACAATTAATATTTGTAGCTTATGTTATTTAATTTTTAATAGAATATTAGAACAAAAAAAAAAATAGAAAGGGAGAGGCTTTTTCAGTTTTCTGTCTCGAAGAAAGGCAATTTAAAGCAACATGAATTCTCGCAATTTCTATTTGAGAAAAAATAAAAGAATCTTCGAACAATATATTTTGTTAAGTTGCCTTCAACTCTAATCTCAAACCAAAACTTATCAATGATTACTTTTTTGGATACAGCAGCAGAATTTAATTAATTAACCAGGAATTTAAATTAGATGGTTTGCTCTATTCAATGATTGAAAGCATTATCTATTAGCAGGCGTGATTAATCGCCAGAACGGATAGCAATAAACTAATCATTTCACAGCTTAGATCTTAGGGAGATGATATATGCAGAGCAAAATCCCTTAATGTAGAGCAATTTTTTAATGTTTATTATGATACCCCTCTTTATATTAGTTACTTATTTATTTCCCTTTTAATACATATCACTGATCGGGAGAATCTTTAAAACATAACTAAAATATTCATCTTTCCAAATTGTAAAATAGAAAGATTCTCTTCCTTTATTTAACAATAGTTAGTAAATTATTTGAAATAAATTATTTAATAGAAATATACTTAATGCTCTAATTTTATATAATTAACTACTATTATGACCCAATTATTTAAGAATTCTTTTTCCAGCAAACTTTTTCATTGAAACTTATCATAAAAAACGTCAGTTCTAATTTATTTATTTACTTTTTGATAAGCAAAAGTATGGCTTTAGTGAATACGATTTGTTTCTGGTACTTGTTTCTAACAAAATTGCCATAAGTACTGTTGTCAAGACATTTTATTTTAGCGTAAGACGTGTACACAATGTACATAAGCATGAATTAGAAAAAATCCATTATTTTTGTATAATAAATGAGTAAACTGGACATTTTAAAAATTATATTGTTAAACTTTATCTTATTCTTAAAATGTAATACAAACTTTTAAGACATAAATGAATCTGGACACATAATTATATTTTTATTATGTAACTTATTAAATAAAGGAAGAAAATCTTTCTATTTTACAATTTGGAAAGATGAATGTTTTAATTATGCTTCCAAAGCTTCTGGAAATGAATGAGTAACTAACATAAAGAGGGGTATTATAGTAAACACCAAAAAATTGCTCTGTATTGAGGGATTTTGCTCTGTATATATCATCTCTCTAGATCTTATTGTTACTATTTAATTTTTAATTTGCTAATTCGGGAATGATCTTATTATAATGCATCACAGATCAGAAAGGGTAGGATTTTCCTTTAATTAGTATGTTAGATCTACTAAACAGATTCAAAGAAACTAAATCAACTTGATATGTTTATAACTATTAATAAATCTTGAAAAAGAGTTATGCGGAAGTTTTCTCCATTAAAACCAAGTCCTCGAACCTCATTCAAACAAAATGAATCAGGTCGGACCAGTCCCATTGAAAATAATAGATTCTACTTTTATTTTCTTTTCCTCAGTTCGTTTAATTCAGCGCGCATAAAAAAAGGGTCTAACATTAACAATTAATTCAGGGGTCCTTTTGAAATCCCGTGACTTGGCTACCGGTACCAAGTCATCAACTTAAAGATTAGCTAATTTGCTACCAAGTTGGCCACATTTCTTAATTTATTTCTAATTTTAATGAACTTATTTGTTTGTTATAGATATATTAATTAACTTGTTATATATATATATATATATATATATATATATATATATATATATATATATATATATATATATATATATGGAAAAAATCTGCTAAAACAGATGCAAAATCAAAGTGAAACAAGTTTAAGCATACTCTACTTTCAGATTATAATAGTTACCTAAAATTTCGTACTTAATCTTTTTTGAACTCGTTCGTGATAAATATTATTACGTATAGACATTCCAAAAGTAGAAACGCTACATCTGGTGAGGGTAAAAAAAGAAAAAGAAACAACTACCCAAAAAAATTATATATAATTAAAATGTTATCTCCTCGTGCACGCGGGATGATACAAAATTGCATCACCGACTAATTTTCACTTTCCCATACACAAAATAAGTAACCGAAAACATAAATAATAATAAAATCAACTACATAAATTAGGGGTGGGTGTTATTCAAACAAAAAAAAAAAAAAATAGGGGTGGGTGGTTTGGAATTACTGAAAGGCCAATTTGGTATATGGATCTCTTTTGCTTTTCCATATAGAGTCGTGGACAGTGTGGATCGATACGGTTTGTACAGAGCAGATTTAGTTTGATTTAAGCTAAATCTGTTCTATATCTGACTTTCTTGTTGATTCAATTTCTTGTTTTATGAAAGAAAAAAAATGCCCAAAATTCAAATTTAAAATTGGAAAACAAATAGTTACATGCCATATAATAATAAATACGGTCATGCTAGCATGACAGTTTTGCTGAAGGACTGTCATACAGTCCTATCAACAATAATTGCAATATGGTGTCTGTATTTGTTAAGAGTTTTATTCCAACCTCTCTAATTTTAAAAAAATAACAAAAAAACCACAACAGATAATTTAACCGATAATTTGATAAACACACAAATTAATTGACCTAATCAGTAGAGTGAAACCCCAAAGTGCTATATAATGTAATGTAATTGAATTTAACTTTGTTTTTCGAAAAAGAAAGAAAGAGAAACATCCTTAAATTAATATCAAGCAAACACAGACGTATCATGTATATATTATCATATAAGCAAATTAATAACACCACACTTTAATTGACAGTGTAGTATTCGGCAATAAAGAGTATTTTAAATAAGCAAATACTCCTTACTATGATCTACGTGCTGATTACCCATTACGTTTTCCAAAAAAAAAAAAAAACAGAACAAGAATTAATTATAAGAAAAACAAAATTATAATCTTTAGCAGGAATTTAATATAATTAAATTATAATGCTTAGAAATAGATAATATTAACCCAGTATATTATATTATAAGTATATTATATTATAACGCCAGAGTGTTGTTTAGTACTCTTTATATATTATAAGGGGTATTTGCTAAAATTAAGTATAGAGATGATCTGCAAATTATTAATAAAGTCAAGGTAGTTTTTGTAATTTACCACAATAAATTAATAGAGAAAATAAAAACGTAACTATCTCACAACAAGATAAAACTTAGAATATAGGCTACTGTAGAAAAACTTTGAGTCTTTTTAAACAACACTTGTGCATGTAAAATTCAGAGGTTCTCACTAGTTTTTAATTTAAAGAAAAAAAAACTTGTTAGTCATAGTTTGAATACTTAAGAAGTTGACGCCTTTTAGGATAATTTTGAATAAGTTGAAATTGACTTGATCTTACGGTTCCTCAGTTTGTAAATAATTTAAACTTTAAGAGCTAAGATTGGGCTGTGAACCCACAGTACTGTGAGGATACTATTTTCCTAATAAAATGATCAAACATTTAGTTAAACATCAGAAATTTTAAAAATTGTGATTCAACTTCATAATCATAAGTTATAATTCACAATTAATAAACACCAACATATCATTAAATTCATAAATCAAGGTATCAACTTATAATCACTTTAATTCTCAACTTAAATACTATAATCACCATATTAATTATGTGTTAATATTATTCACAGATCATGACAATTTGTAGACAATAAACATTAATTATTCAAGATACACTTATACAAAATGACTTCAAGCTTATTTAAATTCACACACACACACACTATCTCTCACACACTTCGATCGGTTTTAATTCGATTGCTTCAGTCTCATTTTGCTACATGAAATATTTGGATGATTAATTATAGAATAGAAGGTTCTCTTTTTTCTATAAAAAGAGTAGAAGGATCCTAAAACTTAAAAACAAAATCCGGGAAAACCTCACTCCGGCCTTGTACCTAACGCAAATTGACCCCCTTCAAACACGTGATTGGCACGCGCCAAACAGTGTCACACCTAGGTGCATGTGTGCACCAATTGATTAAGGTCGGTGGCCATGTGCATCACATTTTGCTACACACTTCCCTCATTAGACATAGCATTAATTGTTTTAGCCCTTCCACGGAAATCCATTCTTTATGTTAAAGAATGGGTTAATTTGGATTTGGATTTGGAGAGAGATTTTTTTCATTACATGCAATTACTATGCTAGTTTCTAGTTTGGGTATACTAAAAGATCTATTTTGAAAATAATAATTTTGAATAATCTCATTCTGATTACACCACGCCATCATGTGATGCATATGATAATTTTCAAAGAAATAGTCAAATAGGACATAAACTAATTCTTGGTGAAAGAAGAAGTGATGGAGGTTGCTATTATTGGAATCAGTTCTATGAGTCGAAAAGATTAGTCCAAACAGAAATTTGAATGACACTTTTGCCTCATTTTTAAATTTTATTATTCAATAACTTGATTTTCAAAAAACTATCAAAACTATGATTCTATGAACAACTTCTGAAATATGTTTAGAAACTTAGAAAGTAATTAATTATCTTTTTATAGTCACAAGCCCACAACTCGCAAACAAGGCGAATGACGTCATTGGTGACGCCTCAAGTGATTTTTGGGATTTAAATATTATTCAAATCTGACTCGAATACGCAAGAATTACTTTTTGTTTTTTTTGATTGGATATATACGCAAGAATTTTGAAATAGGTCTGTACTCACATTTGCTGACATGTACTGACTGCGTCAGAGCCAAGATATGAAACAATTATTTTTCTTTTGCAAAGAATTGTCATAAAAAAAGAGCCGGGCCCAAAAATTGCATAAATGTATTCATTGCGAGCCTCAACCAAAGGTTTCTCGCCTATCACAGCAGCAAGTAAGTTTGTAACCTTAATTAATTAAGGAACACAAAAATTCTTTTCGCTATAAAACGAACAATACAACATTTACATCATAATATAAAGAACTTGTTCACGCATTACAATCACTTAAAACTATAATCCAACAATTTGCATATCAAGAATTCACTATTATTTATTCATATTCAGACTTTAACCACCGTAACCTTTCACAACTCATATATATCTCCTATCATATTCATCATTGGCATCTCAATTTCAATTCTAACAAATATCATTCTTCAATTTACAACCTACAATTTTACATATCAAATATTTAAAATATCAGTCACCGCATATGATACAACGATATTAGACACGTGAGATTGTCTAGAATTCCTTATAATTGCTATTCAAAAATAGAAACTAATAACATTTAAAAGTCACAAAATAAATTACATATTTGTTTGATTTTAGAAAAAAGAAAGAGGAGATTGACACCGAGGCAAATGTCAAGGTGAGATGAGATGGCAACAAAAGAAGCGACTACAATTGTTTAACACGATTTTCTTCATTTTTATTTCTTCATTGTTTTTCTTAAATTTTTTGGGGAGCCAAATTGATCCTTTGACACAAAAACAAATTGGTTTGACCCAACGAAATTCAGGATGCATGTGTTGATAAATTTTCTATTTAAATATTTCGGTTTTAGTTTTAAAAGTGTATGTATGTGAAAAAATTATTGGTTTTATAAAACAATATATGTTGTAGATATAGAAGAGCAAAAGTATTAATTTGTCTCAAGCTTTCTTTAGTGTTTGGTCAATCCGGAAGTTGTTTACAATTGGACCTAGTTTGTTTCTTGCAAGATACTAAATGGTAGAATAATCCCGTCAATATAGGGAGTGTGACTCAATGGTATTGATAAAATTCAGGTTGAAAATTATAGTGAACTGAATATAGATTAAGTCCGGCATATCCAATCATAAAATTCAACCAGGTACTCTTAGCAAAAACAAAAAATAAATAAAAAAAAAATCAACCAGGTCCAACCTAATTTGAACCAAGTTATTACTTGATTAAAAAGTTGAAACAGCCATCTAAAAGATACCTGCTATTGGCCTATTGCACAATACAACATCATTATGTGACGACGCACACTAGCACACAGCTACATTCAATGACATGCTTCCTTGTATGTCTTCCTATATATATATATATAGAGAGAGAGAGAAAGAGAGAGAGAGAGAGAGAGAGAGAGAGAATAATTATATCTACCCTCTCTATATAGTATTTCATTCAATTTTTTTTTTTTAAATTCGATAATCCATAAAGAACTTCCTGAGATAGTAAAATCATTCTAAAGAAAGAAGTTTACTTAAAATATCTTTCGAACTTTACAAAATATCTCTTTAATTATTTATCCTCGACATTTTTTTCTTAGCGAGTGGGCCCGGTTTATTTTTGGGTTGAACCTCAGAATAGTTCGTTTTCCTAAGATTATAAGATGTATCTGTTATTATTCATACGAATTTTTGTAGCTTTAGAGGTGTAAATATAACTATTATTCACACATGTATATAGATTATAGTGAGGGTGTAGGATGATTAAGTAGAATATATTATATTATATGTGAATTTAATAAAGAAAGAAAGACACTTTAATGAGAGTTAATGTCATGCTTTATGGGGAGGAGATTTGCAAGCAGACGTTATGTTTTTTGGAGTAAAAGTACGTCTAAGTTCTCTTCATGTAAATCCTTGTGGGCCCCCGCTCCATCACCCAATAATATTTTATTTCCATCGCCAGCGCGTAATCTTCGGTAAATTCAAGTTACTACCTGCCGTTATTAAAAAATAATCTCTGATCCAATATTAGTAGGTATGTAAAAGTAAAATTGCAATAAATACGTTTACGTTATTAGTGTCATATTTGCAAAAGCTCATAAAAAAGTTAGCCCGTGTTTGGTTAATTATCTACCTAATATCGCACAATTAATTTTTTGAGCTATAAATGTTCATAACAAAAAAAAAGGTATGATTGAATTTGATTTGTGGTATATGATTTATTATATTCCAAGTTATGACTTGAACACACATAACTTTAGTATTAATAATATATTTTTGTTTTTGGAGAAGAGTTGGAGGTGTTTGCAAAAACTTATACAAGTGGCTTCTTCCTGACTTGTCTTGCTTAAAGTTGCACTAGACAAAAACCAACATATAATTTTCAAAGTCAACGTATAATTTTCATAAATATTTGTTAACACCACCAAAGATACACGAATTGCACAAAATCATTTCTGAAAAATTGGCTACTATTGGCTTTGACATTTTTGTCATCACATGTAAAACTAAAATCCAGCATATTCTTGTTTAGTATAATGTAAGAAAATCTTTATAAAATTAAAATACTAAATAACTGAAAAAGTTCAGTTGTAAATAAAAATAGATTTGCAATCTGATCTATTAATTGAGCAAAATATTTAAAATTACATAAATTTCCATTCATATCATGTTACAGGCAAACTATGCAAGTATGCATATAGAAGAACGACTAAAGAATTAAGATTATTATAATCTTCATTAAAAAAATGCTCGCCTCTTTAACTCTCACTTGACCTAACTTAGTGATTTATTTATTTTGGTTCATGAATCTACGTGTCTTAATAATACTTTTTTTTTTTGAATTTTTTTTCAGTACCGCATATAGTATATCATATAAATACATACGGCGCAGATACCAGGATAACGTACCTATAGAACTATAGATAACATATTGTGTTCGGCTTTTATTAATAATAATATAATATTAAAATGTCTAACCATTTTAAGTATCATTTAGAATAGTTTCAAAATGATCAATATACACTAATCCTAAAATATATATATTTTTTTAATTTCCTTTCATTTAATTAATATTTTTTAATCCAACCTCAGTATATAAAATTAACACTCTCTCCATCTTTCTTCTTGTTCATTTGTTCCACCACCTGCAACGGCTCTCACTCAACACTTTCTCTCTCTTCTCAGTAAAATTTCCCAAATACTTTCTCTCTCTTCTCGATTTTTGCCCGCCTTTTTCTCTCTCCAAGCAACTCTTCTTTTTGAAATATATTGCAGAGATATTAGTGGAAATAACAAAAACACAAAAAAAGAAAGTGGCGGTTTTTATGATAAATTGATCCGATACGATTTTAAAGCAGAATATTTCATAGTTATTGTTATTTTGTTGTACGTTGAGAAAAAAAATTGGATCTTTTTGCAATGAGGGGATGAACCCAGTGTTTGGATTGGAGAATAAAAAGAAACCCAGGTTTAAAGTTCAAATCTTGGGGACAAATTATTTGTTATTATTTAAATTTGGTGTCGTTTTGTGGGTTGTTTAATGGGTTTATTATTGTTATTGGGTTTTGGTTTTGTTGAGGATTGGTGTTTGAAATTTTGTAAGTGGTCGGCGTTATCAATGTAGTCTTGGATATGGACCAAAAGCCTTTTGTCTTTATGAAATGCAGTGTTGAGATCTGAGGATTTTTCAGACGTTCTGCATTTTTTGAGGTATGAGTTTTCTTTTCCTCTAAATCTCTTTAGATCACTTGATGAGTTGTTCTTTTCTTGTTAATGGGTTTTTGTTATTTTTGCTAACTCTGTTTTATTGTTTATTTATTTGTATGTTTATGTTTAAGACTCTGTATTGGAAACTCTGTTCATGTGATTGCTTTTATTACAGATGCACAAAGTTGAACTTGGATATTGTGAATAGACTCCTTGTAAATCTGTGGGTAGTTGGTGGGTCAGATCTTTATGGGTCTGCTCTTTATTATTTATTCTCTACTTGTTTGTGGACTAATGGGTATTATCACAACATATATTCTCTTATGTTTGTGAAATTACTTGTTTGAAATTAGTAAGTTAATTTGCAAAAAAAAAAGGTAGTTTTTTGTATGATGTATTGCTGTTCTATGGGAAATTGACATGGGCTTACATCTCTGACGCAGGAGTGGAAAAATGGTCAATCTTACATCTGCTTATTGTGCAAAATAAACCATCGAACCAGATAAATGGATTAGAGAATCATTACATCTGATGCAATGTTAAAGGCATTGGCTTCTCTTGTGTTGATCTCATCGTTGGTTCTTTCAATATCGGCTGCTGATAATGAGTTTTCTGGTTGCAATTGTGATGATGAGGGATTATGGAGCATTGAGAATATATTGGAATGTCAAAAAGTTAGTGATTTCTTGATTGCGGTGGCCTATTTCTCCATCCCCATTGAACTACTTTACTTCGTGAGCTGTTCCAACTTTCCGTTCAAATGGGTGCTCTTCGAGTTCATTGCATTCATTGTACTCTGCGGGATGACTCATTTGTTAAATGGCTGGACTTATGGACCTCATTCCTTTCAGCTTATGCTTGCTCTCACCGTCTTCAAGATCCTTACGGCATTAGTTTCTTTTGCCACGGCTATAACCCTGATCACCCTCATTCCCTTACTGCTGAAATTCAAGACAAGAGAACTGATGCTGAAGAAAAAGGCTTGGGATCTTGATAGGGAGGTTGGGATTATAAAGAAGCAGAAAGAAGCTGGATGGCACGTTCGTATGCTAACACAAGAGATTCGCAAGTCCCTCGATAGACATACTATATTGCACACAACTTTGGTCGAGCTTTCAAATACGCTAGATTTGCAGAACTGTGCTATTTGGATGCCAAACGCTGGCAGAACAGAAATGAATCTTACCCATCAGTCCAAAGAAAGGAACTTCTCAAACACTTCACCTATCCCGATTAGCGACCCATTGGTAAGAGAGATTAAGGGCAATGATGGTGTCAAGATTCTTGATAACGAGTCTGACCTTGCTATTGCAAGTAGTGGAGGAAATTGTGAGCTGGGAGCAGTGGCGGCAATCAGAATGCCGATGCTTAGAGTTTCCAATTTCAAGGGCGGTACCCCTGAGATGCTTCCGGCTTGCTATGCTATTCTAGTTCTAGTTCTTCCTGAAGGACAAGGTAGATCATGGAGCACCCAAGAACTTGAGATAGTAGAAGTGGTTGCTGACCAAGTTGCCGTGGCTCTATCTCATGCTTCCGTCCTGGAAGAATCTCAGCTTATGAGAGAGAAGTTAGTGGAGCAAAATAGAGCGTTACAACAAGCAAAGCAAGATGCACTTATGGCAAGTCAAGCACGGAATTCCTTTCAAATGATAATGAGTAACGGTTTAAGAAGACCAATGCACTCGATTTTGGGCCTACTATCTGTTATGCATGATGAAAACTTAAGTAATGAGCAACGGCTTCTTGTTGATACCATGGTTAAAACTAGCAATGTCCTTTCAACCTTAATAACTGATGTGATGGATACTTCAGCAAAGGATAACGGGAGGTTCCCTCTGGAGATAAGCTCCTTTAAATTGCATTCCATGATAAAAGAAGCCGCTTGTCTCTCGAAGTGCCTTTGCGCCTACAGGGGTTATGATTTTTTGTTTGAGGTGGATAAGTCGTTGCCTAATCATGTCATGGGTGATGAAAGGAGAGTGTTTCAGGTTATTTTGCATATGGTTGGGAATCTGTTGAATGGGAGCAAAGGAGGAGGGTGTCTTACTTTACGAGTGTATACAGCAAGCGGGAGTCAGGGATGGAACGACCAAAGATGGGGCGGCAACTGGAGATCGAACTCTTCTGATGGATATGCTTACGTCAGGCTTGAAGTTGGGATTTCACATACAAGTTCTCAGGTCGAGAAAATACTTCCTTTAATCCCATACGGCGGACAAAGATATGGTGGTGGCGTGGAAGAAAGCATGAGTTTTGGGGCATGCCGCAAACTAGTTCAGGTATGTTTTGAGTTATTTGGTATATGATTGATAATTGGCATCATTATGTAGCATCTTAGCAGATGTGGTTGTTCAACTGTTGATTCTTCTTGCATAGAAGAATCAAAATGCAGTCAAGATGTTGTAAATCTTTACTCAATTGTTGATTACAAATCTAATGTTTAGCCATTCATGGTTTGCAAAAACAGTTTGCTGCTTTCAACAGGGCTTTAGTTACATTTTAGGGATAATTAATGACAGAAGAATCTAATCAAGATTTGGTCTAGTTATAGAAACATAAGCTGCAGTTGGCGTCATTCGAAAAACAACCATTTTAATTCAACATACATTATTGATTGGCTCACGTAATATTTGAATAATGACAGAGACACACTCTGAAAAGTGAAGGCACCCTACTTTTTTCATGTTTTGAAAGCTTCATTTGTGTCTATTATTATTAAAATCCTTATGGAGAGTTTTGAAATTAGACCAAACCTAAAGGGGTGTAGATGTGATTAACCCTACATTTTATCTCTTCTTTGTACTTCCAAATTTAAATTTTCATGTGGCTCTTGCATGTGTTTCTTCTTTCAACAAGGATTCTTTATTAAGGAGTGTTGCAAAATCATTTGAGCAATATCATATCCCTGATCACTTAACCACCCCCTGCAGTTGATGCAAGGAGACATATGGATGGTATCAAATCCAGATGGTTTTGACCAAAGCATGGCCCTTGTTTTACGGTTTCAAATTCGGCCCTCCATTGTGACCGGTCTATCAGAACACGGGGATTCTTCCGAGCATATCCATTCCAACTCACTTTTTAGAGGCCTCAAAGTTCTTTTAGCCGATGCCGATGATCTCAATAGAGCCGTAACACGAAAATTGCTAGAGAAACTTGGATGCATTGTGTCTCCCGTTTCTTCCGGATACGAATGCCTTAGCGCTCTTGGTCCTGCTGTCTCTTCATGTCAAGTCGTGCTTCTGGATCTTCACTTGCCCGATTTAGACGGATTTGAAGTCACCATGAAAATTCGCAAGTTCAGGAGCCGCAGCTGGCCGTTGATCATTGGTTTGAGCGCAAGCGACAGTGGAGATACGAGGGAGAGATGCGTGCAAATTGGAATGAACGGTGTTATTCAGAAACCGGGTTCGTTTCAAGAGATTGCTAATGAGCTTAAGAGGATTATGGTGCAGGCTAATAGAATGCTGTCTTGATGTATTTATTATTTTTCTTGAGAGCAGAATGCTGCCCTTAAGGATGCATTAAGAGAAATTTGTTACTATTAATAGCTCATTGTCAGTTTATACAGGGACGTTACATACATGAAAATGATAGTGAAAATGATACAGAAAATTAATCCTTTTTACTTTCACTTTTCATTGCATTATGGTTTATGTTTCCTCAGGACTTAGGAGCCAATTAATTTGCTTACATAAAAGGCTTAGCAAGAATGGGGTATTATATATAACAGTTCTTGTTGTAAATGTGCTATTCTTTCCCAATATCTCTTGGGAAATTTTGACTAGTTAGCACAAACATAAATTGGTCAGTGGATATTATTATATCTAAGGCTGCTTTCTTATTGTATTATTATGTTGACTCTTTAGAGTATGCGAAGAAGACTGAAATAGAGATTCAACTTTGAATTTTACTATCTCCTTTTAGTAAGATTTGAGTGTGATTTACCACTAACGCGCGGTTGTAGAAAAGGATCCAAAGCGCTGGGCATATAAAGAGTTAATTGCAAATTGCAGTACTACGTACTCATATTCTTTTTCCCTTTTCTAAATTTGATTTTGTGTACTAAGGTGGTATTAAAAAATTACACCAAAAAGAATAAGGAATAAGTTGCCAGCTGATTGCCTCTACAATACAGTCCAAAGACACATAACAGGAGGAACATATGCAGATTGAGATCTGCTGCATGTATGTTTGTTCAAGAAATGACTGAGATAAAAATAAAGTAGTCTCAGATAAAGCCTATAAAATCCAAAACTATGTAGCTAATTATACTGTAATTTTAAAAATAATGACTACAAGATCTAAACAATACTAAAATGAACATATATACTCTATGTCACTTCTCTGCGTATATATCACTTAGTTGTGATGATGACACGTGACTTGAATCAAAATACGAGGGTTGGTGTTTATACATGGAGAGTAGTGAATATGACTTGAAAATGGTTTAGACGATTCATATATATATATATATATATATTCTTTTATAATTCGGGCGTAGTCGGCTATTATTTTTCTCTCTTGTTGAAGGTATGGGAACCTTATTCTTTCTCATGTTCAGGGTATGGCGAAGAGGCTAAGAATATATTAATCTTCGTGCTTTGGCTTCCTTGTCTATCGTCCGGTTCGATTTTTCTCCATAGTTCATGTGACATGTTTGTCTGACTATATTGTATAAACAAGAACACACACACACACATGTGTGTGTGTGGAGCATGTGAGTTGCATGTGCTTCCTGCTGAGAGAAATGTGCTGTTCGTTGGTGTTGGTGAAGGTAAATATGGGGGAGATATGGGTCAATGAAACACACACACACACACACACACACGCACACAAATATTTATATATATCATGTATAATACTATAGTCTATATATTTTTCCTTTGAATAAAAGTATATAGTACTATGATATCATGCATGAATTGGGGTACGTATTTGGACATTCGGCGTCAATTTTTGTTTTCGTTGCTATAGCCCACTTGTGTTCCCCATCTCTTTTACCCATTCCACAAACCCACTCCTTGAAACGAATTTCTAGATATATTAGAGTAGGTTTTTTATTTATGCTTTGAATATTGATTGACAAATTCGTTTGTTGTTTATTTATCACTTTTGTGCACACAAGTAAGTATATATATATGATTAGATTAATACTCAGATCTGAAGTCATTTTATACAAAATTCACTCACTTAATATTCTAAGGCGACCATAATATATCATAAAATTCGCTGGGAGTTAGATCCCAATCGGTATAAAGTTTATGATAACTTGAATTATGTTAAACTTTTTCGAAGAATCTTATCATAAGCCATAACAAGTTATAATTATAATCAACGATCGGTACAGAATGGCATATAAAACAGAAATCTTACTATATGCGTACGTAATTCTCCAGTAACTTACACTTTAAATACGTTCACTATTCAGGGTACGTATGACCACGTAGATTTGGTCAATAACTATGTTCTTGTACATTTTTATTCCGGTATGAATTTTTATAAGTCACAAGACTTTGAAAATCACAATTATTATTTTGATCCGCCTTTTATTGGCATTAAATGTGATCGTAAGTCTAGTAACAGTTATAGTACGTACATTACTAACAAAACTTGGGATTTAATGCAATGTTAATTAGTTTTGATATACTCTTGATACCTTTTTTTTTGTTATGTATCTTTGAATGATTACACAATAAGTCTACGTTCATATGATTAGCATACTGCACGAAACTTTGATGTTGGATCTCTTGGAATATTAGCCACTCTTTGTAGGAATAATCTTTTTCCTTTCTTTTCTGCGTCAATCAATTTCCACTCCATTTATGCACAGCTTTCTGCATATGATTGGTCGATGGCTCAGAGTAGAAAATTATTAATTATGACCAATTGTGAATTCTCGTTCAATATAATTAGTGGATGTCATATTTTTTATAATTGTAATGCATGAATATCTAAAAGGTACGCACTGATATATCAAATATATATGTAACAGTATAAATGATGTCACATGATGCATCTAAACTTAATTAAATAAATTACAATAAAAATAGCATGTCACGTACGGATGGAGAAACGGGTTCATCACCTGCAAGGCTAATTAATGATGAAATTAGAAATCGAAGATTTTTCTTGCACTCTTTGTCCTTCTTTAGATTTCACGTAAAATTTATGTTTTTCCTAAGTCTAATGACTGTTTTGCTATGTTTTAGACCTGGTTATTTAGGTATAATTAAACAGCTTTTATTCGCTTGCCATACTTTACGTACTATATATTGTTTTATATCAAACATTGATGAAATATTAATTGAAATGTAAAATTCTAAATATGTTCTGATGACAATTGCGTTTCAAATCTTAACTTCGCCCCAAAAATGCACATTTAATTAATTGAATTCTAATTCAGACTATATATTTACCTATAAATATATATTGATTTAACTATTCTTAATGCACGTGTGTAAAGCATACTAGCATACAAAATATCCATGTAATTCAAACTAAGAGTATGAAAAAGTTATATTCCATCAACAACTTATTAATTCAAAGTCATTTTCGAAAGTAATGATAACTTACAAAGTTGCTGCAAACAAGAAACTGACAGGGCGGTCTAATGAAGATAAAATATCATAATCTTGTACTAAATAATAATAATTAACTTCCTTGTAAATCACATGAGCACCCACTTGGAACTTTAAGGAAAGATTTTGTTCCAAGGGATCTGAACCTGAAAATAAAATAAAATATTGCAGTCTTTTCATGGAAAGTTTTTGTTTTCTTTAGTGTGGTGGCAACGTAACTCACACACTTAAACAACGCCTTACCAATCATATCACAATTTTTTTAGGCTGATGGTAAATACTAAATAATTTCATCTTTTATACTAATTAAACACACTATGCATTGCAAAGAGAAATTAAGAAAGAAATAAGCAATGAAAATCTCATGTGATTTCAAAAAAAGCTGCCTGCCTCTTGAATTCCTCGTGTATTTTGACTCGTAAAGACAAGAAAATAAATATAACTCTTACATTAACCAAACATGAGTTATAACTTCTTTTTTTCTTCGCATAGAGACAACTTATGTGGCTAATGCACATAATAAAAGGTAATTTATCATTAGCTCCCCTAGCTCATTTTTTTTCTATACGTAAAAACCGTCCTCAATCCTAAATCGCCACGAGTAATTTTTTTGCTATCTCTCATGGAAATTTATATTGTCTGTTAATTCAGTGTATTATTTCACTGGCACTGGCTGTAAAACTCTTTCCTTTATATATTGTAAAGCGAATATACATTGTATACTCTAAACTAGTAAACCTTCAGATCTTATTCTGCGACATTTTCAAAATAAAAATTAAAAATAAATAAATAAATAATAATAATAATAATAATAATAATAATAATAATAATAATAATAATAATCAATTATTATTAAAAATAATTGCATCCAGTTAAATGCAGCCAACGGATAAATTGATTATCATTAATTTTAATGGTTCTCTTGAAAATAAACCATGTACAGATTTTTCTTTTATTATTAGAACAACTTGGTAGTGAGAGTGGCTTGCATTCTTTGAATCCATCCAATCCACAATTTGGTGTAATTTTCGCTATTGCTTATGCATGGAGAAAGGGAAATGTACCCTTGGTAGTGTCTATTTGACTATATTATTACGTTGTTTCCATCAAAAAAGCCAGATACCATGTGGAGTCGGAAATATATATATATATATGTATTCAATTTGGAATAAAATAATGATAGTTTCACCATAAAATAAAACCAATTGCAGATAGGCGCCTAAAGTATGATGATCTTAAATTAATGAGTTTTTCAGCTTTATATCAATTGTTTATGCTAAATAATTGGGCAAGATCTCGATTTTGTTGCCAAACAATATTAATTTCAAAAAAAGAAAAGGCTATGTTACAAGTTGCATATGTTCTATTGCTTATTATATATAAATTAAGGTGATGAGGCAACATTCGAACAACCAGAACAACCTAAATGACTTTTGTCATTTTTGGCTCTATATATTCACTGACTGAATATTATAATTTTTCTCTCTCTAAAAGTGAATAAAACTGGACACTTTTGGTTCTTGAAATATCTCACATTGCTTGAGAATTCTTCTGGGATTCTGTGTATTAGTGAGTTCCCTCTCACTCTCTAATAAAGTCTTTTAAGAGGAAATATGAAGGGGCCTAATCTTTACATTGGTATTAATTTTTTTTCTTGGCTTCCCTCTTGACCAAGAGTCGGGGGGGCAAAAAAAAGGTGTTTTTATATGAAGCTAATCTATCACTACTGGAAGTTGATTTTAGGTTCAGTAATATAGTTACGTGATGCTATGAACTACACCCAAAACAACAAAAAAGAAAAGAAAAACGAAAGGAAAAATTGAGTTCGACTTCAATCGTTCATTTTTAATGACTACCAAGAAGAATGAATTATGGTTTATTAATTCAAATTTAATTTGGATTTGAGTCAACAGATAGACCAAAGCATACATGTTATAGAGGCTGCATCAATACTTCTTGTTTGTCACAAGATAATGGTTTGCAAGGTGATATACATTGCTCTTGATTCAAACAAAAGCAATTGTCTTTTAAACCTAATTTTAAGAAAAAGAAATGTCCGACAAAAAAAATTGATGGGGGGTAACGATTTTAGACTTCTTAAAAACATATAATGTTATGATCCGACGTGATCGTGAACGCTAAAATTAAAGATACTTAAATTGAAGTTTTTCATACGAATATTTATATTTGTCTTAAATAAAAATGCAAGATTTAAGTCGCAGTTGGGTCGAGTTTAATTGGGAACGTAGGCCCTTATGGGGCTCGACTAATAAAATGCCGGAAGTGACTGTACTTGTCATATCGTCAAATTTGCCTTATTAAAATGCAAAATTGAAGCCATATATGGGTCGAGCTTAGGCCCATGATTTTGGAAAACCACTTGGACTTTAGTTGGGAGCTTAGGCTTATTGGGCTTGATTTACGAAATGCCGGGAGTGATTGTACGAGATAGTAACTTTCACACCTCATTAGACAAACATATATATTGAGAGGCTGGCTTAAGAAAACTTAGCCAGGCATATGTGTGAATAACCCGCATAAAATTTGATCCAAGCATCTGACAATTCGAATTAGCTTAGGCCCATATAAAATAGTAACTCAGCCCACAATATACCAATTTTGCTGATATGTGCTAAAAGGGTTAATAGCACTTCACCCCTCCTCTCCAAAGATATTATTTTTCCATACTCTTTTTTTGTAATAATAAAATAAACATAGAATATCAAATCAACAGAAAACCAGTCTCTTACAGTGGAATTAAGAGAAGCTTAGGCGGCAAGGTTGTGGGCCGACCGATTCGAGTTCCGGTTTTGCATACTTTAACCGCCAATATATTTCTTATTTTTTCCGCTATAGGGCCAACATGGTATATTTTTTTAAATACCAGTGAGGCAAAGTTCTCCAAGCAACAAAGTTTATAATCTCAAATAAGTGGTGTAGATTATGAGTCAAACAAGAATAACACCCAGTTTAACATATTAATTCCCCTTCTCCATTATTTTACAGCTGAGTGATACGTTTTTATTTAGGTTTATATGCTTCATATTATTTTGCACGATTTCCTCTATATTTTCTTCGATTATCTAGGTGTTCTACTCATTTGCCTTAAATCGAGGGTCAACACTTCGTGTTGGTGCTTCTATGACTATGGATAACTTATATTCTCGTCTAATTAATTAAGACAATATCATCTGCAGACAACTATACAAGAATACTCGGTCATGAATAACTTGAATGATTTCATTTATCACAGTGACAAACAAACATTAACGCAACATTCTAATTTGCAAAATTTATGAGGTAAACAAATTCAAATTATTATTGTGGGGAGTTGAGGTGCTAATACCCCTATGTCCAGATATTATGTAGTAAAGTTTAATTCTTAATACAATTAAATCTAAATGGAAGAAAAATCTCAAATTGTTTTTTACAAACTTACATTATCTCTTTAAGAGTGTTTATTATATTATTATTAAGATTCATGTCATGAATTGATTGACACAATTGGTAAATGATCTGATTGATGTACGAGGAATTTTTGTCAGTCAAAATAAATAAATTAAGCATGTGTGGCTTAAAACTTCTTAACCAAAGTCTCATTTCCCCAGCCACAATTTGAAAAGGAGAGCGGCCGGCCATTTGACCTCATTCATTCTGGATTCTCATACCTTTAAATATAAAAGAACATACCTTTCAATCAGATTTGATATATCAAACGAGTCCAAAATGTCACAATTAATGTCTCTCCTTGAAAGTAAAATATCAACTTCTCCAACAAACTGGTAAATAATAATTTGTTATGTGTAATTGATAAATATTAATTTGTTAGTGTTTACTAATCAGATAATTTGGGCAATGTAATTTAGTTTGTGTTCTATATGGACTTAAGCTCAAAACAATCAATGAAAATCGTAAATTATTGGTATGACGTGGCTATTATAAATAGAAATTCCATATGTAGTAAATTACTTTTGGGGAAAAAAAACAAAACAAAACTTCAAGACACACAACACATTTAACATTCTTACTGATTTGTTTTTAGTTTCTTTATATTTCTTAGGGTTAACCTTATTATAAGAGCACCAGTGGTCTAGTGGTAGAATAGTACCCTGCCACGGTACAGACCCGGGTTCGATTCCCGGCTGGTGCATATTTTTGCGTTTTTGTCCAACTTTTGTGGTGGGCAGTGATTCTTTTATCCGTTTCTTTTTCACAATTGGACAAGAAAATTAAAGCTGAAACTAAGGCAGCAACTTTTTTTTTGTTTTAATAAAAACCTGAGGCACCAACTTTTTAAAACAACTAGTAGTGTGACTGGCTGACAAATTGACTGGTCAAGGTCGAACACATCACCTTGGAAACTTGAGATCAATGGAACCCACACCTCGTGGAAACTAATCCGATCCGTTCATTTCTCTCGCCAACCTTCTTTTCAGTTTCTTGATCAGACTTATTAATCTTAAACTTTCCTCTTAAGAGTACACATTATAAGATATATGTCAGAAATCCTTGTTTGCTTAGGAAGGTCTATTTACATGTAATTTCAACTGTGACGCTGAAAGTAGCACACGATATTAATATTACTATTTACTAAGTACCATCTTAGGTAAATTATAAGCACAAAATATAGTTGGCGTATCTCCTTTGAGGTATAAATTTTCACCTTCTTCCTTATATTAACAACAAGAGATTCTTATCCAGAGCAATGATTCAACAAAACAACAATAAAGTTCTTAAACTCTTTCAAATAAAGTCTAACTAAGGTAGCTACTTTGATTTATTTTTTTATATATCAAAATATCACTCTCACAATTTTCTTAATAATAAAAGGACCCTCGCAGCTTTATGTGGAACATATTAGAAAATAAATATTCATACTTGTCTCAAACTAAAATATATAAAACTTAAATAGATAAATCAAACAAACAATTGAATAATAGAAAAAACTAAAAATCAAAGGTGTACAACTTCATCTTTTCATTCAAACGGGTAAAGGTGTATGATGAGTTACTTTTTGAAAAATGGAAGAGTACTACTACTTTTTTACTAGTAAAGTTTCTATGTTAATTGGGTTAAGTAAATAGGATACTCCAAAATAAAGACAAGGCACTACTCGTAATCAACACCATCAAGGCATCAACATCATCATGGACTTGAGGAAAAAGCCAATATATTTTAGGTTATTGTACGTACCTAAACTATTCCCCCACCACAAAATGAAAAGATTACTCAGTATATTCGACAAAATAATAATTAAAGGTTTCGGCGGAAATGAGTGGTCTTCATTTCATTAAATGAAGATTTAAGTGGGATTCTTTTCTTGGTGATGTGCACTTTCATTGGTTTTTTTTTTTAATTTATTATTTCGTTGCCCGTCCAATAGCTATACGCATTTAATTAATCTAGACGATTGGTTAGTGATATATGAATTAAATCAAAACTAGAATTCTTATTATATATAATCGATCAGAGCAACAACCCATCTCCTCTTCAATCTTTTATTTTTTACCAGATTGAAGAGTTCTAATCATCAGATGTGGCATCGTTGCAGAATTATTTTAAATAATAGTTGGTACTAATTATAAATTGCACAACACAACGCATTAAAAATAAGACACTAATATACAAAGATAAAAATCTTACAACGATAATCAACCTCTTCTAGTCATTTTGATTTAAGCAAACCTTATGTAATTTTTGTCCCATGCATGACCCCTCCTTCTAAGTTTTCTTAGATCCATCTATATTATTTTCATGCATCCAAAGATAAAAGTTAATACATAATTACTGATTAATAAACTCGCTTCTAAAATCTTATGATTAATATATTATCAAATTGGGAACCCAATCTTTTGAAACTTTACCTAGGCTTTCCGTTTCGCCGTTGCCTAGAGTGTCTAAAAAATCCACTGAGTTTGCTAAATGTGCAAATGGTGGATGGCAACACTTTGAAAAGCAAATGAAAACAAAAGTGAATCAATTTGTTTATACAACTTGGTCATAGACCAAGAAGGTTAATTGAATTTAAAACCCCGTAATTATTGAACCTTTGGGGCCCATCACATTGGACTTAGCGTTGGAATATATTGTGCTCAAGTTGGTTAACATTATTTAATAAGATTAATTAACCATAACACGTGAATTCATGTGAAGAGGGCCATCCATGTTTCCTTTGTTTTCATTTCATTTTTACTTTTTAATTAAAGGCGAGGCTTTGTTCGTCTTATAGAATGAAGCAAAGAATTTTTATGCTTTAAGTTATATTGTTTAATAAGAAAAAATTCAGCATGTTTATTTGATGATAACCCAATTATTGAGGTGCTCGATTGATCGAAGTCACTATGCAAAATAATTTATACCAAAGAAAACAATGGGAATAAAACAAGAGCAAAAAAGCAATTCACAGCATCAATTTATATGCCAAATTAAGCCTCTAGCGTCACATAAATGAATAAACAATATTTGTGGATTACATTAAGGAAAATACTTTGGCTATTACTTATTATAAGCTTTCAATGCAGTGGACAAATCAAATAGTGAATTAGGCTTAGTATTATATATAGGCAATATAGATCGACTGACAACGGCGTAGCTATTGACTCCATTAAAACAAATATATGAAATCGGTAAATTGAATCGACGGACGACGTCTGTTTCGGCTTGTACAACTAAGGTGTCTGTACGTGGTGTCCAGAGAGGGTATTTGGGGCGTTAAGTTCTCATAGACCTAAAAGACTGGTGCTTATATATCTTTCTTTAGTTAATAGATTAATAACAATTGCTAATATACGCAGATGACAACTGCAAGTTATATTTTTCTGTAGAAAAGAAAAACGAATTTTTTAACTAAAAATAAAAGACTATATTTACAAGTTATAGATAAAGGTAAAATTCCAGAACACCCTAGCATATATATTGGCGTGTTTGTTACCACGTGGCATTTCAAACTGAACAACTTAATTGACTCATTACTTCTTAATGAGTTTGAGCTACATCCTGAGTCGATTTAATGAGTTTGAGCCACATCATGAGTCTATATTGAGCATAATATAAAGCAAAGAATATTTCATCGAAGATAATGTCATGCGACCCTTAATGAGTTCATTAAAAGAAAATAGTGTTATTTCAGCTCGAGTAATTAATGCCAATTTTAGTTAAAATACCATATTCGCTTAAATTTTAACTTGCCCTAATTATTCCAATTCTCAAATTAGCCCTAATTTTAATCTGCTATCAGAAAATCCAGGATTAATCAAAAATCAAATTAAGTATGATTGAAAATCTAAAGGAAATGAGACGTATAAACCGGAGCTTGAATTTAATTGACGCACATGAATTTCACACAAAAGCATCTGAGCAGGTGGAATATTCATCTGTACTTTATCCAACGGTGGATCCATTAAGAAATATCATGGATTAAGATGCTCGCTTTGGGAAAATCATGAGCCGTGTCAAAGGTGAGAATAGCTTTAAATTTTATACTAAAATCAAAATTTAAAGATTATATTAAAGATCATTCTAAATTTAAATTACAAATTTCATATTTCACTTGAGTTTCAATCAATAAATGAATCCCGTCACATAAATTTCAATCAATAAACAAATTACGAAATCGTTTGTAAAGGCTCACTGACCTCAGAGGTCTTCTAGCATTTTCCCCACTAATTCACAGGTTACTTTGATTTTAGTTTCTCTTCTAAGTTCTATGCATGAAAGCTTAATTCTTCATATAATTATAAATTCAAAAATGGAAAGAAAACGAATATTATGGCTATTCTCAAGAAGCCCCCAAATACAAGAGTTTTCGCTTGCCATATAATTAATGACACAATAAGCGGGCTATAAAGTTTACTCTGTTGTACAATTTTAATGTCAAGGATGTTTAAATATTAGTAATTTTATGCTTTAACAAATGTAATCCGGTCCAAATATCCGACTTAGGAGACAGGAGAAGAGGAGATGAAGAAGCATTAGGAGGAAGGGACAATAGCAGAAAACTATGTATCACTTAGACCAGTCTATAGTCATGATAGCATTTATTTGTTTCTAAATTGATCTTAATATTAAGAATTTGTGCAGACATAGTCTAGCTGGGCAATTATTATTTGCCATGCGCTACATTAATCAAACTTGTTCGAGTAATGGAAAGCATAACACATATATCTACATAGAACATTTATCAACTTGTCTGCAGGCAGAAGGAGACCCAAACTAATTTGGAGAATAAATCCCAAATTAATTTTGACCTTTTTGTACAAGGAACAACCATCATTACTGTGTTCTCAACCAGACTACTCACATGGTGTTCATGAGACATAACTAGGTCAAATGATGAAATAGAAGTATAACTCATGTTTGAGTTGTAATACTTATCTGATCAAATAACTCAATAAATGAAAGACGCTGCCAGAACCATATATAATTATAATTATTATTATTATTATTTTAGTTCATCTGATTGTTGAAGCCATTAGCGGTTGATCATGATGTTAATTAAATAACGAAATAGAATTATTTTAATAAGGACAAGGTAGAAAACATTCTATCCATATGTCTGATTATAATGATACAAACAATCTAGCAACCAAATTGGGATTATAAAATGGATAAAACAAAAGAAAGGGCAAAGAGCAAAACCTAAATATTTTAACAAGCCACAATTTTATTACTGCAAACTGCAAGCAAAAAGAGGAGTTTAAGATCTAATATACATAAAGATACAACCCAATAATGCTTTCTACATATCTATATATATATATATTTAAAAACCTATTCTTGATATAATTTATTAATACACACAACTGATATAATTATGATATCGTCCGATTTTTTTTTTTACCTATATATCTTCTCAAAATGGTGGCCGAGGATGCGCCCAACCGTATCCATCATGATTCAATTGTCCTCCATTTGGCAATAAATTTGGTGTCAAATTGTAAATAGGCAAAGATGAGGGATCTGGCACCATCCCATGCTGTTGCTGCTGTAGACCAATTCCTGGCGGCGAACCGTCCCCACCGCCCCCAGTCGTGGCGCCTTGAGCTGACCCACCCGCCTCCTCCTCCTCCTCAAGTGGCAATCTTTCATATGTCGCATTAGCAAAAGTTGCTGCAATTACCTATTAGAAATAGGAGAGCATACATTACTAAATACTAAATTACATAGGTATTTACTTAGTACTGTTATCATAAATTAACCTAGCCTAATTCAAGCATCATCATCAACTAATTGTACAACATTTCACATGTTTAAATTACTGAATATCATCAAAAGATAAATACTTGTTAAATCTAATTCATTCACTATATATATTATTATTATAGATACTCTTGATAATTGATCATGCAATTCGATCAATGAATCTATTTTGTTATCGAACATTACCATAACTGGACCTGCTGCCACCAATGGTCCAACCACACTTCCCCCAACTACTTGCCCTTGACCTCCCGCCAAATAAACCGTCAATCCAGTGGCCCCGGGAGGCGATGGACCGGGTAAAAAAGCGCCACTAAGCGAAAGAATCTCGAACCGGCCGTGTAGCGCAACCGCGGCTCCAGGCGCTGCCGGCTGGCGTATCGTGACGTTTGCGACCGAACCGCTACCGCTAAGCACGCAAACCCCTCGCTGGCGTCGGCGGGCGAATTGCGCTATGCTCTCCGCCACGTCGGTCCCACTGGCGACTTCCATCACGTGACTACGTAAAGCATTAGGGCTGTCACGTGTTACGAAGATTGGGGGTTTCGGTTTGTTTTTCGAACCGGGCGGTCTGCCACGGGGTCGGCGGTTCCCGACCTCGACGGCGCCTTCTTTAGGCTCTACATCGTCACCGTCTTTGTCGTCGTCGTCTTCTCCACGGCTGCTACTTCCTCCGCCGCTCTTTTCGTGAATGGAGAGCTCCATTTCACGCTTGTTGCTCATGAGGGGTGAAGATTCTACCCCAGGTAACCCTACCTGAACTCCGCTCCACCACCGGTTCGCCATCAAGTATAGATTTTGATTGAAAATCAATTTGTACTGGGTCCAATCTTTCTTTTCTGAGTAACTCTGTCAGTGTCTTAAAAGGCGTTGAGCGTAAGAAGGGATATGCTAAAGTTATATATTAAGCTTGAATTTTTCGACAAGCTTCAATTTTAAAATTTAATCACACAATCGAATCATGGGTTTGAGTGTGATCGTGTTCGGGAAGTGATCAAGAGAAACGAATTAGATTCAAAATTTACTATTCGCAATCAAGACATTAAACTGACAAGGAAAAGACAAAGATATTAATGGACAATATATATAAATATGTGATGTGTTAAGAAATCTGAGGGTTAGCTACTGATGTAAGTGGTGAAGAGAGAGAAGAAAAAAGAAAACCCTTGAAGAGAATAAGGTATCGAGAACAAAGGAGACGAGAGAATAAAGAAAACTATATTAAAGAATTATTAATGATATAATAGTATATGACATGTTAATGGTCGAGGTAGTGATCATACACGCCTTTATATCGTGACTATGGAATGAAGTTTTTTATTTCGTCAAAAGTTGAATATTAGATATCTTTTAAATATTTGAAAAGCATTACATTTTTTTCACATGCTAACTTTAAAAAAACTCTAATAGTTTAAAAAAATATGTGATGATAATGGCATAGTTTTGAACACCTATAGTATTCGATAAAATAATAATATATAGTACAAGGGTAGAATTACAAATGAACGAATATCAACAATATTTATAGCTTCAACGCCATTTCTCAGTCTTGAGTGTTGATTAGTAAAATGCACCTTACGAATAATTGAGTAGGATTAATGAAATCTCTCACAGAGCTAAGTGTTTGTAGTGTGTACGTGACAATTTCTCGTTCTCCGGGATGAAGTGTGTTTATATAGACGTTGTGTCTCGAACACGTGTCAATCGTCGTCCTCCAAGTATCATGGCAGACCGTCTTTGAAAGACTGAAAATTTGGGTACTTGTCGAAAAGTTTTGGTGTGGGGTCTATCGAGTATGCAATATTAGTCAATGCATTGACCTGACACTTCATTCAACTCTGCTTTAATAGGGTCAAATACGAGAGTTGTCAAGCAAGTTTGCATAACTATACGACCTTTAGCGGCTGACATTTGGTTCCTAGGCTCTGACGATATGCACTGTCTTGACTCTTACTTAATGTTATCGTTGATGAGGGAACGATGTTATATATATGGTGCATCCGCGTACTCCTTAACAACTCTGAGATGGTTGCATAAGTCGTACGATATATGTTATCAAAAAATAGTTGATTTCCTTAGTTTGAAGAATATTTTGCGTTTCGTTTTATTAAAGTAAAAAAATCAAAAAGTTTATAAGATGTAGAAAAGTTAGCCCGTAATCTATACCACACTTGCAAAAGAAACGATATAAAATTGTATTATTTTTATTTTATTAGATTATTTGAGAGGTTAAATATACAATTAAGTATATTACGTTATTGGTATACCTCAATCAGGTTAGAAGTTTCCATCACTAGTTGACATCTATATATACAATATGTATGCATACAATGGTTTTTGTGTGTGTTCTTTTGGGGTTACTCACTCTTTGTGTTGAAATTAGGGCTAGTCGTTCGTGGGGTATCGTGCGAGTGGGCAGGTGGAGAGCACGTCGCTGTCTCGTGCCCCTAAAGTATTAGACGAAGACCGGGCCTCCAACGCATATAATTTTGTCTATATTGAGTTAAATATATTATATATCTCTATCAATACATGTATACAAACATGTTACATGATTTTCAACTTAGGTGACCAGATGTAACATAAAATACATAATTCTTTAATATTGGTGTTTTGCTATCATACAGGGAAATTCTTTATTTAAGCTAAGTTCTGTAAACTATAGTCACAACTGTACCATAATCTAATAATATTATATATCTCCAAGATCCGATAGAATTTACAAAAGCTATCTGTTGAAATGTTCTGTTTAGTTATATTTTAGGTTTTAAATATAATGAAACGACTATAGAGGAAGGAGAAGATAATATATACTGTTTGATCATTTCAACGTACTGACGCGCGCAAAAACTAGAAACAAAGAGTTAGAAGACTTCTATTTCCGCTCTTTGTCGAAATACGCTGAAACTTGCTTGAAATTAATATTGAACCAATGTACACCGTAAACTTGTGGGTTTAGCTCTCGATCGGAATAATTAGTTTGTAGATGAAACCATTAAAACATATGAAAATATAATAATAGAGAAAAACGACGCATTGACTCTATACACTCAAAAGTATAAACTATGGAATTTTTGAACTAATAGTTATTTAGATCTTTCTTCTTTTATGTGTTAACTTTAACAGTAAAAAGACTCTTAAATGAATTATGTCACAACTTACAAGTACTGCTAAAAAATTATCGTGAATCTAAAAAGTGGCAAGTGATTCTCCATTTCCAAGTATATCATATCAGAAAGAAAAAAAAAAAAACACTTGTGATTTGATCGATGTTAATTGATTGCGAGTTTTTAGAAAAACATCCACAAATTCCAAGAAGTATCCCATGTAAGACCATCAATCAGTTTTACTAAGTCCTGATAGGCATTCCGAAGACATCGAGAAGTACAACTCAAGTTTTAGAAAGCAACAGTAGTTTTTTATTAATTTGCATTTTGCACTATTGATCAGTTTCAGTATATACCTTTTGATATATTTTCTATTTTTTACCGGTAATTAATGCCAGTACATATATACTTAATTGTCAACTAAAAATTTCTTTTACTACGTAAATATACACAGAATTAGACCCATTGAATGTTTATAAATTTTCATATGGATAAAAATATTCTTAAGGGTGACTCTCAAGATCAATCTGTTCGTAGAACTTTTTTGTTAAATCATGTCTTTTTGAGATTCCACAAGTAAGGTTTGAGGCGAGGGAACAATGAGATAGCTGTATCTAGGTTCAATTAAGTTGCAATTAACAATCTTTTAGTTCCTTGAGTTGTATTCTCAAAATTCTGATTATATAATGGCAATTTGGATGCATTTTGATTTATTTGATCATATTTGATTGGAAGTTTTATACTGAATCTTGACAGAAATTAGCTAGTCTTTTGGTGTGAAATCCAGAAGTGTTTGAATAAAGTAATTCATAATTAATCATAGTTTTGTTATTATCTTGTATTTGTTTTCATAATCTTTTGATAGAATATAAAGTTATGACTTTATAATATTTATTTCTTTCCATAAATTTTGTTTTTTGAAGCAAAACCCAACTTTAAATGTCAGTGTTGTAGGGAAAAGTGTTTTGTCTTTTATGTGTGTCTGTTCAAAACTAACACAATCTGTCGATTAAAACAAGATTTTTTGTTGATTAATTGCTAGGAAATAGAAGAACAGTACAGGACAATTGAAAAACGTCATATCTATAGTTCATTTGACGAAATTGCGACTTAGGCCTTGAAAACTGCAGCTTAAGTACAGATGCGCGCGCTTATGCATTACGTATGGATGCAGATATAAATATTACTATGCAAATTAAGGTTTTCCATCAAAAGGAATGTCATTGCAAATTTTGTCTCATAGAACCACGAAGAAAGAAAAGATAATAAAATTACTCAGAACATGGGATCACCTACGATATTCAAGTCAAATGTGCAATTGATTGAATTAAAAATGGAAGAAAAGAAGAAAAATAAAATTGATGTTCTTGCCCAAACAATGTGTGAGTGTATTACTATAATACTTTAAACCACATAACATGACACTCGAACCTATGACCTGTAGATTTTACTAGTGAAGACCAAAACCACGCTTAGTTGTCATCTATGAAAGTGTTATGACATGCTTCCGCTTATTGTTTATTATGAATCAATTGTAAACTTATGATGTCACTATGTAAGTAAAACCTCATCTTTTACATATGCAACCAACAATAATGAAGTCTTCTTAAAGCATAAACCTCTAGTCAGTAAACAAACACAAAAACAAGTCACACTTGATCTCAATTAAGTGCGTAGACTATATGAACAAAACGAGAATCACATCAACTCTAATACAAACAAACATAAACGAGAAGCAGAATACAAGTGCCCGAGCAGCAGTATTGCATGGTTTACAGACATCCCATTGTCAATAATTGTTCCATATTGTACGGATTTTCATCTATATTTCAATTGAATTTAAATGGAAGTATTTACATGACTCTGTCTGCTTTACAGAAAAGAGGCTCTCCAATCTCCGCCACGTTAAAGACGATGATAATACTAAGACCTTTGTTGTTACATGCAGTTTAGATGCCAGATGTTGGTTTACTTATAATGGGAAGACCATTCTCAAATGTAGTAATTCTCAAGTATGCAAGTTATCTGGCTTAATATCTGGTATTCCATCCAAAAATCAAAAAATTCTAGACAAGTCTAAAACAACCAAATAAACTGAAAGCATTTCCCCAGGTAACGTACAAGTCTTTCACTCTACCTGTACATAAAATACAAAAGAACCCTGCAAGTGAAGAAAGACTCGTCAGTAGATGCTACTCATTTCTTTTCCTCGTTTATCCATTTTCATTTTGGAAAAAAGACACAAGCGCCAAAGAAACTCATACAATGTTTTACCTTTCATAAATGAATCATTTTATGCATCTCAAGTTGAATTCACTTAATCTAACTATATGGCTAGGTTAGCGTTTGAGAAGATGAAACCAATCTATTTATCAAAAAAAAAAAACGTTAACATACTTTACATGGAATTTAAATATATGAGTTACTTTTGAACCATTGTTCTTTCCAACTCATCCACTTGCAAGCCAACCCGTCCATATACCACCTCTAAATTTTACTCACATCACCAACTCAGCATTACAAGTCATCAGATACGATATGCAATAACTCTCCATCTTTCTAGCTAAAAAGCCTAAAAGCAATAAAAAAAACATGAGAACATAACTTTACTTCTCCCATTTCAATGTCAAATCAGCTGTTTGAAAAAGTGCAAATATTATCTTGTCTCCCTTAACTGAAAAAGTATTCAAGGCAGATAATAATATCAACAAGGAAGCAAGGAAAACATTATTGAGCAAACACCTAAAAATGGTAATGAAAGAAATGATTTAGGCAATGATCAGATGCTCACCTAATGGTATAATATACCACAATGAATGCTACCACAAAATATCCTGCAAGTTTGCAGGTTCTTCGACTTGATTTCTTTTCAAAAACCTAGAAATATCATGAAATTAGATTTCTGCGGGAATATGTGGAAAAATCAAGAAAACTGTTGAATGAAAGATCAATTCAAATACCATTTTAAAACGATCAAATGTTCCTGTCAAAATTCCTCTAGATGAGTCCATCTGATTCCCCTAATCACGGAAACAAATTCAACTAATAAATAAACAAGAGTTTTCAGATACAAATTGATAGTCTACTGCAACAAACATATAATTCATGTCGTGATATACCATTCCATCTAGCATCCGGTTGTGACTCTCCACCTCGTCGTGTATGTCACCTGTCAACTGTCACATGTGCAATAAATTAGTATACCTGCCAGTAAAAAAGTGTTAGTTCTGAACCTAATCTCTAAAGTAACATAAGCAGCCAAGTGGTATTTTAACCGCTTCTTTCCAAACACCAAATGCTGAACAAACAATTCGTGAAACAAGTTAGTTTTTGCTACCTATCTCCATAGTACTACCTATTTCATAATGAAAGACGGCTTTAATATTGAAAATGTAAGAGGATAAATCTTTGAGGAACTATGGAAATGAACATAGACAATGACCAATGCAGAAGCTAGAGGCGATGAACCAAGGTTCTAGAAAACACCAACAACTAGCTTTACAGGATGTTTATGACTGTCGCGATGGTGTGAGAATTCCCATGGATTCAAAATCTGAAATCAAACTATGTCTCAAGTGAATGGATAAGTAAACAGATCATAATAAAAAAAAAACTAACTTTTCTCAGTTAATAAAGCTCGAAAGTCAATCAGTTCACAGCATTACCCCCAATGGCAACCACGACGATAAAGGCGGACACCTCGCCTGCTTTTTACCGAGACAAAAAAAGTAATGATGACAAGAAAATAGACAACCAGGACAAGAACTTACAAAACATTGGGATGAAGATGATGATAACATATGAATTACAGGAAGATACAAACAAGCTGATTATTAAGACATTGGCGCAAAATGAGAATTCTAGCTAAGGAACTAACTCTTTTCAAAAAGCTGACTCTATCATGTAAACTGTCCATAGTTTTCTTATTATCGTGATCGTCAACGCCATTTGAATATGAGGAAGAGGCCCTCAAACCACCTTCTTCAAGGCTATCCATATTATCAAGAAGTGCAGCTCTTGAGGATTGATGGTCCCTGTATGCAAAGAGCTTAATTACACCTCAAAGGCATTACAGAGTAAAACAGACAAATTAACAATATTGACCAGGGAATATATTCATGCCGTATAAATGTATCTCTAGGATTCATTTCCATTTAGTATTTCTTTTCAAATGTGTTTGAAGAGTTTTTTTTGTAGAACAAAATGGTAATGGGTTTGAATAGTGAGTTCAAAACTGTTAATTTGATGGGTTGATTCATGATTGACAGTTCGTAAAAGAAAATCTATTTGCTTTTTTTGTTTTGTTTTAGAAGTGTTTTCTGAGATGTAGCATACCACTACAGTGTAAGTTTTGAAATCAGGAGCAATAAAGTATCATCATTTATGATGTTTTTCTGTGACGTCCCACCCAAAGAAATTAAAGAAGATGCTCAATTAAACAAAAATGAATATGAGATCTCATGAGTATGATTTAGCGTGATTTTCTTTTTTGTGCATGCACCCCCACCTTAGATTATTTGAATAAAAACATTTCATTGTTGTTTTCTGTGACAATGAAGGGGAAACAAGTAGGTGAAAGGAGAATGTTTTCATTCTGAAACGAAAAAGTCAAAACCAAACAAGAAAGCAATCAGACTGAAGTAGTTTCATCAGGCAGTTTGAGCATTAGGAGATGAGGTATATGACATAAACTTATACGTATAACAATCAGTGTCCCCGACATCACACAAATCTTAACAAATGCCACCACTTAACCTAGAAATCTTTTCATGATTTAGCATCACAGAATGGAATACAAAATATTTCGCTATAATCAAATGCATTTTAAGAGATACCAACGCTAAGAGTTACTCTTTACTCAAAAACTATCCAAACATCATTCTTATTTGCTCTAATCATAGGTTTCATATTTTTCTCACAAAAGTCTCTTTGTTTGTTCTGTATACAATTATACTTTCTTTTTGGTCTTTTTAAAGATCCACATTATTACTAATGATCTAGACTTGTACTATCTCTATTGTTCCCAAAAAAGTTAAAAAAAAATTCATTCATCTTCTACAACCTACAAGAATCAAACTTTGAGTAATTCCCATTACGCCAAACAAATTTTAAGTTTGCTAAATACATACAACAAGTCTCTTTTTTTCACTTTACAAATCAAGAAAACAAAATTAACGTCTATGACAGAGATCTCATCAACCAACCATGTAAATAAGCAAAACAAGAACAAGAATGACAAAAGAAATTGCACATTTAAGCCAATAAATAGAATGAGCGTGTGATTCTACATATATACGAACACTAACCTCCGATAACTCATGATGATTAGGGTTTGATTATTAGCAGTAAAAGGGATCGACGTGAGCGAAAATTGAACAAGTCTGAGCGAGAGAGAATTGCAGATCCCAATGAGTTTTATTTTATCTCAAGAAAATCGAAAATCAATTTAATTGCGTGGAGTTTTTACACTTAAAATTGCACTGGTCTTTCGATTTTGGTAACTTTTTTCTCTCTTGTTCAGTTGTATCCGGTTATCTACAATTCAACTGGATATCGTACAACTCGTGCTTTATGATATAGTTTAAGTGAGAAAATTCTTAAAAGTTATTGGGTTTAATGTATAAAATTACTCATTTAAGTAGCCGTACTTTTCTTATTTCCAAAATTAAAATTATAAAAAAAAAAAAAAAAAGGATTTGATTATCTGATAATCCAATCATTTGCTGGAAAGAAATAAAGCTTAAAATTTTGTTTGGTTGTGGGTAATTTTTTATGAAAAAATTGGATTTCGTTATTCTTGTTTATTTTAACGTTTTGTGTCATGATTTTCATATGAAAAAATGTTTAATGAAAACTTGGACAAGAAAAAAGAAGTTATGGTATTTTGAAGCAATTGAAGTCTCTTATCAAATTAACAGTAGATGTTATTCATAAATTTGCCAAAATAATTCCTTGATATATACACTTGATACCCTATCGACTCAATCCAGAACCATAGACTTTAAAGAGTGGTCGTGGTTAGTGAAATACATCTACATTTTTACCTTATAGTTATTTTATGCGTATAAAATTTTAAGGCGGCATACCATTTTGACACAAAAGATTTTGAAAAGTAAAAGAAATGTATGCACACTGCATTATTTTTCATAATTGTCATCAAGTTAACCAAGTTCTCTCTTTCCCGATATCTGGTTATAGGAACAGACATTTGATGAAACATACAATACCTTCCAAATCGTGTATAAGAGAATTGCATTTCTCAAAATAAAGTTTAGAACTATTCCACCTCAAGCAAAGGGAATAAAACCAGTTCAATAAACAGAATAACTAATTCGAAAATATGGACATGAAAAAGGAAAAGAACAAATACATAAAACACAAGGAAATTGACAAGTGACTGGAAAAACTCAACTTGAAATATGTATTTTCAGTGCTCAAAGCTGTCGTCGATGTCTCACAATCAAATACATAAATCAAGTCTCTACTTTGCAATAGACCTCTTAGATCTACAAAGCTAAACATCTTCTACATTATCATACAACTGGAGAAAGTCTAAAAGCTTACTACCTTTGTCATCTACTCAAAGCCGTGTAATCCAAACAAAAGCTAAAGCTAAGAACCAAATCGCGATTGCCACTGCATGCAGTTCTCAAAATCAAAACTACTTGCACAATCCAACAACGCATTTTGTTGCTGCTCATACCGACATATGTAATTCAAACCAACAAGAAGCTCACATATGACAGCCTCTGTCTTCTCCCGATCAGCAAAATATAACGTCTGGAGCAAAAGAACATTCGTCTTTGTCACAATTTGCTGCTGCTCAAAATTACGCTCGCTTTGCCATTTCATCATGTTATGCGCTAGCGGCGCAAGCCACTTAAGCATTAAATCAAGCCTTTCCCTCCAATTGTGGGCAAGTGGGGCATCGAAAATAGCCAAGTTTTTAACATAAGACTTTAAATTAGTCTTCAATGTCTTCCTAAGGCTTGTCGGAAGCATTTGATATAAATCGTCTCTAGCTTCGTTGCCAATAAGATGAGGGTACTGAAGCAATTTTTCTAAGACGATAATAACATTGGCATAGTGCAAGGATAAAGCCGAGCCTCCTATGGTATTAGGAGGTGCATAAGCCATTAAAGTTGAACCATTTGCCAAGTTGCCCTTCATGGGATGAAAAAGGCCGCGGGAATGCTCTTTCTTTACACCACTTGCCATGCTAAAGCCGTCTGAAACTTGGCTGCTTCGATCATCATAACCAACACTATCGTCATCAGCATAGTCTACTTTTGAAGTAGAACTACTCAGAGTTAAACATTCCATGAAGAGCCTCCCTGGCCCTATACCGCATGCGAAATTGAAATCATCCGGACCAAACAAGCCTCCTTCACTTTTTGGCAATCCCATTTTCGATCTTAAGTTTGCGGTTCTCTTCTCCGAACCCCGTTTTACAATTGGCCCCGAAGCATAAAGACCACTACTTTTGGTAGAAATGGACTTTGTAAAACTATCATTCTTTTGAAAATGGCCTGATACATCTAAATGACCAGATTTCGGTCTCACACAACGTGAACTCCTGCTAAAACCAACTTGTGAGTTTAAAACCAAAACGTTAGCGATATCTCCCCTGGACTGAAAATCTTTGAAAACCATATGTATACGTGCGTATATCGTACAAACGGTCCTCGCCAACAGATCCACGACATTATCATACGTTCGGTTCCAGAGAGAAACGTTTTTCAAACGCTTCACATCTTGTTTCTTCCATGTCAACTTCTGCTCCAAAGCTTTCCTACTCTCCTCATGCTGACTCTGCTGAAACTTTTTCAATGCTAACTCAAGTTCATTAACTACTCCCATCTCCCGATACAAACTCGCGGTGGAATTCACATACCGTTCAACTTTCTTCACCGTACTCTCCATATCCTTCACTAAAAACCCAAGCTCCTTCAAATCAATCACCCCAGAAACAATATCTCCATACACATGCTCAAACCCCTGCAGTGCTGAAATTGTGCATCTTTTCCCTAATCTTGACACAACACTAGCAACCCTATTCAAATCATCGAGTTTCTCCAAAAGGGCAAGTTCTAAAAGATGTTTTTCATCACTAGACACAAGGGTTTTAATGCCCTCACACTTAAAGATCTCATTTTTCAACCTAATTATCTCCTTTTCAGACAAAGATTTGTGCAAATGAATAATCTTGGACATGACATTAGCAACTTCAAAAGAGAGAATCCCAATAGTCTCCCCTTGTCTTTTAGTATTCGACGATTTCGTCGAATTTTCAAAATACAAAGCTTGTTTCAAATTGCTGCTCACCTGAGTACGCATTTTCAATATCCAAGGCTCTGCAACCATCTTTTCTCCTCCTTTTAAAGCTAACAAAATTTCAAATTTTTGAAATCCCACTTCAGATCTGGCTCAGCATTGACCTTCAAATTCAGTATAAGTGTTAAAGATTGTACCTTTAGCACATTAAAGCTCAAACAGTCATAAAATATGCAAGAAAAAAAAAGGCAAGGGTTTTAATTTTTGCAATGCTCTGTGTCTGTGTGTGTGTGTGTGTTTGGGAGAGATTTGTAATGATTTTTTTTTCCTTCTCAAAAAAAGGCAAGTGGGATTTGAAATTGAAGGAGATTGGGCTCAGTTTTTTTGTTGTGTAGTGTGAGAATCAAAGAAAGTCTGCAACTTTCGGTTTTTTTAGCTTTTTCTAACTTCTTCTTTTTTGTTTGGTTATGGTGTAATATATGTATGTGTCTGAAATGAAAGATGAATCTTCTAATTTGTGTGTGGAGATACCACTTTGACCTATGTTGTTTTTTTATTTTTATTTTTAAGAATTTTGCCACATGGGGAAATTCGAAACTAATGGTCAAAATGAAGCACAGAAAAAACTAAGAAATAGTTGGCATTGATGAACACATGAAGCAATTGAATGTGGGAACACGGCACATGTTTATTAAAGTTAATGGGTTCTCAACAAAAAATTCTTAGTTACTGTTCAACAGTTGATTCAAACGCTATGTGATCGTACTTTTTTAACCATAATTTTGTTATATATGTCGCAAACTTACAGTATGCTTTAAGTAATAAAAAATACAAAAAGAATTTAACGAAAAAATGTAGAAGTATAACGTATTAAAAGAAACACAGTGCTGCCGGTTGTTGTTTTAAATTTATTCTCGCTTTAGGCAGCTTGAACTATGTTGTACATATCTAATATTCTAATGTAATCAGATCATTTAAAACCTCTTTTTCTCAATTTTTAAAATTAAGATTCTAGAAAAGGAGAACACGTGAGTTATAAACAAATGAAGAATAAAATCATTGTTTTACTTGTCTCGAGAAAAAGTTACTTTGGTGAGGAAAAAGATGGTTTTCTTTTTTCTTCTTTTGTTTTTCTACTTGCACATTCAAATACACACAACAAATTAATCATTCAAACTCTTTGCTCCACATCTTAATAAGACAAAATAAGATTCAATCCGTTTGCTCCATTTTTTGTATAGAATGGCATGCTGGAATCTGCGAATGTCATCGATTTGATTAACTCAATTTCCTAAACGAATCTTCCAAAGATATAGTCTGAATCTTTAAGCTAAGTGACAAAATTATGATTAATTTAAATGCATAATTTGGACAAGAATTGCTCAAAAAAGTAAAAATTCTCCAACTAACACTCGGTAGCCTGTAATACAATGTTAGTCAAATGGGCCAATGGTTTCGATTGCTGCTGCATGAATTGTTTTATGAAGTACTGACCAGTAGTTGGAGATGGTGAGTTTGTTCCTTACGAGTTACGACATCATATCAACTGGTGCACAATAGCTTTAATTAATGCTGAATATAGTTAAACAATATTCCAATTCACCTGGAATTAATTCCGAACGAATAAAAATAAAAAAGACACCATCTAGCATATTATGTAAATTGTGGTAAGTTGATTGAACTTTCTAAAATAAATAGGATTGAATTGAAAATAGTCTTTCATTTTTACACTTAATATTCCGTAAAAATAAATTGCAAAAGACTGACCATGGGATATTTCATACCTTTTTAATAGGTAATACTTAATAGGAAAAATTGCATTTTTTTAAATAATAAATGGCATGTCAAAAAGAGTATAAAATAGTTCAATGACAATTTCAAACTTAATATGGGCCAAATTATCAAAAGAAGCTAACCTGTGCTAGTCCAGCACCAATCCGCCCAAATTGGCTGACGCAGTAATACAAGAATACAAGACGCCTTGTCAGCCCGACTGAATTTGGACATTATGGCCCAATAACGTGCTAAATCCAGAACTAATTCATGTCGTTTTCCAAATACTATGAGCTCAAACCTAAATTGATCTTCTTAATTAATTGCACCTTATATTCAGCCAATGAATTATTTTTCTCAACGTCCAAATTAAAAGTAAATTGAAAAATAGCTATATATTAATTTTATTGGCAAAAAATATGTGTAGTTTTATACAGAGATTATTACATCTCCATCCCCTGAAGTAGAGTGATTATTTTTAAATTATATATATTCGCAGTATTTAAATATATCATACACTCCCCATATCACTTTGAGTTGGTCTGATGCACCCATCAACAAAAGCAAAACTGTTTTATTTTCATTGTAGTTATTTTTATAAAGGAACAACCTTCTTCAAATATATATATATATATATGTCTTAACTAAAATAAATATCTTGTGATCTTTTCAAATGCAGAAGATTTCATTAAGAAATACATTTTTTTTCAATATTCATTAGGTTATGCCCAGTCAGTTAAAACTATATGTTAGTTCGTTGTAGTCAACATAAATCAAATGATTGTTATAACTTACACGTAAGTTTAAAGCTCCATGAAGAATAAATGCTGATAAAAAATACATAATGAAATATTTAGTGATAAACATTTGACGTATGAATTAATTTTGGAATTTCGTTAACCGCAAATAATCAATGGAAGTTAACAAACATGGACCTACATCCCACACTAAATGTCTAAAACATAATCTGGAATCATCTTTATTATGAAACCTCATGGAACTAATCTAAATGATAATGATTGATTAGACATAGTAATAATCCAAACACCCCTAAAATATAATTTATGACTGATTAGACATAGTAATAATCCAAACACCTCTAAAATAGAATCTTTGAATGTGGCACTAACTTCATTCTTTGTCATACGAATTTATCTTGTTTCTCAAATAACTACAAATATATGATATTTTAATTACATCAAGTCTTGTCCACACCCCCCCCCCCCCCCCCCCCCCCCCCCCAAGAAGGAAAAAAAATATGATTCCGCCAAGGATTCACCTCCAGAAGATTTGCTTTAAAAGTATAAAAATTGCAATCTACTAACGTTAAACTATATAAAGTAGATTACACACACTTCACTGGATGTTGATCAAAGTTAATCTATTTTCGTGACATTTTGCACCATCTCTTACGCTCCTATTAGGTCCGAATTAATTTAATCACAAAACTTAAAGGATCCATTTGCGCAGTTTTAATCTTTTAGTGTGCTCTTTTATTTGAAGTATGCCAAAAATCTTACCCCGCAATCCTCTAAAATGGTTTATTGTTTTGGCTCATAAAATCACTTTATTTCCAACATTTTGGGGTGCTCTTATCAACTAGAATGTTGGATCAACCCACATGGACGATCTACGATCAATTTCAACATTATAAAACTTGAAAATTATTGCGGCCTTTTACAAAAAAATAAAATAAAAAAACAATGAGTAACAACTCATTTGCGCAAAAGTACTTTGTAGTTTTATAGAAATTCAAGTTTTGATGATGACCACTTCATGATTAATTTGTAGTTTATAGAAGTTCAACCTTTCAGTTTTTTGACACAACTTTACTAACAATTTCTATAATTAACACAATCTTTCAATTTAAATCAAAACCCAACTCCTTTGGTGCGGCTAAAAACACTCTATCAAACGGTTCAAGTTCTTAGTACATTACAATTAATTTTTTATATTCAAAATGGTCAAATTTATGTTAAATGAAGTTGGTCAATTTCATTTTAATCACTTCATTGACAAAACTAATTTTTTATTTCATGATTTCATCATTATTATAATATACTTAGCGACATATAATTATCCGTTTACTTCTAATAACTAAAATATTGTCCTCACTTTTGCTTTATGAGCATGTGGATTGCGGTGGTCGCAAAAGCTTCAACAATTTCCCTCTTTCTTGTTTCGAATGTGAAACCCCCAAGACAAAGTTCGTGTATAACTCTTTTGCATCGAATATTTGATTATGCACGATAATTTATATTTTACATCATTTTCACAAGGCTATCATGTTAACAATATGAAAACTGCACCCAACTCAATTAAAAAACGAAACGGTTAACAACCACACAACTACAATCTATAATATATATATTCTCTCAATATCAAAAACTTATTTTACAACAACGAAGAACTGAAAAGAGAGAACAATATCCACAATTAACTAAGAAAAAAAAATATATGCCCACGATCGAGTCTATATCACATTGTACACATTTATTCTGACAAAATTTCGTACATATGATCAAAATTCAAAATTCCATCTAAAATTAAGAAAAAGTTTGAAATCAGATAATTAATTAATCCACCAAACCTCTACCCATATTAATCATATTAATTCATACATATATATATATATTAATAATATATATATAACAACAACAAAATAAAAATCAAAAGGAATAAAACGATCGATTAATTTAACGTGTCATCTATCAAAGCTAACAAAGGGCCGAAACGGAGCCGGCTCGTAGAAAAACGGCGCGGCGGGGTGTTGCCACATCATCGGCTTCATCTCAGCCGCCGCCGCCGCCGAAGATTCTTTAACATTGTTAGGCTTAATCTCAGCCGTCGGTTTAGCCTCTCTAGGCGATTGAACCAACGGCGATAAGAGCGGTATGGCGACGTTCCACTCCATGGTGGGGTTGACCTGAATCGACGCCGGAGCTCTCCTCTGCAGCCGTGTCGACTGTCGACGCGCCGCCGGTGTTCTATCCGCCATTTAAACACAAAAGCGTGTTTTAATATGTTTTAGCGTTTTTGTAAATTGATTTTTTCTTATTGTGGGGAGTGAGAAATGAGGGGTGTGTTATATAAATAGGGGGCACGTGGTTTGCACGTGTTAGGACAGAGAACTTATGTGTGGTCAAAAGTTCGTTAAGAAAGAGAGATGCGGAGAGAAATAGGGATTTTGTTCTTTGACTAATGGGTTTAGGCTTGTCATTTTTTTTTATTATTATTAAAAAATTGGAGCTGATTTTGTGGATATAATAATGCTTCTTTGTGATTTTATATTGTTTCAAATGGAATTCGGATATTTTGACCGGGAATCTTTTTGTAGAGGTTTAGGTTAGATCTTGATTTTACGAATATTTATATACGATATTGAAATTTGATCTAATATAGTACAACAAAAAAATTTGAATTGCTACAAAGCATTCTTTTGGTGGCAAAAAAAAAAAAGGGTTACGGGTTGCTTCTCTATATCGTGTAATTTAATAATGCAGAACATTAATGATGCGGCCAATCCTTATTTGATAGCAAATCCCAGACGCCAGTCCCCAGGCCGAGCAGAACAATACGCGAGCCCACTTGGGCCGTTGAGACCAGCCCAGCGGTATTAGAAGTTAGATGGTGGCCACCACTATATATTATTGTGGGTAGTTTTTCCAGATTTTTTTAGTGGATAGAAAATTATTACGTCTGTAAATATAATCCGGATTCATTCAAGTTGATTTCAAATAAATATTATATTTTTTTCTTCACTATCTTGTTAACTCTCGAGAGTTGGTTCTAAACTCTAATTAGAACAAATTAATTACATTAAAAAATCACAACACTCCTGTAGTTTTAAAAATATAAACAAGAAGAAGTCGATTTGTCAAGCTTTTACAACTTGTATGTTAATGATTTTTCAAATTTCATGTGAGTCTATCTGTAATGTTAGTTAAGTTCAAAGGATTTTATTATTCTTTCTGTAATTGTTCCAAAACTAAGTTGCGTGTCTTTGTCTAGACAAAATTTGAAGTTCAAATTTAACTAGGCTTTCAAAAAAGTACTTATGCAGTGTAGACCCAGCGTTCTTTGGTTTGAGGCCAGGCTTTTTGCCTAGGCTAAATTTTAACTTCAGTTTCAAAACCCAACATAAAATAAAGTGGATAACATCTTGATCAAAGTTCACTTTGCATTGATGAAATGGGCCTAAACTCATTGCCACTTTCTTTGTATTTTTTTTTTTTTCGATCTTCGCTATCTAACATATAAATTAATAAATGACCTCCAAATTATTTTAGCCATGTTTCGGATGGATCCACCCCTTGTCTGAAAATAAAGAAAGAAAAAAGAGTAACAATAATGACGTAGGATGGGTGACAGAATATGATATCCAAACGATCAAAGAGTAAAATGCATGTATTTTCTTTATAAATAAAAAATTCAGATGTTGTCTTTTTTGTTTAACTAAATAAAAACTAACGATTTTTCAATAGTTGCAGCAGGTCACCGTGGATAATTTAATAATAACTATTCTTTCCCCACACCTCTAAACATAACCTCCGCCTTATTGAATAAAATTTAGTAAATTATGCTTGCATTCCTTGAATTTCTCTTGAATTTTGAATACTTCACACACTTCTTCTAATGTTTTAAGCTCACAAAAAGTATGCGAGTTAAGATGATTAGCATGTAGGTGACGTCAGCAATTTCTTAAGTATAATTAAATTTTACTTTTTGTTAGAATGAAGCACTTTAATGGTGTTAGTTAATCTAGCTTTTACAGTTACAAATTCTATATAAAAACTTACTTAACTTCGAAGCTAGTATAACCTTGTTTTTTGGTTATGGTGCCTTCAATAATTAAGACTAAGTTAATTATTTATCCAAACACCTCAATTTATGATTTGAAGCAGTTAGTGTTTCAAATTAAGTTATAAACTTTTACTTAGGAAAAGAGTTTACAAGCGCCGCATTTCATTAATAATGCGCAGTTATTTAAAATACTATTTCAAAAATACTTACTCTTTTTGTAAAACTGTCTAGAAAGCTTTATCTCCAATTCAGGGAAATGGGCCGTATTCCATTAAAGCTTAGGACCACAAATTTGGCATGTCGATAGCAGTAACCAATGCTTGCATTTAATTCACCGAGTCGTACACGAAATCTTTGAAAGGCACTAATACCTCGTTTAATTACGCTACCATCACATGATTTAGAAAAAGAATTAAACTCAATAATTACATACCCGAACTACAGATAAGGTGAATTATCTCATCTTATCAAATTTATCACATAAACCAAACTCTTCCTAATTTGATAGCTCAAATTAACAGAAAGTAAATCGATAAAAAAAACAGTAAATTACATAAAAAAGCGCTTTTTTCTTTTTTTTTTGCCCGTGACTCCTCACCAAATTTCAGTTCAAATATTTGTCTATTCCAATTTAATGAATGATGAAGATGATGTTAACATAAAGTTACAACTATTTCATTTCTTTTATTAAATTGAGTGATAGGGAAAACCCTACTTTTTTTATAAAAAAAAATAGTGATAGGGAATACCCCTACATCTATTTTTTTTTATTTGGATTCAGTACCATAAATTTGACCAGATAATCTGACCAAAGCACACATAAGAATAATAATAATAATAATAAATATATTATTAATTAATAATATATTTATTATTATTATTATTATTATTATTATTATTATTATTAGAAACTCGTCACTCTTGTTAGGTATTCTACACAACCAAAAACACAGAAGATAATTTCTCATCTGTTTCATCCCGTAACCCACGCACAATGTGCACGTTAGAGAAACGCGGCGCTCTTTTCATCCTAACGCTAACCGGCGCCGATAGAGACCAACACCGATTAAACCCTAGCCTCATCGCCTCGATCCGATCGGCTCTAGCCGAAGCCAAGTCGCAAGCCGTCAACGGATCGGCTCTGGTCACAGTCGCACAGGGCAGATTCTTCTCCAACGGCTTCGATTTGAACTACGCGCAATCCGTCGGCGTTAAAGCCGGCTCAGCTGAAGCCGCTAAAGCCGCGCTGACGAATATGGTTGATCTGTTCAAAGGAGTTGTCGCCGATTACTTATCGCTTCCGATGCCGACGATCGCCGCCGTCACCGGACACGCCGCCGCCGCGGGGTTGATGCTGGCGATGAGTCACGATTATGTCGTGATGACGTCGTCAAAGGCGGTTATGTATATGAGCGAGCTGGATATAGGTATATATTATTTTATTATTATTTTAGTTATTTAAAACCATTAGGTTTTAGAGATATTATTATATTTTTTAAAATGTGTAATATGAAGTTTTAGAGAGATTTTTATGTTTATATTACTTAAAACATAATCTTGTATAGTTGCGTTTGACACGTCAGATTTTTCGATGGATGCACAATGATGAAATTAGATCAATAGATTAAAGTTTATGTTACGGTCATTTAAGTATTAGAATCTCTTTACAATTTTCTTTTAGCTTTTCGAGATATTTTGAAATATCAGATATACAGTTGTAATAAAATATTATATTATCTGCAGCTTTGTATTTCTATTTAGTCAACTTTTTATGAAGACCTTTAATAACCTAAAATAATAGATTAAAGTTTTAGTTTCAAAGTATGTTATATCTAAGATCTAAATATCTAACAATTTTTTGGAGATTCTTTTGAGATATTTTCAAAGATAAAGAAATATTGTTTGTTGTAACCAATTTTAAAAATTATCTTCTATATTGAATGAGTGGGTCCACATGATATTGAATTTTTGTCCCATTTCGAGAATTAAAATTTAAAACTTAAATTTTGTGAAGATTAGACATTTATATTTTGAATATATTTTTCAATAGGTATGTCTTTGCCGGATTATTTCACGGCTTTGATACTGGGAAAGGTGGCAAAAGCATCGGCTGCTCGCGATTTGGTGCTTCGTGCAGCAAAGGTGCCTGCCGAGGAGGCAGTGGGAATGGGAATCGTCGATTCGGTGCAAAGTAGCGCGGAGGAGGTGGTTGCGGCCGCGGTGCGCAAGGCGGAGGAGCTGGCGAAGAGGAAGTGGAGTGGTAAAGCGTATTCGGAGATTCGAAAGGCTTTGTATCCGGAGCTATGTGAATTATTGGGGTTGCAAGCTGAAAGTGTCATGCCTTCTAAGCTTTGAACTTGTATGCAATTTCGTCTCGTGTTTGACTAAAATAATGTCATCAATTTGAATAAGAATGTGATATTGTATAATTATTAGTTTTACTTTATTGAATCTTACATGAGTTATGTTGCACATTTTGATTTTATCATCATTCAAACATATCTCGTTTTCCAGTTAACGAGCTTGGAAATTGTTTAAACTTGAGGTGACATGCATGTTGCAGTTACTATGGTAATTTTGTTATGTCACGGGAAGATTAATCGGGTGTATTTGCTTTGTTTGGGTTAGGTGGACATTAATCAACGGTTTATATTTTTATTAATTGATAATTTGATACGATAATAAGTGTGATTGCTATCTCTTAGTTATTTAATGGTTGTACTAATGACAGACAACTAACAACAAAATATTATTATTCAATGCTTGTAATGAGACTAATGACAGACAACTACAATAATTGACTGCGAATATTGATCAAACTAAAATTAAAACAATCAGTAAAATGCATTGTTTCCCCTTTGAAATGTTACTTCTGCTCCATCTTGCTAAAATCGACGCAGTAATACTAAAAACAATTATTATTGATCATGCACTTAAAGGACTGTTCTGTGCGAAGCCTTGTGGCCTGAAGAAAAAAAAAATGTTTTAGCCTTAATGAGTGGGATTGTCTTAGGTACAGCACAACACAATTTTGCTGGGACAAGTCCAACCCATAACAACCACTTTCTTTTTTATAGCTGACAGCCTGACACGCAGAAAATGGACCTAACCCACGAACTTGTTACTGTCGTGATACGCTAATCAAGACATTCAATTGGGACAAAAGCGATAAACCCGTAGATGGTGGGCCTGAGTTTGAAATCACAAATTCTTTGAGAGCAGACGACAATGGTACTATGCTTACAAGCAAATTTTTATATTTGAAGATTAATTGTTTTCAATATTGAATTTCTATCGTACTTGGGTCGGCCTTTTGTCTTTCCTCCCATTTCTGTCTTTGGAAATCTAGTTTCAAGTGGTAAATGCATGATTTATTGTGTAGATAGACTAGTAAAAATAGGGGTGTTCAAGATCCGTTCGATCCGCCCAAATTCGACCCTTCAAACTTACCTGCCATGGTTTTTGTTTATAACTTCACTCGCTGGGTTGATATATTAGCAACCCACAAAATTTAAGTATGGTTATAATTTTAACTACAACCCTCTCGCATACACCTCTAGTTTGTATATTTGTAATTGAATTAGAGGAGCAAAAAATATTTGATGGAAGTCATCTAGTCGTATATTTATAATATTGTTATAATATGTTGTTTGATATTTGTATTTTGGACTTTTAATCGATTTAAATTGTTATTTTTAATATATACGGATAAATTGTTTGTTTACATCCTTATATTATTATTCTAATTAAGTTATCTTGTGGTTTAAGTGTTTTTTGTTCAGTTATGGTATTGTTTTTTTTTTTTTTTTGGTAAAACGTAAAGCTTGTTATATTTTATATCAAAATATTATTATATTATCCATCGCAATTTTATTCCGCGACCCGCATGGTTTAGTTTTAACTTAACTCACTCGAGTTTATAATTGGTAAATCCCAAATTTTAAGTATGATCATATATTCAACAACAATCCGATCAAACCTTCCGCGAACGCCCCTAAGTAAAAATTATGAACAATATATCAAGGTGTATCTACCCAATACAATTAGAGGTGTGCAAAACAACTAGTTTGAACGGCAAACATCCTAGTGGTGTGATACTTTTCCCGAGCAAAAAAATACTTTTATCAAATCAAAAAATTGGTATGCTATTTGTAGGAGGTTAAGTTAAAAAACAAACTTAGACACGTTTCGATTTTGGTTACCTTATGCAAAAAGTACGTCACAATCACACGCATTCACACATCTATATATATTGTGATAATATATCCGAGTTCCTAAAAATGAATGACAAAAAAAATTAGTATAGATAAATTTATATACATATCTATGTGTAAATGAATAAAAATGGAGCGCAAAATCGAGAAATCTTCTGATTCAATCTTACAAGAATGGTGATTCTAAAGATTTCAAAATTTGAAGGCGAAATCTTCACTTTGGTCGTCATCAAAAGTGACTTAGATGTTAGAAAAACGTTAATTCTAACGCATGAGAACTTAATCTTTTAATCAATATATGATTTATGTTGAATGTTGTTTAAGATCAATAGAAACTTCGTCTCAGTTCTTCGAATATCGAAGCTCGAACTTCTTTAGCATAAGCGTGATCTAAAAAAAACCATAGAAATTTCGTTACCTATTTCTTTTGCAACCACATTCAATAAGGTACGAAGCGTTTGACAATTTTTTTTTCTAGTTAGGGAATCGGTTTTATTGCTTACAAAAACCTTTAAGATTTATGTATTCAAAATACATGTCAATCATATTCGTAAATATAATTTCAATTAAAATTAACAATTGTTTATCTTTTATATCGTAGTATATATAATTTCGATTATATTAACAAATGTTTATTTATATATTAGTGAACTTGATACATCTTATAACTTTAGAGTAAATTTGTTCAAACTTCAAATGTATTATATAACTTATTTTATGTTTTTCTCTACTAGTATTTGAAAGAAGCGAACCACAATTTTCTTAGCGGTGGTATTACAAATTAGTTTTTCACCAATTGAACTGATTCATCTTGTTGCTAATTGTATACAATTATCTTATATGTATTTGTTTTACTGCTCTGTTTTCATGTTGCTGTATGAACTGGTTTTGAGGCCTGGTGATTTGGTGAGAAAAATGTATTTGATTTGTAAAATTAATATTGGTGAATTTCAATTGCCGCATAATACAAATTCTCATTTCGTATAACTGTTATTGTACATACAAATTATACGTTTGATAATTGGTATTCAAGTACAAATGCAAAAAAGAAAATGGTTAATTTGAATCAATCATCATTAAATTACTAAATACTAATAATTAGGGAATCAAAATTGTCAAACATATTAATAGTACATACTTAAAGATCATTTTTCATACACTGTAAAAATTTACAGGACCATGGACCATTATTGCAATATTTCTTTTTGTTTGGCATAAATAGGTTTTTCTATAAAGTTAAAACTACAATATTACATAAAAGCTATAAAAAAAAAAAAAACTTTCTCTTAATTAATGATGTGAGAAGGTACAAATAAATAATAAAGCCAACAACGCCATTCAATTACCATCGACCTAATAATTGATTTTATTAATGCAATGGCAGAAGAAAAACCTCTGAAGAAAATGGCGGAGGCCTTCCAAGAATTGGCCACCGCTTTAAATTCTCGAGGCCCAAATGATGATGTTGAGGCCCGCCTCGAACTCGGCCCGTTCTCTCGGGCCTGTTCACACGTCTCCCCTCTATTTCGTTGCCTCGGGATCGCATTCAAGTTCGCGGAACTCGATTTCGTGGCCAAAGTAATCATTTTTATTGAGTTTTTTGTTGATTGTTTTGAATTTGGTTTGTGGGTTTTGTGTGAATTTAATTCTTCTATACTGGGTTGGATTTTATTTTTGAAAATTTGCTACTTTTGTTATTAATTTGTTGCTTAAAATGAATATTTAGATAGAATGCTGTATATCTATGTAGTTGTGTGGGCTTAATTGAAAAGTAATGACTCGTAATTAATTATCTGTTAATTTGTCGGAAGTAAGGGTCATATTGGTTTTTGGACTTTATAATGTGCTTCTCTGTTTGTAGACGGATTGTAAAGAGTTTATTGAATGTGAAATTCTGGTTTCTATTTATGCCGATTTTCACTGACAACGGTATATATAAGTTGAGGTTAAGCGTGTTAATATGCTGTGCTGACGGTCATATACTAAGGTTGTGTTTCGTAACTTTTCTTAAAGTTGTAATGTTCGTAATAAATCAAGTGTAATAAGAGGTAAAACAAGCCTTGCTGTTATAAGACTTGTCGTGAATCTCCTATAATTATAAGCCTGTTTTTGGTGTTTTATAGCGTGCACTTGCTAATATAAATATACTTCGGTATCAGTCTTTTTCATGGATTATGAAAGGCGGCCTTGGGATATATCTTATATTGTTGTTCAGTTCGTCTAGTTTATTGAATGATCTTTGTTATTGCTCTTTTTAGGTAGATGATCTTTTGGAGACCTCAAAATCAATAGGTACGATACCTGTGATGATGGATGGTGATATGGAAGCGGATTGTGTGAAGAAAGCAGGGAGCCATACGAGGAATTTACTGAGAGTGAAACGTGGGATTGACATGGTCAAAGTTTTGTTTGAGCATATGTTAACTACAGAGTAAGTCTGCTTTCTATGCTGATTAGCTATCTTGTCCATTTCAATGCTGAGTTTGGTGGTTTTTGAAATAGATCATATTTTTGTTTGATATCTGAAGATTTATCAATTGTGTACCTGTTGTCATAAAATGTTCATTTGGATAATCTATAAAGGTGTTAGTATTGCAATACTGTGATTGAACTACAAAATGTTCTCATTTGATGCATTGTGTGTGCAGTGGCCATATAATAGAATACTCTGAAGAAGATATTTCTCTGACAACAAGACAGTTCGTAGGCACAAACACCATCATTCACATTAATGAAGAAATAGCAAGATAATTGTCCAAATAAATTTCATCAACCTGTTAAAAACAAAAACAAAATCTTAAAACTATTTCTCAAAATCGTCAATCAAAAAAGTGCAATATGTCTCCATCTGCTCTTTAAGGTACAAAAAATAATACAGCGACGTGATTTACAATTTCAAAGATTCTTTTCCATGTAAGTTTGTTTTCTTTACCTTAGCTTAATGGATCAATGTCTGTGTGACCCTCAATCCTTCACAATGTTCTGCGTGCATTTTCATACTGACCTGTCCAAGTTGATGGAAACATCGAAGAGCTCTTTTTCTCATTCTATTTATCCTTGAAATATAATTTTTTCTTACCGTACGAGACTGGGACCCTCTATTATCTTGTATAAACTTGATTAGTGTTCCTCAATATGTAGTTTTGTAAGAATTGATCTTGCTTTTGTCAGGGGGAATTCCCTGAAGGATCCAGCTTCAAAAGCTTACGCACAAGTGTTTGCCCCATACCATGGGTGGGCTATTCGGAAAGCTGTGGGTGCAGGAATGTACGCCCTTCCTACAAAAGAACAGCTACTGATGAAGCTGAATGAAGACGGTCAGTTTGTGTTTGCATTTATCTCTTATATTGGCTCAGAACATCTCTTACAAAATAGGGAAAAATATTTTTTTGTAATATTTTTATTTGAATTGAAATTAAGTATTTTAGACCAAATATCCATTGGGTCGACACCGAGTCATAGAGTAGGAGTCTGGATCCATTGAACTCTTTTGTCTCACAATCTCAATTAAGCTTTTTCGCCTTTCATTTTTTCTATAAATATGTTTACTCCGTTCGAATCTAAATGTCCTCTTTGTTTTACATTTTAATAAATTTTCTTTTCCTATTCAGAAGCATCAGCAAGAATTCAGATGCAAAACTTTGTCGCCTCAGCTGGCCCTGTCGTTCTCTATGTTGACCAGCTCTTCATGACTAGACAATTGGGAACGGATTGGTGAACATTGGCTAGCGCCTAAAGTTGATCATATAGCCTTGTATTGTCTCAGTACTATTACTGTATTATTTCTGTTATTATCGTTGCAACATTTAACAGAAAGCTTTTCTTTTTCTTTTTTGAGTTGTACATAGAAAGTGCGGAAGGAAAGTGAAGAGGGAATGATATAATTTTAATGTGCTGCAAATTAATAAGAAAGCATACTTTTCATCTTCAGCATCTATGGAAGTTCTTTAATTTAACAGAGATATGTTTGTTGGTAGTTGGTACTATATACATTTAATTCTGAATATTTAGTTGCCATGATTTTACTCCGGGTTGATTCTGCTGAGTAATGCCTTGAGTTTGTTGTAAGTGGTGATTTTCTGTGTAAATTTAAGGAATCAGTGTAATTTGTTCCCTGCCAGTATAAACCAGTTTTCAGTATTTACATATCTCAGCGTTTCAGTGTGTTGCGTTTTTAAAGGTTATAAAGAGTTCTTTGGTAATAATAATTTTAGATTCAGATTTTTTTTTTAATAAAAACTTGACCATTTAAAATTTAGATATTATTAATTTTGCATAAAATTATATTAAACCGCTGAAACTGATATGCTGCCCCTCGCTACAAAAAGATGATATGGTCCTAAATTGAGTTCATATTGATAATTAAAATTCGGCCAAGAAAAGCTGAAAGTTAAATACAATTTTATGCTGACTCTACGAATTGCGCCTATATTGAGATCCCTTGTATTGTTTATTTCAGAATGGTTAAAACTTAGAACTTAGAAGTATCTTTGCAGTCACACACACCAATGACCAAACTTTATGAAGTCAAAGTGTAATTATCTTTTCCTTTTTGTGAAAAGGAAAGTGTAATTATCTTTTCTCATTATGCATTCATCGTATCAAATTTTCCGTACAACTTACTATTCAAAATTATCTCTCGGAAATTTTTTGTCTTGATTTCTACCACGACCAATAAAGGTCAAAATATTCGCTTTAAATTTTTTTTGTTGCCCAAAAATCATAAAAACAACGTAAATTCAAGTATGAGGAGGCTCGGAAATTCGTTGGACTGGACCTCAGGCCATATGGCAGAAGGAAAAGAAGTATGTTTTATCCAGACGAAAAAATAAATGGTTTATGTTCAACTTCGACTGAATATATTCCAAATTTTACTTCCATCAGTGTGTTATTCCATGGGACACCATCAACTTTGCAATATGCAAAACGTAAGATGTAAGATTTCAAGCACGGAGTAGTTGATCATAGATGGCTAGAAAATTAAATATTTGTATCGTTGGCAACAATTTTTGCACACGCCATAAGTCCAACAAAAGTGATGCTGATCATAATAAATTCTCCATTGGAGAATGGATACAAAACCATCATGCAGTAATATAACGAGTTGACAACCAAATATACAGTAACACAAATTATCAGAGCTAGTTACGCTGCTAAGAACCATAGAACTAGACAAGCACAAAACAAACGGAAATTTTTGAATTCAATCTTTAATCGAAATTTTTAAGATCCAAAAAACAGACCATGCTCAAGTCAACTTATAGTTCTAAAAGAAATGAAAATGAACACATGGCAGTATTGCTAATGGTACAACCTCAACAAAGCGATCATCAGATCTTAATTTGTTTTCGCCTTAGTAACCTTCTTCTTGGGTGCCCTCCTTGGCATCGAGTTCTTCATGCCAATGAAGAAGAGTAGTGCCCCGAGCAACGCCAAACTCTGATCAAAAGATTTTTGTATGAGTGTAATTTTCACTTTTACAATCTAACAGGGAAAAATAATGTTTTCAAATAGAAAAGGCACCTGTGTGAATTTGACGAAGAGCTGAGCAAACTCTTTCTTGTCAGCATCGTAGTTGTAGAAGTCGTACAAGATGGGAGCAGTGATTGCTTGATGCAACACCTGCAAGTGGGAGATAGAATTATTGATAAAAAAGATCATGTACACATATTTAGTATATGAACAGAGACTGGAGTGATGAACATACCAAGATGAAAGCTCCAAAAGAGCTGCCAAAGACAAACAAGAAGCTTCCAAGCGCTTTCAGGACAATGGTGCCCAGTACCAAATGTTTCATCTAAAAGATGGGTACCAAGTCAATAAACAGGTATATAATAGAACCATATTATAAATATACAATGCCACTGTTTACTAGAGATTGGTACATCTACACTAGATTGGTCTGATTAGAGAATTTCACCTAAACTGGAATAACTAAAAAAAAAAATATACAAATGAATGAAAAATATTAGAGATAGTCTTCCTATTATGAATGTTTCCAAAGTTTCAAGAGGAGGTATCTCTGTAATTACTCAAACATTAAGCGAGATTCTATAGTTAGACCAATCATTGGCAGTGGAGATGCAATTATCATATTCACTATATATCATATTAAGCAAAAAACTTGGATCGATCTCCTTACTTCAACATGTGGCACTTGAACCCCGGTGTGGGTTGTGACATGCTTTGAGAAAATATTGAACTTTGGTGTCAAAGACTTAGCTGCAGGCCCACCATCAACTCCAAAATCGTTAAACCTACAAACAGAAGCATTCAGCTTAGGACTCAGAAGAAAATATTTTGTTACACAGAGCAAGCGCATAAAGAGGCAAACAGAATCTCGGGGAACAAGTAATTTGAGTCAATGCCATCCATAAAACTTATTATATATAATCAGAAATGCAGTTTACTTCGCACTAAATTAGGTAATACTTGTTGGAAATACTAGGTAATAGCCTCAACTACAATGGACTATCAACTCCAAGTATTAGAGAAACACAAGCACTTTAGCAGTCATTTTGCATGGAAACAAGACAGTCATTTTGCCGATAGAGCCTTCAGCCTTCCTTTTGGAGTCAGATATTCCATTCTAAATGGAGAAGTAGATGGCAGATTTAAACAAGTACAATTTTAAATGTAATACTGACAAAAAAGAAAGTTAGATCCAATAATTCATGTAGTAAAAGATTCGAAGAAAAATATTTATTATATCAATTGAACTGGAAACACTCATACAAGATTCGAACGGCGGGTAGCATCCACTACTAGGAGACACAGAAATACAGAAAATATTTAAAGCAATCTCAGCACATATAGGGCCAACAAGATCGACATACGTAAGAGATCTGCTATAAACAACCTACCAAATACTGAAGAGCTGGAAAACAAAACAAAACAAAACTCATAGTCTAATCAGAAAATGTTGTTGTACTAATATAATACCAAAACTTAACGTATTATTTTTTAACCTTTTTGCACCAACCTTCAACACTTTGACCACAGCAAAGCATCAACTACTTTATTTTTTTAATAACAAATCTCAATTCAGTAAGATCCAAACTCACTTAAACCCTATCTACCGTCAAAAACAAGATAAATCACAAACAACTTAGCATCGGCGCATAATACTCAACACTGAACCTAATCGCATCTCATTATACTCGAGCTAAACTAGCAAAACATTATCACTAACCAAAATTGATAAAAACAGAACAATTGTAGTAAGTTTAAGTGCTTTGAATCGCGTTAATTCAGATCTAATCCAGTAAATTAACTCTAAAACTAACTTTAATTAAAAAAACGCGAAGAACATTGAAAATCGAGCAAATAAGAGCAGATCTGAGTGAGAAAAAGCTATTACTCTTGATAAGCGGAGAGAATGAAGACAGAGACGAAGAGCAGCCTGCCGAGGAATGATATGAACGCCATTGTTGACAAAATCCTGCTCTCACTTTCTCTCTCTAGAATTGGAAATGGAGTGAGTGTGTTGTGTTGGTTTCTCTGTCTAGAATTTGGGCAATTTAAAAGACAGAGATTCAGCTGCAGAGAGAGAGAGAGATTGTAGGGGCCTAGTAATAGTTTTAGACCCCTTTTTTTATATCGCCAAAATTAGAAAAATAGTCTAATTTTATTCCTTTCTTTTTCTTTTTTGTTTTTTTACCTTTGTGGGGAACGTGAGTTAAAAGTTTATTACTAATTTCTAAATAGTAATTCATTAAAAGATTATAATTTGTATCTTAACCAAAACTTTTTATCGTTTAGTTGACTAAAAATGGGAACAGTTTCAGTCTATTAATCTTCAAGAATTTTTTGGAAATGCGTTCCGTTAATTTCAATTTGATTGATTACGTGAATCTATCTAATCAAACATGTTTAAATATTCGAATCTGGACAGTACAAAAAGAATTTATGAAAAAAGTATTTTTTATATTTCTAAAGTTTTTCATAATTACATAGATAGCCGTTTGGCAGAAAAAATTGTACCAAATAGATATTCAATTTTAGGTTGATGTATTAGTTGAAAATAATAATAAATAAGGTTCAAATAACATTTAAACCGTACAGGGAATACGGTTCTGTTTTCTGGTGGGCGAAAAAATATTTATTTTTGCTACCTAAGTATCTTTTTTTTTTTTTTGAAAGCTAGGTGTCATCATTTATGTATTCAAGTTGTACATTTTGCTGCATCCACAGTACTTTACTTGGTACAATTTATTGATTAGGCGGCAAATATAGTTCAAATATTTTAAAAAGAGTGGTAGAGTTTTTTGCATTTTCCTTTGGTAAAAAAGTAAAAGTGTTGGCTGTCCGTGTTTGACCTACGCCAATCGAGGACTCTGTCCGTATTCAACTTTCCACGTGGTCTCTTTTGATTGGCTGGGAGAGGACGAACACGTATAATGTACCAATTACGACTCGTCTTTGACGCGTATAGTAGAAAGTAGGGTAGAAACGTGGCATTTTTAAAGAGCAATATTTAATTATGTCCGTAAGGTTGTACGAGTGATTATAATAATTATTTTTAAATGATTGTAATTATTAAGTTATAGAATGTTCATTTTGCAAAGGAACTTTAGCTGCACTCTGTTAAAAACTATTCGAGATTTGTACAGTGTTAAAAAGGAAGATATCATAGTTAACTTCGAAAAATAAAGAATTAAAGAAAGATTACTAAACAAAGAAGGATTAAGTAGTTGCAAGGAAATGCATAACTTCGAAGTTAAGTCAATGCTTTTTCAAAAGATGAAAAATTCCAATCTGGCCATCGTGTGCGCTTCTTACACTACACTGGTATTCTCTCATTCTCTTTTTCCTTTTTCCTAAAACTTTTTAATAAAATATATTAGTACGTAATTAGCTTTTCTTTGTGGATCCTCTATAGATTCTTCACTCAGCATTAATTGTGCAGACCATGGGCAAATTGACAAAAAAAGTTATCATTAGTTTAATTTATGATTTGAAAAGTTTATTTTTTGAACAGGAAAGTAGAAGTTTAGTCTCAAATCGAAGCAGAATTTATTAGTTAAGCGATCATATTATTTTCCCCGGTTTTGTGTGCCTTTGATGTGTCAAACTCGCAAGGTTCCATGAATTTGTAATAAAACCCGTCTACATAAGTTATTCAAATATATTGTTATTTTGCTTATCGAAGCTCGAGGAAAACGAGTAAATTAGTGGAGCAACAGAATGTTTTAATTGACCAATAAAAAAACAGTAAATTTTTCAATATATATATTTAGTAATTATTTCTTACATCAAAGACAAATGAGAGAAAGAATGGACATATGCATCCACAATTATCAACCAGATACAAAAATTTAAGAAATTAATATTAATGGGAAAAGGCAAGTTCAGTCTCATTTTACATACCATGACAAGAAAATGACATATGCATCCGACAATTATTGAGCAAATTTTAAAATCTTAAGAATGAACGTGAAAGAAAAAAAGCGAGGTGCTTTCGGGATTTCCTTCTCAAGAGAGATTAACGATAAAATATTAATTTACGTATAAAGTTTAGCAAATTGACGATACAAATATTTTAAGTGGATGTATGAAATCGTTAAAGTGACACAATATGATTTGGTGGATCTAGACTAGAAATTATGAGAGAGATTATAGATCTTGTAATTATCAATTATTCGGTAGTTAATATGCTCTTAAATAGCATGCATAATTAGTTGTAAAAAAAAAAAATGGGTCTCACGTAATATCATGGAGAGTAATTCAATTCTATGTCTTTTAGAATTGTACTCTCTAGCGTAATTTATACGAGTGAAGTTACATGTATACTATTATGTTTAATCTTTAGGTTTCTCTAATGTCCGTCCTAAATATTTAGTAGGTCCTTATTCCCTCAACATTAGAAAAATAGTAGTTGATATATAGTATATTAGTAGGAGTAGGACAAATATCAAGTTTGAATGATCTCATGTGCTCATTAGATGCCTTTTACCCACAAAATTGAGATTTGTGTTCAATAATGGTGGGCTTATGGGAAATATTTAAAGCTGGGATCTGGTGATGGTCATGCAGCCCATACAGTTATCACGTGATAGCGCAAGTGGCAGCAAGATAAAGAATAACTGTTTATTAACAATAAGAAATAAAAATAAAAAACACAACGGAGGAGTATATTTTGATTGACAGTAAATTAATTGAGCTAATTTTTTATTTTAGCAGTATTATTCCTCTCTTTATATTTTTTCTTTTGTTTTTTCTCTCTCTCTCTTTTACGCTCATAATACTTTTATTTTCTCCAATGGTGTGCGATATGGGATCAATGGGGCCTTGGGGGAGTGTCTTACACTAAAATAAAGTATGAAATATTTAGTCTTTTGTCTGTTCTGTCCCCTGGTGTGCGTTATGGTTCAGCACACTTAAGGTGACTTGGACTTCCTAGTAAACTGAAGTCCTAGACTAAATTTAATGGTGTGCTTTTAATTTCCAGGTTTGGGTTTTTTTTTTAGGGTAGAAGATCAACAAAGATATCGCTGACATGTTAGATCAATTTAAAACATAATATTAATAGTGTACTTACTAGTTAAAATATGAATTAGAAGCAAAAGTATGTGGTATTAGCAAAGTGCCTTGTAAAACTACCTAGAATAAAACAATTTGTTTCATATTTTATTTAAAAAATAAGAGTAGTTCTTTCATCATTAGCATCGCTGACGACATAATTTAGGTAGGAATCAAATATATATCATGAGAAGCTCTCAGACATTGTTTTTAAGATTTTGTTTTCTTGATCTGTTTTAAGTAAATGGTATAAATATTTACAATCTATTCGTGTGAATTTAAAGATAAGTAAACAAAGACTTGCAATCGCCACAACAGTTTGAACTTTGAACTAATGCCCTGACGTTGTTAACAGGTGCTTTAGTTTATTTTTGACATTTGGGTTAAAAAACACTCATTGCTTTTATAATTTTCAGACGAGATACCTACTAAATAAACATATGTTCGTATCTTTATTCCTTAATTTAAAGATCATTGATCTTTACGTGTTGATGTCTAATGATAATACGAAGAATTCCAAAACTTGCTTACATAATATTATTCCAAAACTTGCTTGCATAATATTATTGTATTATATTACGCTAAAAGAAAAACGCCACGGCAAAGCATAAGTCTAGAAACAGTGGGGCTTTTACGTTTGCTTGATTAAATATGGTGATTTCGTTTACTTTCTCTAGTTGCAATTCAGTTCCAGCACGACTTTCTTACGTTCGGAAGATATTATTTTAAAAGTTTACTATGTGATATGCATATATGAAGTAAGTCATACTATATGAGTTTGTAGCAAACATGGATTCAAATTTCGTTTAGTTTCGTACAAAACAAACGGAACTTTTCGGTTTTCAAATTATTAGAAACGAAACTACGCTTCACTTTCGAAAATATAACTATCCACAAAACATTATATTGTGTTTCTATGTTTCACCAACAAGAAGAGCCCATGGAAGTTATATGATATATATTGTTTCTTGAGAAAGATGGGGAGCTTTGAATGCATTGTGATAATTAATAATATTTTAACAAGATTCATAATCTAAACGGCCTTTGCATAATTGCCAATTCTTTATACACTTACATGTCTAAGTGAATTTATACTCACTTCATTTTATTGCGTTTTTGTAACATAAGACTCAATAAATTGTAAATAAGTATTTCTTTTTCACATCTTGAATACATCGAAAATACAAGTACAAATTATAGAAGACATTAAACTAGTAAGAATCTGTGAGTCAAATAATTTTGCACGATATGCACACTTGATAATTTTCGCTTAATTTGGAGCTTAGGATGCCTATCTTTGTTTAATTTAGCATGCTATTTTGTTTGTTTCTAAATATGTGAACGTTTTTATTATTTTTGAGTAATTTTCTGTTTGTTTCTTAATTGTAAGAGTATTTAAAGAGTTCGCGATCTTAATTGTAAGAATTTTAAAGAGTTCTCGAAAAGTTTTCGAAACATTCTCGAAACGTTTCTAATTTTTATTATTCAAAACTAGTTGTAAAAGGAAACTGTGATCCATGGCAACAAGTGGTTCAAAAATCTGTGCGGATTGCTTGCTTGTAAGATTCACTCAATAATAATATTTTTGAGGAGGAGTCTGAAAACTATGCTGCAGGCTTGCACACTGAGTTGTCAATGGAATTACATATATTGTCTCTGCTTCTTGATTTGATATAATGCTATATGGTGTACACTGGGCTTAATTTTATTTTGGAATTAACTAAAAAGAATCGGTGATAAAAATTGAAAAGAAAAAAGAAGGCAAATAATAATTATTATTTTTTGAAAAGATGCAGACAATTTCTTTTTTTTTTTTTTTGATTGAAACTGAAATCAACAAATTAAAGTTTTAATAGGTGGAGGTAGAGGAATCAGACATAATTAAAATATTCAACATATACATAAATTTGACATACACACTACTATTTAAGTATCCCTAAATAAGTCTACTCAAAGTAGAAATTAAATAAGATATACAACCTGAAAACAAAATGGGAAAACAATTGATTAGGCGATGGAATGTTTTAACAATTCTATATCCGTAAAGTCGCGGTTTATCTATAGCGCGTAAAATATAAGGCGGCAGAACTAGAATAAGGCGGTTAATAAAATTAAAGCGTAAATCTAACGCTTTAATTGAATTTAGTAATTGGTTTCTTCTTCACTCACCCTCCAAGTTCTCTGCCACAATGGTACGCACTGAATCAAACACAGAGCACACACACTACACTCAAAATTATACAGACAAAGTTTATTAACAATTTTTTCACAGGATTACCTTAAAACGGTTGTCCCATCTCAATTGACGGCCGAACGCGGTTCCAATCTTGTCGTCATCAACCCAGGTACATGCACAATGTAGTTCGATTCTATTATTATTTCAAAAAATTAGGGTTTTTTGAAACCCTAGATACCATAAGCCCTAAAATTCACTAACCCTATTTTATGTATTTTGTTATTCATTCACAATGTAGTTCGATTCTATGAGAAGTCATAAGCCCTAAAATTCACAAACCCTATCTTTATGTATTTTGTTATTTATGCACAATGTAGTTCGATTCTGTGAATATTTCGAAAAATTAGGGTGTTTTGAAACCCTAGAAATCATAAGCCCTAAATTTTTATGTATTTTGTTTTTTGCGTAAAGGTTCCGCAAATATTAGAATTGGAGTGGCGCAACAGGATACTCCATTTAATGTTCCGCATTGCATTGCTCGGCGAACTTCTCAACTGCCCAGAAAGAATGTTCAGGATCAAGTAAGCCATTGTTCGGATTTCCCACATTTTGTTAGCGTTTCTTGTTTTGATCCTTACTTCTTTTTCTTTTCCTCCAGTTGCTCAATTCTCAGGTTACGACGGTGCAGCACATGGAGCGTGAAAGGGCTTATGATATTGTTAGTAAATAATACCGACTAGTGGGAGTTTATTTGATTTGTATTCTTGGTTTTCTTGATAATGGTTACTGTATTTATGTCTTTTTTTCAGATTGCATCATTGTTGAAAATTCGGTTTCTAGATGATGAAGGGACCAACAATCAATACCCTCAAAAGGTGGAGAGTTTGAATAGCGGTTTTTTATTTGTTTACTTGTCTTACTTACTCGTGTAATCAATTATTCGTTCATTAATAATCTCGCTTATACAGATGGGTCGTGTGGATGGATTTCCTAATCAAAGTAATAACAAAAAGGAAACAGTTATTCCATGGACTGATGTGTTTGAGAAAGGCACGAGTGCGTCGAAAGCAGGAGGTATGTAGGACTCAACCTGTTTCATATCCATAGGATTCGCTTCACCAAGACAGAAAGAAGTTCCTGTGCTATATTTCTGTTCTCATACTTCGTTTTGTTAATTTATAAGAACACTTGATGTTTTTATGCTTGATGTTTACTTTCTAGAATGAGCAGTCATAATAGGTTTCATATATTTGTCAATATGAATGAAATCAAATTTCTGCTAAACTTCATTCCTTTTTTATCGTTGAAGTTCTGGTTAATTTATAAGAACACTTGTTGTTTTTATGCTTGATGTTTACTTTCTAGAATGAGCACTCATAATAGGTTCTATATATATGTCAATATGAATGAATTCAAATTTCTGCTGAACTTCATTCCTTTTTTATTTGAAGTTCTGGCGGCGGCGTAAGCAGATGTATAACTTATGGTACAAAGCTTTGGAGTAGAAGATAATTTGGAAAGTGCCTTTATCTTGTCTGGCTACCATTTCTGAAGTTGTAAATGTACTAGATGTAGGTCATTCTTGGTATATATATGACATACTTGGGCAGTTATTTATAGGAATTCTATCCCTGATAGCACTAATGATGTGGTCTTTCCCCTAAACTTTGTCTCGACATATATTAACGGAATTCAGTGCCTGATCAAATCCTCTCTGTACAAGTTACATTTTCATAAAAGTAAAACCTTGTTGACCTTGGGCATCTTTTCTGAAAGAAACTTACTCGGGCTATTTAATCTTTTTGTTCCTTTGTTGAGATCAGTAAATTTATTTAGTTTTTTACTATCGGATAACTTGGCTCATTATCATTTTTCGAAATAATCGTTTCTCGTCAATAAGGAAGCCTATTACTCTTCCCAGAGAAGTTTGTAGACCTCTTGCTTGAATATTTCTTAGTTGACTTCCAAGTTACATGTTTGTTTTTGTGAGAGGGCCGTGCATCCTATTCTATCATCTGTCCTTGTAACACTGATTATTTTCCTTTTGTATTTTAATGCAACACCGTACCATTTTATTAGCTATAGATATACATATCAATTTTGTGTGTTTTTTAGCATCCTTAACTTTGCTGTTGCAGATAGTTCTCTAGGATCTGGTGAGCCCATAGTCCCAATGGAAAGTGATCACCCTGGAGGACCCAGTTCTTCAGATCCTAAATACAGAGAGTATATTTGTGGTGAGGAAGCTCTAAGAATATCACCAAGTGAACCATATTGCTTACGCCGACCAATACGCAGAGGTCATCTTAATGTTTCTATGTATTATCCTATGCAGCAGGTATCACATGCTTATATTCTCGTCTTACTTTTGCATGTTACCAAGATTGTCCTGCTTCTTTAAAACTTTAATGCCTCTAATGGTTTGGGAGTTCTACTGATGGTCTGCATACTATTAGAGCTAGATCATCGGGACTAGCATAAACTCGTTTTGCTATTTTATCATTACATTTCTTTTATGCTTTTTCCCCAAGTATGTGTTGCCAAGCTTATGTTGCTTGATATGCTAGGCAATAACTATCTTGGATTTACTTTTGCGCACTTAGCATCAGCAATAAGTTTTTGTGTTTATTTTTCAGGTAATTGAAGACATGCATGCTATCTGGGATTGGATTTTGATTGAGAAATTGCACATTCCACATAGTGAAAGGCATAAATATTCTGCTCTTATTGTTGTCCCGGAGACATTTGATAACCGCGGTAATAATAGTTATTGTCATATTTATTACCATGGTAACAACCATTATGAGTTGCTGCAATTTCTTTAAAAGATTATTCCTCAAGGATAGCTCATTGCCCTGCTTTCTTGGAAGCATTTTTTTTTTCCATCACTATGTCTTTCGTTTGTAATTCATTTGCCAGAGCACCTTCTTAGTTATCTATAACTTGACCAAAGTTTACCAGCTTGACCCTTTTGCTACTTCTTGTATATTGCAGAAATAAAAGAAATTTTGTCTATTGTGCTTCGAGATTTGTGTTTTAGCACAGCAGTAGTCCACCAGGTTGAAAATCTTTTATATGACCTCTGCAATTATTCAAAATCATTCTATGCTTACTGATATTTGCATGGAACTACTCGCTATCGTCTATGGCACTTGAAGAAGTCAAATAGTTTTGTCTTTCTCTGAGTTCTGTGTTTTCAGACACTTAATAAATGATGGTTCTCTTTTTTGTTGACACTTCTTGGGGATCTTACCTTTTTAAAACTTTTCTTCCTTGGTAATATTCCAGATTTTAACTTTATTTGATTTTTCGAACGTAATGCAGGAAGGTCTTGCTGCAGTTTTTGGAAATGGGTTGTCAACAGCATGTGTTGTGAATATTGGAGCTCAGGTTACATCAGTTATCTGCATTGAGGTGTGTTTTAATTTCAAACCCTATGCAATTTTATTGCATTGATTCTAAGATTTTGGTTGCCAAGGTGCTGAAGATCTTCTGGAGGAGATAATTTTGGCACTTTTAATGCATAATGTGTTTGAATGCCATTTTACTTAGCATCTCAGTTACCGCCTTTTGTATCTCATCACCAAACACAGTCTGCATAGCTGTTATATGATCATCACTATTAAACTTAAACTATGAAAAGTACTTAATAATAATCACATTTTTTCTTCCACATATCATAGAATCGCTACACAGTGAAGGACAGCTAGCCCAGCAATCTGGTTACAATTAAGCAATGGTGTAGAGTTATGACTTAATCTTTTTGTTATAACTGAATGTTTGTGTCCCTTTTTCTCATTCTCCTGTGTCCCCTTAATGACAATGACCTCATTGGACGTTCTTTCTCTGGGGCCAATACTTGCAGTTGCCTCCATTATATGGTACTGGCATAACGACAAACATATGATCAGTGTGCTATGTTATTTCCACGACCATAGCCTATAGGTTTCAGACATGGAGTTTTGCTTTTGAATTACCATAAGTGGATAAACAACCAAGCATACTTGTCTTGAAGTTACCTGACCGCTGAATGTCTACTTATCATGATTTTCTTCTGTTGGTGGTCAGGATGGAGTAGCTCTACCTACCACACAGATTATTCTACGATATGGTGGAGAGGTTAGTAATTAGTTCCACATCTTCATTTCAATTCTTATCATGCCGAACAGAATTACCGGAAATGGAAAAAAGTTAATAATCCCAAATAAAATTGCTTTGACCAACTTTTGGCAATGCTAGTATGACTAAATCCTGTTGTTACATGATGCATGCTTTTTGACCTCATATAGAGCAAGTTATCTTTATGTGGACTATTGATTGCTTCTTCTATCTTGGTTTAAGTCCTTGTTGATTCAAACTAGTTTTACAGTTGTGAGGGCTATAATAAGTGTTGGGGTTCTGATTTGCACTTAAATTCAGTTTCTGAAGCTTGAATTTTTATTTACATCTCAATAGATCCCTTTGAGATCATATAATGTCGCTACAATTATATAAGAAGAAAAGCATATGTTGTTCCAGGATATTTCCCGATGTCTTCTTTGGACTCAGAGGCATCACCAGACGTGGCCAGCAATCCGTACTGATGCTCTAACAAAGCCTATAGACTTGTTGATGCTGAATAGGCTGAAAGAATCTCACTGCATGATCAGAGTGAGTTAACCAAGATTCTCCCTGTGCATATCATTTAGTAGAAATTAAGTGGCTTAAGTTTATATCAATCTTGTGAGCTAAAACTCCCTCATACTGTAATTTTCTTCTTCTTTGTTTGATATACTGCTACATGATGTGTATATATATATATATATATATATATATATATATATATATATATAGGCTTAATCGTTCAGGAAGATGCCCTTCCTTCACAGCTATAGTTATTTTTTTTTTCTTCCAACTTATAGTTTTCTGAGTGGGGAGAAGTTTACCATATATGAATTTTTTAATGCTCAGGAAGGGGAAGTTGAAGCTATTGCTGTAATTCATTCATATGACGATGGCATGCCACCTGGATCACACAAAACAAGACTGGCTGCCCTTAATGTGCGTGCCTCAGAACCGACATATTATATCTGCATTTATTGTTATTAATTCAATGATATTCTATGATTATGGTTCTTGGTTAAGTCGATAAATTTTTAAGCCTATTGGATCGACACATTTAAGCTGGTTATAGCTTATTGAGTAGCTTCGGTCATTCTATCCACCTAGGTTCTTAGCAATATGTGGTGCATATATGTATTGCTGGCAGTAGGAGGGGAAAGGTGTAAAGTGAAGTTGCTAATAGTTTATTAGTATTTAGTTTGCTAAAGTATTAAACTATTAATTTGCTAGTCAAAACTCACATTAAAAAAGTAACATAAAAAAATAACTGGTGGATTTAGCACCGTGTTTCTGTGAAGTCCTTATCTTCTATTAGCAATGAGAAACTGGCTTGTCAACATTGCACAGTGCCATAGATATGATGGTTTTTTCCCATTGAAGAGTAACATACAACAATATGGAAGTTGGATAGACCTCATTAGAAATTCTTATCTCTTTAGTGGATACCTGAATTTGGTTTGTTCACAATGCATGGTGCAATAAACATGATTGTTCTTTACTAAGAGGTGATGTAATTCTATTTAAGAAATAAAAAACTCATTTTTATTGGTAATAAGAAACTAACTTGTTTAAAGTGCATTTTGCAACAGCACTGATGTTTTTTTTTATAATAATGAAAACAGGTTCCTCCTATGGGTTTGTTCTACCCAATGCTTTTGGTCCCTGATGTGTACCCTCCACCACCTAAATCTTGGTGAGTTGCAAGGAAACAATTTTGTTGGTTTTGTTTGGTTAAATCGTTTTTGTTAGTGATCTTTTCCATCACTGAATAAAATGATTATATTGTTCCAGGTTCAGCGATAATGAGGATATGCTGGAAGATACATGGGACTTCCCCAGAAGACCTGACATGTCAGATGGTTTCTTCCCTGGAAGTAATGGGTATTATCCTATGTGGGAAAACTACCCTATGTTTCATTCTAGGCCAAAGAAACAGGATAGTATTGGTCTTGCTGATGCTATTGCAAAAAGTATTCTTTTAACGGGTACGTTTTACAGTAATATCTGCTCTGATTTTGTGCTATTTGATTTAATATTTTCTGACTTCTTTGTTAAAAATGACAGGGCGTATAGACCTGCAGAGAAAATTGTTTTGTAGCATGCAACTGGTGAGATTTAGACTGTATCTTTAGAGGTCTTTCATGGTTATGATTTGGGTTCTCTACAATTGGAGTATATGACATAATTCATTTCTTCAGGTTGGTGGAGTTGCTCTAACTGAAGGTCTCATCTCCGCAGTGGAAGAGAGGTTTCTATAATTTAAGCTTGAAAATATTAAGTTTCCTATTGCTAGTGTGTGAAACAAATTGGTCATAAATGGTTGAAAGAAAAATAGTCCTCTAACCAATTCCATCTAAATGCATTCACTTTCCCCTACTAAAACTTTTTCATGTATTCAAGATAAAGCAACTTCATCTGCTGCACAATCGTGTCATATTAATTATTGACTATTAATTTATAGTTTCTCTCAATACAGAGTACTGCATGCAATTCCTTCTGATGAAGCTATTGACACCGTGGAGGTAATTTTTAATTTTTTTTCGGTTCTTAGCTCTTATAGTATCACTGGCTTCGTCATTGTATGTTCCAGCAAGTAATGTCCCATTTCCACAAGAAAGCCAATATATGACTAAGTAAAATAATCATTTCACATCTAATTTTGATGCCCCCCCCCCCCCCCCCCCCCCCCCCGTCTTTTGTGACTAATTTTTATAATGACTGCTGTATATGTGATTTGCCTGTTACTCATTTCTTTTCTTTATTTGCTTTTTCTGGTTATTATATTATGTACTCTTTTTGGACATCAGTATCAATTGTGTGTGTTCTTTAGAAGATAGCTACAAGATCCTCTGTAGAGCTTTATCTTTTGCTTGCTTTCTGGTTATTATTCATTGATGTGGCACATTAGTCTTTTTCTCTTTAAATTATGTACTTATAACTTGATTTTTGTTTAACATTGACAGGTTTTGCAATCAAGAACAAACCCAGCCTTTGTACCTTGGAAGGGTGGAGCAGTACGTATTTTCCACATCCAATTGATTTTGTTTGATCATCTCCCTGACATATAGTCAAATAATGACAAACACATTCTATGAGTTCAATTTTCTTATAAATATCCACTCTTAGGAACATACATTTGCTGCATGCAAAAAAAAAGGAACATACATTTGCTAAAGACAAGGCGGATAATGCAAATGTGCTGTTAAAACTATTGTTTCATAAAGGTTTGATGAACTGAAATAGTCTAAGAGTACACAAAGCTCACATTAACATTTTGCATCTTCGTTGCAGTAGCCAGTATAAGGGGATCATGTTAGTCATTATTTGTTTTTTTCCTAGAAGAAATTTTTTCTTTTGCAGTTTAAGAATGTCAGGAGTGTACCCCTGTTATTAATTCGGATTGGCACACTCATTTCATTGTCTTAAATTAAGTAGTTCATACCAAGTTTTCTAGAAGTCAAAGCTTGGATGCCAATCCATCTATAATGGTGTTCACTTTCTGTCTAATCTTGCCGCAGATACTAGGTATCCTTGATTTAACTCGTGATGCCTGGATACATCGTGAGGACTGGATCAAGAATGGGATTCACATTGGAATTGGCAGAAAGTACAAGGATTCCTATTTTCTCCAAGCACAAACAATGTGTTACATGAATTCCTAATAGGTTGTATCCCAAATTATGATATTTATGTACTGAAACATATTTTGACTGTGTTTTAACCTAATTAGAAATGAACCGACCGGACTTCCCAAGTTAATTAAAGATTCCATGCTATGATAAAATTGAGAATATAGTTCCTTAAGTTTAAAAGTTCGCGGATTTGTAACTATATTATTATTATGTCATGTAGACTATGGTAGCAAATGATAGTCAAATGCTGCAATTGTAATTCCTCTTCACAAATTTAAAATCAAAAAAACAAAAAGAAATTAGTAGGGTTCCATGTTGTTGTACGATCTGTTTGTTAAGAAGGTAGTCGTATAGTTCAGTTCGACGTTATTATATGCATGATTAGGAATACGCTTGGTAACTTCTACCTTAATTGAACTTGGGTGGATTATGTTATTTGCTTAGGGTGAAAATTTTATATAATGAAATAAAATCCTGATTAGACATGCATCTATAAGAACTTAAACCAAACAAACGGCATATACTTTGAAGCAATTGAACGGACACACTACGATATCTATACACTATATATAAGTGTTATTTTGCTATTTTATTTTTATATTTCTTAGAACCCACCGTATTCAGTTTCTTCTTTTTTGTGCAATGTTTTCAAAAAGTTCTAACTTTTGTGATACTAAGCACAAGTGCACAACCAAATGATCGATGGGTTCACTAATGGATTTACTATTTTAGCAAGGTTGTCTAGAATCACGGTGTCAGTTCGGTTGTATTAACTACTAACAGCGCTCATAAATAATTTATTATAACTCGAAATACCGTTTGATTTTTTATTAAAAGCACCTGGAAGTGAACCAATCAAGACTAGGTCACGCTTACCCCTAATAAGATTAGTTAATAATAAATAGGCTACATATGCTCATTTATGTCTTACGCATTCTCCCCAAAAAGAGATTGATTAAAAATCTCCAGAAGAGAAGACGAATATTCCGTTAATACATTAATTATCCATAATTAATTTACTTGAAGTCCCAACACTCGCACGTCAGTCAAAAACCCAAAATCTTGGCGGGAAAATTCTCATTCACTCCATTAAATCAACAAAAACCCCAATCGTCACAAAACACAAAATCCCCAAAATAATATCTCCGATTGAATTGGAAAACCCTAAAAAGATGAAGCGTAAAGAGGAATCGAGCAATCAGCAGTTATCGGCGGCGAAGAGAGCGTACAACGCGGCGGTGGATGAATGCAATCGGAACGAAGAGGCGCGTTGGGCGAACGTGATCGGCAACATCCTCAAGAATCGCGGCGAGTACGTGGAGGCACTCCGTTGGCTACGCAAAGACTACGATGTTTCGATCAGGTACTTGCCGGAGAAGCAGCTGCTCGCCACGTGTCAGTCCCTCGGCGAAATCTACCTCCGCCTTCAGAACTACGAGAGTGCCCTAGTTTTTCAGGTAGTAATTTTGAATATCTTAGTTTTGTGTTTGTTATAATTTGTGTTGTGCGGAATCTTAGGGTTTCTGGTGTTTGCGTAATTTCTGTTGGTGTATATGAATGTGGATAATCTGGCAATTAAGAGTACGGATTGTGTTTTTTTGGTCGTATTATGATGATTTTTTCGTTTGTTTGTGGGAATTTTGGTTGTGTGGATAATGAGTGTCATTCAGCCTAAGTTATCAGATAATACAAGAAATGAAGTCCAAAGGAGAATTTCATCAGTTACTTTTGCTCGAAGGATTGAATTATGTTAGTTTTATTACTACTTTATTTTGTATTCTATCCCTCTTTTCTGTGCAGTTCAAAGTAAATCTTGAAATGTTTGCTTGTAGAAGGTCCTGTATATGCTATGTTTATGCTTATATTGTGAAACAGCAAATGGCTGGCCATTGCGAATATAGTCAGTTCTGAAGCAAACTTGCCATTTCTCTCCTACTCTGGCTTTTGTTCTCTAATTCCATTTATTAATATACGGCAGAAAAGGCATCTGGAGCTTGCCAATGATGCAAATGATCTCATTGAGCAACAAAGAGCCAGCACTCAGCTTGGGCGTACGTACCATGAAATGTTTTTGAAGTCTGATGATGACCATACCGCAGTTCAGGATGCTAAAAAGTATTTTAAATCTGCCATGAGACTTGCACAAACTATCAAGGAGAATCCACTTTCTGAAAAAGGTTCCTTTATAAAAGAATATATTGATGCGCATAATAATATTGGAATGCTTGAGATAGATCTTGATAACTTGATCGACGCAGAGAATATTCTTAGGAAAGGATTAGATATATGTAACGAAGAGGAAGTGAATGAGGATGATGACGCGCGTAGTAGGTTACATCACAATCTAGGAAATGTGTATTTGGAGCTGAGGAGATGGGAAAACGCTCATGAGCACATAAAAAAAGATATTCTGATCTGTAAGCGAATAGGGCACTGCCAGGGGGAGGCGAAAGGTTATGTTAATCTTGGTGAGTTGCACTACAGAAATCAAAAGTACAATGAAGCCATTGCATCATACGAGAAGGCACTTGAGTTGGCAAAGTCCTTGGAAGATGAGGATGCCTTAGCCGACAATATCAATCAAAACATTGTAACTGTAAGAGAAGCTAAGAAAGTGATGAATGAATTAAAGAAAGAAGAGCAGAACCTGAAAAAGCTGGAGAGGAACACAGAAATGGCTAGAGGCCAGGATATTGAAATGAAGTGTCTGTTGAAACAAAATGTGTCCCTTGACTGCCTCATTGACAAATCAAGGATGATCTTCGCATGGATCAAAGTATATTTTGTAACTAAAGTTCTTAATTTTGTTTTCCTATATGCTTTAATAACTTCTTGTTCAATAATAGAGTTTTAAGTTTGCTGGATTGAGAATCATTTTCGATTACTGATTGACTTGTGTCTTTGTTGTAAAATGCACAAGTTGAAGATGAAATAAATTAGATGGACCCATAATTAGAAAAAAAATGCAATTTGTTTTAAATTTCTGTACAGGGAATGGTTCCTATGTACAAATTCTTTTGATAAGTTGGCGACTTACTATTTCATGTTTGAATATGTGCTTAGCTTCGTGTATATGGTAAAAAGAAGAAGAGGATTTGTACGGAACTTTGTGACAAGGAGAAGCTGAGCGACTCCTTTTTGGTTGTTGGAGAGTCATACCAGCAGCTCCGGAAATTCAGCAAAGCCCTTAAATGGTATAAAAAAGGCTGGGAAACTTATAAGTCAATTGGCAACTTAGAGGTGCGTAATCTTATTCATGACCATTGACTCAGTGGGAGAAGCGACACATAGCAGATTTATAATTAACAGTATTCTTTCAGAATTGTACTATTTAATTTGCATTTGGCTAATGAACGATTTCTTGGTTCAAGTATTTCTCTCTTTGGAATAATATATTCCAGAACTTAATTTATTAGAATCCACGAGGTCTGCGGTTTTGTGAACACTTGTCTCTAAAATCTAGTGATTTCAGGGGCAAGCGTTGGCAAAGATTAATATTGGAGATATCTTGGATTCCTGTGGTGATTGGGCAGACGCTTTAAATGCTTTTAAGGAGGGTTACAGGCAAGTATTCTTACTCTAGATGTTTATTCTTTTGCACAACATGGATCTTACACGATTACCTACTTATGGTTCATACGTTTAGGTTCTTAAGAAATTGAATGCTTCTATTCTTTTTCTTCTTATTCTTTTTTTTTTAGTGTCTTTTTGTTGTTATTGTTCTCACTTTCTCTTTCTCTTGACCTCAATTTTTCACTTTAGAATCTTTCCAAAAGATCTAAATTATCTGGTGTTATTCTCTGTGATAGGATCGCTGTAGATGCAAACCTACCTTCTGTGCAGCTCTCTGCCCTCGAAAATATTCATTATAGCCACATGATTCGCTTTGATGATGCTGATGAAGCCAGGTAAGTTGCAGTTTGTCTATCTTGCCTCTGTTGCTGCTGGTGTAAAAAGAGCATACATTCTTAGAAAGAAAACCGTCAATGTGTTTTGTGAATTTAATCATTACCTGGGGGCTACCTTTTGTTTGATTATTTTATGTGGCATTCAATTATGTGACTTCTTTACAGGAGGACAAAAATATTGATAAACCGTTTAAAGCAGTCGAAAACAGAGGAGTTTGAGGCTGAGAATCATTTAGATGATTGCTGCTCTGAGACAAAAACAGAGTTGGATCTTCAGTCGGCATATAGTAGGTCTGATGGAAGCATACCCCAAAATACAAATAAAATGGATTCCTTGAGATCTGAGTCTAATGATGTTGATGAATGGATTTCCCCGCTACAATCTAGTAAAAGATTTAAAAAGCCGAGAACTGTACCCGATTCTTCCCCTGACCAGATCAAGTCCAGATCCCGTATTCGAGTTATCCTCTCCGATGATGAAGGTGATTATGAAGAGGTTTATTGTTCTGGAAGAATGGATAATAACTATCCAACCAAAGGCATTGACACTTCTGATGAGTGTGAGTATCGATTGATTCTTTTTTACTCCCATTTACCAACACTTGGTTTTGAACTGACATCAGTAATACTGTCTTATGCATTGCAGTAGGACGGAAGAATGCCAGTATTCCAGTTTGTGAATTACAGGTGATATCATGTTAAAGTGTAGACCATTGTATTATATCTTGCAATTGAGGCTAACACTATTGTTTTTGATGTAGGATGTTTCACCTGTTGCCCCAAGATGTGATAGTGTTGCTTGTACTCCTGTCACTGGTGAAGACAACACTTGCTCTTACAAATCCAGAAATTATAGCTTAGGAGTAAAGGATGTGAAGGGATATATGCCTATAGGCACATGTGCAGCTATTCATGATTCCTCACATGAGGTGCATGCTTGCGGTGAAGAATCATGTGTGAGTTTTTTTTTTTTTTTTTTTTGTCAAAAAAAAATAACTCAAGGTTTGTCATTATTTTCTGCTCAATTTTTGTAATTATTGCAGTAATATAAATATATAGAGCATGTGCGCACGTAACTAGTATCCTTAGATTCTTGCCCATCTTATATTATTTGCAAGTACCGGTTGCCTTTCATACACATCAATTTACAGAGTTCATTGGTTTGCTTTTTGTAGCAACACATCATTTTTAAAATTGATGGCGGTTTGTTAGAAATGGACCTTGGTTCGTTCAGTAATGGTGGTAGGCTCCACATTGAGCAGATGAAGGTCGAATTGGCTTGCTCGTACTATTTAAGACTCTCCAAAGAGAAGAGATCAAGAGGTAGGCATCAAATGTTATTTATTGAGTTTGTTATAATTACCCGTCACACTTTGTTTTTAAAACTCAATTTTGCAGCTGTAATTAAGCTAGAAGTAAGTTAGTTGTAGAACATATAGTTTAGGCCCCTGAACTGGAAGGTAATTGCTCATGGATCAGTGATTTGGATTTAGTTCATTATCACCCCCAAGTACATGCTTAGTTCAATTGATTTGGTACACTCGTGATACCAAGAAGTCATATGAACTGGGCTTGATTTTGATTGTAACACTCTCACTTGATTTTGTTTTGTATTGATACCTATAAGCTCTGATGGCATATTTCTAATAGTATAATATCATATATAAACACATAAAGGTTTTAGATACTAGATATATCATTAATTACTTACTAATTTGTATAGACTACTTTACACAATCTTTTTAGTATGTGATGCACAAATCATAATGTGAATTATGTTTAGAGCAAAATGTCTATGCAATTATTATGGATGTATAATATTATGTATTCAGTTACTTTGCTGTATTAATTTTGTATAATGTTCAAATAATATATACACCGAAACTGTGTATATATTTATACTTCTATACATTATGTTATAACATTCTGTTGTGTACAATGCATCATATAAACCTACATTTTTAAGAGTAATAGTGTATATTTATGTATATATATATAGAGGGCAAAAAAATCGTCATACTCCTATTCTGTAAGGGCCTTTCGCAGATGCCCCAAGAACTTCATTAAAGAGAAACTTGTTGGGCAACCTATTATAAAAATGTCCAAAATGCTCCCTGATCAACATTTAGGCGGAGTATATACCTGCTGGAATTTGAAGCATTAACATAGGGGATTCCATCTCGATTTATCCCAATTTCATTAAAATACCTATTTTCTCCTAAACTTAGTCATTTTCTCTTAAATTATTAGTTATATTTTTCTTATTTTTCAAAACCCTAATTTTAATTTTCAAACTCTAATCATGGGGATTTTTGACAAATTTGAAGAGAGAGGAGGGGTTTCAGTGAATTTGTGGTTAAATCCAGATTGACTACATATTTACAATTGTATCCCGGTGAAACGAAGCTTTTGCTGGAAAATTGACCAGGGGTCCTTCGTTTTAAGTAGGTTGAGCAAGTATCTCAATTTTAAAGGTGTGATGGTAGATGGTGAAAGGTAGTATATACTAGAGGGAGATTGGGATTCTCTTCTTTTACCTATAACAAAATATACATAGAGCACATGTTGCATCATATAACTATATTATATTAAGGGTATAATATATGAGTTTGTATATTTATATATTATAACACTAATAAGTAATGGAATTTTTTGTTATATTTTAGATCGAATTGAATTATAAGGGAAACACATGATCTAAAGATTAATTAATTACCAAGTATCTCACTGTACCAGCTCGTCTGCCATGCTATGGCTGAAGGTTCCCTTGAATTATTTATTATACGGTGATTGTATTTTGAAGCGTACATTCTGAAGGACCATCAACTTTACTCATGACCGAGAGCTTTGGTTGATCATCAAAAGTATAACCCAATCTTTTGGCGCTTGCTTCCATGGTATACTTACAGAGGTCTTATTTTTCAATATTTGAAGATCACTTGCTCTTGGGGTAATTAGGAAATTTATTTCTTCAGCCAGTATGAGAGTGCATGATGTTTACTTCTGTGCGAGAGGCTGATAGTTTGATCTTTACTTGGTCTCCCTTTTTTTTTGTTAAGCTTCCTGGTCTCCTTTCATTTTCTGTAAACACCAGGCTTTAATTTTTGTTTAAAAATTGATTTAGTTGGAAGGAGAAGATACATGAAATGAGAACATCGTGTTTAGATCAGTTCCATGGCCTTCAAAAACTGGCTCTTCTATGACGTTTCATGCCTAAAGATTTTTGGATGGTCTCTTTCTCTCTTACTTCGAATCCCTTAGTTCGAAACTGGGATTCTGTTGCTTGTAACATAATAAAGCCCTGCATTTTGACCAGGGACACCATTCCGAAAAAGGAAAGAGAATTTTGAATTGCAAATAAGTTCATTTATTCTGTTGTTGTTTAGGCTCCGTATACAGTACTTTATGGACTTTATATTTCTAGCATAAAAATATGCATCCATTGCTGTTAATACTTAATGGTACATATTGGCAGGCTTAGTACCAATAATTGAACATATCATATACAGTGGGAGGATCATGGAATCCGTGGAAGCACTATTACGGGAGTATGCAGCAGGAAAGGGCAGGATTGAGCTTTCTATTGGTAGTACTTTCTTGAGCCTTTATTATGCCTAATGCATACCTTTGCTGATTATGTGTATTTGCTCACTGTTATAGCCCCCCTCTTCTAGTCTAATTTATCTATAGGGATAAAAGCAGTAAATACCCCTATACTACGCCCTGATTGCACTTTGCCCCATATCCTTTTATTTTTGACGAGTTGCCCCCTGTACTATGGATAAATTAGCGCTTTGCCCCCGAATCCAAATCCAACGGCAAAAAATGCTGATACATGTCCAAATCCAACGGTGAAAAAATGACTCAGGAGGCAAAGGGCTTATTTATCCATAGTACAGGGGGCAAGTTGCCAATAATAAAAAAGATAGGGGGCATAGTGCAACGTGAGGTAAAGTATTGGGGTTTAACACTTTTATCCCTTATTTATATTACCTGGTAGTGCTTTCCAGACGCAACTGAAAATGAGAATATCCTATGTCAAAAAATAATTTTTTGGGGCTATTATTCCTTCAACACAACAGAACCATTGTGCCTGGTGTACTGGCATAAGTCTAGATAAATTTCAACATCTGCATGGAATTTCCTTGCACAACTCATATCAGTAAAATCAACACGATTGCTGTTGCACTAGTATTTTTCACTCTTAACCTAAAAAACAGCAATTGTTGTATAACGTACATTTTATGTTTTAATTTTCCGATAGCACACTAAATTTAATTTTAACTTGTGGACAGAAATGATGCCAAAGCATATGATGAAACTTTATATTGATTGTTGTGAGGAACTAGCTCAGCCACCGATTCCGAAAGTTGTCGAGAAATTGTATAAATTAGAGGTAAGGTTTATATGTTTATCAGTGTCATTTCCATACTGCTGATTGAAGTAAAGTACTCTTCTTTTCTGATCTTTAAAATTAAAGATATCAAGTTCTATATTTCACTCGAAATTTTAACAGGTTGCGGAGGATGAAATAGTTGTATCAGATTGTGGATTGCATGATGTATCAGTGGTACCCTTGTTAAAAGCTTTGCAACTGCACAAAATGCTTGCTGTGTTGGACATTTCACACAATCAATTGGGTACAGAATTTTTGTTATTTTTCTTATTGGCTTTGTTTGGGCATCAAGTCCTTGGCCTGCAGATACTATCTTAAATAGCTGTCTTCAGTTAATAATTGTATCTTGCTTCACCTTCGCAGGAACTAGATCACTCGAGGAACTCAAACAAGTGTTCATATCATCAGGGCATAGTTATGGGGGCCTGGAATTAAATTTACATGATACTGGAATTACTTCAACAGCTTTATCTTGTGTATGGTCATTATTCTTTTTCATTTGTCTATGTTCATTAGTTTTTCAATGCACTTTTAGGTTTCAGATTTTTATTGTTAGTCTGTTGTCACCTGGATGCATGGACCTGCAGTATTATATTTCGAAGTCATTATTTTCGGCTGGGGCTCATGGTGAAGGGATGAAATGTCATGGGAAATAAATTATTGATATTAAATAGTGGTGGTGCTGGTGGTACGATGATATAGTCATTATTAATAATGAGCAGTTGTAGTGAGGTACGGGTCGTGGCAAAGCTGGCCACCTTGTCGGTGATTTTCCATAATCCTGTAAGCTATTAGTTAAAGGAAATTTTGGGTGGAATTGAAATGGAGTTTTCATCTCTTTCATGATTATTAATTGTATATTACTACCTGGTTCATGCATAAGTACTACTGTGCAATCTGTTTATATCTTGGTGGATAGTTGAAGATCAGAAATGATTTTCTTCAGGCAAAACTTGAAATTCTTCTCACAAGAGTATTTTTCTCTATTCAAAATCTTTGCTTTCTCATTTGATAGATTTCCCAGTGCCCAGCTCTATATGCTCGGTTGGAAGTCCTCAACATCTCCGGAAACAAGCTGACTGACAAAAGTGCAACTCCTCTTTCAAGTATTGTTGAAACATGTAAAGGTGAAACCATTTGTGATTGCTACTAAAAATATTTTGTTCTAATTCTGCAAGTATTGCAATTTTTTATCACTTAGCATGAGAATATCACAAAAGGAGGAGCGGTAGAGCTATGGTGTATGCGACTCTTCAGTATTTGAAAGATGGTTTAAAATCTTTGCTTGGTGAATGCTTTGACAAGATTTAAATTTCTGCTGTGCTTTGCAGCTCTTTATAGTTTGAACATAGAGAGCTGTTCTATCACATCAAAAACGATAATAATGGTTGCTGCTTCTTTGGATTGTGAATCGGGGCTTACACATCTTTCTATAGGTATGCCTTACTCAAAACTCTTCATAATCGTCTTCACAATGCGTGTTTAATAAGATTCTCATTTCGTTTGTCTCCCTTCAACATTTAAACAGGACATAACCATATATCGACGAGTGAGATAATTAGTCTTTTGCTCAAGCTTGCCAATTTAAATAGGTCAGTTTAGTTACAATTTTACTTTGATATGCATTTCAGTGTGTTGGGATAAAATGAAGAATGTATCATGTTATATTGTTTTTAATAGGTTTCAAGAGCTCAATCTGAATGGTATAAAACTAGGAAAGCGCGTGGTAGATAGCCTTTGCCAGTTTGCCAATGGCTGTTGCTTGTCAGGATTGATGCTTGGGAATACTAATATTGGTAATGTGAGTATACAGCAATTATTGCTGCCTTATGTGTAGCTCTTTCCTCGATTTTGGAATTATACTCTTAGAAATTAGTGGTGAATGCCAGTTGGACCTTCTTTTTGCACATTTCCCTTGCCAGTGAGGTGTTTGAACTTTCTGTTTCGAAGTGAGCATAAGCTAACCATGTTGGGTTTTTTCAGGAAGTTGCTATTCAGTTGATTAAACCATTGTCTAAAGAAACTGTGGAACTTGTCAGGCTTGACTTGTCATTTTGTGGACTCACACGTGACTACATTTCTAGTCTCAGCAACGAATCATCACTAGTCAGTGCTATTCTTGAGTTGAATCTTTCTGGAAATGCTTTATTGAAAGAGGTATGCGTTCCTTTAATGGGTGGTCTAGTCTTGTACCTTTACTGTCTTGACATGCTTTGCTTCTCTGATCAGTTTTATAAGTAGTGCATAATGTACTTTTTTTTGGTTACATTTCAGTTTGAAGCTTCAGTGTGCAGACTCTTACCTTTGTCTATTTTGTGATCTTTTAATAAAAAAATCGCAAATGTGAAAATGTATTTTGACGTCCAATTTATGTTATATTTGTTTGCTTTTGGCATCAGCAGCTACTTACGTCCAAGTGTGATTTGTGGAACCTTGTCACCGTGGCATACACCAGTTGAGAAAGATCCAATGCTGAATTCATTGTTCATTGAACTATATTATTTATTTAGTAGTATGTGCCCCAATAGCATCTCATCTGGAAGTCTTTAAGATATGAGTACGACAGTTTGAAAGGACCAATGAATAACTTATAAAGGAACGTATATAATATTACAATGATCTGCGATTCTTTTGTGCGGCATATTTGTATACTCATGATTTTGTAAGTATTTTTCTTGATTGTTCTGCCAAATTCATTTATATAGTTAGTTATGATACTTTTCAGTGTTTAGGAAGCTAATCTGAAACTGATATACAGGGTTCCATTGAATTGGCGTCTTTACTCAGCAATCCTCGATGTTGTTTAAGAGTATTGGTCGTCAGTAAATGTAAACTCGGCCTTGTTGGCATCCTTCACATACTTCAATCACTATCTGCCAATCGATTTCTTGAAGAACTCAACCTGGCCGAAAATGTTGAATCAAGTGAAATTCAAAGTCTAACAGACAGTACTGAACAGGTTGTTGAAATCTCAAATACGACTGAGAATCAACTCGAAGTTGCTGACAGTGAAGATGACGAGGTGAAATTATCTGGTTTAGAAGATAGTAATGTATGTTTGTCCCAAAAGAAAATTTGTCCTTCAGAATGCCGGTTGATTGAAGAATTTACTGCTTCTATTAAGATGGCGGAGAAATTAAAACTATTAGATCTCAGTCATAATGGATTATCAGAAGAAGTTGCAATGACGTTATTTTTGGGATGGTCCTCGGGGTCTAGAGATAGTTTGGCTAAGAGACACATTGAGGAAAAGATTATTCACTTCTCAGTGCAGGGAACAGAATGCTGTATCATTAAGCCCTGCTGTAGAAGGATTTGAGCTCTCTGCCTCTGCCGAAAGGTACATGACTGAAAATAGAATTGCAAGAATCAATTTAATTAAGGACATCGTTTGACGTACACCAAAAGCAAATATGAGAAATTTAGACATGGACTTTTTGGAAGGTTTGTGAGAATTTTGCACAACTTGTAATTCTGTTTCGATTTTTTAAAGGTCTCTAAACTTGTGTCAATCCTTGTTATGCGTGAAGATACCAACTTTCTTCTGCTGGTGTTGTAGTTCTCCAGTTCGCTGGTTTCTGATTTTTGAAAATTGTTTCATATCGTGTTTACGATTTTAAAGTTAATATTTTTATGTATTAATAATAAAATTACCTATAAGATATCAAAATTAAAATTAAACACAAAATCAAAACAAATTGAATTTTAAAAATAACATAAATATCACATAGTTTAAACTTTAAAGAGTCACAAATTACCCCAACAGAACTGTGGAAATGTCAATTATGCTCTGTAATAAGAAATTTGTAAAAATTAAAACTAAAAAAAATGTTAAATAAAAAGAAAGAAACTCAACGCCACCGACCAATACAACGGCGTTGTGTTCACGGCGAGGAATTGGGGCGAAGGAGCTGAAATGAAATTAGAGCTGGATTTTGGAGTGTTGGCTGAGAATCTCGTTATTTAACTGAAGGCGCAATTTGGAGAGTCGCTCAAGTCCTATACGTCGTGGACGAGTTATTTGTTTGTTCAGTTGTTTTAGGTTATCCCTGTTTTACTGAAGACAACTGTCTATCCCCCCCCCACCACCCCCGGTGTAATATTAAATAAATTAGAGACACATTTATTAAAAAAATCAAAGCAAAAAATAAAAAAATACAATTAAGGTTATAAAATATTAATTGATAAATAATAGGATATACTAATATAGTAATATGTAAACATTTAAAAGTTTACTTTAAATTTTTAATTGAAAGACTATTTCTAAAATGAAAGAAGAGAATTTCCATTGTGGTTACGGAATTTCAAAATGTTTTGCCAACTTCATCTTTTGCCGTTAGTGTTAACACCATAAGGGGATATACTGTAACGTCAAACACAAAATAAGGGCTATCTGTGTAATGTTTTAGACATGGATGATGGTTAGTGTAACTTGCTCATACTTCCAGGGTACTTTTTTTAATTCCTTCCATAAAAGAATGCAAAATGACAGAGTAACAGCGAAATCATGCACAAACCATATCTGATAGTTTAAGCTAGCATTCATTCTTAGGTCTATTCAAACTAATTTGTTTCCTTCTTGTCATAAAATCTGTGTAATATTTTACATATTAGAGCAATAGAAGAGTCTAAGACACTTGACACTGCCATTCAACTCCATGTATTAGAGCCTAAAGTGCGGCAATGCAGAAGTGCCATCAAGCCCCTTAGCACGAAAGTACTCGATGTATTCCTTCATAGATGTTGGACGATACTTTGGAGGATTATCTTCAGACAACAACTCCTGAATTGGTGCATAAACCTCTGTGCTTCTTCTGCCAAAGAAGCTAGCCACAGATATTCTTGGACCGATATTTCTTGCCAACACTCTGTGTTCCACGCTTTTGAACTTGTCATTCGATATCAGCTAAAAGTGTACAAGAATTAAGCCCAAATATATTTAATTAGGTAATTAAGAGCTGTGATCGTGTGCAATTTGCAGATATTCTGATTTCAGATATAGCAAATGTTAACTTGAAACTTACGCATATATTGGAGATAGTTACTTACCTGCATAAGATCTCCAATGTTGACAACTAAGGCTCCTGGTGTTGGAGGAACATCAACCCAGTGGTTTTGGTGTTGCACTTGTAGCCCTCCTATGTTGTCTTGAAGGAGCACCGTTATAAAGTCATTGTCCGAATGTTTTGTCGTGCCTATGGTGCGCTCAGGCTCTGGACACGCCGGATAGTAATGGCCGAGGATTGCTAGCCCTTCACCACATTTCATTTCTATGAGGTGGTTTGAGCTGAGCCCCAAGCCCTCTGATAATAATTTCAGCAAACATTTACCTAAAACCATTACTTTCTCTGAATACTCCATCATAATTTCTCTGCAATAGCGTTAACTGTAGTTTATTAACATAACTTATAAGTTGATATATCTACTTGGTTATCAGAGACTTGCTAGGCTTAATTCAGCGAATAGTTTATGGAACTTATAAAATGTTAAATATTATCTCAAAACACGAGATCAGTTTTTTAGCTCCATATTTTTGCATCTCATCAATTACGAAAGTTTTTTTTTTCTTCTAAAAACAGGACATCTGTGTAAGTCTCTAACAAGTTCTATCATATCACTCGTCAAAAGCCCAATACCCTGTCACTGGTTTACAAATTGTTAACAGAAATTAATCTCGTGACTTTCAAGTTCTTGAACTAATATTGTATCCTATCTAAGATAACAAGAATTTGTAATATAACCGGAGAATAATATAGCACAAATATCTTACCTGCACGTTTCGGGCAATTCCTCTGGCTGTGGTGGATCAGGAGCTGAATACCAGTAAAATGAATCCCTCCAGTTAGCTGCTGGTGAACTATATAAATCAAAGTTGCTATGATACCCAAAGTTTTTCGTGAAATCTCGTGAATAATAATTCATCTTAACCTCTCTATCTTGCTCATTAAATCTAAGAACCCCATCCAACATTCCTTCTAGGATACTTATTGGTATCCCATGATTAGTCACTTGAAAAAAGCCCCATGTCTCAGATGCATCTTGAACTTTCTCAACGATCTCCTTCCGTTTCATAGGATCTTCATCGATGCCATCAAGGTCTATTACTGGAAACTGGAATTGTTTGTCGTCCGTATCCGTGATATCTTCTGAAAGTTGGGGTGGTTGAATGAATATTCGAGGCACTTTAGTGATCCCAGCATCAACAAGGCCTTTGACACCAGCTTTTGTGTCATCAAAGGCCTTTAGTTCACTTGTTCTATCATATTTTGGCTCAGTTGTTGCCGGAATTTCTTCATTCGTATTGCTTTGAACTACCATAATGTTCTTGCTGAGAGACTAACAACCTAGGGAAAAATAGAATACGTAATACGTTTGATATTGGCACTCACAATTTATCAACAAGAAGTCAAGTGTGGAGACAGACTTGATGTGTCTGCTGTCCCTCCAAGTTCTTATCTTGATATTGCACAAACAAACAAATGATATTGCTTCATTGATTGATATGTGGAAATGGAATTATCTCACCACAATCCCCACTCACTGTCATATTTTAAGCCTTTATAATCCAAAAATAAGAGAACCAGGAGCTACTTGGAATATGTAAAAGAATTCATGTGAAGAAAGAGGCAAAAAATCTCACATTAAATTTTTATATAGAGCAAAAATACCATTTAAGTAAGCAAATTTAGTTAACTGGCAAGAAATCAAGGAGTTTGAGTTTTTGGCTCATAGGATAACTTTTATATCCTTATATTTTAAATAAATAAATATGTGTGTACACAAAAATACATGGTTGCAATCACATAACAAGAAAAAAGCAATGGGAACGGAGAAATGCAAAGACAATTTTGTGAAATCATGCTCTAGTAAGGCCAAGCAATTCGTGACAATTCTGGACCTATCTTGTCTTTTTAGGCAATAATTCGGACCACATCTCATCATCATCTAATAATATCAATCTGGTCAAGATTATAACTTGTTAATGTCCATATATGTGTAAAAGACTATAGCTATCTTTTGGCTACCAGGATCTGTACTGTAATATTCTACAAGTTCATATTTTTCAGACTAATGGCTGGAGGAATGGATTCAATCTCACCATGTGATGAAGAACTTGAAAGAATGAAGAAGTTAATGGCTTTTGATGAAACAAAAGCTGGTGTAAAAGGACTAATAGACTCTGGATTACAGAAGATTCCCAAGATATTTGTGAGGCCATCAGACGAGCTAGACCAAGAGTTGAGTATTCAAAGAAAAGCTCAAGTTGAGGTTCCTGTGGTCGACTTAACTGGAAATCAGGATGCCGAAAAGCGAAAGAAGATAGTTGAAGAAGTGGGAATTGCAGCAGAAACATGGGGCTTTTTCCAGGTTGTGAATCATGGGATTCCATTAACCGTGCTTGATGGAATGATTGAAGGGGTAAGGAGATTCAATGAGCAGGATCTTGAGGAGAAAAAGAAGTATTATTCGAGAGATTTATCGAGAAATGTGAAATTTAGCTGCAGTTATGATTTGTACACTTCAAGAACTGCTAACTGGAGGGACACTTTGCAAATTATGTTTCCGGACCAAATTGATAGCGAAGAGTTGCCTTTTTCTTGCAGGTATAAATCCTCTTTAACTAACATGAATAACCAATTTTCTCTAGAAAAATATTGACTTATCTGGTTAAGAGCATTTATAAAAGCAACAAGCATGAGTGGCACTGGTGGATTTTATATAAGCCCTCCAAATTTAAACATATAAAAGACTTTTTATCCAATATCCTGTATTGGATTCACAGGAACAGCACTATGGACTATGCTAAACATGTCAAAACTTTGGGAAATTCTCTGCTGGAGCTACTATCTGAGGCTCTTGGTCTCGAACCTGATCACCTAAAAGACTTAGAGGGCTCAAAAGGGCACCGTCTCGCGTGTCACTATTATCCGGCATGCCCTGAACCTGAACTGACTATTGGAACCACTAAGCATTCTGACATTGGTTTTCTTACTATTCTACTACAAAGTCAAATTGTCGGTGGCCTTCAGGTTTTGCATCAAGGCCAATGGATTGATGTGCAACCCCTTCCAGGATGTTTAGTCATTAACGTTGGGGATCTTCTCCAGGTATTCCGTCCAACTGAATTAATGCGAAAACCACATTTAATTATATATTATGAATATTTTGCACTTTATTCCTCTGTTTCTTGCTTAAATTTACGTACTTTGGTCTAATTTGTGACAGACTTCTCGGTTAATTATTTTTGTAGTTGGTATCAAATGGAAAGTTCAAAAGCAATGAGCACAGAGTGATTGCTAATCGCATTGGACCAAGAATTTCTATAGCTTGCTTTCTCACTGGACCAGTGATTGGGGTCAAGACTTATGGACCTATTGAAGAACTGATTTCGGAAGAAAATCCCCCAGCATACAAAGAGGTTGAAATAAGTGAATATGTGTTGAAGTTTTTTACTACTGGACTTGACAAGTATCAAGGTCTTGATTACTACAAGATCTGAAAATCGGAATTGTATTAAGTTTTCGTACAAACTTATAAACTGTATTCTTGGCATTGTTACTGAAGTTAGTTCCGTTCAGTTGTCTCGTGTTATATAAAGAATGAAGAAGTATGTCAACATTTTTTCAGTCAGATTTTAATAGAAAATAAAGTTTTCTGCAGGTTTGGTATCTATTTGTTGAGCTAAGTCAAGTTATTATGAATAACACAGAGGCAACGATAAAAAATAACGTATCGATTGGCATTTGGTGAAACAATTGCGCAAAATTTATTAGTTTTCCTTCAGAGGCCAAGACATATCAGAACACGTGAGTCTAAGTGCAACAAGATTTCAATCAAGAGATAACTTATATCATCGACAATCATTGCATCCATCCCTTGCATTGAAACGAATAATTTGTAAAACTCTTGTCCAAAATAGATATATAAAAAATTATTAATCTTTTATACGCCCATCCAACCTTATTGGTGAATAAATTGTTATGTCGATGATATACAGAAACTGTCATAAGTTTCTATGTTGATAAGACTCAACTTTAAGCTGGCATTCATTTTCTGAGTCGAATCAAACAAGTTTTGTTTAAATTCATCAATACACACACTCACATGAGTGCTATCAGATAACAAGAAAAGCAAAGGGAAAGCCAAATGCAAAGACAATATTTTGAAACTATGTTCTAGTAAGGCCAAGCAATTCGTGACAAAATTTCAAGGGGAAGTATCTTGTCTTTTTGCCAAATGGTATTTCCACATGTTCTAGTAATATAGATCCGTTCAAGATCAGAACTTATTAATGTCTGTCTTTTGGTAGTACCAGGATCTCTACATTCATTCTACACGTTCATCGTCTTTTAAATAATGGATCATATCTCACCTTGTGATCAAGAACATGAGAGAATTGAACTGTTGAGGGCTTTTGATGAAACAAAAGCTGGTGTAAAAGGACTATTAGATTCTGGATTAAAGAAGGTTCCCAAGATTTTTGTGAGGCCATCTGAAGAGCTAGACCAAGAGTTTAGTATAACCAAAAAAGCTCAAGTTCAGGTTCCTGTGATCAATTTAACTGGAATTCAGGACGGCGTAAGGCGAAAGAAGATCGTTGAAGAAGTGGGAATTGCAGCAGAGAAATGGGGTTTTTTCCAAGTTGTGAATCATGGGATTCCATTAACTGTTCTTGATGCAATGATCGAAGGGGTAAGGAAATTTAATGAGCAGGATCTTGAAGAGAAGCAGAAGTATTATACAAGAGATCATCTCAAGAGAAGTGTGAGATTTAACTCCAATTATGATTTGTATACATCACAAACAGCTAACTGGAGGGATAGTCTGCAAATTACATTTTCGAGCCAATTGGATAGCCAAGATTTGCCTGCTTCTTGCAGTTTCATGCTTTAATTACTGGCTATGTAGAAATACCACTTATTCTATGCTTGTTAATTACTAAGTCTTTTTAGCAAAATATTACAGAATATAGTCCCTTAAGAGTTCTTTTGTGTTTCTAAGACACTGGAAAATGAAAAAATTCTTTTTTTGTTCTTTTTAAGAGCCCATATAGTATTTAAGAACCCATATAGTATTAAGAGGGTCGGAATTTTTCCAGCACTTTAATAAATAATTGCCAGGTTATTGTAATAGATACATCCTGTATTGAATTCACAGAAACAGCACCATGGACTATGCTAAGCATGTCCAAACTCTGGGAGTTACACTGCTGGGCTTACTATCTGAGGTTCTTGGGCTCAAACCTGATCACCTAAACGACTTGGATTGCTCGAATGGGCACCGTCTTTCATGTCACTATTATCCAGCATGCCCTGAACCTGAGCTGACTCTCGGAACCACCAATCATTCTGATGCTGGTTTTCTTACAATTCTTCTACAAAATCAAATTGTCAGTGGCCTTCAGGTTTTGCATCAAGGCCAATGGATTGGTGTTCAACCCCTTCCAGGAGGTTTAGTCATAAACATTGGCGATCCTCTCCAGGTTTTGCACTTTTTTTTTTCTCTGTTTCTTGCTTAAATTTCCTTAGTCTTGTCAAACAAATGACAAAAACTTCTTCTGTAGTTGGTATCAAATGGAAAGTTGAGAAGCATCGAGCATAGAGTGGTCGCTAATCGGATTGGCCCGAGAATTTCTATAGCATGCTTTCTCGCTGGACCAGTGAATGGGGTTAAGACTTATGGACCTATTGAAGAACTGGTTTCAGAAGAAAATCATCCAGCATACAGAGAGGTTCAGTTAAGTGAATATTTATTGAAGTTTTATACTACTGGGCTTGACAAGTATCGAGCTCTTGATTATTACAAGATCTGAAGATCAGATGCAAGTAGTATTGATTGCCTTCAGCTTGATCTTCGGATGAAACATTATCAATTATGATTCTATCAGGATAGCATTCTGCTATGGCTTCAACAGCGATATGCCATTTTTAGGGACTAAAATTGTAACTATGTGGTCATGTTCGAGTATTTCATAGAAAATATATTTGCAATAGTTGTGAACAATTCATATTGTAACAGGAACTCACGATTCCTTTCTTTAAGATTCTTATGATTGTAAACTATGTTGAGTTGATGCCAAGGGAAACTGGAAAAGAGCTTCAAGAGAAGAAATATGTATGTCAAAAATGACCACATCACTGAATATAATTTGATAGTTGAAGCCTTTGAGCTGACATTCATTTATTGAGTCTACTGAAACCAGTATTGTTCGTTGTCATAAATTTCTGCGAAGCTTTTGTTTAATAGAGCAAGAGAATAGTCTTGTACACTTGATATTTCCATTCATCTGCATCTATTAGATTCTAAAATTCAGCAAAGCCGATGTGCCATCAAGCCCCTTGGCACGGAAGTACTCGGTATATTCTTTAATAGTTGTTGCACGATACTTTGGTGGATCATCTTCGGATAACAACTCCTGAATCGGTGCACAAACCATTGAGTTTTCTCTACCGAGAAAACTGGCGACAGATATTCGGGGACCGATATTTGTGGACAATACTCTGTGTTCCACGCTTTTGAGCTTGTCATTTGTTATCAGCTGATCAAAATATACAAGATAAAGTATCAGTTACCTAGCCAATACTGAAACTTATATTTCCGATTGAAAATACTGACCTGCATAAGGTCTCCAATGTTGACAACTAAGGCTCCTGGTATTGGAGGAACATCAATCCACTGATTTTGATGTCGAACTTGAAGCGCTTCTATGTTGTCTTGAAGAAGCACTGTTATGAAATTGTTGTCCGAATGTTTTGTGGTTCCCATTGTGCGCTCAGGCTCTGGACATGCTGGATAGTAATGGCCAATGACTAAAAGCCCCTCAGCACATTTCATTTCTATGAGGTGATTTGAGCTGAGTCCCAAACCCTCTGACAATAATTTGAGCAAACATCTACCTAAAACCATTACTTTCTCTGAGTATTCCATCATAATTTCCCTGCATTAACAGCAATAACTACAGTTTATTGACATGCCATATATGAAAGTTTAATAGCTTTCAAGTTATTAAGCATTTCGTACAGATAACACCAATTACTAATATAACCAAAGAAGAATATGCACGAAAAACTTACCCGCAGGCTACGGGCAATTCCTCTAGCTGTGGTGTATTAGGACTTGCATTGAAGTAAAATGTGTCCCTCCAGTTAGCTGCTGGTGATCTATACAAATCAAAATTGCTATGATATGCAAATCTCTTCGTGAAATCTCGCGTATAATACTGCTTCTTGATCTCCGCATCCTGCTCGTTAAATCTACGAACTCCACTCAACGTTTCTACAAGAGTACTTGTCGATATCCCGTGATTAATCACTTGAAAAAAGCCCCATGTCTCAGATGCATCCTTAACTTTCGCAACGATCTCTTTCCGTTTCAAAGGATCTTTGTAGATGCCATCAAGGTCTATTACTGGAAGCTTGAACTGTTTGCTGTTCGTGTCCGTGTCTGAAAGTTCGAGTGGTTGAATGAATATTCGAGGTACTTTATTGATCCCGGCATCAACGAGGCCTTTGACACCAGCTTTTGTGTCATCAAAGGCCTTAAGTTCACTTGTTCGATCATATTTGGGCTCACTTGTTGCCTTAATTTCTCCATTGCTATTGTCTGGAACTACCATTCTGTTCTACTATTCTGGCTAAATTACTAACAAGTCATAAAATATAGTATCATTTGGAAAATAGCGTCAACAAATCAAGACAAAAAGAAATGCAAACAGCTGTGTTTGCACGTTCTTGTCTTGATTGGTCAGTACAACATGTATTAAAATATTTCATCAGTCCCTATATGATACTAATGTTGAATCTATCATAAAGGGTGATGAAAACAATCAAATAAAGAAGTAATGGTTAATTACAAAACTATCTGCATTTATATCTAATTGGCATTGAACTCCTTTTATTAAATTTTATCCAATACCCCTGTTTCATGACAAAAAATTATGTTTTGGTCTCAAAAGGTCACCCCAAATTCAATTTTGAAGTTGATAATTGACATTTTGCCCCCTCAAAATAGTGTCTTTCGACACTTTATACCCGGAAAATATAATTTTGAGACATTTGAGATGACCATGCACCAAAAGGAAACTCATTCTAGTGTGTGTGTAAAGCATTATTATCAGCATTTTGTGTACACCACAAACTCATACTTATTAGTGCTAAACATAAAGAGTATTGGCAAATAGAGCTTGTAAAATATCATACTGGAAAAACATACTGCAATGAAGGTCTTATCTCCTCATAATTGGGTAACTGTATTAACTAAATTCTACAGTAGTAACTTTCAGCAAATAACACCACAACTTGTAAAAACTCCCATTTATTTTTCAGATTGAAGCTTAAAATGCTGCAAAGCAGAAGTGCCATCGACCCCCTTGGACCGGTAGTAACTCGTGTACTCATTCAGTGTAACTGCGCGATATTTCGGGGGATTCTCTTCTGATAACAACTCCTTAATTGGTCCATATAACCTTGGTCTCATCCCAATTGTATCCCTGCCAAAGAAGCTCGCCACAGATACTCTTGGACTCGAACGGCTTGCTAAAACTCTGTGCTCGACGCTTTTAAATTTTTCATTTGAAATGAGCTGAAAATTGAAAGTAAAACAATGAAAATTAACTCAGAACAAAACTATCAACACAATTATGGCTTGCCTGCAAAAGATCTCCAATATTGACCACCAAAGCCTCTGGGACAGGAGGAACATCAACCCAATGGTTCTGATGTAGCACTTGCAATCCACCTAAATTATCTTGGAGAAGCACTGTTAAGAAACTATAATCAGAATGCTTCGTGGCGCCTAACGTCAATTCAGGCTCTGGGCATGCAGGGTAGTAGTGGCCAATAAGTGCAAGTGTTTGTGCACACTCTATGTCTATCAGGTGGCTTCGATTGAGCCCAAGAGCCTCGGATAGTAACTCGAACAAAGAAATCCCCACTCTAGTTACTTGCTTCGAGTATTCCATCAAAATATCACTGCTAAGAAACTAGTGCATTAGCTTATATTATAGCTTAGGAAGCTGTTGAAACATTGAAGATTAGAAGACTAAATGAAGACGTTTTGCTCAATCGAACTTACCTGCAAACTGAAGGCAATTCCTCTGCACGTGCTGGATCCGGAGCCACAATACAGTTGAAGGTATCCCTCCAGTTTGCAGCCGGTGAGCTATACAAATCGAAATTACTATGATATCCAAACTTTTTCGTGAAATCGCGCGTGTAATACAGCTTCTTAACCTCCGTGTCTTGCTCGTTAAAACGACGAACTCCATCCAACATTTCCTCCAAAATACGTGACGGTATTCCGTGATTCACCGCGAGGAAAAATCCCCATTGCCCTGATGCATCCAGGACCTTGTCAACGATCTTCTTACGTTTTACGGGATCTTTATCATCAATGCCACCAAGGTCTATTACTGGAAAACTGAATTGTTTGTTGGAATCTTTTGTGATACTTTCTAAATTATGATGAGTGGGATGAATGAATATTCGAGGCAGTTTGGTTACACCTGAATCAACGAGACCTTTAACACCAGATTTTGTGTCATCAAAGGCCTTCAGTTCACTTTTTCGATCATAATTTGGCTCATTTGTCGCATGGTTTTCAACTCTAGTGTCAGTGATTACCATTTTAAGTAGTTTTCTTGAGAAAAATATCACTTGCAACAAAACAGTCAATTATGTTTTCACCATAGGAACCACTGATTAAATTCTAAAAGAGAGACAAAAAGTAGCCATAATTTCCTTTTTTTTTTCAGACATTCCACTTATAAAAATTAGATTCTTATTATTTCGTGGCAAGGAGAAGTGACGTGAACCATTTTTTTCATGTTTTAAGATAAGTCCAATAGGATAATAACACCTTGCAGCCAATTGAAAAGATCCTTTAATTTCATACATATCACTCAACAAAATGATTAATTTCACATCATTAATAGTGATAGTGGTGAACGTGAACTATCCCTTTCCCCCCCTTATTTTCTCAAAAAAAAAAAAAAAAAAAAAAAACCCTTCCCCACATTAAATCTTTCTCATTCAACAGCAATGCGTCGGTGGGCCTGGGCTTTTTTAATGAATTCCGGCTTCTCAAAAAAGCCCAACATACCAGACCGCTAAAGGAGTTGCCTGTGCTGGGCTTGGGTTTGGGCTGGGCCTCCTTTTTTTAATGAAAAAAAAAAGCAATATAAAAAAGCATAAATCTTTTTTCACCTTTCTTTGATTTTGATTTATATCAATTTTATTTTTTGACCCTAAATATTTTGGTGGATTCTCTTCTGATAACAACTCCTTAACTGGTCCACATAAGACAAATAACATTGTTCAAATCACTGTAATTGTGTCTAAAAACAAATCAATTACCTGGTGGTTGTCGAGACATATTTTCTTATACTATTTCGTAAGCATTGATGTCATCATCGAGTTTATGTTTTACTTTAATTGTATTAACTTTCAATGATGCTGATCTTAGTCAAATAGTGGGACAACGATAGACATAAACGTGTTTATATATCTATACTTATGAACGAGATATGCTTCTCCCTTTCCATAAACGTGTTTATATATCTATACTTATGAACGAGATATGCTTCTCCCTTTCCTTAAAGAAAGTTGCAACAAATTTTGCTTGGAACACTCAACCAGCCTGGAAAAATATATTTAATTTTTTTTCTTTGAATGCGTAACCAGCCCGGAAAATATTTAGACGTCAGTATCACTAAATTTCTTACGAATACCTTGCTTAGATTAAACCTGTCCTCTGAGTACAGTTCAACACATAATTTATTTGGATTATAAAATTGTAATTTAGCTTCTTAACTTTAGCAGTATTAATTCTTGTAACTTGTAAACACATTCTTTTATAATATACTTCATAATTAGCAATATATGTTTCTCGCCAAATTACTTCTGAAATTACTAGAACTTTTTACTTTCGTATGCACCATGCAATGAGTCCTATGATCACTCCAAGGGTAAGAAAATCAATTCACCAACTCAAATGACAAACTTATGAAAAGTAGAGAAAAAATCACATAAATTGTTTGTTCGAGGATTAAAATAGAAAAAAATTAAACAATTTATATTAAATTACCGAAGAAAAGGACAATAACCTCAATAATATTATAAAATTATTCAAAAAGGTTAAGACAAATATCAGAATATTTCGGTTTTAGTTTGCAAAACAAAATGTAGTATAAATATTCTTATCCAAATTAAAGATAACAAAGAAACAGTGCCCAAAACCCCCACATAATCACTTTCTCACTCTCTCTCTCTCTAACTCCAAAAGGTTGCAACAATGGATATGTCAACTCTCAAAGCCTCACTTCCAGCAGATTACGACCGCATAAAAGACCTAAAAGCCTTCGACGACTCAAAATCCGGCGTAAAAGGCATAATCGACGCCGGAATATCAACAATCCCCAAAATCTTCATCAGACCGCCCGATGAACTCGACGAAGACTCAAAATCCGTCGAATCGACTCTACAAGTTCCGATCATAGACCTAATCGGAATCGAATCGAGCGATCGGCGCGAGAAGATCGTGAGCGAAGTGAAAGAGGCGTCGAAAAATTGGGGATTTTTTCAAGTGGTGAACCACGGAGTAGCGCTGAATGTTCTAGAAGGAATGTTGGACGGGATTAAGAAGTTTCACGAACTAGACGTTGAGACTAAGAAGCAGTTTCACAATCGCGATATGGCGAAGAAGGTTAAGTTTGGTAGCAATGTTGATTTGTATCGATCGCGTTCTGCGAATTGGAGAGATTCGTTGACCGTTTCGTTGTTGACTTCTGATCATCTTGAGCCTGATGAGTTGCCTCAAGTTTGCAGGTATTGTTTGTTGATGTTTTGATTTTTGCCCTGTTTATTTATTTGTGTAGAGCTAATAATAGCAGATAATCCCCTGTTTTTATGAGTAATAGGCAAATGATTAATCTATAAAGAATAGGCAAGTATCAATTGTATTGTAATATAATTCTGCTAAATTGAAAATGTAATGTTTTGAGGTTTGATAGTTAAGTGGATAATTAATTCAATACTTTGTTTCCAAAGTGTAGATTTCATTTTACATTTGTCATTTAAGCAATTCGAGCACTAATTATGTACTCTTAATCCTGATGATCACAAGTTGAAAAGATCAGTCCTGGTAAGTTTTTTGTTACAATGTCAAATTATAGGTTGATGCCAAATTGGTAACATAACTAACCCCTCCGTGTTATGCCAAATTGGCAAATTACCCCGTGTAAATAATAAATAGGCAAGATACTCTATGATTTTTAAAAAGTTACACAAACTTTGTTGTGCTTTGGATTAAGCTAAAACCTTCATGCAGATGACTACTTTACCCGAAATACATACACTTTCCGTCTTTCGTTGATTGTTTCATTTTTGAATCAATGCTACCTAAAAGCCAAACAGTTGATACTCTACCAAGATTCATTACTTTTGAAGCAGATAGAGTTGTAATATGACCACATTTGGACTCATGGAAGGCTGCTAACATACGACAAGCACGTCGATAAGCACAAAACTTTGATATGTAACTTTCTGATTTGCAGGGACTCAACAATTGAGTATATCAATCAAGTTACGGAACTCAGCCAAACTCTATTCGCTTTGTTATCTGAAGCTCTTGGCCTCAAACCCGAACACCTCGGAAACTTAGAATGCGGTAAAGGACGCACTTTTATCGGCCACTATTACCCCCCATGCCCAGAGCCTGAGCTAACAATGGGCACAAGCAAGCACACCGATCCTTCTTTCTTAACGATTCTTCTACAAGACCAAATTGGGGGTCTTCAAGTCCTACATGACTCCCACTACGTTAATGTACCACCCCTTGTCGGGAGTTTGGTAGTCAACATAGGAGATATGCTGCAGGTTTATTTCATTATTTGATCAAATATCAAGGATGTAATTGTAACTTTTTTCACTTTTGATATTTTTTCTGAAATAAGATACTTATTCTCGATGATGGTATTTGTGTGCAGATTTTATCAAATGATGAGTTCATAAGCACGGATCATAGAGTTGTTGCTAACCGGGTAGGGCCTCGAATATCAGTGGCAGGGTTCTTCAATGGTAGTACTGTCCCTGGAAAGGTATATGGGCCAATCAAGGAGTTGATATCAGAAGATCGTCCCGCAAGATACAAGGAGTTTACCGTGAGGGAGTATATATCCAAGTTTTTCGCGAGGCCTATTGACAAATCTGGCCTTGATGATTTCAGGTTGCAAGGTTAGAAACAAATGTCATCATTGTTAGACGGCTTTTCGCGCAGGGTTCCTAACAGACTATGTGTAATTATCAAAACTCTATTGTTACTTGAAAACAACCCTTAAGTTAAAATACTATTTATAAAAATATTTGCAAATTCCATAGTTTGCCTTTGGGCTATCTTTGGGAGTCAGATTTGGATCTCATGGAGCCCTATTCAAAAGGATCTTATTGAAGAACTTCAGTGCTTCGAACTTAGAAGTCCAATCTAAGGGGCTTTGGGTCCTTCCTCCCTTGGTCTGTCATTGTTCTTACCCTCACCAAGTCTATGCATGTATAATGTCCACATGTTTTAACTATGTTTCTAATTTCTATCAACTATTTATTATAATAATGATAATGTTTAGATTGACATAATGAAACTGTGCTGCAAAAGTAGTAACGAAAATGCCACTAGTCATCAATCTTGAGAATATTTAGCAAGTGATGGTCACACGAAGACTATACAAGATAGTAGAAACTTATAAAATATTAGTCATATGGAAAAAGGGATTGTGCGGATTGCGAAATTAATATATGTACTTTTTTCTTAAACTTAATTTAGTCATTAGTTACTATAGATGAAGTGATTTTAGTCCTAAAGTAAGCAAATGATTTTCTTTATCCTGACTATACAACAGGTGATTTGAGTCTTTTCAATTATTTAAGGAGTGAAATACTAAGAAAGGACATTATTTGCTTACCAAAATGAAGATAAAAACTATATTTATAGTCATAAAAAGTACGGACTGAATTTTATTCAAAAAAAGAAGAAGAAAAGAACTGCTAAGTAAGTAAAATTGAGTGACTATACGGACTATTTTTGCCACCACTTTGAAATAAATGACACCCTTTGAAGTATGAAAAGCATTATAAATAGACTTCTTGCTCATTTACAATTATAAAAAACTATTTATGTAATTATTCAAATATCGATGATGTTGAGAGGGTCAAGTTATATTTTCCACCACTGGAATGTAGTTTCACCTTTTCTAGACCCTCTGCTTTTTCGTTTTTCTCCAGTGGCGCTTGGTTATAGGAAAAAAAATATCTCTATACGTCATCGATTATATAAGCTAATATTTTAAGCTACCGAGTCTTTTGTGTGGTTTGAAAAATAAAAAACACCTCTCAGGCTCTCACAGAATTAAACTAGGTTGGAATTTAATGAATCATTTTTGCTAATAACAATTCAGATTTGTTTGTATACTTTTTTAACATCTTGTAATTCTACTGGTATGGTTTTAATTATGCATGTAAGATTTCCAGATAAGTTTTTATTGGTTGATTTATAATAAGTAAGCAGAATCTCCATCTAGTGTGCTAATATTGATAATTTCACTACGGAATTCTCTTACATGCTTCAAAATTCAACAGTGAAAATACAACAAGATTTACTTTTACACTGTTATGTTTCACACTCTCACTACAATAGCCTAACATAATTCATACACATATAATAGTTGATCTAAAAAAGATTGCAGTTCATTTTCTATTCTATTTAATTCAATCAAATAAAATGAAAAAAAATGGAGCTATGAGTCAAAAGTTAAAGAAAGTATTAATCCAATTACCATGAGACCTTGTGACCACAATTTTTTATACATTACGGCTTCTAAGTACAATTATTAACACATTTTTTTGAAATTATTTGATCACACTGTAGCTACAAGATCTATGTACATCATCTAATATGCATGTAAATAGATGTGTGTGTGTGTGTGTTTGTGTATACTGTGGTAGATAATCTGAAGAGTAACAAAAAGATAGAAAAAAGGAGAACCTAAAGTTTACGAGACACGCGCCATTTGATTGGGATGTTTATTAAGTTGACATTCAGATGTAGAAAGGATTTAGGATAAGGATCAAATAAACAACCAGGATGTATATACTAATCCAAAAATGAAAATGACCTGCGTCGTGTCCCTGTAGTTGGTAAATTGACCACTTGGAGGTGAAGTATTTTATGGTTAGGACGAGTTAATATTTCTTTGTACTAAATTACTAATAGTCATAAGTTATTTTTCAATTTCATGTACCTTTCCAAATAGTAAAAAACACGTCTACTGGACTGAATTAAACTCAAAAACGATTATTTATCTTAAATTCAACATAAAAATGAAAGTATTCCATGCGTTGTTCGCTTTTTTAATTTCACACCCGTTCCAAAAAAATCAGAAACATAAAATTACATATAATGGATAAAGATGGTCAGGATATACTTTATCTTAATCTTATCCCAAAATGAAAATTAATTAAGAGACTATTTTTTTCATTGCAACCCAAATGGATCAACTGAATAAGATTAGAGTCGAAGAATACTAAACAGAGAACGTAAAATGGCTAAGATATATCTATTTACGATAAGTTATTTGCTTATATAATTAGTATTTTTTTTTGTAAAATACGTTTCTTTTTGCTTAAATCATCTTTAAGTGTAGTGAGTGGACTTTCATACATGATAAGTGCAATCACTCTAAAATTAATGATGGATTTACAACGTAACAGTATTAAATTAGTACATGAAATTGTAATTCGCTTTACAAAGAAAGCTTCTCTTTTGCTTTACTAGGAAATTTCCAAAAAGTTCATAAAAAATCAGATAATGTCACAATTAAAATCAGTGAGTGTTATATTAAGCTATAATATTAATAACAATTCACAAGTAAAAAATTGAGTGTACGCGTATATACCACGCTAGATACCATCTCCATCAAATCAAACGTCATTATTTCACAAGTCAGTGTCAAGTTGAGAATATTTTTCTACGCCAATAATTGACCTGCTCTCCACGTGGCGCGGCCTCATTGGCTCCGACGATTTTATTGAGAATTGCGACTCCTTTTGTTGTTTACTTCAGCACCCCCAATTCATTCCCATAACAAATTCAATCGAATTTTCCAATTATTTGCGTATTAATTCTGAAAAAGATGAACACTATCGATAGTATTATGAAGAATAATCACGTGGATCTGTTCAATGAGAATTGCTGGTGTGATTTAATCGATTACAGCAGCCTCTTAGACGACGTAGCACCACCGGCCGGCGACGTGTACTGGAACCCTAATTTTCAGCCGCAGAAGTGAGTAGTAAACCCTAATTTTGCGTTTTTTTGTGGAATTGGATAATTTGTGTACATCCATTGATTATCAGTTGAAAAATTGGGTCTATTTGTTGTCCATCAATAGACGATTGAAATCGTTCGAGTTGTTCATGATGATGAAGAAAACTTACTGATATTTTCAAACTTTTGGCGATTTTTCGGTGTTTTGAGTATTATTTACTGCATAGATATTTGTGTGAATTGCGAAATCTTGAGAAAGAATGGTTTCGATATAATTGGTTTTTATCTATTTTTCAGTATAGGTGCAGCAACAACTGATGTCTCGTTTAGTGGAACTACGTCGCAAACAAGTGAATCTTCAGAAAGGGAATATCCAAAGAAGAGGTACTTATGAATGGTGTGCGTATTTTGTGACAGCTCACTTTCTGATGAGTTATATTTGTGTTTTTTGCAAGAGTTGGTTGTTTGATGTTCTTGTTGTTGACTAATTTCGACTCATCTGGCCTACTCGCTGAAGTTTTCCACTTTAATGTATTTCTAATATGATAGAACTGTCCTTAGAATAACAAATTGACACGGCATTATTATTAAAACGGGAGCCTTGAGTTACAATGTATTAGCGTGCTTAAAAAACTTGACATGATGGTCCATTGATTACAATGCAACGGACTTCAGTGAAGCGCTTGAAGTTGAAATATTCGGTAAATGGTTATGTCGACTGTTGGCTTGGCTTCTAAAAGTGTCTTTCAGCCAAAGTAAGAAAATAAGCAGTGTAATTTAATGATTTTATGCCGGTTTTAGTTCGAAAATGAGCAGTGTAATTTGTCTTTTGTGCATTGAAAAGTTGAGGGCAAGGAAAGAGGAGTAGGGGAAGGCAAGAATGGTGTTTAAACTTCATTTTTCCCTCCTTTATTAACAAGCGGTTTTCTTGTTGTTTGATTTATTACCACACCGGGGCATGGATATTGATAAGAAATATAGTAAAGTAGTTCATTATCTTGCATATTTAAAACATAAAAAACCCTTGTTTTTAATGTATTGTCGTTTTTGCTACTAAGCAGGGGACGCAATGATGCATGTAGTGGAGAAGGAACTAAAGCACAGCGTGAAAGATTGAGGAGAGAAAAGTTGAACGACAGGTTGTTTGATTTGAAAGTCTCTCGTAACATCAATTCATGTTGGTGCTCCAATATTATGCAATCATGAATTGATCATCACCCTGCTCAGAGCCTTTGAATGAATAGCTATCTTCAATGCAGTCCAATTCCTTATAATACCGACTTATCGAAGGAAACAGAAATCAATGCAGCATTGGACATTGAAAACATATCAAATACTTGCTTTCATAAGCTCAAAGGCAGCATCACAAAAATTGTGCTCAATCATGTGTCTTTTGTGCAGGTTCACCGAGTTGGCAGCTGTCGTCGAACCCGGAAGACCTGCGAAAACTGACAAATTGGTCATACTTGGTGATGCCATCAGAGTTTTAAACCAGCTAAAAACTGAATCCATAGAGTACAAGGAGATGAATGAAAAGCTTTTGGAAGAGATCATGACTTTAAAGGTTAGGGGATTATTTGTACTGCATTTGCAGAAGTCATATAGTTTCTATAAATCTGAAACGCCCCAGAACAATCGAGAAGTACTAAGATATTTTCAAGGACTGTGTTTTTATTGAACCCCCTACAAAACAACCTAAAATTTCAAAATTCTGAAATGTTATTAAAATAACGAAAAAGTCCTTGTGCTGTTGCACAATCCCAGTTAGTTGCATAACAACCCCCAAATGATTGAAAAATTACAAAGCCTTCGCTAGGAGTGTGATATCGATCCAATTGGTTCTGCTGTGTTTTATGGACATGTCTTTTCTTTTTCTTTTATATGCCATCATATGAATTGAGATTTTTGTTGTTTTTCCCTTTTAGTCATATAATTTTAGGATGAGAATGGTTTTAATCTCCTCCATTGTGGAAACAAAAGTTATGATGACTAGATATTGTCTGGAAGCACTTTATTTCTTCCGGAGGTGGTATGCTCTTTGCAGCATGTACTAATTATTTCTCATTGTGACTTGAAGCCTCAATATAATACTTGTTCAAATTTTTACGTAACTCAGTTGCTGTTTTGTTGTATCCGCAAATCTTGAAATGGTAAATGGTTGACATTCAGAAAACAAGAAAACCGTTGTTGTATATTTTACATATTTTCAAACTTCTCTAATGTGATAGATACGCTGAAATCTTTGTTAAGTCATCATGTCATTCGTATTTGCAATCTTTCAACCACTCCATATCACCCACATATGAAATTCGACCTGATAATGATATATTTGCATAATTAATGATCTTTTACCAAACTTCTGATTCCACGTTTTTTTGATCAAACAGGTTGAGAAGAACGAACTTCGTGAAGAGAAACAGGTACTCAAAGCAGATAAAGAAAGAATAGAGCAGCAGTTGAAAACCATGAGCGTTCCACCAATGGGATTCATGCCAGCACATCCACCTACATATCAGGCTGTGACAAACAAGATAGCGATGTTTCCCGGATACGGTTATGTCCCAATGTGGCAATATTTAACCCCATCTGCTCGTGACACGTCTCAAGATCATGAGCTCAGGCCTCCTGCTGCGTGATATCTGCACCAATTAAAGCTTCTGACAATCTTCTTTGTAAATATCCGTACTTTGCAACTGATTTAATTGTGTTTTAGACTTATGCTGATAGCTGGATAGATGGCAAGACTTAACAGTTTAGAGGGAAATGGATTACAGTTTATTTTCCCGCGTACAAATCATTTTTTATTCTGTTACTCTATAATTTCCCTTCACTGGATTTATTTTTAAAACAGGTCCAGGATGTAACACTCTTTGGTAAAAAGCCGATTGATATTTTCCCACTTCATCACATATCATGAATAACTACTAAAGCATCAGATGGGTTAGGTCCACTTATCTTATCATACTTTCTGGTCTTTTTTTGCTGTATATTACTTGTTCTGTATTATCATCTGAAGATGTCTTTACTCAATATGATGCAAGTGCTAAGTGTTTTATTTAGAAGAATGTGCAATAATTCTGTCTTTCTTTGTTAGCACATATACTTCAGGTGGGAACTGGTTTTATTACTCTGAGTTTTATTTCTTCACCGCGTTTTCTTTCCGCGTACTGCCCAGAGAAATGCCATGAATTTATAGGTTCTCCCCTTTCATTTAGTTTATAATTTGATATGAATGTATGTTTCTTCGGAGCATCATATTCTTTTGGTTTTGGTTGTATGAATTAAAGTTAGTATCTCAGAGTATGTTGCGACGCACAAGATATTAGGAATATTCTTGATAGTAATTTGGGTCGTATTGTGGTCACCCTTTCCGAACAGCAACACATGCTATATTCCCATTTTAGATTTTAATTACAAATAGCTAACAATTGTGTGACTATATTGCTCTTTCTTGACCTAAACCTCAAGTCAACAATGCCACCTATATTCAAATGTAAATGTGTGCAATGTAGGATGTTCGCGGGATTGATTTTGAGGTCAATTTCAGGAATATTTTGATCCCACCTTATCTTCCTCTTTGGGAAAAGAAGAAGATACTGCACTGGATGTTTTATTCACTATTTGTGGACTGAATGTGCTTGCGTTAGGCCAGTGCAGCTTTCATTTGTTAAATTTGATAAATAAATTTGAAAAGACACTTCAAGAATGCTATCGAGGCCAACTGCAGGAGCAACTTATATAAAACAATTCAATCTAAAGTTCGTCAAAAGTGATAATTTAAGACATGCAAAATTGTGTGAGGAGGACAATTTAGTTATTTTTTGACAAACTAAAATAAGATATATTTATTTGTACAATAGAATTATGAGCATTTGTTATGATATTGCACAAGGTAATTTTTTTTTTTTTTTTTGGATGCATAAAATAGTATTTCGTAAATTAGAGACTAGCTCCTATAGATTGATTCTATTATGGTAGTGCTTGCGAAAAAACAAAACCAGTCTCTTAATTTTTAGTTAAAAATATTGTAGTTGGTAAAAAAATAGTGAGTGCGGTCAAAGTGTTTAAAAAATAAAATAAAATTAGATTAAGAAATAACATGCTTCAAGTATTATGAATAATTATAACTAAAAAATGCCTATTGGAGTTTAACGTAATTGAAACTATAAAATATGAATTAATCCAAATACTTAATATTTATGAATATTTGTGTTTTTTCGTTTCTGAATATTTATGAATAATAAACAAAAATATAAATAATACATTATATTTAATTAGCACTTTAACGGTTAGGTTCCATATTCCCTCCATTGTTCGAAAATCTATTCTAGTGAGAGAGAGAGAGAGAGAAAATGGCAATGGCGGCGGCAGGTCTGTATAGGCGTACGCTACCTTCTCCTCCGGCCATTGATTTTTCTTCTCCCGAGGGCAAGGTACTAATAGTCTAATATTATCACTCTTACAATTTCTTCTTTTGAACAATACAAAATATATTAGTGTGGTTCTTCCAATTATAACAAGTTAATCTCATTTGTGTTAACGTTCTACAAAGAAGGGGTTTTTTTGGTCGCCAAGTATTGAACATTTCTCTCTCCAACAATTGCACTCACTTTTTAATGTCTGTTTAAAGATAGAATTGGAAAAACAGAATATAGATATTGCTTCAAGAACACAAATTGGTGGGTGAAAAAGGTTACAAGAATTTATAGGGCACTGTTCTAATTAAAGAAAATCAAGAAATGGGTTTTAAGTAGAATCTTGATATGTTCATTAAAACTATAATTGATATTTTTCTATGATATGCCAAGATTTCCAATAAGTTTTTCTTGATTTTGAAGTGATTGATCTTTTTTTATTTATTAATGATTTGGAACTGCAGAAGCTCTTCACAGAGGCCAATCATGATGGGACCATGGAGGGGTTTTTCAATTTGATTTCTTATTTTCAGACACAGTCGGAACCTGCGTATTGTGGTTTGGCTAGCCTAGCAATGGTTTTGAATGCCCTCAGTGTTGATCCGTGTAGAAAATGGAAAGGTAACTCATATTTTTGGTGCTGTTCCGGCCTAACATTTGCTCTGCTGCTTCAGCCAGTCTTTGGGTTTTGTTTGTATTGATTGAGGATCAGAGTAATGGTTTACCATATTTAAATTGCTTTTGATTATCAGTGTTTCGGAACTATTAATTTTTCTTTTGGTAATTGAGGCGCCCTTTTGTGGTCTCTTTGATTTTTTAAAACTTCTATGTTTCTATTTTAAACAATAAATAAAGTGGCCATATCTTATTTGGTCGAACTACAGGGCCCTGGAGATTTTTTGACGAGACTATGTTAGATTGCTGTGAGCCGTTGGAAAATATTAAGGCTAAAGGCATATCTTTTGGGAAAGTTGTTTGCTTGGCGCATTGTGCAGGAGCCAAAGTGGAAGCTTTTCGAACAAACCAGAGCTCTATCAACGAATTTCGGAAGTATGTTATGGCATGTTGTACTTCAGATGATTGTCATGTGATCTCATCATATCATAGAGGAACTTTCAAACAGGTACATGCTTAACTACCCTTTTGGTCTTTCTTAAATTTTATGTTTTTCAGATGACTTCTTGTTTCATCTGATCTTCGTCAGTAGCTCCAGGTAATTTGCATAATTTCTTTGATTAGATTTTGGAGATTCACCTTGTAGTTAGGTTTACAGTTTTAATATATATTCAAATGGATGATGTTCAGTAATGTCATCTAGTGCAGACTGGCTCAGGTCACTTTTCACCTATTGGTGGATATCATGCCGAGAGCGATATGGCACTTATTCTTGATGTCGCAAGGTTTAAATATCCTCCTCACTGGGTTCCTCTCTCACTTCTCTGGGAAGCCATGAATACTGTTGATCAAGCAACTGGACTACATAGAGGGTAATGTATCTGCTCATTTTCAAGTGCTTATCGTTGATACACACAGACACACACTTATATCTCATTCAAATTTAGTTTACATTTTATATCAGCCTCATCGTATTAGTAAGTCCTTATCTTTGTAGTTGATGATTCACATAGGCCAATATAAGAAATCAAAAACATGCCTAACTACACAAAAATGGAATTAACACTACAATTTGGCATCTTTTTGTAACGACAGCAGTCCCATATACATGTTCATGGGATACAAGATGTATTCTTGCCTTTTTACTGACTCTGAACTTGCATTCCGAGAAAATATTTTGTTGCCGATAGAAATTGAATCCCCTTAAAAGTCCTTACTAAAGGGAGCGGAAATTCTCTTTACATACTATATCCCAGATTCTTCACTGAGCAGTGTAAGACACTTCTCAACTGATTTTCAGTTTTGAATTTTCGATTCTTACAGAGCTTTCATCAAAAGAAACTTGCAGTTTATCTTCATCCCGCTGCCTATTTTGTTAGAAAAGATTATGGAGAATCTAATAGTGATTCATATGCATCCATGACTATCAGGCATTCTGGCCTCTTTGTTTCTTTTTTTCGTTATTTTATTTTGGGGTTCCAACAAATGGGTTTTTTTGTCGCAAATTTATTATCTTTATGATCATTCTAAACGTTTATCTAATATTGCAATTGTTCTCTTTTGTATCTTATGTATTTTTCAGTGAAGCAGATATTAATTATTTTTCTTAAAAGATACAGTGCTTTTCTACGAACGAATTATATTTCTGTCGGGTGACTATATCCAGGTTTATGCTTGTGTCAAGACGTGATAAAGCATCGGCCTTGCTTTATGCCCTGGTATGATACAACCTACTGAAATTACATGAATTATATAAAAACATCTGGTGGTACATGCAGAATGTGTGCTAGACATTTATGCATGTTCTAGAAAGTTCATGTTACAAGCTTTGTGATCAAATCCTTCAGATATCATTTGCCCTAAAAGTAATAGTTGTTTGCCACTTGAATAAGATCTTTTTTTTTTTTTCCAAGTATTTTAACAATAATTATTTAAGTTTAATGGTAGTTGAATGTATATTCAATCTTGTGCTGTGCAAGATTTGCTTGTACTGCCTTGTCTAAAAATCTCATGTTGATTGATAAACATAGCAAAAGATCTTTTCAACCTGATTACTGATATCAGGTGAAATCACTCTATTATGATAGTACCAAGTTAGTCGTGTCCATTCTTATATTTTTTTCTACCTGAGGATCTAAACTTTCAGTAAGTAAGGTATTAATTCTAGTATGGTAATATTAGTGTAAAATCAATTTATTGGTCAACTCTATCCTAGTACCATTGCGCGTGGGGTATGAAAGTTTTTCTTACTTGTACATATCTCTCTAAATTGATAAACTTGAGCCATTTTCTCAATAAGGAACTCCATTTAGTTTTACTTCTATTTTTGGTAGAGTTGCAAACATGAGAGTTGGATTGGTATGGCAAAATACTTGATGGATGACGTTCCCTTGCTGTTGAATTCAGGCAATGTGAAGGGGATAAGAGATGTCTTGTCAACAGTTTTCTTCTTTCTGCCATCAGATTTTGCAGAATGTGTTAAGTGGGTTGTAGACATTCGTCTATATCAAGATGACAAAGGCAGGCTTGCTCTCAAGGTACAAACGAAATATATAGAATATGATGTATATGCCAAATTCCATGAAGTTACTGTTGTTAGAAGTGTACGACTCTATCAAGTGGATGTCAATCTTTCTTGTGCTACTAACTGAAATATTTGAAAGCTATATGAGGTATATGCTTAAAAGACATTTTTAATGCACTTATCTTTGATGAAGCATGCGCCTGGCTTTCCATCCTGGGGTCTAGCCACTAGTTACCGTTTATGGCGATTGTGGCCTTAAGAAATATGCATTTCCATTTATGCATCAGAAAATTATCTGTCGTGTATTATAGTATTTGGACTAAATTTATCAAATCTTGTAGGAGGAAGTGTTGAAATTAGTGCGAGAGACTGATCTCCACAAGCATGTGATAGACACCTTGTCTTCGGAAACTTTTCTTGAACAAATTATGGGCCACCAATTGGCCAATATTGCAGCTAATGTTTGCTCTCAAGTGGACGGGGTTTTGTCAGGAAATGCTGGATCATCGAAAAGATTTTTCAGTCGTGAAACATTTGCTAGATGTTACAGGACTTTTAACAGGGACAGTCATGTAGAGCAAGAAGTCGATGTACACCCGGCAAGCAGTGATGTGTTAACGGCACTTTTACTGGCGTTGCCGCCTGAAACATGGTCTAATTATAAAGATGAAAAAGTTTTGAAGGAATTATCTGCGTTAGTTTCTATAAAGAGTCTTCCCACATTGCTTCAAGAAGAGGTGTACTTGCTTTCTCGGGTCCAGTAAATCCTTGATCCTGTGTTGACTTCTTGTAACTTAAGTATGTTTTTTTTTGCTGTGGCAGATTTTGCACTTAAGAGGTCAGCTCCTTATTCTCAAGAGATGCAAAGATTGCTGGACAGAAGATTCTATGGATTCTCTCCAGATTTAAGTACACTCCTTTTGTATTATAGTCACCTCGCAAGGTAAGAAAGCATATGCATGTTCTTACATGGTAGCTATAACCATATATAGTTAATGGTCACTGCAATTATTCTCTTGAGAAAACCTTCGTTGTTACACTGGTCAGGAGCGGATGTTAATGGCTCATAATGGAGTATTGCTTTCATGTACGAATAAAGTATGGTGCACAAAAGTGCATTATATACTATGGATAGCCTGAATAAAAGTATGTTTGTGATGTTGTAGTTGGTCCAGTTGGATGAAAAGGTTGACCTAATATCGACTATTTGATTCTGGAACTCATAAATTTCTTGATTATTGTATTAGTTGTCTGCAAAATACTTGATAAGGCTTCACTAGGTGATATTATACATATATGTGCATACACGTGTTTTATGTGGTTCTCTTTCTTAAAAATTGGCATGAAAAAGACATTGTGCGACTGGTGATGTTCTTAATTAGATCAATCTTGGACTTTCGAACACGCCATTGACTTTTAAGACTGAAGATATTGATATTACATCTTTTTTGTTCATTCCTCTGCATTTAGTAACAAGTTGAAGCGCCCTCATGGACTTACGCCACTTGACAAGATCTTCCTAGATTGAATGTAATATATATGTAATTTCTTAACCGAGCTAACAAATAGCATTTCAATTATTAGACAATCTTCGTACAGTTGCATGTCTTTTTTACAGCACAATTATTCTGACAAGTAACATGCAATAGAAATATCATCTTAGACCTCCTATGTTTCCAACTCAAGAAATAAAACTTGACCTTTACCATCTTCAGACCTTGTAATAATCAAGAGCGCGGTAATTGTCAAGTCCTGTAGCGAGAAACTTCACTACATATTCACTCAATACAACATTTTTGTACACGGGGGGATTTTCTTCTGATACCAGCTCTTCAATAGGACCATAAACCTTAGCTCCATCCACTGGTCCAGAGAAAAAACATGCAACAGATATTCTTGGACCGATAAGATTGGATTTTGCTCTATGCTCAACACTTCTGAATTTCCCATTCGATACCAACTATGAGAAATCATCATCAGAAGTCAGTGTCACTGAAAAAATAGGCTTTAATGATGGACAATTTATGTTGTGATAATTTTTATTGCAATACCTGGAGTAGGTCTCCAATGTTTATGACTAAACCTCCTTGAACTGGTTGAATGTCAACCCACTGGCCTTCATATAAAATCTGGAGGGCACTGATAATTTGGTTTTGCAGAAGAATTGTGAGGAAACCAGCATCAGAATGTTTGGTGGTCCCAATAGTGAGTTGTGGTTCAGGGCATGCTGGATAATAGTGACAATGGAGTCTGTGCCCATGTGAGCATTCCATGTCTTTCAAATGATCAGTTTTTAGCCCAAGAGCCTCAGATAATAATCCCAGCAGAATATTTCCTAAATCTTCGACGTGTTCTGAATATTCAACACTCGAGTCCCTATAAATTTAAGCGCAGAAAATATTGAGATCGATGTTTAGATTAGGGCTACTAAGTTAAAGTCTAAGTATAGCAGCATGAAAAAAGTGTGGAGCAGCAGTAGTGCTTAAAGTAAGTCTACTTGAGATTGGTTATCACTTTTTTATCTCATGTTCCAGTTTATAAGCAAATAGGTATTCACTTGACATTGGCTTTTCATCTCTTAACTAAAAGGGATGACTAGATCTGCACTCACCAGGTTTAATCTAATTATAAAGACCTTCCATATGATTTTAATAATTATAGAAACCCCTCAACTTTGAAAATGTCGAAAATATAAGGGGTCTTTCTCTTATGTTTTTTCAAGGGATTTTATGTAATTATTCAAGTAGACGGGGAGGTTTCTATATTATGACCAAAACTGTAGGATGGTAATGTAATAATAACCTGTTTATATATAGGCATAAAACATTGTTTGAGGCACATGATTCTGCTTATTACTTCTACAGTCTATGCAGGATTTATCATTGATTTAGCCTGTTAGAAGAATAGTTTGACTTTGTCCAATAATATATATATCAGTTGAGTTTAGGAAGAAAAAAATGAAACATCAGAAAGAAATAACTTCAACAGCAAAGTACCTGCAAGAAGGTGGCAGTTCTTCATGATCAACTTCATCAGGATCAGAGAATGAAATAGTCAAGGTATCTCTCCAACTTGCAGTTTTTGATGTAAACAGATCATAACTACTGTTAAATCTTACCCTTTTCATGCGATCTCGCGAATAATACTTCTTTTTCTCCTCGAGGTCATGCTCATTAAATCTCCTCACCCCTTCAATCATTCCATCAAGAACAGCTAATGGAATCCCATGATTCACAACTTGGAAAAATCCCCATTGCCCTGCTGCAATTTCCACTTCTTTAACTATCTTTTTTCGCCTTTCGACGTTCTCAATGCCACTTAGATCAATTACAGGAACCTGAACTTGATGAGAGTTCTTTTCATGAGGAAAATCTTGATCAAGCTCTTCAGATGGCCTGATGAAAATATCTGGAATTTTTTGTAATCCAGAATCTGATACTCCTTTAACACCAGCTTTTGTTTCATCAAAAGCCTTAAGCAGTTCCATTCTATCATTTTGCAAGGTATCAACTCCTCCTGACATTTTCTACTATTTTTTAGTACTATTAATAACTTTGTGCTTATCTGTTTGAGATTAGTGTAAGTTTTGATCTTGCAACTGGAGTTAAATAGAAGGTAAGTTGGCTTGGTTTTCTATGAAGAGACAAGATATATATTTTATAATCTGGGAATATTTCTTTTCCATGATATCATATTATTGAACTTTTTCCCAATGCACTATATTCTTTTTCTACATGCTTATTTTATGTTAAATTGTCACATGTCTCAATTCAGCTCAAGCGTGTTGACTTTATGGGAGTCTGACACATTCGATTCTTTTAATAATAATTTGATGAGATGCCATTGATTGTGTGGAAATTGTTGGTATCAAGACATCGAAATCGTCCATCATGTTGACTCAACTGTTAAACCAATGGTTAGAGATCGATTAACTTAATTAAACTTACTTTACTTTCTAATCTCGAATAATCAAACTGCCTATCACTTGGAGATTGGGATCTATTAATGCTTGAGCTTATGTCGAAAGGAGAAATTATCTCTCAAAATAAACAATGACAAAGTACTTCCTAGTGGTTTTAGATCAATCACACTGCCCCTTTATGTTTTGTATATTTATTGTAGTAATAGCTAAAATACCCTTATTGCTTCTAAGATATATTTTATAGTTCATGATTTAATTATTACATAGTTTTTCTGATTCGAAGTCTAAACATATTATATATTTATATATATTATAATATAAAAAAACGTATAAATTTCTTATTAACACGTTTGTGAAGATTTTCTGTCTTCGACAGGGACATTTTTAGTTATTTCTTGGAAAACGTTCTTTTATAATTTAAAAAATCTCAATAACTTGAAAAGATTCCGAATTCTTTGTTTTATTAGTCTCAAGAATGAGGAGTTATTCACGCAGCTCGTATACTTAGAAGGTGGTGTGATTAATCAGTTAATCTAGTTTTTATAATTGTATATAACTGGAATAGTACCTTAGCCAGTAATTTCTTGATACATGAGCTGTATGAAATAAATTCTCAAAAAACAATTCATGGTTTATTAAAGAAATGGGGTTGGGACGGAGTGCATTTAATTTGAGCATTTGGAAAATGTGGGTTTTTTTTTCGGGTGAGTAGATCACGCGGTTGTTATAAGAATTAATTATTGTCTAATACGATCAATAGTATACTCCCTGTTGCAAAAAAGAAAACTATGTTTTTGACTACATAATCGATATTAAAGAACGCAATTAATGCTGGCAAAAGAACAAACTCATTTGTGCTTTTGCTGAAGGGATTCTTGCCAGCGCGGAAAAAAGTCAACAACATAAATAATTAAAATAAATCTTTATGATTTATAATAAACCTAAAAACTGAAGAACTAAAGATAAAATAAAATCTAGAAAATAAAGAACAAGTACAAGATCAGATAAATACAAGTAGCAAATGTAGATTTATCCAAAGATTTCGAATGCTGTGAGGAACAACGAGGGAATCATTTATAAGTTCTTTTGAGTCACATCATCAAACACCGGTGAACGGTTTACTGATCCAACATTTAACTACGTCAAATGCTTTCAGGTTCAACTAAAGTTTTATTCGAGTTTAAATATAAAGAGAACTGGAACAAAATGTAAAATTAGCTCCATTTCAGTTAAGATGGTTCAATGGTTCGCTTCAAATTTCATATAACAGATCAATGTACCTTAAAAAGCAGGAATATATATTATTTGTTCAGTAAATCAGAAGATAGCATAACTAATTTAATAGGCAGAACAATGAGGATAGTTTGGTAGAATACAAGTGAACTTTATAGTTTATACAAAGAAATTTTGTATGTAATGACGTGTAAGGACGTTACATTAATAACTAGACGTGACCACACAGATAACTTTATCATCAGAAACTTGTCCTCCGAAGGACAAGTATCTCACCTTATTCTTTAGAAATTAGAACACATATGATATACTAATAGAACATACATTCTAAAACTTAATTTAAACAAAATATTCATATTTGTACAAAAGCCTAACAAATTTTAAAAGCTCGAGAATACAACTGAGGATGCTTTTGGCATTGTCATCTTCACACCTTGTAATAATCAAGAGCACGATAGTTGTCAAGTCCGGTAGTTGAAAACTTAAACAAATACTCACTTATTTCAACCTCTTTATATACTGGAGGATTCTCTTCTGAGACCAGCTCTTTAATGGGTCCATAAATCTTAAGCCCATTTCGAGGTCCAGAGAAAAAGCATGCCACAGAAATTCTTGGTCCAATTTCATTAGCAATCACTCTGTGCTCAATGCTTCTGAACTTTCCATTCGATACCAACTATGTCATGTCAAAAAGTACAAATACAATCAATATCACAAGCAGCAAATTGAGTAAATAGAAGAAAGAGTTAGTTATGAAGATTGATGATGAAGTAATAACTTACATTCATTTGTTACGTGAAGAATTATGTACAATTATACTGTCTAATCAAACCTAACGTCAAGCTCATATATCAAGCTAAAGTAAAAGGAAATGTGTAAGAAATCTAAAAAGTAAATCGTACAACGATTTTAAAGTATTTCTTCATATCACAACAAATACTCCACAAGAAAAATATGAGTAAAATATGTTGCAAAACTAATTTTTATATTAAGTGGTCATTTATTAATATGGCAATAGATATGGCCAAGAAAAATGTACTATACATCTTTGAATCTCATGTTTCATATTTATGAAAATAGAACGCAGACGTAACAAAAGAAATTACAAAGTGTACCTGAAGAAGATCTCCGATGTTTACGACTAGACATCCTTGAATGGGTTGAATATCAACCCAGTGGGCCTGATTCAAAATCTGGAGTCCACTTGTAATATGATTTTGTAGAAGAATAGTGAGGAATGCAGGATCCGAATGCTTAGTGGCTCCAAGGGTCAGTTCAGGTTCAGGGCAAGCCGGATAATAGTGACACGAAAGAAATTGATTCGAACACTCCATGTCTTTTAGGTAGTCAGATTTGAGCCCAAGAGCTTCTGATAAAAGCCCAAAAAGTGTAACTCCTAAAGTTTGGACATGTTTAGCATAGTCCATAGTGCTGTCCCTGTGAATTCAATACATAATTTTTTATAGAGAATAGGACAATTACTAAATAAATATTTATGCTAAAGTTGAGCAATTGGGTAGTTCCAACTGGACTAATTACGTGTTCGTCTATTATAGTTAATTTGGTTGAAATCAAATCTGTTAATTGGACCTATTTTTTATCCCATCCATTGTAAATAAATTTTTACATAGACTACAATTTATTGTTATGTAGACTATCATGGGCTTATTATCCACTTAGCATTAAACAGAAGCAACCAAACAATCGCATATAACATAACCAGCAACAATAAACGCATCTAGTTACACATGAATGATTGTTAAATTAAGGGATAATTACAGCCACACCCCCTGAGGTTTGGTGTAATTACAGGGACCTCCCCTGTGGTTTGAAAAATTACAGAGACACACCCTCAAACATGCATAAACCTATGGGGGTGTAGCTGTAATTATGCCTTAAACGAATAGCTCATAAATCAATAAAACAAAAAATAGTCAATAAAGTTTACAATACCTGCAAGAAGCCGGCAATTCTTCTCTTCCGACATTTTCCGACACCATAATTTGCAAAGTATCCCTCCAATTAGCAGTTCTCGATGTGTACAAATCATAGTTGCTGCTAAATCTCACTTTTTTCTTAAAATCCCTCGAATAATACTTTTTTTTCTCCTCAACATCCTCCTCATTAAATCTCCTCACACCTTCAATCATTTCATCAAGAACACATAGTGGAATCCCATGATTCACTATTTGAAAGAAACCCCATTTTTCTGCAGCAACTCCCACTTCTTGAACTATCTCTTTTCGCTTTTGAGTGTTCCAAATTTCACTTAAATCAATCACAGGAATCTGAAACTGATGAGGGTTCTTTTCGTGAGGAAAATCTTGATCAAGATCTTCAGATGGCCTGACGAAAATTGTGGGAATCTTTTTTGATCCAGAATCTGATACTCCTTTGACACCAGCTTTTGTTTCATCAAAAGCCTTGAGCAGTTCAAATCTTTCGTTTTTTAAGGAATCAACAACAACTCCTGTTGACATATTTTAGTGATGTAGTAGTAATAATATTAACTTTAGTGCTTTGAAAGTTTTGGTTTTGCAACTGGAGATGTGGCTTGAGTTTATCTGAATAGACTATTAATTATATATTAGAATTTTGGAATATTTCGTTTTCATGAGTACTTTAGATTATTGACGTTTAGCTTTTTTCTATTGTTTCTTTCGCTGCACATTTTTGTTTTGCTACATGCTTATTTTATGCCGAATTCGTCAGATGTCTCCATCCCCAACTTATACAAGATTCAAGTGCATTGGTGGACATATGAAATTGAGACTATTTTTACGGATAGAAAGACAATTATATCCTTAAAATTAATTATAGTAGTCTCTTGTCGACCGACGACGGAAAGTTCAAATGATATGAGGGTATTATCATCTTTACATGTCCAAATACACAAAAGTTGGTAGGCATAGACTATCTTTCATTACCATACAAAATAATTATTATTTTTTTCTTTTTCATACCAACACGCCCGCGCAAAGTAACAATGAGGATAATTTGCTACTAGATCGTAAGTTCGTAACATTACTTGTGGAATATAAGTGAACTTTATACAAAGAAAATTCGTTTGTAACGACATGTTGCTATTAATATTAACTTAACAGAACCACATAGATAACTTTTTATTATCAGAAATCTGTCACTTTAAAAGACAAACATATTTCTCTTTATTCTTTAAACACAAATACCAACACATGCTTACATTTTAGAACTTAACTTATGCATAATATTCAAACTCAATTGTCATCTTCACACCTTATAATAGTCAAGAGCGCGATAGTTGTCAAGTCCGGTAGTTGAAAACTTGAACAAATATTCACTCATTTCAACCACTTTATATACTGGAGGATTCTCTTCTGAAACCAGCTCTTTAATGGGTCCATAAATCTTAGAAGCTTTTCCTGCGGGTCCAGAGAAAAAGCATGCTACAGAAATTCTTGGTCCTATTTGGTTAGCAATCACTCGATGCTCAATGCTTCTGAACTTTCCATTTGATACCAACTATGCCATGCCAAAAGTTACAAATAAGTCAATATCACCCGCAGCGAATTGAGTAAAATAAGAGGAAGAAATGAAATTGTTAAGATTGAGGATGACATAATGACTTAAAATATTCATTTATTATATTAGGAAAAACGTACAATCACTAATCAATTTAACCTAACAATATCAAGCTCATGTATTAAGCTAAAATAAGAAAAGAAAAAAAAAAGGAGTAAAATGTATTGAAGACTATAAAATAAATAGATTATAGTCTCTAAGAAACTAATTTAATATCAGGTGGTCATTTAATATAATATGTAACAGATATGACCAAGAGAATAATTTTTTTTTGATAATTCTGAGAAAAGTGTATTGTATTATACATGTTTGAATCGGACTGTTTCATATTTACGAGAAAGAATGCACGTGTTAAACATAACAAAAGAGTACAAAAACTATATGCATGTATACCTGAAGAAGATCTCCGATATTTATAACTAGACATCCTCGAATGGGTCGAATATCGATCCAATGGCCTTGATACAAAACCTGTAGTCCACTGGTAATGTGATTTTGTAGAAGAATAGTAAGGAATCCAGGATCCGAATGTTTGGTGGCTCCAAGAGTGAGTTCAGGTTCAGGACAAGCTGATTAATAGTGACATGAAAGAAGATGCCCTTGCGAGCACTCCATATCTCTTAGGTGATCAGATTTGAGGCCAAGAGCCTCAGATAGTAGGCCTAGCAGTGTATTTCCCAAAGTTTTGACATGTTTGGAATAGTCCATAGTGCTGTCCCTATGAATTCAACACATGATATATGTTGTATAAATAAAATTGGCTAATTAGTAATTACTAAATAATAATTATGTTAAGTTAAGTATGAGGAATTGGGTAATTCCGACTTGTTATATAAAAAAAGTAATAATTAATAATTAAAAGTGTATATACCTGCAAGAAGCCGGCAATTCTTCTTTACCAATTTTTTCCATAAACGAAATTGCCAAAGTATCCCTCCAATTAGCAGTTTTTGATGTGTACAAATCGTAATTACTGCTAAATCTCACATTTTTTTTGGGATCTCTCGAATAATACTTCTTTTTCTCCTCATTATCCTGCTCATGAAATTTTCTTACACCTTCAACCATTTGATCAACAACAGTTAGTGGAATCCCATGATTCACAATTTGAAAAAAACCCCATGTCTCAGCTGCAACTCCCACTTGTTCAACAATCTTCTTTCGCATTTCGTCGTCCCGATTAATTCCGTTTAGATCAATAACGGGAACCTGAACTTGATGATGAGCCTTGTTCTTTTCATGAGGAAAATCTTGATCCAGTTCATCAGGTGGCCTCACAAAAATTGTGGGAATTTTGTGTAATCCAGAATCTGTTAGCCCTTTTACTCCAGCTTTTGTTTCGTCAAAAGCTTTAACCATTTCAATTCGCTCTTCTGCCATCATCAACCTACAAAAAATGAAACGAGATTGTGAAAAGTATCAAAACAGACTGTTTTTTATGCAAAAGATAAGACTTCTTTTCGATGAAAATATGACACATGCAAGACTTACTTGTTTATTATACTTATTCAATTTATTTCTACGCTAACACCCCATCCCTAAAGAAAACGAAAAATGATACTAAACAAATTGATGTGACTTTTTTCACGTGTTTTGACTTGTGAACTATCTTCCTTGTAGCATTTGTGCATATAATTAGTTCTATGATTTGTATTCATTTTCCTGTAATTTGTAATGTAGTATGATTTCTTCTTTATCTTTATACCTTGTAATTGTTATAAATAATAGAGAGTAAATATATTCATTTTGTACTTTCATTTTAAATTCTATTAGATATTCATGCAGGTTTGCGGCCATGTTTCTGGTAAAATAAAAATAACTTCTTTTTATCTCAATATTTTAGGACAGTAGTATTATTTATAGAATTTTGTATTGTCCCACGCAATATCTTTCACATTTTTGGGATATCCTCCAACCAATATGTCGTTTATAATATTTGAGTTATATTCCCAATTTCCAATGGTTGAAGTCCAACGTTGTTGAGTATAATAATTATATTTGCCTATTCGCTTCGCGAATTAATTTATTATCAGCCTTTGGACACGTAAATCACGGTGAAGCTATATATGGACATCAACTTTGAAACTCAATTTTTAGTCCTAGTTTGGAAGTTTTTGAAACTCGACTTTTAAAATTCATCAACTTTAATAAATAAAGGGGCAGGCAGACTTGTCCGATAAACATTTTGTGCATGAACCATTTTTTCAAATCAAATGTCAATAATAAGCACCAAGTGCGTGACAAATTAACTCATCATTTTGTTGGTTCGTGCCTTTAAAGGGTAAAACAGTCCATGTCAAGTCTCTATCCACACCGACTCTCTTTGTTGAATTGTGGAGAGTGGAGACCATTATCAAATTTCATTTTCGTTTCTCTTAGCTAGAACAGTACAATTATTAAAATGGTAGGTCCAAGCTAGAGCAGAAAACAAGATCACTAGCAGTTCTTCTACAGCCCGAAAATGGGACATTTTCAATCTACTTCTACAGTTCTACGTCAATGATTATTCCCCAGTTGTGTAGATCTGATCTAACGGTAATTTGTATGGGTAGGGCCCTATCCAATCCGACCTATGCCCATTTTGGGATGTAGGATTCCGGAGGCGCAATTAAGGTTGAGCCCAGCCCAGCCCAGCCCAGTGACTCGGTAGAAAATAGAATTACCGAAAGGTTAGTCATTAAATAAATCGACTTTTTTACCTTATTCTTTCTAATTTTTAGGTAGCGAGTTAACTTTTTAATTTCACAAAATGTTAGATCAAAATAATAATAATAATAATAATAATAATAATAATAATAATAATAATAATAATGATAATAATCGTCTTTTTAGTTTTCCAATTTGGAAAAGCACTTAAAACCTCTGTTTAAACCGGGGCGCGCCCGGGGCGAAATCAGGCCTCCAGCGCCTCGAGGCGGCCAATTTAGGCGCTTCGTTCGCGGGGCGAACGCCCCGAGTGGCAAGGCGTCGCCCCGGGCGTATTGGGCGAGTTTTTTTCGCCCAAGAAGCTGGGCGTACGCCCAGCTAAAAAGAACAAAAACAGGCAGCAAAAATAATAAAAAAGAGGCCCATTCAATAAATAAAATAAGGAGAATATGGCCCACTATAAAAAAAAAAGAAAAAAAAAAAAAGAAAAAGCAAAGTGACGGCTGTCTAACCTTCTCTTTTTTTCACTTTCAATTCTCAATTCTAACTCTCCATATACACATACAGTAACATACTCACGCAGCCATCACCATCAGTAAGTTTTCTTCTTCTTTATTTTTTTTAAATCTTTTTATAGATTAATGAATAATGATTATGCTTTCTCTATACAATACAAATACAACACATAGTTAGACAATGATAATGTTTGCGGTGACTGGTGAGTGCTTTACTAGCACTTTTTTATTTACTAGCAACTTGGTTTTGGCTAAAATATTGTTTTTTAAACAACCATTATATGTGTTTTAGTTCTTTTGAGATTTTATTTATGTTTATTTGCATTTATTATTAGTATTATTCTTTTTTTTTTATAAATAAAAGTTAAATTTATGGGGCTTACGCCCCGCCCAAAATATGTGAAACGCCCCGCCTCATGCCCAACGCCTTTTAAAACACTGCTTAAAACATAGGCTCTAATACCATATTCGAATCATGGTCGTTAGGCATGATTAAACCCCCGATTTCTAAAAGGACTCAATCCATCACTTTAACCAGTAAAGGGGCAAACTTGTCTTTTAAATATTTCTGCAGGGGACTATTTTGTGATTAATCATCATGGGATATCGATTAGTGTCCTAGATGAAATGTTGGATGGAGTTCGTAGATTCAACGAAAAGGATACAGAGATTAAGAAGCAGTATTATTCGAGAGATTTTACCAAAAGTTTTGGGTATCAGAGTAATTTGGATTTGTATACTTCACCAGCGGCTAATTGGAGAGACACGTGTTACTTCAATATTGTGGGTCGTAATAGTGCACCACGCCTAGAAGAATTGCCTGTAACTTGCGGGTAAGTTTTTCGTGCAATATTTTTGTGTGGTAGTTATATTAATAATTCTACCTAATATATTTTTTTAATTAATTGTAGCCCCAAATACATGTATGTTCCTGCCCTGGAAAAAATTATCTAAGGAACAATATTTAGAAATATACAATTAAAGAAAGCACTACGTCAGCTATTCAACCACACGTTGAAAACAAAAAATACTAGATTATAACCAAAATAATTTGATTTGGATGCTATGACATAATTGTCCCTTAATTTAATTTCTAGATTTGAAATTTGAATGGGACAAGACATCTGTCGGCAAATGTATTTAATTGGCATATACTTTTCAAGCACGTTGACTAGTATATGGGTGAAAAGAGAAATTATCTTAGTGCATGAGCTTTGTTATATTCAGCTCCTCTTGTTTTGTAGATGTAATTATTAATAATAGGAGTCATTCTCATGACGAGACAATATTTAATACTGAAGATTTTAAATTGTATTCAGTCCATATATTGACTTGTCAGCACGATGTGCCTATTATGCTTCAAAATTTCAAGTTAAATGACCATAAACTTAGTTCTTTAGCATGTACTGGATCATATAACAAAATATTCACATTCACCAAAAGAGCCTTTTTTTGACATAATAATACCTAATATTTTTATTAGTTCGAAGAACATATAGAACTAACTTCACTGATTATGCTTATCCAAACCACCTGATATTATATAAATAAGCTTACTCCGTTATATATATTTTCGTATCGGATTATATATATAATGTATGGTGTACTTAACTTGGTTAATGCCTATTGTAGAGAAATTTTCATGGAGTATTCGAAGAAAGTATGATTTGGGGCATTCTTTACCCATTGGGATGACACCGGTAGTTTTTGCAATTACCGCACAAACGATTACTACTATTTTTTCCAGAGGAACACGCGCGGGCACAGTAACAATGAGGATAATTTGTTACAATCTCGTAACATTATTTGTGGAACACAAGTGAACTTTATAGAGAGAAAAATCGTGTGGCATGACATGTTTTGCTACATGTCCCTTAAGAACTTCGAAGACAAACACACACACACACACATATATATATATATATATATATATATATATATATATATATATATATATATATATATATATATATATATATATATATAACTTTAGTATCAGGAACATGTCCCTTTAGAACTTCGAAGACAAACATATTTCTTTTTATTATTTAAAAATTAAAACACATGATACATTTTAGAACTTCATATAGACATTAATACTCATGTTCGTACTAAAGCCTACTAAAATTTGAAAGTCTCGCGTTAACAAGATAGACAATAATTCAAACACAATTGTCATCTTAATTCACACCCTGTAATAGTCAAGAGCACGATAGTTGTCAAGTGCGGAAGTGGAAAACTTCAACATATATTCACCTAATTCAACCTCTTTATATGCTGGAGGATTCTCTTCTGAAACTAGCTCTTTAATGGGTCCATAAATCTTAGACACATTTCCAGGTCCAGTGAAAAAGCATGCAACCGAAATTCGTGGCCCAATTTGATTAGCAGTCACTCTATGCTCAATGCTTTTGAACTTTCCATTTGATACCAACTATGCCATGTCAGAAATTACGAAGAGATCAATATCACAACAGCGAATTGAGTAAAATTAGAGGAATCAAAAGTAAAATGATGAAGATTGATGATGAAGTAATCGCCTACATTCATTTGTTATGTGAAAAAGTACATAGAAGTATAATCTCTAACCAAACCTAACATCAAGCTCACGTATCAATGTAAAATAAAAGGAATTGTGTTAGATATCTGAAAAATGAATGATACAATTATTTTACAGTATATCTCAACATATTAATTAAATAAGAAAAATTTAAGGAGTAAAAGGTATGTCAGACTATAAAATAAATATATTACCGTTTCTTAAAAAACTAATCTTTAGATTTCATATGAGGTGGTCATTTAGTATATTTAATATGGTATTAGATATTACGGAGAAAAAAATATATACTACATGTGTTTGAATCTCACTGTAACATATTTATGAAAACAAAGAATGCACGTGTTGTTGGTAGTCGTGTGGTGTAATTCAAAAATTGGACAAAATGTATGACGGGCGATGAGGTAAGAATTAGACTCTTCGTCTTTAATATAAGAAAACAAAAATTGAATGAGTGATTTGTAATGAAGCCTGGGGTTTAGATAAACGAAAAGTTGACTTCAAATGACTTTGGACTTGAGCGTGTGGACTTTGGAGCATGACTCATGGTATATGGGTCTTTCTCCGTTTAAAGACTTGTGGTACTCGAAAGGTTCGAACCATTATGCAAAAAAGTGACAAATTTAGGGTTTTAGGGTTTAGGATTTACAAAAACAGACTAAAACTTTCCACATGGGATGATAATTTTTCATCTCTCTAGCCATTTTATTTCAAGTAACTAACTTTATCATTTAATTTCTCATGCACCCCCTACATAGTTCTGAACAATATACCAATTTCATCTACACAATAACGTGTAGATTATATCAAGCTAAAGAAATGTCAATTTTAATCATTGGAACTCATTTGATTAATTGGTCAAACACATGTCAGATATAATTGAAAAAATTAAAGTGTATATATAATATACCTGAAGAAGATCTCCAATATTTATGACTAGACATCCTCGAATGGGTTGAATATCAATCCAATGGCCTTGATACAAAATCTGGAGTCCACTAGTGATGTGATTTTGCATAAGAATAGTAAGGAATACAGGATCCGAATGTTTGGTGGCTCCAAGAGTCAGTTCAGGTTCGGGACAAGCCGGATAATAGTGACACGAAAGAAGCTGCCCTTTCGAGCAGCCCATATCTTTTAGGTGATCAGATTTGAGCCCAAGAGCTTCTGATAAAAGCCCAAACAGTGTAACTCCTAAAGTTTCGACATGTTGAGCATAGTCCATAGTGATGTCCCTATATAATATATACATGCATTCAGCACAAAATATTGTATAAAATAAATAAATTGGCTAATTACTAAATAATATTGAAGGAATTTGGTATTTCCAACTTGACTTGATCATTCAATAGTTAGTACACCGCCCTGCGTTGACTTGAGTAAATAGATTATTGTGCTAGCTCTTTAAACTTATTTCTCCAAAACCCACAAATTGTTATATTATCGGATTGAAGGAAACAAAAATAAGAAGGAACCAAACAAAAAATAAGTGTTTTTGCTATTATTACCTTGATTATAATTTCATAAAGACTTTATATAAATAAAATCAAAAAAAGAAGAAGTGAAAATTCATTAATAACGTGTATATAATATACCTGCAAGAAGCCGGCAATTCTTCTCTACTAAATTTTTCCGAAAACGAAACTGCCAAAGTATCCCTCCAGTTAGCTGTTTTTGATGTGTACAAATCATAATTGCTGCTAAATCTCACATTTCTCTTCGAATCCCTCGAGTAATACTTCTTTTTCTCCTCAACATCCTGCTCATGAAATTTTCTTACACCTTCAACCATTTGATCAACAACACTTAGTGGAATCCCATGATTCACAATTTGAAAAAAACCCCATGTCTGTGCTGCAACTCCCACTTGTTCAACGATCTTCTTTCGCATTTCGTCGTCCCGAATAATTCCGCTTAGATCGATCACAGGAACCTCAACTTGGTGCTCATGATGAGCCTTGTTCTTTTCATGAGGAAAATCTTGATCCAGTTCATCAGGTGGCCTCACAAAAATTGTGGGTATTTTGTGTAACCCAGAATCTGTCAGCCCTTTTACTCCAGCTTTTGTTTCATCAAAAGCTTTAACCATTTCAACTCGTTCTTGGCCATGTGAGATATAATGATCTGCCATCAACCTAGCTAACTATGTGAAAAGCTTCAGTACACTACCAAATTATAATATATATGAGATATATAAGTACACTTATTCAATTCATTTCTCCACTAAGACCCATATCTTCCCCCAAGAAAACAAAAAGGATATATTAAACAATTTTCACATGTTTTGACTTAATAAACTATTAAGGAGTGATGTCCCATATCTTCCTATTTATCTTTGGCGTATCCTCCCATCACTATCAAGTTTTTAAATTAACTATTTGAGTTATATAGTCCAAGTGGGTGAACTGCTTCAACGTAGTTGAGTATACAAAATTATATTTGTCTAATCTCTTGGCGAAATTCATTATCAACCTTCGGTCACGTAAATCGCGGTTATTATTAGCAATCTTCTAAATTATATTATTGAAAAGAAAAATGCTATTATAAGCAACAATGGTTTTAGTTACAAAGTTTTTGAAACTCGATTTCTTAAATTCGTTTTATCACCAACTTTAATAAATAAAGGGGCAGACTTGTCTATTAAACATTATTATTGCATGAACCATTTTGCCAAATGTCATAAATAAGCACCAAGTGCCGTGACCAACTCGTCGACTTTAGAGGGTAAGCAGTCCAAGTCAAGTCTCTATCCACAACGACTTTTTCTTTATTATCAAATTTTCTCCACCTTAGCCAGAATAGTACAATAAAAATGGAGAAATTAATTGAGGCAACAATTGAGCCAAAAGAATATGATCGAACAAGTGAACTGAAGGCCTTCGATGACACAAAAGCTGGTGTCAAAGGCCTTGTTGATGCCGGGATCAATAAAGTGCCTAGAATATTCATTCACCCACCCCAACTTTCAGACAAAAACACGGACAACAACAAACAATTCAATTTTCCAGTTATAGACCTTGATGGCATCGATGTGATAAGAAAAGAGATCGTTGAGAAAGTTAAGGATGCATCTGAGACGTGGGGATTTTTTCAGGTGATTAATCATGGGATATCCACACGTGTTCTTGATGAAATGTTGGATGGAGTTCGTAGATTCAACGAACAAGATACGGAGATTAAGAAGCAGTATTATTCCAGAGATTTTACCAAGTGTTTTGGTTATCAGAGCAATTTTGATTTGTATACTTCACCAGCGGCTAATTGGAGGGACACGTGTTACTTCAATATTAATGTGGGTCGTAATAGTAGTACTAGTACACCACGCCTAGAAGAATTGCCTGTAACTTGCGGGTAAGTTTTTCGTGTGGTCATATTAATAATTCTGCTTAATTGTTATTTTTGATAATTTCACTTAATTGATTTATTACTTGCAGCCCCAAATACATGTATGTTCCTATGTGAGGGAAGGTGCTTCTACCCTTATTGGTAGCCAATACTAAGATAATTTAGTTTGGATGGATACTATGACATTTCTTAATTTAATTTCTGATTTGAAATATTAAAAGGACAAGGCCTCTATTGACAAATATATATATTTAATTGGCGTATACTTTTCAAGCACATTGACTAGTACATGGGTGACGAGAAAATATCTTTGAGCAGGAGCTTTCGTATATTCAGCTCCTCTTGTTTTGTAGATGTAATTATTAATAAATTTAATAGCCTCTCAATCTCGTTATGACATGATATTTGATACTGATGTCAGTCCATATTTTGAATTGCCAGCACGATGGGCCTATTATGCTTCAAGATTTCAGTTCAATGACCATTAACTTAGTTCTTTAGCATGCAAATATTCACATAATCACATCAAGCAAAAGAACATGTTTTTAACATAATATCTAATTTAATTCAAAGAACATATAGCGCTAAATTCACTGATTATGCTCAGCCCAGTCAGTGCCTGAAATTAGCAAATTATGTATGTACTTGTATGGTGTAATAAACTATGGTTAATGCCTATTGCAGAGAAATTATGATGGAGTACTCAGAGAGAATGATGGATTTGGGTAGTTGTTTGCTGAAATTATTATCAGAGGGATTGGGGCTCAGCTCAAATCACCTCATAGAAATGAAATGTGGTGAAGGGCTAGCAATCCTCTGCCATTACTATCCGGCATGTCCAGAGCCCGAGCTCACGATGGGCACGACAAAGCATTCGGACAACAACTTCATAACAGTGCTTCTTCAAGACAACATAGGAGGGCTTCAAGTGCTACATCAAAACCAGTGGGTTGATGTTCCTCCAACACCAGGAGCTTTAGTGGTCAACATTGGAGATCTTATGCAGGTAATCCACATGTATCCATATATAAGTCCATTCCAAATTAACACATTTTTAAATTTAAGTGTTTAGATATTGAGAACTCATGTGATATTTTTAGTTGGTAGCTAGCTAGATACTCTCTTTTATGTGATTCTAATTGAAAAATAAGTTAAGGGGTTTTTTTTGTCAATATTTTCAGCTGATATCAAATGACAAGTACAAAAGCGTGGAGCACAGAGTGTTGGCAAAAAGTGTTGGTCCAAGAGTATCTGTGGCCAGTTTCATTGGCAGAGAAACTACAAAGGTCTATGCACCGATTGAAGAGCTGTTGTCCGAAGATAATCCTCCAAAGTATCGTGGGACGACTATTAAGGAATATATTGAGTACTTCGACGCCAAGGGGCTTGATGGCACTTCTGCATTGCTGCATTTCAGACTCTAATAGATGAATATCTCAAATGTTGAAGACTCTTTTCTCTTGCTCTTTACATAAGCTTTATGTAAACATTCTTAATTACATACACTTTCAGGACTAGTTTGAGTAGAGATCTCGTTAACCACCTTCGAAAAATTCTGAGAAAATTTCTAATACAACGTTTATGTCTCATTTTATTTTTTTTGAAACAGATACAAAATGCAAAATAAACAAATAAATAAGTAAAAGGAAAAATACGCATTTATTGATTGAGTTTAAGTGGTAAAGATAATATTGCTCAAACCTATATTCTAAAGAATATAATGTACGTTAAAATTTGATTGACAACAACTCTTAAGGCGTTTTTCACCTGTAATTAAGAGGTTCTGTGTTCAAGTCATCTAATTAAGTGCATGATTGTGTATGCCAACACTCCAGAAAACGACACTTTTAGTGTGCCTAAAAGTCAGATTTTCCCCTACTAACGTTTGAAAAGTGGGTATAGACGATAAACTTAATTTATTATGACCAACTTTTCTTGGTCAGATCTTATAACTGTTTGTCGCCTTCCCTGGAAACTGCTAAAAGCTTGTCAAGGTTCTATCCTCACCTCACAAAAAAAAAAAAAAAAAAAAAAAAAAATCACTATCAAACTTGTGGCTATTAGTTTCAATTTTTCCTTGCTTATCTTTACAGATCAAGGCTCTTTTTTGCTTAAACAACTACATATCTGTCAACTCTTGTTTTTCCTGAACAACTGAGATGGTTGTCCAAGGCACTAGCAAAGAAGTCCAGGGATCAAATGATGAGCCAAAATACGATAGAAAACCCGAGCTAAAGGCCTTTGATGACACAAAGGCTGGCGTTAAAGGCCTTGTCGATGCAGGAGTAACCAAAGTTCCAAGAATATTCATTCATCCGCCCGAAACTTTGGACGATTATTCAAACCCCGTCAATGAAAATTTTGTTTTCCCATTGATAGACCTTGATGGCATCGACAAAGATCCCGTAAAACGTAAAGATGTCGTCGAGAAGGTCCGTGATGCATCGGAGACGTGGGGTTTCTTCCAAGTGGTTAATCATGGAATACCAATTGGTGTTTTGGAGGAAATGTTGGATGGAGTTCGTCGATTCATGGAGCAAGACACCGAGGTTAAGAAGCAGTATTATGCACGCGATTACTCGAAAACTTTCGAGTATAATAGTAACTTCGATTTGTATAGTTCACCAGCAGCTAACTGGAGGGATTCATTCAGTTGCACCATCACTCCTGGTCCAGGACCTCAGCCAGAGGAATTGCCTTCAGCTTGCAGGTTAACTTGTGATCATCATGAATTGATCGAAATAGCCAAGTCAATTATTGTTTACAGATTCATGATACTTATTCTATGTTTGGTGCTTTTCTTTCTAGGTCTTAGTGGTCCTGTTTGCTTTACTTGCATTAAGTGATGAATATCAGTCATAAAACAAAGTTGATCAAGATGGCAACATATATCTCTTGCATTGAACTTTTAGCTGCTGCTATTTGTAGGGAAATTGTGATAGAGTACTCAAAGCAACTAATTGAGTTAGGGAGATCTTTGTTCAAGTTAATGGCAGAGGGTCTTGGACTCAGTCCGAACCGCCTAATAGAAATGGAATGCGCGGAGGCTCTTGCATTGCTCTGCCATTACTATCCAGCATGTCCAGAACCTAAACTCACACTAGGCACAACAAAACATTCCGACAACAATTTCATAACATTGCTTCTTCAGGACAATTCAGGAGGATTACAAGTGCTGCATCAGAACCATTGGGTTAATGTTCCTCCTATACCAGGAGCCTTGATAGTCAACAATGGAGATCTTATGCAGGTAACATTTCGCACTTTCAGTACCGATGCATTTTACTAATTTTGTTAGACATCGAGAAATAAAGAGATAGCGTTACACAATACCCGTCAGGCCAAGTACTAATTGGACTCCATAAATAACATGTTCATAAAAGATAATATGCTTGTATATGGATTACATGAAGTACATTGAACGGCTACTTATCTGCACTGAAGCTGAAATTTTTCATATATTTCCAGCTGATAACGAATGACAAGTTCAAAAGCGTCGAACACAGAGTGTTGGCGAACAATACTGGTCCACGAGTATCTGTCGCCAGCTTCTTTGGCAGGGACTCGGGGCCGAGTTTACTATCATATGAGCCTATCAAGGAACTGCTATCTGAAGAGAACCTTCCAAAATATCGTGCTACCACGGTGAAGGAGTATACGGACTACTTTCGTGCAAAGGGACTCGACGGCACTTCTGCCTTACTGCATTTCAAACTCTGAGACTCTATTAGGACCTCAAATATTTAGCATTGGAATAAAAAGGTTGTAATATTAAGCATCAAACTTTTACCTTGATTACAAGATATTTAAATATGGAATGTAAATGACACAATAAATTCTCCTTGGCATCCCACCTTTATTGAATTTGCAGAAAAGATATACAACACAAGCACAAGGGCAGTCAAAATTTTAGAAGCATATGTTTCTAAGCTTTTTCCAACTTTGGGCCGATCTACAAATTCTACCAGTCGAAATATGGCCCAATAAGTGATACCCAATACTCCATGGGCTTGGAGGACGAATCCAATTATCTCCAGCAGGGGTATTGATACAGATGTTCTTGTTCCAAAATTCAACTGTATAAGTTGCACTTCAGGTTATGTTAAGTGGATAACCAAGACCCAAACTGATGTATTTTTATATTATTAAGTTCACGTGTGTAGATATTATGTGATAATTGTTGGAGATTATCTGGATTGTACTATTATAAATGTAAAATTGGTGTGTATTGGATATAAAGTAAAAAGAATTCTAGAAAATTTTATTTGTATTAATTCAATCCCCACTTTTTAGGAGATCTTTTCTAGCTTATATTAGAGGGGTGTTTGTTTGCATGGTCCACTACAAAAGTTATATTGTTGGAATTTTGGTGGATTGTTGTTGACAATATACTTCCGAACATATTAATTAATCCAGTTCTTTAAATACTACATATAGGTTTGGAGGCTTGGTAAATATTATAACATATACTTTAAAAAACATCTTAGTAACTGGACAAACATCTATTAAAACAATAGGCTTAATCCATCTCAAAACAGGCTATCATTCGAGTCTTAGATCTCATCTCATATCTACATCATACTTTTAATTTATTTAAAACTGTAGACATTTTCTTCACACAATCATTTTACTTCACACTCTGAAATGTAACAGGGCAGAAGTTCCATCCAGCCCTTTTGTATTGAAGTGAGTCACGAACTCGTTCACCGTTGTTGCCCGATATTTAGGAGGGTTTTCATCAGATAAGAGTTCTTCAATAGGCCCATAGAGTTGTGTTGGTGCCTTTGGGTCACTTCTGAAAAAACATGCCACTGAAACTCTTGACTTATCTCTGTTTGCCAATACTCTATGTTCTGCACTAATAAACCTGTCATTTGATACAAGCTGCAAAAAAAAAAAAAAAAAGTACTAGTTTTAGAAAGTTTGAAGAATGTTATCGATGCATTAGAATAACATGGAATTATTTTTTAAATTAAATCTGAGTTGAAAACTATATATAGTTTCCGAAAGATGTGTGGAGCAGAATTTACAAATTTAAAATAATCACGTGTAGGTCACGTGCCAAAATGCAATAAAATCGAGTCAATTCAAATGACAAACGACGTCGGAGGACTATGGCACTTTAAAAGACGCATAACCGAAAATGAAATAAACCCCGTTAAATTAACGTACCTGAAGAAGATCTCCAATATTTACTATCAAAGATCGAGGCACATGGGGCACATCAACCCATTGGTTTTGGTAAAGAACTTGCAGCCCTCTTACGTCGTCGTTTAGAAGCACAGTTAGGAAGTCACTGTCAGCATGTTGAGTGGTCCCAAAAGTTAACTCTGGTTCAGGGCAAACAGGGTAGTAATGGCCCAAGAAAGCAAGCCCATCCCCACATTTCATTTCTTCAAGGTGATTGGGTTTGAGACCAAGAGCCTCTGATAGTAGTTCAAATAATTTACTTCCCAATTTTAAAACTTGCTTTGTATACTCGAACATGATATCTCTGTAATTGAAATAAGAAACAACTAAAGTTTTAACTTTTAAGAAACTATAGTGAAACTCTAACTTCTCGCACTAAGAGTCAGAAGTTGTGATAAAACAAAGCCCATTAATTGCAGTAAAACAGCTAGAATATCAATAATGGTTAGAATATGTTAATTTTGGAATTAATTTCAAATATAATTAATGTTAATAATATGTTATTATTTAATAGGAAGTAGAGTAGTCCATGTTTACAATACTCCTAAGTATTTTAATCGTCATTAATATGTCCTGAACTATTGAAAAAAATAGGTTTGATTGTGTCTAGTCCTAATCTTTAATTGATACTCCATATAACTCAATCGCAAAATATACACGACAAAAGCTTGTCATAAAATCCGAGCAATAGCACCTAAAATACCTAATTATTCAAACCAAATAAGACTTACCTGCAAATAGGAGGCAATTCATCAGGCTCAGGAAACTCAGGAGCCATTTGGCAGTAAAAAGTGTCCCTCCAATTAGCTGATGGTGCATTATACAAATCAAAGTTACTATTATACATAAACCTTTTTTCAAAATCCCTAGTGTACCACTTTTTCTTCTCCTCAAGATCTTGATCATAAAATCTTCTAACACCATCCAACATTTCATCCAAAATCCTATCAGGGATCCCATGATTGATCACTTGGAAAAAACCCCACGTCTCCGATGCGTCGCATATCTCTTTTACTACCTCCTTTTGTCTGATTGGATCTTCATGGATGTTCTTGAGGTCTATCAGTGGGAAATTTATATTGCCAAGATGGGATTTTTTGTCGGAATTGTTTTGAGGGTGAATGAAAATTCTTGGGATTTTGGAGATACCATGTTCAACTAGGCCTTTGACACCAGCTTTGGTGTCATCAAAAGCTTTTAGTTCACTTTCTTTGTTGTAGTTTTGTTCTGAATGAATTGCAATGCTCGCCATTTTTCTTTGTACAACTTTAGTTGTTGGGTGAAGTGGAGTTAAATATAGACACTCAATGGTAGTTGTGGGAGCATGAAATGTGAGTATAAGTTGTTACTTGCACAAGTTGTACAAGACTCTGAATGTCAATAGAATGGAACACGATGTGGAAAAAAAACATGTGGTGTAAAATGGTGGTAAATGGGAAAACAGAGTAATTGAACAGAGGTGTAAGCACGTGTGGATTTTCTCGGACCGGTCCCTTGCACGTTTGGTTGAAATTGTAGAGAATAAGGGCAGAAATGAGTATCGGATCCTAACACGTTAAGAAAGTTTATCGACATACTTGGGTTGTGGATTTGACACTATATAACATTTTAGGGTTTCATTATACTACCCGTAAAGTGCCTCACGTGATGGGAAAGAAAAAGATCAAAGATCAAATAACTTATAATTGATGCGTAATAGATTTAGACATATAGTGTGCTGGATTAGTAATATATGTTTAATATAAGTAACAAATAACTTTAGTTGTTTGTTGCGTTTAATATGCAGCTTATCTCAAAAAAATAGAGGAAAATTTATTTTTGTTGTCGAGAAAAAATTGAGACCAATTACCCTGAAAGTGAAAATTGCAAATTTAAGGTATACCCTTTAATTTGGGAACATTACGACTATGTTAATATGAGCTGATTGTTTATGTGGCAATCTATGCAACAAATATAAAAAATACTGATTTTTTTTTTTTTTTTTTGGTACGATGATATTTTGGTAATCAATTAGCTAGCTTTTAAATAAAGTTAATATAGCAATTCACCATGACATTTGAGTCTGACCATACCAATCGACCTCACTTATATTTTTTAGCATTATAATATGAGAAATTATTACAAACATGGCCTAATTATAACTTTCTTGTTGAGCAAATTCCATACCGGAAAATCTGGAGTCCATCTTAAGATTAAATAACTATGTTTTTTACTTGAGTAGCAAAACGGACTTATTTCCTCTCTAAAGTCAAAACTTAGTGTAATTCAACGAAGACTCGTATATATATATATATAGTGAAACACCAAGCTGTTGTAGAAAGAAAAAAAAAAACCACCAGCCTGTCGGCGAACTTAGTTTTTGTTCAAATAAAATGTTGCAATATTAATTTAACTCAGCAATCAATGTTTCTTGATCAGCAATTTAGCATGCTAGTTAATATTACTGTCAAAATGTATGTGGTGTCTTAGGTGCGCGCAATCGTCAGCAAATGAACGAACTCCTTTCTTGAATATGTCAGGGCAATCGTCAGCAAAATGACTTCAACCATCCCAAAAACAGTTATTGCACGTGCGCATCCGATATTCTTATAATTAATTTGATTCCTTTTTATTCATTTGACTTTTCCATCGTCAGTTTATATTTGATCAAGCATTTCACTAAAACTGTTAGTGGTAACTGGTAAATATTCTAAAATGAACAGAGTAAGTCTCATGCGAAATTATCAAAATTTCATAAGAATTTACAGAACATACATTATTCCATGATTGTTGATTCAGAACTTTCCTTTTATGAAATCTCAATCAATTGACTGGAATGGTTGAGAAGATTAATTAGATAAAGCAATATTGGAAACTAAAATATAACAAGACAAACTATTATTTTCGTTGGACTTCTTTTGATTTTTCATTTTTAGTAATATTTCGAGTTTTGGGATACCGTTGTGGTGGTGCCAACTTAGTTGAGATTACTATCCGCTTCATCCCCGTCCTCCATTTCATGTAAAAAAAAATCATGTTACCCTTATATAATTAATTAGAGCTCCATTAACCCGAATCAAATTTACTATTGGTTATTACGTATTAAAAAGTTCATACCATATGAAATGCTTATCGATTTTCTTTGATCACTAGTTAGCCCAACATATTATCAACTTAAATATAATTATCTTACGTTGTTAGTCTAGTTATTAAATTATTGCATATATAGACACTAAAATTTGATCAGAACAATGGGATTTTGGCAACACAATAACACTTCGAAATATTAAGCGCACGTAATATGTAACCAAATTCTAATGAGAAAAAAGAAGGAGAAGGAGAAGCCAAAAACCTTGTGTGTTATATGCATAAGAAGCAAAAAAACCACCTTAAAGCCAAAGATAGGAAAAACATAGTAAAAAAGATTAGAGCGTGTTTCTTTCTTAAAAACTACAGGGGATATTGCCTTTTGTTTTTCACATATAGGGTCTTATCGGTCTTTTTTACCGTTACGGGACCTTTTACTTTTTCCACAGGGGTACTTTTGTCTGTTAAACATAATATAGGAGATTTTTTGGTGGTATCTCATGAAACATTAAAGTATAAATGAAACGAATTAATAAAGCTTTAGTTGTTTACATAGCACACAAAAATAAAACAATAAGAATCCTAGCTACAATCTATTCAAAAGTTTTGAGGTTCCAAAGAAAGAATTGAATCAAAAAGGGGAGTTCCAAAGCCACCACATTGACCAGCCCAGATACACTGCATGACCAGTTTTGGTCTACATGGAAGGTTCCATCACACGTGGTATCAACTTTTCTCTTTAACATTACACACGTGGCAGGATTTCAACCTCAAAGTTGGTCAAAAACCATATTCTTTCCGAACTTTCCAAACAAAAATATTTATAGTGCCACCTCATGAGTTCAACACATTGGCCACAAAACTAAAACACAAACTTATAAAGTATAAACCATGAACAACAGAGACAAGAGTGCACAAAAGGACGCCGGAGAAATTAGATATCGAGGCGTTCGACGGCGTCCGTGGGGGAAATTTGCGGCCGAGATACGCGACTCGGCCCGGCAAGGGGCCCGTGTGTGGCTCGGGACGTTCAACACCGCGGAGGAGGCAGCGAGAGCTTACGACAGGGCGGCGTATGCCATGAGGGGTCATTTGGCAATTCTAAACTTTCCGGAAGAGCATAATATGCCGAGTAGCTCGTCGCATTTCGCTCCGGGTTCGGGTTCGAGTTCGAGTTCCATGCAGGGGAGGGAAGATGATCAGCAAGGAAAGCAAGTGTTTGAGTTTGAGTACTATGATGATAAGTTGTTGGAAGAGCTTCTTGATCATGATGATGGAAAAGAGAAGAAGAGGGATTGATTTGCTATTAAATTGACGTTGTGAAGAAAAATATACTACAAAGAAGCTGAACAACAATCACGGTGTTATCAACAAAAAATTAGGTTTCACAAGGAAAAATAAAAATCTCCATCGATTAAGTCTACATGGTCGTCTAAAATACCATCAGTGTTGTTCCTTTCTTTGTAGTATGCTTGTTTTTTTTTTTTTTTTTTTGGTAAGATTTTTTTTTTTTTTTTTTTTTTTCTGGTGCTTGATTAGCCTAGAAAATCTGGTTTCATACATACATGATGATTATATCTTCAATTCTTCTTTTAAAGACTAATATAAAATCCCCTTTTCTCTTTTTCTTTGGGTTGTTAATATATATGATTCACAAATTAAAGTGTGCTGGATTTAACATTTTTGTTTTTAAAGATTTCAATTTTAAAGAATATAACGTCTTTAATGTATGTTCCAAAATCTACACGAATTCATGTCATGGTGAAATGTAAGCAAAACTTGTCTGATCGTAATTCATATAGCCAATACATGTGAGCCTCTTTTTTTCCAAAATTATAATGGGAAAAACTATATTATGGAACAAGGTCATTATCTGCATGCTGATGCTTGGTAATGTATCTGTACGTGAACCGTGTGGCCATCGGTATACATAACCATGACAAATTTTGACCACAAGAGTTTTAAACTTTTATAAGAAATTCCTATATTATTGTATAAATGAATTAATTATTGTGAAGAGCATGTAGTTAATTAGGTAAAGCTGACCCCTTTGAGAAAAAAGTCATCCTTTAGTCTTCTATTGATTAACATGAACTTAGAGCGAGGCCACAGTTATCTGGAAGTTGTTTACCTATAAAATATAAGTGGATGGGGTCAAAGACGAACATATATAGAGTTTACCTATAAGCTAATGAATGTGATCACAACATTAGTGTAAAACATGAAGATTTTGACAACTAATATTATGACTAAATTAACTCGTACTTTAGGGATACCTGAGTTGAAATTAATAAGATATATCTGCTTTATAATATGTAAAACAATTACAATAATCCAAAAAGTTTTATGTATTTACTTTTCTAATTAACAATTTTACTTAATTTCGCAAACATAGAAAATTTAAAAAGTATGAAGGAAAATGGAAGGTGAAAATATATTTTCTAGTGACCTTCCGTTTCAAAATTTAACATTTGAAGTTTATCGAAATTATAATTTGAAATGTAACACGAGTAAAGAAAAAAAAACTAAAGGATTAACTTTAACATTTTCTCACAATCACAGTCCAAAGAATCTTATTGTCTTCGCTGTACCCAATCCGCGTAGATGGGCCGGGCTTGGTTTGGGCTACTCTGTCCAATAAATTTTCTTATCGAGTGTTTCGAATGCAGCTAATAGCCTAATATGTATTTGATGTTATTATTTTTTGTGTCATATGACAAAGGTCCACGCTGAAAGAGTAGGGATATATACACATTACACACACATGTATCCATGTAGTTGTGAATCGATATTATTGGATCAAAACTTAATCACATATATATATATATATATATATACATAGCACATGCGGTTTTCTTTTAATGGTTAAATGTCTTAATTTATAAAAAAGAAAGAAATAAAAGTTTCCAGCCCCGTTCATCAAATAATTTTAGGTATTGCTACAAGTAGCTAGGCTGAGATTGGGCCGAACACTATATATTATTCATTTAACAAACCTTCTGTAGCTCAAATGAGTCCTTGAATTAATTAGATGCGGCATCAGCCGTGATAACTTCGAATTTTCTTCGCCTATGGCGCAAATAGTGCCATTTCAACCAAGTAAACGTCCTTCCTTTAATACAATTTAAAGTGATTGCTGAATATATCAGTCCCTATATAGTAGGGACGCATGCACATAACAATATCACATTTCGTAAATTCGATATCTTAATTATCTTTTGTTTGAATAGACAATTAATTTCTTTCTTAATTATTTAACAAAATATATGATATTGTAAAAAAGTTAAACCTTCAAACAACTTAATAAGAATAGTACTCGGAGAGTCACTTTGAGGAAATCCTCATTTTTTATTATGTTTCGATGCTTTAAATATTAGAAATTTTTTGCAATATCTGGAGATCTTTTCGATATGTTTCGGAAATTTCGTAAAAATTGTGGGCACACTAGATGTAGAGTATGTTTCTTTTTCACAAAGTCAAAAATAAAAACGTTTCGATAGTTTTCGAGGAAAAGAAAAGAAACTTTGATCCATGCTTATAAGGCAAATGAAATAAAACTGAGTACAAGGGTACTCCAACCCGATAAGTTCGATTACAAAGAAAATCCGTAATTTACTGATGTGGGATTAACTAAAGTTGGTTTAAGTACATGTTGAATGGTGACTATAGTTCAAATATTATCAGAAAATGAAATCAGTCGCAGCTTCGCAGGTCACTTTCCTTGAACGAAACAGTCCAAAGGTTCGTGATATCACTTTTTAATTAGATGGCTAAACTACCTTTACTTCAATTTTGTAAATATATTTTTTTAATATATTTTTTTAAAAATTGAAAAAGCTTGAAAGGGGAGCGTGTTGAAGAATTTATACAAAAATATCAATGTGTAATATTTTTATTAAGTTTGAGCTTTTAGATAATGCATCAATTATAATCTTACATATATTTATATTAATCCGTGAAGCCGTAGGTCATGCAAATAAATTCAGTAGGACAAAAGCTGGAACTGAATCAAATTAATTCGTATTCTGCCCTTCTCCTATATAAATATTAGAATCCTTACTCACATTACTTCATCTAAGTTATAATTCGTCTTCATATGTGTCTTTGAGATTTAAGTCAAGCAACACTCCAGTAACTAAAATGGCTGTTTCAAATAAACATTCCTTCCAAAAGATGTCAAGCATCTATCAATGCGACTCAAATAACCGTAACAACCATACTGTTGTAGCCGACATGGATGGAACGTTGCTCGTTCAATCCAATTCATTCCCTTATTTCGCGTTAATTGCATTCGACGTTGGTGGAATTTTCAGGCTACTCCTGTTGCTCTTGGCTTCTCCATTAGCCTGGATTTTGTACCACTTCGTCTCCGAATCAGCAGGTATCCGTGTGCTCATATTTGCGACGTTTGCTGGGGTGAAAGTGTCAGCCATTAAATCAGCCGCGAGCGCTGTTCTGCCTAAGCACTACTCTGACGACCTGCACCCGGAGACTTGGCGCGTCTTTTCGTCGTGTGGGAGGAAATGCGTGCTGACGGCTAATCCAACGATCATGGTTGAGCCCTTTTTGAAGAACTATTTAGGTGCGGATATGGTTTTAGGTACGGAAATTTCGTCGTTTAAAGGCATAGCTACTGGATTTGTGGCGAGCCCTGGAGTGCTTGTGGGAAAGAAAAAAGCTGATGTTCTTAGAAATGCATTTGAAAGTGATCAATCAATGCCTGATATTGGAATTGGTGATAGAAAGACAGATTATCAATTTATGGAGCTTTGCAAGGTTTGTGATTCATCACCCTGTTTCTCTTTCAGTTTTTCATTCTAATTCTTCTGTTGAGCTCAAGTACACAAATCTTTATTAAAAGTTGAAATCCTGGATCCTCTTAGTTAAAAGGTTATCTTCTATTGTCATGTGGAATAACTTGTAATTAAGTAAGTTAAACGTTAGGAAAACACCTCATTAATTTAATCTAACTAGATATTGAAAAAATCGAAGCTATTCTAAGATACACATTAATTCTCAAGCAATGTAAGATAGGAGATAATTATTAGGGTAAAATGCATCAAACCCCCAACCTATACCCCTTTTACAAGTTGCCACTTAACCTTTTATTTTTTTGCAACTAACCCCCAACCTATTGAAAAATGTGTGAACTGCCCCCTGAAATCAAATCCAACCGTTGGATTTGGCCACGTTTCTACATTTCTAACCGTTGGATTTGGCTTCAGGGCAGTTCACACGTTTTTCAATAGGTTGGAGGGTTAGTTGTAAAAAATAATAGGTTAAGTGACAACTTGTAAAAGAGGGTATGAGTTGGGGGTTTAATGAGATTAACCCTAATTTATTAATATGCAGAAAGCCAGAAACATATATTTTTTCTAAACAATGTAGGATAGATTCCTTAGTGTTATGCTCAACTACTACTGGATCTTATTCCTACGCAAGATAATCTAACTTTTGCCTCAATGATGAAGGAACAATACATAGTTCCGTCTAGAACAGGGATCCGGCCACTTAGACAGGACTTGTTGCCAAAGCCCGTGATCTTCCACGATGGTCGACTCGTCCAAAAGCCAACTCCACTGGTCGCGTTACTCATCATTCTCTGGTTTCCGATCGCCATTCTTGTATCTATACTGCGGGTTTTTGTCGGATCAATGTTCCCAAGGTCAACATTTTACTACGCAATCCAACTCCTAGGTTGTCCGATCACAATCAAAGGCACCCCACCCCGCAATGCAAAACATTCTCCGGAAAGCAGTGGAGTTATATACGTCTGTTCCCATCGAACAGTCATTGACCCCCTCTACGTCTCAACTTTTCTCGACCAAATGCCAACCACAGTCTCCTACTCTGTATCGCGTTTCACCGAGTTCCTATCCCCGATCAATTCGTTAAGGCTGACTCGTGACCGCACAAAGGATGCTGAATTGATGGAAAACATCTTAAAAGAAGGGAAGTGCTTGATTATGTGTCCCGAAGGCACGACATGTCGGGAGCCATATTTGCTTAGGTTTTCATCCTTATTTGCTGAATTAACTGATCAGATCGTGCCTGTGGCGATCAATGTGAAAACGAGCGTGTTTTACGGAACCACAGCCAGGGGCTATAAATGGCTGGATCCTTTTTTCTTCTTCATGGACCCTTTTCCAAAATACGAGATAACGTTTTTGAACAAGTTGTCAAGTGATCAAATCGCAGGTAAATCTATACACGAGATCGCGAATAATGTTCAGGAAATGATTGCAGCAACTTTGAATTTTAGATGCACTAGTTTTACAAGGAAGGATAAGTATCGAGCGTTGGCCGGAACTGATGGAAATGTGGGGCAGAAGCCTATTCCTGGAGAGGGCAAAGTTACCGGTGAATGAAGGAAAGTTTTTCTTGAAGATCAAGTTCATACTGAAAGAGATAATAGTAGTTTCACAACAGAAATATCCATATGAGATTTAATGACATAAATCCTTGTTAACAAATGTTGTAAGTTCATCATTTTTTGTTAGATTTCTTATCTGACAGCGTCTTCGAATGTCGATCTTTCAGCATTGAATTTGCACTTATTAGTTTGGTTCCTATTTCAATCCCGTATGAAATGTTAAATTTGTCTATTATATTGGTGCATTAACGATGGATTTGATTATGTTATGGCGTATTATTTGATTTTGAGTCTATACGGGAAAAAAAAGAAAGGTACATTGGAATGAATTTGATGGTAGATTCTTTAAACTCAAATGCATCTACAAGACGAAATACAAAAAACGATATCTAATAAAAATCACAAAGCACGATTATTTTGTAAAAGAAATGCTCTCGACAACCAGGGATAGAACAGGAGATGCAAAATTTTACTTTCATTTGAAGGAGAAAAAAAAAACCTCAAGTCTGTATTGCTTAAGCAGATTCATGTTGGAGCTAGGCACCAACTTACAAAAATATATACCAAGGAATTATGTCACTAATCCATAGTTCTCATATCGTTACTTCTGATATATATCAGACTATAATCACAAAGTCTACTACTAGTTCTCTATGAAGTTGATACAATTAAGTAAAACTTTCCATTCGTTTATTCGTAACTTTGCTTCTGCTTTTGCCCCACAATTCCATCAGTCCCAGCCAAAGCTCGATACTTATCCTTCCTTGTATATTTGGTGCATCCAAAATTCAAAGTTGCAGCAATCATTTCCTGGACATAATTCGCGACCTCGTGTATCGATTTACCTGCGATTTCATCACTTGACAACTTGTTCAAAAACGTTATCTCGTATTTCGGGAAAGGATTCATCATGAAGAAAAAAGGATCCAGCCATTTATAGCCCCTGGCTGTGGTTCCATAAAACATGCTCGTTTTCAAGTTGATCGCCACAGGGACAATTTGATCAGTCAATTCAGCAAATAAAGACGAAAATCTAAGCAAATATGGCTCCCGACATGTCGTGCCTTCGGGACACATAATCAAGCATTTCCCTTCGTTCAAAATTTTATGGATCAGTTGAGCATCTATCGTGCGGTCACGGGTCAGCCTCGACGTTTTTATTGGGGATAAAAACTCGGTGAAACGCGATATGGAGTATGCAACTGCTGTTGGCATTTGGTCAAGAAAAGTTGAGACATAGAGGCTATCGAGGACTGTACGATGAGAACAGACGAATATAACTCCTCTACTTCCAGGCGAATGTTTTGCCTTGTGGGGTGGAGTGCCTTTGATTGTGATTGGACAACCTAGGAGTTGGATTGCGTAGTAAAATGTTGAAATCGGGAATATTGATGCGACAAAAACCCGTATTGTAGATAGTAGAATGGCGATTGGAAACCATAGAATGATGAGTAACGCGACCAGTGGAGTAGGCTTTTGGACGAGTCGACCATCGTGGAAGATCACTGGCTTTAGCAACAAGTCCTGTCTCAGTGGCCGAACCGTTCTAGGTGGAACTATGTATTGTTCCTTCGATATTGATGCAAACATTAGACTTATGTTAGATCCTTTTGCATAGGAAAAAAAATCCAGTCGGATCTGAGTATAAGTACTGTTGAAATATATTCCACGTTGTTTGAAAATGAAGGATCTTCGGTTTCTCCAATAACTTGTTTGACTAAATTAGAGAATAGTTGTTCTAAAGTTTATCTAATTCAATTAAAAGTTATTCCACATGACAATAGAAGAAAAGCTTATAACATAGTGGATCCATGATTTCAATTTTTCCCTAAGCTAATTCAATAAAGATCTAAGTACTTTAGCTTAGCAGAAGAACTAGAAAGAGAGAGAGGGTTATGAATACGAAACCTTGCAAAGCTCCATGAATGGATAATCTGTCTTTCTGTCACCAATTCCAATATCAGGCATTAATTGATCAGTTTCAAATGCCTTTTTAAGAACATTAGCCTTTTTATTCCCCACAAGCACTCCAGGGCTAGCCACAAAACCAGTAGCTATGCCCTTAAACGACGAAATTTCCGTACCTAAAACCAAATCCACACCTAGATAATTCTTCAAGAAAGGCTCAACCATGATTGTTGGATTAGCCGTCAGCACGTATTTCCTCCCACACGACGAAAACACGCGCCAGGTTTCTGGATGCAAGTCTTCAGAGTAGTATTTAGGCAGAACAGCGCTTGCAGCTGACGTAATAGCCGACACTTTCACCCCAGCAAACGTCGCGAATATGAGCACACGAATACCTGCTGATTCAGAGACAAAGTGGTATAAAATCCAGGCTAAAGGAGAAGCCAAGAGCAACAGGAATAGCCTGAAAATCCCACCAACGTCGAATGCAATTAGCGCGAAATAAGGGAATGAATTGGATTGAACGAGCAACGTTCCATCCATATCAGCTACAACGGTATGATCGTTACGGTTTTTTGAGTCGCATTGATAGATGCTGGACATCTTTTGGAAGGAATATTTATTCGAAACAACCATTTTTATTCTAATAGTACTCAAAACGTAAACATGAAGACGAATTAACTTAGAGGAAGGATTATGATAGTTATATAGGAGAATGGCAAAAACCCGAATTAACTTGATTGAGTGCCAGCTCCCGTCCTACTAAATTCATTTGCATGACCTACGGTTGGCAGATTAAAATTACATGTACGGAAATGCATAAAAAAGTCAATGATTTTGAAAACCTGCAAGGAGCACTTGGAGGTTTGATAATCGTTTAGAATTCTCCTACGGTTCAGAAACATTGGCATCAAACTCATTGTGATTTTATAAACTCCGGGCATAATTCACTTTCCGTCTAAGAGAGTGGTGTACACTCGCTTTATGTGAGAGCGAACTTGATTTTTGTGTACTCTTTCTCTTTAAAAAAACAATTACTCCTTATAGGACTTTATCGTAAACCTACCCTTATGGTTTGAACACATGCACAACCCGCCATGTAGTTTAGAAAAACATGCCCGAAACCCCCATTTTAATTTATTTGCTTAAAAATTTGATTGTTTCTCATAAAAAAGACTTAGGCTCAGAAATTTAAAACATAAAACTATTTTACAAATAAAATAAAAAATTACATTTGTTAAAATTGAAGTAGGAGAATTTAGTTATTTGATAAAAAATAAACAAATAGTTACTTGAGATTTAAAAGAAGAGAGTCCGCCATAAAGAAATTTTAGACAACTAATAAAAATATATGATTTTGATGCAAGTTTTTAAATCATATTTAAAAGCACAAGCTTATAAAGAAATTAGATATTTATATTTTTATACATTTTCCAACACTATTTTACGCGCTTTAATCTCTTTTCTTACGCTGACGCGTGATTTTATTTGATAAATAATAAAGGAGTCACGGTGACGGTAAAATTGAAGGTAGAAAACATGAAAACGGGTCACAGAGGTGGAGAGTCGCCTCAACTAAAGAAAAAAGTGAGAAAAAGGTACGTAAAATCGATTTTTCTGTTTATTAAGTTAATGAAAATAATGTAACATCGCAATAGTATTGGAGTAGCAGGCCGGACTAATCAATTCGTGCGGTTTTCATAGTGGTAGGTCCATAGGGCACGGACCACCCACATAAGATCATATTGAACACCAAATTACTACTAATTATCCAAGGGAACTTATTATTTTAGTAACAAGTAACCTTATGAGACATGTGACCGGAACCAAACTAAAAAAAGAGAAGCATTTTTCTCATGTAAAATATTTTTATATATAATTTATGATATGTGCCCCCATGTTGGATTTTATGATACTAATTAACAATCTCGTGATCTTGTTTTCTTTTTTAATTTCCCCTTTTGCTTCTTCTTTTTTTAGTTTTGCGGAGGATATTATGATCATTACGTCCATTTATCTTTTAAGGTGTATTGAATATAATTCAAATTGTTGTATTATTTATATCATCACTATCTAGTTATATTCTGCAGTATTTACTATTTAGAAAAGTATTATAAATATGTGGAGGAAAGCCTAAAACATTTTTAGGCCAATTACAGCACACTGATAATTTAAAAAGTTACGTTAATAATGCCAAAAAAAAAAAAATCAAAATCAAAATCAAAACCGAGGGTTAAAGCGTGCTCTCCGTTTCAGATACGTTACGAGTCTATTTGCATTCACGAGAGTTATACTATATCTATAGATTTCGCGTACAAAAAAGTGCACCCAAGAGAAGCACCAATTGTGCATCCATAGCATGAAAAAAGTACCCCACTCAAAGCCCTTGACACCACTATAAAACCCTAACCCTTTCTCAAACTTCAAACCATCATATTCATAATACACAAACAAAAAAAAAAAAAGACCTATTCAATTAATTAACAGCCATGTCCTCCTCATATTTCATTGTGTTCCTTCTCGGCCTACTTGTCTTTTTCACTGCCACCACTGCCGAGACCGAGCCGACGACGTCAAGGTCTCTCTTCGGCCGCATGTTCTCAAGAGGTTCGATCAAAATCAAAAACTCACCAAAACCAACTACAGAAAAATCACGTGAAGGTGCAGTATTAATGCAGGAAGAAAAGCTTAAACCTTCTTCAGTATATAGTACGACTGGAGCAAAAGAAACCATGCAAATGGGAAAAAATGTGGGAGATAATAATAAGCCCGCAGGATGTGGAGAAAAGAAATTAGAAAAAGCGTCGAAGTATTATGAGGCTGGAGCAAAAAGAGTCTCTAACGTCCAAAAAGTGGAGGCAGGCAATTAGTCAAGAAAAAAAATGGTATAATATGTAATGAGTTGAAAGTCTCATTATTAAAATAAATAAATAAATAAATAAATGAATAAAAATGTAATGAAATGGGTGTAATATTTGCTTGCATATCTGCGGCTAAATATATGATCTTGCCGTAAATGGTGATTAATTCTAAAAAATGTGTCTTGCTTAATTTGTTTACGTGCTATGCACAGGTATTGGTTTGATGATGTCGTCAGGCCACCGCGGTGTATTCAGAAATTGAATTTGCATTGAGCTAAATAATGATATCGAATTTAAAGCTAAAGCAAATATGCAATAAGTAAATACAATTTTTTTGTTTAACATTTGAATATATATAGAAAATGAAATCTAAATAATTTACTTATTCATAATGAATAGCACAAGTTGAAAGTTAATGAAATAGATAAATCATGCATGGGAAAGGAAAGCTGATACAACTAATATTTGAACGTGGATAAATTTATGGAAAGTTGGAAAATAATAAAACGCCAAGAAAGAGAAATAGTGGTATATTTCCTCCCTCTCTCAAATTAATCTCACAAAGAGTGAATAATATTTCCTGATCTAAGTTCGTTGAATTAGTGATTAGTTAGTATCATTTAAGTATGTGAATATTTATATTAATCTTACATTTTTATGACAAAATAATTACTTATAAATTAAAATCTTAAAAAATCCAAATTATCTTGTATTTATATAATATGTTCAATACTTGTTGAGATCATTTCAGTTGTTAGATGCATATTTATTTATGTATATTATGATTAATTTATGATTTATTGTTTATAATTAATAAAAGTGTGTATATATTATATATATATATATATATGTGTGTGTAATACATATACACATACACAGATACACACACACACACACACACACACACATATATATATATATATATATATATATATATATATATATATATATATATTTGTTGTTTATGCGTGTAGGGATATAACAGGAAATATAATATATGTATTGTTTATAATAATTATATATTTGGGACATATAACGATATAAGAGTTTATAGATATCGTGTATCTTGTTTGAAGGTTTTATACATCGTTCACCGTGGTTTGACCAATTGGATCAAATCGTCTTGTAACATGTAAGGTTATCAGGTTTGAGTTCCGACATATTCTAAAGACACTAAACTTGGGAGAAAGAGGAAAAAAAAATCAACAAAAGGAGAGAGAAAAGAAGCAAAGTTATTATAGAAGATATGGTAGATTATACCACTTTTATTAATTGGGCCTAAATGCCAAAGTAGTTTTCATGCCGAAGTTTTCGAACCATTTTTCGGCGCACATTGGAAACCTTTTGAGTCAGAGTTGATTAAAACAGGGCCTATGGCTTAGTTTGATTCGCTTTCACATAAGTAGATAACACATTCCATAGAGCGAATTATTAAACTGATGCATATAATTAAGTATAAGCTGGAACTATATAGAGCACATAGGCACATAGTCCGCTTAGAATTAAAATGAAAAAGCAAGACATATTACTAGAGAATTAATCACCTTTCTGAAAAAATCTTATAATTAGCCACATATAGGCAGGCAAACATTACAGCCATTTCATTAACCATAGTCACATAATTTATTTATTTATTTTATAATGAGATTTTCAACTGATCATTACATATCCCACCAATTTTTCTACTGATTGGCACCCTCCACTTTGTGAACGTTAGCGCCTGCAGCATCATAGTACTTGGACTCTTTGTCTAATTTTTCTCCACAATCTGGCCGCTTATCGTTATCTCCTATCATTTTCCCCACGTTTTTAGCATCCTTATGATAGGCTGCTGCATTCATGTCTTTAAGACTTGTTTCTTCCACCCCCATTTGCATGCTTTCTTTTTTTCCAAATGTACTACTAGATACTGAAGGTTTAAGCTTTTCATCTTGCATTAGCATTGCTTCACGTGTTTTCTCAATTGGTTTGATTTCGACCGAGCCTCTTGAGTACATATTGCGGCCAAAGAAAGGCCTTGATGTCTCGACGGTCCCGGTGGCGCCAGTGAACAAGACAAGTAGGCCGAGGAGAAAGACTAGGAAATATGAGGAGGACATGGTTGTTAATTAATTATTTAGGTCTTTGATTAATATTTGTTTTGTGGATTGTGATGAGTTTGAGAAGGGGTACGTACGTTACGGTTTTATAGTAGAATAAAGGGGTAACTTTTCATGCTATAGAAGCACAATTGGTGTTTCCCTTGGGTGCATTTTTGGTGTGGGCTCTCGTGAATGATGAAAGACTACTCGTAACGTATATATCTGAAACGGAGAGCACGCTAGCACTAACCCTTGGACTTGATATCTTCCATTTTATTTTCTCTGTAGTAGAGGACATTATTGACTTTTAGTTGTTAGTTTGCCATAAATCATTTTGGTTTTTAAATACTACAAAATGGCACAAGATGATTAATTAACTAGTGACTAGAAATCATTAATTAAACGTTAAGTCGTTTTTCAAACATCAATATTTCGTCATCACGGGCGTGGAAAATTTGATGAGTGCGGACACATATGTTTAGATTTTGGCATAGAACTCCTTATGCAGGATGATCTTACGCGTGTGACATAATTCTCTCTTTAATAAACTTGGTAGATTATTCTAGAGGCTCGAAGTGCTGTAGACCAAATTTAGTTTTTAATTTCTGAATCTTCGACCTACTCATTTCTCAGTTGGGAAAATATTCCATATCACTTTGTTTATGTACAACAAGTATGATTGTAGTAATCATTGCCAAATTCTGGGCCCCCACAACTGTTAACCTTCCTCAATTCCAACTTTTTTTTGGATTCATCAAGTATAGAGACCCATCAAATACTAGTCCAATATTGGGGCCTCAACTTGGTGCAATATCCAGAGTCAAAACTAGTCCAAAGCGTTCGCTCCAATCCAAAGCCCAGAAGTGTATGATTAAGTATAGGTCCAAAGCGTATATGGTCTTTAATATTGTCTGCTTTCTGTTTATTTGTTTTTAAATATGATTCTAATATGTTACCGCCTTTAGTTCCTAATTTTTTTCAAAATCTCAATATAATTTGCAAAGTATTCTAAAGTTTTCAACTTATGAGAAATTTGTTAGGGTAGTCCTTCATTTTTTGGAAAACCCCAATTAGATATCAATTATTTGAAATTTAAGTTAATACTACTATTATATATTATACAGGTGTTAGTGTTTAACCAAATATTCAGGCAGGGAAACACTTTGTTTGAAAAGCAAAATTGAAAATTTGCAGCGACTTAGTTGCCATTGATTTTGCTAATTTCCCCTCCTCCATATGTCTTAAACCCTGTTCTGTTCAGCTGCTCCACGTTTTCCGCAAATGTCCTCAAATTATATATTTGTTTGCGCCATCAAAAATACAAGATAGCGTTGCAAAGAGGATAGCAGATGAAAGTGAAACCCTCGCTCACCTCTTCTGACTACAAATATTTTTCAGGCTAGTCCTTCATTTTTTGGAAACCCCAATTAGATATCAATTTTTTTATCAAAGATTTAAATTATTATTATTGTTATATATTATAAAGGTGTGAGGTTACAAGTTACAACTCAATAATTTTTTAGATAACATAACAAAATTTTCACGCAGGAACATTGAAAAAAATGTCCAGACTCTTCTTCTCAAAAGTCTTATTGGGCCCACTCTCTCTCTCTCTCTCTACATAGTAACACACACAAAAGAAAAGACCCATGACCCCACACAAGACGATAGACACGAATGATTTTGTGAAAAAAGGCCATTTTCAAAAATAATTAAAAAAAACAGAAGAATTAATAAATTAATTAAAACCCCGTAAAGCTAAATAAACGCGTCCATTCAAAACACACTCCTTTATTCTTCTTCTCCAACCCCTGTGATTGTGATTAGTTTACACAAACAAAAACCCTAGATAGAGTTTTCTTTTGAAATAAGAATTGAATATTGTAGATAGATGGATTCAGTGGCACTTGATGATATCATAAACCGATTGCTTGAAGTCAAAGGTAGACCTGGTAAACAAGTTCAGCTGTCGGAATCAGAGATCAGGCACCTTTGTTTGAAGGCTAGAGATATTTTCTTGCAACAGCCTAATCTTCTTGACCTTGAAGCCCCTATCAAGATTTGCGGTAATCTTTTTTCGATTTTGTATCTGGGTTTTGTTTTTCTTCTACTGTTTCTTGGTGGGTTCTTTTTATTTTCCATTTTCTTTTTTTATGGTGGCGTTTATTTGAAGTGTTAAGTTCTTGATTATATGGGGGAAATTCTCGATATTGGGTATTAAATTATCTTGAAAACTATGTTGAGTTATGTGATTCTCTACTAATTTTTGAGGATGTCTGCATGTTATGGATGGTATAGGCTAGAATTATGTGGAAAAAGGCTAGTGTTGTTAGGACTTATGAAAGGGTTTGTAGAGGGTAAAAACTCAGTTGGATATGATTAATGTCCAACTAGAGAAACTAATGTACGTGATGTTGCTCAAACTATGAATGAAAGATAGTTTATTGGAGGAGTCAATAAGAAAATCTCTGTCATGTATTCTAAATTTCGTGTTACTTGACATTTCTATGGCTGCAAATTTATCAGTTCTTTCGTAGTGACAGCTGCATATAGAGTCTACTTTTTCTGCCTGAATACGTGGGATACTAATAGGTTTGTGATAGTGCTAGATGATTTGGTAAATGTCCAGAATACTTGAGTAGGGAAAGGAATTGGGAGTAGTAGTTACGGGTAGAAAAACAAGGACGTCATTGATGAACCATGGTTATATGTTTACAGACTTGCTGGTACTTCTACCAATTAGAGGTGGCCTTCTTTACCTTTCCTTTCTTTGTCCTTGATTAGACATAAGATGGTGTAATTTGGCAGTGTATGATTTACAAAGATATCAGTTACAGTAGTAAACAAGAAAGCATGTTAGACATTCGAGACTCAGTGTTAGTGGTGTCATCAAGATTGTAGTCCCTCTGTTAGGAAACTCAGGTTCCAAGCATGTAATATGTTAGGCTCATTACCAGTAGTGTGCCGGTTGTTCATATAGCAGTGCCATTGAGCTTGTAGTTTGTTTGGTCTAAGATAGACAATTGCCGTGATAAACAAAATGTATTCTGTAAGAAACTTAGTATAGTACAGTGAAGCATTAATCTCGTCCTATTTAATGTCGAGGATTCCTATGATTTGAATGTATTGTGCGCTTCAGTTCTGGGTGTACGTGTGTGTTTCATTTCTCTTGGTCAGAATCTGTACTTTTTTTTAAAACTTTTTTTTTTCAGTTCTTAATTAAAACTTTTGGCAGGGGATATTCATGGCCAGTATTCTGATCTTCTAAGACTTTTCGAATATGGGGGATTACCTCCGAAATCAAATTACTTATTCTTAGGGGATTATGTGGACCGTGGGAAGCAGAGTCTGGAAACAATTTGCCTTCTACTTGCTTATAAGATAAAGTACCCTGAGAACTTTTTCTTGCTAAGGGGCAACCATGAATGTGCCTCAGTTAATCGTATATATGGCTTTTACGATGAGTGCAAAAGAAGGTTTAATGTAAGACTCTGGAAAGTGTTCACAGATTGTTTTAATTGTTTACCTGTTGCGGCTCTTATCGATGAAAAGATATTGTGCATGCATGGTGGGCTTTCACCCGATCTGCATGATCTGGACCAAATTAGGAATCTTCAACGCCCGACTGACGTCCCAGAAACTGGTTTGTTATGTGATTTACTATGGTCGGATCCTAGTAAAGATGTGAAAGGGTGGGGGATGAATGATCGAGGGGTATCATATACTTTTGGTGCGGACGAGGTGACAAAATTTCTTGAAAAGCAGGATCTTGATCTTATTTGCCGAGCCCATCAGGTCTGAATTCTCTATATTTTTCTTTTAACTTAAGGTCTATTATTAAAATTTCAGTGATTATTTGGCTTGAAAATTTGTTTGCAGGTAGTCGAAGATGGATATGAGTTTTTTGCTGATAGACAACTTGTGACGATATTCTCGGCCCCAAATTACTGTGGGGAGTTTGATAACGCTGGTGCCATGATGAGTGTGGACGAGACTTTGATGTGCTCTTTCCAGATATTAAAGCCTGCTGAAAAGAAGCCCAAGTTTGGATTTGGGAGTACAACTACAGCTAAGCCAGGAACTCCACAGACAAAAATGAAGGTACAAGAATACAAATCACAACCACAATAGAGTAGAAATTGGCACCAGTACCACATTGGATATCTACATGCAAATAATTATACGATATGTTGAGTTATATTAAGCGAATTTGTTTATTGAATAACCTTCCATTGACAAATAATAAATTAAGGCTCTGTGAACCTGTCTATGCTTGTAATTAGCCCTTTTCAACCTTTCTTTGGTTTCACTTATTGCTAGATGCTGCTATTCAATAGTAAAACTTTTTCCTTGCAACAGCTTGTAGCACCTTGTTGGTGTTATACTTTCAATTATTTTTTAAGTTCCTAACTTTTGTCATTACTGTAAGTGCATCATGTACCAATTTGGGGACTTCATTAGCTTTAGTTTTAAAGAAAGTGTATTCTTATTCCATTTTCTGGGCTTGACATAATATTTTATTTATTTTCATTCAACTTGCAGTCATTTCTCGGTGCAAAAATAGGATGACATCAATTAGCAAAGAAGAACCAAGAGATAAAATGTGTTATGACATATATGACATTTACGGTGGAAGTGTGCTTAGAAGTTTTGAGCATCCTCCTTTCCATGTTGGAGACCATTTGGAATGCTGTAAAGTGTTTTCACCTAACATGTAACTGTGAGGAATATAATAGTGTAGTTGGATTTCTTTGTAATCAAATAATTTGTGGACCTAATTGTTGAAACTGGAAAACTGAGAGGTGGTACTAATTTTCTGGATCTTGCGATGCATCTGTGTGGACGACAAAGAGGAAAGGTAATCAGCCGTGTTTTGCTTCGTGATTTAGTTTGTGGCTGAATGATGTAAAGTGTTGTTAGTTGTGACTTGTGAGCCCATCCTCTTCTGTTGTTAGATTTTAGTGTGTGGTTCAAAGATTATTTAGTTGTGCCGTGGATGGATAGTTCTTGTCTAAATTTGGTCTACTAAAACTTTTGGTTGTAATTTTGCTACCATGAATTTTTTTCATGTTATTAAGTATAGGTACAAAGTAATAAATCTTTTAAAATACGCAAATTAACAAATGTATTCCTTGTGGTAATTTTTAGCTTATGCTTATTAAGCATAGTTGTTTTAAACAAGAATTATAGTTGAAGTTCATATAATTATTCAAAGAAAATGGGGTGAGGATTATTGGTTTAACAAATGTCTTCTCAATCACAATTGTGGAACATGGATAAGCAGATATAGCTCATTTTATTCTGATAAACGAAATCACCGATGATTATTTAATACTAACTGTTTTCTGGCGGGAATTTTGCAAAATTGGTCCCCTAAGTTGGCACATTTGTAAAATTGGTCCCCTAACTTTTTTAACGGCAATTATAGTCCTCTAACTTGACACCAGTTTCAATTTTGGTCCCCTAAGTCTAATTCCGGCAATTTTCGCCGGAAAACTTAAAAAAAAAAAAAAAAAATTGTTTTTTTTTTCTTTCTCAAAGTCGTGTTTTATAAACTAAAAAATTAAAAAAAAAAACTGAATTAAAATAAAGCAACCTTCTCTCTCTTACCTTTCCTCTCTCTCTCCCCGTAGAACACAACTCTCACTCTGTTCATCCCTCTTCCCCCAAAATAAAAAACCCTAACCCCAAATCTGCCAAATCCATTAAATTCGATCAGTTTTTCATGTCTAATTCGTCATCCTCCACGCAATCCCATGCTCAATGGTTGTGTAGGTGTGGTAAAATTGCAAAACGGCGTCGTTCAAATACGCAGGAGAACCCTGGGTTATTTTTCTATGGATGCTCCGATTATAATGTAAGGGAATTTAATTTTGACGTGATCTTCTGCTGTATTTATTGTGGTATTTGTCAATAACTCTGTAATTACTATAAGATTTGCATGTTATTGTTAATTTTCTATGGCTCTGCATTTGATTTAGGCCCCCTTTAATCTCCGATGCTGTTCTTGTTTGATCAATTATTGATAAAATCCCGTTTGTCATTCAAAAACCTGTGAAAGAATCAGCCTTGTGATCTAATTACGTACATGAAGACTGCATCATTGACAAGCATTGTTTAGTAAAGTTGGTTGTATCTAAGCACAACGACGTGTTCATCAATGATTTTGCTGAATTCTGGAACACAACTGTCACAATAAACAATTAGAACTCCGTGTTTCATTGAGGTCATGAAATACCAGGGGTAGCCTGTGTATCCTTATCATTCTACATTCGGGAGATTAAACAAGCTTTGCACATCTGTTATACTTGGTCTTCATCCCACCCCGCAACACGATTTTATTGCTTTTAGGATTTGTACTTCTGTCATCAACCCTTTTTGCTGTCTGATTATGTTGGATAGACAATTGAAACACACATGCACACATGCGCCCTTATATCCAGAGATGTCGATGATAAAAGCTCATTTAGTTTATTATGAGTAATCACTAGAGCAGTCACATAACATTATGTATTTTATAGATCACTGTTCCCTTCAAAGAACTAGTCAAAAACATAAACTCAAGTTTGATCCTCCCTAAAAAATTAAGAACAAGCCGATTAACCAAAACAATTTTACATGTTTTTATATATTGATTTTATACATGGTTGTCTATTGCTTTTATAGTCGAATTTCTTTTGCTTTGTTTCTTCAAACATTGATGATTTAGTTCTGTGTGACAGAGAGGTGGGTGTAATTTCTTTCGTTGGGAAACTTCTAAAACTGGTGGTGAGCAAGCTAGGAACGTGGTTTCTGGACATGACGGTGAGAAGATGAACTATATTTTGGAAGAATTGTTGCACGAAATGAAGAATTTTCATAAAGAGACGATTGAAGAAATCAAGGAGATTAAACATAGTATTAGAGTTGTAAAAGGCGTGTTTAGTGTAATTTGCGTCTCTGTTGTTTTATTCATGACATTGAAAATGTAATTTCTGTAATGTTCGAGTAGTTTGTATGGATCGGTTGGTTCTTTTAGTTGTTGACTCTTGTACTCTTGAATGGTTTGAAGTGTAATCTGTTTTTCTTGTATATAAGATTTTTTGTTACACATTTTCTTACATTCACATTTTCTTACATTCAAATAATGGAATAATTGTCTGAAGGGTATAATGATCTGTTGATGTGGTCAATGGTGTTTTGAGACCCCTGACTTCTTGCTCACAATGTAGGTTTATGTTTATGTATTACTATTATTAGTAAAGTAAAAGTCTTGAGAAGTATTTTGTTTAGTTTCATTTATTTGTTGAATTCCTGTTATTACTCTGTTTTGTATTGTTGAAGACTTTTTTTGTCTACTGGATGCTGCACTACTTTGATAGATTCCATTCTATAGGTCGTTTTTTATTAACCTATTTTTCATTTCATTCATTGAGGCTGATGCAGACATAATCGGGTTGCTCTTGTCTCAAGTTAAAGGGTACTAATTAATTTTTTTCTGTTCAGTTGGGATTGGGATTGAGGCTGAGACAGAAGCAGATGCAGACAGAATGCATTGGAAATTCTTGCAAGTTTTCATCTTTTGCTCTTCTCAGTATGTACTAATCAGTTGATGGTCTGTATGTACTAACCACCATTGACAACAAAAATCAATGACAACAAACAATCATCCAGATTCAATTACAGAAATCCAAACAAAACAAACTCTCATCCAAACAAAATAAATAATATCTTAAACATGGCACTTGGTACAACTTAAACAATCGATTCTTTCACTTCCATACAGGTTTAGATTTGCTCGGTGCCTTTTTGAATCTTGAATTGGGTTGTACATTTACTCGGACTGTATTACCGAAAATGTTGACAGGCTGGCTCACCGTTGAATTAACTTGACTGTGATGGAGTTGTTGAACGACTGAATGAGTTGACACGGTAAATGGAGAAATGGTAGTATTTTCTGATCTACCCGATTGAGATAACTTTGGATTGCCCTCTGCCTTTTTCTAAAAACAATAGTCACAAGTGGAAGATTATTAAAAGTATTTCCATTCCAACATCTAAAAATAGCAAAATAATGAGAAATTAGCAAAATATTCATTTTTCATTCATATATTACCTTCACGTGGGGCTTTTCAGTGCAAGTTTGCGTTGGTTTGTCTTTCACCCTCTTGGTTTGGCTTCCACTAACGACACTCGGTCTTCGGATAGGTAGCTTTTCCTTTCCATTTGTTGGAATCTGTAACTTAATATAATAAGAAAAAATATCTCAATAATAAATATGCACATCAATATCTCAAAAATAAGTAATTACCTCGTTCACCTTTTCCTTTCCCTTAGAGGCTGCATGCACAGTGGTTTCAACCAAAGATTCATCCACGTCATATTGACTAAGTAAATCTTCTAGTATATAATCATCAATATCGTCAACACTGCACTGATTTGTCGTGTTCTCTTGGTCCTAATTATATTTAAACTTCGTTCAACAATCAAGTAAAGTAATATTCTTTAAAGTTCATTTAAACAAAAAGTTCAAAGAGCCACTACCTTATGCAAATCGGTTGGTGGATTGCTGCTTGCACCTACTTCTGCCTCCAAATGTGGTTGCTTGCTATTAATCTGAAGTTAAAAATAAAGACAACTTTTGTAAATAATATTTTTAAATGTGAGAATTTATAATATATCAATAAAATATATAAGTCCTTACGTCGTCTTTTCTTTTTTTGCATCCCTTTTTATTGTGCCCCTCCACGCCGCAAAAACTGCATTTCACAGTTTTTTGATGTCGCGTCATTCTGCTAGGAACCTTCACTGAAATAGTCGTTGGTTTCCCACGACGTCGCTTCTTACCTTTTTGCACTGTCTCACCAACGGATGCCATTCTAACAGTTTTTGGTCTTCCAATTTTTCTTCCACAGTTCGGGGCCACCGGTGGAATTTGAGTAGATTTCTTCCATTGATCTCGACCATTAATTGGAACTATTACTGGCGCATAAGCTTTCCTATAAGTTTCCACTTTATAACAATCATCCACGAAATCCGACACTGTCAATCCTGCATCTCCCAACACAGACAATGCATGCCTACAAGGAATGCCACAAAGATCCCATTTTCTACACCCGCAAGATTTATCTTGCAAGTCAACCCTGTACCGCGATCCCGGTCCCCCATTCGGGCCACCCCACTCAGTCACACTATAGAACCTGTCACTGGACTTGATAGCAGTGCATTCACCATTTCGTGTTTGAAGCTCTTCAATCTTCTTTTCAATCTTAGGACATAAGACTTTATTCCATCTACGCATTGCTCTGTCTCTATTCTTCTGATGCCTCTTCATCACGTACTCAAGCAACCACTCAAGCATTGATAGAATAGCAAAATGTCGCGCCGGCATGATACAAGAGTTGAAAGACTCACAGTGATTATTTAGCAGAATATCACAATGTGAGTTAGTTCTGAAGTGAGACCTACTCCAATGATGAGGCGGCTTGTCGTCGAACCACCTCCTTGCATGGACTGATAAATATTCTATTTCATTCATTGCAGCCTCCCAGTCATTAATAGTGCAAGCTCTAGCCGCCTTCCACAAAGCCCCATTAAAATCATCTCCCTTGAAACCCTTAGAAGAAAAGTTTCGACCCATATGTTCAACACAAAATCTATGCTCCGCCCCAGGAAACACGTTATTCACAGCATTTATCAATCCTTGATGCTTGTCAGACATAATGGTCCACTCTTCTACCTCCACAATATTGAGATCATTTTTCAAGGTTCCCATAAACCACCCCCACGTATCCCCGCTTTCTGTTTCCACAACTGCCCAGGCGATTGGATATATGTTGTTGTTTGGGTCTATCCCGACCGCAGACAACAAGTAGCCCTTATGAGGACCTTTTAGCCAACAAGCATCAAACCCAATGAGTTTTCTACAGCCCGCTATAAAACCTTCCTTCAATGCTGCTAAACACATGTACAATCTATCAAACACATTTTGTCCCTGCTGGTATTTTGTCTCCAATTTCAAAGTGGACCCGGGATTCGCCATCTCTACCTCACCGATAAAACTCCACAACAACGAGTATTGTTCAGCAGGAGTACCAAATATTTTATGCTTAGCTAGCGTCCTTGCTCTGTAATATTGTGGCCTAGAAACAACAACATCTATTTTTCTAATCACACTTGCATGCGACCCTTCCACAGTTCTTGTTGGATCTGCCTTGAATTCTGAAACGAATCTCTCAGCTATCCAAGGCGCCTTAACATTTTTGAGCTTCTTGGTGTACGGGCAACTATGTTCATGAAAATAATCGCATACTTGATATGTTTCCTCATCTTTTAGTCGGACAGCATGCAATCTCCAATTACACCCCTCACCTCGACACTTTGCATGCACCCTTCTTCTATCGTTCTTCGTGATTTTTAAGGGTCTGTGCGTGTTAATTGCATGTGATTGTACCGCCTTCCGGAACAATAGTTTATTTGCAAATCTCATGCCAACATGGAATTCTGGATGAAAAACATCAGCTATACTAAACGAAGGAAACTGTTTGCTGACATCCTCATCGTCGGAATCCTCGGGAATACAAAATTCATCACCACTGTATACTACATCTTCTTCCCCAGAATCAGTTACATACATAGTCATCTCGCCTTGTCCACCCCGCATATTATCTCCATCAAAACCTATGGGCCCTTCTTCATGATACCTCACACCCTCATCTTCTACATCATCTGCACCAATCCCTAAATCCTCTGCTTCCTCATTCTCATCTCCTACATCTTCATCTAAAACACTTACTTCAATTGCCAAATCAGTATCACTCCTCATATCATATTCACTGTCATAATAAGGCTTTCTCTGACCATCCGGTTCACCATCGTTATGTTGTACCTCAATGTCCTCGTCCTCATCTAAGAAAAAGAACAATAATAAGATCAGTTATTAATAGTATTTTCCACCTAAGCATGATGGGAGTTCAACAAATAGACACCAACAAACTACTTTTAGACAACAACAAACTGAATTATAAAAAGAAATTGCCAAAAGGTATCTGAAGAACTACTTTCTGTATATTCAAATTCAAGTGGACGAAATTCAGATTCTGTATATTCAAAATAATCGCATCAATCAAAATATTCTGTGTCTCATGATATAGGCTATTTGGAGAAGAGAAAAGCATTGCAAGGCTATTACTTTGACAGCCTTCAAGTTTTCATTTGGGAATAAAAATGTTTTTGCATTTAATACAAAAATTACACACATCTCTGATAAGATGAGATACCAGCCAAACCGCCATGGGATGCCTAACTGGGGCATCCAACCAACAAACTAATATTCAAAGATGTAACATAGCCTGCAACTAATATTCTATCTCCTTCAATAGGAAACAAACGCTATTTTGCCAGCATTTCCATTAAACTGCCCGAATGATAAAACAGCTTCCTTGAAAAACTTGTAAAACAAACATGGATATTAAGAAAGCTTAAACATACTACAGTTAGAATCCATGGCAGGAGCAAGGAAAAGGAAACAACGAAACAAAGACTCAATCTTTCAGCTATATAAAATCCCCCAATCTTTTAAATAAACAATAAAAGCATCAAACTGGACGAAAAGAAAAAATAATAATCTCATCAAACTTTTAAATAAACAAAAATTCAGATTCTGTAACTTCAAAATTCAAACATTAAATTCTCACTTACCGAACAATTGAGGTTGATTTTCGTTATTGCCGGAATCCCCAACACATGGTGCTGTCGACTGAGTTTCAAAAACAATAGACTTCACACGACTCCCTTCGTCTTTATCCATTTGCTGAAAACCTTAATGTGACGAATTAGACATGAAAAACTGATCGAATTTAATGGATTTGGCAGATTTGGGGTTAGGGTTTTTTATTTTGGGGGAAGAGGGATGAACAGAGTGAGAGTTGTGTTCTACGGGGAGAGAGAGAGGAAAGGTAAGAGAGAGAAGGTTGCTTTATTTTAATTCAGTTTTTTTTTTTAATTTTTTAGTTTATAAAACACGACTTTGAGAAAGAAAAAAAAAACGAATTTTTTTTTTTTTTTTTTAAGTTTTCCGGCGAAAATTGCCGGAATTAGACTTAGGGGACCAAAATTGAAACTGGTGTCAAGTTAGAGGACTATAATTGCCGTTAAAAAAGTTAGGGGACCAATTTTACAAATGTGCCAACTTAGGGGACCAATTTTGCAAAATTCCCGTTTTCTGGCTGTGTTATTTGTAGACGAAAAGTATGGGTTAATAGAGTTATGGAAACAAACTTTCAAATCCAAAAGCAGGTATATCGAGTGCAATTATTACAATATAAGTTCAAGATGGTGCTATGTCACACTGGCTAGACAATTGATACCAATGGATTTTCGATTTCGATACTTCGACTCTACAAAATGCGAGGATACGTTCCCCATCTCACATATGTTGACTGAAACAAACAGTGAACTACAATAGTCATTTTGTTCAATTGTAAGTTGTAACTTATTATCAACTGGAAAAAACTTTTTAAAGGACTATTATCATTGGGGACGTATAGTTGGATATATGAGATTGAGGATGATTAGATATGGGATATATAAGTTATGATAGATAATGCAGTAACATGAAATTTCATGTTTGGTTACGATTTGCCCCCATAACCAATTGCAACCAGAAGCGGGATCGTGAAGGAACGAACCCTCCCACCGCTACCCATAACCAATTGCATGTTTAATGAGTGAAGTAACCCTTGTCCGAACTGAATCATATATATGCACTCAGAAGAACCACTAAGAACCTGCTGCAGAGACTTTAATCGTATCCCCTACGTGGTCCAGTGCCAGCTGGAGTTGCGACTAAAAACATGAATACAAACAACCTCAAAGAGCAAAGTCAATAATACAGAAGTCCACCAAAGGATAACCTCGTCACAAAAACAACTAGGGGAAGGGTAATAACCTAGCTAGAAACATTCTCTTCTCTAGGTTATTGGCCTCTGCATAGCACATAAAATCACCAGTAAATGAATGGATTTCGCAAGATACTACCTTCTTGGTTGACAAAATGACTTGTGGATTCGTAATGTTTTGGAAAACGAATTTTTCAAGAATGTCAGTCTGCAAACATATAATTTGGAATTGCAGAAACAAAATACTAAACAGATATTATGCTGCAAGTCTTGCTTTAAGGTAAAATTCTGCAGGGTACGTTTAGAGTTTCCTTTTCTCAAGCAAACTCCATTGCTTCAGTAAGTATGAAATCCCTTCTTTAAGACTAGCTCTTCTTTTCTCTTTGTAATTCCACAGCTCTGAAATCACGTAACTACCGCTCGGATTATATTCGTTTAGCTCCATCAAAGCAGTTGTCACGGCTTTGTAACAATCCTCACCAAGCTCATGCCTCAGCCTCTTCAATTTCTCATCTTCTTCGTTTATAATGACCTACACAAAGTATTACGGGTACCATATCAATACTTTTAGGCACATTTCTTAGTAATTTGAAGAAGGAAACACTTTAATCCAATCCAAGAACCAGATGAAATCTCTATGTGATCGGCATAACTTTACATGACATGGAGGAAGCAGTTGAAGATCATGCTCTTTGTGTTCCATCATATATATGCAACTATGGTGCGTATATGCACGTATGTGTTGTACAATATTTTTTAAAAATATGCAACTAACTGAAAAGAGATGCACAAAGGTCTGTTTCTTACTAATAAATTGGATGACACACAAACACAGATACCTGCATACATACATAAAGCAGGAACAAAACTCCCCTTCTTGAGAAAGCATACCTTGTATCCTTTACCGTCTTCAGCAAGGACATACATAAAGGGGTCCCATGTAGAATTCCTTATTTGACTATCCCATAGTGAGCAGACCTTCACGCCTTCAACGTCTGCTGCTTCTCCTGAAAACCTCCTTTTGGCTGCTGCTATAAATGGTTCACTGTCTAATTCCCCCATTCTCTTCACACCAATATCACCTCGCCATGACTGTCTCATCAATTCCTACAAGGAAATTTTTTTCGTGGCAGATTTAATCAAAAGTAGAAGTTTTCTTGAAGTCATCTACTCGACTTTACGTAATTCTTGTTTTAAGTAAATTCACGAATCTGCGTTATGTATAGCTTCCAGCATGAGAGACCTGTGTTTTGTATTCTGAAACGAAATTCCTCATCATTTTTTTCAATTGTGACATTATTTGTACAAGAGAAAACACTGTTGTTCCACAAGATTTGAGATGAATATTACCTTTAGCAAATTTGATAATGCTCGGGTCCGGTATATCTATGTGTTCAAAGTTATAAGATAATTCAACAATATCTATATTTTAGAATGAATGGATTTGTTCGAAACTAGAATAACAAACACACATAGCCATGAGCATATACACATACGATCAACAAAAAACTATTAAGTATGAGAAAAAATGTCGAGATCTTACATTGATTAATTCCTTCCGAGCATCTTGTAATTCATCATTGTTCTTGCTTTCTTTGGTAATAAGAGCTTGAGTGAGTGATTTTAGGTGTTCATGTTCTTCTTCTTTTTCCTTCAGTTCTTCAACTATAGCATGCAGCAATTCCTCATCTCCATCATCCCCCATGTGCTTTCCTACTTGCAAAGCTCCTTTGAGACGCTGTATGTCCAGCTCTACTGCTTGATTTGCATCGAGTTCCTTTTCTAACTCAATCAAAGTTCTATCGAGTTCTTCTTTTTCCCTCTGCCAGAATATATAGACATTTATAAACTTTCCATAAAAACCTGAAAGTTGTCTGTTCATGAACTGAGAACGGGAAATAAGTGTACCTTATGAACTTGTGCCAACTTTAAGACCTTTTCATCCAACCTCGTTTGCTCTAAGATTGCTCTCTCATTCTAGCATAAGCCGAAGAATATCAATTTTCTTCAAAATAGCCGTTAGGAGTAAAATCTAAAATATATACAAGAGATATTGTAGTATATATGACAAATTGCACGACAAAAACACTAAAAATTGACATAATTATTATCATAAATCATACCAGAGAATTTCTTTCCAGAATAATGCAACCTGCATTTATTGTAGCTGCTTCTGTACCATATCAACAAATTCAATTATCTAACTAAGGTTAGAGAAGTTGTGAGGTTTCGTAACCATTCCTAGATAGCTGCTACCAATTCTATATTCACTTTACAGCTAGAAGGTCACCAAAGCAGAACTGAGAATGCGCCCTAGTGGGTTTTAGTTCTTGAGTTCTCAGGAATCAGCAATTGACTTGCCAGCCCCATTTCCCATATTTGTCCTTAGTCATTACATCTATGAAAGTGAGAGGCCAGGTAAAGCAAACATGCTTAAGGATCTTGGACAAATTATATGTAACTAGAATTACCTGTTGTTGTTCATTAATAAGGCTTCGTCTGTCCAATTCATTGTGAGCCTGACGTTTCTCCAATTCCATTTCGCGCCTTTTGAGCTCATTCTTTTGTACTTCCAGCTGCGATTTGATTCTCTCATGCCCCTGGAGAATCTTCTCAAGATGACCATGTGAAGTTTGCTCCATCTTTTTTATCTCTAATAAACATATTCACACAAGAAAATTAAGCGAATCTCATTGACAAAACTGAAGCCGAAAGGACAGCTAACAAAAGAAACTTTGTACAGAGCGAAAAACTATTTGTGTGAGAGCAATTATCAATGGTGACATTAACTGAGAACCTTCATTGAAAGCCCGGATCATCTCATCCTTTTGTCCGATCACATTGCACAGGGATATGTATGTTTCATTGCACTTATGCTGCACTTCTTTGAGGCGCATGTCCTGAACCTCAATTGTATTGGTCAAACTAGAGACAAGTTTGCAGTCTTTCAGCTTCTCTTCCTCTTCATACTGTGTTATTGTCCACAGATTCCCATGGTCGCGCAAGTGAGCCCCAACAGCATCTTTTGCATGAAAATCATCACTCCGGGCAACCCAACAGTACATTTTATCTCCCGAATCTTTCATCCCAAGATAATCCTTCTTTCCTTGAAAACTCAATGCATAAGCCTTCTCAAACCTTAAGGCATCACTAAATCCAATATAGTCACTCTTAAATTCAACAATTGCGTATCTAGTGTGGCCTTGATAGTTCCACAAAGGACGAACTCTCAGCGGATTGAACCCTTTCTCGATTAGCTCATCCCTAAGCTTAGATCCACTCTCCCCCACATAACGTCCGTTCTCCAACCGAACAGGAACATTTGCCACGATTCCCTTCCACGGCCACACATAAAGGGAGCTCTCGCCATCATCTTCTGTTGAATCAGACATTTTCCCACAACACCTGTATTATATTAAATAAAGTTAAAGCACTGTAAATGAGTCCCAACTTAGTCCAAGCAATGGATTAACTCTTTGGATTCAGAAGCAACACAGCTAAAAATGAGAAGAAGCTTTGGATCCAATGCTCAAAAACAAACATTTGTTAATTTTCTGATAGTAAACAAACAAATCAGAACATAAAAACAGAGATTACAACAACGGATAAGTTTGTGAAATCAGTCTCGCAAAACCTCGTTGTAACTCATAGCAAACAAACAAAAGAGATTCAAATAGCAAAAACAGAGATTTACGAAACTGTAACAACAAAACAAAAGCAAATAAACGAAAAGAGACACTGATCAGATAACAAGCAAGAGAGTAGTACTAAACAGTAACAAAAAAATAATCGTTCACAAATATGCGAAAGAGATTCAGCTAACAAGCACTGAGAATGTAAAACTGTAACAACAACAACAACAAAACAGAGCAACATACAGAGACTTCAGTACTGACCGATTCACGTAATAATCGCCGCAGAGAGGAGAAGAAAACAGAGGATGAGTAAAAATGGAGGTGAATATTTTGAAAAATTAATAGGGATTTTGATTTGTTGTTTAGGGTTTCAAAGGACAGTAAGTATGGTGGAGATGACTGTTGGTTTGCTTGTGCTGCTGCATGGATACTTGTCAGATTCTCTTTCATTTCTATTTTCTTTTTTGGGAAACAAACACGTGGACAAATAATCCTTTCAATTTTCAAAACTACAATTACACAAAACTTCAATTATTTTCTATTTGCATAATCTTGTTTCTTTTCTAATTAATACTATTGCACTAGTTCATTGCATGGCAATTTAACAACTTAATTATATTAATAATAATTTGTATAAAAATATAAGTATAGATATATGCATTAAAACCTTGGAATACAAAAACAACAGTCGAAATCAATTTTGAAGCTATATTGTGTTATTTGTTTTTGGATGAGTATATTAAACTAGTTGGTTCTGTTTTGGATAGCACAATGAATCCAATAAGACTGGGTTTGTGTCGGATCCATGTCATAATAGAAAAGAAAAAAAAGTAGATATATGTGGACTCCATGAAGAAGGAAGGCTTTGAATTTCTGGATAGACTCATATCCATGAAAAGTTATTTTTGGATGATTTAAGTGTATTGTGTATTTTTTATGTAACATGTGTTTTCTCAATAGGTGTATAATATGCTCTTGGTGAACTGTGTGTTTTAAGATACTATTGGTGCAGTGTATGTTTTTATTTGATTTCAGTATACTTTATTTTATATGCATAGTGTGTAGTTTTAGGTGATTTTGGTGCATTGTTTTTTTAGGTGACTTTTGTTAAGTAACATGTTTTAAGTTTCATGTGATTTTTTAGTGATTTGAGTGTAGTGTGCTTTTTAGGTTGATCTAAGTATAGCATGTGTAGCTTGTGGTTTTTTAGTAATTTAGGTATAATATTGTTTTTGGTGAAATCGTGTGTTCAATGTGATGTGGTATATAGTAGAGGTAGTGCACATTTTTTGTTGATCTAAGTGTAGTATATGCTATTAAAAGTAAAAACTTTGTTTTATCATAATATGTATATTTTTTTTCTTAGATGGTGAAGTCCCTTCGTAAGAGTAGTTTCGATTTGCTTTGATACTTGATTTGGCCAACACTGAATCAACCCAGATTAGAACGTGATTTGAATGGTATTAGTTATATTTTACACTTTTGTCCTTCTAAGTATCATGCTTACTTGTGTGCTTTACGCTTGGTTTTAAACACTTACGTCTATCATACTTTTTTTTTTTGTACGCACTGGAACTATTACATATATTCCTCAGATTTTTGTTTTAAATACTTATGTTAAGTATGAAATGGAGCAATTTTATTTCGTTATTTGCAAAATCATTTTTTTCTACTATTGAATTGAGTAATCAATGAGACAAAAGATCATCTTTTAGGAAATTTTCTTTTCACCTAGAGACTGTCCAGCGAATAAGCCTTCACACTATCATTAGGCATAATGCTGACCCCATGAGGATTTTCAGTGTCTCAGTTGTAGATTGTGGACTGTTTTGTATTTTTGTACAATCTTTGTAGTCGTCAATGGACTTATAGACAAGCTCCAGTATATAAGCGACAACAATATACGATAAAATTACATGTCCACTTCCTGAAGTGTGGGCTAAATTGAGAAACCTTCTCAAGATCTGAGTAATTAATTATTCACAATCCCGAAGCTTCAAAAACTTGAAAAAGTAGAGGAATTTTTTTACACATTAGACGGTGCTCCTACTATTATTTAAATTTCAAGAGCGGCGATATACTATAGCCACAATCACTAATATAAATTCATCGTTTAGATTGCAGATAACATCCAACAAAATATTGTAACGGCTCTCTCCCTCTACACTAACAACTGCCCATGCATGTGCAGTAAATCACCGACAAAATTAGATTTTTTTCTAGAAAATAGTCAAAATACCATCTTCAGCAATGTACACACTACATAAACTATTAGTTCTGATAACAAAATGCATCTACCATGAAATATCTACGTTCTCTAAGAACTTAGCTTGCTTCAACTACAGGAAACATATTTACACAGACAAAATATTAAGGCAGTAGCCTTCTTTTCAGACAAAATATTATGGCACTAGTACGTAATATTACCATGCCGACTAAACCATACCATGCCGACTAAACCATTTCGGACGACGAGGCCACTTTTTCCTTAAAAAGTTCCAGTAGGTGAGAGATTCCTTCTTTTAGTGTTGCTCGTCTTTCATATTCACGATTCCACAACTCTGGGACTGGATATCTGCCTTCTGGATTATATTCATTCAACTCCATCAGAGCAGTTGTCACAGATTGGTAACAATCTTCACCGAGCTCATTCCTCAGCTTTCTCAGTATCTTATCTTCTTCATCCAAGATGACCTACACATTTTTTGTAAGACATGCATGGCCAGTTTAATATGGGGATTAACATGAATATAATGAAGGTATAAATGCATATGCAGCCCCCGAATTTTGGTTTGGTTATAAAAACCTCTTTAAATACCGTTTGAATAATCACAAACACCGCTGAAGCTTCAAAAACGTCCAAAAGAAAGAGGTTAATATTTTTGAACCACAAAGAGGTCTATTTGTAATGTTTTCCAAATTTCTATGGCTACTCATAATTAATCAAAGAGTAGGAATGTTTCTGTAATTTGGCCAAATATCAGGAGAAGTAAATGTAATTACTCCTATCATTAATAGTAAGCATATCATTCTGAAAATTTAGCTGGGAGTCCGATTTGGGAAGCATGCTTTTGAAGTATTGGGGTGCGGACAAAACTGTGTCATGGTAGAAATCCCAGAGCAGCTAAAATTCTAGATAATTTTTGCTTCAGGGCAGCTATTGTAATTTACACGTCAACTTTAATGCTTTTCTTGTAATAAATATATCCATCAAAGCAGGATACGAATTTTCCATCATTTTTGAGCGCATGTACCTTGTATCCTATAGCATCTTCAACTGGAACAGTCCTGAAAGGGCGCCATTCGGGATTTCTTATGTAATCTTCCCACAGTTTGTAAAGCGTCACACCTCTCCAATGCGATTCTTCTTCTGAATACTTCCTTTTGGCTGCTGCTACAAAAGTGCTAGTGTCTTGCTCCCCCAGTAACTTAACACCAATCAATGCTCGAGGGGATCGTGTTTTCAGTCCCTGCAAGTGACTTTTGTTAAAACAGTTTTTTACTAGGGACAAGAAAAGCATCAGAAACTTCCAAGGAAAATCATCAGATTCTCTCAAGTAGCAAATTTTATAAATATTAGATGAAAATGATCTGTGTTTCTAGTTGAGAAAACTAAATCAGAACTGGCATGCATTATATTCCATTAATCCAGCATGAAACCATCTGTTTTGTGCTTTGAACTGAGTTTCATCATTCTCATCACCAGATTCATAAAAAAGACCGCCTTGAATTATGAGATCTATTAATAGACATCAATAAATTGACCAGAGGATATTGCATACAAATTACCTTTAACATGTTAGGCAATGCTCCACTGAGGCGTTCTTGCAAGTGTCAAATGTGAAAAGATAATTCCGCAGTAGGTTTTAATTTTAGAATATTTTGATGCTCTGTATTCTTATTCTTAAATAGAAACACTCACCCTTACCAGAAGCAACAAATACTGGACTCATTTTTTTCTCTGATCGATGGATGGTAATGAGACATGAAATCATAAATAAAACAATCGTTGAGTGCTTACATTGACTAGTTCATTCCGAGCTTCTAGTAATTCATCATTGACGTTGCGTTCTCTGATAATCAAACTTTGGTTGAGTGCTACAAGACTACCAAGTTCTTTTTCCTTCTCCTTTAGTTCTTGCTGGATAGCATTCAAATTTTCCAGAGCTTTTCCCTCTCTAGCATCTCTCATGTGCTGCAACGCCCCCCTGAGACTAAGTAGCTCCAGCTCCAAATCTTGCTCTGTGTCAAGTTTCTTTTCTAATTTGATGATTTTTCGATGAAGTGCTTCTTTCTCCCTCTACCAGAAAATTGCCATTTGATAACTATCCATGAAAACCAAAAAGTAAACCTTTCATTATCTATAATGCAGTAAAAAAAGGTACCTTATGATCTTCGGCCAACCTTAGACCCTTTTCATTTGCCATTTTCTGCTCCAACATAGCTATCTCAATCTAGCATAAGAAGAATATCAGACTTTACCAAAAATGTCATACTATGGGTGAAATTGTTGGGATTTACATTTATCTTCGGATCATTCACTAATCCACAAGAAATCAGGAGATAATCATTGAAGAGAAAACATTGCATACAATTAGAGAAGTTATGAACATTCACATCAGTTAGTTGAGATACGTTTTCATATACTTAGCTACCAATCATAGATAGTGTGTATATGTATTCGATGTACAAATCCTGAACACAGTCATTTCTTTCATTTGTTAAACGAATAGTTTTTTTCTTTCTCTCAGCACATCTTCCATGGATGCTTTAAGAATTAGTTAACACAGATCTTATCAGAAATCTAAAAAACATGGTGTTCCGTTTATATCATAGATAGCAAAAGTTCATGGAAAAATTACAAAATTCATGTCATTGGTATCACGAATCAACCCTTATCATTTAATTTCTGCCTTAACTATGCAGCGCATGGTGTAATTGAGTTAGTGGCGGTATTCTAGAATGAAAATGAAAGCTAATCTGTATTAGTTCGTGGGTATTCAGGACGCACCAATTAACATTCTAGCCCCAACGTTATCATCTTTACATAAATGAACCGTGAGGGGCCAGGTTAAAGAGTACACACGTTTAGGATATTCTGGAATTCCAAATGATGCACAGCTAAAACTACCTGTTGCCGCTCACAAGTCAGCTTCAGTGTCTCCAAATCATTACGAGCCTGACGTTGCTCCAATTCCTTTTCTTCCTTATCGAGCTCGTTCCTCTGTACATCCAGCTGCGCTTTGATTCTCTCATGCTCCTGTAAAATCTTTTCGAGATGACCGCGTGAAGTCTGCTGCATCATTTTCATCTCTAGCAATCATATTTAGACAATAAAGACAAATCAATATCATTGTGGATCTCATATACAAAAATGAAAGAGGAACGACAAAACTTTTAAAAAGTATTGGAAAAAAAGATTTTATTGGTTTGACATGAACACTGTGAACCTTCATTGTAAGCTCGGAGCATCTCATCCTTTTGGCTGATCAAATTGCGTAAAGACATGGAAGTTTCGTTGTACTTGGTCTCAATTTCTCTGATACGTGCATCCTCAAGCTCAATTGCATCAGTCAAATCAGAGAAAATCTTGCTATTTCTCTGCTTCTCTTCCTCTTGATACTGCTCCATTGTCTTGAGAACTCCATTCTTGCGTAAATGATCCCCGAGGAAATATTTAGAGTGAAAATCATCATCCCGAGCAACCCAACAGTAGAGCTTATCTCCCTTATCTTGAACCGCAAAGTAATCGAGCTTCCCTCGTCGATTCGCTCCATAAGCCTTGTCAAACCTCATGGCATCACTAAATCCAAGAAAGTCATTTCTAAATTCAACAACAGCATATCCCGTGTGACCCTTATCGTTACGCAAGGGGAGAACCCTCGACGGATTGAACCCTTTCACGATGTCCCAACCACCACTTTCCTCGACGTACACGCCGTTCTCCAACGTGACAGGGATATTTGCCACAATGCCCATCCATGGGAACACATAAAGCATCGATTTTTCGCCGTTGCTCTTCGACTTCTTAGTTTGATATGGTAACAGAGATGCGTGCAAAAGTTCCCTCCAGTCAACATTCCGCTTCTTGTTGTTATTCACTACTATTTCATCATCCATTTTTTTTTTTCAGTTTAAATCACAAATCTTGCATATTCTGTATAACATAAACATAGAAAGCAATGGAAATGAGTGGACAATATTCGGCTAAAAACTGAGTGCATATAACCTAAAAGAAGCTTTAATTAAATCCACTGCATTTGGATAATACTAATAAATAAATTAAAAAACAGAGGAAGGAGATGAGCGTGAGTACCTTGATTTGGAAAGGGCTTGGTTTGTGAAAAAGTAGAGTGAAGAGTTACTAGGGTTTTAAGTTTTAATTGCATGGAACAGTGAGTGGAAAAAGTAGTGAGTGAGTGATTGGTGAGTTGATCGGTGGTGGGACTTTGCGTGTACAACAGGAGGAGATTGTTTCTTGATAAAACCAAAACAAAAGAGTAATAATGTCTCTGACACATTATCTTTTATTAATTTTATATATTTAGGACCAAATGTCCTTTCTATTTCTTTTGTTCTAATGTTCTATTGAAAATTAAATAACACAAGCTACGAAATATTAATTGTACTTAGAAGCATTTCAAATTTCGTTTTCAGTTCTCGAGACGCATGCAGAACACTTGACAAAAGCTCATTCAATTAACTTTGTAGGTTAAAGATGAAAAGGCAACTAACGATGCTCATCCAATATCAAAACAATTGATATTGAATTGAAGTTTTGTACTTAAACTAAAGATATTGCATTTGTAATGCATATTTGTGCGTCCAACAATACATCGATTGAGATTTTAATTTGTTGATGCTGTATTTATATACTTGATAACTATTCTATGCAGTATATCTAAGTTAGTTGTGCATTCAGTAATTATTCAGTTTAAAGATTGAGCCGATTTTTGAGCTTTCATTTAATATAGGGAAATGATATATACAGAGCAAAATCCATAATTACAGAGCAATTTTTCATTATTCACTATTTTACCCTTCTTAATTCAACAAATTGATTTACATTCCTTTTGAATTCCTTAATCTTCGAAACATCATAAATAGAATGATTCCATATATTAATGATTGGGATCCTCTTTTCAAGCATGAACCAAAAAAAGACCGAGAATTGAACATTTTATTCGTGATTTTTTCCAAAGTTAAAATATCAAATTAATGAAAGTTTTGGTCAACATTGTAATTTTTTTTTTCTGTTTCTTGTTATCATGAAATATGAACGTGCCTTTTCTTCACTTAATATAAAACTTTGGTTTATATTTTAGCACTTAATATTTATTGAAGAAAATATGGATTAAGTGTTTTCTTTTTGTCTAGTTAACCAAGAATCATTTGTTTCTCATTAGTATTCCATGTTGAATTAACACGTGCTATGGTTATGCACTCTTCTGTCTTACTTTTTAATTTTTCAAAGATTTGAGTTCGAGTAGAAGAAATGGCCATTACAAAGAAAAGGATCACAATGATATTTTCCTATTTTTTTTTATTTAAATCAATATTTAGTCGTGTGTGATAGTAACAATTTATTTAAAATTTTGATAAATATAACTTATTTACATAATTTTACTTACTATCTTTGTACGAAAAAATATAATCTCCCATGACATAGAAAAGAAAGAATAATATTTTAGTTAAGTTTCTAAAGATTCCAAATCATTGAAAGATACTGAAACGAAAATAAAATATACCATCAATATGAAAAGGGTAAAATAGTAAACAATCAAAAATTGCTCTGTAATTAGGGATTTTGCTCTGTATATATCATCTCCCTTTAATATAATTCCACGCACACAAACACATATATACCCCTCATGATTGTTACTCATACTCTGATACTATTGACTCGTTGCAAATGCGAATTTAGATATGGAGTGTTTGACTTGATAATTTCAACAATCTATTATAAGAAATATTGCGCTTGGTTATAACTTATAATTGGCAGACAGAAAATAAAACACAATAGTGGAAAAACTGCTTTTCATTGTTGTCGGTCATCAAATAATAATAACTTTTGAAATAATTGAAAGGTAGTGCTTGCGAGTTTTTCTTGAATATATAAAGATATTCAAATCATGCGTTGGGGGTGTTAATTCGAAAGTAAACATAAATTAATTTTTATTTATTAAAAAAACAGAATTATACCAATTTTAAACTTGAATAGCTCTTCAACTTAAATTAAGTTTTTTCGACCACAAAACTCCATTTAAACACTCTAAGAGTACTTTATATTTGATGAAATGGAACGTTAGGGTGAAGATGTTAAAATGTATCTGTGGGTTCACTAGAACTATTGGTAAAATTTCTTCCCCTTGTTTTTGACTAAGCCCATATCTTTACGTCTTTATCACATCATTAAGAAAATCTTGTGGAGCATAATTCATTTTGCATATTGCTGTTTCATCTTTATCACACCAAATCTGACTAATACATTGCCAGTCACTGTGATCAAGTCTTTGTCATCTAATTATGACAACTATAAAAAAAAAACATTTTCAACTTTCAAGGGTTAGAAGTAAGTGGTCATGTTGTTCAAGTAATAGAGACATGTTTTCAAAAGATGTATGTTGATTTCGCTTTAGTATTAAGACAAAATTCATGCATGATTCCATTTCCTGTCTGCCGATTCATTTCTAATTCCTCGCATTAAGACTTCCTTTGAAGTTTGATTAGCTAATAAATGATGGAGATGTGACATATATTTTTAATAATTAAAGAGTCTAATCAGAATTAGATTTGAGTGAATTTTAGAGGCTCCCACAGTTTTAAGCTCACGAAATACTACATCCTTAAATTTGTCCACAAAATATAATATATGTACGTAGGCCTTCAGAACTTGTCTTGTATCTTGAGATAAATACGTATTCTATATCTTCTTAACCGCGTTTGGCAAAAGAGATCGGGATGCTCTTTTTATTCTTTCTATGGAGAAATTTGGCAATATCATTAATCAAGGCTTGACAGCGAGTATATATAATAATCAATTCTCAAGGCTTAACGTTTAGAATGTTACTAATTAATTCTTGGTTTCTAATTGTTTTGCAGAATTTGGGACACCCCGACGGATTTTCGCGGGACATTTGGTGATCGTGGGTAAAGTTATATTTCGTGTCTAGAGTCTAGACATGTTTACATATTTGCATTACGACACATGCAAATTAATGATACAAAAGATTAAAAGATTTAACGGGTAGTGACTACGTTATGATTTATGGTCATGAAAATATTGGAGACTTATTACACTTTCTACAAATTTCTAAAAGTACATTTCTTCTAAAAAGTTCCTTGTCATACAGTAGTACTAGAGCGACTCGGAAGTATGGATATTATTTTATATCGTCTCAATTTTATCTAATTTATAAGAAAATAGATTTAATACATTATATATCATGACATTAATTTAATTATTGCTTATCCTAAAATTTATCTTGCATGCCAACAATTGTTTTCCATAATTATAAAATGAAGCATGTTACTTCCTTTCACGCTCTAGATCTCTTTCATCCATTTATTGTTTGTACTGGATTCAAATATTTTGTACTTTTTGCAAGGTCCTAATGAGTATTGGGAAAATGTTGAACCGAGCGATTGCCTCGAGTGTCGTGGTTTTGGTTACTTTCGAAAATAATTTACATTAACTTGTCTTCTCTCGAATCCAAATTCACAAAAAAAGTTATTTTATATCATCATTTGAGCAAATAACGTGATACAACCAACAATTCAAATTATAATATTTGCGTTTAATTAGAAGAAATAATCTTCCAAAGACCTCAGTCCAACAATGTTTACATACCAATAAACAACTGTATATAACGCATCATCATACAATCGTTTCTTTAAAAAAAATCTTGAAAACTGAACAAAACGAAGGAATGAAATAAATAGACTTTACCAATATTTTGCGCTGAGCGGTTGATTGGAATCACGCCACTGTGAAAATTGTTTTTGGGCTTTAGCTTAGCCCAATATAGGGAGTTAACAACGAGGGGTTCCATTATGTTCCCACTCTTCAATAGGAGAGATTATTAGGTGCGCTGCTGTATGATGAGATTGTGGTGCAAGTCGGTTATTAGCGTAAATACATGGTTGGGATAAGGTGTGGAGAAATTACTGTATTCAGAAATTTAGAAAATATATTTAATCTCAACCTTTAGCTAACCCACGTCAAAATGCAACTGGTACCTCTAATTATTTTTCCTTCAACATGCCTAATGTTAAGATGAATGATATTTTCAGCAAAAAAAAAATAAAAATGACAAGAAGTATCGAGTACACTTTGAAACATTATCAAATTTTATTCCAAAAACTTGATACATCATGTGTAAGGCTGTCATAAACTCATGATATGACCAAATTCTATACAAATCTGAAGTCACACATCTTAACTCTACGTGTTTAGTCTATGTGATTGGACGTTTTGGATCAACTATGCAATCAACAGGTTGATCAGGTTTATCACAAGGCTTAAGTTAGTCACTCCACGAAGTCGAATAATGTTTACTCTAAAATGAAAAATAAATGGCCAACGATTATTATTCAAAAACTCTTTTTTCTTCTTTTCGTTATCAAATAAACAATTTATTAAACACTTGGAAGGTGAATGTGAACAAGAAATCTTTTACTTTCAGATCGAAAGAAGAATGCCTTAATTTGAACACTAAAGTCGCCATTGCAGTTGCTAATTGTAATCCGTTTCACGTCGAAGTTTGTTGCATAATTTTGTGCAACAAGACCGAGATTGGGAGTAATTTTGTGTTGTGGACCATTGGGGCCACGCCTGGTTCTTGGTCCAAAATTCAAAATGTTCAAATGAAACAAATGGGCCAAATGCTCTCTTACTAATTAGCTAAATGGTTCATGTTTTCCTAGCCCATTACAAGAAATTTTACACGATTTTACGATTTTTTTAGATTTCGTACCTACAAATATTTCATGATTCCAAATTTACAATTTAACATTAATTGGGTAGTTAATTGTATGATTAGCAAAAGGAATAATTATATATACACCCTTTGAGCTTTGGCTTTATAATAGAGACATCCATTTTCAGGTGATCATTTTCTTGATCAAAGAATGCGATTGACGGAATTATGTCATACAATACACGACCTAACATGAATTATCTTATTGAAATGAAATATATTCTCAAAAGTTGTTATATATAATACCTTTTATGTAATTTATCACGTATAAATCATAAGTATGGATAAACTTAAAACTTAGAAAATCGAACGACATGGCAAATATATATATATATATATTTGTTCTTTTGGGATCCATCAACAAAATTCAACTTATTTTTGCACGAAGTGCTATTTTAACTACACAACTCCATGTGGGTGAGGTCATGGCGGGTCGAGATCCATTTATGATCCCTCTCTCTCCTCCACTGCCTACCATTGTTTTAAAAACATTGTGTAGGGTATCCCTAGAAAGCCAATCCTTAGGCCTAACCTTCTTATTTTGGTAACCTCACGCTCTCCAAAAATCATGTATTATATGTACGAGTTGATTTGTAATTCTAAATTATTGCACAAAGGGCACAAGCCTCCATGAGATATGAGATTCTCTTTGAGAAAATGTTTCACAATTTTGTAAAAAATGTGTAGGAATTCTTTCATAGTCGTCAAATCGAACTGATTTCCACTATATATAAAGGAAGTGGGCTGGTATAAATAACAATATAATCTCATTTGTAAGACAATTCAATAGTTTTGAACATGGATCAAAATTTCCATACGTTTTCTCGAAAACTACTCAAACAAGTCCATTTTTGGCCCTGTTGAAGCAAAATATAGAAGCATTTTCCAGTTTTATTACAACTAAACTTTTTAGGAAATTCACAAAACATGCCAAAATGCTCCTAAAAATTAGACAACATCTCTAATATATGGTCAACCAAAATATAAATCGAAACCAAAATTTATTCTTCATAATAGCGACAAAAGTAAAGCATACCATCTCGTTCCTCGAGTTAGGGTCCAAACCTCCATCATTTGGTTTATTGCAGCATCGAATTTTTGTGGCGACCCATAATTCTCATCGTCCGAAATTTTGATGATATATAGTCTACGATCACAAACATAAGATCTTTGACAGAATATAACTAATACATGAAAACTAACAACATCACTCACCATTAGAGACACTCAATTTCTTTGTTTTGTCCAACAAATCAATCACAGGCACAATTCCATCGATTAGGGTTTTCAGTTCTTCTTCGTTTGTTATTGTTGACGATCGGCGATTCTTGATTAGATCGGAATAAAACTGCAAGTTGAAACAAGATTGATTGATTGTTGTTGTTATAGTTATCCAAATATTATTAAGAACACAAGTTCGTCGTAAACTTACCGGATTAGTGAAGAAATTAGGGCAACAACGACGGTGAATTTGACGCCACGAAACTTACCGGAGAAATTAGGGCAAGCGGAGACACGACTATGATTCCATCGGACTGGACTGGACTCTCTTTTCCTTCTTCGCTGTTAACTTGGGCGGGCTGGGCTTGCTTTTTTATTTGAGCCCAACCATATTTATAACAGAGGCCCATACCGTGTTGCTTCGACATTACGCAACGCGGTATTTAGGCCTCTCGTGGGCTGCCCACTCATATTTATAACGGACGCCCATACCGCGTCGCTTATACACACAACTACTCAGTATTGGGCCTCTCCTATAATATGATTTGGGCTCAACCAACTTCATTAATCAACATTTTTTTTCTTTTCTTTTCTTTAAAATAGATATATGTAATATAAAAAACATTTGATGATTATGAAGGCTTTAATAGTTGGGCTTTTCACGCCCAAGGCATAAGCAATTTTATTTTATTTTAAAAAGAAATTTACATGACCTAATAAAAAAGAAAGAAAAATATATTGTGCTTACGGGTAAGTATTTAAGTCATACATAACAAACTAATTCTTTTTTATCAAGTTTATCTTTAAGCAGTCGCAATTCCAGTTTGAAGTGAATGTCTACAAATGCAAGATGTACAAATTTACCCATAATTCTCAATAAGAAAAACTTTAATATAAGAGAGACTTCAATTGTCAAATAAAATCTTTTAACTCCCGCAACAAACTGGTAAACGCAAAAGTGCAATCATAAAAACCATCAAAATAGATTTCTCAACTCACCTAATTAACACAAAATGCAAATTGAAATGACGATCGAATTTCGTCATTGTTCTTTAATAGATAATGGAATTAATTTGCAAATTAATGCAGAATCTCGTCGTTGATCTCGATACGAAGAGGAGTGGCGATCGGCAACTGCGACATGATCAACGACAAATGTGATCGGCGATGAAATTTCAATCATCGACGAAAGGGTTTTTAGATTAATTGGGCTTTGTTGTTTCTGAAGTATTTATTTATTGGGCTTTGTTGTTTCTTAAATATATATTTATTGGGCTTTTTGTTTCTTAAAGCATACACGGTGTTTCTAAAAATGCATGAAACCAAAATTAAGTTGTTTTTAGCCCAAACGCCAGCCCAAAAATGAAAAAACCAAATCTGTTGTAAATTGTAATTATATAAGCTGTAAGTACACGGAAAAATATTATTGCGACACCATCCTTCATTTAATACGTACTAATTACAAGTTTTATGATTTTATGACAATATTAATTTGATATTTAGAGTCATCTTGGAGGAGTACTAGTGGATAAGTTTGAGAACAGGTGTTATGACTATTCCTTATCTATATTAAAACTTTAAATATCAATATTTTAACGTGACAACTGGTTGACTTTAAAAAAGAAAAAAAAAAGTATCTGGCGGACTTTTGCTTTATTAAAATGCCGGTTGACATTGTGATTGTCAACCTAGCTTAAACTGTTTTTAATACCATGTGAGCAGTTGAAGTTTAATAATCAAATCATTTTAATCTCTTTACGGATTTTATCACTAAACTTTCTCAACATATTTCGAAGTAAATGGAGTTGTCCTGACAAAGCTACACAATATATACGAGAAAGGACTAATACTCTGCTTCCGTCAGTATAATTTGGATCCGAGCCGTGGACTTTTAAACTTTGCATTTGCAATATAATGAGTCGTAATTTCTATTCATAAACTGATTTAATGCATGAATGAAACTAGTTTGCACGACATAGTTACTAGCTACCTGCAAAATATTCTAAATGCTTGATAACATAAATCAGGGACAATTGCACTTTACCCCAAAAAGAGATCATTTGAGTACGTTGCGTCCTAGAATATTGAAATAAACAATTTGTCGCCTAAATTTTCAAAGAACGTAACATTTTTTCTTCCAAGTTAATTTATTAAAATGTCACGAGCGAATTTTCGTGATAAAACATTTTTTATGGGGCAAAGTGCTCACTTTTACGGGGGCAAAGTACATGTTGGGTGACAAATTGACTTGAATGTGTTTATTTTCTACTTGATATAGTAAAATATCAAAAGACTTTTTTAAAGTTGATTTTTTTTTTCAATAATCTATTTACTAAATTAAGTAAGACACGCGAGAAAAATGATTCATCAAACTAATTACTCTACAAACATCAACAGTTGAACTTACAACGTCTAATATACTTAAAAGTGTGTATAGGCTTAATCCTAAAATTTAAAAAAAAACTTTGAACAAGCATAACAGTCAAAAATGTTATATCTACAGTTTCACCAAATACGTTTAATTTTTGATCTTCTTTAAGAAGCTTATTATTGTGTATGCACAAACAATTACTCGCGTGTTCCTTTTTGGAAAGCTTTCATGAGATAAGTAGTGATAACGTTTTTTTAATATTAACTATATAGAGTAAAATTAAAAACGTTGCGCTTACCAAATTATTTTCTTTTGAAAAACTGCACTTTCTTCAATAATACGTGTTGTGATTAAAATCTCCTTGACATATATTCGTGAAAAATTATACTTAATTGGAAGCGACGTTGGGCAATGTATTCTGAAATTTTAGTCGGCAAAGTATTTATTTTGAAGTTCCAGAAGACAACGTACTATTTTTTTAAGTACTATAGATAAAGTGCTAGAATCTGTGAATTGGAGGGTAAAATGCTATAATCCCAATAGAATTATATACTTAAGATATGCATGCCACGAAAACTTGCATATTAAATAATTTCTTGTGATCACGAAGTCCTGGTATGACAGAAACGGGGTGAAGGGTTTAGGCTAATTATCTTATTTGATTATCATTTAATTTAAAGGTGATATGAAAGTCAAGATTATCAACAAGATACAAATAGTGCATAGCAGCACGGCATTCATATTGTATAACATTATAATAAAAAGTTATCGAACATATTATTTCAAGATATCTCCCCGTCACCTCGATTTAATTATAATGAATGTTAAGTATAGTTAGATGGAATTAGTTCTCCTTGTATTAGATGTATTAATTTTGATCTCCCTATATTTATGAGGAATTTTAGATTTTCAAATTTATAATAATATGCTCTTGTCATGTAATTTTTAAGTATGCTTCGATAATATTTTGAACTACTTTTAATTAGTCAGTATAAAAAATTTATTCATATTGCAATTATATATTTCAACTCCACTTCATAAAAAAACAAATTATCATGCTTAGCTAAAAGATCAGGGTGCTTGGGGGACCAAATTACTTATCCAAATTGCCTTGACAGTGGACTTTGACTTTTATTAGAAATTGTATTTCTTACAGTGAGGTAGTACACTAGTGATTAGTTTATCCCACGCCATTAATGATCCCATTTCTTTATCCACTAGTCATTTTCATTATAAATTGACAACAAAAAACTTGAATTAACTAAATCTAATCTGAACTTCTTATTGCATCACCCGTGATGTAACATTATAACTTCTTAACATGGTTATTTTTGCCCTAAACAAGTTTAACAAATTACCCATAGATCTCTTGTGGTCTATTCTATTGTTCAACAAAATTTTATAGTTACTATACTAGGAAAGTAAGTCACTGACTGGATGAGGAATTAAAGTACATCTACAATTAAAGACTAAGACAAGTTTAAACTTATATGTTATTATTCTAATGATATTTTTGTGCGACTTAATTTTTATTCAACCCCTATTGATCAGTATAATATTAGCAAATAGCAACCATCCCAATTTGTGCTAGTTGCCTTGATTTACTAGAGACGATGTTTATGAAATAAAATTTGGATTTCAACGCGTGCGTTTAACCCACTATTATAGAAAACATCGTATGAAATAGTTATAAAATTATACGAAAGTAATTGGTATTGCACTTTTTGTTGAACTAAACATATATATAAAAATATCTTCATATTTTTCTGAAACATATAGAAACCTTAGTTTATAACAATATTATCGTCTTTGTACTTTACGTTATAACAGGTAAAGTAGAAATCAAGTTTTCTTCTCAACTTCGTTGTTTATATAAACTAGTAGAGGGTCATGTGGTTGGGGCTGTACATCTCGCTGAATAAACTTCACGCCATTAGATCAAACCGGCTACATTTTCTACTAAATAATAAAGGATAATAAACGATTTAGAGGGTCATATTTTCCAATTAAAATTAACAGAAGATTGCTTTTTTCATTTACTCATATGTAAAATCTAGATATATATTAGGCGTACGTAGCTAGACAGGGTAAAAGGAAAAAAGTCTTTATCCATAATTAGAATCATAAATATGAAATCAATCATATCTTTTTAAATTTTAAAACCCTAACTATGGAATATAAGTGTGACTAACATATGAACACGTCTGCCGGAATTGCCAGCCAACACCGGGACAATTTCAACGAATATAAACATATTTAACTCAGTACAATCTGTCGCCAAATTGTATACCTAAAAGTGTGAAGAAAGAAAGAAATTAATTTCGTTGACATTGAGGGGTATATGCCATTAGATGCCAAATATTATTCCGATGATTAAAAAAAACATCTCAGGCGATTCACCTTATATAAACTGATCACCAGCCATGGATACCTTCATCACCATTTTCTGTTCTATCATCATAACCTCATTTTCCAAATATTATCACCAGCCATGGCGGGCGATAATTTGCAAGTGCTTAACGCACTTGATGTGGCCAAAACACAACTTTACCATTTTACGGCAATCGTAGTTGCTGGAATGGGTTTCTTCACGGACGCCTACGATCTGTTTAGCATTTCGTTAGTCTCCAAGCTTTTAGGCCGCATATACTACACCGTTCCGGGCCACCCTAAACCCGGGACGCTACCCCCCAGTGTCTCCTCATCCGTCACTGGTGTCGCCCTCGTGGGAACACTGGCTGGCCAACTCTTCTTCGGGTGGCTCGGTGACAAATTGGGTCGCAAAAAAGTATACGGAATGACCCTCCTTGTGATGATCGTGTGCTCACTCGCATCCGGCCTTTCCTTCGGTCACACTCCCAAAGGCGTTTTGGCGACGCTATGTTTCTTCAGATTTTGGCTTGGGTTCGGTATCGGAGGAGACTACCCTCTCTCCGCTACCATCATGTCCGAGTACGCCAACAAGAAAACTCGGGGGGCATTTATTGCTGCGGTTTTCGCAATGCAGGGTTTTGGAATTTTGTTTAGTGGGATCATTTCGCTTGTTGTATCGGCTGGTTTCAACCATGCTTACCCAGCTCCAACATACGAGCAAAACCCCGCGGCTTCCACCGTGCCTCAAGCCGATTACATATGGCGTATTATCTTGATGTTCGGTGCTCTTCCTGGGGCCGTAACTTTCTATTGGCGGATGAAGATGCCTGAAACTGCACGTTACACCGCCCTCGTTGCTAAAAATGCCAAACAGGTACTGAATTGTCACCTCATTTAAAAAAACTAAACCTTGTACAAAGATTAAATTTGTGGAGAAATGAATAATTTATTTTTATATATAATTTTCGACAACAGGCGGCTCAAGACATGGGTAGAGTCTTGAATGTTGAGATTGAAGTTGAAGCAGAGAAGCTGGAGCAAATCACATCGGCCGAATCCAGAAGCTTCGGCTTATTTTCTAGAGAATTCGCCAAGCGCCATGGACTGCATTTATTCGGAACCATGTCAACCTGGTTTTTGTTAGACATCGCTTTTTACAGCCAGAATCTCTTCCAGAAAGACGTTTTCAGCGCGGTGGGATGGATTCCGCCTGCCAAAACAATGAACGCAGTTTACGAAGTATACCGAATTGCTAGAGCTCAATCCCTGATCGCAATTCTCAGTACCGTTCCAGGCTACTGGTTCACCGTAGCATTCATCGACATAATCGGGAGATACACAATCCAACTGATGGGATTCTTCTTCATGACGGTGTTCATGCTTGCGGTTGCTATTCCTTACCATCACTGGACCCTAAAAGAGAACCGCATCGGATTCCTTGTGATGTACGCGCTCACGTTTTTCTTTGCAAATTTCGGGCCTAATGCAACCACATTCGTCGTGCCGGCAGAGGTTTTCCCAGCAAGGCTACGGTCTACATGTCACGGTATATCAGCCGCTGCTGGAAAAGCCGGTGCCATTGTTGGAGCGTACGGGTTTTTATACGCTGCACAGAGCACTGACCCGAAGAAGACTGATGCGGGTTACCCTCCCGGTATTGGTGTGAAGAATTCGTTGATTGTTCTTGGGTGCATCAATGCACTGGGAATGATTTGCACTATTATTGCAGTGCCTGAAGCAAAGGGTAAATCGCTAGAGGAAGCGTCACAAGAAAATGTTGAAGAAAATGAGGAGCCAGAAGGAGCTTAATTGAGTTTTCAAGTGTGCGCGAAGGAATTAATACTCATCAGCATTACTAGTTATGGTGAGAGGTTATATTCATAACATGTGAGGTTTTACATTAAAATTATTGGACCATGTCCAATAAAAGGAAGATATCTGCTTTGCATGATTTATATTCTAAACCGATTATATATGCAGCGGGTTTCTTTGTATCATTATTAAGTTTGATTTGATTTGTTATATATGTCTCTTTTTGTGTTATTGGTGAAAATAGTTTCATTTTTTTTTATAAAATCATTTGTAATTTTTTCAGATTGAATTTGAACGAGTTTCTTAATTAGTCCGAGTCATGTACTATTAATTTGTTACTCATTTGGCTGTCGTGAGACAAAGTCAACGGAGAACCTTCTGTCTCCCTTTTAAATGTCACTGGTGGAGAAAACCAAGGAGGCTGTCAGCGTTATGATAAATTGTAGTTGAACTATGGAGAGATGTTTAAGCAGGTGACTCATAGTACCTATTTGAGTTTCACAAATTTTGTGATTATACAATAGCGACACATTGTTAAAAATATGACATTGAGCATCTGTTGTTCTCCATTTAATTTACTGGATAAACTTAAATTTCGCTGTTCAGCAAAAAAATAAAAAAGAGACATTCGAACTCGTCATAATGGTTATGACTAAATTGCAAACTATATATATCATGTACCTTAGGCCATTTTCATGTTTTTCTCTTATCTTATCGATTTTACAAATGCGAAAATCCACATTTTGCCCACCTCCAACGCGACCTAAACTGTATAATCAGCACCCAAACAAGTCTCTCGTCATTATTTTGCGTGCGTCTATGTCCGACTTGCACGCAACAACCCCAGATAAATTGGGTGACGTATTATGACATGGCATATTTTTCTACTTTGTCTTAAAAAGTTAAATAAACTTAAAACAAAAAAGAAAATCATCACAACCCCCAAGTTTCTCCCCCCTCAACCCCCTAGATTGCAAAGCATTTGCGAGAGATTCACGGTTCCTAGAACTAAATTGTTGGTGATGATGATTTAAATTCATGTTCTTGATCAAGGGCAGGTCAATTCATCATGCAGCTCGCACAACGAAAGGGTGTTATAAACTTTATTATTACTTAGATTAATTTATTCTCACCACTTTAGATTAACAATCTTCTGGGTTGTTACTGGAGGGGTGTAATAGATTATTTTGCTGGCTTGAGTTAGCTTCATTTGTTCTCTCTCTCTCTCTCTCTCTCTTAAATTAGTTTTTTTTTTTTTCTCATTAGTGGCGTATGCATTATATTTTGTTTAGGCGATGATATAAAGTCACAAAAACAAATAAATGGCTCAGTATTATTCGTCTCTGAGTTCAATCGTATAAACAAATATATCAAAATTTGTAATTTCTCTTGATGTTATTTTTTGGAGGAAATGCAAAAAAATGCCCTTTAAATTTGGCGATTTGGCACTTTTGCCTAATATCTTTTCGGGCCGAACTTTTGCCCTTTCGATAATTGCCGCAAAAAATGCCCAATCGGGCTCAACACGGGCTTTTTGCCTACGTGGCACGCCAACGGCTAAATCGCCATTCCACCTGTAAAATCGCGTGCCACGTGTATTTGCCACATGTAAAACACGATTTTTACACACTTGCAAAATATTGCACAAACTACTCCTAAATTATTCATAAATTACACAAAGCGCCCCTCATGTTTAAAAAAGTACACAAAATCCTCTTATATTATGTTTGATATACAACTTACCCATTTCTTTTTTTTAAAACATACACTTAAATAAAATATGACATTGACTAATTTTTTTTTTGGATAACTTACCTTTAGTTTCAAAAATTATATTTCTAATCTAAAAAAAAAGGTAATTTAAAAAAAATTACATTTTATAATATTTATTTATTCTTCAAATTAATGTAATTCTAATTTAGGTTTGTTTTTTTTTCCATTTGTTAAATAGTAAAAGTAAAATAAAAAAGAAACAAAATTGAAAATAAAAATAAAAAAAATGGGGAAAAGAAAAACCAAAATCGGGGAAGTCGTCTTCCCCGATGTATTATTCGCCATCGCGCGACGGCCTAGCCTGGTGCATGCCTCTCCGTCGCGCGACTAGAGATGGTGGGTTGCTAGCAGCAACCCACCATCTCCAATTGGGGATATTTGGTGCAGCTCCGGCCGCGGTGAAGTGACGGGCAGCGGGCCGGAGCCTCGCGACAATCGATTCGCATCGCCCTGATTGCGACGACACGGAGTAGAAGTTTGGGCGGGGGTCGCGGTGGCGGTGGCGGTGGAGGTGTTGGGTGGCGATTCTCGATTTTGGGTTAGTTCCCGATTTTGATTTTTGTTTTCTTTTCTTATTTCCAGTTTTTTTTTTTTTTTTTCCTGATAATATTAATCCATTAAAATAAAAAACATTAACAATATCTAAGAAATTTAATAAAGTACACTTATTTGTAGTTATAAATTACAAACATTAGTCTTTTAAATAAATACCTTTTCTTTTCCTTATTTAATTGTTTAAAAAATTAAAGGAAGGGATGGATGGAATATTCATTCAGTTTTATTAGGATTTTTAACAAAAATTAACTATAGGAGTAGTTTGTGCAATTTTTCAAACATGAGAGGGTGATTTGTGTAGTGTACCCATAGTTTAGGGGTTTTTAATCAATTAGAGATAAAACAGGGGTAATTTTTGCTATATAATAAAAATTACACGTGGCATTGTGTTTTTCCACGTAGGATGATGTTTTGTCCGTTGGCATGCCCCGTAGGCAAAAAGCCCATGTTGAGCCCGATTGGGCATTTTTTGTGGCGATTATCGAAACGTACGGAGCAAAAGTTCTGCCCGAAAAGATATTGGGCAAAAGTGCCAAATCGCTAAACTTAAAGGGCATTTTTTGCATTTCCTCTTATTTTTTCATGAATAATATTATTAGCCAGTGTTCTAGTTAAATTATAAAAATTATTTAATAATAATTAACAATATTGAATCAGTGGTATGGTTAGTATTTTTTTTTAAAAAAAATTGCTAAAATAACAATAGGCAATATACTTATTCCAAATAGCGGATATTGGAAAGAAATTTGTTATACCTGATCAATAACTCAACAACAAAAACGTGGTAGTAAAAGATTTTCATATTCAAGTTCTACAATCTACATAGTACTTGTCCGCAAAATTTGACTTAGTTGTCATTGAAATAGATATACTAATGAAGAAAAATACAAAATTATCTCGTCAACTACTAGTTTCTGACCTTTTAGCATTGATAGTTTTGTTACAAATGATTTAATAATAGCATCGAACTTATTGTTATGAATGTTACATCATCCGCAACCATCAATAACCTTCTTGTTGTCTTGTTGTTAAAATTTATTAGCTTGAAAGAATTGAGGTTTACTTTCCTGTTTTAACGCTAAAAATAATTTAAGTCTAAAGTGTCACTTTCAGCCAGTAATTTCCTTAACTCTGATTATTCTTATAGTGATAATTACCATAAAATTGGAAACCTCTTAAGTAAAATTAAGAATGGAAGAAGAATTTTGTCCATTAACTTTTCTCACAACTGCCAAATGAATAAATAAAGAATATCAAATAATATTACGGTACTCGCATTAACAAACTTGTACAACAGTAATCTGAAAAAATTACAAATGAATTGTACCAAAATGAAACGATTTCCAACAAATACACAAAATACAACATATAAAACCAAATGAAACCGAATACAATGACACAAAGAAAACCCGCTATATATATATATAGTTGCTTTGGAATCCGATGTTCATTTCAAAGCAAATATCCACATTTTATTGAACCTGCAAAAAGAAAATACGAAACTTTTGAGTATACCTTTGACCACAACATGAGAAATTCAAGCTTCCTGTGTCTCATTTTCTTCAACATTTTCTTGGGACGCTTCCTCGAGCGATTTACCCATAGCTTCAGGCACAGCAACAATAGTGCAAATCATTCCCAGTGCATTGATGCACCCAAGAACAATCAGCGAATTCTTCACACCAATACCGGGAGGGTAACCCGCATCAGTCTTCTTCGGGTCAGTACTCTGGGCAGCATAAAGAAACCCATAGGCTCCGATAATTGCTCCGGCTTTTCCAGCAGCGGCTGATATACCGTGACATGTAGACCGTAGCCTTGCTGGGAAAACTTCTGCTGGAACGACGAACGTGGTCGCATTAGGCCCAAAATTTGCAAAGAAAAACGTGAGCGCGTACATCACCAGGAATCCAATGCGGTTTTCCTTTATAGTCCAGTGGTGGTAAGGAATGGCCACTCCAAGCATGAACACCGTCATGAAGAAGAATCCCATAAGTTGGATTGTGTATCTCCCGATTATGTCGATGAATGCTACGGTGAACCAGTAGCCTGGAACGGTACTCAGAATCGCAATCAGGGATTGAGCTCTAGCAATTCGATATACTTCGTAAACTGCGTTCATTGTTTTGGCAGGCGGAATCCATCCCACCGCGCTGAAAACATCTTTCTGGAAGAGATTCTGACTGTAAAAAGCGATGTCTAGTAAGAACCAGGTCGACATGGTTCCAAACAAATGCAAGCCGTGACGCTTAGCAAATTCTCTAGAGAACAAGCCGAAGCTTCTGGATTTGGCCGATGTGATTTGCTCCAGCTTCTCGTCTTCGGCTTCAAACTCAACATTCAAGACTCTACCCATGTCCTGAGCCGCCTGTTGTTGATCAATTATGAAAAGAAATATAAATGATCAATCTCTTCACAAGTTTAAACTATTAATTCAGGTCACTTAAATTGGTATTAGAGTGATACGGACTTAATTATATTTAGTGAATAGTTATTCTTATTATTAGTATAATATTAAGTCTTGTATGTAGATTAGTAATTAATTATTAGTAGAGAGTAGTTATCTAGAATATGGTTATTGGAAATTTATTGAGTTTGTAACTCTATAAATGTAATGAGTTGTGCATATTATATTTTAAGAAAAAAAAAGTGTTTGTTTAATTTAAATTCTTCTTAATCTCTTTTCCTAAAGTTTCTTGTGTTCTTTCTAGAATAAGAACTTATCCAAGATCTTGATCCTATCATAGAGTCAGATCAAAAAGATGTGTTCGGTTTGAATTCCAACACTATTCATTTATCAAAAAATTATTAACAAAAAAAATTACAACTCATACGTGAGGGTAACATGTTAGTAAAGCTAAATGAATAATATCAGTACAAGCTTTAGTTTTTTGAATGAGGAGACAATTTTAGTACCTGTTTAGCATTTTTCGCGACGAGGGCTGTGTAACGTGCAGTTTCAGGCATCTTCATCCGCCAGTAGAAAGTTATTGCCCCAGGAAGAGCACCAAACATCAAGATAATACGCCATATGTAATCGGCTTGGGGCACGGTGGAAGCCGCGGGGTTTTCCTCGTATGTTGGAGCTGGGTAAGCATGGTTGAAACCAACCGATACAACAAGCGAAATGATCCCACTAAACAAAATTCCAAAACCCTGCATTGCGAAAACCGCAGCAATAAATGCCCCCCGAGTTTTCTTGTTGGCGTACTCGGACATGATGGTAGCGGAGAGAGGGTAGTCTCCTCCGATACCGAACCCAAGCCAAAATCTGAAGAAACATAGCGTCGCCAAAACGCCTTTGGGAGTGTGACCGAACGAAAGGCCGGATGCGAGTGAGCACACGATCATCATAATGAGAGTCATCCCATATACTTTTTTGCGACCCAACTTGTCACCGAGCCAACCGAAGAAGAGTTGACCGGCGAGTGTTCCCACGAGGGCGACACCAGTGACGGATGAGGAGACACTGGGGGGTAGCGTCCCGGGTTTAGGGTGGCCCGGAACGGTGTAGTATATGCGGCCTAAAAGCTTGGAGACTAACGAAATGCTAAACAGATCGTAGGCGTCCGTGAAGAAACCCATTCCAGCAACTACGATTGCCGTGAAATGGTAAAGTTGTGTTTTGGCAACATCAAGTGCGTTCAGCACTTCCAAATTATCGCGCCCCATGATGGCTCTTATTGGTGTCTCTCTATCACTTTTCTGCATTTGAAAATCTTATATTAAGGAATAATTAATGTCATTATTTCTTATTTCTTTTTACTATATATAGGTTCTAAAAATATTTGAGCATGTAGAGATTACTGGCTATTATTATTAATTTGTATCTAAGATTAATTTTTCCTTTCACATGTGGATGATTATAACTTGTTCATATTTGAGTAATATATATTAAGATTCAAACCCTACTACTAATATAATATCATACTAAATTATCGATCTTTAAAGGGTTAGGGGTACAAAACCAGTTAAATATTCATCCCTCGTCAAACATAGTACATTATCAACTCATCTAGCAAATTACTCATCCAATTAGATATTTAATACTTATTGTTATTTAGTATCATGATTGAAGATTAAAAGTTGAAAAAAAGAACCTTATTAGTCTTACTTTTATCTTTCTTTCTCCTATTCTCTCAGTAAACAATACTAGTATGTGTTATTCCACAAATATTATAATTATAAATATCAGCAGAATGAAAATTAAGATATATAGATGAACTTTTTTACTACAGAGCAATAGTTTTTTCTACATAAAAGAAAAAAAAAGAATGAGGACCATGCAAAACAAATAACTACTCATAAATTATGATTATTTAGTGCAGGAAAACTAAAGTAATCAAAGATTTACACCTAAATGATAAATTTAATAATAAATTCGGCAAAAACCAAACATACACTAAAGTAATCATAAGAATCAAAATAATTTTATCTACAATGTCTTCTAGTTTTTCAATTACAAAGGAATGAAAGGGGGTCCAAAGATGAAAGAGTACTTGTACCTGTCCCTGGAATTCGACCGATGATGATATTAATTTGAAAACGAGGTGATGATGGAACAGAAAATGGTAATGAAGGTGGCCATGGCTGGTGAGAATATATAAGGTGCAATGATTTGCTAATCATCGGAATAATATCAGGCATCTAATGGCATATACCCTCAATGTCAACTCTTTAGCTAATTAATTTTTTTCCAGTGGCACTGTCAAAGGTTAGATATATATACAATTTGGCAAATATTCTTTTCCCTGTTGAGATTATCCCGGTTAGGCTGGCAATTCCCGCGAACGTGTGAATCTGTTAGTATACTCATACTTATAATCCAGATTATTTCATAGTTATATTACTTATATAATATGTACACGAAGCCTCTTTTTTCTTTTTCCGCCCCTTATACCATGTATCCGCAAGCCTAGTATCTAAATTAATTTTATGATTAAATGGGAAAAACTATCTTCTCTCAGTATTAATTGAAAATATAGCCCCTCTATCATTTGTATTATCATTTCTCTAAGATAAAACATTTGGTCAATCGGATTTATCGCGTCAAGTTTACTCAAAGAGATGTCCCTATTATAATAGTTTATAATTTAGAGTGAATTGTTAAACTAACACTCTTAAAAGTAATTGCCAAACTAAAACTATTGAAAAAATAATTCTCCTAATATCGCTCTTAATAAAAGATACCTATTCTACCCTTGTTATTTTGTCAAATAATTATCCAAATGATATATTAAAGGCATCTATTGTTGTACATATTAAACAAAGTCTGTAAAATATTATTATTATTATCTTGAGATCGGAGGAAGATGAATAATTTATTATTATTTTTTAATTTAATATTATTCAAATTGAAAAAAAAAACTTTCTCTTTCTCATAATCTTTCACAAGTGTGTTATTTTCAAAAAGAAAGAACAAAGTTGCTCTTTCAAAAATTTGAAACACGTATGTGGTTTTAATTTTTTCCTTAGTTTAAAAGTACAAAAGCTATTTGATTATTATTAAATCATTAACTCTCTCTTAATTTGACTCGAGATCAAGTTGCAAAGCCATATTGAGATAACATTTTCTGAATATTAAAATTCAATTAATTCAAGAAGTTAAGACGATGATTAAGTTTTCCGTCGCAAAAACCAAGTCAAGTTAATTGTTGATTCAAGATGAAATATAGACGCCCTTGAACCAACTTCAAATTAAAATCACGTAGAAGAGATCAAAACCAATTTCACCCTAAGTTTGTCAAGTTTTCAAGTCCATATGTTGTAGTATTCTAATTTGTATAAAATTTATTTGTATTATTTTTTCTTGTCTTTTATTCATAAGCTAGGATTCAAAATTTTATAGCTACAATCCCTATATTCAACAGTTTAACTGATAAAATGTGATATAAAAAACAAAATATGGATCGCAAAACTCGAATAACCAAATCACCAAGATGCCGCTAACATAATATCGGGTAAAGTTGCAATAAACGCATGCTACCTATACCAAATTTCATTTTTGCCTTTATGATTTTAGGCTTTCGTTTTTGAAACTATTACTTCAAGAATTTGAAAAAAAAACGTCAACTTTCGCCCAAGGTTTTAGTCAGCGCTCAAATTGGCTTAGTAGTTAGTACTCATTTGGTGTTTGCCATATCCAACATGGCATAAATTGGGTGACGTGTCATTGTTGGGCATTTTCACGATTTTGAATTTCGAAACTTTTAAACGAAATTTAAAATTATTATTAAAAAATCAATTTATTCACTTCTAATATATAACTAATTCTATTGTTTATTATCTCTGTTTTTAAATTAGCTTCCAAATTTTATTTACAGCTTTTATAAAACTTAGAATTTATGATAAACTAAAATTGTAAATACTATATAAAAGAATATCATCTTCTTCACCCCCCCCCCCCCGGCCCCCCACCCCCACCCCACCCCCGCACACACACAAATTCCGTTCCCTGCCCTCCCCCTCCTCATCTAGAAGTGAAAAATTATTTGTAGGTTAGAATTGAATAAATGATTTTTTAATAATGATTTAATTAGTTTTATAATGTGAAATTGTGAAAATGCCCTTATAGGGCACACGTCAAATATTGTGCTCATTTTTTGTCGAATTTTTGAAAAAGTAGTGTCCATGACCAAAACCTGAAATCATAAAGGGTACAAATAAAATTTGGTATAGATAGCGGGCGTTTATTGCAATTTTTTCATAATATCATAACACTAATTATGATGCGCATTCTCAAACCGAAGCTTACTATACGCTTTAAATTTGTTACAAACAACAGAATAGGCCAAATAAATAAATTTATATTTTTGAATTCAAAATTCTTCGAAAAACAACACACTTGATTTTGCGGTAACAAACGATTAATAGTACATGAAATCAATTATAATTACTTCAGAATATAAATCATGCAAAGCAGATATCTTCCTTTTATTGGACATGGTCCAATAATTTTAATGTAAAACCTCACATGTTATGAATATAACCTCTCACCATAACTAGTAATGCTGATGAGTATTAATTCCTTCGCGCACACTTGAAAACTCAATTAAGCTCCTTCTGGCTCCTCATTTTCTTCAACATTTTCTTGTGACGCTTCCTCTAGCGATTTACCCTTTGCTTCAGGCACTGCAATAATAGTGCAAATCATTCCCAGTGCATTGATGCACCCAAGAACAATCAACGAATTCTTCACACCAATACCGGGAGGGTAACCCGCATCAGTCTTCTTCGGGTCAGTGCTCTGTGCAGCGTATAAAAACCCGTACGCTCCAACAATGGCACCGGCTTTTCCAGCAGCGGCTGATATACCGTGACATGTAGACCGTAGCCTTGCTGGGAAAACCTCTGCCGGCACGACGAATGTGGTTGCATTAGGCCCGAAATTTGCAAAGAAAAACGTGAGCGCGTACATCACAAGGAATCCGATGCGGTTCTCTTTTAGGGTCCAGTGATGGTAAGGAATAGCAACCGCAAGCATGAACACCGTCATGAAGAAGAATCCCATCAGTTGGATTGTGTATCTCCCGATTATGTCGATGAATGCTACGGTGAACCAGTAGCCTGGAACGGTACTGAGAATTGCGATCAGGGATTGAGCTCTAGCAATTCGGTATACTTCGTAAACTGCGTTCATTGTTTTGGCAGGCGGAATCCATCCCACCGCGCTGAAAACGTCTTTCTGGAAGAGATTCTGGCTGTAAAAAGCGATGTCTAACAAAAACCAGGTTGACATGGTTCCGAATAAATGCAGTCCATGGCGCTTGGCGAATTCTCTAGAAAATAAGCCGAAGCTTCTGGATTCGGCCGATGTGATTTGCTCCAGCTTCTCTGCTTCAACTTCAATCTCAACATTCAAGACTCTACCCATGTCTTGAGCCGCCTGTTGTCGAAAATTATATATAAAAATAAATTATTCATTTCTCCACAAATTTAATCTTTGTACAAGGTTTAGTTTTTTTAAATGAGGTGACAATTCAGTACCTGTTTGGCATTTTTAGCAACGAGGGCGGTGTAACGTGCAGTTTCAGGCATCTTCATCCGCCAATAGAAAGTTACGGCCCCAGGAAGAGCACCGAACATCAAGATAATACGCCATATGTAATCGGCTTGAGGCACGGTGGAAGCCGCGGGGTTTTGCTCGTATGTTGGAGCTGGGTAAGCATGGTTGAAACCAGCCGATACAACAAGCGAAATGATCCCACTAAACAAAATTCCAAAACCCTGCATTGCGAAAACCGCAGCAATAAATGCCCCCCGAGTTTTCTTGTTGGCGTACTCGGACATGATGGTAGCGGAGAGAGGGTAGTCTCCTCCGATACCGAACCCAAGCCAAAATCTGAAGAAACATAGCGTCGCCAAAACGCCTTTGGGAGTGTGACCGAAGGAAAGGCCGGATGCGAGTGAGCACACGATCATCACAAGGAGGGTCATTCCGTATACTTTTTTGCGACCCAATTTGTCACCGAGCCACCCGAAGAAGAGTTGGCCAGCCAGTGTTCCCACGAGGGCGACACCAGTGACGGATGAGGAGACACTGGGGGGTAGCGTCCCGGGTTTAGGGTGGCCCGGAACGGTGTAGTATATGCGGCCTAAAAGCTTGGAGACTAACGAAATGCTAAACAGATCGTAGGCGTCCGTGAAGAAACCCATTCCAGCAACTACGATTGCCGTAAAATGGTAAAGTTGTGTTTTGGCCACATCAAGTGCGTTAAGCACTTGCAAATTATCGCCCGCCATGATGATTTTTGGTCACTTAGTACCACTTAATTTTCTGCATTTGGGAAAAAAACAATTGAATTAAAAATAATGATTTTTGGTCACTTATATAATACAGATTATATATAATACATTTTGGAAAATAAAATATTAATGATATAACATCTTATGTACAAGTTCAATAGAAGATTGATATTTATTTATATATAATATATCTCTAGCACGCTACTTTGAGCATATATTGTAAATTTGTTGGTTGTCTAATAAGTGCGTTTTTGGATAAGTGGATGACGGTAGAATTCCTTTATTTAATTGGCATAATATCTTGATACCTGAAGGATTGACATTTATGTAATTATATAAAATCTTCAGCATAAAACATAGATGATAGTAAAGCCAATAAGAATGACATACTTGTAATTGTAAATGTTGTTATTCCTACGGTCACTCGATTACAATGAGTGGAGTTAAATTAAAGGAGGAATGAAAGACTTGTACCTGTTCCTGGAATTCGATAATCGACTAATGTATGTCGGAAATGAGCTGATGATGGAACAGAAAATGGTGATCTAGATAGCCCATCGATGGCGATTATATATAAGGATCGATCGTGTGAATATAATCAGTGTTATCTAATGACATGTACAATATTAAATGTCAACGCTTTGGTTAATTATTGTTCAGATGGCACTCTAAATATATATTAGATATTCGATATAGCTGTAGATTAAAAATGTCTTTTTCATTGTCCAGTTTTGGCTGGCGATTCCGGTAAACGTGTTCAACTGCTCCATATTAGGGTTGAAATCAGAAAAAATAGCATGAGATTTCATAATTATATTTCTTATGTACTTAGCTTCGTGCAAAACACATATATAGATCTCAATCACAACTTTATCGTTTTGGCATTATATTAAATTAAAGACATGATAAATTAACTACAAAGTGTATAGATTTTTTTTTTGTTGAAACGTGGTTTTAGGCAAAAATGACTCATTATAAACATTTTTAAGTAATATAGGTAAATTCTTATTGTAATTGGAACAAGTTTATTTCAAGTTTCAAAAGTGCGATAAAGATTTGTTATAATTTCTAAAAGAAGCGAAAGCCATAGGGCTGATGCAATGAGAAGTTTAACTTTTATGTTTCAGGTTTTGTTATTTGACCACTACACTGAAAATGACTAGTGGGGATAAAATAGGATCATCATTATTGGCGTGGTATGAAATTAATCACTGTAATCAATTAATCAATAAAATTATAAAACAAATACATATTTTAATGAAAAGTCAGAGGCTCGGGACAAGTTGGATATGTTTGGTCTTGAAAGTCGAAAGTCAATGCATCCAATGGCACAATATTAGCATTATATCATTTATTTATGGTTTAGAGATGAAACATAAATAAAATACTTGAATGTATAAAGGCAAATACATCGTAGCTAGAGATTCAAAATTAGCTCAAAATAATCATATAAGCATCTGAACTTCATCTGAAAGATCTGAAAGATGCATGATATTATAAATTTGAAATCCTTATAAACTTCCAAATCATTATATTCAAATACTTTCTATAAGGCAGAAACATTTTGATAAATAAATAAATATATATATATATATATATGTATATATTCAAATACTTTTGACTAACTGCAAAACTCAGCCAGTTGACATAAATATTTAATGTTTTTAGAAAGTCAAATATTTATATTTTGCAGTATTCAGTAACTCAAATATATATAAGCAGTATTCATTGTGTAATATATATGACTATACTGAAGTTGGCTTTATTTTATTTTCGGGTTACCGTTGTTTGAGAGAAAATCAATCACGCAACCAAATAATGCGAACTTAAAGGTCCACGAGATCCCTAAGAAATGACTCCAAATATCAAGTTATGATAATCAAAAAAATGTTTGAACAATGTCTCACTAAATATGAAAATTGCAGATGTTGTTACTCAAGATTGTTATATATATATATATATATATATATATATATATATATATATATATATATTTCATACTTACTGCAAAAAGATCAAAGAAACCTGCTCATCGGCTCATCCTAATACAAGTTTATTTTCAACAAAGCTAGCTACTAGTACTTTATTCTTAATGATTTACTAAAGAAATGTATATATATGACTAATTCAAATCATGCAGCTGGAATGCTAATTAATACAATGCTGGCTAGCAGCTGGAACGATAACGTAACGCTGTCCTACGGCCTCGAGTACATGCGTCCATGCATCTGAAGTTTTTAATATTTCTTAATATCCCCAAAAAAGCATAAAAAGCGAATATTCCAGCATATCCATGTTTCATGGTCAAAATAAGTTACTCAAATTAGAAAAGTTCAACTTGTAGGTATTGTTGGGTGTACAGTCAACTATTCATACATATATATTTAAAGAAAAGGAAGTCATCGTTAATTTACTTATATATTTTCAGATTCTTTGACTACTTTGAATTTTAAATTCGTGCCTTGATGCTCATCTAAATATGTATTTTGTTTTTCTCATTTTTTGCTATTTGGCTGCACGACTGTTCAGCTGGATTTAGATGTTGATCCGAACAAGTATGGTGCTTTTCTTTGTCTCGTCTTTTTCCATTGTCCTTTACAAAATTATTTTGGTAATGGGTACAAAATCCATATTATATTTATGAGACTGGATAGCTGATCTGTTTGGGTGATTAAAATTAGATATAAGCACAACTCATGATAAAATATAAGCTTGTCTGATTTTGGGATCACGTTGAAAAAATATATTATGTTACTTTCGCAAAAATGTCGTAAAGATAATGTGGTGTCCGCACTACGGGAGTCGCAATTTTATTATACCCTCCTTGCCCAACACCCTCAATCGAACGGCCATGATTAATCATCAATAGTTGATCACGACTTCAGGCCTTAAAGGCAAGGCCCATATTGAAGGGGAGGGCATTAATATGAGCCCAGTTCATTCCATGACCCAATTACTATCCATCGGCCCACATGTTTGAAGAAGCGCCTCTATGGGCTGATATGATATTGGACTCGAGTTAAGCCCAGAGCATTTAAATCTATTATTAAGAGATTCCTCGTAATAGAGTAGTTCCTTGTGTAACATAACTTGGAGTAGATAGCTCGAGATTTTGTGCTTACCTATTTCAATATTGGAATTTGATGAGTTCTAGTTTCGTGGTATTTTTTTTTCCTTCTTTATTACCTTGAAATAATATTTACTTTTGACTTAATTAATTGTTGTTTGTTTGTGACAATGAATTAAACATATTTCTCAATAAGGTGTATCAAAAGTCTAAATGGATGAATATAGTTGGTCCTAAATGGCTAAATGCATGAACAAAAAAGTCCCTCCGAGTAGACATTTTGGCTCTGTTGACAGACAAGACATATTTGATACCCTTGTTTTCTGTTCTCCGCAAGCTCAATTTCAACAATGAAGCAATTTTACAATAACTTATAATTACTAAGGTTAGTATTAAGATGATATATTTCCTTGATTATCATGTGCTTTAATTCTGTTTCAAGTTCAAGCGTGTGAGCAGTCTCTGGAGTCTGGACTGAGGCCTAAACTACATCACAGCTTTGTTCTAATATCTGAATGTGCACAACAGAAAAAGAAAAAAAAAAAAATTTACTTCCATAACATACACAAACAACTATCCTTCAAATAACTGGAAAGAATACGGCTAAACTTTAAGAAAATCCATTACATGAATAAGAGGAACGAAATTGTATAGGCCTTTTTTCTGTTCCTGTTTTTGGGGCGGGGGCGGGGAGGGGGGAGAAGTTGTGGTGTTACAGACAGATCCCAAAGTTTCTAACTTGACATGGTCCTTTCTATGTAGTCCTAAATATTACCCTTTGAAAAGTACGAATAGGAAAAAGTAACTGTTTTAAGTATGAACACTCGTTAACAAGGCGAACTAAGACATACCACAGTCAGAATTCTGATCTTCAGCACTTGTAGCATTCATAGATCCTGTGATGAGCTCTCGTCTTTGTGAATAATCTGACTAGTCGACATTTTCACGTGGAGAACTTCTCCTGCTTACAAAGAGCAGACAGGGAAGAGATGTTAAGATCCATATGCATAGAGAAGAAGGATGCTTTCTTAAATTAAAGGTCTTGAATTGTTGAATCTAACCATTGTTGCTTGAAATCTCTTCTAACTCGGTCTTCTCTTGCCATCTGTACTTGACTTCACAAGAATCGGGAATTTGATAAGATACGTCCCTCGACGTTGAAGTGTAGTTTCCGGGAACCGAAAAAGTACTTGTACTCTCGGTCATCTGCTTCTTCGAATTAGAAGATTCAGCTGTTGAGTTCAAGTCATCATCACATTTTCCATTATTTTGAGTATGCGACTTTTCTTTCAAAAGCCTGTCATCTTCCATCGGCTTTGGTCTTTTCTTATTCAATATCTCCTTTTTACAATTCTGAAATGATGGCACCCTCTGATCATGTGAAGAACTAGCTGGACAAGTAGTTTTTTCATTCACGACTACCTTTGGAATGGCAAAGTTCACGGTAATCTCAGAGTTATCAAAGACAACTTCGTCCCTTCCATTAGTATTTTCTGCTCTTGATGCTGCTTCTTTTCCTCGCATGTCTATTATGGCCTCGGTTAGTCGATCCTTGGCAAAGTCTATATCGATTATAGGCTTCGGGTAATTTAATCCCAATTCCACGCCTGCAGATTTAAGCACGGGTATAGGAGCGTCCCATGGATGATGGATCCACTCAGCTGGCATCCGTGCTAACTCGGGTAACCACTGTCGTATGTAGTCACCATCTGGATCAAAGTTGAATCCCTGAATCTGCATCGAAAATCAAAGGAAAAAGATCATATAGATAAGTTATTATATTTATGCGGGAATATTTGTTCTACATCCATAATCCATAAGGACATTATCTCCAAAGTTTAAGGAATTAAACTGATTATTCAGATATTACTGTACCACCTCCTATGTTGCTCTTTATCCCACAGACCAGTTATATCACAATATAGTTTTTGGAGATTGGTAATGCATACGAGTGAGCATAAATAGAAGTAAGAGGTCTATATAAGAAAGGGATAAATAATTACATTTACAACCCCTGGTTCTGGTGTATTGACAGAAATCTATCATAAGATTTGAAGAATAAAAGACATCCCCTCAAGCTTTAGAAACATAAAAAAGAAAATACCAGGTCTACATTAATCTTTTTTGAAACTTCATGTATATGTCTCTGTAATTGATCAAACCTCGGGGAAACATATGTTGTATTATTATTTTACAGCATGGGAGATTTCTATTATTAAACCTAACTTCAGGGGTGTAAATGCAATTATCCCAGAGAAGAGCGATCAAAATCTATTTGATAACACGAATCAATCGAAAAAAATTTACAAAGTGCCTGAATTTGTATATTTATACTAAGCTAAAGCTCAACTAATCTGTCTAACAATCAAACTGAAAAAGGTAAAATATCTACCAACAAAATAACAATTCTCTTGCAACTATTAACAAGAGGGAGTGATGTGTTACGATATGGGAGTAGGTTGTTGTTCAGCTGAGAGTGCGTGTTGTTGTGCAGCTGAGATACAATGTACTAACAAATTGAAGCCACATCAAATATGAAATACAAAACTAAACTTACCTGTGGACTATCAAGACGCTCAAGTTCATGGCCGTCGGGCAAACTCCCCGAGATGTATTGCCAACCAAGGATATCACTTTCCAAATCTGCATCCAAAAGTGTGTCCCAGAAATATTTCATCCCCCATTGCCACGGTAGAAGAAGAACTTTCACAAAGAAACTTGAAACGATCACCCTTATCCTATTATGGATCCACCCAGTTGCCCAAAGCTCTCTCATTCCCGCATCAACTAGAGGATAACCGGTTCGACCTTGTCGCCAAGCCTTAAAATGATCTTGGTTGGTATTCCAAGGGAAAAATCTAAGGCTAACTAACAACGATCTTTCATGAGTAAACGGGAAATTAAAACATATGTAACGGGAATATTCTCTTAGTCCAACAGCCTTCAGGAAAAGATTAGCACTCTCCTCTCCGGTGGAATTTTGTTCGTTTTTCCAAACTATTTGCTTCATACGAACACACTGGAAGACCTTCCGAATGCTGAGTTCACCAAAATGAAGATAAGGGGACAATAGGGACGTGGAGTTCCCGCCAACACTGAGCCTATCTTTTGAGTAGTTGAGGAGATGTTTTTCTAAAAAATCAGTGAAAGCTTTGTCGGCATTGCTCCAACCTGGTGCCCACCCTCTTCCTAATAAAGCATTACTCGATCTTTCTGATTCATTTTCTAGGCCCAATGTTTCAATTGAACATGTCTCAGTCTTTCCTGTCCAGGAAAAATAATAAAAAAAATGAACAAGTTTTATTCGTGAAACGCCATTCTACAAGAATAGAATCTTTCTGTTGAATGTTATTGAGTACCTGCGGCTAGTTTCAAACGCCAGGGAGGAAGATGTGAAGTAGGTTCATTTGGCAAGTTCAAGCATTCTTCCCAGAACGCGTTGAATGTTGTAAATGCATGTCCTTTATCATCATATGCCTCCCATGGCTCATACAACAGCTCACCGTTAAAACTTTGCACACTAATCCCAAGCTCAACCAGCTTTTCCTTAATATTGTGATCACGAACAAGTGAAACTGGATCTGGAAAGCAAGACATCATCCTTGTAAAACTTCAAGCTGCTTGGAATCTTATACTTAGTTAAATAACTGATGTCAAGCTTTAGTAAAAAAAAACATACAACTTTCTTCAAGGAACCTGGTGAACAAGACAAAGGATAGGATAAAATCTTGAAGCTGGATGGATCCTAATATACATAATTGACATACTAGAAGATTTAGCCTGTATAACTTATAAAAGCCTTCATTCTCAGGTCAAAAGATTTCTGCCCATAAAAACATGTTTTACACACTGATTAACCCTCAAGCTTATGCAACAAACATGTTTTATTCGGAGACGAACGACTTACTGTAACAATTGCAATCAATCTGCAGATATTCCAGTCATTCTATATGATTAACATTTTCATTCTCAGCAAAATACTTCCTAATAATTCACGTAAGCTATAATCAGACGAAAGAGGGCAAACTTAAGAGGACATCTTACCATAAAGATGATTGTACACTACTTTTGTCGCTCCAACGGCGCTAATGCAATCTAATAGAGCAGAGAGAGTACTCTGGGCTTTGATCAATACCAATTTAGCCCCAAGAGACTTCAAGGACTGGTCCAAATGAATAAGGGATTGTTTGAGCCACCACCGCGAAACTCGACCAGGGTAATATTGACCTTCTTCTTCGGGGCACCATATAAAAACTGGTAACACGCTCCCACTCTTTGCAGCAGCAGCTAAAGCAGGATTGTCTTCAATCCTCAAGTCTCTCCTAAACCACACGATGCTCTTGGAATTACTCTCCATTTCCAAGAGAAATCAAATGTTTTTCTCAGATTAATTTGGCACCAAACCACAAATCCATTTTCTGAATTCTTTACAAGATCTCAATTCTCAATCAAACTGGATCATGATATTCACCATTAAATATACCCAATAATCCCAAATTGTGATGCAAGTAACTAAACCAACTTCAGGATCATACAATAGTTTCAGTATATGTTGACAAAAGAGGAAAAACCCTTCAGATCAAGAAACAAAATAAGTCTTGAAAATCAAAAACCACACATAAATCTTGAAAACCAATTAATACATAAAGTAAAAACAGAGAACTTCCCTTCAAATAATCATGCAGAAACAAAACCCCAAGACCAAATAATCAAGAAACTGTACTCTAGAGACAAACTGAGATGAACCAAGCCCTTTCTATTATTAGGGAGTTTCTGTTTCTTGATTTGGTAAAAACAAAATGAGAGAGTTGTGACGTTTAATATTGGGCAAGTAGTGTGTTTTCAAGACAATCTAACGCGCAGTACTGCAAAACAAAAAACATTAAATAATGTTATCCACGGGACCACTAACAACTGAAAGGGAAAGGCATAATGTTAGATTAACTGTACATAGTATCTTGTCTTTCTAATTATGTCTATTGCTACAAGTAGCATACATACAGATCAATACAATCAATAAAAATAGTTTCCAGAATCTTCAGCTCTACACGAGACAAGAGCAAATGATTTACCCAAAAAACATTAAAAAACAATTGTTTTTTTCTCTATCCTTAATAATGTTTCTTGTGACCAGGGTATATTCTAGACCTTTTTATAATTTTTTGCGAAAACAACACACTAATCTCATTTGTAATGTGTTTATCAACAAAATTCATCTTCGTCCAACTCTGTTAGCAAGTAGTTTACACTCACTGTAATTAAGAATGAGCTTAGCTTTTGTATGGTGTTTGCACGAGAAGTTTGATATATATATATATATATATATATATATAAAACACTCCACGGTTTAAAAAAAATCGTGCACAAGCCCCCATCCAATAGATACAAAAGAAAAACAAAAGTCCAAAATGTAAAAATAATTGTTTCAAAATTAAAACTATAAATATATTTGAAAATCTGAATATTCTTTCAGGCTCGAATAATCACTTGAAACTTGAATGTGGGTTTTAAAATTCATAATGTGACATTTTTTCAGTTTGCTTTGACAAGTGTCTTAGCTATGGATACATATTTTTATTTAACTTAATATTATTAATAATATATCCAAAATGGATCTAATGGTGAAGCCCGTGAAGGGTAAATGAGTATTAATGTATTTGAAACTAAAAATAGAATGCATAAAGTATCGTCATAATGGTTGAACATCGATCCAATCTACTCCTTTAGACTTTAGCTGGCTGTACTATTAATATTATTGTCCACACCCAGCAGCTTAATTTGACTTTTCTTCACCAAGCTCATATAATTATACACACACATACATATTCATTATTTACCTTATCTTTTCGACTTTGTAGGCTTTGTTTTAAAATTTAAAATCTTATATGAATTCCTATGAAATTAAACTTAAACATTTTATTTTCAGAAAAGGAAGAAAATAAAAGAGGCAGACATGGTTCCAGTCCAAAATAATAAATGAAAAATAAATCCTAAGTCCCCAATGCTCCTCTTTTCTTTATTCATCATCATTGTTGTGCCCTTATCCATTTACATCAGCTCCGTTTCAATTAGAGCCCTTATGTCCCAAAATTACTAATAATAATTAAAATTAAAATTGCGACTTCTTTCAAAATACCGTTGCCCCAAATTTAGCAACAGAAGCGGAAGCAATTGGCGCGAACATGGAGTTACAAGGTACAAACCTTAGCTTCCACGAATAATAAAAGTCAAACTCATACACCAAGATTCAATCTTTTTATTTTTTATTTTTTTTGCTGTTATTTTTAATTTATGTAGTGTTTTCTATAGGGCACAGGGGTTCTAATAATCCCAAATCCATGCTGTCTTCTCTGCTCAGCAAGAGACAAAAGCTTCAAGATGAACTTCGGAGTGTCGAAAAGCAGGTTAATTTTTCGATTTTATATGGATATGATTTTGTGAATTTGAGATTAGAAAAATGTCCTTTTGCTAATTTAGATATCTTAAAATATTTTAATTTTGGTGGATTGTGTTGATAGTATTTTATTGAACTGCAGATTGTCGCTTTCGAGCATATTTATCGTTAAAATTCGTCGGATATTGTTTGATAGAAGGCAGAATATGGGTGTAAATGGATGTGCCCTGTTACTGAATATTAATATCAATTGAGTTCTGTTATAGTTATGAAGATATATTATATTTAACGGTGTTTACTGAGTAGTTTGTGTTCTTAGTGGTACCTCGATGTTTTAATTGCAGGTTTATGAAATGGAGACGAGTTATTTACAAGAAATGGCTACTGTTGGGAATGCAATGAAAGGCTTCGATGGGTTCCTCTCGTCTTCAAAGACTACAGCTAAGTAAGCAACTTTATGTATTATATACATGTACTAGCTGGACCTTGTTTATACCATCAGCGTATAGTATAAAGTGTAAATCTTTGTTTGATTTTAACTAGAAACCAGCTTCATCGATATTTGCCTTTTTTTCCCATTAAGTAATTTTATATTTCACTATAACTGGGAACCATATATCTGAACATGCATGCATAAAGTGGTTTGAAGTTTAAAACAGTTGGCATTTGAGTTGGTTGTCGTAATTGTTTATTGAACCAATTTATCTCATGTTCTCTAGTGCAAGGATTTGGTTTTGAGGATCCAAGTTGCAGAAATTTATATCTTTCGTGGATAGATTTATTGGAAGAGCTGTTGTGTTGAAGTCCTTGAGAAACTTACTTTACACGAGAGTGGAGATTATGTGCAGCAGACCTGTTAGTTGTGAACAATTCCTAGCAATACACCTGTCGGTGGAATTGCTCTAAAGCTTGACAGATTAAGCGTGAATATGGTCCTTATTTTAGTTGGCTCGCATTCTTGCCTGGATTGACAGAGAAAAGCTTATTTGTCAAGAAAACGATGGATTAGAAGTGTAATATAGTGCTTAAAGTGCATGCTGACAAACAAACAGGAAGTTCTGGTCCCTCTTTTTGATGGTTTCTTTGATGCTTGGTCTTCAAAGTTCATACTAATTCAAAATACTTTGTTTTCTTTGTCGCAGTAAATTTTTTATTTTTTCTAGTTATAGGAAATTGACTGGTAGCATCGAAGTTCGAAGTGTTCGTAATATTCTTTTGAACATCTGTCTTCCTTGAAGAGCAATAGAGAGCATGGTTCACTCTTCAAATTCTACTCTAGATGCTGCAGATTCTTCCATTTAATGGATTTGTAATAGAACGAAACCTAATACTCTCATCTTTATATTCAGATGTGTCTTACTGGCTAACAACTTCTGTCGTGGTGTATGCAAAAGAAAAACTAAGTCTTACATGATACTAATCAGGCGCTTTGACCTTTAAGATTTATGCTGTAAATTACATAAAACTATATGTTATTTGATGTATCTTATGGTACACCGTGTTTCAGCTTAAAACGCTCCAAAAAGTTTCAGCTTGAAGACAGGGTATTCTCATTGTCGTCGGTCACTTCACCAGCGGTAAGACAAAGTCCAGATCTTCATTAACTGGGTGTCACTGACATTATTTTGCGAGTTCATTTTCTGCATTGCACTAACATGCTTTTACTGTTAGTCATGTATGCGAATCTGTTGTAAATTAACCAAACAGATAGCGTATATCAATGAATAGTCTTTCGAGGGAGGATGGGAGCTTGTCTTTTGCAGGTTCTTGGGATTGTCATTACGTTTAATAATGATTACCTTGTGTTTTGTTTGTGTTTAGGCAGAGGAGCTTAGAGTAGGAAAAGAAGGTTAGTCTTCCCTTTGCTCTCTGATTGATGCTATTCAAGAACCCTGCCCTGAAGAAATATGCAGCTATTTCCCACATGATATGCCTGAGACAGTTTTTGCTGCCCGTTACCCGAATTAATCGTTTCTTAGTCACATTTCACATCATATTTTTTTTGTCAATGTTTTCTTGGGTTCTATTGTTTTGCCTCCCTTACATGGCTGGGTTATAGATGGAAAATCAGATATGGTGCAAGGCCGGACCAAAGGAGGAGGCTTAGCTGCGGGTTCGCAGTAAGTGCACCTAACACTACTAAGAATTTGTTCCACTTTCTATTTAGTTAAGGGATAATTACACATGACTTTAATGTTTGGTCTAGTTTCATAAATTTTCTTAAAGGCAAAAAATGCTTACGTATACCAGGTCCACCATAGAACTTGCCACAATTATATAGTATTTAGTGTTATTGGATTGCTTTTTGGATGGTGTGGCAAACCTCTAGCTACGAGGTCTATGGTAGACCTGATATAGTTAAGACTTGAGGATCATCCCTCTTAAAGTTTGAATAATTGCAGAAACACCCAAGTAATGGAGGATTCTGTTATTAGACCACACCTAAAAAGGATGTAATGTAAATTCCTGAATTCAACCATCGACATTGGAGATCTAATAGTTATTAGTGTTATTTATTTCTGTATTTCTGTTCGAGGAAATAGCGGTCATTTTGCTCCATTTAGTTATGATTTTTAACTTTCCATTAGTTAAATATAAATGCCTGTGAACCTCAATATAAGATTGTCAGAGTTGAACTGTTGAAGGGTGATGATATTTGGTATTTTAAACCTCTAGGTGTAAATAATCATTTTATGAACTCACAACGCATCATTTGGATCTTTGGCTCAGGGGAAAACCAAAGAAGGGAAGAACAGGCAATAGAGATGTGAAGAAAATGCGGCTTACAAGTGAGGATCCAGACGACGACGATGATCTTGATATGAGATAGATCAGATTTGTGATCTGTTATTCTTAAATCTGTGCTCTGTTGTAATTTAGTGATTTTACTGTTAAATTTAGTAAATCATGTTCCGTTGTCCAATAAGTAGTTAACTAGACTGAATCAAAATTTTCTTGATGTGTACCACTTCAGACATGCAAAAAGATCTGGAAATTAATACAGTTTCAGTTGTTCTATTACTTGTCCGACTAATTCTTAACGTTTTGGATGAAGGATTCAAAAAAAGGAAGAACAAATAATATCCCCAACTCTTATGTTATATAAGTTGGATTTTTATCCTAATGGACAATATCACAATAATAATACTGTGTTTCATAAACCACGGGAACATCTTAGGATAATCTCTACATCTTATAACACGCTTACTGTGCACGACTGCGCAACAAAAAGCTAATCTCTAAAAACTTAATTATTCTAAAGAATAACTGCAATCTATTTAACACATTTCATTCTTAATTATATATAAGTTAAGGACTAGAAGCATCACATTCAATCCCAGTATCCTATTTCGTTCTTCACATAGACGTCAGTCCAAATTAGGAAGTAGAAATAATAGCATCTCCCTCAAAAATTGAAAATGAACATGAATAAATGAATTCGAAAATCCTATTTCGTTCTTCACATAGACGTCAGTCCAAATTAGGAAATAGAAATAATAGCATCTCCCTCAAAAATTGAAAATAAACATGAATACGTGAATTAGAAATATAAGTTTCTCAAATTCACATCATTTCATCAAAATCGCATATATATTATTGTTTAAAATTATAAAATCCATTAAATTCAAAATTATACACAACAAGACACAAGAGGAGTATGCAGTTACTTTCTACTAGCCAAGTTTATGGAAGCAGCTTCCACCACAAAGCATTAAGCAAGATGTAACGACGTCATTCAGAACTGCAGCTACTTCTATTGCCACACAGACACAAGACCTGCAAATGGAAAAGAAGTAATGACGTTATTCAGAACTGCAACTACTTCTATAGCCACACAGACACAAGCCCTATATATATAGAAAAGGGAACTTCAATACAAGAATAGGCTAGAGCATTCTCCTCACTTAGCTCTTCGGCAGTGAATTCTAACTTCTAACTGCGAAAACTCATCAATGGTCAGCTCATCGTCAACAATGAGCTGTCAGAGTATACACCCATAGAGACCCAAATGCCATAAAACAATTCAAAGCAAAAATCAAAAGTAAATAACCAACTTGATATGTCCATTATCAAACTTAAAACGGGTAGAGGGCAATCTGAAGCTTTTCCAAAATAGATTCAAAAGCATGGACACCTTCATAACAAGAACACAAAAAACTTGGTACAATTATTTAAGGTGAATTTGCATTGCTGTACATGCATAAGAGAGAGAGTACAATTATTTAAGGTGAATTTGCATTGCTGTACATGCATACGAGAGAGAGAGAGAGAGAGAGCCACCAGGCAGCTCGAAAACTGGCTGGATTTTACTGCAGATGATGATAGGTGAAAACTTATCAATGTTAACAGTTAGCTTCCATCTGTATCAGGTGAAAACTTATCAATGTTAACAGTTAGCTTCCATCTGTATCATATATATCTCGAACATTTCTGCCATCACAGATGTACACACCACACCCTTTTCCAACCTAAGCGCAAAAGCAAACCGTTGAGATTTCTTGCCACAACAATAATTAATACATAAACGACAATCATCTTGGGAGGAAAGCATTGTTATGGGATCGTTTCCACCAAGGGAAAAAAAAAAGATCTGGACATGACGAGCATAGGAATTAGGATGGCACCATTAAACTGAAAGAAACAAAGTGCTCTTTTCTTTTCTTCTTTGTTCAGTTTTTGCCAAAAGAAATTCTGGATAAAGTTTAAGTTTAACATAAAGGGAGAAAAAACCCAAAGTAATAGTTGAATAATCATAAAAATCTTCAGTGCTTACTTTCATATTAGTAAGAGAAATTAAAATTACCAACATCCACATATTGTTTCGATTTGGCATGAAAGTTCAAATATGGCATTCAAACATTTACGACTGACCAACCCAAAAACAGTTCAGTTAATTGAGGAACGTTTAACTACCCATTTAAGAACAACAAAGAATCAGAAAGGGTGATTTTCTCCTTCACGAAAAATAATGCTGCAAGACAAAAGCTAACAGTTTTTACTTTTTACCGGGTAAGTCACCAAATTTTAGCTATTTCAACTCCTTCAGGGAAGAGCCCACCACTGCAGCAAACTTGAGAGTTAAAAAGGAAATCCCAGCTCCTCTAAACAGAAATATCCTGTTGAAAAATACTCAAAAGGAAGCCCTCAATGTCACGAAGAAAACGTCTATGTACACAGCACCTGAAAGAGATTTCCTTAATGACCAAACTGACACAAAGAAAACGTCTATGCACACACGCATGTAAAAACACACATGAAAGTCTCAGAACATCCTCAATGTCACGCCAAGCTTTTGCACCAAATCTTCCATAGACATTTGACACCAAATTTTGAAGATGGCTAAAAGAGGAGTCAACTTAAACTATATCGGCAGAGTGTGATGATGTGCAAAACAGAGAAAAGACTGTGAAACTTAAACATTTGACACCAGCGCTCTGCACAAACCCCAACACTGTGAATCCTTCACATTCCTTCTTCTCCGAAGAAAACCAAATCTTCATCATTTGCTCATATGATTTACATACATGCGAGTGTACGCATATTGTGCAAGTATGAGTCCACACCGCAGGTCTATAGCAGGTTGAACTATTTCGGTGCAGAAGGAAAAAATGAATATGAGTCACACTAAGATCAGGGTATTCCGACAATATATCATCAAGAAGTCCTGGTAATTGCACGGCAGAAATAATGGATTTTATGGTAAGAAATAGAGGATATTTTGGTTTTACATCGCTGTGAAATACTACATTGTTGGAACAAATTAAAAGACTACTAACATTTTATTACAGTTTAACACCTTTTGGGGTATAGAAGAGGTACAAACAAACAAAGCAAAACGCATCAGTTCATTCATCATCCTCATCCATAAACTTGAAATGAAATATAAGGACTTGCAGAAAGATAAATATGAATAAGAGATGCACCTGCTGTGAAACTCGAACAGATTCAATTAAAACCTGAAAACAATAACATAGACATCATTCGCGCTATGCCAATCACAAGATTGACTGACACTCAAAACTTTAGAAGAAACAAGAGAAGACAAGACAGAAACCAAGGCACATAACCTCAACAGACAACCACAGCCCCAATCACATAAACAAGAGCAATGGTAGGATGGATGCATGACACGACCAAGACAGGGAGCCAAGTTCCTACGGATAGGCAATTAACTATCTCAATCAGTTATTAAAGTAACGGTTGGACAGGACGACAAAAACAAAGTTTCAATAAGCCCAGAAAATGTAACATTGTCATAAATTTCAGGAGTGTGTAGATACCGCTTGTAGAATCCTATCAGATATATTGCCCTCCAATAGCCTTAGACCAGCAATAGCCTGGATAAAAATCATTGCAAGCAATTAATAACGTTTTAAAGGGAACCCCAATTCCAAAGATACTCAAAGTTCCCTACCCCAACTTTGACTGGTGTGTTGTGTCTCAACTCTAAGGGAATAATAGCTTCTGCCTTCTAAGTAGATCCGACAAAGAATCAGCCGCAGACTCAGGATCCTTTGCATAGCTACTCAAACCTGGTTTTCTCTACAAGATCAAAGTCAATATCAACAAGTAGAGAATATAGATCCGAGATCAGAACAAATAACGGAAAATGAAATAGATAGTTTTGGCACCTGTATAAAAAGTTCAAGATCATTGACCAAGGGAACGAGATCAAGATTCTGATTGAAGCAAAAGACGTGAACCCTACTTCCGGAGCTGCCCGCATAGAAGATGACTGCATAGGTCTTAAACATGAAATTGGGAGAAAACTTCCTATAGAAAAATACTCCATGGAATCAGCAGAAAGCCCCGCTGCCACGAGAAAGAGCACAAGAAAGATGAGAAGAACGGGCACTAAAACCAAAAGGATAGCGCCACGACATCTCAGGATCGTGTCTGTCTATGACTCTTGCTGCCTGTTTCGCTTCAACGTCTTCTCCATCTTAACTTGCGGCTGTGCATCCAACAGTTCGGCTGCCGATGGAGATCGATACCGAATAGGGCTGTTTACTCTTCCGCCTCCTCCAGTCTTTAAAGGCTGGGTGCTCCCCTACGGGCTCCAGCTCTTCTTCCTCAATGTTGACTTTCTCAATTCGAATCAAAGAAATGATCCCGACTAACTTGTCTCAATGTTCCAGTTACAGTGTCAAAACCCGTTAATCACACTCACATTTAAGGTACTGAACCGTACATCACCTGAATATGCATAAAGAAAGTTCTCAGCACGCCATACTACAATCTCAACAAAATTACCCCTAGTAAAGACCAAAAAATCTTAGTTGACACCACTTAACGCCCAAGAAATCCAAAGGTAAATTACTCGAATCTAATGCAATTTAGTAAGAACCACCCGTATGAAACAATGTAATTATGAATATGGTAACATGATAGATTAACTTTAGGCTAGACTGTCAGAAAATCACTAAAGAGTCACAACTGTATAAACCGATTGAAATCGAAAATTTAGGTCCAAAAGCACTGTATAAATCACAAATCAAAAGTATAAGCATTAGATACTGAATCGAATCGAAGAGAACGTAATTCTATAAAAATTGCATTGAATAGTACAGAAGAAGAGTACTCCAAGCAATTTCGCCACACCGGAAATCCACAGGACAATTACTCGAATCTAACGGCATTTTCTAAGAACCACGCGTATATATAACGCAATGATGAACATCATAACGTGATAAACTTAAATTTAGGGCAAGAGTTCTCCGCGCCACACCAGAAAACCGCCCCGTAGATAAAATTGATCCAATCGGATAGTGAAGTCACAGATTGAGTGTTAATGGAGGATGAAATTTAGTTCCAATAAAATTAGTTTTGAACGAGTATTTAATCTAATAAATCAGGATAGCTTTGTGATTTTTCAGAATACTTTTTGAAGACAATATATAGATAATGAGTACTGCTGTAACATTCTTCGCCTATCACATGCATACTAATTGCCGTCTCACATATTATGCTGCAAAAATATTATATCTTATCATGAAATGTATTGTTACCGTAATCAGATTGAGGATCAACGAAACGTGGCCCTCGATTATCTCCCTACCTGAGTTCATTTACCAATGCAGACCCTCTTAAATTCCAGTAGAGATTAGCTTCAACGTTCTTTCTCAATAGCTTCAGTCAAAGGTTGGCAGTAGGAAATACTAAAGCAAGGTTAAAAGTTTGAGCATGCACCTGGTATTGACAAAGATTCATTATGTACAAAGTTATATAAAGTCAAAGACGACTGTAGTACAACACAAGAATTAGAAAGAATCAATTCTAATTATAGCTAACATTGAAATATGCTAGTCGGATCTAGAACTTAAAAACAAAAAAACATAATCACGAGGGAAAAACACGAGCCAAAACATCCAAATACCAATATCAATTATCGTTTTAACATGGAATCATATTTTTTTACCCTTAACAAGACACACTTCATATGTGTACACATGGTAGCGGAGATTCGTCAAACAAATTATGGTCACAAAAGAAAACGATTGTTTTATCGCAACAAAATTCGAAATTGACAATTACAGACCTACAATCATCATACAACGCATCAAGCCGAAATTAATCAAATAGCAACTAATTTGAAATCCGAGAACAAGATTACCATACTAAGCAAATTGAAACTCTATCAAGCAATCTCAAAGTACAGACCTCATCCTTGAACTCCATGAAATCAACTTCTTCAGGAAGCAGATTTTGAGGTTCCTCTCCCTCTCCACGTGATTCATCTGCTCATTCATCAATAAAACTAATTCAAAAACAGCAACGAACTCGGTCAAATGTACACTTCTAACACATCAACTAAAGACCTCACCATCAGAAATAAACAAGGACGAGAACACATTTTGGCCGCACGGGATTGCAGACTCCTGCTAAAGTCAAATTCAAAATTAACCAAAAAATATAAAATCAGTGAACGAATACGTCAAATAATTCAAATCTTACCGGTGCCAAAGCGAGATGAGAATATCCCATTCGAAAACAACCAAAGAAACAGCCCATCGCTGCTGCCCCAGTGCTCTGCACAAACCCCAACACGTTGAATCCTTCACATTCCTTCTTCTCCGAAGAAAATCAAAACTTTATCATTTGCCCATATGATTTACATGCATGCGAGTGTACGCATATTGTGTAAGTATGAGTGAGAGGTGCGTAGTCACTGTTTTGATGACTGCATTCCAGAGAACCAATTAACGTAGTCCACACCGCAGATTTATAGCAGGTTGAACTATTTCGGTACAAAAGGAAAAAATGAATATGAGTCACACTAAGATCAGGGTGTTGCGACAACATATCATAAAAAAGTCCTGGTAATTGCACGGACAGTCAATACCAGAAATAATGGATTTTATGGTAAGAAATAGAGGATATTTTGGTTTTATATCACTGTTAAATACTACATTGTAGGAACAAAAAGACTACTAACGTTTTATTGCAGTTTAACACCTTTTGGGGTATAGAAGAGGTAAAAACAAACACAGCAAAACGCATCAGCTCATTCCTCATCCTCATCCATAAACTTGAAATGAAATCTAAGAACTTGCAGAAAGATAAAAATGAATAAGAGATGCACCTGCTGTGAAACTCGAACAGATTCAGTTAATACCTGAAAACAATACCATGGACATCATTCGCGCTATGCCAATCACAAGATTGACTGACACTCAAAACTTTAGAAGAAACAAGAGAAGACAAGATAGAAACAGAAGGCACATAACCTCAACAGACAACCACAACCCCAATCACATAAACAAGAGCAATGGTAAGATGGATGCATGAGACGACCAAGACAGGGAGCCAAGTTCCTACGGATAGGCAATTAACTATCTCAATCAGTTTTTAAAGTAATGGTTGGACAGGACGACAAAAACAAAGTTTCAATAAGCCCATGATTTTTCTTTAACCACAAAACTGAGGATCATATGATAATCTAACAGCCATAAACAGAGTCGGGGCCATCCACAGATTTATAAATACCTATAAACTTTTTTCCCATGTTAACTTTACCTATCTGATTGCATTCCTCGACAAATGTACCTCCTAAACCAAAATAAGCAAGATCATGTTCAACAAAAATAAATAACTAATGCAGTAGCAAAGAAAGAGAGACTTTCGAAGAACATAACATGAATCACTCTGTACCTGTAATCAAAGTAACGGAATGCACCCGGGTAGTCATCATGGTAAAGGTTATTCAAATAACGCCTTATGAATATCCCAAGACTGCTCCACGGGATTTTGATCGTCATCCATGACATCTGAATACGAAAGACTAACTAACAGTCAGTTTCATCTTTATAAAGAATTAACAAGAAAACCTTTTGAACTTGAAACTAGATAGGCGTTAGAGACTGTGAATGTTAATAAACTCTACAGTTACGGTTGTGAGGATCGATCTTTGAACAGTCTTAACTAATCTAGTGGTTAGGAGTGAACTTTTGCGTAAAACTCACAACACTTATAAATTTTTTTTCAATAAAGTTAACAGTTCAATCGAAATCATACCAATTCGTCGCGGTTGAAAATCTTAGGGTTTTGTACCGATCGATTTAGGGTTTCTTCACGACGTTGTGATTTGACTTAAAAATCTTAGGGTTTGAGTTTATCGCGTACGGATTTAGGGTTTCTTCACGATTTGACTTGAAAATCTTAGGGTTTGAGTGACGGATTTAGGGTTTCTTCGCCGGAGAATAATGAGGCGACGATGAACAAAACAAAACCGCGCCATTATTTTATTTGAATCAATGAAAAAAGAGAATAAATAATATTAAAGAAAGATTTGATAATTTTACCTTTTTTGGGGGACCACTACTGCAAATTATTGTCTTCGTTGGACTTTTCACGCCCGCCCTCCTATTCTCACATATTAGCAATTATGGATATGGAATTTTCTTCCGTTTCTGACTTGTTTAAATAATATATATACTACAAATTGGGCTTCAGTTTACTGGGCCGTAATTGGGCCTTTGTAATATTGAAAAAATTTCATACTACAACTGGGCCTCTCCCGTATAATTCACTAGAAGGCCCGCGTTTATTTTTATTTTAAAATTACAAGACCCAATTGAAAAACAATTTCTTTTTTTATAATTGATGATAAGAGACAATTCAAAATCGAAATTAAATATACATAATGTATCATCATACAGGTTAAACTTAAAGAGAGAAACAGAGAGTTTTGTACTTCTTAGCTTTTTATAAATAAAATAGGGAATAGAGTGAGTTTTGTTAAGCTTAAAAATCACAAGAATCAAATATTTATTTTTTGATTACCATATATTTTATTTGCAATAGAGAATTTAAGAATAATAATGGTATGACCAAGTCCAACAATTTATTTGGAAACCTAAGCTATTCTTATTTCTAAAGAACCAGTTTTCTTCTGTGACAAAGTTTAACAAACCCATTCTTTAAACGCTAAAAACTGAACAAAACAAGAAAACTATGAAAGACAAAAAAAGTTAAAAAATAAAAATAAAAATCACAAATAACTCAACGTAGAGTGCATCAAAGTCCATATCTTTTTCAAGAAAATTCAAATAATTCAACAGCTTCAAGGATAAACCAACACATGAATCACACAAGGCGGAGTAACACAATTGAGTTCAAAAATTACATTACCTTTCTACAGCACGTTAATTGGTAAGCATTTCTGTTTCTCACATCTATTCACGTACTAAATCAAACTTGCTTGGGTTACGTAGATCCAAAAGATATAGTAAAATTTCATCTAGCAAATAACTCAGTCTATTGAGATCGCAAGCGGAAGCGTATTCCTCAAGGCACCCACAGAAAATTATCTTCATCCATTGCTAATGAAACGGGTGGAGTGTGATCCAAAATTATGACAACCTTCATAACAAGAACACAACAAAACAGGTAAGGTGGATTTGAGTTGATTATACAATGCACACGAGAGCGAGAGAAAGAGACAGAGACACCTCACCAATATCAAAGTGGAGTCGAACCTGTGCCTGCTAGGCCAGAACCACAATACAAATATGTATCAGCAACAACTATAAATGAAAGCATATAATCACCCATATCTCTCAACAAGAAGCACTTGCATATTTATTAAAAGAAACAACAGTTTCGAAGTAAAGGTTATCATACACACTTTAACCATATCGCACAATTAACTACACTTCACTTCCTTAAGGTCTCCTACAAATCCATTTCCAGAATAAAGTCACTTACTGGTTCGATGTAACAAAAAGTTCATCTGCTCTATTCATCGTATATCATATTTAATCATGGCTAGCACATAAAGTAGCACTTTAAAACTTACAAAGGTAAACAGGAAATCAGCAACATGGTACCCAAGTTCATGCAGCCATGAAGAAAAAAAAAGTAACTAAAGATGATTATAAACAATTGACAATATGAATGAGGTGCAGAATTTATAACTTGAAGTAGCAGAAATGATGATATCAAAAGAAGAGAAATAATATTACAGAATCACTAGCTAGTCACACGTTCTACAATAACAATGGATGAAGTTAGTTGAGATTATGGATTGCAAGGGCATACAGGTTCGAGTAAAAGCTATAGCTGCTATAGGTTTTTTTTTTTTTTTTTTTTTTTAAATTATTCATATTATAATTGGAGAATCTCCTTTTCAATTTGACATATATTCAGTAACCAAGCAAGCATGGTACAAAACTTCTTACAACCATTTTTAATTAGAAATGAACTTTTTAAAATTTGACTCCATATACCGAGAAGTCATTTGGATATCAATTCATTCTAAATATGAGCAAACTCAAGAAAGCAAAGTAGTACACACCATTATAACCCGTCAATATACAAGGATTGCAAGATTCTTCGTTGAACTTCAAAATCTCAGCGCGAGCAGCCAATAAACAATATTGCAAGTAACTGCAAGTAGGAAAATGGACCCATGAGTTATAGGAAAAGCCTCACAATCACTATAATACAAAAGTTCCCCAGTTGCCAAGAAACTGAAATGTAAAAACTCACTGAGAAGGACAAGAGACCTGTGAACATAGAGGTGATATTTTCTTCCCTTTAGATACATTTGCTGCACATATGATTCCTCGCCACCTGAAGACTTTGGAGCTTTTGCTCCGTCTGACTCTGAACTGGCATATGCCATCTGTACAGAACCACCCCTAGATCAACCACTCCAACAGTCTCAGAGTATTTCTTGCCCAAATTTCCTAATAGATAGTTAATCGTCACCTGCAAAAAGACAATGATGTACTGAGCTAGAATCTGCTGGAATATATAATCACAACATATTTTATGGTGTATGGTCTACAAGGAACAAGGAAAATCGTAATTGCCTATTTAAAAGCTAGTCTAGAATGCTGCTAATAATACTGCAATATACTCTGTTGTCCCAAGTGAGTAGAACTATAAGAGAGAATTAAATAATCAAAAAATGTTCCAACCAATTCGCTTAAGCTTTTAATGAAGGCAAAATTCAACATGATCACAAAAAAAGATGGTCCTAGGTTTGGATGTTACACCACCCATTAAAGAAAAAGAGTAGCCCATGCTAAGGGTGTGTTAGAGATGGTCAAGTATCATGTTTCCCTCAACTTCATTAGATTAAGTGTATCAGCTTAGGAGCAATAAACATATCAATACTATTTGATGGATTACGGGTGTTTCTAATGAATAGGATATTTGGGGGAGCGAGGACTTATATGTGTAAGCTAAACTTCTCAGAAACAGTGTTCCATAATGCACACGCATTTGCTGGAGAAAATAAGATTGGTATGCTGCCCGAGAAAAGGATTTGAAGAATCTTTAGTAAAGCTCCTGGAGTTTGGTTCGGGTAATTAGTTCCAAGTGCATTCCCCAATGATGACAAGAAACTAGGTCTTTATCAATTTACGGGATCCTTCCTCGAAGTCTATCTGTAAAATTTATTTCCAAGTGCATTTTAATCTTTCTAATGATGACAAGGGACTAGGTAATTATCAGAGTATTGGTTCCTTAAAAACATTTTATCAAAGGGTTTCAAACCCTACAAATAATAAGAGAATCTCTAGCAAATAATAGAAAAACATCCCAATTCTCAGTTCTTCTGTGTTTTGATTCACACGTCTAAACATATTAGGAAGTTGAGCAGCCCCGAAGTATGTATGCCTAAGTTTGTTCACTCAGGTTTTTTTATTGGTTTTATTATGTCTCGAGTTTTGAGGTTTTAGAGTTCACCTCATTTGGACCAATCAGCATAGCTGCATTTCAATCAATAAGCGCTCTAGCCAAAAACATTTGTAGTATCTAATCCCAAGAATTATTCTTCCAATAATCTTATAAACTGAAAGGATTGCCAAAATTAACAAAAAAGGAAAAAGAAAAAGGTCAGCCCTGCAGAGTCTCCTTACTAATTTCTTCATATGGGGGAGTTTTTATTTCTCTCTCCTTAGAGTTACGCAATCAAGCTACGAGATCCAGCTACCGTGCTCTAGTATGTTCCCTACCCCAACTTTGACTGAAAGTATCCGTTTTACAATACAGAAGCAGCATCACACATCTAGGTGAAATTGACTATCAATAGATTACTACAAAAAGGATTTCTCTCCCGGAAAAAAGTGGTCCGTCAACTGAACTTACCTTGCTGTGATAGGGGTACCGCCTTTTCATTCCCATCAAGGAATGAAATGGACATAGATAGGACTTGACTGCCTTACCTTCTATTCTAAACTATATATATTAGTTTAGGGCTTTTAGGCTTGACTAATCTAATAGAAAGTAAAGGGGCATGTATCCACTTTTTTGTAATGAAAGAGGGCTACTTAACGAGCCGCTACTAATAAAAGGTTCACAGCGAGTTCAGTCTATAGTGAGGGAATGGACATACCAGACATGATACAATGAAATACCTGAGCGGGTGTATTTTCAGCACAAGGACTAGAAGTCCTAAAGTTCCTCAATTTATGCGAATCCCAAAGGTCAACACCATCTTGAGCTGCAGTCTGAAATTTTAAACACAGGGATTCAGAATATGAAAATTTAATATGTCAGATTGCTCCTAGTAGCTATGGAACGAAAACCTACAGCTAGGAAGTAACCGTTCTCTGAAAATGATATGGCAGTTACTGCGCCAATATGCCCATCAAACCTTGCAGCATTTGCCTGGAACAAAAAGAGAAACTCAGGTTACTCGATGGCTCAAAAAAAAAAAAAAACAAAGAAAACCAAAAAGGCAGAGTTCCCAAAAAAAAAAAAAAAAAGAATCACAAAGCCAAAATAAAGCAGACGCACCTGACTTTTTACACCCCAAATCATAACAAGAGCTCCGGACGTACCAGTTCCAAGAATGAGACCATCAGGATGAAAGGCTGCAGATGTGTACCATCCGAAGATCCTCAAGTTTCTTCCACCTGCAAAACCTCAGCATCAACTATCAAGAGCAAGAAACACCACAGCAGGGAAAAGAATTATTATTTAGTATACATTTGAATACAAGATAAAAGCAGAGTTAGACCTGAGCAAGAAATAGACCAGAAGCAAGTTCATAGAAGCATCATGTGTTGTCAAGAGAAGCAGTGAAGAAATAGTTATTGGTTGCGTGGATTGTGACAGCTTGAACCTGTTATATATATCAATGAAAAATAACCCGTTTCGGCATTGAAACTTTTGATGCAGATCAAGAGGTACTGGAGAGACGTAATTGCATAAAAAAATATCTATGGGCTCGCAAAATGTTCATAAACTGATCACCTCAGCAGTATGATCCTTCAGAATATGCTTACAATTATAATTCCCGTCATCAGTTCCTTGTCACACAAGAACTGTCTGGAAATAGCAGAATAATATGTCCAATATGTGTCAAACAGCTGCAGACAAGGATAGTTAATAAAAGAAAACTTCACAAATCAATACATCTATTAGCCCGAACCTCCGCTCAATAGTAACAAGCTATGCGGTGCCTCAGGAAAACATCTAATTTACACGTGCAGCTCGAGTACATCTAATTTACACGTGCAGCTTGAGTACATCTAATGTTTTCTCTTTCAGTCTTATTTTAGTTTGAGTGCAGCTTGAATCATGTCCATCTTAACCACGTGAAAGAATCTTTCCTCTGATAGTTGACACTCTGTCATGTTGTGATACACAAGTGGACAATTAATGGCGTGTAAAAAAACTACAAAGTCTTACATAAAGATGAAAGTTACACGTGAAAGAATCCTTCCTCTGATAGTTGACACTCTGTCATGTTGCAGGAAATGGAACTCAACTATGAGAAGTAAAAATCAAATTAACCTATCTTCCAACATCTCGACCCTCCTCCTTTTTCCGGGCTTGGGACCGGCTGTGTCCAAACTATGTTGCAACACAGGCAGAGTTACACGAACGACCTAATGGGACCACAGGTAAAACAAAAGAATAACCAATGAGACACACAGTGGCTATGCAGTAGTTTCATCATGAATAAAAAGAGAACCTCCTCCAAACAGGGAACTAAAAAGGCATGAATAGAAAGAACTAAGATCGTGTATGACCAACTTAATTTCTGATCAAGGGAAGCAGAACGACGCCGTTCACGGAAACACTACTTCCATTTTCCTGCAAAAATTACCTTGCGTCAAAGTGAATCCACTTTCTAATATCTACCGATATTATAGTCCGACTTAAAAAACTATTTCCGCGTTTTCTAATGCATCACAAATATCAATTTTTAAAAATAGTTGTAACTGATTAGCTAATTTAAACACGTTTATATGAATTTCTACTTGAACTTTATTGAACTCTCTTTCTATAATTTTTCTAATTAATTATGTTGATACTAATTTCTACTTGAACGTAAAAGTACAATCTACTTTAAACCTTTTATTATATCTTTAAACCTTTTTCAATAAACAATCTACTTTAAACATTTTTTTTACAACTTTTCAGTTCTTAATCTTTTGGGGGGATGATTTCAATTTTACATCAAGTAAGTTCGAACCTTTTGTTAACATTCTTTGAAATAGAAAATCAATTTACCGTTTAAAAATTATAGAGGGGAAATATCAAAGAATTGCTTATTTGATTAAAAACACATCACAAAAAAGAACCAAAGACTAACATTGAGGAAGTATAATAGAACTATGTTCCATCTCAGAAGACTTAACTTTATAGCCTGGATGTTTCTCAAGCTTGCGGAGTGCATAATAACCTCTAAAACAGGCTTATGGTACACAGGCCAGCCACAAACCTGAACATTAACAACCATCAAAACACAGTAGAGGAAGAAACAAGTATAAAGAAGCACTCAACGTATAAATAAAGAATATTTCTTCTATAGAGAATACTCACAACTTCATACTTCCAAATCCATGGACCCAGTGATAGCAAACTCAAGGAAGCATTTGATGCTAACATTTTGTGGTCACGCAATTCCCTTTACTTTGTTGTTCGACGCTTCCATATCCCGACAAACAACTAATCAAGACGGCATGTAGTACAATAATCATCGCGAATAACAGCAAAAATATAAAACAATGAACAACCTCAACACCAGTTTGATATTTTACCTCAGCAATTTCTGTCATAATGAGCCTTTGTTGAGTCATCGACTTAATCTTCTTCCACGACACCAGTTGATTCTTCAGTTTTCAAAGCATTCAGCAGTAATATGCTGGGGTAGTGGAGAACCCACAGAAGAATCCAGAGCCAGAACAGGGGATCTCTTCTCCTCAACCGTTTCTATAGCGAGGCTGGATGTAGTATCCATGCTCTGATTGATCATTCTACCAAAAGAATTCCTAAACACAGTCATCGGGGGATGTAGCTTCCAGCCCCTAATCGGTCATTCTGCCAAAAGAGTTCCTAAAGACGGTCAAATTTTGGTCTCTGAGCAGATTCAATCCTACTTTCAGGATGTTCTGAGGAACTTTCAGAGATATCCAACACAACTGGACTAGCTCGAGCCATTTCATCTCATGTCCAGTCAATTTTTCCTTCGGTGACATTAGTTCCCCGGATGTTTTATGGATGAGCTTTAGTACATTAGCTTTGGGGGATAAGATGGTATTCAGAGTCATGCATCTCCTCATCACTAGGCCGGGTAGTAGTTACAGGAGAGATGAGTTGTACATCCGTTGGTTTCGACTGGTGACCTTTCCATAGCCGGAGGACATTTACTTTCTCATTAGCATAGACTTCACCCACCGAAGGAGATTAGACATCACTGACCATAATCCTTGACCTTTTCGTCTCGTCCAGTTTGGAACACTTCACAGGAAAGTCATTGTCGACATTTGAATATGTATTTTCCTTCACCATGTACGGTTCTTCAAAGTCCTTCACCTTGAAGCCGCAGCATTCCAAGAGGTTCTCTGTTTCTTCTTCCTGATGAAAAGAGAGCAAATCAAACGTTTAACCTTAAGACATTTCACAATTACAAGTTGCTCTAATTTGCAAACTACCTCCGTCCCAAGCCATTTAGCGGCGCCAGCGACGGGAATTCCCTGGTTCATCTGCAGACCACTATGCAAGTAAGCAAGAGCTCGCGCACGTAACTGATAAACAAAGTAACAGAAGGCAACAATGTCAATACAAAACTCCCTGCATACTTGCAAGACATTTATGACCGAGTCAACTTATTATCATCAACTCCAATGTTAATATTATTAGATTAGGCCAGAATAGATCATAAAAAGACAAAAATAGAGTAAATGCTTTAAGTATGCTAGGTAGTGTTACTACTAGACAAAAGGTAATATTCTGCTACTGAGAAACATGAAAAGAAAAACTTAATAGATGTACCCTTGCTCTCACCCAAGCTTAATATTCCACAACATCCAGTAAGTCCAAGAAACAATGTTCAAGATACCATAAAGTCTTATTTCACAGACAACAACAAAGTGGAACAAGAAGAACCACCTTCCATCTTAGAAGACTTACTTTATAGCCTGGATGTTTGTGAAGGTTGAGGAGTGCATAATAACCTCGAAATTCTTTTCCTGACGGCACGCGTATACCCTTTTTTCTGTGATCATCAGAAAACGGGAATAATTCAACTGAAGTTTTGTTCATCTGGTCAATATTAAGATGTGCATCAAATCCCTCAGAGAACCTCTCTCCTCTAGTACATTCACATAATTCATACATGGCTATTGGGTGAAGTCTCATCTGCAAGAATAATGTTTAAAATACCAGTTAGTTATAAATGATTCAAACGATATAGTACATGATCAAATAAAATGTGTCTGTTGGTGTGAGAGGGTTTAGATACTGATATAGTAATTGTGTCTGAGAAAAAGCCTTCATGCAAGGGAAACGCAGCTCCTTTATACCAAAACCAATATGTCAATACAAGTAGAAGTTTCTCTTAGATCATATCTGGCCAAGAGAGAGAGAGACAACATCAACACAGATTTATGCTCATAACTAATTTATATCAAAGTACAGACCTCATCCTTGAACTCCATGAAATCAACTTCTTCTTCAGGAAGGAGATTTTGAGGTTCCTCTCCCTATCCACGTGATTCATCTGCTCATTCATCAACAAAATTAATTCAAAAAAAAAAAAAAAAAAAAAAAAAGCAACAAAATGTACACTTCTAACACATTAATTAAAGACCTCACCATCACAACTAAACAAGGACGAGAACACATTTTGGCCACAGAGATTGCAGACTCCTGCTAAAATCAAATTCAAAATTAACCAAAAAATATAAAATCAGAACGAATACATCAAATAATTCAAATTTTACCGGTGCCAAAGCGAATGAGAATCTCTCATTCTAAAACAACCGAAGAAACAGCCCATCGCTGCCGCCCCAGTGCTCTGCACAAACCCTAACACTGTGAATCCTTCACATTCCTTCTTCTCCGAAGAAAACCAAAAGGATGAGCAGTAACAGCCTAAACCTTCAACTAATTTAGATAGTGCTGGGAGGCGCATGACCATGGAAAGGAATTCTTCTGAGGCCCATTTGAGTATCTTCAAAATCATCACTAACTTTCTCATAAATAAAGTTCTCCATCTCCTAATGAAATCCGGATCATTGCAGCATCATCTTAATTTGATAACTCGAATGGAGAGTGATTCCTTACAATCTAATAGATGACAGATGCCCTGCAAAGTAAGTTCGTCATCAAGAAACATGTGTTTTTGGTTAATGATTCAAAAATGAACTATTGAGATGAAAGGTAAAAAATAAATATACCATCCACCTTAATATTTTCAAAAGGCATCTGATTGAACGCAAGCAAGCAAACGTCGTCATATGAACATCCCAAGACTGCTCCCAGGGTCGAGCATAATATGATCGTCACCCACCATAGTTGCTGCTTAAATACGGTAACAGTTCGATCTTTATAAACATTAACAGCAAAACCTTTTGAAAAAACGCTTGAAACTAGATAACGTTAATAGAGACTATGAATATTAATCAAGGTTAAAATTCTACGAGGCGACAATTCAATATGCTTGTGAGGGCGATAATATTATATGATTATACTCTTTTAACAGTCTAACTAATCTTTTAGATATAGTAGTTATTCAATAATCATCTACAGCAGGAGATTAGATTCAACTCTTATAAGCTATTCGACTTTTTACATCTGGATAGTAAAGCATCTCCAGTAAGGGCCTGAATGTTTTAAGGAAAACAGTGTGCACCTCCATCATATTCAGTTCGATAATAGGAAAGACTTTATAAATCCACGTCGAGGTCTTGCAATACATGCAATATAGCAAATTCGGTCAGGCATATGATAAAAATGTTAATGAAAAAAGAGACGTGCAAACTAACAGTGCTACATAGTATTTTAACAGTAAACAAAAGCAGTTGATAGAGTGCTATTTACCAAGCAATGAAGAAATTCCTGTTTTTGATTTGGCAAAATCACTCACTGCTTCGTCCTTCTTCAGATGCTGTGGATATTTGGCATCTTCTTCGAAATCAATTTCACCTTGGTCACCAATCACAGCAGTATCTGCATCATTTAATGCAAAAGACTGTCAGAATCATTCAGAACTAGAACTACAGGTCCTAACTAAGATTGATCCAATTTCGAAACCAAGAATCTCACCACCCTAGGTTTGAACCAAAACATTTGGTGCGACTTGTGCGTTGCCGGAATAATAATGATATTTAATTCCAAACACTAGCCCTGAATATTCTGTAAAAACATCTTTGTTTCGAAAACGCGACCTTTCTGCTAATTGCCCAAAAAATAGAACTCATTAGAAAATATAATTCCCCCATGCCAACAAACATGTATATACACACACAGCAACTTTTAAAAGTATATACCAACAAACATATAGTCGAGATACACTTTCACAAAAAAACCAATAAACCCTAATGTACTAACTTATTCAACAAACAAAGGGAAAAGACTCAATTGACGACAAGTAACATTCAATACAATTCAGATAAACCCTAATGTACAACTTATTCAACAAACAAAAGGAAAAAGACTCAATTGACGACACTTAACATTCAATACAACAAATCAATATTCAAGATTAGAAAAAGAAAAGAATATCGCAGAGTATGCCCTAATTGAGATTAAAAGAGATCCACATGTAATCCAAAACAAATTTAAAACAAGTACGCTCTCTAAAATTAGGGCAGGCAACTCACAAATCAAAGAATTAAATCTAGAGAATCTGAAACCCTAATTCTTAAATTGAATCGCGATTAGATAGATACCTGAATTTTCTTGGATCGAAACGACGACGGTTAACCTTGAATTCCGAAGAGCGACTTTATTAATCAAGCAAAATTTCTTATTTTATGTAAGAAATAAAGTATTAGTCGTCATATATATATAGAGTAGTGAAAAGCGCGTTGCGTTACTTATCCGCTAATAGACATACTACCAACGGCTATAAAAAATTTCTTTTAACAGCTGTAAAATAACTCAATTATTATTATTATTATTATTAGAATAGATAAAAACGGAGAATAATAATAATAATAAATAACTAAACCAAAACAATTAATCCTTGTCCTTAAATAAATTATTCCCTTCTTTTAGTTTTAAAACCTCCTAATACTATCAAATATTTCGTTCCAAGTCTCAAAACTCATGAATAAAATATCATATCAAAATTTAAACTTCTACATAGTGCCCTTCTCATAAACATCAAATAATATTTTTTGTCGATTTATTATATATGCATGATAAATTAAGAAATATTGATTAGCACACACTCTTTACTTTAATGTATGTATGAACAATGACTTTTAGAATAAAAATTTTGATGGATAAACCACCTATTTTACTATGCGAAACTGAGAGAAAAAAAATCTAATTAATTAAGACTCTATGTATTTTAGTCAACCTCTCTTTGGTATAAAACGTATGGTTCACATTTCTTCCGTTTGATGTGGGCGCTCAAGACATGGTTATAGTCTTGGCCTTTAAACTAGTTCCAGATTCGAATGCTTAGCAACCGAAGCTTCAATTATAATTGTTATACTTATTCCACATGCACTACGTAAAGCTATAAAGCTTCCTGACACACGAAGAAGCATGAAAATGAATGAAAACAAAATGAAAACTTATTACCTAGTGAGTTCACGGAATGTTTGATTATTTTGGGATTATTCACGACCAATCGAACTAAAGTCATCTTCCTCAATTCGCATAATAGAAATGACCGGCAAAACGTCTTCTTCACTCGGATCCAATAATTATTGGTAGAGAAATTGTTGCATATCAAAATTAATGAATAAGTTGCTTCATTCGACAGAATAAGAAGTTGTTTCAGTCATTTTATTGTTGGAGTTGACGGTCCGAGGAAACAACTCGAGTAGTCTTTAATGATCCTAAAACAATCAAAACATTACAATCGATCTATTTGAGTATATTATGTGCTTGGAAACAATAGCACCAAGGTTTTCGAGAAAATTCAACAAATCATAAAGAAAGAGTATGAGACCAATCCTTCGAATATTGATGATAAATTGAATGAAGAGAGGTATCTACTCCTTCTTGATGATTTGTGAAATGATAGAAGAGAAGTAATTATGGAAGTTTTCAAGAATTATTCTCTCAAAATGATAAACTCAAAGTGAGTGATTTCAACTAATTGGTTTAATAGCGTCGCGTTGATAGTGACATCTTTAATCCCTTGACGAATTATCTGATAATGAATATTGGTCCTTGATTAAGAGGATCACTTTTCTACCAATGTAATACTTGTAGAATTTGAGGCAATTGAAAAGCTAATAGCTTACATATAAAAATAATAAATAAAAAATAATAATAGCTTACATGGTTGCGGGAACTTTGCAAGGGAAGTGTGATGATTGGATCTCAGTTATGGAAGATGGACTTTTTTAAATCCCTATATAGAAGAGAACAGGTGGTTGCCAATATTGAAAATTAGCTACGATCGGTTGCCATCTTCGTTGCTTGAAAACTGATTTGTACATTGTTCTATTTTTTCATCAAGATTGCATAAATAGAGAAAGAGCCGCTAATCCACTTTTGCTGATAGAATAAGATAATGTTGATGACATGTAGAGTTAAATCTCGTGCTAAAATTTATGAACTTAGCACTTTGAGTTTCATATGCTAATTAACTATTAAAAGATTTCTAACTAAAGGCAAAGAACGAAAAATCAATAATAATCAGGACAGTTGTGACATTTGTGTTCAAGAAAAAGATGTGTAAACTAGTGATGAGCTTACATTTCTTTCCATGATTCTCGAAAACATTCAAACCGAATGCTCTGAGATTGATGTTTTGACGGAAATCGTGGAATTGGTCGATCAGGGTGGGAGTTTCTTGCACTCTTTCTTTTTCACCGAGGATAGAGCCAACAAAGCTAGTCCCAAAACTGGATTTGGAGATTCGTTGAGAAAGTTCAAACTTTGGATTTGAAGATTTGTTGAGAAAGTTCAAACTTTTTAGATCAAAGATCAAACCACCTATTTTAGCACCATCTTCCACAAGTGCACGAGGAAACGCTGTTTATATGATTTCGCCCTCTGTGTTTCATTTTCTCAGCGAGGATTTGAAGTGCATACTAACTCGAAAGGCTGATCGTACTCTTTTTGCTGTAAACGATAGAATCCCGACACTCCACAAGGAGTTTGTGTCCGCGAGATTCATCCTCAGGGAGCTAGAATCTGCAGGGGGTCAAGGAAAATTGGAAGGCCTTGTGACAGAAATCAGGGAGCTGGCTTTCAAAGCGGCTGGATACATCACAAACTTGTTACTGATTGGAAATGGGGTTGCTGAATTTAAGAGCTCCAAAGTCAACTCTGTCAGAGGCATAATCGAGAGGATTAAAGTTATCACCACGGAACTTTCAGATATGAAGAAAAGTTATGATATTATTGCAAAATATGCTGAGAGAGTCCCTTTAGGAACTCGGATACCTTTTCAAATTGATGATGTTATGGTGGGATTCCAGCAGGAGACAACAGAAATTCTAGAACAACTTCACCTTGATCTTTTCGTCTCGTCCAGTTTGGAACCATTCACAGGAAAGTCACTGTCGACATTTGAGTATGTATTTTCCTTCACCATGTATGTTTCTTAAAAGTCCGTCACGTTGAAGCCGCAGCATTCAAGAGGTTCTCTGTTTCTTCTTCCTGATGAAAAGGGAGCAAATCAAAGGTTTTAACCTTAAGACATTTCACAATTACTCAAACTTGCAAAACTACCGGCATACTTGCAAGACATTTATGATTGAGACAACTTATTATCACCAACTCCGATGTTAATATTATTAGATTAGGCCAGAATTGATCATAAAAAAACAATAATATAGGAAATGCTTTACGTATGCTAGGTAGTGTTACAACTAGATAAAAGGTAATATTCTGCTACTGAGAAACATGAAAAGAAAAACTTATACCCTTGCTCTCACCCAAGCTTAATATTCCACAACATCCAGTCGTTCCAAGAAAGAATGTTAAAGATACCATAAAGTCAGTGGTGCGAGAAGCCCGAGTATGAATTGTGCTTTTGATGACTCATCTGACAGCATGATTTAATTGGAGCCACAATTACAGCGAGCTGCACCCATACCTTAGAGATATGATCATGCATTAGACATGCTTGAAGATAGCTAGCTTTCCGAGGAAGCCTATAGAACGCAATAAAGTTGCCTGTTCTGCAGGCTCTGCAACACACGTGAAATTTCTATGATGTTAAGATAATGGTATCCTGATTAGCCAGGAATTAGGACCATATTTATAGATAATAGTTAGAGAAAGACCGCAAAGTTAGAACAAACCTGCTACATCACGAGCAACAAATACTTCAGGGCTTTTGCCTCATTTCCGGTGTCATCTTAGCCAAATCACGAGACAGCTCTGCAGGTTCAACCTGGCATGATTTTCTTATTTCACAGACAATAACAAAGTGGAACTAGCAGAACCACCTTCCATCTTACTTACTTTATAGCCTGGATGTTTGTGAAGGTTGAAGAGTGCATAATAACCTCGAAATTATTTTTCTGTTGGCACACATATACCCTTTTTTCTGTGATCATCACAAAACGGGAATAATTCAACTGAAGTTTTGCTCATCAGCTTAAATATTAAGATGTGCATCGAATCCCCCAGAGAACCCCTCTCCTCTAGTATATTCACATAATTCATACATGGCTACTGTGTGAAGTCTCATCTGCAAGAATAATGTTTAAAATACCAGTTATTCTAATGATATAGTACATGATCAAATAAACTGTGTCTGTTTATGTGAGGGGGTTTAGATACGGATATAGTAATTGTATCTGAGAAAAAGCCTTCATGCAAGGGAAATACAGCTCCTTTATAACAAAACCATTATGTCAATACGAGTTAAAGTTTCTCTTAGATCATATCTGGCCAAGAGAGAGAAAACATCAACACAGATTTATGCTCATAACTAATTTACATCAAGAACTATTACCGACAAAAAAAAAGAAGAAGAAAAACCAGTGTTATGCGAAAGAGACGAGCGAAAGAAAAAGTGTGTTATGCGAAAGAGACGAGGGGAAAAAAAGGTGTGTTATGCGAAAGAGGCATAAAAGAAGCAAGTGCTTTTGCATAAGCTGCAATAAGAAAAAAAAAACCTGAAATAGATATATAGCTAAATAACCTCCATGTGATTCTTCAAAAAGTGGCGAAGAATCCCCTCAAACCACCAAAGGGGGGTTTCGCCTATTGGCTTTTTCCCCTTTCTAAAACCCTTTAATTAAGTATCCACCTGGAAAAAGAAATAAGCAAACAGAAAAGAGAGCTAACCATGAAATCTTGGAGTTCATTGAACATGAAAAAAGATGTTACTATTGATGCTCAGCAGAGACCTTGTCTTCTACCTATCAATAATCGGTTGGCAGAGAATACTCTAAGTCATCTAATTATAAACTTTTTAAGAAAGCAAGCAGAGAACATACCATTCGCTCCAGCATACTGATGGCTTCTAGATTGAAGATATGATGCATCCTTAAAACCATTGAATTGCTTGCACCCTATCCCATAAGAAGTTTAATAATCGGAGAAACGGATCACCATTTGGCTGATCTAGCAAATTCAGAGGATATTCCATTTTCTTCTGCAGGATTGGCATTGGACGTATCAACAATGCTTCCCTCTACGCGCTCCTAGTGTACTGACAATCACGAGATAAAAACCAACATGAATTTTTTACACAAGATCTTGTACTAAAAGGGGAGAAGTGGAGAACAGATAAAGATATACTTTTTTAACAGCAAGAAATTCACTGGTCAGATTTGTATCACCATCCAACCGTTCATATTGATGAAGGTCTCCCCTTTTCTTCCACGTTCAACTCTCTCGGACTCTGTCAGTGACAAGGTTTTTGATCAAGTTGGTGGGAGCTCCAGTAATCAGGTGAAAATTCATTAGATAAGCAAGTTCATGACGAACCCAGGGATGATTTAAACCGTGACGTTAAAGTTTTCCTACCAAATCCCCAATACTGACAGACGTTAATTCTTAAAGTTGCAAATAGCTCCAAAACGACTAAAGGTGCACATGGCACAGAAAACATATTTCTTTGCTTGACAAGAATATTTTTGATGTGAGTAACCTGTGGAAACTGAATCACTTTATATTTATCTTGTTTAAAGAACTCATAAAATGATAATTTAGAAGAGATACCTGGACATATTCCAATGATACTGCTGGATGATGCCACGCCTTGGGAGTCTATAAAAACATTACCACCTGCCAAAACCTTCGTCACATCCATTGTTGGGCCCTCAGAAAATCTTGTCTCTTCCAAGAAGATACCGAATCTACAAATTTACATAATAAAAGAAATCAAATATTACTAACTGTAAGATTCTCATTCAGTACATTCTTTAAGGACCGTCCAAAACTTTCTAACATTAAGGCCTAACTTTTACCATGGATTTAGGAAGTAAAAGTGAACACGAATGAAAAATAAAACACAGAATTTATTGATGCGAAATCATGTTTTCCTGAAGATGATGTCGAAAATTTTCAAGAAACTAGATGGCAGTGAAAGTTAACATCAAAATTCACAGATACAGTAACTTTGTACATTCTTATAGAAAATAAACGTTGTTTAACAGAATCATCGAATTCCCAGAGAACTAAGTACAAAGCCGGTGCACGTAAAACAAACATAACAAACAAGTATATCGTGGTCAGCCTAGGTATGATAATAACAGAAAAGCTAACTGGGAAAAGCAGAACATTTAGTGTCATCAACTGTTTTCGTTCATAAAGAGAAAGAAAAACGGAATATATTATTGTTGCGGCTCTGAAATCCAGTGGCATGAATCAAGCATTGTTTACTTCATGAACAAAAGTTATACAAAATGGAAGAAAACAAGAAGACATCACAATAGTTCATTACTAGTAACAGTGAAATCCAACATAATTATGATTACAAACATATCTATGGGGTCGCACTTAACCTCAGCAGTATGATCCTTCAGACTATGCTTACAATTATAATTCCCGTCATCAGATCCTTGTCACACAAGAACTGTCTGGAAATAGCAGAATAATATGTCCAATATGTGTCAAACAGCTGCAGCCAAGGATAGTTAATAAACGAGAACTTCGCAAATCAATACATCTATTAGCCCGAACATCCGCTAAATAGTAACAAGCTATGCGGTGCCTCAGGAAAACATCTAATTTACACGTGCAGCTCGAGTACATCTAATTTACACTTGCAGTTCGAGTACATCTAATGTTTTCTTTTCCAGTCTTATTTTTGTATGAGTGCAGCTTGAATCATGTCCATCTTAACGACGTGAAAGAATCTTTCCTCTGATAGTTGACACTCTGTCATGTTGTGATAAACAAGTGGACAAATAATGGCGTGTGAAAAAACTACGAAGTCTTACATAAAGATGAAAGTTACACGTGAAAGAATCTTTCCTCTGATAGTTGACAATCTGTCATGTTGCAGGAAATGGAACTCAACTATGAGAAGTAAAAATCAAATTAACCTATCTTCCAACATCTCGGCCCTCCTCCTTTTTCCGGGCTTGGGACCGGCTGTGTCCAAACTATTTTGCAACACAGGCAGAGTTACACGAACGACCTAATGGGACCACAGGTAAAACAAAAGAATAACCAATGAGACACATAGTGGCTATGCAGTAGTTTCATCATGAATAAAAAGAGAACCTCCTCCAAACAGGGAACTAAAAAGGCATGTATAGAAAGAACTAAGATCGTGTATGACCAACTTAATTTCTGATCAAGGGAAGCAGAACGACGCCGTTCACAGAAACACTACTTCCATTTTCCTGCAAAAATTACCTTGCGTCTAAGTGAATCCACTTTCTAATATCTACCGATATTATAGTCCGACTTAAAAAACTATTTCCGCGTTTTCTAATGCATCACAAACATCAATTTTAAAAATAATTGTAACTGATTAGCTAATTTAAACGTGTTTATATTCATTTCTACTTGAACTTTATTGAACTCTGTTTCTATAATTTTTCTAATTAATTATGTTGATACAAATTTCTACTTGAACGTAAAAGTACAATCTACTTTAAACCTTTTTTATATCTTTAAACCTTTTTCTATAAACAATCTACTTTAAACCCTTTTTTTTTTTTACAACTTTTCAGTTCTAAATCTTTTCGGGGGATGATTTCAATTTTACATCAAGTAAGTTCGAACCTTTTGTTAACATTCTTTGAAATAGAAAATCAATTTACCATTTAAAAATTATAGAGGGGAAATATCAAAGAATTGCTTATTTGATTAAAAACACTTCACAAGAAAGAACCAAAGACTAGCAGTGAGGAAATATAATAGAACTATGTTCCAACTCAGAAGACTTAACTTTATAGCCTGGATGTTTCTCAAGCTTGCGGAGTGCATAATAACCTCTAAAACAGGCTTATGGTACACAGGCCAGCCACAAACCTGAACATTAACAACCATCAAAACACAGTCGAGGAAGAAACAAGTATAAAGAAGCATTCAACGTATAAAGAAAGAAAATTTCTTTTATAGAGAATACACACAACTTCACACTTCCAAATACATGGGCCAAGTGATAGCAAACTCAAGGCAGCATTTGATGCGAACATTTTGTGGTCACGCAATTCCCTTTACTTTGTTGTTCGACGCTTCCATATCCCGACAAACAACTAACTAAGACGGCAAGTAGTACTATAATCATCGCGAATAACAGCAAAAATATAAAACAATGAACAACCACAACATCAGTTTGATATTTTACCTCAGCAAATTCTGTCATAATCAGCCTTTGTTGATTCATCGACTTAATCTTCTTCCACGACACCAGTTGATTCTTCAGTTTTCAAAGCATTCAGAAGTAATATGCTGGGGTAGTGGAGAACCCACAGCAGAATTCAGAGCCAGAACAGGAGATCTCTTCTCCTCAACCGTTTCTATAGCAAGGGTGGATGTAGCATCCATGCTCTGATTGATCATTCTACCAGAAGAATTCCTAAATACAGTCATTGGGGGATGTAGCTTCCAGCCCCTGATCAATCATTCTGCCAAAAGAGTTCCTAAAGACAGTCAAAATTTGGTCTCTGAGCATATTCAATCCTACTTTCAGGATGTTTTGATTCAAAAACGAACTATTGAGATAAAAGGTAAAAATAAATATACCATCCACCTTAATATTTTCAAAAGGCATCTGATTGAAGCAAGCAAACGTCATATGAATATCCCGAAATCAAACGGCTGTGGATATTTGGTATCTTCATCGAAATCTGAGTGAACGCAAGCAAGCAAACGTCGTCATATGAACATCCCAAGACTGCTCCCAGGGTTGAGCATAATATGATCGTCACCCACCATAGTTCCTGCTTAAATACGGTAACAGTTCGATCTTTATAAACAATTAACAGCAAAACCTTTTGAAAAAACACTTGAAACTAGATAACGTTAATAGAGACTATGAATATTAATCAAGGTTAAAATTCTACGAGGCGACAATTCAATATGCTTGTGAGGGCGATAATATTATATGATTATACTCTTTTAACAGTCTAACTAATCTTTTAGATTTAGTAGTTATTCAATAATCATCTACAGCAGGAGATCAGATTCAACTCTAATAAGCTATTCGACTTTTTACATCTGGATAGTAAAGGGAACGAGATCAAGATTCTGATTGAAGCAAAAGACGTGAACCCTACTTCCGGAGCTGCCCGCATCGAAGATGACTGCATAGGTCTTAAACATGAAATTGGGAGAAAACTTCCTAGAAAAATACTCCATGGAATCAGCAGAAAGCCCCGCTGCCACGAGAAAGAGCACAAGAAAGATGAGAAGAACGGGCACTAAAACCAAAAGGATAGCGCCACGACATCTCAGGATCGTGTCTGTCTATGACTCTTGCTGCCTGTTTCGCTTCAACGTCTTCTCCATCTTAACTTGCGGCTGTGCATCCAACAGTTCGGCTGCCGATGGAGATCGATACCGAATAGGGCTGTTTACTCTTCCGCCTCCTCCAGTCTTTAAAGGCTGGGTGCTCCCCTACGGGCTCCAGCTCTTCTTCCTCAATGTTTACTTTCTCAATTCGAATCAAAGAAATGATCCCGACTAACTTGTCTCAATGTTCCAGTTACAGTGTCAAAACCCGTTAATCACACTCACATTTAAGGTACTGAACCGTACATCACCTGAATATGCATAAAGAAAGTTCTCAGCACGCCATACTACAATCTCAACAAAATTACCCCTAGTAAAGACCAAAAAATCTTAGTTGACACCACTTAACGCCCAAGAAATCCAAAGGTAAATTACTCGAATCTAATGCAATTTAGTAAGAACCACCCGTATGAAACAATGTAATTATGAATATGGTAACATGATAGATTAACTTTAGGCTAGACTGTCAGAAAATCACTAAAGAGTCACAACTGTATAAACCGATTGAAATCGAAAATTTAGGTCCAAAAGCACTGTATAAATCACAAATCAAAAGTATAAGCATTAGATACTGAATCGAATCGAAGAGAACGTAATTCTATAAAAATTGCATTGAATAGTACAGAAGAAGAGTACTCCAAGCAATTTCGCCACACCGGAAATCCACAGGACAATTACTCGAATCTAACGGCATTTTCTAAGAACCACGCGTATATATAACGCAATGATGAACATCATAACGTGATAAACTTAAATTTAGGGCAAGAGTTCTCCGCGCCACACCAGAAAACCGCCCCGTAGATAAAATTGATCCAATCGGATAGTGAAGTCACAGATTGAGTGTTAATGGAGGATGAAATTTAGTTCCAATAAAATTAGTTTTGAACGAGTATTTAATCTAATAAATCAGGATAGCTTTGTGATTTTTCAGAATACTTTTTGAAGACAATATATAGATAATGAGTACTGCTGTAACATTCTTCGCCTATCACATGCATACTAATTGCCGTCTCACATATTATGCTGCAAAAATATTATATCTTATCATGAAATGTATTGTTACCGTAATCAGATTGAGGATCAACGAAACGTGGCCCTCGATTATCTCCCTACCTGAGTTCATTTACCAATGCAGACCCTCTTAAATTCCAGTAGAGATTAGCTTCAACGTTCTTTCTCAATAGCTTCAGTCAAAGGTTGGCAGTAGGAAATACTAAAGCAAGGTTAAAAGTTTGAGCATGCACCTGGTATTGACAAAGATTCATTATGTACAAAGTTATATAAAGTCAAAGACGACTGTAGTACAACACAAGAATTAGAAAGAATCAATTCTAATTATAGCTAACATTGAAATATGCTAGTCGGATCTAGAACTTAAAAACAAAAAAACATAATCACGAGGGAAAAACACGAGCCAAAACATCCAAATACCAATATCAATTATCGTTTTAACATGGAATCATATTTTTTTACCCTTAACAAGACACACTTCATATGTGTACACATGGTAGCGGAGATTCGTCAAACAAATTATGGTCACAAAAGAAAACGATTGTTTTATCGCAACAAAATTCGAAATTGACAATTACAGACCTACAATCATCATACAACGCATCAAGCCGAAATTAATCAAATAGCAACTAATTTGAAATCCGAGAACAAGATTACCATACTAAGCAAATTGAAACTCTATCAAGCAATCTCAAAGTACAGACCTCATCCTTGAACTCCATGAAATCAACTTCTTCAGGAAGCAGATTTTGAGGTTCCTCTCCCTCTCCACGTGATTCATCTGCTCATTCATCAATAAAACTAATTCAAAAACAGCAACGAACTCGGTCAAATGTACACTTCTAACACATCAACTAAAGACCTCACCATCAGAAATAAACAAGGACGAGAACACATTTTGGCCGCACGGGATTGCAGACTCCTGCTAAAGTCAAATTCAAAATTAACCAAAAAATATAAAATCAGTGAACGAATACGTCAAATAATTCAAATCTTACCGGTGCCAAAGCGAGATGAGAATATCCCATTCGAAAACAACCAAAGAAACAGCCCATCGCTGCTGCCCCAGTGCTCTGCACAAACCCCAACACGTTGAATCCTTCACATTCCTTCTTCTCCGAAGAAAATCAAAGCTTTATCATTTGCCCATATGATTTACATGCATGCGAGTGTACGCATATTGTGTAAGTATGAGTGAGAGGTGCGTAGTCACTGTTTTGATGACTGCATTCCAGAGAACCAATTAACGTAGTCCACACCGCAGATTTATAGCAGGTTGAACTATTTCGGTACAAAAGGAAAAAATGAATATGAGTCACACTAAGATCAGGGTGTTGCGACAACATATCATAAAAAAGTCCTGGTAATTGCACGGACAGTCAATACCAGAAATAATGGATTTTATGGTAAGAAATAGAGGATATTTTGGTTTTATATCACTGTTAAATACTACATTGTAGGAACAAAAAGACTACTAACGTTTTATTGCAGTTTAACACCTTTTGGGGTATAGAAGAGGTAAAAACAAACACAGCAAAACGCATCAGCTCATTCCTCATCCTCATCCATAAACTTGAAATGAAATCTAAGAACTTGCAGAAAGATAAAAATGAATAAGAGATGCACCTGCTGTGAAACTCGAACAGATTCAGTTAATACCTGAAAACAATACCATGGACATCATTCGCGCTATGCCAATCACAAGATTGACTGACACTCAAAACTTTAGAAGAAACAAGAGAAGACAAGATAGAAACAGAAGGCACATAACCTCAACAGACAACCACAACCCCAATCACATAAACAAGAGCAATGGTAAGATGGATGCATGAGACGACCAAGACAGGGAGCCAAGTTCCTACGGATAGGCAATTAACTATCTCAATCAGTTTTTAAAGTAATGGTTGGACAGGACGACAAAAACAAAGTTTCAATAAGCCCATGATTTTTCTTTAACCACAAAACTGAGGATCATATGATAATCTAACAGCCATAAACAGAGTCGGGGCCATCCACAGATTTATAAATACCTATAAACTTTTTTCCCATGTTAACTTTACCTATCTGATTGCATTCCTCGACAAATGTACCTCCTAAACCAAAATAAGCAAGATCATGTTCAACAAAAATAAATAACTAATGCAGTAGCAAAGAAAGAGAGACTTTCGAAGAACATAACATGAATCACTCTGTACCTGTAATCAAAGTAACGGAATGCACCCGGGTAGTCATCATGGTAAAGGTTATTCAAATAACGCCTTATGAATATCCCAAGACTGCTCCACGGGATTTTGATCGTCATCCATGACATCTGAATACGAAAGACTAACTAACAGTCAGTTTCATCTTTATAAAGAATTAACAAGAAAACCTTTTGAACTTGAAACTAGATAGGCGTTAGAGACTGTGAATGTTAATAAACTCTACAGTTACGGTTGTGAGGATCGATCTTTGAACAGTCTTAACTAATCTAGTGGTTAGGAGTGAACTTTTGCGTAAAACTCACAACACTTATAAATTTTTTTTCAATAAAGTTAACAGTTCAATCGAAATCATACCAATTCGTCGCGGTTGAAAATCTTAGGGTTTTGTACCGATCGATTTAGGGTTTCTTCACGACGTTGTGATTTGACTTAAAAATCTTAGGGTTTGAGTTTATCGCGTACGGATTTAGGGTTTCTTCACGATTTGACTTGAAAATCTTAGGGTTTGAGTGACGGATTTAGGGTTTCTTCGCCGGAGAATAATGAGGCGACGATGAACAAAACAAAACCGCGCCATTATTTTATTTGAATCAATGAAAAAAGAGAATAAATAATATTAAAGAAAGATTTGATAATTTTACCTTTTTTGGGGGACCACTACTGCAAATTATTGTCTTCGTTGGACTTTTCACGCCCGCCCTCCTATTCTCACATATTAGCAATTATGGATATGGAATTTTCTTCCGTTTCTGACTTGTTTAAATAATATATATACTACAAATTGGGCTTCAGTTTACTGGGCCGTAATTGGGCCTTTGTAATATTGAAAAAATTTCATACTACAACTGGGCCTCTCCCGTATAATTCACTAGAAGGCCCGCGTTTATTTTTATTTTAAAATTACAAGACCCAATTGAAAAACAATTTCTTTTTTTATAATTGATGATAAGAGACAATTCAAAATCGAAATTAAATATACATAATGTATCATCATACAGGTTAAACTTAAAGAGAGAAACAGAGAGTTTTGTACTTCTTAGCTTTTTATAAATAAAATAGGGAATAGAGTGAGTTTTGTTAAGCTTAAAAATCACAAGAATCAAATATTTATTTTTTGATTACCATATATTTTATTTGCAATAGAGAATTTAAGAATAATAATGGTATGACCAAGTCCAACAATTTATTTGGAAACCTAAGCTATTCTTATTTCTAAAGAACCAGTTTTCTTCTGTGACAAAGTTTAACAAACCCATTCTTTAAACGCTAAAAACTGAACAAAACAAGAAAACTATGAAAGACAAAAAAAGTTAAAAAATAAAAATAAAAATCACAAATAACTCAACGTAGAGTGCATCAAAGTCCATATCTTTTTCAAGAAAATTCAAATAATTCAACAGCTTCAAGGATAAACCAACACATGAATCACACAAGGCGGAGTAACACAATTGAGTTCAAAAATTACATTACCTTTCTACAGCACGTTAATTGGTAAGCATTTCTGTTTCTCACATCTATTCACGTACTAAATCAAACTTGCTTGGGTTACGTAGATCCAAAAGATATAGTAAAATTTCATCTAGCAAATAACTCAGTCTATTGAGATCGCAAGCGGAAGCGTATTCCTCAAGGCACCCACAGAAAATTATCTTCATCCATTGCTAATGAAACGGGTGGAGTGTGATCCGAAATTATGACAACCTTCATAACAAGAACACAACAAAACAGGTAAGGTGGATTTGAGTTGATTATACAATGCACACGACAGCGAGAGAAAGAGACAGAGACACCTCACCAATATCAAAGTGGAGTCGAACCTGTGCCTGCTAGGCCAGAACCACAATACAAATATGTATCAGCAACAACTATAAATGAAAGCATATATCAGTATAGTAATAAAAAAAAAACTGCTCCCAAGCCTTAAATTTTATCTTTAACCACATTTGACATCCCCGTATAAAGTTACTGTCTGCAAATGCTATATAATCACCCGTATCTCTCAACAAGAAGCACTTGCATATTTATTAAAAGAAACAACAGTTTCGAAGTAAAGGTTATCATACACACTTTAACCATATCGCACAATTAACTACACTTCACTTCCTTAAGGTCTCCTACAAATCCATTTCCAGAATAAAGTCACTTACTGGTTCGATGTAACAAAAAGTTCATCTGCTCTATTCATCGTATATCATATTTAATCATGGCTAGCACATAAAGTAGCACTTTAAAACTTACAAAGGTAAACAGGAAATCAGCAACATGGTACCCAAGTTCATGCAGCCATGACGAAAAAAAAAGTAACTAAAGATGATTATAAACAATTGACAATATGAATGAGGTGCAGAATTTATAACTTGAAGTAGCAGAAATGATGATATCAAAAGAAGAGAAATAATATTGCAACTCCCAAAAATAGGCATTTGTCTCTTTCTCGTTATTCAAGAAGCTTGAAGCTTCAGGTATGCTAGTTAAGAGCAGAAGTAAAACAGAGGAACCTATTGCATCATTATTTACAAATGAAATACAAAAGAAACTCACTGCAAACATTCAGCTGCATCACATGTTCCATATTTTCTGTAGTTGCATCATCAATTGCAAGGACAGATACCAGAGACCAGAAATCCCATATAATCCCGAAAGAAGAAGAAAGGGCTCTGTGTGGGAGGGGGTGTTAAGGTGCTGCGCCTGGGAATAATAATGACCTATCATCAATCTGTTCCAAAGTGTGAAGGGCACTAGGAAATGTTCAAGTATGGTTATTCATTGTGCATTTACAGGGTATTGAAAAGATTACTTACAAGTAAGCTATATACGTCAAAAACAACAGTGTTACAACACAACCAAAGAACTCTATGCGCCTCGAACAGTGGCAGTCACAACTCTACGCAGAGTTGAGGCATGTCCAACCAATGCCCATTTGTTTTTGGTTTTGGACACATCATATGTCGCGTTAGAGTTGTATCCGCGTCCTACACGTGACTGACACTAAGCCTACGGGGATGTGCAACTTATGTATATAAGAGACAACAGTTTTCAAGCCAAGGTTATCATACATACTTTAGTGAGAGGTGCCTTGTCTCAGAACCATGTCCTACAATTAACTCCACTTCACTTCCTACATGTCCCCTACGAATTCATTTCCAGCTAACGGACACCATTAATATAAAAACAAGTGTTAGAAAACTGAATATGTCAAATTTGATAAACTACCAACTGTTTCAAGGAAAATAAACAGAAGATGGAAAATGTACCTGTTGGGGGTGTCCTTCGAAAAACTTGCTTTAGTTTCCCATTCTTCAAAAAGTTTGATAGGTCTTGGAGATTCATCAGTTTGTTTCCCTAGTTTCAATTTCTCAGTGGAAGCATTGCGAGACCGCAAATTAGACGAAGACTCTTCTCCGCCTCTGAGAAACTGAAAGACAATAAAGCAAAATTTACCATCCAAGTTCTATAATGTTCTACTGTTTACTCATCTCCAACGTTTTATTGTGACAAAGAGGCTATTATTTCTTCCATTTAAAGTTAAACTTTGAAAGGTTTGGATCATTCTCTTCTTTGAGTACTTGAATTTAAAAAACTCTGCAGCATGAGGCCATAAAACTTGTGTTTTCTTCCTACGTCATTCATCAGTAATTTTTGAAAATAGCCAAATATATATCCTACAAGAATTATATAATATGTCTACGGTAGATGCTGGAATACTCATTGACGAATCTGGGGCTCCAGTAAATTCGTGATCAGCAAAGATGATGGCGTTTGTTACATTTGGTTCTCCTATACAGAAGAATTTCACATTGATGTGAGATGCATATATCTTTTTAATTACTATTTTTTCTTAAATTTACCTTTTTTCTGCTTGCAGTATTTCTTACTTCCTTATGTGGCGGAAAGAATTTCAAATAAGAACACAAGCATTTAGCAATATACACATTACAATTATTTAAAATCTATTCAAAGAAACAAGAGTTCATTCTATAATCTGTCCATGCACACTTTTGTAGACTAACAAATATGACTGCAAGAGATAATTATCGTGAAACTAATTTAATGTCCACAGTGAATGGCTATAGTGCTGCAGATACTTCAATCAATACTGCTTTCAGATCTACTTATTATACCCAATCCTTATCAAATAACCAAGGCCAGTTTACAGTTTGTAGATAAGAAAAAACCATAATACGGGAAACTTAAGACATATATCTAAACGTACCCACAGATAAGCACCTTCCTGATTTTCATCTAAAACTGTGACCCAATCCGCCTTGAACTTAAGGGAGCTTTTGTTCTTCAAAATGGCCCTCACCTTTGGACAAATTTAAAGTTGTAACTAAAATAGAACTTACAAAAAGATGAAGGAATACATAACTACGCAAGATATTTTAGGAGCATGTAGCCTGGTTAAACATCATTTACACACACTTTGTAAAGTTTTAAGGGAACCCTTATTCCAAAGCTACTCAAAGTTCAGTACCCAACTTTGACTGGTGTGTTTTGTCTCAACTCTAGGGGAATTATAGCCTCTGCATTTTCAATTAGGCCAGACAGAGAATCCGCGGCAGCCTCAGGATCCTTTGCATACACACTCAGACCTGGTTCTCTCTACAAGATCAAAGTCAATATCGACGAGCAGAGAATATAGACCCCGAGAATCATAGCAAATAACTGAAAAAGAAATAGAGAGTTTTTGGCACCTGTATAAAAAGCTCAAGATCATTGCCCGAGGGAACAAGATCCAGATTTTGATTGAAGCAGAAGACATGAACCCTACTTCCGGAGCTGCCTGAGTCGAAGATGAATGCATAGGTCTTAGAAATGAACTTGGGAGAAAACTTCCTAGAAAAAGGCTCCATGGAATCAGAAGAAGGCCTCGCTGGCATGAGAAAGAGCACAAACAAGATGAGAAGAACAGGGACTAAACTTTTGCTTTTTTAAATTTTATTTTATTTACCGTTTTCTGTTTGCAGTAATGTGGCAGAAAGAAATTCAAATAAGAACACTTAACATGAAGAATATACACGACTTAAAATCTATTCAAAGAAACAAAAACTCATTATATAGTCTATCCAGTTTACACTACATTTATGACTGAGAGATAATTATCGTTACACTAATTTAATGTCCACAGTGAACAGTGATTCTGCTGGAGATAATGTCTATTCTGCTTTCAAATCTATTATAATATCCAATCCTTATCACAAAAACATAGACAATTCACAGTTTGTAGTTAGAAACCACCATAATAGATGAAACTTTAAGAAATAAATCTCAACATGCCCACAGGTAAGCACCTTCTTGATTTCCATCCAGAACTGTGACCCATTCTGGCTCGGACTTGAGGTGGCTTTTGTTCTCCAAAAAGTCCCTCACCTTTGGAAGAATTTAGAGTTGTAACTAAAAAGATACAGCAAATGTAACTATGTAATAAATTTCAGGAGAGTGTAGATACCGCTTGTAGAATCCTATCAGATATGTAGCCTTCCAATAGCCTTAGACCAGCCATAGCCTGGATAAAAATCATTGCACGCAATTAATAACGTTTTAAAGGGAACCCCAATTCCAAAGATACTCATAGTTCCCTACCCCAACTTTGACTGGTGTGTTGTGTCTCAGCTCTAAGGGAATTATAGCTTCTGCATTTTCAAGTAGGCCAGACAGAGAATCCGCGGCAGCCTCAGGATCCTTGGCATACACACTCAGACCTGGTTTTCTCTACAAGATCAAAGTCAATATCGACGAGCAGAGAATATAGACCTCGAGAATCATACCAAATAACTGAAAAAGAAATAGAGAGTTTTTGGCACCTGTATAAAAAGCTCGAGATCATTGCCCAAGGGAACGCGTCGAAGATGACTGCACAGGTCTTAGACATGAAATTGGGAGAAAACTTCCTAGAAAAATACTCCATGGAATCAGAAGAAAGCCTCGCCGGCACGAGAAAGAGCACAAAAAAGATGAGAAGAACAGCAGGTAAAACCAAAAGGATAGCGCCACGCCATCTCAGGATCTTGTCTGTCAATGACTCTTGCTGCCTGTTTCGCTTCAACGTCAGATGGGTGATTGATACCAAATATGGTCGTTTACTCCTCCTCCTCCTCCTCCAGTCTTTAAAGGCTGGGTCTCCCGTACGGGCTCCACCTCTTCTGCCGTATTGCTTCCTTCTCAATTTGAAGAAAAGAAATGATCCTGACTCAGTTTGAAGGTAATGCACCGTACATCAGCTGCATATGCATAAAGAAAGTTCTCAGCACGCCATATTACAATCTCAACAAAATTACCCCTAGTAAAGACCACAAAAAATCTTTAGCTGACATCACTTAACGCCCAAGAAATCCACAGTTCAATTACTCGAATCTAACGGCATTTGGCTAATTAGAACCACCCCTGTGTATAACATAACGCACGGAATCATGAACATCATAATGTGATAAAATTAAATTTAGGGCTGGCTAGAGTGTCAGAATATCACTAAAGAGTCGCAAGCGATGTATAAATCACAACTCACAAGTATAAGCATTACATACAGAACAATTACTCGAATCTAACGGCATTCATTAAGAACCAGCCCTGTATATAACGTACATAATCACGATCATGATCAAGGGCTAGAGTGTCAGAATATGGCAAAATTAGGTTCGAATGAGCAAAATTCAAATCACAAGTATAAGGTTACATACTGAAGCGAATCAAAGAAAACATAATAATAATACTATTAAAAAAAAAAAAAAAAATGTACCGAAGAAGAGTTGTTCACACAGTTGCAGAGAACCGCCTGTATATAAAATTGATAGTGAAGTCAGTCACAGATTGATGATGAGTGTTAATGGAGGATGAGATTTAGTTCCAGTAATTAAATTAGGCATGTCGGTCGGTGTGTTTGGACTGGTTGCGTTACTTTTACGAACAAGTATTTTCTTCTTCTTCGCCATTATTAACACGCACGCCTCTGGTTTTGGTTTTTATTTTTTTTATTAGTAGAGGGCGCTCGTATTTTTTACGCTACTATTTTTTGACAACGGTCATATTATTTAGAACGCGTTTACTTCGTTCAAAAGATTTACTACTGTGTTAATTACTGGTTCAATATTAATTTTAGTTTATGTCCAATATTAATCATAAGAAACAAGACTTCAAAGAAAAAAGAAAAGAATTATATAAGTAAATTAACAAATAGTAGCTAAAATTTGTAAAATAAAAACTACATAAACATGTAAAAAATCTTATCACTCTAAAAATGGTTGGTGAGTTTTTCTTAATGATTCGAATTCTTTTCTATCTCGTTGATGATTGTAATTTATTTCATTATTCATCAAATTTGGTTCTAAATGAACACTGTCAAATTTAATTAATTCTTACAAATTTGTAGTACAACTGAAAATTTTAATATAATTAAATTGTCAAAGCTATCACTACAAATTTAAATATAACACTCTACCAAAATAAACAACAAGATGGATATGAAATATAAAAAAATAAAATATTATCATATTTATGATTGTTTTTATAACTTTGAGGCTACTTCACTATTAAAATGATGTGATAGGTTTTTTGTAGTGATAAGTTTAGATGTTGATAATAATGAATAATTTATGGATATTATAGTCAAATTAAAGAAAATCAGGAGAATCATCTTTTTCTTGCAAACACTCTATAACGAAAAAAATCAGTTTCTAGATTGTTTTCCAAACACCTTAAGCTTATGACTTTAAGTTGTTTTTTGAGATTTAACTTAAATTATGTTTTATGCTTATTGAGAAGAGTTTCCATACAACAGCTTAGACCTATACTTGATGGTTTTAAAAACTCCAAACATTTGCACACGTCATTGCAATTCCACCCAATTTTGATGATATTCGGGTCTTTAAATTTTTTAACTAAAGGTATAATATTTATTTTAATTTTATTTGTTGCATGTGTAAAATTTCTGTTTATTTTGAACTTGTTCAATCTTATCGGAGAGAACTTATTAGGTGCAGAGACTGCACGATGAGATGGTGCAGCAAATCGAATATTAGTGGAAATACATGGTTGTGACGAAGTGTTTACTTTTTCATAATATAGGAATTGTGTTTAATATCAACCATTCGGTGTACCACGTCATCATGCAGTGGTTGTACCTAATAATTTTTACTCTTGGGGATATTAGTGCAAGTCCATAAGAAAGTTTTTGCAATTCTTCTTGGTATTTTAGACAATTTTGCGTGCTTTCAACAGATTTTCAATAACTTGGTGCAACTTCACTAAACTCTAGGGCGGTTTAAACTGGAACGTGTCTTTTTCAGCAACGGATTAAGTGGGTTCCAAAATCAAAAGTTTTAAAAGACTTTGGATGCTTTTGTAAATCATATGAAATTAGAAGTAAAAATGAAAAACGAGAAATCCCGAGGCACCAAAAGTAATTTCCTTAAAAATCTGATAGAAATAGAGCAATAAAAATTAATCAATAAAGAATAAAAATATAATTACTCTTTTTTTTTCAGGTCATTTAACCCTTCCGACATACGGCTACTGAATGTGAGCGTAGATTTGCTGCTTCATCTCCTCAATACAAGAAATAATCGCAGGTGCCTATTTCTCTCTCATGAAAATTAGGTCTCAGTTATTGACTTATTTCTATTATTCTCAGTTATTTTTTATTATTTTAGGTACTACTACTAACTGTTTCAAATTGGTAAATTAAAGAAAAGCCGCCCCTTTTTGAAATTATTGCTTGATATTATGCGTGTTTATGTTTGATTTTTTATTCTTTTCTTTTGTATTTGCTCTGCTATAAGATTCTGTCAATGTTATTACAGGTGAATTAGTCATGCTATCAAAAGCGAAGATCTCGTGTTCTTTGAAGCAACTGCATTCCAAATGGCGTTTGATTAGTTATAGGCAAGATAACAATAACCATCTTAATGGAGTTGGCGGTTTATTGCGATGGGCATTTTGGACTGCGACCGAGCCACTTAAAGCTGAGGACTCGTCTAGCTCTACCGAGTCACCCGAGCTTCCCGATTGGCTTAAGATTTCTACAGATGACGCTGCCGTTGGCAAGCAAGAGAACGATGATTTTGTGCCTCCTTCAGTCTCGTACTGGATTGAGAATTTCAAGATTCGGGATCGAGGTAGTGATGTGAAATCTATTGTAAATGATATTGTTCAGACCGACATTGATAGGATTAGCGAGATTCTAAAGAATCGGTTTAAGTCCCACGATCTGGTGGTAAAAGCGTTAGATGGTTGTAATGTTGATATATCGGACAGTTTGGTTGAGCAAATGTTGAAGAGATTTAGCTGCGAGTGGATACCGGCGTTTGGATTCTTTAAGTGGTCGGAATTGCAAAAGGGGGTTAAGCATTCACCCGAATTGTATAACTTGATGGTTGACGATTTAGGGAAAACGAAAAAATTTGACCTCATGTGGGAATTACTGGAAGACATGAACAAGTTGGAGGGATATGTCACATTGGACACATTGACTCGAGTCATGAGACGTTTGGCGAGGGCTGGTAAGTATGACGATGCAGTGGAGGCATTCAAAAAACTTGAATTGTTTGGAATAGAAAAAGATGTAACTTCCATGAATATATTGGTGGATGCGTTGGTGAAGCAAGGTAGCGTTGAGCATGCTGAACAAGTTTTTCTAGAGTTCAAGAAACATATCCCTCCAACTTCATGGACTTACAATATTTTAGTGCATGGTTGGTGCAGAACTAGGCAGATAGATAAAGCTAAAAAGACCTTAGAGGAGATGAAGGCTCGTGGGATTCCGCCCGATTTGGTTACATACACAAGTTTCATTGAATTCCATTGTCGAGAAAAAGATTTTCGTAAAGTTAATGCTACTTTAGAAGAAATACAGAAAAATGGTTTTCGTGCTAGTGTATTGACGTATACCGTCATAATGACTGCGTTGGCGAGAGCAAAGGAAACAGACAAAGCCATCAAGCTTTACGAGAAAATGAAGAAAGAAAATTGCTCTGTTGATGCTTCTTTTTTCAGCGCCTTCATTCAAGCTCTAAGCAAAGGTGGACGACTTAAAGATTCTGATGCCGTGTTTGAGGATATGTCGAAGCAGGGAATTGCACCAAGTGTGTTTACTTTTAACACAATGATCAAACTTGCTTCTGAGAATTCGCAAGAAGAGAAGGCTTTGAAGTTACTTTTGAAAATGGAAGAATATCAGTGCAAGCCTGATCTTAATACTTATGCGCCACTATTGAAGATGTGCTGCAAACTGAACAGAATGAAAGTGCTTTCCTTTTTGTTGAACCATATGTTTAAGAATGATGTTAGCATCGATCTTGGGACTTACTCTCTTTTAATTTCTGGGCTTTGTAAGCGTGGGAAAATGGACCGGGCTTGCTCATTTTTTGAGGAGTCGGTGAAGAAGGGATTTGTTCCAATGGATTGTACATATAGGAAACTCGTGGAAGTACTGGAGAAGAAGGGAATGCATGAAAAGAAGCAACATATTGAGGAATTGATGTCATGTGCTAAGCAGCAAGAATCTGTTGATTCCTCGGTTGAAGTTTGCTGAAAGTGAGTGAAGAAAAGCTTTTCTCCTTTTTTGTTATTTCGAAAAAGAGACATCTGATAGGAGGCTTTGATAGGAAACTAGTACTCTGGTTTTTTGATCTTTACTTAATGTTCATAAACTATAATATTCACATATGATAGGTATTATTCCTTCATACTGTCATGTATGCGGGCATGCTTACTTGTATCAATTTGGCTTTGATTCTTGGGATGCTTAAATTCAAATGTCATGCTTTGTAGTGTCTACCCTTTTTTTCCGCGCTTGGCTAGAACACATCTATTTTACTATAATCCTAAGAATTGTGTTGCAATGCTTTGTATTCTCGTTGGATTTTTGTACTATAAATACTTTACTTGTACTATAAATATTAAATACTTAACAGATACACACTTCAACAAGCCACTGTGTTGACATGACATGTCTTAGAAATCAAGATAAATTATTCAGAAATACCGTATCGTGTATCTTTATATGAGAGTTCAAGTCTATAGATGACAACAATTCCAGATCCTCTACTCAAACAACCACGTTCCTTTTTCGACAGTCATATTTTTACGAAGTCCGATAATCATGAGAATCGAGAAGCATAGATAGGAAGGAGTTCTGCCCGTCGCGCTTGGAAATAAGAAATCATCATAGGCTTGGACGGCAAATATTCCCCCTTAACTAATGCCTGATCGAGAAACTCCTTCCTCCAGGCTGCAATGGCTGGGAATTTTGAGGGATCAAGAAACACGACTGAAGAAATTTCCTCCCAAGCAGGTAATATGTAGGAAATAAATCCAAGTACTAGATCTAAGTATCCAATTTTATTCCCTCCAAAGAACTTTTTTCCTCTAATTTTGTCTTCGATCTTTTCCAGGGCTTCAATTGCTGATTTCACTGCATTCTCCTGCATCTTACCTTCTGAACAAAGAGCAATCCAAGCAGGGTCTAGAAGCTGAACAAAAATGCAAAAACACGAAATGGTTTAGTTTATAGTTATCCGATGCAGAAAAGAAGAGGATAATAACTTCCATGTTAAAAGTGTCATTTAACTACCTTTTCCCCAGAAAATTTAGCCCAAAAGCGCGCCTCTGCTCTTTCATAAGGATCGAGGGGCAACAATGGATTGTTCTTCCACGTGTCGTCGATGTATTCCAGTATAATGAGTGATTCCGGCAGTGGCTTTCCGTCGTGAACAAGAACAGGAACCTTGGAATACACAGGGTTCAGTTGGGAAAGAAGAGGGCTTTTGTTGTAGATATCTTCTTCTATGTATTCATACTCAATTCCCTTCAGTTTTAGTGCCCATCTCACTCTCTGCACAAATGGGCTAACCCAAAATCCCACAAGTTTCACACTTGAACTCTTCTCCATTGAGTTTGTTATGTGCAATATGCTATTTGCTTGGCTAGCTTTCTGTTTATATAGAGGAGAAGTCTTTGTCTGAACTTAATGTTAGAAGCTTCAATGAAACACTCAAGAGGACAATTTTGTTACGTTGTGGCACATATCATGTTGACAATTCTTCGTCGACAGACTTTATTGAATTGAAGAGTCAATAAGTAGCTTAATTGCCCATTTCCAACTGATTATTAGGTAGGTTGCAACTTGCAATCACACACATATGTGGTGTATGTTTAATTGCTGAAGCTATCGTGCGTTATATGTCAATGGAGGTTTTAGCAAGTTACACCCAATGTTATGTCAAAGTCAAATTCTTAACAAAAAATAAATAAATGTCAAAGTCAAACTATGTCCTATAATTTCATAAAGCAGCATATCACCAACTACATAAAGAGGTTTTCACTTGTCAAAAACTTGAGAATGGGGGTGATTTTTAAGACATTTATATTTTTTGGTTATTATTAAACGTGACAAATGCACAAGCACAACAATATATAGTCACAAAGCAATGTGCCTTCCTTTGGATTTACATGAGATAATTTGCTTATCTATTTTTCACGGAGGGATTAATTTGCCATAAAACAAGGAGTAATTTGCCAAAAACCACAGTTTGGCAAAACCCCGCATATAAAACCAAAAAAGAAAATCAGAAACCTCATGTGATTTTAAAATGATAGTACATTAGTCCTTCTTTATTTTTGACATGAATTTTACTTAAACTACTCTAAGTAATTACTCGTATAAAAATCGTGTATCTATATAATCAATTTTCTGGTATTTTTCATTATGATAGTTTTTGTAATAGGCCCTAACAATTTTTACCCTCTCTTATTTGTGTAATTTAGGTGTTAAAAGAAGAGTTTATGGGAATTAAGAGGGGTAATTCAACGCGTGTAGAAATATGTATAGATTTTTTATGTTTCTTATGTAAGAGTGCATAAATCACTATTAGGTTCAAAATTTTTCCATTAAATGTATGTATCCGTTTTTATTAATATAAGTTAACGTGTAACTAAGTGATTGAAAACTAAAAATAAGCGCGCCAAACTCTCTCTCTCTCTCTCTTGTTTATCGAACTGTTCAATACTTCAATTCAATCGCATTGATCATCCTTCGCACCATCAATTCCCTCAAATTATTGACAATCTCCTTGATTCTTAGAGAAACGTTAGTGGAACAGTGCTAATTTTCTTTGATCGCCGTAAAATCATTCAAAAAAAAGAAAAAAAAACCCTAAAACAAGATTTTGAATTTTTCTCTAGAAAAAGTTGATGATTTGTTATCGAAGAATAGTGCATCGGCAGTACCTATGAAGACTGTACGGTTTTTTGGGACAATAATTAGGTTTTTATTCCAGATGGAATGGCAGATCCTGCTAGTTATGGCAACCCTGACCGTGAAATTGAGCAGGTATGTACCCCTGCTTCGTATCTTGTTTAAGCAGTAAAATTGTGTGTTCTTGTTAGATTTGAGAAAGAATCATAGTACTACGATACACGATGGTGACACATTCAGTTTATGACATCGTATAATTTGGGATGGTATTGAGTTATTGTGATTTTATTTTTGTATTTCACTTCTCTGATGTACAGTTAGTAGGAACATCATGTGTTCGATAAGCCAAGGGTTTGGGGTGGACGGGGGGTGTTGGGTGAAGGGGGGAGGTTATGTTGCTTACGACTTTCCACTAGGTGATTTTTTTTTGTAAGTGGTGTACTAGTACATAGTTGCATAATGTGCAGCATGATGGCAATAGAATGGGCTTATTTGTGCAAACGTTGGTATAAACTCAATCGTTTTGTTTATTTTGACACGGATTTAGTTCAACTGTAGTGTGTGGTCAGAACTTGTGGGAGTACGGACGTGCTTTTTCTGGGAATTTGTATTTTAGGAAGTGCTTTTTTAGCGATAAGAGTATTAGGGCCTGCATAGTAAGTTTATTGACTGTCGCAACTTCTTATGTGAAAAACAATCAAGGGATGATGCTTCTGAAGTCTAGCATTTGTCCTACTCAATCCAGTATCTGCATAACTCTAGACAAGATGCAGATCTCTACTTAATGTTAAGAAGAGAAGATTTCCAACTTATTTTTCCTATGAGCTTGTGAATTAGAGAGGAATTTGTTTATTGAAAGCTTTTAACAAGGAGGCAAAGACTTCTGAGTTCTGACTAGTAGAGTAGACTAATCTCTTTACATGTTGCATGCCAGATTTAGTAGATGGGGCTATTAGAATAAAGCATTTCCCAAGTTGGAACTATTTTCGTCTCTTAGTATCCTTAATTTTGTTTTTATATCTTATCTCTATTTCATACTTTTACATTGCTATAATCTTGTTTACTGCAAGAGTGAGGTAAATAATGCATAAAATACTCTTTGATCACTGACCCCCACCCCCCAGAATGGTTTGGAAATTCTTTCTTGTAGCTTAGCTTTATTCTATACACGGATTTGGCACTTTTTATTTTACTATCTACATCGAAATTTGTGATTTTATCTGACTTTATTTGTTCTTGAAGTCACTCATTGCTTTGAAGAAGGGAACACAATTACTCAAGTACAGCAGGAAAGGAAAGCCTAAGTTCCGTGCATTCAGACTTTCTCCAGTAAGCAATTTGTGACATCCTTGAGATTTATTGGTGAATTTTTTCAAGTATTGCAGGTCCAAAATTTGTGTATCCTGGAAGTTATGCCTTAAACAAATCGTGGCTCCTCTACAAAAATTTCTTGCATCCATTTATACGGTGGTTGAAATCTATTAAAGAAAGCATCATTCAATTCGCTTATGATTTCAACAAGAATGTTTAGTTATAATTGATAACCAAAACATATGATTCTTAGGATCTCTTCCTATTTTCAGGACGAAACAACATTAATCTGGCAATCACATGGGGCAGAAAGGCATCTGAAGTTATCTTCTGTTTCACGGATTATTCCTGGACAGAGAACAGTGAGTCAGCAAAATCCTCTCTTGGTGAATTGTGTTTGAGATAATATAACCTGCTTTAATAATTTGACTACCTGAAACTACTCTCAACTATCAGAGAAACGAATTCATTTTACATTTTTTGTCCAATGTTTGCAGCCTGTTTTTAGAAGATTTTTGCGCCCAGAAAAGGAGTACTTATCCTTTTCGCTCATATATAAAAACGGTGAAAGATCTCTTGATCTGGTCAGTGGCTATTTTCAACTATTATAGTTGAGGTGATGTTGGAATAACTTTTTTTGTCGCTAACTGCATAATTTCCATCTTAAAGATTTGCAAGGACAAAGTTGAATCCGAGGTTTGGCTTTCTGGTCTGAAGGCTTTAATATCAACTGACCAAGCAAGAAGTAGGCGTACCAGAAGTGACATTACTGATGTATGATTTGTTCCAGATTTTTATCCTTATAGCAATATATTACTCATTCTTCGTCATGCTATTGCATTCATTTTCAAGAATGCATTTTGTGCCAATTTATTTAATATCTTCACCTTGTAGGACCATTTTTACAACGTCGATAATTTTAAAACTGCTATTATCTTCCTGAAAACTTCATGGATCCACTTGTGCAACTTTAATAGTTCTTTCCATTTTAAGAATTTCTAAGCTTATCATTTATGCATTTGCAGTTAAATGGTAGTGCTGAATCTTCACTAGAGTTCACTTCAAGTATTTTCCGTGGCAAAGCCCATACTGACTTTAGTTCTCGTGATAATAATTTAAGCTTACATGTGGGTTCTGAAAGTCCAAATATGCAAGTAAGAACAAGTGGTGCAGATGGTTTTCGCATTAGTGTCTCAAGTACTCCTAGTTGTTCAAGTCAAGGTTCTGGACCTGATGACATAGAATCACTTGGCGATGTTTATGTCTGGGGTGAGATTTGGTCTGATGGGGCTGCTACAGATGGAACCGGGAACCCAATCCCAGTAAAAACCGATTTACTGACTCCTAAACCACTTGAATCTAACGTTGTTCTTGATGTGCTTCAAATTTCTTGTGGTGTTCGCCATGTTGGTCTTGTTACGAGGCAAGGTGAGGTTTTCACATGGGGAGAGGAATCAGGGGGCAGACTGGGTCATGGGATTGAAAAGGACTTTAGTTGCCCTCGACTAGTAGAATATTTAAGTGTTACAAGTGTTGATTTTGTCGCATGTGGTGAGTTTCATACATGTGCGGTTTCTGCATCTGGTGATTTATATACTTGGGGTGATGGTACCCACAATGCAGGACTTCTGGGACATGGCAATGATGCCAGTCACTGGCTTCCAAAAAGAGTTTCGGGAACTTTAGTAGGCCATCATGTTATATCAGTTGCATGTGGTACCTGGCATTCAGCTATTGCAACTTCTACTGGAAAAATGTTTACATTTGGCGATGGAACGTTTGGTGCTCTAGGCCATGGTGATTGTGAAAGTGTTTCATATCCAAAGGAGGTCCAATCATTAACTGGACTGAAGACTGTTGCTGTTTCTTGTGGAGTATGGCATACTGCTGCTATTATAGAAATTACAAATCCCTCTGGTTCAAATGTTACCTCTAGAAAGTTATTCACGTGGGGTGATGGCGATAAAAACCGACTTGGTCATGGAAACAAGGACACTTATCTTGTTCCAACGTGTGTTTCTGCCCTTATTGATTACAACATCAATCAGTTAGCATGCGGGCATAATATAACCGTTGCACTTACAACATCTGGTCATGTTTTCACAATGGGAAGCAAGGACTACGGTCAGTTGGGCAACCCATACACTGAGGGAAAGTTGCCGAACTTAGTGCAAGATAGATTGACGGGAGAGTTTGTTGAACAGATTACTTGTGGAGCATATCATATTGCAGTCCTCACTTCAAGGTCTGAAGTTTTTACTTGGGGAAGAGGAGCCAATGGAAGATTAGGACATGGAGATTCTGAGGATCGCAAAGTTCCAACACTAGTCGAAGCTCTCAAAGACAGGCATGTCAGAAATATTGCATGCGGTTCAAACTACACAGCTAGTATATGCATCCATAAGTGGGTATCTGGGGCCGATCAGTCAGTTTGCTCTGGCTGCAGACAGGCTTTTGGTTTTACTCGAAAAAGACACAACTGTTATAACTGTGGGCAGGTGCATTGCCATGCTTGCAGTTCTAAGAAGGCACTGAAAGCAGCACTTGCTCCTACTCCAGGGAAACCTCATCGTGTCTGTGACAATTGCTATCTGAAACTGAAAAAGGCGTCAGACATTGAAACGACAACTTTTAGTCTAAGAGCATCTGGCCCTCGTCGGTCAACGGAGAACAGTATTAGGGGGGATAGGGGAGAGGCAAGAACTTCGAGAATTCTACTCTCTCCCTCTGTGGGACCAGTAAATTACCTTGAGGTGAAGTCTGGAAAGCCTGGAACGAAAGTTGACGACTTTGCCACAGTACGAGCTTCTCAAGTTCCATCACTTTTACAACTAAAGGATATTGCTTTTCCTAGTTCACTCAGCGCTCTTCAATATGCTTTAAAACCAGTGGTCGCATCAGTTCCACAGCCTCAGCAGCCTAACCCACATCCTCCATCCAGCTCAAGACCGGCTTCTCCATACTCGAGAAGGCCAAGTCCTCCACGCTCTGCTACCCCCACATTCTCAAGGGGTGTCATTGACAGTTTAAAGAAAACTAATGATCTTCTAACACAAGAAGTTTCCAAACTGCATGGCCAAGTAAAATTTCCTCCATTTCAGAAGTTCAGTCTCGTATTTAATATTCTTAAGGTCGAAAATATTTACTTTTTTGGGGGGTCTATTTTGTTGTCAGATTAAGAATTTAAGACAAAATAGTGAAACTCAAGATACAGAAATTCAGAAGTTGAAGAAAACCGTCCAAGATGCTACTTTATTGGCCGAAGACAGATCGTCCAAGTACGTTAGAGCACTGCAGGCCACCAAGACCATTAAAGACCATGTAATTCAGCTTTTACATATACTTATCCTTCATATTTACCGGTCAAGAATTTTTATTTTAATTTTCATACACTCACTTTCACAGCCTAGGGGAATGCTGAATTTCTGAAATAAAGTTATATTATCAAAATTTTCCAATTCATACTCTTGTTTTTTGCTGCTATTCAGTTTTTGGAATACTTGTAGCAAGAAACCTATTGTTGTTGGATTTTTTTTTGGGCAGATGGTCTTTCACTCCTAACTTTTAGTCCTGGTTTTCAATTTTAATTTAGAGTAACTTACTTCTGATGAAAATTTTGTACACTTATAAACTGTGTTTGGTCTTTCTTGTTCCAGCTGATGGATATGAAAGAGACTTTGCCTCCTGAGATATCCGAGAGTGAATCCTTTAAAGTTGTGCAAACTCAAGTTGAATCTCTTGTTGATACAATCGGTTGTCATGATGAAACCGTGTTAACCCGAGAATCAACCAGCAAAGAAAATCATGTAGATACTGCAGCTCAGGACTCGCCACAAAACGTTGATGAGAATCAGGGCATCTCCAATGGATCATCTGTTTCTCTTACAAAAGGTACAAACCAATCAAGTTTGGAAAGTGGATCCAGGAGTTCTGAAGCTGCAAATAGTGAGAAAGAAAAGGAAGTTATAGAACAATTTGAACCGGGTGTTTACGTAACACTCAGTCAACTTGCTAATGGGACCAAGGTTTTCAAAAGGGTCCGTTTCAGGTATGTATCTCTTCTCTTATTTGAAAAGTTTTAACCAAATAGAAAACTGAATTTTGCAATTGATATAATTACATGGTCAGTATTTGTCTGTATGATAATTCATTTTCCTGAGTTTTATCGTGAAAATACTACTCACTGGTAATGAAGGTCATACACCTTATTTTGGTGTTCTCCTAATTATTAATCACAGGGTTCTGAGTTTCTCTTGTAGCAAATAAACCTACTTTTCTGAAGTATTCACGAAATGAGTCCGAGTCTTAATATAAACTTTACTTGTTTCTTTAAAGTTTTCAAGTGTTAACCAAGAGTAGGATTGATATTAGTGAAGGATGGTTTCATAAAAAGCTGTATCCATCAGATAATACCAAAAGCAATAAGTCGAAATGAAAAGCAGGCAAATTTTGTTCTTGGAGGATTGTACATATAAATTCCTTTCTGCCATGAAACAAAAACAACCAAATTACCCTCATAGATAAGACCATGCCTGAGACATGCTGTCCAGTTTGCAGAAAAGGGTAAAAGAAAGATTAGTGGAGCAAGTTTGATAAAGGAAAGACGTTAGTGTTACAAGATAAATTTCAAGGCCGTGTGTAAAAATGTATACCCGAGAGACAATTTTTATTAGTTATCCTTTCTTTCTTCTTTATGTCATATAATCCAAGTCTCTATTTCAGTTCATTATGTGTATGCTTGGTGCTTGCAAATCCGTTTGTGAAAAATAAAAATAAAAAGAACTGGTAAAATATGCTGAGGTTCTGCCACTAACAAAAAGAATTGCTGGTGAATATTTCGCCATCTCTCCCTACAGCAAGCGAAGATTTTCCGAACAGCAAGCTGCAGAATGGTGGAGCGGAAACAAAGATAGATTACTGGAAAAGTACCTTCCAAGTAATTCGCCTGCAGAAGTACATCCAGCTCAGTCATCTGCAGAGGAAACTAACCATGCAACACAGGAGAATAATGAGGCGGAGCAATCTTCATAGGATAGAAATTTGTTAGATTTGACTAGATTGAGAGATTAGTTAGCCGGATGACAAGAGCATCAGTCTGCAATCTGCATTCAAGTGCTGAACCTCAGGGAGTATATATAAACACAACATCTTTCTTATAAAGTACATTCTCGATCCTTTTTCGCCATTTAGAATGGCATGAAGAACCCTTTTCTTTAAAATGAAAAGGAAGAAAAACTTGAATGAAATAGTGAATTTCCCTCTTTTATCTTTATATTTTGAGGTAAATTTGCTCAGATCTCAATTCTTTATTACATTGTTAACTGTTCAGTCTTTCTTGATTTACAGTTGTAATTAGTTCTGCTATTCACCATTTATAAGCTGTGAAGTGCAGTTGCCTCTTTTGGATGGCAATCAGGCATCAAGATGTCAATTCAAAGTGCTGGAGAAAAAGAGTGGATAAATAAGTTAATGGTAAGTTTATGGACGAGAAGTCTTTATGCTGATAACACTAAACATCATAAGCTGCTTTCATTATTAGCTTCATAGAGCTAATATTAAATGGACAGCAGTTTGGGCTTTAATAGTGTGAAATGATGTTTTAATTAATCATGAGCGTATGTAGTTCTATTTTGATGAATTATGATACAATTTTGATAGTTTTACGTGAGTATGAAAATAGGAATATGTGTGTATCTGTTCCGAGCACGATTTAATCCTCTCCTTCGTATTCCCCTAAACCACCCTCTAAGGGCAGAACCGTTAAAGGAAAAGGACGTCGATCTCACAATTCTAGATGTTCCAGAGGATGAATAGAATCAATCACAAGAAGCGTCGTGTGGTTTGTCTTGCTGCCGTTGCTTACGAGCGACGACGTCTAGTTTGAGATTTATTCACAGTTCGCACTATAAGAATAGAAGTGGTAGTTGTGGGTTCTCAACATTAAGAAAAAAGATGAAGTATATATTGATATGTTAGGATCTATACTTCATTTTTTCAAGAACTAATAGTTTGAAAACATCATCAAATTATTGTTACTGTAAGCATAGGCAATATATGTCAGTCTCGTTTCTATTGAATCAAAAAGATATTATGTTGACATTTTGCAATAATAATATTTACCGCAGTTTTCTTTCTTCGCTGTTTTGACTTTCAACTTAGAAAGGAAAAGGTCGTCTAATTCCAACATCGCATGAACCACCTTATGAGAAGACAATTTAAGTGATAATTTTTATACTTTTTTTTTTGATGAAATAATTTTTATACTTTAGGAGCTCGAATTGATTCACATTTATATTGATATGCAAGTTTAACAACCAAGCTGATGGATATTAATTATTAGATGCTGAAGCACATAAGTTATCGTCGACTTGTCTTATCATAAGGTCCGGAATGTTGAAATTAGAGTGGAGTGTTTTTCTTTTGAAGTTGAAAGTCAAATTTATGGATTATTGTTTTTTAACTATTTCATTGAAAAATACATATAAAAATATTTATTCTTCCGATTTAATAGAAACGAGAAAAGCAAATTGTTTCTAAGTTCATAGCTTAAATCTTGAAATATACACTGAAGACGTGAGTAATATATTATTTTTATGAATTATGAGTATGACTTAACATCATCTTTATGTTTTACCGCTCGTAATAGCATATTGATTTGAACACACACGTTTATTTCCCCAAGTACGAGACGTAAAAACCTATCGAGAGAGACAAAATGTCACCTATATTTTCTAAATACCAGTTTGAAAATTTGATTTGGAACTTGGAAGCATAAGACAAATAAAATATTTTCCCACCTTTTTTACTTATCAAAATACCTTCCAAAAATTAACCGACTTATCCTTAATTTTTCTCAACGAATAAAATTAGCCCTTCAAAATAATAATTAATCTTATTGCATTTAATTTTTTAAACCGAATTTAACAAAAAAAAAAAAAAACAATCAAAGGACAACGTATCTATTAAAACGCTGTTATAAAAAATTAATTACGCAACCGCCAACTACACTCCTACGAAAACTGAAGCACGCGCTTTGCGTCACTCTCAAGCGCAACAACATCAACACGTTTTCATTGAATCTCTATCTACATAGTTATTTCTCTTTTCCTTCTTCATTAAGTAGCTTCTCAATTATTATTAGTAATATGTTCACTTCAAAACTGATAAATCCTATTTGATAAAAATCGGAAAAAAACAATTTATTTAAAGATAATAATAAATCTGAAAAAAAATGGGGCAGCAGCAATCGAAAGATGAATTGTTGTTCCAGCAAGTGAATTATGGTAATAGTGAAGGCATCAGAGCTCTTCGGAATGAAGGCGCTGGACTTGAGGTAGTATCATTTACAAAACAAAAAACCCTAATTTATTTTGAACAGTGTGTGTGTGTGTGTGTTTTTTGAACTGATATTTACTGATAATTGTTCGCGCTCACGTGTTTAGGGTTTATGTAGCACTATTTTTTCATGATTTGGTGCTAAGGAAATTGGAATTTAGGTCAATTTTTGGGTGAGTATCGTGTTGAATAATAGCGTCATCTATACGCTTAATAGTGGGAATTTTTTTTAACGTGTACTGGATATGAACACTTATGTTTATACTGTGTGTTATTAGTGTCGCACTGCTACTTTTTGGCGTTTAATTTAGTGTACAGAGTAAACCTAGGTTTGTTGGTTGAGTAATCACATTGTACTTAGGGTTTCGTTATTTTCATCTGATAATTTGTTATATGTGTGTTACTTGTGCTGGAAAGAAGTAGTATTGCGAGGCTTGTTCTGGTGTATTTGTTGTGCTATACGAACTCATTCTTGTACGATTTACAAGATAAATATATGCCAAATGAATGAATGTACTACTTGATTTGCTTTTTATATGTATGTGCTTATAGCCAATTTTTAAGATGTCAGTTGAAGTTCTACAACGGGGTTTGGAAATAATTATGTTGTAAATGGTGCAGTGGAGTGACAAAGAAGGAAAAACTCCGCTGATTGTAGCGTGCATGAATCCGGAGCTTCATGATGTGGCAAAAACTTTGGTAGAATTGGGTGCCAATGTCAATGCTTATCGTCCAGGTAAAAATTACTCTTGGTATCTGGTGCTTTATTGTGATTTTCCACTGGATTTCTGAATCTAGAAACTGAATTTCTCTTTGGAAGAAATACTGGTATACTGGATATTAAGGAGATAAAACACTATATTCTGGTACTTTGTTGTGTCGTTGCTAACTTGTTACAGAAGATATTTTATAGTTACATTGGATATCTTTAGGATAGGGTGTGAATTTGTCAAATGAGTTGCTCTGCTATCAGTCTTGAAAAGTGTACCAGAGAAAATGGCGAGGAATTTATGTTTTATTTTTCAAATCAAGTCGTATAGTGGTTTCCCAAAAACGCTTTTCACACAGTTTGTGCTGCATTTCTTAAATCTATTATTCATTTCACAAATTTTGATTGTTTATTTGTGCCTTTTGCTTGTATGTTCACAATGTTTTTCTTTTTATTCTTTTCCTAAGTTGCTTTTTGTCATCTATGAAGGCCGCCATGCTGGGACTCCTCTACATCATGCTGCAAAGAGAGGCCTTGAACAGACCGTGAAGTTGCTTCTTTCACATGGAGGTTTGCTTTTACAGCTGTGATTTAGTTTGATATTTGAGTTGCCAAGGCTTTGGTTCTGCTTATTCTAATGTGTTGGCGTGTGATTTGTTTGTTGTTTCTTTTGAGAATCTCAGCAAATGCGCTAGTAATAAATGACGATTGTCAAACCCCACTTGACGTTGCTAGAGCCAAAGGTTACACTAATGTTGTCCGAGCAATTGAGGTACCCTTGCTTATCCACCATTTTACTGCATTTGCTTAGTTCAGTTAGATTGCCATTTATGGAGTATTTAGGGAAACTTCATTTTTCTGTTTCTTTGTAGGGGCACTTGTGCCTATTCTCTGGTTGGCTGCGAGAACTTTATGGACCAGGCTTTCTGGAGCTCCTGGCACCTCAGTTGCTTTCGAGAAAAGTGTGAGTACAGTGCCCATGATATAACTGGAACTGTTTCCTTTTGTATGGTTCCTGACCATGGATTGGTTGGTTCGAGAATCCTCTAATTTCTTTTGAGTATGATGTGCCATTCATCTTGTCGGCTGATGCTTGGCTTCGTGGCCCAAGTTTTTGTCTTTTGGCATTTAACATTTTACGATGAACTAATTTACATCTAGTCAGCTTATACTAGCCTGCACGTGATATTCTAGGTCGCGTGAAGAATTTCTTTGGCTCTTAAACTCTTTATTGTATCATTTCACTGAACTTCAACATTGGCGAACCATTATTCACGTTCCAGTCCAACTTTAACATAAATACTTACAGAAATCAGTTGGAGTTAGATGAATATAGGTGTGGAAGAGAAACAATAAGTATTCTTTATTTGGAGCCAAAAATTCTTCCTTCTATTTAGCCTTTGCTGTGGCAGGTTCTCCATCCATGATCAATGCTAACAGTGTTGTCTGTCTGTATGAACATAAACTATAGGCAATTTACTTTAACATGCTAGTTATAGTTATACTGAAAAATCAATTGGCCATGCACTTCAGAATTTTTATTTTTTAGCTCACATGAGGAAAGAATATTTTTCAAATGAATTAACAGTCATAAAGTGAAAACAGAAAGATAGAGGACATACAAAAAGACCATTACTAATGCACGTCCATTCAGTGATAATATTAAGCTATCTTCATTCTCAAGAACTTTTAATCAAGAAGTATAGAAATTGTATGAGTTATTACTATACACTGGAGTTGAGATGAATTAATAATACATACTGAAATTAAGAGACATCTATAATTACTTTTGATTTCTCACAGCAGAGTCATAGGGGTCCATTCTTCTTTTATATATCTGATTAGCCAATTCTTTTCTTTGATATGCTTTGTCTTGAGTAAGAAAGTTAATCATACATTGTGTGAAATATTTAGAGCTTTTTGCCCATTTGAAGTCGAAGAGTTACCCTCTCAATTTGGTGGGTGGCGTGGGGGGTGCTTTTTCCTTGTCATACGTGCTGAAGGTCCTTTCAGTTAATTTTTCTGTGACTCTACTAGGTCTCTAAAATATCTATATCAAAAATCAAAATTTCTTTGTCCGCTCATGTGAAGTGCACATTAAACTATCCACAGCAAGGTTTAATGAATATATGGGGGGTGTAAAACAGTGTTACAGCTTAAGCTGTATAGTGGAGCAGTTGATAGTATAAGGAAAATGGTGCCTTTTTTAATAGGTTAAAGAGGTTAAAGAATTGTTTCATTGCATCTGCAGCACTGTTGAGTTGATTTTCAGCCATCTCAGTATTTCCATTTTTATGCGTTTCAGATAGAAATTTTGATGTTCTCTTTTTTGCTGATAGTTATTGTTCATCTCTTTGTTTCCCTGATATCTATGTAGATGGGTGGTGATTTTGCCTTGTGGATCCCGCAATCTCAGAAAGCCTTTCAAGTTGGAGCTTGCAATATATGCTGGTCCTCAGGTTCCTGGATGATGTCTTTCGTTTCATTCATTATAACATGAATTCGTAATGTATGTGTCTAAACTGTGTGTGCATATGTGTGATACTGGTCATATGTGGAGATTAAACAGTGAAATTAAATGTTTTGGGAAGCGGCAGTAGCATTTCCACGCACAGATACAAAAATGTATTTGTATTAGTATCTAAACTTCTGTTGACATATAACTTCTTTTGGTGGTGTTGCCTGTAATGTAGTCATGTCAGAGTTAAAAAGCGCAATTGTATTCATTTATCTCTTTTACTTGTACCTTACTGAAGTTGAAAAAGACTTGTCACAAACGATGCCAAGGACTTGATTTCTGAGACCCACTAAAAGTGAACTTATAAATACCAAAAACATAACCTTCTCTCTCTCTCTCTCTCTCTCTCTCTCTCTCTCTCTCTCTCATTAAATTGCATATACATATGTGAAGACCACAAGATCCTCATCTTGAACTTGTACGATGTTGATAAGAAGGAAAAAAACAAAAAACTTATACCTTGTTTATCAGGATGCCCAGCCACGCACAATTGTTCCACTATGGAAGGCTAATCTGGAGGAACCAAGCTTTAACCACCCTGATCCGGCTGCAGTCATATCTAATGTTTCCAGAAGTAAGATCTCAATTTCATCAAATGCATAATTATCAACTGTGTATTACTAGATAGGTAATTACTTTTTATCTTTATGCCTTTCCTGCATAGTTTCAAGACGTTGGAAGAGAAGGCGAGCCATTAAGTCCTCCCAAGAGGCAAGGCGTAAGTATATTGAAATTTAACTTGCGAGGGATCTGAAGTTTTATTTGTTACCTTTTTGCAAGTTAGGAGAAGTGACCATAAAGTTGCAGTATGATGTATGTTTATACATGTCCAGGGAGCCTCCATATTTCGTTTTTTTTTTGTCATATTCATCAATGGGGTCGAGTGAGATGTTAAGACGAGAGTGTAAGGTGGAAAGAGAAGTTGTACGCTGGCAGCGGGGATATCCTGCAGTAAACATTTGATGTAGCAAAAGGGTTGAATTACGATGACTCGCCTTGATATTCGTTTAATTACAGTTGCATCCTTTTATATTTTAAGAATTATATAGATATCCCTCTCTTGAATGCTAGTTACAGTTGCATCCTTTCACATTTTAAAAATTATATAAATACCCCTCTCTTGAATGGATATTGGCTTAAATTGATGATGATATAAAGTTCCACTTAGCTCTCAATTCTGCAACTTTGAATAGGTTAATTTTCTTAAAGAGTATTATAGTTTATCATTTTTTGGGTTTATTTTTCTTCTTATTATTATTTTTATTATTACGCGCCATTATTATTGTTATAGATGATGTTTACTTTCTATAGTGCTATTAATTTGGAAAGGTTGTTTTATAATTTCTTAATTGCAAGGAGGTGTTGTAAAATTGCCAAATATCATGAAGTATCGTCCTGATTCAACTAATATATTATGTGAATTATAATCCTTTTAGACTTCTGTGCGGGTATTTGAGATGATTTTGTGGAGGTCACGAGAAGATGCTTAAAATTCAGGCTACTTCTCTGACCCCACATCCTTCAAAGTCCGAGTTGATATAATTTTTATATATGGTAAGAGAACTGATACTTCTATGAAGCGGGCAGATGATAAGTTGCTAAGTTTGGTGATAAATATATTCTGCTTGAAGGTGGTGCTTAATGTTGGATGCTCAATACATGTTGAATTTTGTTTCATTTGCTTTATAGGTACACGCATTAAACTTGCACCTGTACAGGAAGGTGAGACACAAGAATTGCAGCGGTTTTGCAATGCTTGCAAAGGAATTCCTCAGGTGGAACAAACTCTGCTTATTTTTCTGCATGATTGCATGTTTTACGGTTCTGGAGGATTTAAAAGTAACTACTTACATTGCCAGGATATTGAATTGTGTTTGAGCACCAGCATATTTCATCTTTGTGGGCATCGCAGTTTTTTCCCTGTATTTACTGAGAATATCTTTCGGAAAACAACTTTATGTGCTCTTCTGTAGACTCCAAAGAAATTATATTTAATGTACAAAGTTATACGCACACATTTCCCACCTGCACATGAAGTTTTTTTTTTCCTGTTTTTTGGAGATAGATTTGTCGCCGAAGTTATTATTTATTCACCTTTTTCTCTTTTTTAACATTTTTCTAAGAGCTTTATTGTGTCTGAAAATTAGGTGATGCATCCATTATTTCCCTTCAACAATCAACCCCCTTCTGCTCCACCAATGGTACCGCCAACTTCAGAAGCAATCAATGCCTCACTTCAGACCGCTGCTCATGAAACACCGTTGTATACAGATTCTGATACAGGATCAGAAATCGATGCAGCAACGGGCTCGACCAATTTTACAAGCAGCCCCAATCATAAAACGGGCGACTTCGACGGGGCCTCTACCAGCCAAGGTGCCAGTCAGAGCAAATGTCAGGCAACGGAATCTGGTTCGACGAGCAGTCCACCTCAGCACCACCAAAGCCAATATACCGTTCCTTCTGTTGTCCAAATAACTCTTAACAATTCTCCTCCTGTTTCAACTCCATCAGTTCCGCAAGCCGATGCAATCATGGAAGATGGTCCAGTTCACTACCCATCAATTGATATAAGCCCTGTTGACTTGTCATCACCAGTTGTCAAGGCAGCACCAACTAGTAGGGACAACAAATTAGAAGAAATTGCTGATTCTTCAACTTGTACAATATGCCTTGACGCTCCACTTGAGGGAGCTTGTGTTCCATGTGGCCACATGGCGGGCTGCATGTCTTGTTTGAAGGAAATTAAGGCGAAGAAGTGGGGTTGCCCTGTTTGTCGTGCAAAGATCGATCAGGTGATACGGATATATGCTGTTTAGTTTCTTCTTCTGATGGAAAAGCTAAAAGATTTTTCTGGTAAGTTTCTTTACTCCTTTTTGTTCTTATGTTTTATATGGCTATGGGGAGAAGGAAAGAAAATGGAGAAGTAAAATAGTGGAAGCATTTAAAGCTGGTTTTTGTGAGAAGATCTATAATTGAGTTTCTTGTAAGTCCGGGATTATGATTTACGCGGAATGACAAGCAAGAAACTCAATTATATGTTTAAAACATATAATTGAAACATTATAGATCTTTTTCTTTCCCCGGATAATATATGAAATTCTAATTATATATTTTACCCCAAGTTCCTTTGTTGCATGCTTTTTTCATTGTATGTTCCCCTTCATGCACCAGTATTTTCATCACAGCAGCCAGAATAACATGATATGAACGTACTTTTTCTCCCAGTGCTGTTACTCGACGGGGTGGGGTGGAGGTGGGTTGTTTCTGTAATCTCTACAACTTGCGGGGTGTTACAGTTTCACAAAACCACATGTGCTGTCATTGTAATTCACCCTTGATTTTTTTCTGGCTGTTTCCAAATCTTGGTTGTTAATGATGTTTGTAAATGCCTGTTTCAGTATTAGCAGCAGTAGAGATCGATGAAGTTCGTTTTTTAGTATCATTATTAGAAGAGTCTCTCATTGTTCTGGAACTTGGGGAAAGCTCATTAGTAGTGGAAACTCCTGAAGTCATGTTAATTTCCAGTGATTAATTAGAATGTATAAAGTCCATGCACCTGCCCTCAGTTATAAAGATAATCGACTGGCTAACTCATGAATCATTATTTTCCTGCAGAATGATAAACTTATGTCGAAAAATGACCAGGTGCAGCTAAGTATCATCTTCTCCTTCCCAGATATGACCCAGCAGTGGAAATTGTAATATATGTCTATATTTCTTTGGTTGATTTGAAATACTATAAGTTTAGAGTTTTGTATATTGTTAATCTCAAATTCTGCGGCTGTTTTCTTGATTTTTATGTCAAATGTATGTATAGTATAGGGAATGGTGAAAAGTTTCTGAGAGCTGGTGTGCTGTGTAAATTGAATATATTGAGATACTAGTGTTTTCAAAACAGACGCTATTAATGTAATTGTGTAATTTGTATTTTAGTTCTTCAGAAATATTAATGTAATTGCGTAAATTTTGAGTTGCTTTTTTTTATATATACTTAATATTTGCCTCTTTAGGTACTTACATCTTCATGATGACGACTCTTTATTTTTCAAATTAAATTAGAAATCACTAATAACAAAGATCTTCATAGTAGTTTTGTCAATGTTAAGCTTTAAGCTATATTATGATGTTTAGTTTTGTCAACTTAAAGCGCTAGCTTTTCCATTACCCGGATAAACTAAACATCATATTTACTTTTGTCAATGTTTAGTTTATCCGGGTAATGGAAAAGTTAGCGCTTTAATTTGCCGGTAAGTTTCTTTAAGCTGTTCTTTCTTTATGTTTTATGTGTTTAAAGGCACTTTAAAGTACGTTGTAGTACAAAATAGAGGACCCATTTGAAGCTGGCTGTCATCAGAAGATGTACAATTGCTTTTTCAATCATCCTTTTTCTTTTCGGAACAAGTTACAACTTTTGTAGACGCTATGAAACAAGCAACAAAACATTCGCCCGTACCTAACCGTAAACAGTTTCAAACATTCTTAGTCGTGCAACTTTTCAAGTTCAAATCAAATATTTCGTGGCGTCGTATATGTGAGACAGTTGGTATAGTTATTTTTATGAAAATATTGACCATGATATCGCAATTCACAAAGTATCTGTGTGACTTATGTTTTTGGAAATATATTTCTATAAACGTTTTTTATACATGTTTCTTCATAAATACTTTTAGCACGAAACTATGTATTACGAAATCGGCAAGCTAGCCTGGTCCCTGTGTGATAAAGAAAGGGGCAAATAAAATCCTCTGTATATTAAATGTTTTTATATATGGCAAATTGTCCACTGGATGCAGGAGTGTTTCACTTACAGGTAACCGAGAACGGGTAGAAATTTTGTTCGGAAACTACACAATTTTCTACAGAAAAAAACACATGTCTTCTTATTATACTTTAAATTCCAACTTTCCTTTTACAATTAGTTAATCCTAGATTACAACAAAAAATATTAAAAAGTCAACAATCTTCTCGTCATTGCATATAATAAATACACACAAAAAACAGGAAGCAGTGTGCAAAATGCTCAAATCACATGAAGTAATTTGCAATTTTTGTTTTCTAAATGTAGTATTTTGTCTCTTTTTAACATATCAGAAATTCACAATGGAGATATTTACAATTCTTTATAAGGTGTCTTTATTCTAAATATGTCACACATGTTATCGCGGCAATAAAAGCGGTGCATGAGATCCGCTAGCTCTCTATAAATTTCTCCATTCTGAATGTTGGTTCACCGCTACAACCCTGCTCAATTCAAATACACCTTTCACCCTCACTGTCCTCTCTGTCTCATAAAGTGTAACCATAAAAAATCAACTAACTAACCTCAATATTCAGATCAAATGAATTAACCTATATATCATCAAACCTATATAGCCTAACACTGACATAAACTACTTCACCATCACTACCTCTCCCCCAACCACAACTGATAAATCGACAATGACCCCACCCTACGTCACGGTATATGTCGCCCCTCCGACAATCCTCAGTCGATACGAGAACCAAAAACGTCGTGATTGGTTCACCTTCATTCAATACCTCGGCAATAACCGCCCCCCGGTGTCCATTTCTTGCTGCAGAGACGCCCACGTTCTTGAATACCTTCGCTACCTCGACCAGTTTGGGAAAACCAAGGTTCACATTCAATTATGTTGCTTCTTCGGGCAACCCAACCCACCCCGCCCGTGTCCATGCCCCCTCCGTCAAGCTTGGGGCAGCCTCGATGCCCTCATTGGTCGCATGCGGGCAGCCTATGAGGAAAATGGGGGCATGCGTGAAGCCAACCCGTTCGGGACAAGTGCAGTTAAACTTTATTTACGCCAGGTTCGTGATTCACAGGCTAAGGCAAGAGGGATCATCTACAACAAGAAGCGCAAGAGGCCATTACCATAATTGACAACATTGTATGAAATTTCTCGGTTCATTAAGCCGCCCTAAATTTGGTCGCTATAGGCTTGTTAATTAATGATTTTTCTCATTTATGTTGACGCTTTTCATTATTTGCAATTTTGCGTTGAGCTTAACTACCTGTGGCCATTTGACTCTTTCCATCAATATCTTTTAAGCTTTCATTGGGACGGCAAACTGTGATTGTGATAGTTAACATCTTATAACCCACTTTTTGTCATCACGGCGTCATGCCGGAGCTTCAATTCTGAAGATATATATGCCACATTTGCGTTATCAATTTCCATTACATAAGTTATTAGAGTGTTAACTTATATTGATTAAGATCCCAATATGTAATTTCGCAAGTCACACACTACACCTAAATCACCTAAAAACAATAACAACTTATGATCCACTATGTCTCTGTGTCATCACTACTTATGATCTACTCTGTCTCTGTGTCGTCACGACGTCATGCCAAGGATTGAATTCAAAGGATATTCACGCTACATTTGCCTAGTCAAATTTCATTGCATAAGTTATTAGAGTGCTCGCATATATTGATTAACATTCCAAAATGTAATTCCACAATGAGGGAGACCATCGAAAGTTTCTATGAGCATTTGCATTTACACTCCATCGTTTTCCTCAAGAATGTGAGACAAATAACCATTTCAAACGTTTTATGAATCTTTTTAAAAGTATGTATTTTACCTACGAGATAATTATGGAAATAGTCTAACAATGCTACATTATTTTCAAATATAAAGACAAAGTCGAAATTTGAAGATCTAGAGTTTTACATTCTTATATTGTTGCGTCATTATTACTACAAGTATGTAGACAACTATAATTGCGTTTTCTTTAATAATTCATGTTATTAGATGCTAGTTCAATAGTAGTATGATTGTGTTCGAACTAATAGTAAATTAATATATTAATAAATAAAATAGTAACGTACAACTATTTATTTCAGCCACTTACATATGATTAAAAAAAATACAATTTCAGCCATTCATATGAATAGTATTATATTATATCATATAATAGTTCATTAATTGGAAAACTATTGAACGTTCGATTAAAAACTGGCAATCACTTTTCAGTTTTCACATATAATAATTTTTATTTCTCCAAAAATAAAGAAGAACCAAAATCTCAGAAAACCATTAGAAAAGAAAATGGGAAAATGCTGTGCGATTGATTCATATATAATTGTAGCAGCAGCAGCATAAATAGCTTCAAATCGCTTCACCCCGTGCAGATCTTGATTCCTTTTTACGTCTTCACATTGATTGAATATCTATCTAATTTCATCTCCAATCATCATTTATGATAACCTAATTCAGATCTGTGCTCAGATCGGTTTTTCAACATTCTTCTGTAAGCGCTTTCTTCTTTGTCATTTTTGAGCTAGAGAAAGTGTTTTTTTTTCTATCTCATGCAACTGAATTATCGATTGTGCTTGATTTGGTGCGTTGCGTTAAGTTTTTGGAGGATTTTGTGATTTAGATCTGATATTGGGGGTATAATTGAGTCAGTTTATGTGAGAAGATTAGATTTGTTTTGCGGATTCGGATTTGGTCTTTAATGTAGTTGATGTCTTGATGTGTGATAAGTAATAAGGTGAGATTTGTGCATTCTTTTGCTCCGTAAAGAGAGCAAGGAGGATGAATTAGTTTGTACTTTTTTTGTTTTGAGAAAGAAGAGCTCAGCTTTGAGTAAGTGATGTAGAGATTAGACTTTATCGGAACACCACGGCTTGCCTTTAATAGTTGTTTACTTTTTGCTGATTCAGAAGATTTGGCAGTATTGGACGTAACTTTGTCGTACATACTTGTCGGTATAGATTACGCTTGTTACCATTTTTGGATGTATTGCCAGTTATTCATTCTTTTTACGATTAATTGCAAATCTAGTTGCTAAAGGTTTTTAGTTTATTTTTATGGTACTTTTGCTCGATAATCCATAGAATGTCCTGTGTGCAAATATCCAAGCATTGTGTAGTTTTTAACTGGTAGGACTTGAAATTGGAGTATGGGAAACCATTCGCAAACTTGAAAAGATCTCCATTCCTATACAGTGGGCATTGATGAATACACGGTGTATTCCATAGACATTTCAACTGGGACGAGTTACCAGCAGCCTCACCAATGTTCACCGCGTAGAAATGGAGATTTCTCCAAATTGGCGTATGGTAGATGCCAATCTTCCAATTAAATACCCTGCCATCCATATAATTTAACAACTACCCAGTGCTTTGGGTAGTTTTCAACCACACTATTAGTAAGTAGGAAGTAGGTCACTGTAAAATTGGTTGCTTTTCTCAGTAGAAAACAGTAGTCACTTTTAAGTTCATGCCATAAGTAAAACTTCTAGCTTTGGAAGCTCATGCAGTTTCATGAATATCTCTAAGCTATATTTGCTTATTATCGTCCATTGCTGTTCCTCATGTGCCGGTTTTCATGTTTATATTTTTTAATGCGTTAATATCTGGTAAATAAGCATTGAAGCGGCCGTTAAAGTTTGCCCCGATTCTCTCACTAGACCTGTCATTTTGTTTTACTAGATCATATAGCTTGGGTTAGTAGCTACATATTAACCCTATAAGACTTCTATATATTTCTTAGTTACATCAATTTTTTTTTTACTTTTTATCTTATCTTAAAGTATGACCAAGAGATTAAATTATGTGTCATGGGCCGAGTAGCTTTTAAAAGTCAAATTTACTTCAGCTGCTATTTTTTCCTGCTCTTTTGGATGGCTTCTTATGTTTTACGGCTTACTAAATCAGATCCACGACAGGAGGTTTTCTAATGTGTTGTCTATTTCCGCAGATTGCTTCACAGTCATTTTTCCTTAAAGTCCGCTGAGAGTGACCTCAGTCAACCAGACACATAATCTTAATAATGAGACATCTGTTTTGTCCATAAGGTTCAAGCTTTGGCCGGAAATTAGAGATAGGGATTTCCTAGTAATATTGAGGTCTGATACTATATAATGATGAGGGGAAGATCAGATGGAGTGCAAAAGAAGCGCTTATTAACTGGTGTGTGTATTGTAGCCGTGTTTCTTGTTTGTTTGTATGTCTTTTCTGGTTCTAAGAGTGCTGGGGAGTCTGCTCTACAATACGGTAGCCGATCCTTGAGAAAACTAGGGTCATCTTATTTGGGTGGAGATGAAGATTCTGATCTTGGTGGCAGTCAAGATGACTCTCCTATCAAGATTGGGCTAGATGATGTGGAGGATGGCATGACTCCGAAGAGCTTCCCGGTAACTGTTTGTGCAAATGCTACATTTTACTAATCAAATTTATTCCCTTATCTTGGCATGTTCTTTTATTTTCTTATACTTTAAACATCATCTATATTAATCATTTCTGTTTGATTATAAGGTTTGTGATGATCGTCATTCAGAGTTGATTCCCTGTCTGGACAGACATCTTATATACCAAACAAGACTGAAGTTGGATCTATCTTTGATGGAGCATTATGAAAGACACTGTCCTTTGCCTGAAAGGCGATACAACTGCTTAATTCCTCCTCCTGCGGGCTATAAGGTGAGAAACTAAAGAAATATAATGCTATTGATATCAATGATTTTGGTTAACATTTCTATTCATGTTTGTTCCTTTAATCAGTACAAGTCGACTTGTTTTTGGAATTACAGATCCCAATCAAGTGGCCAAAGAGTAGAGATGAAGTTTGGAAAGCAAACATTCCTCACACTCACCTCGCACATGAGAAGTCTGACCAGAATTGGATGATCGTTAAAGGTGAAAAGATTAACTTTCCTGGTGGGGGCACCCACTTTCATTATGGAGCAGATAAATACATTGCTTCAATGGCAAATGTAAGTTTCTGGCTTTTCAAGAATCAACTATTGCATACAATCTGATTAAGAATAAAAAATCCCTTCTTACCTGTTGGATGGTGATCATGAACCATCATGGGATGACAAGTTATTTCTGAAAATTTTCCGGAAGTTATTTGATAAATTTGACTTATGTCAAGGAATGAGTAAAAAATTGGTCTTCTGATTTAAAATTGGATCATCTACCTCTGTAACAACTTATGTTTAAGGGACCATTTCTTCTTGTTTGATCATGCTTTCATTTGCAGATGCTAAACTTTTCTAACAATAACTTGAACAATGAGGGAAGATTACGCACGGTTTTTGACGTTGGTTGCGGTGTTGCAAGCTTTGGCGGTTACCTTCTTTCATCTGATATCATGGCTATGTCACTCGCTCCTAATGACGTGCATCAAAATCAAATCCAATTTGCTCTTGAAAGAGGCATCCCTGCATATCTCGGCGTTCTTGGAACCAAAAGGCTTCCTTACCCAAGCCGGTCTTTTGAACTTGCTCATTGTTCTCGTTGTAGAATTGATTGGCTGCAGAGAGATGGGCTCCTTCTTCTTGAGCTGGACAGGCTGCTTAGGCCCGGAGGTTATTTTGCCTACTCCTCCCCTGAAGCTTATGCTCAGGATGAAGAGGATCGAAGGATATGGAAGGAGATGAGTGCACTTGTGGAACGCATGTGTTGGAGGATTGCTGCAAAGAAAAACCAAACCGTCATTTGGCAGAAGCCTTTAACGAATGACTGTTATTTGGAAAGAGAACCCGGCACTCAACCACCTCTTTGTCGGTCTGATGATGATCCTGATGCAGTGTGGGGTGTACCGATGGAGCCATGCATTTCACCTTATTCTGAGCGTAAGAATCCTATCACATTATGCCTTCTTATAACAATTTCTCTTCTTAATTTATTACAAGTTCGTGTCTTGGAAATACCTTGTTGCTTGGGAAAACATTCTGAGTATATCTAGACAGGTTATATCTGGAAACTGAAGCATATAATATACTTTTTCTATCGTTCAGCTTTGCCCATTGATATGTGTGGCTTTCAATATAGTGTTCCTTTTTGATATTCTGAAAAAGAAAGAAGGCCGACGATTAGAGATGAGATCATGAGTGGAAGAATGATTGTGGAATCAATGCTAATCAGCTCGTGTTGATTGCTCAAGTGTTTCCTTAGTTGACAGTACTGCATACAAGTAAAACCATAATTAGCTCATGTTATTTCTGTTTCTTGTTTACAAGATTTATTTGTTTAGCCAATGATGTGTTGATTAATTGCACTGGAAACGTAAAATAAAGATCCTTTTAAACAATTAATCCACAGTCATACTGCTCTGGGATGTTCTACAACAGAGCTTTAATTTCATGTTCTAATGTTTTCTTTCTCGTCACCAGATGATCATAAATCAAGAGGTAGTGCACTGGCACCATGGCCAGCTCGCTTAACCTCTCCTCCCCCACGTCTTGCTGATTTTGGCTATTCCAATGAGATGTTTGTAAAAGACACGGTAATTGGAGTATAGTTATACATCTGTCTTTTCTTCTTTTTCCGCATTTTCCTTTCCAACATCTCCTGAATATGCAGCCAGGATGGCAGAGGTTTAGATATAACTTTGTACTTCTGCTTGCAAAACAGGAACTTTGGAGGCGAAGGGTTGATAATTATTGGAGTCTTCTGAGTCCAAAGATCTCTTCTGATACTCTGAGGAATGTGATGGATATGAAGGCAAATTTGGGTTCTTTTGCTGCAGCCCTGAAAGACAAGAATGTGTGGGTGATGAATGTTGTACCTGAAGATGGACCCAAAACACTTAAGATTGTTTATGATCGAGGACTGCTTGGCACAGTTCATAACTGGTACGTAGATTAATTACTGTTGCTACCGCTGCCACGCCTCAAATTCATTTGGTTATCCTCTTTTTCTCTCACTTTTCAAGTAGCACTCCTTGTGAAGTAGTCAATTTAGTAGTTTATTTCAAGTACTGTTGTGAGAACTATATTAATTTCACTTTATATCAGAAAAAAGGAAAGTTTTGACCTGGGAAAATCTAGAGGAAACAAAACAAGGGAATTGCCGATTTATTTTTTATGTTTTGCATTATCACTATAGCTTACATATGTTTGACTCTCAAAGACGTTAGATTTTTACTGCTTTAATGCACGGAAGATTTAGTTCAAGTGCCAGAAGTAAGTTTGTAGAACTACTCAAATTTCGAAATATTATTTTTTCCCCATGGCGTTCGAGATAGAACTTAACATCGTAAATTTAGTGAGTATGGTAGATCATATCCATTTATTTGCAGGTGTGAAGCTTTCTCAACATACCCGAGGACTTACGATTTACTCCATGCTTGGAACATTCTTTCGGACATTGAAAAGAAAGGTTGTAGCGGAGAGGATCTACTGCTTGAGATCGATCGTATCCTCAGACCTACCGGCTTTGTTATTTTCCGCGATAGACAACTGGTTATCGACTTTGTAAAGAAGTATTTATCAGCATTGCACTGGGAAGCGATCGCGACGTCTGATTCCACTTCAGAACCGGGCCAAGATGGAGATGAAGTAGTGTTCATCGTTCAGAAGAAACTGTGGTTAACAAGTGAAAGCTTCAGAAATACGGACTAGACTGCTGGGAATTCCAGGGATCAATTAATCTGCATCACTCTGAGGTTTATTATCACCTATTGGGGAATTAAGAAGATCATTATTAATATTATTATTATTTTGTAGGCAACTATAGAGCAATATTTATCCTTTCTAGATGTGTTTTATATTTTCAATTGCTTTTTTTCAGTTTAGGTGACGAACCTTAGAAGTAGTGTTTTTAAAGCCAATTCTTGATTGATTGTTGTCAACTTGTCATAAATTTTATTCCTGGGAATCATAGCGAATACCGCTCCAAAATGTCTAATGATTTTGACAGAATACTTTCTGCGGAAACTATTTGTTATTGTAATTCATGAATGATCCTTTTGTCTGTTCATCTCTTTTTCGCATAACGATTTTAAGTTTATGTCTGAATTCTATGGATTTTCCCGTTACATGCATTATATTTTTGTTTAGGTCTACACTCTCTGGTGGATGAATGTGTTCCATTGTTTACCACTGCTCTTCAGACATTTTATGAGTTTAACCTCTACTATGGAGGGGTTTCTTTCTGAACATGTGAGGCTGTAACATACAACTTTTATCAAACTAAGCTATAGAGTACAAATATTTCGTATTAAGAACAATTCCATAGATGACATTGATCTGTATTTCTACTGTAAGCATGCTAGTATAGGACCTCAGTCGCAATAAATCTCAAAACAACTATCTGAGTTTTTATTAGAAATTTATCACAACGACTCCACAGAACAAGAGGTGCCCTTTCCTGAAAAGTATGTTAAAAAGATGAACGTAACATAGAAGCGACGTATACATAGTAATAAATGTATAAAGCGCAAGACAAATTGTTCTACAGAATTATGTATCATCATTACATTAATGACAGGTGAACATAATGGATACCAGGTGATACGTGGTTAGAGAATTTTGTTATTTGTTACATCATCTCCTTCATATTTAAGCACCCAAAAATATTACAGATTTAATTTAGTCAATGGAATTTACCACTAAAACAACGAAAGTTTTTAATAATTAATTTACATAAGGGGTCGAATTCAATTTGGTTTTCTAAAGAATGAGAAGAAAAGGTGAAGAATATAAAAAAAGAAATATCGCTCAAAGAAAAAACATTATTTGCTCTCATTGAGAGTTGAACTCAAGACCTCCCGCTTACTAAACGGGTGCTCTAACCAACTGAGCTATGAGAGCTTGTTGTTCAATCATTAATTTGTATATATATTTATATGAACAAGTAATATTGACGATTTGTCTTCGTTATATTTTCACTTGTCTTCTCTCATTGCTTCGAACACATTTCAAAATGCAGGTAAACTTCAAAACCCTAATTCTCTTCCTTCTCATATCTCGGTCGAATCGAGTTTGCAATAGAACATAGTTTAATCTTATTGTTTGTGTGTTTTGTGTTTGCAGGCGAGTGACAGGTTCAACATAAACTCACAGCTCGAGCATCTTCAGGCCAAGTATGTCGGTACAGGCCACGCTGATCTCACTCGATTGTAAGTCCTGTAATTAATCGCGAGATAATACTTTCTTAATTTTTGAGTAGTTGTTCTTAATTTTGTTCAATTTGATGATGTTATGTAGTGAATGGGCGGTGAACATTCATCGAGACAGTTACGCTTCGTATATCGGTCACTATCCGATGTTGGCCTACTTTGCTGTTGCGGAGAACGAATCGATTGGGAGAGAGCGTTACAATTTTATGCAGGTATTTCTAATTTCTGTTTTTTTTTTTCTGAACCCCAGATTCTATTCGTATTAGGTTTTTTAATTTATTTGAAAGAAATCTATTTTTTCTCTCGTCGGAACTCGGAGTTGTGGCCATTTAACTACAATGTTTTAATAACTCTAAGTCGCTTGTTGAGTCTGTGATTTATCTTTGATTCTATCGTACCCAGCGGAAAGTTAGGTGTTTTTATGTTTATGAACACTTCAAAAAAGAATAAAATGGTTTGCGGCAATAAGCAGATGTAAACAGCTCTATCAAACCTCGTTTTTACCCCATATGCCTAGTTTCCGTAAAATAGTTGGGCAAATTATTTCTGCTTTATGATGTATGTCTCTATCCTGATGCTCACACGAGAGAATATGGGTTAAGCTTGTAACAAAACCAGGAATACCGTTTAGGTGACAAGCAATTCAAAGTTCAGATAGCAAAGTAGTATATTTTATAGTTTTTGTGCGTAGCTCTGGTGGGGAATTAGATTCTAAAGAACGTTATAGTAGAGATATTATAGAGATGTCCTGCGTAAAGTTTAGGAACTGATTTACACGGTTTGGGAATTGGGTTACACAGTTTTACTGTCTGATAATATGGTCTACTGGTATCTTATGGTCAATTGGAGCATTTCATAAGCTGAAGTTGCATTAATTTTGAATGTGCAGAAAATGCTTTTGCCCTGTGGTCTTCCTCCTGAGAGAGAAGATGAATGAAGTGGCACTTCGGATGTCGTGGCAAGCTGAAAATGGTCTTCTTCTTCAGATGTTTTAAGACATAGTGTGTGCTTTTAATTTGTTATGACAAATCTTTAATCTGATGTAAGAACATGATATCGAGTAATGATGTGGAGTTCTGCCCTCTGCTCCCTTGTCTTTGCCTCAGTTTATATTTCGGATATGCATTTGTGTCTATGAGATGGCTTATTATCTATATTTTGATAGCTTCTGATCAACCTTGTACTGATTAGAAAGAAACCGAACTTTCTTATATATTCATGTGCGGAATATGGGTTAAAACTCGAGTCCTGGTGAAGACTTAATATGAACCCACTTTGCCTTTGTTTATATCAGCACGTCATAGCGGACATTGTTGAGAAGCCGGTATAGATTCCAGTTGTAGTCGTAATAACTAATAAGTAGTATGTGGTATGCGGTCATAACTATTTATGAAAATCTATTTCTTGAACTTGATATGCATCTGCTGTGAAGATTTAACTTGGTGGCCTTCATTTGCTGGTATTGATTGGTTGGTGGAAACTAAACATAGATTAGTACAATCAAGAAAATTGCAAACACACCCTTTTGTTCTTTTATGTTCGAAGCTGGGAAAGTCTGATGTGATTTCATGTTCTTAAATTATATGGGCTATGGCCTGTGGCTGCTTGCCTTGGTAAATGACAGAAAAACTGGTCATGTGGTTCTGTTGACTCACCGAAGAGCTAGAGCAATGTCGTCCCAAGGATGGTGAAAAATTTTGTTTGCACAAGAAAGTATTTCATCAAAAGGAACTGCGTGTGCCATTTATTTCTGATTAGTTCAGTGATGTCGCTTTAGACTGATTTCTTAATTGAAGAAACGAACGAAAATAAACAGAAGTTTCATCAAATTGATAATTTGGCGTAATTTCAATTTACTAAGTTTACACAAAATTGTAACCATGGTTTATAAACGGTAAGTCTGCATTCCTCAAAAGAAATTTCTTAATTATATTAAACAGCGATTAAATTTTAGTGATCATCTTCCCGGGAATATTATTTTTGAAATTTTAAGATAACAAAATTATAGTCGTAATTTCAACAAATTCCTCACAAAATGTACCTTAGCAGGAACAACAGATTTGATTAAAGCAAGAGTTCTTCGAGAACAACCAGTTATAACTTTTTTTTTTCTTTTTCCAATAACCATTTGCTGATAATAGTAAATATCCATCTATTTATTTATTTATTTCATTGACTCAGCTCTTGGTTTATTTTTCGGCTTGGCATTTGTACAAACACCTATTATACTTGTCCCAATAATTACACATGACAAACCCCGCCCAAATAATCATAAGAACAGTTCTCTCTGATCCCTCACTCATCAAAACCAGTTCTCAAGCCAAACAAGTCCATGCCCACTTCATCAAATCCAATCGCGGACCCTCACTCATCATCTTCCGCGATTTCACCACTCTCATCCTCTCCCTCTACTCCCACTTCAACCTCTTGCAAGAATGCCGCTCAATCTTCACCACTTTCCACTCACCTCCTCCCACCAGAGCATGGAAGTGCATCATCAAATGCTGTGCTTCTAACGGCAATTTTAATGAATCCATTGATTTTTTTAAGAAAATGATGGGTTCGGGGAGAAGCCCAAGTAGGAATGTGTTCCCTTCGGTGCTCAAAACGTGCACCCAGTTGAGTGATTTGAGGCTTGGTGAGGCTGTGCATGGTTGTATCGTCAGGCTTGGTTTGGATACTGATCTTTTTACTGGGAATGCCTTGATGAATATGTATGCAAAGTTGGATGCTGGGAACCTGTTTGATGGTGGTTCTCAACCAAAAGAGTTGAACGGTGTCGGTAGTTCGATTGGGTTTTCTCGGGATTCTGAGGAATTTAGTGAAAAGTTTGAATCTTGGAATAAGATTGGGAGTGATTTAGTTAGTTCCGGTGGTTTGCGTGACTTGGATGAAAAATTTGAAAGAAGGGCGGAAGCTGTGGATCGGATCGATGGTGGTAGGGAGAATAGGTTAGATTGCAGTGGAGTCGAGAGGGAAGGTGTTGGTAGTTCAAAAGAGGTTAGAAAGAAGGGAGATTTTCCTAGGGGTAGTGTGAGGAAACTTTTTGAAATGATGCCGGGTCGAGATGTTGTCTCGTGGAATACGGTTATTGGAGGATACGTGCAAAATAGGATGTATGAGGAAGCTCTTTTGGCCGTAAGGAAGATGGCGAGTGAAAACTTGAAACCCGATTCTTTCACTTTATCTAGTGTTCTTCCAATCTTTGCAAAATATGTGAATGTCATGAAGGGAAAAGAGATACATGGATATGTCATAAGACATGGTTTTGACAAAGATGCCTATATTGGGAGTAGTTTGATCGATATGTATGCAAATTGTACGCGGCTGGATGATTCCTGCAGGGTTTTTAGTTTAGTACCAAGAAAAGATGATGTTTCTTGGAATTCAATGATAGCAGCTTGTGTGCAGAATGGCAGGTTTGATGAAGGATTAAGGTTGTTTAGAGAGATGTTAATGGCTGATGTTGAGCCCGTAGCAGTTTCATTTTCAAGCATAATGCCCGCCTGTGCACATTTGACGACAATACGTCTGGGTAAACAGCTCCATTGCTATATCATTAGGCTTGGGTTCGATGATAATATCTATGTAGCTAGTTCCCTTATTGACATGTATGCAAAGTGCGGTAATGTGACGGTTGGTAGGTGGATTTTTGACAAAATGGAGATTCATGATACAATTTCTTGGACGGCCATGATCATGGCATACGCATTGCATGGTCACGCCCGTGATGCAATTTCATTCTTTAATGAAATGGAATTAGAGGGAGTGAAACCCACGGCTGTTACGTTTGTGGCAGTTTTCACGGCTTGTAGTCATGCGGGATTGGTCGACGAAGCATGGAAATACTTTAGGAGTATGACTCAAAATTACGCAATTTCTCCAAGCCTAGAGCATTATGCTGCTGTCTCTGATGTCCTTGCTCGAGCAGGAAGATTGAAGGAGGCTTACGAATTTATTTCTAGCATGCATATCAAACCAACGGCGATCATTTGGTCCACTTTGTTATCTGCTTGTCGGGTTCACAAGAACGTCGAACTGGCTGAAAAAGTTGCGGAACAGATGTTTCTAATAGACCCTGATTATAATAGTACCTATGTTCTCTTATCCAATGTCTATGTAGCTGCTGGGAGATTGAAAGATGCCACAAAATTGAGAAAAAACATGAGAAGAAAAGGGGTGACAAAAACTGCGGCCTGCAGCTGGATTGAGGTTAAGAATAAAGTACACGTTTTTGTGGCAGGAGATGAGAGCCACCCGGAATATACACGAATAAGCAAAGCTCTGCAAGATCTCATGGAAAAAATGGAACTCAAAGGTTATATTCCGGACACGAGCGTGGTGCTGCACGATGTTGATGAGGAGCAAAAGACGCATCTTTTATCTGTTCATAGCGAACGGCTTGCAATAGCATTTGGCGTCATTAGTACTCCTGACGGAACGACAATTCGTGTGACGAAGAATCTGAGAGTTTGCGTGGATTGCCATACTGCTACAAAGTACATATCCAAGATTCTGGATAGAGAGATCATTGTTAGAGATAATGTTAGGTTTCACCATTTTAAGGATGGAGTATGTTCATGCGGAGATTATTGGTGAAAAGAGTAGTGGATTTATTAACAAATGTTTATAAGGAGAGAGATTGTTTTATTCTCTGTTTACCCAGCTGAGGAATCATTCCTGATGGAGCATTTTGAGTAGGAAATGGTGTTAGTCATGATTCATGAAGGATGTTTCATTTAGAGAAATTTTTGCCACCAATATGTTGACTTTCTTTTCTTAGTTGAACTGATTAACGTCGAGGATAAATGAATATTACTTGGAGAGATATTTAATACGAATAGTTTTTATATTATCATTTATGTACCTCGATCCACTGAAGTATTTTTGTAATATACGCACTAGTGCTAACTTCAATAGACAACTGACTATTCTTACATACCCAATAAATTGAACTTTTCTTGCCAATAATCTTATTACGTACCTAACGTGCATTACATAGTACGTCACAGAATTAGTAATACAATTGAGTTCAACCTAAATAGACGGATATCTAACAAATGGTGATGCAAATTCCGAGAAAAAGAGTGTCTAATTGTACGAGAATAATTGTTTTGATGTTATGTAGCCACCTTCTTAGGAATTTCATGCTTGTAATCGGGCATATTGTTCGGCTTATTATTTTGTATAAGAAGCATGGTGATTAGAAAAGAGATTGCGACTTTTGATCAAACTTGTCAGGAACTAAGTGGAGACAATTTATTAGGTTTGGGTCCTCTTAAGTCTTAAGCCACCTACTCTTTGTTTTATGTTGGTTGCCAAATGCCAAGTGAAAGCAACGTTGTGCTAATTCTTGATAGATAAGGGTCATTACGTTCGTCATGTTCAAATGTTGATATATTAAATCGATAATATTACATATTAGCACGTCATTTTTATGATTCATTGAGCCAATCGAATTACTATCATTTAACTTATTCAGTTGAGCACATTTGTAAAGCGCATAAGTAATATCATATGTCCTACTAAAACGGTAAAAGTCGACAAACTTCGTACCTCATTAGGACAAATTATTTATATCGAAGAGATTTTCAGTATACAATGCGTAAATATAAGGATTCGTGTATCTCGAAATAACCATAATTTTAATAAAGAATTTAGTTTTTTCTTAAAGTTTGGTTATACGTGTCTTATTTCATTAGCATGCTTCAATTCATAGGGACTATATGCTTGGTTGTTGTTTATTTCTTAATTTCATTTTAATTCTTAATCTTGAAATTCTAATTTCGGGGAGTATGATGAAATCAAAATGAAATACGTGGACTTTATTGAAATATGGTTAAATCAAGATGATTCCTTGTATTTAGGCTTCATGCGAGAACAAACCTTACGAACTAAATAATCTGTCGGAAAAATTATTAGTTGGTATATTCCAAGGTTAGAATGCACATTTCTCTTGTTTTAAATGATACGATAAAGTGCACATTAAGAAAGAAGTTATAGAGAATTTCACACTTTTTACCTTATTAATAGCTGATATAGTTAAAATGCCTTCTTATTACGTTTATGTCAAAAATGCAGGAACATGTCGGATAATTTTTTATTTTTTTTATATTGAATATTATTATCCATATCTAGACAAAATTAGTTAATTTGATGGGACGAGAGACGGAGAGAGGCACATGTCATATTCTGTCTGGTAAACTCTTGTTTTTAGTATTGCTGCCAGACATGTTCAATGGGCCGGGCTGGGTCAGCCCGGCCCAGACCCGATTTGGCCCGGACCCAAACCCGGGCCGGTTTGAACCGGGCCGGGCTGGGTCAATTTGCTGCCAAATGTCATATTAACGTGAGAGCCTACATTAATTCATATAATATTGTTTACAATGAAATGGTCCTAACTTATATGCTCCGTAACCATCCTCAAATTTTGCAGCCAAATGTCTCATATAACTTATTTCAATTATAATGAAAAAACTAGGGTTGTGCGTTTCGATTAAATCGAATCGATTATATTGGCTAAGATCATTCGATTTTAGTTGTGGGAAACTGACTATCAAAATCAAATCGTTTCAAACGATTCTATTCGATTTAAATCGAGTTGATTCCGATTCGATTTGATCCGATTTCGATTATGAGCCGTTTATTTATTGTATTTTAATTTTGAAAAAAATAGGCGATATAGCGTTGCGAATATGCATTTAAAACTAAAGAAATTACGTATGAAACAATAGAAAAATAATGTACACTCTATAATTCATCAATCATTGTAAATACATAATTCAAAAGTAATACTTCTACTCAATTCAACACAATTCACAAACAATAAAATATTATATTCAAACATAAAAACGTAAGAGAAATTAAGTTACAATTCAAAATTCATGAATATTCAAGACACATCATTAATTTCATTATGTTCTATGCATATATATTAAAATTAAAATTTAGATTCGTTTTCCGATGCGTTCACCGACCCCAAAAATCGAAAATCGAATCTTAGTGGTTTCGATTTTTCTATGACAACCAAATATCGGATCAAAAATTCGATTCGATTTTTAAATCGAATCATTCGATCAATTTCGAGACGATTCGATCGATTCGATTATGTTTGCACACCCATAGTAAAAACCATCATTATAATGTTAATTTAGGGACGAGTTTTGTGAAAAAAGAATATTAATTTTGAGTAAATGTTGATCATTAATAATTCATATAAACATATTACCGCGGGTTTGACAAATTATATGATATAAATATCTAAATATATTAAACAAAACAAAAAAATTATAAACATATTACCGCGGGTGTGACAAATTATATGATATAAATATCTAAATATATTAAACAAAACAAAAAATTAAGAAAAGACCAAAATTGGGTTTGAGTCGATCCCCACATACGAGCGCTCCACAGTTCGATTTATCTCTTCTGTTCTGTTGTTCTTCACCATCTCTCTCTTACTCTTACACAATTATTATTATTTTTTGTTTTATTTTCTCAAAAATCTATATCCAGAGAATTTTTGTTGCCCTAGATTCTCTATATGTCTTCTGTCAATTCTTACCATCCCTTTTAATTTTCCGTTTTTGGATACACATTTGTCAATTAATTAGGTTTTTTTTTTTTGTGTTAGTAGACAATTTTTTTTCATTGAATTTTTGCCCCGCCATTAAAACCCAGAGTTTTTCTTGGGTTTTGTTTTCTTGGGTTTGGTTTGATTCAATCCCTTCAAATTAGAAACCCTAACTCATTAAATTGTCCGATTAGTGTATGTATGTATGTATACATGGTTTTGGTCTTCTGTGTCATTTATGTAAAAGCAATAAATTTTGACTAGGGTTTCTTTTAGGTTTTCCGTTTTTTGATTGTTTGAGATCGATCTGAACATGGAAATTAGTGATTTTGATTGTGGATTGAAGAAGTGTTTGTAAAATCAAGAAACGGTACTAATTAGGGTTTCAATCTGTTTTTGGGAAAAATCAAATATGGATCAAGTGGTTGGAGGCAAGTTTAAGTTGGGGAGAAAGATTGGTAGTGGATCTTTTGGGGAGCTTTTTTTAGGTAATTTTTCATTGTTATTATTTGTTACTCGTGTAATGATTCTTTGTAATTTGGTTGCTTTATCGAAAGTTGTTCACTGTTTCTTATTTGATTCATTAGGAGTAAATATACAAAGTGGAGAAGAAGTTGCTGTGAAGTTGGTGAGTAGTTTTATGTGAGATTTTATTACGATTGAACTTGATCTTGAATTCTAGTATGACGATGTCCTGAAACAAAAAACTTCGGTCATTCTTATTTTCTTTCAGGAACTTGCTAAAACTAAGCACCCCCAACTTCATTATGAATCAAAGTTGTACATGCTTCTTCAGGGTGGAAGTGAGTATTATTGTTTCTGTACTTTCTTGGTTGATAATGGTTGTATGACAACTCGAGAGCGAGGTGCTTAACGTTCTTGTTGTTGTATGAAGCGGGCATTCCCCACCTAAAATGGTATGGAGTTGAAGGAGAGTATAATGCCATGGTTATTGATCTTCTCGGGCCAAGCTTGGAAGATTTGTTTAACTATTGCAATAGAAAGTTCACTTTGAAAACAGTTCTAATGTTAGCTGATCAGTTAGTAAGTATGTTTCCGTTGTGGAAGATTCTGTACATGGTTATCATTATTGTTGCTTTACTTATATCCAATTTGCAATTTGTAGATTAATAGAGTCGAGTACATGCACTCTCGAGGCTTTCTTCACCGTGACATAAAGCCAGACAACTTCCTAATGGGTTTAGGGCGCAAGGCAAACCAGGTACCTTATCTTTATCTTCTAGGGGAGATTTATTCTTTTGAGTTGACAAATATGTTAAACCGCTTAAAGTTGTAAATGGCATAATTGGGAAAGAGTGCAAAAGTTTGATATATTTTTCAAGGCATTTACTTCTTGAATTGTATTTGGTACCTCTGCTAGACATACAACTCATGGACTCTCTTATTTAAGGGTCATTACTTTTTGGATATTCGATACTTGTATAAGGTTTGACATGCGGAATCTTCTGTTTGAAAGTAAATTGTTTAATTTCTGATGTATATGGCCCTCTGAACCCTTTTTATTTTACAGGTCTACATCATTGACTATGGACTTGCAAAGAAATATAGAGATCTTCAAACTCACAAGCATATACCATACAGGTACTATTATGGGTGCAACATCTAACTGGCGTTCAATTTCCTTTTCTCATCCTCTAATGATACCACTCTCCCTAAAATAAATAAATAAAGAAGAGGACTAATCCCTCTGGATAACTTCAGCTAATCATTATGTAAAATTGTTGGAAATATGTGTTGGATATTACATTCTAGGTATAGGAAGTTGTGCACTCTACAGTTTTCATCCGTCAAGAATATTATCTGGGAAACTTTCTCATGCCATATTCTTTTATAGGGAAAATAAAAATCTCACTGGCACGGCTCGCTATGCTAGTGTAAATACCCATCTTGGAGTTGGTGAGTCATCCTTGTGATTGAACTAGTGACTGAAGTACTTACGCTTTATAATTATTTTGTCTTCCAAGGAAGCAAGTATTTTTATTATTTTTCTCAACTGCATTCCTGATTTTTTGTTTCAGAGCAAAGCAGAAGGGATGATTTAGAATCTCTTGGCTATGTCCTGATGTACTTCCTCAGAGGAAGGTTAAGCACGAGGCTTTACTTTTCCGTTATTTTCTTTTAGCCCCCTCATGCATAACTTGCTAACTGTTAGTTCTCGTTTCAGCCTTCCCTGGCAGGGCCTCAGAGCTGGCACAAAGAAGCAGAAATATGACAAAATCAGTGAGAAGAAGATGCTTACACCAATAGAAGTACGGTAAATTTTAAATCTGGTGTAGTCAGCTTTTGCTATGTCTTTCAAGATTGGATATCATGAAAAGAGGATATTACTTGTAATCTTATGAGTGCTTTGCTGCTCTTCCTTTTTGTATCTTTGCAGATGCAACAATATTGGTAATTGACATTATTTGTCTTTTCTGGCAGGTGCTTTGTAAATCTTATCCATCAGAGTTCATTTCATATTTTCATTATTGTCGATCATTGCGCTTTGAAGATAAACCTGATTATTCGTACCTGAAAAGACTTTTCCGGGATCTGTTTATTCGTGAAGGTAAATGCATTTAATGGGTATATACTATTCCTTCCTTTTCGTTATGTTTATTCTTTTCTACAGTCGTTCTTATATATATACATATATCTGTTCTGGAATGATTTTAAATCTATTTTGACATTTTTCAATTGATGATTGTTGAGACAGGTTGTCAGTTTGATTATGTGTTTGACTGGACCATGCTGAAGAATCCACAGATTGGGTCCAGTTCTAGTTCCAGAACCCGGGTAAGTATTAATCTTTTGTGGAGCACCGATATTCTATATACAGATTAATCTATGAATCTTACATCGTTTTTCTTCTGCCAGCAGCCGATAGGGAAATTACCTTTAAACCCTGGACCATCAGCAGAAAGAGTAGAAAAACCTCCAGGTAGCTTGACGTATGAATGTCTGATATTCTTTTGTTTACTCAATTTCAAATCAAACAAGTATACAAATAATCTTTAGTAACCAATACTTGGGTTAGATTTTTACTTAGCTGTCTTATCCAGTGGTAAGAAGAAAAAAAAAAGATCTCTGGTCAGCCATACTGTGTTTTCACATATGAATTAATAATGTTGGCAGGTAATTTGACATTAGACTTTGAAAATTATTTCTCTGGTAATATTTGCCCCAAGAGTTTAGTATCATTTTTTCCAACACCATAGAATAAAGTACCCAATTGAGTTGGAAATATGTCGTCTTTCTATAAAAATTTTCATTTTCTTTTTAAATCATTCTCCGTCGGTGAAGAATGATTTAAATATTTGTCTTGTAGTGAGGCAAGAAGTTCGGGACAGATTCTCTGGGGCAGTTGAGGCATTTACCAGAAGGAACAGTTCTAGTGCAGGCATCCTTGGGGATCAGTCAAGACACAGATCTTCGGATAACCTACCATCTTCCAAAGATGTGAGCAAAACTTGATAAATTCCAAAAACCGCTCATGAGTTATATGCTATTATCGATAAGCAGATATCCTCTATGTTTTATTAGCATTCACTCTCATGTGAAACTTAAACAAGTTCCATGTGAAATCTGAAAATTTGAATATTGAATCCACATTTGTCCAATTGATTGCATTGACAAAATGATGATGTTCCAGCATTGAAATTTAGTTTTTGGGGTGTTTTTCGCCATGTTAAATATTATAATATTTTGGGATGTTTTGGTAGCTTTTTTTGAATATTTTAGAATTATAAGAATAGTCGGGGAACAGTCACAGAAGTGCCGGTAGGAATATTTGTCGATTTTCTTTTTTTACTGAGCTAAAGTATATACATTTCCATGTTTTCATAGGGAATGTGTGGAAATATCAATCCGTACTAATGTTACAGTAACACATTATCAGTAGATTGCAACACTTAATCATACTCAACTTTGGCCCATGTAGGGCAGTTTGGAGCAATAGAGCGGGTGATTAATTGACTTAAATTGACATGGAGTAAATGTTATTAAGAATTGGATATTGGGGATAACTATTTTGTGTCCCTTAAGGTTTAGTCTAATTATAGAAGCTGTTTGAACAATTACAAAATACTTGTTCAATTTTAATTATTGTAGGTAAGCTCACTTGGGATCTAAGTAACTACAGAGACTCCCCTTTGAGCTTGCTAAACATTACAATTTTTTTTCGGTTCTTTCATGCTTTTACAGCTTTATGGGTATTTTTGTAGTTAATCAAATTTTGAATGGGGTTTATATAATTATACAAAACTTCAAGGGGGTGTAGATGTAGTTATCCTAAAAATCACACGCGACTGTTTAACGTTTATGAATTACACATTGGCGGTTTTTCTGGTTCTTACAATTTCACCCTTCTTTTTGTCTATTTTTTATTCGAGAATCTTTCCTTAATCTTTATGCATTCATGGCTTCTTGATTCTCCAGCAAGGTGATTCTGATAGAGGTCGAGTTTCTCGGACCAATAGTACCTCAAAGAGGGCAGTAATGTCAAGTAGCCGACCAAGCTCGTCTGGGGAACCAAGCGATAATCGTCCTGGCAGACTCGGCTCAGGAAGTAGTGCCCGTCTATCCAGTACTCAAAGATTACAACCTGGGCTCGAATCCAAATCGTCTACTTTTACACGCACCCCTGCTACAAGAGGTGTCAGGGACGAAACTCTTCGAAGCTTTGAACTTCTAACAATCGGCAGTGGGAAAAGGAAATAGTATATGGATTATATTCTCCGATGACAGATATCTACTCAAGTCTTATTAGTCTTGACCTATCAGAGTGTAGTATATACCAATCTTTGCACGGTGAAGGAGAGATTTCAGTAGATCGTGTCCATTAATGGGTAAATTTTCTAACGGTAAAACCTTGAAATTGTACCATATTCGATAACCGTTTGTCTTAAATTTTGTTCCGTGGTTATTCTTGAATTAATGTATTTGTTATATATACACATGTGAAAAATGGATTTGTTGCTTATGGGAAGTGTTCATTTGTTTGAAAGTGTGAGAAGGCTGTAAGTTTCCTTTTTGTGTCGGGATTCATTCCAATATTTGATATAGGATACTTAAAACAATCAATAGTTGATTTGAACAAACGATAATTTCTCAATTTGTGCATGTTATTCTTGAAGAATGACCATATTGATTGTCTGTGTATCGTTCCACTTATATACCTAAGGGACTGATTTCGATAAACGAACTTCTTTAGCATAGGAGGGAAGAGTCGAAGAAGACCGTGATTGGGCACGATGACTTCTACAATTTTATTTTTTTTACATTTGTTAAGTCATTTTAGCAAATTATTTTTATTTGAAAAGAAACTATAAAAGATAACCTCTCAGATTTAATACATTTGAAAAATACCATTATATTTTATTCCGAGAAAAATTACCTTTGTACACGGGGTTGTACTTTACCAGCAAAAGTAATACATTTAAAAAGTAAAAGAAGAAATGTTTTGCCCTTCTCTCCGAAGAATATACATAGTTAGATATATACACTTTTCTTTTTATTTTTTACATCAATTTACAAGTCGCAAAAAGGAAGGAGCGCAAGTTAAATTTAAAATTTCATTCTTAAAAATTCGTTGTCAATTCTTTTGGATATAAAACCCTAATAAATGACTTGAGAGAGAAAAATAGAATTAGGGAGTAATAGGGTTCTTCTTTCAAATTTGAGTGCCCTAATCTAATCTAATCTAATCGCGAAGGACTTGGTGATATCTAATTCTAATCCAGTTGCTCTGCAAGAGGTAAAATCACTGCTCCGTTCATACTGCTCTTTGCCAAATGTTATTTATAAATTATATGTTTATCGAAGAATCTTCATGTGAATTGTTTGTGATTTTGATGACAAGTTTCTTGAGATTGCTGTACCGTTTTCTTCGTTTATGTTTAAATGGATGTGAAAAATAGTGATTTAGTTGAAAAGATTAAGTTAGTTCTCAATAGTGTGCTTCCATCCATGACATTTAAGATATGAGGAGTGCAGATAGTTGGAGAATTTGGATAATCCATCTGTAGGGAAACTTGATTCTTTGGGGAACTGAAGGTGTTTTAATTTGCTATCGATATTGGTTCTCTATGGTTATGGAATGTACGGAATCGAACTAAGATAACTTAGCCGAACCATAAGAAAACATTTCAATTTTTTTTTTTTTTTTAGGGGGATACCCCTCAATACATTTAAAGTCTTCAACTTCATCTTAAACTATTTTGCGATAGCGTAAGGATTCCAAGGAAGTGGGGTGAAATGAAGAGAACAAGGATTTCCTACATTTGAGTGTTTGCTGTAGGCTAACTTTCCCACCAAACTTATCTTGTGAACTTCGTAAGAATAGAATGAGAAGTGAGTATGGGAAATTCTTAACTTACCATATAACTTGTTCTCCACTTACCTATTTTTCGTAAGTTTTTGTTGCATCGAAATTTTGAATTTGAGGCCTATACGTATTTGTTCTGAAAGGTGTCAATCTATCCAATCAAAAAGATGAAAAATAAGAAAAGGCTTATATAGAAATTAAGTTTTTGCTGACCGTTAAAAGTTGTTTTAGAAATCAAGGTGAATGACATTTTATAGAGAAGAACACATTGTTATGAGCATATAACATGTAAATAATGCAAATTTGAGGTACATTATTGGAAGTTACTGTAACATATTGTATTTTGTTGAAACACAAGATTATAAAGTCCAGTTTTTTTTTTTTTTTAGAATTATTGATGATAGTACACTATTATGTCAAATAATAGAAGTATTACAACAACACAAATAATAAAATGCTAATCTTTTAACTCTCATTTTTTCTTGACATTCTAATTAATGAATGCTAGACGCTGTGTAGCATGACATTCTTAAACCTATATTTCTGCAATATTGATTGATTATTAAAAAAAAATTATTTAACAATACATTGAGATGTAATCCCTTTTTCCTTTAGAATATGTTATCATTATTAATATTTCCTATAATATTCTTGTAACTTCCTGACAATCAAAAGTGAAATTGGAAATAACTTCCTTGACAACCAAAAACATAAAAATGACACGTGTTCCGTTTCCTTCAATTTACCTCATTTTTCTTCTGCAACATTGAGTCACATAATTTATTGGTAAGCATATAAAGAATTAGGATGTTAATCGTTGAAAAGTTGATTGGAGGAGACAAAATAGGTGGTTTGTAACGATTCGGAAATAATATTTTGTTGCAATATACAAACAAATTTGAGTCTGCACACTTCAATTTTTCCATCAGATGTTGTTTTCATTGTATTTTTGTACTTGTGCAACATTGACAGTATGGCTTCAATTGTGAACACCAAAGTGTTCTCGATATTTCCTCTTTATATCCTCGTCTTAGGACTAGACGATGTTATTAGTGTTGTTAGCTCTTTCAAGAGAACAAAGGTTTAAGTTTCTTTAGTTACTAATATATGGAATTACTAAAGTGTTCTGGATATGTCCTCTTTATATCCTCGTCTTTGGACTAGACGATGTTATTAGTGTTGTTAGCTCTTTCAAGAGAAACAAGGGTTTAAGTTTGTTTAGTTACTAATATATGGAATTAGTAGTCACATCTGATCTAATGCTTCTGTATATATTTGTAAAATGATATATTGATTAGTGACCTTTAATCGGTTTTTTATTGCTTGTTTTAGTTATATGAATTTTGACGTAGACTAGCTTCCCTTTATCCTCATACCTTATAGTAGTGTTCAACGTCTTATGTTTTTTTGGTTCTTTTGGTTTTGGTTTTCTTTTTTTTTTTTTCTGTTTTATGTATTCTTGTTTTTCAATTGATGATGGTGTATTAACGAATTTCACATTGAATACATAAATGCAGTAGATTCTGGAGATCCAGTGCCAGATTTTCAAATCTTCATTCAGGTTTAATATTTTTAATGAATCGTCTTAATAAGGTAAATGCTCCCTGCTAACTTGAATTTATACATGCTTTGTGTTTTGGTTTTACAATTAGCAGTAAATATATACTTTCTAACCATGAAATCGATGTAAATATTATTGGTGTACAAGAACAAGTTTTAAGTTTGTTTTGGAGCTGAAATAGGTTATAATTTGTCTCTACGGTGAGCATATTCATCAACCAAAATACTAGAATTTGTGTTACATAATAAACGTGTAGCTTTGTGCTCCAAATTTTAATAAAATGTTGACTAAATATTGTTTAAATTTTCATTTTTTAAGAACACGTGGGGCATCATTGGATGCTTTAAATTGGTGATATTTCCGATGGCCATTCAAATTTCAAATTTTTGGAACTTTCACTTTTTAGGTGAGAAGTACAACCAAATCCAACTAGTCCGCTCAAAAACAATTTACGGTTTAGCTTTACCATGAATGCAGCGTTGTCCAACACTTAATTTGTTAAAGCAACAGCTAAGCATCGCCATAGTGTACCCAACTCTTCTATAAAACTTGGATGTTTTACTGAAGGCCTTACTGCCTGCCTTCCCTCTCTGTAATCCTAGTTTTGTCTTAAAGGCTTGTCTTCCGTTCTTCGCTCCTTTGTGATTCTACTCTTCTTCTTGCCAAAAGTTTCGGAAATTATGTCTTTCTTTTCTAAGATTCAAAGTAAGTTGCATCTCATTGCTCTCTTTTACTGCACGTACCTATATGGTACGTCTGGGAGTACGCCAAACTCTAGTAACGAAAATAAGAGGAAAAGACCTACAACCACACCCTTGGTGCCGATAGCATGTCGTGTGTGTGATAGGGTTTTTCCTGACAACGCCAGCCTTGTGCTGCACTTTGTTGACGCTCATGACATAAAAGAAATTCCAGCCCTTAATCAACGACGCAGAACCCTAGCATCTTTGATAGAGAGTCGGTTGTCTTTGAACTTTCCACAGGTCTCTTGTTTTACTATGGACAGAATAAGTGGGGCTTGTCATGTAATGCTTCCAAGAACAAGTAACTACTTTAGACCAGGTGCTTTACCCGTTTGTTTCATGAATCCACTATATGTTGTGCGTACCAATGTTAGACATATCCAGATACCAGTATTTAACTCCATCCCACCATTAAATGGAAGAAGTTATGCTCGTGGATTGGCGACGGTTTCCTCGTCGCTAAGCGAAACAAATGAGGGACAAGGATCCTTTTTGGGTAATACGAGATCGCTCATTACGCAGTTGGTAAAACCAGTACAAGAGATAACTTCTATTAGTGACGAGGAGGAGGATGGGATTGACTTGACTCTTAGGCTTTGAAAGCCTTTTATCAATCATGCTCATGTTTATTAGAGGTTTAATTTGAATTCAAACTTGTTATCCATCTTTCCCTTGTTCCCCTAAGAATAATTGGGTGCTATCTACCATCAATTATTATAAATATTAGTGCAAATGGATGTTTATCTTTATCCCTTTATTTGGATCTTGTAGTTGGTGATGCTTATGAAACATTTTCCTGCATTCAATTTTGTTGTTTAGAGAAAAAACAAAGGAAGAAACTATATAAGTTTTATGATTAATTTTTGTTTATTTTGTAACAATTTGTAACGCGGAGGTTGGGTTGGGGTGTCCCAAGGTTCTTGTGTGAGGCTACGGCCCATGATATTTATTTCTTAGTTTTAAAGGGAAAAGGAAATAACTTAGAAATTTAAAGGATGAACTATAAAATTACATCGTGTTATACAAAAAGCAAAATGTGTTCATTATAGGTAGCAAGCCCAATAAACACTAGATGGATAATTTACTAAGATCAAAAGTAAAATAACAATTCCGAGTAATTATAAAATTTGATCCAAGTATCACAGAATATGCTTTTACGTTGTTTACTTACGCTAGCCTTCTCGAAGTAGTACATTGCTTCGCATTCCGTCGTACTGTCATTGGTCCCTAATGATAAGTCCTAATGAAATGTTTCATTAGCATCACCAACTACAAGATCCAGATGAAAGGATAAAGATAACATCATTTGCACTATATATAATAATTGATTGTAGATAGCACCAAATTTTTCTTAGAGCAACAAGGGAAAAATGGATAATAGCAAGTTTGAATTCAAATTAAACCTCTAATAAACATCATCATGATTGATACAAGCCTTTCAAAGCCTAAGAGTCAAGTCAATCTCATCCCCCTCCTCATCACTTATAGAAGTTATCTCTTATAGTGGTTTTACCAACTTCGTAATGAGCGATCTTGTATTAACCAAAAAGGATCCTTGCCCCTCTTTTATTTCACTTAGCGGCGAGGAAACCGTTGCCAAGCCACAACCATAACTACTTCCATTTAATGGTCGGATGGAGTTCAACGCTGGTATCTGGACATGACTAACATTTGTACGCAACACATTTTGTGGATTCATGGAACAAACGGGTAAAGCACCTGGTCTCGAGTAGTCAATTGTTCTCGGAACTAGAAAGTCCAACACTCTCGTTTCTAGCAATAGGTGAGATAGATCCATTTGCAATCTTAACTTTGAATTACTAACATAAGGTAAGATACAAAAGATGGTATGAAGAAAACTACTTTTATGGGCTATAGTGAATTGTAGGAGTTGGTATACTGGCAGTCTTTTTATGTTTCAGAGTATATGTCAGTTTAATAATTTAGTCTCGGACTATCTAATTTGAGAATGATTATTTAGCCGTGGATGTTTATATGTGCAGAATAGCTATGTCAGTTTAATTAGATTTTGTCTTATGCTCTGTACTTTCAGAATGATTATATAGTCATTTGCCTCAAATTTTATGCACAACAGATTCCTCTGAGATTTAGAGTAAGTGGTTATCTCTTACATGCATGACAAAAGTAAGAGCACCAGGCTTCTTTACTGGACCTCCTTATGCTCATGTATGTTGTGTCCTTACAATGTTTTTGTGAAAATAATTGTTCTTATAGTACTATAGAGTTTGCATACCTGATCATTGGAATCTTACCCCCATGCATGGATGGAAATTTATGCATCTGTTGAATGTGACCATGATGCAATTGATTCAATTTTCTTTAGACAATACACATAAGGAATGGATTGTCCTGTATTTCACTATGATTGCTATTTTGCATTAAGACCTAGTGCAGAAGATGCATAAACTAAGTTTTTTCCTGTGGAGGGCCTCATGTGTGATTACCTTTATTCCCTATATTGTAGGTGATTCTAGAAGTGATTTCACTCATCTCTTTTAATTAAAAAGTTGCTAATTTGCTAACAGATTATGTTTGCCATGTCTTATCTTCTGGTGCTCCCGGAGAGAAGTTCCATTCTTGGCTTTTTTTCATTCATATGCTTGGATTATATGTATTCGCAAAGGGTGCGTTAAAACATTTACTTCTCGTGTATTAGAGGGACCTTGGCATGGTTTATATCTGATTTTATTTGTTCACTTTGGTGTTTATTCAAGGCCATAGTATCTTAAATATCAAGCCGTGACCTTAAGATCTACATGTAAATACTAGTAAAGAAGATCTGTTGAAGAGTCGCTGACTCCTGTAATTCTGTCTGCCTGCTCGTGTCACGGTTCTTTGCATGCTCTATACAATCATTCAGCATAATGAACAAAGTAGTGGCATTTTTTTTTATTTTTTTTTTTGGTTTAGTCCTAAGTGTGGTTTTAGACGTCTATTGGCAATTGGATTAATATTTGTTGTTGATTAGAGTAGCGATACTATATGGTTTCATACTCATCGTTATGTTGCAGAATGTGCAGAATGAGGGATCTCACTATTCATACTCTGTTTTCCTGCTAAAGCTTATATATATCTTGGAACCCAGGTAAGTCCTTTGTGGTTTGAGGCGCAGGCGGGGGTTGAGGCGTAGGCCGTAAATTGATTAAATTGTCAACTTAATCTCATTATTTAGTTCCACTAGCAATTCCCAGAATCCAAATATTTCACTGCCACTAAATTTTTGTGATGACTGTTAGCTTCAGTTTATGAGAAATCCAACCTTCAGGTTTTCATTATATTTACCTCCAAACATCTATTTCCATTACTATGAAGTGTTTACAGCTTTTGCCGAAGTCAATGGTGCGCGATGCGAGGGACTCTGATGTTGCCATTGTTTTAAAACTCGTAAATTATCTTCCATTTTAGATTACTGAGTATGATATATTTCTAATACTTCGATGAAGAGCCCGGGTATGTTTTTATCAAAGTTCGACATTTGAATCCTAGTTATATTATAATATAGCTGTGATACTAACATTGAAACTTTTATCCAGAGATTTTTTAGCCAGTTCGGTGTGACACAATGGGAAGGTAATTAAATATTTTGTGAAAGAAAGAAGAAGTATTTATTAACTTTTATAATTAAGAAATTGCTCAATAAGCGGAATACATTTTTTTTCTACTTTCATGAATTAAAGTTGAGTTTTGCAGCATACACGTTATTATAATACCTTGAATAGTTTTTGGACAAAGACGAATATAACTAGATCCATAGAATTCTGGATCAGAAATTCAGAAGAAATATCGGGGTAGGAACAAAAGATTAATTATTGTCTGGCCTTATTATATATTAGATGGGCCCATTTAGTATGACTCGATGCGGAAAATGGCAAATGAGTGGGTTCGGTTGCAAGTGAATGGGCCTGGGTAAAAAGTTAATCTAGGGTGAGTGACAAATAGAATGCTTAAACCCATCAATTGGTTTACAGTTCTTCTAATATTTACTTTATTAACCATTTAAGATAATATATACTATGCCAAACATTTAAGTTGCTTGTGAAAGGACGTAATAAGCACATGCTATATTATACCACATACACTTAAATCACTTGAAGAATTACACGTTATACTAAAAATAAGTAAGTCACATAAAAGTATATATCATATCTAATAATACACATGATACCTAAATACTCAAGTATTAAATAAATCAACACATAATACGCCTAGATTATCTACAAAAATAAACACTACATGTACTAAGACCTACGAGATGAAAACAATTAAGAGGAGACACAACACTCAAACAAACACTTGCAGTACCTGAATCACCTATAAAAAAATACACTTCACCTAAAAAGCATATGATAATCTAAAACAACTCACATTACACTTAAATAACTTTAAAAAAAATAAAAACTATACTTAAAAAGCACAACGGACATGTAGATCATCTTAGACGACACATTTACACGTAAATCACCTAAAAAGCACATCAAACATCTAAATCACCTAAAAAATCATTTAAAAAGACAGAAAAACAAATCAGACACTTAATAAATAAAACAACACTTGCTCCACCTAATTCACCTAAATAACATGCAATGCACCTAAAATATATGGGTAAAAAATATCAAAACTCCTAATGCATTGGGTCATTCGCAATGTCTCCCGAATCCTACACTTGGTTAATCGTGCCAACTTCTATGTATGTTTGCTGTTTTAGGGCTCGAAGAGTCTCACAAGCAAATTGTTAAGTGCATATTATCCTAAATGAGGCTGAAAAAATAAGAGACCCAATTCAAGCTGAAATATCCGTCTAATCCACAAAGATAATCCGTATAAAAAGGTAGTTGACGAAAGAAGAATAACCTGGCAGCCCATTTACTTTCGGTGCAAATTAGCACCACTCACCGAATGGGCCCACAGCCCAAGAACCATGAACACTTTTGTACCAACTTTTCCACTCAATCTCTCGTCAGTATCCCGTTTATATTCCCTCCAAATTGGCAATTTCTCCACCCTACAAAAATATTATTGACTTTATTACCCCTCCCCCAGCATTTAATTACTTTGCTTATAATTTCGACACTGAATCTAAATTATAGATATACTCAATATTTTTCCAAATACTCACCACTCTATAAAATATAAATTTATCTTATTACCCTTCTCGTGACATTTAATTATTTTGTCTAAAATATGAACACCGAATCCAAATTTATAGATATAGTTTTTGTTTTTTCCAAATATTCTCCACTCCCACCTGTCCAGTATCCCAAGTTCACACTAAGGCACAAACTTACAAGATATATAATATACTTACACATTACACATTATATATACATATATATATTTACACATTTTTCTGATTTCGAACATTTCTCTGCAACACTTTTGTTTCTTTCTCTCTCTACATGTATGTATACACGCAGCAGCTGTATGTATAGGTAGGTTTTTAGTGGAAAAAGGCTGTAAGTTTTATTTTTTATCTACTCTGCTAAAAGCTTCATTTTTCTTCTTTATTTATATATATGTACATATGCTGTAAAGAGAAGTGCTAAACAATTTGGCATGGAGAAGAAACGAATTAATTAATGGAAAACCTGATTTAATTTTGTGTTTTAATTTCTCTAAATCATTATTTGTGCAGTTTTGATTGAGTGTGCTCGAAATGAAGGCAAATACTCGGCTCAGTTCGGCTGTTTTTCAGCTCACTCCTACTCGAACAAGGTAAGGTATACGTACAAACATATTTGTGTGTATAATGTGGTTGATTCTTCCTTTTCAAATTACCTCATCTTTTTAGTAGGTTGAGTAGTACAAGTGAACTTGATGATGTGGAGTTGTTGTTTTTGTCTGTTAATTGTTTAGCGTGCACATTGTTCATTGCTTCCATTAATAGCTCTTTTTTTGCTTTCTGATATTGAGTGCATTGTGGATTTCTGTTCTGTAGTTTTATTTGTCAAACTCAAGAAAGGACTTCTTTGGTAATGTGATTGTAATTGTTGATAGAATGAAGGAAGTTGTTACAAGTTGGTTAAGTGCTAGTTTTTGCAATCTCAATTGTGTAATGGTGGGGCAGACGTGGAGAGGTCCCAGAAGATCCACTATTCAGGTTTCTGGAACTTGCTAAGAACAATTCATTAGACGAAGTATGTGTAAAGAGAATAGTGATGTTACCTACAACAATTTTTTTGGACAAGTATATGAATAAGTTGAATTTTAGTTTGGACAGTTGAAAACTTGTCATTGTTTTGCTGCTTAATAGAAAGATGATATTAATTTTTTGTAGGTCTATCGAGAACTTTAAGAAGTATGTATGATACATCTCATTTTCGGTGAAGTTGCTCTATTATTTGCCGTTTCATATTTCTTGGATATTATGTAGTACATTAGTATTATTCTTGTTGTAAGCATTAGTGAACTGTTAATATTTTTTTGTAACGGGTCTAGAAATTGACTGTCGTGTCAGTGCAGTTCCCAATGTTTATATGTGATGATTTGGTCAGTGAACCGGAGTAATTCAAGCTGCTAGCTAAGTATTTAACTCATCAAGTCTGGCATTGTTTCAATTATCAGGTGTGATTTGATTATCATAGCGAAGAATGGCAAGAAAGAGAAAATTGCTTCAGGATTGCTAACTCCATTTCTTTCACATTTAAAGACTGCTCAAGATCAAATTGCAAAAGGTGGCTATTCAGTTTTACTTGAACCACAAACAAATAGTGATGCCACGTGGTTTACAAAGGCCACTCTGGAGAGGTTTGTATGGAGTTTAATATTATATGCTGGATCTAGTGCATCAAATTGGTGCTTCCAAGCTTCGGACATTTTAGTTGAAGTCAGCTTAAATGTCGTCCATTTCTGTGCTATCTTAGCCATTTTGCTGAAATGCATCCAGGTTACTAAAATTCAACTGAAGTATTGGTTATGTAGTTTGAGTCTGGTTTCAAAATGCTGGCATGATAATAAACTCATGCTACTTTGTGGGTGAGGATATTGAGTCATGATGTCTTTGGCTTTGTCCTTTATCTTAATGGTGACTGATATTAATCATTTAATGCACTCTGACACTGATATTTGTGCTACTTGGTGGATGGCCTTGACTTAGAGAATCCTTTTAAATTCTGAAAATATGTCTCTGCTCTTACAAAATATCTTATGTCACTTCTAAGCTTTATAAGCACTTAATAACTAACATTCGGCATCGGGAACAGGTTTGTTCGTTTTGTGAGCAATCCTCAGATCTTGGAACGCGTGTGCATAGTAGAAACTGAAATCTTACACATTGAAGAGGCAATTGCTATCCAGAGCAGTAATCATATCGGGCAGACCATTGTAAGCTAAAAATTAACTGGTGAATATCTTATCTGCATGTCAGAAGTTGAGAATTTTCATTTAATGTTTTCTTGTGATCAGCAGGTTGAAGATCATCCAGGAAATGCTCCAGCAGGCTGTGAAGGTATCTGAAAAGCAGTAGTCTGCAATTCTTCTGATTTGTACAGTTACTATAATTTTTCTTTTGGTATCTATTTTATTGCACCCCGATTTTTCTTATTAAATCGAGTTAGAGTTTGTATGAGGCTTTTTGACAGATATTCAAATTCTACATTTATACATTCTTTCCTTTCTTATATCTTCTTTGTAGTGCACTAGTGCTAAAATCATTTAATGGACAGGTGACAAATCTATGCCTTCAGCTAATGACGAGACAGCAATTGTTCTTTATAAGGTGACTAGGCACTCAGCAACCTTTTACTCAAATTCATTAATTTCATTTTTCATAATACTTTTTTTTTTATGTCAGCCCGAGGCACCAGGTCCTGAAGCCAATGGGTCATGTTCGCAGGATGGAAATTCAAAGTATTCAATGCAGTACCATCATAGAGTAACCCTGCAATATCTATGTTTTTTTCAGAAAGTTTCACTTTCTTTTGTTCAGGGGTTTGTCCTGTGAATTAATCAGAAATATTTTGCCCAAAGAACATCTCGTGCACTCTTTCGCACATGAACCATTTTCATTTTTCTGTTTCTGTTTCATTTAAGCCCAGATCTAGACATTCAAAATAACAGTTAGCAATTTACTTCAGCCAAACCTTGGTTTATGTAGTAGTTTTAGTTAATGCTTAAACATACAAACATGCTCTTAGAATTGCAAACATAGGAAGCACCCAAATAGACATCCTTCTTTCTGGACCCCCTTCCGAAAGAAGAAAATAGAGAGAGAATGGGAAGTGATAAGCATATTTCCCATTAATGGTCTATATCAATATGATTGTTTTCATTATTTCCTGTGGGGCTTCACACAACATTCTCAAACTTCAGCTTTAGCTGGTTTTCTACCTGCTTGATACACCAGCAAGCAGTATCTTAAACGAAAACAATTGGCATCTCCAGGCTAGCATCCGGGGAATGGCAAACTTTCTACGTTGGTGCTAAAATCTTGTTTTTCAAGGTGAACTGTTTGGGGTTTGTCATGGAGAGAATTAAACATGGTTAGAAAAGCGTAGTTGAACTTGACTTTGATATCTTATGCTTTCTGTGCTTTGCTGATACTATCATCTGTGTTAAGCCAAGAAAAATGCGACAATTGATATTTGTAGAGCTAACTGACTGCAATTGATTTAATTGTTAAAACAGAGTTCAGCTTTTGAAAGCCCTTGAGACTCGTAAAGCAGTGCTACAGAAAGAACAAGGAATGGCATTTGCACGTGCTGAAGCAGCAGGTTTTGATATTGATCAGATAGCACAGCTTGTGTCTTTTGCTGAGTGCTTTGGAGCCATGCGTTTAATGTAACTCCCCTCTTTGGCCACACTCTGTGTAATTATATAGAATTAGAATAATTGATGCATAGACGAAGCCTCTTACAAGTTTCTGTATTTGACTTTACAGGGAGGCATGCTCAAGGTTCATGGACCTATGGAAGAGTAAGCATGAAAAGGGGCAGTGGCTTGACGTTGAAGCATCAGAAGAATTGCCGACTCCATCAGAATTCTCTGTAGTGAATTCTTCTGGTATTGTTCTCTCTGCCAACCCAAGTAAACATGATGGGTCCAACTGTCAGCTGGCTTCAGAGAATAATACTAAACCAGGCTTGCCAAATAACAATGGTAAGACTGTCTCTCTGTGATATTTAATTAATATTATAGTGTTAAAAGTGCATTTCGATTTGTTGCTAATAAATAAATATTCATCAAATCCATCAGTCTACTCCGCCTTTGTCACTTTATCTGCTCCATTGCCTCGTAATATTTTCGCTAAGCTATTTAACGCGAGCATCTCTAACATTGGCTGACCCATTAAGTATGTGGGCTGACTGTAATTTGTTATTTATATTGTAAATTCATTAAAAATGTTGTAGAAAGGAAAAAATAACTTTTTCATGAATAATTTTTTGTGTTACCTACGAATTTTAGCAGGGGACATGGGGTTGCCAATACGTTTTTTGTATAAAGACAGTTTGGAGGATGTGACTTATATTTATATCGTTGTCTATGATATTTGTGGATGAATACGCCTGGAGATGTCTGTTTATTTTGGATAGATAGTATTATTCAATATAGCCAAATGGCACAAATTACATGATATTTTCTTATAAATGCACACCAGTTTTTTAATACCAAAAGATGTCTCTGTTCTTATGGAGAAGGTAGAGATTTCATGTCTATTTATTTGGCTTTCTGCAGGTAACCCCATGCCAAATGGTCATAACGAACATTTTCAAGGACAATTTCTTCATCCTATGTTTCCTCCATGGGCTATGCATGTTCCGCCCGGAGCTCAACCAATATTTCCAGCGTACCCCTTGCAAGGAATGCCATATTATCAGGCTTACATGGGTAATGGCCCTCCTTTTCAGCCACCTTACAACCCTATGGAACACTCCCCATCAAACTATGAGCATCAGACTGATGGTAGGGATGGTACTACTGGTCTTGATGACAAGACAAGATCACTAGATGACATAGATGCAGAAGTCTCACAGAGTCGGAAACCACGGAAAAGAGCTGGAGGCTCTAACAAAAATCAGTCAGGCATGGTTGTTATACGAAATATTACTAACATTGCTTCTAAAGAGAAAAAATCTGGCTATGTATCAAATTCAGATTCAGCTATTGATAGTAGTTCAGAAAATGAAGATTCTGAGGCTGATTGTCATGCTATGGTTCATCAAAGTAGCAAGAGATCTTGCTATAGTAGAAGCGATATGGAGCCCGTCGATGAAGTGTATTTCAAGAATGGAGAAGTCTCTAATTTTGGAAAGGATACTGATAATGGACACTGGCAGGCATTTCAGAATAATTTATTAAGAGGAAATGATGAAGACACTCATGATGATGGTGGGAGCATATTTGCAATGGAAAAGGACGTCCATTTAAATAGAAGAGTGAACACTGTCACTGATGATCCTTTGGCTTTTGGTACACTGGATAACGGTAAAACACAAAACAATAGGATGACCGAGGTCAATAGAATGAGTGGAAGTATGTGCCACAGAGCAAGGGAATCAGGTGATGACGCTTTACTATCTAGAGCAGATTACGACCTCACGGAGACTAATCAAAAAGATTTTCAATTTTCAGAAGCTGAAGAAACAAAGATGTTATCTAGGACAATTCCTGAAGATTTTATGATTAACAGCCAACACCACCATACAAGTTTCAGGAATTCATTGGATCCACCAACTTTGCATAAATTTGGGGGAGTTGGCAATAAGATGGATAGGGAATTCTCACATGGAACTGCTGATGAAACTTTTATTATACCTTTTAGGTCAATGTCAATAGATCAAGTTGGAGGAGCAAATAGAGCCATTATCGATATAGATTCTGAGATCCCATCAGCACGTCAAAAGTTTGGTTCTGAGGGTGATAAGAATAACGTAAAGTATGAGCCTGATGATTTAAGCTTGTTGCCTGAAAGGGAAACAGAGAAGAGGTCATTTGGATATGACCTTGCTCTAGAATATGAAATGCAGGTCTGTGCAAGAGGGTCACTGGAGGAAGAGGAAAAAGATGTTACTGATGTGGAGGGTGTATTAAAGAAATCAGACAAGACTAGGAGTTCAAAGGTTATTTCAGGCTCTTCTTATAAGCAAAGAACTGGAGGTCCAGTTAGGAAGGGTAAATCATCAAAATTGACCCCTTTAGAAGATGCACGAGCCCGTGCCGAGAGTCTAAGATCCTACAAAGCTGATCTTCAGAAAATTAAGAAGGAGAAGGTAAACTACAAGAAAGTCTTGTTCCATACTCGTTCTGGCCACACCCAAGCCAGTCACATGGGTACTTTGTTTCTTTGCCCACAAAATGGGTTTGGTGTGGCCACACCGAGTGTGCATCAGAATGTTCGCACAATATTTGCCTATTGCTTGAGATTCCAAAGTTCACATGTTCATTGCTAGAGAAATAAGTAGTAATAGAAAAGATAAGGGTAAATTTTTAACATGTTATTGGTATAATCATTATTGGGTGTATTGGATCTATGCAAATGTTGTTAACCTGTTCTCTAAATTTAATCTAGGATGCTTGCGCATTTCATTGTTGAAGACTTTATTTTCTCATCTATGCTGCTTCTAGCTTTGGTAATAGCCTTTTTTTGACTCTAATATTTAATTTCACAGGAAGAGGCAGAAGCAAAGCGCCTTGAAGCTTTAAAGCTAGAGAGACAAAAGAGAATCGCAGCTAGAGGCAATGCCACTGCTGCAAAACCAGCCACACTGTCCCCTCAGACGAAGCAATCGCCATCAAAACTTTCTCCGGCTACTAATAGAGGATCGAAGTTCAGTGATTCAGAGCCTGGGTCGTCATCACCCTTGCAGAGATCCAAAGTCAGAATTTCACTTGGCTCAAAACTTTCTCCAGCTACTAATAATACGCCCTCTAAAGCTAGTAAACTGAATGTGAGTAATCATATGGCAGGGAGTAGGTTGACGAGATCCTCATCATCAATGTCTGAGATAAAAACAGAAAGTCATGGTGTTACACCTGATTCCAAGGCTTCCATGGCTCGTAATAGAAGGTTATCAGAGCCCAAAACAGTTAATTGTCCTCCCGTTACTTTATCAAAGACCCGAAGTCTCGAAGTAGCATCCAAAAGGAAGTTGTACGAGGGGCCTGAGAAGAACAAAATATCTGCCATCATAAACCTTGATAGAAGTAAGGCTGCAACTCTTCCTGAATTGAAGATCAAAACATCCAAATTGCATGTAAATGCAGGTGAGACCAAATCAGAAGTAGAAGAAGGGCAAAATATTGATCCAAGTGGTAACCCAATTGTTGAGAAAACTGTTGTGATGCTGGAGCTTGAGAAACCGTTTCTATCAACTTCGCATTCTTCAGAAGCAAAGTCGGAGGTACGGAATCAACAGTTTGATGATTATGATGAAGAAAACAAAATTAATGTGATGTCTGAGTTAGTTCCTACAAATGCTTCGCCTTCAGCTACGGATGGAGTTGATCGACATCCGATAATGAATCAACTTCAAAAGCAACTGGATACTGATGGGGTAGGATATTTTGAGGCAATTTTTTTAATCTTTTAACTTTACAGAATGAAAATATAGGTTATAATATAGATTTTATTCTAGGTATTTTCTTTGTGTTGCCTTTTGTTGTAGGAAGTAAAGGAAAGAAGAAAAGGTCTAAATTAAATAAACACAATAGAGAGTTAACGACTCAATTTTGATAGATGTACTATACCTTAACAACTTGGAATTGTTAAATAATCTTCAGCAAGTAATGGGCACAGCGTTTACTTTTCTGATATATTTATACAATAGAGAGGTGCACCAATTGTAATTTTATCATGCACAATGGTGTGAAAATTTACAGCTTCTTTTGACCATTTACTGGCAACAAAGTTGTTTCTTGTTGTTAGCCTTAATGACGTTTCTTGCTTCTTTCAAATTATTCAAATAAGATCCTAATACAGTGTCCTGCATTACCAGGTGAGCATACCCTATTCGGAGGACCCTACCAACAATAACACAGCTGAAAAACCTTATCGAGCCCCTTATGCTCGGGTCTCTTCTTTGGAAGACTCTTGCACTGGTCATTTGGAACATTGCAAAGCACCTCTAGTAAGATCAGAATTGGGGTCAAGAGTTAAAGAAACTGTTAAAGCGCATGTTCCTGATGTAGAGACCCTCAAAATGGATAAATATCCAGCAACTTCGGGGAAGACATCTGCAAAGGAATCATCAAAAGGTTTAAAGCGGTTACTAAGATTTGGAAAGAAGAATCCTTCATCGTCAATGGGTCAAAGTGTTGATTCAGTTCGTACAAGTGTTGATGGTTCTGAGCACAATGATAATGCAATTCCTAGTGCTTCAACAAATGAAGGTGATGCATTTCTCCATCTTGATATACTCCACATTTATACTTTGGAGATATGTGGCCTGTTTATTCGATTTTTATGCCTCTATCAGAGTAGAGAATTGTTGGAGTTGGAAACTAAATTGATCTAATACAAGGGGAAAAAGATTATCATCTTATTTCATTGTTTACATGTCAGGAAAATAAGAATGGTAAATTTTTGCAACTTGGGGTTTAAGCATTTATACCAAAATGCTTTTAAGACAGCTGCTGTCAACGACCACCGATGCAGTTAGTACATGTATTTTAAAAGTTCCTGAAAGTTGTTTTTGACAGAAATCATGAGAAGAGAAGTCATGTTATAGGCTGCCCTGTATCAATGCTTTTTACAAGTGAATTTCCAATTCGTGTACAAATTTTTCATGTAGTTCTTTTTTAAACAAAAAAAATATATATATTCAACTAACCTTAGAATCATGGAGACACGTGCATGCCTTCGTGAAAGTTTGATTTCATGGTTCTCATTGTTTGTTTTCTCCTGAATTATGCATTTTCAGCCAGCTTATATTTATTTAATTTAATAGCTTAAAAATAACTGAGTTGAGAAATATGTTACTCTTCTTTCATTATTTACCTATATACAAGGAAGAAATTGACAAACTCCAAAGCTATGTTTGACGTAAAACAGCAGAAATACACAAATCTTTCATTTCTTATTTTCAAATTTGGGCTTATAATATCTGTGCAAGTTGTTTCAAGAAAAAATGTCCCATGTGAATTTATCTGGATACACACACTAACAAACCTTTTTGCTACCTAAAACTGATTGATTTGCTGACTTTTTTTTTTCTTTTCTGCCAGTTTACACGTTAAAGAATCTAATTTCGCTCGATGAGGCCTCTCATGCTGGTCATGGTTCACAGAAGAGCAAGTCTAGCCAGTTCTCTTTGTTTTCGCCATTTCGGAGCAAGACGAGTAGGAAGAAGCAATCATCCTAGGATTCCAAGATTTTAAGGTGAAAGTCCTGTTTTCTTTTGTGACAAAAATGTTTTATATGCATGGAGTGGCACCCAGAGTGGTGTAAAAGATCATTTGTTGTAGGTGTGTGAAAATCGTTTGTTGTCCTAGCCCAAGCATTTATTAGAACTTCTCATCAAATCACAACGAAAATATCATGCAATTGAGTGTTCCTTTTCGACATCATGGATTATATTGAAGTTCATTTAACTATAAGATTGAAATAATTTGCTATCTAGTACTCTTGGTACCCCTTTTTCCTAGCCAAGTTCATTTTTCTTATCTCTAAATCAAAATGACAAAAACTTGCTTGCTGTAAATACTTGCCATGCATTACGGATAGCAGTACCACAGTCTCTCCTACAAAAAGATGAGTGCATTTCTCACATTCTTTCCAATTGTTTTGAGTATTCTTCCATTCATTACTTCTCTTGCTGATCATACTAACTATGCTCGTGAAATCACTGCTAAAGGCACAGGTCATGAAAAATATTATTCCTAGAATCAGGCAAATATTCTACTATGACCGGTATTTAAGAATCTAAAGCTCGCACGAAGTCGCCTAAAAGGCCTCCACCACCAAGAGGTCCACCGACACGAAGGCCCTGTAGGCCTAGTCCTCCTCCGGGGACTCAAGTCCCCTGCAGGGTCCAGCAGTGGCAGTTGTGATGATGTTGACAGCTACAGTAATGGTAGTTAAATGTATACTTATTTGATATTTTATTATAATATTTTACAGAAATCCTGCATTGGCTTGTACTGGCAGTGATATTTTCTACTGCAAGTCGGGTGAATGAATGAATAATGTTTATTTGATATTTAAGTAAATGAGTAATGTCTATTTGATATAAAAGTGCTCTCTGAATTGAAGATATTCATTTTTTGAACCAACGTGTAGATCTGGTGACTTATTGAACCTAATCCGCAAAAGACGCGAATGACAATTTTATGTTACTAATACTATAGACATGCTGACTCAAATCGTGATCGTGATTAAACTACATGTATAATACCTAAAGCGTGATGATTATCATGTAATCAATTCAGAATTTCCTTAAGAATTAACAGAAAATGTTAGGTTAATGATAGTGACATCCCCAGGTTTGATAATTTGTACTAACATATCAAATAAGCCCCCTCATTAGAAACAAATAGATAAATTCAACTAAACCTTTTGGGATAAAAGTTCAAACTCCTCTTTACTATACATCATGTTGTACTTTGTTCTCTATCCATTTGTTTGTGTAACTTGTCCTCCGTACTATAAATAAATAAGTATGTTGCTCCTTCATCTATTGATTGGAATAAAGTTTGTCCCTGATCGAATTTTCGGTGAATATAAAACGTCTATCTATTTTAAATTTTAATATTTATTACAAGATAGCGTACAAAGAATAGTCTATAAAACGTCAAAACTGAATTTTTAACGCACTAGTAAAGTCTAAACACACAATTCGTCTAATCAAAAGTAAAAATGTTCATACAACACAAAAAAGAATATAGAAATAACAAAGTGCTGAAGTATATATATGATAATTAATGATTCTTTTTTTTTTCAAAATACCCATGCAACATAAGATATAAAGAGTATGAATGTGTATTTTGTTTTTTAAAACAAAAATTAATGTTTCTAAACATTTTATTTTCAATTGTGACATTAACACGTGAACTTCGCATATGGGAATTTGTGAGGATAAAACTGTGAAAATAAAATGAAATAAATTTTCTTATTTAGTAGTCTATAGAAAATTTTGTTGTTGAATCGAAGAGTTTTTAATGCCGTTTCTATGTTATGTCTTCCTTTATTTTTGTGGCTAGACGCTAGTATTTTAGAGTTGCTTCCATAATTTCAAGGAAATTTCCACCATATCAGTATTTAAGTAAATTCAAAAAATTATACATATTTACGAAATGTAAAATTTTATATTAAACTTATGATAGTTGAAGTCCATGTAATAGTAAAGAAGTTAAAGTAATTATCCCATCATAATATTATGACATACGACTTCCTTCATAGAGATAATGTCACCATCACTTTCATATTAAAATTAAAGTCCCAATACCCACTATATATTACAATGTTCTATCTCCCAATAATCACACGCACACAGCAGAAGAATCAACCAATGGCTAAATCATACTTATCAGTAATAATCATCGGATTAATAATCCTCCCAATCTCTTCTTCATGCCATGAACAGAATCAATTTCAAACTAATGTTCCTCTTCTAAAACGCGATTCTCTCACTGATAATAACGGGCCATCGTTTGACGTATTTACCGAGAAAACGCCATTATGCGCCTCGTGATCGTCCAATTAGGTCAATTACGCCTAATTTTGGTCCTCCTGCCTCTTCGTCTTCTTCATCGGGATCGCATTCGCATTCCGGCGGAAGTGGTCATAAAGGGACATAGATTGGGGATTTTGAAATGGCCCGCCTTAATTTGGAATAAAATAAAAGAAAGTTCACTTGTTTATGGCTTAAAATTGCTGCAGCCTAAAGTATGTAATTTATTCTTGGATATGAAATAAGATTCTGCTTAAAGGTATTAAATTGATAAATAGTACAAATTCTGACAGTTCCTTTGTTAACTTTTGAAAACATGAAAATAAATCATAAGATTGAGTCATGTAGACATGATTAAATATCATGGACAAGTACACTCCACAAAATGATTGTAGCAGAACACATCAGTAGTATCAACAATAACACACTTGTACAGACATTCAAAAGTATCACAATCTGAACACCATGCACCAGGAGTACATAACCCTACATACTCATTTGTGCACTTAATTCTTAATATCTCCCAACTGTAATAAAAGGAGTTGAACTCAGATGTGGAGGTGAAAGGCAATCATCTTCACCTCTCTTTTTGAACTGTGAGTCTGGGGTAGTAGTAATCACCATCTTATTCTCCAGCGAACTAAATGGCATATGAGATGGTCGTTGTACTGGCTTTACTGGACGCAAGCATGCTAGACGCCCTCGTAATTGGTTGTTGCAGATGGGAAGCTTTATGGTTTCTGTAGTAGATTCCTCCTCTTTAAGCACAGGTGCACCAGAAGGATCCTGCTCATAAATGCTCATTCGTAAGCAAGACAGGATAGGATGATATAAAGCAGCTAAACATAATGAGAAATACAACCTATCCCACTTATGCCGAGGGTAATCGATGAATATGAATTGAAATGCAAACATAACTAAACACTAGACAAGTAAAGTAATAGAGACAACATACCCCAAGAACAAGAAAGGTAAAAGCTTGCTGGTCTTTTCCAAGATGGATTTCTATCAGCTTCCTCAAATCAGCAAGAGTGGAGTCTTTCAAAACCTTCAATTTGGTGATAAACTGTCCAAGATTCTCTTTTGATGCCTCCCATTTCACATATACTTCAATATCACCAGAACTTTCATCAAAAGGGCTTTGATTCTCTTTTAAATTATTATCCCTTTTAGTAGACATCGTCAAATTTTCATGCTCAATTTCCCCCATGTTTTCCTTATTCTCAGCTACATCTGATGCCAAAACATCCTTTGAAATGCTTTTCTGAACCTGGGAGGGCTCATTCATCATTCTTGTCACGAGATTCTCCGTATTAGTCGCTGATGAACTGAGAAAATTCGCGGGAGACATGGGCGTAATGCTATTGTGCTGAGAAAGTTCTCTATGATTTCCGCATAGAGTGAAGATATTCTGAATCCTCATTTCACATGAAGAGGCTGCATCCCTTGCTGGAGTTTGAATCGAAACTTCTGGTGTAATTATCATCTTTTTCTCCTCTATTACTTCTTTCTGCACTTCTTCATCAGACACATTTTCTTTATCTTCATCCTCATTCTCATACTCTTCTTCCTCATATACAGTTGTCAAGAACGCTTTGTTGGAAAAACTTTGCATGCCTTCATTAAAATTGTTTGGACTTCCGTGAACAATCACATTTGTCTCTAGATCATATGACTTGTCCAAATCCATGGACTTTACCATGTCTGAATCTTCGGAACAGACCCCCATAAGCCTTCGCATAAAGTTACCACCTTCTATATCTGGAGATGCACTCTCACCCCTTGACAAACGAAGTTCATACTCCATCTCCTCTAAACGGCGCCTAAGCATTTCAACTTCTTGTTGCTGTTGAAGCATCTTTTCTGCCATTTTTCTCCTTTCCATCTCAACAATTTCATTGGCCATCTTCTGACATTCTTGAATCTTCTTCTCTAACTCACTTTTCAGTTCCTTGGTCCGCTCGTTTACTTTGGAATTGATCTCTTCCTCTTTATCTTCTGTTCCCCTTCCATGTACTAATGCAAGTTTGGCTCTGAGTGCAGAAACTTCTTCTTCTTTAGACCTCAGCTCTTTCTGAGCCTCATTGCATTCTTTCTCCTTGAGTTTATTCTCGGTCTGTAACTTGCAGATAAACTGGTCGAGCGCTGCAATTCTTGACCCCAGAATAACGGCTGATGAAGAATCTTCAGCCCCTTTGTCTTTGACGGGCGTGTGAGGACCTCGAACAATACACTTTGCTTTTGCCCCATATTCTAAAGTTGCAATAGTTTTATGCAACTCTTTTGGATCTGGACTCGCACAGAGTATCATCAAGATTTTGGACTTATCATCTTCAAAGGAATCCTGTCGAAGTTATCAAAGTAGTTTCAAAAAAACAAGTGGTAAAATCTGAGAATATAAACATGTGAACAATAATGATAAATACCTGAAGAAGCATGGTAAGTTTGCTATCTCTAAATGGCACATGAGAATCACCATTTGCGATTGACTCAACCACTCTTTTCAGAGCTATATTCCCTTGGTTGATTTTCGCCGTCTGCATATAAGAGGACTTGTTAGATAAACATCAACGTAATTAAAAATAACACAAATCTAACCACAAATTTTAAAGTAAAGTTCCATTAAATCTTTAATGTTCTCTACCTGTAGCTTTGCTTCGAAACCACTTTGCCCAGCCTGTTCTATATTTTCTGAACCAGCCATGTCTACAAGCATTAGCTGCCCTCCCACAGTCGGAACATCAAGAATTATCTGTGGAATTCGAAAAGGAAACAATGCATTTATAAATAACGAACCACATTATCAAATTCAAAATGATCAAATTAAGTTTTCCAAAAATTTTACCAGGCAGTGACTTCTTGAGCTTCTCTCATTGCAAAGTGTGCTTTTGACAATTCTTCTTTTCTCCACTTTCTGAATCTCTTTCAGTATCTTCCCAGCTTCATTTCCCGAAATAAAGGTGGCATTTTTGGCCTTTTTCCCCATGACTTCTAGTCGCGCCTGGAAATGTTGAATCGAGAATAGTTAGATAAATCTGAAGTGATCTCACAAGCAACAAAATGGATTACCATTAAGAACTCTCTCCAAGTCATTGTTCAAGTAAGTCAAGCAAATCAAAGATGAGTTATTCATAATAAAAAATGCTTCAGCTTTATATCAAAAGTTGTAATCTCCATCTTTTCACTAATATTCAACTAGCTGCAAAAAGCAAAGCAAACTGCGATGAAATCTTCTTTACTTGACAAACAACAGTTAGATTCGACACAAACCACAGCAATAAAACAAAAGCCTAAAATTCAATATGGATCTCTCCAAACATGATGTATATGTCTTGGAAGAAAAAAAAAACAGTACTTTAAACTAGAGTATTTAAAAACACATAGAACTGTGACCCTCAAAACATAGTTCATCAAAACAAAATTCCACAAATTCACTGAATCCTACACAATTACACTGGATAATTTGAGATAAAAATAATATCACTAGAGCGACAAATAAACCTGAGACGTGTTTAAGCCTTACCTTAGAAGCAGAGCCCCCTTTATGCCACCCAAGACTAAACCCTCCTCCACCAGCGTTCCCTGACGACAACAGATCATAAATTTCCTCGTTATAAATCTCCAACACGGTCACCTGCACAAATGTTCCTACCCCCATTCGCTCTTCATCTTCTTCACCCAATATATCTTTCAACGACTTATACACAATCCCTGGCTGCTTAGGACAACCAAACATTGTATGGCTCTTCCCCGAACCCGTCGGGCCATACATCATGATTGTACATTTATTCCCCAATTTCACACCATTGATCCTGGATTCGACAAATTTCTTGTAAAACCCATCAAGATCATCCTCTTCCGACGACGAAACTCCATCGAAACTGAAGTCTCTGTACCCAATCTCAGTCCTAACTCTCAGAGATTTTGCATCTGTGTTGATTTGTAGCGCTGAAGGGACTATAGGTGCCTTGCTTTTTGTATCGGGTAAGTTGCGTATTCGGCCCACGACTTCCACGGGATGCTCGGCTGTGGCGGTGTTGTTTTCTTTGGTGTAATTGAGGCGTTTGGGTATTGGGGTTCTTGAGTGGTGAGATTTTGATGAAGGGGTCGAATTGTGGGATTTTGATGATGGGGTTGGTGCCATTTTACGATAAAGATTCAAAATTTAGAAAAAACCCACAAGAAAAAGAAAGAGATCTGATGTTTTTGTTACAGAAATCGGGACAATTTCTGTTCTAGGGTTTTGATTTTCTTCTTGGATTCAAGATTTACTTTTTTCAGTATATAACAGAAAAATTGAAGAGATGGGTTTTTGATAAAGCTTCAGTGTACGTAAATATGTAAAGAAGATGAAGAAATGGTTTGATTTTGAATTTTCGATGGAAAGATGAGAGCACAAAAGGGTTTTTGATTTTGTAATTTTCTTTTTCAAAATTGGAAGTAGCCGTTACAAGTGTAACGGCTATTTCTTACTCGTGATACCTTCCTTAAGCGCCGAGAACTGAGTTGGGCCTGGGCCCAACCTCCGCAAGGATTTAAATGGAACAGACTAGTAGAGTTAAATGCAAGTAATTAATAATTAGTAGCGTAATAAGAAAGTCAGTAATTATATTTTATGTTGACGTGTTTCCTTTTGAGTAATAATAATAACGTTTGAGTAAAGATATAATATATAATATAGACATCATAAACAAGATATTATTTCAGTCAGGTGCATTTACTTAGAATACAATAATAGTTATAAGAATAAATATTACAACAGATGAATCTCAATTATCTACTTACAATTGAAAATTAACTAAGACACTCGCTTTAATTGACTAGCTTCAATAACTATAGACGAAAATAAAATATTAAAATATCCAAGTTCTCTTATACTTCTATAGTTCTATTTATTTAGTTTAAAAATTTGTTTCTTTGTTTGAGTTCTATGACAAAATCATGCATATTGACTGGAGAAAATCACTAGGATATAGTTCTATTTGATGGAAAAATAATTCATATATAATATTAAAAAGAAAAAAGACAAATCCTCCAAACCTTGTGTCCAGCATATAAAAGAGAGGGAGTAGCAAAAAAACAGTCAGTGCCTGCACTGCTGTTGCTCAACAATCAATATTGTGTACAGCTATACAATCGATGTACGTATAATTCAATCGACAAACTGATGTACATGTAATAACAACACCAACGCCTCTGGACAAGAACAAAAGACCAAACACAGAAAAAATCTGTGTTTCATAGAGAACACAAAATTTTGTCCAAGTAAAAAATCTAAGAAATAACAAAAACCCGCAACTCTCCCCTGTCTCCTCGAGTGATACGTGTATCAGCGTCTATGTACGTAACGTCAAACTCCCCTGATCCTGTATTAGATGGCGGCCTTAAATTATCTGGTAATTTAGGAAGATCAAATGGCGGAAGTTGTGATAAGTTTCCCGCAGTTTTCACTGTTGTTTTCTCGAAATTTATCTTGATTGAGCTAGTTCCTGTTCAAGTATATGTGCAAGATCGATCATTTGTCATTATAGGGCAGAAAATAAATGTAAAGAAAGTTTTTGAACCAAAGAGCTGTATAGTTTATTACACAAACCTATGAGTTCAAATTTGTGGGCTAATGTAGCAGTGACTTCTAAAGGTGGTAATGGCCATGGAGCGCCCAATTCAAGCTCGACAATGTTGTCAAAATCTTTGCTAAAGATGTCAATCCTTTGGAATACCTGATCAAATACCAACTTTCATCGTATGCAGAGATAAAATATAAAACTCACAGAAGGTTAACTACGATGGCAGCCTAACATTTCGACGAATTGCAATACTACCATTTGTGTTTCAAACGACACAATACCCGTTTACTGAATGAAAACTAGCAAACACGGTTAACAGTAGTGAAACTTTAGTTCGACTTTTAGTTCTGCAATTTTAACAATGTTCAATGAGTTGATACTTTTTAAATTTAAAACATATGTAAAAAGAAACAAGGAATTTTTTACGAGGTTTTCATTTTATTTTTGCCTCTTTGCAGCCATACACATATTAGAGCAGCCAGAACGACACAATGACATGAGAAGCATTTTGCCAGTTAATAATTCAGATGGAGTAATTGGTGATACATGAAAATTAGGGGGTGGTCAAGGATGTTTTATCATTCACCGAACTCTAAGATCCATGAGCAACTAAAAAGCTGCATGATTTTTATATGGACCTCCCCCCCTCCTGTAAGGAACAATATGTACATTTTGCGTTGAGGGAGTTTTCAGCAGATGCAAATGAGAGAAAAGTTTCAAATATCACTTGGAAAATCACGAAGACAAGTATCTAAGCAAACAATATCTGATTCCTCTAATATAAAAAAACATTCACAGAGTATGTTTAAGGACGGTACTTAAGATCAAATTCTTAGGAAAGTACACTAGCTTACCTGACCAAGAGTAATGGGAAGAAGTCTTCCAGTGGGCGGCCCGGGACGGCTACCACCTAGAGTCCGAGATGAGAATGCACTGCTGTATATCAATTTCCACCTGCCTTGCAGTTTATCAAGGTCCACCGACAAATCTACGACACCTCCAGCAGACTCAAGCTCCTTTGCTGCAGCTTCAGCTTTCCGAAGATCATCTTCACTTGCAGCCAGACCTCTATTTAGCCCGGAAACGGCACCCTGCAATTAAAAGTCGGACACACACGCATCAAAAATCACGACTTGTTTGTTAACCGCCGGACACACGCTATTTCCAGAGGACATGAACTTTCCGAAGACCAAGCAAGGACCAGTTAATAATGACTGCTATTTACTACTAGATGGATTTTGTATTTCTTAAGTATTTTCAAGTTGTCTTAAGAAACTTAGGCATTTGGCCAAGTGCCTCGCTTTTGGCGTCTAACAATTTGTCAAGAACCAAAGAGATTGTCTCGTCTAACCAATTTTGCGATTCAATGGACCAAGTGGTAAGCCTTCATTACTACTACATAATCGTGTTCCTGCTTTAAATAGGTATTATGGTGCAATAGCTCACCCAAATATAACGAGCCAGCGTATCTATGCCTACAAGAACCAGTCCATTCTTCCAAAAACGACTCACTTATGTCATCATCATCGTCCTTTAAATGCTAAACTAAGTTACAGTGCAATCGTTTCTATCTCATATTAATAGCCAAACTCATTACCTTTATAAATAGGACATACAAAATCACTGTCACATATATCATATAATTCAGGCAGTTTACCAATATCTTAACATGGATCACAGGAGCAACTAGTCATTACATATCATAAATGAATACATAAGAAACTGAAACTACAGGAAGACTTCGTTTCTACAATTCTGTATCTTGTTAAAGGGCATCAAGGTTAACTCCAAACAAGGCCTAATGCTGAAGAAATCATCACCACCACCAAACAAGGCACTCATTATGATATCATTGAAGCAAACAAAACCCAAAAGATACTCTTCAAACAATCACATTTGCAAAAAAACACCTCATCAGTCAATAATTGAAAATCCACTCAGAAGTCATCACAACTAAAAAAAAGAACTACCCACATCAAGATTTGACATCTACGTGCACAAAAACATAAAAATAACCAAAACGGGAACATCCCATCAAATTCAAGATTTCATTTTTTAATAAAGACTTATAAAATAAAAAGCTCAGAGTTAAAATTTGTACCAACAATTTGAACTTAAGGGACCCAATAAGCTCATCTTTGGACTGTTGACTTTGAGGAGGCTCAATGAATTCGACCTCAGTTGAAGAAGACTGGCATATAAAGCCTTTCTTCTTCAAATTTAAGTTTCTTGACAAGTGATAAATTTTCTGTCTTCTTGAGAAATATTCACAAGTTGTTGATGGGTCATTAATCGACGGTGGAGATTGGCGGTGAGAGATTGGAAGTGTTAAGTGATTCAACACGGAAGCCATTGCTGTAAGCTTTGGAGCACCAAGAAAAAAGTGAACTTTTCAATAAATAAATAAATAAAAAAGGGTCCTTTTTTATTTTTATTTTTATTTTTCTTTGGGTGGTGAGGAGAGTTTGTGTAGAATGCACATGAATTTGGTTCTTGGGACTGGATTTCAAGAGATGGTATAGAAGATTGCACGTGTATTTAATTGATTTTAGGAAAAAATTGTGGTCAACGGCGTAGTAGAAAATATTTTATTTAAAGAGGTACGTATGAAAAACATCATTTACAAACTTACTTTCTTTTTCCCAAGTAGTGTCTAATGATTATTATCAAGTTTATCATACATTTATTTAATGTACCATTATCTACTTTTGTGTTTTGTCAAATCTTTATATTACAAATTAGGAATAATATCAGTGACACCCCTTGAGGTTTGGACAAATATCACATACACCCCCTGAGGTTTCAATAATATCAGTGACACCCTCTGAGGTTTGTAGTAACATATCAAATAGCCCCACTATTCCTCTTTTGCCCATTGTAGAGTTTGGCTCTTGCTTTGACTAACTCGGTAAGACCAATGTACCCTTTTGCTATTCATGTGTGAGATGATGTGCCATTTATCTATCATTAATTAGGGGCTCCTTTAATATATAATAATAATAATTTTAATGATAATGATAATAATAATAATAATAATAATAATAACTAAAACAATAATTATTATTTAAAACTTCATGGTAAAAAAACAATTAGACAAAAATATATTTTACGTTCTTATGATAAGTTTTATAAAGCAAGCTGCTGAAGTTTTGTTTTTTTTTTCTTTTTGCTCTTTTACAATATTATTTTAAAGTTTTTTTATGTTATTTTTGTTCATGAATATTGCTATAATTAAAACAAAACCTGTGATTTTTTTTTTTCCGATCTTCAAAAATAATATTTTTTTTGCCTAAATAATTTCAAAGCGGAGAATGTCTTTGTTAAGTTTTTCTTCAATTTATTATGTCAACAAAATACTTAAATATTATAATTCTAAATGTATTGATAATTATTAAAAACTTAAATAAATATTTAAAATTTTAAAAGACTAACATAAAGTAAAAAAAAAAACAAAAAACACCCATAATTTCAAACAAAAGGCAAACTATGCCTTCTGTTCAACTAAACAGAAGGCATTTTGTTTGCCTTATATTTTCCTAAATAGAAGGCAATTTTTGCCTACTGTTCGCAACATAACAGAAAGCAAAAACTCCTTTTATAAAATGCCTTCAGTCCAAAAAAAGAAAAAACTAACAGGGTAATCGAAAAAATGGAATTATTTTAATATTATCTATTTTCGAATATTTTATTATGTACGTAAAGTATAAGATATGGATCTCTAATTGTAGATCATTGCGCGATGCTTGTAAATCTTAAATTTTTAATGGTGGTCGTGTCGTCTGTTGGACAACCTATGGCGGAGAAAGAGTGAAGATGATAATGTAGATGAAGGGAGGAAAGAGAAATAATGAAGATGGAGAGAGGAAAGAGAAAGACAAATCCAAGGGTAGAAGTGTAAAAAAGAAATCTGTTTCTTTTGTTTTTTTTGTTAACTTTATTATAAGGGTAAAATAGTTATTTAACAAGACTTTTTTAGGGCTAGGGGGTGTCACTGATATTATCAAAACCTCATGGGGTGTTACTGATATTTAACCAAACCTCAGGGGGTGTCACTGATATTATCCCTAAAAATTATGTTTTACTTACAAAATCTTATTACTTTTATGTATTTTTAAAGTGGTTCCGACTTAAGAATGAACGTTTTTTTATATATGTTTACTTTAAATTTGACATTAAATACTTTCGTTAAGAAAAGAAACATTAGATTTACCCACCTAGATTAAGTTCTTGGATACACCACACATGAAACACGAAGAAAAATAACTATGTAGTTATGGACTAATTTGGAGTAGGGTATGGTGAAAAGTCAGAAAAAATGGTTGTGAGACTTGATTTTTCAGGTTGAGTTTGGGAGAGAAAATCGTTACGAGGTTAATACAGGCTACAAGAGATGTGGTGTGAGAAATATCTCCTTTTCCACACAATCAAACATCTTTTATGCAAGAAGTATTTTCAAATAGGTTTTGAATGTGTAAGGCTGCAATAGTTCAATTAATACGTTTCACCTTTTATGATATTTACAACCTGTACGTTTAGAGTTGTATATCACCATTAAGACAATGCGCTTTGCAGAAACGCCATAACCAGCGGTTTGGTTCAAAATGAACTTGCAAAATTGATTTTTAATGATTTGTTTAGGAGACGCCCTGAGGTCTAATAGACTATCATTGACACCCCTAAAGTTAAATAATATCCTAGACACCCCATGAAGTTTGAATATTTCTAATTTTTTTAATGATACTTCATTACTTGGTAATATGTGAATTAGTTATTAATTATCAATATTTACGTCCTTGGTTAAACAAAATTATTTTTCAAACTTTTAACTTGCACCGTTTCTTGAGTGACACGTGGCTTTAAGGCCACCGAATCAATCTCTATTCAATCTTAACTGGGCCCAACGGTGAGTGACGAGTGGCCTTGTATTTTCAATTAGAAGTGAGCAATTTGACACAAAGTCGTGACTCATAAGTTGAGGGGTGATAAGCTTAGGTTGTATTTGCAAACCAGTCTCTATAATAGTATAAGCTTATAATTAAAGTTAAAATTATAAATTGTGTTTAAGTAATAAGTTGAGGGGTGTTTTTAAAAAAATAAATATTAAAAGCTCCCCATAAGTTGAGAGTGTTTCAAAAAAAAAAACCTAGAAGCTCACAAAATGTTATTAAAATATATTTTAATTTATTAATAATAATCACCATAAGCTAAAAGCTAGAAAGTAACAACTTCTAGATTGTGAGCATTTAAGCTCAAAAAAATAATTGTGGAATTCTAGCTTGTCAATCAAACACCCTAAAGTGCTTACACGATACTAGAAGCAAATTCTAGCTCTTTTTACTAGTTTACAAACACCACCTTAATTAAATAATCAATCTAATTTATTTTGTCACTAGCCACTCATTACATGAAATAATGTTAACAGTTAGGGAATGGTTCAATTGTTTGTACAAAAAAACTACATATTAAAAAGATTAAAAGTAAAAAACTAAACCTTTTTTTACTACCTATTATCTTTTTTTTTTTTTAAATAAATAGCTAAACGATATTATACACACGTGAAAATATATATTCTAAAACAAACAAATATATACATGAATATATACTTCATAATATAGCTACGGCTTACACGTATATATACTCAAACAGAGTATATTTCATATATGTTAGTGAATGAATGGGTAAAGATGCGGGGGTGATGGCCCAATGGAAATTGGAGTTTTTTTTTTTTTTTTTTCAAAGAAATTAGAGTGAGTAACGAAACTTTGTTCTTAAAATAACATAGTATTATTTTTAATTGACTTTCATAGTTTTATTTAGATTTTTTTTTTTGTAAATAAAAGTATTTAACTTGTGCATATACTGAGTGAGTGAAATGAATGTATTTATTATTGAGCCATGCTAACATGGCAATCCGGCTGTAAGTTTTGACTTACAGCCGGCTAACATGCCATTAAATTAGCAACCTTTTGGATCCGCTAATTAGTTAGTAACCTTGTTAGATTACGACGAAAAAAACTTTTGACCTTATTAGTAAGTTTTCACATCAAATTCTTAATTTATCAGAAACTCAACAAATATTCAACCAGTTTTTGTTGGACAAAATAATAAGTAATTAATAGCAGTACATATATTATATCTATTTACAATTCTAGTTTATTTATAAAATGAGATTATAAATAATTAAATTAGATTTTTAAACTTGTATTTTAACCTTGATTGTAAAATTCTTGTTTATCCTTTTAAAAAAAAAATAGATGAACATAATGTACAAGGTTTTCTTTGAAAACAAAATATTTAAATACATTATAAGAACCGTTAGTTTCATCACTCTAAATTATTTGCTATACTTTAAACTAAACTCAAATCTTATAAGAATCGTTAGTTTCATATGTCTCACATCAGTATCATCGCATCACAGGGGAATTATACAAATCACTTAATCTTAAGAATATTTAATAAGTGTATACGTAATATAATAGTATATTTCTGTTTTTTATAAGAATGATGACCAATATTTATATTTTCGAAATCAGGTAACTTGGTTTGGTAGCGAATTATTTAGTTTAGTAGAGTACAAATTAATGAGAATATATGTATGTTGGGTTTGAGAAAAATAGGGCTGCAATAGTCTATGGACCATTGCATGTAGAGCAGTTAATGCAGGCCTGCCTGAGGTCTGGTGTAGTTAGACGTACAGTCTATGGGCCATTGCATGTCACTGCTCGGCTGGCCTGACGACTCACTTTCCCACCTTTTTAGATACAGTGCTAGCTGCTACATTTACTCTTGTCACCAACTCACTCCTTTTCTTTTTTACCATTTTAGCACGAAACGCACTATATAAGTTCCACTTCACTCTCTCTAATTAGCAGCATACAAATCTCATCTCATAAACAGACTTTAAAAACAGTCTTCTTCTTCCTTTCGTCTTCTCTTGCATGTACATTTTTAATTTTTCATTCTGGTTAGTGCGTACGTAGTTTATGTGTGTTCAAATGCTTCTTCTTTTTTCATTTTGTTGTCGATTTGATTCTTGATGAGTGATAAACTTTGTGTCTTCTTGAGTAATAAGTGGTTGAATTATTGGAGGGTTAGAGATTGGAAGTGTTAAGTGATTTAATACACAACCCACGAAGAAAAAACTCAACTTTTAAATAGAAATTAAAAAATGTCTTTTTTTTTTTGTTTTGTTTTTTGGTTGGGTGGTGAGGGTAGTTTGTGTAGAATGCATTCGACTGTTCGATTTCAAGTGATGGTCTAGCTAGTAAATTGACACGTGTGTTTAGTTTGATTTTATAAAATCTTTGTTGATCAACGGCCGCTTGTACGAAGATGCACTTGATTTCTTTCTAATTTTTTCTTTGGCCTGATTCAATAGTTTCATATATATAACCCATTAGAATGTGATATATAATCACGGGAATGAGTTATATATATGAAACTATGATAAGGCAAAGAAAAAATTAGAAAGGAATTCAAAGAGCAGGAAATCTCAGTACATGCCATTTTGGGATGATATTTGGAGTGAGTACCTCGTCTACAGCCCTCTTCATTCCGGTGGTTATTTTCTGAACCCAAGTCTCCGTCACCCTGCCTCCATCTACCGCCGGACGGGTTAATACTCGTTTTAATGTTAATGTGTTTCTTACTTTTAGTTGAATAATATCTTTTAAAATGCTTATTATAAGCTCACAATTGTTATTTTGTTCTGTAGCTTGATTGTTTTATTCTAACTTGTTGTGGTCCTTGTTTTGTAGGGACAAGATATAATCATGATTTGAGGCCTCCAACTGGATAATTTTTTTACTTCGACCAGATTCATCTTGTTTGATTAGGAACAAGATATGTTTTCATTAGATTTAGTTATGTTTTTTATTAAGTTTGTATGTTAATAGGTTTTTCTATTGGATCTCATTTGATTTGTTTCGTGTTTTGTTGTACAAAATACAATTTTGCCTTCTATTTCAAAATGACCAACATAACACTCTATTCACGTTTGTTGACAAGTCAAAAATAAACTTTTTTGCGCAATGTTTCTAACGCCTATTTTCAACTGAAAAACAGAGGGCACAAAAGCCCCCTGCTCATGTTTGTTAAGAACATGAGGAAAAAAAGAGCGAACAAAGTTCTATGTGCTTGAATGTTCTAATATTTTTTTCTAATATAAAACAATGAAAATTTTTAAATAAAAAAATTAACAAATGAATTCATTAATTAGATATTAAGTAACTCTAGTTAAGATGGTATAAATTCAAAAAAATAACTTGATTAACTTCATCAGCAACAACCACAAGTAGTTTAAGGGATATAATTAACATTGATTAAAAGGATTATTCCGCTAGTACTAAGACCATAACTTTTTCATAAACAAAAGTAACCATCGCCATATTACTTGGATTTTGATAGTATTTTCATAAAAGACCCAATAGAATTTACTTGGATTTTTTCTTTTAGTTTTTGATAGTATTTTCATAAAAGGCCCAATAGTATTTTACTTGGATTTTTTTTCTTTTAGTTTTTGATATTTAAATAATTACAATATAAACAAAACGACAAATTACCAAGATTATAATTTATTTCTTCATAACCACCATCATTTATCTCAATTCCAAAAACAATCACAATCATTAGCCATACCCATTATTATATTTCCACTAAGATAATAATGTCTTCATAAAACTCGATCATTCCCAATTCTTCAATGATATTCAATTTATAACAATAGAAATACACTGAAGTGTAACATTATGGTCGACAATAATAGCTTGCAATATTCGCAAAAACCCATTTCACAATACAAAAACAAAAACAATTATTGATTTATTGTATTTACACAAAATAATCCTAGAAAATGGAATTATTAGCCGATGGAGGACATTTTATCATTTCAGGCGGTCATGGTTCGCCGGCGCATCAGCCATCAGGTCGTGGAGGAAGTAACTGTGAAAGCAAAACAACAAAAATCATAAAAAGGAAAGAAAGAAAAAACATAGTAATTGTAATAGAAGCTTGAAGCTAAACAATAAACAAAAAAGGGAAGAAAGAAAAATTGCTACAACCTCATTGTAAATTGAAAAAGTGTGTTTGGAGTGCAATTAACATGCTTCTTTTGTTGAATGTCTACCAAGTTAAAACACTGAATTTAACGTCTCATTCTTAAATCTTATCTGTATTTAACTTGATGTCATTAATTGGGCTGGCAATATTGATTAAAGGGCTATCTTTCTCAATTTGAAAGCAAGATCAGTTACTGCAGAGAAAGCTTGAAGTTTGTAACTAAGGGACCAGATAGTTTTTGTCATTCAATTTGTAAAGGTCTTGTACGATGATGGGGCGGGCCGGACCAAGAACGGATTTCGGATAATCTGTTGATTTTTTTTTTTTTTGTTTTTAATAAGAATCTGTTGTATTTCTTTATATATTCTGTTTTCAATTATTTAGATTTGAAGTATTGTTATATGGTGGAAGTATGTAACAGCGAGAGAATATTTTGAACATGTTATATTACTTTTCACCTGAAGAAAATGTTACGTGCCGACTCTTTAGTGATACATGTTCAAAATTCAAAAATATTGCTTCACATATATTTTACTACATTTCGGTTTATTCAGAATATCTTTTCCTTTCACATTAAGAATTTCAAAAAATTCAAGATGGTATTTTGGAAAAACGTCTGTTAGAAAGTTTATGATTTTTTGCATCCACATATTTACATTTAGCACCGTCATTTTGCTACATGAAAGCCTTTTTATAAAAACAAAAAAAAAAAGAAAAAAGAAAAGAGAAACGCACAAGATTGGAGTCGCTTGTTGAACCCTGTTAAGTCTAATTATAATATATTTGATAATTACAATTTTTGACATTCTAAATAAGTTGGTAATCATATATATATATATATATATATATATATATATATATATATATATATATATATATATATATATATATATATATATATATAGCTCATATGCTTATGAAAATAAGTAAATATGTAGAAAATATATTCAGAATTGAACTTTATTAGGATTTAGAAGGTTGTATAAAACACAGAATTAAATTTAGTATATTAGCAAAAGACGGAGTTTTATGTCGGTTACTAGTGATATCGAAAATATAGAAAATATCTTTAATAGGAAAGATACAGAAATATTATTACTGCTTCAAAACGATGACGTTTCAAAGAATCAATGGCAAGAGCAAAAAGCAAAACGTACAAATTGAAAAGATAAAACTCCACTTGGTTTTTGCTTCATTAAATAGTCGATTCCCCCAAAATTCACTGGTATGTCAAAGTTTACTCTTTTTTCTTTTGAATAAAGTATTACAAAATTTAGTTTCAATCACATGTAATTTTACTCAAGAATTCACTTCTTTTTCTTTAAATGATTGATTCTCGAGTTTTATGTTTAAAGTCTTTATTTTTTCTATGTAGTTTATTTTATTTTTGTTCAGTTTATGTGCTCGTATATGAGTGGGGTTCAATTATTTTTCGGGTGGTGGGTTTCTTGAAAAAACAGGAGGTGGTGGTGTTTTTTTGTAAATATATGAACATAATGTACAAGGTTTTCTTTGGAAACAATCTATTTAATAAATATATTATAAGAACCGTTCATCACTCTAAATTATTTGGTACACTTAAACTCAAATCTTATAAGAATCGTTAGTTTCATGTCTCACATCAGTATCATCGCATCACAGGGGAATTATACAAATCAATTAATCTTGATAATATTTAATAAGTGTATACGTAATATAAATAGTATATTTCTGTTTCCTATAAGAATTATGACCAATATTTATATTTTCGAAATCAGGTAACTTGGTTTTGCTAGCGAACTTGCTGAATAAAAATGATATGATAATTTTCAAAAATCATCGTTCATAATTTTGAGCATTAATGGTTATTTCAACCATCATTAATCACGTATATAAAAATAATAAAGAGAGGTCTGTTATCTTATTTTTGTTTTCTTAAAGAAGGAAATGGACTACAGTGAGGAAAGTGTTTTCCTTTATTATTAAATGTGTTTTTTTTTTTTGTTTTGAAGAAGGATTATTTAATGTGTTAATTGTTAACAATATGTTATAACTTATAAATGAGGTATAAATGATAGAAAATAGGTTGAGGAAAAAAGTAGCTCTGGGCAATATATATTATTTCAAAAAACTAAAATTTGACAGTTTAAAACCGGTTAGTACATTAATGAGAGAGAATATGTTGGGTTTAGAAAAATTATTTACTTTAGGGGCACGATAGTCTATGAGCCATTGCATGTACAGCAGGCCTGCCTGAGGTGTGGTCTAGACAGTCTATGGGCCATTGCATGTCACTGCTGGCCTGACGACTCACTTTCCCACTTTTTTAGATACAGTGCACCATTTACTCTTGTGACCTACTCTTTTTTTCTTTTTTACCATTTTAGAACGAAACGCACTATATAAATTCCACTTCACTCTCTTCAATTAGCAGCATACAAATCTGATCTCATAAACAGACTTTCAAAAACACACAACACTCACAGTCTTCTTCTTTTCGTACGTCTTCTCTTGTTAGACAGAAGGTGAATGATGCATGAGTATTATTATATTAGTAAACTTTGTGTAGAATGCACATGAATTTGTTTGATTTCAAGTGATGGTGCAGTAGATTGACACGTGTATTTAGTTTTATTTTAGAAAAATCTTTGTTGGTCAACGGCGTAGCGGCCGCTTGTATGATGTACTCGTTTATTCTTTCTATTCAACAATTGCTAGATATTAGTAATCAGTTCCTTCAATTACCGTTCTTATTCAAAAATAAAATAAAAATCAGTTCCTTCAAGATTTAATTATTATCTCGTTTTACTTTCCTGCTAACATTTCAATTTTCCCAAGGAAACGTTTTCTTTGATTTTCAATTTGAACTCAGTTTTATTTCCTTTTTTCCAACAGGAACTAAATCACAATAAGATTTGCTTATTGAGGGCCATTTGGACATTTTCTACACAAATTGACGGATGTTTATTTCAAAGGAAACTGTTGCGCAGAAGGTTAGCTCTTATCCGAATCTAGTAGCTTGAGATATTTTTATTTTTACCAAATAATGTCTTGGATTACAATTTGTCAGTTTTAATTAGATTTTGAATAAACATGAAGTAGTCTTACATATGCAACTAGTAAGGGACATGCTAAAATATCGAGATCCTCAAAATATGCAAAGCTCAACTAGTAAGTTTATTAACCGAATCAAATTAGATGTCAATTATAATTTCATATACAAATATTCAATCTTTAAGTAATCAAAACTAGTTATACGTATGGTAATATAACTTGAATTGAACTAAACAATTATTTAGTTTGTATCTTAGTAATAATAACTCAACTTCGATTAATATAATTGGTAAATTTACATTGTATTTTATTACTGTTAAAATCACAAGATAAGAAGATATTTCAATGAAGTTAATTGCTTCAGTGTTTTTAGAACTTAGATATGCAGAAAACATGTATGACATGGTATACATCGGTTATTATTTTTCTGTGAAGATATATGTTAAAAATGAATAACTTATATACAATAAAAAAAACTTAGTAAAATTCAAACTTCTTTACTAGTTAGTTTAGTTAATAATTGATAAATTAATACAATAAAGCAAGTACTTTCTCTTAATGTATTTGCCTATTGTTAATGTTATTCGCCATCCCGGTCAGTGAGTATATCACCACTGTGCAGAATATATATTTATTTTGCTATTGGAAGTGGCTATTGATTGACCCTTGTCATGTAATTATATAAAGTTCACTTTAAAACTGTTATACATCTTACTTCAACTATTGCTTAGGTACATTATTAATATTTTGCTGCTCATCAGGGAAAGGAATCGTCAAACTCCGGTGTTGAAATTGCTTCATCAATGTATAACTAAGAAGAACAAAGAACAAACAACAAAGGGAAGAGAGATGGTAATTATGTTGATAAAAGTTTAGCGAATACGACAGTGGTGATTGTAGGATCAACTAATTCACAACATTGACTCCACAATCTTGCAATCAAATGGCAAATGATCAAACTATCCAGCTCTTGTTGACCCTAACGCAAAATCCTTACTGCTATCAAAGATAAGTATATATGAGGATATCACTTGGAATTGTCGAGTATGAAAGTTTTTGTTTTGCTGGCATCTCTAAGGTGTGCGAGATCTTCAAAATAAACGTTTGAAGACATTGGTATTAATACCTTAGACTCTTACTACGCGACTGTCAGAGATCCAGAAAAGGTGAAGGTTAATGTGTAGTGGCTGCATAATCGATTGGATGGAATTAAAGATGCGATTAGCGCGGGTTATGAAAAGAAGAGTATCGTGGGTGAAAAGAATATGTACGTTGAAAATATTGTCGTGAAGAAGAAACAGCTAGTGCTTTTTGATTCCAGGAGAAAGAGGTTGTCAAAATCAAAGAAGCGAAGGAGGTCTGTACTATAATTAATAATTTTATTTCCTTTTTTCTTTATTCGTGTAGGAGGTGGGGTGTTGGGTCATGCTCTTGGTTTGTTGTTAAATTCATGTAATTTGTGTTTCTTCTCAAATTTGCAGCTTCCTGTGATTACGGCGGTGTCGTGAGTATTGTGAGGCTTGTGGTCAAGCATTTTCAGAATGGAAGGTATCGCCTTGTTTTTATTAAGACCACATTAATAATAATATACTATTTGCTAATTTAAATCAAAATTTACGGTACTCAATCTTTTCGAATATTGCTGGGCTAGTGGGCTGTTTATGCTTTTATTACGCTTTTCAGCTGTATGTGCAAAGATAACGTTTTCAGCTGGGGCATGCAACGGTTTTCGATATTGACACTGATTAATCTCTCATTACAAACAATCATGAATGAAATTTCAAATGACATTGTGAAACTTTTGAGTGCAGGTGTTGATAGTGCAGAGCATGAAGTTGTATACCAATATTTCTATTCAACTCTTCCACAATCACAACCTCCCTAGCGAGTTAATCTTCTCTACCATGAATTTCAAATCCAAGCCCACTTCTTCTTCATGACAATTTTTTTCATGTGCCTATTCCTTTTACCCACTACACTCTTATATCAGCCGCTCTAATGGCATCTTTAATTTTATCAATTCGATTATGTAGCCACCTTCAACTTTTCTGCATCTCTAACAGCCGCGTAGCAAGAATCTAAGGTATTTATATCAACGTCTAACGTTTATTTTGAAGCTCTTGCACCACCTTATAGATGTCAATTAAAACAACTTTCATAGAATAAGTCTTCAACGGACAGTTCCAAGTGATATCCCCGCACTTATCTTTGAAAGCATTGAAGATTTTGGTGAGCTTTGCGTACGGTTTTGAGGATCTAGATATTGTGACTGGATCAACGAGAGCTAGATGGTTTTGCTCATTTTCCACTTGTTGCAAGATCGTGGAGTCAATGTTGTGCCTTAGCCGATTACTCGAATAGGGATTTTTCATCCTATAAACACCACTGGTTGGATTATTTCGTCTCTTCAATACCATTATCGAGATATAGAAACATGTTGGCTGGATTTTTATTGGCATAAATATCATCACTCTTCCTTTTTGCTGTTTGTTTTTTGTCCTTATTGGTGATAGGTTGATGAAGCAATGTCGACTCTGGAGGCCTTTTTAATCTCTTGTTCAGCTCTTGAGCAATGTTTGGCAATTTGGATAACTGTAGTAGTGCATAGTGTACACATCTCATTTATTTTAGTTGTAATTGAAGAGAATGCACTTTTGTGATGTAAACTTGTGATTTTCCAAGTAATGACTGAATTGATTAGACCTTTGGATGATATTAGTTTGACTATCTCCGTAATATTTCTTGTATTTTCAGTTGATGTTCTTTTAAATTTGAAGTTAAGGGACCCAATATGCTCAGTTCTCGACTGTTGACTTTGAGGATGTTCAATGAATTTCACTTCAACTTAAGTTTCTTGAGGACTGATAAACTTTCTGTCTTCTCGAGAAATCACTAGTCATAAAAGCACAAGTTGTTTAATTTTCAATTTGACTCTTAAAATCTTTTTATTTCAATTATTCCAAAGCAATGTAAATAAATAAATTATCTTTCCGGTTACCATACAAATTAAAATACTGGTCCAAGTAACATGGACGAAGTCAATGCAGAGATCAAAATCAGTAGATTATGAATTGTTATAACTTAAATCGAAAAAAATATTAAGATTCAAGGAAAGTGGTGGGTAGGTGAGAAAGTAAACACCATCTAATAAGACTCCATCTAAAGAATTCAAAGCTCAAAAATCAATCACACAGAAAAGGAGTTTAATCAATATTCCCACCATGTCCGATTTAGTGAAAGAAGCATGGAAAAAATATATGATGCAGCTACAGTCGCACCCTTTGAGAACTAAGGTATTTTAATCTAATATTTTCCAAAAAGAAAATTGAAATAAATTCATTTCCTATTTAATTTTGTTTTGGGAAATAACTTAGGCAATCACAGCTGGGGTCTTGATTGGGAGTAGTGATTTGGTGGCTCAGAAGATTTCTGGTGTGAAAAAGATTCAACTCAGGAGATTACTTCTTTTGGCGGTATGTAATTATAATCAAGATATTTTGGGATTATTTGAAATGATTATGGATGAAGCTGAAATTATTAAGGAAATAATAATTACTTAGAAACATTTTGCAGTTATATGGGTTTGCTTATTCGGGGCCATTTGGACATTTTCTACACAAATTGATGGATGTAATTTTCAAAGAAAAGAAGGGCAACAAAACTGTTGCTAAGAAGGTCAACTCTTATCTCAATCTAGTAGCTTGAAATATTTCAAATAATTAGAGTTAGTTGTATAAAATTCATTTACAGAATAAAGTAATTGATTTAGGATCCTACAAGAATAAAATGTTAGTACATTTATAGCCATTTCATTTTTTACCTCTAAACTTTAGGTTGTGCTGGAACAATTAACTACTTCCCCTTGGAACAACTTGTTCTTCATGATGTACTACGGCTTAATCGTTGAAGGTATGATCTGCCCTCGCACATATGTAAGCTTATCAAATTAATTGAGGATCTAAAAAAGTGGTTTGAAATATAACATTCTTTTATATTAATTCATTTGCACTTTAATTTTTTTTTTTGAAATGTGTAAATTTTCACTAAAGTCAATGAGATATACTCTTTTTTTCTTTTTAGTTAAAGTATGTACTTAGTTTAAGGTCGAACTTTCTTTGCAGGAAGGCCATGGGGTCTTGTAAGAAATAAAGTTCGTAAAGACTATCCCTCAGTACAACTCACGGCATGGAAGGTAATAATAATAAGGATTGGATAATTTATTTTGCACAAGTGTCGTAAGTATTTATAGGAGCACAACGAAATTAAGTTCGTACTGGTTAATTAAATTTAATAATTTGCAGTTTTGGCCATTTGTGGCATGGATCAATTACCAGTACATGCCTTTGCAATTTCGTGTCTTGTTTCACAGCTTCATTGCTTCTTGCTGGTGAGTAACATAACCTTTTCCCTCACATTTTTTATATCTCATGAGATTAAATAATTGTTTGTCATGCTTCATTTTTTTGTATATATTATATCCTTGTTATGAAATAAACGTTATTATTATTCTTGAAGTGTTTGAGTGCAATTAACATGCTTCTTTTGTTGGTTTAAGTTTCTACTAATAACCAAGTTAAAATAAAACACTGCAATTAACGTGCTCACACTTAAAACTAAGTTGTATTTAACTTTATGTACTTAATTTGGCTGGCAATATTGATTTACATTACAGGGCGATTTTTCTCAATTTGAAAGCAAGATCAGTGACTGCGAAGAAAACTTGAAGTTTGTAATTGAGGCATCTAATGTGGACTATATAGTTTTTTTGTTATTCAAGTTGTAAAGGTTTGTTTGTATGAAGATGGGCCGGGCCGGACCAAGGACGGGATTTCGGATACCCTGTTGTATTTCATTAAATCTTATGTTATGATTTATTTCGATTCTCAAATACTGTTATATAGTGGAAATATACAATAAGAGAGAATATTTTGAACATATTATGCCAATTTTCACCTGAAGAAAATGTTACGTATCTACTGAATACTTGTTCAAAATTCAACAAATATTGCGGTACATATATTTTTATCACGCGATGGAATTTTAAAAACGCATGTTATAAGTTTTCTGATTTTTTGCATCCACATAAGCACATTAAGCACCTTGATTTTGCTTAAATGAAAGCCTTTTCATAAAAGAAAAGAAAAAGATTGCTCCATGAAGTCGGTTGTTGAAAGATGTTTATACTAATTATTATCATATAAATTATTACAATTTTTGGCATTCGGCATAAGTTGACGAGATTTTAATAATGTCTATTAATAATAAAAGGGAATATGTGTATATATATATATATATATATATATATATATATATATATATATATATATATATATACATAGATATATAGATATAAAACTCATAAAGATTATGAAAATAAATCGGTATGTAGCAAATATATTCAGAATTCCGAATTTTATTTGGAAATTATTTAAATACAGAAATAACAAATAAGTCGAGTTTTGTCGGTTACTAGTGATATCGAAAATATAGAAAATATCTTTGATAGGAAAGACACAGAAATATTATTACTGCTTCAAAACGACGCCGTTTCAAAGAATCAATGGCAAGAGCAAATTGAAAAGCTAAAACTCCACTTGGTTTTTGCTTCATTAAATCGTCGATTCCCCCAAAATTCACTGGTATGTCAAAGTTTACTCTTTTTTCTTTTGAATTAAGTATTACAAAATTTAGTTTCAATCTCATGTAATTTTACTCAAGAATTCACTTCTTTTTTTCGCATAGCTTTAAATGATTGATTCTCGAGTTTTCTGTTTAAAGTTATCTTTTTTCTATGTAGTTTATTTTATTCTGTTCAGTTTATTTGTTCGTATATGAGTAGGGTTCAATTATTTTTTTGGGTGGTGGGTTTGTTGGAAAACAGAAGGTGGTGGTGTTTTTTTTTTAAATGTTGAATCTTGGATATTTTTGACTGATTTTTTTCTTTTTAATTCTTGTTTTGCCCTGAACTGGTAATGTTGTTTGAGCAGATGATGGATACAACAAATGGGCCGGTTCTTGACGTTCCAGTTATCGACCCGCCAGAAACAACGGGCAATTTGTCCCAAGTTGAGAGCTTGAATCAAAGTGTGGATGAGATTTTTGTAAAAGTTGATGAGGTAAAGCTTTTTAGGAATATGCTCAAACAATGTGTTTGTTTTTGTGTACGGGTCGGAAGTACTCGTTGTGTTTTTGTCGTGTTCTGTCGTAGTTCAATAATTGATTGGTTGTGCGAAGGCATTTGTGTCGTTATGTTCAGTTTTGGTTATTAAAAGAGAGTACATTACTTTAAGACTGGATTACGTGATCAGAATGTGCGTCTTACTCAAGCTTTTAATTTTATTTACTTCTAACCGATATCGGGATTTTTTTGCTATTTATACTTTTGTCGCTATTCTTCTTATTCCCATCAGAATGTGATTCTCTGACCCCACAAGAGATTTTACGAATGTCGACATATTAATGGTAAATCGTCTTATATTTACAGCTTGAGCAAAAATTGAATGAGGTTGAACAATTTTACTCCAGTTCAAATACAAAGCTGCCAAACACCCCAAAAGGTGGTCCCACATTGAAGGACAAAGACGGGGAGAAGTTGCTTGCAAGCTTTAAGAAGAGGCAACAAGATGCAGCCCATAGAGAAGCAGCCGCAGCAAAGAGAATGCAAGAGCTTATTCGTCAGTTTGGAACAATACTGCGTCAGGTGAACTTGTTGATCATTTTTGTGAGAATTTTTGTAATCTTAAGCAGATACTACGCTTGGAACTCAAATATATGTACTTTCAACAGTTCTGCACTCGATTTGGGTCTGAGTTTTAGTCTATCTTTAGAAGCAGGTCCCTCCTTTAATTATTTGAGCTGTCAGTTTGGCATCTTGCGACAATGTTCCTTAGCAAAGAGATTTTCAAGCATGTAGTTAGAATATAAATTATGTGGTGAGAGGATCTATTGGTGTCAGTTTGTCTCGGTAATGTTTGAACACTTAGTTGGGAGTTTTGGGTTAGTGTCTCCCCCCTAAACAGAGTCCAATAGTTCTAAGTTTGTCGTGTGAGAGGAATCTATTGATTGTTACATTCTGGCAATGTTAAAGAATTATAGGTGGGAGGTTTGGGGTAGCATCTGCTAAGTGAACTTTGAAAGAGCTTGAAATTAGTATTGTATATTTCTTAACATCAGCACTCATTAGCTTTGCTCAAATTTATGAGTTGGTCTCGTACTTACTCTTCTGATCTTTAACCCATCAGATAACTCAACACAAGTGGGCAGGACCATTTATGCAGCCTGTGGATGTGGTAGGTCTTGGTTTGCATGACTACTATGAGGTAAAGCTATTGACTTTGTGTGTTTTCCTTGCTGCTTTATGATTTCTTTGTCAATTCACCAGTGTAGATCCATTCCCCGCCCCACCTCATCCATGCCCGTACTTCTCATTCTCCCAGCATGCCTCCCCCCTTGCCATGTTACAGATTCACTGACGTGCTCTAAACCAAGAACGTTGGAGTACCTTGTGTAGGCATCTAAATTTAACGAATTCTAGGAGGATGGGATCGCATATCCACCGTTGTTTCTCTTGTTTATCCTCTTTATTGGGAACCTCCCTCCTTTTTATAACTTCCATATATTAGTCATTTTGCTTCGTTCATTTATTATGGCTTCCATTTCTTGATAATTTTACTGCATACCATCTACTGAGTATTTTCTTTCTCTAGGTTATTGAGAAGCCCATGGATTTTAGTACCGTTAAAAGCAAAATGGAGGCCAAGGATGGTACTGCTTACAAAAATGTTAGAGAGATATGTGCAGATGTGAGATTGATTTTTAAGAACGCAATGAAATATAACGAGGAAAGGGACGATGTCCATGTTATGGCTAAAACCTTGTTGGATAAGTTTGAAACAAAATGGCTGCAACTTTTACCAAAAGTTGATGAAGAGGTATTAGTTTGTTTCGCCAATAAGCTCATCAGGGGTGTCAGTTCCTTTTTTTTTTGTTTCTTTTTGTTTATGAATGGTTGGCCATTGGCTTACCTCTTGTTTGACCTATGTTTCCTTTTCAGAGTTCTTATAAAATCTTGTTACCTTCTTTTTGTTATGGTGTCTTTTGGCGGTGATGTCTTCCGAATTAACGTTTGAAAGTTAACTTTGTCTACATGAAGGAAAGAAGGCGAAAAGAAGAAGAAGCTGAGATGCAGTTTGATATTCAGCTTGCTCAAGAGGCATCTCATGCCAAAGTTGCTAGGGAGATAAGTCACGATGTAGGTGAATAAAATACTATATATGTTTAGATAAACAACTCCTCCTTTGGCACCCCAAGCACTAATTTCCTGTTGGCGTCTGGCGTCTGTTGTTGTGCTGTCTAAATTAGCTGTGGGACTGCTTTAAACAAGCTCTTATTTATGTTTTCAGCTGGACAAGGTTGATATGCAACTGGAAGAACTCCGAGATTTGGTGCTTCAGAAGTGCAGGTCCGTAATATCACAAAACATGGAACTTCGAATTTTTGTCTTTTTGGATATCATGTAATTTCTTTGTTTCTCTTTGTGTCTACTTTTAAGTTCGTTTAGACTTTATTTTGCTTCAGTTATTATGAGAAATCTCAGTTGTTTTCTATGAAATATCAACTGGAGGAGTTTGGTCTAAGTTAGGCACAGGTTAGAATTTTTTTACTATTCTAGGCGTACAATTTTGAAACCGATGCGTTTTAAATGCATCCTTGGTGTACTTTATAATGTGAAAGAGAAAGGTAGCATGATACGGTATTGGCTCTTGACATTATGGAACAAACTAATTGGTGAACAAAAATAGTAAGAGATAAATGGAAAATGACAATAGAAGAGAAAGATGGCATCAGAAAACTGGAAAAGAAAGATGGTTATGATTGACCATACATAAGATAGAAAAACGAGTAAAAGGACAAAAAAAAGAGATTGTGATTGAAGGAAAAAATAAAATGAAAATGGTAAAGGATAAAGACTAGGCAAGTAATTGGGTTTTGAGTCTTTGACGGTTTAGCCTTGGTGTTAAATTAAAAGATTAGTTAGCAAAGCTGATGAAGAGTCATATGTACAATGTGACTGATACAGTGTTATCGTATTAGTCAAGAAGTAATAAATGATATTTTCCATGTTTAGTACTAATTCTAACACGGGCTTTTAATTAAGTTTCTAATAATGTCATTTTGACTCTTGCTCTCTCTCTCTCTCTCTCGCTCTCTCTCTCTCTATATATATAATCTGTTCCTTTAGGGTTAAATCTGCAGTTCGTTGGCCCCTTTGAACAGGTGCCAGTGGAAGTCGTGACCTGGCCTCATTGGATAGCAACAATATAATAACTGTTCTATTTTCTTTCTAGTTCTCTCACTTAAGCATTCTTAGTGGATTAGATTTCAACACCATTTGAACTGTTGTGCCGGTGTCTAGGATATTTGGGGTTATTGCATAATAGTCGTCTGGCTTAATGGTTTCATATAGGAGGAAACTGAGTATTGCAGAGAATCTCAAAAAGGGTTCTGGGTGTGTCAATTCTGGACTCCATACATATATGTTTTCTGCACGTAGGCGTGAAGCAATCTCTGATATTTGAATGACTTCAATTTAATATGGAACCCACATGTGGACACATATATCTTCTTGTCATCACAATCTTTACCATTAAAGTAACATCATACTGATCACTATTTTAATCATTGAACAACTAAGTATTATCATTCTATAGACAAAGATACAATTTGACATCCTAATTACCATGCTTAATACCAGGCAATCACTACATCCAAACTCCACAAAACAAACGTTCAACTTCTCAAAACCCAATAACTCAACCTTTCTCTTTTTTTATATATCTTGAATAACCCATTTCAACCTCCATCTTTTTATATATTTTAAACCTCTATGTTTCCCTTGAACGGCCTTATTAAGTGGGAGAAAGGAAGATTGTCCATATAGTATTGCCTAGAATAGTTCCAAAGCGATGTCGGCAAATCTCAACATATGCCCTCACGTGTGAGCGACGTTAATTTCTTCAGAAAAATCACATGAGTAGGTCATAAACCGATCACTGGGCACGGGCTCTGGTACCTTGTAGAAATTGAGTCCATTTATGTTCCCCGTAATAAATCTTATTAAGTGGAAACTGGAAGACTGTTGGTATAGTCTCCCGTAATAGGTTCTGAAGAGTCAATTGTGTGCACTACAGACTACAGAAATGGTCTCACCGACTAGTTGCCTTTGATTTCCTTTCCATTTCTAGGCATCTTGGGTGTAATGTAACCTCATCATACCTGCGTAATAATTAATTTTGTGATCTTTGCGATGTTAACCAAATTAAATCTTAGAGTCCTTGGTTTTCTCTTTCAGTGTAATTCAAGCAGTTTCAATTGTTACTGAATGCTTGTCCAACGTATTTTCTTGTTGCTTGTCTGTGGTTCAGGAAGATGTCGACTGAAGAGAAGAAAAGACTTGGGAGTGCTATTTCCCGTTTATCTCCCGAGGATATCAACAAGGCTCTAGAAATTATTGCTCAGAGTGACCCAAACTTCCAACCAGCAGAAGAGATCGTGGAAGTCAATATTGATGCACAGGTATTTAGACACATTTAACCATTCTATGATTCTGTTTTACCTTTTCCAGAAATATATCGATCTAGTGTGAAACATGTTGACACTCTTACCATTTGGTCAAATTGGTGGTTTTCTGTAATTTCTGAATTATAAGTAATGTTGCTGTTATTTTCACCGAATATGAGGAAGTTGTTATCTCTAAGTAAATCAAGTACATTAACTGTGTAATTCTCCCCTGCAGAGTGAGTCCACATTGTGGAAATTGAAGTTCTTTGTGAAAGATACGTTACAAGCCCCGATTAGGAGATCACTAATCAATGGAGGAATCAACGACCAGGGCGAGAGTAACCCGCATAGCAAAAGAAAGCGCGACATTTGCGATGCACTTGCCAAGACTTCACAGAAGAAGACCAAAAAAGTATGAAGTTAATGGTTACTTAGGAAATCTTATTAAATCTTATTTTATGTCTATGTAAATGGTGTGCAAATTGTATAGGGATTCAGTGGAAAGATGTTTGCAGCTTGTGTTGTACTTATAGTTGTATTGAATTTTTAATAAAATCATCATAACTGATGCTTTCGGATTAAAGGAAGAAACAGGTTGGTGAAATCTGGGTGATCGTAGTAAGATGTGGTCAGTGTAATTGTGTTTACCTGGAATGGCGCACATAATGTATACGGATTATCAGTCTTACACCCTCTAAGGTTTCGTCTAATTACAAAGAAACTATTAGTTTTTTTGAATAATTACAAGAACACACCTTGATATTTCTTCAAAAAAAATTGTTGAAGTTACGTGCTTATTTTTACATGTTTTGAAGCCTCAGGTGATATTTCTGTAATTATTCAAACCGAAGGACATTTGCGATTAGACCAAAATTTAAGAGTGCAAATGTTATTATCCCTTCATTTTTTTTATCTTTCTATAGAGAAGTTTTCTTGACCTATCTTCAAGTTAATATGAACCTTCTAATTGCACAATGACATTAAACCCTTTAAATTGTAGTTCTCCACTACATTTTTACATATATATTGCTGGTGTAATTATCCAAAATCTATTGAAATTATAATTTTTGTTTAAGTTAGTGTTAGGAAAGGTCTCATAACTTTAATCACATGAGAAATATTTATGATTAGATGTAACTGTAGTATCGATGATAGAAGAAAGTTAACTTTAAACCACGCACCAAATGTATTCATTAACTGCGACCCCATCATGGCGTGTCAATACTTCACATGCAATGTCTCATATTGACCTATAAAGAAAAGTTACCTTCCCGTTCTATTATTTGTTGTGCCAAAATAATATCACAATGAGCAACTGAAGTTTATAACTCTCAAACTCTTAATACATATACATTATCATACTACTTCATAAGATAAATTTAAGGGTTTAATTATTGGAGAAATCTCGACAAAACGAATAACTCATTTGGCGGTGGAGTACTTAGAATAATATATTATGTTGTGACGATAAAGACGGATTCGGATTGTAATATTTCACTAATAATTGAGAGGTCAAGCAGCCGTGGTAATATGCGTGTGGCATACTTTTTTTTTTTTTTTTTTTTTGTAATACACTACTGCTGTATTTTTTATTATTATTTCTGTAAAGTTGTACGTATTACGTCCTAAATATTCATTATATCTTTTGAGTTCGTATTAATTCAATTTGGAGACCTTCAGTTTGAAACATTGAATACTATATCACATAGAGAGATAAAATTACATGAACGTGATCTATAGACCACATGGTTGTAATTGCTCATTAGTCATTATAGTATTTAATACTTACTAATTGTAACTGCAAGTTTTGATACATACATAAATTAATTGTAACCATAAGATTTATGATATACCTGGTCTATATAAATATAATAACAACTACACTTCTTTTGTACTACATATTTCGCAGTTCTATTAGTTTTTTTTTTTTTTTTGTAGGTGATATCATCACCACCTTAGGTCTGGTATAATTATAAATAGTAAAGGTAACATGTTTTGGGGTTCTACGCTTATCAATAACACTCATCATTAATTTATACCAGTAAAAATACTACTCGGATTAAAGTAAAAACGAAAACAAAATTGTCTGCTTTTTAATTTTTAAATAACAGAAACGCAAGTTGAAAATTAAATTAATTTTTGTGTTTTTCTGATTTTGAATGTTGTAATACCATTTAAAATGAATTGACCCAAATACTCGGGAAACTATTTAATTCTGCAATAGGTTATCTCATTTTAACTATTAATTAGAAAGGCTAAAACAGAACAACAAAACTAGCTTTACCACGAAAGGCCGAAATTCAGGAATAATTAAAACCCACTTTTACTAAAGCAAGATAAAATAAACTGGAAAGTTAAGCAAAAATATAAAAAATCACTTCCTAGGTTACTTTTTTTTTTTTGGTAAAATACTTCCTAGGTTACTTAAATTCCACAAAAAAATAAAAATAAAATCGTCTCAAAACTCAAAAGTCAAAAGTCCATTCCCATCATTCAGCCAACCCTGCAATTTGCTGCAATTCCGAGGCACAATTGGAACGACAAATTCAAATGTTTACCAAGTTAAAAAGAAAACAAAATTCAACAGTAGGACCCACTTGATACTGCTTCATTTGTCGCATTACTTCAATATACAACTACCCCTCTTAAATTCTGCTAATGTCGCTTCATGACAAAATTTAAATATTTATTATAATAAACATTATTAAATAACTAATTCTATGCTTGGTGTCAGTTCAGTAGTACGATTTTAAGCTACTACGAACAAATCATAAAGAAACATGTGTAAAATCATTCCCACATTTGCATTTTGAACTCTTCTTCTAAAAGGGAAGATTCAGGTTGCAGTTAGATATCATATTTAATGCCCCCTTATTATTATTATTATTAAAAACTCTAATATTAAATACCACCTAAAAACATTTGAACCCACAAAAAATAATACACATCTTCTTCAAAGAACTGTACTTTAAGTTGGAAAAAATAAAATTGAGAGCAGATTTACTTTAGCTTGTAAAATCAAGAAAAGGTTTTTACTTGTTGGAGATGAAAAATGGGTTTTGATGGGTTTAGTGTTTTGTGGGCTCTGGCCATGCCTATCACCAAGAAAAAGGTCTATTTCATTATGATTGCTTAAAATTTATCTATGTTTTTCTATCTATGTCTTCTAAAATTAATTGAACTGTTTGTTGATGTTATCATGGATTTTATTTTTTCACCTTCACCTTTTTAGCTGTCAAAGTTGCAATCTTTGACTCTTTTTTTTATGGGTTTGTCTGGTGCTCTATATCTGAGTGGATGGTTGGTGAATTTCTTCTTGATTGATCAACTTTATGCTTTTCTTTTTCACTTGAGGTTCTTCTATTTGTAGCTCTGATGGTATTCTTGGATGTAATTTATGATTCTTTGGACTGGGTTTTGGATTTCTTTCTTGGGTTTTGTCTTCTAAAAGGTAAGTTGAAAGTGGTGTTTTTGGTGCAGTAATATGTTGGGAGTTTAAAGTATCTGTAACTGTGATTTTAATGCATTTACTGATGCATTGTTTTTGGTTGGTATGTCTCTTTCTTGAAGTAATGACGGTAGATTGAAATCTTAAGTTGTACCTTTTTCTTTTACAAGAATGGAAATAGTGGTTGAATTTTTCCTGAAATGCAAAAGTTAAAATGTTTGCAATGCCATTTTAAAGTTCTTTATACCTTCCATCTTTCTTTATGAGTGATTTAAAGAAGTATTTGGTGATGCATTGCAATTAATTGGTAGTTGGAATTGAACTTGGGGATTAGAAACAAAGAGTTAATTTTTGTCATAAAAGGACTAATGGTGGTTGAAATCCCATCTGACTCTTAAAAGCAAAAATTAAAATGTTTATGTTCTCATGTTTGAGTTCTTTCAACCTTCAGTCTTCTTTCACTGAAAACCGAGTGGATTTTAAAATGTTTATGTTCTCATGTTTGAGTTCTTTCAACCTTCAGTCTTCTTTCACTGAAAACCGAGTGGATTTTTCTGTGTAAGCCATTCATGAGTTTAAGGGTCTGTTGACTGTTGTATGACGGATGTTTCAGTAGTATCTAACTGTGTAATTGGTGATTAGGAATGCAAGATCTGTGACGAGACGTGATGAGCATTAAATATTGGTTAAACAAACAACAGTCTAGATTGAGTTCAAAATTGAGCAAGATGATGAAATGCATTTGCTCTGGGGAGCACTTAAGAGCAGATGAAATTATTCCGTCGTCGGAGTCACTGGCAACTCGGGACTATTCAGCTAGTGGGTTTTCATCCCGAGCAGGTGAGAATGACTCAAAAGTTGATACCAGCAACATAGAAGAAGCAGAATCATCACTTCGAGAAAGTGGATTTTTGAATTATGAGGTTGGTTACTCTGGCTTTTATTATATCAAAGATGGGATACATTGTGCGCACTTGTCTTTTTAATATCCTTTCATGCTATCTATTGGTGAAATCCTTTGGCAGAAGATCAGTAAACATCAAACTTGCCGACCCTTTAGGTAAATGATTACGTTGCGTATCTATTATAAGTTCCAAGGTGAACTGTGTTTGGGCCACTTGAAACATTTTGTCTAATCTTTCTCTGTGTCAATTTGTGCGATATTCATCTAGCTTATTATTTCCACGTCATAAGATTGGTTAGTAGAACGATGTGTTCTTCTAAATATTCTGTAATTTATAGCTCTTTCCTGTGAAGCTGAATTCATGAAGTCATTAATGTCTAAGGACTAAATGTTGCATTAATATTTATGATCATGCATTTACATGATACTTTATTTTCGAAGATCAGAATAAGAGTGGTAAAGCATGTCACGTCTTTAAAGCACAGCATTCTCAGTAACATGTGAATGACTTTAGTTGATGATTCCTCTAAATTACAGGAAGCAAGAGCTTTATTGGGAAGACTTGAGTATCAAAAAGGAAACACAGAAGCTGCTCTTCACGTTTTTGAAGGAATTGATATTGCTGCATTGGCGCCAAGAATAAGAATTGCTATAGTCAGAAGATGCGAGCTTCCCAGACGACATTCTCAAAGTGATACCAATCCACCAATGTCTATGCATGCAGTAAGTCTGCTGGTCGAAGCAATTTTTCTGAAAGCAAAGTCACTGCAGGCTCTTGGAAGGTACACAGGTACTTTCTTTTTCATTTTCTACTTTATACATGTAGTGCCACTCATTCTTATGCCTCTCGTCCTGCTTTCTTGTTCTTTTTTCTCAATTACATTATTGATGTATGTCTTTATTTCTGTACTTATGTTAAGTCCAAACCTTTATGAATTACAATATTTCTGAATAATGTAAGAGTACTGTTATATCCGTGTTCACTAATTGCAGAAAACGCCTTTGTGTTATTCCTTTTTGGAAATATCTTAGCGTTTCCATTCTTTTATTAGTATTATATCCTCCTATGAAATTTAGTTTTGTAAATTATCCCCATATAGTTCCAGATTAGTTTATGTATGATGAAACAGTGAATACAGCTTGATTATATTTTGGTACCATTTTATATATTAGTATTTCATTAGGTAATGTGAATACTTTATTATTCTTAACTCGATAAGAAAAAACGTTTTTCGAAATATTACAATAAACAAAAATTTCAAGCTTCTAATACTTGGTTAATACAAACATTTGTATGAAACTTTAATTCATTATGTTTGCCAATTACCAATGCGATCAATAGGTAAACAAGGTTATGGTGCTATTTGGGCTTTAGACTTTATGGGGATTAATGAGATAATAATTACACGTGAGTCACTTTGCCAATTAATCTTTCTTTATTACAAAAGACAGCAGTAGTGAGTTACTTTTGGATTTTTTAGATGGAACTTTTTGACTTTATTCTTAAATGCAGCTTACTTATGGTAGTTGTTACTTCATTTCATGGTATTTTTCAGAAGCTGCTCAATCTTGCAAAGTAATATTGGATACTTTTGAATCTGCCATTCCAGACGGCCTGCCTGAAAATTTTGCTTCTGACTGTAAATTGCTCGATACCTTAAACAAAGCTGTTGAGTTACTTCCAGACTTGTGGAAACTAGCTTATTCTCCTCAAGAAGCCATTTTAGCCTATAGAAGGGCACTGCTTTACAAATGGCATCTTGACATGGAAACCAGAACAAAAGTTGAAAAGGATTTCGCGATATTTCTTCTTTACAGTGGGAATGATGCAAGTCCTCCAAATCTTCGATCACAAATGGAAGATTCTTTTGTCCCAAAGAATAATACAGAAGAAGCTGTTCTCCTTCTACTTCTTATTCTCAAAAAGATTGTTCTTGGGAGGGTTCAACAAGACCCTTCAATCTTAGATCACCTCGTTTTTGCGTTATCATTAGCCGGGGAATGTAGGTCCCTTGCCCTTCACATTGAAGAGTTGCCTCCGGGAACCAATGAAAGTAAAGAAAAACTCACGTCTCTCGCCTTGTGTTATCATGCAGAAGGTGATGATAAAATTGCAACAAATTTGTTGCGGAACATTCTCAGTAACAGAGAAAATCATAACTGTAGATTTGAAATGTTGCTGGCTTCAAAGATTTGCACAGAGGATTCTGAGTCCCTCGAAGAAGGAATGAAATATATTTACAAATTTCTTGCTGAACCGGAAAAATGTTCGCAGAGGGCTAGTATTGCCTATTATTTGCTAGGCCTCTCACTCCCGTCCCAAGCTAGAAGTGTTATGTCTAATACCCAGGGAATATCAAAGCAATCTGAAGCGCTTGAGGCACTTGAAAAGGCTCAAAGAATGACTGAGGGAAAAAATGCTAGGATTTTATTTTCACTAAGTCTAGAATATGCTGAACTGAGAAAGTTGGACGCTGCTCTATATTATGCGAAGCAGTTGTTGAAACTCGAGGCAGGTTCCAGTGTAAAGGGATGGATTGTTCTTGCTCGTATTTTGTCAGCTCTGAAAAGGTATGTGGATGCTGAAAATATAATTGATGCTGCTCTGGATGAAGTGGGGCAGTGGAATCAAGGAGAATTGCTGCGGACGAAGGCTAAATTGCAGATCGCACGGGGTCATTTAAGAGATGCGGTAGAAACATATACAAAACTGCTGGCTGTTCTTCAAGTGCAAAGAAAGAGTTTTGGGGTGCCAGAAAAGAAGTTAAAGGTACAATTCCCATAATTTGAAGCATTTCAACTAGTTCCTTTACTGAAATTTTCAACATGTATTGCATTTTTTAACTTGATTATAAGTTACAGTGTTGAATGAGGTTCTGAATTCTGATTATGGACTCTGTTATTAGGTCTTTTTGCTTTTCACGTTCATTTTCAGTATTGTGACTACATTTTTGCTTTTCACGTTCATTTTCAGTATTGTGACTACAGTTTTTTATCGCAGCACAAGAGGAATAATCATGCCATTTTAGAAATGGAAACGTGGCATGATCTAGCAAATGTTTACACCAGCTTATCTCAGTGGCGAGATGCTGAGATTTGTCTTTCAAAATCTGAAGCTATTAGTCCACATTCAGCCTCTAGATTACATTCCACAGGTAAATCCTGTTCTATTTACAACCTTTGTGGTTATTTTCCTTTATGAAAACTTGAGTAATTGTCTCTGAGTAGTTGCCAACTTTCCTTAACTTATTCTCTTGTTCTACAATTAACACGACCGTAATTCTGACCTTGTTATTGCCATGCCACTTTGTGATGAATATGGATTGTGAAGTTAATTTTTGACAAAAAAAATAACAATGTCTAATTATAGATGAAGCTTGTGTTATATTTACGAGAATTTATGTCTCAGCTTCTACTCTAATCCCTTTCCGGATTCTTAGACCCTATTTGCTTTCTCCTGGGTTCCATTGTCTTCATCTGGTGAATTCAGTAGCTTTCTACTGGGCGTTGGCATGTTTTTGCGTCTTCAATTTTTTGAAGAAGCAGCTATATATTATGTATAAACTAGCATAGCTTCAATGATGTATGTTTCTTAAATTTTTAAGCTTTATACAAGAATACAAAAGGAATTCTCGTGAGAAAAACTAGCATTGTTCCAAGCTTGTGTCTTGTTGTAAACTTGCATTAAGGTTATACACTTATTTCCTAGCCTCACACGTACTATTTATCGTTCAATTTCAAGAATCTAGGCTGCACTTCTTTGGCAATCTTATCAGGACCTCTGGCAATCTCAGAGGATTCCGTAACCAAGTAATGAGAAATGAAATATAATTTTTTTAACTGAATTCTATTTCAATGGATTCTTATCTCATGTCGCCAGGTTTACTCCTTGAAGCTAAAGGCCTGCAAAAAGAAGCTCTCAAGTCTTTTGAGAAAGCACTCGACATTGACCCTAATCATGTCCCAACCTTGATATCCACTGCTGTAGTTCTCAGACGACTCAGCGACCAATCAGTGCCAGTAGTCAAAAGCTTTCTCACCGATGCATTACGGCTTGATAGAACTAACTCTTCTGCATGGTACAATCTGGGGCTGCTCTACAAAAACGAGAGTACTGCATTAGCATTGGAGGCAGCCGAGTGTTTTGAGGCTGCAGCGGTCCTCCAAGAATCAGAGCCAGTCGAACCTTTCAGACATTGATATTATAAAACCTGTAACATCCATTTTGTTTGTGAAGTGAAACCCATGTGCATAAAGTGTTTTTTGGCAAAGAAAAGGTATAGGGAGGAAAAGAGTGATGCATAGAAACACTGTTGTAATCCAGACAAGTTCAGTCAAGACGAGGTCTGCTAGATCTGTGCAGTAATGTATGTACTACTGTTTCAGCTTAAAATGAAAGAAGATGATAGCTGTTATTTGTTAATTTAAGTGTCAAGTTGTATCTTGCCACTCGAGTTTGAAAATTCATTGAAAATTCTTAAATGTTTTGGCAGAAAAAAATGTGCCAAGAGGCAAATGAGCCTATGTGCTAATTCTGTTGAAAAATCTTGCATTCTTTAACAGATTTATCTATGTGCTAATTATCAATTTTTACTCATAATAGATCATGATTGGCAAAATGATACTTGCGTGGAGTTCTACCATTTTTGATCTAATTTGTTCAAGAATTCTTTTATTTAGTAAAGAGTTCTTGCAATAAATGGCAAATAATGTGCAGAACTGCTGGTTCCCATGGTCTGAATGACGTCATTAGCTATATAGTATGAAATTGCGCACCTGCCACAAATGGTATAACAAAAGGTAATGAACATAGAAAAGATGTTAAATGGGTTATTTCGACAACCAAGTTTTTAATGAAAAATCTTAATGAAAAGTTTCTTGGTTTTAACAAATTTCAGGTTCACGTTGATTTTCAAAAAAATGGTTGAGATGAGAAAATGACAACCACCAGTCGCATTTGATGAGATAGCTGATACTTAAGATAACTGATTGGAAAAGCCGAGCATCCAAATTGCATAACTTCCTGGCTGTTATATGATTCTATTAACAGGAGAATTTTGTGATATGCAGTAAATTACATGAACCAATATAGGATGGAAAAATAAACTAAAAAGATAATAGAAGACACCACAAAATAACAAATATACAGTTTACTACGAAAGAGTTATGATTATTGGTTGGAATAAAACACAGTACTCCTCGTTTCAAAATCACAAAAGCGCATCTAACCATTATTTACGACAGCCAGTACTACCAAAAACATTACACCATTAGCTTCATGTCATGTCGTATACTACCAGTACATGAGGCTGTAGCAAGTGAAAGCTCATAAAATACTAAAATATATCGGTAGGATCGCCGAGTCTATCTCTAAATGCATTTATACCTACTAAAGCATGCTCTTGAATAAGATAGAACTATGCAATTTTCCACCATATAAGGAAACAAAACAAGTGAAGGCCATAACAATGGAAATTCACGTTTAGAGGAGAAAAATAGCTCAAGAATATGAAAGAAACAACAAATTGTCAATATTTCTTCCCTATTCTATTAAAAGGGTATTCACTACTAAAATTTACTTCTTTCGAAGATCAACCCCAGCCTTCTTAGCTACTGCGTCCAGTCCATTCTTTTCTATGGTCTTTATAGCTTTGGTCGACAATCTCAACTTGACATAACGCTTTCCTGCTTCCCACCAAATCCTCTTGTACTGCAAATTCACAAACTGCCGCTTTATTGTCTTGTGGTTCGAATGAGAAACTAGGTTGGCCTTGTTTGATTTCTTCCCAGTGAAAGGACATACTCTGCCTGAATGTAATATAAACAGAAAGCAGTTCAGACTTAAAATCTATACATAGAAACATATTTATTTGTATGATTGGCGTAAGATAAACAGAATCACATGCTCAGCCCAAAAATTTAGCGGAAAACACTTGCTAACAGTATATGCAGCAAATATAAGAGGCGTTATTTGGGCTAACTTAGTCCAAATCCAACAAATTTGGGCATTCCAAGAAGAAACAGACATATTCTCATCAAACTAGTAGCTCAAGCTTTACCAACTTTTCAAAATGGACCACATTTATCAAACCAGTATTTGTTGTGGTCCATATCCGGAACTATCATAAGTAAGAAGCTTCCTCAGAACTAATTGGATGATTTATGTGCATAGTGTAGATTTTGGAAGAATGGCATTTTTCAGATTTGACTGAACTAACTTGGGGGATTGTAATTCCTACGTCTATTTTGGTTTGTAAAAATAGGAGCAAAGTAATCAAGGGGCAAAGACATCCTGAAAATAGAGAATCCTAAAGCCCAAGCATCTTGCATTTTATGAGTATCCCTGATCAGTACTTAGGATGAATCCTTTTAAGCCAGGTCTTGTTCATCTTCGACCAGATTTTATCATCAAAATTGAATAACTTGTAAAGAACCTCAATGATCCTTCCTACAGTTCAAATTCCACAACTCTTGGATTTCAATCTCTTCACGAAGACCATTTCCAGCCTCTATGTACCATGAGGCACGTGTTTTATCAAGGAAAATTAGGAAATCAAGGTTGTGATATATAACCCAAGATGTTGCATTTGGAAAGTTATTAACAACTCTCCCCAAGTACAACAAAATGCAGAATTCCATGAATATGGAGTCCCTTTGTGTCAGACATGGAGAAAATCGGATCATTTATTCAGAGAAAAGGCAGTATTGCATATGCATAGAACTACTACTCAAACTAAAATTGTAATTTCAGACTCCATCCATATCCAGGTTTGACTTTGATCCGAATATAAATTTACCTGATGCCTAATGTTAAACTTAAGTACGACTCCTTAGCTTCTCTACCTTTGTACCAACGATTCTCCATAAATAGAAACTTCCTTAAACCTTGACTGACACAATTTCTAGTTGACATGCTATTTAAACTCTAGAACGTAAGGCGTCATCCCCCTCAACAAGGTAAAGCAACAAAAAGACAGATTACAAGACTAGAATAGGATACATTCAACTTCAAAGCTCTGCCCTTTGATTCACCAGACAAATGCTACTAAAAAAATCCAAAAAAATTATCTTTTTTCCTTTCAAATAAGTTGAACCCCTCATACAAAACACAGACTACACGTAACAAGAATGTTTTGACAAAAAGGCAACCAAAAAGATCGAATCTTTATACATGGCTCGCACACATACTTGAAACTGCAAAAACACACACACACACACACACAGAGAGAGAGAGAGAGAGAATTACGGGCAACAGGCTGAAAAGGCCTGACGGGAGGAGCAGAAACTGGAGTGGGAGCAATAATCTGCAAGTGGGTAGTTGAAATCTTGATTCCACTCAATTGGGATGCAACAAAACCAATCTCTGAACAAATATTATCATTCTTCTTCAACATCGAGATTCTGCTGCTCATGTTTTGGGATTTTGCTGCTGATATCATCATTACTGGTGGCCCTAATGATGTAGCTGTTAATGTTGCCATTCTTGCCAAATTCACTGCTCGCTCTCTTTTTCTTATCCTCTTTTTCTTCAACTCTTCTTCTTCTAATTTGAAAAGGGATTCAAGTGTGTGAAGGAAATGCTTGTGGTCTGTCTATTCTTTATGGATAATAAATTAAATAGATGGATTGGTTTTTTTATTTTTGTTTTTGACAAAAATGCCCAGGTACAGTAAATGTTTAGGGCCAACATTCCAATGCTATGTATCAATAACGAAATATTTATTAGGGATTCATATTGATGATATTGGTGTTTTTTACTGCGGAGGAAGTGTATATGAAACATCAAATTTTTTCAACTTAATTGGCATTTTGTTTAGGTTTATTATTTGTTATTATTTCTCAATTGTCTAATTATATTTTATAAGCTATCAAGCAGATAAGCACTTCAGGTTTATCAAAGTATCAAGCACATTTGCATAGGCTATCATGCAAATCATATAAATTATTGGATTTACACATGCTTGATCTTAATTTTATTTCTCATTACTTGTTAAATATATATATGGTATGTTAGTAATAAAATTTAAAAAAACATGGACATGCAAGTTAGACACATGTTAGGGCATGTTCGACACCTTTCGGATGTTTCTTGGTAATTTTTTAAACTTTTAATACTTTATGTACAAAATATAATACTTTCAAAGTACAAGATGAAAAATATAAAATTACATCAAAAAGCTAAGGGAATGAAATTTGAAATTTGACCATCATATTAGAAAGTTTTTTCTTCCCTGACGACTTCAGGTCTAAATTATCCTCTTTCTTTTGTTTATGCAAGTTTAAATTTTCATTAGAGAGACATTATCTCTCTAATTTCTCCCTTATTCTACTTCAAAAATCACAGTTTTTAAATTTATGTGATTTAATCATTTACATTTAAAACTTGATTGTATATGAATCTTTTATTTTACGTTTTGTGTTTTTTAAACTGTGCTAGAATTTATACATGCTTGATATTAATTTGTGTGTACGACTTAAATACGGAAACAATGTGTACTTCTCCTAATTTCTTTTTTCTTTGGTTTTATGAGAAAATAAGATATCTTGTAAGTAGTAACTGTGTCCTGTCGTTCAGAAATTTCTGTCATTAGCATATAGTGTGTTTACTTGCTAATTCATATAAATCATTTGCTTACAATAAATCCTCCAAACTAATGATTGCTGCAAACTTGAATTTTCTATTTCACTAATTCAGGATGCTAAGCATAATTAAGTAAAGTGAAACACATATGGAAACACAAACCCCTGCACCCAACAGTCAAGCTCAACATACTAGAAACGATACCCTTAAATTTAAAAACAATAATAAGGAAGATTATAAAACTAAACGAGTTCAAAAACAGAAGAAAATGAAGAAGTTATAGTTCTGCGAGAAATGTTCCAGAAAATAGAGACTAGGAGAGTCACTCCTTACAACGAAAGAGATTGTTCTTAAACTAGTAGAGTACTACTAAAACAGAAGATGCAAAGTAGAGCGAAAACTGAAGATCCATAGCGCAACCTGAGGAGGATATAACAACACGAGAATTAATGTTTTGATAGATAAGAAATGCCAACTAAACCAGCATATCAAATTCAAATAATAACATAGTTAAACTTAGGGAGAGAGAGGCAGAGAGTGTTACTGAGTTTTAATTCACAGAATCCCATCCAGAAGCCCATCCAGAAAGGAAGACTGCATTCGCGATTTTTGCTCCTCACGCTCTGCATTCAAGTGGTCCAACATGGCAGCATACCTAGCAAGCTGATCATCTATTTCTTTACGTTCTGATTCAATTCTCTTTTCTACAGCTTTGAGACGCGCAAGCTTTTCAGTCACCCCCACCACATTCTCTATGCCCTGCTTTAGCTCTCCATCCAATTTCTTAAGAAATGCACGTTCTTGTTGTACAAACTCCTCAAACTCACTTAGCTTTCGCTTCGATTTGTTAGTACTAAGTGAACCTCCTTGTACTAAATCATCAGACTCACCACGGACATGATAAGCACTCTCCTTTTCTCTTATAATATCACCCATCTTCTTCCACTTTAGGTGAAGGGATTGACTCCGTTTCCTGCAGACACATAAAAGTTAAGAGAATCAGCGTACTGATGTAGCTGAGTGTTAAATGGAGCATAGTTGAAAGCCGAATGGATGGTTTACCTTGATTTCGATCGAGGGGAAAAATATTAAATAGACTGAAGAAGAAGATGAACAGTTAAAATGTTTTAATGAGGGGTTTTAACTAAGTTTTAATGAGGGTGGAAAAAGATTAGACTGAAGAAGAAGACGAAGAGTTACAATGTTCTTGGGGTTTTAACGAAGTTTTAATGAGGGTGGCTGGCTGCTGTTTCAAATTTAAAGACTGAAGAACGAAGATGAAGAGTTACAATGTTATATTCCGTTTTTTCAAATGAGGAAACAGAGGAAGGTTTTAATGAGGGTAGCTGGCAGCTGTTTTTCCACATGAAAAGACTTTTCAGTCTTTTGCATGGAGCAGTGCGTAGTCACTGACTGGTGAGTCTGATCGGTGATGGGACTTGACTATAGACGAAATTGTTTCTTCACAATACCAAAAAATGTTTCTTGATAAAATAAAATAAAAATTTAGTTACTTATACAATTTGTCTGATTATTTTTTATCGATAAATATATATATATATATATATATATATATATATATATATATAGTACCAAATGCAAATGTCAATCTGGACAAAGAGAGATGACATCATTTCAGTGGTGTTTTCTTAAAATAAACTTCAAACAGAATAAAGCTTGAAATGAAGTATATATAAAAAGCAATATTGAAATTCAATTTGGAACGCCTTCTAGTAAGCCATATTTTAAACCTAAACTTTAACATTAAAGAGAAAATAGTATTATAAATATGAAAACAAGGAGAGCTAATCCAAAAAGAAATAAATCCAAGATAAACAATAAAAATAAATTTATAAGCTTTGTTAAAATAATAAGAAAAAAAAACACAATATATCTAACAAAAAAACAAGAGAGAACAAAACTACAAAAAACAAAGAATTCATAATCAAACAGTTATAAAACAAGGAGAAACTAAGAGTATTTGGTGTCCCTTATCAAGATGATCCAGTAAACAGGACTTTCCAAATAAAAACTGCTCTTAATGTTAATTGTTAAAGGTGACACGAGAAAAACAAGAGTCTAAAATTTCATGAATTCACATACCTCATTAACAACTGCATATGGAGGCATTTCCCGGTTTGACAATCTCGTAAAAACCAATTCGAAGGATCTGTAAACAATATCTGGAAGCTTTAACCACGCTGAAACACTAATAGAGATTAGGTATTAGCAAAATTCCTAACCAAGCAACTATTTTGAATACCTGCAAAAAAAGAGGTTCCATACAGCTGAAGGTGTTCCCATAGTGACATAATGAAAGAATAAATGATCAAGTTATTCTGTCTTGCTATTTTCATAATTACTCAAGTTTTACCAAGCCACGTTAAAGATTGACACTGAATCGATTTATAGGCATCAAAATTTTGTAGTGAAATGACTATTCTGAAGATGCACCAATGCCTTTCAACTTTTTCACAAACAAAATGATATTAAATTCGATTACATCGTTTCTTTTAATCAAAAGTTGGATTGCTTGCAAGATGCAAGGGCATCATGGTATGATCCACTTTGTTGCCGTTGTTTTTTTCTCACAAAGCAGGGTATTTTACCTTGGTTGTGTCTGAGCTCCTTCAAAAATTATTTCGTAACTCAGGTTACACCTCCTCCATTAAGAACGAATACATATCTCTTTATGGGTTTACTATTGTCGATATCACCTGCGCAATCAGAATCAACTGATTCGTTAAAACTCAGCCTCCTTAACACAAGTCAACTTCAATTTTAAAACAAAGATATGGGCTTACTCATAATTCATCTGGACCACAAAAGGCGAGCTGCAAATGCTCGGTCAAGTGAATGATTGACGAGATTAGAGCTATAGAATCCATCTTTAGTAAAAAAATATGAAGGTACAAACTTGTCGGTGTGATCTACACAAAATTCCTGTAAAGAGAATTTGCAAAACACTTTCATCAGAGAATATAATGGATAAACATGGTAAAAGGTAGGTGCTATATTTGAACACAATACCAAAAATATCTATGTCACGAACGAGAGTCGGGAAGTGTCTAAACACTTTCTTAGCCAAGAAAGAAAATCAACTGCAGAAATTATAAATAAAAAGACGAATTTCAAATTTGAGAATTTCTGATGCTTAGTAAAGTCGCAAAACTTGTCATCTTAAAGAACACAATTTAAGAAACATAATCAGTGAGAGATAACCTATCCTACAAAACTCAGAAAAATTGAAATACTATTTATAATGCTGTAGAAAACCATCACATGTATGTTTTACACTATCCTGTTAACTAAAACACAAAGTATTTTTACCATGCACATAGATATTCTTGCACAACATTTTACGACGTGGAGAAAATGAAATTAAAATACTCCTACACTTTTCCTTCTGACACAAAGCTGCTGATATTTTACAATGATGCAACATGAATTACAGTAGTTTAATGATGAAATTCAGCTGGCCTGACGGGCCAATATCGACTTTCACGTAAAAACTGAAGTCTAGAGAAGATTAAATACTTAATGAAAGGTAGGATTCAGAAAGTTACTGGATGTCTCTGAAGAAATGCAGCCACTCTTTCTTCATTCTCCTCGGGATCAATTGAACAAGTGCTATATATTAGTAATCCCCCAGGCTCCACCAACCTATAGAGGCACGGAAAATAAAGATAATATAATATAAAGAATCTAAATTGCATGAACAAAGGGATCAAGATACTTTCGAAATTTTACTTTCAAATAATTTTCGTTCTCATAAATTCATATCAACCCAGTAAAGAAAGAGTTGAACTCACATCGAAGCTGAATCAAGAAGCTCATCTTGCAAGTTTTTGAGTTGTTCCATGACTTCTAGCTTCCTATTCCAACGTAAATCTGCCCTCTACCAAATCAATAAAATAAATATTCAAAATAATACAGTTGGCCACCAAAAACATCATGTCAACTCTTACTACTCAAAGTACCAAGAGGGACAGAAAAAGGAACTAGGACGATATTATTAAAAGGAAATAGTATCACTTGAATATATACCTTAGAGAGAACAACCAATCCTGATCCTGGAGCATCTAACAAAACTTTATCAGACTTCAGACAATTATCTCCTGGTTAAGTTGCATGAAAAAGAGAAATTTATACTCTCCATATTACAAACTTGATTCTAACTTAAAAAATAGATATCTCTTACAGCAAATGCACGTAGATCAGCATGGCAAGTAGTGACAACATCATTAACTTCATGCAACTTGGCTGTCTCTTTCAAGATTCTTAAACGACCCTCGATTACGTCAATGGCACAAATACTACCTGATCAATACAAACTTCCATTCAAATTTATATTACAAGATTACCGATAAAAGTAGATTTTATCACACAAATGAAGCCCGTATAGATAATGCAATAGCATTTGAACTTCTTGTCACTCTACTAAGAAAAGTTCAATGCTAAAAATCACAAGACCATTTTCAAAGGAAAAGAAACAGATAACAGAAAAATGAAGCAAACTACGGGATATTTGTAAGAGATGCATAAAAGAAACATAATATAGTATGCACTCCACGTGCTTGATAACCTAATAGCATTTCTTCTATGTCCAAAATGTTGAAAAAGTACTTATTCTTGACAAATAATGTCCTTCAACATCTTTTACAAACAAACGGCTAACCCACGTATGGCTATATAATACCTTGGCCATTCAAACGTGAAGCCATAAAAAAGGGTCTTTCCTCCTGGAGCAGCACAACAGTCAATAATACTCTCCCCAGGCTTTGGACCCACAAGAGAGACCACAAGACCTGCACAATTTTATTCATTACACAGAAAGAACAATAAAATATGCACATCTTCCAGGATTTGATTTATAAATTAAAGAGATTGTGCGATAATTCTATCACTAGTTCTTGAGAAAAATTAAAAATAACACAATACATGAATATTATTTCAAACCAATAAGCAAACAGAAATCAAAAGTAGAAATGATGTTTAACTAAAAAATGTTAAGTAGGCGACTGTTGAAGATTGCCAGCACTCTCGTCCTGGACTGAGCATAAGCCTTTTTTCAGTAGTCCAGCTTGTATGACATAAATGAAGTAAACTTGGAATAAATCAGTGTTTGCAAAATTCCAATGAAGATTTCTCGTTATAATGCAATTTATCTTCTTAGCTGCCAGTCTCTTTCGGATTTATTATTCAATCAGGAATTAGAGAAAGATGAACAAACCATAATGCACGTCAAGGCTAATGTGAATCGTCAATACCACATGCCATCGCACAAAAACTAATTTCGACATATTACTGTTCATACTATAACTGTCATGTTGGAAAAGGTAGGTAGATATCAAGCAAAAGAAGAGAAGGATACATGTTATTCGAGGGAAAATGTTTATACCTAGCATCCCAGTACTCAATCTGACAAAATCATCCAGGTGTAGAGAAAGTTCATGTGGGACCTAAAATTCAGGAAAAGATAACTAATGTGTGAAGATTCAAATGGTAATACCCGAATTTGAGAAGGTTTAGAGATAAAATTTAGACACAGAGGAAGAATCACATAATAGTGCTCGTAACACGCATGATTTTAGGACCTCAAACGCTTAATTATTTGAAATACTTGGTAAAAAAATTTAAAAGTGATTACGAGGGGATTGAGGGTGGAGAGGGGACAGAAAAGGAGAAACCGTTGCCCATACAAGCATGTGATACACAGAGAGTTCAAAAGTGATAAAAGGATCAAGCTATCATCTTTAACCTTTCAAGTTCAGCCACAAGATCAGCCTTTGTGAACCTTTTTCCCGCGTTTGCTCTGAAGATGTGCAGTGAGTAAGACTTAGTTTCTGAAAGTAAAAAATAATGGCACAAAGAAAAAAGAGAAAAGAACCTTAGGCTAAAAAAGGATCACTGTTATTCTATGCAATTAGTTTGATAGCTTCTTCAAGCCCAAGTTAATTCTAGGGATGGAAGAACCCGAGCAGGAAAGAGAAAAAAAGCAATAATTTCAGTTGTTATAAAATTTATCTAACTTGTATGAAGTCAGAAAGTTTCTCATGTAATCCTTATACCTAGGTCGGGTTCTTGGATTAAAACCGAGCTCAAGTTTGAGTACAAAGCAGGGCAAATAGAATCTTCATATCTGACATGTTATACATCTTTAATTACTAATTGAAGTAGACCAGGAAGTTTGAGTCTCTCGAGAAGTAGGGAAATTGATATGCAGCAACATCCTAAAGAATCTAATATCGTGGTTATTATTGGCCCTGGGGAATGCTTTGACAAGTCATACAGAAAACTGCACGAAACTCTATAATATAAAGCTGAAATATTAACGCACCACAGGATGAGAATGAATAATGACAAGAGCTCGTGCTTGCTGCCTGTTATCAGCTTCCACTTTTGCTGAAGGGATCGACTCCGTTTCCTGCAGACACATAAAAGTTAAGAGCATCAGCGTACTGTTGTAGCTGACTGTTAAATGGAGCATAGTTGAAAGCCGGATGGTTGACCTTAAGAAGAACTAGCTTCCTCAGAACTGCATAAACCATATTACCAGCACCAGGTCTGAGGGCAACTTTTACAAGCTTTACATTCTGGCATACCCAAATAAAATATATGAAAGATAAAAATATTTACAGAGTAAAAAACTACTGAAATCTGACAATATGGATATATAGTACCAGAACCATTAACCCAGTCATCACATAACCGTGGGTAAAAATTAATTAGAGAAAGAAACTAAGACTACTTGGTGTCCCTTATCAAGATGATCCAGTACAGCAGGACTTTCCAACTAAAAATTGCTCTTAATGTTTATTGTTAAAGGTGAAACAAGAAAAACAAGAGTCCAAAATTACATGGATCCACATACCTCGGCAACGACTCCATATGGAGGCATTTCCAGTTTGACAATCTCGTGAAAACCAATTCGAAGAATCTGTAAACAATATCTGGAAAGTTTAACCACGCTAAAACACTAATAGAGATTTAAGTACTAGCAAATTCCTATTTAGAATACCTGCAATAAAAGAGGTTCCATATTACTGAAGGTGTACCCATCGTGACATAATGAAAGAATCAAATGATCAAGATATCTTCTCCAACGGATGGTAAAACCTACAATTTATGCCACCAACATTTACCATCAGACGACTATATGCACAAACATACATAATATCAGAGATAAAAACTGCCCCATTCTGTGGCTAAGTTTTTTCTCTGAATGCAAGAGAATGAGTAAGAGGATAACCAATCGAAGATCTCTATCATCCAAATCACGGTTACGGAATCCAAGACTTCTCTCGACGTATCCCATTTCATTGTCCCCTGAACCCTTGCCTTGCTCACTCAACCAAACTGAATACGCATCAGTCTCACTGCAGATACTAAACAAGTCCATGAAATTTAAGTTAGGCTTTAACTATCAGTAGGATAAATCTCATAATCAAAATTTAATTAGTGAACTACCATATATTTTAGAAAAAATACTACGATTCGCAATCAACAACAGAACAACTGGATTTTGGGTACACCTGAATTAGTTTCATCAGTTGTGTGGTGTCCTAGAAGTAAGAATGCCTTAATATTAAATATCAGTAGGATAAACCCTAATTATCACTTGAAATTATGGCTTCGTTTTTCTTCAAGACAAACCCTAATTAGTTGCATCAAGAAATTATCATATGTAAATCGACCTATTATGTGCTTCGTGGCAAATCTAAATTACAAATACACAAACAGTCGATTCAGTTTATTAACCAAAAACAAGATTTCACTATGCTTAATGAACAACTTGAAACAAGAAAACAACAACAAGAATCTGTTGAAAAATATAATTAAAGGCCCTACGAAAAGATTAGTATACCTGTTTTGGTTTTTGTAGTAGAATAAACCATCACTTCAAATTATCGCTTCGTTTTGCTTCGACGTAGAACGACAAAACCCTAATTTTGAACGTGAATTGAGAGGTAAAAGCACTTTCTCTCTCATCGAGGATAAAAGAAATAGACTGAATAAAGAAATCGTCGTGAGAAATTTTACTATTATTGCGTTGCTTAAACGCGTTTTTGGTTAAAATTCAGTAAAGCGTGTTCGTTCATACGCGTGAGTGGATCGATATTGATTTCCCCTTCTGATTATTTATAGGGTTGAAATTGAAATATTTCGATTTCGCTGAGGCGGTTATGCAAATACACCTTTTATATAGTGCCAAACTCAAGTGCGGTCAATGTTAAATACTTCTTTAATTATCAACTTAATATTGTTGACAAACTAGTTATTGAACTAATTTTAATCAGAGAATTTTATCTATTATTGCATAAATTGAATTTGTCTTTGTTTGGCAGATACAATCGTACGGTTGTTGTTATTTCACTTTATTACTGAAAGACATGTTAGTCACTAGGTCTTTTTATTATTATAGAGAAAGAAAAAGTTGTCTAATAATACTCTTTTCTTTTTTATGAAATGTTTGATAATACTCTTTAATCCAAGTTATATCTACCATATATTCATGCTAGTTTGTACCAATAAGAGCTCTTTGCTTTGGCGTTTCATTGGCACTTGTTTGTTCACACTGTATTTTTTACTTTTTTAAGTTGGACAATGCAATCTACTAATATTCAATTTTAGTTTGGGGTCATGTCTTATTTTCTATATTCTAGATATGAAATTATTTATTTGATACTCCATACTGTGAAACGGATACCCAAATATTTCAGTAGTTGGACACTTTTATATTTTTATATTACATGAACATTTTGTAGTAAATGGTTAGATGGAGTATGTTTAGATTTACTAAAGCATTTCATATATATTTATATGTATTCCTGATTAAAATTTAGGAGACATATTAGATTATTTACAATAACTTAGTGCATAATATTAATATATGTAGTTGTATCTTATCCATCAATTTTAATAACTGCATAATATGCGTGTTACCATTTTTGTACCATGTAACATAGGCTATTATATTGCACGGATACTTCTAAAATCACACGGTGCGGTATCCGTATCCGATACTCTTTACATATTCTTTGGATATGTGTCAGACGTGTCGACTATAGAATTTAATTGAAATTAAATTACGAATACCCGTAACAAATAAAGGACGCGTCCAACTTTTTTTGACACACCCTATTCTCGTATTTTGTTTTCAAATATAGTTGTAAATATTATAATGACAAAAAGATACGAATTACGATATTTTCATACTAGAAGTAATTCTTTTTATTTATGTTATAACAACCTTCTCACGCATGGAATGAATTTATAATTGTGTTCTTTTCGACTACTCCTTTATATTAATTTGAAACAGCATGTAATTTTTTTATTTTTTTTTAGCTTTTAAAATATATCTAAATCTGTAACTTTGTTTATTCTACTAACAACTATTAGCCTTTACGAAAGGGTGTGTTGATATATATATATATATATATATATATATATATATAGAGAGAGAGAGAGAGAGAGAGAGAGAGAGAGCAAATCCCTATTAATAGAACAAAATTCTATAAGTTACATTCTTACTTTTTATTTTGATAAAGGAAACATTGGAAAAGTTAGTTGATTATTTTGTTTAAATCCCTTAAATGTTGCTATGGTGTATTTGTAGTTGCACATTAATTAATTCCTTATATATGACAAAACCAGTTTAAGATTCTTTATATTTTCATCATAATCAGTTTTGTTAAAACCATTTAGTATATTTCCTACTTGACTTGTTTAACTCTAAAAAACTTGTTCTCTCAAAACTTTTAGGCAAATTGGAACAAACTTTTATGTGTTCTTTGCAAGGTGTAAGCGGAGATGCTATTTGTTTACGATTTATTATCATTTTTAAAGCATCAATATACTTATTGAAAAAGTTTCTATTGTTTGCAAATGTTTTTGAAAGTTGAACATAATGTTATTGCATCTTCTTTTATTCAGCCTATTTTCTAATTTCTAATAAAATGGATTCCATTTTGGCTGTATAATGTTTTTATAAGAATTACTTATTTTATATAAAGAAAGACAATCTTTTCATCAAAGTAGGAATGAAGAAGATTTAATGCATGTTTCTAAAGATTATGCTTAATATAGGTAGGTGTTAAAAATGAAGAAAAATTATCTAATTGATTAAAAAGGGTATCTTAGAAAGCTGTAATTAGGGATTTTACTTATCTATATCATTTGCATTTACAAAATATTAAATACATGTGAGAATTACTAATATTCTAAAAAAAATAAAAAGAAAAAGAAAGTATTGGAGCACTGGACCGAAACCGGCTCCTTAAGTATAGATAGATATAGATAAGGTAGAAAACAATTAAATTAAATACATTTTGTTATACATAATAATTGTTTGTAATTAGTACTTTCAAGTCTTTAAGTTTCTTCACATTAAATGCATGAAAAAACACCTCGGGACTCTGGTCTTTGCCTAGCCTAATAATGAACCTAGAAGCCTATTAAAAAAAAAAAAAAAAAACTAGAAGCAAAAAGCCAAAAAATAGTAGGGGTAGTTCCGACATTTTGCCACCTCCACCTCCTCTTATATGTTGGCGCAAAGAGTAGCAAAAGTTCCATTTTCAATTTTTCATCTTATCTCTACCCTCACAGTACGCTACCTCTGACTCTTCAGTGTTCAGTCGTCAGTGTTAGTGCTGCTTTTTTTTTTTATTATTATAAATATAATAATGATATAAATCCGAGAGTGATTTAGAAGAATTAATCACAAGTTCACAACTACCGTGTGGGAGATTCTATTAACAACAATTATTAACAACAATTGGCCTCTACAAGAGGGTGTTGATTTATACATAGCAAAATCTCTATTACCAGAGCAAAATTCTATAAAATTACATTCTTACCCATTTGATGAAGGAAACATTGGAAAAGTTTGTTGATTATTTTGTTCAAATCTCTTAATTGTTGCTGCGGTGTATTAGTATTTAGGTGGTGTTTGCAAATGCTTATAAAATGAGCTTGTTCACTACTTTTGCTTAAAGCCACTTTAAGTGACTTTTAATAAAAAGTCGGGAGTGTTTGCAAATCTTTTTGAAAAGCTACTTAAATCATTAATTAGGTGTTTGTAAAAATTAATGAGAAGTAACTTTTGTTTTTAAAGACGTTTTAAAAATAACATAATTCCAAAAGCAGTTGGGAAAGCACCTATGGGCATGCTTTTGCGGCTAGTGCTTTTTTTGACTTTTTTTTAGACAAGTAGAAGCAAACGTCAGTATTCCAAACACTAAAAATGTGATTTTGCGGCTGCAAAAGCCAACAAACTCCTTTTATAACCATTTGCAAACACCATCTTAGTAGTTGCACATTAAATAAGTCCTGACAACAAAGGCATTATTATTCCTCAATCAGACACAATTTCGTCTCAAAGTCATTAATTCTATTTTGCAATCTATAGAAGTTGGTTTGACTTCTTTTATTCTTACTTAGATTTGAGGTAAAAGATAAAGTTAAAACCTATATCATCAAACAATTACAAGTGATATGACCTTTCATAAAACTTCCAATTGTGAGTGATTCCTTCTTCTTCTTTTGTTTTCTATTTTTCTTCGACTGAATTTATCATTTATCCATGCTCAATATAAAACTAAATGGTACAGTAATGTTATATGGCTTTGAATATTGATTAAAACATAGTAAACACTATTAAGATTCTTTATATTTCATCATAATTGGTTTTGTTCAAACCATTTAGTATATTTCCTACTTGACTTAATTAACTCTAAAAATTTGTTCTCTCAAAACTTTTAGGCAAACTAAAACAAACTTTTATGAGTTTATTTTTCGTTTGCAAGGTGTAAGCGGTGATGCCATTTGTTTACGATTATTTATCATTTTTAAAGCATCAATATATTTATTGAAATGTTTCTATTGTTTGCAAATATTTTTGAAAGTTGAACAGAATGTTATTGCATCTTGTTTTAATCGGCCTTTTTTCTAATTTATAATAAAATGGATTCAATTTTGGCTGTATAATGGTTTTATAAGAATTGCTTATTTTATATAAAGGAAGACAATCTTTCCATCAAAGTAGGAATGACGAAGATTTTATGCATAATGCTAAAGATTATATTGGTAGGTAATGAAAAGGAAGAAAATTAACTAATTGATTAAGAACAAAAAGTGTTACTCTGTAATTACTAATTAAGGATTTTGCTATGTTTATATCATTTGTCTTGGCAAAATATAAAATATATGCGAGAATTACCAATATTATAAAAAAAATTTAAAAACAGAAAGTATTGGAGCTCCTTTAAGTATAGGTACATATGCGATACAGTAGAAAACAATTAAATTACATACATTTTGTTATGCATAATTGTTTTTTGTAATTATTACTTTCAAGTCTTTAAGTTTCTTCTTCACACTAAATGCATTAAAAAACACCTCGGACTCCGGGTCTTTGCCTAGCCTAATAATGAACCTAGAAGCAAAAAGCCAAAAAATAGTAGGGTTAGTTCCGTCATTTTGCCACCTCCACCTCCCCTTACGTGTTGGCGCAAAGAGCAGCAGAGGTTCCATTTTCAATTTTTCATCTCCTCTCTCTACACTCACAGTAGTCTACCTGTGACTCTTCAGTGTTAGTGCTTTTTTCTTCTGAATTTTTTCAAGGTTTATGCGCCGAACCAAAATGTTGTGCGTTATATTTGCGTTTTTTATCAGTTCGATTTTGATGAAAAATGGTTAATAAGATTATGTGTGTGTACTTGTGCATAATGTTTCCATGCCTCGTTTCGAATAATAATTTATACGTGTTGTTGAAATGTTTAATTTCTCCTTGTGTTGGTGACTTTGCATGTGAGAATATTAGAGTGAAAGTGCTCTTGATTAGGTTGTGGTTTTTCTCTTTTTCTATGTTAGATTATCTATGTTCGTTGTTCATGCTTTTCTACGTACAGAAATCTCACTGAATGAGGGTATCGTTTGGGAAATCAACGTAAAACCCCCTCGTGGTTTCGTAAACTCTGCAGAAGATCCCACTTTTATGAAACCACAAGGGGGTTTTGAGCAAGTTAGGGGATTTTGTGCGTAGTTTATGAAACCACAATGGGGTTTTATGCATTTTCCGCGTATTATTTATACGATAATTACGTTGTTTTCAGCTCTAGTCGTTAAATCAACATTTAGTTGATATATATATTTTTATCATTTCTGCTGTGATAGATGGGAAAGAGTAGAAAATCTAAAAGTCGTCAAGTCAAGGAAAAAGTTGAAGTGCCTTGGGCTAGAAATTTGAGCAAGAACGAACTCGGTGCTGTCATATTTGGATGCAAGAATCACACATTCAAAGAATGCTTGGATAACCAGATTTTTGGTGCGTTTTTTATTTGTATACAGGCGTTACATTATTTTGAGGTTAATGTTTCATGTTGTTAAAGTTGTTAACTTACGGTACTTTATCGGCATTGTTGATCAGGATTGCCAGCTGCACATATTTCATATGTGAAGAATGTTACCCCCGGTCTTAGACTGTTTCTTTTTAACTATAGCGATCGGAAACTTCATGGTATCTTTAAGGCTACAACTCATGGAGGGATGAATATCAGTCCACGTGCATGGATTACTGGCGAGGGTGTCGCGCGCTCACCATATGCTGCACAAGTGTGAAACATAGCCTTTGTTTTTTTCCTTTTCATTGTCGATTTTCTTAGTCATATGAATGCAACTTATTACAGGCTTTTCTTCTTCTTTTGATTAGTTGAAGAAGTGCAAGATTTTAAAGAAAATTAGAATGCTGATTCTAGCCTCTTCGCTTTTAGGTACGATTCGATGTCCATAGGAAATGCAGGCCGTTGCTTGAAGATGAATTCAAGCCAATAATTGCTGATAACTACTATGACGAGGGGCTCTTCTGGTTTGAGCTTGACAAAGAGCAAGCTGGCAGACTGATCAAATTATTTCTATCTTCACCTTTTCCTGAGAAGATACCTCGGCCAGAAAGTGTTGCTAATTGGAACTGCATGTTTGAAGCTTTGCCAAGAACCAAGTTAGATGGTGCAAATGATGAGCTAAAGTTGGAAGACTACTCTGGAATGACTGACAAGAGGCCAGAAGAGAACCATGAGCACTCATATGCCTCAATCCTCGTTGGCAGCAACACCAATGCTACAGGAAAGAAGTGGACCGAGTTGTTCAAGACTCGTCCATCTTCTTCTTCAGTGAAGAACGGAAAAGGTGTTAATTCTCAGGAAGTAAACATGTACAAATCAAATTCAGAGAGCATGAACTTGGAGTTTGAATCTGGCAAATTACAGGTAGCAAGTAAGCCACTTCCTGAAGCTTCTCCAGATACAGTAAATGCAGAATATGATCCAATGGTCTCGGTTAGTTGGGAAGAATTTGCGGATGAGGAAAATTATGAGGAACAAGCGTATAAAAATGAGGTGACATGCATCCAAGATCATGGGATAGACAGAGATGCCTCATACACGACATCTGTTTCATCTCGAAAGGACAGAACGTTTTTGTTAGTTAAGGAAGCTGGAGAAGCTTCAATAAATATTGAATCAAAAGCAACACATCTGCATGATTTTGTACACGAGGAAAATTCTCAGACGGGTGAGCCTTACTTGCTTAATCGAGAGAACAATGCAGGGGTTCACATGGATGTACACTCTTCCAGGTTGGAGTATGTGGTCCTGCAGGTATCTGGTACTCTCCTTTTAGAATTTCTAATATTTTCCTTCACACTTTTTGTTCTCTCTTTTGATCTGCTGATGAACTTTTTGTCATTCCTTTGCAGTTAATGCTAGAAATTGAAGGGTTGAAGATGTCTAATATGAAACAAAATGTAAAAATTGATTCCCTGGAGCATGAACTGGTAATTCTTTCAGTACCATGCCTTCACTTTATCGTGGCTTTTTGGGTTTTCAGCACCTGCTTACTTCTGGTCTTCTTTAGTTGTGTGCTATATTCTGAATTCATGCATTACTTTTAACTGATAATAAGCTATGTGTTTGCTTTTCTGGAAAAATCAGACAGATTATATTTATTGTATTTATCTTTCGTAGAAGTTAACAGCCAGATGTATTGAGTTTTGCCATAGAGCAAAGCAGTGTGTAAAAAGAGTACTTTAGGTTAGGATTAAAGTGTCCCAGTATGGTATCTCACGCCTTTGTCCTTGAATCCATATTTTTTTTAGCTTGTACTTGTTCAATGTATGGCATAAAATAATTCCGCATGAAGTCCTCATTACTGACCACAAGCTTGTTTGTGTCCAATGCTATGCATATTAAAGTCCTTGTGATGAAATACTGATTCATATTGGTGCTGGTGTTTCTTCAGAAGTGCATCTGAAACTTCACGTTTTCAACTTTGCATTTTGTTTAGGTTATTTAATTTATTTTTTGGCTGAATAGGCTTTCTAATCGGATCCAAGCAGACAAGAACTTCAAGTTTATGAAAGTACGGAACACCAAAACATATGTTTTGATGCTTTTATAGTGTTTTAGCATTTGCATATACTATGATGCTAAATCATGCTGCCTACAATGTTCTTCTAATTGGAAATTTGTACTGCTATTGTAACAGTAATTTTCTATAGCCTTTTTCACACTGTCACCACCAATTTACTCTAATAGAAGGTAGGTTATAGTTTTATATCTTCTCATATCATTTTTTTCTTATAAACTGAATTCAACTTAATCCTTTGAAAAGGGCTTTCGTGTTTAGCTTTCTCTAGATCAATTAGAAAAAAATGTATGAATTGATAGAAAAATGTATGAAAGTTGATCCGAATTGTTTTGGTCGTTTTGTGTTTGTGGTCTTCCTACTTTTGTTTTTGATGTTGATATTCTGACGGGTTAAACTTAACTCTAATGGCTAAACAGGTCAACTCAAAACTGGTAATTGACCAGTTGCGGAAGAGATGTAATAATGAATTGGAATGTATTCCATTCTCTGGTAGAGATCCTTGTAATAGAGATGATTGTGAACCCTTTAATTTTGTGACTGAGGAAGCTGTGTTTATAGTTGGAGGATTTGATGGCTCATCATGGCTTTCAGCTCTCAATTCATATTCTCCATCTAAGGACTATGTTACATCACTTTGCCCAATGACCTTTCCACGGTCACATGCTTCTGTTGCAAAGTTGAATGGTGAGCTTTACCTTTATGGGGGTATACATGATGGCATCTCTTATGACACAGGTATTGTTTCCCTGGGACTTGTTTTTTGTTTTTAAAAGTCTTATATCTTTTTGGTGAAATCTAATTATTATTATACTTGTCGGTAGTTGAATCATATTGTCCAATGAGTAACTGGTGGTTCAACCGGCCTTCTCTGAATCAGAAGAGAGGAAGTCTGGCAGGGGCATCTATGTATGAAAAACTGTACGCAATTGGTGGAGGAGATAGAGGCGAATATTTTTCTGAGGTTGAATTACTTGATCTGAACAATGGAAAATGGATATTTACTCAACCCATGCTCGAAAAGGTATGTCAAATAATTGATATTGTTTCAGGATTAGGACATTCAAATTACGGGCATCACTGTCTATTGTCGGTGACAGTATATCTGTCATTTGGTCATAGGAGTTAGTGTACAATTGAAAACGACGTGTCTGGAAAAATCAGTATATAGTGCACTATGCACAATCAAGCATTGAGATAGTCACCTAGTTTAGCAAAGTACTTTTTTCGGTAATTCTTTTTTGTTATGTGATTATTTGATCTTTATATCTGTTGGAGTGGAACAATCATATTTATTAGATAAAATCTTTTCGAAAAAAGTGTAGTGTATTGGGAATGGGTCCTAATGGGTGAGATGCTTTAAGAGAGCGGAGGAATGCATGATGTCATTAATTTGGTTAAGAATAATGATGTTATCAATGAGAAAATGAGAACATGAATAAATTGAATGTGCTCGTGAAAGTTTTTCATGTATAATGCATGATGTTGCTTGTTGTACGTACTCTAAGTTTATACGTAAATTATACTAAAATTCCAGATTTCTCCTTCGTGCTGTTCATAGTTGCAGATATCCAGCAGATAGTTTTTATAATAAATCAACAATATTGATTAACCTTTGTCACTCGTGTGGGCATACATGTGATTTTCTGAAAGTTCATCCATTACTAGGATATATTGACCTGAAACAGTCTTATGCTTCCTCAAATTTCTTCTATGTGTCCTTTTGTCTTTGCAGCGTATTGCTTTAGCTGCAGCAGATATGAATGGAGCGCTCTATGTTGCTGGTGGCTATGATGGAAGAAACTACTTGAGGCCAGAACTCTGTCTTTCTTTTCCCTTTCGGGTTTCATTATCATCCAATTCGTTTTGCATATTATATATAAATCTGCAGTTGGATTTCTCTAACCATGTGCTTCTGTTTATTTCTGTGACACAGTTCTGTTGAAAGATATGATCCTAGAGAACATGCATGGACTAGCATCAATAATATGCGGATGAAGAGAAGTTACCATTCTTTGGTTGCATTCAATGAAAAATTGTAGGTTTTATTTGTCCTTTTCCATTGAGTTGCATTAACTTTGAACCTCATCAAAAACAAATTTCTTTGAGTGATGGAAGCACTTTATGCAGATATGCGGTTGGTGGTTACGATGGGAATAAGATGGTGCCCACTGTTGAGGTTTTCGATCCACGACGTGGTTTTTGGACGCCAGAGGAACCAATGACGGTTCCTAGGGGATGCTTAGGCTCATTTGTGTTTCAGGGAAAAATATATGCAATCGGTGGTACGAACAACGACAAAGTGTTAGATGTGGTAAGCATAGAGACACGTACATGATACAATACAAAAAAGAAAGACAAATGATAAGGGCCTGATCATTTTTACGTTCTCCCCTGATTGTCGTATTTGATTTCATGACAGGTTGAATGTTATGAGGAGGCTTACGGTTGGCACATTACTGGATCATCCCCCCTTGGTAAAAGATGTTTCTTTTCTTCACTCATTTTGTGAGATGATAAGAGTTTGGGAGAATCTGTGTTTTTGTACATATTTCATATGATAGGTACATCTGTTGTAGACGTTTGTAAACCTGTCAAGTATTTTGGTTACAATATGAAGTGAGAACTCAAAACTCAAGTCTCAATGTCAAAATCGAAATTTTTGTGGTGACATGAGTTTACTGTCGCAACTTGTGGCCTTGGTTTGGTTTCGACCATATGCATATTTATACGACTTTTAAATCTTGAATTGGACCTTCCTTTGCTTCAGTTGAGTAGATTCATTCCGTTTAATTTTTACAAGTAAATCTTGAATTCGACCTTTTGTTTTTCACTCTTATGAATATTTTTTATACGTGATGCAAGTACACATACTATAAAATATATTTTAATTTTGAAAAGTACAAATTTATAATAATAATTAAAAGACAAATAAATTAAAATTAAAATATATCGCTGTATAAAATTTCGAAGGCACTAAAAATCCTTATGTTAATTCTACATATTATATAGGTTGCATAAATAAAATTCATGCAAACCCATTCTAATAAAATGTTAAATAAATAAATTAAAATAAAACGTTATAATGTTGCAAAGCACTAGAAAATATTCCTTATGTTACTTTTTCATATTATATAAGTTGCATAAATATATGTGCAAAAACCTTTTGTGACAAATGTTAAATAAATAGTGAAACAAAAACCACCAACAAAAGGATTATGGAACATATAGGAAAAAGAAAAGAACGATTGTATTAAATAAAATTTCCTTAGACATTTTGTGGGAGTGTAAACTCCATAAAAGTCTCAAAAAATTGCCTTGAGATATTTTGAGGTCAAAAATGTTGTGAACTAACAGTAAGAGGAGTTATTTTAAGAATGAGCAAATTCCACCTACACATAATTCTTAATTAACATTACAATTACATGCAAACAGAAAAAGCCTTGTCTAATTTTCGCAGAATTTTGCATTTGACGTCCGGTAAATTGCCACTTTCCCAAAACTTGCCCAGTAAGTTTAGTTTGCGTACTATGAACGCGTTTTTACCCTTATTTATATATCACTTGAATTTTTATATTTATCTTTTTCCCTTATAAACTTAATATAACTAAATACAATGTTCTCTCTCTCTCTCTCCCTCTCCCCCCAATTTCTTCTCAAGTTCTAAATTCCCATCCCCAAATTGAAAAAAAAACCCTAAAAAAACTCGATTCTTCTCCGCCTCAATCTTGAAACCCTAAAACCCTAAATTTGATCGTGTAAAACTCGGAATTTCTCTCTCCCCGTTATTTCTTTTCAATCTTGAGAAGAAATTGGGGATTTAGATCGGCTACACAGAAACTAGGGCTTATTATTATTATTTTTCTTTAGCGCGTTATTAACTTTAAGAAAAAAAAAAAGAATTTGTTGTGGGATCGGACAAATATTGCAACAAAATTAATAAATACCGGTAAAAATTGGTTTTTGAAGAATTTGCATTGTATTTTTGTTCCAGTTTTAGGAAAAATCAATTATTACGAGAGTAAAATCTTGTTTTTGTCGGCAATGATGAAAATCGTGATAGTCAACATGGCCGAGACCTTCAAACACAGTGTTCGACTGGTGGACGAAGATGATCCCAGTTTCTACAGAGATAATAAAACAGATTTCGAATATCTGCAAGGTAAAATTCACCAACGCTAAAAAATATTCATATCGTATTGTTTTTTTACAGTCGTCTTTAATTGATTTTGAATCAAGTGAAAGTGTCGTCACCATGAAAAGTATTTTAGTTGAGCAGGACTGCTTTTGTTTCTGTCTCATGGTATTAAAAAAAAATGAGGATAGAACTGTTTGTTTAAATGCCTGAAAGAGACTGATTTTATAAAATATTATTTGCTTTGTTATTTCTTATCATTTTTCTCCATGCTCCAAACTAGCTTTTGATTGGATCAGCCTTGGGCGGTTAAGAACAAGGGGTAGGTGGAAAACCCAGAAGCAAGTGGGGCCATATATTCACATTTTACACATCTCATTAGAAGCAGGTACAGAGGATGATAATCCATTTAACACTAATCAACACACACACACACACACACACATATATATATATATGTGTGTGTTTGTGTGTGTCATAAATGTCCGAGATTTACTCAGTTTCCATCCTAATCATATGGGAGACATACTGTTTTCAACTAGGAACTTCATTCTCTTAATAATATGCCAATGAGAAATAGGAGGAGAGAATTTCCAAGACAATTACCATATATATTTTGTCAATTACAAAAAGTCAACTACCAAATGTTAATTGAGGTGGGGTTCTCCGCCAGCTGTATTAATAATATATAACTGGACAACTACAAATGTTATTTTGAATAAAATATAGACTTGTGACCAATGATCCCTTTACTCGCAAGTTTTTGATTCTTGCATTTGGTTGGCCTGTTGACTCTCACTCTTGTATTGTTAGGTGTTCCCTAGAACATATTGATTGATAGAAGAAATTGGAGTCAGTTTTAGCTATCCATATCACAACAAAGTAAACTTTCGAGGCCTACATAAATAAAGCTTGTTTTTCTTGTCTATTTGCTTGCAGTAATTAATAAATGGCTGAATCTGCAGTCTTTTGTGTGATTCAAACTCTCAGGAAGTTGCAGTCTTATGAAGCAAGATTCTCAAAAAATACACACGATCAGCTTGGAAGAATCAAGTTGAAGCTCGGGCGATTGCAGGCTATCTCTAAGATTGCTGATGCCAGACAACATGAAGATGACAGGATCAGGGATTGGGTTGGTAAAACCAGGGAAGTTGCCTATGAATCTGAAGAGCTTTTTGACATATTTTCGATTGAAATGTCAATGAGAAATGAGCGAAGTATTCTGAGAAAACCATCCGAAAAGAAGTTAAAGACATTGGATTATATTGAATCTAAAATTTCTTCTCAGGAAATGAGTTGGAAAAGCTGTAACATAGGGCCCATCAGCCTGGAAGAAATGCTTGGTTCTGTTTCCGTGAGGCGCCAACAGATTAGAAGAACTTATTCTCATCATGAAGTGGTGTTTGTTGGACTTGATGAGGATATTAAACAATTGGTTGGTGAAGTGGTGAATGAAGATGGCGGTAATTGCTGTCACGTCATTTCCATTATTGGGATGGGCGGCATAGGAAAGACAGCCCTGGCTAGAAGAGTTTACCATCATGAAGATGTTCGGTGTCATTTTCAGGCATTTGCTTGGGCTATAATTTCTCGTCAGTGGCAGCCAGAAGAGGTTCTGCAGAGGATTCTTTGTAAACTTGTACCTGAAAAAAGTGCAAAGTTCAGCACAATGAATAATATTTCAGAGTTAATCAAGGAGCTTTTTGAAGTTCAGAAAACAAGGAAATGCTTAGTTGTTCTGGATGATGTTTGCGAAACGGATGTCTGGGACAGTCTCCGGCCTGCCTTTCCCAATCGGAAGTTGGGTAGCAAAGTATTGCTCACAACCCGCAAGAAGGAAATTGCTCTTCATATAGATACAGACACTAGGTGTCATCTATATGAACAAAGACGTCTCAGTGAGGAAGAAAGTTGGGAGTTACTTCAGAAAAAAGCATTCCCTTTAATAAATTTAAATATTTCAGGTATTTGACATTTCTGGATTATGCTTGAATCAGACTACCTGTGAATAGGCGTATATTCCTCCCATGATTGAACTATTACATGTGATATTAGAAAAAGGAAAACTCTTGACTTGTAGAAAAAAGTATTTATACAAGTTCTTATTTTTCTTGTTTTGTCGCTGCATTAGTATTTTAACAACTGTAATGGAATTCATTCTTTCTATATGAGGTACTACTGAATATCTCTTTCTTCTTCCTGGATAGCATTCTTGGTGAGACATTCAATACATTCTCCTCTCTCGCCATTTGAAATATTTCAAATCAACCTTCCCTATGCGCTCTGGCTAATGGTTTCCGTAACTCTAATCTCTCTCTCTCTCTCTCTCTCTCTCTCTCTCATGTGTGGCACGTTTTAATCCAGTATAGGAACATGATTCAAACATGTGTAATGGTATCAACTGGTGACTCGATGATGTCATTCCCAATTCACCTTTTATAGAGCACCTAATGTCCCATACAACTGTTACTGTATACATTTTTCACAATAATATTTTTCATTTGTCTCACGTTTCTGTTCGCCTTTACTTGAGTTGCGTGCTCAAATTATTAAAGCCTAGGTGATGGTAAATTGTTCATCAAACTTCTTACGTGAAACGGAGCCTACCAAACCCCTCTTTGAATGCAACTGGCTTTGTCAAAATTCTTGTGTGAGCCTGTCATTTCACTGGTCATATATCTCAGGTCGTTTGAACCTTTTTAGACCTTGGAACTTTAGTGAGATGCATACTTACATGATTCAAGTTGTGACTACTTCAATTTTGTGGATTATCTTAAAATTTCACTAAATAAAATTAATGGTGGATATGCAGTTGAAAACGAGTATGCCTCAGGAGGTGATCTTGAAGAGGAAATGTCAAGCAGAGGTAGCTTTCGTTCGTGTCAAAGTGTTGAAGAAAATGATGAGTTCCTGGGTAACCTCGATACACCACATTCTGAGACTGGTATTGAAGGTGAGAGAGGCGATCCCACTTTCAGATAATTGTCACTTCTGATATTATAATTAATGCAGAAAAATCTATTGCATATGAAATCATTGATACGTTCTCTAGTTGTTTAGATGTCAAGTACAGTGCAATGGAATTTAGATTCTATTCTCCTACCGTGAACAGAATTTCCAGCCTATTGCATGCCATAAATTACTTGTACCCGTAGCATTTTGTTTATAAAGCTAACAGAAGGTAGGAATTTATGAAACAACAATCTGAAGGACGTAGTATTCGATGTTTTCCTATTTGCAGAACGTAAAGTTTCTTGGTTCTTATCTTTAGCTGGACTTTGAGTTCAGAAGAATTGTACACCTCTTATATGTTCAGGGTATTCCATTGATAACTATTTAGTACCTTGCACTATATTAATTGTAATGACGATGAGTGCTGGAGAGCCTTTAAGGGGCTCAGAATGCAAAACCGAGATCTAACCTCATGCAACATCTCTTGAAGCGCCATTCAGTAAAATCTTCATTTTAAATTCTTTCGGTGCTATCACGTCACCTTATTCAGTGACCACTGGCCTAACCATTCTCATAAACATATTTTGTGACAGATATCAGAGCTGATATAACAGATGAAAGTGCTGCTAGGGTGGAACTAGGAAAGTTGATGGTCAGAGAGTGTGGAGGACTGCCATTAGCAATCATCATACTTGGCGGAATTATGATAAAAAAATCTACATTATGTGAGTGGGAAGCAATGCATGAAAATTGTATATCCCATATGAGGGAAAGAGGCATAGGAGAGAATGGAGGAGCTTATGAGTTGTTAGCTTTGAGTTATCATGACCTACCCTATCAAATCAAGCAGTGTTTTTGGCATTTGGGTGACTTTCCCAAGTATCATTACATACCAACTCGAAAACTATACCAGTTATGGGCAGCAGAAGGATTTATATTACCAGACAGTTATCCAGGTGAAGACGAGGAATCAGTTATGGACATAGCCGAGCGCCATTTATTTGAACTAGAGCAAAGGTGCATGGTTCAAGTACAAGTGGAGGAATTAACTGGCCGTTTAAAGTCTTGTCAGCTTCATGACTTTGTAAGAGAAATATGTATTTTAAAAGAACAGGAAGAGAACTTTAGAAAAAGAATTCACCTATCACAGGAATCAGATTTCAGTATGTCCTCATCTTCATCATCTGAGGCAGCATCAACTGTCTCCAGTGCCACTCGCGCAATTTCAATCCCTATGGATAGTTATTCTGAAATGAATTTGACCTCTGAGCAGGATAACCTCGAGCATGTAAGATCAGCAATATTTTTTTCCAGGCCTAAGGAAAGAAAAAAAAATCTTCAAACCACGCTGAAGTTGCTTTGCAATAATTTCAAACTGCTGAGAGTGTTGGACCTTGAAAGATTCGACTTTGGTGAGGAGCTGTCTGAAGCTATAGGTAACTTGGTTCACCTCAGGTACTTGAGTTTACGGGGTTCTAGATTTAACAAACTGCCATCCTCCATAGGCAATTTGAGATTCTTACAGACTCTCGATTTAAGGGTATCTTTTGATTCTTCTTTGACCATTCCCGACGTGCTATGGAAGCTGAATCACTTGAGACATCTGTATCTTCCTCCTTGCCAGAACAGTACCAATAAATTGCAGCTACATAGCTTAATATATTTGGAAATTCTGAAAAACTTTGACCCCAGGGTTTCTGATTTCAGAGATATTCCGAGATTAACCAAACTCCGGAAACTGACAGTAATTTTCTGTGTTGAAGCGGAGAATCTGAAGGCTATAAATAAGTATCTCAGGAATAGCTCCAATTGTCTCAGTGAATCCTCTTTCCGTATCCATTATTGTTTTAAAACAGAAAAAGAGTTGAATCTTTTGCAGCAACTTGTAGGGTGTGTTCATCTAAGGAAACTGGATTTGGTTGGCCAGATAGGGAAGCTTCCAGAGCATTATCAGTTCTCGCAACAGCTCACCAAATTAACATTGAGAAGCAGCATCCTCAAGGAAGATCCTCTGGCTATTCTTGAGAAGCTGCCAAAGTTATATTCGTTGATATTACGTAGGGATGCATATGCGGGTCGTCGACTTAGTTGCTCAGCGCATGGTTTCTGTCAACTCAGGACCATAGAGTTTCAGGGGCTCACTAGCTTGGAGAGTTGGATAATAGAGGAAGGTTCTATGCCTAATCTCCTGCATATAACAATTGATAAATGCACCAAGTTGAATATGCTTCCTGAGGGCATTAAGTTTCTGAGTATCAGGGAACTGGTGATTGCTAACATGCCTGAAGCCTTTAAGCAGACTGTTGAGGCAGGTGCAAATAATTCCTACAAAGTTACTTTTACCGGTACCAACCAGGCTTCTACGACAGAATCAGAACATCATCATGGTAATGACTATACATATTCTCAATTATTCTCCCCCCTCCCCATGGAGAACTCTCAAGTCCTATGGCTATATTATTTGATTCACAAGTGATGAGATATTGTAATCCAACCTTTGTTATTTTGTGTTGGATCAATTGGAAAAAAGTTCTCTCTGTATACTATATAGATCATTGCTTGATAGTTTTTTTTTTTTTTTTTTCTTTTTCTTTTTGTGAACAGATTGCTTGATAGTTGAACTTGCAACAACTTAACTATTGCATTCTGTTCTTTTGATGTTTCAGTGGCAGGAAATGATAAAATTGGAATTCTTCGAACTTTTTCTCCATCAGTGGTACCTAAGACATGGCAAAACCAATGATCGTTTGTTTGGCTGGGCACTGCTGCCAGCACCAAGTGAAGATGCAGTACGAGGAGTGTGACATTGGAGGCATCCCACGGATGAGACGATAGTTTCCTGAATATTCTTGTACATAATTATGGTTCCAGGATAGAGTTTCTACTTCCATAAAGCTTTTACTATTAGTTATCTGATCAATATCATGTCCAACGCAAAATATGAACTGTGGTAACTCTACTTCTATTTGTTATATTCCAGCCATTATTATACGGAATATTGTCTACACTTGTCATCTTGTCCATGGTACTAGTTTTTGACTCATATTTATCAATTATTAACGCTAGCTGACATGAGCAAAGATTTTTACAGTTGTTAACTCACCGTTTAAACTGTATTAAAGCATCTGAAATAATATTGACCCATCCCATGGGTGGTCACGGTGATGAGGCTCAGAAGGCCACGTGTGCAGTAATGTGGACACACTTTGAATTATTATCAAATGGTCTTCTCTTGAATGGATAAGGAGTATAAAAATTAAAGGGCGTATAAATTGGGAGAGTAGAAAAATTTTGACCCATCATCGGGTTGCTTATAACCTGTAACGTCCCTTCAAATTTGATCCTTCATCAACATTATAGATTGCTTTTTATTTGAAGGAAGTGTGAAGTTTAACCAAACTTGAGTAAGTTGATATCTGATTGAAAAAATGTCTTGTGTAAGGCGACAGCTCTGCTTGAAAAGCTTGGAAGTTTGCAGAACTACTTAAAATTCTTCATTCCACCCTCAAATGTATAAAATGGAAATGATTGATTGATCATGTATAAAATGTATTATTTTATTTTTCAGGGAGTAAAGGCTAATATAAATTGCATAGATGTAGCTCAAGGACCTTTCATAGCTTGTCAATGGTTATGACAAATAATTTAGTCAAGTTGTTTTTTGATTGAGTATGTTATTTTAAAAGTTTGTAATGAAATAGGCTCTAGAGTGGGAGTATTAGAGTTGATATTATCTTATAGTGGTACGGGTACTTTGCTAATTTTGGTGTTAAGGTTCCACACCCTATTTGTATGTATATCTTACCATTTATCAGACAATAACACAGATCATTCTCTGAATATTTGGATTGGTTTTGTATTTGAGGTAAATTTTGTAATTAATAGGCACACTGATGGTGTTTAGTAGTTAGTGGATGTTGAAACAAAAAAGTTGTGTTTGAACTAATTCTGGGAGTATGTATTGAGGGAACATGTGGAATCATTTCATATGATATTGGTATCATATCATAAAAAGAGTTTGTTGATTTAATATAGTGGAAGGAATGACTGGAATTGTTATTATTTAATTTTTTTAATTTGTAAGATGGAAGTAAAAAGATAGATGTGTGCCTTATGTGTATGTATTTATATGTAAGTGTAGGTTTATAGATATTAGTGTTAAGTATTTTATCTAAGGTTGTTAAACGGTCTTCAAGCATAAGCCAGGAAGGTGCATTTCAATTCAAAAACCATTATCGTTACATTCTTTTGTGTTTCAACTCCAAATGAGACGAGTTGAGAATAAAAACAACATTACCTTGTTATACATCCAACGTTGGAGAGCTGCATATATACTAATCACAGGAATCATGGTATTTTAAGTAAAATATAGGAGCATAATTAGTGACCTTAACTTACAAAATATAATGCTGATACCTGGTTGGCTTGGTCTTTTTCTTGTATTTGTTATTTTTTCAAGTGAACTATTCTTTAAACTATATTAAGGGTTTTAGTCAATAGGAAAAAGCTCAGGGCCAGGTTTTGCAATTAATTCAAGTTATAGTTGTGAATGAGAATTAGACCACCAGAAGTCAATGATTAAATGTCAATTGTGGTGGAGTTTTCTGACAGCTGCACATCCAATATTTTACAGCTGCCTATGTACTAGTCAAATGAGCCAAATGCTACCTCGGATGAAATATGGACCTCTGATTAATAACCCCTCAATTTACAAGAAATTATGCTTATACATGGTTGGCCTGTTGACTCTCATTCCTGTATTAGTTATTTTCTCATGTCAAGTATTCCCTGAACCATATTTATTGATTGAAGAACCTAGACTTAGTTGTAGCTAATCATACCGTAACAAAATTAGACTTTTGAGGGTCTGATAGCAGCATAAAACCTGTTTGTCTTGTATATTTGTTTGCAGTATTGGAAAATGGCTGAATCTGCTGTCTTTTGTGTGATCCAAAGTCTTGGGAAGTTGAAGTTATCTGAAGCAAGATTCTCACCAAGTACACGCGATCAGCTTAAAAAAATTGAGTTGAAGCTCAGGCGATTGCAGGACATATCAAAGATTGCAGATGCCAGGCAACATGAAGATGAATGGATCAGGGATTGGGTTGCCAAAACCAGGAAAGTTGCTTATGATGCGGAGGAGCTTCTTGACATCTTTGACATCGAGTTTTCATTGAGAAGTGAGCAAAGTTTTCTTAGAAGGCCATCTGAAAAGAAATTGAAGACATTGCATGATATTGAATCTAAAATCTCTTCTCAAGAAACGAACTGGAAAGTCTGTACGATAGGATCTACCGGCGAGGGGGAAATTCCGAACTCTGTTTCCGAGAGGCGCCAAGAAACTAGAAGAACTTATTCTCATCATGAAGTGGAATTTGTTGGACTGGATGAAGATATTGAGAAATTAGTTGCACACGTCGTGCCTGAAAATGGTAATAATTGCTGCCATGTTGTTTCAATTATTGGGAAGGGTGGCATAGGAAAGACAGCGCTTGCTAGAAGGGTTTACCATCATGAACACGTTCGTGGTTATTTCAATGCCTTTGCTTGGGCTACAATATCTCGGCAATGGCAGCCAGAAGAGGTTCTGCAGAGGATTCTTTGTAAACTTGTGCCAGAAGAAAGTGAAAAGTTCAGCACAATGGAAAATTTAATAGAGCTAATCAACAAGCTTAATGAAGTTCAAAAAGAGATCAAGTGCTTGGTTGTTCTGGACGATGTTTGTGACACTGATGTCTGGACGCATCTCAGGTCTGCCTTTCCAAATCGAAATTTGGTTAGCAAACTAGTGCTCACGACACGAAACAAGGAAATTGCTTGTCGTATAGATACAGACACCAGTTGTTATCCATATGAACAAAGACATCTCAACGACGAGGAGAGTTGGGAGCTACTTCAGAGGAAAGTTTTTCCTTTCATTAATATTGCAGGTATTTTATATTTCTGGATCATCTTTGAATTAGGCCACCTGTGGGATGCCTGTGTCAGTCAGTGTATATACCCCGTTCATAAGAATGGCTTATCACATGTTAAAGAAGAGAATAGTTAACTCTTGACTAGTAGATTTAAGTTTGTATAAGTTTTTCAGGTCTTCATCTTTATCTCATTAATCTATTTTTGGGTAAAGCTCAATTCTTATATTTTTTCATGCATCACACCTTGAATCCTCCAAATGGATATTTCCACTAGCTCCTGGCTATTGGTATGTTATTTCCATTTCTATCAGTGACCAGAATATTCAACACTCAACTCCCACATCAATTATTCTCTTCATAGAAAGCTATCTTTTCTACTTGTTTCCTGAGGGACACAGGTTCCTTGCCATTCGTTGGTCATAGTTCATCCCATGCCAGCCTTAGACCTTGTAACTACCGAGATGCATGGTTACATATTCAACATGTGATAATATTTCTATGTTTTGAATTTTGTCGAAGTTTACACTTGATATGTAAGTTCAATGGTGGATATGCAGTTGAAAATGAGTATTTATCTGGATATGATCTTGCAGATGCAACATCAAGCAGTGGAAGCTTTGGTTCATGTCGAAGTGTTGAAGAAGAGGATGGGGTATTGGATAATCTTGATACACCACATTCTGAAGATGAAACTGAAGGTAAGAGCCACCAATTCTTCCAGATTATTATTGCCTAGTGTATTTTTAGATGTCAACAAGTATGGAGCACTGAAGCTAAGATTTATTCTTTTACCATGAAGGTTTCTGAATATCAACATGACTGACCTCAGTGAATATTAAGAACCTAGAACTTTCACTAAAATAGCTGATCTAAGTAAAAGTTTACCATAAGACGATCTCCAGTACCGAGGCGTTGATGTTCTACTATTAGTCGATATAAAATAAGATTGATTGTAAGCTTAGCTTTGGTAACACCTTAAGTTAGGAAGTTATGCATTAGCTAGATACTCAATGGGTTCTTGTTTCATAGCTTGCATGATCGCACTATGATATAAAGGTAATATATATATATATATATATATATATATATATATATATGTGTGTGTGTGTGTGTGTGTGTGTGTGTGTGTGTGCGCCTGCATATGTAATGTTTATTATGAGATAAATGCACTAGTATAGGGACCAATATTCATTTTAGGGATAAAAGCATTAAACCACCTATACTATATACCCCTTGTTGCACTTTGCCCCCTATCCCTTTCTTTTGCCAACTTACCCCCTGTACTATGGATAAATAAGTACTTTGCCCCCCCCCCCCCCCCCCCCACCCACTATGCTAAACATATTTTATGACAGATATAGGAGCCAATACCACAGATGAAATAGCTGCTATGGAGGAAATTGGAAAGGTGATGGTTAGACAGTGTGGAGGATTGCCATTAGCAATCATCTTACTTGGGGGAATTTTGATGAAAAAGTTAAAATTAAGGGAGTGGGAAAAAATGCACGAAAGTTGTAATTCCTATTTCAGAGAGAGATTCAGAGAGAATGATAAGGTTTATGAGATGTTAGCTTTAAGTTATCACGATCTACCCTATCAGACCAAGCAGTGCTTTTGGCATTTGGGCAACTTCCCGAAGTATCATTCCATACCAACTCGGAAACTATACCAGTTATGGGTCGCAGAAGGGTTCATACTATCAGGCAGTAATGCAGGTGAAGAGGAATCGAGTACAGACATAGCACAACGTCATTTGTGTGAACTAGAACAAAGGTGCATGGTTCAAGTGCATGTGGAGGAGTCAACAGGGCGTTTAAAGTTTTGTCAGCTTCATGACTTTGTAAGGGAAATATGCACCTTAAAAGGTGAGGAAGAAGATTTTCAGAAAAAAATACCTCTTCCACAAGAATCGGAGTTCAGTGTGTCTTCGCCTTCGTCATCTGAGGCAACATCATCAACCATGTCCAGTGCCACTTGCTCACGAATAGTATATAAGGGCAGTGCTCCTGAACTAAGTTTAACTTCTGAACAGGACAACCCCGAGAATGTAAGATCAGCAATGTTCTTTTCCAAGCCTGAAGAACAGAAAAACAATCTTCAAACTACAGTGAAGTTACTGAGCAATAGTTACAGACTTTTACGGGTGTTGGACCTTGAGAGGTTCGACTTTGGTGAGGAGCTGTCAGAATCTATAGGTAACTTGGTTCACTTAAGATACTTAAGTTTACGAGGTTCTACGTTTAACAGACTTCCATCATCCATAGGCAATTTGAGATTCTTACAGACTTTAGATTTAAGGGTGTCTTACGATTCTTTCTTGATCATTCCAAACGTGTTATGTAAGCTCATTCACTTAAGACATCTGTATCTTCCTCCTCGTCAGAGTATTACCAATAAAGTGCAGCTAGGTAGCTTAAGGTTTTTGGAAATCCTGAAAAACTTTGACCCCAGAGTTTCTGATTTCAGTGATATTCCAAAATTATCCAAACTTAGGAAATTGACAGTAATTTTTTACTTTGAGGCTAAGAGTTTGAATTCTATTAACGAGCATCTCGGGACTAAGTGTAAACGCCTCAATGAATCCTCCTTCCGTATCCTCTATAATTTCACAACGGGCAAAGATATGAATCTTTTACAGCAACTCGTGGGGTGTGTTCATCTCCGGAAACTGGATTTGATCGGCCAGATAGAGAAGCTTCCACAACATTATCAGTTCTCCCAACATCTCACAAAATTAACATTGAGAAGTAGTGCCCTCATGGAAGATCCTCTGGCTATTCTTGAGAAGTTGCCAAACTTGCTCTCGTTGACATTACGTGCAAATGCATATGTTGGGTGTAGACTTTGTTGTTCAGCGGGCGGTTTCCGTCAACTGAGGACCATAGAATTCCAGGGTCTCGCTAGCTTGGAGCGTTGGATAATAGAGGAAGGAGCTATGCCTAATATCCTACATATTACAATTGATAAATGTACTGAACTGAATATGCTTCCTGAGGGAATTAGGTCTCTGTCAAATATCAGAGAATTGGTGATTGCTGATATGCCTGACGCCTTTAATCAGACTTTTAAGACAGACAACCATTCCTACAAAGTCACTATTATTGGCACCCACCAGGGTTCGACGACCAAATCCAGAATAAACCAGGGTTCAACGACTCAATCAGAACATCGTCGAGGTAAAGATCAAACATGCAACAAAGTCATGACTAACAACCCACCCCCCCCCCCCCCCCCCCCCCCGGGCCATATTCTCGATTCTTGATTCACACTGAGATTCTGATCCCATCTTTGTTATTGTTATTTTGTGTTGGATCAATCAGAAAAAGAGTACTCTATGCACATAATATCGTATTATCACATCATTGCTTTCTCGTTGAACTTCTTTAGTATTGACTAATATAATGTTTATTTTCTGTTGTTTTGGTGGCAGGAAGCCGCAGATATAGATTTCATCGAAGTTTTACTGCATCTCTAGTACCGAGGACATGGTAGAACCAATAGTTACTTGCCTGGCTGTGTACTGTTAAATGGCAAAGTGACAGCTGCTTTTTGTTGATTGGATAGAAGGAAATCACCTAGGGTCGAAGACTTCCGGTTGTACTACGTGATTGCATGTAAGGCCAGGGTGCTTTGATCCTGTAATCCTCCATGTGTTAGTTCTTCGTTGGCGTCTTTTCATTTATTTTTTTCCAAGATGATATGATGCTATGGTTATTTTGATACATAGATAAGGCTTGAGGCCAGCTAGAGTAGGTTAATGTCTGCAGAGTCTAAATGTAGTTTGTTTCATTTTACCTTCAGTGTACACAGTCGGATAGGAGGAGCCTTAAGTGCACTTAAGCATACATTTTGCATTTCTGCAATAAAAAGTTGGTAGCATTTTATTTGAGTAAGTTTGCTATGTCTGAGGATCCCAAGGATATACTTGAGGAAATGTTTCAGTAATTTGTTAAAACTCAAAAGTTGTAAGTTTAATTTGTGGCTTCTTTGGTCCAGTCATTTGAGAAATGAGAATCGAAACCCATGGATCAAAATTTGAGTTTTCGATTTCTCTGTACATTTATTTCAACATACTAAATATCAGAAACTTTTTTTATTTTTTTTCCAGAATTTATTGAAATCTGTGGAAATATTAGGAAAATAATTGTTTCAATGGAATTTCGTGTCTAATCAGTTGAAAACAGAGACATTCTGATGTGGATTAGATTTTCTACATGTTAAATATTGTAATTCTCCAAAAAAAAAAAAAAAACATGTTGAATATTGTAATGTTTTCGTTTGTGGTTTGTGGCAATGGTAACTTGTTACAATTTTTCATTTTTTTTGTTAAAATGGTCAAACTTGTTACAATTTTTTTTTTTTTGTTAAAATGGTCAGTTGTTACAATTGAATTACTCCTTTTTCTCCAAACGATTTTCATTGATTGATAAATTAAAGTTGATTAAGGACTTTCCAAATGACTGAATTAGCACAGAGCTTTATATCCGTATGTTTGCACCAAGTGCTTCATGGGAATGAAGGACTAAGGAACCAAAAACAGAGAAGAGAATAAACTTTTTGAATGGGTTTTTTGAACTTATTCTGAAAAAAGACCTCAAGCTTGGTGAAGAAGAAATTTGTCACAAGAAAAATATTGCAATTAGAGGAAGGAATATACAGATACTTACGAGTTACGAATAATGTTAAATTTAACCAGCTAATCTGTAAGATTTAATATCCCAATGTACAAAACAAAAGTAGAAATAAAAAAGAAAAAAATCACACGTCCACTTTAACATACAAATACTTGCTAAGTACAAGTAAAACGAACACTTGTGTAATCAGTACTCCTCAATCTCTATCTTTCTCTGGACATACACATAACAAGATATTAATTAACTTTCTCTTCATGTTGAATTCTCACTTTCAGTTCCAAATATTTACTCTTATTACAATCCCCTCCTCTTTGCTAATTGGAAAGTTCTCTTCAAGAACTGATTAGCAACTGGATCCATCCTATAGCAAAGGACCCTCAATAGAGTATTGGGATCTGACCTATTCCATTTTCCGGTCGTCGGTGGCATCGGAAGCTTCTGCCCTGAACCCACAATACCCATACCACTGGTTTCACAAGCCACAACACTAAAATCTTCAATCAATTGCTCAGTAGCCTGAGCCATCAAAGCCACCACCCCATCCACCGTTTCCGCCTCCCTTTCCACAGCATCCTCCACTATCAAACCTTCGCCGCATGTGCAAAATACCTTCTTCAAGTTATCAAAATCCTCCTCGATCATCGCATGATCTGACCTATAAAAGATCCTAGAGCTTCCTCCCGCTAGCAAAACCATAAGATATGCCTCAAAAGAAGCCTTCATCACTTCTTTCAATGCCATTGGTTGAGCTTGGTCGGTAACTATTGCACACAATAGAGTGAGATTTTGTTTCAAGGTTCTCAAAGCCGGCCTAATTCGTGCATTGGTTACATCCCCGACATAAAGACTTCCAAAGAAAACAGAGTTCGAGTCAAAGAATACTAGACGATAAGCAGCGACTTCCGACACGTGCTGGGAGGCTAAATCAATGGCAGCACGGCTATGTTCGAAGTAGGAACTGCCAATGTTTCTTCTGTTCCCAAATCGGCTGTTTGGTGATGGAGTGACCTTTGGGGAGAGAGATAATGTTTTTTCAAGGGCTTGAAGTTGTGACTGAAGGTAATGCAAGGTGTTGAGGCGAATGTAAAGCCGTTGAGTTCCACGACTGGTGGAAGGACGCGGATGGTTTCCTTCATTTGACATGTCGTGATTTGGATCATCTACTCCAACACTGCATGCAGCTCTTTTCCAAAGTGATAAGAACTTTGAATCGCGACTGCATCGTGTCAGCGGAGGAAGCGTCGGGAGATAACTTTGTTTTGATCCTGTAAAACATTAGAAAATAACAAAAGGAGTAAGAACAAAAGATCAAGCATTGATCTCAATGGGAGAATGAGCACAGTTTTTAAGAGTAATAACAGATAAAAACTTAAGCTAAGATATTCCCTTGTATCTTAGATGATAAATAACAAAATCAATACTTACCACAAGATGCAACAAAGGTAATGTACTCCCGAAAGAGACTCTCTAAGCCATCTGCAAGATCATAAACCAAATTCTCTGATACGTTTACTGGAATTTCGAAAAAGCTCTCCACTGTTTCCTTGGCACATCTAATTAATTCTGCAGCTGAATTAGCATATGGCTCTGTTTTGGACTTGGGATTCCATGTCTACAAAACAAGAATTTAATAACATGATCACATACACCAATTGATAGAAACAAATCTTCAAGAACTTAATTGTCATCTAATCATAAAGTATATTTAGAACTATGCCAGAGAGATTATTCAACTACATATACAGCTTACTTCTGTTTCATTTGCTCTTTGGAGATGCTCCTTTCCTTTCTTCAACCTGTCTTGAGTCCATCTTTTCAAAAGCTTGAGTATAATCGAATCAGCTTCATAAGGAATCATCTCTCTCACAATAGCTTTGCCTCCATCTTCGCATTCAGCAGAATCCTCAACCACCATTTGCACTAAAAGTTTCTCAAGTTTTCCAGCCCTTTGCAGTACCAAGATTTTTTCATTCATGGTTGATGATGGGCCTGTTAAGTACTGCTTCAACAAAGCTCCATAGCAAGAATGTAGGGTCACGGCAGCTACGCCAGCAGCAATGGGGTGCCATTTCTTGATGATAGGACTAAAGATATCTTTCTCCCTTGAAGCAAGTTCTTCGGTTTCTCTAGCCAGTTTAATGAGCACCTCGGCAGCTTCTTGCGCTTCTATGTTTGTTGTCGCATTAACGTTTTGGTCGTCGAGCATCTGTTGATTTTTAAAGTAAAGGGTACCACGAGAAAACAAACTATAATGTTTTTTTCAGGGTAATATAAGTGTTAACATGAAATACAAGAGCTAATAGCATATTATATTCGGAAGTTGATAGACAAACCTTGGCAAATGCATTTCTCAACGACGAACGAATATAATGATCAACCCTATTCCCAGACGAATCATCATCCCCCCCTTCCTCTCCCTTTTCTTGATGCACACCAACATAACAAGGCACATCCTCTTCCAATATCTTCGTAGCTGAGAAAACTAAAGGAAGAATATTTTCCATAAACCCTTTATCACTACTACTCTGATAATCCAACAACCTCTTCTCACCCCAATTCTTCATCACACTCAAAACACTTCCCAACATCTTCACATAAATAGGCTCCCTATCAACTTTCTTAGCATCATTCGCCACTTCATTCAACATAGCAAGCGACCCTCCAAGTAAATCAGGCTCCACTTTTCCAGTCGCGACATAATGCTCGAAAAGCACCCAAGTGAAGCACAAATTATGTATTGATCTGTTTATTCCAAGAGTCGACCATGTTTTCTTCATGAGTTCTAAAAGCTCGTCGACTTCGTCGAGGACTAAAGTCTCGTCTTTTAAGTCAAAAACAGAGGAAAGCAATGCGTTGTAGATTTGGACGTTCAGAGGGTAACCATCAGCCCAATGACAGACATCGGTGCTACCACCATCAAAGCTACGCCACGCTAAGGAGACGATGCAGTTGACTAAGGTTTTCATGGTCTCGGAATTCTTGCCAGTATCTATTGCTTTTGTCTCAGAAGAATGGATGATGTCTCTGAATTTGAGAGCAAATGTATTTGATTTTTCTAGTGGGATAGAGGGGTGGAGGAGAAGTCCGGCTTCGAGGATTTTGAGTTGGCGTTTCTGCCAGAGATGGTACTCGTGTGGATCGTTGAATTCTGAGGGCTTTAAATGGCGAAGGAGTTCGAGAGGAAGGATTATTGTCTCTGCACGCCTGCCCATCTGAACAAAGATCAAACAGTGATACGAATGATATTGGTGAGGAACTTTACATATGCTATAAGATATAAGAAATGGCTTAAAAGAAAAAAAAGCTCCGTATTCAATGATTGATCAAATTTGATATTGTTTTATGCATTAGTTGAACAAGCTTTTCAAAAATTATAATTTGGTTTTGTTCTTCGTAGGATATTAATAATTCATAATATTCTCACACCGAAAACGTCGCAACAAAAGTTTATACTTAATACATTTCCACCATGTAAATAAACCCCAGGCATGACGTAAATTATCTGAAATAAATCAACATGAACAAAAAAAGTATACATCCTTTTCCAATACTAAAAGCTTAACATATATAAAATGCGTTTTCTTCGAAGCAAACAACGCGCAAAAATTGTCCTCGATCATTAAAACTCCATATAATTCTTTATCATATGATATAATATAATATAATCGTAAATTCCATATATTGAAATTTAACAACATCAAAAAAAGATCCCGTTATAATAAATGTTAATCCAAACCGTATATGCATGCATTTAACGTACTTGGCCAACAAGCGTTCTCATGAGAGTTTTACGTAGCCTATTGTCACTCTGCTCCGTCACCTTCATCTGATGCCTCATAATCTCCGCCGACGTCATCGGCCGCCTCACCCTCCCCGCCCCCGCCTGAGGCACCGTAAATGCTATCCTCGGGCTCGACCCGCTCGGCGAAGATGGGTTCCCCACCCCAGCCGAACTCGTCCGCCTCGACGACGGTGGCCGCTTCAGCATTTTCAAACCCAAAGTCCTCTTCACCCGGCTCGTCACTGCCATCCCCACCCCGGGTCCCTTCACCGGTGACCCTGGACCCGACCCGAAACTCAACACGCCTCCATGATCACCACCATCAGACGGATTATAATACGTGATCGCATTACGGCCGCCGAACCCCGGTGACGACCGGCATGCAGTGAAAAACACCTCGTATGCCGCCTCACGGAAGTCATCGCGGTCGAGGCCGTCGAGCTTTCCAAACGGCGACGAGAGATCGCTCACATGGCTTGGGTCCGGGTCGGGCCGCGGAGTGGCGGAGGGGGTAGGATTGTTGATCATGTGGGGTAGGCGCAAATGATGGGCCATGATCGGTGAAGTGGAAGAAGTTCCGATGACAGGAATCAAACGACGTCGTCAGATATCCGGCGGGAGAGAGGGGAGAGAGAAGCTGATGCACATTATAATATTTTTATGAGTTTTTCTTTTGTGAGAGAAAACAGAGGTAGAGATGAGAGAGAAACAGAGGAAAGAAGAAAAAGAGAGACAAAAATTGAATATGACGGATGGTTTAGAGTTATGGTCTTAAGGTGATATGCGAGAAATACGAGGAGGGAGATGTGGTGCTGAGGAACTCCTCTTCTTATGCTACGATTTCGAGAAGCATAAACATTTTTAAAGAATAGTATCTTTGTCTTCCAGAATGAAATATATTGGTATTGATTTTTTTAAGTATTTATAGGGGTGCATAATATGAGAAATTATTTATATTACAAAATAATTACCTTAATTTGAAAAAAAAATGAAAAATTTGCCTCCTCTGATTCGTAAGTTGGGCCAAATATAGTGAAACTACATTTTCAGAATCAAAGAGAAACCATTAGCTAAAGCTTTTGTATAATGTGGCTCATAAGCATAAACAATAAAATGAGTACTGGTTGTTTGCTCTTATTTCTTTACATAAAGTCAGCTTACTTAGACTCAATTAAACAAGTTAGCAAGTATGTATGCGTTGGCATCATTCATTCGTCTTTTAATTGAAATGAGGATTTTGCAAACATTTGGAAGGTGACATGGTGCAATAAAGACAAGGCATGCAGTTGACGAGACTAACGGTTTAAAATAATTTCATTTGGGCCGGCAATTATGAGAAATGTGAGCTTTTCTTTGTCAAATCACTTTGTTCAGTAATCTGCGTAGTTTAATTGGGGCGTTCAATCTGGCAAATAGAATCGAAGCGACCAAAATCAAATGACATTTGATTTTGGTTGTGGGAAACAAATCAACAACCAAAAAGTTGTCGAATTCAGTGCTAACCGAGTCGGTTACGGTGCAAGACCAATCCGTTTCGACTGTGAGCATTTTCATTTAACTCAAGTTTTTAATAAAAAAAATTCAATATAACAACATAAATTCGCATATAAAACTAGAAAAAAACCTGTATCAAACCCTTTCAATAGCCATCTTAACCCCCACCCTGGCACATTCTCGACAAGACCAGCTCCTCCTTCTCACAAAATACACATCTCCACCAATTGTTACATCAAAGTTGAAAAGAAAACTTAAATGAGATCTCCCCCATGCATAGATCTCCATTTGTTCACGCAATTCACGTGAAAGAACACTGCTGACTGCCTAAAGGAAAAGGATTTAAAACACTTTAACCTACCTGTCTCATATTCTCACTCACGTAAGATTACTAAGTTGCTTAAAGAGAATCAAACTAGGAACAATTACCACTTAATCAAGTCGTTGACTGAGACAAAAGGCATATATGTACGATTACTAATCTTCTATTTATAGCAAATTACTGCAGTGATCTACTCAGCAAACGCCAAAAAAGAAAAGACCCCAGAATAATACCCGAACAAAAAAACGTAAATCAGTTCAACTCTTGTTACGAGAATGGTTACCGCAATAGTTTTAAGACCAACAGATAAGAAGGTGAACTTGGGGTTCATAGGATCATATCATGAAAACTACACCATCTCCTTCCAAAACCAAACATATCAAATTTACTGGATGTGAGCCTTTTTTATCCAAACAGAGCATCATGAAAGATTCAGTGATTCCAACTTGATAGCAGCAAAGCTAGCTTTGGTAACACCATTATGCATCATGTCAACTCATCCACAGCCACCTCTCTCAATTTCCATTCCGTGCTAAACACATAACCAGCTCCCATGTCCGTGTTTAGCTTTGAGTGGACACTTCACCAATACACAAGAATGATCTCCTCTCCTGTATAACACAAGGCCAAACACGGGGGAGAGATTATGCCATTGCCAAAACTTTTATCTACCACTAAGTTTATCGCTACCCATAACGAGAAAGATCTACCAGAGATGGTAATGCTACACTTCTGCACAAAAGTGACTAGATGGAATCACGGTGAACTACCTAGAGAGCTTTGCTACCAAGAAACGGATAGAATTAGCCAGGGTTGTTATCTCGAAGGATGCCATGAACAGTTCAAGAAGTCTCTTTGTATCAAGGCTAATACAGGAGAAACTAAAATTCTGCTATATAGTAGGCAGCATACAAAAAATTGGGATTCACTAATCCTGCCAAATATGAAATATAGTCATTATGTAGATTCTTTATCAGATTAACCTCCCAAAGAAGATTGGAGGTCAAACACGAACTTCACGTTGTTATCAATAACTCACCTGCAATTAACTCAAATAAAGTTTTAACACAAATAACCATATCACAAACATTACGATAAGCAGAATATCCAGGACAGCCAGCAAATTTAAAGCTACAGTCTAAAGCCAAGAAAATACGAAGTAACTATTCCACGAGTACGACTTATTATAGCTAGCAAGCTAAGTACGACAAACTAATATGATTCAGCAAACTAATGCAATCAAACCAGTCTCACAATAAAGATGTCATCTTCCAAAAGACACATACTCTGCACCAGGAACAAGAATGTGTTCACCAAAAAGTTCCAGTTAATCACTGTAATGGAGCCAGTCAAGCTGAACCACTGCCATAGCCACCGCCATAAGACTGTTGCGCGTAGTTACCAGAAGCTTGTGATGGGTCAGATCTCCATCCCCCATAACCTGAATTACCACTTGCGTCCCCATAACCACCTCCCATATACCCTCCATTACCAGTTTGTAGATCTCCAGAACCATTACCGTTTGGTCCACTTCCTGCACGCCCACCATAAGCAGCTTGGTTTCCATAAGTTCCGTCATTCCCACCATAACCATATGCCTGATTAGCAAATCCAGAAGCTCCACTTGGCGATTGACCTGTTGCAGCCCCGACATTACCACCTCCACCAGTAGCATTACCCCATTGAGCACCTCCATACCCATATCCAGAAGGAGCCTGCGAACCCCATGAACCTCTTGGAGCATTTTGAGGAACGCCACCATATCCAGCATTAGGAGCATTAGGGTTTCCATAGCTCCCCGGATTTGCACCACCATAATTTCCATAACCATAGGCCATGCCACTATTAGCCGCGCCATATCCGTAACCAGATGCATTATACCCAGAACCACCATAAGATGGATAGCCACCAGCATTTTGTGACTGCGTGTACCTATTTGATTCCACTCTACCATCATAAGAGCTTGAATTACCAGCAGAAGACCCATAACCCTGGTAACCTCCACCAGCTCCGCCACCCATAGAACGGCCACCGCCACCAGAATTGGCATCTTTAGGAAGAGCACGTTTCACTTCCACTTGCTTACCATTTAAATCGTGGAAAGTCTTTTGTACAACCCTATCTACTGCATCCTCAGAATCAAATGAAATGAATCCAAATCCTCGAGGACGATTGGTTTGCTGATCATACATAATTACTACATCGGTTACTGGACCATAGGTTTCAAAATACTGACGGAAACCATCTTCACTCAGAGTTGGTGGCAGACCCCCAACAAATATCTTTTTGGTCCTGGTACTTCCACCACCTCCAAAGTTTCTTGCACCACTAGGGTTTCCAACTCTTGAAACTTCTTGCTCCTCTCTCGACAAAGCTCTCTTAGCCTCAACCTATTCAGAAAAAAAATAATAAAATCACTGAGTTATGCAGAGAAAAAAAAAAAAAAAAAGAGAATATAATAAAGAATAAGAATGTATAGACATTTTGTAAACTCAGGAATCAGACAATTAGTAGTCATCCAGTTCGAAGAGCAATTTAAATTAAAAAAATCATTGAACAGGGGACTTTCAGAAATTGCAGTCTATAGCTAGATCAGTTCAATTTACGCAGTATACCGTAGCTTAATGATCCTTTTCTACGGATCAACTCTCTTCCAATCTTTTTTAATCACTAACTTGTCTCAAGTAGCAGTCACAAAGCGCATGTACAGACGACAGTTCTCCATTAATCAAGACAAAATCGATTGAGCAGGTACCAAGAACTTCCAAGACCAAAGCCCAAATATCAGAAAAACTCGAATATGCCACAGAATCATAATAAAAAAACAGCAGTAAAACAAAATTAACAAGCAGAAACTCACACCTATAGCCCAAAAAAGGAACTAATCCGAGCACAATACAATAGAAGTCAACACAGCAACACAAAAATATTATACGAAGAAACCCTAGAGAAAAAAAAAGTCAAACAAAACAAAAGTACATCCACAAAAAAACTAAAATATTTATTCTGAAACTTATACACCCAATACTAGATTTTTACACCATTAATAGCAACAACCCAGATGCAAAAACACATCAAAACACTTAATTTATCAAGCCCAATCACTGAATAATTGAACATCTGAATCGAAGAACTTACGGTGCGGCCATCAATAGTGTGCCTATCTTGAAGAACCTTATCGAGCACCTCCGGATCTGCGAACACAACAAACCCAAATCCTCTTGGTTTGCCAGTGATTTTGTCTCTCATCACCACAGTCTGTAAAACCTCTCCGTAGCCTTGAAAATACTCCTTGAGCCTCTCCTCGTTCGTCTCCCATGATATTCCTCCGATAAACAACTTCCCCTGATCCGAATCCATCTCTAATTTTTCAAATTAAATATAAAACCCTAATTCGGAGAGAAAAAAATTAGGGTTTGTGTGGGGAGAGAGGCGAATGTTGTGGAGGAGGAGAGAGAAAGAGAGAGTGAGGTTAAAGTGTGTGTGTGTGTGTGTGTGTGTGTGTTAAGGTTTTACTCGTGGGAATGGGCGGCTACGATTTGATAAGGGGATTGGGAGATTGAGGATTGACGGACGTGATTTGATGGGTAGATATTTTGTGAACTAATTTGCAAGAATATATATAAAAGAAAAAGATGCCTTAGGTCATGTTTGGATTCCGTTTGATGGAAAGTTAAAAAGTATACCACCGCATGTCATTCACTAATTATTATTCATCACTCATCACCAAAAAATCAAAAAATCAAAAATAAATAAAAGAACAACCCCCTTTGTCTATGAGTATCAGACATCAAAACCTTAAAATTGTATAATGTTTTGACCCAAAAAAAGTCAGAAATTTAGAACTTTAAAGACACAAAAAATCGTTGCCTCCACTATAATTAATTCAAAATGTGAGGAACCACTACTTCAAGTGATACAATTAAGTGTTAACAAAGAATTTCGTAATTGATTAATAATTAAACCTCAAAAATTACGATTGAAGACAAAAACACAAAAATAATTTCTGCAACAATCAAAATTGTATTAGAAATAACAATAAGTTTCCTTTGGTATGTTTCAGAATAGTCCTACAAAACTATAGATACTAAAGTGGTGTATTGATGCGATCACTTAGGTTTAAATAATATAACAAAACTTAGGTGCCAACAGTAACCCAACTAAACTAGACAAATAAAAAAAACAGTAATGCATAAAAGAACAAACAAAAATAACCATTTTTATTTTTTTGAATAGTAAACAAAAATAACCATTGGAATCTCACATTTGGATCTTCAAATGATCCCACGAGGCAGCACGAACCGTGTAGAAAGAAACATCCATATTCCACACAATTACACAAAGATTAATAAGTATTTTAAATTTATGATACTACTACAGTCTACAGCATCACACGTTGAACAAAATCAAAAGCAAAAATCTAAGCCAAGCAGTTTTTGTGTGGCTCTCATCACACCTCCTCACCAATTTCTTCCCCACCCTTTATCACAACACAAACAAAACAACCCCAAGTTCAATGATAAAAATAATCAAAACCAAATCCAAATTCTCAAACACAAATTTCCTAAGTTCAAACTCTTAAAGAAATAATACTAAAACCCTATCCACACCTAGCTTGTTAGTTCCTTAATTAATTTTATTTTCTAATTCCATGATGACTACCACTACACTTTCTGCTTCTGCTTTTCTTGGAAGTTGGGGCAGTTCTGTGGCCGGTGAAGATCATGTCACGTTGCACGCTAAGGTGGCGCAACCAATAGTGAGAGTGTCGCAGCCTGTTCGGTTGCGGCCGATGATGAAGAATGTAAATGAAGGGAAAGGTGTGTTTGCTCCACTTGTTGTTGTCACGCGTAATATTGTTGGCAAAAAAAGGTTCAACCAGCTTAGGGGTAAAGCCATTGCTCTACACTCACAGGTACATCACTAAAAAAATAGATCGATCTTAATTATAATATGTAGATCTTTCCAGATATAGTTATTTGCATAGATTTATAAATTTCCTTAGAGATATAACTTTTACTGGGTTTTTTTTCTAATGCAAGTAATTAATTATGTTATGCATATCTGGAAAAAAAAAATAGTTGATAAGTCTCTAATCAAAGTTGCACTACTTAATTAAATGAACAGGTACTATGTAACTAGCATTTGCAAGAGTCCGGGGCATTTGAATTTGAGTAAATCTTAAAAAACTACTTGTTTTAACTAATTGGCAAATATTATATATAAACCTTGATAGAAAATTGCCTATTCTGAGACAAAAATGTACAAGTACTCTCCTCATTCTGTAACTTGATTGGACGGCTGATGGATTAGGAGTAAAGATTAGACGGATGTGAAGGAGTGGAAAATTGCATAAACCCCCCCTTTGTTTTATAAAATATGCACCAAACCTCATGGAGGCATTCTTTTTGCACAACCCCTCCGTGTTTTCTATAATCTGCACACCTATGAAATAACTTGCACCAAACCCCCTATTGTTATCTGAAATTTGAATTAAATCTACGAAGAAAATGCATGGAAAAACCCAGTGGTTTCAAAATATATACGAAATTCCCTTGTAATTTGATAATTGTCAAATACCACCTTGTAGTTTCATAAACTCTACATAAAATCTATTAACCTACACAAAATCTCGAACTGCATTTGAAAAATTAGTCTTGTTCAGACCCCTCGTGGTTTCATAAAAATGAGACTTTCTGCGTTGTTTATGAAACCACAAGGGGATTTTAGACAATTAGCAAACTACGTGGAGTATTGTGCTAATTTTGGAAAACCACGTGGGGATTTTAGATCATTCCTATAAATATATTTATGTATAATAAGCAATAATTAATGATTATATGATTCTGAAATTATTAATAAACAACATTTCTTCCTAACTTTTTTATGTGCCTCAAAAATTACAGGTTATTACTGAGTTCTGCAAATCTATAGGAGCAGATTCGAAACAACGACAAGGGCTCATTCGATTGGCAAAGAAAAATGGAGAAAAACTTGGATTTCTTGCATGATTAATGGATTTGATACCATGTTGTTTTCATGAATCCATTGTCTTTGTGTAGAGTTGGTAGATGGTACTGTAAACATCAAGAAGCATATACCTGTCAAAGCCGAGTTTCTCTCATTAATCAGACTGATTAATTATCTTTGTTGATACTTGTTTACAAGTGTGTTTTGCAACGGAGATGTACATAAGTTCACAGGGTTTAAAAGGGAACAGATTAAATTGAAACAATGTATGAAATTCTTGAAAATGTTTGAGACAAGATCAAAGATTCAAAGTGTTATTTCTTTACATGTTTTGCACCAGAAACAATTTCAGAATTTTCTTAAAGAATTCATTCTCTACTACGAAATTTAAATAGGGTGCAATAGCACTACAATATTGATTTACCCAGATAATGTCAAGTTATTGTTTCCATTAGGGATGTATAGCTACAGCAGGGTGCACCACTCCCTGCTCTCACATACATGTGGGCCCCACGTTTTTATGTAAGAATTTTCCCAGTTTTAGGGGGTGTCAACGTAAAAGTTATGGCACATGACATATTTTTTGAACCATGTGAATATGTTTAGGTTAGAAACTACGAGCTTTCTAGTTGAACGATTGCGATTACAAAACAATAAAAAAAAATAAAAAATCATCATAACTATATACTAAAATTGCATTAAAAATATAACACGTGAAGTGTTTTGCCAGTTGAGAAAAACACAAACACGTAGAGGTAGTTTCTGCATTTAACGCGTTTATTAATAGGTCTCAATCTTTATCATTGTTCTATATACATGGCTTCATTTTAACTATTAAATGAACATTTTACATTTTATTTTTTTAGAACCAACAATAATTTCATGATATGTGGAATACTTTACGGCCTAGAGATTATGCAAAATGTGTAAATTAGACCGACACTACACTACGTAGGTACCTGTGCAGGTGAGGCGTCGGTCGGTCCTAGAAACGGCGGCAGCAGCGCGAGGAGTTAACGACCGGACGTGCTGCAACCTAGGGATCACCAGGCAGCTCTTTCGCTCTATAGGGATCGGGGGGGCATAGCACAATTCTTCTTGGACGAGGGTTGTTTGCCGAGTGACTGATCCTGCCATAATCTACTCCTACCTATCCGGCAACCGAAGTCGAGCATACATACGACAATCTTCATGCGTGAATATCCGGGAGGAAAGAAAGGGCGGTAGATGACAATGAGAAAAGGCACCGCGTCTGGACGGACGGGCGGGGCCATTTTGCTCTCCTGCTCTTCCCCAGCTCTTATTCCTTAGCTGAACGAACATAGTCTTTTTTTAAAAAAAAAATGGCACAATTGTTTTTTTAATATCTTTACAGAATGCATTAACTCACTATTTGCAATTATTAATATATATCTATATATGTAAATATCAAATATTAAATCTTAGGGCTTGCCGTTTGCGTCTAACTCATTAAAACATACATAATTAAAAAGTAAAACTATATACCATAGTCAAAACTTAGTTAATGATCACAAATATATAACAGTAATTTTAAATAAAAATTATCCAGGAATCACCCGGGCAAAAATAACGCCAGGTAATTCTTGCATATTTAATAGAGATTTGGGACAACTTGCAATTTTTTAAACGATAGTGACATGTTACAAAATATCGTATACAACAAGAGGTTTAACACTTGATCAGAAGATACAGAGGTTTCAAGGGTTCTTCAGCAAAAAACTGAGTGAGTTCTGGGAAATGCTTTCATTTTGGTTTTAACAACCTAGGGAATGCTTTCAAATGTAGTTCTGAGTTATGCGAAAATTCGAATCAATAATCCTGTGGTGCTCACCTGATAGAATCCATCTAAAGCAACACTAGTAGAATTGGTGCATGAAACTTGTTTACTTGGTTGATTTGGGTTAACCCACTAGGCCAATTGACCAAACCACGAAAAATCCCACCTTAATATGTTTAGTTCAAGAATTGATATACTTAAACTGGATCAATTAACAAAATTCGATAAAAACATATAAAAAAACGGATCTATGATATAATATTTCAATTAAATCAATTACCAATATTATATATATATACATACATACATCTGGGTAAAGTTCCATCCTTTTCCCTATCAGATGTTCCGTAAAAACAAGAACATTCTGCAAACAGCTGGGTATTCAGCTAATGGATTGTCCTCCTGTGGGGAGGAAATATGTGTAACTCACATTAGAAAGAAGGAATTACACACATAAAACTTATCCATTTTCCTACGCCATAACATGACATAAAACCGTTTATTCTTCCAAGGAACGATGAAAATTGTAGTTCCAGTCAAGAACCTAATATCCAGGAGAACAACTTGAGTTGTCTCTGGGAGAATCAAAATGCAATTACTAATGACAAAGGCCAACAATAGGATGATAACCTAGACAGTGAACCACAGTGTCGAGCAAGAGGCACATAGTTGCAATAATTGTCAGATTCGTCTTAAGTTAACAGAGAAATCCACAAAATTATAGAACAATGTAAAGGTTGGCACTTTCTGTCAATGATGATGCAATTGGGTAACCAGTGAGACAAATAGCAAAGCCCAAGCAGGCAGACAACTGTAGAAAAACAATAACTTTATTAAATCTTTAAACTCTTGAAAGAACATAAAACATTCAAAAGAGACCTCATAAGACGAGAACCCTCGATATAACAAAAACCAGATAATTGCAAATCAAGAACGCGGAGGTGTCCAAACAAAAGAGCAATAACAAATACAAATTAAAACACTCTATCAAGTCCATCCGTGTTTCACTAGCAAAACAAATCAAAGCTTCAAGGTCAGATCCATCTCATCACGGTTATTGTTATTATTACCCCCATCCTCATCTTTTTTGATAGGCTGTTCAAGCTGCTGGATATATGGCTCTGTAGATCCACCCCTCACTGCTTGCCTAGCTGATCGCATGAAAGAACTGGAGTTTGGACCAAGAACTGAATTTCTCGTACCAGGAACAGAACGCGAAGCAGAAGCACCAGTGCTTATAGGTGGTGGGAATTTTGGTGGTAAAGCAGATGCACCAGAGCTCGTACACAAATGAACGTCTGACATCTGCACAGATCTTGAAATAGAAATACCAGATGGTAGGGGGGTTATTGTAGAACGAAAATTTGGCAACCCAATAGGCTGAGAGCTAGATCCTGAATGGAAGTTCAAGGACCGATTAGGCTGCAAGGATGATTCACCCTGGGTTATGGGTGAATTGAAATATGTTGGTGATTGATATGACTGAGGCCTATGAGTCAAAGCAGGACCTCTCAATTGTACGGAATTATCTAAAAGTGTTGGAACCACAAAATTACCTGCAGTGATAAAGTTTGGTCTGTTGGGGGAGATATTTTGCCGGGTGGACATTCCTAAATCACCAACATTCACTGGCACTGATGAAGAACCAGCAACACATTGACTATTTGACATCAAGTTTATTTGATCTCTTGATGACATATAGCTTAGCGCTGGTTTCAATGCCCCATCTTCATTAAGATGAGAGTGAAAGTGACTGGAAAGGACTTTATTATCAAAGGAAACGTCGTCACATATGCGACAAATAATTGGTTCTCCCTCATATTGATTCCGCCCAACAGTTTCAAGTAAAGAGAGAAGCTCAGGTTCCGGTTTCAACTTGTTCCAAGGCAGGGCCATAGTAATAAAAGATAAAAATCAGAAAGTGGGGGAGAAAAAAGGCGGCTTTAAAATGGGCAAATGAAGCAAAACGAAGGGAGAACAGACCAACCCGAGAAATGCTTGAGCAAGAGGAGAAGAGTATGAGACAAGGGGCAAGGTATCTATGAGAGGGAGGACAAATTTATACACGCTCTGGTAGGACTCGTACAAAGATATCATTAAATGCATTCCACCAGAAAAAGTCAACGTAAAATCTACAGATACATTACAATTTATTGCGGTTCAACTATATTTTTACCGGAACTATGCAACCGTATTGTCCTTAAACCTTAAATATTTAATGTCTTAACTACTCTACCTTAAAAATAAACAATCTTCAGTCAAAAATTTATGAAGTAATTAAAATTTCTAACCTACTAAATTCCTATCCGTTGCCTTAAAATCAACATCACCAGCCAATAATCAACTTCCTATGGAAACTAATAATTCATAGAATCATTACATTCAGAACCCAAGGCTATTACCGAATGACAGGCAATTATATGTATACAAATAGATTGTATGAACAATTTGAAGGTCAAATAAATATTTATTACGTTAACTCTATGTATGAGGTTAATGTCCGTAAAAATACTCCAAAAGTAATACGATTAAAAGCATTAATAACTCACGATATAGTCATAGCTGTTGAGAGTTACACAAAATTGGCATTTATTATTTTACTAATCAGTCTACCTGCCTTAGACTTTAGAAATTATTTTAAAAAGCTGATAATTATATATAAGAAAGCTAATATACTGCAGATTACATAGTACATCTGGGCCTCTGGCAGAAGAATTATTGGTTTTTTTACAGCTACGAGTAATGCGTAAACTAGATATAGAGAAACCTTTTCTGGTTTTTGGGCTATTAAAATGGATTATCAAGAGTTACCACCCAAAGCCTGGCCACTGTTAATCACAAAAGCTCCACATGTTATAGTTGTCAACAATTCTTCATTTAAAAAGCGATAAGTAAATAGACAAAAGATAAACTACTTTATGAGGGTGGTTCACTATGAATAATAAATGTACTTATAAACACTAAGCCTCTGATTTTGTGTTATACACGATGGTGTCCCATTTATAGAGGCATTCAACTAGTTGATATAAAGTGCCATTTTCAAAATTAAATAGTCACGACATTGCATAAGAGTGTTTATACGATGCCCCAGCTGACCTAAAAGGATTTACAATCTTATAAACTAAACTTCTGGTAGATCCAAACCTTCAAATTTATCTCGCCAAAATTTAGAGAAGCATATGAATATAAGATAAATCTATGCTTCAGCCATTGACAAAGTATGCCCAATAGTATAACTGTAAAGCTGTCTAGCTTTTGCAAACTTATTATACTAAGATTTATAAGTTTGTATCACTTACATGTTTGCTGTTTGATGTAACTAATACCAGCTAAAGATTAAAACATTTCATAACCTTTCGAAGTATTATCAAATTGTTCGGCAACACTGTTAAAATAGTTGTTGAAGTGAACTCAGAAAATATATGTCTTCTATTAAGTCAAAAATAGAGACGTTTGGACAATTTTAATAGAAGTTAGAAACTTTAATCCACGACTATGACTTAGTGGTCATTTTCTATATCCGTTCTCGTACATTTTCATTATCCACGACTATGTCTTACCGGCCATAAATGATGGATTGGACATTTCTTTCAGATATGTTTTAATTGACATAAAACTATAAATTTACGTTTCAATTTCAGTATTATATATAGTATAACTCACTAATTCTAAATGAAGGATAATCAAATGGATTTCATCTATAAATTGAAATTATATGAAGTAGGAACAAAATCATATTAAAGTCTCTATAGTTTTCTAAATCCGCCTCAGAGCATGTCTGGTGCAAAAATAAGGGACAGTGGCTGTAGTAGACCTGTACATGCCAGCATCAAACATTGCCGTCTTATAACAAATACATTATAATTTATTACTATATTTGTTCATGTAGCCTACACCACATGCTTGAAACAAGAAAGGCATAAAAGAAAAAGGAAATTTATTACATTTTTCTCCTTTTTACTTCTTTCTATCATTTTTCCCCTTATTCTATTTTGTCTTTCCACATTTTTTTGTTGTCTCAATTTCTTTCTAATACTCTCCTTGAGCAACTACAACGCTCATGTTTCCCATGTACTTCTGTGTACTACATACATTATTTTCAAGTTTTCAATCTTAAAGGAGGTTAAAGAATTGTAGTACCTTCACCATGATCTGACGACTATCTCTTATCGCCGGGAAGATTAGTCGCATCGATATCAGGATAGAGAATCACACTGAGTGACTCAACAGAGTGCTTGGTTAAAGCTAATTTGCACTCAATTCAAATGCAACAAAGAAAGCTTAAACATGTATAACTGTTCGTTAAGTTTTGGATTTGGACTCTTAAAAATGAGGAACTTTATTAAAACTATCAATCTACCAGAGCTTGACTAGTGTAAGTCTCGAGAGAACTTTTTGGGCAATAATCAACCACGCTGTAAGTCAAACCCAATCAACAATAAAGGGCAGTTTGCTAGCATAAACTAAATTGGGGTAGCCGTAGCATTTTGGGCTTTAAGAAGCAGATTGTGAAGGTAAGACAGATTACGGCAGCAAAAAAGAGGAATTAGAGAAAGGAGGTAGACAGGTTGATGACAGCAAAAAACAAACTTTAAAAAAAAAAGGTGGTGAATGGAATCAACGTGCAGTGCTGATTACCCACACAATAACTAAGTTCTTAGTCTCATTTTACTCGGGCATACGATATACAAACCAAGAGTTGAATAAAAATAAGGTTGTAAGCCATAAGCACCTCTGTGTTTCTACACCAAATAACCACGTCCCTTAGAGGTCACTCTAGACCAACTCTACCAATGCCCTAAACTAACAAAAATCAGTTTCTATATCAATCGCGTCTTTAAGATCTACTTCCATATAGACGTCGACACACACCAATCTGGAGCAACAACAACGCTTTCCCATCAAAAGCAACAATGACAACCACGAGCAGACCAACAAAATCATAAAAATCAAAGCACACCAGAAAGTACATCATATAATCCTTGTAAACGTCACAAGGAGAACAAAATCCATTCAAAACTTGCAAACTGTACATCAAGGAACAACAAATCTCGTAAAAATTAACAATCAAACGAGACAATCAATCATCATATCAAAGTGAAGCACAGATAATTTTACCACCAGAGAATTTTCGAACGATTCAAGTGTTTTTTCAGCATCGACTTTCAAAATTCGTTTAGAGAGAGAAAGAAAAAAATGGAACTACGAGATAGGATTTTGAGCGATTGATTATTGCAAAAACAACCCCTGTTTTTATTCTAATCGGACAAATAACCTCCTATGTTAAGTTTTATTAGCAAATAAACTCTCATGGAATATTAATTAATATATTAGCAAAAATAAAACCCTAGTACAGTTATTTACTATGCAGGGTAAATCAATTCACATCAGCCGCAATAATTACTAATTAGTATAATTGATATGAATTCTGTATCTCTATTATGCAATTTCCTATATCAAACAGCTTTTTTGTAATTTGTAATCTTTATATTGAAGAATTTTATCATTTGGATACTGAAATAAGTCTATTCCTTGTATTTTCCGAAAGGCGCAATTAAAAGTTTGCTTTAAATTTTAACGACGTCAAAAGTTGGTTAATAACTTAGTACACAATCAATAAACTTGAAATAATTTATTTTTGTAAACTTTTAATAAAATTGAAACTTATAGGTTAGTTAGATCATAAAAATATAACAATCTATCAAGATACGCAACAATATGCATACAAGCGAATGTGAATAGTTGTTGTTATCATGTTATAATTTTACGTATTATTTTGTTATAATTTTGAGGTTACATCAATAGTTTAAAGCTGTTATAGTTTTATATGGTAATACATTTAGAAGACGTTTTGCCAGCCATTTCTATTATGCAAATTGAGGAAGATGACTTTAGTTCGATTGGTCTTGAATAATCCCAAAATAATCAAACATTTCGTGAACTCGCTAGGTAATAAATTTTCATTTTGTTTTCATTCATTTTCATGCTTCTTCGTGTGTCAGGAAGCTTTATAGCTTTACGTAGTGCATGTGGAATAAGTATAACAGTTTATTGAAGCTTCGGTTGCTAAGCATTCGAATCTGGAACTAGTTTTAAGGCCAAGACTATAACCATGTCTTGAGCGCCCACATCAAACGGAAGAAATGTGAACCATACGTTTTATACCAAATAGAGGTTGACTAAAATACATAGAGTCTTAATTAATTAGATGTTTTTCTCTCAGTTTCGCATAGTAAAATAGGTGGTTTATCCATCAAAATTTTATCCTAAAAGTCATTGTTCATACATACATTATAGTAAAGAGTGTGTGCTAATCAATATTTCTTAATTTATCATGCATATAAAATAAATCGACAAAAAAATATTATTTGATGTTTATGAGAAGGGCACTATGTAGAAGTTTAAATTTTGATATGATATTTTATTCAAGAGTTTTGAGACTTGGAACGAAATATTTGATAGTATTAGGAGGTTTTAAAACTAAAAGAAGGGAATAATTTATTTAAGGACAAGGAATAATTGTTTTGGTTTAGTTATTTATTATTATTATTATTCTCCGTTTTTATCTATTCTAATAATAATAATAATAATAATTGAGTTATTTTACAGCTGTTAAAAGAAAATTTTTATAGCCGTTGGTAGTATGTCTATTAGCGGATAAGTAACGCAACGCGCTTTTCACTATTATATATATATGACGACTAATACTTTATTTCTTACATAAAATAAGAAATTTTGCTTGATTAACAAAGTCGCTCTTCGGGATTCAAGGTTAAGCGTCGTCGTTTCGATCCAAGAAAATTCAGGTATCTATCTAATCGCGATTCAATTTAAGAATTAGGGTTTCAGATTCTCTAGATTTAATTCTTTGATTTGTGAGTTGCCTGCCCTAATTTTAGTTTTAAATTTGTTTTCGATTATCTCTTTTAATCTCAATTAGGGCATACTCTGCGATATTCTTGCCCTAATTTTAGAGAGGGTACTTGGATTTCTTGTTTTAAATTTGTTTCAGATTACATGTGGATCTCTTTTAATCTGAATTGTGTTGCAAGATAATCTGAATTGTATATTAGGTCACAATGATGATAATCTGCGATCTTCTTTTCTTTTTCTAATCTTGAATATTGATTTGTTGTATTGAATGTTAAGTGTCGTCAATTGAGTCTTTTTCCTTTTGTTTGTTGAATAAGTTGTACATTAGGGTTTATCTGAATTGTATTGAATGTTACTTGTCGTCAATTGAGTCTTTTCCCTTTGTTTGTTGAATAAGTTAGTACATTAGGGTTTATTGGTTTTTTTGTGAAAGTGTATCTCGACTATATGTTTGTTGGTATATACTTTTAAAAGTTGCTGTGTGTGTATATACATGTTTGTTGGCATGGGGGAATTATATTTTCTAATGAGTTCTATTTTTCGGGCAATTAGCAGAAAGGTCGCGTTTTCGAAACAAAGATGTTTTTACAGAATATTCAGGGCTAGTGTTTGGAATTAAATATCATTATTATTCCGGCAACGCACAAGTCGCACCAAATGTTTTGGTTCAAACCTAGGGTGGTGAGATTCTTGGTTTCGAAATTGGATCAATCTTAGTTAGGACCTGTAGTTCTAGTTATGAATGATTCTGACAGTCTTTTGCATTAATTGATGCAGATACTGCTGTGATTGGTGACCAAGGTGAAATTGATTTCGAAGAAGATGCCAAATATCCACAGCATCTGAAGAAGGACGAAGCAGTGAGTGATTTTGCCAAATCAAAAACAGGAATTTCTTCATTGCTTGGTAAATAGCACTCTATCAACTGCTTTTGTTTACTGTTAAAATACTATGTAGCACTGTTAGTTTGCACGTCTCTTTTTTCATTAACATTTTTATCATATGCCTGACCGAATTTGCTATATTCCATGTATTGCAAGACCTCGACGTGGATTTATAAAGTCTTTCCTATTATCGAACTGAATATGATGGAGGTGCACACTGTTTTCCTTAAAACATTCGGGCCCTTACTGGAGATGCTTTACTATCCAGATGTAAAAAGTCGAATAGCTTATTAGAGTTGAATCTAATCTCCTGCTGTAGATGATTATTGAATAACTACTATATCTAAAAGATTAGTTAGACTGTTAAAAGAGTATAATCATATAATATTATCGCCCTCACAAGCATATTGAATTGTCGCCTCGTAGAATTTTAACCTTGATTAATATTCATAGTCTCTATTAACGTTATCTAGTTTCAAGCGTTTTTTCAAAAGGTTTTGCTGTTAATTGTTTATAAAGATCGAACTGTTCCCGTATTTAAGCAGGAACTATGGTGGGTGACGATCATATTATGCTCGACCCTGGGAACAGTCTTGGGATGTTCATATGACGACGTTTGCTTGCTTGCGTTCAATCAGATGCCTTTTGAAAATATTAAGGTGGATGGTATATTTATTTTTACCTTTCATCTCAATAGTTCATTTTTGAATCATTAACCAAAAGCACATGTTTCTTGATGACGAACTTACTTTGCAGGGCATCTGTCATCTTTTAGATTGTAAGGAATCACTCTCCATACGAGTTATCAAATTAAGATGATGCTGCAATGATCCGGATTTCATTAGGAGATGGAGAACTTTATTTATGAGAAAGTTAGTGATGATTTTGAAGATACTCAAATGGGCCTCAGAAGAATTCCTTTCCATGGTCATGCGCCTCCCAGCACTATCTAAATTAGTTGAAGGTTTAGGCTGTTTCTGCTCATCCTTTTGGTTTTCTTCGGAGAAGAAGGAATGTGAAGGATTCACAGTGTTAGGGTTTGTGCAGAGCACTGGGGCGGCAGCGATGGGCTGTTTCTTCGGTTGTTTTCGAATGAGAGATTCTCATTCGCTTTGGCACCGGTAAAATTTGAATTATTTGATGTATTCGTTCTGATTTTCTATTTTTTGGTTAATTTTGAATTTGATTTTAGCAGGAGTCTGCAATCTCTGTGGCCAAAATGTGTTCTCGTCCTTGTTTAGTTGTGATGGTGAGGTCTTTAATTAATGTGTTAGAAGTGTACATTTTGTTGCTTTTTTTTTTTTTTAATTAATTTTTTGATGAATGAGCAGATGAATCACGTGGATAGGGAGAGGAACCTCAAAATCTCCTTCCTGAAGAAGAAGTTGATTTCATGGAGTTCAAGGATGAGGTCTGTACTTTGATATAAATTAGTTATGAGCATAAATCTGTGTTGATGTTGTCTATCTCTCTTGGCCAGATATGATCTAAGAGAAACTTCTACTTGTATTGACAGTTTTGTTATAAAGGAGCTGCGTTTCCCTCGCATGAAGGCTTTTTCTCAGACACAATTACTATATCAGTATCTAAACCCTCTCACACCAACAGACACATTTTATTTGATCATGTACTATATCGTTTGAGCCATTTATAACTAACTGGTATTTTAAACATTATTCTTGCAGATGAGACTTCACCCAATAGCCATGTATGAATTATGTGAATATACTAGAGGAGAGAGGTTCTCTGAGGGATTTGATGCACATCTTAATATTGACCAGATGAACAATACTTCAGTTGAATTATTCCCGTTTTGTGATGATCACAGAAAAAAAGGGTATACGCGTGCCGTCAGAAAAAGAATTTCGAGGTTATTATGCACTCCTCAACCTTCACAAACATCCAGGCTATAAAGTAAGTCTTCTAAGATGGAAGGTGGTTCTTCTTGTTCCACTTTGTTGTTGTCTGTGAAATAAGACTTTATGGTATCTTGAACATTGTTTCTTGGACTTACTGGATGTTGTGGAATATTAAGCTTGGGTGAGAGCAAGGGTACATCTATTAAGTTTTTCTTTTCATGTTTCTCAGTAGCAGAATATTACCTTTTGTCTAGTAGTAACACTACCTAGCATACTTAAAGCATTTACTATATTTTTGTTTTTTTTATGATCTATTCTGGCCTAATCTAATAATATTAACATTGGAGTTGATGATAATAAGTTGACTCAGTCATAAATGTCTTGCAAGTATGCAGGGAGTTTTGTATTGACATTGTTGCCTTCTGTTACTTTGTTTATCAGTTACGTGCGCGAGCTCTTGCTTACTTGCATAGTGGTCTGCAGATGAACCAGGGAGTTCCCGTCGCTGGCGCCGCTAAATGGCTTGGGACGGAGGTAGTTTGCAAATTAGAGCAACTTGTAATTGTGAAATGTCTTAAGGTTAAACGTTTGATTTGCTCTCTTTTCATCAGGAAGAAGAAACAGAGAACCTCTTGGAATGCTGCGGCTTCAAGGTGAAGGACTTTGAAGAACCATACATGGTGAAGGAAAATACATATTCAAATGTCGACAATGACTTTCCTGTGAAGTGTTCCAAACTGGACGAGACGAAAAGGTCAAGGATTATGGTCAGTGATGTCTCATCTCCTTCGGTGGGTGAAGTCTATGCTAATGAGAAAGTAAATGTCCTCCGGCTATGGAAAGGTCACCAGTCGAAACCAACGGATGTACAACTCATCTCTCCTGTAACTACTACCCGGCCTAGTGATGAGGAGATGCATGACTCTGAATACCATCTTATCCCCCAAAGCTAATGTACTAAAGCTCATCCATAAAACATCCGGGGAACTAATGTCACCGAAGGAAAAATTGACTGGACATGAGATGAAATGGCTCGAGCTAGTCCAGTTGTGTTGGATATCTCCGAAAGTTCCTCAGAACATCCTGAAAGTAGGATTGAATCTGCTCAGAGACCAAATTTTGACCGTCTTTAGGAACTCTTTTGGCAAAATGATCGATCAGGGGCTGGAAGCTACATCCCCCGATGACTGTGTTTAGGAATTCTTTTGGTAGAATGATCAATCAGAGCATGGATACTACATCCACCCTCGCTATAGAAACGGTTGAGGAGAAGAGATCCCCTGTTCTGGCTCTGGATTCTTCTGTGGGTTCTCCACTACCCCAGCATATTACTGCTGAATGCTTTGAAAACTGAAGAATCAACTGGTGTCGTGGAAGAAGATTAAGTCGATGAATCATCAACAAAGGCTCATTATGACAGAAATTGCTGAGGTAAAATATCAAACTGGTGTTGAGTTTGTTCATTGTTTTATATTTTTGCTGTGATTCGCGATGATTATTGTACTACATGCCGTCTTAATTAGTTGTTTGTCGGGATATGGAAGCGTCGAACGACAAAGTAAAGGGAATTGCGTGACCACAAAATGTTAGCATCAAATGCTGCCTTGAGTTTGCTATCACTGGGTCCATGGATTTGGAAGTATGAAGTTGTGAGTATTCTCTATAGAAGAAATATTCTTTATTTATACGTTGAATGCTTCTTTATACTTGTTTCTTCCTCTACTATGTTTTGATGGTTGTTAATGTTCAGGTTTGTGGCTGGCCTGTGTACCATAAGCCTGTTTTAGAGGTTATTATGCACTCCGCAAGCTTGAGAAACATCCAGGCTATAAAGTTAAGTCTTCTGAGATGGAACATAGTTCTATTATACTTCCTCAATGTTAGTCTTTGGTTCTTTTTTGTGATGTGTTTTTAATCAAATAAGCAATTCTTTGATATTTCCCCTCTATAATTTTTAAATGGTAAATTGATTTTCTATTTCAAAGAATGTTAACAAAAGGTTCGACCTTACTTGATGTAAAATTGAAATCATCCCCCCAAAAGATTAAGAACTGAAAAGTTGTAAAAAAAAAGTTTAAAGTAGATTGTTTATTGAAAAAGGTTTAAAGATATAATAAAAGGTTTAAAGTAGATTGTACTTTTACGTTCAAGTAGAAATTAGTATCAACATAATTAATTAGAAAAATTATAGAAAGAGAGTTCAATAAAGTTCAAGTAGAAATGAATATAAACATGTTTAAATTAGCTAATCAGTTACAATTATTTTTAAAATTGATATTTGTGATGCATTAGAAAACGCGGAAATAGTTTTTTAAGTCGGACTATAATATCGGTAGATATTAGAAAGTGGATTCGCTTTGACGCAAGGTAATTTTTGCAGGAAAATGGAAGTAGTGTTTCCGTGAACGGCGTCGTTCTGCTTCCCTTGATTAGAAATTAAGTTGGTCATACACGATCTTAGTTCTTTCTATTCATGCCTTTTTAGTTCCCTGTTTGGAGGAGGTTCTCTTTTTATTCATGATGAAACTACTGCATAGCCACTATGTGTCTCATTGGTTATTCTTTTGTTTTACCTGTGGTCCCATTAGGTCGTTCGTGTAACTCTGCCTGTGTTTCAACATAGTTTGGACACAGCCGGTCCCAAGCCCGGAAAAAGGAGGAGGGTCGAGATGTTGGAAGATAGGTTAATTTGATTTTTACTTCTCATAGTTGAGTTCCATTTCCTGCAACATGACAGAGTGTCAACTATCAGAGGAAGGATTCTTTCACGTGGTTAAGATGGACATGATTCAAGCTGCACTCAAACTAAAATAAGACTGAAAGAGAAAACATTAGATGTACTCAAGCTGCACGTGTAAATTAGATGTACTCGAGCTGCACGTGTAAATTAGATGTTTTCCTGAGGCACCGCATAGCTTGTTACTATTTAGCGGAGGTTCGGGCTAATAGATGTATTGATTTGTGAAGTTTTCCTTTATTAACTATCCTTGTCTGCAGCTGTTTGACACATATTGGACATATTATTCTGCTATTTCCAGACAGTTCTTGTGTGACAAGGAACTGATGACGGGAATTATAATTGTAAGCATATTCTGAAGGATCATACTGCTGAGGTGATCAGTTTATGAACATTTTGCGAGCCCATAGATATTTTGTTTATGCAATTACGTCTCTCCAGTACCTCTTGATCTGCATCAAAAGTTTCAATGCCGAAACGGGTTATTTTTCATTGATATATAACAGGTTCAAGCTGTCACAATCCACGCAACCAATAACTATTTCTTCACTGCTTCTCTTGACAACACATGATGCTTCTGTGAACTTGCTTCTGGTCTATTTCTTGCTCAGGTCTAACTCTGCTTTTATCTTGTTTTCAAATGTATACTGAATAATAATTCTTTTCCCTGCTGTGGTGTTCTTGCTCTTGATAGTTGATGCTGAGGTTTTGCAGGTGGAAGAAACTTGAGGATCTTCGGATGGTACACATCTGCAGCCTTTCATCCTGATGGTCTCATTCTTGGAACTGGTACATCCGGAGCTCTTGTTATGATTTGGGGTGTAAAAAGTCAGGTGCGTCTGCTTTATTTTGGCTTTGTGATTCTTATTTTTATTTTTCTGGGAACTCTGCCTTTTTGGTTTTCTTTTTTTTTTTTTTTTTTGAACCATCATGTAACCTGAGTTTCTCTTTTTGTTCCAGGCAAATGCTGCAAGGTTTGATGGGCATATTGGCGCAGTAACTGCCATATCATTTTCAGAGAACGGTTACTTCCTAGCTGTAGGTTTTCGTTCCATAGCTACTAGGAGCAATCTGCCATATTAAATTTTCATATTCTGAATCCTTGTGTTTCAAATTTCAGACTGCAGCTCAAGATGGTGTTGAACTTTGGGATTCGCATAAATTGAGGAACTTTAGGACTTCTAGTCCTTGTGATGAAAATACACCCGCTCAGGTATTTCATTGTATCATGTCTGGTATGTCCGTTTCCTCACTATAGACTGAACTCGCTGTGAACCTTTTATTAGTAGCGGCTCGTGAAGTAGCCCTCTTTCTTTACACACTGTTGAATGAGCTGTTGAATGCCATATAAAGTACACACTGTTGTGCTACTCTTGAGCTCCGAAGACCATTAGGTCCGTACCCCACTTCAACCTTTTTTCTTTAATTTTATGTTATAATTTGTTTTTTAATCTTCCATTCATTAATTGTATGATATATTAATGGTCTAGTTTTGCGTTTTTCAAGGGCTTTTTCTCGCGGCATTGAGAGATTCAGGAAAATACTGCTATTTTTGTTTTGTTTATGTTTTTCAAACTTAATTAATATATAAATAAAAAGAAAATCCATCTATGGTCGGGCTTGCAGTTACAGTTTCTTCATGTTCACAACTTTTCATATTTAGGTTCCTTCCTGTTCAAATTCAATTCTTCTGTTGCTACGTTTTTTGAGTATACATCTCAAAGAATCACATTTAGTTTTAGGGGAAACAAATTTAATTAGCCCTGCAAACTAAAGATTAGTTCTAGTCTTGAGCTTAAACTTTTATATTCCCACATAGATTTAGTTTTATTATGATATAAGGCGTCGTCTTACTGTCTGCCACAATGGGAGAAAAACGCAGTTTAATTTTCAGCTTTTTTTAGGTTAGACTTGGGTGAATGATTGACTAGATGGTACCTCCGATTTAACTGCATGATACATTTTTAAAGTCAATATAATATTCAAATGTTTTTCTTTAGTTAAAATAGATGCTATACATACTTTTTCTCTGGGCTGCTATGATTTAGCTTTCAGGAGCTTTTGGCAATCGTTATAACCCAATACCACCATGAAATGGTTTGTTACAAAAATCGTAGATCTCCTCTTTATGCAACACAACCTCTAGGCATTTCAGAAAATTGAAATTTTGATCAAACTAATAAGACTTGTTATGCCCCAAATTAGATAATATCAAATTTTTGATTTGATTCTGGCAGGCTAGCCTGCGCAATTTAGTTTGGTGTTCGTATATATATAGGAAGGTGTGGGTGCGAGAATGGGGGGTATATATGAGTTTTAAGTTTCAAGACATATCTATTTAACTTTAATTTATACTAAGTTAGTAAATTATTGGCATGTTTCTCTTTTTCTGACAATACATACACAATGTTAAAGTCGGTACTCTAATACGTTATTGCACCATTTAGCTTTATAACATATATCATCGTCGTCCTTGCTTTAAATAAAATATAGACCAAGTCTATAATCTATTAACTGATAACATGTATGATTTTCTCTGTCAAACTGAATCAAGTATGATGGTGTAATAAATCTAATGTCTCCCTTCTTACTAACAGCTGCATAGACTACACTTTGATACTCGAGAAAAGAGAGAAGAAATTTACTGCGCATAAAATGACTATGATAGTGATCGAAGCTAAAGTGCAGGTTATGCGTTAAATCGAATCGAATCGAATCGTTTAGATCTGCTTAGATCATTTGATTCTCGTTGTGGGAAAGTAAACCAAAATCAAATCGTTTGAAATGATCCAATTCGATTTAAATCGAGTCGATTTGATCTAATTTCGATTATGAGCCTTTTAATTCTTGTATTTTAATGATATAAAAAAAAAAGCAATATAACGGCTTGAATATGCATATAAAACTAAAGAAAATATGTATGAAACACTACAAATATAATGTGCACTCTCTAATCATCAAACATTGCAAATTCTCAATTCAAAAGCGATGCTTCTACTCATTTCAACACAATTCACAAATAATAAAATATAAATTCAATTATAATTAAACATAAGAGAAGTCAAGCTACACATCAAAATTCATAAACACTCAAAATCATCATTAAAATCAACATATAGATTTGATTTTAGGTTTGATTCGGTAATCGACTACTAAAATCGAATTAAAGTGTGTCCTGATATTTTCGTAACAATCAAAAATTGGATCAAAATTTGATTCATATATTAAATCAGATACTTAGATCGATTTTGAATTGATTCGGTTATTTTTGCACAATCCTATGTGCAAGTTTTTGGCCACGGAAGATATTGACTATGTCTTTGGTGTAAAGTCTGAATTAGGAAAGCTGAAAAAGGCATTAGAGAGGGTTAGGTATTCCTACATGATGCTACGAGGCGCCAAGTCGACTAGACAGCGGTAAAAGTTTGGTTGAGAGATTTCGAGAACATTGCATGCGAAGCAAATGATTTGATAGACGTGTTTCACTATGAAACTCTTCGGCTTAAGGTGAAAATCCAGAATGAGATGCATCCGAAGATGTTTTACTTTTTCTCGTGCAACAAACTTTTGGAGTTCATTTTTAGAAAAAAGTCATAAAATCTATAATGTGATTGGGAAATTAAGTCGCTATACAAGGAGGCCGCATCTGTGGCCTCGAGAGAATAACTACAGACTTCCATCTGCATTTGATACTAACTCCTTTATGGTTGATCCAAATATTGTGGGTAGAGCAAACGAATCACTGGAGCTAGTGAATAGGCTGATCATTGCGAACAGAAAAGAACTTCTTTCAGTCATTTCGGTTGTTGGGATGAGTGGACTGGTTAGACGATTGTTGCTCGGTTAGTATTCATGGATCCTGATGTAATTACACATTTCTATTAGACCATGTGGGTATGTGTCTTCGATATTTTTGGTAGCACTAAGATTTTCAAGAAGATCCAGGAGATAGTGGCCGAAAAAGCTATTCTGGAACAGTGCCTTGAAGTAATACTTAAAAGGATTTGCAATAAATTGAATAACAAAAGATACGTACTGGTCCTAGATGATATGTGGAATTCTATCATTCCAGAGAGCATCTAGGAAGCATTTTTTGTTGTTCAATTTATCGCAAATCCTTTTAAGTATTGCTTCCACGCTCTGTTTGAACAGCTTTTCCAGCCACTATCTCTAGGATCTTCCTGAAAACGTTCTATCAAAATTTTCGGAGACACATACCCACATGGTCTAATCGAAATGTTTGATTATATTAGGATCCATGAATACTAACCGAGAAGCAGTTGTCTTCTCAGTCCCACCATCCTAACAACAGGAATGACCGAAAGAACTTCTTCTTTGATCATCTAACTTCGATGATTCGTTTCTTCTACCCATGATATTTGGATCAACCGTAAAAGGAGTTAGTTTCAAATGCAGATGGAAGAGCCAGAGCAGAGTCTGTAATTATTCTCTCGAGGCCACAGATGCGGGCCTCCTCGTAGAGCGTCTTAATTTCCCAATCACATTCTAGATTTTATGACCTTTTCTAAAAATGAACTCCAAAAGTTTGCTGCACGAGAAAAAGTAAGACATCTTCGAGTGCATCTCATTCTGGATTTCCACTTTCAGTCGAAGAGTTTCATAGTGAAATACGTCTATCAAATCATCTGTTTCGCATGCAATGTTCTCGAAATCCTTCAACCAAGTTTTTACCGCTGCTTGGTCGACTTCGCGCCTCGTAGTGTCATGCAAGAATACCTGAATCCTATCTAATGACTTTTTCAGCTTTGCTAGTTCAGACTTAACATCAAAGACAATGCCAATCTCTTTAGTGAGCAACTTGTCCACAATAACTTGCATTGTAGCTTCGATCACTAGCCATTTTATGCGTTATAAGCTTCGATCTTAATTGTTCTGTATGTTGAGATTCCGTTACATTAGTGTTGCAATATAGTGCGTTTTCACTTTAATGTCCCAAAGCTTAACTTTCGCCCTTGTTTCATTCACTAGACGCCTCACAACATCATACAAGAATGTATGGACCCGCTCTAATGATTTTTTTCAGCTCCATGAGTTCAGTCTCAAAGCCACACACAACTCTAATCTCACAAAATGACCAATGAGAGCAATTTTTCCACTGTAATGTGCATATAGCTTCACTCATCCCTCTCTAAATGACACTATTTCCTTGAGAGTAGATATAATCTGTTAGTGGAGAAATCGACACATCAAAACTAGTGAATTTGCTGGTTATTGGGAAACACTAACCTTGAATTTATATAAAATGGAGTATATGAATACTCCATAACCTGCTTGAATCCATGAAATTTTAACGTTTCTCATGGTCCAAACTGGTTATGTTCCACTGGAAAAATAGTCATTGTCACAACTCCAAAGAGCCCAAAATGGTAAGGTTTAGTGGTGTAACATGGCCTCTCAAACCTTTTCTATTTTCTCTCTGTTTTAAGCTCTGATTTTCTGTATTTCGTGGTATGCCTCTCTTCACGTGATGGGAATTTGAGAGTTTTCTCTTACAAGGAAAAAACTATTCCTTCTCCTTTTTTGAATTTAAATAAAATATACCATAAAAAACATTAAATACGATATAGGTAGGATTTAATCTACATAAGCGAGTCACCCGCATTATGCCAATACATGGATACATAATTAACTGCTGAAGTTATTTTTTTCCCCATAAGAAGTTAAGATATCGGTGCATATATGTAATCATGTACTCTTTGTCAAGGAAATTAGCTAATTTGCAGAAGTAGTATCCCTGCAACTCGTTAGTTGGAGTGGGAGTACTAGAAGATGATTCAGATGAATGAAGCATCATTGATGATACGAAGAGTCTGTGGAGCTTTTGAGTGAAAGGAACTTTATAATTTTCATTTGAGGCTCTTATAATGAAATTTGCATCATTGTCGAGAAGATTGAATAAGCTCCAGTATTCAGCATCTCTGTATTCTGGGGTCGACTCTAATGAAAAGCGGATAATTTTGCTACATTGAGAATCAAATGATAGGTATTACGGTAAGTGAATTACTTGGTTTTGTCCAATTATTCTTGATAATGTTAAACATAGTTTAAACTAAGTGGAGATATTTGCGGATAATTTTGATGTTTTTGGTGTTACTTTTGTGATTCTAGAGTTATCACTTTTTCTTATTAATATTTTTATGATGAATAAGTTTCTATTGCATACTGAATCTTGAATAATAATACGAATATGGATCAAAGTTTCGTTGTAATCGTTTGTTTCTGTGCGCAAAATATTAGGATCTCTCGATAACTTTTCGATATGTTTCGAAAAATTCGTAAAAGTTATTATTGCAATAGATGTAAAAAATATTGTATGTTCTTTTCCATAGAGTAAAAAATAAAAATGTTTCCATTCTTTTCGAAGAAAAGAAAATGAACTCTGATCCATGAATAGGAATAAAATGGCATTTGTGTTTCGTTACAGTTAGACGTGTCGTTTTTTTCAACAACTGTACATTTCTTATCGTAACCAGTTCCCTATGGAAATTATTCCTACTTACAAGTTTGAAGATAACAATAACATCTCATAATTATTTTATATACGTTTTTGATTTCATGTTCATTTCATCCACCTACCCCTGTGTTATATCTAATCGGACAAATATATGTACGTTTTATTAGCAAAACCCTTCCCGTGAAATTGACAAAAATAAACCCTAATACATACTTAATAGTTAATATCCATATATTAAAACCGATAACAAAATTAATTTTCCATATACTAAAATTGATAAGAAATTTCATTTTTGAAATAATATTTGTCCAATTGAATTATATAATGTACTTTTATCAATTCTGAAAAGAAATTTACTTTCGGAACCTATAGAATGAAAAATACGATTATTATTTATTTATGCTTTTAAATGATTTCAAAGAAGAAACACTCAAAAAGTTATTTGCCAATTAGAAAGAATATAGGGGTGGTTTTTGCAATTACCTCAAAGATTGAGAGAACCAAAAAATGGAGGAGGAGAGAGAAAATGTGGCGATGGGGCTTGGGTCTTACAAAGGCGAAGTCAATTTAGTGAGCGATTGTGAAGAAGAGATTATGCTTCTTTGGGGATTACAACAGCCAATTTACGCCAAAAACAACAAATTTGTCAAACAATCGTCACTTCAACTCCAAATCGAAGCTTGTGGCCGCTCACTCTCCGTTCTTCAGTCCCCTTCTTCTCTGGTCAGTTACTTCATATTCAATTGACCTAATTTCAATTGTCATGACCTAATTTTGTGATTTGTTTAGGTTGAATTTTGAGCTGATTTTGGGGTTTTAGAACTTGTTGATTTATCTGGTACCACTACAACATGCAGCTGTTCTTGTAATTATGCTGATAACAAGTTATTTAAATGATTTAGGATATTATAAAACCTAAGGAAGAGTTAACTCCTTTATCTCTTGCTCTATGGATGCATATATGTCTAATTTATGAATAAGAAGAGTCTCTTCTTAGTGCAGGGTACTCCTGGAGTAACTGGTTCAGTGATGTGGGACAGCGGCGTTGTTTTAGGGAAGTTTTTGGAGCATTCTGTGGAATCTGGAAAGATCCTTCTCCAAGGAACGAATGTTGTCGAGTTGGGCTCTGGCTGTGGATTAGTTGGGTAACGCTTCCTTAGTCAATCCTCAGATCTATTTTGATCATTGTCTACTCAATCCATGTATTTATTATTAGCTTTTGAAGTGTTACAAGAATGCAAAGATTCTATCTTGTACGAATCTTGCAGGTTGTGATAAATACTATTTGCTATCGTGAACTACACTTTTCTCCTATGATGGAGAGCCCCTATGTTCTCAGTTCTTGAATAGAAATGTGAGTCCCGAAGATGTTCCCCGGTGTATGGTTTAGGAGTTGTACATACTAAAAATGCTAATCAAGCTAATGAATATTACCACTGGCTTGAACTCGGTTTTGTAAAGTGCAAACTTGTTGACTTCAGCTCAGTACACTAAGAAAAAATGATGAAATATACTTTACGTATTATCAAACAATGCTGAAACACAATTTTAAGATTAACGACAGTTTCAAGCCAACATATTTGTTCATCTGATCATGTGAATCCCATACCCATCCACTTGCAAATTTTGGTTTATCTACCTTTTTCAAATGTCTTTTCTTTTAGTTAGCCCGTATGTGGTAAAGGATTTTTTTAGTTTATTCGTAGTTCTTATATTTGTATTTCAGTTGCATTGCAGCTTTGTTGGGTGCTCGAGTGATTCTAACCGATCTGCCTGATAGACTGAAGCTATTGAGAAAGAACGTTGAAACTAATCTTTATGGAGACGTACGAGGATCTGCATTGGTAAATGAACTCACGTGGGGCGATAATCTGGGACCAGATTTCACTAATCCTTTGCCTGATTATGGTAACAATATATTTCATGATATTATATATATTTTTGCAGCATAGTATGTGAAATAGCAATTAGTATGCATGGGATGCTGAAAGCATGTATATATTAAGTTTATGGAAGAAATTACTATGTAAGCTCCTAACTATGTTGAACTGTATTTTTCTCCTGTTTAAATGACAGTGCTCGGCTCAGATGTAATTTATAGCGAAGGAGCAGTAGTAGACCTAATGGAAACACTTGTGGATCTCTGCGGAAAACAAACGACTATCATTTTAGCTGGAGAGCTTCGCAATGGTATTAATTCTTAATTTGTTTGGGATGACGCGCCAAACTTTTGCCAAATTATAATTACATCCACTCATGTTTCGAAATTATATCCTTTTAGTGGACGGTTGATGATAACAAAATTTCGATTTGGTCCTTCATTCTACAGTTTTATAAGTGTTCGATGAATTGAAATATTTCATCTTTTGCTAGTGTTGTTTACGTAACAAGGGTGTTTTTTGTAATTTATAAGTCAATCTCTTTTTTTATTATATGATTTCATACTATATAATTATTTCTTTTCGTGAAATCATTTGACCGTCGATGGAGTATGGAATGGATTGCTAGCTATGCCTAGGTAGCTGATAATTGGGAAGAAGGGCGGGGGGTGGGGGGGGGGGGGGGTTACTGTAATTTTTAAAAGTCAGGGGAAGTCACAATACACTCTTAATTCTGCTCTTGTGATTTCCAACATTTTAGACAAGTACTTATACAACTCATGTTACAGATGCCATCCTTGAATACTTCCTGGAAACTGCGACAAAAGAGTTCGTTGTCGGTCGTGTTGATCCAGAGCAATGGCATCCAGATTACTGCAGTCCCCGGGTTGCAATATATGTATTGGCGAAGAAGTAGAAAAATGGACCTGATTAAGTTGATTCTTGAAAATCTTGAATTCTTTAGATCTGTGTTTCATGACGAAATCACATATTATCTTAGTTTAGAAGTTTGGTCGAACTTGGTTTCTCACAAAGCAGGTTCTACTTGGTTGCAGTTTCATTGAGCCTTGTACCTGCGAAATATTTTTTGGAAGTCCTTAGAGCTCTAAACATTTTGGACTTACATAGTATATTATACATTAATGAGTAAAATTGCACCACATAATTCTAATTTTATCATTGATTAGTACGTATTTTCTGTTTTTTTTAATAGTAAATATCCCATTGCGTAACATATTTCTAAAATCCGGCTTCTGGGTTTTGCACTCTTATGCGAATTTTTATTTCCACCAACAATAATTGTCTAACATTCGTACCATGAAAAATAAAACCATGAAAATGATAAGTGAAAACTTATTACTTCTTACCACAGACTACTCTCAGTTAAGGCAAATATGAACTCATTTTTTAAGGTTACACACTGATTTGTTTTGAACCTATTGCCAACAAATCTCTCACCATCATCCACATATACATACTCTCGTATTATAAAACCTATCTCCTTTTGAGACAATATAAAATCCTTCAAAAGACAGAGAAACAAATATATATCGTCCCATACACAACAAAGTTAGGAGAATCTGGGAATAATGCAAACATTAGCATAGAATGTGACAGCATGGTAATTAATACAACTGGTGAAACAGAAAGAACGTACAAATCAGCTAATTACAACGGACAATGGCCATTAAAAGGCTTACAATAAATTATGATTATATTTGTAAATATTATAACTTGTTTTTAGCAGTACTTAAACATGTCTTTTGTAGTTTTAAAACCAAGTGTAAAACACATGAAATGGACCTATTATAGGAACAAATATTTTATGCAACCGTTGCATTGCTAATATGTATAACTTAAAACAGTAAGTCCTTTTATTACTCATTTTACACTTGGTTTATTAAAACATTATAAATTCGAAATAACTACAAAATGCAACATTAATTTATATGACGTCATAATCACATGTATATATTATTATATTTTGTCATCGAGTCGGACATCTCTTTCATGGGATATGGATTTTATACAAAGGAATATTTGTACAATGTAAGGACGTACATTTATCCAACTTTTTTTTTTGTAATTAACTCCGTCCTTGATTAAATCATGAGCAATACTGACATTTACATGTGTTTTCTTGTATAATTAACTTTCTCACGTCGAATAATGGATGACTCATAAATCAACCAGTTATAATGCGAATTCTTCCTGTTAACATGTGAGTTTTGTGCTCTTTGTTTTCCATTAGTTTATGTGGATATGAAATCGATTTAATTCCTCCTTAAAAAGAGCCTGATAATTTGGAGATGGGAAGTAATTTAGTGCAATGCACGGTTGTGGCTGTATAAGTAACTAGAACTTGCAACATAGGATTAAGAATATTATAAATAAAAAGAAAACAAAAATTGAAAGAAAATTCTTATAAGTTAGTAATAAATACGTGAGAATTTCCTACCCATTTCTCTGTTTATCTATCTGCCTTTGAGTTTAACACGACAAGGATATTATATGATGATATGTGAATAAGTAGATATATGTATACTTTCTTTTCTTTTCTTTTTTTTTTCTTTTTTTCTTTTTTTTTTTAATTCTGAACTGTCTTTTTCAATTATTAAAATAGTTTTCTATTTGGGTTTGGGAGTTTAAAATAAAATAGAATCAGTTATTCAACGCGGGCCTTTTAGTGAACGGGCCAGCCGAATCACATTATATGAGAAAGGCCCAACACTTAGTTGCCCACTTCTAGTATGAAGACTGTTCAATATTAGATAGGCCCAGTTACGGCCCAGTAAACAGTGCACAAGGCCCAGTCTCTAGCATAGTCGGTGAAAATAATGTATATATATATTATTTAAAGAAGTCAGAAAATAAGAAAACGCCATAATTGCTAATATGTGAGAATAGGAGGGCGGGCGTGAAAAGTCCAACGAAGACAATAATTTGCAGTAGTGGTCCCCCAAAAAAGGTAAAATTATCAAATCTTTCTTTAATATTATTTATTCTCATTGATTCAAATAAAATAATGGCGCGGTTTTGTTTTGTTCATCGTCGCCGCATTATTCTCCGGCGAAGAAACCCTAAATCCGTCACTCAAACCCTAAGATTTTCAAGAACGTCGTGAAGAAACCCTAAATCCGTACGCGATAAACTCAAACCCTAAGATTTTCAAGTTAAATCGCAACGTCGTGAAGAAACCCTAAATCGATCGGTACAAAACCCTAAGATTTTCAACCGCGACGAATTGGTATGATTTCGATTGAACTGTTAACTTTATTGAAAAAAAATTTATAAGTGTTGTGAGTTTTACGCAAAAGTTCACTCCTAACCACTAGATTAGTTAAGACTGTTCAAAGATCGATCCTCACAACCGTAACTGTAGAGTTTATTAACATTCACAGTCTCTAACGCCTATCTAGTTTCAAGTTCAAAAGGTTTTCTTGTTAATTCTTTATAAAGATGAAACTGACTGTTAGTTAGTCTTTCGTATTCAGATGTCATGGATGACGATCAAAATCCCGTGGAGCAGTCTTGGGATATTCATAAGGCGTTATTTGAATAACCTTTACCATGATGACTACCCCGGTGCATATTCTTTAATATTATTTATTCTTTTTTCATTGATTCAAATAAAATAATGGCGCGGTTTTGTTTTGTTCATCACCAGATCGTCGCCGCGAAGAAACCCTAAATCGCACTCAAACCCTAAAATTTTCAAGTCAAATCGCCAAGATTCAAGAAGAAACCCTAAATCTTCAAAACCCTAAGATTTTCCAGCCACGTCGGTGAATTGGTATGATTTCGATTGAACTGTTACTATTTGAACTTATTTCAACTACAAATTTTAAGTGTTGTGAGTTTTACGCAAAAGTTCATAAGGCGTTATTTGAATAACCTTTACCATGATGACTTAGGTACAGAGTGATTCATGTTATGTTCTTCGAAAGTCTCTCTTTCTTTGCTACTGCATTAGTTATTTATTTTTGTTGAACATCATGATCTTGCTAATTTGTAGTTATGTGGTACATGTATCGATGAATGGAATCAGATAGGTAAATTAAACATGGGAAAAAAGTAGAGGTATTTATAAATCTGTGGATGGCGTATTGGCTGTTAGATTATCTTATGATCCTCAGTTTTGTGGTTAAAGAAAAATCATGGGCTTTAGTATTTCCTACAGCCAACCTTTGACTAAAGCTACTGAGAAAGAACGTTGAGACTAATCTAATGGGAATCTAAGAGGGTCTGCATTGGTAAATGAACTCAGGTAGGGAGATAATCGAGGGCCACGTTTCACTGATCCTTTACCTGACTACGGTAACAATACATTTCGTAATAAGTTATAATATTTTTGCAGCATAATATCTGAAACAGCAATTAGCATGCCCGTGATGCTGAAAAGCTTGTTTGGATGAAGTTTGTGGAAAGGAATTATAGTGTAAGCTACTATTTATGTTGAACTGTATTTTGCTCGTGTTCGAAATGACAGTTCTTGGGTCAGCTGTAATTTTAGCGAAGGAGCAGTAGTAGACCTAATGAAACACTTGTGAATCTCTGTAGGAACTTTTAGCTGAAGAGCTTCACAATGGTATTAATTCTTCAGTTGTCTACTATGACACGTTTCAAAAATTATAATTGATGGTTACAATTAAGTATTGGTTAATTTTGAATTTGATTTTAGCAGGGGTCTGCAATCTCGTGTGGCCAAAATGTGTTCTTGTCCTTGTTAATTTCTGATGGTGAGGTCTTTGGTTAATGTGTTAGAAGTGTACATTTGACCGATTTTGTTGCTATTTTTGAATTAGTTTTGTCGATGAATGAGCAGATGAATCACGTGGAGAGGGAGAGGAACCTCAAAATCTGCTTTCTGAAGTAGAAGTCGATTTCATGGAGTTCAAGGATGAGGTATGTACTTTGAGGTTGCTTGATAGAGTTTCAATTTGCTTCATTTGGAATCTTGTTCTCGGATTTCGAATTTGTTGCTATTTGATTAATTTCGGCTTGATGCTTTGTATATTGACTGCAAGTCAGTAATTGACAATTTTGAATTTTGATGCGATAAAACAATCTTTTGATTTTTGTGACTATAATCTGTTTGACAAATTTCCGCTATCATGTGTATACATATGAAATGTGTCTTGTTCAAGGTAAAAATATCTGATTCCATGTTAAAACGAGAAACTGATATTGGTATTTGGATGTTTTGGCTTGTGTTTTTTCCCTCGTGTTTATGTTTTTTTGTTTTGTAGTTCTAGATTCGACTCGCATATTTCAATGTTAGCTTATAATTAGAATTGAGTCTTTCTAATTCTTGTGTTGTAATACAGTCGTCTTTGACTTCATATAACTTTGTACAGAATGAATCTTGTCAAGACCAGGTATATGCTCAAACTTATAACCATGCTTTAGTATTTCCTACTGCCAATCTTGTCAAAAGTGAGTGTGGTTAACGGGTTTTGGCACTGGAACTGGAACATTGAGACAGGTTAGTCAGGATCAATTCTTTGATTCAAATTGAGAAGGTAAGCATTGAGGAGGAAGAGCTGGAGCCTGTACGGGAGACCCAGCCTTTAAAGACTGGAGGAGGAGGAGTAAGCAGCCCTATTCGGTATCGATCTCCATCAGCAGCAGTACTCTTGGATGCACAGTAGCAAGTTCAGATGGAGAAGACGTTGAAGCGAAACAGGCACCAAGAGCCATTGACAGACAAGATCCTGAGTTGGCGTGGCACTATCCTTGTGGTTTTAGTCCCTGTTCTTCTCATCTTGTTTGTGCTCTATCTCAGCCAGCGAGGCCTTCTTCTGATTCCATGGAGCCTTTTTCTAGGAAGTTTTCTCCCAATTTCACGTCTCAGACCTATGCAGTCATCTTCGACGCAGGCAGCTCTGGAAGTGGGGTTCATGTCTTCTGCTTCAATCAAAATCTGGATCTTGTTCCCTTGGGCAATGATCTTGAGCTTTTTATACAGGTGCCCAAAAACTCTCCATTTCTTTTTCAGTTATTTGCTATGATTCTCGGGGTCTATATTCTCTGCTCGTCGATATTGACTTTGTTCTTGTAGAGAAAACCAGGTCTGAGTGGGTATGCAAAGGATCCTGAGGCTGCCGCGGATTCTCTGTCTGGCCTAATTGAAAATGCAGAAGCTATAATTCCCCTAGAGTTGAGACAAAACACGCCAGTCGAAGTTGGGTACGGAACTTTGAGTAGCTTTGGAATAAGGGTTCCCTTAAAACTTTACAAAGTGTGTGTAAATGATGTTTAACCAAGCTACTGCTGGTCTAAGGCTATTGGAAGGCAACACATCTGACAGGATTCTACAAGCGGTACCTACATGCTCCTAAAGTTTCTTGCGTAGTTATGTATTCCTTTTATCTTTTTGTAAGTTCTATTTTAGTTACAAGTCTAAATTTCTCCAGAGGTGAGGCCTTTTTGAAGAACAAAAGCTCCCTTAAGCTCAAGGCGGAATGAGTATTCCAGCATGTACCGTAGACATATTATATAACTCTTGTAGGATATATATTTGGCTATTTTCAGAAATTACTGATGAATGACGTAGGAAGAAAGCACAAATTTTATGGCCTCGTGCTGCAGGTTTTGTTAAATTTAAGTACTCAAAGAAGAGAATGATCCAAACCTTTCAAAGTTTAGCTTTAAATGGTAGAAATAATAATAGCCTTTTTGTCACAATAAAACTTTCGAGATTGACAGTAGAACATTATAGAACTTGGATGGTAAATTTTGCTCTATTGTCTTTCAGTTTCTCAAAGGCGGAGAAGAAAAATCTTCATCTAATTTGTGGTCTCACAATGCTTCCACTAAGAAATTGAAACTAGAGAAACAACCTATCGAACTTTTGAAGAATGGGAAACTGGAGCAGGTTTTTCGGAGGACACCCCCAGCAGGTACATTTTCTATCTTCTGTTTATTTTCCTCAAAACAGTTGGTAGTTGGTAATTCCTCTTTTATCAAATTTCACACTGTCAGTTGTCTAACACTTGTTTCTAATATTAATGGTGTCCGTTAGCTGGGAATGAATTCGTAGGGGACCTGTAGGAAGTGAAGTGGAGTTAATTGTAGGACATGGTTATGAAACAAGGCACCTCTCACTAAAGTGCGTATGTTAACCTTCACTTGGAAACTGTCGTGTCTTTTATATGTTAAGTTGTTCTTTTTTTTTTTTTTTTTTCTTTTCCTTATGGTTGAGAAATACGGGAGATTATATGCATCTTGTATTTGTTGACATTAACTTTATTACTGATAACTTGACTCGGTGGAATATTTCTAGGCTTGAGAGCAGTTCTTTTTGTTGATTATAGTGATATTGGGGATAAATTCTGGTCTTTTCTCCTTTTGCACATCATCACACCTTGGCAATATAGTTCAAGTTGACTCCTCTTTTAGCCATCTTCAAAATTTGGTGCCAATGTGTATGGAAGATGTGGTGTAAAAGCTTGGTGTGACATTGAGGATGTTCTATAGTCTTTCGTGTGTGTGTACATGCGTGGGTACGTAGATGTTCTCTTTGTGTCAATTTGGTCACTAAGGAAATCTCTTTCAGGTGCTGTTGCGGAAGCAATTGAAACACTGAGGGAGCTTGGTGTTACAGAATAGCTGGGACGTCTTTGTTAACTCCCAAGTTTGCTGCAGTGGTGGGCTACAGCTAAAATTTGGTGACTTTGCATCATTGCGGAGTGCCGGATTATTCTTTTCATGATATTTATGAAAGTGACGAATCTGGTGGGTGTTCCCTTAGAATGTTCTATTTTGGTTTCTTGTCTTTTATGGTAACCGTTATTCAACTTGAGTTTCACTTTCAGCTAAATACTATGGTTGTCAATTTTAGCTTCTATTTATGGTTCTAATAATGCTTTATCTTGAACAATTCATTGAGATTTTGGTTTTAATGGGCTCAGATACTGATATCGCTTTTATGCCCAGGCTGGAGGATACTGAGGCACCTGAAGAAGTTAGCTATTCCCCAGTGTATTCTAGTGATATGTTGGGAGGTATTGGCTCCTTTAGCAGTATGTTCCTGCAAACGAATTGGCAGGTACAAAGGTACCTAGCACAGAGCAGGCAAATGTCATTGAACAGTGAGTAATTTTGTTCCATAACTGTAAGAATAGTGGATATTAAGCTTTAACAAAGCCATATATCACTTTATTATGTTTGATATTCTCATTTTCTTCTATATCCAGATTTATCTTTCACAGCTTCACATGCATGAACAACATGGTATTAGTTTGTTGAAGTGGATCTTGGGTGTTAGCTAGAGTTTTCGTTTCACAAACGTTACTGTTAGACGTCGATACACCAGCGTACATACACATCACTCTAAATAATTAGCTTTTTTGGTAATATGAAACACATAAAAAAAAACCCAAACAATTCAGAACTATTATTATATATCCTATATAGAATTTTATGAAAGGTATATTGGTACATTGCAATAGGCTATATATTCAAGGTAAAGAAACCGGTCGAGTTTATTTTTGAATTCTGACAATGCCTCACATATTTAGGCTTGTGCAACCATGAGTAACCGGTGATTATACTGAAAGCATGAAAAAAAAGAGTTGTATCTTGTCTTCCTGGCTTCACGGCGTGAGCAGGTCAAGTTAATAAAGGGCTGCTATGATCTCTTGGGAGTAAATTACTATAAGACTTATTATGCGGCCAACGACACGAGCCCTCTGCCTGCACAACCAAGCTACCACAGACTAACAGGTCACATCCACACGCAAGTGATTCATTCGAAGAAGATATCTATATTTTGTTGAATTTCTCACCCATTTTATAAATTTTGTAAAGATTTTACTTATTTTTGTGATTTGTAGTGGTAGCTTTTAGAAATGGAGTTCCAATTGGCCCTCAGGTAAGTAGTACATGTCCTTAACTCAGTTTGATATATTCTATAGAGGTAGAAACAAAGATAGAAAGCCTCATATATAGTTAAACCTAATAATTGGTTCCTACTTCCTATAAGTGGTTTTTATTTCTTTTGAACTCCAGGCTGGCTGATCTACGAGTTCTTGGATTTTGCAAAGAAACAATATGGGAATCCTCTTTTTTAAATCACTGAGGATGGTAATTTCGAAACAGATTCTTTTAGTTTGTAAACATAAAAAGTTTACTATTATGAGTAGATATTTAAATATGAAGGATGATTTTGATATATACTCTCAATGATATAGGATTGGATGAAAAACAAAACTGTCATCTTACAGTTGAACAAGCACAAGATGATCCTGTTTGGATCAAATATTTTGATGGCCATCTTTTCTATGTCCACAAAGCGATAAAGTCCGTCCTTTATTCAAGTTTGCAAGATATATTAATTACTTGTACATGCTGGTAACATAATTTTTAGAATTATTTATACAGTTTACGATCTACTTCAATCAATAATTCATCATGTTGCAAAATAATTAAAAACTCATGTGAATTTTATATGCAGAGAGGGTGCCAATCTAAAAGCCTATTTAATCTGGTCGATTTTTGATAATTTTGAATGGAACGAAGGATACGCAGTTTGATTCGGCATCTTTTTTATAATTTTTTTAAACAGGAATTTGATAAGGTACCCCAAGAAGTCAGCGATTTGGTGGAAATAATTCTTAGGTAATAAAGTGAAGATGAACTTATTGAAGAGGCTAATTCATGAGGATGAAGAGGACTTTGACTCGTCGAACAAGCAAAAACCCAGTAATGCATGAAAGTAATCCATATCCACAAGACTTGCTTCAATTCTAATGTTTGAGCATGCTCACAAGACTCTCTCTCTCTCTCTCTCTCTCTCTCCCTCCCTCCCTCCCTCCCCCTCTCTCTCTCCCTCTGTCCCTCCTCTACTTTGACCAAATAAATGTTTGTTTGCTTATCAGTAAAGCCTATGTGGACATGCCATGCGATTCGATATCCGATATTTGTAATGGATTTTCAAGTTAGATGTCATGATGGTTTGGTATATTTCCATGTAGACAGTTAACTACTTAGATGGTCTAGGATATTATAAATGAAAGAAAGAGTAGCACTTCTCTTTGGATGTGTATAAGTATCATATGTTTCTGTCTTGCATCATTCTATTATGGAAAAATATCATTTTATTTGTTCGTGGTTCATCTCTATGATGATGGAGAGTCTCTTCTTAGTGCAGGGTACTCCTGGGGTAACTGGTTCGGTGATGTGGGACAGCGGCATTATTTTAAGGAAGTTTATAGAGCATCCTGTGGAACCTGGAAAATCTTTCCCCAAGGAATGAATGTTGTCGAGTTGGGCTCTAGCTGTGGATTAGTTGGGTAACATGTCCTCACTCAATCCTGAGATCTATCATGGATTCTAGTTTTTATCATTATCTACTCAGTCCATGTACTAGCTTTTGAAGTGCTGAAAGGCCCGGAAATCTAAGTGTTATGCCCTGCAAAGATTCTATCTTGTACGAATCTTGCTGGTATATGGTAAATATATATTGAAGTAATCTTTTCTCCTATAATGTAGAGTCCTGTATGTTCTAGTTATTGAATAGAAATATGGGTTGCAAAGAGGCTCCCCATTGTACTGTTTAGGAGCTCTACATACTAAAAATGCTAATCAAGCTTAATGAATATTACCATGTGCTGTTTGCTTGGATTCGGTTTGTCAAGTGCAAACAAGTTTTTACACGTCATTTCATACATTTTGTTGAATTCAGCTCAAAACGCTGGAAAAAATGATGAATTATACTTTACGTAATTACTGAACAATGCTGAAACACAACTTTAAGATTAACAACAGTTCCAAGCCAACAAATTTGTTCATCCGACCAATGTGAATCCTGTATCCATCCACTTTCAAATTTTGGTTTATCTACCTTATCAAATGTCTTCTCTGTTAGTTAGCCCGTATGTGGTAAAGGCTATCTGGAGTTTATTTGTAGTTATTTTATGTGTGTTTCAGTTGCATTGCAGCTTTGTTGGGTGCTCGAGTGATTCCAACCGATCTGCCGGATTGACTGAAGCTATTGAGAAAGAATGTTGAAACTAATCTTTATGGGAACGTAAGACGGGGCATTGGTAAATGAACTCAGGTAGGGAGATGAACCTAGGGCCAGACTTCACTGATCCTTTACCTGATTACGTTAACATTACATTTCATGATAAGATGTAATATTTTTGCAGCATAATATGTGAAACAACAATTAGTATGCATGTGATGCTGCAAAGCTTGTTTAGATGAATTTTGTGGAAAGAAATTATAGTGTAAACTGCTAATTATGTTTAACTGTATTTTGCTCGTGTTTGAAATGACAGTTCTCGGCTCAGCTGTAATTTATTGTGGATCTCTGTGGGAATCAAACAACTATCATTTTAGCTGGAGAGCTTCGCAATGGTATTAATTCTTCGGTTGTCTACTATGACACATTTCAAAAATTATAAAAACATCCCATGGTTGATGGTTACAATGAAGTTTCGATTTGAACGTCTATTGTATTGTTTATAAAATTGTTCAATCAATTGAAATATTTCATCTTTTGCAAAGTGCTCTTAATGTGTAACCAAGTTCTTATAAAACTCATGTGACAGATGCCATCCTTGAATACTTCCTGGAAGCTGACTTAAGATTTCGTTGTTGGCTGTGTTAATCCAGAGCAACGGCGTCCAGAATAATGCAGTCCTCGGTTTGCAATATATGTACTGGTGAAGAAGTAGAAACGGAACTAATTAAGATTTGAGAAGCCTGATTGATGTCTTTGATCGAAGTTAGTTTCTCGGGGTGGTTCAACACTAACACTTCAACTTGGTAGCAGTTTCGGGAGAAGTTTGTACCTTTGAAGTTTGAAGTATTTAGGGGAGTCACTAGCGCTCTAAACTCTCAGGTTTGAAATTACATTGTTTAGTACATTGCAGTAAATAATTCTAATGTTACTATTGATTGGGAACTATCTTTATGTGATTCAAATATACAAAAGCTTAGTTTTTAATATACTTAAATCTACATATTCTTAAAAGTAATTTGGAATTATATATCATCTTTTCGTTATACATCCATACAACACTTTTACATGTCAACTATTTCAAAAAATAAGAAAAAGTTAAACTTGCGAGTTTGTAACAAAAACGAAATTATTTTTATAAAAGCAATATAATGTACTTTTTTAGTTTATTTGTAGTTCTTATATTTGTATTTCAGTTGCATTGCAGCTTTGTTGGGTGCTCGAGTGATTCTAACCGATCTGCCTGATAGACTGAAGCTATTGAGAAAGAACGTTGAAACTAATCTTTATGGAGACGTACGAGGATCTGCATTGGTAAATGAACTCACGTGGGGCGATAATCTGGGACCAGATTTCACTAATCCTTTGCCTGATTATGGTAACAATATATTTCATGATATTATATATATTTTTGCCGCATAGTATGTGAAATAGCAATTAGTATGCATGTGATGCTGAAAGCATGTATAGATTAAGTTTATGGAAGAAATTACTATGTAAGCTACTAAGTACTAACTATGTTGAACTGTATTTTTCTCCTGTTTAAAATGACAGTGCTCGGCTCAGATGTAATTTATAGCGAAGGAGCAGTAGTAGACCTAATGGAAACACTTGTGGATCTCTGCGGAAAACAAACGACTATCATTTTAGCTGGAGAGCTTCGCAATGGTATTAATTCTTAATTTGTTTGCGATGACGCGCCACACTTTTGCCAAATTATAATTACATCCACTCATGTTTCGAAATTATATCCTTTTAGTGGACGGTTGATGATAACAAAATTTCGATTTGATCCTTCATTCTACAGTTATAACTATTCGATGAATTGAAATATTTCATCTTTTGCTAGTGTTGTTTATGTAACAAGGGTGTTTTTTGTAATTTATAAGTCAATTTTTTTTTTTATTTGATTTCATACTATATAATTATTTCTTTTCGTGAAATCATTGGACCGTCAATGGAGTATGGAATGGATTGCTAGCCTAGGTAGCTGATAATTGGGAAGAAGGGTTGGGGGGGGGGGGGGGGGTTACTGTAATTTTCAAAAGTCAGGGGAAGTCATAATTCACTCTTAATTCTGCTCTTGTGATTTCCAACATTTTAGACAAGTACTTATACAACTCATGTTACAGATGCCATCCTTGAATACTTCCTGGAAACTGCGACAAAAGAGTTCGTTGTCGGTCGTGTTGATCCAGAGCAATGGCATCCAGACTACTGCAGTCCCCGGGTTGCAATATATGTATTGGCGAAGAAGTAGAAAAATGGACCTGATTAATTTGATTCTTGAAAATCTTGAATTCTTTAGATCTGTGTTTCCTGACGAAATCACATATTATCTTAGTTTAGAAGTTTGGTCGAACTTGGTTTCTCACAAAGCAGGTTCTACTTGGTTGCAGTTTCATTGAGCCTTGTACCTTCGAAATATTTTTTGGAAGTCCTTAGAGCTCTAAACATTTTGGACTTACATAGTATATTATACATTAATGAGTAAAATTGCACCACATAATTCTAATTTTATCATTGATTAGTACGTATTTTCTGTGATTTTTAATAGCAAATATCCCATTGCGTAACAAATTTCTAAATTCCGGCTTCTGGGTTTTGCACTCTTTTGCGAATTTTTATTTCCACCAACAATAACTGTCTAACAATAATTGTCCAACATTAGTACCATGAAAAATAAAACCCTGAAAATGGTAAGGAAGTGAAAACTTAAAATTACTGTTTACCACGAATGAAGCAACTTATTCATTTATTTTGATATGCAACAATTTCTCTATCAATAATTATTGGATCCGAGTGAAGAAGACGTTTTGCCGGTCATTTCTACTATGCGAATTGAGGAAGGCGGCTTTAGCTCGACTGGTCTTGAAAAATCCAAAAATAATCAAACATTCCATGAACTCACTAGGTAATAAATTTTCATTTTATTTTCATTCATTTTCATGCTTCTTCGTGTGTCAAGAAGCTTTATAGGTTTACGTAGTGCATGTGGAATAAATATAACAATTATAATTGAAGCTTCGGTTGGTAAGCATTCGAATCTGGAACTAGTTTTAAGGCCAAGACTATAACCATGTCTTGAGCGCCCACATCAAACGGAAGAAATGTGAATCATCCGTTTTATATCAAATAGAGAGGTTGACTAAAATACATAAAGTCTTAATTAATTAGATTTTTCTCTATCATTTTTGCAAAATAAAATAGGTGGTTTATCCATCAAAATTTACCCTAAAAGTCATTGTTCATACATACATTATAGTAAAAAATGTGTGCTAATCAATATTTCTTAATTTATCATGCATATATACCAAATTGACAAAAATATTATTTGATGTTTATGAGAAGGGCACTATCCGTGGCAACATTTATTGCAAATATGTAGAAGTTTAAATTTTGATATGAAATTTTATTCAAGAGTTTTGAGACTTGGAACGAAATATTTGCTGGTATTAGGAGGTTTTAAAACTAAAAGAAGGGAATAATTTCTTTAATGACAAGGATTAATTGTTTTGGTTTAGTTATTTATTATTATTCTCCGTTTTTATCTATTCTAATAATAATAATAATAATAATAATAATAATAATAATAATAATTGATGATTTTACAGCTGTCACTACAAGAATGTAATGCAATGGCTACAAAAATATGGTGAGTGATTTTAATCTGTAGCCATGTGGCTTCAGAATTTAAATCAATGGTGTCAAAAATATTTGTAGGCAGCAATAGTGAGAAAAAATTCACTCACCAAGCATGGGGTGAAAATATTCACTCACCATTAAACATAATGGTGACAAATTATTTTGTAGCCATGCAAAATAAAACAAAAAAAAAAACGAAAAATAGGCAATGGCTACAAAAAATATGGATGCCACATGGTGTCAGAAAAATCTGACACCATGTGAGCATCCAAAAAATTTGTAGCCATAGTTTAAAGGACCAGATCATGCCGTGTGGCATGATCTGGTCCATCAAAGCGTGGTGTCCAATTTTTTGGACACCACGCTTTCCAATTAGTTTTTTTTTTTGTTTTATAAACCGTGGTGTCCGATTTTTTGGACACCACGGTTTCCTGTTTTTTTTTTTTTTAACTGTGGTGTCCGAAAAATCGGACACCACGGTTTTCGTTTTTTTTTTTGTTTGTTTTTAAATCGTGGTGTCCGATTTTTTGGACTCCACAGTTTAAATGTTATTTTTTTTCCCTTTTTTAATCTTTACAAACCTTAACACGATTTTTTTATTAGTAATTAAACTATAAATTTCATAGTAATTTGAGTAAAATTAAATTAGTAATTAAGTTTAGCTAGGTAAATCATGATTATATATGTGTACTCATTCTATAATTAGTAGTAATTAGGAGAATTGTATTTTAATTAGGGTAGTTTTAGTAAAAGTGTTGGATTTGTTTTAAAAATTAGGAAAAGTTGAGAAATATTATGGAATTTAAGATAAAACTAAAATTTAGGATAACATAGGAAAATTAGATATATAGTTTAATAAAATGCCATAATTATATTAGTAATAACACTTTGAAGACAATTATTGTGTAATTAGTAATTAAACTATAAATTTCATAGTAATTTGAGTAAATTAATTAGTAATTAAGTTTAGCTAGGTAAATCATGATTATATATGTGTACTCATTCTATAATTAGTAGTAATTAGGAGGATTTTATTTCAATTAGGATAGTTTTAGTAAAAGTGAAGGATTTGTTTTAAAAATTAGGAAAAGTTAGGAAATATTATGGAATTTAGGATAAAACTAAAATTTAGGATAACATAGGAAAATTAGATTTGTAGTTAAATTAAATGGCATGATTACATTAGTAATTAACACTTTGATGACAATTATTGTACAATTAGTAATTAAACTATAAATTTCATAGTAATTTGAGTAAAATTAATTAGTAATTAAGTTTAGCAAGGTAAATCATGATTATATATGTGTACTCATTCTATAATTAGTAGTAATTAGGAAAATTCATTTTAATTAGGATAGTTTTAGTAAAATTCATAGATTTTGTTTACAAAATTAGGAAAAGTTAAGAAATATTATGGAATTTAGGATAAAACTAAAATTTAGGATAATATAGGAAAATTAGATTTGTAGTTTAATAAAATGAAACGAATGTATTAGTAATTAACACTTTGATGATAATTATTGTATAATTAGTAATTAAACTATAAATTTCATAGTAATCTGAGTAAAATTCAACACTTGTACTAAAACTATGAAATTTATAGTTTAATTACTACTTATACAATATTTGTCATCAAAGTGTTAGTTACTATATAGTCATGGCATTTTATTAAACTACAGATCTAATTTTACTATGTTATCCTAAATTTTAGTTTTATCAAGATTAAAATGAAATTCTCCTAATTACAACTAATTATAGAATGAGTACACATATATAATCATGATTTACCTAGCTAAACTTAATTACTAATTGATTTTACTCAAACTACTATGAAATTTATAGTTTAATTACTAATTATACTATAATTGTCATCAAAGTGTTATTACTAATATAATTATGGCATTTTATTAAACTACAAATCTAATTTTCCTATGTTATCCTAAATTTTATTTTTATCCTAAATTCCATAATATTTCTTAACTTTTCCTAATTTATAAAACAAGTCCAACACTTTTACTAAAACTATCCTAATTAAAATAAAATTCTCCTAATTACTATTAATTATAGAATGAGTACACATATATAATCATGATTTACCCAGCTAAACTTAATTACTAATTAATCTTACTCAAATTACTATGAAATTTATAGTTTAATTACTAATTATACTATAATTGTCATCAAAGGGAAAAAAATAAAAAAATCGTGTTAAGGTTTGTAAAGATTAAAAAAGGGAAAAAAATAACATTTAAACCGTGGTGTCCAAAAAATCGGACACCACGATTTAAAAAGAAAAAAAAAAAACAAAAACCGTGGTGTCCGATTTTTCGGACACCACAGTTTAAAAAAAAAAAAAAAAAAGGAAACCGTGGTGTCCGAAAAATCGGACACCACGGTTTATAAAACAAAAAAAAAACTAATTAGAAAGCGTGGTGTCCAAAAAATTGGACACCACGCTTTGATGGACCAGATCATGCCACATGGCATGATATGGTCCTTTAAACTATGGCTACAAATTTTTTGGATGCTCACATGGTGTCAGATTTTTCTGACACCATGTGGCATCCATATTTTTTGTAGCCATTGCCTATTTTCGTTTTTTTTTTGTTTTTATTGTTTTAGTATAATTAGTAATTAAACTATAAATTTCATAGTAATTTGAGTAAAATTAATTAGTAATTAAGTTTAGCTAGGTAAATCATGATTATATATGTGTACTCATTCTATAATTAGTAGTAATTAGGAAAATTCGTTTTAATTAGGATAGTTTTAGTAAAATTCATAGATTTTGTTTACAAAATTAGGGAAAGTTAAGAAATATTATGGAATTTAGGATAAAACTAAAATTTAGGATAATATAGGAAAATTAGATTTGTAGTTTAATAAAATGAAACGAATGTATTAGTAATTAACACTTTGATGATAATTATTGTATAATTAGTAATTAAACTATAAATTTCATAGTAATCTGAGTAAAATTCAACACTTGTACTAAAACTATAATTTATAGTTTAATTACTACTTATACAATATTTGTCATCAAAGTGTTAATTACTATATAGTCATGGCATTTTATTAAACTACAGATCTAATTTTACTATGTTATCCTAAATTTTAGTTTTATCAAGATTAAAATGAAATTCTCCTAATTACAACTAATTATAGAATGAGTACACATATATAATCATGATTTACCTAGCTAAACTTAATTACTAATTGATTTTACTCAAACTACTATGAAATTTATAGTTTAATTACTAATTATACTATAAGTGTCATCAAAGTGTTATTACTAATATAATTATGGCATTTTATTAAACTACAAATCTTATTTCCCTATGTTATCCTAAATTTTATTTTTATCCTAAATTCCATAATATTTCTTAACTTTTCCTAATTTATAAAACAAGTCCAACACATTTACTAAAACTATCCTAATTAAAATAAAATTCTCCTAATTACTACTAATTATAGAATGAGTACACATATATAATCATGATTTACCTAGCTAAACTTAATTACTAATTAATTTTACTCAAATTACTATAAAATTTATAGTTTAATTACTAATTATACTATAATTGTCATCAAAGGGAAAAAAATAAAAAAATCGTGTTAAGGTTCGTAAAGATTAAAAAAGGGAAAAAAATAACATTTAAACCGTGGTGTCCAAAAAATCGGACACCACGATTTAAAAAGAAAAAAAAACAAAAACCGTGGTGTCCGATTTTTCGGACACCACAGTTTAAAAAAAAAAAAAAAAAAAAAAAAACAGGAAACCGTGGTGTCCGAAAAATCGGACACCACAGTTTATAAAACAAAAAAAAAAAAAAAAAAAAACTGATTGGAAAGCGTGGTGTCCAATTTTTTGGACACCATGCTTTGATGAACCAGATCATGCCACATGGCATGATATGGTCCTTTAAACTATGGCTACAAATTTTTTGGATGCTCACATGGTGTCAGATTTTTCTGACACCATGTGGCATCCATATTTTTTGTAGCCATTGCCTATTTTCGTTTTTTTTTTTGTTTTTATTGTTTTAGTATAATTAGTAATTAAACTATAAATTTCATAGTAATTTGAGTAAATTAATTAGTAATTAAGTTTAGCTAGGTAAATCATGATTATATATGTGTACTCATTCTATAATTAGTAGTAACTAGGAGGATTTTATTTCAATTAGGATAGTTTTAGTAAAAGTGAAGGATTTGTTTTAAAAATTAGGAAAAGTTAAGAAATATTATGGAATTTAGGATAAAACTAAAATTTAGGATAACATAGGAAAATTAGATTTGTGGTTTAATAAAATGCCATAATTATATTAGTAATAACACTTTGATGACAATTATTGTGTAATTAGTAATTAAACTATAAATTTCATAGTAGTTTGAGTAAAATTAATTAGTAATTAAGTTTAGCTAGGTAAATCATGATTATATATGTGTACTCATTCTATAATTAGTTGTAATTAGGAGGATTTTATTTCAATTAGGATAGTTTTAGTAAAAGTGAAGGATTTGTTTTAAAAATTAGGAAAAGTTAAGAAATATAATGGAATTTAGGATAAAACTAAAATTTAGGATAACATAGGAAAATTAGATTTGTGGTTTAATAAAATGCCATAATTATATTAGTAATAACACTTTGATGACAATTATTGTGTAATTAGTAATTAAACTATAAATTTCATAGTAGTTTGAGTAAAATTAATTAGTAATTAAGTTTAGCTAGGTAAATCATGATTATATATGTTTACTCATTCTATAATTAGTTGTAATTAGGAGAATTTCATTTTAATTAGGATCAAACTAAAATTTAGGATCACATAGGAAAATTAGATTTGTAGTTTAATAAAATGCCATGATTATATTAGTAATTAACACTTTGATGACAAATGTTGTATAACTAGTAATTAAACTATAAATTTTATAGTTTTAGTAAAAGTGGTTAATTTTACTCAAATTTCTGTGAAATTTATAGAATAATTACTAATTATACAATAATTTTCATCAATGTGTTTATTACTAATATAATCATGGCATTTTATTAAACTACAAATCTAATTTTCCTATGTTATCCTAAATTTTAGTTTTATCCTAATTAAAATGAAATTCTCCTAATTAATAAAATGCCATGTTTTATCCATGTGAAAGCAATGGTGAGTGATTTTTTGGACCCCACAAAAGCACAATTCAGATGAAAGCAATGGTGAGTGATTTATTTGACCCCACAAGTAGCACAATCCATGTGAAAGCAATGGTGAGTGATTTATTTGACCCCACCAGTAGCACAATCCATGTGAAAGCAATGGCTACAAAAAAATCTGTTACCCCATTTTCCTTTATCTATAAATATACCCCATTTTTCACAAACTTCATCTCTTCATTTCTCTCCCTCAAAAAATCCGAAAATCCTCCCAATACCCTCAAAAAATCCGAAAATCCTCCCCTCTCCCTCAAAAAATCCGAAAATCATCTCCTCTCCCTCAAAAAATCCGAAAATCATCTCCTCTCCCTCAAAAAATCCGAAAATTATCTCCTCTCCCTAAAAAAATATGAAAATCTCACTCTAAAAACTCGAAAAATCCTCTCTTTTACCACTTTCTTTTTTGGGTGTTATATTAGTTATGTATTGTTTGGGTTTTTATATATTGTTTTGTGTGTTTATATATATATATATAGATAATATATTGATTTTTGTGTTTATATATATATATATATAGCTATATATATATAGATATATTTTACACACTACATAACATATATATATATATATATATATATATAAGTATATTTTTAAACATATATATACTACATATATCATGTTTTATATATATATATATATATATATATATATTTGTGTGTGTTAGTATATTATGAATTATATATGTATATATAATAAAATGGAGGGAAAAAGGCAACAAAATTGAAAAATTTGAAAATTTGGCAAAAAAGTGGCGGTTAATCCGCCACCAATTTTTTTTAAAAATTTTCGGATTCCATGGTGAGTGATTATTCACTCACCATGGTTCCACGGTTTTAAAAAATAAAAATAAAAAAACCATGGTGAGTGATTATTCACTCACCATGGTTTTTAAAAACAAAAAACCGTGGTTAGTGATTATTCACTCACCACGGTACAATACGATTTAAAAAAAAAAAAAAACGAAATAGCGTGGTGTCTGATTCTTTGGACACCACGCTTTTAAAAAAAAAAAAAACCGTGGTGAGTGATTATTCACTCACCACGGTACCATACGATTTAAAAAAACAAAATACGAAATAGCGTGGTGTCCGATTCTTTGGACACCACGCTTTTTAAAAAAAAAAAAAAAAAGGCGTGGCATCCAATGAATCGGACACCACCCTTTTTTTTTTTTTTTTTGCTTTTCTTTTAATCTAATTGCATGGCTACCAATTCATCTGACACCATGTCATGGCTGCATATTATTTTGACACTACGTGGTGAGTGATTCTTTTGACACTATTGTTGGTGACTAATTAATTTGTAACCATTGCTGACATAACTTTATGCCTACGAGGCCAATAGTTACAAAAGTTGGTTACAAAATTGTTTGTAGCCATTGATCAATGCTCACTGAAAATATAACAATGGTGAGTAATTTTTTTGACACCATTGCTACATTTTCTTGTAGTGTGTTAAAAAAATATTTTTATAGCCGTTGGGAGTTGGCGGATAAATAACGCAACGCGCTTTTCACTATTATATATATGACTACTAATATTCTCGCTACTTTTTTCTTACATAATAACGTAAATTTGATTTTGCTCCCGAAAATTTTATTTGTTCCCCCTACTTAGTTTTGTAATCGTTTCGCTTCTGTTATGAATAAAAATAGCTCTGGAAATAACTATTTAATGCTTATGATATATGAATGATTTATCAACATGTTTCTGCTTCCATTTGTTTAAAGTTTTGGAACACCCTGCCACCAACATATGCTCATTATAGTTGTCAAAACAACATGATGGGATGGGGAGTTCTCGTGAATTCTAAAACATGGGGGAAGTCATGGTTCAACCTCATATATTATTGTCTATAACTTTTTGGCGGTTCACCTGAATCATTCTTGTTGTCCACGATCATATATTTGCCATCCTTGGTAATGGGATGATTAGGTTGCTCCACAGTTGGGTTACTCCGCCTTGTGTTATTCATGTGTTAGTTTATCCTTGAAGCTGTTGAATTATTTGAATTTTCTTGAAAAAGATATGGAATTTGATGCACTCTACTTTGAGTTATTTGTGATTTTTTTTTTTTTATAACTTTTTTTGTCTTGTATAGTTTTCTTGTTTTGTTCAGTTTTTATCGTTTAAAGAATGGGTTTGTTACACTTTGTCCCAGAAGAAAACTGGTTCTTTAGAAATAAGAATAGCTTAGGTTCCCAAATAAATTGTTGGACTTGGTCATACTATTATTATTCTTAAATTCTCTATTGCAAATAAAATATATGGTAATCAAAAAATAAATATTTGATTCTTGTGATTTTTAAGCTTAACAAAACTCACTCTATTCTCTATTTTATTAATAAAAAGTTAAGAAGTACAAAACTGTCTTTAAGTTTAACGCGACAAAGATATCCTATGATGATATATTATGTACATTTAATTTCGATTTTGAATGGTCTCTTATCATCAATTATAAAAAAAGAAATTGTTTTTCAATTGGGTCTTGTAATTTTAAAATAAAAAAAAAACGCGGGCCTTCTAGTGAATTATATGGGAGAGGCCCAGTTGTAGTATGAAAATTTTTCAATATTACAATACAAAGGCCCAATTACGGCCCAGAAACTGAAGCCCAATTTGTAGTATATATATTATTTAAACAAGTCAGAAACGGAAGAAGATTCCATATCCATAATTGCTAATATGTGAGAATAGGAGGGCGGGCGTGAAAAGTCTAACGAAGACAATAATTTGCAGTAGTGGTCCCCCAAAAAAGGTAAAATTATCAAATCTTTCTTTAATATTATTTATTCTCATTGATTCAAATAAAATAATGGCGCGGTTTTGTTTTGTTCATCGTCGCCGCATTATTCTCCGGCGAAGAAACCCTAAATCCGTCACTCAAACCCTAAGATTTTCAAGAACGTCGTGAAGAAACCCTAAATCCGTACGCGATAAACTCAAACCCTAAGATTTTCAAGTTAAATCGCAACGTCGTGAAGAAACCCTAAATCGATCGGTACAAAACCCTAAGATTTTCAACCGCGACGAATTGGTATGATTTCGATTGAACTGTTAACTTTATTGAAATAAATTTTTTAAGTGTTTTGAGTTTTACGCAAAAGTTCACTCCTAACCACTAGATTAGTTAAGACTGTTCAAAGATCGATCCTCACGACCATATTGAATCGTAACTGTAGAGTTTATTAACATTCACAGTCTCTAACGCCTATCTAGTTTCAAGTTCAAAAGGTTTTCTTGTTAATTCTTTATAAAGATGAAACTGACTGTTAGTTAGTCTTTCGTATTTAAGCAGGGCTTCTGATTCAAATGTCATGGATGACGATCAAAATCCCGTGGAGCAGTCTTGGGATATTCATAAGGCGTTATTTGAATAACCTTTACCATGATGACTAGTTACTTTGATTACAGGTACTGAGTGATTCATGTTATGTTCTTCGAAAGTCTCTCTTTCTTTGCTACTGCATTAGTTATTTATTTTTGTTGAACATCATGATCTTGCTAATTTTGGTTTAGGTGGTACATTTGTCGAGGAATGCAATCAGATAGGTAAAGTTAACATGGGAAAAAGATTTATAGGTATTTATAAATCTGTGGATGGCCCCGACTCTGTTATTGGCTGTTAGATTATCATATGATCCTCAGTTTTGTGGTTAAAGAAAAATCATGGGCTTATTGAAACTTTGTTTTTGTCGTCCTGTCCAACCATTACTTTAATAACTGATTGAGATAGTTAATTGCCTATCCCTAGGAACTTGGCTCCCTGTCTTGGTCGTCTCATGCATCCATCCTACCATTGCTCTTGTTTATGTGATTGGGGTTGTGGTTGTCTGTTGAGGTTATGTGCCTTGGTTTCTGTCTTGTCTTATCTTGTTTCTTCTAAAGTTTTGAGTGTCAGTCAATCTTGTGATTGGCATAGCGCGAATGATGTCTATGTTATTGTTTTCAAGTCCTTATATTTCATTTCAAGTTTATGGATGAGGATGATGAATGAACTGATGCGTTTTGCTGTGTTTGTTTGTACCTCTTCTATACCCCAAAAGGTGTTAAACTGTAATAAAATGTTAGTAGTCTTTTAATTTGTTCCAACAATGTAGTATTTCACAGCGATGTAAAACCAAAATATCCTCTATTTCTTACCATAAAATCCATTATTTCTGCCGTGCAATTACCAGGACTTCTTGATGATATATTGTCGGAACACCCTGATCTTAGTGTGACTCATATTCATTTTTTCCTTCTGTACCGAAATAGTTCAACCTGCTATAAACCTGCGGTGCGGACTCATACTTGCACAATATGCGTACACTCGCATGTATGTAAATCATATGAGCAAATGATGAAGATTTGGTTTTCTTCGGTCGTTTTCGAATGAGAGATTCTCATCTCGCTTTGGCACCGGTAAGATTTGAATTATTTGACGTATTCGTTCACTGATTTTATATTTTTTGGTTAATTTTCAATTTGACTTTAGCAGGAGTCTGCAATCCTGTGCGGCCAAAATGTGTTCTCGTCCTTGTTTATTTCTGATGGTGAGGTCTTTAGTTAATGTGTTAGAAGTGTACATTTGACTGAGTTCGTTGCTGTTTTTGAATTAGTTTTATTGATGAATGGGCAGATGAATCACGTGGAGAGGGAGAGGAACCTCAAAATCTGCTTCCTGAAGAAGTTGATTTCATGGAGTTCAAGGATGAGGTCTGTACTTTGAGATTGCTTATAGAGTTTCAATTTGCTTAGTATGGTAATTTTGTTCTCGGATTTCAAATTAGTTGCTATGCGATTAATTTCGGCTTGATGCGTTGTATGATGATTGTAGGTCTGTAATTGTCAATTTTGAATTTTGATGCGATAAAACAATCGTTTGATTTGTGTGACCATAATCTGTTTGACTAATCTCCGCTACCATGTGTACACATATGAAGTGTGTCTTGTTAAGGGTAAAAAAATATGATTCCATGTTAAAACGATAACTGATATTGGTATTTGGATGTTTTGGCTCTTGTTTTTCCCTCGTGATTATGTTTTTTTGTTTTTAAGTTCTAGATCCGACTAGCATATTTCAATGTTAGCTATAATTAGAATTGATTCTTTCTAATTCTTGTGTTGTACTACAGTCGTCTTTGACTTTATATAACTTTGTACATAATGAATCTTTGTCAATACCCGGTGCATGCTCAAGCTTTTAACCTTGCTTTAGTATTTCCTACTGCCAACCTTTGACTGAAGCTATTGAGAAAGAACATCGAAGCTAATCTCTACTGGAATTTAAGAGGGTCTGCATTGGTAAATGAACTCAGGTAGGGAGATAATCGAGGGCCACCTTTCATTGATCCTCAACCTGATTACGGTAACAATACATTTCATGATAAGATATAATATTTTTGCAGCATAATATGTGAGACGGCAATTATTATGCATGTGATAGACGGAGAATGTTACAGCAGTATTCATTATCTATATATTGTCTCCAAAAAGTATTCTGTAAAATCACAAAGCTATCCTGATTTATTAGATTAAATACTCGTTCAAAACTAATTTTATTGGAACTAAATTTCATCCTCCATTAACACTCAATCTGTGACTTCACTATCCGATTGGATCAATTTTATATACGGGGCGGTTTTCTGGTGTGGCGCGGAGAACTCTTGCCCTAAATTTAAGTTATCACGTTATGATGTTCATCATTACGTTATATATACGCGTGGTTCTGAGAAAATGCCGTTAGATTCGAGTAATTGTCGTGTGGATTTCCGGTGTGGCGAAATTGCTTGGAGTACTCTTCTTCTGTACTATTCAATGCAATTTTTATAGAATTATGTTCTCGTTTGAATTTCTCACCCGTTTTATAAAGTTTGTAAAGATTGTACTTATTTTTGTGATTTTCATTGGTAGCTTCTCGAAATGGAGTTCCAATTGGCCCTCAGGTAAGTAGTCCATGTCCTTAACTCAGTTTGATATATTCTATAGAGTTAGAAATAAAGATAGAAAGCCTCATATATAGTTAAACCTAATAATTGGTTCCTACTTCCTATAAGTGGTTTTTATTTCTTTTGAACTCCAGGCTGACTAGAGTTGGTTATATATTGTTCCAAGAGGGATCTACAAATTCTTGGATTTTGCAAAGAAACTATATGGGATCCTTTTTTTTTTTTTTTTTTTAAATCACTGAGAATGGTAATTTTCCACACAGAATCTTTTAGTTTGTAAACATTAAAAGTTTACTATTATAAGTAGATATTTAAATATGAAGGATGATTTTGATATATACTCTTGATGATATAGGAGTGGATACTGTCATCTTACAGTTGAACAAGCACAAGATGATCCTGTTTGGATCAAATATTTTGATGACCATCTTTTCTATGTCCACAAAGTGATATAGTAAGTCCTTTATTCAATGTTTGCAAGATATATTAATTACTTGTACATGCTGGTAACATAATTTTAAGAATTATTTATATGGTTTACGATCTACTTCTATAATTCATAGTGTTGCAAAATAATTAAAAACTTATGTGATTTTTACATGCAGAGAGGGCGTCAATGTAAAGCCTATATAATCTAGTCTATTTTCGATAATTTTGAATGGAACGAAGGATACGCAGTTCGATTCGGCATCTCTTTTATAATTTTTTTAAACGGGAATTTGATAAGGTACCCCAAGAAGTCAGAGATTTGGTGGAAAAATATATTAGGTAATAAAGTGAAGAGGAACTTATTGAAGAGGCTAATTCATGAGGATGAAGAGGACTTTGACTCGTTGAAAAAGCAAAAACCTAGTAATGCATGAATGTAGTCTATATCCACAAGACTTGCTTCAATCTAATGTTTGAGCATGGTTTCTCTTTTTCGGTTCTATTTCAAATTTGACCGAATAAATGTTTGTTTGCTAATCAATAAATCCTATGTGGACATGGCATGAGATTCGATATCCTATATTTGTAATGGATTTTCAATTTAGATGTCATGATGGTTTGGTATATTTCCATGTAGACAAATAACTACTTCTTAAATGTTATAAATGAAAGGAAGAGTAACACTTCTCTTTGGATGTATGTAAGGTTCATATGTTTCTGTCTTGCATCATTCTGTTATGGAAAAATATCATTTGATTTGTTCGTGGTTTATCTCTATAATGATGAAGAGTCTCTTCTTAGTGCAGGGTATTCCTGGGGTAACTGGTTCGGTGATGTGGGATAGCGGCATTATTTTAAGGAAGTTTATAGAGCATTCTGTGGAATCTGGAAAATCTTTCCCCAAGGAATGAATGCTGTCGAGTTGGGTGAGAGCAAGGGTACATCTATTAAGTTTTTCTTTTCATGTTTCTCAGTAGCAGAATATTACCTTTTATCTAGTACCAACACTACCTAGCATACTTAAAGCATTTACATTATTTTTGTTTTTTTATGATCAATTCTGGCCTAATCTAATAATATTAACATTGGAGTTGATGATAATGAGTTGTCTTGGTCATTAATGTCTTGCAAGTATGCAGGTAGTTTTGCAAATTTGAGCAACTTGTAATTGTGAAATGTCTTAAGGTTAAAACCTTTGATTTGCTCTCTTTTCATCAGGAAGAAGAAACAACAGAGAACCTCTTCAATGCTGCGGCTTCAAGGTGAAGGACTTTTAAGAACCATAAATGGTGAAGGAAAATACATATTCAAGTGTCGACAATGACTTTCCTGTGAATTGTTCCAAACTGGACGAGACGAAAAGATCAAGGTTGTCTCCTGCTGGAATCCCACCATAACATCATCAATTTGAAAAGGTATCTGAGTTTCTAAAGGGACTCTCTCAGCATGTTTTGCAATAATATTACAACTTTTCTTCATATCTGAAAGTTCCGTGCTGATAACTTTAATCCTCTCGATTATGCCGCTGACCTAGTTGACTTTGGAGCTCTTAAGTTCAGCAACCCCATTTCCAGTCAGTAACAAGTTTGTGATATATCCAGCCGCTTTGAAAGCCAGCTCCATGATTTCTGTCACAAGGCCTTCCAATTTCCTCGACCCCCTGCAGATTCTAGCTCCCTGAGGATGAATCTCGTGAACACAAACTCCTTGTGGAGTGTCGGGATTTTATTATTTACAGCAAAAAAGAGTACGATCAGCCTTTCGACTTAGTATGTACTTCAAATTCTCGATGAGAAATGAAACACAGAGGGCGAAATATATAAGCAGCGTTTCCTCGTGCACTTGTGGAAGATAGTGCTAAAATAGGTGGTTTGATCTTTGATCTAAAAAGTTTGAACTTTCTCAAAAGATCTTCAAATCCAATTTTTGGGACTAGCTTTGTTGGCTCCATCCTGGTGAAAAAGAAGGAGTACAAGAAACTCCCACCCTGATCGACCAGATCCACGATTCCGTCAAAACATCAATCTCAGAGCATTCGGTTTGAATGCTTTCGAGAATCATGGAAAGAAATGTAAGCTCCTTCCCTAGATTACAACCTTTTTCTTGAAAACAAATGTCACAACTCTATAGTTCTTGCACTTTCTTATTTCCCTTATGGTTACAAGAAGATTTTGCTCACAATAATACATCAGCATCTTCTTTTTAACTCTTAACTGTCCCGATGATTCTTGATTTTTCGTTCTTTGCCTTTAGTTAGAAATCTTTTAATAGTTAATTAGCATATGAAACTCAAAGTACTAAGTTCATAAATTTTAGCACGAGATTTAACTCTACTTGTCATCAACATTATCTTCTTCTATCAACAAAAGTTGGATCAGCGGCTCTTTCTCTATTTATGCATCCTTGATGAGAAGATAGAACAATATACAAATCAGTTTTCAAGCAATGAAGATGGCAAGCGATCGTAGCTAATTTTCAATATTGGCAACAACCTGTTCTCTTCTATATGGGGATTTAAAAAGGTCCCTTCTCCATAACTGAGATCCAATCATCACACTTCCCTTGCATAGTTCTCGCACATACTCTTCCTTTTTTTTTTTTTTTTTTGATATGTAAGCGATTAGCTTTTCAATCGCCCCCAAATTCTACAAGTATTACGTTGGTAGGAAAAGTGATTCTCTTAATCAAGGACCGGTATTCATTATCAGATAATTCATCAAGGGAATAAAGATGTCACTATCAACGCGAGGCTATTAAACCAATTCGTTGAAATAATTAATGAGATTTTCGCTCTTTGAGTTTATCATTAGAAGAGAATAATTCTTGAAAACTTCCCTAATTAATTCTTTTTATCATTTCACAAATCATCAAGAACGAGTAAAGACCTCTCTTCGTTCAATTTATCATCAATATTCGAAGGATTGCTTTCATACTCTTTCTTTAAGAACTGTTGAATTATCTCGAAAACCTTGGTGCTATTATTTTCAAGCACATCGTATACTCAAATAGATTGATTGTAATGTTTTGATTGTTTTTGGATCATTAAAGACTATGCATGTAAAACAAGTATAACAATTATAATTGAAGCTTCAGTTGCTAAGCATTCGAATTTGGAACTAGTTTTAAGGCCAAGACGTCTTAGCGCCCACATCAAACGGAAGAAATGTGAATCATCCGTTTTATATCAAATAGAGGTTGACTAAAATACATAAAGTTCTTAATTAATTAGATTTTTTTCTCTCAGTTTCGCATAGTAAAATAGGTGGTTTATCCATCAACATTTATCCTAAAAGTCATTGTCCGTACATACATTATGATAAAGAGTATGTGCTAATCAATATTTCTTAATTTATCATGCATATATAATAAATTGACAAAAATATTATTTGATGTTTATGAGAAGTTTAAATTTTGATCTGAAATTTTATTCAAGAGTTTTGAGACTTGGAACGAAATATTTGATAGTATTAGGAGGTTTTAAAACTAAAAGAAGGGAATAATTTCTTTAATGACAAGGATGAATTGTTTTGGCTTAGTTATTTATTATTATTCTCCGTTTTTATCTATTCTATTATTAATAATAATAATAATTGATGATTTTACAGCATTTTATAGCCGTTGGGAGTATAATAACCCAACGCGCTTTTCACTATTATACATGACGAGTGACGACTAATATTCATTCCCGCTACTTTGCTTGATTAATAAAGTTGCTCTTCGGGATTCAAGGTTAAGCGTCGTCGTTTCGATCCGAGAAATTCAGAATCAATCAGGTATCTCTCTTTAGAGAAAGAGAACGGACTTGGGTTTCTTATTTTAAATTTGTTTTCGATTACACGTGGCTCTCTTTTAATCTTGCAAAATAATCTGAATTGTGAATTAGAGCACAATGATACTCTTCGATCTTCTTTCTTTTTCTAATCTTGAATATTGATTTGTTGTATTGAATGTTAAGTGTCGTCAATTGAGTCTTTTTCCTTTTGTTTGTTGAATTATGTCAAGTGTGTTTTCGATTACATATGGATCTCTCTAATATTTGGACCGTTACTTGAGTGTTTGTTTTCATTCAATTGCGTACGATTACTGGATCAATTATCAAACGCCACTCTATCTGTGACTGACTTCACTATCCGATTCAATCTGCAACTGTCTGAAGAACTCTTCTTTGGTACAATTCTTATTAGTATTACTATGATGTTCTCTATTTGATTCGCTTCAGTATACTTGTGATTTCAATTGCTCATTCCAACCTAATTTTGCCGTTTTGTGATATTCTCACACTCTAGCCCTAAATTTAATTGATCACGTTCATGATATACAGGGGTGGTTCTAATCAGCGAATGCCCTTAGATACGAGTCTTTAGTGATTTTCTGACACTCTAGCCCTAAATTTATCTTTATCACATTATGATGTTCATGATTACGTACCTTATATACAGGGGTGGTTCTAGATAGCGAAATGCCGTTAGATTTGAATAATTGTACTGTGGATTTCCGGTGTGGCGAGGACTCTTCTTCAGTATGTAATGCTTATGATAGTGAGTTGTGATTTATACACTGCTATTGGAACAAATTTTCCGTTTCCATCGCTTTATACAGTTGTGACATTTTCTGACATTGTTTAGCCTAAAATTAATTTATCATGTTACCATATTCATAATTACATTGTTTTTTTACGGGGGGTTCTTACTAATTATGTTAGATTCGAGTAATTGAACTGTGGTTTTCTTGGGCGTTAAGTGATGTCAACTAAAATTTTGTGGTCTTTACTAGGGGTAATTTTGTTGAGATTGTAATAAGGCGTGCTGAGAACTTTCTTTATGCATATGCAGGTGATGTACGGTGCATTACCTTCAAAGTGAGTCAGGATCATTTCTTTTCTTCAAATTGAGAAGGAAGCATTGAGGAAGAAGAGCTGGAGCCCGTACGGGAGACCCAGCCTTTAAAGACTGGAGGACGAGGAGGAGGAAGAGGGAGCGGCCATATTCGGTATCGATCTCCATCGGCAGCCGAACTGTTGGATTCGCAGCAGCAAGTTCAGATGGAGAAGACTTTGAAGCGAAACAGGCAGCAAGAGTTATTGACAGACACAATCCTGAGATGGCGTGGCGCTATCCTTTTGGTTTTAGTCCTCGTTCTTCTCATCCTTTTTGTGCTCTTTCTCGTGCCAGCGAGGCTTTCTTCTGATTCCATGGAGTATTTTTCTAGGAAGTTTTCTCCCAATTTCATGTCTAAGACCTATGCAGTCATCTTCGATGCGGGCAGCTCCGGAAGTAGGGTTCACGTCTTTTGCTTCAATCAGAATCTTGATCTTGTTCCCTTGGGCAATGATCTTGAACTTTTTATACAGGTGCCAAAACTATCTATTTCATTTTCAGTTATTTGTTATGATCTCGGATCTATATTCTCTACTTGTTGAAATTGACTTTCATCTTGTAGAGAAAACCAGGTTTGAGTAGATATTCAACGAATCCTGAGGCTGCGGCGGATTCTTTGTCGGACCTACTTAGAAAGGCAGAAGCTATAATTCCCTTAGAGTTGAGGCACAACACACCAGTCAAAGTTGGGGTAGGGAACTTTGAGTATCTTTGGAATTGGGGTTCCCTTTAAAACATTATTAATTGCGTGCAATGATTTTTATCCAGGCTACGGCTGGTCTAAGGCTATTGGAAGGCAACACATCTGATAGGATTCTACAAGCGGTATCTACACTCTCCTAAAATTTATTACATAGTTACATTTCCTGTATCTTTTTAGTTACAACTCTAAATTCTTGCAAAGGTGAGGGACTTTTTGAAGAACAACAGCTCCCTCAAGTCCAAGGCAGATTGGGTCACAGTTCTGGATGGAAATCAGGAAGGTGCTTACCTGTGGGTATGTTGAGATTTATTTCTTAAGTTTCCTCTATTATGGTGGTTTCTAACTACAAATTGTAAATTGTCTATGATTTTGTGATAAGGATTGGATATTATAATAGATTTGAAAGCAGAGACATTATCTCCAGCAGAATCATCCTTTCACTGTGGACATTAAATTAGTGTAACGAGAATCATCTCTCAGTCATAAATGTAGTGTAAAATGGATAGATTATATAATGAATTTTTGTTTCTTTGAATAGATTTTAAGTTATTGTAATGTGTATATTCTTCAATGTTAAGTGTTCTTATTTGAAATTCTTTCTGCCACAGTACTGCAAACAGAAAACAGTAAAGAAAACAAAATTAAACATCCACCTTAGACATATCATATCATTCTTGTAGGATATGTAGGTATTTGGCTATATTCATAAACAGTTACTTGATGAATGATGCAGGAAGAAAAGACAAATTCTATGACCTCATGCTGCAGATTGTGAAAATTAACTACTCAAAGAAGAGAATGAACCAAACATTTTAAAGTTTTACTTTATATGGTAGAAATATAGCCTTTTTGTGACAATAATGTTTTGGGGGTGAGGAAACAATGAGAATATTATAGAACTTGGATGTAAACATTTCTTTATTGTTTTTCAGTTTCTCAAAGCAGGGGGTGATCTGCCGTGCTAGACTGGAAGATTGCCTATTTTCAATTGGCATTTAAAAGGATGTAAATCAATATTTAACAGTAGGTTGTTTTCTGACTTCTGGAGCATTTTTCTGTTTATTATGTAAAATAGGATGTCTGGGCTTATTCAGCCAGTTTTGGACTTCTGGATGGAGGGAAGAATTTAGGGGAACATACTAGAGCACGGTAGCTGGATCTCGTTGCTTGATTGCGTAACTTTAAGGAGAGAGAAACAAAAACTCCCCCTATGAAGAAATTAGTAAGGAGAATCTGCAGGACTGACCTTTTTCTTTTTCCTTTTTTGTTAATTTTGGCAATCCTTTCAGTTTATAAGATTATTGGAAGAATAATTATTGGGATTAGATACTACAAATGTTTTTGGCTAGAGCTTTTATTGATTGAAATGCAGCTATGCTGATTGGTCCAAATAAGGTGAACTGTAAAACCTAAAAACTCGAGACATGAATAAAACCAAGAAAAAAACCTGAGAGAACAAACTAAGGCATACATACTTCGGGGCTGCTCAACTTCCTAATATGTTTAGACGTGTGAATCAAACACAGAAGAACTGAGAATTGGGATGTTTGTCTATCAATTGCTAGAGATTCTCTTATTATTTGTAGGGTTTGAAACCCTTTGATCAAATGTTTTTAAGGAACCAATACACTGATAATTACCTAGTCTCTTGTCATCATTAGAAAGATTAAAATGCACTTGGAAATAAATTCTACAAATAGACTTCGAGGAAGGATCCCGTAAATTGATAAATACCTAGTTTCTTGTCATCATTGGGGAATGCACTTGGAACTAATTACCCAAACCAAACTCAAGGAGCTTTACTAAAGATTCTTCAAATCCTTTTCTAAAGATTCTTCGAATCCTTTTCTCGGGCAACATACCAATCTTATTTTCTCCAGCAAATGCGTGTGCACTATGGAAAACTGTTTCTGAGAAATTTAGCTTACACATATAACTAAGTCCTCGCTCCCCCAAATGTCCTATTCATTAGAAACACCTGGAAGCCATCAAATAGTATTTATATGTTTATTGCTCTAAGCTGATACACTTAATTCAATAAAGTTGAGGGAAACATGATACTTGACCGTCTCTAACACACCCTTAGCATGGGCTACTCTTTTTCTTTAGTGGGTGGTGTAACATCCAAACCTAGGACCATCTTTTTCTGTGACTTGGATAATCATGTTGAATGTTGCCTTCATTAAAAGCTTAGGCGAATTGGTTGGAACATTTTTTTATTATTTAATTCTCTCTTATACTTCTACTCACTTGGGACAACAGAGTATATTGCAGTATTATTAGCAGCATTAGACAAGCTTTTATATAGGAAATTACGATTTTCTTTGTTCCTTATAGACCATACACCATAAAATATGTTGTGATCATATATTCCAGCAGATTCTAGCTCAGAACTTGGTCCTACATCATTGTCTTTTTGCAGGTGACTGTTAACTATCTATTAGGAAATTTGGGCAAGAAATACTCTGAGACTGTTGGAGTGGTTGATCTAGGGGGTGGTTCTGTACAGATGGCATATGCCATTTCAGAGTCAGACGCAGCAAAAGCTCCAAAGTCTTCTGGTGGAGAGGAATCATATGTGCAGCAAATGTATCTAAAGGGAAGAAAATATCACCTCTATGTTCACAGGTCTCTTGTCCTTTGCAGTGAGTTCTTACATTTCTGTTTCTTGGCAACTGGGGAACTTTTGTATTAAAGTGATTGTGAGGCTTTTCCTATAACTCATGGGTCCATTTTCCTACTTGCAGTTACTTGCAATATGGTTTATTGGCTGCTCGCGCTGAGATTTTGAAGTTCAATGAAGAATCTGGCAATCCTTGTATATTGACGGGTTTTAATGGTGTGTACTACTTTGCTTTCTTGAGTTTGCTCATATCTAGAATGAATTGATATCCAAATGAATTCTCTGTATTATGGAGTCAAATTTTAGAAAGTTCATTTCTAATTAAAAATGGTTGTAAGAAGTTTTATACCATGCTTGCTTGGTTATTGAATAGATGACATAAATTGAAAAGGAGATTCTCCAATTATAATATGAATAATTAAAAAATAAAAAAAACTATAGCAGCTATAGCTTTTACTCGAACCTGTATGCATTTGCATTCCATAATCTCAACTAACTTCATCCATTGATATATAGAACATATCACTAGCTAGTGATTCTTCTTTCTTGAATACTGTAACATGCAGTACATGATCATTTTCTCAATGGACACCAGCATATGTATCTCTGGTTTTCTTTAACGTGTTCTCATAGTTGCAAACTAAATTGTCATCTTAACTTCTGATTTTAAGCTATCTTCTTTCTTTTGTTTGTAGGAATGTACAAATATGGCCAATCAACTTTTATAGCTTCGGGCTTGCCTTCTGGTTCCAGCCTCAGTAAATGTAGAGAGGTCGCACTTAAAGCTCTGAAAGTCAACGAATCATCGTGCACCCACATGAAATGCACGTTTGGGGGCATATGGAATGGTGGGGGAGGGGATGGTCAAAAGAATTTATTTGTTGCTTCATTTTTCTTTGACAGAGCTGCTGAGGTTAATATTCCTTCCCCATCTTCTTACATGCTTTAAATGATTTCTCGGGTGCCCGTTTCTTGCCATGAACAGACGCATGACTTACTGTAACTTTGACCTATAGGCCGGTTTTGTTAATCCAAAGTTGCCTGTTGCGAAGGTTCATCCTTCCGATTTTGAGAATGCAGCTAAACGTGCTTGTGAAACTAGCCTCAGTGATGGCAAATCTATATATCCTCGTGTGCAACCCTATAACCGGCCATACTTGTGCATGGACCTTGTATATCAATATACTCTTCTTGTTGATGGGTTTGGTAAGTAAATTGTATTATTTTTTTGTTAACTAATTAGTAAATTGCATTTACGTTTTGACAAGCTCGGTGTAAGATTCATTCACCTTGGTTATGATGAAAAGCATTGATATCTTTGTTTTTGACAGGACTTGATCCATGGCAAAAGATTACTTTGGTGAAAAGAGTTGAGTATCAGAATTCTCAAGTTGAAGCTGCATGGCCTTTGGGCAGTGCCATTGAGGTTGTCTCGTCACGGGTTTAATTACTACATCTTAATCAGAGTTAGTTAATTAATCATCAAAAAAAAAATATCAGAGTTAGTTAATTATATTGATAAAATCTTTCTGCGTTTACTGTAAGCAGAGCTTGGTTGTAGATCAAGATTTTGAAACTAACTTCGGGAATTAGCGGAAGTAAAGACGATAATTTTATGATCAATTATACTTGAAGAATGATGGGTGTTGGACTGGTGTGGAAACATACAGAAAGGTCTCATTTTCAAGTAACTGACTCTACTATTGCATACACTTTATTATATTATGAAATTTTGACAATAAAGTCAAAGTTTCGTGATTCACAGTTTTGAGAAATTCGTGTGGTTAAATCTACTAGTACACTTACTTAAAGTTTGATTAATCACAAAAGACATCCTATTTCCACAGAAGATTCTAAAAGAGTCGGAATTGTTCAAACGATAATGAAGTTTTTTAACCAAAACCCGAGATTTATATTATAAATGAAGTTTTGACTAAAGCCCCAATTTCAGTAACAGTTTTCAGAAGTGTTGTTGAAATTGGGGCTTCATTATTATAACCACACATGCATGCACATAAACTATATAGTGAGAAGTTGTTTAAAGTAATTGCTGAAAATAAACTAAAATTATACAATATGGTGAGCCAAGATTAATACTGGGAGGGAGATATATATTAAGAAATGAAACCAAACAAGGTGTAATAATTAAGTTGTTTAGGCTGACCCACAAATTTCACATATCCTACAAATCTCAAAATTTGCAGGAAAATAAAACCTGGTTTTTTCTTCAACCAACAAATAAAATGACCAAAAACCAAACCTACCCACTTCGAGGCTTTATGTCAAAAATCATTATTATTAATCAAGAAGAAGAAGTATGTTTTTGTTCTGTTCCTCCACAAGTCAAAATTGTAATGAAGTGAACGTGTCTACTAGAAGCATCACGAGGATCATCAGTGTTGAGGTTGAAGCCCTGCATGTTTGCCACGTTTACCTACTTTTTTTAGCACTATAGATTTCTCCGCCTCATATCCCCTGTTTTTGCTCTGTATATATAAAACTCTGCTCACTTTTTCTTTAAACAATTTGCAATATTCGTAGTGTGATATAGAAAAAGAAGATGGCAAGAGTGACAGCTGACGTGGCGGAGAGAAACCCTGCATTGTCGCCGGAGGCCCCACTTGCTCCGGTGACTATCGAGAGGCCGGTTCGCACTGATCTCGAGACCTCTATTCCTAAACCATGTAAGTGTGTAAATGCGAATTCTCAGTTGATATCAAGTATTTGTCAAATATTGATATAGATATGGGATTTTTACGTTTTTCTTTTTTGGGGTTTATATAATTTCAGATATGGCACGAGGGTTGGTTGCTCCCGATACGGATCACCCTAACGGAACGCCAGGCCATTTGCACAACAATTTGAGTGTTCTGCAGCAGCATTGTGCTTTTTTCGACCAAGACGATAATGGGATCGTCTATCCGTGGGAGACTTATGCTGGTTGAACGATTACGACCCTATTTATGCCGGTCTAGATGTCGTTTTTGCAAAATTGTTAATCCTTTTTTTTTTGTTTGTTCATTTTGCAGGACTAAGACAAATTGGGTTCAACATCATTGTATCTCTTGTACTGGCTATTGGCATCAATGTCGGACTAAGCTACCCTACACTTCCAGTAAGTCTGTCGTATTTTCGCACTCTAAATTTTTTGAGCCGAATGGTTGCTATCTACTATGCAACTATCTGATTAATTATTTGCACGAATTGAAAATAATGTGAGGTAGAGATTAAGTAACTGATTTGCGAGTATGAGAGTATCCCCTATAAATTTACAAATAAAGGGACAATCATTCGCATTATAGTTGTTAGTTGTGGCTCAAATCCAAAGGTTTCGCGGACAATGTAAAATGTTTGAAGATGAATATGTGAGAATCTTGGGGCATAAATATGTCTTTATTTTGGTATCAAGTATTAATATTTCATGCATTATTGGATAACAATAGGGATGGTTCCCTTCTCCTTTGTTCCCAATCTACATCTACAACATCCACAAGGCCAAGCACGGAAGCGACTCTGGAACATATGATACCGAAGGAAGGTATGCACATATGCACAATTTGTGTCTCTGTCTTCTCAAAAAATCAAAAGAAGTAACAGTTTCTGTCCACAAAAATGTTTATATTTGAGTACTGCACTTTTCAGGTATTCCCCTGTGAACTTCGAGAACATTTTTAGCAAGTATGCCAAGACTTTCCCCGACAAACTTACTCTTAAAGAGCTGTGGCACATGACTGAAGGCAATAGACTAGCGTTTGACCCGTTCGGATGGATTGCAAACAAGGGGGAGTGGATTGTGTTGTACTTGCTGGCCAGGGACCAGGAAGGTTTGCTTTCGAAAGAGGCGATCAGGCGGTGTTATGATGGTAGCTTGTTTGAGTACTGTGCAAAAATGAATAGGGGGGCTGAAGATAAAATGGAGTGAAGTTTAAAGCCTGAGCAAAGGAAAGTGAAGTATAGAAAAGAAAAGGTAGTAGAATGGAATTTATATATGTTTTATCATTGGGGTGGAAGTAACTTTGGGTAATTCTGTATGTGTTTATGCATGCTTGAAAAGATGATACAGTTGTAGCTGAGCAATGAGCATTAAACATAGAACCTCTTTTGTTATGAATAAAGTGTCTACAATACTTGAGTTAATCTTCGTCATAATTATGCATTAGGGTTCTTTTACACCATTTTGTTTTAGCAATGTAAGAGTAGTTATGATACTAAGTAATATCCAACATCCAATTAAAACTGGAATTTTGAGATGCTTAAACTTACCAGTTTAAAAATTTATGAGCTTAGCGATATAAACACTAGGGTGGTATTACTAATTACAGTTGTTTGCCTAACAATTGTATTTAGTATATTCTGTAGTGCATGATGTTCCATGGGTCTTTTTGTTATCTGTTATCACCGTTCTGAGATACGAACGAGAGCCCTTAATCGTTGACAGTTATCATTGGTGTGAGATACAAAAAAGTTGGAATTTCATTCGTTCCACGGTGAATTTCAGTATGAATACTATAGAATTAGTTACAATGTTTACTCTTGATAAAAATAAAAATAAAATACAAACAAATTACAATGATTACAATGTAATTATTCAACTACGAAACGTGCTATCCACTTACAGTTTTGTAATTGTTTCCTTCTACAAACAAATATTTAAATACTACAAACACAGCCCTACTTTTGAATAAAAGAAAAACATAAAATGGGGATGAGCACAGCCGGGTAGAGTGGAGCCCAAGATCAGTTTTGTTTTTTGATAGGAAGCCAAAGATCAGTTTGCTCGTCTATCTGCATGGGGGGCCTGCAATGTTGTCTTAAGACGAAGTCAGCAAATGAAGCGTGCGAGGTTCACTAAGATTCCTTGACAACAAGTAGCAAAAATACTTCAAGATTAGAAGATTTCAAGAATACTTCAATATAAGACTTTCCAATACCTTCACCGGGAAAAAGTTCAGATGTTTAAAAGAGGACTCATACAAGCAAAAAATTCATTAGATAGTTGGAAGATAGCAGAAATAATAAACAAAAACCAAATACGAAAAATGATTTTTAAAAACAGTTGGAAAATATTCAGAAACTCCATTCTTTATCAGGTCCGATGTGAACTTTATTTACCAGGATAAAAGCTACAAAATCGCGAGACACCGAAAAGCTGACCACTTCCAAAATGTTGAACTGGATAATTCTAATTTCACCAGGATAATGGTTACAATTGTTCACCTCTATAATGGGAACGAAAAAACTTATGGAAGAAATGCTGCAACATATATTGCTTCAAGATGTACAGTCCTAATGGAGCAGATGAGAGCTGACAGAAAATGATCACATCCGTAACGAAGGACAGTTCTAGTATTCCAGACATGTAACTGCATCAACACCATTATATATAAGATGGGCACATGACTATGTCTGGTAAAAAAAACTTAATAAAACAGTACAAGATATGAATACTTAGGATCTCAAATTCAAGAAACACCATTTGACTGGAGGCAAATGCAACGAGGTTCGTAATAGATTTATGATCAATAGGTAGTAGAATAATGGTTACTTAGATGACCCAACATGAGAGAGTAAAACCAAAATAAAATAGATAATCGGAGGGAGGTGGCAAAGTCTGGCGAGGTTGAATAAAATTCCAATTGTGATACAAACATGTATCAAATTGCGAAAAGTGAGATTTCTTCAAGGGACATCCCACTCGATAATATTCGACCGTTAAGTTTATGTAGCTGGTTTAAGGAGGCATCATGTCATATTGCGAGTACACCCTCTCGATATATAGGATGCAAACGCATCATGACACTCCCTAACCAGCAGTACAACAAAACCATTTCTTTCCCCGAATGACCACCTCAACCAAACTCTCATGTAATATTCAAGAGACACTCCAAAATGCAACAAATCCAAATAAATAGATTCAAAACAAGTAAATCATGGACAAGCTAATGAAGGTTTGAGCATGTGACGACTAAAATTACTAGTAGAAGTCGGTGGCCAAAAAAAAAGAGATTAAATGGAAAATTAATTCAAAACTAAATGCAACTTGATTGTGACTGTGATTTAGTGGTCTTATTCATCTTTAAGAAGTAACAATGATAATAATCTTACCCATCTGCAAATAGCACATATGGGTTAAGTAATCAGAACAACTAAATAAGAACAGAAAAAAAGTCATGAGCAACAAGACTAAAAAAATATCCCAACCTTGACAGGAATGATAACGAAAAGGCGTTTATCATCCGATAAAGGGGGAGATTGGCAATTTAAATTTAGCTGGTCATGGGAGGTGCAGAGAACCAAGAATCATAACTCTCGACACCACGTTACCAGCCAAATTAAACAACCAAACAAAACAAATGAAAACAAAGAACTCCCAAGAACAACACACAAACATATAAAAGAATAGTTTTAGATAATGCAAATTGATAGAATATATGTATCAACCTTGACAGAGCAAGGCCCAACAGAGAATAGAAACCCCACTTGGTATTCGGTTGATCATATTTCATTGTAGCTGATCTTCAAAACACAAGTATCATTTCATGTGTGTGTACAAAACCCAACAAATGTTAGTAGGAATAGCACACATCAAGACACCATTGAACCAGCTAGTCAATTGATGAATTGTGAACGATAAACACTTGCAAACTAAAGCCACACACACACACAAAAACAAAACAAAACATAAAAAGGAATCTTTCAGCAAGAATACTACTCTTGATATCACAATTACGAAAACCCAGATTAATTAATCGAAGAATCACAAAACCCACAAAATCCAAGACATAAACAAACGGAGACAATCAGATAAAATCATCAACCAAACAAACATATTAAAATAATATAAACACATTTCAACCTAAAATTCAACGTCAGCATATATCAATTATTCAAATATATCTGAACGAGGTGGATATAGACCTAGTTTGGGAATTTGAGTGTGCGTAAAGTGCGTTGTGTGTTCAAATTTTGATCTAATTAGGGTTAGGGTTTAAAAAAGCGAAAATTTATATATAATGGGCTTTGATTTAGTAAATTGTAACAGGGTGCTTTATATGGGCTTTAGTTGTGTCTGTGGGCCTGCCTGAAATTGTTGTGGGCAAGCCCATTACTTAAGTACACTCCCATATGTCGACTATGTGTCTTTTGTGTTAATTGATAGTGTTTATAATTTACTTTTTTTTCCCCACTCGATTGAGTTTACGTCAGAAGAACTTCGTAAAATATCAATTTGGTTACTGAATGTCTGAAACACGATAATACTTCAAATCTAGGAAAATTTGTTTACTATAATCTAAAACAATAATACCTTAGGAGTCGTTGGTACGATAGTACTAATTTGCAACAAATGATATTAAATTAAATTAAAGGGACCCTATGATATGAAATGTGGTGTTATAAGTTTGAGATATAATAAAAATGATATATGATTATCTTTTTCCTATTGCAAAGTCAACTTTTTCCCTCTTTCATCATCTGTTATTTATTTTTCCTTGTTTATTAGTTTAATGTTTGTCTACATATGTTGAAAATAGTTCGTTACTAAAATTGTTTACGAGAGATGACAATCGTCCACTATCCGCCAAACCCACACAAAAAATTAATCTAAGGATCAACGCAATCCTATCCACTAGTATTTATGACGATGAAGTACAACCTGTTAATAAGACATTTCACATGTAATCGAGAGATCGCGGGTCTAAATATACGTTGAAAATAAAAACAACTATCCACTAGTATTTCCTCTAATTTGATACGCAACCATTCCCTTGGATACATTTCTTTCTCGTTCACTTTGAGTTTTGAGTGGTACACTTGATACTTTAATTGGGTATAACCACTTTGGTAAATAAACTCTTTGCAGCTTGCTTTCTCTTAAGCTCAAGAATGGCACTACAATTGGGTGCAAATGGACACTGTTGACTCGTGGAAATAAGTTGGCTGCATAGGTCGACAATATGCTTTATAAACTATAATTTCATGCTACATTATTAAACGTTTGCGAGATATAGAACATATTTTGATTTACTTGATTTAAACAAGAATGACTGAATCATTCATAACTTTAAAATTAAACCTACGTCGCCGTTATGAATTAACAATTTAAAGTTGCAAAAATTCAGATAGCAAGGGCATTACACGATAAGCAAATCATTTGATTCGGTCTATTCGATCATATAACAGATTAACATCTCACCCGTACAATTCAGATACAAAAGTGCAGTTCCTAGTGCACTAGAAAACTAAGATGATATAATAAAGAACACTAACTCCTCTCAGATCTCTGGTCACGGCAGAATTTGCTACCACAATGACACTGAAAAGCCTCCACCTCCACAGGATCACTGAAGTCGATTCCATAATCCTGCATCGAAGTTAGCCAAATGTTTACAACCTATTATCTAAATATAATCCTCTTGGGGATAATATATAAATTAAAGAATTCAATGCTCTAAATTATCATAAAGAAGGTTACACACTCACCCATGTTAACTCTTCACGAGCACTAATTTTCTTCGTAGTGAAGAGAGCTACCTGTAAGAAACAAAATCCACAATGTGCATAGCTTGGAACCACATAGCAAAAAGGAAAGAAATAATTCGAATGGGACAATTATTATTTTAAACTCACATGGTAATAATGATGATCTGGAGTCTCGATTTCAACAGGAATCTCCACCAAATTTGCATCAAAACACCTAACAGAAGGAGCAACAAAGTTGTGTTGAGTTTTAAATACAGTAAGAAATGCACAGAAGAAAACAAAACATTAACAAAGCATTAAGATGAGTTTTTTCCTAAAGGTGGCTGATTTACAGTACAAGAGCAGAGGCAGCATAATTAAGCTGCCTTTGATGATAAATTGCAGGACATTGAAGGATATATATGACGTCGCACTTCACAGCTTATGTTTCCAAACGATTACAGTGTTGCCGAAAATCATTAACATGATATCATAGCAAAAAAAAAAAAAAAGACTCGACTTATATATTAGAGTATGACTGTGATCTGTAGCAAATAAATTATTGTTCCTATTTCCTTATCGTTATGTTTTATAAGATTTGTCCATGCAAATGGCAAAACTTCATTTGTAACCACCAATAAACAAATGACACAAATCTCAAAAGTGAACGAGAGCAAAAGATTATATATTTCTAGTCTATATATCAGAGGAGTATACCTATGATTAATGAACCTTGCAACATTTCCATAAGCTGTTGCATCGAGACAGAGAGCCTCTTCATCCTTCAAGATAGCTTCAGAACTCCAATCCGCATCTAGTAGGACAGGGTGGGTATGCCTGTCACCAGTACTACGCATGTCTCCCTCATATAATTCTGTCAGTGTTACCACTTCTCCAACGTATTCACAGATAAAAGAACCTTTAGGTACATCTTGGAGGGTTCTAACGCCCCAACCTTTTCCTTCAGAAGTCATAAATACCTGAACCACCGTTAAAGACAAATTATCTCAACTTCAAAATGACAGTATTACTTCAAACAGCAGTAAGTGTAAATTGTAACTGTTCTTTTTTACAGTTTTTCTCCTGATATTTCTTCTAAGAGATCAAAGCATAGAAGTTAGTGTTTAAATTTTCACCTGCAACTTTACTCGCATTCCTCGCTGAACAACTCGGTTTCCACACTTCATGCTGCAGCCACATTTATACCAGCACTCTTTTATGAACTTTTTCAATAAATGGCCCTTGCATGTGCCAGATACGCTGTTACTGCTGGACCTTTCCAGTGGGCAATCCTGACAGTAGACAAGATTTCGCTTTTCCGTTGAATGATTCATAGAAATGCAGTTGTCAAGAAATTTCTCCTTAACTAAGCCCCCTGGCGCATAAGCAAACTCGCCTCCAGTTTGACGAGCACAAGCGCAAGGGATATCTAAAGACAAACAGTCTTCTAAGCATTTTGAACAGCAATCTTCTTCTGATATATCAGCAAGTGGAAACTTCATATGTGCATTTTGGTATTTGACATTTTTTGCCAAATAGCTGAAAGTGGGATTCGGCTCATCGTTTATTCCATTTATCAAAGAAATCTCAAGAACTTCTTGACCTTTAGTGATGTCTTTCATGTAATGAAAGAACTGCTGCTTTTGAACAATCATATTTTCACCTGAAGAACCAGTCACATTGTCATTTTCCCCGGTATTTCTATCGTTCTTATCGCAGTCTTTTACATTGACAGTGCAACTCGAGCCCAACTGTTCAGAGTTAGTAAACTTCGAAATTTGAGGTAAAACTTCAAAAGGACTACGAAATTTGCCCTGATCATTCGAAATGGTTGATTCATTGTGGAGACAAATTTCGAGATCATTGCCCATGGATGGTACAGATTTTGAATCAGAATTCTTGGAGAAGCCAGAAGATAGCACCACATTTGTAGTTATATTATCAGAGCATGTTGAAGTACTACCCGCAGCCAAGAAGCATTCACATAAATCATTCATCAGCCTCAGAATAGAAAAACCAGTTTGCGGGATCTTGTATGACTTTATGCACTGTTCCTCTACCCGCTTCATTACTTCTTCTAAACTTGGAATGTGAAAACCTGATGTGAGTGAAGGTTCAACCATTAGAGAAATTTTAACCTCGCCATTTGATGAGGATGCAATGTCTAGATTTAGCGAATCCTTGGCATCATTTTGATTTTTCTCTGCTTCAGGTTGTTTAAAGTTCATGGATTCTGCATGATGTCCTTCCAGATTTGAGGAATCAATATCTAGATTTAGTGAATCCTTGGCATCATTCTCATTTTTCTCTGCTTCAAGTTGTTTATGGGTTACTGATTCTGAACGATTTCCTTCCGAAATTGTGGAATCAATACCTGGATCTAGTGAATCCTTGGCATCATTTTCATTTTTCTCTGCTTCAAGTTGCTTATGGTTCATGGGTTCTGCATGATTTCCTTCCAAATCATGACCATTTCCTACTGAACCAGCAACTTCTGGAATCGAAACTATAATCAAAAGAAGAAAAAAGAAAAAAGGTTAGTAAATGACACAAGGAGTTGATCTGTTAAAGGAAAGAGAACAGAGATAGTTTTGGCATTTAGAAACTGAAAAGGAAAATGTCCAAATCAGTGCAAATAAGGAAGCACAATGAAAACAAAAGAGCAAACTTTTAGAAGACAAGAAAACTAAAAAATCACATATTACAGCTATGTGAATAATCTTAACTCAGAAAAGTTTAGCCATCAACTAATCAACTGATCCATGTTCGAACTGAAAGCCTATCCTTTCATACCAAACTTCTGTTATTGATGTAAGAGTAGTTTAAAGACATTACAAGTCTTACATATGTAGTCTGCATCCACGTCTATCACTGTTGGGAACACTGTGCAAATTCCTTCGGCATCTGGACATATTATACTGGAACTTCCTACTATGACAAGTCTAGGAGGATCTGCATACAGATATATAAATTCATCATCTACAGTTAATATGATGCAGAAGTTTAATATGCAGAAAAAGTGATCTTAATTTGACATGGGAAAATACATATGATCACCAAGTTCTTGCTACAAGGAATATGAACAACTAAATTCCAATATCAAAAAATATAAATGAAAACAGAAAGGCTCAATGTGAATTCAGTTAGTTGTTCTCTAAGCTGATCGCCGTCCTCGACCAACTGTTACATGCTATGATAGAATTTTCCAAGTTAACAAAAACCTAAATGTTAATTTAACTTCTAAGAATAAGTCTGAATCATCAATGTACTCCAACTTTAGTGAGGGAAAATAGCAAACAATCCTCGCATCCTTGATGTACAGCCTTATTATATAAAATAACGCTAATAATTAGCGATAAACATATTGAAAACTATTGGTAAAAGAACCCACTTCTGTTTCAAGCTGCAGAGGTATGTTATCTTACTAAGTCTTGATGAACGGATTTTGGTGACAATCCTGGTGCATAAGTTAGAGAGACTTCTGAGCAGCAAATCTAAGAACAAATTAGATTACAGAGACAAATCTTGGGTAATTACGAATCATCTTAACTAAAAGGAGTTTGTTCTGGTGTTCTTATCTCACAAGATAGAGATTTCCGAAAACCTTTAGTAATAATCAAGACAACGATATTAGAAAATATAGATGTGCGCAAGGATAGATGGTAAACTGGATGAAGAACTACTAGCACGAAAGCTGTGAGGTCCACTGGGAATCCCGAAACAAATACGAATATGCTAAAGAGCTTTATTAAAAGGCGATTATCTGGCCTTCTATTACTGATAGCGTATTAAGGTTCGAGTTCATTGGCAGAGATATCTATCCTAAGATACAAATAGGAGTACCTGGAGGAAGTATCTTAAGAGGAACCACATAATCTGGCAGTTCTAAAGGCAACAAATCACTCTCCTGAACAGTTTCACATTGATAATTGTCAATTGCATCCTCCTCAGAGTCAAGTTCACCATCACTCGTACCATCTCCATCATATTCCATGATTGCCAAGGGCACAAGGGAGTTATATTCAGCACTTTCAACATCATAAATCAAGTTTTTCTCTTTTCCTTGTTCCATTGTTATATGAGATAGATTAAAACCGCTACTCTCCCCTTTGCCATCATGGTGTCTTGAGGTGTATGATGTATATTGGTGAAGCTTGTAACTGGGTTCAATTGTTTTCTGCTTTGTATGAGGTTGATTCTCTATCTCGCTAATACCGCTTGAGGTGGAAGAATGAAGCAGGAGTGCCTGCATATCCCTTTTAGATCTCTTTACAAGTGGTTCAAATTCTTCATCCTCATCCTCGGAAAAACTGTAATTTTCTGAATTATCTTTCTGAGCCTGAAATCCAAATAGCGAAAGAATATGCAATACAAATTAGTTTTATAGGAAAAAGAACGGACAGAGTGGAGTTAAGCCATAAGTAAAAACCAGCCTACCTTCTCCTCCTCGCTATCTAAAATTGTATCGGCAAGAACTCTATAGTTATCCTCTTCAATGAGTTTCCAATTGTTTTCATATAACTGCAATAGGTTTGTCAGAATTGGTCTCACAATCTTTTGTGTATAACCTAAGGATTTCATTGCCTTGAAGGCCTTCGCTGCCTTTGCCTTCTGCATCTTTTGTTTGTCAAGATATCTCTAGAGCTGAAAATGAAGAAGTAAAAGTTTTCTTAAAAGTCTTAAGCAATGCGGGATTGAGCGGTTTCAATTTAGTCTTGCACAGAACAATGACTGTTTTGAGTGAAATCAAAGGAATAAGCAATTGGATGTAACGATTACACATGCTTGTTCGCAACCAACAACATGAAGCCTCTTAAAAATGAATGTTTCTAGTGACATCACGAGATCACCCTTACGTTGATGTAACAGGAACCACTATAGAATTCACACAAGAACTACTTCGATCCATAAATATTGTGACCAAGACTATAAAATATCCATAACCATTAACTAGAAAAATGCTTCATCTCACAAATATATGAACCAGACTACTAATATTTGTCAAATCTAGAACTAGTTAAATATTTCCTAGATACACAATAATCGAAATTCCTCCATGCAACGTAATAAAAGTACCTCGTGTAGCTTGTCGGATTGTTACTCAAGCGACCAAAATATGCTCTGTCAAGTACAATACAATAATGTTTACAACATTAGAAATGAATAAGAAGAAAAAACAATTAACAAATCAACATATATACTCCGTTTTCTAAAAAGAATCTAGATTATATTGCAATCTTCTAGCGCTGCATAAGATGATAAAATTTAAAAAAAAAAAAATAAAGTAAAAATGGAAGTCATCAACAAATCTGACCATATTCAACAGTAGACGTTATTTCTGAAAACTTGAACGAACAATGTCTATGAATCAGGAGGTATAAATAAACAAACACTTTTTTTAAACATTAACAGAAATAAATAGTATGTATATATATATTAAGAATCACTGTGTAGAATCTAATCTGCATTGAATGAAGAGATATATGAACAGCTTAATAATGAGTTTGATTCTTAAAATGTAGTAAAAAAGGAAAAGGGTTTTAGCAAAACCCTAGATGCGTAGGTCCAACGCAGATCCCACTGATAATATTTTAATAATAACAATAATAATAAGTTAAGATATATACTAACTCGATTAAACATACCAACCAGTTGATCTGTTCTGGAGATTAGGGTTTCTTGCTATAGAAGAAAGCCATGGGCAGATGGAGAAGTGAAAGATGATAAAAAGTTATTTGAAATTTACAGTTGCATTCTTTTCCGATACATATTTTAGAATGATCGGAGCTATTTTCATAATCCTATAGGCTATAACTTTATAAAGTTCCGTGTATTCTTATTGCATTTTTTCATTAATGTTGTAAACCATAATCAAATGTATTTTTCTACTTTAAAAAATAAAGTTGAAACATTGGACTTGAAATGCGTATTCAGATGAGTAATTTCATTTCAAGGATATATCATTCTGTTTCCACTTTTTTATTCTTTAAATAACCAAATAAAAAGGGATAAGGGGGGTTCTATTGGTTACTGTACTGTACAATCTGGTTTATTTCATTCTGCAAAAGCAAAACAAAATAAATAAAAAAACATTTACTCCTCATTGTTTGCCTTTTCGACCATAAGTTCAAAATACCTTTCTGGGTGGTGGTGGGGACTAATATCCGTTTCGAAAACTGTAACTAGAAACGACAAAAAGCAAGCATTTAATTTGTTGTACTATATTTGCAGGCTTTTTTATGAAAAGAATTTGAAATGCAAACATTCACCACTTTCAAAATGGTACAAAGTACAAACTTTAACGTTATATCCAACCCAACAACGTCAACACTTGAATTATTGAGATTTCATAATAACAGCCCCCTTACGACATGATATAATAATTAATATATATGTCGCAGCATTTTATATTATAATAAAAATTGACTATTCTACAATTTAAGATATATGTGATCATTTAATAATTCAATCCATGATCAAAGGATGCATGCGTTCTCACATACAGTGATTCAGATAATCTAAAATGCGAGGAGAAAAAAACACTCTATTTACAACAAGATGCAGTTGACAAAATGTTCCACCTACAATTGGGGAGATCATATAACAAAATAACATCTCACACCACGCTTCTATTCACAAGGATGATGATGCAGAGTAGTCTGTTGACAAAACTTCCCACCTACAATCGGGGAGATCCTATAGCAAAATAACATCTCACCCGTACAATTCAGATACAAAAGTACAGTTCCCTGTGCACTACGAAACTAGGATAGTAAGTAACACTAAATCTTAGTACCGCTGACTGAAGTGGTACCGGTGGCCAAGAAGCGTGCACATAAATCATTCATCAGTTTCTGCATAGAAAAACCAGTTTGAGCAATCTTGTACGACTTGATGCACTGTTCCTCTACCTGCTTCATCACTTCTTCTAAACTTGGAATCTGAAGGGAAGGTTCGACCATTAGAGAAAGTTTAACTTCACCATTTGATGAGGAAGCAATGACTGGATTTAGCGAATCCGTGGCATCATTTTTATTTTTCTCTGCTTCAGGTTGTTTAGGGCTCATAGATTCTGAATGATGTCCTTCCAGATCTGAAGACAAGAAACTAAAACTAATCAAATACAGCAGCTACAAGAAAAATCTTGACTCAGAAAATTTTAGCCATCGACTAATAAGTGATCAACATATGAATTGAAAGACGGTCCTTTTATACCAAACTGCTGTTATTGGTGTAAGAAAGTGGTTTATAGACATTCAAAGTCTTACATATGCAGTCTGCATCCACATCTATCAATTTGGGAACACAGAGCAAATATCTTTGGCGTTTGGACAAATTATACTGGAACTTCCTAGAGTGACAAGTCTAGGAGGATCTGTATACATTTATATATTCATCATCTACAGCTAACATGATGCAGAAGTTTAATGCGCAGAAAAAGTGATTTAATTTGACATGGGAAAATACATATGAATACCATGTACTCGCTACAATATCAAAAAATATAAATGAAAACATAAAGGCTCAATGTGAATTCAGTTAGTAGTTATATAGGCTGAATCCCCATCCTCAACCAACTGTTACATCATATGATAGAATTTTCCAAGTTAAAAATTGCATAAATGTTAATTTAACTTCTAAGGAATAAGTCTGAATCATCAAATAGACTCCAACTTTAGTGAGGGAAAATAGCAAACAATCCTCACATCTGTGACGTACAACCTTTTTTATACAAAATGACGCTAATTATTATTGGTGATAAACATACTGAAAACCAATGGTACAAGAACCCACTTCTGTTTCATGCTGCAGGGGGTATGTTATCTTACTAAGTCTTGATAGAGGATTTTGGTAACAATCCTGGTGCATAAGTTAGAGATTTTGAGTAGCAAATCATAAAACAGAAGTAGATTCCATTGACAAATCTTGAGTAATTACGGAATCATCTTTACGCAAAAGAGTTTGTGCTGGTGTTCTTATCTCACAAGATAGAGATTTCCAAAAACCCTTGGTTGTAATCGAGATAACAATATTAGAAATATAGACAGATGTGCACATGAATAGACATTGGCAAAGATTTTTATCCTAAGATAAAAATAGAAGTACCTGGAGGAAGCATCTCAAGAGGAACCCTATAATCTGGCAGTTCTAAAGGCAAAACATCACTCTCAAGAACAGTTTCACATTGATAATTATCAATTGCATCCTCCTCAGAGTCAAAGTCACCATCAGTCGGATCATCTCGCTCTTTATGGACATTTATATGCTTAAGCTTTTCAGGGGTTACCATTTTTTTCTCTGAAGCAACGAGAGACAAACCAGTTTCATCTCCATCATATTCCATGGTTGCCAAGGGTGCAAGGGAGTTAGATTTATCACTTTGAACATCATAAATCAAGTGTTTTCGTTTTCTTTGATACACTATTATATGAGATAGATTAGAACTGCTAGTCTCCCTGTTGCCATGTTGATTTCTTGAGGTGTGTGATGTACTGGGTTGAGTATCCATATATTGGTGAGGCTTGTAACTGGGTTCAATTAGCACCAGTGATGACTGATTTTCCTGCCTATCCTTTCTAGACCTCCTTATAAGCGGTTCATATTCTTCATCCTCGTCCTCATCATCATCCTCATCCACGGAAATACTGTGTTTTTGCGGCTTATCTCTCTGAGCCTGAAATTCAAATACCGAAAGAATGTGCAACACAAATTAGCATCAGATGGAAAAGAGTGGACAAAGTGGAGTTCAGCCATAAGTAAAAACCAGCCTACTCTCTCCTTCTCCTCCGCGCTATTTAAAATTGCCTCAGCAAGAACTCTGTAGTTATCCTCTTCAATGAATGTCCATTCGTTCTCATATGACTTCAATAGATCTGTCAGAATGGGTCTCACAATTCTTTGAGGATAACCTAAGGATTTCATTGCCTGGAAGGCCTTTGATACCTTTTCCTTCTGCGTCATCTTTTGTTTGTGAAGATATTCTACAAATGAAAATGAACAAGTAAAAATTTGTCTTAACCTTCAAAAGTCGCATAAATGTTAATTTAATTTCTAAGGAATAAGTCTGAATCATCAAATAGACTCCAACTTTAGTGAGGGAAAATAGCAAACAATCCTCACATCTGTGATGTACAACTTTTTTTATACAAAATGACGCTAATTATTGGTGATAAACATACTGAAAACCAATGGTAAAAGAACCCACTTCTGTTTCATGCTACAGGGGGTATGTTATCTTACTAAGTCTTGATAAAGGATTTTGGTAACAATCCTGGTGCATAAGCTAGAGATTTTGAGTAGCAAATCATAAAACAGAAGTAGATTCCATTAACAAATCTTGAGTAATTATGGAATCATCTTTACCCAAAAGAGTTTGTGCTGGTGTTCTTATCTCACAAGATAGAGATTTCCAAAAACCCTTGGTTGTAATCGAGATAACAATATTAGAAAATATAGACAGATGTGCACATGAATAGACATTGGCAAAGATTTTTATCCTAAGATAAAAATAGAAGTACCTGGAGGAAGCATCTCAAGAGGAACCACATAATTTGGCAGTTCTAAAGGCAAAACATCACTCTCAAGAACAGTTTCACATTGATAATTATCAATTGCATCCTCCTCAGAGTCAAAACCACCATCAGTCGGACCATCTCGCTCTTCATGGACATTTGTATGCTTAAGTTTTTCACGAATTACCATTTTTTTCTCTGAAGCAACGAGAGACAAACCAGTTTCATCTCCATCATATTCCATGGTTGCCAAGGGTGCAAGGGAGTTAGATTTATCACTTTGAACATCATAAATCAAGTGTTTTCCCTTTCTTTGACACACTCTTATATGAGATAGATTAGAACTGCTAGTCTCCCTCTTGCCATGTTGATTTCTTGAGGTGTATGATGTATTGGGTTGAGTATCCATATATTGGTGAGGCTTGTAACTGGGTTCAATTAGTTTCTGCTTTCCACTGTTTCGGATGGAAGAATTAAGCACCAGTGATGACTGATTTTCCTGCCTATCCTTTCTAGACCTCTTTCTACGCGGTTCATATTCTTCATCCTCGTCCTCATCCACGGAAATACTGCGTTTTCGCGGCTTATCTCTCTGAGCCTGAAATTCAAATACCGAAAGAATGTGCAACACAAATTAGCATCATAGGAAAAAGAGTGGACAAAGTGGAGTTCAGCCATAAGTAAAAACCAGCCTACCCTCTCCTTCTCCTCCTCGCTCTCTAAAATTGCCTCAGCAAGAACTCTGTAGTTATCCTCTTCAACGAATGTCCATTGTTTCTCATATGACTTCAATAGCTTTGTCAGAATGGGTCTCACAATTCTTTGAGGATAACCTAAGGGTTTCATTGCCTTGAAGGCCTTTGCTACCTTTTCCTTCTGGTCCATCTTTTGTTTGTGAAGATATTCTACAGCTGAAAATGAACAAGTAAAAATTTGTCTTAACCTTCAAAAGCCAATGCGAATGTCAAAAGAGAACCTGGGCGATCAAAGGATTAAGCGATTTCATTTCAGTTTGCACAGAACAATGCTGTTTGAGTAGAATCAAAGGAATAACCAAATGTACATTTATGGAAAATCTACAAAAACAGGCAAATTGCAATAGCCAAATAGATATTAGAGGATATTATGTAGGCTGCAACAAATATCAATGAAATTTTGACAGCAAGTAAAGGACCAAACTAACTTCCTTACGCTGACGTAACAGTAGCGGGAATTAAGTTGAAATAATGACAACAGAATCCAGTACTTTAATCCATAAATACTGACCAAGACTATAAATAAATGTCTTAAACTACATATACCATCATTTCCATAACCATTATACGAAAATAATAATTCAATTTCCCAAATATGTGAAATAGATCAGACTCATACCCCACAAAAGGGGAGGTGGTAGGATTCTTTAATATCGAATCCAGCACTATTCCAAAGATATCTTGTATACACATTTATCGAAATTCCTCCATGCAACGTAATAAAAATACCTCGCGGAGCTTGTCGGATTGTTACTCGAACGACCACGATATGCTCTGTTAAGTAAAATACAATTTTTTACAACATTGGATATTAATAAGGAGAAAAAACAGTTAACAAGTCAGCATACTCCGTTTGCTAAAACGGATCTAGTTTATATTGCATTCTTATATTTCTTCTAGCGCTACATATCCTTTTTTTTTTCTTTTGCATGACATAGATTAACCGCATAAAATCAAAAAATAACCACACAAAAAAAAAACTAAAAATAGACATCAGTCATAACACAGCTGACCATTAGCATACTTTATTACATAATTTTTGACTTTTCACAAAGCTGTGGTCCCTTTTTAACAGATATATATAAAAAAATAATGTAGATTAAGAAACATTGAAAACTCCGATGAGTTTGTAAATTCTTAAAAAAAATAGAATCAAGCTCTTGAAAACATTCACTAGAATATATTAAACCTGTGTTGAACGAAGAGATTAATACTTTAATTAGTCTCATTATTAAGAAAAAAAAATATGCTTTAGCAAAACCCTAGATCCACGTCGTTACTGTTAAAATTTTAGTAATAATAAGTTAGGGTTTGAGATTAAACATACCAGTTCAGTTCAGCAAAGATTTGGGGATTAGGGTTTCTTGTTAAAGATGAGAGCCATGGGGGTTGAAAATATGGAGAAAAGGTGAAAAAGGACAGATGATAGTGCACGAGTAAAAAGTGAAAAGTGAAAAGTGAAAAGTTAATTGAAATAAATATATAACCCACCGCCCAAAACCCTCAAACTTAATAAATTTTTCTTGTTTTCTTATATAAGTTTAATCTATTTATTTAACGTAGCCAACATAAAATTATAAATGTAACTACTAACCAAAACAACCAAAAAAGATGTATTATTAATGTAACCAAATTAAATGTATTTATTAAGTACTAAAAAAATAAAGTTGAAACATTAGACTTGAAATGAATATTCCAGATGAGTAATTTATCTTGATTTCAGGATGTAGCTATGAATATCATGGAATCGTTACTCTTAAAATATCAACAAATTTTCTTATAGCTAATTGATCGGATGAATACGTAAAAAGTTCAAACAATAACTTGTATTCAAATAATGTGAAGACTCCCTTTGTCCAAGTCAAAACTTGATGAGCTCTTTTTGTATTATTTGTTGTATCTTGTGTGGTTTATCGTATATGTTTATTACATGTAATAGAATAATTGTCACATGTTTAGTGGAAACCTTGTTGCTACTAATTCAAGTTTCCCAAGTGTAATAGAATCGTAACGATGAACCAATTCAGAATACATTTGGTTGGGGGTTTATATGATAGTAAAATATTTATATCTTCTTTTTGTTTTTATTTTTATGACCATTTGCAAAATATTTATACGTCTTAGTCTATAAAAGGGCAATTTCAAGGATATCTTTCTATTACCACTTTTTACTTTTTTGAAAGATATTGGCAATTTACCCCACTGTGTTACGCCAAATCAGCAAATTATCTCCGCGTGATAAATAAATAGGCATATTATTGGCGAATTACCCCCTATATAAGGAGGTGTACTTCACTTGCTCAAACTTGAGAGTGTGGATAGGTTTTTAGGTCAAAAAAGACAATTATACCCTCTATTTTTTTAAAAATATGCAAATCTATGGTTTAACGCTTTAATTTGTTACAAAGAAAAAAAATGAAAATTTAAAAATAAGTTATGATTTATGAATATGTATATTTTATTATATCTTTTATACTTTTACTTATAATTTTTTAAAAAAAAGTTATAATCACGGATCAAAGTTTCGTTTCTATTGTATGTTTTGGTGTGCCAAATATTATAAACTTTTCGCAATGTTTCGAGATCCTTTCGATATGTATCGGAAAATTCGCAAAAGTTTTTGTTAGTGCAATAGATGTAGAAAATATTGTGTGTTTCTTTTTCATAGAGTAAAAAATAGAACGTTTTGATATTTTTCGTGGAAAAGAAAAGGAAACTTTGGTCCATGGTTATAATCAAATTTGAAATTGCAAACAAATAATAAGAGTATATCGATCATAAAATATAAAACACACATTAAAAAAACAGGGAGGTGATATGCAAAATTTTAAAATCACAAGGGAATAATTTACTTATTTATTTTTCATATAGGGTAATTTGCTAATTTGACATAACAGGTAAATTGTCAAAAACCCTTTTCTTTTAAACAAAATAAAAAGGGTGAGTTCTATTATATGCTTTTGCTGTAGTTACCAAAAGAAAATTTATCTGCTTTGGCTGCCATATGGTAAAAGTATCTGTCTGGTGGGGACTAACATCCTTTTCGAAAACTTAAAAATGACAAAAAGCAACCATTTAATTTGTTGTACTATTTGCAATCTATCAGCTTATCATTCCTCTTTTATGAATGAATTTTAAATGCAACATTTCAGCACCTTAAATATGGTATCCAAAAGAATGGGATTTTGCAGAATATTGACAATAGAACTGGCCATTCTCCAATGCAAGTATCAAAAGGACAAAATAGAGACTTGCTCAAGAACAGAATCAATGCAAGTAGCAACAAAAAAAATCTTTACCAACATAACAAAATGCCGAATGGGCAGGCAAGCCCGGCAGATGGGCGCTGGGCTTCCAGCCGCCATGCGTTAAACGTGCCCAACGATTTTCCAGTAGATAAAGTAAAACTTCAACCATCGAGAATCTAATAATTAAACATCTGTTCATGCTTAAAAGTTAAAACCAAGTTCAAGTTCAGGTTCAATACCTCTTTGTCTGTGAAGGATCTTCACACGACGAAGGTGGACTAAACAGAATAACATGCATGTTGAGTCCAGTACAGAAAACAACTTATTTACAAGTGGAGAAGCATACGCTGAATCGCAGAGTAATTTGGCTATGTTTGGAAAAATTAAAGTGTTGTAAGAAGTGAATCGCGTAAATTAGGCTTCATTTAACTTTCATGTGATAACTGTATTTACACAAACTAATTCAACAAAATTGTCACTTCAAACTTTAGTACACTTGGGATCTAAGAGCAGGACTATGAGAATGAATAATGGCAACAGCAATTGCAAATGACTGCAATGTCGACAAACTTGATTGAAAATGGATATAATACAAACCATCATGGATATTCGCCATTCTCATGATTGGCAAATCTTGTTTTGAACCCTGCAGATTTAACAACAGGGATACAATTACTTTAAGCCCTTCATTATAAAGGTAGACACTCTGATATTTCTTAAAAAGAATTTCAGCAGTATATGCCAACCTGAATAAAGAGATCGACAGACTTGCATTCCCGAGTACTATCCGCCTCGGATGAAGAATCGCGGTTGCTTGATTTGGTGTTGAGAATAGTTAGGGGGCAGCCGATATCCCAGCCACCACAGTCGCACTGGCCACCGGAGCTCCACCTCTCAATAAGACATGACGGTCCACCAACTCCGATTCTTGATCCACCATGTAAACCTGCCGGGATCAGAATATCCAGCCCGGTCGAGCAGTTTCCTGCTTTCCGAGTGCATTTGGGAGACATTGAAGATTCACTATATCCTGATCCTTTAAGAAACTTCAGTCCCCATCCTCCGAGATCAGAATCCCTACGATTCTCGCATGATTCTTTCACGATAATGGCAGCCAATTCAAGATTTGGTACAATTGAATCAAGGTTGTCATGTGTATTTTCAGCTGGCTCCCAAAGAGTATCTTCAGAAATGGCACTCGACAGCTCAAATTTGGAAGGCGGTCTCTGTTTATAAGAGTTTTGACTGGGCTTCCTAGTTAATCTCTTATTTTTTCCAAGGGTGGGAATTGAATGTTGTATCTCATCTGTACGATTATCGTCACAAGCCGATAGAACAAAACAAGTCTCCCTTATTTCGGAATTATTATTAGAACAAAACCTGATATTAGTCGACACTTGCATCTTGCCGACTCTTTCCAACTCCAGTCCGTGGCGATAGCATTCTTTCTTGCCATTTTTTCTTGAATGGAAAGAGTAAACATAATCCAAATCTTTAGCATTTGAAGACTCGACCTTTGACGAGTTTGCTACATAGACCTCCCTCTTATCATCGACGGTGAAAACATATTTTGGTAGCCCACTCTTCCATGTACAGTGCAGCATTCCTTGAAACGATGAACAAACTGTAGAAGAGGAAGACTGATCTGAGCAACTGGAGTTTGTGCTCGACATGGAAACGCGCCTTTTGTGCACCGGGGTCACTATCTCCTTATGTAGCTTATGAGACAACATACTACTCAATTCCTGAGAGTAGTCCACAAAATCAATATCAAGTAAACTTTTTTTCCCTATATTGTCATCATGGTCAAATATGGCGAATTTTTTACGACAAGGGCTCTTCAAAATGTTGGTCATACGATGATTACCAGATAGGGTGCCAATAGTCCAATTGCCACCTGAGTTTATGATGACCTCTGTCCCAGCAGCCAAATGAGATTCAATGGCTAACTCAGCCATATTACAGGAATTCCTTTAATTTATTTCTGCTAAATTACTCACCATCAACAAATAAAAAATATCCACTTTTGAGGCAAAATATAAAGTTTTCTTGCTCCCACTATCTTTCTTCAAGTATGGACTTGCTTTTCTTCATCTTTCGGCCCCAAGGGAGAAGAGAGTTCATCCGTATGATAACCTTTTTCCGGCTTGAGCATCTGTTTTACACGATGAATCAATGTTTTAAACTTAAAACTCCACTTCATACCATGCAACTGATATTCTGAACCAATTCGTAAAAATAAATGAGATCAACCTTGGTTTGCATCACAATCAATAAACTCTCAAATGAAGATCTATGCATCTAGTTATACACATTAATTAAAATAGAATTACACCAAAAGCTGCCTTTTCAACTAACAATCATTATATCATAAGCAACAGAAAAAGGTAACATTAGGTAGAACTATACTAGTTATACAAGAGTCCAAGTGCAGATATTGTGATTGCTAATCTTCTGATACACCCTCTTGATGTTTAAAGCATATATGAAGGTGAAACTTAAATTTATAATAACAACTAAGCAACCCCAACAAAAAGGACACTATGTTATGTACCTTCACTTAAGAAAACGAATAAACCATAACATAAACATCAAACTAATATTGCAAAATCCACAAAACTACATAGATGAAGTTTACAAGATAATGAACACATCACCTAAATAATTTTGATTCAAAGTTTAAAACCCACGCCAATCTCAATACCACTTTATGAATATTTAATCTCCAAGTCATTCCCACAAAGTAAAAAGATTGTCAAGAAAACACATGTGAGAGGCTAAAAGCAAAGATTGCTGAAAAATGAAACATGGATAAGAATTTGGCAAAAAGATAGAAGAAACTTTACCAACTTTTTTTTTCTCACATGGAAGAATGATTTTCCACTCCACCACTCCAACCTTTTCAACCCACAACTAGAAATAACTGATTCTACACTACACACTCCCAAATTGCAGAAAAACTACCTTAAAGCAGCAAAACGCACTTATTATGAAGTATAAGCTTACGTTTTTGAAGTGCAAAACTGAACAACTTAACTGAAATAAATGTTTATATAATAAATGTCGTAAGCCACGTTAAGGCTTTTTGAAAAAATCACGGTAGGTCCCACATGTGACAAAATTCTTGAATTTTCATGGTCCCAATCAAACTCCTGACCCGCGGACATATTCCTTACATATAGATATATTACAGTTCTTAATCAAGAAAATACTATAATACTATTATTAATATTATTATAGGATGAGAGAGAAAGAGGGTATGAGCTGGTGCGCAAGAATGAAGGATAAGTACAAAAATCAAGCATGAACAAACAAATGAGGAAGAGCAAAAGGAAAGACACATGGACCCTGTATTATCTCCTAAACATGTGACAACTATTTATCTATCTATGTATTTAATACTTACCAATAAAAAGTTGTCTTTTGAAATTTAAATGCGGATTGTGTTTGATAGAGAGAGCATTAAATTTGGAAGTGGTGTGTGTTCAATGGTGGCATGCAATTCTAAGTTTCTAAGGTTGGATAGTATATTCTATGGGGGGATTTAATTTGTATGGTACTTGGTGAGTATGGACTTTTTGGAGATCATATTTAAATAGATTTATTCGCCGCTAATAGATATGGTAAGTGATGGTAAGACAAGCAAGGAAATTTATGTGTTATTTGAGAATGTTGAACACTTGAAAAAAAAAAAAAATTGGTTGTGTTTAATTATTTTCGTGTTTTGTTTAAAATGTTCGTTATTCTTATACTCTAACATAGTAATATGTATCGTCCTTTCATAACAATATGCACATGTTGACAAAACAAGTGATGCATAATTCCAAGTGTCATAAAGTTACAAGCTATGAATGCATTCAATTCACGACAATATATATATATATATATATATATATATATATATATATATATATATATTAGGAAATAACAATCATCATGGTTGAGTTTTTAGTGATACGAAAAACTAATATAGTGTCAAGGTTTAAGCTAATCAGAGGTCATAAATTCAAGTTCGTACGCAACCACTTATAAAAGAACGTCAGTTGGCTTACATACGATGTTGAGCCATTAGAGAGATATATTCTACTTTATATTTTTCTGATGGAAAACTGTATGATTAAATAAGTATATATATAATATTTAAACTTGACAATGTTGTCATTTCAAGAAAAAAGTAGAGGGTGCTTAATTATTTTTCGTGTTTTGTGCAAAATGAATAGTGGTCATTTTGAAAAAGGAGTAAATACCTGTTGTTGAACCGATAATTCAAATATTTTGAAATATGTGGGTGGATCAATAATAGTATTATTAAAATAAGAAAAGTCCAACTTTCCACCCTGCAACAAATTATCCTCAAATCTATTCCCATCACTTGTCTGTTAGGCCAATGTACTGATATTGATGTGCAAGTGCAACGCAGATATTAGGACAAAAGTATGTATTTCCATTTTTCAAAAAAAAAATACATACCTTAAATGCAAAGGCATATTTTGTGATAATTAACTGATAATGCAAAAAGTTTTTTTGGTTAGAAACTTACAGAATTCTATAATTGATGCTAGCTTGTAGCATATCAATATTGATAATTGTACCTTCGGGATATGTTGGAATTAGGCCCCTACCAATAACAAATTGGTTAACAGCTGTATAGAAATCTATTTGCACCTACTTTGATCGTGACGAAGTTGATATAGTCCACGATATGATATATTCAAATTCAAGCAATTTCCTTCACTTGAAATAAATAATAAATGGCGTTGCTGACTGAAATATTCATTAGTGTTTGTAAACTCAGATAGCATAATAAAAGCTCGTCGTGTTGAATTTAAAACAATAGGAGTGTTGCTTAATTATAAAGGGATCAGTTTTTCGTATTTTTAATTCTTGTTCTTGAGTACAATTTCCGATTATGAGGAAAAATTAAAACCAAGGAGAAACCAGCATTAAGAGTGTAAGTCCGAGCGAACAAGAGAATGATATAATGTATATAAGTTTAACTTAAACTTTCCAGATCATAGTCTGAATTATGTCCCAAAACCCCATCTTAGCTTTCCTAAATATCCCTTTCAAGTATTTATTTTAATCTGTCCACTTTGCACATCCGACCTTTTTAATGCATTTTCCATACCTTTTTGTCTATAGTTCATAAAAAATAAAAATACAAAAATATTTGTCTGTATTCGCAAAATTTGAAATATTTCACGGAAGTAGGACCAACAGTATATATGTTAGAATGAAAGTTTTATGTAGTTTCAATTCTTTGAATACTTAATTAGAATCTTAATTGATAGGGAAAAAAAAGCTCTTTGTGCTGACTGCGGCTGTTTATATTTTGACGTACTTAATATAATTTCTTATATTATACATGACTGAAAATCATAAAATATTGCTAATTCTAAAATTTTATAAGCTCTAAATTTTGATTGGTTTATAGTGCTTCATTGGAAACCCCCACAAAGATTTTTTTTTACTGTTCGCTGGAAATCAAAAGTCAATAATTTGTGATTTAACGATTTTGTTAACTTGTTCTTTTCATAAGAATTGATAAAAGAAGACAAAAAAGAGGAAAAGAATACTTACACATCGACGCCTTTCAGAATATACTTGAGACCGGAAGAGTTTAAAGCTGATGTTTGTCATGCAATATTTTATTGAAATGGCTTCTTAAAATCGTAGCTACATACTTCAAATTAATGTTTATTAATTCTAAGAATATTCGTTGTATGGTTGACTAATGATTATCGCCGTATTCATGTTTATTTGAAAATGCATCGCATCAAATGTACATTTATTAGAAAATGCCCGTAATATAATTGTATCATTACAAGATGTTCACGTCAACAGGCCTTTTTCATTTAGAAAAAAAGACCGCCTTAATTCCAGTGAATGGTAGGAATCTGACAACATCACGATACACGAGAAGATTTCAATATTTATTTTAAGCTAATAATAATAATAATAATTTCAACTATTAAGCAAGTCTATTAAAAAATCACCGTCACTATATGAAATTGACCTTTGAATTCAAAACTACAAGGGAGGGAAATATACCCGTAAGAATTCAGAATTCCAATAAAATAAAGGGTAACAATAACATGCATGTTGGACAAAATTTATTTCCATCTTGATACATAGACAGTTTGAAGATCAAAGAGCTACTTAAACCAAACATAAGTATTGCCAAACAGGTCGTTTTCGTAATTTTTAAAAATATTCATCTTTCGCTTTAATTGCTCGTGGGTATGAAGAAGAGAAATCAAAATTGTCATTCATATATTATATACTTTTAGTTACTTTTCCTATTTTGTCAAAGAAAACATATAACATGACATTTTATTGATATTAAAATTAATGGGGCTTATGCCTTAGTCTCTTAGAAATAAAACTTCCCATCTTATAACGGATGTCTTTCTAAGCACTACGAGTAATTATGTTAATTTGTAAAAAATGCTCCCATGTGCTACATATAACTTTAATAATTACCCAATGTAGCCTTCAAATTTTCCATGAATGAATTAAGAGCCCAAAAATGGTTCAAAAGATAAAATAAAATTTTAGAGCCAAAAGTGAAATGATCCCGTAAGTTAGCCGTCAGCCCAAGCTGTTTCCCATCTATTTAGCTGTGCGTAGACGTAATTGGTGAATTGAGTGCCGACAAAATCATAGAAATATGACACAGGTTAATTACTCTTAATATTTTAGTAACAGACACGGATGCTTCTTTGCTAAATACTAATCCACATAATAGAGTCCCAAAAATCAGCCTACATAAATATCAAAATTTAACTATACCTTCATGTAAAGTGAAACGATTGCACACAGTTTTTGGGTCCACCAAATTCGAGTGCAAGTTAAACTTGATGCTAAATATGCCTTAATGTCACTCATAGGTATAGTATATACAAAAGTTACATTGTTATTCCCGAACTATTTGTCTATGACTTAACCTAAAATATGAAAATATATGTATTTTATTTGCCCCCTACTAACTTATGATATTCATTAATTTGATCCAAAATTGCCGAATGGCTCCGCTGTGTTGTTACTATGCTCAAATCCAGGATTGGATGGGGTAGCTGCATTTGAAGGAATTTACTCCACTTATATGTGCAAATATATCAGAGGAGTCCAAGTCCTCTTCTTCTTTTACAGCCACCTAAACAGGAAAATGAACATTAGAATTAATAAAGGGAAAATCAAAATAAGGTTGCTAATTAATGTAAAAACTACTAATTTTTCTTCAGCTCAGAAATTCGAGAAATTAATTTGGTTAATTGCAAAACAAATCATGCGTTATTCCTAATTGGCGAAGAGCGCATGTGTATTTTTTCTTGACAAATACCTCCGAATATTTCAAATTTAGCAAATACCCCCCTCAAATTATACTTTTTTTTTTACACTTGACCATATCACTAAGGATTGATTTTTATGTATTCAACTTTATATTAAACGTATGTTTATTCAACAAAATGTTCTAAAGATGGTAGTAAGCTAACAAGTACAATATTTTTATTTTTATAGATTTAATAAGTAGTTATTAAAATAAATTGATAAAAATGTATATATAATTTCAATTTGAACAATATTATGGCTTATTTTAATGCACAAAAACAAGAACCAAGTTTCGCTATAGTACGTGCTGATCAATTAATAGGAGGGGGGTAGTTGCTAATAAAAATTGCATAAAAGGTTATTTGCCAATATAAAATAAATCAGGGGTAGCGTTGCAATTACATTAAATTATAGGAGTGTCATATATTTTTATCAACTTCATTTAGGTGCAAGAAAATAGATAAAACGATACCTTGGTTTGATTATCGGGTATTTGATTGGAATAGAGACTAACATCTTCATCAGTGTCATATTCATTTGTTCTAGCATTAATCTCTCCTTGTTCATCATTCTTCGCAAACCTTCCTCTCACCCGAGGTCTGCTGTCCGCAAGTGTTTTTCGGCAAGCATACTGCAATAATTTTTATGAAATAAAAGAAGTTTAGACCATTAATTATTAGCTAATCCAATGTAACAACACTAAGAAATTAATTAATTAATTAATACCGTGTTACAAAGTTCAATATAGAAGTACCTTGATTTTCTTGCTAAAATTCCTCTCGTTCCTTTTCTTCATGTATCTATGGATTTTTCTTTTCCTTTCTTCAACAGAGAGTTTTCCCACTTTAAAGGTTGGATCCTCCAAACTTGTGATCTCTGATGCTAGAGGAGTATTACCTGCTCCTCCTCCATGGACTAGATGTTGACTCTCACTGCTAAGTGCCTTAATTTGAGAAAAATGGGAAAAAAAAGAACATATGAACAAAAGAGGTATGTATGCATAGTATTAAAAGGAAACAAAAATAAAAAGAAGAAAACAATGTCTCTGAGTATGTAAAGAATTTTCGTATATACTGAGAAACGAAAATTTTGGAATAATACTTATATAGAACAGGTCTATAGACGTTATGGTTATAATTGTGTAACAAAATCAAAAAATTCCAATATTAAATGTGAAATAAAATTGTGGCGGTATGTTTTGATAAATTAATCAATTTCCGTCACAAGCTATGCGTACCCTGGCCTTCTCTACCCAAGTGTCAAATTTTTACTAATTTTAGGAATGCAAAGTGTCTATTTATGTAAAATTGGGATGTGGAGTGTTAAAAAATACTTTAAAAAGGAAAAAAAGAAAAAAACTCTGTATTTGAAGTACCTGCAGCTCGGTGGAGCAGTTAAAAACCCTTTGCATGCTATCAGGCAGAAAAAGTCCCCCATTATCTCCTTGAAACTCCAATTCTTGATGAGCAATACCATTTCCCAGCATCAAGCCATTCCCGGTAAAAATCCCGGAACTCTCGGCTGAAAACGGCGCATTCATCCCTACTGAAGGCAAATACGGCGCAATATTGGGGTCCATAAGCGCGCAAGAAGGTGAAGAAGTACTCCTCATGCGCAAATAAGATGGCATAGAAGGTATTCCACATTCGTCCTCGTAGCCCGTTGGCATTGGAGGCCCCAACTTTGGAATATATTGATGATGATTCATATGTAGTGATCCATCTAACGGGATGTTGAACTGTTCGTGATTGTTGTTGTTGTTGAGGTACTGGTTATGCGGGATGGAAAATGTGGAGGTGTTGAAGTCTATGGAGGCTGAGATGTCGTTATCTGATTGGTCAAAGATAATCGAGGGGCCGCCATTGGTGGGAGCTGAGTTGGCGGTGGTGACAAGTGTCTTCATATTGTTGTCGTCGTTGTTATTATTATTATTATCCGCGCTGTGATTGTAGTTGTTGTTCATGTCCGCGGTGATGGAGAGGTTTGTTGGATTGTAGGAAGAGTGTTCTTCATAAGTACAACAATTTGAACTTGAAGCAACTTCGGAATTCTGCAACGTTTCTGGGAATAATTCAGATTCGCAAAACTCCAATAGTTGAGCTCCAAGGGGACTCGTGATTTCATCCTATGATCAATAAAATTAAACCAAGAAACCATCAACCTTATGTGAATACTTTTGTTTAATCTATATAATAAAAAATCAGCAAGTTGCTACTTGTAAAGAAATCTTAAATTTATTTAACTGTACGAGCATGTCTTTTGACGAGTTCTAGGTACTTCAATAATTTGTAAGTATTTAACCGCGAAAATCTAAAATTCAAAGAAAAGATTGTGATTTTCAATGTTTTTTACTATTTTCACATTTAGGATATATATCCGTGGATTTATGAGCCGAAGATGTTTTGAATCTCCTAAGTAATTTTGCACAATCAAAATCGATATAAAGATTTGGAGATTGCATCTAAAAGTATTCCAATTGTACCGAAGTAATTCATGATTGTACTTATTCATGCACCAAATAACTTATGCATGCACATTTGATCAAATCACAAAATTCCTAGGGGAAATTCCTGTCTGTGATAGTAAATTTGAGAACAAATTTTATGTACTCCACCGGACCGGTTGGTAAATGAGGTGCCATGTGGAAACAAATTAAAGTTCCTATGGAACTATTAGTCTATGACAATTAAAGAAGGAATTTAATATGGCATTTTAGCTTGAAAAAAGATGGACATATTTCCGTTTCTAGACAAACATTGGGAACTTATTTGAAGCACTATAACGTGTAGTGTGGCATTCACTTACTTCCTTTATGAGTCAAACTGAATAAAGGAATCCGCATTAGATAACTTAAGAAATAAAGCCAAAAAAGCTAAATATTCCAGTCCATCATAATTTCAAAAGAGAATGGGACTAAACCATGCATGAACCGAGTCTCGGGTTATATAGTATTTATTTAATTAAACAATTAGATACATTAATGTCATTATTATTGCCAGTTGAGGCATTTCGCATTGACTAATTTGTACAAATAATTAAATATGTTGCTTATTGGATATCTATGTAACTACAAACCATAATTCTAATAGAACTCACTTACTGGTCAGTAAAAAATCATTTTTGATCCTCTAACTTAGTTGCATATCAATCTCGGTCCCTAACAACTGAATAATTAAGATTTAAGCAATACTTCTGTCCAGAAATAAAAACACAAAAGAGAAGAACATGGATTGAATAGAAACGCGACGCAACATTCAAATCCTTTACATATTAAAAGGCACGATGCATTATTTGATCTTGTTTTCTTTGACATAGATTTGATATATATATGCCACTTGACACACACTAACATATATAATAGTTTATGGATTGTGCATGTGGGTGTTTTGATTCATATACATATATGTGTGTGTATACGTACCTTATAAATATCTGTGTGTATATGAATCATAGTTAACGTAAAAGAGAGATGATGAAAAACAAAGATGAATGAGAAATTTGAGAAAGCAATAACGAGAAATACGTACGATGGGAAGTTGTTCTTGAGGATGAACCATATTTTGCATCATCGTTCTTGACCACCCCTGAATTAAGAAATGCACTGTTATTCTTTCGGAGAAAAATGTCGAAAAATCAAGAGATTTTCCTCACATAAATGCAGGATAGGCTAATTAACAAAAACCATATTTTTCTCAAACAACACTATGATTTTTTATTTTGTTGAGCTTATATGATTAATGAAATGAATGGAAGAGAAAAGTCTATCTAGATCAAACAAGAAAAGAAAAATGAGGCTCTTTTAGAGGACAATAAGAGAGAGAAGGAGAAGGATAAACTCACTATTTTAAGCATGCGGGGTGGACGTTATTTTTTTTTGATGTAGTTTAAACAAGAAAAACAAGAGTTGGTTATATAGCAATGAGAAATGTCCGTACGTTGGAGTCAAAACGAGGATGTCGGGGGGCCACACATTGACCCATGTTTCTTGACTAGCTATGCTGGGATTCTGTGTCCAAACTCTATACACATTGCTATATATTTTTAATTTTATTTAATTTTGATAAGTTACACATTGCTGCTTCTTTTTCTCCTACCATTTGACATATAATATCAAATCTTCTGTACAAAAACTTAATGTGGCATGGTTAAATTTATATAGCATATAATAATAAGATACTAATGTGAAATATTTTTGTTGGTTCATTCTATAATCGTGATTCAAGCCTTTTTAGAGTAATGTTTTAACTTATGCTTAAGAAAACTTGCACTCCAACACTGCTAGCTAGTGAGACTCACCCGATGCTGACTGGACGCAGAATAACAAAATCAGCAAGATAGCAAAATAACAGTCATGCACAACCGAGCTGAAGCACGATTGAACTAGACGAAAGCGAGACAGATTCGACCGACCGCAGGGTTCGATCGATCGATTGTAATCTCAAGCTGATGAGGTAAAATAACATACTTTGTACAAAATAGATATTTATTTTTTATTTTCTTTTTGTATCTTACACAATTTTTTTGATGGATAATTCTTAGACATTGCTGTACTCAATTCAAATCTTTGAAGATCTAACTCCTCGTGCATTTGTACAGAAAAGAGTTGCAAGATTCTCAATTGATTTGATTTCATTGTCTGTTCTTGACAAACTTATCGTGCTTGCAACCATTTTTACCGATCTTGGCAACTCCTTTTCCTCCCGGACATAATTCCTTCATACCTATTTCCGTCGAGGCTTCGATAGTTCATAGCTTTTTCCCAGTTTTTAGTGAGATTCTTTAAGATAGTGAAAGTGAACAGGAATATAAATTTATCTTGATCAGTATTTGGTTGCATAGAATTGAAACATATTCCAAACAGTGATATGATGGAGGTGAAAATTCATGCATGCTTTTATGCCAATCTCCTGGGTATGGGAGAAGATACATTATTTCCACAAATGTGGTGATTATTTCTAATTTCATAAGACTTATATTTAGTTACAGAATACAATTCTGGTTCGGACGCGGTTACATAATTTATATGGACTAAATCTGTCACCTGGAACTGTACATATGTGTTTCGCACGTATACCTACTATATAGTTAAGTCTTAATGTTGAATAGACTTATGTGTATTTCTAGCTCTAACGTGAAATAAAATAAAGTAAAATCAAATACAACTTCGCTTGATTTTTAATACAAAATATTATTTCATTCTTCACATATAATGATTTTTGTATTTATTATTCAGATTTAAATGATTTTTTTTAATAAAATAATTCAAAGTTTATAAAAAGCTTCAAATCTATTTTTCAATTATATTTTTTTTGAATGTTTAATTAAAGTAATTTATTGTATTACTTATCAATTTAAATGGAAGTATATTACAATTTATAATAAGAGAAAAAGAAGACCACTTGAAACCAAACTCAAAATATGTTGCTTAACAAAATAAAAGCATATGAACGTACGTGAAGTGCAGGACTTTATACAAAGCTAAAAGCTAAAAAAGAACGCTCCACTGTGAAATTCCAAACTTAGCACTTACGATGCACCAAACATCTATACAGGATTCCTAGGAAACAGGCCTCTTTTTATATTACATGTGCATAAAAACTCACATGACTTTACACATGAAAAAATTCCCGTAAATCAAACAGGCCTTATTAGCCATGTCCCACAAATTAGCCTATAAATTTTGTGACATTTTATGTTTGGGCGTTGGGAATCACTGAATCAGTAGGTGAATATTACACCTATTGATCATGTAATTAACCTGGTCGAGCAACATAATAAATTTACTTTAATGACTAAACCTTCTGGGCATCATATAATATATATACACACACACACACACACGTTATTTCATATATGGAACTCATAGCTTATAAGTAGGGTTTTAAGTATACGTAAATACGAGTTAGTTAAAACTTAAAATGTTGATATATTATTGAGTTGTGCAGTAAATATATAATGAGTTGACTTCGAATTAGATTTTAAAAAAGTTTAAGAACTATTTTCAAATAAAGTACCGGAACTCTCAGATTTGTTTTAGATCTTTGAAGAGTGGTGCATCTTGCTTATGTACATTAAAGAGTTGAGTGATCCGACTTGAGTCGACATAAATGTTTAATTATGCTTGCAATTGACTAACTTATTGTACGTACATGCATGTAGCCTACTATACATATTCCTCTATACCCAATTCGGCAAAACCTCAATATTATTTATTTATTTTATTCCCACTTTCTAATGAGACTTTTAAACTATAATAAGAAAGAAAGAATATAAGATTTTCTTCAAATGTTAGTAAGAAAATAACATGTTCCAAACAGCGATACGATGGCTGCTCTAACGTGGAACACAAGCTGCATTTTGTGTCAATATTGTGGATTTGGAAGAAGATTGTTGCCATTAATGTGGTAATCATTTCTAGCTGGGAAGAGCTTAATGAAGTGTGGAATACAATTCTAATTCTGATGCAGTAACAAAATTGACGATTGGATTGATCTCGTCATAAAAAAGTACATGTTCATATCTATTGTTAGATAGCGAATCACTAGTTGTGTAACTTGTGTTATGTTAATTTGGCACATCAATTTCATATGCGGGAAAAGAAATTTAAAAATAAAAAAATAAAAAATTATAGTATCTAAAAAGAAAAATATTTTTCCTTAATTTATATTGTATCTAAAAATATAATATAAAAAATGAATAAATTATACTATGTAAATATAACACAAATGTGATTTGTGCTAAATTTGATGAATCGACTGAAGAACTTGGCGTAGTAAATGGGTCTAGTGGTGTTCCCGTGTATTCAAATTGGGTCCGGTCCGTGTCTAGACCCAAAATTAGATGACCCAATAAAACGCTTTTGGCTCTCTACGCACAACAAAAAAGAAGGGCCAAATATCCCAAATCCTAAAACACTATGGACCATAATGCAAATTTGTTTGTAAATATCTACACTCAGTCGGCGAAATAATCGAAAAATTTGGGCCTCACTCGCAAATTCACAAGTATTAGTTTGATTTTCCACTACACTCCCCCTCTCTCTCTCTCTTCCGATTTTTTTCGCACTCCCTCTCTCTAAACCCTAGCACACTCAGAACGCACACAATGAACTGCTCAAGTAAGTCTCATTTTCATCTCTTTTGTACAGTGTAAATTCAACTTCAATCAACTGTGAATATGCGTGTTTCTCTGTGTGTGTTTGTGTTCTTCTCTTTGGCGGATCTGATTTGTTAGTTCAATCCTGACCGTACAGTTTCCGGCGAGGTGCCGGAGGAGCCCGTCGTGTCGAAGAACACCGGTCTACTCTTCGAAAAACGCTTAATTGAGCGACACATCTCCGTGAGTATCTTTTTCCTGTGCAAGTATTTTTTACTTAGTTTGGTTTTACTTAGGCTTATCCTTGTTTTTAACATTTTAGGGTTTCTCAGTTTCGTGAATAATGTGATGTGTAGAAGATATGAGTGAAATTATTTGAAATTGAGTGTTTTGTATTTTGTAATTTGTATTTTGTTATTGTGAGTTAGAGTGACTGTGGTGAAAGTGTGATGCGGAGTTATTGGTTTCGAGAGATATGATTGGGAGGGTTCGTACTTGAGTGCTATAAGGTTTGGTAGTGATTGAGACTGCGGTATTAGACTTCTCTTTGACAGAAGTTGTATGTTTTCTGTTTCTCTTTGTTATGAATAGGATCATGGAAAATGTCCAATTACTGGGGAGCCCCTGACTATGGATGATATTGTTCCAATCAAGACAGGGAAGGTATGATCTTGGTGGATATGCCCTATTATTTATATCGGTGCTTGTCCCTTTTGTTAGCTTTAGGGAAAAGGATTTTTTTTTTTTTGGTTAAAAATGGGTGACACTATTTGCAGCTTGATTGTGTTGGTTTCTTTGCAGATAGTGAAGCCCCGACCAGTGCAGGCAGCAAGTATTCCTGGGATGCTTGGAATGTTTCAGATTGTAATTATCTTTTCTCCCTAGCCTTTTATTGTCTCTCTCTATTCATATTGCAAAACTATTTGCAATTTACTGTCCCCATTATTTGGAACTTTTTTGAATATAACTTCTGGAAGTGAGGAGTAAAATAAACATTTTTTAAAACTTATAGAACATTTTAAGTACATGAAAGGTGGGCGATCTCAAAAGTGGTTTCTGAAAGTTTTTCCTGCCTCACCTTTGATGTGCAGGTTTATAATTTAAACGTAGGGTAGTCTCAGTTTCTTACCATGCCTTTCTTTTGTTAGAATTACAGATTCGATAGACCAATTTATTTTAATTGCCCATGTTACCAGAGGATTTTGTTTCACTAATGTGAACATTGCAGCTTAAGTTTCTAGTCAAAGGAAGAGTGTTGATCATAGGACATGCGAGTTTGCTATCAAGGAAACTTTTAGAGTTACACATTACTATTGTTCATGATTTTTATTACTGGAATGGAAAACCAATATCTAAAATAAAACTACATGTCTTCTTTTCCCCCTGTGAGCTCTTTTTCCCTATCAGATTTGGGGAGGTAGAATAAATACATTCTTCAGTTTCTTCTGTTTTTGTATGAACTTCTATCCTTCAACTAGGAATGGGATGGCCTCATGCTATCGAATTTTGCATTGGAGCAACAATTACATACTGCCAGGCAAGAGCTTAGTCACGCCTTGTATCAGGTATATACCAAGTTATTGAGGTGATTGAAGAGTTTTGATCTTTTATTATTTGGTATGGTGATTCTATGTGCACTAAAATTTCTTTCCCTTGCAGCACGATGCAGCTTGCCGAGTTATTGCGAGGCTGAAGAAGGAACGGGACGAGGCACGGGTGTTATTGTCACAAGCTGAGAGACAGATACCCATGTCAATGGCAGCACAAACTGCTGATCATGCTGTTCCTCTAAGCAATGGAAAAAGAGGTTTTTGAATGTTGAAAATTTAAGTTCTCTCAAAGTCTGGTGCATTTTCAAGATGAATATCTTTTTTCCTTTTCATTTTTTTTGCAGCTGCTGAAGATGAGGAGATGGGCCCAGATGGGAAAAGAATCCGTCCTGGAATTTCAAGTAGTATCATTTCTGAGCTTACAGATTGTAATACTGCTCTATCACAGCGAAGGAAAAAGCGACAGGTAATGCCTATAGTAATGTACTGTTCCATCACCATGAATTATGGGGTGACCACTAAATACATTTTGAGTTAAGATTTCTTTGTGGTTTTTTATGTTATTTTATATATATTTGTATTCTATCAGATACCTTCAACTTTGGCTCCTGTTGATGCTGTGGAGAGATACAGTCAACTCACAGTGAATCCACTTCATCGAACAAACAAACCCGGGATATTGTCACTGGACATCCAGTACTCTAAGGTATGCGAAGTTTCTCTGGCTTCTCCTGCCTATTGTATTCATTAGAATTGATTTTCACTGAGCAAAGTAAACTCTATGGTCCTAAGGTAGAACTTAGCATATATCTTCCATAATTTATCATATATTTTCGTTGCGCCAAGGTGAGAATCATTTGAGAAATTTAGTTCCTAATGAGCTTCGGTCATCATGAAAGAGTGAAGCGTATACCATAAATCCATAATGCTTCAGGGTGTTGGTGAAATCAACTTTTTACGCGAATGATGAACCTTGTATTCTTCCTGCCAGGAGTTTTTTTGTGTTCTGTTTTCTGCCAAAACATTAGAAGGGAAAGACTCATTTATTTTTGTGGCATGCTTTCTTAGTGACTCATTGTTGGAGAGCCAAATCATTGGAGCAGAGCACTTTTCATAACAAATTTTAAAGTGACAAGCCGTTTTTTATAAATAATATGTTAAAAGATACTGGAATATTGCTCTATAGAGAAGTGCAGAAGCTCTACCACTCCAAAATGTTCTTGAACTTATCTTAATCCAGGAAAAGCAAGTTATTAATATTTTGGTTCTGGAAGTATCTGCAACAATGTGGCTTTTATTGCGCGGAGATGGTAGAAAGTCACCTGGTCGTTCTCATCTCCTTAAATTGGAAATGGTTCGCTGTTTGCACTCTTAGATAGCTTTGCAGCTGCGTCCTCTGTTTTGTTGCTTGTCCAGTTCAATTGATAGTAAAGTTGGCCCAATTGCTAAACGGTTTTATCCCGCCCCCTGAATTTTTCTTATTTGTTGTTCATAAACATATACAATAGATTAAACTTATCTGATCTCAATATATCTGAGTTATTAAGTGGTTTAGGTCTTGTTCTCATTCAATGGCATGAAGTATAGCTGGCGCATAAAATTTCTTATAAATGGTGCATTTCCTCTGTGGTTATAGTTTAGTATAGATCATATCAGAATGTGATAGTTTCTAACATGTTTATTCATTATGCGGTTTTGGAGGATAATCAATCAGTGTATATATGCAATTACACACACACACACACACACACATATATATATATATATATATTTTATGGTGGTGTGAAATGTAGTTGGTATTCTAGTTGCCTACGCCAATTAATTAGATTACATGCTTGGTTGTTCTCGTTGTTATAGTAGCACTAGGTATTTGGATTATGAATGTAATCCGACTGCATATTGTTTTGTGTCTCACTTGTTTCTCTTTAGGACATCATTGCCACTGCTGGGGTTGATTCAAATGTCGTAGTTTTTGACAGACCATCAGGTCAAGTTTTATCTACTCTCAGTGGCCATTCAAAGAAGGTCAGGGGAACTTTTATTTTGAATTTATTAAATTTTCTAGTAATATTTTCTTCTGTTAAATGTTTCAAGCTCTATTTTCTAATAGAGGTGTTTGTTGCTTTTCTCTACCTACGCAGGTTACAAGTGTGAAATTTGTTGCAGAGGGTGAATTTGTACTTAGTGGTTCCGCTGATAAGGTAAATTAATGCCCCTGTAAGAAATTCCTTGCAAAAGTTATTTTATTATATGATCATTGTACTTGCAATTTTTTGTAGATGTTCTCCTCTTTCTTTATTTTGGTAACTCTAGTTTCTTTGTCCTTGACCGCTGAGGTTGCTACAAGCTATTTTCAGTTGACCACTCCGTATTGTGACAGCAAGCACTAAGTTTCCCTTTCTTTCCAATTTCCATGAAGTCTTTGCCTTGTTGGCCCTGCGGTCAACCCGTGTTTAATATATTGTCCCATTCATTACGAATGTCTTTAGATTATTAGCAACTGGATGTAAGCTGATAAGAGTTTAGGTGAGCAGTGTTAAAGAGCTCCGCGTTAGTTGAGTGATCCATTGTGTTGTTTTCGCTCTAAGTTTCTGTGTTGAGCAAATGTCAAGTTTTATTTATCTCGATGACAATTACTATTTTTACACTTTCATGGTTATACAAAGCTCCATAGTGCTTTTACACGCCATTGACTGTCCAATTCTTTATTACAACACGACAGCGTATCAACTCTCAGAGGAAAGATTCTTTTACGTGGTTAACATGGACATGATTTTCTAGCTGCACTCATACAAAATAAGACAGAAGAGATAACTTGGTTGATAGAAAAGCAACTCAGTAAAACAATTGTAAAGTAAAATTAGATATTTTCTCGTTATACCTCGTAGCTTTTTACTATTTAGCGGAGGTTTATGCTAATATTTTTACCGGTTTATTGAGTTATCCTTTATTAACTACTCCTCTTATTCAGCTGTTTGACACATGTTGAGTATATTTTTCTGCTCTTTCCAGACAGTTCGTGTGTGGCAAGGATCTGAAGATGGAAATTATAATTGTAGGCATATTCTGAAGGATCATACTGCTGAGGTAATCAGTTTATAAACATTTTGTGAGCCATAGATATTTTGTTTATCCAATTATGTCTCTCCAGTACCTCTTCATCTGCATCAAACATTTCAATGCTGACAAGGGGCATGATTAGGGAATATTATATTAAACATATAATTGGACTGAACACCTGGATGTGTATCATTTTCTAAATAAAATTTCTGATTGAAGTTAATGAAATTTTACGAGTCTTGCTTGTAGGCCTTTATCGGTATTTGCATATAACGAAAGATATATGACTAAGAAAATTATCTACTTTGGTACTCTACTTCAAATTTTGAACATCTCGAACTGAAGAAGTAGATTTGCTTTAATGTGACAGTGCTTTGCTGCTGCAACCTTCCATTTGAATTACTGCATAGTATTTGTCAGTGTGGATGGTTAACTTGCACCAAATAGGGCCTTAAATAAAAACTTTTTTGTGTTTTATATATGGTGTTTGTTCCCTGTTGTGCCTAATCACTTAGAAAGGCTTTAGTTGTTATGAATTCTGAGGAATTGTCCTAAACTTGCAGATCCAGTTTATCTTTATATAGTCTTCATATTTGTTGATATAACAGGTTCAAGCTGTCACAATCCATGCAACCAATAACTACTTCGTCACTGCTTCTCTTGACAACACATGGTGCTTCTATGAGCTTGCTTCTGGTTTATGCCTCGCTCAGGTCCTAACTCTATTTTTATCTTGTATGCAAATGTATACTTAATAAAATTTCTTTTCAGGCTTAAGGTGTTTCTCGCTCTTGATAGTTAATGTTGGGGTTTTGCAGGTGGAAGACACTACAGGATCTTCGGATGGTTACACATCTGCAGCCTTTCATCCTGATGGTCTCATTCTTGGAACTGGTACATCTGGAGCTCTTGTTAAGATTTGGGATGTAAAAAGTCAGGTGCCCCTGCTTTATTTTGGCTTTGTGATTTTTTTAATGGCCCGTTTAGTTTAGTTTTTTTGAACCATCAAGTAACTTGAGTTTGTTTTATGTTCCAGGCAAATGTTGCAAGGTTTGATGGGCATGTTGGGGCAGTAACTGCCATATCATTTTCAGAGAACGGTTACTTCCTAGCTGTAGGTTTTCGTTGCATAGCTGTTGGGAGCAATCTGACATATATTAAACTTTCATGTTCTGATTATTTTGTTTAAAATTTCAGACTGCAGCTCAAGATGGTGTTAAACTTTGGGATCTGCGTAAATTGAGGAGCTTTAGGACTTTTAGCCCTTATGATGAAAATACACCCACACAATCAGGTATTTTATCTTATCATGTCAAATCATCTAAAAAGAGAATAAAAAATTATTGTATCACGTTTGGTATTTGATGAGTGATGGTGCCTCCCTGTCCAACACATTGTTTTTATACAGACTACAAACACTGATTTTATGTTACTTCTAGGAATAAAATGGTGTATCATGGCCAGGCATCTGGATGTTTGGACTAAATACACCAACTGTCATGTTATGAAAATGCGAAACCCCTCCGATTAACAGATATTGGTTATAAACGGATAGCTTTATTAAAATTTTGATTTTGCTTTGAAATTATTGATTGAAGAAGTAATGATTTGAAATTGTTTAAAGCATATAAGCATCTTTACTAGAATTTTAGCTTGTTTCCTCTCCGCCCCCCCCCCCCCCCCCCCAAAAAAAAAAGAAAAAAACGATTTCCCTATTAATTCTGAAAGGGACACTGGGGGGGTGGGTGGGTGGGTGTGGGAGGGGGGGCTGATAACGGGTGTGTAGCAGCAGCCGCATTCCAATCCAACGGACTATATTTAGTTTTGAGTTATGTTTGTTTATATAACTTGGAGAGTAAATTTAATTTTGCATCCGGAGTGTATTTGTTCCCACTACTTTAGTTTTATAATAGTTTCGCTTCTCTTATGAATACAAATGGTTCCAATAATAACTAGATAATGCTTATAATATATGAATAATTTCTCAATAAGTTTGTGCTTCCATTTGTTTAATGTTTTGGAACCCCCTAATAAAAAGATATTGCTCATTATAATCGTCAAAACAACATAATCAGAATGATTGTTTTTTGCACATGGGGAGTTCTCGTGGTTTCTAGAACATGGGGGCCGTAAACCCAAAATTATTACTGTCTACATCTTTTTGGCGGTTCACTCTAAAACAGAACTTGCCTAAATCTTTATGGTGGTCCCTAATCATATATTTTGCGCGCTTCGTAATGGGAAAAGTAGATCGCTTCATAGTTTTACCCGTTCTATCAGTTTTTCACATAACAACTGCCTGATTTTGCAGTCGAATTCGACCACAGCGGTAGCTACCTGGCTCTGGGAGGCTCGGACATAAGGTATTAGCTAAAGAAGTCTTTTGGTGTTTTTGGCTTTAGACATTTGATCTTTCCGCTTCCAGTAGACTCCAGCCCGTTAACTGTCGCTGTCTTCTCTCTCCATCTGTTTTTTTATTTCACCAATTCCTTGGAATCTTTGTAGTGTCATTGTAATCAAAAGTAGATATTCTAAAGATTGAAAGAGAACGTGCAGCAAGAGCTACTAACATCATTTTGTTATTGTGATTGTGTATTGCAGAGTTCATCAAGTTGCCAATGTCAAATCAGAATGGAACTGCATCAAAACGTTCCCGGACTTGTCTGGCACAGGTTAGGCTCTGCACTACATTCCCCGCTCTTCAAATCTGCTTGCACGAACTTCTATACATATCTGCATAGGAACACTGATTTGTCAAAAGTTTTTTCTTCATGAAGTACTGCAGTTGTTTTAGCTGTAGTGTATAATTTCACTTCTATTTATACAGGTAAAGTAACAAGTGTAAAGTTTGGTCCGGATGCAAAATACATAGCCGTTGGGTCCATGGACAGAAACCTTAGAATATTCGGGCTGCCCGACGAGGATACCCCATCAGAGTCTTGAAACGATATTCCGCATTTTGTGGTGGATTTAGCTATGGCTGTTGTGCAGGCCGCATTCGAAGTAGCAGGATTACGACTGAAGTGAGAGTACAACACTGTATTGAAATTTGTTGTTTAACTTTGTAAGGCTCTGGACATTTTTGTTCAAATGGTGGAATGCGACTAAGAGTATGATGTGGTGGAATAGGCAGAATTGGATTGCGAGTAAGTAAGAGTAAGATTTCAAATCTTGAGAAATGGCTGGATAATTACGTGTACACCTTTTAAGTTTAATTACATCAACATTTCTTTTGATCTCAACCCCCCCTCCCCACTAGAGTGGCGCAACCATCCCGGTCTGCGGCGTGATCAAAGAGTCATAACGTTTGGTTTGTGGTTTATGTAGTATTGGTAGTCACGTTGTTGTTTGAGCATATACTAGTACTGAAAACCAACAAAGAATTCGTTTTAAATTTAAAGATAATAGTTTGTTATATCATAAGATGTTAATTCGATTATAATTTCATACTTTTTCTCATAAATTAGTTTTTGTTTTTTGTTTTGAAGTTGGGCATCTAGAAAATTTATGCATATTGAACACTGACAAATGAATGTTACTATGGTGTTTAGACATGGATGTAGCAATTGGGACATTAATTCTTTGTAATTCAGTTTATCACACGTCGTTGGATCGAGATACGATTGGAATGCAGGTAACCTAAATAAATAATTTTAAAAAACCCATGGTTTTAGGAGACTACCGAGAAAACAGAGAATTTTATAAATGTTTCTATCTATCTTTACAGGCTTGCCATTATAGCTTTTTCTCCAAAAATGTTCATTTTCACATCAGACCTCTTACCTGCAAAGTAGCCAAGTGAAGGTTATAGGGCAAAACCTACGATCCTGTAACTGGCTGAAATACCCAACAATCAAATAATTCTGGTTTACTAAGATTTATGCAAAAGATGAGAACTGAGAATATGTCACTGCTTGAGTTTACCTGGAAAATCCATGACAAAGAGACCACATTCTAAACTGGGAATTTTTGTTTCTTTCACATCATTAGTTATGAAGGACTAGAGTGTGTGGGTCGCTCTTATCTAATAATGTTACGAAATTGTCATACCCTTGAAGACTACTTAATAATAATACATGTTTGTTAACTTGAGGTTTCGATCTCGATTAAACAATGTGGCCGGTATGTATAACAATAGTGGTAATATCTCACAAACAAATAAGTTTTAATTCACTCTGAAATTATTGTTGAACATCAGCTCTCAACTATCTAATATATTTGGCTCAATTCAGCATAAATTAGGCTCGGAGCCTGAGATAAAAATTCCAACCCAATTTGATGATGCGATATTCCTTGTGAACCCTAAAATCAATTTGAGAGAAGTGGCCAATCAACACCAACTTTATTTGACGTCATAAATCAATAAATACGAACAAATGTGTTGCTTTTCAACTTTCTTTCAGGTTACAGAAAATGGTGCGGAATTGGTGGCGAGTTCGTCCTTATCCGTTGCCATACGTTGTTCATCCGTGGTGAATTAGGGCATTTATTGCAACAAACAAACAATATATCCCTCCCTTCGTGATTAAGGTACGCATAGTACTAGTGTATATAACCAACGCATAGTGAGTGGTACTATTTGTATACTGTATACTCACAATTTTGCAATGGCAGCTTCATCATCAAACTCCTTCACCAATAAGGTCCAAATCAAACAGGAAAAACAACAAGAGGTATATATGTTATATTTGCTCTTTTTAGGGCTTCTTTTTGTTTGTTTGTTTGTTTTATTCTCACAAACAGTTTAACCTGATAAACTAATTTATGGTTTTTTTTTGGGGGTTTTTTAGTAGTTTATATGATGAGTTTTTCATGGTTTTTCTCATTTTTATCTTTTTTGTTGTGTTGTGTTGGTTTTTCATTTTGGGGGTTTTTGTAGGACGTTTCTAGCAGCGTTATGGATTCTAAGGAGGTGAAAAACGAAGAGGACCTACCGGTGATAGACCTAAAGGCGTGAGTATTTGTTCTCAATTCTTATAAATACATAAAAAATCAATCTTTATCTGTGTTCGAGTTTTTCAATTTTTCGTGATTCTTCCTCAATTTTTTTTTTTACTGGAGCAGAGGTGTGTAAGTGCTTTCTTCTGTTGAATTCTTTGTCTGCCCGTTCTTTCATGGAGTTCTTGGAGTGTGAATGTTTATTTCTGGTTGCTTATGTTTTTGCTCTGGACTTGGGTTTCACTGCTTTTCTGTTGTGGAGTTGTCTGTTGTTGATGATTATCGAGACCTAGCTCCTGCTTGTTGATGTTCCTTCACAATATCGTTTGATGATCTTTTACACATATGTAAGATTACTAGGCCAGGCGAAAAAGCTGGATGAAAAGTTACAGTTCCATGTACAAAATTTTGAGCAAGGAAAAGCTTGTAAGAGGTGTTTGTACTTGTCTTCATGAGTACAGAGCCTTCTCTTAGGGTTTTGTTGTGACTGCATTCTATCTCATCTATGTGTTTCGCAAAATTATATAAAGTTTTATAACGGAATCTTTTTAGGTGTTAAATAGAGTTGAATTTAGTACGTCTAAATTTTTCTAAGGTTAGTATTTAACGCAACAACAGCATTAAAAAGTTTAATTTATTTAAAGAGGTGATCATGCATAAGATTGATGGATAAAAGAATTCCCAGCTGTTACGGTGGGACAGTTGGAATCTTTGGAATCTACCATGGACTGCCAAATATCTTGCATAAACCTAGTAAAGGAATCTCGGCACGTGTTAACTCTAATAAATTGTTTGTTTGGGCAAGACATTGTTGCTATTGACTTTGGTTTCAAAGGTATTAGAAGAAAACCTGGTACATGTGTTTTAAGCATTCCACGCCAGCTTACTAAGAATAAGAAGTTGGCTGAAACCAAAAGGCGATTTGAGATATGCTGTTCTCGAGCATGATAGATCCATCATTCTATGGTTAACCGTACCTGTATATCTTCACGTGTGAATACAAGCTTACGTCACATACTTATTGCTTTTATTTCACTGTATGTCGTTTTTCTGTCTCGGTATTGTCCTCATTTCAATGTATTGATGTGTATCGGATTTGCATTTATTTCACTGGATGTCGTTTTTCTGTCTAGATCTTGTCCCCATTTCAAATGATTGTTGACTAGGATTTCAATTAACCCCAAAGACGCAACTATAATGACATTTAAGAACCTGCTCCATGTCCAGAACTCCTTGCTCAGTTCAACCCAACAGTCCATCTTTTTATACATTCTTTATCATCGTGCATAAGAAGTTTGCCAATAATATCTTAGATACCTTTTCATCTTTCTAAAATTTCTCTATGGTTCAAGCAGATAACTTGTTTGCATTTTGTATCAATTCCGATATACAACAATACATTGAAATGGGGACAAGATCTAGACAGAAAAACGACATATAAATGCAAATCCGATATAGATCAATACACAATACCGAGACAGAAAAACGACATACAGTGAAATAAAAGCAATAAGTATGTGACGTAAGCTTGTATTCACACGTGTAGATATACAGGTACGGCTGGACATAGAATGATGGATCTATTGTGCTCAAGAACAGCATATCTCCAAATTGCCATTTGATTTCAGCCAACTTCTTATTCTTAGTAAGCTGGCGTGGGATGCTTAAAACACATCTACCAGGTTTTCTTCTTATACATTTGAAACCAAATTCAATAGCAAAATGTTTTGCCCCGACAAACTATTTGTTGGAGTTAACACGTGCCGAGATTCCTTTACTAGGTTTATGCAAGAAATTGGTAGATTCCAACTGTCCCATCGTAACAGCTAGGAATTCTTTTTTCCGTCAATCTTATGCATGATCACTTCTTTAAATATATTAAACTTTTAAATGCTGTTGTTGCATTCAATACTAACCTTAGACAAATGTAGAAAAAGATCGTAATAAATTCAACTCTATTTAACACCTAAAAAGATTCCGTTTTTAAAACTTTATTTGATTTCGCGAAACACATAGATGAGATAGAATGCAGTCACAACAAAACCCTAAGAGAAGGCTCTGTACTCTGAAGACAAGTACAAACACCTCTTACAAGCTTTTCCATGCGTATAATACCAAATGAAATTTATATTGTGCTTTTCACGAAAGTGAAGTGCAAAACTTTTAAAATGTGAAATAGATTTTTCCTTCTTGCTTACCAGGATAGGATGGGGGCAGGACGGACAATGGTTAATATAAGTTTTGCACGTACTAGTAGTTATTGTTATTTTGAATCATGATTCTCTTTGGGGGGTGGAAAATTAATTTACTACAAGTATGACTTAAAATTATTAAATAATTTGGTTGGTTCTGTGGTGACCTCCACGCACACCTAGCCTTGCTATGAAGCAATAATTCATAAATTTTCTCTTGGGCTTCCACATATAGAACATTGTTGTAAAGGATCTGTATTTATTGTTGTTTATATCCCCAATGGCCATTAAATTTTTGTAATTGTGTTCTCTGCTTTCAAAGGATATTATCTCTCCCATGTTTACCGGTCTTGTTTATGTACTGCTGTTGGTTTTCTCAGTCTTAGGTGTGCGAACTTAAGAATGTTTATTGTCATGGATTCAAGAATGTTTGTTGTAGAGTTGCACAATGTCCGTAATATTCACGTTTTTCCTGCAGGATTATACATAGCAAAGAACGGGTCGAGAAGTTCAAGAAATACGAGGCTGATTATAAACAATATCTGATGGCAAAGTATTTCTCCGACAAAACTATTTTCGGAGGTAAATATATTTTTCTATATTACTGCCAAAAGGGACTTAAATGTGCTTGGAAGCTTTTAGATATAGGTTTAAGGATCAAGTGAGGAACTTGCGGCAGGTTTATCTCTACTTCATAGGTCAATATGTCAAAAAAGAATTTTTCTACACCCCTGCCCCTCCACAAATTTTTAAGTAGATGAATTTTTGTACAGTAAATCCTTGATTTTCTTCTGCCTTAGTCAAATTAGTTCCATGTTTGGTCAGCTTTTTGGCGCCTAGTGTAGCAATGAGTTTATCCTTGTACTACCAACATGCCGCATCCTACGGTTGTTAATTTTTCCTGGTATATATGCTTCTTTTATTAGATGTTCATGTGAGTTCCTTCATTGCTTTAGGAAACCTTAAAAATATTTTAAGCTATGAACGCCTTTCAGTTTGCGAACACAAATGCATAGTAGTAATTTCAGTTCTTGGCTAATGACACATGAATGTAGACTCAGATGAAGGCAAACATATCCTCTACAGCATGGATATGATCCTTTACGTGTATGATTCTTGGGTTCATAGTAATAGGTTGAGTTACGAGAGCATCCCTTAATGTTAGGTCAGATACAATAACATTCTCTTGCATTTCAGAAATTGCAAAAATACCCTTTTAATTGACAAATGCAGGGCGAAACTGATGAAAATACAAAATGTCTAGTTTCTCTCTTAAATTTTGTTGTCTTGAAAGAGTTGAATAGTTTGAGCACTGTATTTTTCGTAATATTAAGTTGTTTAGAGGTTTGATTCTTAAGATGTCCTTTTATTCTCATTATATTGTGATACTGCATAGAGAATTGGCTTCTGGAAGTTTTCAGCCAGTAGCTCGCATGATAATTTCACGCTATGATAAAACTCTAATTTGCCATTGTGCAGGAAATATATTTGATGTGAAAATGAATATTGACGGGCAGACTATTATGGCAAGCAGGTAAATAGGAGTAAAAACATTCTGAGACCCCGTTTTTTCCGGCTCGTCTTCTTATTTTTGCTTTTTCTTTTTTATTAATTTAGGTTGCCCCCCTACCAATCTTATCTGGATCCAACGACTTTTGACGAATTGAATAGCAAAGAATCTACTTCTTCAGTCAAAACCGAGGCTGGTGTTTCAGTGAAACCTGAGGCAGGTGATTCGGTGAAACCTGAGACTGGTGATACTTCGAAAGGGGCGCCGTCAACTGAAGGCAACTGAGAGCAGGGCACTTCCATAATCTCCGTTTGCTTCTTTGCCTGCATATGATCTATGGATAATTTATGACAAAGTATCATATTATCGTTTCGAACTTCTTTCCTTTTTGTCTTTCTCATCAGTAGCTTTTGAACAGATTACAGTCTTGTGATGTTATCGAGGTTCTGAAATTGTGGTATTGGTGATACTTGCTAGTAAATGTTTTGGTTTGTGTGGTATGGGCATGAGGCTTCTTAATGCCATGTTCTGCAATGCTGAATTTATAGGAAAAAGTGCATGTCCAATACAACGCCAATATAATGTGTTGGAGTAAAAACTATATAAACTAGAATGAGACTAAATTGGTAACAATACTCGGGCGCAATTCTAGTTATGGTTCATGTCATAAGACATGAAATAGTTTAATGTACTCTTAGGTATAGGCAGTTCTACGATGGTTGCTTATGCTAAAGGAATAACATTACAGAGTAGAGTATCAATTCAATAACCAAAGTGAAGCTCAAAAACTGTCCCTAGTGTTCAAAATCCCTATTTCAAGATTCAATTCATCCCTCTCACAGCCCAGAAAACAGCAAACAGAATATGGCTTCTTTGGGTATACTCTAAGCTGTTTGTTTGATTTTTTCAGAGAGAGGATCGTAATTGAAGAACTTCATGTGTCCAGATCAAAGGATTATAAACATTTCAAAGAAGTAGAGAAATATGTTATTTAACCTGGTATTAGATTAATAACAAAACATCAAACACGCAGCATAAATTTCCATCTCAAACGGCAAATACCGCCGCATTCAAATGTTTCGAAACCCTAATCAGCAGCAACACAATTATCATAAATGATTCTTCTAAAACATAACAGAGAAAATAAATGAATCTAATTAAAAGCAGGCTGAGCAGGGGCGGCGCCGCCGAGTAGCGAGGCCTGTTGAAGCTCGACCTCGTTGAGCTGAGCCTCGCGATCCATCTCGATTATCAGCGGTATTCCGAGAACGATGAACGTCGTCGCCGCGATCCACGCCGCTTTGCCGGTGCTCTTCAGGAGCCGTTTCGCCACGTACGATGCGTCCGAGGCCACGTCTTTGCCCTTGCGAACCACGCTCGAATCGGAGATCCGTGATAGTATGCCGGAGTCAGCGCTGCTGCTGGATCCGGTCAACGCTGGGCGACGAGAAGCCATTGTTGTTGCTCGCTCGATGATCAGTCTGCGGAATAAGGGTTTGGATCTTAAACCCTATTTGTATTGTATCGCACGAAACTAAAAATGTCTAATTCATTTAAAAGATGAATTGGGTGTTGAACGTAATTAAGATGAACTTGGTGGCTATTTTCTTTTTTTGAGACTAATTTATGTAGTATAGTGATTTTTATACTGTTTCACGTTATTTAGATACTTATTCTATATTGTAGTAATAATTAAAAAAAAAAGTAATTTAATATGCCATCAACAACACCATTTGGGCATCCAAAAAAGTAAAAATTATTTTATACAATAGTTGCATTGCTTACTTAGTGCAACTGAACCATTAACATATACCTTTTGCCTATAAAAAGATTATTTTAAGTTAAAATAAAAATATGTTAATAACATTTAGTGATTTAGATGATGTCATAGTAGACTTAACGGTGTAATATATAATTTTTCAAAACTTCCATGATAATTAGTGTAATTAACCCTATTTTCCGTCGGACAAATGACATCATTTTGCTTTTCGAGGGAAATTACGTGAATGCCAAACGTATGCCTATACTAATGATAACAGTTTAAGGAATATAATCATAAGAAAAATGATAACATTAGGGACTCCTATAGGGAACTCAGTCCCCGCCCGAGTGGGGTATTGCAGACCAACTTTAATCATTTCACGTAATAAGAAGCAAAATGTTACCAATCAACTAAATGAAAACCTTGGATTCCATTTGAATTAGTTTTTAAATAAATATAAATAACAATAAGTTGAATAAATGAATTCTTTTCTTCTACTTGTTCCTATTGACCAAAGAATATTAATGTTTAAATCAAAATAAACAACAATAAATTGAATACAATTCTTTTCCTGTACAGCTCTACTTGTTCCTATTGACCAGAGTGTTTATCTAGTTATTCGCTGATCATATTCTTTCATAGCACATTCATCCTAATTCTTACAGTAGTCTGGCGCATCTATGGGTCAAAATCGCCTCACAAAACAAAGAAAACTACAAATATCTTTATCCTTCAACTTCACTTTCATGAGAACTACAAATATCTTTATTTTTCACCTTTAAATCTCCTCGCATACTCCAGCAAATCATGCGAGATTCAGCAACTCCTACTCTCCCATCTTTTGAGCAGCAACTCGCTTAACAACCCAACAGATTAAAACTACATACTAATGCTTGTCGGACAGCATTTTACCAAAAAATTACACTGGTGCAATGGAATTCTACAGTTATGCCAATTGTCCGGAGATTAGTCCACAGGAGAGAAATCTCTTTTCATATACTGCAAACATGAAAATGGCATATTTACAAGTTTGTCAACTTCAAGCGCTCTAGACAGTAGAGTGTTCAAAACTGTTCCCCATACTGAACTGTCCTCACTTCTGCCTAAACCTCTACATACAACAAGAGATACATTGCACACCCACGGCACAGAAACCGTGTATGCCAAACCATTGCTAGAACTCTCTTTCTGTAACAGTGCATCTCTGTATGATCGACCCACTTGAGAAACATAACTTCCATTTGGCAGAAGGGAGAAAGTAGACGTGTTTGATGCATCAACATTCAAATCAACATCGGTATGAAGGTTCACAACAACTGTTCCATGATCAGGATGAAGCCGGTTTCCCAGGGCTTGTAGGAAGGGGGAATGAGGATCCCACAACTTGTGTGGGAAAATGTCATCTCCATCATAGGCATCCATAAAGATGATGTCGTAGGTATTGGTGCTTTCAGAAATAAACTTCTCCGCATCTGAGTTAAACAAGAATAGCCTTTCATGAGTACCTCTCCAGAGAACCTCGTCAATAGGATCTGCTTTTGGATATGTGCGCTTCCCGGATGGGGTCATCACTGAGAAGGACGGAAATCCCATTGCTTGAGTGGAAGCTGAGATTACAATGGGGTCAATTTCGACTACATGAACAATAGCACCTGAACAAGATCCCGAGTAAGCAAGATAAATTTATTTTGGACATAAGCATGGCAATGAAATGGAAGGCAAAAGGTGTATCAGAAAGTAAGAACATTAATATAGTACAACAGCACAAAGATGTACTAATTATCTTGCAAGTGTTAGTTCAATTAATCTGCGCAAATCTCACACAAAAAGTAATAATTAGCTACGAAATCATAACTCCTTCAAAAGGTTCAGCTCCCATTATTTTATTTCAAAAGTGATCTGTTTGCACAAAATTAGTGTTCCTTCAGCAGTGTAATGCTCCAAAGAAACAACAGTTACATACTAGGATAATCTCAAGAGAAACATCACCAGTTGCATAAAACCGATCATGATAGGCATTTCTATATATGTTCACTTTTCTAACCTGGGATTTTACTTGCCAAAAACAAAGGTATGCTTCCTCCACCATGACCAATGCATAAAATATGTATCGTTTGCTTCCCATGTATAGCATCCTTGGCAAGATCATAATTACTTGATGTAAAGGATGTCAAACCAGCAGATATCATGCTCTTCACATCTGCAGATAAAGTAACGAGTCACTGAACAGTCCTCAAAAGAAGGAGTGGAAGGTAAATCTTAAGGGAGCACGACTATTGATACTTTGTATACAACATTCTTTTCCAATAACTGAAGAGGGACAGGTGAATAACATCCAATCCAATAGAAATAAAGAAATGACAACATGAGTATAATCCAATTCTCCGGTTGGAATTAGTAAAACAGAGTTGACAAAAAAGAAAAGGTTCGATGAGAATTACATGGTACCGCGAGACAATGCGGCTGCTGCATAAAACGTACAGAGCCAGGCTCGTCTTCCTTGTACGCAGCCATAACTTTAACGGTGCTTTCTCGAGTAAAATCATTAAAGTGAAGAGTTCTCCATTCATAACCTCTAATTCTAATTTTACCATTACTGCCTTTAAGACACGGAAACATCTCCGCGTACCTCCGATCAAGCCAATCCTCTGTTCTTCCCCAATTACACCTATCCTGCACCAATGCTCATCAAAATTAACATTCATAGCAGTAGCAAATGCTTCAAGCTAAAGTAACATGATAGATATATAGTAGAGATAAGCATACTGGTTTAGAAGCAGGGTGAGATAAGACAGATACGACGCCGTTTCCGTTTTGTGAGTTTTGTCGGAAGACGGTGTGCCTGTTGGAGGAGTCGCCGTTCCACCATTCCGACGAGTATAACCAATCGCCTTCGTCGTCGATGTGCCGCCGATTAATCGCCGTTGAAAACCGCCGGAAGTGCGATCTCAGGCTGAATCTCACTATGTTCGACATTATTGTGATCTCGCCGGAGCTTAAACCCTAGTAAAAACAAAATGTTGAGGGTTTACAGAGCGAGCCTTCACCGTAATTAATTAATCAGGGTGTTATAGTGATTATTTTTAGTAGAAAAATAGAAATATAATCAAATAATAAATACCACTTTTCTCATTACATCATAGAATAAACACTTTATTCGAGAATTTTTTTATAAATTAGACACAAACGAATTTAAAGAATCTAAGAAAAGAGATTTTCTAAATAGGCATAATCACATAAACTGATAAAAGTTGTGTGCTTTTGAATAATCCTAAAGATATAATTTATAATACTAATCAATACCTGATATTCTACTAATTTACATCATTTTAATTTTAATATCCATTATAAGGTGTTGTCGCACTAAATAAAAATTAATCAGATTTTTTCCTCCAACAGCACACTAGTTAATTTAAACTCCAAACATGTCATATCTTTTACTAGATTTCTTTTTTAAGTCTTCTATTGAACCTTTCACTTAAATCACTTCTGGACGGATTTTTCCTTGAACTAAATATTATCCTCCTGATGTTTATCTATAACATCTCTTTAATTTCTTAAAACTTGTCAACACGAGTACACAACACATCCTTTGGTCGATTCTTGAACAAGATATAATTTACGCTCTCCAAAAAGGGAATTCCTAGCAACATTCCTGCCTCATTCCTACAATAACTTCATTTGATGACATATCACTAAGTTTGACATCGTGAAATCCCATCTCCCAATAAATCAAGTTCAGTGCATGAGAGATACTCTGAAACTCCTTATGTGTTCGATCCCCTGATAGAAATACTTTTCCCCCAAGGCTCGACTCAATCCAACTGCAACCGGGCTGCTTTTTCACGCCCTTTTCTTTCATGCGAATCCACATACTTTCAGCTTTTTCTTTATTCCCGCTACCCAAATACATTTCACCAAGAATCATATAAACACCCGAGTTAGAAGGATCCAACTCCAAAAACTTCTCCCCAGCAATCTCAGCTACTGAAATGTTTTTATGCATTCTACACGCTCCAAGCAGTGCCCCCCAAACACTTGCTTCAACTTCTAATCCATCCTGATCCATTCGACTCAAAATATTCATCGCCTCATTTATAAGTCCAGATCTTCCCAATAAATCAACCATACAAGTATAATGTTCATTTGTTGGCTTGAGAAAATATTCAGCTTGCATAACATGAAAATAGTATTGGCCTTGTTCAACAAGTCCTGCATGGCTACAGGCGGAAAGGACACCAACAAAAGTTACTTGATCAGGTTTCACATTTGATAATCTCATCTTCTCAAACATTTCTATAGCCTTTCCACCATGTCCATGGTAAGCCAATCCACATATTACAGAATTCCAAGAAATTGTATCAAAGATACTCATTAACTTAAACTCAAGCAATGCAGAATCCATATTACCACATCTAAAATACATGGTAACAAATGCATTACCTACAGAAATATAACAATCAAGTCCAACCTTAATAACTTCTGCATGAATTTGTTTTCCAAGGTTTAAAGATGGCAAGTTGGAACATATAGTGAGAAAACTTGTAACAGTAGCTTCATCCTTGGGTAGATCATATTCTTTCATTTTGATAAACAATTTTATTGCATCCTCACAGTGATCGTCTTCCCCTAATCCAAATATTGCAGCGTTCCACACAGTGGTATCGTGATTAGGCATCAGCTCAAAAACTTTCATGGCATTTTCAGTCTCTTTCATATTAAAGTAGCCAATCATGATATTAGTCCATGACACGGTGCCACCATATGGAGTTTTCTCCAAAATTGCATGAGCTTCTTTCACCAAACCATTCCTGACAAATCCTAGCATGATCGAGTTCCATAATCTTTCACATTTATGGGGCATCTCACTGAAAAGCTTCAAGGCATCAAATACCCTTGCAATACTAACAAACCCCTCTATCATTACACTCCATGAATTCCAATCCTTGTCAGGCATTTTATGAAACAGGCATTCTGCAATGTTAACAAAATTATTTTGCAAATAGCCACGGATTATCGTATTCCAGGCTTCAATATCCTTTACCGGCATATTCTCAAATATTTCCCTTGCTTCAACAATACGCCCAACACCCAAATAAGCCTTCACCATAATAGTCCATGATGCAACGTCCCTTGTACTCATTTCTCTAAACAACTCCTCAGCCTTATCAAACTCCTTAACCTTAACTAAACCCGCAATAATTAAATTCCAAGAAACTACGTCTTTCAAGGTTGTCGCATTAAACACCCTCACAGCATCATCCACCGAGCCATTATCAATATACCCTGAAATCATTGAATTCCAAGTTACAATATCTCTGTAACTCATGCAAGCAAACACCTTTTCTGCCCCTTCAACGTCACCGCACTGCATTAACCCACATATCATCGTGTTATAAGAGAATATATCACGAACCGGCATTTGATTATACAGATAAACAGCTTTCTCAGAAAACCCATTTAGAAAATACCCTCTAATCATAGCATTGTACGTGACTGTGTTTTTGTGCGGCATTTCGTCGAACATCTGGCGGGCTTCTCCCACAAGGCCATTTCTCATGAAATTCGATATCTTTGAGTTGAGTGGCTTCAAATCGATTAATGTTGTAAGAGTGCGCCTGTGGGATTTGAGTCTCAAAGAGAAAGTTTGGCTGAATTTCAAAGTTTTTTTCAGGTAAGAGTTGAGAGGCATACTCCATTAATACTGGTTTTAGAAATTGCGGCAACACTTTCTTTCTGATAAATATAAATTGATTTTTTAAAATGAAATTAGACGTTAAACTAAAAATGATCGTCTGTGAGGAGGTTCATGGGGCTAATCTGTGGTGCCTCTAGGCTGAATTGCATTTCACACCCTAAAGTTAGTTAGGTTGGGGACTAGCAACATATAAAACTAAAATAGAACATTTTGCATGTTTAAATTATGATAATTTTGCAAAATTTTAAGAAGACTGTTTTTTTTTTTTTTTTTTTTTTTGAAGGGAAGAAGACTGTTGATATTGCCAAAATTGGAAATGCTGATGGCAGATAAGTCTTTTAAACTCTCTAATATACCCTTTCTATTTTAACAGTTTTAAAGTTATTCAAGTTAACTACCTAAATCTCCTCCACAAAATTATTCCTAGATAGTTAATCGTTCCCAAATAAATAGGATTCAATATTTTCTACCATTAATACACGATCTATTTCGTTTTGGCTACACAAGTATTCTTTAAGTCAATAAAAACGTACAAAATAGAGCAAAGTCAGCTTCTTTAATAAATAAATATTAGGTGTTAGCAAGATTACTTAGAATCCTTGATTAAATGTGAGCATGGATCAAAATTTCGATTTTGATATATGTTTCAGTCTGCTAAATATTAGAAACGGTTCATAATTTTTTAGAAGGTTTTCGACATGTTTCAGAAATTTAGTAAAAGTTATAGTTGTAATAAAATTAAAAACTACTTCCATGTTTCGTTTCGACAAAGTGAAAAACATAAACGTTTCGATAGTTTTTGAAGAAACATATAGATGTTTTGATCCATGACCTTACTTCTTTTAGTATGATTTTGTGAGAAAACACATCGGGTCTTTTCTTGTATGAGTTAGCCTCCAATCAGATACATCATGCACCAACTCTTTTTATTTGGCCCCATGGAGATATTACAAGCCATGGATGATTAGGATTTGATTCAGGAAGACAAGAGTACAAGAGGTCGTTATTTTCCACCTTAACGTTATTCGCCATCTGATGATTGCCTACACCACGTCGGATACAAAAAAACGTGACATAAGTTCAACAAGAACTACTTATAATAGAGTCATCAGATAAAACGAAATTATAATTTAACTAAGGCTATCAAACAAAAACAACTTCTAATTTTCTGAATGCAACAAAACGCACATACTCTCTTTCGTTAATTAATTTAGAGAAAGATAAAAAAACTAACCTTTTTCGTTTTGCTGCGGTTCGTACAAAGTAGTTACTTCGCTTTTGTTGAATTTAATTGGTGCGGTTACTTTTCTAGCTTGTGGTGTGTGTGTATATATTAATGACAATGATTCCAAGTAGAGTTCAACTCGAATTCTATTATTCTCTAGTGATTATAATTTAAGGCACGACTTATTTGTACTTAATCTGGTGTTCGATCTCTAGTGAGCGTGTAGTATAATAAGAACCGTTTATTCCTTTCTTGATTATAATGAGAGTATTATACATGGATATAAACACAAATTGCAACGCAATAGCTATAAATAAGGAAACAATTCCTCCCTAAACAAGGAGGAGTGAATCAAATTCAAATTTAGGAGGGTCAGGTGGTTTTGTCGCCTTATTTATGGCATACGATCGGGTGTTATATCTGAATTTGATTCACTCGATATTTTTAAGCTGTCGAAATTGCCCTAAAATATCCTGTCAAAATCCTAGTTATAAAATTTGACTTTAATTTAAAAGCAGCTACAGAACTTTAAAAAGAACTTTGACAGATTGCTTTCAGTTACACCTGTTCGTCCATAGTGTATCAACATTAATTCAAGTAGGTGTTTATTTGTTCAAATTCGAAATTGTAGCAATTGTAAAATTCAGAATCTTGAAGTCATTTACAATATTTCCCTGCCAGGTGAACCAAAACTTTGTTTTGTTTCAGAATATGTCATGTACAATTTTGCATTTAGAAACTTTGTAAAGATATTCTATGATCCTCACGCAATACATACATTAAAAACTTTCGAGATATGTTGGAGCAGAAGATAGTTTGCTAATGAACTAACTATCAAACAAGCATGGCAATATTGAAATTGGTAAATCAATTATTATTACTCTATCCAGTGATTTACAAGACAAAACTGTAGCAGTAGGACTAGGAGTTGCATATTACAACGCTGTGTTATTATCCAGAAATTTCTACTGTAATTGATTTCTTGCAGGCTCAACATCTATAAGTATAGTGACTTTGTTCCTGAAAATAAAGTCTATAAGCATATTTTTGCTTAGCATCTGCAAAGTTGGGTAGCATTTGCACCAGCTGCTGCTACTCGGTGAAAATGCATCTGATCATTAGCTGCTTCTGTAAGATCTTCTTACTCATCCTCTGTTTCCCAAAGATACTTGGCATATGATCCAAGAACATTGCTGAAAACCAAACCAAAAAGATATAAATAGAATCAACGTATAATACATACTCAAATGAAAAACATGTCAGTAGAGAGTTTTTGTGATAAGACTAAGCCTCAGGTGCAGTATGGCTAACACTTAAACACCATTAATTTCTATGCCATCCACATACTGATGAATTGAATGCTGTTATTCTTACCTATCTTCTGGACTTGCTTGAACTGCTCGTTCGAAGTAGGAGGTGGCTCTGTCTTTGTCGTGATGAAGCCGCCATACTAGGTCCGCATATAGCGAAAGCATCTGCCCGTCATGGGGATCCATTAGTATCGCGCGAGAGTAGTAGTCTTCAGCCCGATGAAGGTCCCCTTTCGTCTGACATTTGAGAAAACAAATGATACCACGTTATGATTGGTAAGTCACTCAAACCTCCCCATTAAAACTTGAAAGAGCTGAAATCAAAGCTGAGGTGCAAACTCAGAGGCTTTACAAAGATTTGAGACTAATCTTTTCAAACTAATATCATAATTAAAATCTCGCATACACTATTCTGTGAAAGTTTTAAGTTCCAAAAGGTGTTTTCATAATTAGACCACACCTCAGAAAGTATAGGTGTCATAATCCCTTTTTTCATGCCTAAAAACAAAACAAGAATCTTCAGCAGAGACAATCTGAAGGGTGGGATTTATACCTGATGTAGAAAAATAGCATAATTTCTGAGAAATATAGGGTTACATGAATCTTCCTCAACCATTTTCCTGTAGTATTCATCGATGGTGGAACTTTCATTTGAGAAGGCACCAATGGAATCTATATTTGTCCCATTACCAAAACCAACCATATCGATACCCAGCCCCATTGCCAAATGCATACGAGGACTAGGCGGTCTCTCTTCCCCTTCGAAATCCACATTTTGCTTGACAGCATTCGCAGCCTGCCATTTTTAAATAACTTTATAAGTCTTTAGTCCTAAAATTAGATTTTGAACCTGAGTTGTACGAGTACTAGAGTGGTAGATATACCTCGGTCTTCAATAGGTGGTCTTCTTCCTCATCTTCATCAATTTGCCATAGAAAACTTGCATGTGCAGCAAGAACGTGGCTGAAAACAGAACAAAACAAACAAACGAGTGATTTATGCACATTGAAACTGTCACGTAAACCTCCCATTTTCAAAACAAGAAGAGCCATGAAAATAACAGTGCAACTCGACAGCTATAAGAATATACAAAGATTTAATGAACAATTTGCACAGAGTTCTTGTATTTTACCCCCATTTTCAAAACAAGAAGAGCCATGATAATAACAGTGCAACTCGACAGCTTTAAGAATATACAAAGATTTAATGAACAATTTACACAGAGTTCTTGTATTTTCCCCCAAGTTATTTACTTACTCATTTTATTTTCTTAACAGTTTTATGCTTTTAACATCAGAGAGCTCATCAGAATTACCAATGTAAACATTTTTTGTGTTGATATCAATTCAGCTAGACCGTTCTTGTAATGGGTGCCATTGTGATTTACCAAAATAAAATGACACAGAAGTATAATGAAACTCCACAGACCATGAGGTCTGAAGTAAGATTACCTGTCCTCGGGAGCAGCTTGGACTGCCCTTTCAAAATAAGATGAGGCTCGATCATAGTCATGATGGAGCTCCCACAACAACTGGGCATATCGCGATAGTATTTCTCCATCTTTAGGATCTGCTAATGTAGCACGGAAATAATTTTCCTCAGCTCCAAAAAGATCTCCTTTCGACTGTCGAAAAAAAAAATGTTTTGCCGTTGTTCAAAATCACACAAATTACCATATCAAGATGGAAAATACGATATAATTATCTGAAAAATTAAACCCTTGTGTATTGAACCAATTCTACCATATCAGTATTCCATGTTTTCATTCGTCAACATTAATCTGCTCAAAGTAGTGCTTATCGACTTGTTCTCCCCCAATTTATCAGAATAGTTCCAGAGCACTTCCCATGAACATGAAGATCAAGAATTCACTAGTTACTTGAATTGCACAAGTACTGGAACTACATACAATATCGCATTGCCCTAGTCATCGCCTTCGTTTTCAAATTTACGTCTCATACTTACCATGACCAAATTACACAAATAAAATGTAGTAAACTTCACAGCAAGATTAATGTTAAAAAGGACCAACCTCCAAATACTGAGCATAATTTCTCAAAACCAAAGAACTCGACGGATTTTCGCGAATCATTCTGTCGTAATACTCGTCAAGATCACCACTTTCATCCGATTTCGACATCCCAAAACCAAAATCCCCACCATCCTCATCTTGAACTTCAATCTTGAGATCTTTAAATCGACTCATTCCCCTCTCTCTCTCTTCACCCTCATTTTCTCTCTCATCTTCCTTGATCATATGCATCAAATTCCCACCAAAACTAAACTGACTCTCTAATCCTCCCTCATTTTCTATCAAACTCTTTTTGCCTAAACCCTCTTCACCAAACTTATCATCCGAATTATAGATACAAAACGAAGGCTCGGTACGCAACGTTTGCTGTTGTTGTTGATCATCCATGTCCAAAGATTCAATCTTTATTGTTCTTGAACTATTATTACACACTTCGTCTAAGGCTAATGATTCTAAGTTACTATCAGATTGAGCCCTTCTGAATGTATTCCACTGAATACCCTTTATACCCTTTGGACTGTGTTCGGGTACAGAGGAACTGGAAGGGTGAAAAGGGAAGGAGTTTGATGAGAATGAGTTCAAGTGCTGTAGGCCATTGCTGAATGATATTTTTGTGGAGTAATTTTCATGTGTGTGATTTGAGGGTCTATTGGTGTTTTTGAAGTTATCTTTATTGGGATTGGTTGAGAAGAGAGAACGAGCAAGTGGGGCTGATGAAGTCCTTAGTAACATTTGTTAGCTTTGAAGATATTGTGAAAAGGTGTATGTATCCTGTGAGTAAAAAAAGAAAAAGAAAACCCCATGAGAAGATAAGATTTAATGAATGCAATTGAAGTATTTGTATGAAAGTTTATAACTTTAATTTGGACTTTGACTTTATGTGATTCTAGTTGTCTGCTGTAATTTTGTTGATCAATTGTTGCAAAAAAAAAAAAAAAAAATCAAAGAAGGAAGTCAACCTTCAGAAAGAAAATCTTGTGACTTGATAGAGAGTTGGATTCAAACTTTTCTTTATGTACCTCTACTTAAAATATCTTGTGATAAAATAATTAGGATCCAAATAAATAATAGGAAAATGTACACGATGCTCTTATTAGAAAAAAAATGAAAGTTGAACAATTTTTTATGTAGTGAAAACCTGCAATCACTGTCGTTATGAAGACAATCTTGGTATTACAAACAATTGAACTTGGTAGATTTATCATTTATCCATCTACATTTTCTAAGAGACCACCAACAAATATTTTTTATCCAATATTTGATAGGAAAAAACTAGATATAAGTCCAAAAAAAGGTACTACAGTTGCCACAAATCTTGGCCACCCAAGTTTTAAACAAGAAGTGTAAAACTCTCTTGAACGCAACCTTGGGTGCCTGTGTGTTGACATTTAAATACAACTATGACCTTACAAGTACTAAATATTCACATGTATAGCAGAAATCTAATAGGGTATCAGATCTCAAGGAGCATGTGAATGCTTACATGATACTCGTAAAAGCAGAAAAGAAATCATAATTTCTAGATAGTCAAAGTCTTAACAGAACTTTCTTGCTTCTAATTGAAGTATATCAGAGTGGCTACTACAAATGTCCATTTTAAGCTGATCAAAAACTGCATTAGATGACCAACAATTCATTTTCATATTATTGAATTAGCACAAACCAAACAAAAAAACTTTTACCTATTAATCGAGAAGATAATTTAGAGGTGCCGATGCACATACCTTTTGTGGAACTTCTAAAGGATTTCACACAGAGAAATTTGATAAGCCCTCCTAAAATCTCAATACTCAATTAAATTTTCCTTTTGGTGTTTTCATAAGGTTTATACAGTGAGCTGTTATAAAGTTTACACATTTGATTACAATATATATGTTATTGGTCGAGTGGCAATATGGGAAAATAGGTGCATGCCACGTTTGAGATTCTCCGTAACGTGTAAACTTTTGAGTGCTTCTTGATATTGAGGTCCTCTGTTTGGCGCAACTTTCCATGCAGACCCCCAATAATAGAGTTGGTTTTTGTCTTTTTCTTTTTTAAATTGGTAAATAGATTGGTTTCATAAAAAGTACGAAGATGTTAGAAAGGTCCCAAAAATGATTTTCAGTTCTGATAAACGAAAGATAGAAAAAGATTTGAAGGGATTATCAATGTCCGTGATGTATTTAGGTATAACCACAAACATTTCCTTTCCAGTGACTAATTATTTATTTGAATTTCATATCATAACTTTGATTTCATGTATAAATTAGTCAACATATATTCGCACAAGGATACTTTGTTGTTAGCTCAAAAAAAAAAAAAAGTAATTATTTAAAAATTGATTTAGCAGGTCGTATTTTCCTTATTGTCACATATATAATCACTCATTTATCGTGTATTAAGACTAAAGATACATAGTACGCTCATATTTCATGCATGATGCCGCTACACAAGTTAGTACAGCAAGGCAATAAGACCACATACTTTTGTAAATTTTAAAGCACTAGATTCACAAAAATTCATTGTGACCATTTATCTTAAAAATAATAATATTACATGCAACATATATTTTCTAGCATTAAAATAAAATCCTTGTCAACCAACCAAAAATCCCATGCATGTTCAACCGCTCTAAAGTTTAATGTTCACAACATCGCTCAATACAACAAATTTTCTTTCTCTTCCTATATCCTCTCCTCCTCCCTCTCCCTCACCTGGTCAATACCAACCATTCCCTCGTCGTCCATAATCCGGACGGCGGGCGGAACACCCACCGTAGGTGCACCATCCCCACGACACAAAAACAAAACATTTTTGCACAACATTAAGTTATGGCGCCTCCAGCATTGAAACCGTTCCAGCTCCTCGAGATAAACATAATATCCGCGCAAGATTTGGAACCCGTGTCGAGGAAAATGCGTACCTACACCACCGCATGGGTTCACCCCAAACGGAAGCTCTCATCACGTGTCGATGCCGATGGAAATGCTAACCCTACGTGGAATGATAAGTTTGTTTTTAGGGTTGATGATGAGTTTCTAAGACAAGATACATCTGCTGTCATGATTGAGATCTACGCTGAGCACCGCTTTCGCGACAAGATTGTCGGAACGGTTGGTGTTCTCGTTGGAAATCTTATTCCGCCGCCTGTTAGGTCCCAACACAAGGGGAGCCAACGTAGTGGGATGCGGTTTGTTGCCCTTCAGGTAATTGTCGTCAACCTAGGAATATGTAACATGCATTTTCTCGACAAAGATCTTTTCTTCCAATTTCTGTCTAATTTTGTGTTCCACGTAGCTGTAATGATGACGCGATGTTATTTATCTTAATACATGGAAGTGGGCGGTCATATGTGACACAAAATGGGTCGCAATGTATGAGAGAGGATCTTCTGCTACGTACATTTTCTTTGCTTGTTTATTTGTTTGATTATTTTTAATCTTCGAAGATCGAAGTAAGAGTTTTTTTCATATAAATTGTGGTGCATACTCGGTGTAGGGGTGGATTATGGGGTTCATCATAGCCTTAAAAGCAATTGCAATATGAGTTTATTTGAAGTTATATATTTAAAATTTTGAAACTACCAATGCCCAAGCTTCAATATTCAAGAATTGTTTCATTCAGCCGCTATGTTTGAGATAACGTATATTTAATTTATAATAAAAGATGGGGATGGCATATCACTTACTTAAGAAAAGTATGTAATATTGATTATTGTGCTGACATAAAACAATTTCTAGTGTTTAGAGATTGATTGATGGTTAGTTAACTATTTATCTGGTTCTTGCTTCAGCTGTGATGTATACTAGATTTGAATGCCAACTCAAATTTGAGTCTGAACAAAATTGGATCAATCCTCAGTTTTTACTTACAAGATCATGAAACAATTACTAATGCACCTTACTCTTTATACAGTTTTCGTATTAATTATTTCATTGTTGGATTTACGATCAGGTACGTCGTCCATCAGGACGCCCACAAGGGATACTAAACATTGGTGTATCTTTACTTGATAGCTCTATGAGGAGCATGCCAATGTACACACAACTCAGCACTTCCGCAGTTGGATTTCATGATTTAATGGATGATCCGTCAAGTCTTTTGCTGCCCCAGAAAAAGGGTGACAAGAACAACAATGAGTACAGCAACAACAACCAGACAACCAATGTGAAACCTATGCTCTCTAGATGTAAAAGTGAACGTAGCATGACTTACGAAAAGTTCTCCCCTAATAGTTCTATAATTGCAATAGCGGGCAAAATGGGAGACAGAGGAAGTTCTATTCTAAGTATTACAGAACCTAACGATCCATTTAAAGATTTGATCAAGAAGAAAGGCAAGGCAAGTTCAGTGATTAACGGTGCAGAGTTTACAAAGAAACCAAAGCATAAAGGTAAGAAAAGCAAGGGAAGTTCAGTTGTTAGTGATTCAATTTACAGCAAGCAGTCCTCTTTCAAGATTCAAAAGACTGATTTGAAAAACGAAGAACTGAAAACAGAACAAAAGAATTTGATGGCTCATGAGAAATTGGTCCTTGTTGAGCCGACTAAAAACAAGTTAGTCGATGAAAAATCGGTAACAAGAGCTAAAGGGGCGAAAAATGTGGATCCATATGGGAAGATAATTTCAAAAAACCATGGATATGACTATGGTGCACCAAAGGGATCATTGCCAAAGTATGTTATTGGTGCACCAAAGAAAGGTGGTTCAATAATATGGTCCGACTCTGAGGTTGGCCCCTCGCCGTCTGAGGTGGCTGCTGTGATGGCTGAGAAAAGATACCCTTTAGACGACAATAAAAGCTCTGTTTTGGACGGTTGGAGTGTGGACGAGAGCGTTGAGGGGCTTAGATCAAAGCTCGAGAGATGGCGAACGGAGTTGCCACCGTTGTATGATCGGGGGTTTTCCAGTAGTAGCTATAGATCATCTGGTCCACATGCTCGTAGGCGTAGTGATAGTGGGCCAGGCTTGTTTTCGTGCTTTGGGAACATATGTGGGTGCGAGTGCCAATGCGTTTGCGGTAAGCCTCCGGCAAGAAGCCACAGTACTAGATTCCATAGCCCCTCCACCGGCACATCATTCTTTTGAGAATATAGGGCTGAGTAAGTTTGAGTTCCCAATCATTATTTCTTGTTACGAATAAAATTACGCGTGTTGACAAGCCCTTTTTGGCATTGATATGGTTTACTTTTGATGTGGGAATTTCATGGAATGAAGGTCAGAAAAGGATGCAAGTGATTTTGAGGGTCTTTGGACAATGAGAAGTAAAGACATGGAGGTTGTTGAAGTTTTTGGGCGATTTCTTGTTAGCTTACTCTTTGTTCAATTAGTTCAGTTTCATGTTTGGATTCTTTGAGCGTTTTTGTTCTTTTAGTGTAAAGTTAATTTGTAGAATAAGTTCTTGAATTGTCACTTTGTTTCATACTTTAATTTACATTACAAGTTCTCTTTTTGTTGAGATAAGCTTTCAGTTTTTTTTTACCTCTATTCAAACTTGAAACTCAAACACATAAGTAACCTCTCTGTTATGCGCTTCTGCCGTAAACAGATGCTCTTGTTTAGTTTATTGTCAGTTCATATGTGGAAGGTCCGGGACGACTTCACTCCAACCACTCTATCCATCAGGACCACAAATGTTCGCAGCCAATATGAGATATGGCACCTATATATCAGCCTGTTTATTAACATTATATTTGCAAGTGCTTTTTTTCATCTATAGAGTAAATTATAAAGAAACAACTGTCGTTTCGTATTTTATTTGTGCTATTTCCATTTATAAAAATGCATTAAATCCCCCAACCTATTGCCCATGTGTGGTTTTGCCCCCCAACCTATGAAAGGTTACAACATACCCCTAACCTTGCAAAAAGTGTGTGAATTAACCCATGAGTAGTTGATCAATCGACCAATTTGGACGCGTTTCTACATTTTCGACTGAGTCTCGGGGCACTTTGTACATTTTGAATAGGTTTGGGGGGTAAGCTGCAACTTTTCATAAGTTAGGGGAATAAGGATGGGGGTTTGATGCATTTAACCCAATAAAAAATATTTAAAAAAAAAAGTAAAAGAAGAGAAAAGGTTTCAATCAGCTAGCTAGCATTGTGATGAAGAAAGCAAGGAGGTGTTAGCATATGCGAAAATAGGACTTGCAGACTTCCACGAAAGCAATAGTAATTAAATCAGAAGATAGTAAAATTGATTAATAGTTTCATTGTTTGACAAAGCTGATATATAGCACATTTTTTTATCACTAACAAAATTTACATAAAACTCTTCACTTTAGATTTTATTGTGTAAAAATTACTAAACATTAACATTATCTGCAGATTCTGCACTAAACCCCTTCTACAGCTAGTTGTTTCAGAAAATGTCATACAGGCGTCTTTAATGGAAATATAATTGATTTACCAGATCATATAATCGGTAAATGGACAAAATAAACCCACAAAGATCTGCTTTTTCCCTATCCCATTTCCCACCTTGTCTCCTACTATCCTTCTCTTTTCTTCCTTATACATAAGTACAACATATAAGTAGAAAGAAAATCAACTTGACATAATTGTTTGTCATTTTTTAATTCTTAAACAATTAATATTTCTATTTCTGCTTTTAATAAGTAAAAAGTAATAATACAGTTTATATATTATACACAAATAAACATAAAAAAGAAGCCCATAGTAGAATCTATTCTCATTATAATTATAACCAGAAAAATAAAAGAATCGTGTAACACAATGGCATCCAAATTAAAAGAGAAATATTATTCAAATTCACAACATGGCATCTCAATTTACGACACAATAAAAAGGCGACATGAAACTGTTTGTTTCAAAGTTGCAGCAACATATTAAGTTACTTGTAAAGTGTAAACAGACCTAAATTCTAACAGGTCATAACATCACAAATGCAATTTTTAACTTAAAAGAACTGAAATGCTTCAGATCCAAAACTGACATCAGAAAGTAGTGTACAAAACAGCAAAAGTTCTTCAAGACCTTACTGCAAAAACTCTCTTGGATCAGTGACAAAACCAGTCAATGCCGATGCTGCAGCCGTATATGGAGAAGCTAAGTAAATCTCCCCTTCTTTGTGCCCCATCCGACCAGGGAAATTCCTATTTGTGGTCGATACACACACCTACACATATTATCAAAATAAATGCAGCCAATTAGAATTTTGAGGTGAAATCACTGAGGTATTTCATACTACGAGTAACGAAACGATCCTCAATGTTGTGAAACTGTTGTTAAAAACCAAATCAGAAACAATCACTAAAAGCAGGATAGGGAAAGAAAAGTAAAAAAAATATATTTATGAAACAATCAACTTTATAAAGCTTCAAGGTTATATGGCACTGGACAAAACAACAGGGTGTAAACTGGCAAATGCCTCCAACTGTTACATGCATTAGAGAATTTCCTAAAAATCTTCCTTTGAGAACTAAAGATTGCTACGGAAATCTTAGTATATTACCTCCTGAAGTTAGAATCATAGTTACAAACCATGAAGTTTGGTATAATTACACAAACTATACAAGAGGTTTGCATAACTACATAGACAACTCTGAACACTTCAACAATATGAGTAATAGGAGATCTATCTGCAATGTTTTTTCTCACCTATAAAATTTCCAAACTTTAAAGAAGCCTTTCCTGTGATGATCTTTCAGAATTACATGGATGTTGTTGTAACTACTCAAACTATAGAGGTCATTTTTATAATTGGACTAGAAATCAAGGGGTGTGAATGTAATTATCCCTTAAATATACAACCAGATCCTTTTGGCTGGGTACGCAACAGAGAGATTACGGGTCATGTGTTACTCGCAACAGCATAACGTTGTAACAAAATTAAACAACTTCCTAGATGGAAGAACTTGCCTGAGGTTCATTCATGCGTGCATAGGTGTCTCGAGGTCCACCCAAACAAGCACCACAACTAGGACTTGTGGGTGTATCACAGCCCGCTTCCTCAAATATCTGTGAGCAAGTTTTTCCACCTGCTCCCGGAACTGGAAGGCTATATACATCCATCCACACCTGAGGATTGATTAAAAGATAATTCACATTACTTCGAGAGATTCAAAATTTGAAATATTCAGTTCGCACTCACAATATGAAGAATAAACATTAGCACACCCATCTAAAGCATACCTTTTGAGTTGCAGGAACAAGAAAAGTTGGGACTTTGACCTTTTTCCCCTGCAGATGATAAGAACATAAGTTTGAAGTCAGGAAGATTTTAGCAATGACCAAAAAATTGAGTTGGTGGTTGATTAAAAAAAAGTATGTCCCTCGCGCTTAACATTGAACTTATAAGATATTATCCACAGAACTAAAAAAGGGCAATTAGAAATACAGTTTTGATAGTTTTATTACCCATCAATGACCAGAATACTCCAGGATCCAGCTATTCATACATATCTTAGAGCCAATTAATTTTGAAATGAATACCCTAGTAAATAGCTTATAAATTTAAAAATAAATAACAGACATGAATTTTCGTAGAAAAAAAAATGCTTTCACCCATTATGCCGTGTAGAGTACATACGAGGTAGTAATTAACAATATAAAATAAACCAAGCAAGCATGCATGCAAATATATATATATATATATATATATATATATATATATATATATATATATATATATCTTACACAAGGAAATGCCCCACATACTCAAAATTCTTAAAAACAATCTATAGTTGTATTGGTATATTAACTGCACCAGTTCTTGGTAAAGACGCACGCACATTGGAAGGCACAAAACCATTTTCTACCCAATTTGAGATAAAAAATGGTATTCCATTAAGCAAAACTAATGCCCAACTAAAAGAGGCAAAGAAGCATCACATACCGAAGCAAGAAAAACTTTGGCAGCGGCCATGAAATCCTCGGTTTTCCCACCAGTACACGAGCCAATATACACTCTGTCAATTTTCACATCTTTGCATTCTCTGGCTAAAGCACGGTTATCAGGAGAATGAGGCTGGAAAAATCAAATAAAATATTAACAATGGTGCAAAGACCCCTTAACAAAGCACAGAGAAAAGGTGCTACGACAAAGATCCTTACTGCAACAGCAACAGCTTAAGCTACATGTGAAATGAGAAGATACTAAAAACTCAAAAATGTAAATAGCTTTATCTTTAACACTTCTACCAGTCAGAAAATACTCCGGTAGTAAAAAAAATCGGTATCGTAATCCACATATTCTGCATCTTATGATAATAATCTGCTCGGAAAACTGAATGAGGCCAAGATGGCTTTTGATACTCACCTTAGCCACCAAGGGCTCCAGCTTAGATATATCAAATCTGTACTCTGACAGAAATCTGTCAAAGGAAAACAAAGAATTTAGATGGTCAGCACCTCACCTTTTTGCTACACAACAAAATGATAATATAGAACAATTCACTTCACACTCCTAAGCATTTTTTCCCGAACAAAAGCCCCATAGTACAAATATAATCAATAGATGAATCTTTTGATGACAGACAGGGCAGTATCGCCAACTTCAACAACAAGATCGATTCAGGATCTCCATTTTTATATGCAGCTGAACTTAAAAAAGAGAAACGACCCAACAAGTTGGATATGTCAAAAAGTGATATCTAAATGTCATATATTGTCAAAAACATTGATGAGCATCCTGAAATCATCTCATACCCCAGCCAGACTCTGTTTGTGTGCATCAATTTAAAATTAGCATGTTAGACGGTCAACCAACCACTTAATAGAAACATAACACTACAACACACAAAGAATCAGAGATACATACTGTGCCAAGATACTAAATGTTATGGAATGCATTGCATCGATATTAACCCAGAAAAGAATATAAAATAAACGACTAAGTGAATTCTGTGCTTTCTCCTAATTTACACGATAGATAATAGGAATCTCCATCTACTGCAATGAACAGAAAAATTGGATTGGTTTTAGATGCACATTCAAATGTTTATATACTATTAACAGATTTGAGAAAATGCAAATAATAAATATTAGCACAAGTAAACTGATCCTAGTACATGGTGGTAAGTACATGATGGAAGTCTACCTTGCTTGTCCATCACTATATACTGGTTCATATGGCACTGACGTCTTGTCCTGCAAATCACGAAGGAGAAAAAAAAAACCTTACTCAGTTAAGAAAATAACCAAGAATATAAACTCTCTTCTTGCCTCTTGCTTCCAGACCAAAAGTTACTATTATAAGGAACAACGCCCATGTTAATCACACAATCTCTTCGTGTGCATGAAGATGTTGTCTATGTACGTGTGCTTCCTGCTTGTTTTTGCATATTATACTCCCAACCTCCACCCCCTCTACCCCCAACACCCACATACAGAATATAAACACCACACACACATATATATAGGGGGGGGGGGGGGGGCTTCATTCTGTTAAATCAACTAGGCAGACTAACCTGGAGATAGTTATATGTCGTAGTATCGGCAGGGACAACACCGTTCTTTCCCCCAGCCTCAACAACCATGTTGCATAATGTCATTCTTTCTTCCATCTACACAGAAGAAAATAAAAATTAAGTATGTACCAATGAACACATGACTAACTAAAAGTACGATATGATATATTTATGATCAAGAAAAAGTGAGAGATACTCACCGTCAAACTTTCAACAGTAGAACCAACAAATTCCATTGCTTTATATGTTGCACCAGCCACCGAAATTTCACCAATAATCTGTGAACCATGCATTAGCTCAGTGAACAAAAGCTATAGCCAATATAAAACTATTTACGGCATATTTAAGATGTTTGAATTATTCTACAATAACAAGACTGCTAATATGATTCACACTTACTTGCAATATCAAATCTTTTGCAAGCAAATAATCAGGCATTTCACCATCCATCACAAATCTCAGAGTTGGAGGCACCTGCAACACATGACCGTTAACTGCTCAATAAGCTCATACGTGCATGTAAAAGAAGATCCAGTACACATATAGCAAGTGCTTAAATGCTGAAATCCAAAATAGAGTCTACAAGAACAAAAACAATTTTTTTGAAACAAAAAAGAAATGACTTTGGGGTACGCTGTTATACAAATATTTCAATTTCTCTCACCATGTCTAAGGGATAGTCCAACACTTACAAAATAAGAAAACAAAACAAAAAAGGATATTACAGTAATTTTTTGGCCCACGCAGTCCTCATAAGTGAAAAACCCCCTCTATCAAATGACGCTTTTAAGCAACAAACACAATCTCTTTACAGCTTCCAAAAATGTCAAAAACAAGAACTCCCCGTTTGAAATGAACTGACAAGTTAAACAAATAAGTTAAGAGGTTATAACTTATACATCAATTCCAGTTTAAGCTTTAATTAATTCGCTTGTATATGCAAAACATAACCTCCTATTGGACATATTTGTTGTTGTATATAATTAACGTGGCGTATCAAGATGAATAATAAAGGAAATGGATTCAAAAAATTATTTTTAAAACTCAATGAGAAGAAAAAAAAAAAAAAAGAATAAGACACAGGAGTTCTCCAAATTTATAATGTATCAGAATTCAACTCGCTAAGAAAGGTAAAAAAGGTGAAGAATAATTAAGAAAAAAAACGTCAGTTGTACCTTAAGCAAAAGCTTTCCAGTACCCAACACGAAACCCGCATCAGTATTTCCGATTCCAGTAGCGAATTGACCAAATGCCCCGGCAGTACATGTGTGAGAGTCTGTACCCAACAAGACCTGGAACCACAATAGAAAACCAAAAAAAAAAAAGATGTTTTAGAGAGTGATTAAAAAGTGAAACGCACAAACCACAATCAAGAATTAGTACCTCTCCAGGTCTGCAGTGACCTTCTTGGGCAAGTGCCACATGGCACACACCTTTGTAATCAGGATTGGCCTGAAATGTAGAAAGATCAGATTAAATTTGTATAGTCTTAAGACCCACAAAAAGAAAGAAGACTTCAGTATCCAGAAAGAAAGTGTATCCTACCCTGAAGTTCCCAAGGTCTTTAATGTCATAAAAGTACTTAATGTTTTGCTCATTACAGAAATCCCTCAAGATATCCACATTGCGGTTGGCTCTTTCATCACTGGTGAATATATAATGATCTGGAATGATAACAAGTTTTTCCCGGTCCCAGACCTACAATAACAAAAAATGCACAACTAATCAAGTTACCAAAAACAATGTTTGATCACAGACAAGGCAAAATTAACAGTAAATAAGTAGTGTCTACAAGTGTGAAGAATCATCGCAAACACATTGATAAGAATGTGAAAACATAACATTTAGGAACGTTGTTCATCAAGTATGATATATAAGCGAAAAATTCCTTCTTATCAACATTAGAACAAATAAAAAGTAACGGTAATAAATTAATATACTAAAGTTTTTCACAATCACGAGAAACCATCTGACGTAAGACACCATCAAAAACAATTTGCCTTTTTTCCACTAACTACTATAGCAAGTGAAGGATTTTATTGCGCTAAAAGGGGAATAGCATCAATGTAGAATCAAAATGTGGAATATGAACAAATCTGATTTGACATATTAGCGTTGATCCCTTGATAAATCATCAACAATTGACGTGACCAGAATAGTGAAGTAGCCTTTGTCCCCCGGTAGGTGATGTTGGAAACTTTAATTCATTACTAGATGAAGACAAAATACATGTGAATCGGTGGTTTATAAATAAAATGTTGGCTTCTTACTGAAACTTGCACAAGGTGAGTTTATATGTCATCCAAGTAAAAACACTGAGAAAAATAAAGTAAATAACGTGTCCCTATGTGTGCCAAGCACATCAGACCTAATGCCACTCGTGTAATACTGGTGAAATAATATATCATTGGGCCATCCATGGAATAACCATCACTTTTTCAATACTTTAGGAACTATTATCACCTAGGACCATTTGGTTGATACAAATACTTTGCAAGTCACCCATAATTCCTGGCTCAATCAAATAGAGTTCCGACATCAAAACTAAAACTCAATTATTTGTTCAAGACCAAACTACTAAAGTGCATCAAAGTATCAAATCCATTAACACCGTACAAATTCTTCCAAACTAAAAACAGGGATAGAAAAACATAAAAACACTTAATAGAAGAAATACCCAACAGCAGAATGCATTATCAGAGAACCATAACAATTGCCATAATATTGAAAAAAAAACCTTCATCACATTTTAATGTTGTAAACAACTACAAAGTCTTTACCTTTGCCTTTTCTCCAAACTCTTTCTTGAAAATCCCAATGGAACCAGGGCCACACACATCATGAGTCATCAAGACATCCACATTGACCCATGAATTCTCACCAGGGCTCAAGTGGCTTTTCTCTGAAGCTCTTGCCAAAATCTTCTCAGTCATTGTCATAGCAGTCTTCACCTGAAAATTATTTATAAAAAAAAAAGAAAGAAATCCAGTAAAAACCCATCAAGAAACTCCGATAAATCAACAAACCCACATCTCAAAAATCCCAATTTCAACCAAAAAAAAAGAAACCCATTTACCGCTCCAGTAGTTGAAGGTTTGCGCTCAGATTGCTGCGGAGTCATCACAGATACAACTTTTTTTGAAACCCTTTTCTTGGAAGTGTGCGTACAACACGGAAACGAATTCTGTGCGCTGAATGATGAAAAGCCCACATCTTTCTGCGTTATTGGTATTGAATAAACGAATAGAATTAGATTAAAAAAAAAAGATTGTTTCTTGATGAATGAATAATCTTGACAAGAAAAGAACAAGAATAGTTGTACCTTATCGACGAATATTGAGGATGTTGGGGTGAAAGTGGATGAAGCCATTGTCGTCGTCGTCTTCAAAATGAGGCAAAGTGAATGTTGCGAACTTGTGGTTTTCTTTCTTTCGTCTCTTTCTAATTTTTCTATCTTTTTATTTATTTATTTACAGTGTTGAATGCAGAGCAAATTTCTAATTGCCAGAGCAGTTCCTGATCTAAAAGACCTATTTAACCCTTTAGTGACTTGTTGCGTACAATTTACGTCGGCGTTTCACAATTGAAATTTATAACGGTTATATTCAATTTTATTCTTTAGATACACCGCCAAGTTTCTTTTTCTACCGTTAATGATTGAAATATAAATTAAAAACAACGAGAAAAAGGAACGTATAATACAATTTATGAAGAGTATTATTGTTTAATTTAAATGTTGTTTTATTTTCATCTTTACTTTTTTAATGTGGTGTATATAAAGTACTAAGAATACATATAATCATTTATTGATTTTATTGTCCACTAATCGTTGGTACTAGATGCATAACAAACATCTTCTCATAAAAAAAAAATACATAACGAACATGGAAATAATTAGAAGGGTAAACTTGTCGAATCACCTGATTAGTCATTTTCTCCACGCATACACTCTCTAATTGCCATCTTTTTTCTTGCGGCGGCTAAGGATTATAGGGACTCGCGCCGTGATGACCATTGACACTTAGGGTGGGTTAATGGTAATTTTCTATTTCTCTAATTTTTTAGAAAGAAAAAATAAATCGTGCTGCCGCGTAAAATACGTGACCGTCTATAAAATGAGAGGCAAAAGTATTAAATAATCATGTAAATATATAATTCTAATTATGTAATTAGTCATTTATTTGTATATCGAAGATAAACGCAAGTATTGTTGAAGTTTTTATTTTTTGATAATTAAGTATTGGTGAAATTGACAAATAACTCCTAATTAATTTCAACTTTTGGTTGATTTTTAATTAATGGAGTATCTCTGGTACTCTGAACAGGTTTTGTTTGCTGTTTTATCTAATACATAGATATGATTAAAACAGCTTCAATGGTGTTGCTTAATCATCATAGCATAGGCAACCCATTGAAGAAATGAGATCGATTATTTAAATCAAATAATAATAACAATGATAAGATCTCATTAAACTATTATTGGCACTTTAAAAATAAGTTTTTCTCTTCTTGTCATAAGAATTCGAAGCTCTCTGAATATTATTGGCGTTCCACAAAATACTTTTTACTTTTATTTTTTGTTTACGACATTCCACATAATTACTTCACCTTATCCTACCTGATCCCTGGACCAGGCAACTCAGTCCAAGTATCACGACAGTATTGATATTATTTATTCGTATTATAATTTAAATTCTTAATTCAAGAAAAAATCGAAACTTAAGTACTGAAACCACCGATGAATTGTATATTCTTTTTTCACGAGTGCATATAATATATGTCCTATCATCCAGAGCAGGTTGGGCAATAGGAATATAAATGTTGTAGGCTAGTTTTAGTTTTTTTTTTTATTAAATCAAAGTTAAGCTAGACTGATTTAAGCCAAAGCTATAGAACCACTCCTCTTCACATGTGTGGAACGGATATGAGAAGGAATGTTACCATGTAGGGTGGTTAAGAATTTTTCAAAGAAGGTATATAGTATATCTAATGTGGCCAGTTGAGAGTTATATTGTCATCCAACATATGATATATTAGAATTTAGATATCTGATAAATGAGAAACAATAAGAGACAGATTTAGTAATTTAACTTGTCATAAAGACTATGTTTAGGGCATAGCTAAATCATAATTTTTACTATCATTGATGAGTCAAATTACAAGTACAATTCTAATTAAATTTTATGTGGGCTGCTCATAATACCCTTTCAAAAAGATCAGGATTGAGAAACACCCTGGCCAACTCTATTCCCGAGTTGAATTGCTATTCTGGGACATAGGCTTGGTTACTATAAATATATTATATATACAGAGAGAGAAGGAGTACTTAAGAGTTAAGACTACTTTTATCAACCAATTATTTTAATACATTGTCCCACCATAATGTATGTCTGATCAAACTCTATCAGCTCTACCCCAGTCTTACTAAGATAGCACAAGCTGGATCTGTATTTATTAGTAAAGTAATGAGAGTTTATAATGTGTTTGGATGTGTGCCCTAATAGTCTAGGGAGCCCGCAATAAGTGCCCTAATAATCAACAAATTACTTTCACGTTGCATCCAAACGTGTCCTATGTTATTTCCAAATGTGGTCGAATGGATAAAAACAATCTCATCGCCCCTTATCATGAAAGCCCAAATATGACAAATGATATACGATGGTCTACTGGCTAGTATATGACCAAGGCCTATTCCTTAATTGTGGATCAAGAACAAGGTATTGGGCAACATAAAAATAAGAGAAGCATCATATTGCAACATAAAATTTTGCTGTACCCCAACATAAATTTAGAACAAGAAATGAATGAACCTTTTAGAATTAATTGGAATTTTTGGTATAGTTTTAAATTTGATTGCTTTGAGTTTATTCATTAGGAACAGACAAATAATTGAGCAACATGTTACTAAATAACCAAGTTAATTTCCAATTTTTTTTTTACTAATAAATATCAAAAATAAAAATCACTTCATGCGACAGAAAAATGTAAAGGATATTTCTTCTCAATATTTAACTTCGTTTGATTGATTTCTATTACAACAAAATCAGACCAACAAAAGTGAGCCTTATGAATATATTCGAGGACTGTTCTATGATATTTGGGAGCGGTTCACGGGACGAACTAATCGGCCTCCTACGTATTGAACATAAGATATGAATTGTATGCCATGAAACTCTGGACATCACTTCATATATGTATATATATATATATATATATATATATATATATATATATATATATCTGAAAAAACAAAGAAGCTGACAGACCACAATTGCAACAATAATTGTATAAGATTCCAAAAAAAAAGAAGTTGTAAATGTAAGATATTATTTCTGGCCTTGCCATACAAGACTGCAGATTTTCCACAAAGTATTATTTAATTGGACAGCTGGCTCGCAACAGCGAAACTTTTGCAACAAATATAACATAATTGTCATTTGTTGAAGAACATAGCTTATGAATTGACTCATCATTTAACATAAAGATTTAAGATGACCAACTAGTCCAAGTCCAAGGATGATGTAATAAATGTTTAAATAACGGTATAAAATATAGAGAAACGTAATACTCAAAATACAACTTGAATATGTTCATTCGTCACCAACCACAGTCGTAATCATGTCGCAATTATTAATAAATATTTTTGGCCGACGAAACTTCTCCAATTCAGTCTAAAAAATTTCTCGGCAAGTGGCAACAATGTTCTCAGTTCAAGCGTACTTATATTTTGAGAAAAGTCGACATCCATGGGACTTATATATATATAATTGTACTTATATGGTCTTTATTAATCAACGAAAAATCAAATTTGAAACCTTTGGAAATAGATTAGTTGTACTCAAGGCTGACACGGACGGCCAATCTAATCTCGAATGCCGTGTTAATTTGCTTACATGACCTACATGCAAAATTAGTCCCTCAGTTATGAATAATATATAGCAGTCCTAATTTTTTTATAATTTGCAAAACTGATCATTTCTCTTCACGTAATTGTAATTCGAGTCCTTTTTCTGCAATATTAGTATTTTTTTCTTCTTTTATAACTTACAAATATAGTCCTTTATATTTAGTTATTATCAATTTACACCTTTTTTCTTCAATTTTAGTCAGTAACTTACTTTTGACTTTTGAGAATTTCCTTTAAATAGTGAACAAATCAACAAATAAGCAATTCTTTAACTTTATAAAAAAAATATATAAAGTAATTCTTTGACTCTCTCTCTCTCTCTCTCTCTCTCTCTCTATATATATATATATATATATATATATATATATGTGTGTGTGTGTGTGTGTGGTGTGTGTGTGTATATACGTGGAGATAAACAATGTTTTTGAAAAACTAAGGACTATTTCTAAAAAGTAAGGGCTAGTTTGGGACCACCTTAAAAATTGTAACTTAGTTATTATGTCATTGACTTGATCAATCAATACCAAAGACGTTGGAACTTTCTGAATTGGCTTAAACAACGACTTAAAGTCTTGTCCATATAAATTTCTTAATTTACCTTGTAACTACCAAGAAACTGTTGCTTCGATCGATCACTATTTATATTGTAAAGCTTCTTCACATTCCTTCAATTGTTTCTCATTACATAATAAGCATATTTTTACACACACGCACTTAGACATGGATGGTGTCAAAAGAATTGCTAGAGCATACTACGACAGAGCAAGTCGAGCAGAACAATTACTAGTAAAACAATACTTCGAAAAACTCGACAGAGACAAGGATCGAAAAATAAGTTTGAGAGAGTTCAAGGAGTCCGCGAGCAATTGGTTATCAGATGAAGCCGTTTTTAAGTATTTGGACACAAACGAGGATGGGAATTTGGATTTTGATGAAGCTATTGCTCTTTACTACATCGACAAGAAAATATCTCTCCCGTTTTGCAAAGGCTGTCACTGTTTGATAATTTATCCGTATTTTTCTTGTATGTCTTGTCTGAATAAGCATCCCAATACGTTCGATTTGTGTTGTGATTGTTTTCGAGATGGGAGATTTGTGCACGAGCATTCGTCCAAGGAGTTCATGGATCAGTTTTCGCTTGTGTCGACGTTTGGAAGTCGGACGGCTAAGGTAATTTAATTTATTTATTGATGCGTCTTGAGTCTTGACACTACTTATTTAGAATGGTTTTGCAATGTATTATGTTGTTGACTCGAATATTTGATCTGGTCTAAGTCTAACTTATGTTTTGGTAAGTTCTATTTAGGGTAGAATTAAAACTATAAATTGTGTGTTTTAGTTTAACATACTTCAAAGAAACTGAATACACTTATACGCTAGTGGCGTGTTTTCATATTTCTCGTGTTTGACAAGGTGGTTCAACTTTTTTCTTTCGTTCAGTATTAGTTCGAATTTTTAGTAAATGAGTGTACGTATTGTTATTGTTAATTTGTTATTCTCCTCATCATTTTGATCTTCTAATTTTGCAAAAGAATATATATATATATATATATATATATATATATATATATATATATATATATATATATATATATATGTATATGTATATATATATGTATATATATGCATGCACTAAGATAAAAAAAAAAAAAAAAAAAAACAAGAAATGATTCACATGCAACATGACGTTGAGTGGCGCTACTGGTTTTTACTTTTTACACATGACTAGTGGTGAATTTACGACCAATTTATGTGGTGCAATCGTAATTTGTAATAATGCAAATATCTATTTGGGAAAACTACAAATTTGGTCCTTTAACTTTAAGATAGTTGCAAAACATTCATTATTTATTTTTAACTTGCAAAAATAGCACTTTCCTAACAAGTAACAACATTATCCATTTAAATTAACAGGGCGAGATGGACAAATTGCGTGATATCGCAAAAGCCCATTACGAAGCAGGCTCACGACAAGTCCAGGCCCTAGCCAAAAAATTCTTTGAATCAATGGACACTGATGGAGACCAACGTGTGGACCTTCAAGAGTTCTTGTCCTTCATGAGACAAGAAGGCTACGAACAAATGCGTAATCCTTATTTCTTTAAAGAGTTGGACAAATACGGTAACGGCACACTAGATTTTTGGGGTGTAATGACCGTTTACTACATACTTAAAAGTGGAAGACCATTTTGTGACTCGTGTGGGAACTTTATACCTGGAATATATTTTTCGTGTGTTGAATGCTATAAGAATCCTCGTAACACTTTTACTATATGCTCCGATTGTTATCAGTCGAAAAAATGTAAGCACAATCACGGTGGTCGCACGCAGTTTTTGGACAATTTTACGTTGTTGGAAGCGAAAAGAGATCCTGCTCTTGCACAAGAAACAGGTGTTACTCAGAATAATCAGGTACTAGCTAGTTTGAAGTTTTTAAATGAAAAATCCTTGGTTTATGATGCCATGTTACATTTTATAAGAGTTTGGATGCATTTATGGATTATAGTAACTTTATTGATTTTAAGTAACTTTAGGAGTTTCAGTGATTTTAATTGATTTTTGGAATTTAAGGCAGTACTAGTAAATTTTATGGAATTTTATTTATGTACGTAATTTTATTAGGAGTTTTTAGGTTTTAAATAGTTTTAGGAATTATCAGTTGGATGATTGTTACGAAAATCAGAATATGCAAAATGAATCAATTTTTATTTTTTGTTTTTCATTTGTGGCAGCTGGTAACTGCGCCTGGTAAAAGGCCGGTCTCGAGCTCCAACCAGAGCAGCTTTAAAAAGGGGAAAAGTATTTCCAATGCTTATGTTGCAACACCTTCAACTTCAACCACTGCAATTGTTCCTACAAACAATAATAAGGTCAGTTTCTATTCTCAATTGATTTATTCCCTCGTTACTATATGATCAATTGATAGATTACCGTGTTTATTGCCATAATTCTTAAGACTTAAGAGAATTGTAAGCTCAAATTTCTAAGCAAAATTCTCTCTTCTGAATATTGATGAACTTGTTTATCACATTTTCAGATAGCCTGGAAGGTTGCATTGAAAGCACTCGAGGTGGGACTAAGTATCGGCAGTGTCTCCACCACTCTGTGTACAATCTTGTGAGATATTATCATGCTTGATATTATGTCATGTTGAGTTTAGTAATGTGTATATCAATGAACCTGCGTGTTCATCTTCTTCAGGTGTATGATTTTGTAATATGTCTCGTATTATTTGGATTATTTAGTCATGTATATATTTATAGTGATCATTGGATGTTCGTTTGCTGAAGCCTGAAAGTATTGTCTCATCACTAAAACTTCCCCATGCAATAAGAATTTCCAGCTACTATCACGTTTGTCAATGAAGATAAACACTCCTATGACGGATGGTAACAGGCTTCATCAATGGAAACTCGAGGTTCCGAATGCGAGCCATCCAGAATATGACTGGCTACCCACTTATTTGCAGCTTCAGTATAGTGTATCCCATCCCAGCTGATGCACTCAGATGGGTCGCTGCGGGTACCCCCGTAAACTACAGTTCCGTTAAATGGCGCCTCCTCTCCACAGTCGACCACATCCAACATCCCACAGCAGTACCCAAGAGGATCATGAAATCCTGAGAATATTGAGATACAAAATGAATTATTCAGATGTTTGCAAGGAACCATTTTGAAGAATAGAATCAAACAATCTCTTGAATGCTTACAAACGATGGAGAACAAAGGACCCTAAAAATGAATGCACACGATCAAATATCCAAGCTTACATTTCTTCTTAAAATTTGTACAAACAGATTAAATTATTTCAAGAAAAAGTTGTTACCGTAGATCTTTCCCTGGCTGATTAAAGAATATTTAGCAGCATAAGTGTCAACATAAATAAGCATTGCGCCTTGGAGCTGGCTCCGCAATATGGTTATTCTGGACTTGAGCTGCTTATTGAACTCTTGAGCCACCTCATTGTATGACTTTATACAGCCAATTGGATCAACATGCATTTTTTCTGGGGGGTACTTGGCAACAAAGATAGGCAAACATCCAATTGGACCAGTATTGTGTATCCAAAATGACCTTGCTCCTAGCTTGTACAATCTCTAATACCAAACACCACCATTAAAAGAACAGCAAGAGTACCAAATACACAGTAGTATTATAAAGTTTAAACACACACACAGGTCCATACCCTGATGCTGCTATATCCCGAGTAGACATGAAAAATTTATTGGTTTTTCACATGGTCCACAAGAAAATAACTAAATTTTCAACTTCATGCCCGCTTGCTTTTACTTCTAGAGTTCTAGGGATCATCCTCTTCAAATCTTAAGTGGCACCCTGAAGAATGTTATCGAGTTCCCCTGCCTCCGTACTAATCTAAGTTACATTTGTATAAGCAAAGAGAATCAAACTTCAATCTACTCATAAAACAATAGCATTCAACTCAATCCATCTCACAAATATAGCTAACTGCAATTTAGATTAAATGCTCTACGTGTATCAGAATGTGATGAAACCCAAAGATAATATCTGAAATATGCAGTTACCTCTAAAGCTGCACAAAACTGTTCAATTAGACGAGGAATTGATGCCTTCACTTGTTCTTCGGTCATTGATGTTAACCCAGCATGAAGATCATTCTGCCCGCTATCCACTGTGAATAAAGCTCTTGAAAAACTTTTTGGCCTTGGTAAGTATGTTCTGGTGTCAGAGCTCTTGGCTGAAGAAAAAAAATTGGTAATGGTTTGAGAAAATGCCTATTGGAGAAATAAAGAAATTGCTCATATGATATCTCAAAAGATGTTGCATATTTGCCCCCATCAGAAGTTTAACCTTTTTAATTATCATTGAAATTACAAAAATACTCTTAGTTCAAAAATAAATATTTCAACGTAAAAAAACAGAAAATTGTCATCCTCTTCCACTTGGGCCAAACCTGTTCAACCTTGTCTGACCAGAAGAAGATAAAGCGGAAAAATAAAAACAGGAAGAAAAGAAGAGGAAAAAGAAAGATTAAAAAATGGAAAAACCAAAGAGAATTAAAGACTGACTAATAATGTAAATGCACGAAAATTATAAGAGTAAATTAGTCAGTTTTCTCCATAGCAATTGAATCTTGCTCTTCCAGAATTGTGTGATCATGAAGGGATCATTTTAGCAAAATTAGTTTCACAAAGAGGTATTTACTAATATTATTTACAATAAGGTACATGCTAATAAAACATAAAGGGTGTTATTAACCAATAATAAAAGGACAGATTTGCATTATACAGGCGTACCGTACATGTTCAGAAAAATGAGTGAGTTACCATTCAAAGCTTGGGCGTCATAAGACTCAATGCTACGGGCTTTAAACTGTTCAAACTGCGAAAGTTGTACATCAAGTGTGAAAGGATTGAAACCTTTACTACATAATTGGGCATCAAGATGTTGAATGGTTGATCCACTGGCAGCAAAATTAGCTCCATGTACAAAATTAGCTCCAAAAGAATCAACATATGATCTCAAGTGCGGAAATCCCAGCTTCTCAGCTGCATAAATCAGGAAAGAAAGGAAAGTTAGTAATTCGTACTTCTCATATGAGCCCAAGAGCTGAAAAAAGAGAGCTAGATCATTGGTGTTCTTCATTGAAAGAACAGCTTGTCTTTACAATGATTCAAAAGCAAACTCGTACACGAAATGTGAACCAAGCATTATATTGGCGATACAGCTCATATTTGGTACAAATGGAAGCACTCTGTATATAGCTCAATGAGTCGAGACACGGCAAATAAACACTTATGGAGCATCCCAATAGCAGATGTCCATTCTCATCACTGGATAACTTTGTTAGACTAATCAACAAACATAAAGCATACAACTTCCAAGCCCATCTTCACTTAAATCTAGTAATCCTCCTCTCTTTCTTCGCCTATATGAGTAAGGAATAATTACACTTACCTGAAATTTGAAAAACCATCACAGATAGACTCATTACAATTAGAGACGGCCCTGAAGTTTGAAAAATAATACAAATAGTTCCCTGTGCTAAAGGTATTCGAAGCTTTATGGGATATTTCGTGATTATTCCTATTGATATTGATAAAACAAAAGGCTCAAATCTAATGGGACACAGAATACGAGTTCTTCTTCCTTTTTCTTGTTACTAAGTAACATAGACAAATATCTAGCACACTGAAGCATGTTTCGGATTGGTCACAAGTTGTTTCTTTTTCCCTTTCCTATACAGTCAACTTTATAATTTCTATCAGCAATATGCACAAACTACAATCCAAACCCCAAATGAGGACATGAATCCAATCACAAAATTCATATGATCGATCACTCACCAATAAAGTCAATAACGAGACGGCCATCGGAGTAGCGGCCAGAAGGTCTTCCGAAGAACGTTTGTCCATAAGGAGGCGGAACGCGTTGAAATGCGGCTGAAACGCTGCCCGTATCGGAATTGGAATCTCCGAAATTGTAAATAGCAGTGAATCTGCAACCACTTTTGGAATGGAGAAAAGCTGGTGGTTGCCCTAAAAATGCAAAAGATAAAAAAGCAACCGTTAAAACTACCCCAACTGCTGCTGCTGTAGAACCCCTAACCCTTTTTAAACCCCAATAGCCCATTAACATCGCTACAACACAATGTGATTAATCAAATACAAGATTTTCGTAGTTCGTACTATATCACAGTAAAATTGAAGACTTAAAAATCAGGGCTGCAAATTTATGGTAATTTTGGGGACCGTGAATTCCAAAATCACACAATTAAACAGATACAGGTTTCGTTTGCGTAGCAAAACTCATTAATTGGTTCATGTACAGATAGAAAATTGAGTAAGAAAATAAAAGAATAATTGGGGATTTAGGGTTTAGTACGTTAGATACCTTGTCCGTTTCAATCAACAACTATTTTGATTTTTGATTCAAATATGGTGGTATCCTGCAGCTGTTTTCCGCTTTTGATCATTATAACTTTTTATGGTATATTCTTTCTTATTTTTGTAATTGCTCTTTCAGTTTACAAGTTATAATGAATTGGATGATGATCTTAAATTTCTTATTTATTTCAAGTTTTGTTTTTAGGGATTAATATAATTAGGTAGAGGCGGTTACATCAATAACTCTAATATTTCAAACTGTATCATAAATATTAATAGATATGTCTTTAACAATATAGTAATAAATAATAATAATAATAATAATATGTTGGAAATCCTAAGTCCTAACATCACAAAAGTTATAGGGCTTCTGTCGTTACACGAGCCGTTATGTGAATCCACAAACCCAAAACTGGTCGATAGCCAAGAAAATTAAAACTGATTAAGATAATCATAAATTATAATATAACATTGACATAAGTACATAATCAGATAACGTACTTCATTTTCTACTATAGTAGATTATTATTCACTCAAGAGAAGCGAATTATCTTAGTATCTTACCTATATAGTTCAGTTGACTTATAAACTAATACCATCGTAGATTACATGCACCTAAATATACTTGCTTCACCATTGAATCATTGATACATACCTCTCCTGAAAACTTTCTAAATGTTACGACATCTTTTTCAATGTGTTATGAAATTGTAATAAACGTAACAAAATATATAAATTATGTTCCGTTTCTATATGAATACATTCACTCATCAGTAAACATAAAAGAAATATATTTAGGTAATTCTTGAAGAGACAATTAGAAACTTTAATCCACATTCATTGCTTACTTAAAAATGAAAGAAACAAGAGAAGAATAAAGTGTGCACAATTCATACTAGATTTGGGGTTTTCATTTGCTGCTAAGGCATGCATGTTACACTAATTCGTATAAAGCTTTTTCTGAGTTCATCATTCTTCAAAGGAATACGAACTGCAAAATACTCAGTTGCACTGACCTAAACTGCCATCATTCCAGAAGCTATATTCGGAGACATCAAATGGCCCCAGCATAGAACTTACTCAGAACTGAAGGCATACTCAGCGCCCATGAAAACAAAATGAGAGTCAACGAAAATCATTTACCATCACAAACAACAATACTTACTAATTTCAATTTGCAAAATAGGATTATGATCCAAAACGAATCGGCAAAGTAGAAAATCAAGGTTTTTTCGTAAATTTTTTACAGAAAAATCAAGAAACAAGTTTTATAGAGTGGTCGAGTGCAGTGCTATTACATGCTTTCATAAAGTAATCAAGAAATCTTGAAGCCTCATCACAGAAATATAACTGAATGGAAACAAGAACAACATGACGAGAGTTCTTTTCCTATTCAAACCGAGTACCGACATGCATTTAACCAAAATGCTTACATTTTATGTACAACCTTCATGTTGTTTGGAAGTTTCATACATACATGCTATAATAATATACGACAAAAGCGGAAAATATCATAGAAAATCTACTCAAACCTTCTATTCTCTACCGCCAGAATATCTTTCAGTTTCTATTTCAGGCTTAGGGTAGAGGATTTCGTCCAGCGGAGCTATGGATGAGCAGTTATATTTCCTTCACTATTTGCATTACTTTGTATTACAGACAACTCAAAATTATCAAGGTAAACCCGCATCCTGCATATTAGGTTAACATGCCACATAACGCACGGAGGTGCCAAAAGTGTCGGCTACAGTTAACTTCATACCTGCAAAAGGAAACAAAGATAAAAATGAAAATCTTCAAAACCCAACCCTAGTTATACATACATATATATATATATATATATATATATATATATTATAATATATCCCAAAAATATTTAAAACCGTAAATGTTGAAAAAAAATCAAACACACATATCAGAAGAGGATCATCCTATGAGTTTAAGCCTGGCTATAAGCTGCTGATATAGTAAGTCTAATGGAATGGAATGTAAACTAACAACTCTAAGGGTTGTGGCTATATTGATCATCTTTCTTTATTGGAGAAAGATTACATCGAATTATAACTGGAAATACATAGCCATGTAAGACTTTTCTGCACTTTGGTATGTGCTCTAACTTGGGCATTTACATGCAGTTCAAAACATTGGTAAGCATTTAAGGTAATGGCGAAAACTTCACAAAAGCCTGTCACCATTAATAAACTAGAACGCTGACCCTTAAAACAATTTATCATCCATTGGCAATTCCAACATCCCCCCCCCCCCCCCCCCCCACCCCCCACACACACACACCTAAATATCAGAATCCCCTTATTATAAAACGAGGATAAGCAAACAAGACTTTTTGCTTGGTAAAAGTCTCAAATATCATATATTCATTAATGTAACGATAATATTGAGTTGATAAGGAAGAAGAAGATGTTGGATGTACTTGGGCATATTCAAACAATTTTCTTCCTCCATAGAATGAACTCATATAGCTTTCATACTATAATTAGAAAGGAGAAACCATAAATAACACTTAAAATAAGATACCAAATTAGGATCAGTTCAGTTTCCGCTAACGAACAAAATAGATTTTTCCAAATACATATTTTAACATCTCTCATTCGTTTTACCCGTGCAAAAAGATCATGATTCATGACAACTCATCACAAGCCTCTAACAAACAATAACTTACTACTATAAGTAAAATGCTTAACTTCAGAATTGTTGGCAACATATGCAAGTAGATAAAAAAAAAAAAGAATACACAATGACAAAGTCAACAAATAAGTCATTCGATGCATGCACACGCAGGCCACCAACTCTTCATAACATAACAAAAGAACAACCCACCTCATGGAAACCAACAGGCGGTAATGGTGATAATGGTCAAATACCGACAGATCAGCAAACATACCTTATAGCCGTCTCAAAAGGTTACCACCTTCTTCAAAATTACGCCAGTTCAGCAAGATCACTTACAGATGGCAAGCTTTCCCGTCCACTCATCCGCCATCCCATAATCAAGACTAAGCTCTCTCATGGGAGGGATATTCTCCATGGCAAAGAGCATAAGGCGCGGGAAAGATACATTATTGTGGTCATACATTACAAGTTGCACAAACACATTGGGCTTTGAACTGTGGCTCATATAGCAAGCTACATTTCTCATTTTTGATACCTCCATGGCAAAATCCAGAGGGGGGATCGACGGATACGTTGGGCCAACATAATCAGAGAATATATGCGATAAATCACCCCATTCTTTCCATCTTTCGGTGAACCGATTAGGGTAAATTAAACTATCGCCGTTCATTGTAAATATTTGGGCTTGTTGACGTGTAAGAACAACACCGGTGTATTCACAAATAAAAGAGCCGGCTTGGATCAAGTCCAGCGACCTCACTCCCCACCTAGTCTCCAGTGACCTGAATACTTCAAATCGGTTCCTAACCCCCTTTTGGCTCACGCGATTATGGCATGTGGGAGGGCAACGACATTGGGGCCCACACTCAAACACCAGCGGTTTCCCCCTCACTAATATCCCATTACGATCATACGGAAACTCACTCCCATTTTTCATGAAACAACTGCAATCATCCCTACATTCCCCAACGCATTGACATCCTGTGTTACTCCCGCCATAATACACGAAAGGAGGGAAAATCGTGGAGACAAGATAATCATACCTGATGGGATCATGATCTCCATCAATATCATTGTAAAAGAACACAGGAATATTCTCCTTTCCATTCGACAAATCAAGCGTGACGTAACCTCTAGGTCGAACCTCCAGCGGTCGAGCCCTTAAATGCGCCGCAAATTTCATCACCGAACTTCCCATTGGCGGCTGATTCGCAATCCTCTCAAGCCTAAACTTATAAACGCCAAAACCCGACTTTCCCCTATCAAACCAAGTCTCTTTAACATTATACAGCCCATCGTAAACATACACCTTCCCGCTCGCACTACCTTCATACTTAAAACCCCTAATAACCCTCACCTCCACTTCATAACTCATGCTCCTCTCCATAGCCAAATTCCCAGACTCCAACTTCTGGTCCACAACCTGCTTACCATGTTTGTCCTGCCCACCGTGCCCGGTGTATATAATCACATCCCCAGAATCCTCGTCATCCTCGTACCCACCCGAAACTATAACACTCGTGGCGATCGGCTCCCCATTCGAGCTCTGGCTCGCGGGAACGTAATCAATCCCAGCCTGCGCCTGCCCATGCATCCCAACCACACACAACTCCATCCTGAAAAAGAAAACATCCCCGATCAAAATCCCCGGTATATCCCCGACAATCCTCTTATCCCTGTTCAACCACAGCCCACCCTCCCTCATCGCCGCAGCGGCTTTCAAGTCCCCCCTCGTCCTCCGATGAGTAACCCCCATATCCATATCCACATCCCTACGCTTCTCGTCCACAGACACAGAGAACACCCTCAGAGAATCGTACAGCATCCGCGTCTGGCGAATCACGTTGCCGAAGTACTGCTTGTCCTCGGATTTGAGATCCGTGACGCGAACGAGCTCCGATGAGCGGTTCGGGTACTTTTTGGCGGTCCGTTGCGTTACGACGACGAGATCGGCCTCGGGATTGACGAACGGCACTATCGCGCCGGTGTTAGGGTTTTCGGCGGTGTCTTCGAGGATCGAAACGTCGCCGTAATTTTGGAGACGCTGTGCCATTGTTGAGCGGAATAGCTCCGAAATGCGGTTGTAAACGTCGAGGGCTGAGGATGAAGCGGTGGGGGTGGGGGTGGGTGTGGGGGGTAGGCGGTGCGGTGGGAGTGAGAGTGGAGGTTCGTCAATCGGTTCGGGTTTAGGTTCGATTTTGGGGGTTAGGGTTAGAGTGAGGTCCAGGTCATGAAAACCTGAAGAAGAAGAAGCCATTGTCACTGTGTGTTGTGTGTGAAGGTTTTTTTGCTGGTGATGAAAATGGAGGACAGATGTATAGTGGAGCTTTTGAGGTGAGAAGCTGAAAAATGGAAATTATAGTGATAACTATAGTGGTGTAGTTTCATATTTAAGTACATGAAAAAATATATTGATATGTAATTTTTGATTTTTTCTTCTTAATTATTACGTAATATATAGAGAGAGGAGGTTTGAAAATTTTATAACAACCGCTTGGAAAACAGAATGCGGATAAATTTGCTCATGTTGTCGTAATATTCTAATGAGATTTTATCTAGGTAATTAATGTTTTGGAATTTAGATAACATGAGTGTACTTGATATGTTAGTCGAATTTTATAGGGGTACAGATGGAATGTTAGAAAGTTTGCACCATATTCTTTTGATGTATCTCATTATTCTTCTGAAAGCCTAAAGTATCTTTTCATTTTATATATAATAATTTTTCATCTCGAAACAATATTTTTAGACTTTTCTTTTCAGTTATATTCTTACTTTTGACTCAAATTTGTTTTCATTGTTACAGTTTTAAGTAATTTTGTGATAATAATAATTTTTTGTCAAAAAAGGTAAACTACGAGAATGTAAAACATTCGAAAAATAATCTTCTTATTATATTATTGTAAATAATATATACATACAGTTTAGAAACCTAAAAAACTTAGAATTTTAAATACATCAAACTAAAATATCAAAATAATTTTGGTCTTAAACTTTAGAAAGTGAACAATAAAATCAATTATGTGATATTAAATAAAACTATTTTGATGTTTATTTTAAATTTTTATGTCAATTTTTTGTAGTTTTATTAAAAGATTTAAAACAATATTATGCAATTGCATAATATTGCATCTACACACCATAAAACTTTAATATTATATCGCGTGCACCCCTTATCATATATAATCACATCATGTGCGCAAGTGAATAATGGAATTGGATGCTATGAATACGATGAATTGAAGGAAGTTTCGAATAATTATTAGACAAATAGAGTATACACCAATGGTATTTTAATTTGATCAATGGCAAAACTATTTATTATAATATAATGACGACATCAACGAATTTCGTTCACACTCCTAATTATAATTACACATTTACACTATTCCTCCAAGGATGTAACTGCAATTATCTCTATATGTAACGGCAATTAATTCAATCACATCAGAATTTTGATTGTTTGGGTATATCATTTGAATCATCGACAAATTTAACTTAACTTGGATATGACCAATTCAATACTTGGATCTAAGTTGATTTTTTAGATATCCGCCTCATTACTTTATGAATAAAATAATAGTTTCACCACATTTCCATTGCATGAGTTCAATTCGAGTTAGACAAAATTCAACACTATTTGGTTATCACCTACTTTACCTATTCACCCACCTCACCCACCCACCTTACCTAGTTACCTAATTTCTACCTATAATTGTCTCTCATCCCTACCTTACTCACTAATACCATACCCTATTAAAAACCTGCACTACCATGCTTTACTCTACCTTATCCCACACTTGCCTTACTACCCTAGTGTAGTGTGTTTTAAGTGCAACATGTATTTTTTATATGATCTCAGTGCAATGTGTGTTTCTTATGTGTATTAAGATGGGTGCGGTCTTTCTTAAGTTATTTCGGTATACTGTGGTATAATACTGTGGTGTGGGTTATTGTGTAATTTGTGTTTCTAATGTGATTTCTTTGCAGCGTGAGTTTTATGTGTAGAATGTATATTTTATTGGGTAATTTCTCTTAAGTGTATGTTTTCGTGTAATGTTTTAGATGATTTATGTACAATGTGTAGTTATTGTATGTGTATGTGTATGTACATGAATATGTTTTCGTGACCTGAGTAATGTGTTTAAATTAGTGATTTTAAGTGCAGTGTGTTTTTTGATAAATTAGTTGATTTAGGTATGAGGACGTATGGATTGGAATATAAGTGGGTAAGTATACTGTAAGATAAGTGGTCAGTGGGATATGAGTGGGTAAGGTATGTTGCTTTAATTTTTAATTATACATAACTTGATAGATTTATGATTGAGTTATTTGCATCCAACACTTTAAAACTCACATCCAACAACTTAGTCTATGTAGAGATCGGGTTTTCTAAACGTTATACCATTATTTATCTTATGTAATATTATTTTAAAGTCTGTTAACTCGAGATATTAACAATTTACTTCAATCATCGACAAAAACTTCTAAAACATTACATTTTTACATAATTTATTTTTATGTTATTTCAAAACCTCTTGATTTGGCATCTAATAACCACGACAATAATGAATCTATTTTTTTAAATACAACATCATTATATATCGTACTAATATACTATTTTAGAGTCTTTTGATTTGATCTAACAACTTACTCCAACCATGGACCTGATCATCACATTATAATGCATTTTATTTTGAGATGCAATGTTATAAAGTTTGCAAGATATTATTTTGATGTTTTCATCATTTTTCTAAAGCCTAAAACTTATTTTAGTTTTATGTATAATATTTTCATCTAAAAATAATATTTTTTTAGCTTTCTTTTAAGTTTTATTATTACTCTTACCTTTTTTTTTACAGTTTAATTATTTCATAACAATTATGTTTTTTTTTATCAAAAATAATAAATTATAAACATGTAAATATTTGAGAAATAAATTTCTTATTATATTATTGTAAATAATATATATACAACTTGAGAAAAAAAGACTTAGGAATTTAAATACCTATGTGCGCGTTTCAAGTGTAGTGTGTGTATTTTTTAGGTTACTTCGGAACAATGTGTATTTTAAGTGTAGTCAATGGGCATGTATGTGCGCGTGTGTGTGTTTTATGACTTTGGTAATGTGTTTATTTTAATTATCTTGAGCGCAATGTGTGTGTGTTTTTAAAAAAAAGGTAATTTGGGTATAGAGACATAGAAATTTGAATACAGGTGGGTAGGTATAACATAAGATAGGTGGAGTAGATGGGGGAAGGGGGGTATGCATGAGTGGGTAAGGTACGTTGTTTTAGTTTTTAATTATCAATAAATTAATTGGTTTATTATTGAGTTATTTACATCAACACTTTAAAATTTACATCCAACAACTTAATCTATGCAGAGATCGATATTGGTCGATAAGTTTATAATAAGATAGGTGAAATAGGTGGGATATAAATGGGTAGGGAACGTTGTTTTAGTTTTTAATTTTCCATAAATTGATGGATCTATGATTGAGTTATTTGCATCCGACATTTTAAAATTCACATCCAACAACTTAGTCTATGTAGAGATCGATGTTTCTAAACTTTGATTCATTATTTATCTTATGTAATATTATTTTGAAGTCTCTTAATTTGAGATATGACAATTTACTTTAATCATGGACTAAAACTTTTAAACATTACAGTTTTACATAATTTATTTTTATGTTATTTTGAAACCCCTTGATGTGACATCTAACAACCACACCAATAATGGATCGGAATTTCTAAATATTATCATTATATCGTACTATATGCTACTTTAGAGTTTTTTGATTTGACATCTAGCAACTTACCCTAACAATGGATAAACACTTCTAAATATTACATTTTTACATAATTTATTTTATGTTATTTCAAAGCCCTTTGATGTGACATTTAAAAACGACGCCAATAATAGATAAAAAAAATTAAATACTACATCATTACATATCGTACTAATATACTATTTTAGAGTCTTTTGATTTGACATCTAACAACTTACTCCAACCATGGACCTAAACATCACATCACGTCATAATGCATTTTCATTTATATGTTTTTGAAGGTCTCTTGATTTGCCTTTCAAAAACTTACTTCACTCATGGATCAAAATTTTTAAACTTTGTATCATTATATATATTAACATTTTTTAGAGTCTATTGATGTCACATCTAACAATTTACTCAAAAATACTGCACGAAAATTTAAAGTATTACATTAGTTTGATTCAAAGAAAAAATTATACATTCTTCATATATTATTTTAAAGTATTTTGATTTGACATAGAACAACTTAGTCTATTGATGAATCAAAATTTCGATTATTACATCGTTATATATCGTATTTATATACTATTTTTTTTAGAGTTTTTATATTTGACATCTAACAACACGCCCCAACCACGGCTCGAAAGAATCTATCGATTTGATATGTTATTAATCTAAAATTTTAAAAGTCACAATAATCTGGGCCCGATTTTGGAAACAATTATCGGTTAAGCCTCCGTTTTGGTGCTTTTTTCGTTTCTGATATGATAAGGGTAATATCAATTGATGTAGTAAAAGGTGAGATAAGAGTGACGTGTGTGGTGTAAAAGAACAGTGAATTGGATCGTATAAAACGAAGGGTAAGAACGCACTATTCCTGAACTGAGTGTTCGTACGAAGCGTACCTCGATTGAACTAAGCAAAGTGTTTGCAGAAATCCTCTCTCTAGAATGTAGAAATTAAATCTGTTTTCCTTGGTGAAATAAACCGTACAACCGTAGTATATATAGGCTGCCGAGCTCGACACGTGTCGTCTTTTGATTGGCCGTTGGACACGGCTCGTCTTAATGTCACTCACGAGGGGTGTCATTAAAGACTTATCCACCTCATGGGTCGTATTCAATTGTGCTCATTGAAGAGCCGTCGACCGTATGGGTCGTCTTTAATGTTGCTCATTTAAGAGCCGTTTACTGTATGGGCCGTCCTTAAGTCGTCTCATTTAAGAGTTATCTACTGTAGGGGCCGCCTTTACATCGTCTCATTTAAGAGTTATCTGCATCACGGGTCGCCGTTAATGCTTGTCTAGCAGTCGCCGACAACTCTGTCACCCATTAATGCCTTGTCGTTCACGTGGCTGTTCGATCGTAATCTTTTAACTCAACGACCCTAACCCTCGAAGATGACTTCTTGCGTTCGATCCATGCCTGGTTCGAGCTTGTTGGCCATCGTAACTCTGGGTTCTACAGTCGTAATATTATAGACCATTATCATGATAATTTTTGTTTTCAGTTGTATCTCATAAAGCTCGAATTTCGTTTCTGTTTGTAAGAGAGTGATTCCGTTATTAGAAGGGTTTGTTTTAGTTATTATCTCATTTTTTCTTTTTGGAAAAGATATTAGTTTTTGTACTTGGGTTACTTAAGTCATGTACACCTTAGAAGTTATTTTATTTACTCATTGTTGTATTATTTCGTACGTAGAAAGTTTTAAATGTTTTCCAGGCTTCCGGTGTCACTTGGTATTCAGGTAAATTTCTTTCTCTGAATAATAATGAAAAATGATTTTAATAATCTTGATTTTTTAATAAATGATCGCCGGCAAAGGGCTATCAAAATTCACGTGTGCAAAGGGACGAGCGAAAAGCTTAGATTTATTTAAGGGAAAACTAGGGCCAAGGAAATATATTATTACATTTATAATTACAAAGAACTATTTTTTAATGATATATTTAACCATCATATGTTTATTTTTACTATGCGACATAATTATCGTTGCTAATTGTGATTTTAGTACTGCTTTCATTCCTACGTCCACTTCTGCAAACATAAAATCGACTCCTTAACCATATACAAGGAAACATAAGTTGACCATAGAAAATTTACCTGTATTAAGAACTATTCGTACCAAAAGAGTTGAGGCATAGAAAATATGTGAAATTCCCATTTATCTCCGTGAGTCTTGAAGTGCACAAAAATGCCTGTCCTTCTGTATTGCAAAATGTATATTGTAATTAAGTAATTATAATGAGTATCATTTTTTCTTTCTATTCTCCCCGCACAGGCGCAGAAGTCACAAGAGGAATTATATTGCGTTGCACGATGAGGTGCCGTAATAAGTTGTTTATTTGTGTAAATATATAGTTGAATGAGATTATGAGAAAATTATAAAAAAAGTTAACCAAATCGTCACTTATTTTTTATAATTTTTAAAAATAATTTAACGTTGCCAGTCACGGTATATATTAAATGAAATTTCAAGCCTCAGGACTCGCAACCAACACATTTAATGAATTTCATCACCGGTTGCACACCTTAATTTGTTCATGTACTTTACACGGTCTCCAAGACCGAAGAATGTGGCCCAAATTCTGCTTTCAAATCTTTTGTTCACATGGGCTAACAAACATGAATATTAGTTATAAGTTTCTTTAAATGTTAAAGTTATTAATTAGAAATACTTCCCACGGTTTGTTGATTCTAATAGACTGTTTAGGTTATAAATTTTTATGTTAATCCTTCACTAACTTTTTTTCATGTATGAAATCCATAAATTACAGTAATATCTTTCAGATATCGACTTGCAGCTATTTTATTGGATACTAATTATAAACAATGGTGTTAAAGTAATTTATCTGTAGTTTCTTTAAAAAAAAAAAGAAAAAAACCTCTCAGCCGCTTAATTGTATAAAATATCATTTCTTATCAATTGAAAAAAATATATCTTTATTTTTTATTTCAAGAATGACGTAACGTGAATTTAAAAGTGTATCATGTTCCTTTTTTTGTTGAAAAAGTATCGTGTAACGTCGGTAAAATTTGACAAATGCGGGGCATATACGTAACAATCGGCTGCGGCAAATATCATGTAGATCGCAAGATATTCATGCGGCAAATTACCAAAAAAGAAAAGAAAAGAGATAAGGCAAACAACACAACAAACAAACATCTTTATTAAGTCTTATGTCTTAACTCAGCTTTATATGTGGGGCCCATTCCACAATAGCACTTCTTTTTTTAATGGATATAATTGCGGTGATATCTTTGCTAGTCAATATTCACAGCTCTCACATACGCGTGAGTGATATACAATACATATCGAGATCAACACATATAGAGAAATGAATATCTATAGACTTTTTCGACTATAGCACTCTATTTATATATGTTAATTTTCAAATTAGATATTATGACTTGGTTTTCTTTTTCTTCATAAATTGCAAGCCCAATCAAGAAATTCACCCAACGCTATTCTAAAAGTAGCACCTTTTAGAGTTTTGTATTAGCAACAACTAAATTGCAATTAGCCATTTACTAGTATGATAAGCATATTAATAATTTATCTTGCATATCGATACACTAGTAGCAATTTGTTTGATGTGATTAATTACTTGTCAAATTAAAACGAAACCTCTGGAACTTTATTAGAAAAAGAGCCGAAGGTAATGTTATTATCTTCTTAATTTAATTTCTCCAATTTTAAAGATTCGTGACTATTGATATAATGCATATAAATACAAAAAGTCAAATGTGATTGTCAACCTTATTACGTGAAAATCAGTCTCTTGTACATGATGATGGATCACTGCCCCGACGACATTTCATTTGTAAATGCAAGTTAAAATGAAATGACTTGAACTTCTACATCGCATACAAACTTTTTGTGAATTGACTCTATGCTAGTTTTTTAGGTGTACCTTGTAAGGATCAAATGTTAGTAATAAATAAATAAACATTAATATTTGTCGGATGCATGTTAACCATGTCACATGTAGTCTTGTATAATATTAATTGTTAAATTTAAATTAAACGTCTTGAATGTTTATATACTTCATATTTACAAGTAAACTTTATAATCAACGCAATATAGCTTACAATTCGCTATTGCTATTGATTATTGCTATTACAAAAAAAAAAAAAAAAAAAAAAAAAAAAAGATTATGCAATTTGTTCCCGATCGTTCATTAGGGCCACCCAAAATAGAGTTTCAAACTTTTACAATTAACATTTAATGTCTAGCTGAGCAAGTGATAGGGTGGAGATTTTGCATTGACAAATTCATGTATTTCCCTGGCAAGCACTACGGTAAATAATGGGTTCTCCATGCATTTGTGTAAACACTGTGGATCCAGAAAGATAGCAAAATTCTATTGCTATAAAAATTTTGTTTTTAACTTTCACGTACACATAATATTTTCTTCCTCTGCTAATTGTATTCACTATTGCAATTATATTATTTTATAATAACCTCGTAGCCTGATTTACAACAATGATAATAAATAGTGGACAAGGCCTCCATTCATGGGTTCGCTCAACGGTATATTACCTTGTACCTTTATTTAACCATTAAGCAAACATTTCTGTTGTTGCAACATAACTATATATTATTAACAACTGTTTATCATATAGTTGGTTGATGATATAACTATACGTGATTACTATCTAACAAGATAAGAATATCACTATTGCAAAATATGTGGTTCGTATTGTTGAAAATTTATGAAATTGAATGTGCTTGTTTGTCATGACATACAAACGATTGATTTAAATACAATGATAATATTTGTGATGATGAGACGTGTCATTTATTATTATTGTATATAAAAAGCAAGTCATCTGAGCCCCATGATTTGACTTAAATAATTGTCGACATTATTATGTGTCATTACTGTTAAAAATAATGTCACCTACTGCTTCTATCAAATCACGGGACCATATGATATGCTTTTTATAATTTTGTCTTAGCTACAGCAGGGTGTAGCCACACCCTGATCGTTCGTAATGTGTGAGGCCCTACTACGTGGGTCCCACATGTTTGTAAGTGCAGAATGTGGTGCATCCAAGACCAACCGGCTTTTTATATACGACAACTATAAAGGTATCATAATCAGCAATGATGTAATCTTATTCATTAATTATCATCATTATTTAGATGTTTGATGCACATCTTATTGCATCAATTGAATTAAAATAACTCCAGAAATAGCTAGCTATTTTATTATCAAACCTAGCATTTCCCCACATAATTAATGTACAACAAAATAAAGTTTATACATATCAGTAAATTTTTATATGTATACATTTACTAGAGATATACACTACTTAAATCTCTGGTTGTTCCAAAATTTGGTTTTCTATGTAACGATAACTACGATGAAGCATTTTTTAGCTCATGACTCGAGCACAAATAAGAAAATTTCCGAGTCTTAAACATTGTTTGTGGAGGGCAATTAAAACTAATAGCATTGACAGAAGACAAAGCACAATATACACATCATTTGATTCTTGTTGCTGCTGCAATGTAAAAGACAGAAAACCATGCACTGTGGATAAGCTGACGAAGAAACCATAGTAACCGCAAGAAGTGAAACTTGGACTATTGTATATAGTTCATCAACCTTTAAAAAAAAAGTTAAAATTATTAGCAAATTTAACTCTAAGTATCATCAGTTCAAGTATTGGAAATATCATGCAGTAGAGTTGGCGTTTTGTAATTTCTGGAACATGAAATGACTGTTAGGAAATAGACATACTGAACTCAACTACATGTTATCCATCTAAATTATCTAGTGCATTTCCAATTAACTTTAAAATCGACTTCTCACGAATACATTCTTAATAGAACAGAAAACCTCAAAACTACCACAAAAATAAATGGTGATTTTGGAAAGTATATTAGAGCTTACACTACACAAGCTGCCAACTCAGACATTTTCGAATCGTAATTAGTTGAGATCAAGAAGAGAGGTCAAAGTTTTTTTCCAAGAGGGAATGAACTTCCACAAGAGAAGAGACTTTGTAATCTGGCTTATGTTCCACATTCTGGTATTGAGGAGAATCGTATCTCCCTGTTTCATCAAGCAAGCAAGAATAAGCTCCTGCTCGTTTCCCACATGCCACCTACAAGAGAAAACGAGTAAGAAAAAAAAGAACAGCTGGAAGTAACCAACCACCAATCCTTGTAGGAACCGAGGGGGTGTTGTCAAACTTCCAGTATCAAAATCCACGACTTTTGGTTAATAGGACAGGCTATGTTTGAAACATAAATATGGATCCTTGTAGCTCCTTCTAGAACGAGTGGTTAATTGGGAACTGAATTGACCATAAAAAATAATCGAGAAGCGCAAATCAGCAGGAACAACTTTGTGAACAAACAACAATGTAACAGGACTGTAAAGGAAGGAAGAGTTCAAACGAGCAGGCAAAACCAAAAAAAAAAAAAAACAAAACCAAAACCAAAAAGATGTCAGTGATGACACCAAAATAAGTAGACTACGATAATGAAGAAAGTGAACTTACATCGTCCTTAAGACTATCACCAATCATCATAACCTCGTCGGGCTGGCATCCCCAGATTGAGCATATATGTAATAACGGAGCTGGGTCTGGTTTATAAGGCCGAAACTCCCTGCTCAGAGCAGGAGAAAATATTATCTGTGACAAAATAAAAACTTTAAGTAAAGTCCGACTAAAGCATTTAAACTCCTACTTGGACCAGAGGACTGTAGGCCTCAAGCTATCCATTACATACCTCAGCAAGATCAACAAGTTAAATAAATACAAGTACACCCCCAACAGATAATAGCTCATCATCAATCAAAATAATAATTAAAATAGTTGGTGCTATATGAAAGCATCTTTACACAAAGCAGAACTTACCCCAAATCGTTCATGAAACAAATCGACTGCATCCTTGACATTTCTAGTTATCAATCCCCTTCTAAAAAATGAAATGTTTATATAAAAGTTAATTTCTCACTTTGACATCAACAGGGAATAACTAAAACATAAGTAAAGAGATTAATCACAAAAAAATTCCTTTCAGTATTTTGGCATTCATGTACGTAACAGCACGTAGATAAATCAAAATGAAATGGGTATTAAAAACAAAAGAGCACTAATTGTGCATGGTAGAGCCGCAGAGGGGTAGTGCCACTCGTAAATTTAAGAGATTATAAATATTCAGTGTGTGGCTGATCATCCGATAAAGTGCCAGAGAAGGGTCACGTGCTTGAATTGCTACCCAATTTTTATGAAAAGAGTATCACGTGTTAGGCTCGACAGAGTTGCCAAGTGCACCGTGAGGGGGTATCTTAAAGACTATAAATATTTAAATACTTAATAATTCTCCTCCCTACTAGTTTAAATTTTTGGATAAGGTGGCCATTCCGTACTGAGACTTTGAGAACTGAATGGCACTTAGGTTCTCTGTTCCCTGGATGTATCAGGAAGACCCGAGACTAAAGCACCTATCCAAACTGAAAATTTTATAAACGTTTAACTTTGACATCATGAAGTATTTGGTCGAACATGGACATTAGATAAAGAAAGCAGGGATTTTACTCAAACCCAATTCAGGAGGATACAATACAAAACTCATGGATTTCAAGTTGTTTTACAAAGATGTGCAAAGTCGCAATTTTTTTTTCCATGCCAAGAGATAGTGAATTTCTTTCCACCAACTAGACCCTTCACTCCACCTCGAAGAGATGCTACAGTATTTGTGTCCCTTCTACAACAAGATTCTCATCAAGACAACACTTAGACCCAATACAAGTGGAATTTTTCTGCAAAATTGTAACTGATAATTTTGATCAACATAAAAACCATGATAAACTGAAAGCTTAAGCAGAAAAATCTAAAACTCAGTTCACAAATTCAAAGCCCAACCACTATTGATGCGAAAGAAACCCTCTACCATGGGTAGGAGACCTATATATTGGTTCTAGGAATTCTTGGCAATGGATCAAGAATATAAATAGTTGCTCTTTTCTAGTCCAGTTTATGTCCCTCACCTCTTATAGAGAAGCTACACATGAAATTCTCATCACTATATCATGTCTAGAGAAGTATGTTCCAAGAATAATCTCATGAGTGAATTTCTAAACATCTCATCTCAATTTCTGTGCAAGCAGCAATTGATTATTCTTACTTCTAGTTTTGTAAAAACATACTTAATGACATATGCTAAAATTTAAAAACACAAAGTAAAGCAGCAAAGCATGGATGACAAGCATATATAACTTACATACTACGGGAAATAGCTACATTATCCATGGACCATGAGATGAACCATCAAAAAAACCAATTCAGTTATATGGTAAAGAATTTTTACCTTATGCTTCTTGAGTCAAGAAAGCCACAAAGTTCTGAAGCACCTGCAACAAAATGTATTGTTAAAGTCTAAGTCAAGTTGTAAAACAGATGAATGTGCAACTTCTTTCCTTGATGCTCCTTAACTCGAGCTATGTTATTACTACCAGTGTTAATGAGTAAGTTGTTATTTGTATGTCTCAGTCAAAATCCCCCATATATACAAAGGTAAATTTGGCATATAGTTGGCACATATGGTTGAAAAGATCAGCACTTGGACACATTTGGTTGAGACATTTTGCCAGAGGTGTTGTGATTGTGAATGATATCAAATTTGTGGAAAGCGCTCTTAAAAGTAGTTAGACAGAGTAAGGTCACTAGGAAAAGTGCATACAGTTGACAATTCAAGTAATTACACACAAAATATTCAGACGACTATTGAAGCTCTGGCTGGAACTGAAGAAAAATCTTATGATAAATGTTACAAACTTAAGCCATTGGCACAGCAGAACCCCAAAGAAAAGCCTGACCTCCCCTCCTAACTTATCACCGATCAAGCAACATCAACATTCCTAAATACACAAATAAATCGTAAGGCCATTTATCCATTCCAACTTTGCATTCAAGACACTCCCTCTAAAACTACTAACTCGTGTCCAAATTCAAATTCTTGCCTCCAGAATGACTACAAATCAATCAAAAAGCCTATTAATTTAACCGTCCAGTTCGCTATTTGCGTGGTCAAATTGGAAAAGATCGCCACCACCGTAAAAAGTCGCAACATAGCCAACTGTCATATTTACTAAAAATTAAACTAGTTCTTGAACTAAGAAACTAGATTATGCAAACAAATCCCAACTGGGTTTTTCTTTCATAGACCAGATTAGCACATAAGAACACATATTAGCACTTATACTAAACACCAAGAAAACCAGTGAAATTGAGAGAATCCAACAAAACAGCAAAAGAAAGATGATCTAACCGGGCATAATCTGAAGGCGATCCGAACCCTGTTTCTCAAAATCCGCTATAACCTGATACGCCCGCTTCTGCTTATCGGGGCTCCACGACTCAATGTGGTGCAAAATATCGATCCCAGATGGGTTTTGGGACTTAATCTTGACATACTCTTCTTCGCCAAGAACTGCTCTGTACATGGCCGGGAAATCTATAACGGGCACCGTTAAAGTCCCGTCCATGTCGAACACAACGCCACGTAGGCGGGCCTTTGTGGCGGTGACGGTGGTGGTGGACATCGATTGAAATGCCTTAGTGGGGTTGAAGAAAAAGAGGGTTCTTGAAGCGAAGAGTGTCATTTATATATAGAGGAGTTTGAACATTTTACGTACAAGGGTTTTGAGTTGAGTGGTACTGGTAAGAGAAGTGGCAAATTTGCAATTACAGTGACGATGGAATAGTGGTTTGGGGTTAATGGAGAGATGAGTGTGTGAGTGATTATTACATTGTACTATTTTGTAATTTTTGTCTTGCATTGTATTTGTTGCCACTAAGTAATTTTGATTTGTTGTGCACTTTATTTAGAGTGGTTTAAATAGTCTATGGTAGCAATGAAAATATCATAAAAAATAACTCATTGGGTATTAAGTGTGTACAAATTGGGAGCTTTTATAAGGATGAATAATAATGATGTGATGTATTATATACCGTGTGTCACCAAGATGGTATCAACACGTCGTGAGAAAAACTTAAGCACAATTAATTGATTGTGAAGATCGAGAGATTATTAGGTGCAACGGCTGTACGATGAGGTGGTGCAGCAAATCGGTTATTTATATAAATGCATGGTTGGGATGAGGTGTGGAGAAGTTGCTTCCTTATAATTTATGAATAGTATTTAATCTCCACCACATATTGTACCACGTCATCGTACAACCGCTGCACCTAATAATTTTTCGTGAAGATCGAACTCTATTTATAGAGATCAACCATGTAAAAAGAATCATGGTATGGCTAAGTTAAAATAAAATAACAATAAGATTTAATTCATTGTCTTTTATTTTCACCTATGAACACAAGTCATCACTTGTCATTTATCACTTATCACGCACCTCTTCATTCTGCATCTCCAGATCCCATAAAGATTGGTACACATCCAAGCAAATCCCATCTAACACCAAGCCAGGTGGTCTTAGAAGATTGAAATGCTCTGGTGTCCTTTCTTGGAATATTTTAATTAATGTCGCGACTCAGATTAAGGAGGTTAATCTATTCTCTCAATTTTCTTTGGCTAGTGTACTCTTTCTTTTTATTGATGGATGGATTAGTGAATTGAAATGCTTTTAAAAACAAAAAAAAAGACAAAATGCATCTTTATTAAAAAATGAACATATTATTCTAAAAATTTCAGCCTTTATAAACAAAACCAAACAATATTAATCCACCAAGAAAAAGAAAAAGAAAAAGAAATAAAAATGATATCCACAATACTACGCATTGGTTTGGACCGAAAAGGTTCCTATCCAATTTAGACACAAATTCATAGCCACAGCAAGAGAAAGAAAAGCAAAAACAAGAAGTACTACCCTCGAAACTTTGGCGTGTATATAAATTAATTTGCTAAATGGAAGTGATTGTTGGTGCTTCTCCCTGTTCTTTCGTCGTTTGCAATTCCCGCAGAAATCCCACTAATCTCTCACCAGAGGTACCCATTTTGTTTTAACCCTTTTTACTGAAATTGAATTTTGATTTTAATTGACGGTGTGTTTCTTCTAATCTTGATTGAATCTAAGAAGATATAGTGTACTGTTGAATATGTGTCTTGATATTATTAGAAGAAGAAGAAGAACAAACTGAAGTGTTGTGTGAGTATCTACATGAATCAAGAAAAAAATAAGAATGAGATATCTTTTTATGTTCATTTGTTTGAGTTACTCAGCATTCACACAAATGCAATAATAAGATTTCGTAATCTGCGTATTGTAAACAAATGGAGTCTGTTGATATTGTAAAAGTAAGTAATGTTGCAGCGGCTTCTTTTTTTGTGGGAAAAGTTGGTTTCGATTTAATTGTGTGCCAAACTGCGTTAACATGGTTTCAGTGCCGTTCTTTTTCTACGTTAGGGTACTTTTTCATTTGGAGAAGAAGTGATCGCTGCTGTTTGGTTCTCTTTCAAAACTTCAAGTCTAAAATTTATCATGTGGGTCAGTTAGATTAAGGTTTCTCATAAGCTTAATGTGTGTGCGGAATATAAAGTACCATATTGGTTTATCGTCTTGATTTAGCAATATCTCTTTATAGGGTGATCTCTCTATGATACTTGTGCGCAGTGATTGTTAAGAGAGTGTGATTGTCATTTTTCCTCAATCAAATATATTCAGGTGTTTCTCTGGAATAATTCTCCAAGAAAGAAAAACAGAAGTCAACTATGCTGTTTTTTATCCAGTAAACAACAGAACACCGTAAATTGCATTTCACGTCAGTCTCTGGACAGGAGCTATGCATATAAAAGCTTACTCTACTCTCTTTGGCGGCTTAATAAGAGATTCATTTACCGATTTGGTTTCTTCGTGCTAAAGCCTGATTGCCTCTCGGGACTAAGAAAGTTCGCAAATAGCCTCCAGAAAGAAATACAATCTGCAGAAAAGTTTAACAATTTCGTTTCTTCTTTTTCTACCCGTCTTATAGTCGGAGTGATGCTTGCTATGACAATTAGCACTACCATCACAAAATCTCCTTCCTGTAAGTTCTGGTGGTTGGCTAATATGGCTTCTGTTTGGCTGGGAATATTTTAGAAAGTGCATATTTGTTCGTTTTGCACACTAATGTTTGGCTTCTTACAATAATGTAGGGGCCCTTAGTGAAGAAAATCTTCTTTTCTTGGAGGCTTGGAGAACTATTGACCGTGCTTATATTGATAAAGGTTTCAATGGGCAGAGTTGGTTTAGGTATAGAGAAAATGCACTACGGACTGAACCGATGAACACGAGGGAAGAAACATGTAAGAGTTTATTGCAGCTTCAACACTATCAATTCTAGCAGAAATGAGATATTCCTGACCCACAGAACTCTTTAGATTACCTTGTACTTTCAGTTCATTGATGCACTCCTTAATAGGATAATCAAAACTTTCATTACAATGTTGTGGAGAAAATAATTATGTTAACATAGTGAAGTATTTTTCGTTATCTCAGCGCCCTTAAGGACAGAAAATAAAGTCTTGGATTTTTATACGCAAGTTGTTACCCTTTCACCATTAAATTTCATTTTTCCCTTATCGAGCTATTTTTTATTTTTCTTTAATTCTTATATTATACTGCAGATGCGGCAATTAGGAAGATGGTTGCTACCCTGGATGACCCATTCACTCGGTTCCTGGAGCCTCAGAAATTCAAGAGTCTGAGGGTACATGCTTCTTTCTTTCCCTTTCTTCATTTTGATATTTTGTTAAAGGGCTCTCTCTCTCTCTCTCTCATTTTTTGTTTTTTTCCGTAAGTCAGTTGATTTGATAGTTTTTTCTAGTATGTAAAACTTGTTGATATATCCTCTGAAGGCAGTCAGGAACGCGAAATACTCTTACAGGAGTAGGGGTGTCAATTGGTTACCCCACAGGAAAAGATAAACTATCCTCTGGACTGGTGGTTGTGTCGGCTGCTCCAGGAGGTCCAGCAAATAGGGCTGGAATATTATCCGGAGACTCAATTCTTGCAATTGATGATGCAAGTACAGAAAATATGGGGATATATGACGCAGCTGAACGTTTGCAGTGAGTTCCTTTTATATTACAATTGTAAATAATGATGCAATCAGTAACTCTGTTTTTCTTGTACTTTTTACCTAGCATAACTGAAGCTTCAAGCTTCTTCAGTAATGAAAGAGAGACGAATGCATTGTTTTGGGAGTGAAATGTTATTTCTCTCCTTTTGATATCATCTTTTCTGTAACTTCAAGTCATAATTACTGCACCTCATTCATATTGTCAATTGCTTATATTTTTGTGTAATTACTTTTCTTTTTGTCGTGTCTATGTGAACTTGGGAACCATGTTGCTGATTTCCTTTTCCCCTTGATATTTTTTAAGGTGTTTCTTTATGTGCTAGCCATGACTAAATATGATATATGATAAATAAAAAAGATGAAATTTTGTTAAATTGAAACCTGTAAGTGACTTAATTCTGGAAATGAATTCACAGGGGACCTGAAGGAAGTGAAGTGGAGTTAACTGTACAACATGGTTCTGAGACAAGGCACCTCTCGTTAAAGTATGTACGCTGACCTTCATTGACAACTATTATCTCTTTTTTATGTAAGTTTCTGGGGGAAAAATCATTTTTCATACCATAACTTGGCACAATTTTCATTTTCATGCCTTAACTTGTCACTCATCAATTTGCATACCATAAGTTGGACAATTTCTTCCCAATGGGTACTTCGGCCCCAAAAAAGTACAATGTGCCATCCGATGAAATCAAATTTGGAGATTTAGAGTAATTAAGAGTGATTCCAACCTTACACCTCAACATATTCCACGTCAATTGCACGTACGTTTCCGGCATCAAAGTACCAAATGTGAAGAAAGTGTTCAATTTATGGTATGCAAATTGATGAGTGCCAAATTAAGGTATGAAAATGAAAATCGTGCCAAGTTATGTTATGAAAAATGAATTTATCTCTAAGCTTCTGGTATTGAGAATTACAGGAAATTATATACATGCATTAGTAGACATTAACTTTAAACTGGGATTTCGACTGTGCTTAAAGATAAATTTCTAGGATTGAGAGCAGTTTTCGTGTTGATTATACCGATGTATACTTTCATTCACAGTTGTCATTGATATATATATTTTTTGTATTTCTTGTTTCTTGAATCATGAATATCACTTAACTGCTTTTTCAGAAGAGAGAGAGTCTCACTCAATCCTGTGAAGTCGCGAATATGCAAAGCGCCTGGGTTGGGAGAGGATGCCCCTCTGATTGGTTATATAAAGCTAACATCATTCACCCAAAATGCTTCTGGTATTCTTTTTCGTCTCTTTTACTAAAATTATACTCCATTTACTCTGCAAGTGAATGAATGATATTGGATAAGATGGTCTTTTCCCCTTTGACCATCATCAAGATTTGGTCTCAATATCTGTAGCAGATGAGGTCCAAAAGCTTGGTGTGACATTGAGGATGTTCAACAGACTTTCATGTGTGTGTAGATAGATATTCTCTTTGTCTCGATTTGTAATCAAGAAAATCTCTTTTAGGTGCTGTAAGGGAAGCAATTGAAGCACTGAGGGAACACAGCGTGAATGCCTACATATTGGATCTCCGGGATAATGGGTAACTTGATTTGAATATTCTTCAATGTTATATTTCTGGTAAGCTGGGACTTGTTTATTAACTTCCAAGTTTGCTGCAGTGGTGGCCTCTTCCCTGAAGGAGTTGAAATAGCTAAAATTTGGTAAGTTACCTGGTAAAAACTGTTGTCTTGTGGCTCATGGCGTTACTTTTCTAATTGGAAAAATCGCCCTTTCTGATTCTTTCTTGTTCTTTGGTTGGTAGTTATGAACTTTTCGGAATTATCACTTGTAAATGTCTAGAGCGTTGCTGGCACATATACACTTTCATGTATTGAATATCTATATTTGGACATTGGTATGTTTAGTTTCTCTTATTAATATGAAAGTAAGGTTTGAATTTTTTTATAATCATCAACTTTTACTACTCCGGATGGTTTCTCTCTTTAAGTTAAACTTCAATCTTGGCTGGAATTTCTTTTGGCAAAAACCAATAAAGGAATAGAAAAGAAAAAAAGAGTGGTTTATTTCAATTTAATGGTACCTCCTACATTCGTCCATTACAGGTCTTCTTTCTTCCTGAGTGGAAAGGAGTCCAGAGAAATGTTTTGTTCACATGATGGTCGTTTATGTATTAATTAATTATGGAGCACAAAATCTCTTAACAGTTTTCTTTTGCATTTAGGTTGGACAAGGGTGTGATTGTGTATATTTGTGATAGCAGAGGTGTTCGAGATATATATGATACAGATGGAAGCAATGCAACGGCAACTTCAGAACCCCTTGCAGTTCTGGTATGCGGAGCCTATTAAGTTCTGTTTGGTGATCTTATATTTCAATTATGACAAGAATTAAGCTAGACACATGTTCTCTTTTAGCCATTTATATTGAGTTGGTGGAAGATACAGTTTCTCATCCTTTTATAGTTCTGGTCAGCACTGGATCTTTAATCTTGTATATCGCTGTAGGCTTAATGGCAGACATGTGTATTTAGGACACAGATAATCGAAGACGTGTCCAAACCCAAAAATAAATGGACATTAACTGGGACATGCCTCAACTATGCGTAGAGTTGTGTTTGCCACGGTTTGGATTCTAAGTTGTTAGAGTCTCAATTAGGATATAATAGTTCGGAAGCTTTGAAAATTTAAATTTATAGGACTTGAAACAATCAAATTTTGTTTAGAATCAATCCCGTCAGTAAAAGTATTTTTGATTATGTTCTGAATTTAATCAATTTTGCCGGTGATCCTTTTGTATGTTTTGAAATTTTATAAACTCATGGGAATTTTGAGGAATTCTTGGAAGTTTGATAGAATAGGGTGCCTGGTTTGCGACTAAATGAGAATTTGATGATCTTTCTTAATTATGAGGCAATGCTGCTCTAAATTTGCTTTTTCCACATAGGAATTTGATTAACTCTTTATAAACTCATGGAAATTATCCTTTTCCTGCAATTTCCGTACATGGCTTAATCTACTTTTGTCATGTTCCACGGTTCTCTTCTGAAGGTCAATAAAGGAACTGCAAGTGCAAGTGAAATTTTGGCTGGTGCTTTGAAGGATAACAAGCGTGCAGTCGTGTATGGGGAACCTACTTATGGGAAAGGGTAACTATGTGAAAGTTATTTCTGTAGTATTTCTACCTAGTAAAAATTTCTGTGAACATTGATAAGTTATCATCCATCATTGTCTGCAGTAAAATTCAGTCAGTGTTCGAGTTATCTGATGGCTCTGGCCTAGCCGTCACAGTTGCTCGGTATGAAACACCGGCCCACATTGATATTGATAAGGTCTCTCTCTCTCTCTCTCTCTCTCTCTCTGTGTGCACGTGTGTGTATTTATGTTTTCAAGTATGTATTATACATGTAAACAACAATGAGAACTCACCTTAATGATTAATGATACCGAATTTCTCTGTTTTTTGTTATCAAGGTTGGCATAATACCAGATCGCCCTCTACCCGTCTCATTTCCGAAAGATGAAGATAATTTCTGTGGATGCCTTCAGGATCCGGCTTCTGCTTGCTATCTCCATAGAACTGAGCTGTTTGCTAGATGAAATTTGTCCTGCGTTCTTGTCTCTTTCTTTGGTCGTTGGAGGATTCTTTAATTTCTTGGATCTGTATAACCCAAGCTGAGTTTGGTATAGTATGTGAATAGATGTCAGAAACAGAAATGCATGAATTACCATGTAACATGTTGTAGGAAGATAGTCCAATTTATGATCTCAATTGTGTTCTTATGATTAAGGGTTAGTATCAACTTTGTTGGAATGATTATTAACATGTTTGTTCCGTATGTTTTAACAGGTCTCCTTACCACAGTAAGCTTATGTCACATTATGCAAAATGACATTTTTCTTTCTATTTGCAACATGTCTATTTGGCACTTATGGCCTAAATAAAATTCAAGCATTTGTTGTAATTTAACTAGACGTGGAAACTATCGTGATAATTCATCCAAAAAAATCAACTCCGTTTCTTTATTGTCGTCACATTTATGCCCTGAACATCAAAATGTGTATAACTTGTAAAGTAAGACTGTTCTAACAGAACTAAAGTCCACAGCTAAATTTTAAATTTACAAACTTGAAGAAGAACAACAAGTGATCCAAAAGGGTGGTGGCTCAATCTTCTGCTGATTCAAATCCATTACTAATGGCTCAATGCTGCCATCTCCCAAATTGAAGATCCCCATATCATGTCCTCCATAACTGTAATCTTCATCTATTCTGTCCCAGTAATCGTCCGTAAAATAAATCGAATTCCCTCCAAGTCCAGGATACTTCTCAATCGACAGCGCCATAGAGTGATTCCCTCCCAAAAACAACGCTACATCATTCAGAGACTCAACCTCCGTCCAAATTTTCCTATCAACATCAGCTTTATAGACATGAAACTGAACCGTCCTGTAAGGGCACACCAAAGGCTCAGAAGCATATTCCGTGAGAGTATCGCCCTCGGAAACAACTTCTCCATCGTACCTCACGAACTCCCCTATGTACCGAACGACAAAATAGATTTTTCCGGATGACGATAAAGCCAAGTACCATTGTGAGGAATAAAGATCGTATGGAAAAGTCACATTCGCTTGAACCAATTTTCTTGGACAAGAATCTTGAATTATAGTTCTTCGAATAGGAATCCGTTCGTTCAAGTCCCAAACTTCAACCGAAGGCCCCTGTCCCAGTGCGAACACCATGTTAGTATGATTGTTACTGCAAACAACGTCGTAGTATGTCTCTGCACTGCCTTCAAGATCACTCCATACTTCATCTCCATGCCTACAAAACGCAAGCTTGTTGGTGTTGCATTGCGCTTTGTATATTATTATCGCCGTGTAATTCTTGTTGCGCGATGGATTTGAAGACAAAACAGCCTTTGTGATCAATAGTTGTCCATGATTCTTGTGGGAGTAATACGAGGAGTTCCCCTGTTTGCGCATGACTTGGAAAGTTCCATTATCGTTTTCGCGGACGAGACCAATGTTTGGAAGGGTTTGTTTCTCGGGGAGTCGGATCCGGATGTTGGACAAGGGATTAAGGAGAAAAGGGCTGGATTTTTTGTCGAGAAACACGAGCCATCCATGAGAAGAACCAATGCACCAGAAACCTTGAAGGTCTTTGAGGGCGTATGGTGTAAAAAGAGCTCTTTTTTGGACATTGAAGAGGCAAAGATTGTTGGTTTCTTGATCGAGAGAAAGCATTAAAAGTGGTGATTCCATGTTGAATATCTGTGGTAGTTTCATTAACATCTTAATGTGAATGTACGTATATATAAGATTTAGAAATTGGCGGGATCCTAGGACTAGTCGAAGTAGGATAACAATTGAGGAAAGTTTTTGAAAAGTCACAATCACAAGTGATATAGGATTAGTAAACTCTTACGTGTTTATTATTGGATTCTGCTAAAATGTTTATTGTATTGAAGTACAAGAAATTAAGTATAACCGACACACACGAGTTTTGATTTAATTTACATTCAAAAAGAATTGGTGAGATATATTAGTTGTCATATGTTTTATATTAAGGATTTTATCTTTCCTTAAAAAGATTTTAGCTTATCATATCTTTCCAAATAAGTGTTTCCACAAACTTTACTCATATATAAAGTTTACCGTATCTTCCCATATAAGTTTTTCCACCAAATTTAATTTCTCTTGTTCTTACTTTCTGTTTTCCTTAGTACCAAACAAGTCTTGCAGAAGCTGTCGCAACTTTGTTTTTTCTCCATGTGATCTTTAAATAAGTGAAATTCAATTAAACCAATTAACATTTAAAAGTATGACTAGTGGGAGATAAGAGAGGATGCAATGGTATTGAGAGACCTAATTAATATATAGAGTTTGATTAGACCAAATCTCAAAACATAGATTTAATTTTCTCAAAATTTGTAGTACCTTCATGTGTCACACACGAACTCAATACTTGTGCAGTTAAGAAGCGAGACAACCATACTCAGCATAAGCTTCCGCTCCCTGTTAACATATATTTTATTTTACACTTCTTATTTTCTCCTTATCATCTGAATCTCAACAAATTGTAAATCAGCAAATAACAATTTTCATCAGCATAAAAGACTAAAGTACTAAACACTGAAAAGGTACTAAACTGTAATAGGACTCCTAGCTTTTCAGAAATTACAAAATTGTCCTGCAATGTCGGTGAAACTATGCGTTAATCAGATTACAGTTTACAGCTAAATACCTCTCTTCACATTTAAAAAATACTCAAACTCTTCCTGAAAATATTTATAAACTTACATCACCATCACGCAAAAATTTAATCAACAGATTATACAAAGTTTACAGTAGCATCTTTCTTCGTTTTGTGGCATTGGGCCTGTTTTCTTCTCTTTACATCAACACTAAAATTTAAAAGATATCATAAACTTATAGGACACTAATTTCCCGATTACTTCATTCCAACCAATAATTCAGAATTTCAAATAAATAACCGTTACATGCACCACGACATGGTGCTACAGTTGGCGTGAGTTAGTTACTTTCTCTTTGACAGTAGGGCTTAGGCTTATATCAAGCCACGTAAAGTTTCTTAATGCTAATAGGCAGACCTGAGAGATTTGTTGTAATTAAGCAAAATATTAAATATAGCCAACACAAAAATTTATCCAAAAACTCAAATGAAAAACTTTTGAGAACTGTTAACAATTCTTTCCCTTTCCGGGGAAAGGGCGCACAAATGTACAATAGGGCAATGAAGGATAAAAGAAGGCCCACGAAAACGATTCCCCTACTTAAAGAAAATGAAATTTAAAAAGAAAAAGAAATTTAAGAAAAGGTGAAGCACAGTGCATAATTATCTGCTCAATCTCTCTCTCACTGTTCTCAGCGAGTGTCTCTATTTTTTTCATGCATCCAAGCAAAGATATGTACACACCTTTCGGAGAAACTCGAAAACTCAACTAAATGCCCACCACTCTATAGATGCATGAGCAATTTCTCCCTACTGCTACCCGTTCTATACCACGAAGACAAAATTCAACCTCAAATCTGCTCAAGTACTTTTTCCAGTTCACAAGCAATTTTCAACCTGGAGGAATAGAAAGACAGATGTGAAGCAATTAGACGATGATAAAAACACTGATAACATTGTGCTTGACATCTATAACTGCCAAATATTGAAAAATATACAAATCCAACCAGTATTAAGCTGCCCAGTGCAGGTTGCATCACCAGCAACAGCAATCAGCCTTCTAATGCATATAACGGAACCTTCAAAAAAAAACCAAAAAGATTATCATAGGCAAATAAAATAACTAAGGACAAGCAAGTATAATTAAAACCATTTTGCCTAGTCTACAATACCATGCCTTGTATATTGAGGTAATGCATTAATTTTCATTTATCAGTTATGCTTAGACCTGCCAAATACTAGAACCTTTTCTGTAAAAAAAACTGTAAAGTTTGTTGAAACATTGTGGTTACATATGAAAATAATCAATGCAGTGTGGTCAGAATTTATCCTTTGTTTTTATTTAGTTTTATCTGAAAGTAAATAGGCATCTGCGTTTTTCGTGACGCGGAGAAGCTTTAAGCTGTGTCTGCGGCGAACTGGCATTACGTTAAGCAGTTTGAATATATGCTAGTGATCTCATTAGCTCATCGATGATGGTTTCCGTCTATTTGCATTAACATAGGGAAGTAACTTTCTATCTACTCTAAATTTTAGGCTATTTGTTTAAGATCAAAACATTGATAATTAATATGTTGCAGGAACTTGATGCAATCAGATACAGTTCACTTTATTCATCATTAAGGGTATAATTCTGTCAATAACCAAGAACACAAGCGAGTAAATAAATAGCAAATGTAAGCCTTCCTATACCTCAAACATGTTGTTAGCGGGAACAGAAGACGCCTCATTATTAAAGCTATGAGAAATATCGCACTGAAGAATCCTCAATTTCCCCTCCTGCCATTTTAGGGAATGAGCATCATTAAGATAAAAAGATAACATTTCGAGGTTGGGGGAAAAAAAAAGTTTTCTGTACCTTGGTTCCATATACTAGGCCACCACCAACTGAAGGGTGGAAACAAGCTACATTAACCTCATCTTCTGCGCTTGGAAGAATTCTCACAAGTTCCATGTCGGATACCCTGTAGATCTGTAAGAAAGGAAAGATTTTGATTAGGAAACAGGACAAAGAAATCCAAAGTAGTACCCAATTCAATATTCAATCTACATCTCATAAATTTTATAGGTCGCAATTAAAATTTAATGAATAGTACAACAAAACAAACAGAATGGAGCAAGCATCCAATGGTCGAACTAGAATGAGCAAGCATACAATGATGTATAAAGCAGTAAGTTAAACTTATAATATCACCTCCAGAATTGTGTAGATGGGTATCGTTGCATCGCCATCAATCACAACACTTTTAAGAAGTGAACTATGGCGCCTACCATAGGCAAGTAAGAGATGCTCAGAGGTAGGAGAGAACTGCAATTACAAAAGGATATTAGATTAGAAGTCGAGTAAACATCTCAACTAAACTATACAGCTGTAACAACAATTTCCTGAACAGTCAGCACATAATACAAAGATCAACCCTCCCATTGTTGCACAGACTTCGACCATCAGGATTACAAACTATGAAAGTACAGAAATACAAAGATATCATTTTTCCTAAACAGGGTACACTGTATAATTTGTTTTAACAGACATGCTGAAATAGTATCATTCTCCTAAACAAACACTACCTATTGATGAAAAAGAAAGACGCAATTATTGACAATGCAATGCATTCCTATTTCCTACATTCATTATTGAGGACAAATCTTTTCTCCATACAACTGTTAGTTCGCTTGACTTTTCCTAGTAAACAGAAAATATCTAAGGGGACAAATTGTTTACAGGTTTAATAAGTTCCACAATTCTTTTATATGAGAAAAAAAAAGTCAATAAGTGCTACATATGTCGCAAAGAGTAGGAAAGAATGGACTGATTTAAGGATAACTATAGCACCAAGATTATCATCAAAATTTTGTTGTTTATGGTACAGAATACATGAGCTAAGTGTCATTTTGTATGAACCCGCAAATACACTAACCTGTATTGAAGTCAGACAATGAGCTGCTCTAATTGCCCGAGATGCTAGAACAGATCCAAATCTAGACAACCACAGAACATCATTACCTTCGGAGAAAATACATGAGAAACGAATAATCTAGAACCATAATAAGCAAAAACATAAGAACTTATACTCACGTAGCTTCCTCGAGAGAATATATCCTCAGCTCATACATAACCTGGTGAGCAGAAATCGGATGCCTCGTTGGAGATGTTGAGACCCCAGTAACATCATGATGAACCTGGCTCTGGAACCCTGGCTCAGATTCCATGTTCGGCAGGATACACGCGACACAGACTGCTAAAAATCTTCCACAAGGTGAAAAATGGGCACCCATTTCACTGCACAATAAAAATTTTAAGATATCAAGGCTAGAAATTGGAGTAATTCAGATAGAAAAATACTTCAAGAAAATAGAATTTTCATGGGACATTCAGTATGATATCCTGACTTCATGTTTTTGAGAAAGCAATGGAGACAACCTCATTTTCTTAAACTCGCTGAACGTCAGTTGTTCTAACCACTGAGCAAGCATATATACTGAAGACTTCACATACCTACAAAGTACAGCATGAGGAATTGTCAAGCGACACCGTGATGTATCAAGAGGTGCACATGGATTTTTCACATCATGAGACCAGATTCTAAGCTTCACAGTGCAAGGTAACTCAGAAGCTGCAGCTGCAGCCAGTGAAGTGGCTACTTCGGATTGGACTTGAGTCATGAAAGGTTGCTGATTGCTCTGCCGAGGCGGAATGCGGTTAAAAGCAGCACCATTGCCAGATCCAGTTGCTGGTATCATGTGGGAACTTGAAGACCGGTGCCTACTATAACTTCCAGCAATTCTCGAGTTACCCATGTCACTTGGAGTTACTGCAGGAACCATTAGTGATGGGTTCCCTATCGCACTATAAGAAGATATACCTTCAGTAGCACCTCCATTCTGAGGGAGCATTGCACGTTCCCCAGCTTGGCTTTGACCAATCAACCAACCTTGCAGAAAAGAGAGCTCCCAGTATGCTGGATCACCAACGGGAAAAATCCTTCGTTCTTCAGCCGGTAAATCTATCTCCATAGCATCCACAGCAGGCTGTGGAACACCCATTTCCCTCGTTGCAGAAATGACTTGTGGCTCTTCTTGCACAGGAGATTCAATTGGAGATATTACAAGTTCATACTGTTCAGATGGAGTAGAATACGTCCGCGGTCGCATAGAGGAAGAAGGATCCAAGCTCTGTTGTGAAGCATTGTATCTGGTGCTTGCATCAGTCTCTTGGGAAGGTAAACTTCCATCACCTTGGCCAACTGTAGGCCAGATCAAGAAAGGCATAGGCATCATGGGCTGCTCATTTCCCGAAGTTGATCTATAAGCAGAGTAAGCATCAGCCAGATATATAGTCGGAGGGGGGTATCGCAAGTACCCCGGGGAAGTTGCACGTGTCATTGAAGGATCGGATGAGTCGAGATCATTGACCTGGAAAGATCCACACTGTAAAACTGCTATATCGACAACTAGAGTCTTAGCAGCACTAGGAGCGTACCTCGGCAGTTAAAAGAAATGGCGCTGCATGTGGATGGAAATGCACGGCACGGAGTGAACGGCGTGTCTTCAGTACAATTGTAGGTGACGACGCATCGCCTCGCCTGTTGTAGTGCCATATATATAGCTGGCACATGAGCAATGTTAACATACTGCAGCTATTTAGACATAAGCAGGAACTGCGTTATGTTAATAAAGGCTGACCTTGTGACCAGATGCTACAGCCAAGATTTCCCCTTGGGCGTGGAAGGCGATTGAAGCTATTGGACGATCTGCATGGGGTGATATTTCAACAAAAGAATATTGACATAATCCAAAATAATAACAAAAGTAATTTATTTATCGTTGAAAGCTTTAAGTAATTACAGAAGTCGCGTGACCCTATACACTCGGCCGTTTTAGCATCCCACAGGCGAACTTCATGGTCCAAACTCCCACTAGCAAGAACTTCAGGACAAAGTGGATGGAATCTAACCTGCAGCAGTCCCACTATCAGGTCAGATAACGAAGCAGGAGTTGGATGTTCCAAGATGCAGTTAAGCCAAGAAAAAAAAAAATCAAGCAGCAAGACTCTTGCAAACAAAGTAATTTTCTAGAAACTATAAACAAACCATAAAGGCGGGCTTCTCTTACTCCCACTGCTTATTCTAATTTTTCTATTAGATTATGAAAATTTAAACATTCTCACATAAGTGCACTCAATTTATCTAGTGCAATAACTTCACCAATATAATAAAAGAGACAGCTTACCACCCAAGGTGTTCTTCGATGGCCACTCAAAACCTTCAAGCATTTTCCAGTTTGACAATCAATTATCTTCACCGTATGATCTCCACTGGATCAATTATAGCAAAACATTAATATTAAATCCAAACTACACATATCCAGAAGCACAGACTCACACATGCACACGCACACATACATACATAAAGGGGAGAGAGAGAGAGAGAGAGAGAGAGAGAGAGAGAGAGAGTAACTGGGTAGAACCAAGTGTCTTTCCGTCAGGACTAAAAGCTGCTGCAATGGTTGACCTCGGTGGGGGCAGTAGGGGACAATACTTTGCGGACAAATGTAGCAATGACTCCGCCTCCACCCTGCAGTTCAGTTAACAATTTTACAAGAATTGTTCTATCAGTGCCACACAATATCATAGGAAACTCATAAAAATACGGGAAAGGCAGATACCATGAACGGAGTTCTTGTCTTGCATCTCTCGCAGATTCACTTTTTACTCCAGAGGCATCAACACAGCGACTGGATGCCTTGCCCCAAAATCTTTTCGCAAATCGCTTTCCTCGAGGAGATACTTCTCTCCGTGCTAGCAATCGAGATACATTACTGCAAGCGAAATCCATCATCCCATAACTAATCAACAACAGTCTCATAAACTATGTGTAAAGTAATAACTTTTTGGCCAGCTGCTACACATGCTAAAAAAGTTATAGCCATAATGATAACACAGAAAACCCATCAAAAAGCATCAGAATTCTCACACAGAGAATCAAAACCTAATCAACAAAATACAATTAGAAACAAACGAAACCAAGTCATAAGTATCTCCTATCTGATTGTACGTTTTTCTATTTTTCTTAATCTATAGAAAACAGATCAGGTAACACAAGCTGACCACATCCTAGGATAGACTGAAATTCCCACAGATAAGTCCGAGGCGCTAAAAGAAACTGTTGAAATGGCCTCTCAGCCCGTATCGCAGTGGCTATTTATAATACGGAAAATGAGTGCATGCCAATGTGTCAAATTAATAGAAAAACACTTGTACTCCTTTTAGAGCATTGCATTCGACGATGGCATTTATAACACGAGAATAGAATATTTAAGGCATGCAAAAAGCAACGGGAAAATTCGCAACTGACAACAAAAAAGTCCACCCACAAATAATTAATGGCACCAACAAATTCATTAAAATTCGATCAAACTTCCACCCTCAATGTATATGCTCGTTAATACTATCGCGCAGTTTACCCCAAAACCAAAACTATCAAATAAGCTACATCACTAATATTAAGAACAGTAAACAAAAAATAAAAACAATCACTGTATGTGAATTCTTCTCCAACCAAGTACCGCAGTTTACTTAACCACGGTAGAGGCGATATATCACACAATCCAATCCAATCTGACCACTAATTTTCAAACAAAAAGGCAAATCCATAACCAGAGTACTGAAAATTGAAACCCAATCGGCACCACGGATCAAACACCAAACTCAAATCCAGCCACAATTCATCTCCGATTATGAGTTTTTTTCTCAAAACACAAATCAAATATTCAAATTCCAAATTGAAAACACAAAATTGAGATGAGATTAAAAGAAATTGAACCTCTTCGGATGTACGAGCTGCGAAGACGACGACGACGACGGAGCAGCGGCGGCGGTGGAATTCTCCGGCCAAATTGAAGATGACCTCATATTTATGATGATTATTATTATGATTATTGTATAAATTTACACAATTTGAGAATTCCAATTCAATTGTATCCAATAAGCATCACCGCAGATTGGGAAAATTAGGGTTTTATATACAGGGTGTGATGCCCACCGGGAAAATGCCCCCGGATTTTGAGTTAATTACCACGGTGACCCCGCAGACGCTCGAGAGATCTCGGAAGAGGCAAAGAGGGGTTCAATTGATGAAGAGAAAAGGTGGGGTGGGGTGGGGTGGGGGTGGGGGGGGGGGGTATGATGTGAATTATTCCGGCTAAATGGATAATGAAATATATTTATTATTAAAAAACCTTAATTGTTATTATCCAAATAAAAATATATTCCTATTTAAAGAATATTTTTTTAATGCTATATGCTCGATCTGTATTTCATTTAACGCTCAAGTTCATTCATTGTATTGGACTATTGGTACGAGGTAATTGTATTTAGATGGTATTTTCTAAATTAGATATTTTTTTATTGGAGAAGAATTTTATATAAACAATACAATGAGGAAAATTATGCACACGCAGCGAATTGAGATTTTTTACTATTTTTAACGAGTCAACAAATTAATTCACGTATGTAGGTTATCTGTATTAGAGATGTAACCCTAATTAAATTACGTGTTAATTTGGTTTAATACGGTAAAAGAAAAATTAGGTCGGAGGCTATGGCGGCTATCCGAGAATTATGTACTTTCGGCTCCAATCCATAATCCAATAGAAGACGTAATGAAATTTTATCGTTCTAGTCTCTTTTAGAATTTCATTTACCTTAGCCATAAAAAGTTAATAGCTATTAAAAAACGAGTATATAAGTTAATATGAATTCTGTTATTAACTTATTACAGTTATAAATATTCAAAAACGAGTATTATTTGGTGTAATTTGTGTTTTAAATAATTAGCATTGTTTGTATTTTGTTAATAATTTTGGTGTTGTGTCTTTTTATCCATAATCGGATGATGACCCATCCATTTATAACATAACCCACTTGTTTTACATCTTCTAAGTTCTAACTATTTAATATGTACAACAGGCAAAAGAATCGTACGAATTTTTTTAAAATCGTAGAACAGCGTCCCACTCTTTATTTATTTTCTTGTACTTTATTTAAAAACACGAAACAACATATTTAAAATGACTATCAAGCAAAAGATATATACTGGTTGTCTTTTTTAATCTTGTAAAAAAATTAAATTTGTGATTTAAGTGTTATTTCTAAAGATTTTTTTAATTTGTTTGTGTAAGAACAAAAGAAATATGATTTTTAAAGTAAAAGAGTATAGAAGTCTTTTTAAAGGTATAAATGAAATCCACTCTTACTTTTATAAAATAAAGTAAGCTGCCACGTATAAAAAAAAATACAAAGAGGTATTTGTTCTCTTTTTTATTTCACATGGTTTTTTTATTTATTTCACATAGTAGTTGCTGACTTGCTTCCATTATTCCATTGTATGGGTCATAGTCATGCATGTAACAATCCTTTTGGTTCCCAAAATCAGAACCGCTATTCAAAATTGAAAATTGAATTTACAACCTGCCCTGTGATGGAATTCAATAAAAAAAAATGGCCTACATGTGTACGAACATGTTGAGATTTGTCCCAAGTTGTGAGCAAATGTTTTTGAACAATAATATGTAAGAGATCAAGATTTTTATAAGGTCTAGTGGGACTAAAATCATAACATCTATGATATTGTGAATACAAATTTAGGATATAACTAAACATTCATATACAAGCCCAATCATGTTTTAGTTATGTATCTTTTTCAATAGACTTCAACATCTACTTTAAATTAAACGTCTTATACTTAGTGTAAAGATAAAAACGAATAAAAGCATAACTAACCCAAAGAGACACTAAAAAATAAAAATAGTACATCCATTGTTTGTTGTTTTGACATTTCTCTTTTATCTAGATCAAATTTTGAAAAATCGTTGATCGTTGGGTCGCATTTTCTCATTTCAGTAAAAACTTATAACATCAAGTTACTGTGGCCAAGAAATTTATGTATAAATGAAATACAAAGCGCCACCCCAATTGTTGCATTTTCTGAATAACGTTTATGATGAAACCATAATTTCATTTAGGATGCAATTTTAGACTTATCTCCAACAAAAATGTAGTTTGTAGATTCGTTGAACCTAAAAATATTATTAATTCATACGAGTACCTACTAATAATTATCACTTGATTAGTAAAAATAATTTGCGTAACACAAGTAAAACATAGAAATTACTTTTTAAATTCCATAAAGTTACTATGACGAAGTGAAAAAAAAAGTATATTAACAATTTTAACAGATACGTGGTGGAATAGTATACGGAGAGGCTCATTCCACGCTAAAACTTGGACAACAATGCTTCCAACTCCCAAAATCTTTTTCAATCCATTAGAGTGAGTAATTCACTCATCACCAACTATTAGTGAGATGCCAACGACACGTGTCACTATTTCATTAATGAAGAGTATATTATATATATATATATATATACCCCTCATGAGCTTAAGTGTTATTACTATACTCCGAAATTAAGGAAAAGCTTTATATATTTTCTGAATTCCTTTAAAGTTTTTATCAAAGATGTCGGGTGCACCGTTTAATGCTGGACAGAGCCATGGCGAGGCTCAGGTATTGTTGTGACTGAGAAAATTAAACTGAGTAAATAAATAAATAATGTAGACTACATATTCTTTTTATTTCTAACATTTGCTATGCAATTTATTAATTTAAGTAAGTGTTGCAAGTGTAGTCATAATTCATCCAGTGTGTGAAATTATTATTTTTATGCTTTGGGCCAGGCAAATACCGAGCAATGGATGGAATCCGCTAAGAGCACAGCGAATGCGGCCCATGACAAAGCGTGCGATGCAGCTGGACACACCCAAGGACAGGCCCAACGAAGCAAGGAGGAAAATGCTGGATTTCTTCAGCAGGTATATAATTATTGTTCTAATTAAGAAAACATAAAGAATATAAAGTTTTTGTCATATGGGAAAATAAAAGTAACAGCTTTTGTACTTTTAGAACTGGAGATACTAAAATTGTCTCGATTGGTTAATTTCAATCCACATAGGAGTAACTTAATTTCATATTTTAAGGCTTTACATGTTACACTAGGTTTGTGATTGTCTAAAAGACATTGTTTGCGCAATATTATATTGAAATCAAGAGGTTATCTGGTACACACTATAAGAGTTGTAGTTGTGACATGTGAGTTATCACCACATTGGAAAAAAATAAACTAGTCTTCTTCACTTGCAATTATATTATGAGAAAATTTGTAATATCTTATATCTATTTATTTTATAATTAGGTTATATAAATACTTTTTTTTTCGGACAAAGTAGTTTATTCTTCTTCTACTATATTATGAAGAACTTTGTCCCAAAAAACAAATAAACAAAAGTCTTATTATGCATATTACTTGTTTTCGAAGTTATAATGATATTTTGCTAAAATTTTGAGTTATATTGTTGTTTTATAGACTGGAGAACAAGTGGTTCACATGGCTCAAGGTGCCATCGATGGAGTAAAGAACACCCTTGGAATGAACGATAGGAAATGAATCAAGGCCAATTTCTCATGGCATACATATTTCTTAGTTTTGCTTAGCAGTTTAGTGAAAATATGATTTTCAATTGTACTGGACTTTATTTTTCTTTTTTACTTATTCACTTGATTTATCATTTGTAAAGATTGTCCGATCCCAAGTGTAAGAGCTTCAGCAATGCTATGCCATGATTGTGATTTTTCATGGTGTTAAAGTTATGTTGAGATCATATTCGATAAAATAGAAATAGCCTTTCACTACAGATTAACAATTTATCACTAAAAAAGAAGAAGTTCACATATTGTACAATTAGAAAAGGTTCAATACAAAACAAAATTATATTAAAATATTTGTCACGTAAAAGAAATAAAACAATGTCAAGAGCATAAATATATTATACTATTCGCTTGGCTTATACCTAAAAAAGATGATTTTTTATTTTTATTTTCTCAAAACAGAGATGATTTTACACACAAAGGCGGCGTTTTTTATTTTTATTTTTATATTTTACAAGTCACCTATATAAACCATGTCATATATCTTGAACGTCTACTAAATATATTTTTACGACCGTTGAGTACTTTCGCGCACATTCTCTCAAACCGCCTTTTTAAGTGCATAAACGCCACAAAAATAATATTCACAAAATCAACAACATTCACATTATTTATTCCCCTATCCAAATCTCCCCTCAGTTCTCCGCCATAATAACCAAACTGCCACTCCATCTCCAATCCATGGCCACACTCTGCTACACAACACCCTCATCAAACCCCATTAAATTTCACCATCTCAAGAACCCTAATTTCTTTTCCTTCTCCAAGAATCTTTTGTTCTCCAAGAATCTTTTTCGTCCCAAGAAAATTAATGGGGTTTTACGTTCAAGATTCAATTTTTACTGCAAATCAAGTAGTAATAATAATACAGAGATTGAGGGGTCTGTTTTGAAGAATAGTGACAATGAGAGGCCTCCGTTTGATATTAACTTGGCTGTTATTCTTGCGGGTTTTGCGTTTGAAGCCTACACCACACCATCTGTAAGTGATTCGCACACCGTTCTTGAATATTATTATTAAGTTTCTTGTTTGTATGTCTTTTGTTAATTCTGTTTTGTTGGTCGTTTTGGGTCAAGAATTTGGGGAATGAGATGATAATGTTAAAGAATTGGTTATGATGGTTATTGGGTTGTTGTTGATGGTTTTTTTTTTTGTGATTTGGGATTCTGTGATTTTAGTTGTTAAGTTGGTTTGTGCCGGTTTTACTATGTGTTGGTATTTTTCCCTAAGTTCTTGAAATTTGGGCTATGTGGTTACTGTTTTGTTTTAAACTTTTGTCTTGAAATGGGCCAGTGTTCTCTTACACTCATCTATAGTTAACCGTTTCTTGAACAAGCGGTGAGAAGGGGAATCAAAGGATGTTTCTGGGTGAAGGTGATTTGTGGGGATTGGGTTAAAGGTAACTTACACATTATACCGCCGACATCCATTGAAGAAACGTTGTGTATCTCGAATCCCATTGGTTATAACTTACAATGTAGCCATTAAGTTTTCTGAAATCCCACCATGAAGGTCAAGTGAGTTTTACTTGAGTTTCATTTTTTTATTTATTCTTTCTTGTTCGTATTTTTCAGGAAAATATTGGCAAGCGCGAGATGGATGCTGCAGATTGCCAGACAGTATTCCTTTCAGAGTATGTTTCTTTTGTCCTTCAATCAGTAGGTCTCTAAAGTCTCAGCAGTACGATGAACGTTTTAGGCATACAAACATCTAAGTGGATGTACAATAATGGAAACTTGCGTGATCGATAGCATAGGTTCTACTAGAATTTAGTAGTAGTGTAAGAATTCACTTGACAGCCATGGCTGTTGGTGGGAATCAATAGTAGTGTATGAATTGAATTTCAGGAAATTGTCGAACTACTTCCTTAAAAATTGAAATTTCCTCATCCTATATCTCAAAAATATGACTTCAATATTATACCATCAAGTCCACAAACAGAAATGGCATCTATGAAAAATACAGATTGCTGAAACATTGTTGTGGGAGACAAATTTTAAATGGCTCATCCAATTTTAATTTATTTTTACCAATCTATTTCTAGAAAACCCATAATTTAGATATCTGAAACTTGCTAATACATGGTCGCTGCTATGTATTGATGTGGATAACTACACATGCATGTTCATAATAAAAAAAAAGTGTTCCCTGGTTTCTTAACTGCAATGTTCATTACTTTACAGTTATGGTCTCTGGATGTTCCTTTTCAATGGGCAATGATTAAATTAAATCACATCTACAGGTCATTTGTGCGTGAAATTTATGATGGCCAATTATTCATAAAGCTAAAAAAAGGTTTAAACCTTCCTGCTATGGATCCTTGGGTAGGGTAATGTTCTCTATTTCTTTTCACAAAACAAAGCAGTTCAACTTGTAACTTTTCACACCCTGTTTTTGTCTGCTACTTCGTTTGCAAACTCATATTATGCTTCATTTTTACTAATGAAATACTGTGATTCATGTTCCCCATGATTTGTTACATGTTTCTATGTGATCTGGTCCTTGTTCTACTATCAGGGAACTAGTGATCCGTACGTGGTCATGCAATTGGATAATCAAGTCGTCAAGAGCAAGATCAAATGGGGGTAAGTAGCTCGTATATTACTCTGCACTCTTGAATCAGTATTGTCGTGTTGTTGAAAAAACTGTGACATTAACTTTATAATTGAAATTTGACATAGTTAGCTCACGAGAAAGAATTGTCTTTCATGGATCTAGTAGGAATTTCCCAGTTAGTATGTAACTCACACACTTATACGGCCGGCTGGACTTCCATCCAAAGGATTAAATGATGAATTCACTATCAAAGCACCGAATCTCGAGCCCTAGTATGAGGCAACTGAAAATCATCTCACCCCTTAAGTTTGATTGTGATATTTACTGTAGGATATCCATTACTGAATGGGCATGCCTGCTGCGTTTTTGTTCACGTCTGGATTGATTGTTTTGTGATATATAGAACACCCATGTGATATCAAAGGTAGTAAACCCCCCCCCCCCCCCCCCCTTTCCGGGTCTAAGAAAAGTAGCAAACATCCCCTCCTGTTGCTAAGAAAACAACATTTTGTCTAGATTTACCATAAGATATGTGTTTTAATGAAAATTAACAAAAATTTTCTGATTGACTCTAGATAAAATGTACTTTTAAATAATGAACTCGACAATCTTTCTTTTGGGTTTTTAAATTGATCTAGTATATATGGTGTCATTTGTTTTTCAATTTTTTTTTAAGTTTCAATAGTAAGTTAAATAAGGTATAATTGTGGAAAAAATTACCCTCAAGTATATGGATCCTTCTTACATATAACCGCTGAGTTTTATATTGTATATGCTGCTTTTATATTATGTGTGAGTTTATTGCTGTTTCGCTATATCTTAAGGGGTTCACTGAAGAAACCCTAGTTTAAAATACTTTAATGTAGCAAATGTGTCTCCACTTTGTGGGAGCATCATTTCTGTGCAATTTCTTTTTCTTTTTGCCTTGCTGGCAAACAGTTCTGCATTTAATTTTCTCTTTTTGCACTTCTCTAAATAATTTCACTGGTTTATATTTTCTTACTTAGATAATGTGTCACTCATCTATCAATCTTATATTGAATTATGTGGCAGGACAAAAGAACCTACATGGAATGAAGACTTCGCTCTAAATATCAAACAACCGCCTATGCACAGTCTTCAGGTTAAAATAAGTTCTTGTGGGAGTCTTCTCTTCTAATTCATGCTATTGTTGTATAGTTTATCTCCACGTCTTAACACGGTTATTTTTGCTATTAATGGAATAACAGATATTTATGGCATTGTATCAGCAAGGGTATATCTGCTGTGACCAAGTTTCTGTATTCGTAATTTGCATTGGATTGAGCTTAGCATTTTCTTTGTCTCGTCTAAAAATGATGACCACAACTATGGACATACAGTTCTTTAGTAATATAATAGAATGATACTTGAAGGCGTTACACATTATTTTTGTTAGAAGAAGTCCAGATAGTACCAAATATTTTGTTGAATATAAGCGAATCTTGTTGTTTCAATCTAAATATCAGAATATAACACTCTGCAATTTGAAAATCATCAAATTTAACATTGCTGGCAATGGCCTCTTTAACTATTCTACTATCAATATATAACTTTTTTTTTCTTCAGGTGGCTGCTTGGGATGCAAATCTTGTCACTCCGCACAAACGCATGGGAAATTCTGCTATTGATCTGGAAAATCTGTGTGATGGTATGGCTGTACAATTAAATGCATGCATACGCTATAAACATCATGCTCCCTCCATTATCTATTTTTAAAGGATGGAATAAAGTTGCAGTTAACAACAAACTCTCTTGATAACAATTTTATATCTTAAATTAACAAATGCATATGATGAGATATAATAGTCAGTTTTATGGTTTAAGTTGCTCTTTTTATTCTGAAGGAATAGTACTTTTGGGGGGAGGTAAACTCAACCACATATACTTAATTCCTACTTTTTCTAGGAAATTCACATGAAGTGCTTCTTGACTTGGAAGGGATGGGAGGTGGTGGAAAGATACAGCTAGAGGTAAGTTTATTGATAAAACATAAGAATATAGACTTCACATTATTAGAAGGTTGATGTTGGTGGTCTATATGTATTAATTAACAAGTTATATTAAAAAGCTTTTTGCATCCTATTATTGTCAATTGATCTCCCTAAAAAATAAAAAAACTCCTGTCTAAAGTATTAACATGAGATTTCAACACGGCTATTTGAGAATGCACATACTTTTATCATTTAATTTGTTCTACTGTATTTGCTTTAGTCTAGAGTAGGCATCAATAACTAATATCTAAACAATTGATCTAGACAGGGAAACTATTCTTTTGGAATCAATGCAATTTCATCTAAAACCCATCAACTCTCCAAACTTATCCGTGTTAAATGCTCATGATTCATTCATTTATAGACAGGTTGAAAATATGAAACGAACATTGCTTTTCGTTGTATTTATGTGAGGCATTTTTTCTCTAGCGTGCAGGGTTTCTGTTCAAAGTTTTATGTGGATTCAGTTCAGGTGATACTGAGGGATGAAGTGGGTAGGGGGTGTATCGGTTTTTTATGCTTTAAAATTTAAAAATTGATTTGTGGGTGTCTTACATATATACGAAATAATTATGTTAATAACTTCCAATTATACCTGACTATTTTTATTCATCTTATGATCATTGTAGAAATTTCATACCTTGATCTACGTAGGAATTGTTGTCACACTTTTGTCATTTATTTATTATCATAATGTTGGAATACTATGACATGTGTAAGTAGTCAAGGTAAGAAATATTCAAATGGATGTTGTAATCAAAAACCAAAAGAGCATGCTGATCTAGGTGGCCAGATAATTTGTCAAGAGGAAAATAAGCTTCCAGACTTGGTTTTTAACACTTATTGAGACACGGAACGTTTTTTACATATGTTACAATGTTCCAATGAGAACTGCCTATGCCTTTGTAAGTAGCTTGGCTGCTGAAAAAGCTTTCAATTGCGCACCTTAAAATATTCTTATGTTATATTTTAGGCATATCACTATAGTTTCTTAAAAAATGCATTTCAGGTCAAGTACAAGAGTTTTGAAAAAATTGACGATGAAAAGAAATGGTGGAAGATTCCCATTGTCACTGACTTTCTCCAGAAGAGTGGTTTTGAGCCTGCACTAAAGACGATTGTTGGGTCAGAAACAGTTCAAGCGCGTGAGTTTGTGCAGTTTGCGTTTGGACAGCTAAAGTCAATTAATGATTCATATCTTCAGAACGAATGGTTTTCTGATACCAAAGTTTCTAACAAAATTATTGTGAAGACCGATGAACCCCTAGAAGTGGTAAACAAGGAAGAGGCATCCACAAATGGGACCAGCCAAAAAGAGGAAGGCTTCAATAATGGTGCGCCCGCGACTAACAATAATGCCGGCAGTGAAGATTCATGGTCAGATAAGCATTTTTGGAAGAGTTTAGCAGATTCTGTCAATCAGAGTGTAGTTCAAAAATTTGGACTCCCGGCCCCTGAGAAAATTAAGTTGGATGGATTTGACTCCTTAAATAGTATTGGTTTGCAGTCGCGGGAAATTGCAGAGGCAAGTTATGTCGAGTCGGGGCTCGCAAGTCCGAATAATCAGGAAAAAGCTGATGGAGATGCAAAGGCTGGATCAGAACCTAATAACACCATAAAAAATTCTCTACCCGATATTAAGAAAGTGACACAAGATTTATTACGCCAAACCGACTCTATTTTGGGTGCCCTTATGGTTATAAATGCTGCAGTCTCTAAGTTCAGTAAAGGTGCGGACTTTATAGGAAAGAGTGACATCAAAGAAGATACTTCTGATGAAGGAAAAAGGGAGTTTACTGAAAACATGGAGAATAAAATGCTAACAAGTCAGCCAAATGGACTAGGCTTAGATGAAAAGAAGGCTGAGGAGATGAGGGCACTTTTCTCAACAGCAGAGAGTGCCATGGAAGCCTGGGCAATGCTAGCTAATGCTATGGGGCATCCAACATTTATTAAATCTGAATTCGATAAAATATGTTTTTTGGATAATGCGTCTACAGACACTCAGGCAAGTTCTTATCAGAACCTTTTGAAAAAAGAACTTTAACATTTATGTCGCTCTTTCTTATATTTTATTGATCATGCTTTTTATAATGGGTATAGGTGGCAATTTGGCGGGATCCCGCAAGAAATAGACTGGTTATAGCTTTCAGGGGAACCGAACAAGTGAGTTATATACATATATATATATATATATATATATATATATATATATATTTGAATATTAATGCAGAAATTTGTTTGCTGGGAGAAGTACTGATAAGTTAGTCTATTCAGACTAGGTGGAAGGATCTGCTGACAGATTTAATGCTAGCCCCTGCTGGGTAATCAAGTGCTTAATAAAAGATAATATCCTCTTCTTTTGCGTTATTTTTTCTTCAATCAGTTTTACACTCCTCAAATCATTTCTTTGAAGTCCGATGTGAACCTGTTAACTTTGAGAGGAAGTGCTTTTTGGGGAAAATTCTTCCATGTCTGACGTATCCTTTACCTTTTTACTTCTGACATAATAATTAATGTTGGCGACTTCTGTGCTGCTTCATACAGATTAAATCCCGAAAGAATTGGTGGTGATTTTAAGCAAGAGGTTCAGGTTGTTTTCAGGTTTTTAGTCTCGCGTCCAGACACTGGAACATTGAATGTCAACATATGATTAATCCACTTAAGTGTCTGCAGGTTCATAGTGGTTTCCTGAGTGCATATGATTCAATTCGGACAAGGCTCATTTCACTCATTAAACAGGCAATTGGTTACAGGTAATTGTTTTTCCTCTTTCTTGAAGGCATAATTTCTTATTGGAGTTTATTACAAGCTGTTCTAATTTATGTTTACCTGATAATCATAGTTTGCATGATTCTCCAATCAATACTGTCATAGACAATACAAAGAAATGGTGATAGTAAAACATAATTTCTGTGCGGGACTAGCCTAGACTTTTTTGCTTAGTTAATGATGCAATTAACATTATATGGTATCATCTTACTGAAAGGGAAATAGTACTATTGTTTTTATCTCAGAGGGGATTCTTTGGACCTGCTTCCAAAATGGCATATTTATGTCACTGGACATAGTTTGGGGGGTGCTTTAGCTACCCTTCTAGCTCTTGAATTGTCATCAAGTCAACTAGCTAAGTGAGTTTTTCCTTCATGCTGTACTGCATTTGCTGATGTCTTTGTATGCTAAATGTCAAGTTTCATTTCTTAAAATTTCTTCAGGTTTTCAATAAAATATCACTTTCTTTTCCACTTTCTGATGCTTATAGAGGCGAATTGTGGTCTGATATGTATTATGGAATTGTCCTATGGTATAATCAAGCTATTATTGGATGAACTAGTTTGAACTTGGAAAAGCGTTTTTCATTCATCATGTTCAAGTATATATCGAAAGAGATTGAAATTCAGTGCCTTGTCATTAATTCTTGGACTTCCATCTAAATTCTAATCTAAATATGATGTATATTACTTTTACATGCAATTTGTTATAGGCATCAAGACTCAAGTTGTTTGTAACTTGATGAATTTTTTTTTCTGAGCATTATTGCCAACCTGCTTTCCAATGGGCTTCTTTGGGTTTCATGCTTCTTCAACTAGATGGGCAGCAATTGAATTGGTATTGGAAAATATTCAGGATTTTTCTTGATTATTTTCGATCGTAAATCGTAGATACAAATCATTTCCAGAACTATTCACCAGATAGATTTTTGCTCTTTTCTGAGAGTGTCGTATTAACTTGAGATACTTGAAAAGCCATCTTTCTTCTGAAAATTAGATTCTTTCTGGAGTTGGGATATGTCATTTTTCAGCTTGATAGGCAGCAATTGAATTGGTACTGAAAAAAATTCAGCATTTTTCTAGATCATTTTGGAGCCTAAATTGTTAAAGCTCCAAGCGGTAGATTCAAATATTTTTCCAAAATACTCGCTAGATAATATTTTTTTCTCTTTTCTTACAGTGTCATCTTTCTTGAACATTATATTCTTTCTGGAGTTGGGATATGTTATTTTTTCACTGTAGTAGTTTTGAAGTATGTTCTCTCTGTTGATGGCACTAGGCATGGAGCTATTTCTGTGACCATGTACAATTTCGGATCTCCTAGAGTCGGAAACAGAAGATTTGCTGAAATTTACAACGAGGTATATCTTATAGTTAAAGTGGAGCCATTTCCCCATCTGAAAGGAAGAAAAAAAACATTTACTTCTGTGCTAGTTTTCATTTTGCTTACCGAATAATTTGTCCATTTTAGTATGGAACTATCTATTTATAAGGATCCTTTACATTGTGAAACATCTAATTGTCTAACTTCAGTAGGAAAATTAATTGTCTTAGTTATTAAACTTGGAGTTAACTTACAAAGAACATATAATAGCTTATCTCAGAAGCTTGAACAGATTGTTTCTTTTCTCTACTTTGTTTGAAGTGTTGGGCATTCTAATGACTTAGACTTCATCTAAATCTTTGAATTTATGGTACTAGAAAGTGAAGGACAGTTGGAGAGTTGTAAACCATAGGGACATAATACCAACAGTGCCACGATTGATGGGCTACTGCCATGTTGCTCAACCAATTTATTTGGCCGCTGGAGTTCTCACAAATGAAAAGGTGAGTAGCTGTCCCTAATCTTATTTTGATTACTTTGATTCATCTTAAAAAGAATTGCTTTGGAATCCCTTTCTCATACCATGGATCACCTATCAGTTGTAGAAATTCTCTTGCAACTTTTCCTGAAAAAATAAAATAAAATGGAGATTATCTCTTGTCACCTGCCCATATCTTTTCCCTATTTTATTATGGATAGAAGAACTGTACAAACTGTAAAATATCCTGTTGCAGGAAAATAGGGATCTTGATGTTCTAGAAGATGGATACCAAGGTGATGTTATTGGAGAAGCAACACCAGACGTTCTTGTCAGCGAATTTGTATGTTCTGACATGCTCTTCTTTTTATGTGAACCAATTATAGTTGGTCAAAATTATCTGTCATTCCCAAAATGTAATGCAGAGTTGTTATTGGATAAAACTTTTATGTCTATATTCAAGTAATGGTCTGAGTAGAAGGACTATTTATAATGATGGCGATTTGATAATCAGACAAATTCGGTAAATTATCCAAAACTTACTAGGTACTTTCCTTTGCAGTCTGCTTCTTGTATTAGTTTCCATCTGTTAAAAATTAGAACTCTTATACTATGTCATCCTACTTTATTAGTACAGTTAGATATAATTTATAAGGATTTTTCTTGTCTTTGTCAAACTTGTACTCGAGATTCAGTGTTTTTATTAAAACTTGTAGTCCCTAGTAGTTTGTGATGTAAGGTCGGACCTAAGAGATGTGGTGCTATAATCCACTATGTTATAATGGATTACTGAACATTAGGATGTCGTTTCATATATATACTCTTTGGACAGATGAAGGGTGAGAAAGAACTCATTGAAAAGATATTGAACACGGAGATAAACATCTTCCTATCAATTAGAGATGGAAGTGCTCTAATGCAGCATATGGAAGATTTCTATTATGTATCTCTGCTGGAGGTATGAATTTCTCACCTTCACTGCATTAAGATGTCGTATTTGGTTCATGCATGTACCACACCAATATGATGCTTCTCGTGAATTAATTTCAGAATGTAAGATCCAATTATCGGACTGCGGGTGGATCACCATCTATATCAGGGCAGAAGTTGTCAACTTGAAAGAGTTCATGTAAAAGTCAGTTTGGTAAGAATTTTACAGTATCTCTCCCCTTTTTGGTTCTTGTACATGACACGATTGATTGCATATTACAAACATATTAAGTTAGCTGGTAGTATTCAGATCAGGCTTCTAGCAATGTACATTAGAAATTGGCTTCTTTCAATTTTTTCTTCATCTTTTTACACTGTAAAGCACAACATTGAATTCAGCACGTTCATAGTAAATGTTATTGATGTGTTCATGAACCAGGTATAAATGAAATGATTTTGTTACTAGATATTTTGGTATTCTATTTAGGAGATTGGTCAAGGTTGTGTATTATTCAATAGCAATATAAATTTTTGTATCTGACACCTTTTTCTCTGTATAGCTTTTACTGGATTGTGAACTTACATAGTACAAAATTGAGACATCTTAGAGGTTGTTTTCAATGTTACATAACTTACACACCATGAGAAATCAAGCTTCTGTACATCGCATGAAACTCTAATCATATCACATAAAGATCGAGACTGAACGAACTAATTTTAAGAGACCTTCATCGCTTTTACAACATTAAGACCACTTTGAACTAATTAAATTAACTGACAGTCCAATATTTGTTTCTAGAGGTCTAAATTTCTGAACTGACAAAGCTTGTTACTTTTTTCCTGTGGCTGATGATTCTTAAGCTTTGTCTTAGTATGTCAATCTCTCTCTCCCTCTTCAGTTTTTGGTCCTCCACTGAAGCTAATTGTGCTTGTAGAAATTCAATTATCTCTTCCTTCACTTTCAGTTCCTTCTTCAGCTCCACCAATGTAGCTTCTTTCTCGCTATTTCGACACATACTTTCTTGAGCTGCAAAACAAGCAGGAGTCATAACATTGCTTCCTCAATCAGTAAGACCAAAACTGGCAGAAAATTTTCCTTGGGTATGAAATGATTTTATTTTTTAATTTCTGAATTTGTTTTTACAATTAAGTTGTTCTGAAATACAGTTCCATTCTGATTTTCTCACAAAGTGGAGTCACTTCTAGTAAGATTCGGTGCTTTCTTCCGCGGCATCTTCTCTTTTTAAGCAGGACTTTCCTGGAAAGTGTGTTATTGATCGATCATTTTGTAATGCAACTCAGATGTAAAACTCCAAGACAAAATCAAAGCCCTGATATTATATACTTAGAGAACTGTAAAATATAAATGGTGAGGTATTATATCGTAAATCCAGATAACGGCGTTCAGTTCATGAGAGATATAGTAAACTAAGTAAACAACCTAAAAGTCAAGAATCCATTCATAAGATTATAGTAATGTTGTGGGAAAAAAGGAACTCTTATTACCTTGATGTGTCCTAAGAATAAGATCATCAAGCTCAAGTTTGATAGCAAAGTAAAGCTGCTTCCATTTCTCCACAGTATCATCTCTCCTCATTTGCTCCGCCATGATTTGTTCCATAATGCAGTTTTTGCTTAGTTCCCAATCGTTCTCAAAATCTTCACCAACTTTTTCCATGCATTTCATCTTTTCTTCCTTTTCTTCCAAATTTTTCTTCAGTTTTTTAACCTCCCATCTCAATCTTTTCCTTTCGCGCTTCCACTCCTCTTGCTTCAACGCGAAAACCATCAATTCACGCTCGTAATTTTGATTATCTTCCTCTCTTATGCACACAATTTCATTGATCTCCTTTTCAAGAAGCTTAACTTTGTTTTTCAGGACTTCTGCCATCTTTTCACTTGGGGTACTCTTGTTTTTGGTTTGAGAACAACCCATTCTTTGGATTCTTTTTCTTCTCTTTGTTTTTATGTCTTGATTAGACTCTTGTGGGGGAAAAGAGCCGTTCAAGTTCTGCTGCTTTAAACTAGAAGACAAAGGAGTTGGGTACATATATATGTATATGTGCACGAACTGTAAGTTGAACTTGAAACACATGTTATACGCTCCAAATTAATTCAATTTATTGAGTCGAGCACACATAAGTGCAGCGAAATTCAAATAACTTCTGTTAAAGTAGTACATTTTTAATTGATGACAGTTACATGATTTCCAGTATGTGTATGTTATACGTTGTTTTCAAACTATCCTTATTTTATTTTATTTTCTGATAGGACACATTCTATATCAGAATAATGTATGACACTAGTTTGATTTTAGACATGCAAGGTATGCAGCTGATCATGCCTATATGGACTATAACATAGTTTTCATTCGTTAAATCTTTTTGTATGAATAATTTGTAATTCATAAAATAAAATTATTAAGTATAAATATTGCCTGCATTTATTGTAGGTTGAAATTTATTTTAAAAAAATAAAAAAAATCTTATAGTGGTATTCATACCTTATTATCACATAGGCTCGTGCTCATATTTGCACTTCAAATTCAATCAAACTAATATGAAGATTCGAAGTTCAAACCGCCTGGTGGGGTCCCTACCCTGCATTGCCCTCGTGCAACAGCTCTCTCATTAACTCAATTATTTATGTTGCTCGTGAAAGAGGGCTCCCCTTGTGTGCCCCATATATTTGTCTGAATTGGACATTTTTAATGCATAAATAATTTGAAATAAAAAAGAGTTATGCCAGAGTTTGTGAGACAATGGGAGTCAACTGTTCAGCAAAATTGTCCTACACTGAGCTTTGCAGAGAATATGCGTGGAGAAATAATTGTTGCATCTGAGGAGCTTCCCAAAACTTAAATGAGACCAATTTATCCTTGATTGATTTCTGTAGTCTAGTAAAGAAAGCATCACAATGTGATTGTGATCTACAATTCAGTCTAAGACGTTGAAACCACTTTAATGATAAGATAAATAGAAAATGGCAAATGGCAAATAGACTGGATAACCAAAAAAATTCAAAAATCTTTCAAAACTTACATACACTACTTGGTACAATTTCATGGAGTAGTTGAAAGCCCCTGTCCAGTTGTAGGAAGTTTTTTCTCTCTTTCTCTTTTAAGGTTACAGTGTTACATGATATCAACTTATATTGTATTTTAAAGCTTTTCAAAACTCTGTGTAACTTAAGATTATCTAATGTTAAAACTTTTGGGTTATAAGTCATTAATTTACTAGTCGTTTATACCGGTTTAGGTGATAGAAGTTAAAACAACCAATCACATTTCGTATATTTTTGTGTATACGTGCTGCAATGTGATTGCTTTTGAGTACATATATCTTTACACCTTTTACCCATTAATTTCTATAAGAAAAATAAAAAGCCAGCTATAATAATATATTAACTTTTATTCCAACGGGAGTTCAAGACAAAAAATTTATGTTACTAACGACTTATTCGTTTAACTTGTATTAATAGTTGAACCTGAGAATGTTTAATAGTGATAAATTTTAACGGGATGGTAGTCCTGAGTTTAAATTGTTACAACAATTTATGAGGGAGAAAATTGGTTTCTCATAAAGGCCCAAATGATATTTTATTTTTGGGAAAGAAATCCAACTAGCCCAAGTGTACATTACGGGAATTACCAAAAAAAAAAATGTACATTACGGGTGAGACTTGTAAAAATTCCATGAACTATGTACATGATAAGGCCTTATGAGTCCAGGAAAATAGGACTTAAGATTTTAACGTGCAACTGGAGTATGCAGATACTAATGCAAATGCTTATAAAAAGAGTTTGTTGGTTTTTGCAGTCGCAAAAACATATTTTTAGTGTTTGGAATGCTGACTTTTGCTTTTGTTTGTCTAAAAAAAAGTCAGAAAAAACACAAGCCGCAAAAGCATGCCCAGGGGTGTTTCCCCAACTGTTTTTGGAATTATGTTATTTTTGAAAGGTCTTTAAATAGAAAAGTTATTTCTCATTAATTTTTGCAAACACCTAATTAATGACTTAAGTAGCTTTTTAAAAAGATTTGCAAACACTCCCGACTTTTTATTAAAAGTCACTTAAAGTGGTTTTAAGCAAAAGTATTGAACAAACTCCTTTTATAAGCATTTGCAAACACCACCTAAATACCATTCAAAAAATAAGGTTTTCACTGGAAATATCCTCAGAAGGTCCGATTGATATTCGTTTGAAACTTACTGATCAAATGACGTGTTAAGAGTACTTGTCAATTATGTGAGTTTTTCAAAGTAAAATAAATTATTTTTTAATGTATTGTTGTCTGGCTACCTTCGGTATAACTAACCTAATTGGTTAATTTTAATATTTAATCTCATTTAATTAGTGATATTGTTTTAGCAAACCATTGATTACCGTTAATTTATCACAATAATAGCTTGGGCCAAGAAACAATGAGCATTGACTGCATTGTATATGCTTCGAATATTTTTCTCGAGTAAATGTTCATTTCACAATTACACCGGTAACTAGCTCACCACTTTAATATTCTTTTTATATCGTCCTAGTTATATCACTATTTAAGGGAGATTGAAAAAACTAAAAAATTCGCACAGCGCCAAGATGCTATAATAGTTCAGAGAATACTTTATAACTATGGTTCCAAGAGAACACGTAAGTATGTACGTACACGTTTAGTGATGATCCAAATATGAACGCTTCAGTTACAATATTCGAAACAAGTGCAATTGTGGTCTTTTCGACTATGTGTTGAATGAAAGTCTCGATCACATTATATAATGAATATATATGTAGATTGTTGTACAAATATTTTTACACAATTCTTCTCTAAATGCTCATTGAAATTTAAATATATTTTGACAAACCTATGTTTCTTCCACTTTATAACTTAGAAAAACAAAATTGGGGTCCCATTTTACAAGGACATTCGTGCCTTTCTTTATTTATTTATTCTTGTATTTTTTGCACTTCAAATTTAATGAAGGCAATAGACGAAATATTTGTGATAAGAACAAATCTCTTGGGGTTTAGATATTTTCCCCATATTTTATTCCGTTGTCAAAAAACTTCACCATAGATCGAATCTTACCAAAGAATTATTTTGTTCAAGCACAGTACCCATACTGTATATATGTTAGATCCGACATCACTAAATTCTCCTTCGATTCACTATTTTCTAATTAACTTTACAAAATAAAGTATCAACATGAACGTAGTGGGTTCACAAGTATCCAATGATAGATATTTTAGTTGTTTGTAAGAAAAAGTTTCCAATTGCGAACGTTGACCACCATGCCAAATATGTACACGTCCGATAAATCAATCGATAAGAGGGCCAAAAATGGAAAAAAGCAAAAGAAAGATAAACCTGCACGCTTTTAATTAATTGAGAATAGCGCTTTTCGTGTTGAGGGATATGAAACACGGAGTACTCTCGTCGTAGGCCTGTAGCGTTTCTTTTATTTAGGTCCCCCTCTTACTCAAAGTATCTACAACCACCAACCAAAAGGGAATATTTATAATTTTCTTGTATGATATTTTCTTGTGATCCTCCTATCAAAAAAGATATTTTCATGTGATTCACTTTCAATTAATTTAATGTACCTTTTGATTTATCTTTTTTTTTGCGGCTAGACTCTCTTTGTTTTGACTTGACAGGTTATGTGTGGCTAATAACGACAGTTCCATGAGTGCTATCAGCACTTGGTGGCGGAGATAAACTAATTATTATTTAAGTTAGGTTTCGTACTGATCTTTCAAGCAGCCCAGTTTCTATTGGGTTGACTACAATATAAAAGAGTTATAGATCTTTAACTCTTTAACCCAATTGGCAATTAGGTCTAGACCCCTCTAAAAAGGGGTTAGTCTTGAAAAATTATTTTGTGTTATAGTTAGCTGTTGACATGGTACAACTAAATTTAAGATGATATTATATACGTATTTTTTCAAATGTAGGCAATAATCGTATAATGGTTGCATAAAATAATTTTTTTATGAATTTAATCTACCATCCCATCCCATAAGGTATTAGTCACTGCTGCCCATCCCCTTTCTTTTTTATTTGAAAATAATTTATACGATTCTCTTATATTAATTTGCTACTAGTACTTGGTAAGAAAAAATAAAATTACCCCTTGGGGTGAAGACAATATTGGAATTTGGTACTCCCAGGACCTTGAGCCGGGAATTTTAGATTATATGGCCTCGTACCCCTCGCTACCTTCACTTTACTAGTTCGAACGCGAACCTCTTACAGTACGAAGCAAGCCCCGTTCAATCCGACACTCAAATTACAACTCTTAGAATAATTTTTAAAAAATCACATTTAAGATTTAAATCGAATATCTTATCTTTAGCCACTAAGCACATTGAATCCAATCGAAGCTCGTGCTGCCTGTGCAAGAAGGAGGACCAACACCAAATTCTCAAGTCCTAACATGGAAAATGATTTAATTTTAGATCAAAGTGGATATTTAAAAAAATGAAAATAAATACTAAAAAGCTAAACTAACAAACTTTACCTTTAGTTATATCATTATTTTATCATTTTTCACAAACAGTTCAACAAAATAGTATAGTAGAAAGACATTGTAATCCTTAACTTATAATCATAATTGACCAAAGGAAATAAATTATCTAAAATATTCATCGATCGAATCGCTAACTTCTACCTTGTGCGACAGTCACTCGTGTATTCTCAAGCACCGCAGAGAGGGTGAATCCATTTTAAAGAAACTGTGATTCACATGCCCGACATCCCTGTTTACGTTCAGCTTCTTGGTTAAAATTTATTTTATTGTCACAATTATTTAATGTAATCATTGATCTATATTCGTCATTAAATATTTATTTAATTCACCTATCTCAATAAATATTATTGTGTCTATGTTGTGTATTAGTGCAATATTACTAACATGTTAATAGTGTATAGGTGATATATATAAAATTTAGTAACATCTTAGTCTTACTAGTGCTTTGCCATTCTCTTCGACATAATATAATTTTTAAATTATGATATGCCTCGTTGTCTATACTATATAAAAAGGGGGAGTTTTTCTCCACCTCCTTCCCCATGAAAAGACATTTTTGTCATTATTAGATTTTGTCCCTTCTTGTCATCCTCCCAATTACCCATTTGAATTCATATAATTCCAAGTTTTGTCTTGTCAATAAGTGTTATAGAATAGGAAGAATTACACAAACACCTCCTGAGGTATGGACTAATTACACAGACATCCCTTCATGTTTGAAAAATTACACAAACACCCCTGTGATTATATTTTGTTTACAATTTATTATATTTTGCTCAATGTAAATTTGTGCCCTCTCATTTATTTGTATAATAAATGAAAAAAGAACCAAAATTGCTAAAAAAAAATAGAAACAAGTCTCATTTATTCTGTTTATTAAAATAAGAAAACATAAAAAATGATGTATATTTTGAAAGATCTTGTAAATTACTCGTTACGTCATTTCTGGTGTTATGATCTAACACCAGAAGCTTGTCTATTTGAATAAAAAAAAACACTATAAAGGGTGTTTGTGTAATGAGATGCATATTACAGGGGATGTTTGTGTAATTTCTCAAACATGAGGGAGTATTTGTGTAATTAGCTTATACCTCAGGAGGTGTTAGTGTAATTCTCCCTAATTAATATACTGGGAAGATGGAAATGACGGTTTGGCTCCATTTAAGTTTGGGCGTGAGGTGGAGCGACTGGGGTTTCTGGTAGAAGAGGCAGAAACGAAAAAAAAAAGAAAAACCAAAAAGAAATGACAGAGAAGGAAAACTCAAGAGAATTTGATTAATTTAAATAAGTTATTAAGACTTTTAGGTCAGATTAAAAAAACTAATTATATTTTCTTATTGAGATAGTTTATAATCATTTTTTCCTGTTGCTCTATTTGTCAATAATTACAATTATGCTTTTGGTGTTTTGCCTAGCTAAAAATCATCATCTCCAATATGAATAAATACAAAAATTTGTTGATAAACATGACATATGAAGGTGTTTACCTATAACTTTTTTTTCTAACTTAAGGAAGGTGTCCTTCTAACCTTTTATACTCTAGCCGGATACTTTTATATATTTTAAATTAAAAAATGTCTCTCTAATTTCAAATCTTAAGAAAGATGATTGTTAAGATATATTTTGTTTCTAATCCTAATATTAATGTTTTGACATATAATATATTATGACACCACTTATAATCCTAATATTTTGGTTACGACACTACTTATAATAGATTTATATTGCATGTTGCGTAAATATGCTATGGATAAATATTGTTCAATTATTTTTTTATTCATTAGAGATTACCTATAAAAATTATCTGGTCAAAACAATTGCATTACTTTTTAGAAAAGGTTCTAACTACATCGTCCGAAATTAAAGCACGTGCGTAGCACGTGCCTTATATCCTAGTTTGCTAAATATATGGGGGCTCGGTTTCTCGTTTTTTGTGGGGTGGGCAAATATATGGGGGCTTGGTTTATCGTTTATTGTGGGGTGGGGAAGCCCACCCCACACATGCACTTCCCCTGGCTCCACTTGATTATTAGTAGAGAATAGAGATGCATATTCTGTTTTTACATACAAATTAACTTTGTATTAAATAGTAAATTAAGATGTGGTCTGCATGTGTAAGAAAAAAAGGGGGCTGTAATGCAATAGGGCGAGACGCAGCAGCAGCATCATTGACTCGTGAGTCGTGACAGTGTTTGGATTTGTGCGGCTCTAAATTTAGTAACACGACGAAGCATCAGCGTCACGATCCACGTGGGGCTCTTTCTGCTGCATGGCCGCCTTACCATTCTTCCATCTTCAACCAAAGTTTGTTGCTTTGTTACATCTCTTAATTAATATATTATATCCAAGAAGATGCTTCACATGTTTTTAATTTGTCAACTAATTAAATTGCTTTTTCTCAACAAAAAAAAAAACTAATTAAATTGCTAAATCTCATAAATTTTATATTCCAAACTCAACCTAATATCACCCATCTCTTAGAATCAACTTAAAATATTTGTAATACATACATGGAATAGTTATTCTCCAAAATATATAAGGTAGAGTTGAGTACTTGTATATTTTCTTTTCTTCTATGAATAAATTAAGCGTAGCCATGAGATTTACGGTAGATCTGATTGACCTGAGTAGTCTTTGTACAAAAAATATTGTAGGCATAATTATTTATAAACTACTTTAGTGTTTTTCCCTCCCGCAAGATACGTGACGTGTCCACATCCTAATTGGAGGGTCAACCATCCGAAGAAAAGAGTCAACCTTCCACGTCATCAATTACTATCTGCAAGGGTTTTCATCTTTAGAAGCGGTGAGAGATATTTGTTGTCAATTTTATTATTTTTCTTTTCATTTTCTCCTGATAAGAACAGAACAGAACAGAAAGAGAGAGATTCATTCATGTTCATCACAACTTGCAAAATAAGTAACTATAAGATGGACGTGACGTGACGTTTTTTCAGTTTCTTTTTCACACTCTCACTCTCTCTCTCCCTCTCTCTCCGAGGGTTACGAAAAACGACACACAGTGCATACGTAGACACTAATATACAGTTCATGGCCGAGTCTCACACCCGTCAATTGGAAAAATACGTCAATAAAAAGGCCAGAACTGGTACTTTAGAGGAGGCTTCATCGAGTTTTCGTTCGACTGAGGGAGAAAATAGTCAAATTGATGGAGGTGCTGATGATGATTCGTTATCGCTGTTCGGTTCGGGGATTATGTTGATGATAATGAGCAAACTCGATGCACGCAGCGTGGCACGTTCTCGTTCGGTCTCTCGTGGATGGCTTTCAATTGCTTCTAGCGACAAAATTTGGGCGTCTAAGGTTCTTAATTCTCACTCTCTTTCATCTTTTAGTTTCAATTTTAATTGCTGTAATTTGTTCATCGTTTGCTAATTCAAAGATGCGGTTTTACTCTGTTTTGTATTTTTGGTCCATATTGCCCTTGTTAGTGTTTTGATTTGAAAGTTAGGTCTAATTTATGAAGTTTACTATTGGGGATTTTTATCTATTAGTTGTTGATTTTGGTTCACTTGGTTAGCACTTCGGGAAGCTGATGAAGTGTACATGTTTCGGGATCATATACTGATGTAGAAGTCTTTGATAGCCGTCACGTTGAAATTCAAATGTTCTTGCTGATATGTAGGAATTGGTTGTGAACTTAGTAACAGAAAAAGAGAGATCTTCTTTGATGTAATTTTCAGGAGTATGACGATGTAGTACCAGGTGACCTACCATTCTCTGTTCTTTCTGAGTTTCTTTCTGTATGATCATGGGGGTTTTTATTTGACATTGAGATCTTGTAACCAAAGAGAAGATAAAAAACTATACAAGAGGTCTTGAACGAACTTGGAACTTTGTAGTTATTTGCTAGCCCATATGCTTTTAACTTGAAAGCAGAGATTATCACAATGTTCTTGCAGATGTTTGGCTAAATATTGATTAACATAAGTTATAAGGGGAACTAGGAGGAGCATTTTCAGAGGGAAAACGTCTTAGTTTTGAAATATGTTTTATTTCTGCATGTTGATAGAGGGATTGTCTGTTAGTACAGGATACATAACTTGTCGTTGCTGGAGAATCAACTATATTTTCACCCTGATTTGGGTGGAGAGAAATATTGTTTGGAGGACTACAGGTGTCCGTACTTTTGAACTCTTGGTTGCAAACCATGAGGGCAGAACCTTTTTGCTGTTTGAATTTTGTTCCATTTCCTGTTATTACTTTGTGTGAGAATGGGTTTGTGATGTAATTCCAAACATTAGATGTGCATATTCGAGTAGATTTATTGTTCTGACTTCTATATTGCAGAGATTGAATTGGCACACCAACAGTGTGGCTAGTTGATCAGAGTGTTTTATGTTTTTTTGCTTCAGATTAGCAGAATTAGCTGTGAACGTTCAAATTGTGTTCGTTCAAATTTATTAGCTAAAACTTGCAAATTCCTATGCATGCCCTGATTACAGGATCTCTTGCGTATAACAGAGATTGGCATCTTAAATGGTGATCCAATCCAAACTTGTCTTCTGCTTTCTATGTGGAGTGGGGATTCACTGTCTTGGGAAAGATGGTGGCACACATTATGATGGATCGTCTTCTAGAGATTTCTCTACGTTGTCTTGCATCTTTGTTTTGCGATCCAAGTGAAGACGAGGTGGTATTATAGATGGTTATTAATTCTTTTACTTCGAGGCCATTTAATGATCTGGTGTTTGCAACTTATTTTAAGAACAAGAGCAATGCCCTAAATATTGGCTTCTTGAAGAGTTTGAGAACTTCATATACCTATGTATTTCAGCAAGAAACAAGAAGCTAATTCTTTGTTTCTTGCTAGGCCAGAAAATTTGAAGTGAGTTTAAATATCTGTAAATTTGCGAACAAGATAATGCTCCTTTAATTTTAACTTGAATTACTTCCATGAATTGTCTTTTCTATTAAAACTGAACAAGGTGGTTTTCCTGTATTTACTTCTATGAAATTCTTTTATATGGTTATACAAGTAGTTGGATGCTATAAGAGTATTTTTGCGAAACACAGTTACTAATGTGACATATCTCACATAATTTTCTATTGATTAATCTTGCTTGTGCTATGCGTCATTCTCTTATTTGGTCTCATTAAGTTAATTATCTCATAACTTCTTACATCATGATGGCAACTCCATTCGGAAGTGTGATATTATATGCACATGCTTCTTGTATACTGAATTTTACATAGATTTGATTCTTCAGACACATATATAAAACTAGTATGAAAAAGCTGTTGCCTATAGGATCTGCTACGCTTAACAGCAAGTATAGGCACCTTTATACAAGGTTAAATAATGGTTGGAGACGCGCGCTTCATCACAGTTTATCTTTTCATCTAGGAGAATATAGGATCTTAAAATAGTGTCGATGCTATACACAGGGAAACAGATCCAAATTTTTGTCAGGTGAATGTCCTTGAGAACCTGGGAAATAGAATCCCTGATGTATAGCGTTAGTTATCAAAGAGTGGACCTCTATTTCACCTTTAGTGTGGGGGAGTTTAAATTGAAAGCCGAAGATCTTGATAATCGCAATTACCACTCGAGGAGGAATACTATCGTGATATATGGAACTGCTATCTAGTATTTATTTATGTAAATTGGGTTACTGCTCTTGCCAGTACCGGGCTCGCGATATAATTGAAATCAATGCAAGAAAATGTGGGGAACTATTTGGATTTTGATTGGTCAAGTACTTTATTTCTCAGGAATAAAAAGACTAGCTGCAGTCGGACTGCAAAGATGGAAGCATTATGATATTGCGTCAACGGTAAGAGTTACAATGCATTATAAACTGTTCAAGAGTGCGCTTATTAATGTGTCTGAAGTTGTCTTTGAAATAGCACAAGGAAAAGGAACGGCAGTTGAACTTAGGGGAAGGTAGCACGATCCTCGAAAAGAGGGTCCTGTGAAAGGCCAATTTGTGGCGTAGTTTTCCATATTCCCTAGGTTTGGCCTTTGAAGAAGAGGTGGTTTATTTATGGATATAACAGGACCGAACAGGGTATGCATAGTGACTTAGGGATGCGAGAATTCAGGAGATGTTTCAGAAAAGGATATTTCACGAAGTGCACAAAGCATTTTAGTGCAATATCCGGGGGGCTTCAATTTAAGAATGATCGGTCATCTGCAAGTCCGAGCATTAAGCAATGTTATTGTCAGATAAGTAAAATCTGTAGCTTTGACCTTCAAATCTCATCGTCTGTCAGCAATGGAAGTGACAGGATTTTACATATTGTTTCTCAGTTTGATGATTAAAGGAATGAAAATGGCACAGGGTCAGGAAGTTGACTCCTTAACCTGTTTGGTTTTTGAGGGGTAGTAGTGCCACTTATGATAGGGTGAGCTCTTGAGGCCAAGACCAAAATTAGGAGAAGAAATTTTTAAGCTGAAATGTAGCTTCCATGCCATGATGGCTTTGGAATCACCACTGCCTTGTTGCTTTGGTCTAGAAGGTAAATTCATGGGTTTTTATAGTGGCTTAAGGTTGTTTAGTGTGTCTTGGTTTTTGTTACTATCATATTTTACTTCTTTAAGGAATCTATATGTCCTAATGAAGTAGTAAAGTTCATCCTAATTACAATCTGAAATGGTTGCTTAGTGTAAGTGAAGCTTATATCATTCTATCCACTATTAAGGCCAAAAGAAAATTTTGGCCTCTGATCGTTATGCTACGATTATCCATTTCTATTTTTTCCCCAACTCAATAGCTAAGTCACATGTCAAAGCCTTAAAGTTAACGTTTCTGATTCCACAATCACCATTCAAGATTCATCCATTAGCATGCTTAGTTGTGCTCCATGATCAGCTTTCTTCTAGGCCAGACCCCTTGACTAGATTGATGTCATTTGAGACATGAAATGCACTGGCGCCCACCTGATCAGTAATTTAAGTCTGTACACACGATTGTGCTCGAACTAAACTAATAATGTACTCAAGGGTAGAGATGTTATTCAGAATAGTGGATAAAGTTTGTCATCCAATTATGCAAAATACATAATTTCTCTTTGGTAGATTGTCAAATCTACATTCCGCGCTGTTTCAGTTTGGGACTGTAAATCATTTGAAAAAGCTACCGCTGGTTCTACGTGTAGTTTGAGATCACGGTGCTCAAATCTTTTATTTTGCAAGAATCTGGTTCCTATCTTTTCCATCGTAGTTGGGTTTTCTTGGCCATCTAAAGCAATTACAGATACATGTTGGAAAAATGTGCCGAAGGCAAAAAAGTCTGGTGCATTAGGAGCAGGTCGTTCCTGCCCCTTTGAGGCAATAAACTGAAATAGAAAATCATGAAATATAAAAATGGTATTGATTTGTACGAGGCACCTAAATAATATAACTACAGAACACCTCAAAATAGATTAAAACATAAAGGACTGTCTAAAGCAATAAATATCGCAGCTGCAGATCAATGTTTACACAAGACACGAAAAATATGTAGAAATGAGTCTAGAATTGAGGCACTGAGTGCGTGTATTTCAACTAAGTCATCAGGCTCATTTCTACACGATTCTCATCTGCAAGAGGCCAAAGATAGAGATAGAAATGGTGCTGTCTAGTACTTGCTTCCTTGAATCTGAATGGGCTTTCAATTGTAGAGGCCATTAATTACAATGGCCTCGCCACATCTTCAGCCTCTTTTTTTCCCTAATTATATCCAGGTCATCAAATATTATTCCAAATATAATAGGTGAAGTACTTTTAGAACCTAGGAGTGCTGCAACACTAAAGCTCCTATGAGCATGATTGCTCAAGGATTTCTCAAACCACCAGAATCGTTGCATAAATTTGCTTAGCATTACAAGTTTTTATTAGATGAGTCTTTAACAAGGTCACAGATTAAAAAGATCATACTATGTTACCCAAGGGAGAATATTTAAGGGTAGGTTTAAGGCACTAGAAATTATTAAATAACTGCGTATTGCTAACATAAACCAAAATATGATGTTTCATTCCTTTTCACCTTCGGGAAATTAGATCTTTTAGGTTTTTGAATTATATTTACTTATTTGTGTAACTCGCTCTTGACCTTTCATCATGTCGAGCGATATTTTGGGTCCGTGTTCTCACTGCAACAAAATATGATGATATTTTGTAGCACTTGAGTAGGTGCTGCATAAACAATTCACTAAAACATTTGTGTCAATATGTCCCTACTGAAGCCTGTTAGGACTCCTTTACTTTTTGATAATGAGTCGTGTAAGCTTTTGCCGATATGGGTTGAGAACGTTTAAAAGATTTAAGTGTGATGTGTATGTTTTTTTTTGGTGTCTTTTTTGATGTATTGTCTAGAACCAAATTTTTGCTTTTAAAAAGCCCGATTTTGTAAACACCTGCCATGGTATTTTCATCAAAAAATGTTTCGAATTGGGATATTGACCTAGTTCGTATTTTAAATGTTGTTTCTTGAACAACATGATACTTCTATTACTCGTTTTTTGAAACCATCAATTGGCCATTCAATCGAGTATGAGGTGGGTTGGTGTACCACTTTGAGAAGTCACCATGGTTGAGCAAAAGAAGGAATACCTTAATCGTGAAGGAGAGAGGGTTGAGAGAAACAATAATATCATGTTTTATAGGGGAAGGAACTCAGATGTTGGAGTATAAGCACTTTTAACTACTTCGACCAAAGTATTGTGTAATGGATATGCTTTCATATTTCAGTAGGGTATTTTCTTTTTTCAAATGTAGTGAATGAAGAAAGAAGTTTGAGAAACATCAAAATTCGTAATGATGTCTAGGATCACATTCAATGTCTTATATTTATACACCATGCGTAATATTCGTTTCACTAAATTGTTGAGTGACAGAAAAACTCAAGGATCTCAACTCTTGTAGAATCGGTCTTTTATATGAATAACAAAATAGAATCCTAAATGCCATAAGAAAACATTAAATATAAATTTCTAATTAAGTAGAAAATGAGAATGTTGCTTTGCCGACTTGAAATTTGATAGGTCCGAATGGCTCTAGCTATAAAGAAATATACCTTATTTAATTGGGAAAAAACTAACTTAAAAAAGATAAACACAAAAAGGTCATATGATGGAAAAGTTGATTTGAACCTTTGGTTTTTTTCTTCTTGATGTCGCTATATTAGGTCTTACCTCTCAATGAATATGACACCTCGATTAGGCCATACCATTAGTCATTGATATAATTATTCGTTATTACTAGCCTTCCCTTCTTGCTACCAAGATCATGTTTGGTTTCCTTTCACGCTTCTTGGCGTTGTAAATTTTTGGGTTGAAGTCTTGATTATTGCTGAACTCCCTCTAAGCTAGTCTCCTCCCTAGCGTTGAAATAATAGAAAGACTAAGTTACGTGCAAATTTTGAATGTAAATTGGACAATTAGGCCTTTTGGAAGCATACCATCTTTGCTTACTATTAGACTCTCTACTTGGGTCGAGGTTGGATAGAAGACATTGTTCATTTTCTTTCATCGGTCAAAAACTCTTGGATGAAATAATTTTTTTGAAAATAATGACGAAAACATTGTCTAAGAAATGGCTATTATATAAGCCGGGACTACATTATTAACCATATAATGCAAGATCAATTGGTGTTGTTTGCTTGAAACGCATATTAAGCTCAAATTTTCTTGAAGGGAGAGTCGAGATTTAGGCTTGGGGTCCTCAATCATTTCCTTTGGATATGAAATGATGTGAAGAGCGAGACTTTGCATTTGCGGTAGACACGACTTCTTATCACAAGTGTTAAACCAACGTAATATGCATCTTGCAATGAAGTCTCCTAAATGTTACTTCTCATGTAGATTATAATGTTGGACAAGTTTATTAAATTGTTTTATGAAACCATGAAGGTTGAATTGCGATAGCTTAGCTAGCGTTGAAGGTGATTTTCTTTGATGTCTTCTCTAAGTCAAAAAGGTATTGCCGCAAAAAAGTTGAGTGTGTGGGCTGTCGTTGCTCGACCTTATGTATGGATTTTCCTTGATATTTTGATGAAAGAGAAATTATGTATCCATTAAGTCAAAAGTCGGTTATCATGGGCTAGCTGACCTAAGTGTTCTTAACGATATGAGATGTCAGAAGGAGACCTCACACGAAATATACATCCCACCTTCAAGTTGCAACATGAAGTTTATGTCCCATCTCGAGTGCATCAACATAAGCATTTCTACTTCTTCTTGTGTGAATGAGTTGACACGTCTAAGTCAAGAAAACTCTTTAGTGATGTTACCCTTGCGGTCTAATCATGACTTCCTAGTCAACGAAAACCTACATCCTCTGAACCATTCTCTTGCTTGCCGAGCCTACTCTTGCAGTAGTAGCACAATCGATGTAATTTGACCTTTTGCTATCTTGGAGGTGAAGGAGTTGGCCTAAAGTCCCTACTTAGCTTGCCGAAGTATAACAAAAACTCCTAGTTAGAAATGATGGAAAAAAGTTAGATGAAAGTACTTAATCGTCACATTCTCAGAATTGTAAGCAAGGTCTATACTTCCCTTCATGTACTCTAAGCACAACACTCGTAACCGCGTTCGTTTTATTCACTCTTACACTTTTGTGTGCATTCGATTTATACCATCTTAGTGGTGTTTTTCTCTATTTAGAATACCTCTTCTCGTAATTAAGTTATCACTCTTTCTAGAAAGATGGTCGTATTAAACTAGTATTTGCTATTGAACACGTAGGTCTCTCTTAATAGTATTAAGAAACTTAAGTACGTGAAGAGTTGTGTGTCTTAATTAAATGTTGCGAGGGAATGAATGCAACTGGTATTGATATTCATTAATAAATTTTAGAAATTAGTGGATTTACTTGATCACGTAATAATTAAGTAAAGATGTACTTGATTTCAAGGTGGAATTATCGTGAGACAAATGATTTTAAGTTAGTGTATATAGTTCCAATAAATTTCACTATTTGCTCAATTTGCATGGAATGACAAAAACATGTCAAGACGTGCCACCAATTGATTGGTATCGCTAGACTACGCTAGCTACAACTTCACTAGAATAAGAGAAAGTCCATTACAATTTATAAAAGAAAAGAACCTAAAAGACGATAGAAAAATTGTTTTCCCCTATATCGAGTTGCCTCTTTATCCTTGTATTAAGTTGCCTCTCAATTTGTTTATTTCAACATCAAGAAGCCATGCCACTAGTATGTGTTATTACATCTTTGTCGACCTATAACCTAGACTTTAGATTGTTTCCTCTTACCATTTTTAAATTTTTGCTTTATATAGACTTGCTAAGATCTGGATTGGAGCTTTGGTTGTTGCTTGACCTCATCCAACCAAATTCATCAAACGAACAAAAAGCTTAAAGCAACATGAACTTAGTCTAGCAATGAAGAATATACTCTTTGATGGATTACCCCATTCTTTCCCTTCTCGAAAACGCCATGCGGAAGACTTTTCCTTGAAATGCTCGTCTATTGTGACTTTCCATTCATACCTAAACTTCCCTCCTCTCTCTGATAAAAGTTAACCTAACCGGAATATGATACTAGTTTTTCTGCAAGTGCTCGACCATGGTAATTCCTTTGGTTTGTGTCGGTAGATTGATCAAGTGGGGATGTGTTATCCCCAACAATAGTGAACCCCTTTGAAATATCGAGTCAGGTGGTCGTAAATGATATGATAATGAGTCAAATAGTAGTTCACACTTCTCTTAGAGCTTCAAATTCAACCTCGGAGGCTCATTAATTCAGCAACCACAATTTTTTTCAAACTTTACCTCCACCGATGTGGAAGAATATTAGTAGTGCAAATTTTGCGCCTATTTATCTTAGAAACCGTCCTTTGGAGCTAGTAGCGTAGGGGGTAACGTTTGTCTAATACCTTTTAGTATACTTTTTCTACATGCATGATCTTGCAAACGCCTTTGACACATTTTCATCCGATCGTTCATCTCGGAGAATATACTTGTCTTGAAGGGCCTTATGCTAAAGAGTGCTTTACAAACATTGTATGATTGATGCTTGTGTAGACACCTACCTTTTTCACATATTGCGAAGCTCTTGTTAACTATTTTAGTTTCCTTAGAATTACTTGTGTATTTCCAATCATTTTTAGCAGTCTCATGGGTACGAACATGTACTTTTTTTCTCTCCCAAATTTGGTTTGAAAAAAGAATTATTTACATCTTATAGTTGTAAAATCGTCTTCAGTGAAGAAAGAAATCTAGACTTTATTAGAACTGCCACCAAACATATAATTCTAATTAGTTAGATTATATTTTGATAAGGAACATGTTAATTTAAAAAGATGAGTTCACATTCTCCACATGTCTAGTTGGATAGAAAGTCTTCAATTAGTTAGCAAAATGCTAAACGTCTTAAGTCTTCAAACTTTATGTCAGTTAGTAAATAATTGACATAAAATCTTCATATATGTTTTATTCGATCGCCATCGTCACCTATCATGCTTGTCCAGATTGAAACTTAAAATGCTTCCTCCGAAATCATTAGAAGACCCATGTTTTACATGTTGGGATCATTGTAGCCAATTCTTTCTTCTCGTTGGATGCTATATATAGTTAATCTACTTTATCTCATCTCAAGCCACCAAACATAAATATAGTTCTAAGTTCTTTGATGCCTTATATTTTTATGATACAAGGGTTCGATTAAAAGTTGTCACATTCGGTGGTTGCTCCTTAGAGAAAGTTGATTAATAGTATTTTTCCAAGTCCACTCACTATGATTGGTTGTACAAGATTATGATAAAGCTTAGATGAACCTTACGTCTCAAATTCATCCTTGAAGGCTATGTAGCATGATAAAGGCCATATGACATGATTAATGGTTAGAACATGTGCATATATTATATTTCTTGATCGTTTTCTTTGAATGTTTATTATGAAAACAGAAATGAGCATGAGAGGTGGCGGTAGAGGTCTAATCATTACCTAGATCAGGATCACCACCAGGTTGGAAGACATATTGGCTAGTTTGTATGGACCTCTTCCTCTTATTAGCTTCTAAAATAGAAAAAAGAATACCACGTACAATACTATTAGTTGTTGTACCATACACATCTCCGACATATTAATACTCTTGATCTATGTATCCCACATCATTCACCAGTGGTGAATGCGTTGATCTCTTCAGTATGTATCCTGCATCATTCATTGATGCTCATCACTGTTGTTTTGTTGGAGACCCGCTTATTATTATAGCCAACTTAAATGGTGGATATATATAATATTGGCGTAGTGCTTGAGCCATGTCAAGAAGTGTTCTAGCTTGGGAAGAGAGATATGTCAAACTATTTCATAGGATTATCTTGTTTCCTTGTACAAAGTGTTTAGAGATGAATTAAAAGATCTAATTTCTTCACAGTAATTATATAAACTAACAATATTGGTCCTAGGAACGGAAAAAATTAGGCTAGTCGCAAAATAGTTACCAATTTAAGAACGCAAAGTCCTCCTCCATTCTTAGGACACTAAAAGAAGATTCTTATAGTGCCATATTTAAGCACATTAGAATTGGTGTGTAGAATACCCTCGTCATATTTCACCAAAAGTGCAGGTGTTCTATGAAATATTCAAACAGAGGGCGATATTCTGGGCCACTGTGGCATGTTGTCGCCCAGGGCATCAAGGGTAAGATGACTTGTCGCCTTCCTCCCTTTCCTCGTACCGCCCGTGTTCCAAACTCGACGACTTAGAAGAAGGGCGTGCTCGTTATAGGACTTAACCTAACACCTTACGACACAAGCTGGTGGCAACTATGCACCCTCTCCGGGAGGCACCCAAGAAAAGACTATTGAAGCATTTATATAGGAAAGCATCGGAATAAACATCTTTGATTTACACCCCAAGATTTTGATGGATATCTTGAGATAAGGTTTCAGTGCATCCAAATCGTCAAATTGGTTGGTCAATACCAAACCACGTTAGAATGAAAGTTTACTATGTCCTAAATTAAACATATCGCGCACGAGGTGAGTTTATAACTGATATGGTATTCAACAAAAACTATATATCTCTCCACAATTTTTTTTCCCATTGGTTCTCCTATAGTTTTTGGTTCCATCTCTTACTTAGGACCCACATAAAACTTTGATCAACATAGTTGATCTAGAAATTTGAGTTATATTATTCGATTTGATAATCCCTACTGAGCTGTTTGAAACTAAGTCTTTTCTTCCATTTGTTAAGTTAATTATCGAAGTATGGTTTCTAGTTTCTCACTATGAGCCTATGAACTAAGGTTATGGAAGTGGAAATGAACCAACTCACTAGTTAAAGTAAAACCTATGAACGAGTTCTTGTCTTCAGAATAGGACTATTCCAACTCAAAAGTTAGATAGAATATGCAAGTTCTTAGACCTTTGGCTCACCAAAGAGATGGCTAGTCACATTACCAAGGAGAAACCTATGCACCGCACTCACATTAGTTTCTTAACTAAGTTTTAGAATGTTATTAAAGGTGCTTTCTTGCCCCTACTATAGTCCTAGATTGATTATAACTACGAGTCAAAATTTTATTTGTCATAACCTGCAAGCAAGAAACAACTTAGTGCTCGATTACCATTGCTAGAGCTTATAAATCTTCTCATAATCAACCATATAACTAAGAGAAAATGGTAGAAATTAGGACAACTTAATACAGTTTGTTTCTTTGCTCGTGATAGAACCGAAGGTACCAGGCCAAGGGTTTTACAATTACCAACAATAACTGATCTATGAACACGTCTTATGACAAAAGGCAGAGTCTTAACATTTTAGAATTTTGCGACTCTTCATGTTACGCATGCATAAAAATTTCAAGAATAAGTAAATATTTGTTCTTCTTTAGGATGCAACAAAAAACCGTGGTATGAAAAACTTGTGATCTACCTCTGACTATTTTGTGCACTTGGGAGATTTATAAAGTCCATTTTCAAGTAGTTTTATTATGAAATTAATTCTTGATTATCCAATTCCATGGCATTTGAGACCTTGTGAATGTGTGATGAGCACACATTGAGATCATCAAAGATATTTTATGCATATGTGCCTTTATGCTTTGCCATATCTACTCGAATAACTTAAGAGTACACTTCAAAAACCTGTGAATGATCAAGTAGATCAGTAATTTTGTCATTATTTAACCAAAAATGTATTTGTTGCTGAAAACAATATTGAGTTTTCTGCATGTCCCCATGAACATCTCTTTTTGTGGAAATTTTGAAATTTGACACACAAGGCACACTTTCATTAGTATTTTGTTAAAGTTTTGAGAAAATGGACATATTGGTGGTCAATGTGCCTGTAAGTTTCCATAAAAAGTTATTTTGCATAATAAACAATAAACTATAAAAATTTATAGGTATTGTTTGTCAGACTCAGGGACGTTCGAAACTAATCTATTGTATCTTCTTCACTCTGTTGCTTTTTTCTTTTCAGAAATTATATTCTTATTTATCCCCAAGTGAGAATTTTTTGGATAACCAATTGAAAAGAAGTTTAATTTCGTTGCACCGTAGTAATAACTGCACTACGTATAGCATGTGAACTTTCCTCCCTTTCACTCATTGTCCTGCGTTGATCATGTATTTAAGTAATGTTCTTCAATCAACCATTTTTAGTTTCTCTAATTTAATATCACATGTCATTAACAAGATAAATAAATAAGTGAATATTCACAACTTTTTTGAAATTAATTCATGTATGGAATAAACAATAACTATTAACCCCAACACAAGGAATTCTTTTGCTTGCATTTTTGTTGAGTGAAGTGTCTTCACTAATTCCTTTGATTGTATGTTCTCTGGTACAAAGTTTACCCACTTCGTTGGTTTATCCTTGCTTGTAGACGTTCTTCTTCATAAAAAAAAAAAAATATCGCACAACACCTAACACCTTTAGGTTCACCAACCTCATCATAGAACCATAATAGATATTTTCTCGCTTTTTGCTAGAGAAAAGTATTGCACTATTCTTGGCAACTCTTCATTTTTAACCTTGTTTCCTCTCTTGTTAATACGTATTATCCAAGCTTACCTTTTGAACTTGATGTCATTTGAAGCCCAAAATCTGAAATGGTTACCACCAAGTCGAGAGTTTTGCTCAGATGTTACACTAATGCTTTATTTTGCTCATCCAACCTGCATGAATTCGGTGTTAAACCTTTTAATAATAAAGCACAAGTATCAGAACTTATAAAGCTCGTGGAACCAAGTTATGGAGGACTTTTCTTTCTAGTTTTGATTAAATGATACAAGTGTGCTCATCAACCTACTTGGCTTCGATAGTTAAAATCAAAATCTTTTGATAAATAAAGCATAAGTATCAAAATTGTTGAACATAGGTCTCTCTTTTACCGCTAGTGTTACAATATTGTCGTCTTGAATCTTCAATAGAAACTTGCACTTAATATCCTAGAAATAACCACCTATAAAACTCTACATTTAGCCATTCCCACACAAGATTATTGTGTTTTAAGAGAATATGATAATCTAATTGTAAACTAACCTTACACTACCCATTTAAACATAATTGTGTGTGTATTAGATGCATTTGTAGGCCTAATGTCAACTAGAGTATCGTATCAATGGTTATGTTGGGTTTTCCCTTTGTAAATATTGTTGACCTTCGCGATTGATTCATATTACTTTACCTTGCATGGATGCATGGAAGTTGGAACTTGTCCTGGTTAATATTTAATAATTATACGCAACTTTCTCCCATATTTGGGTAGATGTAGCTACCACTGATCATAGTACGTAATAATCGAATTATTACTATTTCTCCGTAATGCTATTATTGATTGTCCAATTTGAAAAATAATTCTTAGTTCCTCTATTGATTAATTTGTATCCGAACTCCCAAATAATGTTACATATATGTAAGATTCATTTTGGAGTATAAGAAAGGAAACCCGGTCTTCTTGCCCTAAGAGATTTGCCAATGGGGTATTGAACATTATCTTCATCTTCATTTGCCTTTAAGTGTGTGCTCTTAGTGAAATTTGTAGATGTTGAAGCCTAAATTAGGTCTAAACTATACTCCCATTCAATAAAGGTCTAGGCTTGGTTCTAGGGCCTTTAATTAAACCTCGGGAAAGGCAGAGGCTTATTTGGAACAAAGAGAAAGATGCATGTTATATATGCACCGCAAAATCTTTATAGACAAATATTTGTTATTGGCATAATACACGTATACCACGAACGCGTGAATACTGGTTAAAAGGCAAACACTATTGTTTGAGCTTTTAACATTTAGTTCTTATCACGCAAAAGACAATCGTTTCACAAGAGTGGCATATCTCCTAGGCCTTATGATTATCTTCATTCACTAATTTTGGTTGAATTTACCATCTTTATTTAGTCTTTTGGTGACTACATTCCCTTCGTGTAACTTTTGCCCAAATCACTCCATTCATGTTGACCTTCTAAATGCTCCGTAAAATTGAAATCTTAATATTGAGCTTCTATTGGTCCGCTCATGCGACCAAAACATCATAAAGGTTTCCCATAGCTTTTTTCTTGTAGATGCTAAATTATCTAGGTTCAAGTATCTTTCCCAATCACCTTAAATATTCATGTAAATATGCGTGTGCATACACTAGCTACACCAGTTGTCACCTAAAAGTCAATCATTCGGAACTATAGAGTAAAAGGAATCCAACTATAATATAACAATATTTTATTTTCAATGTTATTATGAAACAACGACCGCAAAGATCGGTGTTGTACTCTTCTATTTATTCATAGCCAGACTAAAATTGATTGCCAACCGACACTATCGAAGTCCGTACGTATGTCCCTTTCGAATCGTTCTATCAGTCGAAGTAGGAGTTGAGGTTGCGGGCAGAGAACTATTGGTATAGCGAGTTCATGTGCTTGCAGTTGGTTTACTACCATACCCCTAACCTTTAGTATCACACTCTGTGAAGTCTCTCTATGGTATTGGGATAACTTCAAGCCCCTTAACTCGCTTGTATCGGATCGGGGGGAGCTTACTTCACTTGTTTTCTTTAAGTCATTTGCCAGGAAGGAAAGCAGCAGATAAAGAGCACCATCACCGTACTTAGACTCGTTACCTTGTTCGACTGAACTCGTTGGCTCCGTGCTCTATTTGCTCGGAACCCTGTTCGAGAACCTTCTCTCATAGATTCCCTCCAACATGCCTCTTACTATCAATAGGGTCTATATAGGAGAACTATATGTTCTTTGATATCTTTATTAGTTGTATAAAATTGACAATAGTTGTCTTTCTAACTCGCAAAATGCTTGTAGCTGATAGATATTTTCCTACGGATGCCATTAAACACCGAATCCATTCTAAAGTATTAACACCATCGTATTTTTCATGAGAGAATAGAATTTCTTGGAAAATATACAAAACCAAAATGAAATATCTATCCACATGCTTAAGATTTTAAATGAGACACAACATGGTGCCAGAGCTCAATGTGCAAGAGGTATGGTTTTCGAATCTCACAATCACCTATTTATCAGAAGATGTCTCGTGTCAATGCATGGAAAAATAGAAGTTCAGCTAGCACATGAAAAGGTTTGATATATAAAGATAAAAAATACTTGATCAATCTCTCTATAAAAAGCTTAAACTTTTAGATGAGATAGTAATTCAACATATCTGCAAAATCATAGTGTGGTACACGTTGCGAGTCAAGTAATTGACTGATGCATTGATCTTGACATTTAAGTACTCAACTAAGAACATAAACCGTTTTTACTCCGCAAAAAAAACAAAGACCCCTCGTAAGATTGGATACAAGTTTAACTCGTGTCTAATTGCTCTGTGATGTCGGTATCATGACACTGAGGGTTATGGTAGCTAAGGAAGTTCTTAGTACTATTGAGGAAGGATTATTACATCTAACTCAAATATATGGTTTAATTATATATCTCATCTCCCCACATTTTTGGAAATTATAGAGTAGCGTTCTAGAATTTATGAAAAGTAGATAAACCTTGAGCCTGGACATAATGGTAATACATGTGCAAAGCTTGAGATTAATTTGTAACTTTAGGAATTTCCAATAAATATATCATACTTTAGGAAATATGGATGTAATAACAACCAAGTCTGTAATTCCGATTAATTGGAGTAGATTGTATGACCAAACGTGAATCACGATGAAACAAACAAGGAATCTTCCCTCTCCACTCATTTTAATAAAGTAAACCATTGTTTAACGTTTTAAGCTCACGTCATTCCATGTGGATGATCTCCACCCATGGATTTTTCGTTTGTTCTCGTGCTTTATCTATAGACTGTAAGTTGGGTGCTTCAATGCGTTGCACCGGTGTGTTTATAGGCCTTCGCTGTACAATTTTCTCGAATCTTCTCGATGGTGTCACATGTAACTTAGTGTGAATGTCTTTGTTTTGTGTCATCTCTTTTTTGGTGTTACCATACATCCGATATAACATTTGCATTTAATCTGAACTCATACTATGTCTCTTTAAACAAATTGTCTAACAAAACTGAAGTTTCATATTGTCTTGTATTTCATCTTGAAATCGTTAAATGTTGAAGAGGTATGAGTGAAGATGAATTATCTCAAAATTTTAGCATGGGAAAGAACTTCCTTCATTTCTTGTAAATTTGATCATAAATGCCCTAAATCCTATCGTAAACGCAAACATATTCAGTTATTCTGAATGCATCAAGCTTTTTTGCTCTCCAGGATTTCCGTAATGCAGTGATAGAATCAACAACTGAGGGCAAATAGGTGAATGTAAGCAGTTTTTATTGTTTTATAGTCTCTGAAGTGTCCTGTAATATGAAGGAAGAACAAAGGGGCTCAACAGTTTCTAGAACAGCATTGTTTTGGGCACTCTGGATATTGCACGGAAATACATGTGAAACCGTGGATCCCATTGCAGAGAAATTATCTTGGGTGCACGGGCAATGCCTTGGGATTGACTACAAAAGAACTACATTGACATTAATGGGGGTTCTGAAATTTCTGTGGGGGGAAGTTTGTGATAAATTGGTGCAGTGGGATTTATGAGAACTTGAGTACACTGTTTCTGGGACAAAGCATGCCAAGAAACTCTAATAGTCTTGCTTGGAGGGTTTTTACCTCCATAGGCATCGGGTGTGATAATGTTATACAGATGGATCCCAAAGGCAGATGTTAGATTAAGGATCCTTGTATGCTCATGCGCACACATTAAGGAAAGAAGGAGAGTAGAGTGTATAACGAAAAAATCTGCTGTTGGCAGTTTTTATTGACAACAGAACAGTGGAAAGATCCTCCAGTTTAATTGGATATCACACCGATTTCTTGTTTGTGAGATACTGGTACTATGGGCATTTAAGTAGTACTAATGGCATTTAATTACTAAGAATCCTGGTACTGATTTTATAGTGCTTGTGGATACGGAGAGTTGAGTATATTTTGATGTGGACTACCTCAAATCCATCTGAGTCAAATTGTCAACCACATCAACAAAAAATCATTAACCCAGCTAATTATACATCTTAACTGGGAAAAAAAGTATCTCTAACCAGTGGACTCACTCAGGTGTAAAGGTGTTTTCTCGTCTTTTAATTTTGTGGGATCAAAAGCCTGCAGTGCATCCTCCCTTATCTATCTGTTTTAACTACTCACCATAACAACTTCTGTTGTGCATAAATTGATATGATAATTTTCAGCATGTGTTCTGACTTGTACAGGTTCAATGACCTTAAGGGTATAGTATCTTTAATATGATCCTGCTTTAATTTTGACAGAAAAGATTCATCAATTGAATCGCTAAGATATATTGCTTGAGTGAATTTATATAGTTTCATGAATTAGTGCCATATTTTTTGTTTCCAGTGTGAGGAGTTATGGCAGGGGAAGGCACACATACCTCGCATATCCAAAGTACAAGGGCTTTCAAAATTTTCTGCTTACTCTCTCTCGGTGATGGATGGTAAACGAGTGAGTACTCTTTCTCTCTCTCCATCCTGCAGGGGCATGCATAAAGTCACTGAAATAGCTTGCTTAAACCAAGTGAGATAAATGACACTTGTCAGAACATTATCTTCTCTGTTGCTTATTGTAATTGAAAAGTTTTAAATGGCAGGCAAGGATAACTCGGAATGACTTGTGTGATCATAGCTGGGAATTTCACTTTACCGAAGTAAGTCGATCCATTCATGTTCATTCCTTTGTAATGCCTGTGACCTCAACCTTTGAGATAACTGTCACAAGTCTTTGTTGTAATGGGGACTATAGAAGAACTAGTTGACTTGCGAGTCCTGCAGGATAGCAAAAGACTGTCCCCTTTTACTATTTGATGCATGTTTTGTTGATATGGCTGCTCTCTCTCTCTCGATTATTGGGTCACTCTGAGTTACTCTGTCTATGAGGCAGATTTTATTGTCACGCAGGTGATTCTGTATTATGTGTTTATTTTATTGTCACCAAATTTGGTCGCAAACTTTGTTCTGGTACTTCACAGGACATCTAAAGTGTGGCGCAGTCAAAATATCTTGTTGGGCTCCATGTGAGGGTATTAAACATGTTTAGAGGATATTAACATGTTGAAAAGGAGTTCAGTTAGCTGATCAGTTTTGCAGAAAGTCAGTCAAAATACTATCATTCTTCAATGTCTATAAGAACTTTTTACTTTCTTGCTCTGTTTTCTGACTTTGAAATGTTTGATGCTTTGACGAATTTCGGGCATAGAGAGTCTACTGTAGTTAAAGTAACTCCTCAGGCTATGAAGGAATGATCCTTTGAATTCTGTAAAAGGTTCAGACAGGTCCTCTTGCTTTTGTATAATGAGTCCTTCCCTCTTTTTTGGTTGCAATCTCAAAGCTTGGTTAGCAGATTAGGCATAGCATTTCTCGTAGTTAGCTGATGATATATGTTGTTTTCTCGTTTTTGATGCCTCAGTGCATGCCTCAAGTCAGTTTGCAAATTGTAATGGAAACTTATCCGTGTTATTGCATCTTATTTTCCTTTCCACGATTGGTTTTGTTTGGAAAACCAGTAGCGGCATAATTAGTGTACAGTATTAAAAGGGACATACTTCTCTAGCATAAAAAAACAAAAGCACCATAAGTCAAACAAAACTTTCTATTTACCATCCAGAACAATAATACCTTGTAACCAATAATTAGAGTTTCATCCATCCCAAACTAGACAAGACGAAATATGTAAATGTTGGTGAAGTCTTCTCAACACAATGGAGATCTACAATATTAGAAGTTTTCATGCTCTAGGTTATATCATCACATTCTTCTGGGTAGAAGTTCTTTTGGCAGTAGCAGATTCATGCTAAATTTCTGGTACTAGTGAGATCTTTTTTCCTGGCATATATTTAGCTATTTGGTTGGGTCTATGTCTTGGTTCTGTTTACTGGAAGAAACAAAGATCATACTATTCTCTTATTATTCAGTGGGTTTTACAATAGATATGCATACTTGGAATATGTTGTAAGGTTGTCTTGACTGAATGAATTGTCAAAGTTATTCTATTTCACAGTGGGGTGCCTTAATCTTCAGAGTTCAGAGCATAGAGGATGAAATTGCAATAAAACTAGAACATTTTTCATCTCCAAACACAATACTCCTATCATCTGTGTTTTTCCGCACCTGAAAAGTGTTCTATAGCAAAAATAAAAAGCTATGCAGGAAAATGTTACTTGGAGGAACAAGAGGAATAAACTAAGAGTTCCAATTAATGTAACAAAGATGCACTTATGCATCAAAACATAAGCACTAAGCATCATCCTTAGTAGCAACAAATTACGAAAACTACCTTAAATCTCTCTTACGTTTTCTTGAAGATTTATATATCTGGATAATATTAATGCAACGTAGTTCGTCCCCCTTTGTTGCAGGCAGCTCCAGAGTTCTGGCGGAACCTCGATCCTTATTGGCGCGGAGCAGGGACTCCGATGCGAAGGTACTTCCACCATGATGGCAGCATAACTGCCGACCCCGAGGACGGGGTTTGGGGCGGGCACGAGTCCTGTTACACCATAGTCACCGGCTTGTTATCAGATGGAAAGATAAGAGAACACTACGTAAGAATAAACAGGTGGCCACAAATGAGTGTTAAAAGAAAAGAAAATTGGGGTTGGGAGTTATCTAACCATCTTTATTGCTACACCAGCGTTCCAGATGCTGATAAAGAAGTTGGCACTGGTCCGTTCTTTCATCTGTTCTAAAAGAGATAACTGTGTGTGTTTTCACGGTGGAGTGTGTGTTTCTTGGATTGTGTGTGATTGAAACTTGTGCAGATTCCTTTTTTGGTGCGTTTGGGAGATTCTATATTTGGAATATGGTTTGTATATTTAGAATCCATTTTGAGGAGGTTAAAAGTTGGTATTTGGAAGGCTGAGGACATGTCAAAAAAGTGAACTTTCTTCTGAGTTGGAAATGACAGGTGGCAGAATGTAGGCTCTGATTAGTGGGAGATAGGTGGCAGGTTTTCTGAGTTGCCGCTAAAAATTGCGGCGCTGGTTTTACTTATGTTGTTTTAAAAGAAAGCAGCAGCCGACTTTAGATGGTGAGTAGTTTTCTGGTTAAGTTTATGAACCAAAATGAGAGAACAATATTGACGTCTGATAATTGTATTAAGGTTGTTTCTATAAGTTTAAAGAACTAACTTTGTGTGTGTCTGTGTGGTTAAAATCACTTTTAAGTTGCTTACAACTGAAGTGACTTGTAAAGGGTTCTAAAAAGAATTATTTGATGTAAATTAAGTATTGTTTTCAAAATATTTGAAAATTGTTGTATCGATGTAATTAAGGTAAGAAACTGTTTCTGTTTTGAGAAGCATGTTCTATCTAGTTATTTGCATCTTTTTGATTTTGTTTTTTGAGATTAGTAAAAGGCTAGCAATATTGTCAAAGCACAAAATGTTGCTGTCAAAGCAACTCTTTTGAGTTCTCTGATTTACCCTTTTCCATTAAGGAAATAATGGAATCATGTTCATGAAATCTGGTAATATCTATTTCTTTAATTTGATATCCCTTAATTGTAGCAATTAGTTTGGAGTCCCTTAGTTTGAACTTTGAACTATGCAACTAATGCATTATCTACTATTTTCCTCTCTCTTGACCATAATAACTTGAAATAAAAACTCAAGTTATTTATTGATTTTTTTGTTACATATATAATATTTATAATATAAGCGTTGCAGTTAAACTAGATTAGCAGACTAACGTAGTGACTAGGATTCTTTTGAAAAGAAGTTTTCAAAATACATTAAATGAATTTATATATGAAACATGACTTGAATCTTGACCGAAATGTTTTATTTATTTATTTCTTGTTATCGTAAACCTCAAAGAAATATTAAAAGTTTATCATTCTTCATTCCATGATTTTAAGAAGGCATGAATCATGAAATTTTGATGTATCAAAGACTCAAAGTCAATTATGTTGTAAATATAGACTTAATAAAAAAATTGATCTCCAAAGTTTAATTGTGCTGCAAGTTTCAATTTTATTAATAACGTAAAAAAGTATGTAACTCATCAAAATCTATATTTACTCTAACAGCTTATTTTTAAAGAGGAGTTTTTCTTGTTGTCAGTAAAAATAACAAATATAATTAATTAAATTACCAACATAAATTTTGATTTTATAATTTCTAAATAAAAATTATAATAAATAAATTTTAAATCAGAATCTGGACTCTTAATGGAAATTTATTCAAATGTCCATTTGTTTTTTTTTTTTTTTTTACGACAAAAATGTCCATATGTTAGTATTTGATAAGAAAAGCTTTATTAAATGTTATAAGAAAGGACATATGTATATGTTGGAAAACGAATAAATATATTCCTTGCAAATGTAAATTCTTGAAGTTATATATTGTGGAAAAAAATTGTTATGTTGAATGGATAATGATTGAATATGGTGAATAAAGATTGTTTGAAATATAAATGGATATATTTAATACTTTACGTAACTTATTTAGTCACTTATGGAGTATGTTTAGTAAGAAAATAAATTACACTATCTAATCAATAGGAAAGAAGATTGAGTTGCTATAATTAATGAATGACTAATTAAGTTACAAGAGATGTTATAGAAATTTTCATATGTAACTTATATATTAATTGATAAAGAGGGGTAAAAAGGAGAATTTATAAAAATTGCTCTGGATGCAACACTTTTTGCTTTGGCAATAAAAGTACAAGTGAGGCCACTATATGTGGCTCTAATTAATCTGGCTAATAATCTCTTGTTTTTAATCTGGTATATTTAGTTTTTTATTTTCTTAATTCGGTAATTAAGGGTATCTTTAGTTTCATTAATTCTCACATTTACACCATCTTAATTCGGGAAAAAATCAACCACCGTCTTTGTATGCTAGGATACAATTCTGGTTACGTTAAATCGTACTTCACCAAAAGGATAAGCAGACTCCGGTCAAACATTCATAAAGGAATCTAATATGGTTACAGTACTTTGGAATTGTTGCACACTGTATTTACATGAAGAGGAGTGGATACTTTATTAGTTTATTAATTTTAAGGTTAGTTATCAATTCACCCCTTGCTTGAAAATCTGGCAAATCAAATCCCTGATTTCATAAAAAGAGGAAAATTGCCTGTTTAGTTTTGCTCTTAGAAGGTAAAACCTTCTTCTGTCCACAACCAGTAGCACTTCCATTTCCTGAGTAAATTCTCGATATGTAGATTTATATTGTTTTGATTGTTATTCTTTAGTTTTTGAAATATTTTTCATATTTAATTTTAATTTGGGTTTCTCTCTTTTTTTTTTTTTGTATATATATATATATAAAGAATTAATTTTATATAATTTGAATTTATAGTTGTTATGTTTAATTATCTTACAAATTTTGTCGTATGATTGTTTAACTTCAAGTAAGACTGAGAAGTAAAAAAAAAAAGAGATATTTTTGTACGGATATTGTTTCTAGAGCAACGATTTTGACCCACGACCCACATATAAAGGCCCAGGTTTCATGGGCCTGCAGCTTCGAGTACGGCTGGATTCCGAGTCCAACTCGAAAGCCTTATTTCAAAGACAATTTCCGCGCTAATTTCTATATCCACAGAATTTCTTAAGACTTGTGGAGCGTTTTGGCAATATTAGTTGGCGCAAACACTAATAGCGTCTAACTAAGTGCGGTATGTTTTCCCAGCGCATAGGGCCTTCTATTGATGGTAAAGGCCTGATTTGTTTGGAGTGTTGATTAAATGGTGGTACTTTTGAGTTTGATTTTAACACGAGAATTGTTGGAAAATATTGAGAGAAATGTCCACTTCATTACCGCAGGTAGGCTATTATTTAAAAAAAAAAGTTCGTTTTCATTGATTTTTTCTGTTTTACTATTATTGTTTATATAATTATAAAACCCCTCTTGCAATTTAAAATTGTTACAGATAATCATGCTCAAAGCTTGAATAATTGCAACAAAAAAACCATACAAATTGAAAAGTATACCAAATAGGCCCTCCATTTTTGTATTTTATAAGATATAGGAGTGTATACCAATTATTAAAGTTTTACGGGAAACTTTAATAATTATACTAAATCTTAAAAACGGTTCTTCACTATTGTGTTTAGAATATATCAAATAATCATTTAGTTCTATCAAATTATACTGACATATTACAAATTAGAAAATCAGTAAAGAACTATAACTGAACAAATAAGAAGAAGAAAAGAGAAAACTCAACATTGGATTTATCTATAAAACGTCCCTTCACTTTCTTTTTTCTTATTTATTACATTATAAAACTTCCACGTGGATGGAAAATACTTAAAATCATAGTTACGTAATGATGCATCTTACCAATCAAACTTTTTTTCCCAAGTGAAATTATCTGTGCTGTAGTAAAACCCTTCTTCTGCCAACAACCAGTAACACTTACCATTTTCTGCAGATTCTGAACCCTCAATTGTGGCATCAAAAGCATCAAAATGTTTAGTATAATTATTTCTCACGACATCGCAATAGAAAAGAGTAGAACCATCGAATCTAATTTTAAAGTGCCAAGCTAAGTCTTGACCAACTCTAAGGATATGTTCACCAAGATCATCTTGTTTGGATCTACAATGAACTTTCAACGGTGGTGAACCTTCCGTAAATCCATTGATTATACGTACATGGTATTTTAGGCCGAATACCCAATATTTTTCGCCTGCATGTGTCTGATACACGCATGACACGGAAACCCCAGCTATCATAATGGCCACAATTAAACTTATTGGATTGTAATTCATTTTTGTGGAATTTTTGAGATGTATGTAGTGTGTTGAATGTGTGTGTGTAGCATCACATTTATATGTGATTGTGATATTAATTATTAACCATCACATTTAAGCAATAGCAACTGTATATATAATCTGCGAATCGAGGAAGATTTGTGTTTCTTAATCTTCAGGAAAGTACATTAAATATGTCCGGCTATTAACGGGAGAAAAGAAGAAAAAGGAAAGCGCTCATGACTAGGGGCGGGTAAAAAAAATTCTACGCCAGTTGCCACAAATTAGTAGGCTACACGAGGAATTAAACTATTAAATTGCATATTCGAAGCCGAAGCGACATTTTATTTGAGTTTGAGCTAAAATAGACATTGATTTTTTAGAGTACTAAATAGTGTCGTATAACTTGTAACTAAAATGGAAATAAATAATATGCCTTTGAATTAGATTTATTGAAATTAAAAAAGCAAGATTGTGTTCCCATTCCTTATACTTTTATTATATCAACTGTACAACCACAGAAAAACCCTGTATCGGAAAAATCATAACTTTTCTCTAACGATTCATGAGGCACCACAGACTTCTCTCACATGCATGCGGGGCCCACATGCAATGTGTGTGAAGGATGTGGTCCACCAGGAGGTACCCCAGACACTCCCCTTTTCACATTCCTTAATCTCGAGAATATTACTATGCCATGACATTGCCACCACTGTCCTATGCACACATACAGGGTGCGTGCATGAGTGTGTGTGAATGAGCTTTTTTTGTGGTACAGCATGTAACGTTATCTACTTCTCAATTTCTTCATGTTTCAGAGCTCAATAAAAAATGTGGCAATTTCAGCAGAAGAAAACATTAATGTTTCAAGGGTACCAGAATGCATGATGATATACATAATGCTAGAAAGAGTGAACAAACATGCGTGTAACACATCCAGAAACCACAGAGAAGCTTTGTTCATGAATAATATAACATTATCTCCATTAACAGTAATCAAAGAACCACTCCAGTTTTTGGTGTAAAAGAACCCAAGGAAATATCACTACTGCCATAATACTGGTAACATTTTAATCATTATGGACATAGTGAACAGAATTTTCAACATCATCTTTATTTAAGTAAAGTTGCAAATCTTGGGAGAGAAGAACAGTGCTTATGCTGAACCCCCTTGCTGGAAATGCGACTGAAAGACCAATAAATTACCAGATATCAGGGCGGAGCTCCCCAGTTGAAGGAGGCATCCATCTACCAGAGTTGTAGACATTTTCACCCACTTTCCAACCTGGCACGTCTTTCATGATTCTGGCCTCTTCCTCAAGATACTTCTTCCATTCTTTGACAAATCTATAGAAGAAAATGGAAGACATAAGCAGAATATTATTTATAAACAGAAAAAAAAAAAAAAAAAAAAAGTGAATTGCGGGGACACTACTGACATTTGGTCACTTTAGAAATAACCCCCTTATATTTTGTTTCGTTCTGGGGCCTTTCATGTTTTCTTTCCTAGCTGAGGTAAGGGGCAGTCAGACAAAAAAAATTCTTACATGATATAAGTCTATGGTAGCCCTTTTTGGCTACAATTCTTCATGCATAAAATTATAGCCACAAAATCTACAACTATTCAAGGTAAAAATCCTCAAACAGTCCCCTCTTTCTGTGGAGTTCCTTCTGTTAATAAAATTCTCCTTTGCTCCTCCAAAACAACTTACAGTTTAGAAATTTAAAACGACGTGCAGTAATGGTGCTACTAAAAGAAATCTCATTCACGTCATGCGTAGTTTTTGATACTATAATGAGTATGCTCTTCAGAAGAGGAAAAAATACAAAAAACAAATGATTTTCAGACAAGAAGCAATAATTGGGATGAAATTTGTCATTAAGCTTCCGCAAGTTTTTTAAAAAATTCATTTCATCAAATGTGTTAAAATAGCTAAAGATAAGAGCCAAATTCGAAATATTCATTAATTTTAGCCAGCACTTATTCAGGGGGAGGTTGCTTGTAATTTTCAAAATGAAATGTGACAGAGTGTGTAATAACATTGACCAAAAGTCAAGAATATATCAAAATTCAGCCAAAAATGTTACAATAGTAAAGCTTTGTATGGGCCAATGGTCACCTTTCATCTTCTTCAGCCTGTAGGATTGGCAAGATAGCCCTACGAGCAGCATACTTCTCTTCCTTCAATGCCCTATACAGAAAAAAATAAAAAAAAATCAGCTCAATTTTTTGTTCTACGGTTCAATGTTGGATCAGACACAGTTGATCAATAGCCGTTACTTAGTACCAGTAACAGCTAGCTAGTACACACACCAGGAAGATTAAAGCAATGAAAAAACAGATACTGAAAACAATTTTGATTGCATCTATCAAGATGTAAAGTTAAACCGTACAATCGCAATTTATTAGTATGAATGTAAAGTTGATTGCAAAGCAATTTTAGTTTCCCTATGCCCCTTATTGTTTCTGTCCGTAATAAAGGTTTCCTTTGTGTTCTTCAAATCTGTTCTCCCTTCAAAACCCTCATTCTAAGTCATCCTGCTAACAACATTCTTACTGTCATTGTTTAAAGTGTTACATTTTTTTTATTTTACTTAGAGTAGAAATACTACAGTTCTATTTTCCTTTTACTTCATAAATTAGCTTCTCTCTCACTTGCTCTAAGACTTTTGAGGTTTGGGGATTACTGCTGAACTCACATGTTATATCCAAAATAAAGTATATAACTTGCACATAAAATTAGAGAAGTTATACGTAGTTTCTAGTTCTCCAAGAGTTGGCCTCAGTTTTAAATGCTGCTTACCTACTACATAACTAGATTCGAGCTTGATTTCTGGAGGAAAAACATGTATGCCCACAAAAACGATAAGGAAAAATGTAACAAAGTATAAAATTCTAGTCCCCTACTAAAATCGAACAATCATATACAACACAACCAAGAATGATGAAAGAAAACAGCAACATCCATGAAAATTCAGAGTGAATTTTCTAAGCCACTACATAAGTTATGGCTCGGCTAGTGCAGAAAACTTGGGCCACCCTAGAGACAAAGTAATGAAAGCCAGATCCAAAGGAAAATACGCTAACATATTGTGAATTTATCAACAAATCCAATATTCTTTAGAAAACACAAAAATAGACATGTAAGATTGCCACACAAATGTAAGACAGCGGCATATTAAATAATACGTGAGACTAAGGTGCATCCATGAATATAGAGATATTTTTCTTTTTAAGAGGCTCAATAAGGGTGACACGAAACGACCAGCAAGCTTTCACACTTCTAGGTTGCACAATGAAGCCATGCATTCATTTCTAGCAGTTCCCTTTCGGCACTACATAAAAAGGATAAAGGAAAAGGCAGAGGATTTACTCGAGCAGAAGTTGAGTGAGTGTATGTGAAAAGAAAGGACTCAGCAGAAAAGACAATAAACCAAAACTCATTATAGAAGACTTGAGGATCCTCTAACTTGTACAAGAAAACAGTGTTTGTCAGCATAACAGCCCTTTACATGTAATGCATATCGAGTACATCAATCTCTATTATTTAAAAAGACACCCTACTGAACCCCAATCTTGATGAACTAGCCTGAGGTCATGTAAGCCATTCCACCACACCATTAATCTAGTTTTACTTCAAACAATGCAAGTAGCTTGCAACATTGTCCAAAATCCTCAAAAACACATACAACTTCCCGTAATTCTTCAACTAAAAATCGCCACAGTTCGATTTGGGATCTCAATTTGAATCACAAATGAAAACACAGAGAAGTAATCATGCACGCGTATTTGTGCGTCAAAGTTCTTAGTAAATCCCCAATTACGACCTAGATTTAAAAATCAAACATAAGGAAAACAATTAAAACCCTAGCAAAAGCGAATCAATCAATTCATGCTCTTCCAATACGTAAACAAAAATTGATCATAAGAAGTACACTCTAACAAAACAACTTAAAATCGCCACAGTTGGACTTAGGATCTAAACTTAAATCACAAAAGAAAACACAGATTGTGCGTCAAGGTTGTTGGCGAAAAGCCCTAATTAGGTTAAAAAAGAGAGTCCAGAAGTTGATTGCCCTAATTACTCATCTACTCAATTAAAACCCTAACGACAGTGACTAAATCAATTAAAACCCTAACACAAAAATGACTCAATAAATTATATATTTAATAAGACCTGCGGATCTTGTTGCCCTTGCCGACCTGGTACATGCCCCAGGAGAAAGTACCGAGAGTGACGAGGAATATAGCGATGGCGCTCGGTCCTTTATTCGGTATACGCCGAGCGAATCGAACCGGAGCAAAACCGCCCGGCGGCGGACCGTCCTGAAGGACCGGCATGTCCTTCACGCTCGCCATACCAGATTTGTTCCTTATCACTGCCTCCGTCATCTTGCTTCTTCTTCTTCGTACAACTCACAAATTATGTATTTGGAATTTTTGACACCTATGAACAAGAAGAAGAACCGGCTTCTCTACTGTGATTATTTGTCAAGTTTCCCTACAGTTCCTACAAAAATCGTGCTTTGTCTTTTTTATTCTTTCTCTCTATAGTTGGTTTTATTTATACAACTTCTCACGCATAATTGATTTTTAAACTTAAAATTACAACTTTTTAATTTTTATCTATCACTTTAGAGGATCGCTTATATATGGCCCAAAAACAAAATTTAGTACCTCGTCTACGCGATAATTGTTCTTCTCTTTTTGAAGAAAGTTAAAAAATAGTTATAATAAATTGGTGCAACTTTCTTACTAACTCCGATTTTTTAAAACGTAAGCAACAACGATTGGTTCGGTATATTAATTGTATGTGTTCCCCGCTCAGATTAAGTTGTTCGTTTACTTTCTTGATTCATAATTTTATCTCAAGTTAAACATATGTTAATCTACACCAATTGAATCTAGCGCATTTCCATCCTACCTATCTACAACACACGTTCCATATGCCTTCTAAAAACTTGTCGACGTATTATTCAATTTAGAATTTATATTTGAATAGGGGGTTGCCTATTTCATTTTTCAATATTTTCTATCAATTTTTTAATTTCATTTATGCAATTTTTTGGTTTTTTCATATGTGAATTGTCATTTGCCAAAATATCAACGTACGTCCATTAGGAAAATAATAATTGTGTGTTGGAAAAAATTGTTTATTAACTTTTCAAGGGCAAGTAACAATTTTGTACACTAAACTTAAACGAAATATCATCTTTAGTTACAATACATGAATAATTCATTCTACATGAAACTCGTCAATATTTCTTCAACCATATATCTTTACTCAGCACTGATCGATATAACATACAATTCCAAGACATATATAATTAACCAACTAACATAAGTTATCAAATTTAGTAATTATAATTATACAAAATCTGCAAACAAATTGCGTGAATCTCAATTAGGATCCTTAGAAACCCACCTAAACCAAATCTGTTCTCGTCCATCCTCACTTTCGTACCCTCTAACACCATCTTGTGTCACCTTCCACACACAACGTGTGCACCTATCCATGTCTCTTGTAGCTTTATAAATATCAAATATTCCAGTCACATTTTGCCATGACATGCCACAAAAATAAAGGGTTGTTCCCCAAATGTTCGGTCGGAAGTTCCATTGAAAGAAAGCGCCATCTTGTAGAATATGAACTCCAAAATCATCGTTTTTGGATTTGCAATGAAGAAAAAGAGGTGTTCTTTTGCCCAAATTGTTGTACACGCGAACATGAGTTTTATGTGGGAAAAGGTAATTAGCTTTCACTAAAATAAGATGCACGTGAATTGAGACACTCAGGGTGAGAAGAAAGATGATACTAGTTTTAGGCATAAGCGTAGAATAACTTGGTGTTTTGATCCGGATCATGATTTTTTTGTTATGAGTATGATGAGGATCGAGTTGAAAATACTAGTTATATATGCTTATCAAATTGCTTGATTATATTGTGGTGCATAGGGAACTAAATTTGCAATGGCTAGGTCCTCTATTATTAATTGGCATATAAGTAATTAAAGAGGACTGCACAATTTAACAATGTTGGAAATTTGTAATGAAATAAATTTATTATATACGTGGAGATTATTGCCTAAAATCTTTTACGATCAAGTATCAATGATTAACTTAATGAAATTTGCTAGAGTATAATATTGGCATCAGCCTGACATCCAGAAGTTAACGCTTACTATGTTATTGGATATTTTGTCAAAATAAAAGACTAAACTGTTGTATGAACACGCTAGGAGACTAAAATACAAAAAATCCCAGGTTGAGGCACATATATATATATAATTGATTGTTTTTCCCTTGTAAACAATCATATGAAAACAATTAAACTACGAAGATGTAAATTATGTAACCAGCAACCAAACTTAGTAATAAACAGAAGATGAAGATATTGCAGAACTAAGAAGATTTGGAAAAAGTAATTAATCAATTTCAAGTAAGTATTTTGAATGCGCCGCGTAATTTCTTTACTACTTCATCCATATTCTGGTCGAATTCTTCGTCTTTCTGCATGAAATAAGAATTAAGATAAAATAATCCTCTAATTTTTTTTAATTAATAAATATCAAAACGTTATGATAATTGTATAGTACCTGCATAATTACTGTTATGTCAAGAGCGGAGTCACCAAAACTCACAACACTGCTGTTGACAACTGATAGATGAAGCTTCTCAATTTGAGCAACTATTTTTTCCACTACCCCCTTTATTTTCTCACAATGAACATGTATAAGAACATTTTTGTTGCAAAATCTAACTTCAATTTGTGGGAGGGATTCAGTAGTAACGGGTCCAATGCTCCCATATAAGGAGAAATCTTGACCGTCAGATTGAAGTTTGAATTTCTTGACAAAAACAACAGATCCCATAGGTTTCTTCTTACTTTGTTCCTCAAGGATCTTTATTTTTTTCTGAAGTTTTTTTATGTGTTCAATAGCATCCCCTAGAACAGAAGCCTTGTCTGTCTGCTAGTGAAATCATAAGATAAAATCATATAAAGTAGAGTTAATTATTCGTTTTAACTTTTAAGAGCATTGAGCACCAATAATGATGAAGGTAACATAATAACATTAATATGATAAGAGTAAAAAGCATCATTGCATGTGAGACTAATTCTGCAGAAAAATTTGTTCTCTTCGAAATCTGATCGACAAACATGGGAAAATCTCGATTTATCTCTAATTTCATTAGAGACCTCTTTTTTATCAACTTTATTTTATATACTTTTCAAGTTTTAAGCCCTGATTTTTTTTTTAATTAATTGAGGTGAAATTGAACACAAGAGATAGCATTTTATTGAAATGGGGATTAAATCGGATGCACGTACTCCATGCTTATACTTTAAAATTCGACGAAAACACTCCGCAAAAAATTGGCGAGGGACTTTTTGGAACGATTAGGAAAAGTTGGGAGTTAGTTTCAGCTCTTTTTAGTATAAGTAACAAATTACGAAACATGGTATACGTAGGTTTGACGCTTTTTACCAATACGATAAATAATGCGAAACAAACACAAAAAAAAATATAACTAACCTTTTTCAATCCTGGAACAAGAAGAGACAAAGCTAGGAATTTTTGAGTAAACTTTTCTCTTCTTCTCCTCTCAGCTAAAATATTGTCTTTGGATTGAGTACTCTTCGTGCTTGTGCTGGTTTTTTCGGTTCCACGATAAGTGTCAAATCTTATTTGACCGATTTTCATTTTTGGCTGATTCTGGCTTACCAAATTTGATTCAGAATGAGACCATAGTTCTTCCCTTTCAGGCTTAACAACTCCAACTGGATTTGTGAAATTTATAAAATCATGCAATTGAAAACAATTTGATTGATTTTCATTTTTGCAAGAAGTGGAAGAGTTGGTTTTGAGCTGCTTTAATGGTCTATTAGCCTCCGATTCTGCTGGCCCTTTGAAATCCAGTAGTACATGTCGTTGCTGAGAGTAAGGTTCAAAAAATGCACAAGAGCCCGACAAAGAGCTGAGATCCTTGGACGGATTTACTGGCCATTGATGTAATAAAAAAGGATCATCCATCATATATTCCCCGTTAATTGAAAAACAAATGTTTGATGATCAGATCACTTATTTAATAATAACAAGGTGATCCTATGTATGTATCTTCTTGCAATTAAAGTGATCACTTGCTTCATATATATAGGTCCAAGTACAACTTACAGTTTGTTCACGTGTCTTTCATTAATAATGTGTACTATGTTGGTCAAATAACACGTACGTGGGGGCCTGGTAAATGAACTACTTATTTTATAGACAATAGACATGATGCACAAAGATTCAATTTTTTTTTAAGCTTATTTTTATCTCCTTGTGTTCTAGATCTGAATGATATATACGCCTAACATCTAGTTATTACGTTTTTTTTTTTTTTTTTTTTTTTTGATAGGAACCGGAAGATTTATTCAAGCACCAAATATGTACATAGTGTTGCAGGGAGTCTGGGAGTGGGATGGGCGGGTATATGTACAATCAAAATCCGCCATTACAAACGACCATAACCAATGAGGACAACCCGTCCAGTACATACAATCTAGTTATTACTTAAAAATAGTCTAATTAAAGCCTATGCAAAGCCTATAACACATGTCTATCAGAAACATATATTAATTAAATAACTAACTAGATAATAAATGATGGTAGGACTTGTGTTTTTCATAAGTAGGTCTGCAAACTCAAGATAGCACTACATAACCGCGCGTAGCCTGCTTAATTTCTTGGGTTGGAGTTAATGGCATTACAATTTACATATATAGCTAACATTAATCTGTCTCCATTTGCCCAACTCTATAAATGGTGTTTCTATATAGATATTCAGAGACAGCTAGCGTGCAAGTATCTAAACTCTAAATAAGTAAAGAGAGTAAGTCCTATTGAATTATGTTACATAAAGCAAGTGTATGGGATATTCGATAATTAATAATTAAATTAAAATTAAAATTACAAATAAATGTTCAATTACAACGTTGAATTAATTAAAAAGATCTGTTTAAACAATATACAAAGTTGGAAAGTTTTAACTACAAATATTATAAACTCAAAGTCAGCTTTTAATATACTTCTATTTGGTAACCAAAAATAACAATTTTAACTCTTTACATGCATATTTGGAATATCGCAGTTCGTCTTTTATAGAATTATAAAATAAAAGAAAGGGCCGGGCAAAATATTATTAAGTATAGAAAAAAGTATGATATCGCCCAACAATATTAAGATGCTCGCAACTATAGCCCTTGCCCTCTTTTATAACTTGAAAATTTATTTAGTTAGCATTCTACATGTTTTTATTTTGCAAATTTAGTCTTCATTTTTTATACAATTTACAACTATAGTCCTTTATTTTCATTTTTTCTTTCAAGTTTGACCCTTAATTAATTTAATTGTTGACAATTATATATTTTGTTTAGATGCATTCTATATATACATACACACATTATATGAAAATACATAGTTTTCAAATAAAGAAGACCTATATGTATGAAAATGATATTTCAACTAACAAAGAGGTCAGTAAATTATAATTGAACATGCATGCATTAGACCACAAAACAATTAATCAACACATACTACAAATTCATAATTCGTAGTGAAACTACAATGACACATTTCGAAATTAAATACGACACAACATTACAACCACACCACGTACTAATACAACACTTGTAAATAACATGACTCAAACTAAAACAAATCAACAAACAATCTACACTAGCTAGATCAGGACCTCGAACAGTTAACAAAAACATAAGCACTCCATAAATTAACTCAAGGCTTTTTGCCGCCACCACTAACTGAGCCACTAGTGCCGGGGACACCAATGCCGCCAAGCCCACCAAGCCCAGGAAGCCCCCCAAGCCCACCAAGCCCACTACCACCACCAAGCCCACTTCCACCACCAAATACGGGCAGCACTCCAGCTGCGTAGCCCACACCGGCCCATCCACCTACACCACCATATGTAATAAAGTTTTTCTGGTCATCAACGACGCCGTTTGATGCCAAAGGTGAATCCGCAGTAGTAGTAGAAACAACATTCTCAACAGGGGCTAATGCATTATTAGTACTAATGCTAGGATTAGTAATTTGGTCATTAGTGGGAATGTTTCTTGCTAATGCTAATTGGGATAGTATTACTAGTGCAAGCACAACAATTGCATACAATCTTGCCATTTCTCACTCACTTCTTTTTTTTTCTTTCACTCTCTAATAAATTTGCTCATAAACATACCTATTTATAGAGAAAAAAACCGGGGTTTTAAGCGGTGGTATACAGTTGTAAATATTTAAGGGTAAATGTTGGCATTGTGAAATTAATTCATTGTGACAATTAATCTTGGGAGTAGACTTTTGACCTGCTTGCAGTGATACCGACAAAGTTGGGAATCAACGAAGAGACCAATTTATGGTGGTGAATTGATGTAATTAAATTGTCAAACCGATGGAAATAATATTTGAGAAAAATAAAAAATTTGTTACGTGTTAGTATTAATGTTCTTGCATGATTTCAATGCAATGCAGAGTCCATGAACCGATGGAAATAATATTTGAGAAAAATAAAAAATTTGTTACGTGTTAGTATTAATGTTCTTGCATGATTTCAATGCAATGCAGAGTCCATGCAAGCGGTGTTGCTTACACTTGTTAAAATTGTGCAGAATAACACAATTAATGTTAGTAGCCACATTGCAATATTATCTATTTGGCTAGCGCAGATTGATAGCTTTTGGAATTAGGAATTTTGATACTTTTATTATAGATAGATCGAGAAGGAGATTGAGAGGCGGGAATTTTGGTCCAACTGTAGTGTGGACAGGTGGTGCATTTGATATGCAAAGACTATATACGTGTTTTGAACTACTCTTTAAATTTCTCCTCTACCTAAGATAAATATATGTTTCAACAAAACACAATATATATATATATTTATATTTCTGTCCTAACAAATAAAAGGGAAACTAATTCCCATTCTATGTTGCTTTAATTTTGAAACATACTTAGTTGCACTTTGAAATTTAATTTGCTTTACAATATCTATTCTATTTTCCTAATGTTACGGGAATCCCAAGCTAGAAACGTCTTCTCACCAAAAGCAATATCCACTCAATTTTCAAAAGGAAATTTACTTTCATATTACATTTACATCCTATTACACTTTGTCTTTTTCTAAATAATATACTGGCCCACGCTATATTGGGCTCAATCTCAACAATTAATTAGATATAGTCTCAACAGTCAACACTAATCCAATTCCTTTAACAGTTAATTAAAATGAAAAAAAATCGCAAATAGTTACAGGGAATTCATAGTTTATTAACTAAACAATCACATAATATAATTAAACAACTCAATCAATCGACTTGGACAAAGAAATCTTGAGGCTTTAAACATCACATAATATCTCAGACGAAATCTTAAGAACCCAGCAAACCAAAGTGCCAATGCCATATTTTCACATACTGTATAACCCAAAAAATAGTTTCTATATAACCAATTACGTTGTTTACATATTATTCACATAATGATACACTTAGTTCCCTAAATAAGACTGAACAGAGAAATTAATCAAGTATCTCACTCCAACCCTACAGCTTTCTTGTTCTTCTGATATAATGCACAACATTGAGATATAAAGACCATTGAACTCATTCTTTCATACTAATACATATCACCAAAACATACCAGTCCACACAGATTGTTTTGGTACAAAAGATTTACAGTACTACAATCCAAACTATGGCTTATGCTCTCTCTTCTTGAGCAACAAAAACTTGACCATAGAGGCAAAACAGTGGATTCTACACAGACTTTCAGGACCAAAAACTATTGACAACAAGATCAAGTCGTATCTCGACGAGTTCAAGAATCGTCGTCATCATCTTCTGCAGGTTGTTCGCGTGGTGGAGATTTGTAGGCCTCGATAACCATAGTATAGAATCGCCAGTTTCTCTCTGTAATAGCACTTTTCCCAAACGGATTTTGCTTGACGTACTCTTGAACATCTTTGGCCATTGCCAACCCCTCCAAATAAACGCGGAGATCACCTCCTGGCCCTGCACTAGCAAATGCAATCATTTACAATATACTTAGCTAGTAGGAACAACTATATCTACATCTTCAACTTTCGATATACTTACAGAAACCTCCATTGGAGGTTTGAACATAATATAAAGGCATCCCATAAGATGTAGGAAGACATGATAAGTAGAGAGTTTGTTCGTAGTGGTCATCAAATTTCAAATGGATCTCTCCCATTTTATGTAAACTTTAAGAGGGCTTAAAGGCCTATCTCTTTCGTTGGGTGCCTGTCTATGTACTCAAATCTCATGCAACGTTTCTGAAATTTTACCAAACCTCAAAGAATCTCAAAAGTAACTATCCCTAAATAGTAAAAAAAAAAAAAAAAAAATTAGTTCCATGAAGAAAGACTTTGTTGCATTTAAGTAACATTTGACCAGAAGAAGAGGCAAATGAACTAAAGAGGCAAATGAACTGACCTAATAAATTGTCATTGTCATGCCAGTACTCGTAACTGTTGGGAAATATCGCAGTATATGGCTGTAAATATTGCAAAGGAAGTGTGAATCAGCAAAAGTGTGCATATGTAACAATTGGAGTGTAATGTAAATTACATAACAAAATGTGACAAGTATCTAATTGCTTTACAAAAAGAGTAAACTTACAGGGTTGCATACGGCTTTACAAGGAGAATCGTCGATCAAAAGAGTGTTTGTTTTGTTATATTCTCCCCAGTTTTCCCACAACCTCTTAAGCTTCTTCAAGATAAGAGGCTTGTGCCAATTCTCGACAGACTTAAAACGTGTAACACAACAATGTTGCTGATCCTGGAAAAAGAGAGTGAAATTTGTAAGACAATGACAACAAAATCTATAAGAGAGAGACACGGTCAAGAGGCAATTATTATAAAAAGAACTATGTGACAAAGAACTCATAAATGATATATAACACTGTTATACGAGGCGGAGGCAGGAATTAGGAAGTGAGGGGGCGAGTTTGTGCAAAAAAAAAAAAAAAATTTGGGCTGAATTATTTCATAAGTATATTTTCTAAGCTAATTATTTGTAATCATAAGAAAATGAAATAACTTTAAGAAAAAAAGTGTGTTTAGTAAATAAACATAATTATCCAAATTCCTTACTTGAGATTTAGGAAGATTTGCCTTTATCAAAAGAAACCTCATCAATGTTACAAATAGGTATCTCAAGATTAAGAGAATTGAGAACTAACACCTTCAACAATTTTCATTACACACAAATTTAAAATAAGAAAATGATTTCCTCACAGACTGTATACTTACAATCCAAAATTTATCCTTAAAAAGCAATGTGGTGGATAGGGCAACCTGTTTATCAGGTTGCTAATGATATTCAATACAAAATGTTAAGGATGAGTGTTCACTTAAGTAAAATATCACTATTATCTTAAGAATTCTCCACTCTATTAGAAATTAGATATACTTATTGAAATTTTATATTAATGCATTGATATTTTCAGAATTATATTTACAGAATTTAGTAACATATACTTATTGAAATTTGATGTTAATGCATTGATATTTACAGAATTTTCTTTACAAAATATAATATCATAAACAACAAATTAGATATACTTATTGAAATTTTATATTAATGCATTGATATTTTCAGAATTATATTTACAGAATTTAGTAACATATACTTATTGAAATTTGATGTTAATGCATTGATATTTACAGAATTTTCTTTACAAAATATAATATCATAAACAACAGTTACTTCTTTAGTGTATTTAAAGTGAATTCTGCTTTGATTATTGAAACAATATTTTTCTTACACCTGGTGATAAACTATAGAGGAAATTATAGTTATCTTGTAAAAGAACAATAATTTATCACCTTGAATATTTTTATACACAACAAAATATCATTTTGATATGTTATTACGTTATAATCTCAACTACTACGAGAGTAATTGTTCTTTTAAAAACTATTTTATTCTCATATTAAAAAAACTGTTCATTAAGCACAATATTATGTTTCTTGCCCAATTAAAAGTAGCATATTAAGATGCTTTTGATCAATAAACAATTAAATTTTCTGCGGGGGTATGACTTTATAAGTTAAAATACAAAAAAATAATCAAGATTTATATAGGAAGCTACTTCACAAATGATTAATATTGTCAGTAACATAACCCTGTCGAACAAAATACATAGACACTTGTAATTATTTAAGTTTAACCTTGTATTTAAACTTTTAGTTTGAGATAAGAATAAATGCAACGGTAACTTTTTATTTGGGATAAAGAAATACTTTTTCAAATACTGCCTGTGAGACAAATCTCACAGTCAGGGTGTGAGATAAGTGTGGCCCTTTAAAATATATTTCCTAACCTATTGATCAAAGGAGTGTATAAAGAATTTTTTTCAATTAATTGATAGAGGGCTACCACATCTTTATAAAACTAAAAGCCAAACATTTTAAAAATATAAGTTTAATTACCAAACATTATTGTGTGTAATGGTAGTATAAACATAAACATACATATCATTAATTTTTTTGTACTATATAAATTTGTTCAGAAATAGAAAACCAACACCAATAATGAATATAAACACATAAATGAAAGCAAAGCGAGAATCAACAAAACATGTACAGAAATCACTTACCCATGTAAAAAGCAGTTTATGCTTGAGATCGCCAAAAAGATAATCAACAATAGGCTTCAGATTTCTTCTGCAAAGACACATCACAAAACACACATAAGCAAATCGTCTTAAATGTGATAAAAGAAAAGAAAAATATCAAACATGACGAAGCAACAGAAGTTAAATTCGAGACAGTAAAACTCAAGTAGTAGTAAAGATGGTTTGAAGAGTACCCTGTTCTCGATGACCATAGACCTACATTAAACTTCTTAAAACAGAACTTCAGAAAATCATCAACGTATGGCCTCTTAAAAACTGAAAAAGACATTAAAAAAATCAAGTCAGAAAAGGAATTAAACATTAATGTAATTTGTAACATCAAACTTACAAGTTAATATATACTCACTTGCTTTCTTCAATAACATTACACCATGGTCATAATAAGGAGGCACAAATTCGGTGATATGGACAAGCAAGCCATTGAGATCAAGAACAAGAAGCTTCTTCTTCCTCTTATAGGTAATAACATTGTCACCCCAGTAACGTTTCCATTTGACTTTTGGCTTCCTCTTGTAGGTAATAAGAGTTTTACCCACAAGTTCATCTATCTGAGGCTCTTCTGGCTTTATGACTTCTTTAACCATCTTGAAACTGCATTAAAAAAAGTGAATCAATTAGTTGACATAGATAGATGCAAACACATAGATTATTGAAGAAATTCTGTTACATAATTAAGGCATATCTATCTTTTGCCAATAATATTTCGCCAGCATCTAATTCCACCAGAATTCATCTATATAAATTCTAATTTTATAAATCTAGAAAACGAATTTCTCTTCTTTTTTTTTTTAATATTTTATAAACATTATATAAAAGATAAATGATGGGGAAATAATACATTCTAAACTTGACATGAAAATAGTACATTTAACCTTATAATACTTATTTCACATTAGATTATGAAAACTGAAAAACGAGTCCCCAAGATTTTAAGCAAATCATTTACTTCATAAAAGGTTAAAATATCAAGGAAAAAAAGTTCATTGGGGATAAAAGAAAAAACTTAAGAAAGTCCAATAAATAAACAAGTAATAGTTTATTAGGTTTTTGAACGTTTCTCTATATTTTATTTCTTTATATTTTACATGTGGATGTGTATTTTTCTGTAAATCTATTATGATAAATGCTATATTCTTGATTATTTTTAATTGTTTTTATATTAATTATATCAACTGGCGATTTTAATTACAATGATTCTTGTGTAGGAGAGAGAGAGCGACCGTTCAACCTTTAATAGTAGTAATCATAAATAAATGATTTGCAAAGATTTGGTTTTGGAGATAGATTGAGAGGGATCAATTTTTTGGTTTTGGAGATAGATTGAGAGGGATCAATTTTTAGGAATAATCACAAAATCAGGAACTTTAATTATAAGAGCAAAATCTTTAGAGACTTAATTAGAAGGGTAAAAAAGGAATATCAATCATTGTATGGAGTAGTCAATTAGATTTTCTTTCTAATTTGTTTTTATACATTCTCAAAACATCAATCCATCATACAATCATTAAACAAGAAGTAGATCATTTAAGACATATAAGACTAAATTGTATAACTTAAATATTTAACGTTATGTATTGAAATATTTATTTTTGTGGTGTATTTTGATTTTCATTTGCACCTAATTTATTTTGATATAATACTCATTAGAAAACACAACCTCTTGCTAGCATAAAAGTTATGCTGGAAAATAAAATTATGGTGTTACTACATGAATAAATATTAGAATTACTGTCAAATATATCAAAACTTCCTAAAGAAAGATAAGACCAAACTGACATAGTAGTGTTACATAATAAAAAAATCACAAAGTATCTCTAAAGTATTTGATCACCTATAACCTCTAATACTAATCGAGAAAAGTCTCTCTCTCTCTCTCTCTCTCTCTCTCTCTCTCTCTCTCTCTCTCTCTCTCTCTCTCTCTCTATATATATATATATATATATATATATATATATATATATATATATATTTTCTATTACCTTAACAGTTTTTCAACTGCATTCAATAAATGATATTTTCATCATATAGTAGCAATTGAGATTTTACTTCATTAACAAAATTGAATCATAAAACAAAAGTAACTAGACACCATTATTTTCATCTTTTTGTTATTTATGTTTATTCATATATAATGTAAAAGATGATTAGGTTAGACAATCTATAATTGCTCAACTTAAAGGGAGATGATATAGACATAGTAGTTCTCCTAAAAACAGAGCAAATTTATATGAAATCTTACTTTTACCCTTCCTTAATGAAACCTGCAAAATATTACTGCATAATTACTATTGATGGGATATCCATAATTGAAGGAATATCTATAATTGAAGAAATTCTTACATAATTACGGCATATCTATCTTTTGCCAATAATGTTCCGCCAACATCTAATTCCACCAGAATTCATCTATATAAGATTCTAATTTTATAAATCTAGAAAATGAGTTTCTCTTCTTTTTTAACATTATATAAAAGATTAATGATGGGGAAATAATACTTTCTAAATTTGACATGAAAATAGTACATTTAACCTTATAATAGATTATGAAAACTGAAAAAAGAGTCCCCAAGATTTTAAGCAAATCATTTACTTCATAAAAGGTTAAAATATCAAGGAAAAAAGGTTCATTAGGGATAAAAGAAAAAACTTAAGAAAGTCCAATAAATAAACCAGTAATAGTTTATTAGGTTCTTGAACGTTTCTCTATATTTTATTTGTTTATATTCACATGTGGGTGTGTGTATTTTTCTGTAAATCTATTATGATAAATGCTATATTCTTGATTATTTTTAATTGTTTTTATATTAATTCTGTCAACTGGCGATTTGAATTACAAAGATTCTTGTGTTGGAGAGAGAAAGCGACCGTTCAACGTCAACCTTTAATAGTAGTAATCATAAATGATTAGAAAAGATTTGGTTTTGGAGATAGATTGAGAGGGATCAATTTTTAGGAATAATAATCACAAAATCAGGAACTTATAATCTGTGATTAGAGAAATTGCTCAATCTAATATTAATTGCCTAACTTAAACAAAACCCTAACTTTGCTTAATAAAACGACAAGTATACTTGTCGTTTTGTAGAATAGTCATTAAAATCAATCAGAAAAAGCGCGGGAACAATGGCGGCGAGGGCGGTGGTGCTATCGCAGCCGGTGACATTCGTATCGTAACAGGCAACGCCAAGAAACTCGAAGAAGTTCGCGCTATTCTCGGCAATTCAATCCCCTTTCGATCCCTCAAACTTGATCGTACGTTATAGAGAAAAAACAAATATTTGTGCTATACATATATGTGCATTATATGTAGATTTTTGATTCTTGTGTTGTGATTTTTAATGGGTTTTGATTTTCTTGAACAGTGCCTGAGTTACAAGGCGAACCTGAGGAGATTTCCAAAGAAAAGGCTCGTCTTGCAGCCATAGAGGTATTATTACTATACGCTCGTCAAGTGTTTGTGAAAATGTCTAAAAGAGAATTTTAGGCCAGGATTTGTTGGATTGTTTCATGATTTAAATTAATGCTCTCAAGGGTCTGTTGATTTGAATTTGATCTTTATGATGAATATGGAAGGTAAAAGGGCCTGTGCTGGTGTATTACGTATGAAGTGATAAAACTAACTGTTGAGGATAATAAAATTAGAAGGCTAATATACCTGTCAACTGAATTCTTGTTTCTGAAGTCGGTCTCTGTTGATGAGCAGGACTGCATTAGGACTCCTTTACCCTTTCGTGTCCGAGAATCATCGTCTTCAGCAACCAAGTCCATAGCATCACTAGTATTTTGTGCAACACCTACAGAACCATTTCCAACCTTTTCAGATGACTGTCTTATGTTATTGGGAGATATGAATCCATTTCTAACCAATTATTTTTTTGTTTACCTGATGTAGGTGACGTAATGGGATTACGGAATACACAGCCACTATTGCTAGATTTGTTCTCCACATTGCCCGAACGCTCAACCAATTCCTCTTCAACACCAATTCTCCTACTGCTCTTCCGCGTCGTTAATCCAACATCCATAATACCATCAATGTCTGTCTGATCCATAACCTACATGATAAACCATTTTCAGATTGGTTAACCATAACACTCGAAGCCCCCAATACTCAAAATAAATGATTTTATACAAGCAAGAGGGCGTGGTGATTCCCTGCTCACTTCATACGACCAAACCTTAATCAATCACATACAAAACATAGAATTATATGGTAACAAATTTGAGATTTGAACTGCTACCGCTTCCTCTAAAACAAACAAAGAGAAGGCAAACTAATATGATATCTGCTTAACAGAATAATAAAAAACAGCCAGGGTGAGAATGATCTCCGCACATTTAGGTACTTCTTCCAAACTAAGTTCCAGTTTACAAACACGAACATAAAAGTTTCAGCCAAGTTAAACCTTGTAAGGGTTTTAAAAAACAAATTCGATAGCAATCAGACATTAAAAATGCAGAACTTTACATCAAACATCAAATCTTTGAAGGATTCCCATAAAAACCATAGCAGATTCTGCGTCAATCCTCCAATTTCGCATGCACAATAAAATTAAAAATGAGAAAGAACATTTGAAACCCTAAAACACGTCCAATCAAAAGAGGAAACAAAACAAAACAACTACAAAAACAAATATTTTATACGATAAAATCTTCTCTAGGGTTCTGCGAAAATGAACAACGATTTCAACCAAAATAAACTAATATACATGTACATAATCCTCAGAATAACAAATTTCGATTCAACAATCAAATATTCAATCAAAATTTAAACAAAAAAAAAGAGAGAGAGAGAGAATAAAAAACGAACCCTAATTACCTTTTTTTAATTTGTGTGTGTTGAATGCTTTGAAAATCCCACTAAATACTACTGATGAGATAATTGATGCGACAACACAATTAAGCAGCAGACGTACAGTGAAAGTAAATACATCATCATCATTTCAAGTTCCAACAAAATTTTGCAGGTGGAGGAATTGTAAAACAATTTACACCGTTTGATCAAAAAAATAATAAAAAAATAACCCCGTGAAATTTGTGGGTTTTATTGGTAATAATTTGTTATAAATATAAATATCCTATTATGTAGGTTTTACTAGCCTCTTTCTCTGAAATAGAGACCATAATCTACCCATGTTGTTATAGATTAGCTAATATTTGTTGAAATAGCGAAATTCGATTCTCCGCTCTGCCTATTTCGTCTATAATGATATATCACTGTTATCAAATCTTATCACTAAGAAAAATATTGAAAAAAATATACTTTTACTTCAATATACCTTTAGTCATTTAAAACACACATCAAATAAAGTCTAATCAATAAACAGTCTCAAGTATTCTTTTTTACTTCAATCTACTCTTAAAAGAATTCCCGAAAGAAAATAAAGATAAATAAATAGTCCAACTTGCTTAGGGATACGCTGTGTTTGGATCTGAATTAACGGTTATAAATTGTGGAGTACGTGTGAGAAATTCTACCATATATTATTAACTGGACTAAAAGTCACGTGCACAAGAGTGACTATTTCAAAACTCTTTTTTATGTTGATTAATTATAGGATATGATAAAGGAATGGTGATGGTTAAGTTGCTTGAAATAAAATGAGCTGGATTAACATTGAATTCAAGTGCTTCTTGTTTAGTAAAGAATGGAACATGATTCCACATAATAGTGAATATGGCAAGGAAAAGGTTACAACTTACAAACACAAACACAAACACAGACACACAAGTACTTCAACGTTCAATATGGCCACAAACTTTAGGTAATCAGATTTGCTTCATCAGCTCTAACTCCATCATGCTGCTGCTACATTGTTTCACCATGAATATTGAATATAATGACAAAACATAATCCGTTTCTCTGGCTAGAAAATGCATGCTTGGTTCGAAAAAAAAAGTTGCATTATACACTCATTAACAGAATCTCAATAGAGTCTTATACAATTTGCATTCTTTTAGTATTATTCTTCTATTAATTTTAAGAAAGGTATTATGGCCTTTATGATACTGTTAGACAAACTAAACAGATGTTAGTCTCAATTACTTAAACCATAGGGAGAGTTATTTTAATTATATCAAATTTCGGGGTGTAATTGCAGTTATCCTTGTTCTATTTGCCAACATCAGAGTTTCTTAGTTGAGCCACACATATATGAGAAGGAGTATTGAATTCATAATATTAATTAAGATATTTTTTTGCCTACACAATGTGGCTTTTATAATTTATTTTAGAGAATATATGGCACTAGAGTATATTAAAACCTCTTTTACCTCTTATTAAAGCATTATTATTTGAAGTTAATTGCCTGCTTCCTCGGTCATATTAAAACTTGTGATGTCAATGTTATACGTGAGACCGTGAGTGAAACAATAATTCTTAGTTGGTTTTTCGGGGAACTCCATCGATGTCACGGGATTTGGAGGGTTATCGTAAATGGTAAAAGGCTAAAAGCTGATTAAGTTGTCAGGTTAAGAGACAAAGTCAACATTAAAAAAGAGTTTTGAAATAGAATCATTAAAAGAAATGGATAATATCACACACAGGCCCTGAGGTTTGGTGTAATATCACTCACACCCTCTGAGATTTGAATAATATCAGTGACACACCCTGAGGTTTGATTTTTAGGAGTGTCACTTTTAAAAGGACACTTGTACCCTTTAATTTAATATTACAAAATACCCTTCAATAATTAAAAGACACTAGTACCCTTTATTGTTCGAGTAATAAAATCAAACAATAATATAATTAAAAGACACGAGTACTTTTTTGTTATTCTTTGCATCTTATTAAATCGTTTGTTTTATTGTCAATCAAAAATCCTAGTTCTATTATTAGTAAAAGAAATAAAATTTTGATTTGAATACTAACGTATCCCAGTCAAAATTAATTTGTTTTAATTCATAACTACGAAACTATTTTTGTAGATATAATAATTATATATAATGATGTTAACTTTATATCCTTGACGTATTATAAAATATAGGAGTTGTTTTAATTTATGCAAGATGATCAACAATATTCTTAGTTGATTTTATTATTTGAACTATTAAGGGTACTTGTGTCTTTTATTTTTGGAAAGTTTTAGGTAATATTAAACTAAATGGTACAAGTGTCATTTTATAAGTGACACCCCCTAAAGTTTTAGGAATAATAATCACAAAATCAAGAACTTATAAGAGGGGAAATGTTTAGAGACTTAATTAGAAGGGTAAAAAAGGAAGATCAATATTTTTGCTCTCTGCGATTAGAGAAATTGATCTTTCCATATCATTTCCCTAACTTAAACAAAACCCTAACTTTGCTTAATAAAACGACAAGTATAAAGGCGCTATACTCGTCGTTTAGTAATCTCGTTTAAATCAATCAGAGAAAGCGCGGGAACAATGGCGGCGAGGGCGGTGGTGCTATCTCAGCCGGTGACATTCGTAACAGGCAACGCCAAGAAACTCGAAGAAGTTCGCGCTATTCTCGGCAATTCAATCCCCTTTCGATCCCTCAAACTTGATCGTACGTTATATATATATATATATATATATATATATATATACATATTATATATAGATTTTTGATTCTTGTGTTGTGATTTTTAATGGGTTTTGATTTTCTTGAACAGTGCCTGAGTTACAAGGCGAACCTGAGGAGATTTCCAAAGAAAAGGCTCGTCTTGCAGCCATAGAGGTATTATTACTATACGCTCGCCAAGTGTTTGTGAAAATGTCTAAAAGAGAATTTTAGGCCCTCCTTGCAACGGATTTGTTGGATTGTTTCATCTTTAGATTAATGCTCTCAAGGGTCTGTTGATTTGAATTTGATCCTGTTTTTTTTTTTTTTTCCTTTATGATGAATATGGAAGGTAAAAGGGCCTGTGCTGGTGGATGATACTTGCCTCTGTTTCAATGCCCTCAAGGGTCTGCCTGGTAATTAATAATCTCATTACATTTTGGTTACACTACCAATATTGTGTATGTTTCAAAAAACACAAGTTTTTACTATTGAAATTAGCTAATATTGAAATTAATTTGCAGGGCCTTACATGTAAGTCTTGTACTTTCTCGTCTAGCAAGGTGAAGTCTTTTATGTTTCCCCCAAAGTTGGGCACTGGGGTTTCTGAATTACTGGACAATTCATGCTTGGTATTTGGTCGAACAACTGAATCACCGGAGTATTACATATGAAGTGATAAAACTGTTCAAGAAATTTTTTTATGTGAGAAATGATCACTCTTTAGGGTAAATTGTAAAAACCACACCTTCCTATTTATTATAAGCACGTACCTTCATGATCTATGGAAAATGTTCTTTTTGTAGTTTCATGATCTATGATTTTATTTTATTTTTGACAGAAATTATCCCTCGTAATAGTCCCTACTTCCCCAACCAACAAGAGAAGTTAAAGAACACCTGCAACTTTCCTTTATAACTCAGTGACAGCATTGCCATAGTGCCCTGAGGATTTTGATGTACTTAAGATTCCTATTTTATGAGCGTAGTGTGCCTGCTTATAGCTTACCTTGATATCCTTATCTTGTTTAGTGAATTATCATGTGTCACCTTAGCGTAGACCTACTGCTTTTCATATAATATTGGCCCCTGACGTGTTTTATCTAAAATTACAGCAAGTGGTTTCTGCAGAAAGTTGGCCATGAAGGTATTGTCCTTATACTAGTTTTCCTTCTTGTTTAATCATTATTGAGATTAACAGAGCATTTTTTTCTAATTTTATTACTTTGAAGTCGCTTATAATACGTCCTCTTTAAAGGTCTCAACAATTTATTGATGGCGTATGAGGATAAATCAGCATATGCTCTCTGTGTATTCTCTGTTGCTCTTGGGCCGAATACAGATCCAATAACCTTTTTGGGAAAAACTCCGGTATGTCCTCTGCTTTTAAGTAATAAACAAACTTCTATCTTATTGTTCTAGAATAATTAGCTTCATACTTGAGTGCCTGCCCCAGTGTGTAGTGCATGGATATTATTTGATTGAACATAAAAGGATACAACAGTGAATATCGAGGGTAACTAAAACATTCGCGTAAAAAAAATTGATCTATGTACTTAAATATTTGTTTCCTTTATGTTTGATTTTTGGATTACCAGCAGTGAGACGATTTTTTGGAATTTACATTTCAGGGAAAGATAGTTCCTGCAAGGGGACCAAATGATTTCGGATGGGATCCAATCTTCCAACCTGATGGATATGACCAGACGTAATAATTCATTTCCCGGATCATAAAGCAAACATTGATAATAGTTGTACTGATTGACATATAAACAAGCCAATTAACTTTAATTTGTCTTTGTTACAGTTATGCTGAAATGCCGAAGGAAGAAAAGAACAAGATTTCCCATCGTTCCAGGGCTCTTGCGCTTGTGAAGTCGCACTTTGCAGACGCTGGATATACTTTCCATTTAAATGACGAATGAAAGTTTCATTCAGAGCATTAGTAGTGAAGTGCTGGAAAATATGGAGGTAATGAGATAGAAACTAAAGAAAATTTATTGAGATTGTGGCTTCTATATCAAACTTATGGCTGGGATTTTACAATTTGTTGCTTTCTTTTAAATGTGCAACTTGTTTTAGCTTGATGTGCACACTCACTTATTATGATTTCAACACGATGCCTGACATTTTAAACTTTAAATATTGTGTGTGTGTGTGTGTGTGTGTGTGTAGTTCCTCTAAAAATCCATGCTATTCCTACAATATACTGAAAATATGCGGGAAAGAGGAAAGAAAAATGATGTCTAGTTAATAGCTTTTGGTATATTCCATTTGATTACTTTAATTTATCAAGATATCAGTTCAAGTTAAGAATATTTTATAGAAAAATAGCACGGAAATTAAACAAGTGAGAACAATTTCGAAAAGAGAATGATTGAAGTCACAAGAAACACAAATGAAGAGATGGTTTAATTTGATATTTGTATTTATGGAATACAATTGTGTTCAGAAGATGAATTCAAAACTTAATAATAAAATAGTCCGAACAATATATAACTGTGGTATTGCAAGTTTGTTGATTGTTCTACAACTCCAGCCTAATAATAAAGGATAATAAAGTGAAGAAAAGTGACTGGGAGCCGAAAAGCGAAGAAAAATTGAGAGCAGAGTCATATTCGATCTTGTGAGAAAAGTAACGAAACAATTTTCTTTTTATAGGGCATTTTGTTTCCTGTACTGAAATGTCACAGCTTAAGTTTTTTTTTTTTTTTGGATAATTTGTGATAGCTTCAGTTTTTATTTGTATATTATTACGTACTTAAGATAAAATATGACAGGCTAATGGCATGTGGGCTCACATGCCAACATCACATGCAAGTACTTTTAGTACAACCATCTTCGGCTCGTGAGTTGGAAACTCAGATCACCTTCATATTCCCTTGCAAAATTTTATGTTAAAAAACATTGTTTATGACTTTAAAATTGACACGAAATGGTTCACCCACGTGTTTAAAAGCTAAGATCATTCTGTTTAAAGAGTTGTACTTTAAATGAAATTTCTTCTGAAAAATATTTAAAAGTTAATATTTCACAATTGCAAGATCATTTGTGAAATCTAGATAAAAGACAAAAACTAAAGTTATGTCAAAAATTCACAGTTCAAGTTACGAATAAAGAAACTTAATAAGTGAATAATTAATACTTCTTGGTGAAACATTTAAAAATAAATTATTTTTGTATAACGGTTTGGATTCAAAATTTTCAAATGGTCAAGTACAAGTATTTATCTATTCACTTATAAGAATAAAAGAAGAAAAGTCTAACTTACTAATTGGGTAGAATAATGCATTGCTATATTATGAAGTGGCAATTAGGAAAAAAGAATCTCATGATATATAAGAAACTTGAGTCTTTATTTTACTTAATTAGAATGGTATTTTTTTTTCTTTTTTAGAAAATTACTCTGGCAACAATTTTGCCAATATTGTTGTTCTTTATTTTCCTTAATTAAAAAGGTATATTAGTTTTTTCTTTAGAAAATTACTCTGGCAACAATTTTGGCAATATTGTTGCATTAAGAAACTAGAGTCTTTATATTCCTTATTTAAAAATGATAAATTATAAATTATTAGAAAATTACACTAGCAAAGAATTTGTGCTTTGACAATATAGCTAACCAAGTATCACCACTCAAATCTCATCCAAAAACACTCTTATTTGTCGAGTGTAAGAAAACTCTAATGTAGTAATAATAACAATAATAATAATAATAATAATAATAATAATAATAATAATAATAATAATAATAATAATAATAATAATAATAAAACAAAGGGTAGTTCCAAGGCATACCTTTATATATACCGGAGAAGGTAATTGGGTTGAGGGTGCCCATTTCTTGTACCCGCAATTACTTTCTCGACCTAAATTGTACTTTTATTCTTTATTGAAAAAACTCAATCATTCTAGGGTGGCATGAAATTAGTTCTTGTAATGTTAAATTAATTAGTTGTACCTTATTTAACTGAATTATCGAAAGCCTAATTTGACTCTAATTTTTATAGTGTACTATTATGTAGTACAATTTAACTATAATTTGTCCAAGGAATAATAATTCATACATTATTATATGATATTTGTCAAGACTTTTATCTGGGATTTAGAGTTTTACCGTCTTTATCAATATATTCAAGATTTATCAGAAGTATGATGCTGCTCCAATAGCAATAACAATAATCACGATAATCATACTAAACAAACAAACAAACAACAATCATAATAACAAACAAGAAGAACAACACCACCAACAACAACAATAACAACAACTTACAACAATAACAATAACCCACAACAACCATGACAAGTGACAACCAAGACAACAATTTCAAACAACCGCAAGAACAAAGCTGTAGGAAAATTTTGCTTAATTTTTTTTTTCCTCTACTAAAAGTCATGCTTGATTTATGTTATTACCACCAACTCTTTATCATTTTTCCGTGATGCAAATCAAGCAATCAAGAGATCAAAAATAAAAGAAAGAAAGTAAGCTATGGTTTATTTGCAATTCATTTATTACAAAATCCTCTTCTCATTTCCATTTGTTTACATTTTTATGTAAAACACTTTGAAATGAATACATCCCTCCTTACATAACTGGCAATTGATGTGGTTTTGGCCAGTGATATTGGAACACATATTTTGCATTTATTAACAAGTACACTCCCTGCTCATTTATAAGCCACCACATTTTTGTAGGTCCAGGCTTACACATATAACCATTTATGCTCGAATCAAGCAAATACGAACATCCTTCCAAATTTCCTAATGTGAAATTGCATTTTGCCAAACTCCTTTTGTTGTCGAATATTTGAACGTCGAACTTTGTAGTATCCTGAGGTAAAAGGCTAACGGACCCGATATCTTTACCATCAAATAGACAATGCACATTCAAGGTTTCACTTTCGGAACCATTTTCTATATGGACAGTGCAATTAGTTGATGTGACGGGAAAAATCATAGAGATCATTACATTGATCAGAAAGACAAGTACAAGATTCTTACAAGGGAGAAAACCCATCTTTTTCAACACTGTTCTGAATTGTGTGTGACAAAAAATCTTTGATTAGTAACCCATATTTATATTCACAAAAGTTTGATTGATTTTATATAATCTACAATGAAGTTCATGTAATTAAGAGATTTCAGCAATATTTTGACTAGGAATTCAAGATGGTTGTTAGGTGATTAGCCAAAAAGGATAGTTTATCAGTCATTAATGTGTGTTACAATCTACCAACTTTTTTTATATATTAATACATAGTCAGCATTTAATTTATGTAGGCAATAACGATATACCAACAAGATATTTATTAAAAGATATTTAGAACAATTATCAGTTTTATGCTAAAAAGACATTTACCCTTAATCTAGTTTCCCAAAACATATTTGATAAATAAAAATATAGTGAAATTACCAAAAAGAATAAAGAATATATATAGTGAAAAACTCAAAAGACAAATACATACACGTGACAAACGAAATTCAATAAGTGAACTTAAACATTCAGCAAGTCAACTCAGATATATATTTAATGAATTCAAATTATTCATTTAATACAAAAAAAAGAGCCCACCAAACCCAACCCACAAACAGCCACTCTGCATTAAAAGTCAAGGGCATCGGCTTTCTGAAGAAAGGGCCGCTCCTTCTATGGACGCTCTTGGTACACGTGCAAACCGAAAAACACACTTCAAAAACAAAAAAAGCTTTGCCACAATGAGTAATTTTATAATTTATACCTTTTACAAAATATTCCGGTGGCTACAATTTTCTAAAATTGATTTAATGATATTTTATTGTGTCAAGCTTTAAAATGTACAAGGCTCACATGTTTTCTATAAAAATAAACACTTAAATCTCATCCAAAAATAGTTCATAGTCTCAAATTGCACTCACATTATTTTAGTTGAGGTTCACAAAAATTCTAAACCTACCCTTCATTTAAAGTAGTTTGGGGTGGACACTGGACATTATCTGTGAAGGTAGAGGACCTAGAGGTTACCTATATTTTGTACACCAATTTATTATTGTTGACTTTAATAGTACCTTTTGTACTACTTCATATTAATTGAACGGCCTTCAATCTTTCTAGGGTGGCGTCAAATTAGTTATAGTAAGGATAATTGTTCGTACTTGTATCTTACTCCAAGATTTGATAGTACTATCTAGAGCACAAATTTGACTTTACTTTGTCTAAGTTAATTATATATACTTTGCTCGATGGTATTTGTGGAGACTTCCTTCTAAGTAAGAGGGTAAGTTAGGGGAAATCCTTGATTATTTCATGATTAACTGATACTACAGCTCATTAGTAGGGATTCGAGTGCGATATAACAACAGCATCCTATGCAAGTTCTGGGCCTTTTAATCATTCTGTAATAAGTAAACAACATAATAATAGGTGAGACCAGTTTGTTGCTTTGAAAAGTTTCAACATTTCTGAAAATCTATCATTTCAAATTTGCAATAGGACAGCATAATATCTGCTCATAATTAAGGTTAACTATTGCTAACATGCAGTGATAATCACTTCCTCGCACACCATAAAGCAAGCTCAAAGAATTAGATATTGTCTGGTATACATAATATATGCAATTATGATAAGAATATAATGCATCATTAGGGGAAAAAAGAAAAAAAAACACAGGAAGATAGCTTTCATTGAGAAAGACAAAGCAACAAAAGTAAAAGAGAAAAGGCACCATCATCATCAATTAACAAAGTTCTCTTCTTTTTCCACAACTCAGAGTTTTGACATTCACACTGTTGCCTCAATGGACTTTAAATAAGCTACAAGGAAAAACTACCAAAAGCAACACCAATTCTATAGACTGAAGACTCCAGCAGATACATTGTAGTTAGGATAGAAGAATGAAGAAACTTGGCACCGCAAGAGAAGGAGAGAAAAAAAAAAAAAAAAAAAAGATTTTTGAACAACGCTTCTGCGCCTAGTTCCATAACAACATTCTTGTATTTTCAACTGAAATAGGCCGAGGTTGCACAATAATGAGATGATTGGGGTGGAGAGAAGTAGACAGGAATTCCGGACATGTGTAAAAAATGTACACTTGCCGATATAAATGGACGAGGAACAAACAATCATGGTAATATGGAATAATGCTTCAAAGTAGGAAAATCAAAAAGAAGAAGTAAAAAAAAAAAATGACCCTTTCCATCTTTCTTGTAATAGAATGATTTTGTCAGCACTGACGGCCCCTGCGGCAGCCGAGAACACCAGCCCCCGAAGTAATCGAGCCAATCATGGATGACGATTTGGCACCTAAGCTAGAAGCTCTAGCATAACTGGCTGAAGCTCCAGCTCCAGATGGAGTGAAATAAGCCCCATTCAGCATAAGGTCGCCCTCTGATCTCCAGTTCCACCCCTTCCATTGCCCTTGAGCTGTGTCTACCCTTTTTGTCACCTGGTCAAAAAAATTCGTTATTGTTAAAGACCATGCAAAATTATTTCTCATTTGGAATATGGTAGAGTGTTCGTCAAGCAGCAAATGTTAACATAGTTTTAATACCTCTTTTGCAAAGGCGTTTACTGGCGCAAGATATCTGTTGCCTTGGCTGTTGATGGTGGGAGATGCACTTCCACCAATGGCGTACATTTCCCAGTGAGTGTAGTCGTTGTTCACCACGTGGAAGTACCCGTGTCTGCACCTGTGATGTTCATAACATATTTTGCATTAGTCTTGTCACGGCTAACGTAAAAACTGTCATTTTTGCTAGAAGAGTACTCAGAGTAATCTTCAATAAGTTGGAACTTGGAACTAAAAGGCTTAGTTGTTGTTATGGCTATGGTTCTTGTTTAGATTGATTTTGCATCAGATTGGATACTAAACAAATTTAAGTACAATATGTTAATCCTTTCTATGTGAATCGGGCATGTCTTAACAAGATCTTACTTACCATTTACTTAAAATACTGTGGTGCAGAAAGTTAATTTATAGCTAACCAACTGCATAAGAGTTAGACTTAAGTTACCTTGGCATTCTCTGAATAAGGCCTTCCCCAAAATGATTGTAGGCAATAGTCACTTGCATTTGCTTATCTCTTACGTATGAATCACTATGACCCAAGAGCATAACCTGTTTCCAATAAGAACACAACAAAATCAATACTATGCTCAGTACACTACTACAATTCTCAAAAAGAGAACCCCCCCCCCCCCCCTTTTAAGGCACACTCACCTCATTATGGTGTGTGAAATAATTGTTTGAAACGGTAATGGCTGTTGATCCCATGACGGCATCAACAAGCCCATCAGCACAATTCGATAATGAATTATGATCAACCCAAACGTGGCTCGACCCAAATATAGAAATCGCGTCACCATCAGCCATAGTCCTCCATCCATAATGCGTTGGTGAGCTCCTCACCATGGCATTCCCAGTCGGCTTGCAGTCATGTATGTGAAGACCATGAATAATAACATTAGTAACAAACTGAATCGTTATGCACGCTCCGCCAGCGATATGCACATTAGCTCCTCGGCCATCTATGGTCTTAAAACTGTTCATGATCAGTTCTTGTTTCAGTTTAATCACCATGTCTCGTTTGAACACAATCCAGAGAGGTCGGTCCTGGATAACCGCATGGCGGAGAGTTCCCGGTCTGGGGTTAACAGGGTCGTCATCATTAGGGTCGGTGACAATGTAGAAGCGGCCATCACGGCCACCTATGGCATTGCGTCCAAAACCAATGCCACAGTCAGCAAGCCGCTTGCGGTTCTTCTGCCAGTTTCGGTCACATCGCCAGCAGTCGTCAATGGGGTTACCAGTCCCACATGAGAAGAATCCAAGTTTTCTCCTCTCAGTGCTGTTTCTTGTTGCCCTGTAATTTATCATATTTATCAGCAGCAAGTTTTGAACAATTTTTACTAATTACTGAGACATCTCATTAGAATACACATTCAAGTTAAATTATCATATGACTGAACATGTAACAGTTTTATGACAGATACTAATCACTAATTTTATGATAACTAGGTAACCTATTTAGTGGAAATATTATTACAGTAAGTGCATATATCTATGTCGGTGCAGCTCATCACATATCCTCCTGTCATTTTTGCTACTGAAGTTTTATGCATTTCACACTGTTATTCAATAGTCAGTGGAAAAGGGAACACTTGTACAGATTACAAGAGTCAAATGTTAGCTTTAAAGATGTGCCAAAGAACAGAGTAACAGTTTTTTAAACACATGCTTTAAAAGAAAAAAAGTGTTAATATTACCAAATAATAATCAAGAAAAATTTAGTCTTTTGGAATCCACCAAAGAGAGAAGTCCAGTGGAGTGAGAAAATAAAGTAAGTTCACCCCACATATAAAGCAAAAATAATGAAAATAAAAGGCAGTAAAACATGCATACTTATTAAATAACTTGGCTGAAGACAGAGTTATATTCACATGTGAAGAAAAAGGGAACTAATTAGCGCAAAACAGGGATCTAACTACATTAGCATGTGATGAACTGAACAACCACAAAAAAGATCAAGTTGGCAGAACCAAGAACATGATTCTGGATATGAAATAACAAATTTGGCATATTCTGTAGCGATTGTGCTACAAGAGGATATTATAAACAAACCCCCTTTGACAAATTGATTACAGAACCAGAGAAATATGCCAAAGACCAACACCTCAAGTAAAAGCATAAAAAAATAAAATCTTTATATTCCATGTGGGCAATGGCAACTCTGCTACACAGAATGAGTGGCATTTAATTTGAGGACCACATTATGAACAACTAGTAGCTAGTCTACATGTGTCAGTTAATGCACATGACTTGAATAATAATAATAATGTACAGATAATGCAAGCCTAATAAATGTAGAAAGAGTGTCTTGTATAAAAAACAGACTAATTACATGAAGAATAATAAAAACAATCACTCACATTTCAACCATTCTTACAACCTCTTCAGGATCATCAACTGCATGTGGATTCAAGCCCTCGTTGTCAATTCCATTCAACCTGAACAAAAAGTAAAAAAAAAAAAAAACATCAACATTTATTAAGCAACCATTATTTTGTCTCAATATATCACACATAAATATGTTCACATGGTATTTTAAAGAATATATTCCATTCAAGAATTTTGACCGGGAATATTTACCACATAGGACTGATATTTTTACCAGCTTTTGACTAATTTTGCAGCAATGTTTTTATTCCTTTAATATATTTTTTATTTTTTGATATATTATGGTAATAATAAGTGAAAAAGAAAGTGGTGTAGCGACTCACATGGGTTGTGTCAGCTGCCACCGACATTTGAGGAAATTCATTTTTGTCCCATTTAATTTAATAAATTTTATTATTTATTGAATGAAAAAAAAAGTAAAAAAATAAATAAAAATACAGACAACACACACTGTACACTGCTCAAGGTAGTGGCAGAGTGCGCCATGCATTTCTCAGAAAAACCGTCAAAAAGTGCTTTTCTGCGTTTGTTTGTGTGTGTGAGAGAAAGAGAAACAACGAATAACTAATGTGGTGGTGGATTCACCAATTTACCCCTGAGGAATAAGGCTCCTTATGTGTTGTTCCGTTGTAATAAAGTGAACTTATAAGGGTAACATCGGGAGATTCTATGAAACAGGGGCATCCGAGGAGGATTTGCGCATTAACGGAATAAACAGTTGAGATCTTTTTGAGGAATCTGAATCGACGGTCCATGTTTAATGTGTACGAAAGAGGGAAAATTGGACGGTCCAGATAGATTTTCAAAAAAAATTAACCGAGTTGACTCAGCAGTAAAATCAGAGACACTGAGTGACTCACATTTTCTCCATTGTTGAGTTTGAAGAGCTCTGCTGCAACTGCACTTTTTTCACCTCACTGAATCACAAAAAAAAAAAAAAAAACAAACAAAAATGTCAACTATTAATTATATACAAAATGATTTTTTTTTCACAAAATGTTTTAAGTTTTATGCAAAATCAAACAAACCTCCTCAATGTGGTTGGTGTTTCTTCTTGATTGTGAACTCTGGCTTTAGCTCCAAAGAAGAGCACGATTAGTAGCAAACAAAACAGAGGCACTGCACATTTGTTGTTGCCCATTGCCATTACGACGACGTTTTACGGATTTTAAATAATTCTTCTTTTTTCTCTCTCTAATGTGTTGTTTTGTGTCTGTTTAAATGTGTAGAGGGAAAAAAAGAAGAAGAAGAAGAAAGAGCTACGTTTTGTTGTAACTGACTCTGCTCTGTTTTTATAGACTGACACTCGCGTAACGTCGAACTTAACGTCCGTTAACTAACTAACTGCCGACCGATACAGATATTAATGATGGTACTTAAATAGTTAATAATGTGTTTGTCCAATAACGAGATTTCAGAATCTTGTAAATTCTTCCCATGGTTGTTATTATTACATAGATTTTTTATTTATTTAATATTAGTTGGAGAATGTATAGTACAAAAAATATACACATTTACAATCTTGTATTTTTACCAGATAATGATACGATATAGTATCAGAGTCAGCTCATAAAGAGGTATGTGATCGAATTACGCTATTGTGTGTCACAAATAAAATTAAGCTTGCACCATAACAACAATGTTGGGAAATAATATACTTACATTTACTTTACAAATTATAATTTATATCCTTGTGATGGTGTAAATAGTAATAAAAATTAAAAATTAAAAAATGATGTATCCGTATTATGTTGTACTTATCAGCTACCAGGGAGGAATTGTATTTTCCATTTTTACTGTTTAAAACTAAACAACCTTTTATTTTCTGACATGACAGGGAAGTTATTAACTGAACCTTAAAAAAATTGGTGTTTGCCATGAGCCAATAGGAAGAAAAGAAGAATGGGACGCCGTGTTCTTTTTCCGTTAGTGAAAGGTGTGGGACCCGCACCGTAACGCCGTACCAACATTCCAAACACTCAACATAAATCACGGGGATTAGCTGATTCCGCGGAATTACATTACTTGTTACCAAAATTATCAAATTTACAACTCTATGTTGTTATCTTTTCTTTTTATTGTTATCAAAATTTGCGCAATTTTTATGATAGCTGATATACAAAAAATACTGGATGTATGTCATGTACTTCAATAAATCATTTTTACTATCTAATTCAACTATTATTAACTTGTCATGTTATTGTATTGATTTATTGGATTCTATAGTTTTTTAGTTTTTAAAGAAGTGATAGTCAACTAATTTGGCACCGCAATAACACACAAGTTGGCACGTACGATTTTGACTAAAGGTACAATGTCATTTAATATCATTTTGTTTCAATTAATTAGTTGTAGTTTTGGTGGCGAGTGATTAGTTTCCCTTGTGCCGGGAGTCTCGGCGCAGGTTATTGAAATGGATGGGCAGAAAATATTGTTTGGGTCCAGAGTGGATTTGGATAGAGAGAATAATAAAAATTAAAATAAATCAACTTTAGGTAGTGTTTGGAGTGTGATTTAAGATATTATTTTCATTGCAGCCAACACAGGAAATTAAATAGTTTCGGACTGGAGCACGACAAATAAACCACAATTTAGGGCTCGTGTGAGGGAGTGCCGAAATTTAGAATTTTTTTTTGGTTAAAGATTGGCATTATGATTTATTGCGCAAGCATTGAAATACAGTTTGTTTTGTGTGGCATTAATTGTTTTTTCTTCTGAAATAAAAATGTTATGAAATTAGTTAGTGTTTCATTAATCAGATTATAAATAATTGTAAACTAAGGAAGAATCGAGAAAATATCTTCTTTTTTTTAAAGAAAAACTCTGAGTTTTATGCTACTGCAAAATATTATAAAGATGTGGTTGAATAATGATGGGATCGCTCAATTTGACGAGAATTTTTTGGCAGGGTACGTGTAATTTTTTTGTTTTCCCGAGTCATTGAGGAACTTCAGGAAATTGTGACATTAAAGTCCTTGAAAAAAAACTTATAATTTATTATGGTACAGTTTTTTTTTAACGCACAAATTAACTGCATTCTTCTTTTTTAGATTTTTCCTTTTCCTTGAGCGTAATACTGCACTTTTTGGGGGGTAATATTATGTCCCGATGCAACATAACAAGTGGTTCACATCATAACTTAGATTTCACGCGTGTGACAAACAACCAGTGACTCCCAAGTCTTCACTCTTAACCTCGTCCACCGGTCCCGCCCATGCACAAAAAGGGCGTATACACAAACAAACACAACACTATGATGTATTTACATTTTACACACTACTGTCTACAAACATTACAAATGATGGAATGCATCTATCAGTACCTTTGGCAACTGTTTGTTAACTAACATATTATTTTTTCTTTTCAGCTTTAGTTAGCTTAGGCATGTCAGGATAATCAATTAATGTTTGATATTAATTTGTTGGAGTAAATTATATGGATCAAGTGAAAAACCAAAAATCATGACGAGCCGAACACACGTCTCAACGACACATGATATTCATATCATAAGTGGCGCTCGATGAGAATTTATATAGTAATTAAATGAATTGTGTGTAAGATTAATTCATCGATGACACAACAAAAAATCTAAACTAAGATTGAGAAATTAAAAAGGTTCAAAATACTCTATGAAAGCTTCAGTTTTCCATCATCTTTTGTAAATTTCGTTATTTGCCGTTGACTTACAATGGCACAATAATAGGACAAACATTGCCTTACAATTCCAATTACCATAATCAATATTTTTGCCAGTAGATAATTTGGGTAATTAAATGGAATATATGAAAACAGAATGTCAAACTAGTTCCCGCCAAGTTTTTGTGATCATGTGATGGCTAATTAGAGAAGAAGGGGTGGTAGTTGAGAACGTATTATTCTTATTTGGACGAGATCGATTCCTACAAATATTTATACTTGTGACCCAATTTTGGTTAATTCATTAGATAAAATCTGTTACATTCAAATTCAATAACAGTAAACTCGTGCCACTAAAATTTACAATTTTTCCAGTACCTCTCTCAAACAAGAATTTTCATTTATAACCACGTCAAACAATGATACTATTAGTGAGTTAATCATAATTTGCGTGCTAATATGGGGCAAAATTACTTTATGCCCCACACCTCTTAAGCGCGCTTGTTTTAACTTTTGCCATTGTTTGGTGAAAATGTGAAAAGTTAGTGAGACCCACTTTTAATTATTAACATATCTTGACCTAGAAGCAATATTGAATGTTTTACAAGGCACAAGGGTTGTGGGGTTGGCATCACTTTATTCCACTTTCCACTCAATTAACATCTTTTTGCATAATGAAAAAAGTGAAAGCTAGATTTTATAGGCCGTGTTTGTTACTTGAAATTTGGCGGGTTTAACTTTAACCCTGCTTAACTTCTTTTTTTCCTAAAGTGAGATGCGGTCAAGGTGGATATTGGGTTTTTTACTTTTTACCACATCTTGTGATCGGACCTCAAAATTTTGTTAATTGCTGTCTCGCTTTCCTTTTGAAATATTCACTTCTCTCCATATGATGGTCAGTTATTCTACATCAAATCGTATTTCATTTTTTGTCTAACTGTGGAATTTATGACATGTGTATATAATAACTCGCGTCGGAACCTAATCTACCTTTAACCACTAAATTAAAGAGTTATACGTGCGACATGGAAATATAAATGTATCACGATATTGTTGGTTATTGTACAATTTTTTATTTTTTTTTGGAAATATCCATCCGACATATATGGAATACCATTTGGGCGAATCGGCTCAATTGTTTGGTACGTTAACTGTTGCTTCATTACTAAACAAAATCTTTTGACAATTAACAGTCTAAGGACTGTATATAATTTGTGTTGCAATCAAGAAACATTATTCCCGGAGCCGTCAACAAAGTTACAATATTTATAGACATGCATGGGCATGTGAGAACAGATTTCACGTAACGGAACCTTAATTGAACTAGTACGAATCATCCCTATTATTTAATCGAAATAGAAAATAAGAAAAAGACAAATGATAAAGATAAAATTCGTATTGGCCACGTGAGTTTGTAACTGTCGTATTGTACGTAATGATTAGAATGAGATTACATTTAGCGATCGACTTCATATAACTAATTAAATTTGATGCATGCATATGTTGTATGACCATGAAAGTATATTTTCGTTTCATATTCTATTTTCATGGTTTTCATGTGACCTTGCGTTGAATTATGAAAAAGAAATATTATTATTTACAATTAACTCTATAAGATAGCACAATTGACCTTGTGTAACGAAAAAATCATGGACCTGAAATAGGTAATCATGATAATCAGAACTCGCAATTGTGGTCTTAATTATTCTGTGCATGTGCGTTATATGTGGATATATACATATATATATATACATATATATATATATGTTAGAACAATCTAGCAAAATATATATCTCAACAAGATGTAAATCCTCACATAAATTCTTTAACTAACTAGGAATAAATCGATAAAAAGCTAATTCGGGGAATTTCTCAGGAAAAAAATCTCTATTTTTTTCTTCAGAAAATGGTTATATCTATAATCACGTATAAAAGGGATTAAAGTGAGTGTTATTGTATTATTATCTTAAATTAAATTGATTTTTTCTTGTCTATTAATCCATCCTTAAAAACTATAATAATACTAGAGCACAACTATCTGCGTAACTGTTTATGGGAAACAACCAGCCGATTATTGCTTTGTTATTCCACTTAATTGTCATTATCTTAAGCACATTAAAGGCCAAAACAAACATAAAAGTTGAGGCAACCTTTTTCACTAGAAAGGTCAGACAAGAAAATGCTTGGAAAATAAAAAACAAATGATTGAGACACCTGGTGCCAAAACAAAGTGTAAAGTGATTGACGGGTAATAAAAAAAAACAAAATATCGAAGTTTTCTTATTGTTAACTAATTGATAGAGACCATGTAACATACATACATATTTTCAATAAATGAGAGCGTAACGCCACTTTTTATTTATTTAAAGTAAATGTTCCATCAGTAAAAAATTTCTTTTAGGTTTCACTTTTCTTAGTTAGCTTTCCTAACCAACCACCATAAAGAAAAAGACTTTGTCTAAAGCTGTTTTCACATCATATCCATCTAATGGGTTGAAAATCATTTGTGTCAAGTGTAAAAGGGTAGGAAGAATGAGACTTTGAAAAAACCTTCTATAAGTTGTTGACAATTTTGGATGAAGAATTTTTGACCATGTGAACGCCCAAGAGTCTGAGACAACCCAATTTCCAAAGTATGAAACAAATTAAAAGGATCAAAAGGGAGTTTTGCATCCATAAACCTCTAAAAATGAAAATATGAAGTAGCACTTTACAACAACTTATGTATGTACTTTAGATGTGGTAAAATAAATATTTTATACGTAGGTGTACCACATTATGCTTTTAGAGTCAAATTACTTCATTTGAAATATTCAGGTAAAGGTATATATATTCATAAGAAGTGTACTTTTGTTTTTCCTAATCCATGGAAAAAATAAAATTTGATGTGATACTTTTTACGATTATATGAAGCTTATCTATACATCTATTTTCTATGATAGAGGATAGACATGAGGAATTTGTGTGTGTTACTAGGAAATTAAAATAGGTCAATATATTGAGGAAACAGCAACGACTATTTTGAGGTACAATTTGAGGGCAATCACAAAATTCAGCGTGTAGCGGTTAGTAGTAGTTACATGTTGATGTACATTTCTAACTTAACTACTGACCTTCTGTTTGTTTCCTTAATATTTACTTTTTAACAATTCGTCCAAAATGCAGGTAGCCTAACGCCACATTTGCTAGGATTTGTTTCCCCTTTTGAAGAAAACTGTATAAATTTCTGGAAGTTTACAAGAAAAAAAAAAAAAAGAAGGGACAAGGAATATCTATCGTAGTAGAGTTTCTAAGTTCTAACTATAAGATTATGTAAAAGAAAAATTGTTGAATAATATTATGTACATGATCATGTGGAACGCCCCGTTTTGTGTTAATCTTTTAATTAAATCGGTTTTTCCTATGTTATCATAGTCACGACTCACGACAATAATAATACTACTACTAATAATAATAATAATATGAAATATCTTAGAAAATCATATCGCAGTTAATTATTTGTCTAGTTATATCTATCTAAGGACACGACACTTTAATTTGGAATATCTATCTCTATTTGCCCCTCTTTCATCCCTGAAACAATATATTCAACACTTAAAATATCATAATTTTTCTGTAATCCCAAATAGTTCTCCATGCATTCTGTATTAATCCGCTCTTTAATTTCTCTCCCAAAATTGAAGATCCAAGATAAATAAATCAAATGAATTTCTGCTTTGAAGATTTATACATTCAGAGTCATTTAGGAGAATAGACAAGTACATTTTACCGTAATTTTTTTACTTAGCTACTTTACACGAAGTTTCCTATAAAAATTTATATGAATATTTAAAAGATATGATTTTAGAAAGAAAAATCTCAGAATTTATTTTCAGGAGGTTTTGCAGAGAAGTAAAGGGTTCAACTGAAATAAATAGCTAGTTAATGTAGCTTTGGCCACACCTTGTTCCCTAACCATACATAGGATCATATGGAATTTAATTCAACCATCAAATTAATGTACCATCCCATTTCCATTCCAGCCCACAATTTGTCAACAACTAAAAATTATTGGAGAACATTTATTATTTAACTTTCCTAAGACAACTAGCTAAGACATCAGAACCCAGTTCATACGTTCTTGCATATAGACCCCTAGCATGTGCACTGCACATGGCCTGCTGCGTGGAAAAAACCATAACTTTTTTTTTGATATTTATTTTCATATTAAATGCTTATTGACATTCCCATCTTTATATATGAATCATAAAATGTAGAATCATTGCTAAACTGCTAATTGAATTTTATAGATAAAAGTAACGGATTGTTTTTACTATGTTATTGAACGTCTCAAATAGATTCTAAATTTCTTGACATTTTATATGATAACATCAAACATACAAAAAATAACAAAATCCTAAAAGTTGAGATTAGACATAACATTTCTAAATTATAGTGCAGTAACTTCTATATACCCCATCCCAACCATGCATTTATACTAATAACCGACTTGCCGTACCATTTGATCGGGCAGTAGCTGCACCTAATAATCTCTCGGAAAAATGAGGGATTTTTTTTTTTACCTTTTTACTTAATATAATCATTGAATTAAAATAGAGTACTTACTCTTTTTTTATAAAAAAAAGAAATATAATTAAAAACTACCGTTTATTTATGGCAATGTAATTAGTATATGTGAGAAATTATAAACATGGTATTCTTTTTAATTTTGGTATTAATTGTCAATTAGGATTACGTGGATGTGTTTGCAATTAACTCTTAAGGTGATAGTTTTGGCAATATGTGTGATGAACCAATTACCGAGTGACATATGTGCACGAGAAATATTTGATCAAATGACCGTCGTCCGCTCAAAGACGGAAGAACGTAAGTAAATTTTTGTTGACCTCTGTTGTTTGTCTCCGTCTCCCTGATAGTCCTAAGTACGAATTAATTCTTCATTCTTATTCTCTAATCTTTTTTTCTTTTGGCATTTTCTATTAATAGATAGTAGTACATAGATGTAAAATTAGATGTATAACTTTCGGATGAGGCGAAATTAATTTTTATGACGTGGTAATTTTGTATTTATAAGCTAACCTATTATTGTTATTTTATTTAAATATACTTGAATGAGCTTGAAATACTAAGCTTGTTTGTCGAATTCTTTTAAGCTATTTTTTCAGTTTTCATTTTAAAACTCTCTCTACACTTGTTTATTTCACACTTTACATCATTTCTTACGCACATTCACATTGGGATTGACAATGCAGGTCGAAGGCTATGGACCAACCACATGCCTAAGCAACTCTTCTCGTGTATCTTAATAAGATATTGTTAATTTATTTATGTTGAAAAGATATGATTTCTAATTTAATTCACCAATTCATTCTCCGTGACTTTATCAGTTACAAATAGGAACATGACAAAAAAGCCATGATATGCGATTGCATTTAGTCAATACATAATCATGATTACATGTTCTTGACTACTAATTTTCAATGAAAATCGGGCCATATCCTAACATTTACATTTTTATATATTTTGTTGCCATTCGACTTGTGATAACAGCATATTTTTAAAGTGGGGATCGAGCCTCTACATAGGTTCTATAGTAGAAATTGCAATCGCGAATTCGCGATTGTTTTATTTTATATATATATATATATATATATATATATATATATATATATATATATATATTTGTATTTAGTACTAAATTTCTAATGATGTGCAACTATGATATTATGATTTATAGACTTTATCGAGGTAACTATAATCCGGGATAAACGGACCCAATTTCTTGTAAATTCCCATTGGTACAAATTCAATATAGAAAATGGTATTAGTGAAGTACAACCATATTTCTTATCTTCGTTGAATTACAATAATGATTTAGGCTTTCAAAGGTATCAAAATACTATTCATGTTTTAGTCGGTCTTATTATACAGCATATTGATTGTGGGCTGATATACATGTCCAGATCCTTGTGGCTAAATGATTAGTGGGCCGAATTATATTTGGACCGCAATATGGTTTTGTTTTATTTTCTTTTGGGTGGGGTTGGGTGGGGGGGGGGGGGGGGTTCCAAATGGTTAATCGTTGGGCTAAGTTACTAAATGCAGTTTTAAACTATTGGCCTAGTTATTTCTTTTTTATATCTTTTGTGTTTAAATATCGATGAAATCAATTTTTTGGTCTAATACGAATTGGGTTTTTATCATGAATCACTATTCTCTCTTAAACGAGTTATTGTTTCTCTGTCGTTGAAAAAAAAAATTTGTTGTTATCGATGACTTGTTTGGGCTGAACTGTTTCACCAATTTATCTTAAACTAATTCATGTTTATCGAGAAATTATATATCCGCATTGAGTAAAATTTATTCTATGAACGTTTGTATAACTACAATGACCTTATCTTTTAAAATTGAATTAGCATTTTAATTTTTATGCCGTGGATTAATTACACAAATATTTGAAATGCAGGTTAAAATATAGCAACTTAACTCTAAATTAGTGCAATTTCGTACTCAATCGCCATAAAAATCAGTTAATTGCGTTCTTCATTGGCACCACAATGACTGCATTAATCAAAGTTTCTAATTTTAATTTTTATAAGTTTTTGAAATACCTAAAACGAAAAGATCAGAAAATTTTCTAATATATAAAATTCAAAGTTCAATCCACGGACTAGTCAGACGAATGCATTTTTATATCTTTGTGGACTGTAATTGTAAATTTTCCTTTTATTTACATAATTAATAATAAGAACTATGCATTACAGGCAGCATCTACGAAGAAGAATATCCGCACAAACAGGGTGGTACTTATAAATCAGCTTCATATTATATCGCAACGTGTCAAGTACTAGAAGAACATAAGATATGACTAACGAGAAACAAATTCAAGAATAATTGACCGATTTAGGTGGTGTTTGCAAATGCTTATAAAAGGAGTTTGTTGGCTTTTGCAGCCGCAAAAGCACATTTTTAGTGTTTGGAATACTGACTTTTACTTCTACGTGTCTTAAAAAAAGTCAAAAAAAGCACAAGCCGCATAAGCATGTCCAGGGGTGCTTCCCCAACTACTTTTGGAATTATGTTATTTTTAAAAGGTATTTAAAAGGAAAAGTTACATCTCATTAATTTTTGTAAACACCTAATTAATGATTTAAGTAGCTTTTTAAAAAGATTTCCAAACACTCCCAACTTTTTATTAAAAGTTACTTAAAGTGGCTTTAAGCAAAAGTAGTGAACAAGCTCCTTTTGTAAGCATTTGCAAACACCACCTTAATAGCAGATTCACACCTGAATTGTAAGAATTTTGCAGATTGCACCACAAATTGTATTAGTAAGCAAAATGCAGCATCGAATTGTAATTTTGTTTTTGCAAATTGCACCACACTATGTATTTGTAGGTAATTTTAAGGGTATTTTCGTCTTTCAAGTCTTAACAAAATTTAGTGCAATGTGCAAAAGTAAATTTATTAAAATTTAAAAGACGAAAACACCCTTAAAAATACCTACAAATATTTAGTGTGATGCAATTTTCAAAAAAGAAATTACAATTCTACGATGTATCTCGCTTACTGATACAATTTATGGTGTCATCCGTAAAATCTTTACAATTCAGAGTACGAATATGCCATTAGGTCGTTATTGACCTTTTAACTAAACTCGTTTTCGTATTCTCACTAATCTTGAAAATGCAGCAATTAATCATGTTAAAAGTCAAAACTATATAGTTTATGACGAACCAGAAAAAAAAAAAAAAAACATCAAGGAAAATGGAGTACTACTGCACAAGTTGTTCTTCTATTTCAGCTTTGGTGCTGCTGATCATCATAGCAACTTCGAAAATGGCGGTGGCCCAATCAATCCCGACAACGTTGGACGGCCCATTTCGGCCCGTTACTCGGAGGTTCGACCCGTCGCTTCGCCGGGGCAGTGAAGATTTGGCGATGGATCATCCGAGACTTAGGAAAAATGTGACCTCAAAAAATATCCCTGAACAAATTGCTGTAGCATTGTCCACTCCAACTTCAATGTGGATCTCTTGGATAACTGGTACTATACTATCACGTTTTAAATTTAATATTTTGTATTAGAAGTATGAGTTTTAATTTTATTGACTTTTTTTTTTTTGTTCATAATTAGTTGATATCTTCTTTTTTTTTTTTAATGTTGCCAAATATAGACTATAAGTATTAGAACATTATGACAATAACCGTGCTAGTTTTTTAATGAGCTAAATATGAAGAAAATAAGTCCATATTTATTTATGAAACAATCGTTAGACAAACAGCTTTGGCAGTTTGTAATGTATAGTGTGGTGCAAAATCTAAAGTAGGGTGTTAATTGCATTGACTAGATAATGGTGCATTGCATAGTATAAATGTTAATAAGTTGTCAAAACAGCTTTGTTTTTCTTTTTCTATTGGAATTAATTTCAGTGATTGATTCACGTCGAGTTGGTTATGAAGTTGTTCTAGTATTTTTTTTTATAGGGGATGCACAGATTGGATTGAACGTGACACCACAAAATCCTTCAACTGTGGGTAGTGAGGTGTGGTACGGTAAAAATCGTGGAAAATACGACGAGAAGAGAACAGGGATTTCTGTAATTTACAGCCAGTTGTATCCGTTTGAAGGGCTCTTGAATTACACCTCTGGCATTATTCATCATGTGAGAATTGATGGTAAACATTGACGATCGGCATTTTATTTTTGTAAAAATTGTTAAAAATATGCATCTTTTCATTGTCTTTAGTGTAGCTACTGTCTGAAATCCTCATAGGTCTTGAACCCGAAACAAAGTATTATTACAAGTGCGGTGATAGTTCTTTAGCAGCAATGAGTGACGAGCTTGCATTTGAGACGTTCCCGTTGCCTGGCTCTGGCAAGTATCCTGCTAGAATTGCTGTTGTGGGAGATTTAGGCCTTACGGCTAATTCCACGACCACAATTGATCACCTCGTCATGAATGATCCTTCAATGGTTTTGATGGTCGGAGACTTGACTTATGCGAACCAATATCTCACTACTGGAGGCAAGGGAGCTTCTTGTTACTCTTGTGCGTTCCCCGATGCACCTATTAGAGAAACGTATCAACCTCGATGGGATGGATGGGGAAGGTAAAACCAATAATCTTTTTATAGATTGAGTTACCAACTGATTTAGAAGTATTTATTGTTTTCCCTGGCACATAAATTATAAAACCATCTCTATGTGATCCTGAAATGGCTAATGTTTTTATTAGTTGTACCATGTGAAACAGTCTACATAGTCGAATATCATATGCTCTAGATTGGTCTAAATATGTTGAAGCTGAGATTAAGACTAATTTCCCACTTTATCCACATTTTATACACAGGTGTAACATCATGAGTTAAGTTCTGTAGGTTTAACATAATCTGCCCGTCTTGAATAACAGAGAGGTGGTTTTTGGCAAATTCCAGTTTCCCTGACTCTTTATCATTAGATATGCTACGAAAATTAATTTGCTTTGTCAGACATGCTTGGAAATCTTGAACTTGAGACGTTAGTGCTGCTGCTATCAACTGGATTCATAGTATTTTCTTGACTGTTTTTTTTTTTCTCATTAATTTGCATGATATAGTTGGATGTTCCCAGGTTCATGCAACCCCTGATCTCAAGAGTTCCAATGATGGTAATAGAAGGAAACCACGAGATAGAGCCCCAAGTTTCCAGTATTACATTCGAATCCTACATGGCACGATTTTCCGTTCCTTCAAATGAGTCTGGTTCCAACAATAACTTATACTATTCTTTTGATGCCGGAGGTGTACATTTCATCATGTTGGGGGCCTATGTGGATTATAATCGAACTGGTACATGATTCACAAATTTTAACTCATGCTAAATATTATCACATTTTTCGACAAAAGAAATCATGCTAAATATGGCTTAGGTACTAGTAACTTTTGTGATCACTTGTTAAGGTGCTCAGTATGCTTGGCTCCAGAGAGACCTTGAAAAAGTTGACCGCGAAAAAACACCTTGGCTGGTGGCTGCCTGGCATGCACCTTGGTATAATAGCTATGCATCGCATTATCAAGAATTTGAATGCATGAGATTACAAATGGAACCACTTCTCTACCAATATGGAGTCGATATTGTCTTTTCGGGTCATGTAAGTTGAAGCTCATATGGTTTCCCTGCATAAGATAAATTTCATATGGAAGACAAAAAAATCTGTTAAAGATTAAGCAAGTGTGTTATCTGTGGCTGAGATTCTCCTTTTAACTCAAATTACCCTTCAACCCTGAAAACTCAAGTTTATATCATTTATTTAAGTTTTCTTTTAGTTTTCCTTTCATCTTCCTCTTTCCATTTTTCCTATTGCCTGCAGTGGTTCAAAATGAAAGGTGGTAGGTGTTTGGCTCGGGGATGCAAGTGGTTATTTGCTAAAGAAAATGACATAAACAGTTTTTGTCAATTTTAAATATTATCTGAATTATTTTCCCTTCTCAACTTCCATTTACTTAATGAGGCTGACCCATATTTCCTTTTCCAAAGAAAGTTGTCATAATCTTAGTCTTTGCAGGTGCACGCCTACGAGCGAATGAATAGAGTCTATAACTACACTTTGGACTCGTGTGGACCTGTTTATGTGACAGTTGGAGATGGAGGCAATATTGAGAAAGTTGATGTTGATCATGCCGACGAACCTGGAAAATGTCCTTCTCCGGGTGATAATACACCTGAATTTGGAGGTGTATGCCATATGAACTTCTCGTCTGGGCCAGCGAAAGGCAAGTTTTGCTGGGGGAGCCAACCTGAGTGGAGTGCTTATAGAGAAAGTAGCTTTGGGCATGGAATACTTGAGGTAGAGAAAATATTTTTTGGGATATTTAAGATTGTCTCAGAATGTCCAATTTATGCTTTTACATTTACTACTACTTGTTGGCTAAATTGTTTGAATTCTGGTAGTTATCACTCATTGAACAATATATTCAGGTAGTGAATTCGACATATGCTCTGTGGACATGGCACAGAAATCAGGATATATACAAAGAAGACAGCCATGGTGATCAAATTTACATTGTTAGACAACCGGAGTTGTGTTCTGTTGGATCAAAGGTATGCCTTCGTATTTCCTCCAAAGCGAGAATTGTGGAATTATTGAAATAAATAAACGTTATATATGATCAGAGACACGATAAGCAACAACAAGCTTAAGTATAATGGCCTATCGAGAAACATAACTTCCACGAACAATACTTGCAATTGGCATTCACGTAGCAACATCAATATAGTACTCATGAAAATATGCTAAATACATAAAAATTTAAATTGTTTTGAGTTCATTGTTCTTTTTTCCTTTTCTCCTCTTTATTGTTGCTTCCCCCCTGCACTATAAGACAGGGCAGCAAAGGCGTATTGGCTTCACCACCACTGAGCATAGCAGCTAGGCTAAGGGATACTCTGTCGGGCAGTCTTTTGCTTTTCTTTGCGGCCTTCTCGCTCCGTGCTTTCAGAATTTAAGAAATGTTCACCGAAAATTATCCTCATTTATGCAATGTCAACACTCAAAGTTAATATTAGGAAATGGCTTGATCTGATTAAGGTCAAGCAGGTTTGATTTTTTTCTGGTGACAAAATTGAGTATCTTGTATTGAATATACCATATTCGGTGGTGGTCGTAGTTTTAATTTTTCTATGCATTTTTCATGGTTCTATTGCATGTGCTGATGTTTTCGTTGTAATAATGTAACTCTAAGACAGGAACAATGATAATCTTCCATTCTTGTTATAATGTTTTCATATATTTTAAAAATAGTTTTTTTTCTCATTTCCTAATATTAGAATTAAGACTACTATATTTCAATAGTATAATATGGCTCTTACTTGTTTGGGTCTTTTGTTAACTATTGCACTGTGAAGTTTTCAGTCTTTTACTTTCCACTTTCCAGCAGTACTTTGGTGCTTTTATGGTCTATGCTTGTTGAACTTTAATTGTGAGGTTGGTGATCGGGCCGGGTCGGATTGACACTCTCCGGTCTGTGTCGGGCCTAGGCTCCAGTAATCGCGCCAGGCTTGGACCGGCCCAAAATAGTGAAAAAGTATTTCTGTTAAAGTAACAAAAGCAAGCTTACTAATATTGATATAGTAAGAGTGAAAATTATATTCATCAAAAAGAATAATATTTTGATATACCAACGTGATATTCCTTTCATCGCATGATATGCTTCACATAAACACATGGGGGGATGTGCGTCCACTGCCTAATATTCGTTCTGCTGAACTTTCGGAATAAATAAAAGTTTTTCCCCGAAATATGTTATGATGCTCAACAAATGTGTTTGCACTTTGCACATCTTCTACTTTTGAGTTTTGTGTTCTTTCTTTCTAGATGGCTATACATCTCCAAAAATATTGATAAATCTCGTGGTTATGATTTCATCACATTATTGAAGAAAATATATATAATCTATTACACAAATATGGATACCACTATATGGAATACAGTAGTATACTACTATACTATCCTATAATATTTAGGATCAATATATAGATTCTATTCACCAATTTATCCACTAACTCGTGAAACAAAATTATGTCTTTGACATTAGACTCCGTCATTTTTAAAAAGAAGACTAAATATAATTTTCCCTCATTAGAAATACTCAATAGGTGGTTCACTTTATTTTTAATGTGAATTTTGCAAAATATCTCATGTAGCATTTTGTGAATTACTTTCTGTACAATATAATTCTGAAAGTAGACAAGTGTCGTTCCACAATTCTCTGATTTAATGGAAAAAAACACACATCCTTTTCAGATTTATGAATTAAAATTAATAATGAAGACTTAAGAAACAAACTCATCTTCTTTGCACTTCTCTGGCTAATTAATTATATATCAACTAACTTTTAGTTTACCATTCAAAAGATTATTTAAAGACAATATTCATCACGCTTCGATAAAAAAAAATCGTACGAAATAATAAATTTACACTTTTATGGGTATTAAAAAACACTCATCCACATAATCTTGTCAATTATTAACCAACGGCTTTCCAATTTATTATTCCCAAACCATGTCTTCTCATATTCTACTTTTTAAGCAGAGGATAAAATGGTTAAATTAAGTAAAATTGCTTTGGTATCAGTAATTATGCTCTGGCTATATCACTCCAAAATGATATAGATAAACCCATCGTTAATCTCGTAGTTACATTTAATATTAAACCCTTAATTAACTCTTTATTTCTTGGACCACATTAACATTTCACCTTAATCATATCAAAAAACAAATAATACACACTAGAACTATCTACAACAAAAGTGAAGAAGCTTATAAAACACACTTCACACTAAATCACTAATCCATCTCTGTCACCTTCCCAAAACCACACACTCAAAAACCAAAACACGCACACCAAGTGTTCGATGAAAATCCCAGAACAAACAATGCAATACAAAAACCTGGGCCGATCGGGCCTCAAGGTCTCGCAACTCTCCTTCGGCGCGTGGGTCACCTTCGGCAACCAACTCGACGTGAAAGAGGCCAAATCCATCCTCCAGTGCTGCCGTGATCACGGCGTCAACTTCTTCGACAACGCCGAGGTCTATTCCAACGGTCGGGCCGAGGAGATCATGGGCCAGGCCATCAAGGAGCTGGGCTGGAAGAGATCGGACCTGGTCATCTCCACCAAGATCTTCTGGGGTGGGCCCGGCCCGAACGACAAGGGTTTGTCGAGGAAGCATATCATCGAGGGGACCAAGAACAGTTTGAGGAGGTTGGATATGGAGTACGTGGACGTCATTTATTGTCACAGGCCTGATATCGCCACGCCGATTGAGGAGACTGTCAGGGCCATGAATTACGTGATTGATAAGGGCTGGGCGTATTATTGGGGGACGAGTGAGTGGTCTGCTCAGCAGATTACCGAGGCGTGGGGCGTCGCGGAGAGGTTGGATCTTGTTGGGCCGATTGTGGAGCAGCCTGAGTATAATATGTTGTCGAGGCATAAGGTAATGAAGAAGTTTTGAGGGAATTGTGAAATTTGATGGCTTGATGATTCTTGTTGTATGTGTTGTTTTTTTTTATATTTTTTTGTTGGGGTTTGATGGTTGTTTGTGGAGTAATTGGATCAGGGATTGTTTTTACGTTGAAGGATGTTTCGGTTTGCTAGATTCAAATATTTTCGCTATATTTAGGAATGTTTTGGAAATATCATGAAAAATGGTTGTTGGAATGAACTCAAAAGAAAAATCTATAAGTTTCGTTTCCTCCTAGTCGAAAATGGAACATGTCGGATCTTTTTGTGGAAATGTTTAGAATTTCGGATCCATGCTTAAAATTACTAATCTTTCTGGGTAGATGTATCTGTTGATGATTTTGAAAAAAAATTAGTGGATCTGGGTTGTGGGGTACTTGTTAGTTTGTTCGTTCTTTAATTGTTAGAAGTTATTTGCAAAACATATGCTGCTGCTATCATCTACAGTGATTAGCTCAGGAGTCGTTTGTTATGTTCTGTCAGAAGAGTACTTAAGAACTGAAGGTTTAGAGTGTTTCTGGTTCCAAATTTGGATTGTTAGTGTTTTAGTTTTAATGGTTAAATCTAAATATGATTTCGTGGTATGTTTCTTTTCTGGTAAGATGATTGAATACTTGCAAGATGGTGTATTTTTAGATGGATATATGTTCTCGGTACATTTCTGATAGCATTTCCTTTGATCTGATATTTAGTAGTACAAGTCATCTGGCAAGTCAATTGTATTCAAAGGTGACAACTAAGAACTTTTATATCTTGTATTGGTCTTTTCTGATTTTCAATGAGGATAGATACATTTCTTAACGTGGATATCACACAGTAGGGTTATGTGATTTACCTTTTAACTTCGGAATTTAATGTTAGTAGTTGTGAACTTCTCCAAGGAAAAGCTTCATGTTGATTGCTGCAGTTAAAAGCTGTCTTACAGCAGCAGTCTACTCACAAGTAGCCAGAATGAAAACGATGGAAACTAATATAAAGAAATGCGTTGTGAAAATATGTGATTGGTCTTCCCATTCTTTCTGGTATCAGGGTCACACACTCTTTATTAATCGAATTTCAGTTTTAATTTACAAGCTGTTTATAGCATATGCAGTTTACTGTTGTTCCTATGAATTTATCTTTAAGCTTATACAGTTGGTAATATGCCTCACTTAATGAACATGGGAAAAGGTAAAATTTGATAACTATAATGGGTAATGTAGAATGAGAATTTCTTTCGTCATCTCCATTGCTTGAAAAAAATATTGAATACCATTATTGGTATTCATATTCATCTCTCTTTCAACAAATATACTAAGCCCTTGAATCCCACTGAAATGGGATTGCGTTCACTGCTATTGGTTGTTAATTTTCTTACTTGACGTAAATTGCTTCTCATGTAAGCTCATTCGCTTGACTCTAGCTCTGCACAAATATATCACTGATGCTACTGTTTACGATCTTCTGTTTTGAATAGGATGTCTTAGTACGACTGGAGAAGGGTATCTGTTTCTTAAAAGAGAAATTATTTTTAGAAGTTTTGATTTTTACTTGCTGTTACATTTGATTCCGCATTATTTTCTATGTCCTGTGATATCTGAATGTATTGAATTCTGCAGGTTGAATCTGAGTATCTCCCTTTGTACTCTAACTATGGTATCGGACTCACAACATGGAGCCCACTTGCATCTGGAGTTCTGACTGGAAAGTACAACTCGGGAAATATTCCACCTGATAGTAGGTTTGCTTTGGAGAATTATAAGGTAAGACCGTGAGAGTACAACAAGACGTCAAGTTCGTTTTTTTTTCTTTTCTTTTAAGATTAGTATCATGATGCTTTTGGGTCGTTTGTTGTTTATTACGATGGAGTTTTATTTTAATCAATTGCATTTAAGAAGTAGCAGTCCCATATGTGGGACATCAATTGAATTTATGGTTAGCTATACTTATCACCATTTTGTAGGCAGGCCACTGCCATTACAAGCTACTGTCTTTTTCTTTCCCTCTTTCTTTATGGTGAATTCTTGTCAAATTATAGCATGCCCCTTACATTCTACAAATTACAAATCATTCCTGTATGTTAGTAACATTTGCCAAAAAGAGACAGTTCTTTTGTTGTCGTCCTCACAATATTGTGGATGAGAATTTCGGAAAGAAGAAGAAAAAGAAAGAATTAATTTCGGAGCAACTAATGATGCCCAAACTAATTCATTGGATTTCATATATTTTAAAACAATATTAGCATATAAAGGCTTTTTACAGCACCATAGATTAAGATTTGAGCATAACTTTCATTTAATGATGAATTGTAGTCATTTTCTTTATTATGTACGAAACCTCCTAGAAGGGTTGTCATCTGGGTTCACATTTTTGTTCTGTCAACCTCAGTTATGGAGTTAATTTTGCAGAATCTTGCCAGCCGATCATTGCAAGATGATATTCTGAAGAAAGTTAATGGATTGAAGCCAATTGCTGAAGAGTTGGGTGTGCCTTTATCTCAACTTGCAATTGCTTGGTGTGCTGCAAATCCTAACGTCTCATCTGTTATCACTGGTGCCACCAAAGAAGCCCAGGTAAGCTCAATGCAAACACTACTTTTCCCCTCTTTATCCTTGGGTGTAAAAATACATTTAGTTATTTGCTTGACTTCAACAGCTGTCTCTATGCTTACAAATTATGTTTATAAGAGTTTCTACACTTATCATTCATTGAATAGCGTTAGCAAAGGTTTTAAACCTGGCTTAAACTTTCCCACCTGTTCTTTTTGTTGTTCACCAATCTCAGAAAAGCAATATCTTCTTGATATTTTGTCAACTTGTTGCCAGCATGAAAATTCATTGGATTACTATATACCGTATACTGGTTGACATTTTAAAAGTAGTATATTAGAATGGCATCCTTTGACGGTTAGTTAAATAGCAGCAGCGATCCTCACATGTCGGAAATTACTACCTTCATGATATTTGGTGAAATTAATGACAAAAAATGCGTTTTGATTTGGCTTTAGATTCTTTAGTTTCAACAAGTTTAGTGAAGTGAAATTATTTTAGGATATGTAAAATCTAATGAATAGAGACTGTTACTCATCACTGTTACTTGAAAAACTAGAAGCTGAAGCTGTAATACACCAAAAAAGACTTAATGGAATTAACATGTTTGGTTAGGATCATGTGGCATTACTGTGTTCTTAGGGCATGTTCATTGACATTGGGATCTTAATCCATCCAGGACAAGAATACCTAGTACAACTGACACATTGCTTGGAGCTATTAAACTCACATGGTAAATGCTTTGTGAAACAAACAATAAGTTGAACTTTAGCATCAAAGGATAAAATCTTATACAACTATCATTACTTGCTAGTTAACTGAAATGAAACTGGTGTGGACAATATTTGCTAATATAGTCCTTAAACCATTTTCCATCTTGCGATCTATGCTTTAATGCGTATCATGACAGTATACTATATGTGAGCATTTCGGTACCTACTGGTAAGTTCGGGTCATCATGCATAAAATTACGACACATCTCACGGTGAAACTTTACTCAACTATTTCTCATGGTTGATTTCTTCATTCTTTAATCCATTCCCGCCGTTGTTGTTAATGCAGATTATTGAGAACATGAAAGCTATTGATGTCATCCCTTTGCTGACCCCTACTGTGATGGAGAAAATCGAGGCTGTTGTTCAATCAAAACCCAAGCGCCCAGAATCATACCGGTAAAACCACCTGAATGAAACGAGATATCTCTTGCATAGGTATTACTCTGTTTCTGGTGCCGTCTGCATGTTATCTTGCTCGTGGTCGAAGAGAGAAAACGACTTTTTCAATAGAAGGATGTGTGCTTTTGCGGTTTTGGCTTGTTTCCTGAGCCAGCTCTTTTAAGATTGTTCTATTCTATCACTCACTGTGAAGTAATATGTGTGTAAACTGTAAAGGATGATTAATGGCTATTATAGTCTAAAACGTCATTGGCATTAGAGTGAGCCTTTCTGCACTGTACCCCTTGCTTTTATTATCATGTCACTTCGTTTAGATTTGTCATATGGGTAAACTAAGATTGGTAATTATATGGGTTTATTTTGATGTTATAGTTTGTTTTTCTTTTATATTATATATCGGATTTGTACGAAGGGGGGCTGAAATAAGTGTTCAATGCCTTCCTATTGGCAAAAGGTCACTTTTGGTCCTCCAAAGTAACCATTGTCATATATAATTCGGAGGTCTTTAACTTTCAAACGCATTCCCTGAGATTGGATGAATCACTTTATGGCAACATGTGCATGAATCACGTGGTGTATTCATTTGAGCTTATTGTTTGGAAATTAAGCCAATATTCTGATTTGGGTCATCGGTTGCCCAACGAATTAGTACAACGTGGCAATCAACATATTAGTACAGCGTTTGCATGCAATGATTTTTCTTAAGGTTAGGTTTGTCATACAACTTAGTTCTTTATTAGAGATATGTCATAATAATCTACATGTTATATTTGTTGTTAAGTATCGTGGTATTGTTAAATTGCGAATACAAGAAGAAGAAAAATCGTCATTCTTTGTGAATATTTTTCTTTTTTTGGTTTCTTATAGAATTAGCAAATTTAACTAAAAGACTAGAGTAATTCAACTAAACGACAACTGCAAGCATTAGAACGGCAATTTCATTTACCTTCACTAATTTTCACCATGGCCCCCGCATTGTTTCTAAGTTTAGAGTTACTTAATCTCGCCAATCATTTTTCAATCCTTATTCCGTTCTCGTAGTTGATCATTAAATTATCAATTTTAACTTCACCAAGTAGCTATTACACCCAATTAAACGCAGTTCCAAACCCCATTAACATCAATCCAATATTCTTCATCTTCAAGATTTAGATGATAAAGATATTCTTTTTTAAGTTTCATCTATTGTTTCTTGGTTTATGTCTGTTGCATTAATATGATAAAATAATCCCTTGTCCCACTAGCTTTTGGGCATCTTTCACCACAAAGTTTAACAAAGAGTTATATTCTTTTCAAATGAAAATCAAATTGCACTGTATAAATATATTTATTTGGACCTCCAAGGCTGAATGACAAGATTGGGTCAACCAAAACAAATCCTAGGTCGATTGGAAATTGGTGAAGGGAAGTAATATTTTGTACGCAAAAGCAATAAACAAACTAATGATAGGGAGTACATGATAAAATGACGTGCCTAAACAATACGGGCACGCAAATTAAGACCCCCACCGCCAACTTTGACCCACTGGGGTACTTTCACCTATATTACAATTTTCTTTTTCTTTTCCCACATTAAATAAATAATGTGGTAAGGAGTTGGATAAAAATATTCAATTGATTGATATTTACAAAATCGATTGGCTAAATTTCCTCACAGGAGTGTATGGATTTTACGCATCTTGATAGGACCAAACGTAATAAAGAAACTAAGGACAAAATGTGTTAATATTGTCCCCAATTTTCTTTTACATATGATGATGACAAATAATATAATAGATATATATCTAAAGAGTGGGCTTAAGTTCTTCTAGAAGAATAAAGAAGGGGATAATACTTAAATACGTCATCTTTTTTCACATTTCTCAAGGCAAAAAGATATTTATATATACATAAATAAAAACACGATTCACTGCATATTCACATTTCATAAAACTTTCATCAATTTGACGTGCTCATAATTTTAGAGAGAGAAAGAAGAGAGATGGAGAAAGCAGTTGAGAGACAGAGGGTTTTGCTTCAGCACCTCCGACCGTCATTCACTTCGTCCTCCGTTGAAGATATTGAATCATCACTCACCGTGAGTTTGCTTTGATCGTCGTACTGTTACTTTTTTCAATTTTCGTTGTTGTTGTTGTTGATTCGCTATGTTTGACTTGAATTGATTGAGTACGTACTTGTTTAATCTTTTGTTAACGACGAATTTGAGCCCTAGGATTGAATCAAAGATTATTGATTGCGTTCAAATCAAGTGTGTTAGAGTAGAATTAGAGATTACGCAATCTTAAAGCGTTTGGAGTGATTCGCCAATTTTGATTATCTAGATCTAAGACAAATTAAATACTTCGTATTTTACTCCGTGAGCGATTTTGAGATGATATGGTCAATCGGGGAATAAATCATTATTTGACATGTGAAAGTAGATTGGGGGTGGGATGTGTAGCGCATCAGTTAGGTTAAGGTTTTAGCAAAAATACCAAGGCCTGCTAATCGGTGGAATTTGACTCGTGCGTAGATTTTCTCCGTGTGATGGAATCTTGGAATTTGGGCCTTGGGGATGAGTAGGAAAGAACTTGATGAGCTTATGAGCATAATGATTTCCTTGCTAAAGTAGGATCTTAATTGATAACCTTACGATGGGACATTATGATATTAAAGGGACGGGTTCATACACATGCAGGAATCATTGTTCTAGGTTTGGTGGAGTTATTTTGTAATTACTTGAGGGTTGTGGTGGGACTGTGTTGTCGGGCGATAATCGCAGTTCTTTACGAGACTTAAAAAACTATCAAATTCGTATAATTGTGGTGAAAAAGGTCTCTTGATTAGATCCATCTTCAGTTTTCTCATCTGGTTATGTAGCTCGCCCTGTTATTTGGTTAAAGTGTATGAAAGTAGAGCTATATGTAAAAAGTTGAGATCTTTTTGCTGAGAATGGCCTTTAAAGTGGACGGCACTTGTCATACATACATGCGCATATCAGGTCGTATCTATTAAACCTTTTCCGTTATCAGGTCATAACTTATTTGTTTAATTCTTTGTCTTCTTCGATCAGGCCTCTGCATGTTCAGCTGGGGATAGTGCAGCATACCATAGGTCTTCTGTTTTTGGTGATGATGTGGTTATTGTGGCGTAAGTGATGTAGTCCTATGTTTTCTTCTTTAACTTATTTTTTGAGGTTAAGTAAATTTGTTTCATTGGAATACTGTTGCCTAAAAGCATTTTCTGTTTGTGACCTGTTGTAGTGCCTATCGGACACCTCTATGCAAGTCAAAGAGGGGTGGCTTCAAAGATACGTATCCTGATGATTTACTTGCACCTGTTCTGAAGGTTCTTTATTTCTACAGAGTCTCTGTTTTTAGATCTTGTTGGCTGTAAAATACAAGCTATTTATTTCCTAAAACTGTTTTCTGTTACTGTGTTATAGGCAGTGATTGAAAAAACAAATGTAAACCCCAGTGAAGTTGGGGATATTGTTGTGGGCACAGTGTTGGCACCAGGCTCCCAAAGAGCAAGTGAATGCAGGATGGCTGCATTTTATGCCGGCTTCCCTGGTATACATTTTTAATTGTGCTCTTTTACGTCTTTTCTTGCTTTGCCTCGCCCTTTCTGTCATATGGTTGTCACTGAATTTTATGATGGATTTTCTAATGCAGAAACTGTTCCTGTTAGAACTGTGAATAGGCAGTGTTCATCTGGCCTCCAAGCTGTCGCTGATGTTGCTGCAGCTATAAAGGCTGGATTTTATGATATTGGTTTGTGCATTTTTTAATGATTGTAGGTAGAGAGATTTTCGTGTTCTTTGTTAGCTAACTTTTGTTCGATTGGGCTCAGGGATTGGTGCTGGTTTGGAGTCAATGACTGTTAACCCTATGGCTTGGGAGGGATCAGTCAATCCGAGAGTAAGCCCCTAACACCCCCCCCCCCCCCCCCCCCCCCCCCCGCGCCCGCGCCCGCGCACGTCTTTGAGTGTTATTAAGCCTTTCAGCCACCTGGTGACTACTAATCATCATTGCTTAAATTCCAGGTAAAGATGATGGCACAAGCCCAAGATTGTCTTCTCCCAATGGGTATTACCTCAGAAAATGTTGCCCACCGTTTTGGTGTTTCAAGGCAGGAGCAAGATCAGGCTGCGGTAAGTTGCAGAGGTGTGCAAGTTTAGGGTACTTTTTTCTAGCTGGTCACATTATTAAGTCTCTCGAGCTTCTCTTCAGGTCGATTCACATAGAAAGGCTGCTGCCGCCACTGCTTCTGGCAAATTCAAAGATGAGATAGTACCAGTAAACACTAAGGTAGTAACTTGGTTCGAAAATTTTGATATACTAGTCTGATAATTTTTAGATTTCACTTAGAATCCCACGTCAATAACTGTAATTTATCCATGATAACAATACTTATCATTTCGAGCAAGATTGTCGACCCAAAATCTGGAGATGAGAAACCAGTTACAATATCTGTTGATGATGGTATTCGAGCAAGCACCTCCGTGGCAGGCCTGGGCAAGTTGAAACCGGTTTTCAAGAAAGATGGCACGACTACTGCTGGTAAATACCACTCTATTGTTCTGTTTGGGAAGCATAAATGCTTCTGTACTGAACCCTATGCTTTATTTCAGGGAACTCGAGTCAGGTGAGTGATGGTGCTGGAGCTGTTCTCCTCATGAAGAGAAGTGTTGCAATGCAGAAAGGACTTCCAATTCTCGGCGTATTCAGGTCTGTGAAATCTTGGTATTCGAGTCTTTGATGTATGGTTGATTACTTGATTTAGGCAAAAGTTTTGCAAGATGTATGGTTTTAAAAAATTCAGACCCTTACTCCTTTTGTATTTTTCTTCTGATCTTCCACTTTCGACTTTTTATATATTTTTTGTTTCCCAGAAACCATGCCTGTCTGAAGTACTCTTACATAGAAATTGAGTATAGGTGGTGACTGGATTTTTTTTTTAAAATTAAAATAAGTCTTCCACATGTGAGTTTCCTGATAAAGGTTGTCCATTGCAACTCATTCTTCAGATGGTACATGTTTTACCCCTTATAATGGACTTTTGAATTTAGTTTAGTGACTTAACTTTTCAATTTAGCTTGGTTGGAATTGTAGAAATCCCTTTATTTTCTATGTAAATCTTGTGTTTTACTGGGCGAACATAGCCAAAAGTGAGCTTGTAGATGATAAGATAGCAACTGTTAAATACATTTGGCCTTTGTGGAACATATGATTATAAAATAGTTCATAGTCGGACACAGATAGCTATCTATAATGTAAACTTTTTCCATCCTACGTCAGGAGCTTCACTGCTGTTGGTGTAGACCCTGCAGTTATGGGCATTGGTCCAGCCGTTGCAATTCCCGCAGCAACCAAAGCTGCTGGCCTTGAAGTTGAGGACATTGATCTTTTTGAGATAAACGAGGTAATGTTTTTCTTGAATAGGGAATATACACGTCATGGTATTGTTGCTGCACATATGGGCATAACGGATTATATCCTTGCAGGCATTTGGTTCCCAATTTGTTTACTGCCAGAAGAAACTTGGACTCGACCCTGAAAAGATCAATGTGAATGGAGGTGCTATGGCTATTGGGCATCCTTTGGGTGCAACAGGTACTTAAAATATATCCTTATGATGTTGCCAGACGGTTAGCACTGCTATCAGTTTGAACATTGATTACTCTTGTTTGATCACCGCCACCATTCCATTCCACTCCATACTTGTAAAGTTGATTTACGTTATTTGTCTTATTTCAAATGTCAATTCAAACATGACACCCCACCCAGACAATTTATAGTGAGCTAGTATGATACTTCATAATCTTGAGTTTTCTACTTTTATGCACAGCATAGAGGGTGTAGGAGTTCTGAAAAAATGCGTGCTTATTTTATTTTATTCACAGGAGCTCGTTGCGTTGCTACCTTGTTGCATGAAATGAAGCGTCGTGGCAAAGACTGCCGCTTTGGTGTTGTTTCCATGTGTATAGGTCTCTCTCTCTCTCTCTCTCTCTCTCTCTCTCTCTATATATATATATATATATATATATATATATATATATATATATATATATAATACACACATAAAGGTGCGCACACACACACATATACACATACACTTTGACTTGTGCGTTTTTAGGTCTTAAATTTTTTAAGAACTCCCAGTTGACGGTTGATTGAATGTCTGTTACAGGAACTGGAATGGGGGCAGCCGCTGTGTTCGAGAGAGGTGATTCATGCGACGAGCTTCTGAATGCGCGAAAGATCGAGACACAAAATTTCCTTTCCAAGGATGCTAGATAAACTCCAGCCCAAGTTCAATTATGTTGTATTTGCGCTCAAAAAGTTAATAATGGTACGTAATAACTCCATATCTATCCCTGGAGACGCTGTCGAGCCATACTGAATTAATAGTTTGTATTGTCGATGTAGTAATTTGAGAGGCATTTGGAGTGTAATCGAATATCATTTGGTCAATAAATGAATGTTACAACTTATTTAGTGATTGCTTCTGCATTGATTTTTCTGTGTGCGCCATTTTACCACGTGACAAGAAAATCGAATGATTGTTTCCTATCCATCGATGCTGTTTAATTAGTAAAATGCTTGAACGTTTTTGAGGTAAAATATAAAAATGACAAATAGCTCAAGATGGTGGCTACGACAACAATCCACAACATAGGTTATATGCCAGAGTTCTTAATCAAGTACCATTTTATGCTGCTTTGGTAGTTCGTTTATACAGTCCAGAATATGACTAATTTTCTTTGTTTAAGTCTTTAATATGAAACAAAATCACCGCACATTGTACAGGTTGCAGTTAAGACAAGTAACAGTGTGATATATGACAAAATTGCTCTTTAAACTTCCGAAGCGACAATTTTAAGTAGTATTATTATCTCATACTATTCGTTTTCTACCTTGATTCCAATCACATGAAGCTGATAATCAAACGGAATGGGGGGAAAATGTCATGTTAGGTAAATTGGAATAAATCTAGAAAAAAAGAGCAAATGAAACATTCTTGCATTCATCAGGTACATATTCTTTTGCATTATATATTATGCAAAAGGTATCACATATCCAAGTAGCCATGGTTGATTTATCTGCTACGCATTAAGCATCCCGCTAAATTATGGTTCATACAGGAATCAAAATGTGATCCATACGATATTCTATGAGCTTGAAAGCAAAATGTGATCCATAAGATATCTTACGATCTTCCAAAATGTGATCCATACGATATCTAATGAGCTCGAAAGCAAAATGTGATCCATAAGATATCTTACGATCTTCCATGTAGATCAAACACTACACTTGTACAATTCTAACGACAAAATGAACAAGAGAATATACATCAAGTTATCGACGACTTGCAAATGGGGCACGATGTTCTCCTCCTCAGCCATGGATCAATGCACTGTGATAACAAAGGTATTAGACTAGCACTTTCAGGCTATACAAAGAGATAGCCAGATAAGCACGTTTGAGAACATTATGTAAAATAAGGATACCATTGCCAAGAGGGAAGTCCACAATGAATAAACGAACAATTTTCAGACCAAAGTAGAAATTTCAATGAGTTTTTATAAATTAAAGCTTTATTGTACACTTAAAAGTAAATAATAATATATCATTGTCAATAGTTAGTTATCACCAGATCATGGTATGCTATTTACTTTCTTTTTTCTTTTCCGTAACTTGATAAAACGCCAAGGTGTCGCCACAATTCAACCCTTCATTTACAAAAGCAGTGAAAATAATGTTCGTGTGTGCGGATAAATGACGGGATAAAACGTACTTACATCTTTGTGAAATTTGTGAAAACAAGGAAGGTGGCGGATAGTATCACCGATGGTTGGAGTTTCGAGACAAACTGCACATACTTCATCAAAATTACCACTCTGCAGATAAAGAGTTCTATTATTTCAGGGTAAAGAAAAGATTTGTGGAATAATGATAACTTGTAGGGTGGATAATCCAGCTGTTGTGGGCCTTATGCTCATCTGCACTATTAATTTTGTTGACGATTACCTGAACTGTTGATTGCGGGAGGCCATTAATCTGATGAAAAGAAGCACCTGCGTGCTGATCGTTGTTCTCATCAAGAGCCAATAACATTTCATAATCATTCCTAAAAATATATTATAGAGAGAAGTTAAAACCAGTCAAACTTCTCTTTATGTATCATATTCAGGGAAAAAGTAATTCACACGTGCTTAAATATAACAACATAAACATCTTATCACTGATTGGATAAATGGTCCAAGATCAACACCTTATGAAATAAAGAAGCAGGGATTTGGAAAAATGTACGAGAGCTCAAGAATAAAAATCACATGGGCAAATTTACAAAGAATAGGCTGAAACCGAAGAGTGGATCATAGGGATTAGATTAATTTTATATTAATAATGTCGAAATATATAAGCACTTCCCTACTATAAATACATACACCCCAAATAACAGAAATATGGCAATTAATGTATCAACATATGCAATTTTCTGTTGTAACTATTTTTTTAAGTTGTTTTCAATGCGAAGAATCTTTCTCAGTAGATCTGCAAAACTTCCCTATTGATCTGGGAATGAGGTATATTCGTCAAGTTAGCAACTAATAGAAATGCTTATCTTATATTTCTCTGCTTTCAATTAGCAACTAAAAACAAACTGTTGTACTAGTATCTACCAAAGAATTTCCATTTTCACCATAGTCAGCAGATGTAAAATGCAATGGCAGCATTGAAGAGATTTCGGTTGGTGTTATGGTTGCAGAAGGAGAAAAGACAAACTGCCCAACATGAAATTTGGTCAAATTATGGCATCACTCCCTTGGTCTTTTATCAAATATCCTGTCTCGTGAACAGACATTTGTTTAAACCTATGACGCTACAGAGATTTGGGTTAAATTATGGAATTAAATTTTCAAATGAAAATCAAGTAATAATTTTACAAGAAAACTTCTTTCAATTTTTTACTTTTACTTTTTCTTTTGCCTCATATATGTCTCATAGTACATAAAGTTTCTCATCATCGCATATTCCTCGTGTAGCTACAATGACATGATATACTTTTTGCCTTTTGAAGGTGCAAATATTTCAAGTAAAGTGTTGTGTTATTTCTGAAATATGTGTTTGACCGAACTTCAGAAGGTGCCATGAAACGTCTTCCGTAATAGTTTTATGCAGCTTCAGGTGTCAAACAAAGCAATGGTAAACCCTCCAATAGAGTTCCTCTATGATAACTTCATCAACTAACAAACCGAAGTGCAGTTATCATGGGCACATAGAAATCTAGCTAATTAAAACGATGCAAACTTAGTTCTTACTCATTAAAATCACCCTGATTTTGAAGGAAGCCAGGTCCCACTCCCGTATCGCTAATGGCCTCCAATGCTCCCAGTATATGCATTCTCTGCCGAAGAAAAAGAGGAACTATTATGATAAAAACTCCCTACCCATCTTCATTGCACGAGTCTATCAAGTCCACCACAGCATAGTGCACCATATATAACACATTGAAAGGTGAATTATGTTTGGTCAAAGTATACCACCAACTCCTCATGTTCATAAACCAAAAAGAATTATTTGTTAAGAAAAGAATATTATTCACATCATGTCGTCTTGCGATGAGAATAATGCTGTGAAGAGTAGCTATATTTTTTCTCAGGATACTTAATTTAAATAAATTATGAAATGTAAAGTTTTTCATATGTTCATAAACAAATACAATTTACAAACTCTTTGCAAAAAAAATTAGTTGAGAGTTAATTTGAAAATCATAGTTATCATTAATTTTTCACTTGTAACTCTGTAATGAAGTATCAAATGGCATCAAACCCAAAAGTATGTTGAAGGTAAAAGAAAGCAATTCTTCACAACAGAAATATCACTCTTGAGCTCTCCATATAAATAACCACCAGCGAATTCTTACTTAGAGCTTTCATATCATCCCCAATAGGTTGTATACATCTTTTTTAATCATTTCCCAGAAATCATCATAATTTCCACTACAGAAGAGTATGCCTTACCATCTTGAAATACTAACTAAAGTTTATCACACTGCCTAAATCAAGAGGAAGAAAAATAGCTTATTTTTTCAGACGTTCTGAACAAATAATTAAAAAGCTCTAAAAGATGGCCTGCAAAGGTGGCCAGTGGCCTAGTTAATTAAAGAGGTGGAATTCTTCACTTTAATCTCAAGTTTGATCAGCACTTGGAGCAACTTGATTCTATGCCTTCTAAGGCATTCTAGGATGTGCCTGTCACACGGGGTTCGCCTAGTGTGATTTGTCCGACTGGCGAGATTTGCAGGCTATAGTGTTCCCATACCATTAAAATAAAAGGATGCAGCAACGAGACGTGCAATTAGCAATTTAATAAGTATATTTAGTGCATAGTCTAATGTAAACAACATTGAAGCACATAAGACTTAAACATCAATTCAAAAAAATCCCACGAAATGTGATAAGAGAGAAGATTAAAATGTTACACACCGTATCGACATCCATGTTAGCAGGGAACAAGGAAGTTCCTTCTCTTGATGGCATTGACGTACGGGCTTGTCCAAGAAATTGATTTCTCAGCCTTGCCATTCTTCCCGCTCCAGAAGCTCGAGATTGAGATCCTCTGCGAGCATGATTTAAAGGAAGTCGAGCCCGGGATTGTCTATGAAAATTGGGCATCCCATAGCCTCTCTGCACAAAATCATAAAAAAGTTTTAGGGACAAGGAACAAATGAATTTATAAATAAAAATTATCTATACTCAGCATTTCACAAAACTAGGTAGTCAGATTTGTATAATGGCAATAATTTGATATTTTTAGGGAAACAAAGTGGAACTTAGTTCATATGTTTATATAAGCTTGAATGACAGTGAAATCCTTCACCTGATGCAGAACTAAACAATAAAAAGTTTAGGCATGCCGAATTATTAAAGATCATCTTCTCAGTCAAAATACCCACATTTGTCTCGCACAAACCTAGTCCCACCCATTACAAAATTCCAAGAAGCAAAATTAGGAGTTACAAAAAAAAAAGGCTGGATTCATCTTTTATGTTCAGAGATGAGGCCTGTTTCTATTTTTTTTAAAATTTATTAGCTATTGAGTATACGTCAACTGTTGCAAATATCAAACAAGCAAAATTTTGTCTATAAATCTTTTTCGGGATCCATGTAATATAAACAATTCAAGCAAAAGTAGAGGAGCCACGCAAAAGAAAATTCTGCTTTACCCTCCCATGTTTGAACTCTTCCACATACATTAAGCCACTGGCTTGTCACTACCGAGAAAACTAAACATATTATTGGTAAAAAATCCAAATTTCAAGATCTCCAAACTAAAAGGCTTATTCAGTGCATCTTTTTATCTGTTTATCTATAACACGTTGGACTGAACCAACATTACCTCTGCCATTACAAAAGTTCCATATTCTTGGTAGAATATTAAATCTACCATTATTTCCATCACTTTGGTCACACAAGAATTTCAGAGATAGGGACCTATTAGCCCGGCTATGACATCCAACATCAAAATACAATTACATAAAACTACAATCAGTGAATGGACTACATGGAAAGAACGTTGAAGTAGGAAATTCAACCTACTTAATTTTTTTAAGAGTACAAGAATCTATCTCTAATGAGCAAATACCCTACGCCAGTTTTATTAGCTGAGGGGCTCCATGTAAAATTTCGTAAATATAACTCACTCCCTACCCCTAGCACTCAAGATTGGCTTACATGCACTGAAGCTGAAACTCAGTCATTCGTTCCTACAGCTTTTCATCAAGAAAATGTGGAAATGATATCATTTCTAGCTACAAATAACTATACTACACAAACTCTTTATAATGTTTTCAAATTCAGAATTTTTTTAGAGTAGGACAGAATCCCAAAATTTTTAATGCGTGAGCATGGTCAATTGTCATACAGGCAACAGAAAAATGAGACTGGTCTTCAACAATGCTAACAGAAATAATTTGAGGGTATCTGGTGAATAAGATAAGATGTGTGGTTGTTGCAATTACTATAAGACCAGTATATGAGCTGATACTTCCATTAACATCCATGCTCCATTTGCTAACAAGAAAAAGAAGCTTCTGATATTATACAAATTCAGTTGCAATTTGAAGATAAACTGAAACACGATAGAAACTCCTGAAAGAATCAAATAACCTCGACAGATTTACAATCCTCTATAGCAAAGTATTGATATGTATCACAAATATGGAAACTTACTGCATTTGATACAGGGCGAGTGGCCCTAGGAAAAACGACATCATCCTGATGCTGCATGGCCAGTGCAAACTGTCATAAAATTGAAAAATTCATACCCAGAAGAAAATGAAGTGCCCAATCACAGATGAGACCATAAATTTTGAATATTGTAGACAAAAAAATAGAAGGACGAACCTCTCCATCTCCAAGGACAGGCCGCTCATTATAAAGTTGTTCTTGAAGTTCACGAGCCAGAAGTTCATCTGCTTCCAGCTGTCTCGCCCTAGCATCTTCATCACAAGCATCACGTCTAAATTCAGGAGAAGATTCGTCAATCTCAATTACTGGCTGTATATTGTTTACATTATTTGAGGTTGACCTGGGAATCGATGGTTCGGGAAATGATTCAAGAAACACAACTTCTGGGTCATCAGAAACTGATGTAGAACATTCAACAGAACTACTTAACATTGATCCCCTCTTTTGCTGTTTTGGAAGCGTTCTTGTTGCAGGGCGATGCCCATTCAATCGTCCTGTTTGTGCTCTGGGATTGGATTCTGACTGTCTTAAACCTTGAGGGGCAGAGATCTTAGAAGAACGTACACTCGGGTTCTTAGGATAAGCATCACCAGTAGGAAAACCATGTCCTCTTTCCCTTCTTCCTGATGTATTTTCATGCTGCTGCGCAACACTCCCTGCAGCATTCGTGTCCATAATTAAAACCTCTTCGTCAACTGATGATGATAAATTCATTTTTCCTTGCCGACTATGTGTACTTATCCACCCACTTGATTTTTCAGCGCATTTATTTGTACTGCTAGTGTAAACATTGCTTTCTTTAGCCTTCTCATTGAAACTTATAGAACTCCTGCAAATAGATAGTTTTCACATGTTGTACTTTGAAAACTTAAATGTATTCAAAGAAAAATCAATATTTAACTGCATATTAGATAAGGTTCAAGTTAGATGTAAATATTTTCACGTTTCGTGGTTGGAAAGGCATCCACAATACAGACCATATGATAGAATTTCTTACCTTCTAAAACATGCTCACTCACACAGACACACACTTATAGATGGCATCAGTACATATACACTTACAGCATTTGTATCCATCCACAATACCTACTACGGCAGCAGAAACCCAATTCATAGTCTTTTAATAGAAGAAAACATCATATTTCAACCTGAAAATTCCCCTCCACATTCTTTTTCACCCATATTATCTCTGTATAGACTTACATAAACAAACAAACAAAACCACAAACAACCAAGTCTTTGAAACACGCTTGGACTCAGGATAATAAAATTAGAAGGCTAAAATACCTGTTAACTGAATTCTTGTTTCTGAAGTCGGTCTCTTTCGATGAGCAGGACTGCACTCCTTTACCCTTTCGTGTCCGAGAATCATTGTCTTCAGCAACCAAGTCCATAATATCGGCAGAAACAGGAGAACAGGATGGAAGGGAAGCATCACTAGTATTTTGTGCAACAGCTACAGAACCATTTCCATCCTTTTCAGATGACTGTTTGGCCTTACTTATGTTATCGGGAGATATGAATCCATTTCTAACCAATTTCTTTTGTTTACCTGATGTAGGTGACATAGTGGGATTACGGACATTGCCCGAACGCTCAACCCCTTCATTGTATCCAACAGCTGAACTAACTTTGCTCCCACTATCTGTTCCTTTTCCAGAATTTTCCGAGGCAGTCGAATTATTCCCCGGACCAGGTGAACAAGAAGCTCCGTTTGCTAGTCTTTCCCCAACTCCTCGACTGCTTCCACTCACTCCACCTCGGACACCATTTCCATGTACAGGTATATGCACATTCCTTTCTGTCAGATCTACAAGTTTATCATCGTGCGAAGAAGAAAACTTTGAACTACATGAAGGTCTTTCAGTCTTTTTATACTGAGTCTGACCAGAGTTGTGGCTTCGGTAACTGGAGTTTTCCTCAGTCACTCCTTTCGTTCTTTTATGACATGCAGAATTGCCAGAACTGGTCATACATTTTATATCACGAAGCAACGGTCTTTTGCTTCCGCTTCCGCTTCCATTGACCATTGGCTGATTTTCAGTTCCATCTTCAGAGTACTTCTGCTGTCCTAATCGACATTGAAGGGATGGACTGTGAAATTCCTCTTCAACACCAATTCTCCTACTGCTCTTCCGCGTCGTTAATCTATCGGGGGTGTCTGGAACATCCATAATACCATCAATGTCTGTCTGATCCATAACCTACATGATAAACCTTTTTCAGATTGGTTAAACAAAACACTCGAAGTTGTTAACAAACCCCAATACTCTTAAGACAACACCTTTCGGGCTTCTAGTGTTAGTGGCATAAGTACTAGTTCAATCATTTCCATGTTACAGAAACAAGCCAAGATCTCATATGTGCTTTGGAAAATGCAGCATAAGCAATAATAACCAACAAAAACAACTCAAAATAAATGATTTTATACAAGCAAGAGCGCGTGGTGATTCTCTGCTCACTTCATATCAAAGAAATAACGACCAAACCTTAATCAATCACATACAACACATAGAATTATATGGACAAATTTGAAATTTGAACTGCTACCGCTTCCTCTAAAACAAACAAAGAGAAGGCAAACTAATATGATATCTGCTTAACAGAATAATAAAAAACAGCCAGGGTGAGAATGATCTCCGCACATGTAGGTACTTCTTCCAAACTAAGTTCCACAGTGATATCATTCTTAGAGTAACACAATTACAGTTTACAAACAAGAATATAAAAGTTTCAGCCAAATTAAACCTTGTATCACAATTTAAAATATGTTAACCCTAAAATACGTCCAATCAAAATGTTAAATTTCGATAGCAATCAGACATTAAAAATGCAGAGTTTTACATCAAAAAACAAATCTTTGAAGGATTCCCACAAAAATCACAGCAAATCCTGCGTCAATCCTCCAATTTCACATGAACAACAAAATTAAAAATGAGAAAGAACATTTGAAACCCTAAAATACGTCCAATCAAAAGAGGAAACAAAACAAAACAACTACAAAAACAAATATTTTATACGATAAAATCTTCTCTAGGGTTCTGCAAATATGAACAACAACGATTTCAACCAAAATAAACTAAAATACATGGACATAATCCTCATCAGAATCACAAATTTCGATTCAACAATCAAATATTCAAACAAGAGAAACAAAAGAGAGAGAATAAAAAACGAACCCTAATTAATTACCTTTTTTTAATTTGTGTGTGTTGGATGCTTTGAAAATCCAACTACTGATGAGATAATTGAAGCGACAACACAATTAAGCAGACGTACAGTGAAAGTATATTAAATCATCATTTCAATTTCCAACCAAATTTTGCAGGTGCAGGACAAAATTGTAATTTTTTTTCAATTCGAACACGGTGTAGATTCGGGCCTGGGATCGGGGTATTATCGGGGTCTAATTAGAAAAGCCCAGCCCAATTGAGTTTCAAATTGACCGTTGCCTTCTTTGAATTGTGAAACAATTTACACCGTTTGATCAAACAAAACAAAACAAAACAATTTACACCGTGAAATTTGTGGGTTTTATTGGTAATTTTTTTTTTATAAATATAAATATCCTTTTTTATGTAGGTTTTATTAGCCTCTTGCTCTGAAACAGAGACCATACTCTACCCATGTTGTTATAGATTAGCTAATATTTGTTGAAAGAGCGAAATTAGTTTCCGCTCCGCCTATTTCATCTACAATGATATATCATTGTTATCAAATCTTATCACTAAGAAAAATATTGCAATAAAAATACTTTTACTTCAATATACCTTTAGTTATCTAAAACATACATCAAATAAAGTTTAATCAACAAACAGTCTCAACTCTCAAGTATTCTTTTTACTTCAATCTACTCTTAAATTTTTTCCGAAAGAAATTAATGATGAACAGTCAAACATGCTTAGGGATTCGCTGTATTCGGATCTGAATGAACGGTTATAAATTGTGCAGTACGTGTGAGAAATTCTACCTTACGTAACTGGACTAAAAGACACATGGTGTGACTATTTCAAACTCTTTTTTTATGGCTGATTAATTATAGGATATGGTAAAGGAATGGTGATGGTTAAGTTGCTTGAAATGAGCTAATTGCTTCTTGTTTTTTCTTTTTCTTTTTCTTTTTTAGTAAAGCCTGGAACATGATTCCACATAATGAATATGGCAAGGAAAAGGTTACAACTTACCAACACAAACACAAACACAAACACACAAGTACTTCAACGTTCAATATGGCCACAAACTCAAAGTAACCAGATTGCTTCATCAGCTCTAACTCCATCATGCTGCTACACTGTTTCACCATGAATATTGAATATAATGACAAAACATAATCTGTTTCTCTGGCTAGAAAATGCATGCTTGGTTCGAAAAAAAAGCTGCATTATACACTCATTAACAGAATCTCAATAGATCTGATATTGTATCTCTGAATATATTAGCCAATAATCAAGTGAGGATAGATGATGTGGCTGTATGCCTCATTCTTCTTCGGGTGAGCCACCAGGAACCAACTACATTCGGCAACAAAAAAAAAAAAGACAGGGTTAGCGTAATCTTAATACAAATTGCTGACTTGCAAATACAAAAAGAAATGCTATAGGCATAAATCTAATTGTGGTATTATACTTACAATGGCGATGTTGTTACCATTCAGCAAGATTTGGTCAAGTTTTGTAATACGACGTCCTTCAGACGTTATCTCACTGAAATAAACGTAATATGCTCAGATCCATACAGTCATTGTAAGTGTATATAGCAGCAATCAAGACTAAGGCAATGCTTTTTCGAACAGGAGAAACAAATGAATTTAAATGTGTTGTTATTATGTCGTATACCGACAAAGATTAGGCCTTAAAATAATTGGAGAAGTATAGACAAACATCTATCTTGCAGAATGCTAGCACTGATCCATGTTCGCGTAGTCATTACCTTGAACTTGCATTAAAGAAATAACTATTGCATATAAAACTTTTCTTTCGGGGGTCAGAAGTAATTACTTTGTGGAACACTTCTAGAAACTCAAGTTGTGAGATGGACATATAAGGAAATCTATAGTTTTATTTTCCACTATTCGCTAATTAAATGGAGTTGAACTGCAGCAAATCATGGGATATAAGCTTCGCAATTCCTGCTAGATATACACGTCACACGTGTCATTTCAATAGTTTATCACTTTATCTTAATAACTTAGATTCGTGGAGAAACAGAGGTTCTATTGCTAGGTAATCCAAGTTTACTGCCAAGTCCAACTAATCATACTTTAGTAGTAGTTTTTCTTTAATTATAAAAAGCCTATTCTCGAAGGCTAAAAATTGAATAATGTCAGGGTAGCTTAGTAGTCTCCTCATGATTTTGATGATATTCTATTTACCTTATGGGGAATTTGATAAACCTCACTTGCAGGTGTTGAAGGTGTGCGTGGTGCATGCTAATGGGAAAATTACCGCTATTTTTACCATTATAAGTTGTTTATAAAAAGGTACCTTCCCTGCTAAATATACACGTCACACGTGTCATTTCAATAGTTTATCACTTTATCTTAATAACTTAGATTCGTGGAGAAACAGAGGTTCTATTGCTAGGTAATCCAAGTTTACTGCCAAGTCCAACTAATCATACTTTAGTAGTAGTTTTTCTTTAATTATAAAAAGCCTATTCTCGAAGGCTAAAAATTGAATAATGTCAGGGTAGCTTAGTAGTCTCCTCATGATTTTGATGATATTCTATTTACCTTATGGGGAATTTGATAAACCTCACTTGCAGGTGTTGAAGGTGTGCGTGGTGCATGCTAATGCGAAAATTACCGCTATTTTTACCATTATAAGTTGTTTATAAAAAGGTACCTTCCTCCGCAGACTTCCAGCAAAAAGAAACATTATATACTTGACATGTCATATTTGTGGCTTTGCAAGGATGAGTCACCTTTCAACAACTATATATGCATAAATATAACGACAAGTTCATCACTTCTTTTAAACACACACGCATACATATATCCTTCAATTGGTAGACGGGTAACTGATCTTATCTTAAAAGTTTATGATAGCGGCATTTTTTTCTCATTCAGGTTAGGCAAGTACCGAAAAAGTGAACTTAAATGAAACTTTACACTTAAATAAGAAAGAACTCCCCTAGATACACCTATCAATTGCAATTAACACGATACTCTGAGAATTTCTGTCTCTAAAACAACACCTTGATCTTTCTAACCAATACCCTATTCAGGGAATGTCGTCGGTCTCATCCTAAAGTTTAATCATTTACATCCTTCTCAACCTTCCTAACCAATTTCGTTAGGGCTAATATTTCCCAAAAGATAAAACATGACAATGAACAACTAAAAGCATTTTTTACCGATTCGATAGACCAAAATTTCTCGCTAATCCCGTTTATATAACCAAATCTTATATAATAAAACAATAATGCATAATACATTCCATCACAACCAACACTCACACAAACAAACATCACACAACAATACAGCCCTATTACAACATCAATTCGACTCGCAATACTAACACAAGCACTACATTATCAAGGAAAACAACAATACTTACAGCAATACAAAAAACACCAATTCACAAAAAATAAAAATCCAATAATAATAATAATTTGAAAAACTTACTATTCAGTGACATCTTCCAACACCATATTGACATATACATCGAACCCACGAAGAGTTCCCACTAATTCTTTGTCACCTTTCATTATCACCCAGATTTTCGACCCGATACAACGGTCAATTAGCTCTGCAGTACAAAATAAACAAGAACCCTAATAAAAACGCGAGTTTTTGACACTCAATTAAAGATGAAGAGCATTGAACTGAGAACGACTAAAATTTACCTGATGGGAGAAGCTGTGATGGATTGTTCGACGACATGATAACAGAGAATTATCAAAATAATGAATCGGTTTTATGTATGAGTTTTAAGTAGCAATTGAAGAGAAAACAAAAATTAGGGTTTTATTCTCTTTCGCAGTCGATTTATTTTCTATTTTGTCTATTTATTAGCGTTGTCAATAGTCACATTGACAATAGCTTAAAATTTATTAAAGAAAAAAGAATTGAATTTAATAATAGTCTATGTTTAATATGAATCATTATTAATTTTCATGACATGATAAAATTATAACTTGGGATCCAAAGACTTGATAAAAGTTTAACCATAAAAACTCCTAGAACTTCTACATATTTTTTCTAATCAAGATAAATATTTTGATTCTCGCAAGGCTTGCTTCTGTATCTTAAGCTCAAAATACAAAACATATTTTCGTTTGCTAACACTTTAGAGGAGTTGCATCAATTTGACGCATGAGCAACTTTCTGATTCTTTACAACAATTATATTAGAGAAAACAATTATTTCTATAGTACTTTCAATCGTAGGATCTAAATTCAAAATATTAAAAAAAAAAAAAAAAAAATGGATGACTCCCTACTAGAACAACATAAATGACCAAGAAAAAAGGTGTGGCATAACTTAAACAGCTAATTTTAATAAATTCCTCATAGCTGGCGGTTGTGAACTCTTTGAAAACAAAAATTAAAATCTACGTTTGCTTGAATTAAGTACTGTTAAGGCTTTTGTAAATCGAGTTTTTAAAGTTTATCTAAATAAAAAATGCTCACAATCCAAAGTTGGTAAATACTTATATTTTGACTTATGCCAACCTTTTTAAATAAATTAAATTTATACAATTATGCTCTCACTAAAACTTAGCATCGTCAAATCTATATTTTATTTGATAACGAATTAAAGGGTTCTCCAACTTACGTATACAGTATACTCTTGGAATGGGATCGGTGAGGAAGGTTGCTTTCGGACTCTAATCTTCTCTTCCATCGGCCTTTGTCGATCAAACTGACCAACCTAACGCTTAAGCATCTGCGAAGAAAAATGATAATTATATTGTTATTACAAAATTTATACATAAATTGTCAAATATTATGGCCAAACCTACACGTTATCACTACTACTTAGTGTAGCAACATTAATTAATTTATTTCAAAAAAAGTATTAGACAATGAACAATTGTATAAGAAGTCATGACGTTCTCCACAAAAAAAAAAAAGGTTCTTATCAGGATCTACTCGTAGATTAAGCCAACTTAATTTTAAGGTTTAATTGCAGTATGGGGTTAGTTGCACTTTGCTCCCTAATTTATGAAAATGTGCCATATGTCATAATGAGTTTAAGCAATATTTAGACATTCATATATGAAATCATATAAGTTAAATGTTCAGTGAGAAAACTGACAAATATAGCATTTGGAATCGCAAAGTTTCCAAAATTAATCCAATTTGTGAACGTTTTGCATGCAAAAACGATATATAAGAGGATAAATGTAGAAATCAGAAAACTATTTGTTTCTACCTAAAAGAGAGTTTTAAAATTTGAACATCTACAAAATATGAGTTCTAAATTCTTAGAACAATCTAACTAATCATATAAATTAATATATAACGGAATATACAAGCCATAAGGGTACCAACAATAGCATATTTATTTGTAAGCCAAGAATTAGGATAACACACAACCTACATACTATTCAGTTAGTTGATAATTACAATTTGGAACCTGTAGTACTAAAGTCCAGATTCAGTTAAAATTAATTGTGGCTTGAACTGTTGTTACAAGCATAGTAAGATCCCTACGACGGAGGCCGTGTGAGAGTAGAACGATCTAACTATTCTCATTTTATTTTACAAACTGCAAGCTGTAACATCTTATTTTATTATACAAACTGCAAGCCGTGCTACTCTTAATTCATTAGAAATATGAAAGTCAACTGAGAAAAAGCAAGAAGGCATGTAAAAAAAGATAAAGGAAAGCGACAGATCTAAGTCAGAAAATGATTAATTGATAGAAGTTTATGAAAAACAATTTTATAAATATCACACTAAGCACAAAGCAAGTCACACGAGAAAAACTCAATATTGTTGCATTATTCTTTGCTTGTGAGAGTTAGAGAGATCAGGCATGGCTTACAATCTACAATCCCTCGCAAAAGTTATAGAGCGAATCCTTTGCCCGGATCAACGTAAATTCTTTGATCATGAAATGATACAACAAATCGAGTCCCTTATGGAGAAGGCATGTTCCATGAAAGACTCCCTTGAAAATTCTGTATCATCAGGCCAAGATAGAGTTAATAGTTTCGAAGATAAAATAAGAGGTATAGCTCAAAAGGCTGAAGATGTTCTTGAAAAGTATGTAACAGATCATCTATCTGAAGTTGTTACATGGACAATTGACCCTCCCAACTTGCAGAGTTTACTTGAAGATTTTGATTCCGCAAAGGTAGAGATGACGGAGATCTTGGATGGTGGTACGTTCGGTAGGATATCGAGGAGCACACACCCTGAGTTCCATCGAGGAGCGATCCAAATCCGATGAAAATCGTGGTGGGATTTACTGAAGACCTAATCCAGTTGAAGAATCGAGTGCTTGGAGACTCAACTAAAGTTGAAATCATCCCAATCGTTGGGATGGGAGGTATTGGTAAGACTACTCTTGCTCGAAGTATTTATGACGATTCATCTGTTGTGCCCCATTTTGATGCCCGTGCGTGGACAACTGTATCGGATGACTATAGCATGCAAGGTATTCTACTAGCGCTTCTCAGTTGCATAACTGAAAAGCATATAGATGATATGATTCAAGAGACTGACAATATGCTGACCGTTACATTACATAAAAAATTAATGGGTAAAAGATATCTAATTGTATTGGATGATATTTGGCATTCCAAGGCCTGGGATGAAGTGCAGAAGTTCTTTCCAAATGAAAGGAATGGAAGTCGGATCATTCTGACGACCAGAGAATCGGGTGTGGCCACTTATGTTGACTCGAAGAGCCCACACCACAGGGTGCATCCTCTCAATGGGGCTCTGAGTTGGAAACTTCTTCGACAAAAGGTTTTTGGTGATGGAACTTGCCCTCTTGAGTATGAAGAACTCGGGCTAAAAATAGCAAACGATTGCGGAGGACTTCCACTTGCTATTCATGTGATTGGAGGATTACTCTCACATACCGAGAGAACGAAAGAGTCTTGGGCACAAGTTGCAGACGACGTCAGCACCGCCATAGCAGATAAAGATGAGCAATTCTCAAGGATATTGTCTTTGACTTATGATCATTTACCTCATTTTCTGAAACCGTGTTTCCTGTACATGAGTGCTTTTCCAGAAGATTACGAGATAAGTACATCAAAGCTGGTCAGGTTGTGGGTCGCTGAAGGGTTTATAGATCCGGTTGAAGGCAGAAGCCTAGAAGAGGCTGCAGAGGCGTACTTAGAGGCTCTCATTCAAAGAAATCTTCTTTTTGTCCGTCACTGGCAAAAGATTAATGGAAAAGTGAAATCATGCGTTATGCATGATCTTGTGAGGGACTTGTGTGTGGCAAAGGCTCGCTAGAAGATGTTTCTTCATGTCATGGATAGGCCAACTCTCGATTCACCAGAAAAAGAAGACATACTAAATCATCATCGGATGAGTGTTCATACACTCTACATTGCAACGAAGATTTTTACAGCTCAATAGGACGAATGCCTAATGTCCGTTCGTTGATTTTCATCAGTCAAGGATCCCTGAAGACCTCGTCCTCTTTTCCCGATTCGCGGTTGCTGAGGGTGTTGGATGTGCTGATAATAGACTTTTTTCAGTTCCCAGAAGTTATACCAAAGCTTGTCAACTTAAGGTATCTCGCTTTTTCTAGTAGCGATGAGTTAAATCCGCGTATAACTACGCTTAAGAATCTACCGACGTTAATTGTACGACTTAGAGGTTACGTTAAGGTCACGCCTGAAATATTTAATATGCCAAGCTTGAGAGTGGTTGGGTTCTTCAAAGGCAAGCGGAAAGCTGTGTGGTGTGATGTTAAGGATTACTGGAGGAATCTAGTTCTTCAGGTAAACCTTCAAAGTCTGTCTACGATAGAAATATCCAATTTGGACGATGTTGTTAAAAGGATTCCAAATCTTAAGAAACTTGGGATCTGCTGCACCCGTAGATCATACTCCAAAAATATCGTTATAGACCTGACATGTTTACGCCAACTTGAAACACTCAAGTTTATCACCGAATGGGAACGGGACAAGAGAATTTTCTTGACCAACATCAGTTTCCCAAACTCCCTCAAGAAGTTGAGCTTGAGTTATTGCAAGTTACTTCAAGTTTGTATGAAGAAAATAGGTATGCTGCCCAATCTCGAAATTCTCAAAATGAAGAACGTCTTATTCGAAGATAATAAATGGGAGCCTTCCGAGGGAGAATTTCGTAGACTGCAGTTTTTGCAACTTGAAAGACTGAAATTGGTCGATTGGCCTGTTGATGAGACAAACTTCCCAAGTCTTCGACACTTGGTTATTCATTCTTGCCGTGAACTTAAGGAGATCCATACAGGTATTGGAGATATTTCAACTCTCAAAACGATCATGGTGTTTGCTTCAAGCACGCCAACCAGCAGGTCCGCAATGAACATACGGAGAGAACAACTTGAGTACGGGAATGATCTCCTTCAAGTTCATGTCCAGGGTTCTCCGCTGGAGAAACGTCGTTTTATGATGACGTATGCATGGTAATATTTTTTTTTCATACCTTTTTTATAATTCGTTCTACGTCGTAAATTAATATAGGCGTTCCTGGGGGTTGTATTATGATATTATTTCTGATTCAGTAAATTAAACCAGAAAGATAAATAAGCATTTTAAAAATTTTAATCTCCACTAGAAAGAAAAAAAATGACAAGAGTGATTTTATATTACATAAACTAATGAAGCATTTGTCCAGTAAAATAACAAACTTTGTTCCGCTGCTCATTTGACTAACAGAAATTAAAAGTTAAAGTTGGGTTTGGAGAGCTTGTACTTTGATAATAGAATATGAACTACTGAGAGATTTGTGTTGGTCTTGGTCGTGCTGCATTGCAGGAAGTTTTTTGATCGGAATGTGTTCAAGACAATAAATAGGAAACATGTATCAATAAAATGCAAAATGAGAATCAAATTTGAAATAATATTCTCTATGTCACCAAAGGCTATTCCATAGTGTAATCAATTTAGTAGAAAATAGACGATCCTAAAGTTTGCGCATTTCTTTCTGTCTTTAGACGAAAATCTGACCTTTCTAACCAAAAACTCTACCAGGGAATGTTGCAACTCATCCCATAGTTTCACCATATACAACGTTCTCAACCTTAATAACCAAATCTGTTGGGCTACACTACTTATAAAAGATAAAACATGAAACCCCATTGAGGTATGGTACAAAATCCCCTTCTGATTTCGTAAAACTTTGCACAAACCTCTTGTGCAGAATTTATGAAATCACCTTATTTTTGTCAAAGCATGACATCCTAAAATTAGCGTTATGTCAAAAAATTAACTCGAGAAGCTTCTCATTGGATCACACAATGGACCTCATTGCTAAGAAGAACACTACATTTCTTCATAAGAATATGAACTTAAGATGTGTATTCTATAACTCAGCCTAACAATCTTCAACATAAGCCTAATTTGAATAACGTTGCTTTGTCCTTCGAGGCCCTCTTTGCAGCTACAATTATAAGAATCAGACACATTATTCATCGAAATAATGAAGCCTATAAGAAGTGTAGCCCGCAAGTTGTTCCATCAGGAACTCAGAAGTTCACCTAAAAACTGATGCCATAAAACTTTAAACTCAACAGTAGTTATACAAAATAGACACAAAAGTCCTTAGTGAAACTCAAAACCAATAATATAGCATACAACATAAAGAAACAATTTTGAAGGAATCGAAATCGATATTTAATTATAAATATTCAGCACTAATTCCTATTAATATCCTTAGCCAGCCGCCGAAAATACCCAAATTGTGGGCACTGAAAATTGGACTAAACTAGTGATCTCTATACGTTGTAATTGCACTGAAACCTCCGTCTCTTCTACTCATCGGTAACACATCCATTGGAGGCCGACTGCACGTTCTTAATGTACTGAAACAGAAAGGAAAGCAAAGTTCAATAGGGACAAAGTGAAACTTGGTGCATTTCCAAAAAATTAAGGCAACCTTGAAAAAAGTGGCCGCAACACTGAGCAATCGTCACTTGCTACTTGCGGCTTTTTGTCTTTTTTCCTTTTTCAATATTTTTACAAAATTTGACCAGTCAATGTTAAGCATTTTTTTTTTCACTTCATGAAAAATTTAGGTGGATTTTGCCAAGTTGTACCTTCCTTTGGTTAAATATTCATATTTCAACTGCTAAAGATTTACAATAATTCTAATACCATCACCAATTTTAGCCGAGATCGTTCGGAAGAGGTGTTCTAGTTATTAAACTAAGAAAATTTGATTAGTCAACGTACCTTGTAAAGAACACCCCGTTCAGCTTTATAAGCTGGTGGTGTCCACCTTTTTCTGCGCTCATTCAGCTCTTCGTCTGTAAGGTGTACATCCATTCTCTTCTTTGAAATATCTATAGTGACAGTGTCTCCGTTCTCAATCAGACCAATAGGACCACCTTCCTGTAATTTGAGATACCCGCTGTTAGGACCGCTGAATCACTTGTTGAGGGGCACTTCAAGCAAGTTTTTTCAATTGCAACATGGAAATGGTGATACATTTGAATATATAATCTGTAATCGTTTCAATCTAAGGCAATAGATAGATAAAGTAGTCATTTTTTAGTAGGACTAATCAATTTACCAACAACTCTAGTAAGCTACACGAGTTACAATGACACCCTGATATCTGGTCTACGACAGTACTATACCCTCACGGTTGAAAATTTACAAAAAAAGTATCCATAAATGGAAGTTGGATCAAACTGATACCAATAGCAAAAGCGGGCCTTGCTTTTAATTTGCGTTTAAAAAAATAGAGAGCAGTTTGAAAATGATTAGAAGTGTAACTATTACCTACAATTTCTCCTGGCTTCAAAATGAAGGTATTAAACAAATTTAGATGTGGTGAAAGAAATGTAGAGAGAGAAAAATGACCAATATACCTGTGCTTCTGGACATACGTGTCCCACCACATATCCATGTGAACCTCCAGAAAACCTTCCATCTGTCAACAGAGCAACTTCCTGCAAGTAGAAAAGAACACAACAAAATCACAATTAGAACATTCCAACTTGAATCAATGCAAAAATTGTTTACAACAATGCTGACAAAAGATGAAACCAGAGTTATGATTCAAACATTACCAACGTTCATTTTCGCGTAGACGGAAAGATAACCAAAACAAAGGGAACGGAATATAGACTAATAAACTGAACTCTGCTCACCTTCCCAAGTCCTGCACCCATAATTGCACTTGTTGGGGTAAGCATTTCGGGCATGCCTGGTCCCCCCTTGGGGCCCTCTCCTCTAATAACTACGACTTTACCCTGATACATGATAGGAACAATAGAACAAAATAGTAAATCATAAAATTACACTTTAAATCCAGCCAAAAATTTCAAGGATTAAAGCCACGGCAATATTATTCAGATTAACAATGTGGAGTTACACCCGAATTTTCAAGGGCCTGTATCCTTTCCTACCCAACAGTGAATGGAATAGCCAATCCGGCTCACCTTAAAATTTGTGGGGTTCTCTGAGATAGCTGCAATCATTGATTCTTCTCCTTCAAACACAAGTGCAGGACCTATTATAGATAATTCAAAAATTAGTTGGCATCACAGATGGCCATGAAATTTAATTGTTATATCAAGAAAAGCCTGAAACTGAAAAATAAAAAGAACCCTATCAATTAAAGACAATACCAGAGAAGTATAACCCTTCTTTCCCTGTGATCTTTGCAACAGAACCTTCTGGTGCAAGATTGCCATATAGTATCTGAATATGACCGGTTTCTTTGATGGGGTTCGACAGTGGTCTAATTATTTGCTGAATTCAAAAACAAAAAGATTGAAATTATACTTTCACCACAAGCATGAATTAGAAAATATTGAAAATAAACCATAAGACTCGATGGCCAACCTGGCCTTCAGGCAGGGACGGGTATAGCTTCGCATTCTCAGCCATAGTTTTGCCCGTGACTAAGAAAAAAAAGGAAGATAAGTTTGACGATTCCAATGACAAATACAGTTCTTTTTCCTGCATTCTTAACAAACTTTCTGACACTCACCTGTGATACAATCACCATCTAAAAACCCGAGCTCTAACATATGGTGAATAATTGCAGGTGTGCCTCCAATCTAAGTTATATAACAGCATTAAATAAATCAAGATATCATATGACAATATTATTCTTCAAAGGCACAGGGTAAATGGAAATAGATAAAATTTTCAGCACACCTTATGTACATCTTCCATCACATATTTGCCGCTAGGCTTAAGATCTGCGAGGAACGGAACTTCATCACTGACCTTTTGGAAATCATCAAGTGTTAATTGCAAACCAACGGACCTGCAAAAAATTCAATCCCATGAGCGAAACAGATAACCATAAGGATCCCAAATTTCTAGACCTCAATATTACTCACCTTGCAATAGCAATCAGATGTAACACTGCATTGGTAGAACCACCTAGTGCCATGACCATGACCATCGCATTACGGAGAGATTTTGGAGTGATAATGTCTCGAGGTTTCAAGTCCATTTTAATTAGATCTAGCAGATATTTCCCGGCAAGGCGGCACTCGTCCAATTTTATAGGATCTTCAGCGGGTGTTGATGAACTTTTTGATGGTGACAAAATAGAGCACTTTATTTTGATTATAATTGCTAGATGCCAAAGAAGAATTTCAGGGAGTATCAGTCATTATATTACCTATAAGGAAGGGACATTCCCATAGTCTCAATGGCTGAAGCCATTGTATTGGCAGTGTACATTCCACCACATGCACCGGCTCCAGGGCATGAATTACGAACTACATTCATCCTTTCTTCATCACTCACTGAACCATTCACGTACTCTCCATAAACCTAAATTGTGAATTTTCTTCATTTTCAGTAACTATTGAAATAATGATCCCACATTGCAGATGCAAGATGGCATGAAAAAGATAGGTGAAAGCAATGAGCCTGTTAAACTAATGTAATGAACTTTGTCAGCATCATTTCACAACTGCATTGACTTGAGTTATAGGAAAACATATAAAAGTTAGCTGAACTTGCCAAGAGAGAATGTCCAAATTATTACTAGAGATGTTGCGTTAGAATTGAAAGGTTGGTAAAATTGCTGTAAAAGGAATTGTAAATTGCGTACATGCGGTAAGTGCTGAAGAAAACTCACATCATCCAAGATTTCAACTACTTTAGCAACTATGGTAAAACTGCTGTAAAAGGAATTGTAAATTGCGTACATGCGGTAAGTGCTGAAGAAAACTCACATCATCCAAGATTTCAACTATTTTATCAACTAATCACTTTGAAACTCTAATGAAGTTGCATATTATGACTCACAGCATTGTTTCCTTCATGATCAATACTGAAAACCCCAAATTCCCAAAGGAATAGTGAAGAACACAAAAGATAAAAATGTAATAAAAATGAAAGAGATGATAAACGGTGTGAGAGAGAGAGAGATGATAAAAGGTTGTTGCATATACCTGAAATGCAGATACTATGTCGAACGTGTGCCCTTGGAAATGACCTGGCTGCATAATGACAACAAGACAGAATTAGTGACCTCTTAGGAAACAGGGCTTGAGAGGCAAGAGATAAACACCTTGCCTTTTTATCTTATGAAAGCATTTGATAAAACATAAAACGTGCGTATGATCATCTGCCAATTCCTTAGCACAGAGGAAATCCAAAATACATATAATCTTATATCACCACTCAAAAAAATATTCAATGGGCAACATAAGAATGCATTTTTATCTAGCGATATCTTGAGAAACACTACAACTTCGTTTATTGCATTTCACATCATACCATCATTGAAGTAAAAAAGTATCATGACTGCATTTACAGACCTTTTAAGAAAGTTAAGGCACGTTTTTATTTGTTACAGAGTGTATCACAATAGAAAATGAAAAGCAATATAAAAGAGAATCAGCAAACTTAGAACTCAAAATCTCACCTTTATAGTTCCACCATAGACCATGATACTTGGCCGGTTCAGCCGTCCCATAGCCATAATAGTACCTGGCATCTACAATTTCAATTTCAACACAATGAGAAACTAATGGATCGTGTCAGAGGTAACACCCGTGGATTGCTTCAACAGCAATGCGGGAAATATAATTTATAAAAATACTCCATAAAGTTACTCGTATTCCTCATATAAATTCTAGAACCAATTATCATAAGATCATTGCTCTTCCTACCAACTTCACCAAATTCCGATCAGTTCAACGAAACAGAGTTCCTCTCAAATGTACAATACTATTTCCTCGTCCTCAAACTCAAGAAAACCAATCAAGAAAACATCATTATCAAATCACCCAAAAATCACAAACACAAACTCATCAAGAAAAATCAAGAATCAAGAATCAAGAATCACACATCACAACAAACTCATTCTCTTCCAAATCAAACAAAACACACAAGAAAGAGGCCAAAAGAAACGATCTTTTTACATTTTTATCGCACCCCGGGATCGAGATATTCCCGTCGTACCACTGAGCAGCCATGACAGTCTCAATACTATCAGCAATCAAATCCCTCGACTGCAAACTGTAGCACATCCCTCTCGTCCCCATCGATATCGCATCGCTCACGCCAATCGTGTTGAACCTAAACCCCACCATTCCAGCACCTTCAACGCCCTCTTTAACAGCCTCAGCGAGTTTGAGCAAATGCATGTTGCAAGTGTTACCCTCGTACCAAACCGAAGAAATACCCACTTGGGGTTTGTTCATGTCGTCATCTGAGAGGCCCACACCGTAGAGAATGGCCTGTGAACCGCCCTGCGATTTGGGTTCTGTGATTCTTGAACTGTACTTGTTCAGTTTTGTTGCTGTTGTTGCTGTTTGTTCAGTTGTTGAGGCTCGAACGGTGAATTTGGGGGGTGATTTGAAGTGGGTTTTCGAAGGGATTGATGGTGATGATGACGGTGGCGGCGGTGGCCGGGAGATTAAGAAGGAGGCTTGCATGGTGGTTTTGCGGCGGCGGGGTTTTGGGGTGAAAAAAGATCGGATTTTTATTTTGGATTGTGTTTTTGTTCTATCTGTTTTGAGTCTGGTTCTGTAGTTAAGTGTATGTTTTTAAATGGAGAAATGAGTAGACTCCCACTAATCTTATAAATATAGATATTTCTTTTTAATTTGATAATAGTATATCCATAAATTTATTCAGAATCTTTCTTTTCGGGTATATTTTTAGTTATTTTATGTGACATTAATCATTCTTATCATTATGTTTGTAATTTTAATTATTGAAATTTAAAATGATTGTGATGCCCCTGACTAGCACTTTTTTGTCCCATAATGTATATCTTTCTTTCAAATGGATAAACGAGTGTTTCAACTCATCTAACAAATATAGATTGAGTGGAATCCTAAAAATTAATTAGAAACCTTTTCAAGTGTTTTATTGCGCACTTTAAATCCAACAGTGTATTTTGACACTTTCCTCAGAAAGAACAAATTTTTTGAAACTTATGGATATCTTTCTTTCAAATGGAAAATGGGTAGATTTCAACTAATTTAACAAACATACAACTTTAAGAGTTGATTGTAAAGTTCATGAATTATTTAGAAAAAAAGAATCAGGTGTTTTTATTGTTTAATTTTTGTGCATGTCTATCAATTATCTCTATTTTTTTTTAGTTTTAGTTTAGTTCTAACTTCTAAGGCATGGGATTCGGATTGACTCAAAGTCTCGCACCTGAAGAATCCGATTGAAGTCGGGTTGATCGAATAGAATCGAGGGAAACCGATTTCCATGGAGAGCAGTTCATATCATCCTATTGGAGAATGTCGATTATGTATATTTGTTAGGGAGAAACGAAATCAAAAATGAGATTGTGGTAGAGTTTATGCTAGATTTTGGCGTTTTGTTGAGTAAATTTTTCTTTTTTGATGAAAGTTATTAAGAAATAAAGTAATTTGAATCTTGATCATTTGTCCTATGGCGTGAATAATTTTTTTTATCTATTTTTATTTGATTTAATAATAGGTAAGGTTTAAACAAATAAATAAGTAAAAAGGTAAAGGAAAAGAAAAACTTTATTTGACACGATTCTTCAGTCCATAAGCTTTTGCTTTCTGTATAACATCTTCATTGAGTAATCATTCAACGACAGCTGCATATAATATGGTACAATTTGTTTTATATACGTCACACTTCTACAATTTAAAAATCTCTATTTTACAACTAATGATTGAACTAAAAACCATGTACAAACATTTTTTTTTAAAAGTATATAGTACGAATGTCTAACACATTTTTTTTTCTAATTATTTAATAGAGCCGCCGCTTCTTTCGTCTTTAATATACATTAAATTATTTTTTGGCCCTCGATAATGAATTTATGTTGATAAGGCTACTGAATTATAGTTGCTGCTGCATCAGACTATACTACTCTATTTAAGGAAGTCGGCCCGGGGCGGCGAACACTACTGCAGAAGTCATTGGCTTAGGTTTTCAGTTTTATATAGGATATATAAGCGTGGTTAAAGACATTAAAAGAAATGTGTTTTTCCTTTTAGTGTAAAATTAAAGCGAAATCAATTGTAATGGTTGTAAATTGTAATTAGTGATGCCACCAGCACTAACTACAGACGAAATATTCTGTAGATGAAATATTGTGAATTTGTTCAAATATTAAGCCCTCCCAATTCTTTGGTGAAATAAATCATTGGTGTATGTGTGTCACCATAATTTCAAAAAAGTCTATCAAAATCGTTAACGCTTACAACTCAAATTTGAGGGAAACCCAACAATAAAATCCCAAAGCTACTAAAAAATCTCTTCTCTTTAAAATTCAACAATCAAAGCTCACATGTGCACCCAAAAAAAAAAGCAATCGAAGTTCACCAACAAAACTCTTTTTGTATTGATGGGCTGGATCCTATTGGGTCGAATTCGGATCTTGGTTGAACCACTTGACATTTGCCATCCTTATTGAGAAATTGGATCTTTTAATTTTAGGGGTAAAGCAGTAAAGTATCTTTAACAATGAACCACAAGTGTTTTTGTTGAAGGATAAGGTGTTGGGTTCTTATTGGTTTTGGCGGCCCACAAACCGCGGGCCTCTCTAAGTTGAGATTTTAGATCGAGCATCATAGAGAATAAATTGGGCTTCAATTAGGGAACCTAACATTCTCACTCTTAAGTCTTAATATAGGATTTTTATGAATCTTGACTTTTAACAAAACACCAAACCCTAGCTAAGTCAAAAAGAATTTCGGGACAAGCAGGAATTCAAATCATCATATATGCATGGCCCATTTAATGGATGAAATTAAGAGTTAATTAACCTTCATAATTTACTATGTCTCAGTCCTACGTACACACTCTAATTAGGTAGGATGATCACATTCATCAGATTATCTCTGAGTTGGAATATAGACTACATAAAGTCATAAAGTATACCAACTCATAAAAATTCCAACCTTTACTGATCTTTAAAGACAATTTTTTCTCGCATACAACTCTCCACATGCTGTTTTTTTTAAATATATATCATGTATGTAATATATAAGAATTTTCTATAAATATAGTTCTTACATAACTGATTTCTTGTAGGGTAGTTATATCAACAAGAATATTGTAACTTGATTTGTTTGGTCGAAATTGAAGTTAGATGATCTGACGATCAACGGATACCGAATGAAACCTAAAACCAGTACTTTTTGCTTCAGGAATAATATTGTTGGTTAAGAAAAGAAAAGAAAGGACTATATATTGTCAAACATAATAGGTATGTTTGAATTTTGGTCGTTGATTTTATTCTTTTTGGTGATTTTGGTGATTGATTCTTAGCCTATTACTGCAGTCTGAAAAGGAAATTCAGCAACTTTGAACTAGACAAGACAAAGAGGGAGTTAAGTTGAACTTTCCCCAACTAGCTTGGTACAATGTGATAGTTAATAAGCACATGCATATCCGTTTTCACTTGTAATGTCCATTCAAAAAAGTTGTAAAACGTATTCACTACGTTAGTTGCCATCGAGGCACTGGTAATAAAAAAGAAAATATATATATATATATATATATATATATATAGACACACACACATAACACACACGTATATACACTTCCTCTCTAATTTTGATTTTAACTTTTATCAAATTTTCAACCATAGATCTAAATCATACATTTATTACTAACAATGGGCAGACGATATTAATATTGACATCAAATGGAGAATGACAAATTAATCAATTTACACATATCTATACTAATTCGTACCTGTCTACCAGACCACAAATTTAAACGGCAAAGAAGAAAGTGTCCCATATAACTTTGTGGAGTGGCAGAATTGGGTACTTAAGAGAAGAAGAAAAAAAATCAAAATTCGTCCTATAATTTTGTCAAAATATCAATTTTGGTCATTCAATGCAAAAATATCCAATTGTATCACAATCCAACTTAAAGCCTTGTAAATTGCACCAGGCCCCTGAGTTTTGATCATTTAAATTTACCCCAAGAATGTAAATTTCAGCAAAACATTAAAAAAGAAAAAAGAAAGAAGAAAGTTACTCTATTCTCCAAAATGTCGACATTAATTAGACTTTCCTCTCTAATTTAATCTGGTAAAATGAAATTCAAATAATTCAATAGCATGTGCTCCCAAAAACAAGACTAGTTAAGGCCTAAGGGAGACGTATCATTAATTTCGTATGCAGATAATATAGTTAAAGGTCAAGAACATTACAAATGCATACAACAGACAGAAAATACTGAACACGTGCCAAGAAAATGCTACTATTCAAAAAGAATAGTTCGCCATCTTTGATTTAACTATAAATAGAGGTGTCTCATTTTATTTCTTTCCACCACCAGCAACAATTCAGTACGTTAAATAAGAATTTTGCGTCTGCCAATAATTACAGAATGGCCCCTGCAGTTGTTGAAAATGCTACAAACTGCCATAATAAGGAAATAGTTCGCCCAGTAGCCAATTTCTCCCCCAGTTTATGGGGTGATCAGTTCCTCGAATACACTTGTGATACTCAGGTATTAATTATTTTGCTTTTCTTTAATTTATATTTCATTCGTTTTCCCTATACGAAATCACATCTCCTCACTTCATTTTTTATTGCCTAGCTTAATTGTTTTGATTTAATCCAATAACGTCTTTTGTTAATTTTGGTGAATTCATTATACAAACAATGTATTTTAATTATTCCTTTGAGTTAATGATTTATTAACTAAAGAAGCAAGACGAGTTATTTATTCTAAACAGATATTAATATTATAAATATTTCAGGATTTAAATTGCTATATGCATGCATGCATATGCATGTGGAAATCTCTTTCACATTTTGGACCCTAGCACCACGAAACAACATAATATTGCTGAATCTATCAATGTAATTGTGCGAGAAAGTCTAGTGCCCAATAAGATGTTGTACAAAACACGTAACAATTAAAGAACAAAACCTTAAACTCAAACGAGTTAAAAAGAAAGAAACAACAAACTACATGCATGGAGGGCACGCTAATAACAATTAGAACCAAACAACCTTGGGCTTGATTTAGGAAAATTTACAAACTGAAGGGGAAACTTCAAGCCTTCGAAGGAAGAAATTATTTTATACAATCGTTGCATGATGATGTTGTGCAGATAGTTGGACACGCTGAAAACATAAATCATTTTGAAAAACAAAAACTTTAATTATTTTGCAGGTGGCAGGAAAAAATTCCGTAGCTATCGAAGCGTTGAAGGCCGATGTGAAGAGTAAACTAACATCATCCGAAGGAAGTAAATTAGTGGAGATTATGAATTTGATCGACACATTGGAGCGCCTAGGCATATCATATCACTTTGAAAATGAGATTGAACACAAATTACAAAAATTCTTCAATCTCCCCACAAATTATGAAGATGAATCATATGACTTGTACACTGTTGCTGTTCATTTTCGATTATTCAGGCAGCACGGTCACCGTATATCTTGTGGTACGTACTATATTTACGACATTTCTTTTATGTCAGTTTAAATTAACTTCTCAGAGATCTTACGGTCTCAACTTTATATATGACATAATTAAGGGTTACAAGTAAAACAATAACTTTTCTTTAAGCAGACATCTTTAACAAATTCAAGGATGGGAATGGAACATTCCAAGAGGAACTTAAGAGTGATGCAAAGGGTTTATTGAGCTTGTATGAAGCGGCACATCTGAGAATACACGGAGAAGACATACTAGAAGAAGCCCTAGCTTTTGCTACTGCCAATCTCAAGTCACTAGCACCAAACCTGGAGCCGCGCCTTCGGAAACAAGTTTTGCATGCCCTCGTGCAACCGTTGCATTTTGGCAATCCAAGGATTGAAGCAAGGAATTTCATCTCCATCTATGACGATGATGAATCTCTTTTGAAGTTTGCCAAGTTAGACTACAATTTATTGCAAACGCTTCACAAAAAAGAGCTCCAAGAGGTCTCAAGGTAACATCTCTGTAAGATGCATATTTTAAATAAAAATAACGATGACTAAAGCTTATAAGATGTTGATACTTGATAGTGTATACATTTTACACGCATCAAGTACTAAACGTCTTTATTATAGTTATGCTTATATAATATCCTTCCGTGCATGGAATATAAACTTTTCTGTAGGGCAAATACGATACGTCACCTTCGGTCAAACAATAAGTACAATACCTTGTCTATTTTGAAAAATTACATTATATATGTCTATCTATCGTAAATTAATATTGGATAAAAGTATAAAACAAATGATAATGATGCATTTTCACTTTTATTCTTAATTATACATTTTTAAATGTTAATTGAAATTCAACGTTACAGTAATATTTCTCTACAAAGAAATACCCCTGACCTTTTATTTTCCTCGTCTTGAAACTGTTTCATTTTATTTACCCATTGTTTGCAACATTGTCTTAAGAATAATACATGATGTGGATGGTTTTCATCTTTTAACCACATTGTATTTTAAATTGAGTACATTTTCATATAAATTTTTAAATGTGAAGAAGCATTATAATTTCTAATTCAAGTATTAATTTGATTTTATATTGCATTGTCGTAGTTGGTGGAAAGAATTGGACCTTGTGTCCAAACTTCCTTATGCAAGAGATAGAGTGGTGGAGTGTTTCTTTTGGGCGATGGGAGTATATCATGAACCTCAATTTTCTCGTGCCCGAGTGATGCTCACAAAGACCATTGTCATGACATCTATAATTGATGACACTTATGACGCTTATGGTGTCATTGAAGAGCTTGATATTTTTACAGAGGCAATTGAGAGGTAAAGTTTTAAAAAAATGAAAAAAAAAATTAAAAGAAGTTCTTGTAACCAAAGGATTAATTTCAATTATTTTTTTGATTATTTTTTAGGTGGAATATCAGTGAGCTTGATCGCCTTCCAGAGTACATCAAGCCATTCTACAAAGCTCTTCTCCAACTTTACGAGCAATTTGATGAAGAATTAACACAAGAAGGAAGATCTTATGCAACATATTATGCAATAGAAGCAGTATGGCTTTTCAGCATTTTCCAATTACTATAACATTATGTTTGTCACTCACATAAAATCTTTTTTTATTACTAAATAATGCAACTCATATGATACATTAAAATATATCTAATCCATTATTTTTCACTCAGCTTAACATTTAATTCTTCTTTTAATGTTACATGTAGCTTAAAGAATTGGTGAGGAGCTACCATGTCGAGGCCAAATGGTTCATCGAGGGATACTTGCCACCATTTGCTGAGTACCTACAAAATGCTCTCATAACTTGCACTTACTGCTATCACACAACTACATCTTTACTTGGAAGTAAATCTGCCACCAAGGAAGATTTCGAATGGCTGAGTAAGAAGCCTAAAATGCTTGTAGCCGGGCTGACAATTTGTCGGGTCATCGACGATATAGCTACATACGAGGTACAACAATTACTATCTATCAATAGTTGAATAGGTCATTACAACCTTTAATTTATAGACTTTTAATTAAATAAAAATTAAGAATGCTTAAAGACATAATTATTTATATTATTTCTAATTAATTTATCAATTTGTTGTTTACAATAATTAAAGGTTGAGAAGGAGAGGGGACAAATTGCAACTGGCATTGAGTGTTACATGAAAGACAATGGCGTGACAAAAGGAGATGCAGTGAATAAGTTTTTTAAGATAGCTATAGATGCATGGAAGGATATCAATGAAGAGTGCCTAAAGCCTTATTCTTCAGGGTCGAGAGAAGTTCGTATGAATATTCTGAATCTTGAACGTATAATAGATGTCACTTATAAGAACAACGAAGATGGATACACTCAGCCAGAAAAAGTGTTGAAACCTCACATCATTTCATTGTTCGTGAATCCCATAAAGGTGGATTAGTTTGATCTTTGTATTTCGATTATAATAAGTTTTGTCGTCACAATAAACAAAGTTACAATTCTCTCTCTTTAATTTTCTTTCTTCTTCCTTTTTCTCGAATAAGAAGAAGTGACGTTATTGTAATACTTCTTTTGAATTGTTATGATGTAATAATATAAGGTTTCTTAGAATATTGGCGGTGGTTATAAGTCAATTAATAGTGTCAAAAATTGAATACTGATATTCTAATGTTATAGCGTTAAGGACAAAATAGATACTTCTTGTGATCAACATCTTTAGGTGTGAATGTGATACGGCCACGTAGGCAGGCTGTGCACCATCTCTGTGCACCCAATTTAGAAATTTTAAAAAAACTTTTATCTTCTCTCTGACAAAACATCGAACACCTTTAGTTACAGTTATAATGGTCGCATGCCTTTCGTTAAGCACACTCGATACCAGACCAAATTTCACTGCTCAAGAAGCTCTCGTGTTTCTCCAAAACTGCAATGGCTTCAAACAGTTCAAGCAAATTCACGCTAGGATTATCCGTTCCAATCTCGCTGATCGTCAGCGCATTGTGGCCAAGATGATTCGACTATGTTCTTCGTACGGAAAACTGGATTATGCAGCTGTGTTGTTCGAACAGGTCAACAATCCGTCCACTTTTGCTTGGAATTTACTCATAAGAGCGTACGTTGTGAATGGTTGTTCGCGTCGAGCTATTCTTTTATACAATTCAATGGTTTGCAGCGGTGTGCGTGTGGACAAATTCACGTTCCCGTTTGTGATGAAAGCTTGTTTGGCTTGTTGTGGTGTTGACAAGGCCAAGGAGGTATATGGGTCTGCGGTTAAAACTGGGTTTGGCGGGGATGTTTATTTGGATAACGTTTTGATGGACTTGTGTTTGAAATGTGGGGTGTTGGAGGATGGGCTTAAGGTGTTTGATAAAATGCGTGCGAGAACTGTGGTATCTTGGACTACGATGCTTGCTGGGCTGATTAGTAACGGGAAAATGGATGTCGCACAAAAGCTCTTTGACGAAATGCCTGTGAGAAATGTGGTTTCTTGGAGTGCCATGATTAATGCCTATGCTAGAAGCGAGAAACCGGGGAAAGCGTTTGAGTTGTTAGTGCAAATGCAGCGCGAAAATGTGAAGCCAAATGAGTACACGTTGGTCGGTCTTCTTGTTGCTTCAACTGAATTAGGGAGCCTTAAATTGGGGCGTTGGGTTCACGATTTCGCGATCAAGAACGGATTTGAGATTGGGGTTTTCCTCGGAACGGCTCTACTTGACATGTACAGCAAATGCGGTAGTTTGGAAGACGCCAAGCTAGTCTTTGGAAGTATGGAAAAGAAGAGTATAGCTACGTGGAATGCAATGATCACTAGTCTTGGTGTTCATGGGCGTGGCGAAGAAGCCATTGCTCTTTTTAGGGAGATGGAGAGACTGAATGTAATTCCAGATGCAATTACTTTCGTGGGTATATTATCCGTTTGCTTGCAAGCGAATGATGTGGAGGAGGGTCGTAACTACTTCTATTACATGATGGAACACTATGGTATTAAGCCTACCCCCGAGCATTACATTTGTTTGTTTGAGATGTATACTCGTGCATCTATGTTGTTCGAACCCGAGTCTTTGAGTTTCCCAGTATTATGACTTGTAGCTGTGTGTACATATGCAATGCTGTAAGAGCACACCTCAGTGCAAGGGCTGACGACCATGAGTTGTACCAGCTGTGGGAATTGGAACTAGGAAGAAATGCATAGTTTTATCTTCCAACCAACAGATTTTAGAGCTTAAGCAATGGAACATAAGTTGATTTTTGGGCTTTTAATTGACATCTGATTGCTATGAAGACTAAGAAAACCAAGAGCAGAGGCACTGGTGCTGTTTAGTACAGTTTAGGGAAATATTGTTGCCCTTATGTCACATTTTGGTGACTGAATTTACACTCATTGAGTTGAGTAACATAGAGAGGGCTGGAATTTTTATATTAGAATGGATAGAATTTGTAGAGCCGATTAAGGGCGCACCTGATAAAACAAAAGAGAATCATTTTACCATTGTGCTGACATTCTTGTATCATTGCTCAATAGATGACGAAATGCAGTCACAAGTCCATAGTACCTTTTTTTTTTTTTTTGGAGTGAATAGAATGTATCTCACATTACATTATGTATACAGTTAGATATCAAAGAAGATCTAAATGATTGAGACAGAACAAGTATTAAAGTATGAAGGATATTCAAGAAATTAAAAAAGTATTCAGATAAATTAACATGTGTGTTTATCAATATATATCAATTTAACTAGGCCCTACCAAATGATTTGATTTCCAGATTCTTCTTGAACAAAGATTTCCAAAACTTTAAAATAATAACTCGTTTTTCACCACTTTCGGACAGTAAAGTTTTTGAATAACTTATCAAGATTTAGAAGCCAGTTCTTAGTTTTCTTCTTCTCGAAAAGCAAGTCATACTCTGGTTCTCAGTCCACCATCTCTGCGTCCGAGGTTCTTCAGAGTGGAGAAGAAGGTTAAGTGGCGAAGGAGTTTCACTTGGATCAGTAATTGTCAAATAATAATTGCAAAATGGCACCAGCAAGTGTTGAAAATGGTGTAAGATGCCACAAGGAGTCAGCTCGCCCTGTGGCAAATTTCTCCCCCAGCTTATGGGGTGATCAGTTCATCGATTACCATTATGATACTCAGGTATTACTATTCATTTGAGTTTCTCCCCTTGGTAAACTCAAACAACAGTAAACTCACTACTTTGAGATCCTCCATTACATTTTTGTATAGCATTTCTGTTATAATCGTCGGATTAATTAAAATTTTTGTACTCAAAACCTTTTCTATTTGACTTAAGTAGCCTAATTTGCTTAAATTATGTTCAAGAGTATTTGGCATGTAAACAAAAAGATTGTAGCTAATGTAAGTGTCCATTAGTCATGACATAAGATAGTTATATGAAAAAGTAACAAAGATGCTAGTGACTTGTATTGCATAGTCATCACATCTAGAAGAATATATATATATATTCTCAACACGCTACCTCACATTTAATCTGATAATCTTTTGTTACGCCTAACATGGAACTTCCTTTTTCAATACGTGGGTTGGTTTGAAACAGAGACTTGTTTGTGATTTGTCTCTGATACCATATAGAATTGTGGTGTCATCTAAAGTTCAAGTATTTTGGAGGATCGAATTTTTTTTTTTTTTTTTTTTGTCTGTATATATTTTTAAGTTTTTTCTTTTATGGGCATGTCGAGAACAAGAGACTTATTATTTAGCTTGCAGGTGGCAGAGAAATTTTCTGCGACAATCAAAGTATTGAAGGACAATGTCAAGAGTAAGCTAATATCTGCAGGAAGTAAAGTGAACACAATGAATTTAATCGACTCACTGGAGCGTCTGGGCATATCATACCACTTTGAAGATGAGATTGAAGACAAATTGGAGCAATACTTCAATCTCCAGACAGAATATGAAAATGAGTCCTATGACTTGTACACTATTGCTCTTCATTTTCGATTGTTCCGGCAGCACGGGCACCATATATCCTGCGGTACATTGTCTCTCTACAATCCTAGTTCTTGTACATGAGAAGACTCTGTGGTCCCAGTTTGAATAAACTAATCACTTACTTAAGCAGATATCTTTAACAAATTCAAGGATGAGAATGGAAAATTCCAAGAGGGCCTTGAGAATGATGCAAAGGGTTTACTGAGCTTGTACGAAGCAGCACATCTGAGAATAAATGGAGAAGACACACTAGAAGAAGCCCTAGCTTTTTCTACTACTAAACTCAAATCCATTGCACTAAGCCTTGATTCGCGTCTTAGAAAACAAGTTTTGCATGCCCTTGTGCAACCCTTGCATTTTGGCTGTCCAAGGATCGAAGCACGGGATTTCATCTCCATCTATATCGATGATGAATCCCTTTTGAAGTTTGCCAAATTAGATTACAATTTAGTACAAATGCTTCACAAAAAAGAGCTCCAAGAGATCTCGAGGTAATAGCATTTTTAGATTAGATTTGTTTACTTACACCAATTTGTGCATCTATGTTTACATCCATACTTTAACTATGTTTATATATGTCCTTCCATACGCATCCATAGATAGAGGTCAATACGATCATACACCCCTTGGTGATCTCAAACTGTAACGATGTCATTTCGTTTTATAAAATTATAGAATGTACCTTTTTTTTATAAATAAAGATTGGATAGCATTAATGCTAAGAATATATTGATTTTACTCATAGTAATAGATGTAAAAGTTTAAAGTCATGTGAATTTTTAGTTATATTATAATTCATAGGAAGTGTTTTTATACTATTTAAAATGTAAAAGAACATTGAATTTCTAAATTTCCAATACAAGTATTTGATCTTTATATTGTGCTACTGCAGTTGGTGGAAAAAATTGGACCTTGTGTCCAAACTTCCTTATGCAAGAGATAGAGTGGTGGAGTGTTTCTTTTGGGCATTAGGAACATATCACGAGCCTCAATATTCTCGTGCTCGAGTCATGCTCACGAAAACTGTTGCTATAGTATCTGTAATTGACGACACTTATGATGCTCATGGTACGATTGAGGAACTTAATATTCTTACAAAGGCAATTGAGAGGTAGGGTTAAAAGGAAAATAGTAGATTTTTTTGTGGTCGAATGAATGTAATTCCTTTGTTTCTCTTTTAGGTGGAATATTAGTGAAACTGAACATCTTCCAGAGTACATAAGGCCATTGTACGAAGTTCTTCTCGAACTCTACGAGCAAATTGAAGAAGAATTAACACCGGAAGGAAGATCTTATGCAACGAGTTATGCAATAGAAGCAGTATGAATTTTTGAGCCTTCGCTAACATATTAAATCACATCATATCATTCATCTTATTACAAAGACTCTTACACTTTTTTAAGGACTCACATTTAATTGCACTCAAATTTCTTCTAACAAATATCTAATTACTGTTAAATTGTGTAGCTGAAAGAACTGGCGAGGAGCTATCTAGTTGAGGCAAAATGGTTTATCGAAGGATACATGCCACGATTTTCTGAGTACCTGGAAAATGCTCTCATCACTAGCACTTGCGGCCATCTCATGGTGACATCTTTGCTGGGATGTAAATCTACCACGAGGAAAGATTTCGAATGGTTTAGTAAGAAACCCAAGATGCTTGTAGCAGGGCAGATCAATTGTCGGGTAACTGACGATGTAGCAACGTATGGGGTAAGGAAAATGCATTATCTTTCTAAGGGGTGTTTGCATGCAGGAGCTTATACAAGTGACTTCTTAGCTGTGTACTTCTTCTTAAAATTTATTTCTCCATATATTGCTTACGGAAAATTCAGGTTGAGAAGGAGAGGGGCCAAATTGCCACAGGCATTGATTGCTACATGAAAGAAAATGGTGTGACAAAGGAAGAGGCAATGAGTAAGTTTTTGGAGATGGCTGTAAATGCATGGAAGGATTTGAATGAAGAGTGCATCAAGCCTTATTCTTCCACCTCGAGAGATGTTCGTATGGTCATCTTGAATTTTGAGCGCAATATAGATGTCATTTACAAGAACAATGAAGATGGATATACTCATCCGGAGAAAGTGTTGAAATCTCACATCATTGCATTATTTGTGGATCCCATTCAGATTGATCATTAGAAGTTTCAAATAATATTCTTGATAAGTTGTTCAGTGTGGTATTGAACAAGATTTTCTGTACAAGCATAGAGTATCGTCAGTTTCAATTTGTTCTCCGTCATGATACAATTTGAATGTATAGGATAGTAAAGAGCAATATTTGATTATAATCTACTGAATCAGATATGTTATATGCATGAATCAAATAAAGATTTGTAATATTTAGTAATTATATGGGTTGAATTTTTTTGCAAGCTAAACACAGATGTTTGTTGTTGACTTCCGGCTGCCTATTCAGCTCTATGAAACGGAATTCTTTTCATAAGACTTGCTACTGGAAAATCCTAAGGGTAGAAAGAGATATCCTAAAAATTGGAATATCAACCTAAAATATTACTCTCGTCTCCTTTCATTTTCTATTAGGCAAGTATACTGTCCATTATTATAACTTTTTAAATTTTTAAAAAATAATATAATTTGTTTATTTCACCTTTTTAAATATTTAAATTAAGCATAAGTCTTTTAAATATTTTTAATAGTGTTATAGTCCATTCAGCAACTTCCTATCTACACTTGTTTCAATAATAAACTTCTTTAATTAGCTGAAAGATTTTAAAAGCTTGTTAAGTAGTTTGACATAATAGACAATACAAAAACATACATTTTCTTTTTTAATTAGCATATATTTTATTTGCAATAGAGAGTTTGTTGTTCTTTAAAGAATAACAATAGTATGACCAAGCCCAACTTATTTAACAAACATATTCTATAAACACTAAAACTAAACAAAAAAAGAAAACTACGAAAGACAATATAATTAATATATATATATATATATATGTGTGTGTGTGTGTGTGTGTGTAAAATAAAAATCACAAATAACTCAAAAGAGAGTTCATCAAACTCCATATCTTTTTCAAGAAAATTCAAATAATTCAACAGCTTTAAGGATAAATTGACACATGAATAACTGAAGGCGGAGTAACATAATTGAGATCATAAATTGGATTACCTTTCTACAACCATTTCTGTTTCTCACATCTACTCACCTACTAAATTAAACTTGCTTGGGTCGAAGAGGACAACATAGGTCTTAGACATGAAATTGGTAGAAAACTTCCGGAGCTGCCTGAAGATGACTGCATAGGTTTTAGAATTGAAATTGGGAGAAAACTTCCTAGAAAAAGGCTCCATGGAATCAGAAGGCCTCGCTGGCATGAGAAAGAGCACAAACAAGATGAGAAGAACAGGGACTAAAACCACAAGGATAGTGCCACGCCATCTCAGGATCTTGTATGTCAATGGGGCTGGGCATGGGCGGTTAACCAAACCGCCCGTTCGGTTTTAAACCAAACCGAAAACCGAAATGAGTAAACAAAAAACCGAACCGAAAATTCGTTTGTTCGGCTGTCGGTTTGGCTCGGTTTAACCCAAAAAAACCGAAAAACCCAAGTTTTTTTTTTTTTTTTTTTAATTTTTAATTCTTGAATTTGCAATAGCATGATTAGCATCCAAAATGTATGAAACTTGTTGTCATGTTGATGATTCTTTTTATGGCTAATTGCATTTACACTTCTTGTTATTTAGTCTAATTATAGATGCATCTCTTATTATATAAATAATAACATGAACACCCCTTGGAGTATTAAACGACATTATAAATAGGCTTATTAATAGTTGGAATACAACAAAGAAACCCTCTTAAAGTTTGGAAAAAAATGGACCGGCAGCGTTGGACCAGCGGCAGCAGAGGGTGGTGAGCCGTGAGGCCGTGAGCAGTTTTCTTTTTTCTTTTTTCAAAAAATTAATGAAGTTCTTATTTTTTTTTTTTTTAACTTAGCGGCAGTAAGTTTATATGGTTTTTTGCATTTTAGTCCTTTGTAAATTGTAAATTGTTATTTAGTATATATCTTTACCTTTTTTTTATTTTAAAAAAAAAAAGAAGTAACCACCGTTTTTCGAGTTCACCGCGGTTTATTCGGTTAATACCGTTAACCAAACCGAACACGTATACGATTTGTGGCTTAAATCGAAAACCGAACGGGTTGGTGGAATTCGGGTTCGTTTTGAACCGAACTTGGGTTTTCGGTTCGGGTATTCGGGTTACTCCGAATTCTGCACAGTCCTATCTGTCAATGACTCTTGCTGCCTCTATCCCTTCAACGTCAGATGGGTGATTGATACCAAATATGGTCGTTTACTCCTCCTCCTCCAGTCTTTAAAGGCTGGGTCTCCTGTACGGGCTCCAACTCTTCTTCCTTATTGCAATAAAAGAAATGATCCTGACTCAGTTTGAAGACCATAAATCACCTGCATATGCATAAAGAAAGTTCTCAGCCCGCCATATTACAACCTAGTCAAGACCAAAGATCTTAGTTGGCATCACTTAACGCCCAAGAAATCCACAGTACAATGATTCAAATCTAACAACATTTCGCTAATTAGAACCACCCCTGCATATAACGTAATCATGAACATCATAAAATTAAATTTAGGGCTAGAGTGTGAGAAAATCACAAAAGACTCACAAAACGGAAAAATTAGGTTTGAATGAGCAATTCAAATCACAAGTATAAGCATTATATACAGAAGCGAATCAAAGAGAACATAATACTATAAAAAAAAATTATTGTATTTACCGTTTTCTGTTTGCAGTACTGTAGCAGAAAGAAATTCAAACAACACTTAACAGTGAAGAATATACACATTACAATGATTTAAAATCTATTCAAAGAAACAAAAATTCATTATATAACCTATCCATTTTACACTACATATATGACTGAGAGATAATTATCGATACACTAATTTAATGTCCACAGTGAAATGGTGATTCTGCTGGAGATAATGTCTATTCTGCTTTCAAATCTATTTTAATATCCAATTCTTATCACAAAATCACGGACAATTTACAACTTGTAGTTAGAAACCACCATAATAGAGGAAACTTAAGAAATAAATCTCAACATACCCACAGGTAAGCACCTTCTTGATTTCCATCCAGAACTGTGACCCAATCTGCCTTGGACTTGAGGGAGCTTTTGTTCTTCAAAAAGTCCCTCACCTTTGCAAGAATTTAGAGTTGTAACTAAAAAGATACAGGAAATGTAACTATGTAATAAATTTTAGGAGAGTGTAGATACCGCTTGTAGAATCCTATCAGATGTGTTGCTTTCCAATAGCCTTAGACCAGCCGTAGCCTGGATAAAAATCATTGCACGCAATTAATAACGTTTTAAAGGAACCCCAATTCCAAAGATACTCAAAGTTCCCTACCCCAACTTTGACTGGTGTGTTGTGTCTCAACTCTAAGGGAATTATAGCTTCTGCCTTTCTAAGTAGGTCGACAAAGAATCCGCCGCAGCCTCAGGATCACTCAAACCTGGTTTCTCTACAAGATCAAAGTCAATATCAACAAGTAGAGAATATAGATCCGAAGATCATAACAAAAAGCTGAAAATGAAATAGATAGTTTTAGCACCTGTATAAAAAGTTCAAGATCATTGCCCAAGGGAACGAGATCAAGATTTTGATTGAAGCAAAAGAAGTGAACCCTACTTCCGGAGCTGCCCGCATCGAAGATAACTGCATAGGTCTTAGACATGAAATTGGGAGAATCAGAAGAAGCCTCACTGGCACGAGAAAGAGCACAAAAAAGATGAGAAGAACGGAAACTAAAACCAAAAGGATAGCGCCACGCCATCTCAGGATCTTGTCTGTCAATGACTCTTGCTGCCTGTTTTGCTTCAAAGTCTTCTCCATCTGAACTTGCTGCCGTGAATCCAACAGTTCAGCTGCTGATAGAGATCGATACCGAATATGGCCGTTCCCTCTTCCTCCTCCTCCAGTCTTTAAAGGCTGGGTCTCCCGTAAGGGCTCCAGCTCTTCTTCCTTATTGCTCCCTTCTCAATTTGAAGAAAAGAAATGATCCTGACTCACTTTGAAAGTAATGCACTGTACATCACCTTCATATGCATAAAGAAAGTTCTCAGCACGCCATATCACAATCTCAACAAGTAAAGACCATAAAATCTTAGTCGACATCACTTAACGCCCAAGAAATCCATAGTTCAATTACTCGAATCTAACGGAATTTACTAAGAACCACCCGGAAAAAAACAATATAATTATGAATATAGTAACATGATAAATTAAGTTTAGGCTAGAGTGTGAGAAAATCACTAAAGAGTCACAACTGTATAAAGCGATGAAATGGAAAATTTAGGTCCACTCGCAGTGTATAAATCACAACTCACAAGTATAATCATTACATACTGAAGAGAATCGAATCGAAGAGAAGATAATAATAGTATAAAAAAATGTGCCGAAGAAGAGTCCTCGGCACACCGGAAATCCACAGTACAATTACTCGAATCTAACGGCATTCGCTATATATTAAATTAAATTTAAATTTAGGGCTAGAATGTGAGAAAATCACAAAAGAATCACAAAAATTAAAAAGATAGCACTTAGCCCTTAAAAAGTTTAGAACGCCGCACTTGGTTCCCCTAGAATATGTTTGGCTGATAACATTACTGTTACTTTTGGGCGAAAAAAAACATGTGTAGTTGACTAGGATGGCAAAATGCTATGTTTCATACACTTTTAGGGGTCGAGTGCAGGTTGCCTGAAGATGAATAAAAGTACATTCTATTGCTTTTATAAAAATAATTTCGTTTTTGTTACAAACTCGCAAGTTTTACTTTTTCTTATTTTTAGAATAGTTGATATGTATAAGTGTTGTATGGATGTATAATGACCAAATTACTTTTAATAATATGTAGATTTAAATATATTAAAAACTAAGCTTTCATATATTTGAATCACATAAGATAGTTACCAATCAATAATAGTACATTAGAATTATTTCATGCAATGTACTAAACAATGTAAGTTCAAACCTGAGAAAGTTTAGAGCGCTAGTGACTCCCTTAAATACTTCAAACTTCAAAGGTACAACTGCTCTGAAACTGCTACCAAGTTGAAATGTTAGGTGTTGAACCACCCCGAGAAACTAACTTCGATCAGGCTTCTAAAATCTTAATTAGTTCCATTTCTAATTCTTCACCAGTACATATATTGCAACCCGAGGACTACATTAATCTGGACGCCATCGCTCTGGATTAACACAGCCAACAACGAACTCTTTCGTCAGCTTCCAGGAAGTATTCAAAGGATGGCATCTGTCACATGAGTTCTATAAGAACTTGGTTACACATAAAGAGCACTTTTCAAAAGATGAAATATTTCAATTTATTGAACAGTTTTATAAACAATACAATAAACGTTGAAATCCAAAATTTAATTGCAACCATTAACCATCAGCTAAAAGGGATTGTTTTTATAATTTTTGAAACGTGTCATAGTAGACAACCGAAGAATTAACACCATTGCGAACTCTCCAGCTAAAATGATAGTTTTGTTTCCCACAGAGATCCACAATAAATTACAGCTGAACCCCTTGGGGCTCTCTCCTCTAATAACTACGACTTTACCCTGATACATGATAGAACCAATAGAACAAAATAGTAAATCATAAAACTTCACTTTAATTCAGCCAAAAATTTCGAGGATTAAAGCCACGGCAATACTATTCAGATTAACAATGTGGAGTTACACCGGGATTTTGAAGGGCCTGTATCCTTTCCTACCCAATAGTGAATCGAATAGCCAATCCGGCTCACCTTAAAATTTGCGGGGTTCTCTGAGATAGCTGCAATCATTGATTCTTCTCCTTCAAACACAAGTGCAGGACCTCTTATAGATAATTCAAAAATTAGTTGGCATCACAGATGGCCGTGAAATTTAATTGTTATATCAAGAAAAGCCTGAAACCGAAAAATAAAAAGAACCGTATTAATTAAAGACAATACCAGAGAAGTATAACCCTTCTTTCCCTGTGATCTTTGCAACAGAACCTTCTGGTGCAAGATTGCCATATAGTATCTGAATATGACCGGTTTCTTTGATGGGGTTCGACAGTGGTCTAATTATTTGCTGAATTCAAAAACAAAAAGATTGAAATTATACTTTCACCACAAGCATGAATAAGAAAATATTGAAAATAAACCATAAGACTCGATGGCCAACCTGGCCTTCAGGCAGGGACGGGTATAGCTTCGCATTCTCAGCCATAGTTTTCCCCGTGACTAAGAAAAGAAAAGGAAAATAAGTTTGACGATTCCAATGACAAATACAGTTCTTTTTCCTGCATTCTTAACAAACTTTCTGACACTCACCTGTGATACAATCACCATCTAAAAACCCGAGCTCTAACAAATGGTGAATAATTGCAGGTGTGCCTCCAATCTAAGTTATATAACAGCATTAAATAAATCAAGATATCATATGACAATATTATTCTTAAAAGGCACAGGGTAACTGGAAATAGATAAAAATTTCAGCACACCTTATGTACATCTTCCATCACATATTTGCCGCTAGGCTTAAGATCTGCGAGGAACGGAAATTCATCACTGACCTTTTGGAAATCATCAAGTGTTAATTTCAAACAAACGGACCTGCAAAAAATTCAATCCCATGAGCAAAACAGATAACATAAGGATCCCAAATTTCTAGACCTCAATATTACTCACCTTGCAATAGCAATCAGATGTAACACTGCATTGGTAGATCCACCTAGTGCCATGACCATGACCATCGCATTACGAAGAGATTTTGGAGTGATAATGTCCCGAGGTTTCAAGTCCATTTTAATTAGATCTAGCAGATATTTCCCGGCAAGGCGGCACTCGTCCAATTTTATAGGATCTTCAGCGGGTGTTGATGAACTTTTAGTTGGTGACAAAATAGAAAAAATTAAATAAAGTGAGCAGTTTAATTTGATTATAATTGCTAGATGCCAAAGAAGAATTTCAGGGAGTATCAGTCGTTATATTACCTATAAGGAAGGGACATTCCCATAGTTTCAATGGCTGAAGCCATTGTATTGGCAGTGTACATTCCACCACATGCACCGGCTCCAGGGCATGAATTACGAACTACACTCATCCTTTCTTCATCACTCACTGAACCATTCACGTACTCTCCATAAACCTAAATTGTGAATTTTCTTCATTTTCAGTAACTATTGAAATAATGATCCCACATTGAAGATGCAAGATGAAATAGATAGGTGAAAGCAATGAGCCTGTTAAACTAATGTAATGAACTTTGTTAGCATTATTTGACAACTGCATTGACATGAGTTACAGGAAAACTGGTAAAAGCTAGCTGAACCTGCCAAGAGAGAATGTCCAAACTATTACTAGAGAAGTTACGTAAGAATTGAAAGGTTGGTAAAATTGCTGTAAAAGGAATTGCAAATTGCGTACATGCGGTAAGTGCTGAAGAAAACTCATATCATCCAAGAAATAAGACTAGGATTACTGGCAAATCATTTTAGATATGCAATGTCGAGTAACTTCATATCATTACAGATTCTCCTAGCAAAATGTCAATGAGTTGCTATCTTGAAATAGAAGGGTTAATCCCAGAAGCACTTTAGTCAGTCGGCAGAAACAAAAAATATACGGGATCCTGAGAAAAAGTACATGAATGCCAAGAAATAAGACTAGGATTACTGGCAAATCATTTTAGATATGCAATGTCGAGTAACTTCATATCATTACAGATTCTCCTAGCAAAATGTCAATGACTTGCGATATTAATTTGAGGTCCAAGCTGATGATATTATGCCTTGGCGGAACATATTTCGCTATGTTTAGGTGTTGATACAAACTTTAGGGGCAGGGTCAGTTTCCGGAAAGATAATTCAGATGCCCTGTACTTTCTAGTTTCTGCCAATTTAACAGTCAAGAGTTTAAGGCATCTGCATCAATGAACCTAGTACTCAAGATAAATTTATCCTAGAATTAAACAAGACATGGAGTGTAGATGTACTCATACCATATTAGTCCACTGACCAATAAAGAAAACGAAAGAATTACCCCAAAGAGATCTCTTATAAACATTGAGATGTAACATAAACCCTGAGTATGAAACGCCGGCCGACTTCGCCTCACATGTTGCAGAGCTTCAGAAAAACTCACTCCAGTTTTTTAAACATCACATAAGCAACAATGACAGTCACACTGCATAGTAAAGGAAATTGAAGATCAGCTACAAACAATAACAACAAAAAATGAAAGGAACTACTGACCAGAAATATGCCCCGACAAAGAAAGTTTTACAGGAACAATACGTGGAATGAATGTGCAAGGTTGAGAAGCTGTTCTTCCAGATATCATGACAAGTGACAGACCTCTTAGTTACTTATGATCAATTGTTTAATTATTTGGTTAAGAATTGTTGAATTCTGTGGTGCTAATCCAATAAAGAAGCCATTTTCCCGATCTACAGAAAATGAACAAGAAAATTGCACAAGTATACATCATAAATTGCTGAAAAAAATTCCAAATGCAGTTCTAAAGTTTCTGTATCTTTTAAACATGATACATAGTGTAGAAAACTGTTCTAGAAGATTTGATTAGCAAGTGGAAAATTTTGATTGCTTCCTTTTGTGCCATTATTATCGGAACCATATTCTGGATTAGGCTAAAGACTCAACTCTAATAAGCTCTCGACTTTTTACATCTGGATAGTAAAGCATCTCCAGTAACGTGCAAACTAACAGTGCTACATAGTATTTTAACAGTAAACAAAAGCAGTTGATAGAGTGCTATTTACCAAGCAATGAAGAATTCCTGTTTTTCGATTTGGCAAAATCACTCACTGCTTCGTCCTTCTTCAGATGCAGTGGATATTTGGCATCTTCTTCGAAATCAAATTCACCTTGGTCACCAATCACAGCAGTACCTGCATCAATCATGTAATTAATGCAAAAGACTGTCAGAATCATTCATAACTAGAACTACAGGTCCTAACTAAGATTGATCCAATTTCGAAACCAAGAATCTCACCACCCTAGGTTTGAACCAAAACATTTGGTGCGACTTGTGCGTTGCCGGAATAATAATGATATTTAATTCCAAAATTATTGTACACTAGCCCTGAATATTCTGTAAAAACATCTTTGTTTTGAAAACGTGACCTTCCTTTCTGCTAATTGCCCGAAAAATAGAACTCACTAGAAAATATAACGGGGACAGATAGTAAGGGGTGATTTGCAGTATTTAGATAATTCCGCCATACGTACAAACAAACATATACACAGCAACTTTTAGAAGTATATACCAACAAACATATACACAGACAGCAACTTTTAGAAGTATATAAAAACAAACATATACGAGCCTAATCGATACACTTTCACAAAAAACCGATAAACCCTAATGTAGAACTTATTCAACAAACAAAAGGAAAAAGACTCAATTGACGACACTTAACATTCAATACAACAAATCAATATTCAAAATTAGAAAAAGAAAAGAGGATAGCAGAGTATCATTGTGCCCTAATTCACAATTGAGATTAAAAGAGATCCACATGTAATCCAAGACAAATTTGAAACAAGAAATCCAAGTACGTTCTCTAAAATTAAAGAATTAAATTTAGAGAATCTGAAACCCTAATTCTTAAATTGAATCGCAATAGATAGATACCTGATTCTGAATTTCTTGATCGAAACGAGGACGCTTAACCTTGAATCCCGAAGACCAACTTTATTAATCAAGCAAAATTTCTTATTATGTAAGAAAAAAAGTAGCGGGAATGAATATTAGTCGTCATATATATAATTGTGAAAGCGCGTTGCGTTATTTATCCGCTAATATAATCCCAACGGCTATAAAATCTTTTTCTTGACAGCTGTACTAAAATCTTCAATTATTATTATTATTATTAGAATAGATAAAAACGGAGAATAATAATATATAACTAAACCAAAACAATTAATCCTTGTCATTAAAGAAATTATTCCCTTCTTTTAGTTTTAAAACCTCCTAATACTATCAAATATTTCGTTCCAACTCTTGTATAAAATATCATATCAAAATTTAAACTTCTACATAGTTGCAACAAATGTTGCCACGAATAGTGCCCTTCTCATAAACATCAAATAATATTTTTGCCAATTAAGAAATATTGATTAGCACACGTTCTTTATTATAATGTATGTATAGACAATGACTTTTAGGGTAAATCTTGATGGATAAACCACATATTTTATTTTGCGAAACTGAGAGAGAGAATTAATTAATTAAGACCCTATGTATTTTAGTCAACCTCTATTTGATATAAAACGGATGACTCACATTTCTTCCGTTTGATGTGGGCGCTCAAGACATGGTTTTAGTCTTGGCCTTAAAACCAGTTCAAATTCGAATGCCTAGCAACCGAAGCTTCAATTATACTTGTTCCACATGCACTACGTAAAGCTATAAAGCTTCTTGACACACGAAGAAGCATGAGAATCCGACTAACGGAATGAAAACAAAATGAAAATTTATTACCTAGTGCTTCACGGAATGTTTTATTATTTTGGGGTTATTCAAGACCAATCGAGCTAAAGCCGTCTTCCTCAATTCGCATAATAGAAATGACCGGCAAAAAACGTCTTCTTCACTCGGATCCAATAATTATTGGTAGAGAAGTTGTTGCATATCAAAATAAATGAATAAATTGCTTCATTCGAGAGAATAAGCAGTTGTTTCAGTCATTTTATTGTTGGAGTTGACGGTCCGGGGAAAATAACTTTAGCTCGAGTAGTCTTTAATTATCCAAAAACAATCAAAACATTACAATCGATCTATTTGAGTATATTATGTGCTTGAAAATAATAGCACAAAGGTTTTCGAGAAATTTCAACAGTTCTCAAAGAAAGAGCAATCCTTCGAATGTTGATGATAAATTGAACGAAGAGAGGTATTTACTCGTTCTTGATGATTTGTGAAATGAGAGAAGAGAACTAATTATGGAAGTTTTCAAGAATTATTCTCTTGTAATGATAAACTCAAAGATAGAAAATCTTACAATTTGAACGAATTGGTTTACTACATTCGCGTTGATAGTGACATCTTTATTTCCTTGATGAATTATCTGATAATGAATATTGGTCCTTGATTAAGAGGATAATTTTTCCTACCAGTAACCAGCGTAATACTTGTGGAATTTGAGGCAACTGAAAAGTGGATTTTGAGGCAATTGAAAGCCTAATCGATTAATTATCAAAAAAAACAAAAAAAAACTCAATAGCTTATATGGTTGCGACTTGTGAGAACTTTGCAAGGGAAGTGTGATGATTGGATCTGGGTTATGAAAACTGGACTTTTTTAATCCCTATATAGAAGAAACAGGTTGTTGCCAATATTGAAAATTAGCTATGATCGGTTGCCATCTTCGTTGCTTGAAAACTGATTTGTATATTGTTCTATTTTTCCATCAAGGATGCATAAATAGACAAAGAGCCGCTGATCCAACTTTTGCGGATAGAATAAGATAATGTTGATGACATGTAGAGTTAAATCTCGTGCTAAAATTTATGAACTTAGCACTTTCAGTTTCATATGCTAATTAACTATTAAAAGATTTCTAACTAAAGGCAAAGAGCAAAAAATCAATAATCATCAGGACAGGTAAGAGTCAAAAAGAAGATGCTGATGATGTATTATTGTGTGCAAGAACAATAGAGTTGTGACATTTGTTGTCAAGAAAAAGACGTGTAAACTAGGGAAGGAGCTTACATTTCTTTCAACGATTCTCGAAAACATTCAAACCGAATGCTCCGAGATTGATGTTTTGACGGAAATCGTGGAATTGGTCGATCAGGATGGGAGTTTCTTGCACTCTTTCTTTTTCACCGAGGATAGAGCCAACAAAGCTAGTCTCAAAATTGGATTTGAAGATTGTTGAGAAAGTTCAAACTTGTTAGATCGAAGATCAAACCATCTTATTTTAGCACTATCTTCCACAAGTGCACAAGGAAACGCTGTTTATATGATTTCGCCCTTTGTGTTTCATTTTCTCATCGAGGATTTGAAGTACATACTAACTCGAAAGGCTGGTCGTACTCTTTTTGCTGTAAACGAATAAAATCCCGACACTCCACAAGGAGTTTGTGTCCGCGAGATTCATCCTCAGGGAGCTAGAATCTGCAGGGGGTCAAGGAAAATTGGAAGGCCTTGTGCCAGAAATCAGGGAGCTGGCTGGATACATCACAAACTTGTTACTGATTGGAAATGGGGTTGCTGAACTTAAGAGCTCCAAAGTCAACTCTGTCAGAGGCATAATCGAGAGGATTAAAGTTGTCACCACGGAACTTTCAGATATGAAGAAAAGTTATGATATTATTGCAAAATATGCTGGGAGAGTCCCTGTAGAAACTCAGATACCTTTTCAAATTGATGATGTTATGGTGGGATTCCAGCAGGAGACGACAGAAATTATAGAACAACTTCACCTTGATCTTTTTGTCTCGTCCAGTTTGGAACAATTCACAGGAAAGTCATTGTCGACATTTGAATATGTATTTTCCTTCACCGTGTATGGTTCTTAAAAGTCCGTCACCTTGAAGCCGCAGCATTCAAGAGGTTCTCTGTTTCTTCTTCCTGATGAAAAGAAAGCAAATCAAAGGTTTTAACCTTGAGACATTTCACAATTACTCAAAACTTGCAAAACTATCTGCATACTTGCAAGACATTTATGACTGAGACAACTTATTATCATCAACTCCAATGCTAATATTATTAGATTAGGCCAGAATTGATCATAAAAAAGAAATATATATATATCGGAAATGCTTTACGTATGCTAGGTAGTGTTACAACTAGATAAAAGGTAATATTCTGCTACTGATAAACATGAAAAGAAAAACTTATACCCTTGCTCTCACCCAAGCTTAATATTCCGCAACATCCAGTCATTTCAAGAAACAACGTTAATAATACCATAAAGTCAGTGGTGCAAGAAGCACGAGTATGAATTGTGCTTTTGATGACTCATCTGACAGCATGATTTAATTGGAGCCACAATTACAGCGAGCTGCACCCATACCTTAGCGATATGATCATGCATTAGACATGGTTGAAGATGGCTAGCTTTCCGAGGAAGCCTAAAGAACGCAATAAAGTTGCTCTGCAGGCTCTGCAACACAAGTGAAATTTCAATGATGTTAAGATAATGGTATCCTGATTAGCCAGGAATTAGGACCATATTTGTAGATAATAGTTAGAGAAAGACCGCAAAGTTAGAACAAACCTGCTACATCACGAGCAACAAATACTTTAGGGCTTGGCCTCATTTCTGGTATCATCTTAGCCAAATCACGAGACAGCTCTGCAGGTTCAACCTGGCATGAATTTTTTATTTCCCAGACAACAACAAAGTAGAACTAGTAGAACCACCTTCCATCTAAGAAGACTTTTATAGCCTGGATGTTTGTGAAGAGGCTCTATAGTTATTAAACCGTGAAATTTTGACCCAAAGTTATTAGTCAACGTACCTTGTAGTTCAGCTTTATAAGCTGGTGGTGTCCACCTTTTTCTGCGCTCATTCAGCTCTTCGTCTGTAAGGTGTACATCCATTCTCTTCTTTGAAACATCTATAGTGACAGTGTCTCCGTTTTCAATCAGACCAACAGGACCACTTTCCTGTAATTTGAGATACCCGCTGAATCAGTTGTTGAGGTGCACTTCAAGCAAGTTTTTTTCAATTGCAACATGGAAATGGTGATACATATGAATTTATAATCTATAATTGTTTCAATCGAAGGCAATAGATAGATAAAGTAGTCCTTTTTTAGTAGGATTAATCAACTTACCAACAACTCTAATAAGTTACACGAGTTACAATGACACCCTGATATCTGGACAGTACTATAACCCTCACGCTAGAAAATTTACAAGAAAGTATGAATGAATGGAAGTAGGATCAAACTGATAACAACAGCAAAAGCTGGCCTTTGATTTTAATTTAGGTTTTAAAAAATAGAGAGCAATTTGAAATTGATTAGAAGTATAGCTATTACCTACAATTTCTCTTTGCTTCAAAATGAAGGTATCTCTAAACAAATTTAGATGGGGTGAAAGAAATGTAGAGAGAGAAAAATGACCAATATACCTGTGCTTCTGGACATATGTGTCCCACCACATATCCGTGTGAACCTCCACAAAACCTTCCATCTGTCAATAGAGCAACTTCCTGCAAGTGGAAGAAGTACACAACAAAATTATAATCAGAATATTCCAACTTGAATCAATGCATAAATTGATTACAAATATGCTGACAAAAGATGAAACCAGAGTTATGATTATCACCACGAAAATTACTCGCGTTCATTTTCGAGTAAACGAAAAGATAACCAAAACAAAGGCAATGCAATGTAGACTAATAAACTGAACTATGCTCACCTTCCCAAGTCCTGCACCCATTATTGCACTTGTTGGGGCAAGCATTTCGGGCATGCCTGGTCCCCCCTTGGGGCCCTCTCCTCTAATAACTACGACTTTACCCTGATACATGATAGAACCAATAGAACAAAATAGTAAATCATAAACTTTCACTTTAAACTCAGCCATAAATTTCGAGGATTAAAGCCACGGCAATATTATTCAGATTAACAATCTGGAGTTACACTCGAATTTTCAAGGGCCTGTATCCTTTCCTACCCAATAGTGAATCGAATAGCCAATCCGGCTCACCTTAAAATTTGTGGGGTTCTCTGAGATAGCTGTTATCACTGAATCTTCTCCTAAACACAAGTGCAGGGCCTAGTATAGATAATTCAAAAATTAGTTGGCATCACAGATGGCCATGAAATTTATTTGTTATATCAAGAAAAGCCTGAAACCGAAAAATAAAAAGAACCCTATTAATTAAAGACAATACGAGAGAAGTATAACCCTTCTTTCCCCGTGATCTTCGCAACAGAACCTTCTGGTGCAAGATTGCCATATAGTATCTGAATATGACCAGTTTCTTTGATGGGGTTCGACAGTGGTCTAATTATTTGCTGAATTCAAAAACAAAAAAGATTGAAATTATACTTTCACCACAAGCATGAATTAGAAAATATTGAAAGTAAACCATAAGACTTGATGGCCAACCTGGCCTCCAGGCAGGGACGGGTATAGCTTCGCGTTCTCAGCCATAGTTTTCCCCGTGACTAAGAAAAGAAAAGGAAGACAAGTTTGACGATTCCTATGACAAATACAGTTCTTTTTCCCGCATTCTTAACAAACTTTCGGACACTCACCTGAGATACAATCACCATCTAAAAACCCGAGCTCTAACAAATGGTGAATAATTGCAGGTGTGCCTCCAATCAAAGTTATATAACAGCATTAAATAAATCAAGATATCATATGACAATATTATTCTTAAAAGGCACAGGGTGAATGGAAAAAGATAAAATTTTCAGCACACCTTATGTACATCTTCCATCACATATTTGCCGCTAGGCTTAAGATCTGCGAGGAACGGAACTTCATCACTGACCTTTTGGAAATCATCAAGTGTTAATTGCAAACCAACGGACCTGCAAAAAATTATATCCCATGAGCGTAACAGATAACCATAAGGATCCCAAATTTCTAGACCTCCATATTACTCACCTTGCAATAGCAATCAGATGTAACACTGCATTGGTAGAACCACCTAGTGCCATGACCATGACCATCGCATTACGAAGAGATTTTGGAGTGATACTGTCTCGAGGTTTCAAGTCCATTTTAATTAGATCTAGCAGATATTTCCCGGCAAGGCGGCACTCGTCCAATTTTATAGGATCTTCAGCAGGTGTTGATGAACTTTTAGTTGGTGACAAAATAGAAAAATTTAAATAAAGTGAGCAGTTTAATTTGATTATAATTTCTAGATGCCAAAGAAGAATTTCAGGGAGTATCAGTCATTATATTACCTATAAGGAAGGGACATTCCCATAGTTTCAATGGCTGAAGCCATTGTATTGGCACTGTACATTCCACCACATGCACCGGCTCCAGGGCATGAATTACGAACTACATTCATCCTTTCTTCATCACTCACTGAATCATTCACGTACTCTCCATAAACCTAAATTGTGAATTTTCTTCATTTTCAGTAACTATTGAAATAATGACCCCACATTGAAGATGCAATATGAAATAGATAGGTGAAAGCAATGAGCCTGTTAAACTAATGTAATGAACTTTGTTAGCATTATTTTGACAACTGCATTGACATGAGTTACAGGAAAACTGGTAAAAGCTAGCTGAACCTGCCAAGAGAGAATGTCCAAACTATTACTAGAGAAGTTACGTAAGAATTGAAAGGTTGGTAAAATTGCTGTAAAAGGAATTGCAAATTGCGTACATGCGGTAAGTGCTGAAGAAAACTCATATCATCCAAGATTTCAACTATTTTATGAACTAATCACTTTGAAACTCTAATGAAGTTGCATATTATGACTCACAGCATTGTTTCCTTCATGATCGATATTGAAAACCCCAAATTCCCAAAGGAATAGCGAAGAACACAAAAGATAAAAAAGTAATAAAAAAGAAAGAGATGATAAACGGTGTGTGTGTGTGTGTGAGAGAGAGAGAGAGAGATGAGACAAGGTTCATAATTCGCTGGTCAGATTTGTATCACCATCCACCCGTTCATATTGATGAAGGTCTCCCCTTTTCTTCCGCGTTCACCTCTCTCGGACTCTGTCAGTGACAAGGTTTTTGATCAAAAAAAAAAAAAGAAACCAAAAAGGAAGAGTTCCCAAAAAAATAAAAAATAAGAATCACAAAGCCAAAATAAAGCAGACGCACCTGACCTTTTACACCCCAAATCATAACAAGAGCTCCGGATGTACCAGTTCCAAGAATGAGACCATCAGGATGAAAGGCTGCAGATGTGTACCATCCGAAGATCCTCAAGTTTCTTGCAAAACCTCAGCATCAACTATCAAGAGCAAGAAACACCACAGCAGGGAAAAGAACATTATTATTCAGTATACATTTGAATACAAGATAAAAGCAGAGTTAGACCTGAGCAAGAAATAAACCAGAAGCAAGTTCAGAGAAGCATCATGTGTTGTCAAGAGAAGCAGTGAAGAAATAGTTATTGGTTGCGTGGATTGTGACAGCTTTAACCTGTTATATATCCAATGAAAAATGCCCCGTTTCGGCATTGAAATTTTTTATGCAGATCAAGAGGTACTGGAGAGATGTAATTGCATAAACAAAATATCTATGGGCTCGCAAAATGTTCATAAACTGATCACCTCAGCAGTATGATCCTTCAGAATATGCTTACAACTATAATTCCCGTCATCAGATCCTTGTCACACAAGAACTGTCTGGAAATGGCAGAATAATATGTCCAATATGTGTAAAACAGCTGCAGACAAGGATAGTTAATAAAGGAAAACTTCACAAATCGATACATCTATTAGCCCGAACCTCCGCTAAATAGTAACAAGCTATGCGGTGCCTCAGGAAAACGTCTAATTTACACAAGTACATCTAATTTACTCGTGCATCTTGAGTACATCTAATGTTTTCTTTTTCAGTCTTATTTTGTTTGAGTGCAGCTTGAATCATGTCCATCTTAACCACGTGAAAGAATCATTCCTCTGATAGTTGACACTCTGTCATGTTGTGATAAACAAGTGGACAATTAATGGCGTGTAAAAAAACTACGAAGTCTTACATAAAGATGAAAGTTACACGTGAAAGAATCTTTCCTCTGATAGTTGACACTCTGTCATGTTGCAGGAAATGGAACTCAACTATGAGAAGTAAAAATCAAATTAACCTATCTTCCAACATCTCGACCCTCCTCCTTTTTCCGGGCTTGGGACCGGCTGTGTCCAAACTATGTTGCAACACAGGCAGAGTTACACGAACGACCTAATGGGACCACAGGTAAAACAAAAGAATAACCAATGAGACACATAGTGGCAATGCAGTAGTTTCATCATGAATAAAAAGAGAACCTCCTCCAAACAGGGAACTAAAAAGGCATGTATAGAAAGAACTAAGATCGTGTATGACCAACTTAATTTCTGATCAAGGAAGCAGAACGACGCCGTACACGGAAACACTACTTCCATTTTCCTGCAAAAATTACCTTGCGTCAAAGTGAATCCACTTTCTAATATCTACCGATATTATAGTCCGACTTAAAAAACTATTTCCGCATTTTCTAATGCATCACAAACATCAATTTTAAAAATAATTGTAACTGAATAGCTAATTAAAACATGTTTATATTCATTTCTACTTAAACTTTATTGAACTCTGTTTCTATAATTTTTCAAATTAATTATGTTGATACTAATTTCTACTTGAACGTAAAAGTACAATCTACTTTAAACCTTTTTTTATATCTTTAACCTTTTTCTAGAAACAATTTTACAACTTTTCAGTTCTTAATCTTTTGGGGGAATGATTTCAATTTTACATCAAGTAAGTTTAAACCTTTTGTTACATTCTTTGAAATAGAAAATCAATTTACCATTTAAAAATTATAGAGGGGAAATATCAAAGAATTGCTTATTTGATTAAAAACACTTCACAAAAGAGACCCAAAGACTAACATTGAGGAAGTATAATAGAACTATGTTCCATCTCAGAAGACTTAACTTTATAGCCTGGATGTTTCTCAAGCTTTCGGAGTGCATAATAACCTCTAAAACGGGCTTATGGTACACAGGCCAGCCACAAACCTGAACATTAGCAACCATCAAAACACAGTAGAGAAAGAAACAAGTATAAAGAAGCATTCAACGTATAAAGAAAGAATATTTCTTTTATAGAGAATACTCACAACATCATACTTCCAAATACATGGGCCCAGTGATAGCAAACTCAAGGCAGCATTTGATGCTAACATTTTGTGGTCACGCAATTCCCTGTACTTTGTTGTTCGACGCTTCCATATCCCGACAAACAACTAATTAAGACGGCATGTAGTACAATAATTATCGCGAATAACAGCAAAAATATAAAACAATGAACAACCTCAACATCAGTTTGATATTTTACCTCAGCAATTTCTGTCATAATGAGCCTTTGTTGATTCATCGACTTAATCTTCTTCCACGGCACCAGTTGATTCTTCAGCTTTCAAAGCATTCAGCAGTAATATGCTGGGGTAGTGGAGAACCCACAGCAGAATCCAGAGCCAGAACAGGAGATCTCTTCTCCTCAACCGTTTCTATAGCGAGGGTGGATGTAGCATCCATGCTCTGATTGACCATTCTACCAAAAGAATTCCTAAACACAGTCATTGGGGGATGTAGCTTCCAGCCCCTGATCGGTCATTCTGCCAAAAGAGTTCCCAAAGACAGTCAAGATTTGGTCTCTGAGCAGATTCAATCCTACTTTCAGGATGTTCTGAGGAATTTTTGGAGATATCCAACACAACTGGACTAGCTGGAGCCATTTCATCTCATGTCCAGTCAATTTTTCCTTCGGTGACATTAGTTGCCCGGATCTTTTTATGGATAGGCTTTAGTACATTGGCTTTGGGGGATACGATGATATTCAGAGTCATGCATCTCCTCATCACTAGGCCGGGTAGTAGTTACAGGAGAGATGAGTTGTACATCCGTTGATTTCGACTGGGGACCTTTCCATAGCCGGAGGACATTTACTTTCTCATTAGCATAGACTTCACCCACGAAGGAGATGAGACATCACTGACCATAATCCTTGACCTTTTCGTCTCGTCCAGTTTGGAACACTTCACAGGAAAGTCATTGTCGACATTTGAATATGTATTTTCCTTCACCATGTATGGTTCTTCAAAGTCCTTCACCTTGAAGCCGCAGCATTCCAAGAGGTTCTGTGTTTCTTCTTCCTGATGAAAAGAGAGCAAATCAAACGTTTAACCTTAAGACATTTCACAATTACAAGTTGCTCTAATTTGCAAACTACCTCCGTCCCAAGCCATTTCGCCACGCCAGAGACGGGAATTCCCTGGTTCATCTGCAGACCACTATGCAAGTAAGCAAGAGCTCGCGTACGTAACTGATAAACAAAGTAACAGAAGGCAACAATGTCAATACAAAACTCCCTGCATACTTGCAAGACATTTATGACTGAGTCAACTTTCTATCATCAACTCCAATGTTAATATTATTAGATTAGGCCAGAATTGATCATAAAAAACAAAAATATAGTAAATGCTTTAAGTATGCTAGGTAGTGTTACTACTAGATAAAAGGTAATATTCTGCTACTGAGAAACATGAAAAGAAAAACTTAATAGATGTACCCTTGCTCTCACCCAAGCTTAATATTCCACAACCTCCAGTAAGTCCAAGAAACAATGTTCGAGATACCATAAAGTCTTATTTTACAGACAACAAAAAAGTGGAACAAGTAGAACCACCTTCCATCTTAGAAGACTTACTTTATAGCCTAGATGTTTGTGAAGGTTGAGGAGTGCATAATAACCTCGAAATTCTTTTTCTGACGGCACGCGTATACCCTTTTTTTTCTGTGATCATCACAAAACGGGAATAATTCAACTGAAGTTTTGTTCATCTGCTCAATATTAAGATGTGCATCAAATCCCTCAGAGAACCCCTCTCCTCTAGTATATTCACATAATTCATACATGGCTATTGGGTGAAGTTTCGTCTGCAAGAAAAATGTTTAAAATACCAGTTAGTTATAAATGATTCAAACGATATAGTACATGATCAAATAAAATGTGTCTGTTGGTGTGAGAGGGTTTAGATACGGATACAGTAATTGTGTCTGAGAATAAGCCTTCATGCAAGGGAAACACAGCTCCTTTATAACAAAACCAATATGTCAATACAAGTAGAAGTTTCTCTTAGATCATATCTGCCCAAGAGAGAGAGAGAGACAACATCAACGCAGATTTATGCTCATAACTAATTTATATCCAAGTACAGACCTCATCCTTGAACTCCATGAAATCAACTTCTTCTTCAGAAAGGAGACTTTGAGGTTCCTCTCCCTATCCACGTGATTCATCTACTCATTCATCAACAGAACTAATTCAAAACAAAGCAACAAAATCGGTCAAATGTACACTTCTAACACATTAATTAAAGACCTCACCATCAGAAATAAACAAGGACGAGAACACATTTTGGCCACAGAGATTGCAGTCTCCTGCTAAAATCAAATTCAAAATTAACCGAAAAATATAAAATCAGAACGAATACGTCAAATAATTCAAATTTTACAGGTGCGAAAGCGAATGAGAATCTCTCATTCGAAAACAACCGAAGAAACAGCCCATCGCTGCCGCCCCAGTGCTCTGCACAAACCCTAACACTGTGAATCCTTCACATTCCTTCTTCTCCGAAGAAAACCAAAAGGATGAGCAGTAACAGCCTAAACCTTCAACTAATTTAGATAGTGCTGGGAGGCGCATGACCCTGCAAAGGAATTCTTCCGAGGCCCATTTGAGTATCTTCAATATCATCACTAACATTCTCATAAATAAAGTTGTCCATCTCCTAATGAAATCCGGATCGTTGCAGCGTCATCTTAATTTGATAACTCGTATGGAGAGTGATTCCTTACAATCTAATAGATGACAGATGCCCTGCAAAGTAAGTTCGTCATCAAGAAACACGTAATGATTCGAAATGAACTATTGAGATAAAAGGTAAAAACAAAAATACCATCCACCTTAGTATTTCCAAAAGGCATCTGATTGAAGGCAAGCAAGCAAGCAAACGTCATACAAGACTGCTCCGAGGGTCGAGCATAATATGATCGTCACCCGCCATAGTTCCTGCTTAAAAACAGTAACAGTTTGATCTTTATAAACAATTAACAGCAAAACCTTTTGAAAAAACACTTGAATTAGGGTTTTGAAGATTTAGGGTTTCTTCTTGAATCGCGATTTGACTTGAAAATCTTAGGGTTTGAATTAGGGTTTCTTCACCGGAGAATAATGCGGCAACGATCTGGTGATGAACAGAACAAAACCGAGCCATTATTTGAATCGATGAAAAAAGACTGGAAAATCTTAGGAATTTGAAGATTTAGGGTTTCTTCTTGAATCGCGATTTGACTTGAAAATCTAGGGTTTGAATTCGATTTAGGGTTTCTTCGCACAACGATTGATGAACAAAACCGCGCCATTATTATTTGAATCAGTGAAAAAAGGAAGAATAAATAATAATAAAGAATAAGCGAAAGATTTGATAATTTTACCTTTTTTGGGGACCACTACTGCAAATTACTTTCTTCCTTGGACTTTGCTTTGTTTTCACGCCCTCGTATTCTCACATATTTGCAAGTATGGAGTTTATTTTCTGATGACTTGCTTAAATAATATATATATACTATTTTCACCGGACTGGGCCTTGTGCACTTTTTACTGGGCCGTCACTGGGCCTATGCAATATTGAAAAGTTTTCATACTACAAGTGGGCCTCTCTCATCAAAGGCCCGCGTTCATTTTTATTTTAAAATTACAAGACCCAATTGAAAAAACATTTTAATAATTGATAAAAAAGCCAATTCCAAATCAAAAATAAATCTACATATTTACATATAATATATCATCATAGAATATCTTTGTCACGTTAAACTTAAAGAGAGAAACAGAGAGTATTGTGCTTCCTTACGTTTTATAAATAAAATAGAGAATATAGTGAATTTTGTTAAGCTTAAAAATCACAAAAATAAAATATTTATTTTCTAATTAGCATATATTTTATTTGCAATAAAGAGTTTTGTTGTTCTTTAAAGAATAACAATAGTATGACCAAGCCCCAGCAAATTTATTTAACAAACCTATTCTTTAAACACTAAAACTGAACTAAAAAAGGAAAACTACGTAAGACAATATATATATGAAATAAAAATCACAAATAACTAAAAGGAGAGTTCATCAAACTCCATATCTTTTTCAAGAAAATTCAAATAATTCAACAGCTTCAAGGATAAATTGACACATGAATAACAGAAGGCAGAGTAACACAATTGAGATAAAAAATTACACTACCTTTCTGCAACATGTTAATTGGAAAGCATTTCTGTTTCTGACATATATTCACGTACTAAATCAAACTTGCTTGAGTTATGTAGATCCAAAAGATATAGAAATTCTTCAATGAAGAAAGAGAATGCTGAGTAAAATTTCATCTAGCAAATAACTCAGTCGATTGAGATAGCACGCAGAATCGTATTCCTGAAGGCAGCCACAGAAATTATCTTCATCCATTGCATGTAAAACGGGTGGAGGGTGATCCAAAATTATTACAACCTTCATAACAAGAAACACAAAAAAATTGGTAAGGTTAATTTGCGTTGATTATACATGCATACGAGAGAGAGAGAGAGAGAGAGAGAGAGAGAGAGAGAGAGAGAGAGAGAGAGAGAGAGAGAGAGAGAGAGAGAGAGAGAGAGAGACCTCATCCATATCAATGTGAGCCGGTGTTTCACGCCAAGAACTTGTGACTGCTAGGCCAGAGCCACCAAACAAATATGTATCAACAACTATAAATGAAAAGGCATATATCAGTATAATAGGCAACAAAATCGGTCAAATGTACACTTCTAACACATTAACTAAAGACCTCACCATCAGAATTAACAAGGACAATAACACATTTTGGCCAAACGAGATTGCAGACCCCTGCTAAAATCAAATTCAAAATTAACCAATGCTTCATTGTAACCATCAATTATAATTTTTGAAACGTGTCATAGTAGACAACTGAAGAATTAATACCATTCTGAAGCTCTCCAGCTAAAAAATAGTTTGTTTCCTACAGAGATCCACAAGTGTTTCATTAGGTCTACTACTGCTCCTTCGCTAAAATTACAGCTGACCCAAGAACTGTCATTTCGAACACGAGCAAAATACAGATCAACATAAATAGTAGCTTACACTATAATTTCGTTCCACAAACTTCATCCAAACAAGCTTTTCAGCATCACGGGCATGCTAATTGCTGTTTCACATATTATGCTGCAAAAATATTATAACTTAGTATGAAATGTATTGTTACCGTAGTCAGGTAAAGGATCAGTGAAACGTGGCCCTAGATTATCTCCCTACCTGAGTTCATTTACCAATGCAGACCCTCTTAGATTCCCATAAGATTAGTCTCAACGTTCTTTCTCAGTAGCTTTAGTCAAGGGTTGGCTGTAGGAAATACTAAAGCATGGTTATAAGTTTGAGCATATACCTGGTATTGACAAGATTCATTATGAACAAAGTTATATGAAGTCAAAGACGACTGTATTACAACACAAGAATTAGACAGAATCAATTCTAATTATAAGCTAACATTGAAATATGCTAGTCAAATCTAGAAGTTCTAAAAAAACATAATCACGAGCCAAAACATCCAAATACCAAAATCAGTTCTTGTTTTACAAGGAATCAGATTATTTTACCTTGAACAAGACACATTTCATATGTATACACATGGTAGGGGAGATTCGTCAAAACAGATTATAGTCCCAAAAATCAAACGATAGTTTTATTGCATCAAAATTCAAAATTGACCATTACAGACTTACAGTCAGTATACAACGTATCAAGCCGAAATTAATCATATAGCAACTAATTTGAAATCCGAGAACAAGATTATCAAACGAAGCAAATTGGAACTCTATCAAGCAATCTCAAAGTACATACCTCATCCTTGAACTCCATGAAATCAACTTCTTCAGGAAGCAGATTTTGAGGTTCCTCTCCCTCTCCACGTGATTCATCTGCTCATTCATCAACAAAATTAATTCACAAATAGCAAGAAAATCGGTCAAATGTACACTTCTAACACATTAACTAAAGACCTCACCATCAGAAATAAACAAGGGCGAGAACACATTTTGGCAACACAAGATTGCAGGCTCCTGCTAAAGTCAAAATTCAAAATTAACCAAAAAATATAATATCAGTGAACGAATACGTCAAATAATTCAAATCTTACCGGTGCCAAAGCGAGATGAGAATAACACTGTGAATCCTTCACATTCCTTCTTCTCCGAAGAAAACCAAAACACCACCATTTGCTCATGTGTAAGCATATTGTGTAAGTATGAGTGAGAGGTGCGTAGTCACCATTTTGATGACTGCATTCCAGAGAACCACTTAACGTAGTCAACAGTGCAGGTTTATAGCAGGTTGAATTATTTCTGTACAAAAGGAAAAAATGAATATGAGTCGCACTAAGATCAGGAGTTCCGACGATATATCATCAAAAAGTCCTGGTAATTGCACGGACAGTCAATACCAGAAATAATGGATTTTATGGTAAGAAATAGAGGAATATTAGGTTTTATATCACTGTGAAATACTAAATTGTTGGAGCAAAACACTACTAACATTTTATTAGAGTTCAACACCTTCTGGGGTATAGAAGAGGTACAAACAAAAACAGCAAAATGCATCGGTTCATTCCTCATCCTCATCCATAAACTTGAAATAAAATCTAAAGAGTTGCAGAGAGATAAATATGAATAAGAGATGCACCTGCTGTGAAACTCGAACAGATTCAGTTAATACCTGAAAACAATAACATATACATCATTTGCCCTATGCCAATCACAAGATTGACTGACACTCAAAACTTTAGAAGAAACAAGAGAAGACTTAACTGAAAACAATAACATATACATCATTTGCGCTATGCCAATCACAAGATTGACTGACACTCAAAACTTTAGAAGAAACAAGAGAAGACTTAACTGAAAACAATAACATATACATCATTTGCGCTATGCCAATCACAAGATTGACTGACACTCAAAACTTTAGAAGAAACAAGAGAAGACAAGATAGAAACCAAGGCACATAACCTCAACAGACAACCACAACCCCAATGACATAAACAAGAGCAATTGGTAGGATGGATGCGTACATGCGGTAAGTGCTGAAGAAAACTCACATCATCAAAGATTTCAACTATTTTATCAACTAATCACTTTGAAACTCTAATGAAGTTGCATATTATGACTCACGGCATTGTTTCCTTCATGATCAATATTGAAAACCCCAAATTCCCAAAAGAATAGTGAAGAACACAAAAGATAAAAATGTAATAAAAAAGAAAGAGATGATAAACGGTGAGAGAGACAAATTATAGCGTGGTAAAGATTTTAATATGCAACACAGCTGCTATCCTGACAAGGTGGAAAGTATAACAATTCTACACTTCCATATATAAAAAGGATGAGCAGTAACAGCCTAAACCTTCAACTAATTCAGATAGTGCTGGAGGCGCATGACCATGGAAAGGAATTCTTCTGAGGCCCATTTGACTATATTCAAAATCATCACTAACTTTCTCATAAATAAAGTTCGTAGATCATCCAGTAAGAAAAAAAAGAAAGATATAATAAACATTCTGAAAGTTACCAAAAGTATTTCATTAAGATCGTCGTAGTTTCTCCATGCTGGCTTACTTTACCTCTCCTGATTCTCCCGGCTTCCTTTGGGATTAAGATTACAGAATTACATACAGGAAAAAAAAATTAATGACTAAACGTAACCTTTGATGTATGACTTACTTTTCGGCAGAACATCATAAATAGGTTTCAGAACATCCCTTCGGTGTCATGTCGGATGATTTCCTGATAAAGTTCCAAACACATCATTTGCCATCTTGAATTCGGAAAATATGAGGGTTACATGTGCATAGAATGATAAAGAATGTATCCAGAATCCTTTATGTATATGATGATCAACAATAGTGTGCAATACCAACCGAACAAAGTCCAGAGGCAGTCAAGATCAGTTTCACTAACGTATATATGAACATTGTTATATACTAAAAGCTTTGACGGAGTCATTAGAAACAATGTTGGACATTTATAATAACGATCATTAGAAGATTAGTATAGTTCAAAAATGTTGGTTGACAATCAGATCAAAGTTGACAATAAGAAATTGATGGAGCAGGGGAGGTTTTTATAAGAAAATTAGTGGGGAATATTAATAATCGGCAATTGAATTTTTTTTATATCAGCGTTTAAAGTGAATCAATTTAACACAATCGATCGATCAAGTTCATAAACCCTAACCCCCAAAATTTGTACGATCGAACCTTTAATCAATGTTCATGAGAATTGACTGATGGAGATAGAGGATCCTTACCGTTCGTTCGTCTTGTAGCGTCAGCGAATCATGAGTTGTCGTCTACGAGAATCTGATGATGTTGCTCTGTTTTTTTATTGGATTTGATTACGAATTGTACGGATTAGGGTTTTTTTTGTTGTTGTTGTTGTTGTTTAATGAACTGCTGATCAGAGTATTATTATGACTTGCTACTTAAATAGAGGAAGATTCGACCGTTGTTAGTAGCTTTTATTTGATGCAAACGGGATTTTACGCGCTAAGTATTCACCGACTCAATTTTTGCAATAAATACCCCTCGGGTTTTAATACTTCACATATACCCCCTTTATGTTTTAATTTATTTACAATATACACCCCTTTCCAGCTGTTGACCCGTCCAATGTGGGAGTAATTGTGTAATCTTTTATTTTTATTTTACTTTAACACGATTGGGAAAGTGTATAATCTTTTATTTAAAAACAAATATTATATCTTAGTTTCTCAATTCATCATTCATTTGTTTTCTTCAGAAAAAACAAAAAAAAAAACATTTTTCATTTAGTTACTTTCTACATAATATTCGTTTATTTCGCCTTTTTAAATTAAGCATAACTCTTTCTAATAATGTTAGTTCATTCAACAACTTCATATCTAAACTTTTTAAATAATAAGTTTCTTTAATTATTTAGTTCATTCAAAAGCTTGTTTAAGTAGTTTGGCATCGTATGAAAATACAAAAACATACTCTCTTTTGTTTTTGTATGATTAGTTAAGTAAAATAAATAAAAATGCTATTATAGTGGAGCTCTACAGTTCTTCATATAATAAAACTCATCAATTATCGAATCAGCATCCATACTTTATGATAACTTTTTTCATAAAAAGAATATATTAGTCTCACTTTCACGCCCTAGCAATCAATTTTCGATTTAAATAATAATAGACAAAATAACATAAAACTGTCGATGTATATTCAAAAACTATCGAGAGGTAACTAGGGTTTGAATATACAATACCATCTATTCTATGAAAAATAATAAAGATTAAAACGAAACTTGATTAACTTACAAATTAAAGAAAACTTGAATCGAATTTTGGAGTAGGAGAGGGACTGGTTGAAATCTCAAGAGAGGGGTGGATGTTTTTTTTATTTATTTATTTAAGAAACAGGGCATGTGTTTGCTGTTAATTTGTTTTTTACTTTTTCCTTCTTTTTTTTTTCTTTTCTCTTTTTGTATTTCTTTAGCATTTGACCGAGTATATGTTGATCAGTTTGTTTCCTTTCTTTTAATCTTCTAAAGGCTTATGAGTTTTGACCGGTGGATAGGAGAATGTAGTGTATCATAGTGGTTTTTAGGTTAGGTAAGATGTTATTTTTATTTGGTCAAAATACAATTATTCTGTGGGGTTAAGAATTGAGCCTTCATTTTATTCCTATATTATTTTTTAAAGTGAGTTATATTAATATATAGACATATACTTATTGAGTTCTGCTACATCCCACCCTATCCACATGGTGGGTCCGCCCATGGTTTTAGGTTAAGCCCTAAGGTGTATTTAGGGTTTTTAAGATCTTTTAGAACAACAAATTTTATGATTTTTTTTGAAATATATCGAAAAGATCTCGAAATATTTCGAAAAGTTTATAATACTTAGAGCGTTGAAACCTACTAATGAAACGAAACTTTGATCCATGTTTACAACGAATGTAACACATTTGTTGAGTCAAACTTAAATAGAATTTTTGTGAAGAGTTTTTGAGATCATATGGGATTTCGTCTCCGATTAGTTTAAAATTACAAGAGGAATTTAAGCAATTAACAAATTGCAAGGCAGTTTCGTGCAATTTTTTTAACCACATAATAGTTTTACTATTTCCCCCAAAATCATTATACATAGTTCTTTTACATTCCCTTATTTTCAAAATAACCACAAACGTAGTCAGATCAAATTGATGATATAATAAATTAGAGAAAGGGGAAATGAATTTATCACACACCAGTCCACACGGCAAAGGAAAATCGAAAAATAGAGAGGGTAATACGGTCATTTAACATCAGTGTTCTTTCCCTCCTTTTATAAGGGTAATATGGTCAATAGTCCCTTACCGCCATTCCCACCCATCCTCTTTCGTTTTCCCGCCAAAACGCGCAAACGTACGACTGTGATTTTCTCTCTCACACACTCACACACCACAGCACACACTCGAGAAATGGATATTCCCGATATCGAAGAGTTGGAGTGGTTAGAATCACACGCTTATGACGATTCATTCGAGCCCGATCTCGAACCGCCGTCATCGCCGGAGCCGGAACCTATCAAATCGGACCACCAAATCGGCGCCAACGCCAAGAAGCGATTCCGATCTACACCTAATCAAGAATCGCCGTCGATCGACATCAACAGCGACACGAACGGTGCCTCTGTGGTCAAAAGAAGCAGAAACGAAGGAGTGGAAACCCTAATTGATGGAATTGAGGGACCAGCAGTGGAAAATTCGAAGGATAATGGCGGGAGTGATGATGAGGATGAGGAGTGGCTAAGGTACTCGCCTCCGCAGCGCGTGGAAGAGGAGGAAGCGGAGGTTGAAATGGCGGAAGGGGAGAGGATATTGTCGAGATACGCCACGGAGATCGATGGGGATTGTGTGCCTGTGACGGGACTGGATGGGGATAGGGTTTACGCCAAGATCTGTCGGAGGGTGATTGATATGGAAGAGAAGACGAAGAAATTGAGTGTCAGAGGAGACTCTAATGGTGATGCTTTTTAGTTTTCATGTTTACCTTTGAAATCTCTTATTCTCTGTGATTATTCCTATTGGTGCCTGTTTGAATCACATTATCTCTGTACATATTATCTTGTTTCTAAGTTTTTTAAATGCCATCTCTTTTTCTTATTAATGTTTGATGGAATTAGATCTTGCTCGTACATTAGGGTTTTATTTTGCGATTTATGGCCCCATTAATATGTATTAGTGTTATTCCATCTCACATTTTGAAAGGTTTTTAGATCTTATGTTAGTGATGCTAGACTATACTTATGTTGTGACTCGCACAGCAAATACAATAATTCAGAAATTGCCCAAGTCTTGCCTTTCATTATATGTGGAAAGAACAAAGCTTTTGTAAACCAATTGGAGTGGATAAAGGGGTCAAAGCTGCAATTTGCCTGTGAAACATTTAGCGCAAGACACAACTCCCTCAAATTATGAGGGCTTACTCAGAAATTATTGATTCAGAACGATAGGAATTATTTTGTCTTGATTGGTGGTCTCTGCCACAGATAACTGTGTTCTTTATTCAGAAGCAATCCACAGATAACTGTGTTCTTTATTCAGAAGCAATAATTGACTTTTTTTATATGACATCTGCATTCTACATCACTTTCTTAGATTGTGTTACATTTTAATGATATTGTCTACTTTTGAGCTGAGGGCTGTTTGAAGGGATTTTCTAAAAATAAGTTTAAGCTATAAAACTATTTTCGTAATGTAGGGCTCCTTCAGGAACCTGTTAGAGTTCTAATGCAGAAAGTGGAACAAGCTGAGTTCACAAAGGTAAGTTTTATTCTGTTTAATGAGATTGCAGATATCAAATAAGCTATCTGCCTAGTTTGTGAAGAAGTTGTAAAGTTCTTTCTTTAAAGTCGTTTAGTCTGATTTTTCTTCATCTCCCTAGATGAGACAGAAACTTCTTACCTATTTCAATAGCAGGGAAAAAGGGAAAAATGATAAGAAATTGTCACCATTTGCTCCTGTAGCATTGTGATAATTGTGTTCTCTTTTTCTTTTTTCCTTCTGAACAGATATAAGCCAGTTAGAATCTCTTTCATTAACTGTGTATCATTCTATCTAAGGAGAGATGCTCTCCAGTTTAGGTATTCTGAACCTCATCCTTTGTCACTTGTCTATGAGTTTTGATTGATTGGATCCCTTTTAATGGTTTGGCTACCAGAAGAAAATCAAAGTAGGAATGTAATGAAATAGAGAATCATGTGTTTTATTGTGAATGAAGGTTGATAAAGTAATCTGACATTCACAAATTCAGTCAGTTTGGAGGTTGGTTGCCTGCAAAATACCACAAGATGTATCATCCAGGTCCAGAATCTGACCAGGTTTCGACGACCAAAGAAAGATATTCTTTATTCTATTTATGCTAGAAACATTGAAGAATTAAAAGAAGCACAATACCATGATATAAGCCGGAGGTTTATGCAGAATTGGCATTTGAGTGACTAATAACGATTAGATCTTGACAGTTAATATCACGAACCACGAAACTGTTACTGTTAATGTACTTTGGAGAAAGAACATAGATAACATTGAATAAGAAAATATGTGTGTTTTTCAAAATGACCAACACCACTTCTACATATATATGAGCCTATCTGTTACAATTATCTGTTATATTTAATAGACTACACTTAACAGTTAGTTGTTCTGAAAACACTTGCACAGTGACTTTTGTTTAGAACTGGTCCTCAAGTTATTTTTATATTTGTTGAAGGCTCTGCAAACAAGTGTTGAAAATCCAATCGAGATCGCAGCCCCAAGAGCAACCGTGACCAGCGAACAACTTTGGGTTGACAAATATGCTCCAAGTTCATTTACCGAGCTTCTCAGTGATGAGCAGACGAATCGCGAGGTAGCGCACCTCTTTATCTTTTATTATCTTTGTTTTATTCAATGAGTATCTACATCATTCTATAGTTGAGTACACTAGTTTGTTTTTTATATCGCAGGTTCTCCTGTGGTTAAAACAATGGGATTCCTATGTTTTTGGGTCTGAAATTAAGAGCACCACAGATGATGTTTTATCTTCTCTGAGACGACATTCTTTGGGCTCTCAACATTCTAAACAATCTTTGAAGAGTTCTTTTGCAAACAAGAGGGAAACCAGATTCAGCAGAGATGCCCTAAGACCTCAGATGGAGTTTGATAAAAAAGAAAATAACCCCCAGGGCAGTCATGAGATGCTAGACAAGAAGCAGAAAAGCGCTGGACCTCCAGAACAGAAGGTAAGTTAACATTCTTCATTGTTCTTTCACATCACTGTGCCATGTATCACTAATATTATTAAAAGTTTCCAGGTTTAGAGTGTTTGTATGTTTTGTTTATATGTAACGCAAATGGGTCCTATGGCATTTTTATAATTCATTAAACATTGTAATGCTACATATTTTGTATCATTCGCTGGATTCCGCGATTAGCTTTCAGGAGTTTATTGTTTATGAATTAAAAAATTGAGCACGTATGTATCTGAGCATACTATGTAGTCTTACCGTATATATTGATTTAACTAAGTTTATAGCATTATATTTGCTTCTTTTGTTAAGTTACTCTGGCCTATGGCGTGAGCGTAACCCAACAGATCTCCTATTTGAATAAGTGGCAATTCGATAACTATGTAACTGAAATTGTCAATATCTCCCTTTTATATGCTTGCTTTTCACATCTCTCCTATTAGACTTTATGCAGTTGTTTGTCTTCATTTGTAGTGTTAATCGACTTTTCAGGCTAATGGTGGGATTTCAGGTCAAATATGGGGAAGTAGTTGGTTATTTTAATTTATAGGTTGGTATTATGTAGCTTGTTTTTTCGCGAATTGCTACTTTACATATGTTCATTTCTTTTGTTCTGAAGGTGATGAACATTGTATTGACCTACCTTCCTTCTCTGCCAACACTTCCCAAGCATATATAGTGATTGTGGGTTATTCAAAATCCTTTTATTGCAAGTAGGAGCCATTTTCTTTTAGAGGAAATTGATGAATAGAATTCATCTTATGGCGAGCTTTCAAGCAATATGTTTACCATATTATAGAATTTCCAGGATGGATGGGGTGTATTTGGCTGCTTTTTGTTCTAATCTCACTAACACATGGTAATAATTCTCTTCAAGCGACGATAAGTTTGCTGTTATCTATTCAGTACTAGAATTTTTCAGAACCCAGTTAATTGATCTCCTCTATTTCTTTTTGGTTTCTCAGTGCTATATGGTAGGGGCGGCTGTCAGTTTTCATCTTCATGAAAACAAAAAAAAAAACTATCTATTTTCTCCTGCATTAGCTTTCATATTGATTTACCTTTTTGTATTCTCCAATATTTGTAATGATTGAGTCTTTAATATGCCATGGAACTCCTCCAGATTTCATCTCTTTTCTTTTGCATAGATTCTTTCTACTTGGTCATCCATGTTGAATTTAATGGCTGCCACAGGTTCTATTGCTTTGTGGCCCCCCTGGACTTGGAAAGACGACGCTTGCTCATGTAGCTGCGAGGCACTGTGGTTACCGTGTTGTGGAGGTCAATGTTTGTTATATATCTAATGCACTTAAAATTAACTTACCTGATTCTTTATAGTTGGCAAACAAATTATAGCACATGCATTATCATTATGTAGCTACCGTGTAGTTTAGTGCATCTGACCGAGTAATTTTACATGTATACTGAATTTAAATTCCATGATCTTGGGTATCAAACATTCTGAAAATGGACGAAACCAAAACCCTGATTAATTGTACAGTGATGTCTCTGAATGCCTCCTCTATATTCAATAATCCCTCACCAAACACAACAAAATTTTGTATGTTTCCTTAGCACTCAATTTCAGTTCTTTCTGTGGCAGATTAATGCAAGTGATGACAGATCATCATCAACCCTTGAAGCTAAAATTGTCGATGTGGTTCAGATGAACTCTGTTACCGCAGATTCAAAGCCAAAGTGTTTGGTAAGTTTCAGTAATTAATGTTCTAGAGGACAAAATTAAAATTTCTCTCACAATAATTCCATGTAGTTAAAACTTTATATTTCTCATAACAAAAACTGGTTAATGGTTTTTTAGGTTATTGATGAAATAGATGGGGCCCTTGGAGACGGCAAAGGTGCAGTAGAGATCATTCTTCAACTGGTGAGCTATCTTTTCTCAAATATTGCTATTATTATTTCTTGGATTATCACCAATCTATATGCATTTGTCTGCATCATGTCTATTTTGTTTCAGCTATGTTCTAATGTTTTAGAACTATCTCTACGTAATCCAAAATAATACTAATATAGTTTCTTGTTCTGTAGTTGCTTGTGGGGTCTGAATTACATATTTTAGGATACATCATGCTATTAACAAGTTGTTACTAAATGAACAGCTGGCCTCAAATAATGGTAGTATAGTAGCGTACTGCACTAGCCATTAGAGTAGTTAGCATTGAGTATATCTTAGTTGCTCAGTTTGAAAGGAGACAATACCACTGATGATATTTTCATGTTTCGTCATTCTTTTGCTGTTTAACATCTTCACCAATTTACTAAATGTTATCAGATTTTCATTTAAGATAATTTTGTCTGCTCACTGTGAAAATGTAAATCATCTACAACTATTCATGTTTCTATAAATGGAATAGATCGTCTTCCTTCAGCCATTCTTACTTTACGAGTGTTTGTAGTACAAAGTACTTAAGTTTTACATGTACTATGTTCTCTGCTGTTCAAACTTCCGCTGTCAACTCATGATTTTAAATTTGATATTTAAGAACCCTTATTCTTTATAAATATCTCTACCTCTTTACTTGTAATGCTTCATTGAATTGTGTTCTTGAGTACATACCACAATGAAATTGTTACCCTGTGAGCTCATCCTATCCTCAGGACAGAGCCATGTCAACATTGTTTTTTATGGCCAAACTATGTCATAACCCGTAATGAGACAGGTATCTGCCGACAGGAAAGCTGACACTGGAAAAGAAAATGTAGCTGATGAGGAACATTCTGGGCGGAAATCTTCTAGAAAGAAGCAAAGAAATTCCACGTTATTGAGGCCAGTAAGTATGGCTTTCCTTTTGTAAATTGAATCAAATAATAATTTTGACTCTGATATAACTGTGTCATTCCTAGGTGATCTGCATTTGTAATGATCTATATGCACCGGTCTTAAGGCCATTGCGTCAAGTGGCCAAGTAAGTTCAGCATAGTTTGCGTTTGACTTCTAGCATCATGCACAATCTTAGACATTTTTGAATCATCATTGTTTCAGTTGTAAGTTTTATGAAAATTCTGTCCAATGCACGTATTCGTCATTTTTTCAGAAATAAGAATGACAAAAAGGACCAGTAATTTTATACACAATAAATGGCACGCTATAAGAGGGTTATTGCATTACAGGTACAAATGTCAAGAAACCAAATGAAATATTATCACATAAAAAATTAAGCAAGACTTGGTGTCGTACCAAGGCTTCTCCTTGATTGAAAATTTCTTATAGGTGGAAAAGATGCATATCATTCTAGAAAACCTGTTTTTTTTTTTTTTTTTTGAGAATTAATTCTGAGTTTTACTGAGACTGGTTATATCTGTCTATGATGAAGTTCGATGAGTACAGTTTGCTTGGTAGGCCTTTGGAGATCTCACAAAGTGTCATAAATAATACATAACAAGACAAAATTGTTTTTCTTAAATAACTATTTTCTTAAATTGCAGGGTTCATATTTTTCTGCAACCAACTGTGAGTCGCGTTGTGAACAGGTACTTAATCTCTGGTTTCAAACAACAGTTGGACGTTGACACATATTAGGTTGTTCTTAGTGTAATTTAAACTTATTTAATGGTTGACACCAATTTTTTCCCACCAATTTCTCTTGGGAATTTTATTCCTTCTCATGACAATTTATTTATATATGTATAAAGGATTGTAAGAGTCAATATCTGTAATTAGGTAACTCTGCCCATATGCAAGCCCACTATCATTGTTATCATGTTTATTAATTATACATTTAAAGTATATCGATTTTTTCTTATTGTGATACATATATTTGTTTCTCGGTGTGTGACTTACTTTTCTTTTCTATAGATTATTGGTCATCAATCAGTTGGTCTATCATTAATCTAAATGTGAAATAATGTTCTATGAGTTTTTAACTCGATGTTGAAGAATCAGAGTGCTATGTTTGTAATTCAAGCTAAATGTTGGTGCCACGGGTTGACCTCCACGTTCTGTTGCAAAATACTTATTATGTTAAAAATCAAATTGGCTACTTTAATTGTCCAGTCATACATATATTTCTGCCTGTGCTGGTGATTTTACCAAAGCTTTAACAGCATTGTGGAATCGACAGGCTGAAGTACATATGTAATGAAGAAAGAGTAAAGACGAGTTCCATTGCCCTTTCTGCACTGGCAGAATATACTGGTAAGTGTAGTTGCTCCATTTTAAATATTTCTCACCATTTTAATGTGAGGTTTTGGGTCACAGTGTTCACACAATAAAAGAGAAATGGAGAAGTTTTGGTACGGAAACACACAAACTGTTCCATTGGGGAAGTTATGATTCCAAATTTGTCAAGGAAAACAATGACTTCGAGAGATATTTAATATTACAACTCAATAAACTTGTTACAACCTTGGTTCTCAGACATATGGTAAGCTCCAATTGTTCATCTCCGGTACAGGCTTATCTATCCACTAGATATACCTCACTTACACAAGTAAAAGCTATGGAGCCGTTTGATTTGCTTATTGGTCTTTCTGATACATTTTTTTAGTTAATATGACCTTAGCATCTAATCCTATTGATTCAGATAGCCCTATGGGTTGAAGCATAAATTGTTAATATAGAGGAGAAGCTGACAATGTTAGTACCAAGAGCTACAAAGAAAATTGGCGTCTCAAAAGCAACTAACTGACTTCTTATTGATAACTCAGTGGATTTTCTAAGATTTTTTTAATTTCTCATCAGTTATACTGCATCCCACATTGTTGATCTCCAAAGTTGTAATGTTTCTTTGAAGTGTAGTCATTGCAGCTTCAGAGGTTCAAACCATGGTGGATGCATACTTAATTTATATCATAAGACTTTTTCAAAAAGAAGACTTAACCGGTGGCTTTTATGGTCGGGCTGTTGTTTGGATTATTAGGTTCTGTTCTAGTTCCGCTGTCACTGGTTCAAACACTTCTTCTTGACAGGCTTGCCTTTGGTTATCCATTACCTGTCCAACTAGTTCATCCAGTCTGGTTTTCAATACACTTATTTAGTATCTGGGAGTGCTTATGGAAATTTAATCTTTGTAATGGTTTAAAGAAAACGGAGATGAGCAAGAAGTTGATACCCTGTCATCTTTATAAAAAGGAGGATCTTCATAAAATGTGAGTGTATAGTTCTGGTGTCCTAATGAACCTAGCTCAAAAAAAGAAGTGTGCCATTGATGTGCGGATTTTTACCAGTTAGGAGTAGAGACTCCTATGTTGATTATGCACATAGATTCTTAAAATCAACGCTATATAGTTGGAAACCTGTGACACTGTTTGGATGAAGCGTGATTTTGGTAAGATGTAGTCTGAAGTAGACTACTATACTTCTTTTGTTTTCCTTGATGGATCTCTGAAGTAGCCTTTGAAGTAAAGAAACTTATGTAATTTTGGGTCTTTCAGTAAATTCATTTCTGTTAGGCGATAACCGACCATACCAGCCACCATATTGCCCGAAGTTTTTTGTTTTGCTTTTTATGCCCCAGAAAGACAAGGACATTGTAGCATTTAGCATTTTTGAACTTCCAATGAATGAAGCCATAAATCTTTCTTGTTCAGGGTGAAGAGTGGCATGCTCTCTCGAACATGCTTCAGGATTTTATTACCCTTCTGTCTATCCTACTTTGTTTTTCCTTTACTAATAGATAATTATGATATCAAATAACCACTCATATACGAGCTAATCTTTACTTCTCGCAGAATGTGATATAAGGTCCTGCCTGAACACTCTTCAGTTTCTGAACAAGAAGAAAGAAATCCTCAACGTGGTATGGTTCTGTAACCCTTACTCCTATCATTCTTTGGTTGGTCACGTCTTTCATTTAAACTGCTAATACTTGGACGAGATGATGAGGCATCATTCAATGAGTTATTAATCACTTCCACCCAGCAATGAAGGCCACAGAGTCAGTTGCTAATGGTCTTTTATCTGCTGGCAATTACTATTTTGATGACGTTAAATAACTTCTCTTTTTTAAAGTCTGGGGACTAAAACTCGCAGTTTGCATTTCTTGACATTAGGTTGCACAAAATTTCTTGCATACACAAGGCATTTTGGGTGTCTCTACGTCGTTGCACATCTACTTTGTGCATTGAAATCTTGAAGTTACTTAAGAAAATGTTTAAGGCTCTTTAATGTCCTTACAAAAGACATAATCTACTGATCATGCATTGTCCCTTGAAAACCAAGGGAACTGGCGTTTTTACTAGTATTATTAACACATTTTTGTTTGTTCTATAGTTGGAGATAAGTTCTCAGGTGGTTGGTCGTAAGGATGCATCTAAAAGTGCTTTTGATATATGGAAAGAGGTAATTTGGATAATACCTCATCACCATTTCTGAATCATTCTGATGTCTTTCTGCTACTTATCATCCTTGTTTTCTCTTATTTCTCTTTCATATACAGATATTTCAAAAGAGAAAGGAAAAACGTGCCAGGAAATCTAGTAGTTCCAGCAGCAGTATTACTAAAGACTTTGACTTTCTTTATTCCTTGATATCTAACCGGTGAGTTGATATTTTGTTCTTTATTTTCCAGTGTTTCCTTTAATGGATCGCTTATGTTATTTCTTGATTATGCAGTGGCGATTATGATTTAATATTGGATGGGATTCATGAAAATATTCTGCAGCTCCATTATGTTGATCCTATGATGCAAAAGACTGTGAGTCTGACTAATGAATTAAGTTTTGAATACCTAGTTCAGTTAACTTGATTAGTTGCAAACTAATCTTCATCTGCCTTTATAAATTATCTTAGGTAAAATGTTTGGACAGTCTGATTATTTCTGATATAAATCATCGATACGTTATGCGAACACAACAAATGTATCTTCAAGGTAATAATAGAATTCTATCCATCTGCAAATATTAAATTCCCCGCGTTAATGTGTATTCGGTTCTAATTGCTGTTTTATTTGTTATTAACAGTTTATCAGCCTCCGATTGCAATATCTATACACAATCTGATTGCTCAACATGAGAAAAAAGATATTGAATGGCCAAAGTCTTTCCAAAGGTATCTGAGTTACCTATAAAGCTGCAACTCTTGAACGTTCCATAGAGCTGTTTTTGTGCAAGTATATAATTTTATTCGATCATCATTATGCAGAAATCGAACCGTTTTGGCAGAGAGAGTAGACATGTTCCAAACATGGAAAAACAGAATAACACCATATATTTCAAGGCATTTGTCAACAAAATCATTTGTTGAAGATTCGATTTCTGCAATGTTGCATATTCTCTCTCCACCAACCCTAAGACCGGTAATTTTTGTGTGTAATCAATTTCTTGACTTCTCAATTTTGTGATGGGATTGTGCTTTTTTAATAAGTCATGTTTCATCTTGTTATATAGCTTGTTTTAATTAATTAGGTTTAAGGGCTTGGTTATTATTAGTTGTTTGTTACTCAAGATATATGGGTTTACAATCTTGTATAAATGACCCTACTCAATGTTAAGACACACCTGCTACTCCCCAGTGACAACCATCAGTAGTGTATTACTTATTAATGCAGTTTTTTTATTTATTACAGGTTGCAGTTCATTTGCTTTCAGAAAAGGAGAAGAGTGATCTGGTACAATTGGTGAACTTTATGGTCTGCTATGCTATAACATACAAAAACTTAAAATCTGATGGACTTGGCACATCTCGGCATGAAGGTGCTTTAGATGCATCCTCACTTTCACTTGATCCGCCCCTTCGTCATCTTATATATTACAAGGTTTGTATGTTTCTCCTAATATTCAACTTTTTTTATATTATTATTATTATTATTATTTTGTCACTTTAAGAAAAAGAAACTTTGTAACTCTTTTACCATTATCCTTTTATTTGGTTTCCATCATGTCCACTTTTCTTCCCCTCTTGTTTGCAGGATTACAACTCATGCCATTTTGAACTTGCCTTGGCTGTGAAACAAGTCTTGGTTCATGAGGTAAGTGATGGATGTGTGGAATTTTTTCTTTTTTTTCTTTTATGTTGTACTTACTCAACTGTTGCAACTTTTGTCATATAATATGATATGTGATACGGACGCTTGTGATTAAGGTTTTAATATTTCAATGGAACCATCTGTATAGGGATCCCTGAGCATGAGAAATAATCTTAATGTTAATTTCGCTGACATAAATAACTATACAAATAGTTATCTCCTTGGGGTTTACTCTCATGTGTAGTTCTATAAATTGATATATGGATTGCCACCTTTGGGCAGAGTTAGGCCCTTGAATCTATGGAATCTTTCAGTTTTCACTTGCATCATTTTATTTATTTTTAATACAATATATACTGCAATATCATGGAGTTATTTAGTTGCAAATTGTATTTTACCTGTGGAGGTAATAATATCTGTAACGACTTACAGGTGGAAAAGCAAAAGATTTTACAAGGAAGCATCAAGAAGTCTACCAATCTGCACCCTGTTGAGAATCAATTCTCGGAAAAAAATAACACTGCCAAAATATGTTATGCATCGGGATCTTTTGAAAATAAAATTACAGAGAAAAGTTCAGTAAATTCTGAGCATTTTGGACGTTCCATTGCTTCCAGTTCATCAGTTGCAGAAACTGGTGGGGGTGCTACAAATCGTAATATCCCAAATTCCGTTACACGGGCAAGAAAGCCTTCTAATGGACTCACAAACTTCTTCGATCGGTACAATTGCCCTATTTCATTTATGGTCTAATTTTCTATTTTCTGGAGTTTCATGTAGTAGAGCATTTTCATGATTCATATTTTCCTCTATTTTGAAGTTTCTTCACGTACTTCATTTGAAATAGATTTTAAATTCTAAATCTCAAAACCCCTTTAGTAGGTTTCCTGTTATGATTATGATCATATGATATAAGAACTTTGTTTGATTTGTTTTAAACCGTTTAACAGGTTTAAGGTCAGAAACGGAGAATCTGAAGTTACAAACAAGATTGTGCAGAAGTCAGCCACATTGGAAAGAGATTCACGCCCATTGCTGTTTAAATTTAATGAGGTATGGAGTAAATTGCTATATACTTTTATGATCATTCTTGCCGCACAAAAAGTTACTATCACATTTTACGCAGTTAATGACTTTCTTCATTCATTAGCTTCAAATGTGATATCTAAGTTTGGGTCGTTGCTTTTTAATCAATATGAAAACTGTCCGCAAGCATATTCTACTGCCCCACATCGTTTACTCTGTTTCTTTCACATGCAATTGAATATTTCTTTGTTGACATAACCAATCATTTGTCTTTTTTTCCAGCCGTGTAAATTTGCAGTTCTGTGTTTTTCATGCTTATTGAGTATATTTGCTCTGCATCCTCCCTCCTCCACTCTTTTGTTCAACTTTAAACTATTGGTGAAGCCTGTAGTTTACAAAAAATTGAATTGAGCTTGACCTAACTTTTGATAATTTTCTCTTTGTTCTGTGTAGGGCTTTACAAATGCAGTAAAGAAACCAGTTCGAGTACGTGAATTTCTTCTATGAGGCATATAGTACTCTAATTAGTACTTTGTATCTAAGATACACCTGTTTTTGTTTGAATAATATCATTTTGGTCCAAATACAGTGATGTATATATTGTAGTTTTCTTTTCAATTTGGTCATCTCCTTAAAGATATAGACAGAGTCCACCTAGAAACATATTTGTATAATTATGTGTTTAATTAATATTAGGAAAAAAAGTGTCAAACCTCCTATACTATGTGCCCTATTGCACTTGCCCCCCTATTCTAATATTTCTGGCGACATGCCCCATGCACTATTGGAAAATAAGCACTGTCCCCTTAAGTCAAATCCAACAGTTAAAAAATGCATAAATGATCCTAAATAAAATAAGCACTTTGCCCCCTTCATACAGTGGATCAACGATTTAGAGGCAAAATGTTTATTTTTCAATAGTCTAGGAGGCATGCTTCTAAAATAAAATAGGGGGAATAATATAGGTCTGATGCTTTTGTCCCTTCACATTATACATCTGATTGCTAGAAATATTGGTGCGGAATTTACCTAACTATAGTTTGACAATATTCAGTGGACTGTTAGAGCTGTTAAATTTAATTAATTCACCTGTATTATTAGGAACAAAGCTCACGTAACAACTAAAGATCTTTGTCTAGCAGACTCAATTAGCTAGAGTACAGCAAAGTTAACAAAATATAAATAACCCTACCACATTACAAAAGAATATCTGGGAGAATTCCATCAAAATCTACATATTAAACCTCCCTCATAATAAAACATACAAACCTATACCTTTTATTATTTTCTTTTCGAAGTGTTCAAAATCTAAACTCAGCTTGTTCAGGATCAGCATATCCCTGCGGAGGATTAACAACAATCCAGATAAGCGATATCGTAATGGAGATAAGCCCTGCCCAAACATATATAATAGTGGGCACTCTTCCTCTCCTCCCCATCAATCCTTTTGCGAATGGGTACATGTGAGCCAACACCCAAAGGCTGAAAAAAGCCCCTCCAAAAAGCCTACTCCACTGTGGAATAGTACTGTAAACAGTTCTTGCAAAACCAATCACAAGTGCCACTATATTGGAAACAAGGATTACAAGTGGCATGATGAAGAGTGCAGTCCATTTGATTTCATATAGATCTGCATATATGTCATCCTCATCTTCCGCAGTTGCCTTGGCTGTTAAAGTAAACGAGATCTCAATGCCTGCTATGACCTTTAGAAGTCCTTGGATGACTGCAACAAGGTGAGCACTAGAACCACCAATGACCCAAAACTGCTCGTTTCGCCACCATTCCTCTAGACCGATGCCCGACCACTTCACCTCCAACAGGGAGATGAACATGAGTGTTAATGTGATGATTAGAAGGTAAAGAAGGAAGGAAATATTTAAGGATTGCACAATGAATTGTCCGGATAATAAGGAGAGCGCGGGAAGGAAGCAGTAGACCACGAGGAAAAGGGAGGTGAATGGGTAGACACCGACGTTCATATATGCTATCCTTTGTAGAAACTTGAGGCGTCGAGTTGCAAGCAAAGCATTGTTCTTTGAGAAGAAAATTTCGACTGATCCGGTGGCCCATCGCAGGACTTGGTGGAGACGATCTGTCAGGTTGATGGGGGCGGTTCCTCTGAACGCATCTCGTTTGGTAACACAATATACTGACCGCCACCCACGATTGTGCATGCGGTACCCTGTCACCACATCTTCTGTCACCGATCCATAAATCCAACCTACTCTCTCTCCCCACTCTGTCTTGTCCTCATACCTATGTCACAAAACAAACTGCAATTACCAAGAGTTCCTGGAAACAAACATTTAATAATATATTCAAACAAATTACCAGCAAGAAATGACAGCGATTGCTTCGGCTACAGTGGGTGCGTCAAGGGGCGGGCGTGGAATGAGCAGAGCGCCGGGAGGCCTTCCATTTTTGACAGAGATGTGATCGGCAAGTGGGCGTCCTTGAAACTCTGCAACTGCAATAGAATCTGTGAACATTGTTGAATTTCCAAATCTCTTTGGTAGGTCCAAGTCTGGATGCTCCTCTGTTAGAGGCACCTCTTCCTCTGAGTTAGATGGCTGGACAGTTTTGACGGGGGCCTTATTCTGTCCAAACACGCCGGTATAATCATTTGCTCGTGGTGGATTAAATCCATACAGTGCATACCGCCTGAACATGCATCCTGTTCCGACATAAACTGGACCTTGGAGACCATCCAATGCTCTCATATTTCCTGATTTAAAATGTCAAGTAGTTTCAGATTATTCAATTGTCAACATACATAAAACCACCTTAAAATGGGGTAACATGCTGCTTCTTACCATCAAAAAAGACAGTATTGTGATTAGCATATCTGTCTGAGGGATCTATTCCTTCGAATCTTTGTGGGAACTGTATGTAGCAGATACGGTCACCACCACGGTCCATCATATAGCACATACCTTCTCTAATAGCCATTGAGTTGTAGACGTAGTGATCACAGTCCAAGTTCAGAATGAACGGCCCGTTTGATAATATGGCAGATGCTCTCACCATGGCATTCATGGCTCCAGCCTTCTTATTATGATCATAAAATTGTCGTTTTTCTCTTGAGACATACACAAACATAGGAATCCGGGTGTCAATTCCAGTGAAATCCAATCTTCCCTCATCAGGACCTCCCAGTATGGGATCGTGGTCAGGCAGTTTACTCATTATCTGCAATGAAATAATGTCAAAGAAATAAGACATGAGAAAAAGTAGCAGTATGAACCTGCAAAAATTAGCAATATGAGAAAAAAGTAGCCACATGTTTCCTTCTTTATTCTTACAGAGGACCAAACATTTCATATGAGATATCCATGAAACCCCACTCTAGTTCTAGTACGAGTACTTCATCTTCTAAATTTCACATAAAAAATATGAGCAAATTTATTGCTTTAAGCACCTGCAAAATCCCAGCATGATCTCCCTTTTTGTGATCAGCCGTGGGAGTGAACCACGTTCCTGGCCAATGCGTACCGTCTGCCATCCAAGTAGCCTTGGTGACTTCAACCTTATGATCAGGGGGCAAAACACCATCTTCCTTGTCTTTCATTTGCTTTTTTTCCTTCAATGCCTCACTTTTGTTGTACATTTCACAACGTTTGCGTATTACTTCAGGCAGACCGTTGATCCTCACCTTGAACTCATCATACTCCCTCTTGATCCAGCGTCGATCCTTCACAAAATCAGGGCGCTTCTTGTTCTTTGTTGGATCAGCCTTTTGACTGAAGTAACTGTCCGGATTTCTTGGCTCAATGTTGTGTTTCCTGCAGAATGGCACCCATATCTATGCCAAATCCACAAAATTTCAGGTAAGAGTTCCAAAAGTTTGAAAAATTATGCATCTATTTATAAGCTATTATGATCTTGTACATTACCTCACCAAACTTGACAGCCTCAGCCATGGCCTCAAAGGTAAGAATTGCACCCCCATCATCTGATATATAAACGCATAACTTCTCAACGGGATAATCGGCCGCAAGAATCGACAAAATTGTGTTACCCGTAACCAGAGGAGGTTCTTTCTCAGGATCAGCAGTAGAAATAAATACATCAAGCCCTGGAAGATCCGACCGTCCAGTTGGATTTGAGATGGAAGGTGACTCAAACTTTTCTTTGAGAGCACCCACGTCTGCTGCTCGATTTATGGGGTTGAACTTTGGAAGAATGTCAAGAAGCCATGAAAACGCAAACCATATTTCACATACAATAGACATACCCCATAACCACATTGCATCTTCATTCGGATTTCTTATTCGCCAAGTGAGGAAAAGGCTTAATGCTACCATGCGGAACACAATAAGTAACCTGTGGAGATTGTTTTAGCCGTTAGATCTTTCATTATGTCTGGGAGATGGATAACTCAAGTTATTTATTTTAAGTTTTAGGTTTCTTGATAAGATTATAAGCTCCTTATTATACTGAGTACAGACCTTTGCATGCATTACAAAATTGCTAACTGCTCCCAAAGCAAGATTGATCAAACCAAGCTGCCTCTTGATTTTGTTGAAGACTTTCATCAGTAATACAAACCATATTTTAAAAATAAGTTTGGACATTGGCATTCATATAGGAAGAAATGTGCTATTTGAGAAAAAAATAATATAATAACTATTGAACTACCAAAACAGAGTAATGATTTATTACACATGCATATATTCCTAGCTTGAACAAAACGTTTTTTCTCTGAGAAATAATGTTTTTAATGACAGTTAGGAATTATTTGTGGCTTGTGCAGCAGTTGTTTAAACATTCAGGATACTTTGTTATAATCCATATTTTATAATAACTTTCCAAAATTATAAATGTATGAGAGAATAATGAACCTGTAAGGGCTGAGAATCCCTGCCGGGACCTTAATTTTCCTAGTTAGTGGCTTCCAAGGTTTGTCCATGAAATCTTGCATACTCATGCCAGTATCATGGTCAAAAGAATCATCGTCTTGCCAAAAGGCATTCCCAATCCCATATTTTCCCTTTGTTTCGAAAAGCCAACGGTTGTGATCAAAATCTTGTGTTTGGCTTCTCAACAACATTGATTTGTTATTGTTATTATTCTTCATAATTGACATTCTACGGTCCATCTTCCCTGCTCCGCCCCCACCAGTCGCATCGCCTTGACCACCCATCCTCCCGCCTTGTGTGTCGGAGCGGAACCTAGACGACGGGGCCCGGAATGTGGTCGGGCCGTCGGGCTTGTCCCCCGACGCATTAGTATTGGCTCCACCCCCGGGCTGATTGTCTGGGGTGGGCGGCATCATAACCGTATAGTTAATATAATCATTTTGAGCCGCGTAGTCACCAGGAACGTCTAAATCATCGTCGCGCGATAAGCTCACGACACGTCCACTAGAGGTCCTGCGTGCAAATTTCACCGATTGGGGCGGTCGGTCGGCCGACCCCCCGATGGAGGAGGATTGCCTCCTAGAGTTATCTGATGGGTCCATTGTCTAATTAACTATCTAGTTTTTAGGCGTGCGTGCTAACTTATCAATACAAATGCATGACCATTATTATGTTGTTGAAAAAGGAATGCTACGTACAATGCAGAATTAATTTTCATGCAAATGTTGTAAGCATGAGATTGTTAGGGAAAGATGATAGCTGGAATTTTGAAGTTCATGGGACAGCGGTAAAAATGTTAAAAGGGAGGCCGGCAGAGATCAATGGTTCTTCAAACAACTCAAAATGACCAAAAATAGGATGATGGATTTTTATTTTTTTAAGGTTGAAATCTATTTAGTGGACAAATATCCTAAGTTCACGCCAAGCCCCTATTTATCTTTCTCCCTATTTCACGAGAAATTGTTACGTGCGATTGATTATTTGTTGGAAGGAGGTGTTGAAAAGTTTAATTAGCTTTTTGAGTACTTCCTCCCTGTACCACTGTCCCCACAAAATCGCTGGTAAGATTTTCAGGGAAAAGCGCTGATTGTTGCTAAATCCGTAACATATTTACTTTCATAAGCCCTAACATATTCAATGGATTTTCCAAGCCAGGTTTATTAATATTATGAAACAGGTAACTGCAAAACTACCCATGTATTATTCCTAGTTGGCAAATAACTCCTGTGATATTTTATTGGCAAAAGCCGCCGTGAAAGTCTAAAAATTAACGCGAAAAAAACAAAAAAACCTTGCCATTATGTTTTTAGTTGATTGTACCATTAACTAACAATCTTTTTGCATATTGAAATTTTGTATCAAACATATACCTAATGAAATAAATATTACAAGATTTTTTATAATTTTTTGAGATTTTTGAAACTATTAAAAGTTAGGATAATCAATACCAATTTTTTGTTCTATGGATCTCAGCGCAATTGAAGAGAGAGCAAAAGGGTTTAAGTTTGTTGAATTTTCTCAATTTTCCTTCTCTTCCGTTAGAAAGATAGATGGGGGAAAGAATTGACTGAATTCTTTTGTTACACCATATGCCACGTGTCAACAAATGATTGGTGGAACAGAGTCTGGAACATGACTGTGGAACAGAAAAATTGCGCTGCATCTCCAGACTCACAATGCACAGCGCCACGAGCAATGTTCTAGAACGGGGAGGATGATCATTGGTCACATGAGCACGATGTCCAGAAACAGATGTGACACGTGACATTTCCCTATTATGGAAACGATTATCCATGAACAAAAACAGATGTGAAACGAGACATTTCCTTTTCTTTAAATCAAACATCAAGACGTTCACCTTGTTTCAGTACATGCGGCATCTTTATATTATACAACAAATTTATTTAACACATCACAGCGGAGGGCTTTCGAGTACAAATCTGTTCAAACCAACATAACAGATTCATAGCTCATGTTTGAGTTTATGACCATCAAAGAGGTTAGATCGTAGCCTGTGAAGAAGTGATGGACGATGAGGATGAACATCTCATCTCAACAGACAGAGTCTTCACAACACCGTGGCACGGATCTCCTCCAAAAACAGAGTTTGATATACTGATGGAACAACTGCGTTTTCCCATACAAGCCTGGACACAACGTAGAAAACTTCGATTATCTGACAAGTTGTAATTTAGTGTTTAGCGATAATTACAACGACCCTTCACATTTACGCATTCTTAAAGAGTAATAATCACATATACACATCTTTGAGGTTTGATCTAACTACAGAAAAAAGAAAAGAACGTTGAAAAATTACAGAGACACTCCATGAAGCTTCGAAATATGTAAAAGTTAGCGAATCTGACTGTAGTATTTCTCAAACGTCAGCAAATGTCTGTAACAATTTAAACCTCTAGAAGCCTTATTGGTAATGCTTTCTAAAATTAAGGAGTGATCCTGTAAGGAGTGACTTATATAATGATTCTATATCTCAAGGGGTGTGAACGCAATCACCACTTAAATTTTTTTACAAACAAGAACCCTTTCATATGTACTTAAAATTTTTTACCCTTTCATATGTAGGCGCTGGTTAAAAGGTTAAGACAAGTTAAATAAACTGGAACATCTACAAAATATAAAATTATCGACAACTTTTTCCCTGGAGTTTCCATACTTTCTGCTCGAAGTTTCTAGTATTTCATTTTATGTTCGCCACTTCTCCACAGTTGCTTTATTAGAGTAGCCCAAATAACATGGCTTATAAAGTATTTTAACTTTTTAACTCACATCGGTTACCATAATTTCTGAAACGTAAGGGAGAATATTGGCTGTAATTTGAGTGGCAAAACACATAAAACAAATTAAACATACCTGAGTCACCACTGAAATTGAATTGGATGAATGACATTTGCCTAATGAAAAATTCTGGCAGCTGCCTTTTGGAGTTCCATAGCTTGCAAACTTAATATATGATACTATGTTTCCAGCATCACACTGCAAGCGCATTTCCGGTGTCTTATGATTCAGCACAGGTGTGCCATGGCTCATATTTGGATGAGACCAAGCATCAAGAGGAGGGTAATGATTCTCTGACATTTCAGCACAAATGACTTCTGTGTAGCGTGACTTGATGGAAATCTCAAATGGGTTCTTCTCTGTCTCCTCAAAGATGACAAGAAGATTGTCCGATGGCTTTAACCATGATCTAGGAATGTGATACCTGGAGAAACATCACAAATTTCAAGGGGTAGAACAAAAGTACTGAAGATTCTTCCAAATAACCATTTTACTTCATATATAGAATAAACATGGCGAAAATGATTTAGCTAAAAACTAGTTTGTCTTGTAGCATACCAAGACTGAGTAAGATCCCCACAATTTGTCCTGCACTTGTCTGAATCATAAGCTCCACGATAATCACAGGTTCGGCATCCATTCTCGGGGGCATTTAAAGTCCAAAACCTGCCTATGTGGTGGCCATTGACCCACGCCTGTCCTTTTCCCATACTTCTCAAGTCAAGAACAACAGGATCTATCCCGCCAGGCGCATTAAAATATGTCTAGATGAAAAGGGGCAAAAAAGAGATGAAAATTGGAAACTTGACAACAGAACAAGAATATATAACAGTGACACCGCGACAGAAACCAAAATGAAGACTAATTTGTCAAACATTTCAATGATTCCAGATGCCCCCTTCGTCACAGGCTTTTCATATATACATATATATGCACCGATGACCATTCAAGGCCTTAACTCTCTGACTATAAGTCACTAAAATAAGGGATCACCTAGCTGTTATATCCAGTTATACAAGAATATTAACAGAAGAACATATGCAAAGAAAGTTTCACAATCTTTTATGTTATCATTTACATGCCCCATCAAACTAATGTGGGTTGATCATGAAAAATCAACTTCTCAACCTTAAAGTGTCACTGTTGGGAAGTCCTCTGTGAAGATATGTAGCATGAAGGTAAGTGGAAATGTACAGAAGAATAACCTTCGCAGTCACATGTACAAATAAGACGTGAAGTAAAATGAGTTTCACCACAGTTGAGGCAGATGGATTCCTATTGTTAATTAGTTGGTTATTTGGCTTTATGATCTTAGATAACTACCAAATCAGTTTTTCCCATTTTATGCCCTCTTTTTGGCATAATATTTGACAAAAATAGTGCACATGAGAATCTGGTACATGTTTAATGTGTTAAAATCCGATCTTCAGTATGCATGAGGAAGTCATTCTCTGTTACGGTAATTTGGACAAAACGCTTCAAACACTTAAACATGTGGAAGATTTAGTTGGAGTAACGGGTAAAGAATCTGACAAAATTCCAAGAAAAATTTGAAACAATCATATAGGAAGGAATGCCTGTTTAAGTCTTATATCCAGCACAAGGAAACTACTATTAACAGAGCCATAAAAAAACTCAATAACTAAGTGAATTGAACTCCAGGTTATGCTCTTATTTGTTCTTTGTTAACACTTACTAGGTGAGACAATTACAGAAACCCAGAAATGCTTTTACATAATGTTAATAACACATTACCTTGTACCAGGAAAATCTGGTCGGAGTCGCAGCATGTGGCAACGTGGCCCATTCTGTAATCCCCCCAGTTTGATCGGCGTATACTTTCAAGAACTCGCCCTGAAGCCCTACCTGCGAGAGAATTTGCTATGTTTTAGTCGCAATATTCTCTAGCTATTCGGTGGAATAGAGCATTACCCCTCGCCACCCACCCCCCCACCAGGCCCAGGATCATCCAAGTGGGCGCACCACCACGGGGTTCTAGAATGCATGTCAAGACTTGATTCAGGTTACGGGCTCTAAATATAAGAGGTCAAGAGCTAACTAAGTTAAAGATATAGTGCCGATAATATCTTCTGGTTTTCGAAATGACTGAGTATACAGTATGGGAAAATTGCAAGATAAAATAGTGCATCACGAGGTAAAAGGTATTCTGCTTTACTTAATAACAATTTAATGCAGCACATATCGAGAGGAATGAGTACCTACCTGATAGGTCCACACAAATTCTGTGAGATTAAGATCTCCATTCTTGCACCCAGTAAGCTTGATTTGACCTCTAAAGCCTGCACCGTCCTTCTCAAGAAAGGCACCATAATTCTGAAACAATAGAATATATTGGCATGTTAATTGAAGTGGAAGTTCCAAGGAAGAAATTAGCTACCAACTTTGTGCGCATGTGCGAGTTCATATTTGTATCAACCAACAAATAAAGAGGAACACCAAATATTTTTCCTACAAAGTGCAAGGCAACCAAATGTCAACAACTTCATGGCCCCTTAGAAGGTATGCCTTGACAAATATTTTCATCATTAACCTTACTTACACGGTATGTTATAGATGTTAGGGAATCAGGAGAATAAGAACCAGGAAAGCGAAGACAGAAGAAATAAAAGAAAACCAGATCAACAGGAAGAATTAGAAGAGGGAAGACCAAAATCACGAGGAAAATCCTCAACAACAATTCCAAAAAGTACTGGATCCATATAATGTATGTTATAGAAAAATATTGCCCTACCTTAATAGTAACAAGTAAATTACCATACTGACCTGAAAGAAGTAAGGATTAAATAATGCCAAGTCCTAAATTACTAAGAAAATGCATCCTACAAGAATCAGCACAAAATTTACTATTATTGGAGTTTCTTCCTTAATTTTTGAACATAGACTTTTATATTGGAGTTCACATGATATTTTTTCAATAGAGCATGTGAAACTATTATAATTGAGGAAGGTTACCTGCAAGCCCACCGTTTGTGATAACAACGTTAAATCATTGTACCCTTGCACAAGGTCAATAGGCTGATTTACCTTTATCCATTTACCTTTTGCACTACCTACAAATTAAAAGTTGATGCTAAGAAGAAAATGATGTTTACCATAGCAATTCAGATAAATCCACAAAAATGGGGAAATAAAGAATAACTTAGATATAAAGTGTGCAACTGTGCATAATAAAAGGCCATTCAAACAATTACATAAAACATAGTTACAATCAAACTTTCTACCCATGCCTCAAATCTATAAAAATAACTCATGCATCCGCGCAACAATACATTATCATCTACATGTGCACAAACACTTGCCTGCGTATGCAGAAATGAGAGAGGTGTAAAGGAACTACAAAAGAAATACCTGTAAATTGGCCATTAACAAATATATATACCAAGTCTCGCATGCTGTCAATAGTAAGCACAGGATTAGCTTGATTCTCTTTCCAAAATATGACATCCTCATCTGATATGTATATTCTGCATAATTATAAATTTGAAGGATAATCAAAACATGATAAGTGAATGACGAAGAGTGAACGACATACACATAACCAATTGCAGAACAAGTTTGACCTTCAAAAAATGAAGTGGTGAGTACCAAATACAAAAACTTAATGGATATAAAAACATGAAAGATGAGGAACTGTCACTGATCCTCACGAGGAACCAGCCAACTTTAGGCAAAAGACATCAGATTGCTCAAGCTTGCTCAGAAATGTGAACAAGCCTCAAATAAAGATTCATGCTCCGTATCAGAACTAACTAATCAAGCTTTTGACAAGCTGAGAATCTAGCACATGCAATCTTGGTTAAAACCAAAAATTTTCCTTAGAACAAAGGTAGTAAAAAAGGTAAAGCATCACTGTTCTCCACAATTAGAACATGAACTGAAAATGAAATAGTAGCCTTAATCTTTAATACACATGCATTAAAAAAAGTTGTCTGCAACATCATAAAAACGCTAAACTAAATAAGATTATCAGTACCTGGTCGTATACCAGAGATAATCTGACTTGTCCTTTGTCACCTTCAAATGCTCCAGAATGCCTTGGTATGTGAAATTGCTGTTACTCCAGATACCAGTTGGTTCTTTAATGTAACTCCATGTTTTAGAGATATTGCCAGCTTGGTGTGGTGCCATCAAAATCAAAGGTACAGGATCATTTATATAGGAAGTATCATCAAATCGAGCCATCTTAATTGAAGTCTGCACCCCTATCTATCCAAAAAAAAATAAAAAATCAAGAGTATTGCAATAAGATTATATTTTTTAAGAACTTTTAGTTTGCAAAATCTATCAGAAAAGCACACAATCAAGCTTGAGAGGATATATAACTTCAATATCTAAATACAGCAATGATAATTAATATATGTTAGTAACAAGGAAAGAGCATTGTGACAGATTTCTATACCCAGCAGAAGAACAACCTACAATGTCTCAAGTAAATGAGTTTCAAGTGACAACTGTCAAGATGCATAAAATAGTGGGATTCAAATAAACCTCACTTCTCACAGGCACTAGTTTCAGTTGAATTTGGACCATCTGCTTCTTAGATGCTAAAAAACATAAAATCACACTTAGTAAGTCTTTTCAAGTGGTCAATTACCAGGTAGCAGAGTCCTCTACACGAAATACCAATGAATTGTTGGGAAAAGACTAACTAATTAATAACTACAATTATGCTCAATACAACAAGATACTGTTCTCCAAACTAAATAATAACTTAAAGACAAGATATCCATTCATAACAATAATGAAATCAGACAAGTCTCTTTCATGCAAAGTTCTTCAAACACAAACAGGTGCTCACATACAAACCAAAATAGAAATGAGAAAAAAAAAAAAAAAACACACTAAAGTATAGTGATAGTACATTGATCCCTGATAATTAATTGCATATGAAAGTTAAAACTACATTGCGAAGGAGGTTACAGTTATTCAAGGACCTAGTATCCTAACTAGGGCATCACATATTGCAAGCTTCTAATCTTTGATCTGAAAGCATAAAATTTCCAGCTTATAAGAATATCGCCGTACCTTAGCAGTATTAAATGCAGAATTCCTGCAATCTGGCAATATACTCACTGACCATGGAGGTAAAGTGTACACCTGATTCTGGAATTTTACTGTAGATGACTTGTGTTCATCAATATTAGCAAGAAATGCTGAGCATTTGCTTCCATGGAAGGAAGAATGTTGCACATGGCTATCAACATTAACACTGTAGACGTGTGCCTGAACAGAGAAATTTGAGTACCACAAAGTGAGCAAAGTTGAAGATGGTAAAATCAAGATAACTTTTACCATTAGTAATAGAAATAATTGTGTGCATTTGGAGACCAGGATCTTGCATTGCATCATTCGATAGACTATTATATACAAAAGATAATTATCAAAATATGGAACGGGATCAACTAAATACATATATAAATATATATATATATGGAAGGATATCAATCAAGAGCATAATATACTCTTAGGTATTAACAGTTTGTGTATCCACATCTTCACCCACTAAGCCTTGACCCTGTATCAGATTCAATACTAATGCAAGAACCATAAGTTGTGCTTCAATAAAGGGATAGAGGACAATCACGGAATCTTAAAACAAATTAGCTGGTGGGTAATTAGGAATGTCAGGAAAGATGAAACCAGCTTTGGACCAAGGTTGCATTGCTTACCAAATAATGAAGTACAACTTGTGGACGAAGAGAATTTTTTTTTGAGCTATTCGGCTTAGGTAGGCAGTGGAAGGTATTATTCCATCATGGGATGGTGGCAGATAGTTTTTTAATATGGCACCTCTTGCATTCAGAAAGGCTTAAGGCGGCCAAAGGGCACATCATATGAAACTGCGTAAGTGATTTACTGTGACCTTCACACCCCAAGAGGAGCACCGGAGAAGACTTTACTATGCTTCACAAGTAACAGTAAAGAAGCTGACCAAATTTGGAAGTGATACAAACCTCCTGCTTAGGTCCCAATTTGATATACTGAGGTGAATTAACTGCGACAAGAGCAGGTTCACAAAGCTTTATAACAGCATGAAGATCTTTCAAATGTCCCCATTTAGGTTGGCTCAGAAGTCCTGAACAGGTAAAATACTGAGAACAAAGCAGATAGAACCAACAATATATATACAATGTACCAAGTCAGTGGTTGCTAATTGTTTCATGGGAGGTGGAATCTTTTTCCAATAAAAGGAAAGAGTTTGATATTACGATACCTACCATATTCATCTATTGGTGCATCATAATCATAGCTGGTGATATAGTTGGGCCCTCCGGCAGTTCGGCCAAAGTTTGTCCCACCAAAATACTGCAAACACAGAAATTGTGCAATTATTTCCTTGCTGGAATTTCTGTGATATATTGAATAAGAGTAATATTCCTGAACCACAAAGGAACTTCCAGCAGAATATATGCCGCCTTTATAACAAACAGAAATAGAAAAGAAGCGAATCTATTCAAAAATTCAGTTTCAGAAAGTCAAATTTCGATGTTAAAGCAATTGGCATCGCTTTCATCTTTTGGAAAACAAAAAACTGGTCTAACTATATCAGAGTAAACAAGATTTCACAAGTCTCTGAATTGGATCGCATGAACCCTGAGAAGCTAAGCCTTCAACCTAGTACGCATCTTACATACCATATAATAATTCTGAAAGCTACCCCCACGCTGGAAAAAGCGAGCAACAGCAAATGCAAGATCTTCAGCAGGACGGTGAGGGACTCTATCACCCCAACTGGTATACCTATTAAGCAAATAAAAGCAATGGACATAAATCTCATATATCATATTTTCCAGTTCAAGGACGATTTGACACACAAAAATAGCTTCAAGTATATTGTACAAGCTAGAATCAGGATGGATCTTTTGTGAAATTGATCTAAACAAATCCAGAGACTACTATAATATAGTCCATTCTCACTTTGTCTGAGTTTGAGACCCTGTTATTGTGATGCAGATGCAGACTCTAATTTCAGATAACTTAACACAAGTATACAGCATTGGTAACTGAGAACAGGTCAGGATTCTAAACTATGAGAAGTCCTCTAGTAATTAGAGAGCAAATCACCAATACAGAATGAAAAATAGATACAGCAATACAGAATGAAAAATAGACTTGCAGAAATATTATGAGCACCATATCCTGCTTGAGACAACAAGGTGGCTTTTCATAATTAGCATACAGAAACCATGAAACCCAAGACGTTATGAAGACAACTCTTTACATCAAAACTATGTTGTATATCATCCTTGTGCAGAAAAATAAACTCATACCCAAGTATGGACTTAAATTCAGTAACCAAAAGACTCCTTATTTACAATTATCATTTTGAATTATCCAACCAAAACCCAGAATAGCTAGCAGCCAGACTCTTTACATATTTCCAGCTTCAGACAGCATGTTGAGCTAAAAATAATATCATCTGTTCCGGTAAAACTACACCATAGTAGAGAACCTCATTACCAGCCATCCCAGTTCTCAGTCCAAATTGCCGGTTTCTTGTCAGAATTTGGCTTGAAACCATCACAGTAGTATCCATTGCAGGTATCGATCTAATATAACAAATGAATATATGCGCAATAAGTAAAAGAATAACCAGAGTAAGGTTACAAAGTAGAATTAATCTCCCAACACCTAATAGGTAAAACGCACGCACTGCATTTCCGTAGATAATTATGTACATCAAAATTACAAGCCGATCAAATATAAGATACGAAAAGAATATCGACTTTACAATATATTCAGGAGCATCAACTTGTCTACACATAACCCATGGAACGCCAGCACCAAGTCCAACAGCCATGTTGGCAGCCCATTTCATATACTCTTTTCCGTTGGGACCAAAAGAGCTTTCAATATTTCCATATTCATTTTCGATCTGAAACCAAAGAAGTCAAAAAGGAAATAATAGTTACAGAAATAAAGTCATAATTAAAAGCAATGTTCATCAATGCTCAAGTCCTAAGGTACACTTACCAAATAATGTTTCAGACTGAATATAAGAAAGTTTTTGCGACAGTCGCATAAAGCTATAGAATCAGATATAATACAGCAAATTCAAGACCACCACAAATGAGATGCCATTCAATCGAGGAGAGATTTAAAATTTGAAGTTGGCAACAATGCTTTTCCCGAAAGCAAAAGGATCCAACAGAATGGGAACGACAGCAAACTAAGTCTACAGCTATGTGGGACCTTATAGGATCTTAAACGAACCTGAACTATAAATCTATCAATTGATTCTGCTACTGCATATAACAACAGTGCACAATACTTTTTCAAAGATTTTTGGAAGACGAAAGTTAATTCATAAAAAATCAGAATGTGTTCAGATCAATAATGAAAAGACCGTGCAAAACCATAATCAGGAGTATGAAGACCTCCCACAAAGGAAGTATACCTTGGGTGTACTTTGGTGGAAACTCATCAAAGGGACTTAAGAGCGAGAACAAAATATGAAAAGATTACCTAGAACTCTTCAACAGTTCACATCAGCCCATTTTCTTTTAAAGAGGAGAGTGTGATATTTATTTTATACAAAACTATCTTACAAATGACAATATTTTTTAAAATATGCAAAACATAATTAAATAATGGGTTAGGAAACTGTATTCCGGCGTCACAATTGACTCCACCAATTACTTGTGACTCCATCCCAGAAGCCCACATCACCCCTAAAAATCTGTTACTCTGGTCCCATCTCACCCACAATATAAACCAATCCCATTTCTCAAAAAACACCCACCTCAAACACACACGTGTCTATCATCATATTCAAGCTCCCACCACCAGCCACCCACCAAAAAATCCTAGTAAAAGAAAAATTTGTCCCCAAGAGAGTTCGATAAGCAGTAGAAGTTGACTTAAGGAACGAAAGTGCTCTGGAAAAAGAAAAAAAAAATCCACCTAGTGGTTTGAAATTGTTATTGCATAATTGGAGGTAAATATTACAGCTTCAAACTATAATTTACTTTTCTAGGACCTGTTTTCCAAATCTCAAATGTAAATACTTATTAAATCATTGTTATACGGAGCAGAGGGCTTCACAAGAATAAAGATATACATTCAGCTTTTCATGGTCTTTATCAGTATAAGAAACATTTTATTCTCACAGTAATAAGGTACGGTACATCAAGCAAATTCTGAGAACATATTGAATCTAACCATTTGACCTTAATTCAAACGCCCGAGCTTCTTGAGTAGAGGAGAGTCAGTTCCTACTTTCCGAGGAAAATAAAAGGCAGCATAATTTCTTTTACCTGCAACATAATTATTGGACCACCTTGCCATGAAAAAAGTGAATTCTCTCGCATCAAATCCACTATTTTTTTGACAAACTTCTGCATTTCTTCCTGGAAAAACCAACATGAACACAAAAAAGAAAAATATGTTTGAGATATATCAGGATTTGGGTAAAGTCAAACTGGTTCAAGAACTTTTATTAAGTCCTAGTATTCAAAGATGCACAATACATTCCCAATCCAGGTTTGTTGGACAGAAACCATAAAAATGATACTGTTTGAAGAGCAAATCAAGGATAAAAAGATGCATTTTAGTCCCTTGTAATACCTTGAAGGGCGTGTTCTGGGTTCGAAATTCGACACCAGGTATATCACGTAGCCAAACAGGGAAGCCCCTACAAAATTATTGTCAACATATTAAGGCTTGAAAAACTAAGTCACAGATATATTAAACTAAATATGGTTAATCATCCAGTTAAGTTATTTCTCATTGCTGAGTACTTATATATTATCACTTTTGTATCATAAGATCACATAACATATCAACAGTATAATAAGTAAATATAGAATGCCATTTGTCGTTACCACTGCGGTAGCATTATCAACATAACAAGTCACCATTGCCAATAGTTTGAAGATCGCAGAATGAAAAACTTCTCTAACATCATAGAAAGGATTACACCAAAATAGAAGCGACATAACATAATTATTCAGCTAGGGAAAGAAAGCCAAACCCAAAGTTCCACTCTGCACAAACATAAGGACCAATACGAAGAAATAAATATAGTCCACTGGATCCCACTTGCTTTGCAAACTTGACGATGTCATATCTTCCCTCGAAGTTATACTACAAAGATAAGTAAATGATTAGAGAATAAAACAAAACAGAAACCAATATTTCTCTCGAGTCGGAATCTAGAATAGAATTATACCTGGCCCCTTATTGGCTCATGGACATTCCAAAACACGTATGTTTCAATAACATCAAGTCCCCCTTCCTTGCTCTTCGAAACCAGATCGGGCCACATCTGGCATCATACTGAACCATCAGAAAGACAACAAAAATTGACAAATAGACTTAGCATAAGTATCTTGAATAACTAATATTTCCTTTCGAACTCTCAAAGATGTGCCAATGAGACAAAATATTCACAAACATCATCTATATTCACCACAAAACAACTTGCATACTCTTAAAACACACAGCACTGGCTCCAAATATCACAAATCAACTATTACAAAAACCACCACTAACGACAATAAGCGGTCAAATTCCAACAACACATAGCACAAGAGAACTAAAGCATTATTAACAGAAACTTGAATAAAAATAAAAACACAAACACCTCATGACCAAATAAAGCCAATAACAAATCAAATTACTAAATAAACAATTTTCTGTGACGATCAACATATAAATTAGTAACAATTTACTTGAGGAGTGGCCCTCGGATAGTGAATTGCACCCGAAATTAACATCCGCCTATTCCCATCAATAATCATTGCCCTGCCATCATAGCTCACATTGAACGGCTTAAAATATTCACCAGATATAATTATTGTTAACTGAAAAATTAACAACAATCCCAAGTATATCCATATTTTGAAAAACATTGAATTGAAAGAGAACAAAATATTTGCCGGGAGTTGAAAACCACTGACGATAGGAACTAGAAGGGAAAAAAAAAGAAGAGGGTATTAGCAGAAACTACACGTGTTATCTCTAATTGACAAAACAAACCCTGTATTGTCTTAATTAGCAAAATAACCCCTGTTTTATTTAGTAAGTGCGAAAAAGCCCTAGAGTCCGCAAATTTTAACTTCCACGCGCGAGTCAAACAAGATTCTTGGACAATTTTACCCCCCGCGTAGTTTAAACGCAAGAAACTTCGGTTTTAAAGATTTTACTCACAAAGTTCGTTAAAGAACCCATAATACGAACCTTATTTTCAATCGCATGTTTTCTTGAACATGAGAATCTTGCAGAAATTCGTCACACCAACTGATTGCACTGAACTGATTTTGCCCCAAATTGTGAAATTAGGGTTTTAAATTGGGTTTATTTGTTTCTACTATCGATCCCGTCGAAGATGATTTTATCAAGGGAGTGGGTTTTGGTTCTTTCAATCATCTCAAAAGCTTTGGCCTAATAAATTAGGGTTTCTGCGATCTCAAAGTAATGAGGAACTTATAACGGTAACTTTCTTTTTAAGAAAAGAATTAGAGAGACGTTGAATTTTGGCTTCAAAGGGTGAAATAGACAATTTCAAAACCAGCCAACGTATAGTATAAATAGGGCCAGGGTGCTAGTTTCTAGATAATAAGGGGCTTTTTTCCAATTAAGATAAAACGCGTAGCCTTTTGCTAATTAGAGATACACGTGGGTAGTTTTCGTTAATAGCTGGCAGAAAAAAAAAAAAAAAAAAAAAAAAAAAAAAAAAAAAGATAAATACATAGGATAATTGAGCTTCATATATCCAAAAACCAATTTTTAGTTCTTCCTCGTATACTTTAAGATGAGCATGTTACCCCCTGCAAATTAAAAATATAGCAATTTTTTGCAGAAAAATAAAATACTTAAATTTTTCATCAAACTTAAGCAGTCGAGCTCTTTTAAATTTTGTTGAAAAGAACACATACCCGAACGGACAGTGTGCATAAATTTTAAGGTTAGTGATATTGTCAAAGCACAAATTGTTGTTGCCAAAGCAATTCTTTTAAATTCTCTAATTTGCCCTTGTCAATCAATCACTGTAATAGTTAAGTGATTAAATTTTATTCATACCGTATTCTATTAACTAATCAGTATGGAAACTTTACTCTCTCTACCATTAATATATGATCTAATTATTTTCTCATTCCAATTAAATATAATATAAATTAGTTTTCTCTTTTGTGAAGAAGCATATACTGAGTAACTACCATATAACTTATATGCTTATGATTTACTTAATAAAGAAAAATCTACAAAATATATATAAGTCTTTTGACCAAAAATTAAACAATCAGAAAAAGTATTTTGAATAGAAATTAAACTAGTTTCTGTAATTAAATTAGGTTCAAATAAAAGTGTATATTTATACAACGTTTAATAAATATATACATTAGTCCAAAGAAAAAATGAAATATCATTGTTAAGTATTACGTATAGAAGAAAGATTACTAATAGAAAATCATATAAAAATCAATTCTGTAGATAATGAAAGATGTTATTATTACACGTGTTAAAATGTTTTAATCTTTGAAAAAAGACTAATGTAAGAAATTAGTAGAAAAGTATAAATTCATTTTTCAGATCTAAATATATAAAACAACTATTGAAACAACTTCTTTAGGTGCTAAGCTGAATATCGCGTATACATGCGCTTCAAGTAAAATGTAAATGATGTATGTAAAAAAATAAAAACATAAGGAACAAATTAAATTAAAATTGTTATAAATAGTTCTTAAGTAATACTCGTCAATACATTTTTTTAAAACTTTTGATAATTGATTTTGCATTTCCGTTTTCTATTTAAATTTTTGTTTGTCATCGACTATTGCGTACACATCGTTCAATAGTTTAATATCTGGTTAGTTTTTGTAATTTGAAAAATATTATTCTGATTCAAGTATTACTTCTAATTTAAAGACTTACTGATAAGCAAGTTTTGGATTACAATTACAAGTGATAATTAATTTATTAATAAAAGAACTATTTTTTATTTTTTTTTTATCTTATATCACAATTTTTATTAGCTTTGAGAAGATTTCTTGGAGTGAGAAAATAATTAAGTTATGTATTAATGATGATGGAGACAATTGAGTTTCCATAACGTGAGAGTAATTAGTTGAGAGAATATGAAAATTAAGATATTTAACTTTTTTAGTATTGATTGAGAAGGACAAATTAGAGAATTTTAAAAGATTGCTTTGGCAACAACATTTTATGCTTTGGCAATATCGCTAGCCAAATTTTAATTAGAGAAGTTAAAGTGATTAATTGGACTAGTCAACTAGCATTTCCATCAACAACAAAAAAAGCTATGGAGTTTGAACTAATCTTTATGCATAGTTATCCATAAGCACGTCTAGGGCTGTAAAAACGGGTTCGGGTATCGGGTACCCGACCCGTCCCGCGGGTAAATTACCCGAGCGGGTATCCTGAAGTTCCAATTTCGGGTATTTTGGATACCCGATACCCGAAATCGGGTTTCGGGTACCCGAAGATATCCCCTTTCGGGTACCCGAAATAGTTCGGGTACCCGAAATAGTTCGGGTACCCGAAATCCCGATTTAAAAAAAAAAAAAAAAAAAGAACGTGTTGCTGTAATTCTGTCAAAGCCTCAAAACCCAAAAAAAAAAACGAAATAAACTTCAACAAAAAAGGGAAAAGACACGGCCAATCGCCTCTGCAGCTCCGCCTAGCGCCACTCGCCTCCGCCGCCGCCTGGCAGTCGGCCCAGTCCGAAACGCCGTCGCCTTTGGTAAAATCGCCTCCCTCCTTGCCTCTTTGGTTTTGCAAAGTAGGGTTTTGAATTAGATGTATATTGACAACAATTAACTGGTAGATCTCTTCATTTTGAAAGCAACACACTCTTAATTAAACCCACTAAAAGCGAGAATGAAAAAGGTGTTCAGTTTCTTCCTTTTAAAAAAAAATTAAAAAAAGGGGATGAAAATCGGGTACCCGAGCTACCCGATTCAGGTACCCGTATTTCGGGTACCCGAAGAAATCAGTACCCGCGGGTTCGGGTACCCGGAGGAAAATACCTGAACCCGCGGGTACCCGATCCGTCCCACCCTTAAGCACGTCACTAATTTAACTGATTTGTGTACGTCATTCTTAAACTTTACGCTTGCATAAACCGCATTAAGTTTAGTTTTTGACATAAAAACAGTGTAAGATAGATACTTGGCCTAGTTAATTACTTTGTGTAATTAAGGTCATTTAGTTAATTAAAAAACCATCTCTAAAATATATATATATATATATATATATATATATATATATATATATATATATAGGAATTCGATCTACTATTTACAAATAATAAAATGAATATGTCGCCCTAAAACACTTGAAAACTCGGTAATTTACATCTTATATTATGTGTTATTAATTATTGTGATGTTATCAAGATGTACCTATTTTTTTTTTTTAATATAGCACCTTGTCTCTTGAAAAAATATATTGCGACAAAATTGCCTTTAAAATTAAAAAGAAAAATAGTCAAAGATTGTCTGACAACAACGTATTGTGTTTTTATATATAAATTATCTTTCGTTATGTAATTATAATAATCTCCTTGTGGACCTTATCCGTTGGAGGTAAGACGTAGTATCCCTCTAAACTATAGGGTATTAAAAAATTTCATACTGGTTTAATTTCAATTATGCATGAATATCAATAACTGAATTAACTGCAAAACATTATTACGCAACAATGGTATAAAATAGTTCATAAAAAAAAAAAAAAAAACACACACACACACACACACACACAATTACTTTCTTGTAGTCTTGTAAACTTCATAATCTTAAAATTACAACATTCAAGGGATAAATTTATAAGCTTTTATCTTCCTAATACACGAAACAAAAGACTTTGTGCTGTCTCTAAAGCCCATAAATCCATACTCCTTATTCTTGTTCATACTCGACACCGTCCCTTCAACACTAAACGCAATATCAGGAAACCAAAACGCCGCAATTTCTCTCATTTTTGTTGGAACAAGATCATTCTTCTGCACAATCTCATCCCACACAGAGTCCTTATCCTTCATCAAATCTTCCAACAAAACTGGCTCATTCCCTTCATAACCCACTGCTTCCATATCAAACTCTTTCGCCAGCGCTTCCCACAAATGCTTCCACCTGAAAACGTCACCGTTACTGCAATTAAACGCTTGGTTTTTCGCCCTTTTTTCAGTTGCAGTCCATACAAAATGCTCGGCGAGTAAATCAGAGTCCACTGCATCCATCAAACAGTTCCACGACGCCTTGGTTCCTATCGTTGAAAAGTTTTTTATAAGGCTATAAGTTTAAGTTTTTAAACGACACGACAATTTAATATGGTATCAGAATTAGGATGAAAACCGTACCTAATGTTTGAGTTTCACCACCATCTCTTTAACAATATAAATCAAGCGTGAGGCATGACAAAAAAGATTATAGCATGGACGTGAGGTGCCGTGTTGAGAGATATTTATAGAAGCCAAAGAATTATGCACCCTATGTTATGTGAAATATGCAAATTACCCTTATAAAACATAGATAGAAAAATTACCCATGTTTTAAGTGAAATATTCACATTAGCAAGTAAAAAATAAATAAGTAAATTGCTCTATTTGTGTTTTTTATGTTATGCCAACTACTCCTCTTAATTATATGCAAGTATTAAAGAGGTGGTGTGCAACTTTTCAAAATCACATGTACGCAATTTGCTTATTTCTTTTTTATATGGGGTAGTGTGTCTATTTTTTTACATAATACGTGAGGTTATATAATTTGCCTATTTTTATTGTACAGGGATAATTTGTCTATTTTCATATAATATATAGATGTTGCGCCAAAAAATCTACATTACATAATAAATATCAATCACCTGTATAGCTTAAACGTTTCAATGAGATGACAATTCATACCTGTATAAACCAATGGCTTATTCTCATGCTTGCAGATTGCAGCGTACACGCAGAGAGTGCTCACTATGTTCATCATGCTACAGGGTGAAAACCCAAAAATTAGCGAAGGTCGATGAACGGACCATGTTAAGGCCGCTTTACTTCTCGCGACCGATCCATAGACTAAGTCTTCGAGATCATAATAGAAATTTCCTTGGTTTAGTCTAGGTAAATCTTCATAAAACGGACAGGCGTGAGGCAAAGTTTTACTACTTGTGTTGTCCGTTACAAAGTTACCCCAGTAGTGTTTGATTCCAGTTTGAAGGGAAATATGTTTGAGATTTGGTGATGTCGGAATTACTGAGTCTAAGATGTTTCGAAGCATAAATGTGTTTCGGACACAATCTTCGGAGCCAATCCAAGAAACGTAGAAAATGTGAGTTATGTCATTGAGGGTAGATAATTTGGTGAACGTTTCATTACTGTTTTCAATGTCGCATTGCACGTAATGCATGTTGTGTTTGGACAGCCATTTTGGGCAGGGTCGACGAGCAACACCGTAAACCTTCCACGGGCCACCAGGCGTGTTGGATTCCGACAAAGTTTCGGCTAAACTGCTACCTCCGATGCCCGTGACACCAACAATGAGAGCAACACTTTGATAATTTCGAGTCGCCTTCTTTGCTTCAAGGGGTTCCTGCATGAGAAATAAAAGAAAAAAAGAGTTAACTAAATACGACAAAAAATATAGTTGTATCTAGTTAACTCTTTCAGTGGTTATTTATTATAGTTGTAAACATTTTAGGGGTTAATTCAAATAAAAACATGTAATTCAATTACAGCTGTTGCATTTTGTTACACTGCATATATGTGAGACTCCTCTATTAGAGATCTGGTTAAATATTAGTAGAATAATTAACTCGTAAAATGTGATAGCTAGAATACATGTAATTAATTAATCAATTTAGTGGAGAAATATCAGCTAAGATATAAAATATAATTTGAATTAACAAGATTCATATATACCTGATTAATGCCAACAGCTCTTTTGTACCACCAGCTCATCACGGCAGTATACATGTTAATTAACTATAGAGAAGAAAAGAGAAATGGTATTACTAGACTAGCTAGCTACTAGGAAATGTGGAGGAGTTTTTTCCTTCTTTTTTTTATGGATGGGGCTGAACGGTTTGAGAAGTGGGTTGGCTATATATATAAGTTTACTTTAAAAACGTGATATTACCCAACCGACCTTTTTCAATATACTTTTTAACAAATATTACCTAATCAACCTTTTTTTAATGCTTTTTTAACAAGATGTTATCTAATCTACCTAATACCCGCAGTTCTTGTAGCCGAAGTTGGCTACAAAAAACTGTAGAGTGGAATAAAAAAAATTGCGCGTGCCTAGCAAGTAGCAAGGACGTTGTTAAAATAAATAGATAAGTACTTGTTCAATAAAAAAAAAAAAGAGAGAGATAAGTACTTGTACCTATAAGATTTGGTTGAATTAAAAGATTCTCTAAAGTTGAAGTAATATTCTAGGTAGTGTTTGGTTACTAAGATGAGGATAGATTAAAATCGTCATCTGTCCTCATCTAGCGCACACTTGGGGAGATGAGTGCAATCGAGCTTTTTGCCAAATGTGACATAGCCCGCTCTGTAGCACGTTTTATCCCTCGTTTTAATCTCACCCCCCCCTAAGATTATTTTATCTCACTTTGGTGAGATTAATTTACCATTTGAAATTCCTGATTTGCCCCTTAGTTTTAACAAAATGGTTGCACTTTTTAACCATAATTTTAAAGCATTATATATATAAAAATAATAATTTTAATAATTACTTTTATATTGTATAATACACACACACACACACACACACACACACACACACACATATATATATATATATATATATATATATATATATATATATATATATATATATATTATACATATATATGTACATATGTGTATTTATATATATATATATATATTATACAATATATTATACACATATATATATATATATGTATATATATGTATATATATATATATATATATATTATACAATATAAATATATATATATATATGGTATAATATATATAGAAGTAATTATTGAAATATATATATATATATATATATATATATATATATATATTTCAATAATTACTTTTATATTGTATAATATAAAAATATATATACATATATATATATATATATATTTCGATAATTACTTTTATATATGTATATATATATATATATATAAATATATATACATATATATACATATATAAACACACACACACACACATATATATATATATATATATATATATATATATATATATATATTTCAATAATTACTTTTATATTGTATAATATATATATATACATACACACACACACATATATATATATATATATATATTTAGTGAGTGTAACAATTATATAACTCTTCAGGGGCATTATTGTCAATTCACGTGTAATCTTACAGGCATCATTCAAAGCAAACACAAAAATTATCACGAAGATACCTTTGTGTGCAAAATTAACAAGCTAAGCAAACACATGTATAAAGTTATGGATAACTTTAATTCTAGAATTTATGTCAACTTTAATCAATCTACAGATTAAACAATCCCCCAACCAAACACTACCTAAATATATGAACACTTTCTATGCATACAGAAAAATCAGTAGTCTCAGAGATCTGTATTATTTGGATAAATCCCAAAACCTATCTATATAATATATAGGAGGAAATGCAAAAAATGCCCTTTAAGTTTGGCGATTTGACACTTTTGCCCAATATCTTTTCGGGCCGAACTTTTGCCCGTACGTTTCGATAATCGCCGCAAAAAATACCCAATTGGGCTCAACACGGGCTTTTTGCCTACGTGGCATGCCAACGGACAAAACATCATCCCACGTGGAAAAACACAATGCCACGTGTACTTTTTATCATATAGCGAAATTACCCATGTTTTATCTCTAATTGGCAAAAGCCCCCATGTGTTAGAAGTTTTTGCGAAATTACCCCTGCTTTATCTCTAATTCGCCTAATTTTTAATTTTTTCTAGACTAATACACCACATCTTTGAAAAAATTATCTTTACACCCCAAAATTTTGTAATTCTTCTTTGATAGGCCAAAGTTAAAACGAAAACGTTTAAAACTTTTTAGATTTCATTATTAAGTAAATTAAATATTTGGAAATTATTACAACAAACTAATTTAATTAAATTCTATCATATAATAAATTTTATTACTTATTATTTACAGTAATTTTTTTTATTCTTTTTCCTTTTTGTTGTTTTTTTAATTAGCACACTTGCCCCAAACTAATTTTCACCTTTCAATTAAGGAAACTATAAATGTTAATTTTAAAAATTTGTTTTTGTTAAATTTGAAACTAGAAAAAATATTCTTATATTATGTTTGGTATACACTTACCCCTCTTTGGTATTAAAAAATAGATATGACATTAACATAGCATTTACTCATATAGCCTACTTTTTATTTTAAAATTATATTTCTAATCTAAAAACAAGATTTTTTTAAAAAAAAATACATATTATGATATTTTATTTATACATCAAATAATAAATTTTTTATTTGAGTTCTTTTTTTTTTTCTTCATATATCCAATATTAATTATAAATACAAAAAGAAAAAAAAAGAAAAAAAAGGAAAATAAAATTTGAAATCGTCTTCCCCAATTCTCAAACTCCTCCACCTGCAAATCCAAACCCACCACCTCCCCCTCCTCCCTCCCCGATTCTCAAATTTCTCCACCTCCCAATCCAAACCCACCACCTCCCCCTCCTCCCGTCAGCCACTCCTACCCCCGCCGTCTCAACCTCTGCCGCACCTCTCCTCCGGGGATTTGAGAATTAGGGTTTTTAATTGTGGTGGGGCGATTTGAGGCGAGGTATGAAGAAGAGGAGGTTGAGACTCGGGGTGGGGTTGGGTGACGGGAGGAGGGCGGAGGTGGTGGGGGTCTAGATGGGTTTGGAGGTGGAGGTGGAGGAGATTTTACGGGAATTGGGGAAGACGATTCCCCATTTTTTTTTATTTTCAATTTTGTTTCTTTCTTATTTTACTTTTACTATTTAACAAATGAAAAAAAAAAAAAACCTAAATAAGAATTACATTAATTTGAAGAATAAATAAATATTATAAAATGTAATTTTTTTTTAAATTGCCTTTTTTTTTAGATTAGAAATATAATTTTTGAAACTAAAGGTAAGTTATCTAGAAAAAAATTTAGTCAATGTCATATTTTATTTAAGTGTATGTTCTAAAAAAAAAGAAATGGGTAAGTTGTATATCAAACATAATATAAGAGGATTTTGAGTACTTTTTTAAACATGAGGGGCGCTTTGTGTAATTTATGAATAATTTAGGAGTAGTTTGTGCAATATTTTGCAAGTGTGTAAAAATCGTGTTTTATAGGTGGCAAATACACGTGGCGCACGATTTTACAGGTGGAATGGCGATTTAGCCGTTGGCATGCTACGTAGGCAAAAAACCCGTGTTGAGCCCGATTGGGCATTTTTTGCGGCGATTATCGAAACGTACGGGACAAAAGTTCGGCCCGAAAAGATATTGGGCAAAAGTGCCAAATCGCCAAACTTAAAAGGCATTTTTTGCATTTCCTCCTAATATATATCAAGATAAGGTTTATAAATAATAGAGTTTCAGAGGGTATGATGCACTAATCCGTTTTTTGTCGTACATGCAGTTTTTTCATTATGCCTATATCTTACCAGACAAATTTTGTTATAAAATTTGGGGTATAGTAGGTAACAAAATTGGTGTATTGAGCATTTGTGTTACGATTTTTTATTGCTTAATACGAGTTTGTTGATGTCCTTAAAAAAAAAAGAAAATTAAAAGAAGCTGATAACATTATTTTGGGCAGAGAGGTAGGTAATTAGCGATCGCGATGGGACTCGAACCCACAATCTCCCGCTCCGGAGGCGAGCGCCTTATCCATTAGGCCACGCGATCACATTGCTCAAGTTGATTCTTGTTTTATAGAAGACTTTAATACTAAATTGAAAAACTCCAAAGAGAATAATCTAATGTATTTGTGGAAACTTGTTGGCTATTCTATATAATAAATGAAAACGGGTAGGGGGATAGGCCCATTTATACGGGCCCAGTAGCCACTCATCCAAAGGGCCGGTCCAACTTGGTCAAAATAAATTAATTATTTTGTTTAAAAAAGTGTTCTTCCCCCTCAAGCAAGAAATCACTCTACAAAACGAGAAGTGCATTTTGGAGTAACATTGTGATTAAAACGAATAATAACAAGGTACACGCAATTCTAGGGTTTTACTCATATTCTTCATGTATTCTGTGGATTATTTTCAGATACAAGTGCGTAATTTGTTAATTTTACATTCATTCATGTTCCAGTAAATCGATGGGTGACAGTCAGTACTCTTTCTCCCTCACCACTTTTAGGTATTTATGCACACTGCTACTTTAATTTGTTTCGTTAATCGAATTTGTGATGATATTTGATTATTTGTTTTTAATGATGTAGTCCTTCAGGCAAGCTTGTTCAAATTGAACATGCTTTGACAGCCGTTGGATCTGGTCAGACATCTTTAGGAATTAAAGGTGAATTTAGATCGTTATGTGTCCGCGATTATTGGTTTGAGTTAACTGTATCTCTTACCATAACTGAACTTGCATGTTATGTATGCCAATTTCTGAAAAGTATTATGAGAGACGAGAGAATGCATAGTTGAATCGTGTTATTTTCTCTTGCGATTTTTTGCGTGGGAGAGGAGAATATCTGACGTGCTTCGTGCAGCTGCTAATGGTGTTGTTATTGCGACGGAGAAGAAGTTGCCTTCGATTTTGGTTGATGAAACATCTGTAAGTTTTTCATGGTGGGCGGTCAATTTCCTACTCTTGCAATATGTACTCTTTTCTTGTGAGTAACAAATATGTAAATGAGGACAGATTTCGAGCATTCCATTTTTCACCCCCAGGTGGGCTAGTTAGAAGAATTTTGATTGGATGGAGTAAGATAGCTGAAAACTGGTCAAATTTGATCATACATTTCTGCTTTTGTAAATGAAGTACGTTTGATTCATCTGATGAGGAAGCCTTTTCAGCTTATCTTGCTATACTAATGTGGTGGTTATGTATGAAAAGCAAGACTTTAACTAATGATTTGACATGAATGTTGGTTAGCTGCAAGTTGCAGTTTTGCTCAGCATATATTTCTCTTGAGCGCCATGCTTTTATCTTGTCTTTGATATGAGAAATCATGGTTCTTTATTTACTTGTGAAATACATGCATTTTCTTTACCAGTAGCTGGGAATTTGTCTACTCTTTTATGATTCTTGTCTTGGGTTAGAGAATCAAGTTCTATTTCCTTTTCTTACTTAATGTTTTTCTGAAAAACCATGTACTTGCTGCAGGTGCAGAAGATTCAGATTCTGACCGCAAACATTGGAGTAGTGTACAGGTTCATTTCTATCTTTTAAGAATCTGTACATCCATCTTTAAGAATAGATTAACGTCCTTCCTATTCCTTAAAATGTAGAAATTATGAAACAAAAAGTTGTGTGATCTTTCGAGCATGCCTCCAGGGCCAAACAAGAAGTATTGCTGTGGATGTTATTTCATTAGAGTTCTCTAATGATACGACTTTATGTTCTCTTTTTGCAGTGGCATGGGCCCTGATTCCAGGGTATTGGTCCGGAAAAGTAGAAAACAAGCTGAGCAATATTATCGGCTGTACAAAGTAATCACTCCCTGCAAGTTGCTTTTCTGTTTTCTAATTGTATTAACATTAACACCTGCATGATAGCTTCTTTTCTTAAATGATTGGAATAATCATGTCTTCACATATGCTTTTCCACATTTTAACTTGGGGATGAAAAATTATATCAATCTTATGTGCACCTAAGGGGCATACATTTCTGACATTACGTCTTTAATATAATAAATCAAAGTAGTTTACAGATTGAAGCATTTGGTTATACACTGTAAACCGACAGACTGCTTATATTGTGATCATATTGTAATTCCTTTTTCTATTAGAAGCCAGATTGAATCTGCTGCATATTAGGGTAGATACCTTGTAAGCATTAAACTCATACTCATTTCATTTTACGAAAATACATGGCAACAGGTATTCTGGCATTATTTACGTGCTTAGACTTATACTTTATAACTACTGATATTTGATTCCCGATTTTTACACTTCACGACAAATTTACTTATTTCATGGATATTATCTTCTATGGTATGTTGTTCATAAAATAGAAAAGGCAGCTATAGGAAAGAGATCCAAGTGACAGTTTTGTCTCAAAAATTACTCATTAGTCATTAGGAAACTCAAAAGAGATGATGTCTTTTTTCTTTCTTTGTTGAAAGTACACATTTAGTTCCTTTTTCACGGCATACACCCTCTTCCCCGGCTACCTTTTGGGTAAAAATGCTATTGCTACTGATTTGAAGTACCCTTTAGTATAGTGTGATTGTAGCATCTTATGCTGAGATTCATTAAACTGCAAATGTATATTTTAGGAACCAATTCCCGTGACTCAATTGGTGAGGGAAACTGCTACTGTCATGCAGGAGTTCACTCAATCAGGGTACGTGACACTTGTAGCTACGTACACTGCCTTTTGTTGTAATGTGAGTAATAGTTATTGTATTCGTCAAGACACCTGCCACCCTTTTTTACCCCCCTCCGGCTCTAGCTAATGAAGTCGTACAAGAAATTTTGTAGCTGTAGGTGACAAATAGTAACTAATCCTTAAGTTGAGTTATTATCTTTACGGATTTTATGTTTCTTATATGCTTTTGTGCAATATATATATATATATAAAATACATCTGTGGCATATTTGACTATATTGCCAGACCCGCATGGATATGATTGTCAAATTTGCTGCCGTGATATAATATCAACTTGTGGAGATTGTCTGGTGCATTAGAATATATCATATGCTGCAGAGTTTGTACTTACATGATTAGGGTTTACGGCTAAGTGAAACTACTAAGGAAACGAGTTGCCATACCTTCTGCTTGTAGTTATTGCTTTTAATGTTCAATATTATATAAATAGGAGGTTTGAAAGGGCCTTCTTTATTTGAATGCTTTTGTGGCTTCATACTGTAGTACAGACATAGGTAAAGATGGTTACCTCCCTCTTTCTTATTTGTGTTTACTGCTTTCTACACCTGGTATTAACACCCCTATCAGATTTCTTGACATGAATCCCCTGGTGAAATTTCCTATGGATCTCTTGTGAGACATAGGTGAAGCAACAAATTGTCCAGAAACACTGGACATCTAAGATTCAGTTGAATAGTAATCTGAGTAGTTTAGAGGGCCTAAAATTATGATATATATATATATATATATATATATATCTTGTGTGCTTGTAGAGTTTAGAAAGAACTAGCTCAGTTGTTATTAAATGTCCCATCAGTATACTTGAAATAAGTTTTTTGCCTTTTCCAATAGTGGTGTGAGGCCATTTGGCGTCTCGCTTTTGGTTGCTGGCTATGATGACAAGGGTCCACAGCTATATCAGGTATCTGCCCATGCATTGGTTTAGCAATTCCTAGAATTTTATGTGCCCTTATTTTATGTCAAAAGCTTTTGTACTGTTTGTTATTGAGTATAGCATAGTCTTGAGCTCTTTTGAAGACGTCATTGTCAACCTTCTTAGTAACAAAGATGTCCTCCCCCCCCCCCCCCCGGCAAAATCCACAAGACATAGGTAAAGGAAGGATGTAAGAAAAGAAAAAAGGCAATTGGTTTTTGATGTTAGTCTTGTTTCCAGGGTTCTCCAAAATCATTTTTCTCGTACTCCTATTTCATCCTGTTTTGATGATGTCCGGTTTTATCAGTTTTGGAAATAACTGAACTATTGTCTGACTAGTTGTTTAATATTTTTCTCCTACGAAAATAAGAAGTTCCCTTTCCTTCTCCTTTGGTGGGGTGGAGTGGTGCCCCATGCTGCTGTGTAATATCCTTCTGTAAATCCTGCCCTCTTGTTGGTTTCATTTCATTTCTGCTTAAAACCAACATTATCTAATTTTATCTAATTTTTGTTTGCTCTCAAGGTGGATCCTTCAGGTTCTTACTTCTCGTGGAAAGCTTCTGCTATGGGAAAGAATGTTTCGAATGCAAAGACATTTCTTGAAAAGAGGTATGGACTTGCTATTTCTTCTTATGTAAAACTCCTTGTTTTGTTTATTGGAGTTTGATTGCCATTGTCTATTGCATTTTGGTATAAATGAATTGCTCCTTTGGTGTTGTCAGTTGGACTTGGTCTCCATGGCGTAGTGAGAGTATTCATTTATTTTCGGAATTGTTGAAACTTAAGTTCTATCTATGTATTTTGTAAGCCAAAAGATTATGAAAATCAACTGCGACTGGAGCAAAAAATTTGAGAAGCCAAACGATCTTTTTAGATTTTATTTCGTGCTTTATTTACCGACGAGGATTCAAACTAGCTCATCTTTTATTTGTCCATAAGAAAAAACATGGTTAGGCGTACAAAATCAACATATGTTGAAATTACACTTTTTACTCTGAGTCAGATGTGTAAAAGGTATGGGGAGCAAGCATGAGCAGCGAAAATAGAAGATAAATTTTAGTAACATATTGTTTAGATACTTTAAAGTAGATGTATCTTGATATATAAGTGGTCCAATCATCTTTATATGTTATTCAGATGTAACAATATACACAAAATATGAGTGGTTATGTTACCACGACTCTTAATCACACTTTCATTATGATCATTGTATAGGGTAAAGTTTGCGGAATATTTTCACACCACTACTTGCTTTAATTAAGAAATCACATAGAAAATCTAAATCTGATTGTTTGTCTCACCAGAGCCTTAAGAATTCTTGATTTCGAGAAGTCATTCAACAACAAATCAATTAAATTCTTTATTAGAATATAAGTTAGGTATATAACCAAATATTCATATTAAGACTAACCAAAACCTGTTAATATTGCTAGCTAACAAAATTATGACTGACCAGAATAAAATAAAAAGGTATGGCTATCTAAATTAGATTTATGATGCTTCATTAAATTTTGTATCTGATAGAACTCAATTTAACCGTAAAATGATGAGCCGTCAAAATTTGTAAGTAGTGAAAATGATGTATGGTATAATTTACGGTTTTCACTTAGAATGTTTGTTTTCTTCATTTTTATATTTAAATAAATGCCACATTATATCTCTCTTAGAGCTCATGCTAGCCCATTCGAAAAGCAAAGAAACAAAAAATGGATGCTCTGAGGGTATTGGTTTTGCTTGGCTAGCTGATTTCTCATAGATAATTATAATTATCAAGTTTCAGTAAATTTGGGGTTTATTCCGATTCGTACAGGTACACCGAAGATATGGAACTTGACGATGCTGTGCATACTGCAATCTTGACATTGAAGGAAGGGTAAGCACCTGCGAATGGAATATACAATCTTTTCTTACTTTGTTATCTTATTAGAGAGTTGGAAATTCTAATGTATCAACTCCCTCCCTCCTTTCACAGGAACAGGAAGTTTTCATAGTATACTTCACATAGCATACTTTTTGTGCATACACTTCAAATACCTTAGCTCCATATGTTTCTATACCCTTTTTTCCAGATTCGAAGGACAGATTTCAGGCAAGAATATTGAGATTGGTGTCATAGGCAATGACAAAGTATTCAAGTAAGTGTTGTATTGACCGCTTTTTTGATGTGAGAAACAGGGATGCGATGCTAATTAGACAGCTGACAAGGATTGGCGCATCTTTCTTGCAGGATTCTGACCCCTTCTGAAATTGAAGATTACTTACAGGAAGTGGAATAGTTTGGTTCCCACTTCAACTTTTGTTGTTCTTGGTACTACATGGATTGCTCATAGGATATTGTCCTAATTTTCAAAATCTTGTATGTTTAACAAAATGATATACCATAGGTTGGTCATGGAGTACGAGGGAAAAAGGAATACTTGGAAATGAAATTGGCTTTTGTCTCAGAGCATAATGTTAGATAATTCTTGGACACCTGTGGTAAGCATAAGATTGCACTCTCTTGCTTTCTCTCAGTCTGACTTCTTGTTCAATTAGCTTCACCATAAGAAATTTATTACTTGTCCTCCAACAGAATTTGTCATTTAGCGATGGTAATTACGGGTCACCTAAGAGGATTTATTGGAAATACTAGCATGGCCTAATCATTGTCTTAGGCAATGGCATATATGATGGTATAGCGGATCCAAATAAATTGAACTTTACACTGCGTTGATTTAGGGATAATCAATTCTAGAGTCCAGAAATTATGTATTGTTAACTTGAAATGTTCAAGATATCAATGTCTTAGGTTTCATATTCAGAGATTTGTACTTAATTTTTAACACTCAGTCCCAAAAGCTAACTAACATTCTATAATCCGCAAACAAATTCAAAAGAGTGAAATTCATTATTGTTCTGCAACTACGGAAACCCAACTAAACTGTAGCAGCGCTCTCATAAATTTGATTGTAGTAAGGATGGTAGAGGCTTAGATTTGTACATTCTCCCCCAACTAGGGTTAAGCTGTATATGGCACGGATAGGTAGTAAAAACTAAATCAACCTACCTTATGTGGAGGCAATTCACACATCTTACAACTGATCTAAGTCTAAATCTATAACATCTGGCAAGTTTATCAGAAATAAATTAAAAAGCATCTAGGAAAAAGACAATTATTAAACAGCAACAACATAACATTCCGAGATGAAACTGAATATAGAAGTCACAAACTTGGCAAATGCAATGAGTTTAGTCACCAAAGAAACTATAAATCAGCAGACAGAGAAAACAAAGTAGAGCCTTCATCCTGCAAAGCCATGCATCGAAAATACAGCAATAGACCAAAGTTCATACAACAGAATAGACTTCATACAACACAAGAGCATCTCCTTACTGAAAAAGGATTAGCAACTGAAGCATAATAATACAACTGCAACTCGCAATATTTGCGCAGGCCATGTCAGCCATTAAGGTGTGTACAACATGGTGAACTACATAGTTATCCAGACGTGCTAAAAACTACTTAACCGCACTGTTGTGGTTACCATTCAACATCTACATCCCACATGTCCACCGATAATTTTTTTTTTTTTTATATTCTCCTATTTCTGCATGATTAAAAAAATTCAAAGTACACTAAGAACCAGCTCGAACACCAAGTACCTCTACACCGTCTAAGAACAGGATGTAACAAACACATGAAACACGTACAACCAAACTCGTCAACATTTCCATCTAGTGAAACAGGCGAACTATAAATCTCCTGAATGATAGAGAGATATACCCACAGATAGAGCCACGGTGACGCCCGTCAAAGGAGTTATTGCCAATCGAAAGATACTTTACAAACTACTTCTTAATGTTCCAGTTGTACGTCGTCCGTGGTCCAGCTGCAATGCCCTCATAGTATTGGGGTTCAAGCTTCTGATTATTCCAATCTTTCACAAATTTCGAGAACAGGCTACGTGCAGATTCAGAAGACAGTTCCGAGAAAAAAATGTCCTTCTCTTCTTTTAGCCACATTGCAAATTCATTGTTCTTGGAGAAATAGTCCTCGTTGGACAGTTCTTGAAAGTTGATTATCTGAGAGACCAGATGGACGATATAAAACTTAGAAATTTTGTTCTTTCTGACAGAAATCAAGTCTGAAGCAACAAAATTATACAAAGAAACTAGAAAACAGTGAAATGTGCACACTCAACCGTCACACATAGATCAAACAGATGAAAGAAATCATACTTGCCAACTGACAAAACACCAAAAAGCCACGTAAATTTTACCCAAAATGCAGTATTATCCATTATCAAATCAATCCTGAAGAATGAACTGATACTGATAACAAGGGGACATTCTTCTGTAGTAACCCTAAACATGTTCTCTAATGAGATGATAAATTCTCAATAACTTGGAATTTAATCCTCTAAACTTTTGGTCCTTAAATTCGACAAATGAATTGCCTCCACATAAGTTTAACCACAAATCTATATTTCAGTACTAATGCGTGCATAAACAGCAGTATAATAAGATAATCAATTGCTTAATTAGCCAAAAAAACTCACACGCTTGCGCCGGCTTTTATCTTTATCTTTACGCTTCTCACCGGACTTATTATCTGAATTAAGTTCCAATTAGTAAAATTCATTAAAATAACATAGTGAAATAATAAAAAGTACCTTTATCAGAACGGTGTTTAGAGGATTTATGAGACTTATGCTTCTTCTTAGACTCGTGATTATTCTTCTCTTCTTCTTCTTTGCTCTTCCGCTTCTTTGTTCTCTCTTCATCTGATGATCAACAAGATTTGTACCAATATTATAAACAAAAATTACAACTATATGAAAAAAACAATCAGAAAATTAATCATCACCAGCGCCTCGTGGAGAAGATCTCTTGCGCTCATTATGCTCGTCTTTGGATTTCCCCATCAATTTTTGATTCTCTTCTCCCGCTCCCAGACCTAACTCCGAACCTGACCAAATCGCGAATAACTTCTGTTTTCACTATTTGGGCTTTGGCCTAAATTAGACCCGTTTCAGGGAGGTTTGGATGATATCGGGCCGAACTTATAAAAAGTTGGGCCTATTTCATGCCGCCTAATGGACGCGTGTTTAGTACGCACAATAATTATACACGAGAACAACCACCAAATTGTGGATCTTATTAATAAATTGAGTTTAGCTATATTTATCCTCACTTGCAAATTATTTGTAGTTTTGAGTTTGTTTGATTTTACTAAGACATTAGTCCTGATTAATTTTATGTGATATGTAGGCAATTGGTTTATGTTAATTCATAACTATTAATTTCATGGCGTTAATTCACTAGTTACAATTATTATTATTATTTTTTTTTTTTGTGTGTGAATGGGAGAGAAATTAAAAAATAAGAATCAATTCCAAACACGTAATTTGCTCGCGGACTTGGAGGCAGTATTTGCTCGGGAGTCACTTCCTTATTCAGACGGACAATGTGGCAACGAGTTACTTCCAAACTCAAAAGAAGTTGACGCCCAAGCAAGCTAGGTGGCAGGAGTTCCTAGCCGAGTTCGATTATACGTTGGAGTATAAGCTGGGGGCGTTAAACCAAGTTGCCGACGCTCTCAGTCGCAAGGCCGACCTTGCTGCGGGACTCTTACAGCCGATGCCTATCCCAGAGTATCCGTTTGAGAGTGTTTCGATGGACTTTATCACTTGCTTACCAAAGTCTGAGGGATGCGGCACGATCATTGTCGTGGTGGACAAGTTTTCAAAGTACAGGACTTTCATGGCTGCACCACCCGACGTCACCGCGGATGAGACGTCCAAGTTATCTATGCGGAACGTGGTGAAACTTTGGGGCGTGCCCAAAACTATCGTGAGCGATCGAGATCCACGTTTCACGGGTAAGTTTTGGTCCGAGTTGTTTAAACTTTTGGGTTCTAACTTGGCCTTTTCTACTAGCTTTCACCCACAGACCGATGGGCAAACTGAGCGGGTGAATGCTTCGTTGGAACTTTACTTGCGGCACTATGTTAGTGCCAACCAGCGCGATTGGGTCCAATTGTTGGATGCGGCCCAATTTACATACAATTTGCAAGTTAATGAATCAACGGGGCGTAGCCCCTTCGAGCTGGCAACCGGGAGACAACCTGCAACCCCACAAACACTTAGCTCGGGGTACTCGGGCAAGAGTCCAGCAGCATACAAATTTGCCAAGACTCTTCAAGAGGAATCGGACTTAGCTCGGGCAGCGATGGACAAGGCCGCCAAGAAGATGAAGAAGTATGACGACCTGAAGAGGCGAGCGGTCGAGTTCAAGGAAGGTGGTAGGGTCATGGTGAAACTCAACGTGCACCAGTTCAAGAGTTTGCGTTCGGTGCATAAGGGACTTGTGCAACGATACGAGGGACCATTTCCGATCGAGAAACGCATTGGCATCATGGCATACTGTTTGACGTTGCCGCTAAACTTGAAGATCTATCCGGTGTTCCATGTCAGCCAACTAATTCCATACCACGAAGATGCTGAGGATCCAAGCCGAGGGTTATCATGGAGGGCGCCAACCGCAGTTGTTACGCAGTACGACAAGGATGTGGAGCAAATCCTTGCCGATTGAGTTATGTCCAAGGGAGGCGTCAAACCTTGGACCGAGTACTTGGTGCAATGGAAGGGACTACCGCAAGCCGAAGCTAGTTGGGAGCCAGCAGACGAGTTGTGGCAGTTCAAAGACCAAATCGAGGCATTCAAGGCGTCGATGATGTCGCCAACTTTGGTGGGGGAGAATGAGACGTCACGCGCGTCTCAAAGCCAATCTGTCGCACACGATGGCGCACCGGGCTACAAACGACGCGCACAAGAGCAAGGCACGCAGGCTGTCAAGCCCCGCGCGCACAAGAAGCAGCAGGAAGGCACATCGGGCACACACCTTGCACACATGGAGCGCATATCAGCGCAGGGCACGCACATCCCGCGCGCCCAGTGAGCACACGGGCTGCACAAGGAGGCTGCTTGGGGCAGTTTTACTATTTTTGTACTTTTCAGAGACTATCTTATAAATAGTGTTTCTAGAAGTGTCTAGGACGGTTTAGAACACTTTAATCAGCCTAGAAAGGCCTTGAACCCACTATGACGGTTTAGAGTAGTGTAGAAAGGTGTGGAACCTTGTAGAAGGCGAATAACGACCGTCTGATCGAATCGATCACCACCGTCAGTTAAGGAGGTGGACATGTATATAAAGGGGGTTTTGGCCTCATTGTAAACAACAAGTTTGAGCTTTTAGCAATACAAACAAACGTTGCCCACATCTCTCTGCTTTCTTTCTCTTTAGCAACCTTTAATTGAGTGAATAAAAGAACAATAGTGGGTTTACTTACTTTCATATTATAAAAGCCTACACACGTGAGGACTTTATAAATTTATTGCAGTGTTAAATTAATTTGAATGTAATTGTGTGCATCATTTATTCTAGCAAGCACAACATGTAAATTTAAGGAAAATAATTTACGAGAGAAGATTAGTAGTTACATTTAGAAATATTTATTCAAATAAATGGTTAGAAATTGAGAGATTTTAGGGGATATGAATTTCTATTTTTTTTACGTTGGAGTTTGGTGAAGAGAGAGAAAAATAGATATCCCTTGAAAAGTCGATTTAATTCTCTTGATCAGTTTGGTGATGAATGGAAATAGAAGTAGTTTATAATGGTTGCATCCAATCTCCTTCCACGATGAAGTGCTACAAGACTGGATGGTTTGGGGAAATCCTACAGGTGGTCAACAATGTATATAGATTGTGTTATCTTTCATACCTGAGACGTATGAAACATTTACATACTATATGGAGGAAAAGGTACCAATATTGATGTTTTTCTTGAATCTCTTCATTTCATATGCTAGTTGTTCACATGATAATGAATTTTAATGGCGTTGGCCTAGTCGCTTTTAATGTCTTCACATTGTTCATATAGTGGCACGTGTTGAAATAATGGAGCAATGTGATGGAGGCAGATCTATGTGGTGAACTAACGTTTTCTTTTATCATGTTTGGTGTATATGGTAGCTTACTTGCTTCATTAAACAAAAACGCTCGAGGAGGAAGAAATAATTTGTTTGTTGGATCTGGATTGTGGATCTTATTTAACAAATTGAGATTAACTATATTTCTCTTCACTTGCAAATTATTTGTAGTTTTGAGTTTGTTTGATTATACTAAGATTTCAGTCCTGATTAATTTATGTGATTTGTAGGCAATTGATTTATGTTAATTCATAACTATTAATTTCATTACATTAATTCACTAGTTACTATTATTTTGATTTATTTTTGAGTAAATGGGAGAGAAATTAAGAAATAAGAATCAATCCAAACACGTAATTAGAAAGTCACATTAAATAAAGAACAATAGTGGGTTTCATATGATGCCAAAAAGCTTTCAGAATCCTTAAGCTCTAATATAAGAAATTTATTATGCAGAAGAGTGTAGATATGAAGTTGGTTAGTATATTAAAAATATTAAAGGCGTTATGGTTAATTTAAATATTTGAAAAAGGGTGAAATTATACACTAAGTGTTTAAATGAATGATGAATTTAAATAATAAAGTATTCTTTGTTTAAATAAGAAATTATAAAATCACCCTCACATTAATGAAAAAGGGTCTACATGTAAATAAATAGAAACTCCATGGGGTTATATGCGAATAACTAAAACCACAGGGGTGAATATATTTGACGCGTTAAATAAAAGGCGGTTAGCGTTAAATAAAAGCTAACGGTCGTCTCTATTTAAACACTCAGAATAAAAACCCTTGATTAAGAAAAGCAAATCAGAGTAATCAATTTCATTAAACAACAACAACAACAAAAACCCCTAAATCTGAGCCCTAATTGAAAGAAAAAACCCCCAAATTTCATCTTTATGTTCGTTCAGCGATCCGATGTTCGTGTTCATGGGTAACAATGGCGCCAAGATCGGGTTAGCCGTTACACTTATTTTGTATTTTCAATTTTCTTGTAAAATATTTGGTTAATTTTTGAATTGTTCAACATTGTTGCAGAACAAAGAAGAAGAGACGAAACCCTAGAGAAATTCTTGAAGTAAGGCAATTATTTTTTCATCTTTAAAGTATGATATCTGATTTCTTTTTATTTATTTTGATGATGATAATCTTCAACTTTCGAATTCAATACGCAGAATGTTGACGAGAGCACTTACAAGATTCTGGCATGGCATGTATGCTGTTGGTGTTCAACTAGCGAATATGCAACTCCCTCAAGTTACGATTCGTAATTATCTTCTCTTTCTCTATATAATACAATTTAAACTATCATCTATCTATTCGTAATGTGGGTAATCTTCCCATGCCCCAAGAAACGGACACACCATTTAAACTTCGGACTCTAGGTAGAGTTTTATATTCCACCATGTTCACCACAACATTAGTTTTAAACACAAGGCACTTTACTGCATGTGTGTGTGTGTGTCTGTGATGTGTTGGTAATAATCGTTTGAAGATTCAACCTTGTACGTGGGATCTTAACTTCTGATTTTCCCTATGTTATGCAGCAGAGTGATGACACATGTCTTGCCTACACATTAGCAGCCTCTTGTCTGAAATTGGAATCACAAAGATGTTTGAAATTATTGGATCGGCATACGGGCCAGCGCCTGGTGTAGGAACTTCATCATCTGTCCAACAACAATTTTTTTGCTCTTGTAGAGATCCTTAAAGAGGGCAGAAAGTTCAAGCTCAAACGATTAGTGACATCCATTCATCTCAAAATTGCTAAATATGACATACCTGTGAGAATTTCTCTTTTTTCTGTTGTTTAGGATTTGTTTCTTGTGTAAGTTTAGAATGGGCTTTGGTCTTACGTAGTAAATATAATTGGTATATTCATAGATTAAAAAATTACTGGAACAATATGCAAGAATGTAGTATCCATATAATATTCAATTGCTATCTTCAACCTGCGAAGTAATAATAAAAATAGGTTGTATAACAGTATCATTCCTATTATTATGATGCCTAATTACTTGTTTGCGCTTTAAATCATTTTTCTCGATATCTTTAACCCATCCTTTACTTTCAGCATCTTGTGCTTCAAGTTGGATTGAGTGGATTGATTGGCTCTTTGGTTTGTTTGTATTGGTGGTTTGTTTGGTGAGGTTTATAGGAAAGCTTGATGAACCAAACTGGGCCTAGAATGTCTCAGCCTACCTATTTAACTTGGAGAACTATTCCCGTATTTCAGAGGGTTAAATGCAATTGCCTCTTCTCTGTGTGCTGCTTACAATTTTGATAGCTCTGGTAGTTTTGGGGGAAGAAATGGAAAAAGAACAGTAAAGCACTCAGATTTTGTACTGTTTGTGTGTTAATTATAAAGCAAGTTAGTAATTAGTTTAGTCGTAATGCATAATAACACTCCAGTAAATTCTTCTGCAGTGTCGTTGGGGAATAAATTCTTCATAAGGCCATTACTTTCGTTTGGACCGAAGACTTCCATAAAGCTTAGGACATGTCCTCCCAATGTCCACAAGGTTCGAATACCCAACTCTTCACACGTTTAATGCTTTGTGCGTCGTCTTAGACATTACTACGGAAAATAATGTGCTCCTTTTCTTTTACTTGTGTAATTCTTGTTGCAGGGATAGCTCTCATCTAATCAGTGAGTTTGATGATGAAAGCTCTCTGATGACTACCAATGGTGCATTCTGCACTGAATGGCTAAAGAATTTGGAAAAGCGTACAGGCTCGTTAATTTTCGCTGAAGAAAATGAATCAAGGTGCAATTGTGATGCATGCCAATTTTGTGGACAGCCAATTCGTGCTTTTTTTCATGTAAAGTAACATCACAATATCTTTTCTCTTGAATATGAAAATAAGAATTATTCACGCTTAAATTTTTTATTTATTTATTTTTAGTGTAGTTTTATCTTTCTGTACTGAGAAGCTTCTAATTTTTCTCATCCACTCGACAAAACCATGAGGTTCTTGTTTTCGGATCAGTTTCTCCCCCCCCCCCCCCCCCCCCCAGTTTCTGTCTTCTTTATTGGTAGCAATCTCTCATTCATTAAAACCCCCTCCCCTTCCTTGTGATGCAATATCTGTAGAGGCCTTTTCTGCTCTTAAAATAGCAGAAAAGAAGTTTTTGTGTGTTTCGAAGTCCAGGATCCTGCTAGTGAAGCTACAACTGCTGCATGAGTGTGCGTTACATAGGTATATTACAGCATTCTCAATATTTATTACCAGCGGGTATATATAGATAGCTCAATGGTTATCTGTTTCCTCACTTCTCCTACAGAGGACATTTAAAACTAGCTCAACAGTTATGTAATAATCTTGGGGTTGGTGCGTCTTCTGTACCTTTTAGAACCAATTATTTGTGGTTCTAACTAGGCTCGTATCCAGTAGTAAAATGAGCGCAGCCAATCTCAATTGCTGAGGGTTGATTTGGGTGGATTGGTGCATTTTTCTTATTCTTGTCCAGATTCTATCTTTTGACCTTCACATCTTTTCTTTATCGTTATAGGCGTCCAACAATTCTTTATAATGATTGAAAAAAATGCAGATGGTTCTTCGTTGGGGATTTTGCTGGTTTTGGCCATTCCTACTGCAGTCCATGGAGAAGATTAGCAGTCAAACGACACAAAATATGCCATCACTTGTAATTCTTGCATTCAATTCTGCTGTTAGAGTTTGCTTTTTCACATAACAGTAATCAGCCACTTTTGGGTATTATTCTGTATTTACCAATTCACTTGATTCTTGCAGGCTGCAGGTGTTACACACTCTCTCTTCTGCATGTGTTATAAGCTCAACATGAAAGTTAAAAAGCGCAACCGTACTTCTCTTGCTTGTCGAGATTTACAAGGTATTTATAACTTGATAGTATTAGATTGCTTTTATTAACTTTCTCAGAACAAAAGTGGGGACTTCGTATGCTCGTGTAACATGATGTTATTCTGATTCCTTAGTAGTATTGTGATTTCCTTAGAAGGTATTATTGAAGGGAGAGGGGAAGATTGCCCATTAGGCGATGCGGGACAATTCCATTGTATATCTGTCGCACTGGTCAATAAAATTAAGCTTATTTATTGTCTCTAATGGTATTTGATTTTTGTCTTTCGTATGCCACATTTCTTTTGCTTAAATTTCCTTTCTACTATCATTTTCAGAAGTAAGGAAATGCTGTTTTGGGAATTCCATATGCTTTGGCCAGTCTTTCCTTTGTCAGACATTCAATCTTGATCTTCTTAAAGCCTCCGCTACACTAGCACTATCTGAACTATGGCTCTCTCTCGGATCAAGTCATGCAAAAAAAAAAAAAAGCACTAGCGCTTCTACATGGTTCTTTCCCAATACTTGTTGGCCATGGCGGTTTGGAGCTCCGGGCTCGAGCATTCATCGCAGAAGCAAAATGCTATTTAGCAGACTCAAGCTTCTCTGGTAATAAAAATACTATTAATCTCTATTACCCATTAAAATTCAATTCCCGGTTCAATTCGTGTTTAGCATTTAACACGTGTGTCTTCATCACTTTCCTTTTAATAGTTTCAGGCAATCCAGTGACGGTTCTGGATCCTTTAAGACAAGCTTCAGGAGAACTTCAACTGTTGGAGGTTTGTTCATCTCTCAACTTGGCATATCAGTTTTTCTGCGTACTTGTATTGGCTACAAATGTGTTGGTTGTCAAAATATGGCAGCGAAGGAATTCTTTCTTGGGGCTTTTAGAAATATAATTTAGTCTAACATGGAATTAGAAATCTGCGAATGGTTTTAATTATAGGAGTGATATTTGTAAATCTCTCTATTTCTCTTTCTTATTTGGAATAAATAATGGCATGAGGCTCCACTCGTTTCACTAATCTCGTGATATCAACTGCTAACATGACTTGGCTTTGGCACAGTATCATGAATGGGCAGCGGAAGCTTTTCTACTTGAGGGTTATTGTTTACGACAAGCTTGGGCAGTTAGACGACAGGGAAGAAGCTGCTTCTTCATTTAAGAAGCATATTATAGCTTTTGAGAATCCACAAGATGTGGATGATCTGCTCTTCACTATGTCGTAAGGAACGTAGGCTATATCTCATTTAATGGGTATTAAGTTCTTATATTCTAATTTATTTTATTATATTTTTGTGTTATATAACTATTAGCTTGAGATTATTGGGAATGTTACAAGTTATTGTTGTATTTATATACTCCAAGCCTGTAAAAGATAATAATCTTCTACTGGTCACGTGGTGAATAGATTTTTGTCATATAAATCTAACAGAACAGAAAAAAGTTGTTCTCAAGTGTCAAATAGAGAAAGTCTCTCTTAAACTGTACTTAGTACAAATATCAAAGACAATTTTTTTTTGCAAAGTGCAAATTGCAAATTAGAATAAAAAGCTTGTCTTAATGTCTGTACTTTCAATAACAATATTTAGCCTTTATAATCTCTATTAGGATCTATAATCAAATTTTATTGTCCTAAGATACAATTCGCATCACTATCCTTCGATATTGAGACCAACATCTCATGACTTGGCGAATGGGACTTCATTGTGTATGAACTTCACTATCTATTAACTTGTTTGAAACTACAAACAACATAACATATTATTAAAGTTAATATTTTAAATGCAGATCGAAACATATGCAAAAGATGTTGAGCAGAAAATGAAGCAGTACAAGCACTCCAACATTCTGCCTTTGAATGCTGTTAGGTTGTTGAGTGGTCTTATGGTTGAGGTGGAGTGTTCCATTATTTGTTCCATTCTCCTTTTTTGTGGCCATTGTATTATTTGTATATCACAATTTATGACCTGACTTAGAGCCCATAGTTGGTACGAAGGCTGTTTTGGTTCCTGGATATGATAATATTGAGATCGTTAGCAAATAATTTTAAGAGTCCTAACTTCCAGTAAAAGTATTATGCTATGAAAATGTTTTTTTTTAATTGGTTTCAGTTTTTGCTCCAACAACCTGTTTTTCTATCCCACGTTTGTTGTCTAGACACCTGAAGTGAACATTTGTTTCTCTGTGAGCGTGTTGGGTTTTGTGAAGCAAGTAACCTACACACCAAACATGATATTGAAATTTCAAAATCTCAATAACTCCATGAAAATAGAGTAATACATCATATATATTAGAAACAAAAAATTAGCGCAATTAGTTAGATTTGACCACTGGAGAAGATCCCTTGCCTATGCTCCTTGATAGAGCCGCTCAAGGAGTTGCTTCTTTTATCGCTTTACTATTATTGCTTCTTTGCCAATCGAAAGAGGAAGAGATTGCCATACTGTTCAGGATACAGTGTCCATGTCTCTTTTCTCTGAAGGCTGTTCCTATTCATATTCAAATTGTTAGATAGCTTCTATCTTTCAGTTTATATCTTGGGTTCTCAAGTTTCAATCCAGATGTAATTTCTAATTTAGTATATAATAAACTGGTCTTATGTAACAGTTACAAAATTTATACTATCTTAAAGCATACTTGCCAGGCCACATTCTCTATAATGTGGGACACAATAAAGACAAATTTGTATGATACACAATTCAGTAGTAGATGGGAATATCACCTATCCTCTAATCAGTTTTCGGTAGTCAAAACATTAAAGCTAAAAAAACATACGTCTCTATGTTCTTGGTTTACTCTTTGAAACCAACACGCCCCCACAATTTTTGGAAAATACTACATGCGACTTCTTTTACACGTGATAAAATACCAATAATAGTAAAGTGCCAATCTGGACACGGCTAGATTTAATTGACTTTAGATGTCAAGATTTTCAGACCATATTGGAAAGTTATGCAGTTGAGGATTAATTTCTGCCTCAAAATTGGTTCCTTGGTACGGCGGGTTAGGGGTTGGATCAATTACATGATCCTGCAGGTCCTTTGGTACACTGTCACTGTCACTTGTTAGTCCAAGTTCATCTTCAAGGAAGCTTAACCACTTTTTGCATTCATCGTCGTTGTCAAGATTTTCCTCGTGATTGGAATGATTGGAATCCTGAATCGTACCATTCTGTTCTGATTCTGTGGACTGGAGCGGATCCAGGGAATCCAGCAATTCCCATATATTGGTATCTGATTCAAAAATCGGGATTACAATTTCTTCATTATCAGGAAAAATAATGGTTTCAGGCCTGGAAAAAGCCGAGAGTTCGTTTGTTCCTGAAGCATTGTCCGGTCCAGAAGTAGTACTGGAGAAATTTGATCCATACGTAGATGCTAAGGAATCATAACTCGCAGTTTGATTTAGTTCCGGAGTAGCATCAAGCTCCATTACGTCGGATTCCTCAAACTTTTGATCATGATGCGATTGTTCAGTGTCCTGATCTTCGGATATTGTAATGGAACGTTCAGTGCCCTGATCTTCAGATATTGTAATAGAACGGTCAGTGTCCTGATCTTCGGATATTGTGATAGAACTTGACGAACTTGAAGGAGAAGTGGAACACTTGGTCTTTTTAGAGTTATTAGTTGCAGTTTTTTGGCTGTCTATTGGGACTTTCTTAGCGATCAGCCTTTTCTTCAAATGTGTATTCCAAACATTTTTAATCTCATTATCAGTTCTTCCAGGCAGACAAGATGCAATCTTTGACCACCTGAAGATTACAGAATCAAAGAATAAGATGAGATATTAATGATAAAAACTGAAAATGAAGGGAAATTTGAATGAAGGGTATTTCACATATTGCAGAAAACAGAACTTACAAATCTTCTATATTATGTCTATCATGCATGAGGCGCATTAAGCTTTACGAAAAATATATTAAATAACCTCTTGTCATGTTGAAAATGCAGCTAAGTGTCTCATTCATAATTTGGCATGCATCTTGCACTGTTGCACATAATACTCATTTGCTTGCAAATGGGTTATTCACTCCTTTTTTTCTTATAAAGATGTGACTAATAATTAAGGAAACTATATGGAGATAGTTTGCAATTAAAATAAGGATTGTTTTTTCTTCCAGAAATCAAACATCAATCACAACAAGTAGCCGCAAGTGCATTATTGCATTTTTATAAAAAGAGGTAGCTACAAATTCCAAAGAATGAAACAAAATAGAAAGCAAATTTTTTAATATATGTTGGTTAGTGAGTTACTGTCTGAGTACTTGTTTCCGAAGGAGTTATGGAGGTTGATTATAATTTGCTCTTCCTCAGGCGTGAAGTTGCCTCGTTTTACGTCAGGCCTTAGGTAATTTATCCACCTTAAACGACAACTCTTTCCACACCGCAACAATCCTGCATTAATCACACAAATCTTAGCCGATAAACAAATTTCATAAACTTCAAGTCTAATGTTCAAAAATACATGTATTTTCTATTTCTTTTTATTACAGATGGAGTGATGGTGATTTTTGTCGGAATATACCATAAACATCTCTCAAGAGTAAGCCACTACACTATGTCATTCTTTTGTTATTCTTCTTGGCAGTAAAGAAAGCCATGTGGGTTGTTGAAACTTTTCTCCAACTCTGATTGTGACAAGTTAGGTACATTTTATAAGTTTGAAATGCAAGAATCAAAACATTTGCAAACCACGGTAAATCTAAATACGCTGGCTCGCGAGTAATTTTACTGATATACATATGTTGCACCTCCTCATTTCTTCGTATATTGCATGTAAAACGAATACATCAATGTGTAATATATAGTTTCATGTTAATTAATTATTTTCACTAATTTTATTTGTCAAGGGGACTAATGTTCCTAATATACATAACCCATGAATTAAATGCATTTGCATAAAAAAATAATTGAAAGATTTTAGAATCTTAATACATGTGCTGGGAGAAAAACTTAAAAATTAATGGAGTTCCGCTTGCAATCCTAAACAATCTTAAAGAATGAAATGGTTACATCGCGTGCAATGGAACAGAATATCAACTCAAATGTGAATTAGTTTTCGTTGTTATATGTTTCCGTCTATTACATATCATAGAACTTTAATTTTCACAATGTTTCGAGAATCTTGTAATATGTTAAAAGAAAAATAAAAAAATCAACAATTATTGTCGCATTAATAAACAAAGAAAATAATGTTACCTGCTTGTTTAGGAAGAGCACGCCAATTACTATGTCCATTCTTCTGAACAAAATTGATGAGCCTCAAATCCTCTGCAGGACTCCATGGCCCTCTTTTCACCTTGCTCTTATCGCAACATGGAGCTCGTCCTCTACCCATATATATCACCTAGTACTCTTTCTAATAAAATTAATTAGAATGTCTGTCGGAATTAGTAACTAACAAATAAGTACAGACAGAAATTAAGGTACAACAACCTTTGAGTTTTGATTCTCAACCTCGTTACATACATGTTGGATTCTTTTTATTACTTTAGCTTCACTTCCTATATATATATACAGCTCTAGTGAGACTGACCGCGATTTCATACCTCACTTGGACGTGGACATTAATGGACTTTTCTTTGTTTAAAGTAATTACCAAGTATGGATATATGAATTATATATCGATTAAATAGTTTAGTAAGAGCTTTTCAAGTATAGATAAATGGTTTATCGATTAAATAATTTAGTAAGAGTTTTATATGGAAAAAATGCATAAAACCCTTTTGTGTTATCCAAATCCTCCAACAAAAAAACTCATCCTGTCATGTCTTTTTATTGGTTATAAAAGAAAACCCGGTACAAAACCATATATTATTGGCATTAATAAATTATTGAATATTTGTCGATAGTTTAGGGATAAGTTAGCAAATAAATATAAAACGATGAGATTATTAAAATTGGATATATAACTGATATTTAACACTAAATTCTAATGTTTATCCAGAGTTGATTTTCCTTATATTTCCTTCCACTAGCATAAACTTTCTCATTATGGTTGTATTTGACCATAAAGAAATAAGTTCTAATATCCTCCTTTGTTTCATTTCATTCTGATATTTATTTGTATGAACACTTGGCTAAAAAAAAAAATCAGGCTATGTCATCAAAAACTGTACTGAAATTTTATAGGAAAAGGTTCAGTAAATTTAATTTGTAACTGCACATGACCTCATTCTCATCGTCTTTGGCATAAATAAGGCATATCTAAACATCATCTTGGGCTCGTGATCACCTTATAATAATGTGTACACGTATATATTATTATAATCAACTGATTATATATGTCACAAGAATAATTAGTCTCCATCCAGTTGAATTATTTACACAAGCTGGGACCTCTCACATTACACACCTATAAGTTCCGTCCTTGATAACCTATAGTTCTCAAATTAATAACGATGATTAAATTTAACTTAGTTACTTTTGAGGTTTCGCTATGACTTATGTGTTTAATAATTCATGTATTATAAGTTATAACACCATGCAAATAAATAATTAATGTTCTCCAATTCGACTTTAAGTTCGGAACTCGCGATTCTCCTGCATACGTACGGCTTTTGTCATGTTCATGTCTAGTAAAAACACGATTCCAGTGATTTAGGTTATAAAATTTTAAGTTATTTTAAATGTTGATCTCCTTGAAATGTCTTAACAAGATAAATGTGGGATTTTATTTATATACAAAGTATTGAGTTATTTTACAAATAACACGTGCTCTAATATATTTCTGTTTGATTTTTTCATTGAAAACAAGAGCCGTCGTTTCAAAAATCAAAATTATAAAAAAATAATGAGATATATATGTTAACAATTAATCAATAATACAATCATACATTGAAATATTTAACATTCATTTCCCCCAAAGTCATGTGTTAGCTAGGGAAGTGAACATCTATCTATTCCTTTTTTACCATTTGCCACCTAATTTTGACATCTTAATTTCTTCACGGGTTAGTAGATTTTTCACTAACTCGCGTGACTTTTTCTTTGTACTGCAACGAGAGTAGCCTATATAATATATATACAATTTATAATATTTAGACACACAAACACGTGCGCACACAAAACTATTCATATGATTCAATTCAGCTTTCTTGTGATATCAACCCTCGAAAATTCACATGTAGTTTTCTAAATGTTTAAAACTCCTCGAGATTTCATATATCCCATACGAAACTCATTTTTTATAAAAGCGCGAGGATTTTGTCAGAATTTCGTCAAATCAAAAAGAAGTTTTGTGCCACGTTAGTAGATTTTCTACAGAGTTTATGAAATTAAAAAGAATTATATAAACAATTATCAAATCCCGCGAACTTTTCGTGTAAGTTTTTGAAACAATATGGGAGTTTTTCATTTTCTTACAATTTTCTGCACCACATGTTTCTGCTTAAATGCAAATCACGTAGCTGTACACAAAGTACATTTATAAAAAATTGATCTAATGTAAGAAAATAGATTTTTAAGGTCATCTCTTTTTGAAATGATTAAAAAAAATTGTGACCGTCTTTAAAAGAAAAGGCAACAAAATAAAATTCATATGCAATAAAAAAGTACAATTTTAATAGGCGATGACTAGGCACTTCAGATCAATATCGGGTATTTTTCGACTAAATTTCCAGACTTAATAAAGCCCGAAATCAATAAAGGGCAAAAACCAATTGAGGTATATATATATTCGGGCATAAACTGTGTTTTTCCAATAAATTTATAAGTAAATTGTGGCCTGTAAGTTACGTTTCAATAATTAGTATATTCATTATTGAAAAATTACTGTGTCTAAGTTATTTGATATGATCAAGGATTGAGATTCTTTATAATCTTAAAATTGTGTAGGTATTTTTTTCTTTTTGAAACCAATTATATAGGTATTAATTATCTCATAATCTTATACATTTACGCGAATAAGTAAAGTACATACTCTATGAATGTGTTGTTCTCTCGATCCAACTACTAAATTTGTCTGACAAATGGGGCGAAAACAATTTTCATTTCAACGGCATTTTACTTCTAAACACCACTGAGAATTAGACACGCTAATTAACTTCAAATGTGAAAGAATTAAGACAAGCTAACTTGGCACGTGAAAGAATTGAGACACACTAACTCGCCACGTGGAGTTGGGGTGCAAATCTTACAAATTGTAGGGACGTAATAATAATATCAGAATGGGCAATTAAAACGTCATTAGTTGGTTCACACTTTACAACGACCTGATAAAGAATATATTCGACAATTTATAGGATCGTATTATGGGGATAGTCGCGAGAAACCTCTAACGTTTTGGAGAAATTCGACATGTATACTTCTTTTTAAAAAAAGAATTAAGGAGAACCTCTTCAAATTAATGAATAAAACAGGGTGGGAACTATAGAGTAAGACTTACTTAACCAATTTTGATCAATTTCTCTAAAAAAAATTATGGAATATAAAAGTATCTAAATATTTAATGATAATTTTACCTAGATTTCAAAATTTCGCTTGTCTAAAATTCTTTTGTTGAATGAAAATTATATTACCTTCTAGTTTTGGGTGGTATCATAAATTTTTCATTCATTAATTTGTAATATATACTTTTTTGTTTACAATACTTTTTGTATTACTTCGTGTGTCATTTAGTTTATGACGGTACATATACCACTTTTTGGTACAACTTTTTTTCTCTCTAAAATTTAAAGAATGATTCTGTAATAATTAAAACAGTTTTGAAGGTTTCGACAACTAGACCGAACCTTATTGGATAAAAAAAATTAATTAATCATTAACAGCATCCACTAAACATTATGCTTTATGTACTTTGATCATTCCATTATATTACTCAGCAATTAAATTAATACAATACTGATCGTTATCTCTTGTCACCGATTCTCCAACTAAAACTCTGGTATATATATATTTTATACAACACCTAATTCCACGTCAAGATTATAAAAGTAGTTTTTGGTTGATTTTCACATTCTGGGTTGGTAAGATTCTGGTGAGATGACAAACTTAAGGATGGTAACAGGTGACGACAACATGCAACAATACATGAACTTCGTCAAAAGAAGTGCGAATTTGGTAGATTTAGTAGGCATATGAACAAGAATTTGAAACGCTAAACTCATATTTTTAATTATAAACTTTTAATAAAAGTAAAATTAGGACTTTCTAGGTTAATCGGTTGTGGGTTTCACTTTCTTGGAGTCTTTTGACCAACGGTAAAGGAGGATTTAGATTTGGTCAAGATCATGTCGAATTAAATGCAGATATAACTTTTTCCATAAAAATTGACAATAATTATTCGTCTTAAAAAATTGGTAGAATATGCAGATTTAGAAACCCGGCAAAAATGGGAGGGAATTGATGCGGCCGGCCCAACCAGAATGATCCAATCGGCACCAACTTAAACCCCAAGGCCCATACAGAACCCAGACTTGCGAACTTGAGCTCAACACTATCGATTCTCGATTGAGGCCCAATTCGTAATGTTTTAGTTATTTTTTATTTCTGTTTCTCATTTTATTCGGTTTTAACTTTTAACCTCTTAAAACATGTTGGCTTAGCGGATAGTATTTTCATAACTGCAATTTGCATAACTGTATTCGTTGTATCTAAATTTAGAATATTCCCTTGTATTTAATTTTAGGCTATCCTATGAAATAGAGATAATAACTTAACATAATATCTTTGACGTTTTTATTTTAAGCCAAGGTTTTTTTGAATAAACGAATATAATGCAGCCTGTATCATCTATGCTACTTTTGTATGTACTTTCTAAGCCAAATTGTGTTACGATGAAACATGATCAAATTTGTTTATGTGATTATAATAATTAGCCTTTAAGCTGAACACTTTTGGCCCCATCAGTTACATCTAATCATGCGTTTTATGTCGATGTTTGCATAGAATGAGCCAACAGACCCGCTCACAAATGAGTCGGTAGCTCTTGGTAAGTGTTATAAAACACGGCCTATTTTTGTAAGACGAATCGTCTATTGATCGGGCCCGATTATTTTGGCACCTAGCAAATTCCGCTATCAATTAATGAGCACTTCTAAATTAATTGGTCAATAGTTTGCTGACAGCTCGAAGAAAAGAACAACATGTATTTATGTGATTATGGATGTTACTCGAACAGAAGGATCCGAGAATAAGACTCTATCTTCTTCCGCATTAAATGAGAACCGAAAGTTGGTACTTTACTCTATAAAAGTTGTTACTTTCGATACTTAATTTCGACACTTCGGTCCATACTCTTAATTGGGCTTTGTTTGAATGTGTATCAGAGCCGACATGATTAATAAAATTCTGAACCCATCACGGAGAAATAAGCTGTTAATATTTGGTCTGTTAAGTTGAGGAATATAAGACCTATCAAAAAAAACTCAGGAATATAAGAAGAGTGAAAAATGGATCATAATAATGTTCTAGTGTGATAAATTTCCTAGTCAATTTTTATTAATTAAGCTTTTTAAAAAATCTATAAAGTTGTCTATTATGTTTGAACACCCTCGGTGTCTTGATATATATATATATATATATATAGGTAATTTAGCAAAAACTAATTGCAAATGAAAATCACAATCAATTAAGAATAATAATCAGCAGTAATCCATTCCAAGTTTTTGACGTTTGAGTCTAATTGTATTACTTGTGCAAGTTTTATGAGAGACCTCAATGACTTTTCAAATAACATACGAGGTTTGTGTATTACACAAAACTTCAAGGGTTGAGCTGTAACTATCCCTCAAACTTGTTTAATTTCATTATTTAGGTGCACGATGTGTTGTCTTGGAGAATTTTGCAATAATGGTCATCTAAGTTGGCACTTCTTCAATTTCAGTCCTTTATATTCTTTATCTACAATTTTAGCCCTATAAGTTACAACATGTTTCAAAATTGGTCCTCTGACCAAATTTTCAGCAATTCTGGCCAAAAAAATCAGTTTTTTTCATTTAGTTTTATTCATAAAACACAAGCACAAAGTCACATTTTGTAGGGGGCAAAAAAAGAATCGGAAAAATTGATTAGATTTCGTGAAATTGCTGGAATTTCCGGCCAAATTGGGCAAAAAAATGGTTAGAGGACCAATTTTGAAATATGTTGTAACTTGTAGGACTAAAATTGCAGATAAAAAATATAGAGGACTAAAATTGAAGAAGTGTCAACTTAGAAGACTATTATTGCAAAATTCCCGTTGTCTTGTGCTATAATATTGCATCTTCAATTAATAATACCAACTTTCTTTAGCTTTAACATTGTAACAACTAGTTCTGAATGTGGGAGGTAGCTACATTGTAACTTTACATTACCCTTTGCTATTGAGAACTGTAGATGGTGTAATTTCTAATCCTGTCCCTAAATTTGGAAAGTTGAATCTACACGAAAGCCAAACAGGGTATAAGAGTCTCAACCAAAGTCCGGTTGTCATAAATACAGAAAACAAAAGGTTATGAATGCATCAACAAAATGAGAAACACAGAGAGGTAAAAAATTGAAAAGCTTTAAAAGCCGTCGCTATCTGCATTAATTACCAATCTAAGGAAACCAAAAGGACTATGTATACGTATTAAATAGTATTTTCATTGCATTTAATGCCACAAAATGTAAAAGATATGAGGACTATTATATTCCTTCTGTTTATTTCCATAAAGTTTTTACTACTTTTGAAATTTTAAATTACCATACTCTTGTTTTCCTTCAGTTTTTTTATAGCAAAGATATTAATGCTTTTGTTTATATCACATGCTGACCATCTCAAATAATCGTAGCAACTCATGATTGAATTTGACAAAATATAAATGGTATCGCTATATAAATCTAACATTTCATTAATTAATATCATTCATAATTGCTCTTATTAAATAAATAATAATGGTTTTTACTTCTTAGCGTCATCATCATATATAAACATCACATTAATTAATTCCTTTTATATAACGGCACTCGCATCACCCAGTAAGCAAACTCTAGCTAGCTCTTAATTTCTGCAAAAAAGAGAAAGAAAACTTGTGATGGCCGCTGCTGTGAGTTCTTTGGTAAGAGTGATGAACGGTGTGGATGCGAAGGAGTCGGCGCCATCTGATGAAAAATCAACGGCCCCGATCATCACCAGGGACTTGCTTGGTGGCTGTTGTATCCATGACCTCGATTCGGAGGTACAATCTTTTTCTTTTTATTTCCACAAAAATGAAAAAATGAAAAACCCTACACGAGTTTCTGATTGTTTGTTTGTATAATAATGTTTTTATATACACTGGATTATTATGGCCAAATGCACGGGAATGATTAGATAAACTATACTCATTTACTTAATTTCTGATCATTCAGAAAGATATCATGTTTAAATCATCCGTCACATTTTGATTTTTTTTGGAATTAATGGTTTTTCATCAGTTATTAATAAACGTTACAATTATTATAATATTGTGTATGATTGGAAAAATGGAGCTTTTGTTGCCATATATGATTCAAGCGTATAAGATAAACTGAGTTTTGTATCCCTTTCTCTAGCCAATAATTTTAGTATATCTTATGCAGAGGCATAAGTTTTTAAGAATTGACCAAAATCTGTCGGCAATGTTCATCTGGTGCAGGGAGTTCTCATATGTGTATTTAAAACTGCACCAATTATTAGGCAATTCTTTTGTTTATTTCTCTTAAAAGTCAATACTGCGAGATAAATTTAAAATAATCTTCGACCTATTCGTAGCATGACATTAAGTCATCACGTAATCTTCTTTACTTGGTGCCGGAGGAGTTGGAAGTGCTTTTTGTTGCATAAAACAATTTATAAGTTTCGGTTTTTGGTTTAGAAACTCTAATTAATTTTTAACTGAATTTTTCCACTGATTGCAGTCGCGTAAAGTTCATCCTGCAGAGAGATGCAATTCATCAGACTCTTCCTCTTCAACTCCAGGAAACAATGGACTTCGTAACGAAACATTGCCGAATTTTCAAGGCCTCAACTTTCACTCTTCGTCAAAACAAATGTTCAACTGTTCTAGCCTGGACTTGAAGTTGGTCACGTCGTCCTCTTCACCTCCAAACAATCAGAGCGTTTGCACTCTAGACAAAGTGAAATCGGCACTTGCGAGGGCAGAGGAAAAAAATTTGAAAAAGCGCCCGAGTTCTATGTCTCATTCATCATCACCACCGCCCTCAAATTCCTCGTCCCCAATCAAAGATGATCGTGGTAATCTTAATCAAGATGAGAAATCGCCGGCCTTGTTTGCAGCAGGGTGCCCCTGCTGCCTTCTATATGTGCTGATCTCGGAGACCAACCCCAAGTGTCCGCGATGCAGTAGTTATGTTCCACTTCATGTGGCAGCGACGAAGAAACCTCGAATTGACCTCAACACGGCTATTTGAATGATTGTTATTTTCATTGTTACTAAAGTTACAGTGTAGGTTCATATGTTATATATATTCAAGTTGAATGGATATATGATGTTTCCCTTGCTTCTTGCATTCCTGCTGTTTATAACTATTTACTCGTTACTGAATGTTCCTTAGTAGAGTTCAATTGGCCATCACACTAACCTTTAGTTTAAGGTTGTCTAGAGAAATTAATTAATTCGGTTTCACGTGAGTTCTGCTTTATTTGTGGGTGCATCAATCTTATAATGTAGGAACATGGATAAAGAAAACCAAAATTCGTGTTTCTGATACTATAAGATAAAAAAAAAATCAAAAAAATCAAAAAAATCAAAAAACAAACATGAACTAATTGTCATCTTAAGTCTTAACGGAGAAAAAAAAAAGAATTATATGAGTGAAATCTATCATTTAAACTCATATAAAACCATGTTGATATCTCGTTAAACTTACCGAACTGGGCCGAATTGGAAAAAAAAAAAATCCTTCAACATACTATGTACATCAGTGCATTTGAGTTTATCAGGTTAATTACCTTCTAATTTGAAAGCCCAAGTTGAAATTCCACATGTCCAATGGGCCTGGAAGAGCAATTGAGTGAATGGCTGCAACGATATTAGAAACAAATTTAGTAGATATTTGCACAATACGTACGCTATAATGGACTTTTGTTTTTATCTAGAGAAAGTGTTTAATAAACTATTTGCAAATTCAGAATTTAAGAAGAAGTTCAAAAATTGTGACAAAGATTTATCATATGATATAAACTTCTCTCTCCATCATTTTCTTATATTATCAAATGGTTTATACAAGAATTCATGAACTATGGTCAAAATGCATCTCATCCTCACTCTAACACAAATTATAAGCATATTGAATGTGAATTTATAACACTAGTCAGAAACAGGACATCGCGCATTATATAATATATAATGAACCTTAGCCCAAATACTTTAAATGTTGCATTTCAAACAAATATATTTTTTTAGGACCATGAAATAAGAAACCAATTTTAAATTTCATTGATACTTTGTCTTCTTAAGAGTTTTTTACATAAATCGTGTTGACGTGTTGTTATCAATGGCCTATATTTTCTATGTTGCACATGGATTTCACTTTAAAGATAAAAAGCATGGGATGTTGAAAAACACTAGTGTACTCTTTCAATATTCTCTGGAGATATGTGTTAGACGTCTCACATAATTGTATAACTAAAAATTATAAACTTAACCATATGATGCCGCACACAGACCGAAAAATTTCTAACAATGTCTAACACATTGTAAATTTCTATTGTGCATTATAAAATTTAATGATCAAGTTGGTACCCAAGGGAAAGAAAGAAAAAACATATAAAGGAGAAAAGTCGTGTTCGTGATCTGTTATATATATTTATTTTCCAACATCCACTTCCTTGAAACGATCATAGCAAATTATTGGTTTCTCTTTTTAGATCTCTATCTCTATGAGAATCACATGCTCAATCATAGCAACTGAAAAACCACCTATAGCACTTGTCTCAGGCGAATTATCCTAAATCTCCGCAACCTTCTATGTAAGATGACAAGATATGTGTATGTGTGTTTTCCTGGAGTCTGAATTATTCTCACTAACATGCAAGGATATTGATTTGTATATATAATGGCACTTTTGGTGGTTTATAACTTTATAGTTCAAAGTCCTCTGATAGAGTTACATTATTCAAATCTCACATTTATGAGGTATTATTTTTCTAAAATTTTACACAAGTACTTCTTTTTATTGGAAAGCCGAGTCGAATTTAATCTACAACAGCTCGCCGTATTAAACCCAATCATTTATAAATGATATTATCTCACTAACATTTTTTTAAAAAATTAAGAAGGAGACTCGGTGATAGCCTTTAATTACAGCAAACGAGATATACGGGAAAAAAAAAAAAAAAAAACTACGAACAAAAATAAACGTAACAACTGCACTAAAATCACAAGATAAATGCTGCAAGTTCGACTTGATTCTTCAGTGTAATGTTTACCTTAAACACATGATGCACAATCATCTAGCTAGCATGATATTAGTAGAAAAAGTTCAGATGATCAATTAATTGCAAGCACATGACACAAACACATAACAAGAAGGATTTTACCCAATCATTGAACTAGCAGGTTTAGGATCCAATGGAATTCTTAAGGACAGCCAGATATTTCAAGGTAGAAAAATATATTAGGAACTACAATATGTCAGAAAGGGCTTACAACAAACTATTTTGGCTCTAGAAGTTTAATGATTGGATGTGAAAATTATATATTGACTCAGTAGCCATGTGCATCATGTAAACCTTAGTCAGTCACATGCGCTTCAATCGTCGCCACTGGCCCCTCCTCGTTTGGATCTTCAAGACTTCAAAATAATACAGATTTAACGGCATAAAATATTTTCCCTTTCTACATTAAGATATATAATTCACAAAAGAGATTACTCCTTATCTTCTTTTGTGTTTTATATTAACCGGTTAAATATACTTTTATAAGTAAATGCACTTCACTTGAGGCTCCTTGAGAAAAGGTTAATATTTTGTAAGTATACACTAAGAGATAATTTCATATTACAACACATATTAAGCACATTGCTTTCATATTAGAAAGAAGTTACAAATAGGATATGTCTTATCAAGAAAAAGATTATGCTTTATATGTAGTTTATTTGGCTTGAGACTGAAAGACCCAAGATCTCACAATATAAACATAATGTAGGAAGTGATCTACAATCGTATACATTCACAGGCCATTGGAAAATTTTAACCTTTTAGCTACGTGATATAGAAAATATATATTTGATATACTTATTACTTTTTATATGTATGCCGCAAACTATTATTTTTATTTTTAATTTTCAAATAAAGCATATTTAACAACATTATATTGAACGATAACCTTATCAATAACAATTCAAACCGTTGGAGGAGAAATTAAGTGTAATATTTGTTGTCTTCATCGTAGAATCTAGATTATAATTAAATATGACATCACATATTGTTTTTCCTTTTTTTTTTGTTTTTTTTAGAAATAACGAGAAGCATGTGGCTTGAGCGTTGATTAAAGCCAGTGAGCATTTCACACCGGAAATGGCTACTACGTAATCACAAACAAACGCCATCGTCCCCGTACACATTAATTAATATATTTAATATTTACATACAGAGGCCTGATTAAGTTTGATTTATGATCTATGAATAATAAATAACTTTTTAATGTTGATGGTTGAGGTGTCCCATTCGAGAAAATATTAATTTATAGGATTCACATCTAATAATTGAGTTTCGAGCGGCTTAATTTCTGGTAACAGCTAAATTTGGATGTGAATAAGAAGCATATGCTACAATAAAAGCCGTGCATTAATCAAACTTCATAAATTTAAGTATTGAGATGCTGACAAAAAAATATTTCCACGTATAATTGCAATTAAATAATATATAACTAATACAAAATGCCATGCGTCAGGCCTGAGGTCATATATCGTCCAAAAAAAAAAGTCGTAGAAAGTTTTATAAAGTATGATTATCCGCTTACTATGCTTTGACTATCAGTCAGCAAAGTGTGTTCGCTGCACCAAAACCAAAGAATTTGTCACCAAGCTTATACAATTTTTAATGATTTTGCCGATACATAGAAAATGTACTTAATGTATATAATAGCATATGTAGAGTAACTATGATATTTTATATGAAATTGTCCAACACTTGCGAGTACTTTATATATAAGTATAATAATCCTTAATTTAATTAGTTTTCTGCCTGCTTTTTATGCTTTGCTTTGGCATTAGAAAATTGGGTCGGTCAATAGTGTATACCATATAAATGTATAATATATAAAAGTTACGAACTTAAGGAGTTACGATTACGTCTGCTGAAATTTCCACTCTCACTCCGCCCACCATGTTTTAAGAAATAAAGCATATCTCAATGTCCGTACAACAGAATAAGGGCCCAAAATGCATTCGGCTTCACATGATCTCTAGTGTCACTAATTTTAATTTCCTTTGAATCAGGGATGCGATCACGAGGTGGATGTGTTTTATAGTTTAAGGTATTGAGTATTTTGTTTGTTGGATTTTGGGAGAAAATTAAAAACTAGAATTCATAGAAGAATCTATACGTGGGATACTTTATTTGAACAAAGTAGATAACTAGAGTTCCTATAGTTCTCTTAATTGAATTCTGCACATAAATCTGGCCAACTTATAACCACTGTAAGTTATTACTTCAAGTATGTAGAACTCGTTTAAACTAAGAAACTTGAGACCTAATTAGAAGCGAAAAATATTAATAACAAAGAATTGCGATCGCGAGTTCTAGTCGCATGAAACTATATTTCCGTAGTTTTGTTTTTATTTTAAACGTATACCTATAGTATGAAATTATAAGTTTAAACGCAAAAATGTAGCTTTCAATTGAAAAGCTTAGCCTTACAACATTCAAATTTGTAAATAAATTATTTGCCTAATGAATTAAACGCATCTTGTGAAAAATTAAAGCTTTGTATGTGAAAATTTTAGCCCCAAAAACATGTCCCACCCACTTCGCAAGTAGAATATTTATTTGACGAAAATACCCTCACCTCATTTAATGACTCTTATACCCCTGAAATCCTCATGAATACTACGCCAGCCCAAATTCCCAACCACGAAGATATCGCGAGCTGCAAAAAAGCCGCCGTAAATCACGGAATAATGCTCAAAACAGCTTATTTCAGCAGCAGCCTTCTTTAAGCGGGACTCCTTTTACCGGTCACCCGTTACTTTCAGTTGTTGTTCTACCGTACTATCTTGTACCAATTCTTATTATCTTTTAAGTATCATCATTAATTGCATTAAAAAAAACAAGTATGATCATTAACTACAATTTCCGGTTTCAGTTCTACCTAATTCAATGTTATATTTCATCAGTAGAATTCAATTCTTTTCACCAAAATCTAGGAGATAAAATTAATTGAACCAAATTATAAAAAAAGCCTTCTTTAAGCATAATCCTTTTACCGGTCACCCGTTACTATCAGTTGTTCTACCGTACCATCTTGTACAATTTCAAGTATCCTAATCAATTACGCAGTTACTTAATAACAATTTTATTCAACTTCTACCAAATTTAACGTTCGATTTAATGCATTCTCTTCACCAAAATCTTGCAGATTCAATTAATTAGATAAAATTATATCTTAACTAATTAATTAGATAAAATTATATCTTAACTTTCAATTTGTAGATCTAGTGACCAAAAAGATAAATAAAGCAAAACGACTTCCATGGATATGCAAAATGTTGATCATCAAAACTCACTTTTTAATTTCTACATCATCATCATGATCATCAGGGCCAAAACCAAATTACTCCTCCAAATTTGTTCCTCACAGCAAACAAACTATTTACAACGGAGAAAGCAATTAAAAAACCCGATCTAAACATTTTTTTTATACTCATCCAAACACTACCTAACATTTCATTATCATCATCAATTCATCATAATCTCCAATTGAGTCCACTACAAGTCATCGGAGAGAGATCTGAGCAGATCCTGCAACTCACGCGCCTCCGCTCCGATCCTCAGCGCCTCGAGCACGCGCTCGAACAGGAACACGTGGCAGGGGATCCTCAGCACGCCTTTTTGCTCGTAGCCGTACTCCTGAGCGGATCTATTCAGCAATTTCACAAAAATCGGGTGATTCAGCAGCTCGGCGCTCACGACGAACCGCTCCATCTCATCGCCGACGTACACCGGCAAGTGTCCCTCCGGTACGCCGCCGCGTTTGCGGAAGAGCTCCGGTCGACGTGAATCGGATCTGAGCAGAGAGTACTGAGACGAATCGGCGACTTTGGAGAGTTTTCTCATCAAATTCTTCATGATTTTTAGAGAGAGAAAGTGAGGGGAGTTTTTGTTTGTTGGTGAAAGTGTGAAGGTGCTCTGTTTTTTTGTTTGTTTTAGTGAGAGAAAGTGTGGGTTTGGGAGAATTGGAGGGGAATTTGGGGGTTATAAATACACAGAAAGGTTATTGAGAGGTACAGATGGGCGTACTTGGCAGGTACAATTATTGTTGTTTGGTGGTGTCGGACGTGGAAATTTATTCAATTATTTATTTCTTTTGTACCTTTGAAGGTAAATTTTATTAATTATTATGGTGGTCCAATTAATATAATCTGGGAAAAAAAAGAACTTTTGGAGAGAGAAAAGGTGAAATAAAGGGATAGGTGAAGATTTTGGGAGTGGGATTTTGCGGAATCCAATTTTATGGTGCCTAATTGTAGATTATATTTGGGAAAATTATATATTTGTTTCAAGAATTAGTTTCCTTGTCCAACTTTTGTAGGTTAATACTCTAATAAATCAAACTGAATTAATTAACTGAACTCTAGTGATAACAGTAGCTGTAAATTGTAGTTGTTATTATAAATTATATATATTTTGGCAAATTACTCTTTGTGTGATGTTGGTTTTGTAAACTACTTTTCTTAAAAAGGAAATAGGGCAAATATGATTTAAAAAAGTGGTTCAGTGTCCCATATACATAGAGGCGTAGCTCACTTACTCAAATTCAAGAGTATCACATATAACAAGCGGTGTAGGTAACTCACTCAAACTTTAGAATATAAGTGATTTTTTGATAGAAAATTTTATCAATACCATATATGTTTTGAAAGAATACATGTACCTCTTGTTTTAATACTTTAAAGTCATTAAATATAACAAATGCGATGGGCAAATCAAGATGGTAGTGTCCCATTTTTAAAATTATAGAAGATATCTGGTTTATTTATTTTTCACATGGAGTAATTTGCTAAATTGACATAAAACAAGGATAATTGGCCAAAAGGTCTAAGTAATACTATAATCATATTTGCTTTAATAATGTACTTATATATATATATATATATATAAGGTATTCTCTTTCTACATGGTAGTTGAGGTTGAACGTTTTTGACTAATATTGAATTTTGTTTTCCTCTTATGTATTTAGTAGCAATTGAAGGTTAAAACTTCATTTATATATTAAGTTGCACTTTCTTGAAATTTTCAACTCATTAATAATTACGACTGAGCCTTGAGTTAAACCGTACGTCGCTCTCCCATTATTACTTGTATTACACAATGATAAGAATAGTCCAAATATTGAACGAGAAAAGTCCAACTTGATACTCAATGAGTCACAATTAAATCATTATATAAGAAAAATGGGGTAGTAGAAGAAATGGTGACGACTTATTCAAATATCAAGTAAGCAAATATAGTGGCATTTATTTGATATGAAACATTAATTTTCAGCCGATATACGGAGAATGGCTGCCCTGTAGACCATATCGTCATCTGTCTGCATATCTTTAACTTTGTAGATAATAATAATTCAGCTACCTCGATTTTTACCCATACTGTCATACAGATAAATGCCGCAGTTTCAGCTAGACTTACTAAAATCATTTTATTTTATTTTTACAAAAATTACCTTCAGTTTTAAAACAACAAGCACATGTGCTTGGAGTCCTTTTAAAAAAAATAATAATAATGAAAATATTTTAAAAAATGGTATTATTTTGAAAATGCCTCTTCGGGATGTTCTTTTTTATTTGCTTGTTATCATTTTTCACAAAAAAAAAAAAAAAAAAAAAACTCAACTTGGTTCAAGATCAAAAATTCTTTTTGGTTCAATTTACTTTCTGTAAACTCTTTTTACTCACACAGGTACATTGTATCATTGTCATGTCAATGAGTTAGTGTTGGATAATTGTAGTATCATGTATATTCTTGTTACTATTTTACCTTTTTAATGTAAAATTAGGTACTTCCGAATTTTGGCGGCCTAAAATATATGTACGTTTTTTAAAATATTAGCCGCTTCTCAAAACCTAATTGTAAATGAATATATTTTTCTCTAAAAAGTTGATTTTGAAGTTCACTCCGAACACCGTTTTGATGTTACTTTATAACACATTTAATAATAATACAAAAAGGAAAATATCGCATAAGATCTCGATTGTCCATGGTCGAGTAGTCAAGGGGCAAAGTACGTTATCGGTAGTTTGTTACCATGCCCCATTATCCAGTGGGCGATATACAATGTTCTGAACGAAATGCCATTCTGGCAGGTATCGCCAGAAAATCTGCATTTTAAATGAATTTAAGGAATCTGACAGTTAAGTCTTCTGTATTCTCTGGCTTCATAATATTATTTTTATAGTTTCAGTTTAAACTTAGTTAGAAGAGTTCATACTAAACTAGCATGCGACTCAATTTTTCTTCAAGATTCGATTCAATTATTAATCGTTCTCAACTAAAAAATACAGTATGTTAATCATTCGTACGCGTACTCTCACAATATTTTCTGAAGGTTTAAATTATGATATAATAAGAACCTCGGTACTATTGAAGAATAATTGCCAAAGTGTTTACTTTTACCTTTAAATTATAAGGATACGCGTACACACACGCACGAATTTTATATATTGTTAACAGGGCATAATCGATTAATTAATGAAATTATATAATGAAAAAGCTCAAAAATTTCTCTTGGTGAAAACATTACTTTTTCTGATAAAAGAATGAATGGCAAGTTTCGCAGTCGAGAAAATCTACACATTCAGTGTTACATTACAAATTAATTAATTATATAAGCAAAAGTCCTACCTACACAACAATTTTTTGTTATTTACTTTTATGCCCCTTTTGAATTTTTGTTCAATTCGCTATCCTTCTTAATACCTATTTTACTTGGTAGAATTTTCAGAAACTTAATTAGGACAATTCTCTTTCTAATTAATAGATGGAAAGATTATCTTTCTTTGTAACTCATTTGAATGAGTTAATTAAATTCTAACTCAACTATGTAATAAAATTAGTGCAGGACGTATTGAAAGCCATAAAATTCGATTTTAAAACTTTAATATGTAAATTATTCTGTTGAGAATAATCGAGACTTCATCAATGTATGTTGAGTAGTAATGTGCTCCCCTCCTTCTTCCAATACAATGTAGACACTAAAATCCCTCTTTGATTCCATTTTTACTGCTTATATTAACTCTAGAAATCAATTCTTTGCGTATATGCTGGAAAAAGTTTTATGGGGATTATTATAGCAGAGACCTAATCTTTGAGAAAATATGGAAAAGTAATCAATTACTTGCTTATTAATGAGGTATTAACTTTTCATTAAAAAAAGAGTTATTAACCATTTTTGTGCTAAGAAAGATAATGTTTCCATTCTATAAATTGGAAAGAGGAGTGTCCTAATTATGTTTTCCAATATTCTACCAATTAAGATAAGTATCAGTAGGGACTTTTTTTAAAAAGGGTATAATGGTAAACGACCAAAAGGATTTTACTCTTTATACATTATTTTCATTAATTAAGCTAGAAAACAACCCCTAAAAGCGGCAACAATTTCGCCAACATATCAAGGAAGATCTTATTTTTTTCGTGTACTCTAAATTTCAAATATCGGATTGAATTTAAAGAAAAAGCAGCTCTTATGCATTGACAAAATTATGACATGTAAACTAAACATATTGGAAAAAAATTACTACTTGTGGACTCATACCAAACTAAAATTTTCCGAAAAAAAAATCATCAAACACACTTTCGGAGAAGACTCTCAAATCATTTTTCACCCATCTTAAAATTTCACTTTGTAAAATAAATCAAAAATCAACATAGAGTTCCTAATTAGTAAAAGATATAATTTTCATCTCGATCCCGGATTTAAAGGTGCGGATAAAAGGGCAAGTAAAACACAAGTTTTGACAACTTTATCAAAAGAAAGAAGGATAGTTACGTATTAGAAAGGAGACAAAGTACCGTGATTACCGGTTGACTCGTATCTTTTTTACTTTTTCTGTTTCACTTTTTACGCTTTAAGGTCTTAAATTTTTAATATTTGTTACTACTCAACTCCGTAACTAACGTGACATATTAACTTCTTTTGTACAATTCCTCCTTTCCGTACATTCCAACCTTTTCAATTCACTACGCTCTCTCTTTGCCGTGTACCTCAGTCTCCCAACCCAACTTTATTGATCAATTTTTCTGGCCAACATCTTTAGGGATAATTTAATTTAATTTAATTTAGAGTTTTTGGCAGGTTACTCCTGTGTTTTACTAGTTTGGCAAATTATTCTTGCAAAAAAATAATAGGTAAATTATTTTATGTGACTTTTGAAAGTGGCACATTACGGCTCTTTATAGACAGGTGCAGTTCACTGGCGCAAGCATAAGAGTCTCAATAAATTTTTGCGCATAAAAGACAACTATACCTTCTACCTTTTTTTTTTTAATAGAAAAAAGGTACAAAAAGAAAAGAGTCAAAGTTTTAAGTAAAGTTACAATTTCGTAACATATATGCTTATATTTAATTTATCTCTCTCTCTCTCTGTCTATATATATATATATATTGCAAGGTCACTAAATATACTTTATTAATGAACAAATCGATTCATTGCCTTAACATAGGGGTAATTTTCTAAATTGAAAATAGATAGGGAATAATTTGCCCAATTGACATAACAAATAGGGTAATTTGCCAAACACACTATAATTTAATCCTAAAAAACTGATGTTCAATAACTATAGAGATGTCTCTAAAACTCAAAGATTATTATGGAACAAAATGATGAAGACTATCTGTAATATTAGTATATTACTTAGACTGCATATCTTTTTGGATAAGTTAAAAGCAGAGTAGTACATATTTATATATACTAAACCTGAGACATGAAATCTTATCGCCAATTATATCATACTACTGTTAATTTTGATTTTTAAGAAAGATTTTCATTTTAAATATGTCAAATATCTGTAATGGTTCTTCTTCTAGGTGATTGTTACATTTAATTTGTAGTATGTACTTGGCGTGGGAAGAGACGTTGGGTAAAGTGACTACTTAACTCTGCTTTTTTTTTTTTTTACTTTTAGTTTTTACGATGTCAAACGAAAATAAAATTATAAAATGTTCAAAATGCACACTTTTAACTTTTTTACATTAATTACTTTTTTCCTTTTTCAGTTTCGAAGCAAGAAAGTTCTGTTCTACTTTCAGCTTTACCACTTTAGCAATTTAAAATATACTGGCACACAAATGTTGTTCAGTCGTATGTGTAATCTACTCGTTTAGTACGGTTAGGAGCATGACAAGCACGTTAAAAATGCTCGTTTTCTCTAAAAGTTTTTGTTTATACATGGGATCATCTGACTCATATTTTAACTTCACTTGTAAGTAAGAAATTATTTTTGCAGATTTTTCTCTCGAATGTTTCTTGAAAATCAACAACTATAAATTTTTTAAATTTTTTGCTCTAGTATTAATCTTTTTAGAAATATCTGACTCCGTGATGATAAATGGTATTAATTAATTTGAAGATCGTAATTGGCAAAGAAAAGCAGGAGAGTCTTCAACAATATATTTACAAGTAAAAGTCACTTTTTAAGCAAAAGAAACTTCCTCATATGTAACTTTAGCACTCGATGTGCTGCTATATATTCTCTATTTTAAAGATGGGCTGACACTTAAGTTAAATTATATTATACGTTAGATATAATTAATTGCATAATTTAAATGCAAAACGTGATTATCGTTGTGCGATTATTCCCTAGTTTAAGCTACATCTGGTGTTGGTAAGTGGTTCATACTCGTCGCGTGGGTTGGTATTTCGATCACATCGGTGCCTTTAGAATGAAATTTGAAAAGCATTTTATTTACATATCCAACCACTTTTTCATGCAAAATCTCTTTTAACTTCGTCCTTTTCCAATACAAATAAGCTTTAGGTTCCACTAACATTGAAGCTCATTGGATGAAAGGAATTGATAAAAAAGCACAACAAATGATGTCTAGTAATTAATTACAATATCGTAATATATCCCATCATTACTGTTATTACAGCGGCGTGTCTTATGAATATCATATCATGAGTAAATCAAAATATATCGAAGGCATGCTTTACTGTTAGGTGGTCGGCGTTTTTTTAACTATAAGTCAATTTACGAATACGTGAAAAAAAATCGAAATAATAATTTGAGAAATAAAAATTAAAAACTTTATTTTACAATTATTATATCTGGCTGAAATCTACTGATATAAAGGTGAAACACAAGGATTTCTCAAAAAATGATTTCTTGCGAGTATAGCAAGCGACTTAAAATGATGTATAAAATTGTAAGGTACATCTTCACAAAAACCAAAGAAACAGTTAACAATTTGAGAAGGCTTACTTTAGAGAATAGCTATTAAAGATTTTTCTTATTTTTAATTTTTATAGTTAAATTGGTTACTAAATACTGCAAGAGTGATAGTAAAAAGTCTTGATTGAGACTCAACATCACACAATAGTGAATGTGTGAGGGAAGTACATAGACGATTCCACTCTTTTATTATTTAAAACTATATATTTATTCAACATCGTATTCACCGATCTACGTAGTTTCGAAGATTCTATACGCGAGTTTGTTATAATATAATCAAAAAGTGTACTTACAATTAATTAACCTTACCCAATCATTCGAATTAAAATTATTAGTGGCTTTGCTGTTTCTAGGCGTAAAGTGTAAAAATACGCGGAGGATCAAACGGTTAGTACGAACGAGAAATAAAATAATGTGACAGTTGTAAAATATTCGAGATTGAATGTGAGTGGCCTCCATGCCTGTTAAATGTAATAATATTGAGTGCACATGCCTCTTGATAAATGTGATCGCCAGTTCCAGCTATTTCAGGATATGCAGTATCTCTACCACATTCATCTACCATTCTTTCACCTTTTCTCTTATATTAGGCAATGCTAGTACAGCTAGGTAAGTATCCACACGTTATTTTGTCTGAATTAAATGCATCCAAAGTTTGCACATCCAAAGTGATTTTTTTTTGTGATTTTTGCCGAAACCAAAATTTTATATTTTAGTAATAAGATCAAAGTCCTCTTATTTAATTGAGTACAAATCTGGTATGTGGAGTAAGCCAAGCTGAATAACGCGATAGAACTTTATAAATATCGTAAAGCAGAAGAGGTTGTATTTAAGGAAAAAAAGTTTCGTAAATGAAATATTGTGTCTTCGTCATGCCCATTATGGAACTGCATGTAGTTGGAATATATTATCTAGCATAGTTCAATGAGTTGTCTTATTATCTATCCAAAAAAAAAAAAAAGAATGAGTTGTCTTATTAAATACACGATGTAATTATCTCACAATTTTGACAAAAGTGCGGAGTAATATATAAATGTAATCTAGTACAGAGTGACAAATGTCATATAAAGTAGCGATATTTATACTTTCAACTCTCGAAGTTTATTTTGAGTAAGAAAGCATCTCTCACTGTTTGAATTATTATACAAATAATTTTAAAATGAAAAACAATTTTGACGTTTAAATGATTAAATAGTTACCAGTGACGTTTTTTTTCTTCCCTTTTTAGATAAGCCTCATAATTTTAATATGTTTCTTAAAATTCAGTTGACGTCTTTGAATTTTTTGGAATGGTATGAGAAGTTTCTGTAATTATGCAAAATCTAAGGGCATAGCTGTAAGTTATCCCTTAATTAGTGTATTGGCGCTACAATAATATTGTGTAAAATATAAATAACTGAGGGGATCATATTCAAAAAAATTAATTTAATTACTAATTAAAAAGACTATTTATAAGGAACTTATCCAATGGTCCTAACTTATTTTGTGTTACGCGATTATGAGAAGATTTGCCAGCCCGCGCGCGTAGTTATTACGGAAGTATTTGATCAGTATTTTACTTATTCTTTTTGTTTGTCTAATTTTGGTCAATACACTTAATTAGTTAACGTAAAACTACTTTATTGCGATCTTGAGGTTGCAGTACGTGTCCTCTCTGGGAGGCTTAATTTATCCGACTTGTGTGACACTGGTGCATGATAGCAAATACTTCTAGTTCATTGTTATTTAATTGATTTCTTACTTTTGTTGTTATATTAAAGTAACAATATTTATAAGTATTTGCCTGATTATCATCATTTCGTATAATTGTAGTATGTGAAGTTGGAGTGGACGCCGCTCTTATTTGTAATCATTAGCATAATAGGGGCGATAGATTAGATAAAATTCTGATATTTCAAGTTACCTTGTTCCTGACTTTTTATCCAATTATATATTTGACGAATGATGCTATTCAAATAGCTAGTATCAGAAACACCTTGTTTAATTAATTTCAATGCCAACAATTAATAAATTAATAAAAAAAGTTTGTCAACAGTTATTAACTGTCTAATAAAAATCGTATACAAGAATCACTTGATGACAATGACCATAATTTCTCGAATGCGACCCATTCTAGTGCACGTGTTCTACTGGTTTGGGAATCTGACTTAAATATGAGACGATTTGAACAAATATTTCACATAAATTGAATTTCTGCATATTTTGTGAAATTCAAATTTTAATTAATTTATTAAGATAATTCCTCTGTTCGGGAGTGATTGTCCATAGCCCAGTTTCCAACATGTCTAACATTAATTAGCTAATTGCACACCTAGTGTCTTGCATTTTGCACTAAACATATGAATTCAATGGATTGTATTTGATATCAGGATATGCCTTTAGAATTATTTATTAAGCACACACGAGATGAAGTATTAGAACGTATTAGTCATGTACTAAGAGGATAATTTGATAGATTCATATGCATAAGGTACTTGACACAAATTTGTTCCCTGAACTATTTTACAATGTTTCGATGATACTTTTGTGATAATATACCTATTGATACATCAAGGACCACACTGTGGATGATATTTTCCTAATGTCCACCATGGGAACGACACATATGAGCCGTACAGAAGAAAATTCGAAGTAACAATAAATGTAAGGACAAGCCGTGGGACCCAAAGGTATTGTCCTAATGTCTGCAAGGAATTTATTAGAGAAGTCAGTGCCGTGGATTTTCCGTATACAACCGTACAAACTAGGCACCGACCCCTATTAATTTCTATTCCACATTTGCAATCTAAATTAATAATTTCGAAATAAAAAAAGATTTGACATATTCGGACTTGATTTGGAAAAAAGTGGCCGACTCGTAGTGGACATGACATGGATATGTATAAAGTGGTGGGCCGAGATGGACTGCTGATGGACAATTTCCATCTTCACGGCGGAAAAATAGTGTTTGTTTTGCCTCAAGAGTCGTAGCTTACTCATCTTTTTGATCTAGTTATTTATTTAATTTTTCTATAGATCTGAAATTTTAATACTTTATTGTTATTTTAAAATATGGTTGTTTGTGTGATAGTATGGAGAAATTTTACTCTAAATCAAAGTGATCCGAAATTGCTTATTCAATAGCTTAACCACAATTATGAGCAATTGAACTAGACGGCAGACTTGGTAGCACAACTGAAAACATTGACACCACCATACCAGAAGATACACCTTCTTCGTAGAAAAGTAGCTGTTGTTGATTAACCGACCTTTCTATTGTCCAAGTTTTTTCTAATAATAATATTAATAATAATAATTAAAAATATGGTCACATTACTATAGACAGTCTATTAGTTTTATACCTTGATATGATGAATATATAAAATGTTGTTCGGGGGAATGAACAATAATTAGCTTAAAAAATGAGTACCAAATATTCATTTGATTACAGTAAATCTAAGTAATGGATATCGCATGGTTCAGTTTATCAAAAATATACATTTATAATATTAAGAAAAAAGATTTACATATTAACGGGCAATGGAATTAGAATCGTACTATAACTTATGTTTAAACCTCGTCTAGGTTATGAACGTTCTCAATTAAGACACCAATATTGCAAAAAAAAAGAAAAAGGATAACGTGAACATAATTTATTTTCTACTTTAAATTAAGTGGCTTTAATTTTTCTTTTTTTTATTAGAACAATTGGCTCTAATCTTACCACTATCATTTCTTTAAAATAAGTTGGCACTAGAAAAGTAAAAAAGTTTATCTTCACTTTGGCCAATGGAAGATCACATGATCAAATCTTGGCATGGAATAAAGGTGCCTGTCCTTTCTAAATTAATTGGTCCACATCATAAATTTAAACGTATTATTATTTAATAGAATAGACTGGAGTTTTGTTGTCCGTGCGAACATTTGGGCCCGAATTGTGGCCCAAATGCTTTGGAAAGTCTAGTCAAGTGCCAATTTTGTCCCTGTAGTTAGTATTATTGCCATGCCATCACCATCCACTTTGCCTCTGTGACTGGGAATGCGAATTGTTTAGGCAAGATATGAGTATAAGAGATTATCTCAAGTCGGGTTATAAAATGAATTAACTTATCATTTATGCAATGACTTATCTCAAAATTGGGTTATATGGTTTTACTTAAACTTTGTGTTAGCATTTTATTTATTTTTTAAAACCAATATACAACAACAACTACCACATCACGGGTACCAAGTTTGTAGCTCAATTAATTTCAGCATAACACATAAACTAAATGGAATTTACGTCTAGTCGTATTTATTCTTCTATACTTGTTCCGGTTAAATAAACGTCTTTGTTTAGGCTTTGTAGTTTCATTATCACCGCTGTTAAAACAGATTAAGATAATATTCATTTGCCCAAATCAATATATTTGGGTTAATCGTGAAGTAGGACGGTGAAGGAGGAAGCTAGGGCAATAACTAGTCGCACAATCAAGCTTTTTCATCTAGAATAGCTATTTTATCGATTACTTTATCAGATAAAATTTTAAATCCACATTCCACTAGATTAGTAGTCGATATCACACTTAAATATAACATGGTTTTACTCTTAAGAATTACTCAATTAATTGTTAATTATGTTTAGGTGAACAACTTATTTGACGATGATATCTGTACGTAAGCCCTGATGCTATAAAGGACAAAGCTTACAGTTCACGTGTTTTCGGGCAGCTACGAAACTAAAGCGAAATGAAATGCATATAATATCCGGTTTGAAATTTCCGTACATGAAGACATAATAAAGGACAGTTGATAAGTAGTTAGGAAGAATTTCTGCATCAGTCTAAAGTGTGAGCAAGAATTTCTCCATGCAAGGTATTAGGTTTGATGGTGACTCATTTTTATTTTTTATGAATAATGGTGACTCATTAGTACCCTTAAATAAGTGATTGACACAATACCTAGCTATATTTTATATATAGAGAGATCAGATTGAGGATATATTATTGTCTACATATTAGTTAATATAGTTATCTATAGTAGAACTAATCGAAGATATATGCATAATATATATGTAGATATATGTTTAATAGTTTATATACATATAACAAAATTGATCTAATAGAGGTTAAGGTCTTATCTCTTAATTTGAAATTAAAGTAAAGGTAAGTAGGTAACCCACACGTCTCCTAGAGCAAAATTCTTCTAGTTTTGTTTAGATATCTTAAGATAATGTCATACAAACTTTATATAATATCACACACACCTATGCAACTTAATAAATATATGAAACACCCCATGCATATTATATAGCATTATATATAGACCTTTTTGTACGAAGATAAAACTGAAAGTTCCTTATAGTAAATCCAAATTACAACTTCATTCCCAAGCCCTATCTATATTTTAACTCTTGTTAGCTTTAGGAGATGTCATTGGAACTTTTCAAATCTCGGAAGATTTTATTGTAATAACACCAAACTTCAGAGGTTATATCTGTAATTATCCCTTAAAAATCACAAACTTTGTAAATTCAAAAGAAAAACATAGCCCATGGAATTGAACCCTACAGACAAATCATATGTCTCACGAATTTGGAAAAAATGACCAACCCGACGACAGTAAAGGGGATTTAAAATATTAACAAAGGCTTGAAAAAACTTGGTGTTTGGTGTCCTTTTAGGTACGTATATAGATAAGATGACGATCAAGAGCTAATCTTATTGATGAGTGGAAAGGTGACAGAGAAACAAGAAGTGAGGCCTTGAATATAATGTCACAACCGCAAAGTAAATGTGTCAAGTTGCTATTTAATTTGGGTCCCAAGAGCCCGACTTTTTAACTATATGTCAAATTTAAGCTTATTAATTTAAACAATCGTATTTAGTTTTAAACTCTATTTTAGTGTATGAAAGTTGGGTGGAATTACTCAATGAGTGTTAATGATGTGGTAGCTAGACTCAAATAACTCTTATGTATTATAATGTTGAACTCTTGTAATGTTTAAAAAAAATAAAAATTCTCTATGTTGAAAAAGGTAATTATCCTCTTATAACTTGAAAAAGTTTCTCAAGTGCAATCTTATTCATTTTTCTTGAACATATATATTCTTGCAATACTATATATTTGCTCGGTTGCACTTAAACTAAAATATTGCATGTAGGGTATATCACCACATAAAATACAGAAGGTATCGTCACAAGTGTCAATTTATAAGTAAAGGCATGTACATGATTGAGAACACTACTTGAGAAAAGAGGAGAAAAGCTTGAATTCTTATGTAATAATTTACTTTTGGTTTATTTGTTTATTTTTATTTCTTGTAGTCAACCCCGCCACCCCTCCATATGTTAATGGAGAACACTTGGGCCTGACAACACCTCAACTAAGGTAGACCCTAAATTGTAATGGGCCTTAACAAATCCCACTTAAGTATGTTCACTGTTGAGTGGGCTATAATGTTAAACCAGGCCTCAGGGCCACCTAGTGATGAAGTTCCACACTGATTCTCTATCACATAAGACAACATTGGGGAAAGGGTCTTGTACTATTTCTCGTCTTTTTGACGTGCAATTATAAAATAGCTGTATGTCCTCCATTCTCTTTGTTTGTGAATTTACTATTTTTGTAGGAAAATTAAGATCGCCAATTAAGTATAAAAAATCAATAAGATAATAAAATAATGTCAATTATGTGGAAGAATTTAACTATTTCCTTATTATATGCAAATGTTGCATAGTAACGCGACACAGCCGATGAGTATAGTTGTCATAATAACTAAAATGTGTGAACTAATTTCCCTATTATTGCATCCTAACTTTATATTGTATCTATTGCATGGAAAACTCTTTCTAATGACCAGGCCCATTAAGACGAACATTGTGGGCCTAGGCCCAACTAAAGCACGGAAAACTCTTTCTAACTCATGCGATCATTTATCAAAAAATAGAATTGTACCATGACCAATAGTCAAGGCCCATTTATACGAACATTTTGGACCTAGCCCAAACTCCGTTTTCTTCTTCCCAAAGATTAAATCTGTCAGTTCAATTTAATTACTCTTTTTTTTTTCCTGTGTATTTATTAATTTTGATTAAGGAGAATTGGAGATGGTTGCTCTGTAACGCCACATTAATCCGCCTCACTACAGAGATGGCCTTGAGATCCGGCGGCCGTAAACTGTCGTTCGACATCCTCGCCGCCTCAGATTACGACGACGTTTCATCTCTCACTCGCTCACACTCCGATCCTCCTTCGCTCCAAAACGGCGCCGATTCATCTTCTCCCTCTCAATTAAACCGCAAAAAATCAAAGAGGAAACGGAACAAGAGAAAAGGTGCAAAAGTTCCCGATCCAGTACCGGAGAATGTTAATTCGGAAAATTCTGGTGTAAACGGAGATGTAAATTACAGTTGTACGTTGAGTACGGTGACGGAGACTTTGGTGTTGGATGAGGTGGATTCTGATCGTACGGTGACGAGGCCGGTTCAGTTTGGGGAGTTGAGGCAGAGGAATGTGAGTAGTGCGATGACGATGATGATGAATGGTGAGAGTGAGGAGAGTGTTGGTAAGAGTAAAATTGATGATGATGTTGATGATGATGTGAAGGAAGTTGTTGGGGAGAATGTTGGAGGCGGTGACGATAGGGATTCGGATCGACGGAAGGTGTTGATTGGACAGAAATCGACGGAGTCGTTGGATTGGAATAAGTGGATGGGTGATGATCCTAAGTGTGAGTTTGATTCTGTTTTGTTTGATTAGTTGATACTTGTGTTCATCTTCTGATGCAATGAGTTACTCTGTGGTATTATTATTTGGTTTTGCTATTGGCTTAAACATTTTGTTTTTGCCCTGTTTTTATACTTATAAAAGGTACTCAATATCATCTTTTGAAATGGAGACACTATGGTTGTGGTTAATTGAGTTGGTTTCGAAAGAATAATTATCAGGAGCGATTCTCTGCCTTGAAAAATCCATGACGAATAGTATGTATTTGCACATTTATATTTTTCCTGTTCTCTCAACCTTGCCTTATGATTTTGTATCAGATACATTACCCGTGGATAAGTCACCGATGAAATATTTTATGGAAGAAATGTATGCTGGGAATTCCATAAGGACGACGACCACCCTTGGCAATGATAAAGAGCGGGAAAGAGTATATGATACTATATTTCGTTCACCATGGCGCTGTGAACTGGTAATGTAGTTTCCAGTTTCATCCAAGCAAACCGTTCATTTTGCAAATGTTTCCTTCGTTTAGTGTGTGTTTTCCCGTTCTTGAGACTTGAATATATGCATTTAATAGTCATGTCATTTTATGACTCTTTGTTAGTAATTTACTAGAACTTAGCAAATTAGATTATGTTAGGGCACTTCTTCTCCAATAAGCGATGTATATCTTTGTGCTTTTGACTGAAAGTGATTTTTTGCAGCTTATAGATGTCGGATTCTTTGTGTGCCTTGATACATTCCTGTCGCTTTTAACCATCATGCCAACAAGGATCATGATTAGCTTTTGGAGTTTTCTTAAGACCAGGTCAGTTCCATATCTTCTAGTCAAATATTTATAATGTGAAAACAGATGGTATGGTGTATCCACTTCGATCTTTAGGATCGAGAATGTATTTGGTGCATAGGTTAGGGAAACTAACAATTTTAACTGTCTTGGTTATTCCTTATTTAAGACAATCTTGGACCCGTATATGATTCTGTGTTCATACGTTCATAGGTTAACATTTTTGGACACACCAAAATTGCAGAATATTCAAAAGATAAGACACGGGGAGATTCTTTTGAAGGATTATAATCTGTCCTTTTTTACTTAATTTGATACTTAATGTTCTAGTGCAATTGTTTTCTTTTTCATTTGATACTTCCCTTGGAAAACTTTATAGCAGCCTTGATGAATTATCGTTATAGGATTCCTCCCAAAGGCAAAAAGTAAGAGGGAACACATTTTAAGAGCCTCCATCATGTATTATCTTGAAAAAGAAAAGCCCGTTCATGTGTGTGACATGACCCACTTGTTCTCTTTCCCTCTTCTCTTCATTCCAAATTGCAGTAATTTAATCCTAAATAAGCTGTACATGTTACAGAATGATTTACTCCTGCTTGTGGCAGGCAGTTTAAGAGGCCTTCACCCGCGGAGCTGTCTGATTTTGGCTCCTTAGTTATCTTGGTTGCTGGAGTCACTCTATTACAACAAGCAGGTTTAGTAAGGATGTTTTGTTTATAAGCTTATCTGCATCATTCATCGATTTTAGTGTAATTTTATACGTTCCTTCGAAGGTTGAGTTTTCCGCTTATAAACCTTATACACCAGATAAAACTGTGAGGGTGATAGTGTCTTCTTCTAATTTGCTGGCTCAGATATCAGCTTAATTTATCACATGATTCGTGGCCAAGGCACTATTAAGCTCTACGTGGTGTACAATGTTTTGGAGGTAAGTGAATAAATATACCATCTGTTACTTATTGTTAATTCTCTTATGTGTACTTTGAGTTATTTCTGAGGAATAAGTTTTTTCTTGATTTATTCTTTCAGATGCTCAACTGTTTTACTCGCAGCCTTGAGGAATTTCGTGCTTTTAACTGACAAAATACTTTGAAATTGGCTTTGGTAGTGGAAAAAAAGAAAACTAATAAATAAGATTGAAATTTTCATGAAGAATTATGCAGAAAGTTTTTCAAAATCCAGTTAGAAAAATATTAATCTGAGGGCAAATAATGATCACTTGTTTTATGCAACTCACAATGTCTGAATCTGTATCCCCAACTCTGTTTGAACACTGTATGATTCAATATGTTTCTAGTTCATTTATGTGATTTTGACCAGGTTTAGCTCTACAATGAGTTTATTATTTAACTTATATTTGTTTAACATCATCCATTTGAGTTTTTCACCTTCCTCTTACAGTATGTTAGGACTTGCGATCAATAAATATTTTATGCCCTTTGACGACAGATATTTGATAAATTATGTCAAAGTTTTGGAGGTGATATAATGCAAGCTCTGTTCCATTCAGCTGATGGACTTGCAAACTGTTCACCAGAAAACATGAACTTTTGGTTGTGGAGATTTATTTCTGATGAAGCGTTGGCGGTCGCTTCTTCTAATATCCTTGGCAGGCTGATGCTTTTATTTTCTATCTTTCTATATAATTCGTTCTTCAGTATTGCATCAGTTGAGATCCTTAACTATCAACACTTATTCATTCTTTTATCTTATTAGCTCAGGCAATTACATTATCAACCTGTATAGTTGCTCACAATAATGCACTGTTTGCTATGCTTGTGTCCAACAATTTTGCGGAGATTAAGAGCAATGTGTTCAAACGGTATAGCAAGGATAATGTACAGAGTTTGGTTTATTTTGGTGAGTGATGTTCTCAATTTGTGTTTGAAATATATTTCAATCAAGCTGGTCTTTTAGTACTTTGTATTATGTGGCGATTGAGTTATCAAGATGCCTTTTAGTGTATATTCAACATGAAAATGGAATTACACATACATGTTTATTGTTTAACGCATCACCATATTCACTTGTCATCACTTCAGCGCTTGCTATGTGGCTCACTAAATTGAATTTAAATCATCTTACGTTCTTTAACCTTCAATACATCAAACTGTATGTGATACTCTGCTAATTCCTACAATCTTTGCAAGTCCGCCTTTCTCCATCCCCGCCCCACCCTTGGGCGCCTTATACATGCACTGTGACATTTATTTTTCTGATTTTTGAATACAGCTGTGTCATGTGCGCGATTATTCTGATTCTCTATTTACCAGTTTATTAGCTTGATGATGCGTCATGATTGCAACTCTGCTGTTGCTATTTTTTAATTTTTTTGGGAACTGTTTCAAGTCTAACACTCGATTCTTTTTTCTATTGACCATTACCAGATTCTGTTGAACGGTTTCACATCTCAGCATTTATCTTGTTTGTATTAGCTCAAAATATGCTCGAAGCTGAAGGTCCTTGGTTTGAAAGTTTTCTCAGTGTAAGTAAGGAGATCAGAGTATTATATGGATTGTAATGAGTCTAGTGATTGAAAGGATTTCGTGCATTAGAATGGCGTTTGTTAAATATTTTTTTGTGAATCTTGCAGAACGCGCTGGTTGTTTTCTTATGCGAAGTGCTGATTGATATAATAAAACACTCATTTATTGCTAAATTCAATGAGATTAAGCCCACTGCATTCTCTGAATTTTTAGAAGATCTATGCAAACAGGTAGAGTTTGTAAATGTACAAACAAATTATTCATCATCAACCCATATAATTACTTGCCTAATCTGTTATGTTCTGTTTTCAGACCCTAGCTATGGAAACAGATAATGTAAAGAAGAACCTCACGTTTGTCCCTCTAGCGCCCGCTTGTGTGGTAAGCACAACTGGTTAACCAATTGGGTGAACTTCAACATCTCCTTATATAGTCAAAGTACAACAGAACCTCTCAAATTTTTAAAAACAAATTACAATACTCATGAACTTATGTTGCTATACTCATTGTAGTAGAATGTGCGATAGGTGTTGTAATTTGACTGTTATCATCGTAATTCACCACTACTTTTGTGGCTTCGATGTCTTTTTCTTAAATTTGTTGTAGTAATGGTGAAACTTGTGGCTTATGCAGGTGATTCGTGTTTTTCGCCCCGTTTATGCGGCCCATCTCCCCCATAACCCTTTCCTATGGCGACTCTTTTGGATTTGCATCTTGTTTTCCGTGACCTTTGTGATGCTTACTAGTCTCAAGATATTGATTGGTATGGGTCTTCGAAAACATGCAAGGTGGTATGTCAAGAGGTGCGAGAAACGGAAGTTTCACACTGATTAAGGTAAATAGTATACTTGAGGGTTCACCCTTCCAATTTTGTATGCAGTTCAGGAAGGAATCAATATGAATATGAAACGAACAGTAGTGAGTTGTAAAGTCAATCATATTACATAATCTCAGTAGAGTTGTGATATTGTCGTGTCTATTGCTCCTTACTTAGGAAATTATACTGGTGACCCTCTATGTTAGCTACTTTATTGCTCGAGTAACTTATGCGGCACCATTATGATGAGAACATTTCTAAGAGAAATATTTTAACTAACTTTGGATCTCATCATTTTCTAGCTTTTTCCTAATTATTTTATATCGAGTTTGTGATTTGGCTTTTTCCCCTTGTTTTCGTAGTGCTGAAAATTGGTCGGTATTCTCATATAATTGTAATTCTCGTTTATGATACGTGTTTTTCTCAAGAAATATTTCGTGCAACTGTTACGTGACATGTTGCAGTAAGCCATTAGAAGTCAACTATTTTTCAATGATCTCATTTTAACCATGGACAGTTAAAGTGGTTCATTGTATGATCCTAAAACGGTTGCATAAAAAGCTTACTAGTTTTTCTCATAGCTCAACTTGGGAAATGCCAAGTATCTTTTTTTCGTATTTATTTTATTTTTCAAGTTTCTAAGACCTTAACCTCGTGTTCCTTTTAAGAAATCTCGTTGAAATTTGTATGTAGCGTGTTTCAGCATTTTAAATTTTGTTTTATTTGTAATGTCTTGCGCTTAACTATAAACAAGTTCTTTTGACTGTCCACCGTACAGATGATATTACGTAAAGTTAAAAGCTATCTAGAGTTGTTATTTTTATTTTCGAGAACCTTGCCCCTCGTTTGGAGTTTGGGCTCAAATTGGTGTCAACATCGCCATCTTCTAGAGAAATATTTCCAGCAAAGTTTTCAAGGGAAATTGTTCAAGTAAAAAAAGTAAAAATATATGCCATGTGTATCTTCATATGGAGTACGAGCCATTCATCCGCGTGAAAATTGAGATGTTGAAGGTTCTTAAGCGTCTTTGAAGAAAAAGTTTTAAAGTATATATTCAAATAAACGAGTTTTTTCTTGTCTAACATATCATGTCTGAGGAATTTAAAAATGAATTAAAGACACCTAGAGAAATAAACATGGTTGGTGAACAAAAAATAGTATTTCATGTGTTATTAATGATTTGCTCTGACAGAATATGTATATGTTGGGGATTACAGCTAATACATGTCATAATTTCACGCTCTAATCGTTCAAAAAGTGAAATACGTAAATTAAAGTTTTATTTCAAGTATGTCTCGAACAAATGTTATAAATTTGTGGCAAGTTATGAAGAGATTTTTGATATATTTTAAGAAAAATCAGGAAAGTAAATTTTGCAGTAAACTAAAGATATATTATATTTCCCTTTTCATTAAATTGAATACGCAAATATTTTGATGCTTTTGCTTAACAACGTTTAAATTTTTTACTCCTACTTTATTGGTTTTACCACAAGAGAAAATTAGAAAATTGTAATGATGGAAAATGATTGATTTAGGAGGGAAAAGCCCTTAAATTTTAAAACCCAGCCATTTCCACGTCATTCTCCCACCAAATACGTTGACATTCCTTTAATCCCCTTTTGCACCAAAATTAAATAGCACAAAAGAATTAGTACTGCACATTCAATTCAATTCAATTTTTGCCCAATTTCACATAGCAATCTCCGTCATTTGCCCTAGAAATTTCAATTCGTTCGCAATTAGGATCAGTTTCGTGTTCGCGAGATGGCGCACGGCGGCGGTGTGCCGAATTTCGATCTCTCCGACGAGATTTTATCGGTGATTCCGACGGATCCGTACGATCAGCTCGATTTGGCGCGCAAGATCACGTCCATGGCTATCGCCTCGCGCGTTACGAATCTCGAGACGGAGGCGGAGCGACTGCGAGAGAAGCTCAAGGATAAGGATCGGATTATTGCTGAGCTTGAGGATAAGGTGTTTCATCTCGGTACTGTTTATCAGGACGCTGAAACGCGATTGAAAATCTCGCGAGAAGATAATGTGTGTTATTGTTGTTGTTGTTGTTTTCATCTGAAATTTAGGTTAATTTGTTTACTGTGCTGGTTTGTTGTGTTATGTTTTTTTACTGGTTAATTGGATTGCAGATGAAGCTATTGAAGGAGAAGGATTCTTTGGCCTTGACTGTGAAGAAGCTCAGTCGAGATTTGGCGAAGGTAGTCTACTCTTTGGTGTTTGGTGCAAAGAGTTATATTAGAGAGTGTTAGTTGAGGTTTTGACTTAATTGTAAGAAATTGTTGAAGAGATAATAACTATAGATACCACGTCTGAAATCGGAAAAAATTAAAGAACTCTCTGGCAACTGTAAGGTTTGGTTGCTAGGTGATTATAGATTTCTGGTTAATAGTTGTGATTATCTATCTAATATCTGCTCCTTTTGACAGTTGGAGACGTTTAAGAGGCAGTTGATGCAATCTCTGAATGACGAGAATTCACCGGTATAGTTCCTTAACCAACTTTAATAGTTTTCTTCTCACTGAATTTGTTGCTTCTCTGCCTAACAGAAAAATGGTTTTCATCTCTTGTAATGGTTGAGATAATTTTGCTTTGACATAAAAAATAAACATTAATGTTTTTCTTTTTCTTATACAGCAGTCATCAGAAACAGTAGATATTGGCACTTATGACCAATCAGTGCCGAAGGCATATCCCACAAGTGGTAACTGTAAGTTTGTCAGTGTGTTCTACGTGCTTAGATTTTGCTGACCTGTCTAGTAACTTTTCTCGCGGTCATGTTTGTTTGGCTCTAATTTGTAGATGGGGCATCAAATGGCTACCCAAGATACCATTCTTATAGTGGCTCTACCGATAGCATAAGCACAAATGATGACGGTATTTGAACTTAATTCTTGACTTTTATGCTGTGCAGTTACTATATTTTGAATGAGTGATTATTCTATTACTATGTGTTATTCACAGTCTCTAAGCAATCTGGCCAAAGATTATCCATGACGGCATATATAACACCCCGCCTTACTCCTACTGGAACTCCGAAACTAAATTCTGCTAGCATTTCCCCAAGGTACTCAGCTGCTGGCTCTCCTAGAAAAAATTCTGGCGCTGCCTCTCCTACAAGTCTGTATGAGGGTCGGGGGTCTCTTTCTTCGTGGTACCCGTCTAGTCAGCAATCATCAGCTGCTAGCTCTCCTCCTCAGGGTCGCACACTGCCAGGTTCATAACAAATTTTGAAATAATTTTAGTTTTATATGTGTTTCTTTGTGCCTTTTATGGCTTTTTCCTAATTAATTTTTGTCATTTTGTTATGGCTATGTGTAGCTCGCACTCGAATCGATGGGAAAGAATTCTTCCGCCAAGCCAGGTGATTTTTGTCAACTTCCATGTTGATAATTAGCGTAATTTGCAAAGATTGCCCCTCTTTTGCTCCTAATTTGCATATACCCTTGTATATAACCTTTTATCAGCGTTTACCCTCTTGAGTTTTTATGTTTTTTCACATATTTCCCAGATAACATTTATCTATGTTTACTCTGTCAATAATTCATTAATTGATGGTGCTCATAAATTAAAATTGCACTCGAATGATGCGTGTTTTGCACTGCCAAACATTAGAGGCCTTTCCAGAAATTGTTGCGAACTATTTGAATATTTTTAGTGCATATTATGTAAGTACTCCGTATAGGATTTTCTGTTTTATTGAGTTTATAACAGACTTGTCAGCAATTCTCTTATGAAAATAACCATGTTTACCCTTATATGTAAACTGTGTATAATTTTTTATCTTCTTATTCTCAGTGTCAAGTTCAATGCAAGTAGCCTAATATGGCATAATAATGCGTAAAAGTTAACATAAACTACATAGATGGACGTTTGTCAACTAAAAGTTACATGTGTGTTTTTGCAATTTACTCTGACAATTCAGTACTGATTAATCTTTTACTCGCTCCTTGGTCTTATGCTTGTTGGTTTTGCTGTTAAATGCAGGAGTCGTTTATCGTTGGAGCAGTTCAGTGCATTTCTTACTAACATAAAGGAATTAAATGCACAAAGACAATCTCGCGAGGTGAGCCATAGATTTTTTTGACGAAAGCAAAGTGCAGCCAATATGATTTTACCATCATGATTTATGAGAGATCATATCTTCTTCTTATTCATATTCTTATACTTTAAATTTCTACTTCTTCTACTACTATAATTTTGACTTTACCTTACGATCTAATTTCACACTTTCAGGACACCTTGAGAAAAGCCGAAGAGATTTTTGGGATGGACAACAAAGATCTTTATATATCATTTCAAGGATTGCTTAACCGCAGCATGCCTTAATAGCACTACTGGATATGCTCGTGCAGTTCAGTCCCTCATTGAACTTTTCTCTTAGAATTGCAGATAATATGCTCAATTCTTTTCTGTTCCCTCTGTAAGATATGTTTTCCGAGGGTCTCCAGAAGAACTACCTTGTAAATTTAAACAAGTTCCCTTTCCCCTTCCTTCTGGTGATTGGGAGTAGCTTTAAGTTGTTGAAATTAAATGCAATTACTAGGAGTTCAGGGAACAGTTTGATCAGCAAATTTGATCATATTGTATCCAGTTTAAATCTCTTTATTCCCATTTTGAGAGTCCATGTATATATATCTGTGTTGTATTTGCCGATTGCTTGAAGTGTACTAGATCAAATGTCTTGATGGCCCCTTACAATGATTTATTATTAAAGGACTTTCTGTTGAGAATTTTGCAATTCTAGTGCAAACATTCTCCAGTACATGTTAATCTAGTATTTCTTGTGACTTGTGAGTGTTTGGTAGCGCCTTATACACCCTTGTTTAGGGTGTATATAATCTGGGGTGAACCCGTTTTGTATATTCATGCGTAGTTCATGTACATATGCAATGGTAAAGCAGTAAGCTTATTATTGTTTGGGTTAAGCTAGATTCAATTCAGCCGAATTGTACTGTGCAGGTAATAAAATTCAGTAATTCCCCTTTCATGGTAGAGTATAATATGTACCAATTTGTACTACTAAAATGTAATTTGATTTTCTTCGATTAAAGTAATTAGACTACTCCTAATATAATTGCGGACAGTAATTTTATTATGTGAATCTATCAAATCATTTTTTCTTGAATTCTCTAATTTGTCCTTCTTAACACTATAAATGATAATTGTTTAAATTTCCTTAACACACTAATCATTAATTAACTATACTAAATCTTAGAATTCTCCATCATTAATGCAAATCGAATTGATTGTTTGAAGTAATTATAAAAATATTAGAGATAATACAAAATTAGTTTTTGGCTAATATTTAATTATTTACCTTCTAACATAAACGCATTTGTTTTATGCACAACCTCTTCAAATAAGAATTAGAGTTGAAATAAAATCTTGTATAAGTCTTTTAATTATAAGTTCGTTACGTTCTGGAAAATTCTTAGTTAAGATTCAAGTTTAAAGTGAAATTACGCGCAAGACATTTAAATAAGATGTAAAGTAAAGATGTTTCCGAATTTATTAATTAACAAACAAATGTAATACAGTTCTATTAAAAAAGAAATATATTATAAACTTCTCAAAACAGGAAAAGTTAGCAAGTAGCAGAAAAAGTAATGATAGTCCTTGATATGGTTCTTGATTTTAATTCAATTTCTTATAATAATTTGAACAAGAGTATCAAATTTTCCGTCGAGGAAAAACATCCAAAACAAGTATACATTTGCAAACTAAAAAGAGCCACAGATGCAATGCATTCTTATGAATTTTCCTATTTGTCTTCTTAGCTTTACATTTTCTCCCCATTTTAACCCTTTTTACCAACTGAAAAGATAATATACCTCTTCTACAGATGCAATATACTTACCATCTTCCAAATATTCGAGATTACTTTTTCTTTTTTCATATTTCAACACATTACAAAGTACTTTAGCTATTGATATAATTGGCATTACATTTAGCCAAAGGCTTGTAAGAAATGTAAGACTCTAGTATTTCTATAGGAGATTTAGAAAAAAAATAATTCTTATTGAGTATGAAAGTGAAATAAGAAGTTCCTTAATTCAGGTTAAAATATAATTATTGCTATAATGCTCTTTGACTATGATGGACATCTTAAGTTATAAAAAACTGTCATTGTATCTTTTCTATAAACTATAAAGACTCCTTATGAACACAACTTATAAATGTGCTCAATAGGTATATAGGATATTCTTTTGACAAAACAGTAGATTCCATAAAAGTATTTCTAAATTAAAAAAAAAAAAAAAGAAAAGGAAAAAAAGACAAGAAAGAGAGAAAAAAGACGAGGATGATAATTGGGCCGTCAGCCTTTTAAGAAACCCAGAAAGGGCCGGCCCAACCCAAATTGAGGCCGACCTAAGACAGAAATTTAGGGCACTGCAGCAAATCGAACCGCAGAGAAGCAGGTGATACAAAACCCTAGGCTTTATATTAGGGTTAACGTGGTTTCAACATACGCCTCTCACTCTATATCGCGCAAGTCAAGTGAAAGCCGCCTCAGTTCTTCCTTCTCTCTCAATTTTTCTCCTCTGTGAGTATACTTCATCTTGATTTATTTTGACTATTGTTTTTTGATTAATATCGTGTTGTTTGATTTAGTTACTACACACGGATTAGAGTTCGTTGATTCACAATTTTTGTTTTTCATCGATGTTAACTCGGATTTGATTTTTATTCTTTCATGTTTTATCTTCATCTAACTGGTAGATTTATGTTTTTGTTGCAAGTCTTATGTACAAAAGCTTAGATGTGATTGTGAAGAACTGTTTTTGATTTATCAAAATGATTTTGACTTTTCACTTTGAAAGCTTATTTACAGATTTAAATCATTTGATTTTCGCCTGGATTATCTATTGTTTTCAATCTTTATTTGTGTGAATTGCTTTAGATTTTATCGATCCAATCATATGAATTCATTTTCGAGGTTGTTTTTAAAAGATCTTGATATGTATGCAAGATAGCTGCTGTATGTTTGATAAAGAAGTGTTTTACTGTTGTCTAAAATTTGGAGAAGAGAGTTTATGAAACAAAATTAAGAGGTTTTTATTGAATCTTACTGAAAATAAAGGCCTTAGCTTCAAAGAGGAGGGAAGATTTATTAACCGCACCACTCTCTACTTGAGTTCCTGTTGTACTGCATGGTTGCGGTTAATATGTGATATATTTACACTAGATAGTTTGGAAATCAAGAGATTTTTAAATGAGACCTGGCAAAGCTATATAAATCTTGTTAGTTTTATTAGTTCTGGGGTTTTGAGGAAGCCTCTAAACACTGAAATAGCAATCAATATTGTGGTTTCTCGTGGATTGGCTCGAATTGTTATAAGTTTTGTGCGGTTTGGCTCACTTGGAACATTCTTTAATGTTTAATTTTTTGCTGATTTCTTAATTGTTCTAATTTCAGGAAATTTGGAGGAAGGCATCCTATCTTTTTGACTTGTGAATTATATAGAATCTAGTCAAAATGGTAAGAACATTGACATGTTCTTATTCTTTGAGTCATCAGATTAGTTTGCGGCATCTGATTCAGTATTTCATTGGTTGTTGCAGGTGAAGTTTACCGCAGATGAGCTCCGTAGGATTATGGACCTCAAACACAACATTCGTAACATGTCCGTCATTGCCCATGTCGATCATGGTAAGGAATACGATGTTCACATTCTCTTATTATTTAGCATTTGCATCAGTTTTGAACAAATTGTCTGATTAGACTTTTTAACACCCTAACACTGAATATAAATATCGGTTTGTTATGTTTTGCAGGAAAGTCCACTCTTACAGATTCCTTGGTTGCTGCTGCTGGTATTATTGCCCAAGAAGTTGCTGGTGATGTTCGAATGACAGATACTCGTGCAGATGAAGCTGAGCGTGGTATCACTATTAAGTCGACTGGTATCTCTCTGTACTATGAGATGTCTGATGAATCTTTGAAGAGCTACAAGGGAGAGCGAATGGGCAATGAGTACCTCATCAATCTTATCGATTCTCCCGGGCACGTTGACTTTTCATCCGAAGTGACTGCTGCTCTGCGTATCACTGATGGTGCTCTTGTGGTTGTTGACTGTGTTGAAGGAGTTTGTGTCCAAACAGAAACTGTCCTTCGACAGGCTCTTGGAGAAAGAATTAGGCCTGTTTTGACTGTGAACAAGATGGACAGGTGTTTCCTTGAGCTCCAGGTAGATGGGGAGGAGGCATACCAAACATTCCAAAGGGTCATTGAGAATGCCAACGTTATTATGGCAACTTATGAAGATCCTCTCCTTGGTGATGTCATGGTTTACCCTGAGAAAGGTACTGTTGCTTTCTCTGCTGGTCTCCATGGCTGGGCTTTCACGCTGACCAACTTTGCCAAGATGTATGCCTCCAAGTTTGGTGTTGACGAATCCAAGATGATGGAAAGGCTGTGGGGTGAGAATTTCTTTGATCCTGCCACTAAGAAGTGGACCAGCAAGAATACTGGCTCTCCCTCGTGTAAACGTGGTTTTGTGCAGTTCTGTTATGAGCCTATTAAACAGATCATTAATACCTGCATGAATGATCAGAAAGACAAGTTGTGGCCCATGTTGACAAAGCTTGGTGTCACAATGAAGTCAGATGAGAAAGATTTGATGGGGAAAGCACTGATGAAGCGTGTGATGCAGACCTGGCTTCCTGCTGCTAGCGCCCTCTTGGAAATGATGATATTCCATCTCCCATCGCCTTCTACAGCCCAAAGATATCGTGTGGAGAACTTGTACGAGGGACCTCTTGATGATGTTTATGCTACTGCCATCAGAAACTGTGATCCCGAGGGACCTCTCATGCTTTACGTCTCTAAGATGATTCCAGCTTCCGATAAAGGTAGATTTTTTGCCTTTGGTCGTGTATTTGCTGGAAAGGTTGCCACTGGTATGAAGGTCAGAATCATGGGCCCCAACTATGTCCCTGGCGAGAAAAAGGATTTATATACCAAGAGTGTCCAAAGAACTGTTATTTGGATGGGCAAGAGGCAAGAAACAGTTGAAGATGTACCATGTGGAAACACAGTTGCCATGGTTGGTCTTGATCAATACATTACTAAGAATGCCACCTTGACCAATGAGAAAGAAGTGGATGCCCATCCCATTAAAGCCATGAAATTCTCGGTCTCACCTGTTGTGCGTGTTGCCGTCCAGTGCAAGGTTGCATCTGACCTTCCCAAGCTTGTTGAAGGTTTGAAGCGTCTGGCCAAGTCTGATCCTATGGTTGTTTGTACCATCGAAGAATCTGGAGAACATATTGTCGCTGGTGCTGGAGAACTTCATCTTGAAATCTGTTTGAAAGATTTGCAGGATGACTTCATGGGTGGCGCAGAAATTGTGAAATCTGACCCAGTGGTTTCTTTCCGTGAAACTGTTCTTGACAGGTCAGTTCGTACTGTTATGAGTAAATCACCTAACAAGCACAATAGGCTCTACATGGAAGCTAGACCCTTGGAAGAGGGACTTGCTGAGGCCATCGATGACGGCCGCATTGGTCCAAGGGACGACCCCAAGATCCGATCAAAGATCTTATCTGAAGAATATGGCTGGGACAAGGAACTGGCTAAGAAAATCTGGGCATTTGGTCCTGAAACCACGGGTCCTAACATGGTGGTTGATATGTGTAAGGGAGTGCAGTATTTGAATGAAATCAAGGATTCTGTTGTTGCTGGTTTTCAATGGGCATCAAAGGAAGGACCATTAGCCGAAGAAAACATGAGAGGTATTTGTTTTGAGGTATGTGATGTCGTACTTCACACTGATGCCATTCACAGAGGTGGTGGTCAAGTTATTCCCACAGCAAGAAGAGTTATCTATGCTTCTCATATCACTGCCAAGCCCAGACTTTTGGAACCCGTGTACCTGGTTGAGATTCAGGCACCTGAGCAAGCTCTTGGTGGAATTTACAGTGTGCTGAATCAGAAACGTGGACACGTCTTTGAAGAAATGCAGAGGCCTGGAACTCCTCTCTACAACATCAAGGCTTATCTTCCAGTCGTTGAATCGTTTGGTTTCTCCAGTACTTTGAGAGCTGCAACTTCTGGTCAGGCCTTCCCTCAGTGTGTGTTTGATCACTGGGAGATGATGTCGTCTGATCCACTTGAAGCCGGGTCTCAGGCATCCGTTCTGGTTGCTGATATTCGTAAGAGGAAGGGTTTGAAGGAAGCGATGACGCCATTGTCTGACTTCGAGGACAGGCTGTGAGAAACTAGGTGATGGTTGAAGAGTTGGGGACAATCAGTAATTTATCAGCTCCGGGGAGTAAATTTTATGTGGTATGTTTTGGTTTAATTTGCATGTGGTATTAAGACGATATGTTCTCTTGTTATTTGAGTCTGATTATGTCAAACAATGTTTGTGTTTTTGTCTGCATCGAATTTTGGAAGACTTTTAGTTGTTTTTGTCAGTGGTAATGTAATGTTTTACTCCATTTAGCTATTCATATACTGAATAATCTGCTCGTGTTCATTTTTTTTTTGTTTGCACTGGACGCCAGTATTATGTGCTGGACGCTTCAGCTATGAGAACTTGAGCATGTTAATATTTTGTGTGCAGGAAAAGCTCTATGTCCCACTTTGATATTGGGGGGAATTCTTTACCCACTAGATTTAAACCTACTTATCTTCTATGAAATACCGCTAGTTAAGTTTTTCTAGTTGAAAAAAATTGAATTGCAAACTTTTAGAAACTATTTATCAAAAACTATACTTGTTTTAGTTTTACGTAAACAACATTAGAGCATGGTACAAAAGTTAATATTTCTCAGAGAATTGAAATGTGAAACTTAGGTATAGCTGTAAATGAAATTAGACCATGAGACAAAAGTTTATATTTTTCGGAGAATTGAAGGTGAGACTTAGGTATTTCGTTAAATTTTTTCATATCACCGTTACAGAAAGTGACAGTACAACGCTCTTCTTTCTACCACGAGAAAGACCAACTCCTTTACTTGGGATGCTCACATTTTCATTTCACAACTTAAAGTTCAACTTTTATTGCAAAAATGAGCATTACTTAGTGTATGGCTCACTACATATTTTGAAATAGCGTGAAATAATTTTGTTTCATTCATATTTTGAACAACATATGAACATCATGAAAGTTAACAAAATAAGTGGAATTCCAATGTGTGAATATCTGACCTAGAGTTCTATTGCAAGAAAGCGATAATTTGAAAAGTTTACTCCACCGGCGGAGCTAGGCATATACTTATGAAAGTAAAACGTTGTTGATTTTTCTCATTCATTAATATGTATAATTTACGCAATTATTATCTTAAATTGGAAAAAAAAAAAAAAGAAACACCCTCCGCCAGATTCTGACTTTCAAGTGAAAGAAAAAAACGCACCATGGCCATCATATTTTTCTAGATAAACATGTTTTTGTTTGTTATAATGCATAACACGACGAGTTTTTTATCCATTTTCTTTCCTTTTCATATAGGCTGTGAATATCCTATTACATGTATCACATGAGGTTTGTTCTCACGAATTTCTGTTTATTTTCCCTTAAATATTTTTGATCATGCAGTAACACGATGATATTAGATATTTTAGTAATTTTATTCTTGTTATGTACCACTAATGCAACATAACAAACATTATTTTTTTACTTTGGTTTATAATTGTGTACGTCAATTATCCACAGACTTGGATATTATAGGATCTTTCAAAATTAAATAAAGACGATCACCCCTTTTTTGACATGAAAAAAGAGCTAGAGAAAATAAAACATAATTTAGATAATAATATGATCAACCAAAAATATGGTGCGTCGTCCTGTATCTTGAGGCCGTAAGAAGTTAAATAGCAAAAGCCACCAATCTGAAAAAGAGAAGTCTTTTGGAAAGTTAATGGAAGGAACATTCACACGCTTTCTTAACGCGGGCCGTCTTGAGAATATTCTTACATCTTTGATCTTTCATATGTATACGACATCCTAAACTTCTTCTATATATACCCACCATTATCATCGACTCTTCTCACTTCCATTTTCCATTCTTACCTGCACATACAAGTAACTCTTCTTCTTTAATCCGCCATCCATCGACGAAGCGAAGAGCTAATTCGAATACTCGTACGTCATGAATCAATACGATCAACACAACAAAGTTCCAGGTACGTGTGTTAACCAAGTCGAAAATGTCTTGTCTTTTCACTTTTTTTCATGGGAACACGATTCATAGTAAATGCTACTCGACTCTAACTATGCTTCGATGAACTATCTTGACGCAGTGGCATATCCCCATCCTCCAACTTCATATTCACCCCCGGCAGAAAACAGCTACAACGGTCCATACGTGATGGCTCCGCCACCCATTGGGTATCCTACTAAGGATGGTAACAACCAAGGAAACGCGCCTATTGAGACGACTACTAGAGGAGATGGCTTTTTGAAAGGATGGTAAGATTTCGATGATTCTAGTTAAGAGTACAGAAGTATTCAATTTTGTTATGTGTTAGTGTTCTAAGATCATTACCTCTGCTGTTTGTTTACCAGTCTTGCTGGACTATGTTGCTGCTGCTGCCTGGACGTTTGCTTCTGATGAGGAACATACACACACACACACACTGTCTGCTTAACTTTTTCACAAGTTAAATTAGTGTTTGCCCAGTATTTTGTATATGTTTGAGATACTTGTTCAGTAGATAGGACCCTACTTTGTAATGCCTTTCAGTATTCTTTCATTATTATAGCATAATAAAAGTACTTATATTTCACTTCCTGGTACCATGCAATGCAATTATCGTTTTTAATATGCACGAATGTCCATCATTCTTGTCATCTCTTAGAAATTGCCTATTGTCTATATGGAAGAGAGCACAATCCCTCATTAATTTGCAATTGTGTACTCATTTTGAGACCTGAGCCTCTATCATTTTGGAACGCAGCACCAAATGATCAAACATATCAGATATTATTATAAACGCAGCATAACAAACTCAATGCAGCTAATAACAAGCTGATATAATTATTGAATTAAACCAGAAGAAACAAAATTCCTCTAAAACCTGAGCTTGGAGAAAAACCATCGGTTCTTGCCAGACCTGAACCTCTCCTCAAATTTGTACTTAATCTCCTTACAGGCTTCGAGCTTGTTGTCCCTGGAAGAGAGTGCCTCAGCATTTACGATATCCTTGAGATCGACATCGAGCGTGTATCGCGTAGGCATAATGTGAGTGTGATTCACCACTTTAATAAACGCCTTGATGCGTGATTTTTTGCCCTGTTTCCTCTTCGAGTCTTTGCGAATCACTTTTCTAGGGTACTTCTTCACTCCGGCCACTAAACAGTGCCCATAAGGCCGATCGCGTGTCCCGTCGTCCATGTTTTTTACGATCGTCGCTTTGTGCCCCGCGAATCGACCCTGCAGGAGGACTACCACCTTGTTCGGTTTCAAAAATTTCACCATCTTTTCAGATTATCAGTGTTTTCAGATTATTATGTGATGTTGATATAAATAATCGTCTCATGTCTATGTGTGCTGGCGTTTCACAGAAAAGGTCTTTTACTTTTGGCCTTGTGGAATGCGGTTAAGATCATCTCCTACATCTTCTCCTACACTATTATGACGATTGCTACGTGTCCCTTTTAGCGTATCCTTTTCATTCCCGTTTTTTTGGTGTATCTAGCAAATTTGATTCCTAACTTCATAAAATAAATAAAAGAAAATATAAAGAAATCATGGTAATATTTACTTTTTATTTAATATGTTTTAAAATGAATGATGTTCCCTACTTGACTAAAGTTTTGAGTACGTCTACAGCTAAAAATAAAACTTTGTATGTTATACGTTGTTATCTAACTTATTTTCTAATGTAGATCATAAATTAAATAAATTATATATATGCTTTTAAACACAATTATAGCTAAAATTTATAAAGTAATTCAAATTTATATACACAAAAAATATATCATAAAAACGTTTTGTAAAAAAAATATTTCCAAAGTTTTGTATATATATGTCTTTTAGATTTTTGAAATACTTTATGGATTTAGCTATTAAGTGTAACTTTAGATTTTTATTTTTTTTTGTTTTTGTATTATATTTCAAGCACAATAAATAATCGTGAAAACATACATACTTTAAGAAGCATATATATTATTTGATTTATGGTCTACATTAGGAAATAAGTTTAATAACAACATATACAAAGTTATTATTTTTAGTTGTAACTTAATCAAATTTTCGTCCACATAGGGAACATCATTCATTTGAAAGCATATTAAATAAAAAGGAGATATTAGATAATTTCCTTTCAGATATTAGATGAAATTTAGGAATCAGGCTTGGTAAAAAGAAAATAAATGGGAATAGAAAAGAGCCGTAATTTTTGAGAGGGAAGAAAGATGAAAGTTTAATTGTGTGCTTTTTGTATATGTTAAAAAGAACACGAGGCAATCATTCGAATAATGTAGGAGAATATGTAGAATATTATATAATAAATGATCTTAACATGTGGAATGGGCCTATCCTCATCATAAATTTACACCAACTATTTTCCCAAAAATTACGAAAGCCTAAAATACTTGGCAGATTGAAAAATGTTTCCACAACAACTTCAATCTATGACTACAACAATTACTTAGATAATCCTAACATAAAGGTTTTTGATAAGATTCTAGCAAAAGATGCAATACATCTGTTTCACCTCGTTTTCTTTCAATTTCTCAAGATTGATACATACATCTGCAGATACTCTATTCCAACGGCCATCAGATAAATATTTAATTTTACATATTTTCATCATTTCTGAAATTTGCAACCCCGAAAAGCAGCATGGCTATGGTGGAATGCATGCATGAACATTACAACAAAATGAAAATCTGGAATACAGATACCTGAAAACAAGACAAACAGAAAAACAAAATGTTAGAACTGTGAAAAAATCTTAGATGAAAATGGAAGTTGAAGTCATAAATAATCTTAGAATTTCCCTTTCTACATGTTGGTTAGAATTTGAAAAGAGAACAATTATCATAAGCTCACTTCAACAAATTTCTACGAATAAACAAAAGAATGTGAACTCGTGTTCGTCTTCATCTAAAACTCAAAGCAACATTCAGCGTGGGATGTGGTCGCGAATATACATGTTCTTTATAAATGCAAAAAGAAACTACAAAGAGGTATACTTAATATTCCTTGACAGACTCGTGAAAAATTGCATGCAATAAAAATTCATGTAGATTCATAAATTAATCAAAGGTGTTGAGGTAAATGACAAGCGGGAACTCACTTTTGGGCTAAAATCGGCTTCCTTAAAGTTCACTCGATATCATTGGTCTCGGACCAACCTGGTTCATACGTTTCGAGAAATCCAATCTTTGCCTTGTTTGGAAGATCATGTGGGTGAACAAACGGAACCCCAGGTGGCCATCCAATCTCCATTCTAATATTTGCGCAAGGACTTTCGATTGATTGGATGTGATTCTCGCACTCCTTTAAAGTGCAAAATCTCAACTTAATGCCTTTCTTGTCAGCAATATCTTGAACCCTCTCTTTAAGGACTCTCTGTGCCTCAAGCCTCAGCCTTTTTGAAGGTGGAAGAGGCTTACATCTCGAATTATTCTTCTTCCGCCGCATCATTGGTTTCATAGATCCTGTATCAGCATTTCATCGATCCAAGGACCTGTTGTTATAAACTTCTTACTAAGAACTAACATGGAAATTGGTGCAAAGCAATTGTTAAGCAATCTTTTAAAATTTAGCAAATAGTAATCATTTAAAACCATGGTTATCAACATACAGAAACAGAATAATCTAATTCATAAGGCAAAGAAGAACATGAAAAGCACTTTTTGTGAATTTTCGAAAAGAAACGAACAACGCTAGAAGTACAGACCTACTCACTGCATGGTGTACACAGAGAAAACTTAAAAAAAAAAAAAAAAAAAAAATCAATTATTGAATTCCAACCATTTTTCTTCCCGATGACCATTCCGTAATCTCATGCATAACATACTTTAATATTGTCCTCTAGATAATACAACTAGAAGAAGGATAAAGTGTTGCTATTTCCGTGTTTCCTTATCAATCTAGAAGGATAGCACGAGTATATTCTAATTCCAATTAGTAGAAAACTTGATAAATGACATTTAAGAACTGACACTGCAGATCCTAATGCATTCATGATTGTGAAATAATGAACAAGAAGGAGTCTAATATTCATGGAAAGCATTAAAAGTCGACAAATCTAAGAAATTGTTAGGCAAACATTTAAGTTTCCAAAGCGGAATCCTCTCTAATCATTTTATTTTAATAGAAAATTTTCAACATAAAAGTAAACCAATCATTAAGATACAAGCCTGCACATACAGAATGAGCTAAAAATTCTGGGAAGCTAAACACAGAAAGAAACAAAATATACCTTCTTGGACTGCAGAGAAATTGAAAGCAGCAAAACTATTCCGGTTAAGGACCTGATCCGTGGATCTCTGCATGAAGTCATCAACAGACACAGGAAGCTGGAATTGAGCTTCAACACCGTGCCCAGCAGCCCTCATCTCCGAACAATCGAGACTGCTCATGGATTTTGGCATGAGTTTGAATGCCAGAGAACAGCGGCCATACATAACACCGTGCAGATTAGCCATATCAGTTCGATGCATTGCAGGGTTGATATAACCTGCAGTAGCCTGGTACAACGCAAGCCCGGGATAAACAATTGCTTCTTGAGGCCCAAGATTGGCATCAACAAGAACCCAATGACCATTAAAATCTCTTATATGCACGCCAGCCTTATCCGACTTGACCAGAGTTAATAGGCTTTTATCAACTTGATGTTCGTGGTCCGAGAAAATCTCCAAATGGCCATCTTCTTGAGCTGTCAAATTATGATGATGAGCCCCGTGAAACGTTGGCCTTCCATGACAACAAACTGAAAGAACCGAAGATGATATTTCACGATTCCTCAGAGGAACATTATCGAGTATTTCAGTGAAAGGTGAACTGCGGAGATTCAAGTAGTAGCTGATGGCATCCAATATGTCTCTACATGCTTTCCCTAGGAGCGAAAATACGTCAACCAAACCAGATGGAGGGATCTCAAGCTCATCACTAGATTCCGTCGGAGTAAGCCCGGGTCGAAAGTCGTAACATTCTTGCCAAGTTTGAGGATCAGCGCGATAACCAGATGTCTTGCACCAGTCCCGCGAGTCGTCGGGATGAATAACATCAGCAGAAGGGAAGGGCGGCTTGTGATGAAAGTAGAGTCGAGACGACTCGAGACATGACCTCAATAGAGCTCCATCGCCGATCGGGAATTGGATAATTGCAGCCGAATACTGAGCCAGCGACTGCGAAAGAGTCGAAACTGACAGTTTATACAGCTCAGAAGGAAGACCTTCTGACGGTATTAAATCGACCAGTTTCACTCGGCCCAAAGTTGGCAGGCCATTGCCTGCCATTGGATCCTCCAGAGACGCCAATTTGATGATGTTCAGTTCAGCTAAACAAAAAAATTGCTTTATATTTAAAGCTGCATAAATTACAGAGGCATTAAATAACAGCCAAACCAAATATGCAGCAGGAACAAATTAGAATGGGATTATTAACTATCAGATAAAACTTAACAAAATCAGCTAATCACTAAAAATCAATTGTAAACATTTTTATTTTATCTATACGAATTATATACATAAAAATACAAAGCGAGAACTGAAGAGGTGTTAAACTAACCTTCAATGAAACTTTGGGTTTAGGGTTTCTACGCCATCGCCGTTTCGCCCAAATAACGAGATAGCGACAGTAATTTTGATTTTTCTGTAAAGAGGAAAGTGAATAATTTTAGGGATTTCTTATGTTATGAGAAAATGTTAAATGTTCTTCTTCTTCATAATGAAATTGGATATTATTGTGACTTTTGTCCTTACACATTCAAAGTATTATGAAATTGCCCCGACACAATTCGCGTGACTTTTATGTCGGTTTGCTGTAGAGATCTTACAATTAACTGTTACGACATCATCCAAAGAGTTGCATGTATGTTTGACATATCATATGATATAAATGTTTGTCACAAATCTTACTACTAGATATCATTAAATTAACCTAAGTATGCTCGTTACAAAATTATGAAATACAAGGCAAGAATTGTTGGAAAGTGAGGGCAATAGCACAAGTTGCATAGGTGTACCCTCGCATGTCCTATTTCTCTGCGTAACTTAAATTTTAGATAGCTAAACTATGCTTTGTTTGTGTCTAAAACCTTCGATTATTGAGAGATTTGAGTGATTCCATCAAAGACTTCGCAACCACTTGCTGCTTTATTAACTGATAACTAATAATTTATGTGTAATATGTCAGAACTAATGAATTGATAGTGCTGCCGAACCCAATTTATTTACTAAGATTAATTTTAACACGAGTTTTCAGGAACTTTAGAGAAAGCTTAGTTTGGTCATTGGTTGCGATGGAATGTAAATAAATTCAGTATGAACTTGCCCTACATGAACCTACCCTACATTAGAAAGACTACATCGGACCGTATATCCTAAAATACGTGTTAAGGAGGTGAAGTGAAGTACAGAAAATTCCTCACGTACCCTACCACGTGCATCCTAGTTTTCTACTAAATTTTCAATGAAGATTAATTAAATAAACATTTATATCGCAAAATTCAAACACTCTACAAATATTCTAATGTAAAATTGCAGTTTTAATTGTGCAGAGTAACATCCATCATAATTGCAGTAATAATTTGGAACATCCAATCCATGAATTAATCCTCAATAAACATAGAACAATGTCACGAGCATGAGTTTTCCCACTCTTTAGATAATTAAATTATTGGTACCAAAAATAGCGCTGTCTTTTTGCATTAGAACAGATAACTAGAAGGGAAATGTAGCTACCAAATACATGCTTAGGAATTAGTTGCACATATGAAGAGCATATGACAAGTATTTTAAGCAAGACAACCTCGAAGTAATTCCAAAACATTCCCCAGTTAGAGAAGACCAAAACCAACACATCCTATTTTCCATTTGTTGACCAAATGACTACATATATCACGAGAGATGAAAAGAGTATAAAATCTAACCAAATATCCATCACCCAAATGAAAACGTTCAACTAAACGAACGTTTTATCGGTACTTCTACTTGAGTATTTCATTTGTGCACACATCAAACTTAGACAAAATCTCCACCAAGAGCAAATCAGGTGAGACAATAAATGCAATTTTGAGTGAATGAGACTGTTACTTAAAGAACCCCCCCTAAGGAAGACCTGTAATGCATAATGTGTCCCAACAAAACAAAAGACCCAAAGCATCCACTGCAGAGGAGACTACTGCTTACATCTACCAGAAAAACAGTGATATCCAAAACACACTCAAATAAACACAAATATCCCGGAAGCCAAAAAAGGAAGCAACTAGTTTATAGTTCAGTGAAGTATGCAGTGTTGCATTCAAAACATGAAGTTCCTAAATGACTATTCCATCGGAAACCTATCTTGCAACAATTCAGTGATTTTACGCATACGAAACTCAAACAAGGTAAAGAAGCAACTCCTTGGTAAACAGACATGCAGGTCATCTCACATAAGGCCAACGATTGCTACACACTAGAGATAATAGGCATATAAAACGAAACAGATAATCAAAATAGAACTCCATTCAGTCATATCAAAGTTTGAATGAGCAAACATAAACATAGGAGAGTATTTCTTAAACATAAACATAGGAGAGTATTTCTTAAACAGAATTGTATTCTTTTGAAAACGACAACTAGTCCAAACTAACACTGGAACTAAACTCAACTTCAAAGTGATATAAGGAAACGAAATCCCTATAAAGAAATAGACTCTGGCATAAAGACCGCTCCCTTCACAGCGAACTTCCTTCAATCAGTCGAGAGCAGCAGGCAGGCGACGATCAGAAGCAGGTTCTTGTAAGAGAGTAATCTCCCCATCCTTGTCTATTTATCCTCTACTTGGATCTCTGTCTCATCTTTCGGCGCTTCCTCTTCAACCTCCTCATACGCTTCTTCTTCCACTGTTACAAAATTCATTGAAACTCAAACTTAAAATTCACATTTGAACAACCATTGAACACATTTTCAGATTAAATTTTTTTAGAAAAAGCACCAATGCTACCAATACTAACACAATCTCAAAACTCTATAGCAAAATTCACGATCGCACACACGCGACCGGTAAAAACAAATAAACGAGATCAAAAAGCAATACAGCAATTTCAATTTGTGTAGTTCAGATTAAGATCTTATCCAATCGTGATACAATACGTTGAATATGTAAGTAATAAATCGATTCGTGTCTCATCTCAAAAGAAAAACCCTAAGCATTTGAGATTCACCGAATATCAAACAAAACGACATTAAACGAATATTGTAAACATATAAATTCAAACAGAGCATAAATCTTGAGAGAGAAGACGGCTCACCTTAGCCCTCATACCGACCGCAAGATCTCACGCTCCTCTCTCTCGCTGTTGATAGTCAGTGGAATTCTCCGCAGTTCAGAGAAAATTGCTGCGCATGGTTTTAATTTATACATTGGAGAAGCCCTAATTTTGAGGGTATTTTAGTCAAAAGTCATCCTGGCCCATTACTAAAAGTCTATTCGTCGGCCCATACGTATATCGATGGGCCATATTGACGTTAATGGGCCTCGCCACAAAAATATCAAACAAAAGAAACACGCACACGCTTCATCACTCTCTGCTGTTTTCCTTGCTTGCTCTGTAATTTTGCCTCCTAAAACTACTGTTTACTAGCAGGATACTTTATTAATTAACTGCAATTCTTCTAAGTTTTGCGTCATAAATTGAGTGTGAAATGGACTTAGCTTTTCCTCTGAGAAGTCATTTTGTGTCCTCAAAATCTTCCAAGAGTTGCAGCAGCACTTCGCCAACACTCTCACCGTCTAAATGTTTCGTTCAGCCCTCTCGGCGGTGGCGGATAACGGCTAGTAAAAGTAGGGTTCGATCAGAATTCGACGGCAAAGTTAACGGAGTTCTCTCCGGTGATTTTGACGCTCGTGCTCTCGACAGGGTTAGTTACTAATCTCGTACCACATATTGTTTCTTATAACTTTGTTTATAACAAGTTGCTGCTTTCATTCTGCTGTACAAAATGAATAAACTGTAGCATTAGCTTTAATTGTGTAGCTTAATTGTGGATATTCGTTTGTTTGTTCCGGGTTTGGATTTTGGATATTTACTTCACTTGGAATAACTTGGTATGTTATTTAGGTTTTACGTTTTGCCGCATTTTTATGTCTGGTAGGTTCTAATGTTTAGTTGAGGTGCACTTCTAGATAAGTAATAAAGCCGACTATTTGTCTGATTAAGTCCCAGTGCCTGGTCTAAATATCCATGTGATCGAAGCCGAGGGGTTAACTGTGGTGTAAATACAAGTTGTAAAGACATATGTTGTGGAAATGGTGATATTTTGAACATGTCATAGAGTTTGTAATGTTTCTTTAATGTGCAAGGAGAAAACTTTTGACTTATGAAAGATCTTTATCTCTTGTATTAGCGACTTATCTGAAAAAGGTTTTCTTGGTTTTTTCCAAATTTGATATCTGGTTTTTGCTGCCAACTTAGTATATTATTTTCTTTACAAAATCCATTTGTTGATAGTGTCAATGTAATATCTATCGAGCTAACTGCTTTTGACTCGCTTGTTTTCCGCAATAGCAAAAAGCACTGGACGCGGCTATGAATGACATAAATAGCTCTTTTGGGAAAGGAAGTGTTACAAGACTGGGAAGCGCTGGTGGTGCCTTGGTGTAAGTCTTCTTATTAATGCCAATTAGTTATATGAAGTCGTCTGTATCTTAATGTTTATGCCAATTAGTGCAAGTTTGTAACTAGACCATTTTCTCTGTTAGCACATTTGGAGGATTTATTTACTATTCTCCTGGTAAATACAATGACCTTTACAGACAAATATTGAACCATTTCTTCTATTTCTTTGATTTCCTTCTTTTTATGCATAATGTTTAATCTTGATTATATTATTAGCATTCCATTTACTTGTTTGATATCACTCTTCACCTCAATGCAGTGAAACATTTCCAAGTGGCTGCTTGACCTTGGACTTTGCTTTAGGTGGTGGGCTCCCCAGAGGAAGAATTGTAGAGGTGCCTTCTTTATTATTTTGCATCCAATCCCCCTAAATTTTTCTAGCATTTCTTAAATGCTCTGGCTTTATTTTTTAAGCTTCAGATTTATGGTTCTATTATTTGAAATTGCGCAGGCGCTTGACCTGATTAACGAGTGTTGGATTGTTAATATATGCATTAGTCCTGATCTAAGGATGTAGTTTGATAAACAAGTTGGGACTTAGCTATCGTTTTGCTTTTCCAGCCCTGAGTACCCATGTTATTGTTACTGCTTATGAAGGCTGACAAATGTAACATTTTTATGTCAGATATATGGGCCAGAAAGTAGTGGGAAGACTACTCTAGCACTCCACGCAATTGCCGAAGTGCAGGTCTAGTATGTGTTTAGTTTCACTTATATTGCTTACTTATCACTTGCAAATCCATTATAAAGTAGGTTGTCCAACTGAATAGTTACTATAGCTCTTTCATACTCTAATTTGTGTTGTAATCTACTTATAGAACATCCTGTAACTTTTAGTATTCAACAAACAGAGGTTCGGAGGGAATGCTATGCTTGTTGATGCCGAGCACGCTTTTGATCCTGCATACTCGAAAGCTTTGGGAGTCGATGTCGAAAATTTGATTGTTTGCCAGCCTGATAATGGAGAAATGGCGTTAGAGAGTATATTTCTTTTCCTTCATGATATTACAACAATCACATGACATCTTTCATTCTAGTGGCTCTTCTGTTATTTGGTAAAATCATATTTTTTCACTCTTCTTGTCTTCCATGTGTCAGTTGCTGATCGTATGTGTAGATCTGGTGCTGTTGATCTCATCTGCATTGATTCAGTCTCAGCACTTACTCCACGAGCTGAAATTGAGGTGAGTTATAAAAGTTATATTATTATTTGGAAGCCAGTGGCTTTCTGCAAAAATAGGAAAAGGAAAAAGAAAAGTGAAATAACATTGGTTTGTTTCTTCTGCATAGGGTGAAATTGGAATGCAGCAGATGGGTTTACAAGCACGCCTCATGAGCCAAGCTTTGCGTAAAATGTCAGGCAATGCTTCTAAAGCTGGATGTACTCTTATATTTTTGAATCAAATTAGACACAAGGTACTTCTGAGTGAAGGGTCATTATTTGGTTCAACTTTAAAAGAACTGGAAAATATCTACATAAATCAACATTAATTGGGTTTACATTTAGTCGCTCAGGTTATCCCCTAGTAATAACTCATAATATCTAAATATTTAATTCTGCGACTACAGTATTTCTCATCTGAAGCCTAATATATTATTACTCCTTTGGGTAAGCCCAGATAGGTGTGTATTATGGAAATCCTGAAGTCACAAGTGGTGGAATTGCACTGAAGTTTTTTGCATCTGTCCGACTTGAGATACGTCCTACTGGGAAGATAAAGTCTGTAAGCCCGAAATCTGCTCAAATAAAATTTCAGCCTTGTCCTATTCAATTATTGCATAATACTGAATCTAAAGACTTGTAAATGAATCAATATTCGTTTTCTTTTCTTCGTGATAAACAAAACATGAATGATATATGTTCTTGTAGGTTAAAGGAGATGAAGACATTGGACTTAAAGTTCGGGTAAGAGTCCAAAAGAGTAAGGTAAACTCGAGAATAAGCTTTTGCTTTCGTACATAGCACTATGCACCGTGATAAGATATATATATTATTCGGTGCATATGCAAATTTTGAATGCTTATGGTGCCTAAGAGGTATTCCATCATGGATTTCTCAGTTGATAAATCGACTTCAATTCACTTTTCCTGAATTTTATCTTTAACATTAGGTATCTTAATTGCACCTCAATACTTTTATTGCAGGTGTCAAGGCCATACAAGCAAGCTGAATTTGAAATTATATTTGGAGAGGGAGTTAGCAAGCTGGTATAGCATTGTGAATTGTCCTTTGTATTGCAAAGCTATTAACTTAATCAATAATTCTGTTTTGCTATTGAATTCATTTTTAGGGTTGTGTATTGGATTGTGCTGAAATGATGGATATTGTCTTGAAGAAGGGAGCATGGTACAGCTATGGAGACCACAGGTTAGTTTTATGGATTGAATGAGTAGATGATCGTAACATGCATTGCACTGCAATTATTAACTGAATAGAGTATCGTTTGATATTGAGTTGTACGAGAAACTAAGTATTAAATAATACCTACTCGCTCTCTAGATATAATTTGCTGATCAGCAGGTTTATGGGTAGTGAATGAAATGTGGTAATGAAGACATTCACACCTCGACCAAAGTTTTGAGAATTTTCTTCTAATGAAATCTGCAGCTCTTGAATTCTGTACATAATATTTTCAAATAAAGCATGAAAATTTTGTCATCCGTTTTTATTTCAAATATGAACCAATTTATGGACAAGTTAAGAATAAGACGCGACTATTAGATGCTAGTTCTTTCAAAGTCGTTTCTTTCAAGTTTTTTGCCTCGTATATCATGTTACTAATTTACAAATACGTTGGCATTTAACTATAGGTTGGGACAAGGAAGAGACAAAGCATTACAGTACCTGAAAGAAAATCCTCCACTGTCTGAAGAAATAGAGAAGGTACTGCACTGCACTCTCTCTGTACTTCCACTACATGAACATAGTTGATGTATCAAAACTATCCCCGCTGTTTAAAAGTTATGGTATTCAATACTAGACAAAATTCTCGCGTAAGTTTTACTGAACATCGTTGAGGTAGGAATTTTTCTCCATTTGTGCTTTCAAATCATGTATTACAGTTATTTTCAAAGTCCATGACTCAAGACTTACAAAATCAAATAAGTTAACTGTGAACTTATTCTTCAGTCTTTTACTCGTTGTGGGGGGCAAAAAGAATAAATCTGAATTTATCATTTTTTGTGCAGAAAGTTCGAGCTTCGGCAGTAGAGGGCATTGGTCAAGTGGGTTCTTTTCACACAAAGTCTTCTCTTCCTGAACCTCAAGATGAAGATGCATTCCTGTAAATGCAGTGAGGAGGATCAAGCTCTTCTGCTATTTGGCGAGAATTCTCTAAGTGAATCTCTGTGAAGATCGGTGGTGAAGGCAGTGAATGAACAAGAGAGACTACCTTCTATTTGACTTATTTCTCTTAGCCCGAATTTGTAACAGAGATCGAAATGTATACATACACTGTTGTGGAAGAAATTGTACTTGATTCGGTTGCAACCGCGTTGCTCCTAGATGTAGTCCTAGTACTGATAATTCGATGGAGAAGTTCCCATGCTTGAGATTTGGGGTAACATTTTTTGGAAGTAGGGAAAATATTTCTTCATTACCATTGATTTCACCAATATTAGATTTCCAGTTATATGCCCGTCTTGTGCTTATGTGTGTGTTGCTAGAAACCATTTTTATATCGAAGTTGATTGTTTCGTACTGTCGTCGTCCGACGTATTTCTTATGTTTCTCTCAAATTATATCTTTATATCTTTCATATAACGAGTAACCACCAATGGCATTATGTTAAAAATATTTCACTTTTAACTGGTTAACTAGAGTTCCGAAAGGTGAGGGGATCGTAGTAATTTGAGCAAACTGCAGAAAAGATCATGATGTTTTTCTCTGATATTGTTCGTATGGGTTCCAATTGGTTAAAGAGGTGAAATCCATTTTTGTCTTGAATTTGATCACTTTTATTCCTTTTTAGTTGTGTCTATCACATCAAGTTTGCCTAATGTAGTTGTAAAAATGCTTTGCACAATAGTTGGTAAATTAAGGTTGTAAAATGTTTCCACGCATCTACAAACTAGGGGGGTGAAGTTCAATAATTCATCTAGATAATAGAGTTGAGTTAAATCATGGAGTAGAGTCGAGAATTTTCAATATCAATTTTATTTCTTCTGCTATGAAACCAGTTAAGGAATCTTGTAACATTCTCTCTTTTACTCTTAATAGCTATAATAATATTTGGTACTAGCATAATTTCAAATGGGCCAGTGCCTCACTAGACACTAATAACAAAGCACCGTCCTTTTCAGCTAATCTAACTCTTTGTCGCTTGAATGAGTAAGTCATCTATAAATTCAGATGTATAATTATTATTTTGTTTGTTCAATTAAGGTGAAAAAAGTTTGAAGTAGATTGAGGACTTCAAGTTATTACTTAATACTTATTACCCCAGGAAATCTATGGGTGATTAAAAAGTCAATTATCCTACTGCATTCTGAGAACTTTTAAGGAGGCCTCATACTTAAAGGTCAAACCTAAAGATGGACATGCATAACTTTCACCATAAATACTAAATAGACCAAAAATAACCTAGTTGATGTGAATTTACTAAGTTAACTTTATAAAAGTGCATTCACTTTTTTGTGCCCAAAAGAAGCAACGTTCTTTGAAATTCTCAAAAATGTAATTCTATTGCCAAATAAAAGATTGTTAAATCAACATTCATTTTCTTAATTTACCAACAATATCCTTAAAAAACAATTAAAAATAAATTGACCGGCTTTTGTTCGGGTTAGTTTTTTATTATTATTATTATTATTATTTAACACTCTTTACGTATTTCATTTTGCAATTCTTTTATATAATATTTTCAAAGTTTAATACGAATTCGAATGATTAATTGAAAGTAAAAAAACATTATTTTTTTAATTTACAATTGACCGTTAGATTTGGGTGTTATGACCATTATTGAAAACTATAAGAAATATGAGTCATATCGTGTGAAATCTTGTGTCACGATACCATCTTCATCACACTTTCTTCCATTCTTAGATTTGCACTCATGATCAAGACATCACTAACAAATATATTTGATTATTGATATAGTCTATAAAAAAACAAACCAGTGTGTTATTTTACTATTTTCAAATTTTACAAGTAATAGCTTACGTAAAGAGTCATTACTGATAAACTATACTATATTACTTATCAAAAAAAAAAAAAAAACTATACTATATTGATTATGGGAAAAAGAGGGGAATAAGTACGATACGATTACGTCCTGCTAAAGTACAAGAGCATAAAATAGAAACAACGCTCCTTGTAGCCTGCATTAAGTCACGTTTAATTTAAGACTAATGACACAATCAATTAGACATAAGCATCACAAAACCCCATTTATCCAAAAAAGGATAAACCAAAATAAAATAAAATCCAATAATAAATAATCCCCTCCAAATTTCTTTGCAAGTGGGTCCCTATAAACTTAGCCCTATTCCATAAAAACCCAAGATCCCCACCACTTTCTCTCTCATCATCAGTGCTTGTCTTGTCTCTCTCTTTCTCTCTCATGAGTCCTTTTTGAAACTTTTTTCACTCTCTTTTTCACTCACAAGCAGTCCATGAGGAAGAAAACAAAAAAGCCTATAGGGTTTTCAACTTTTCCTCCAGTTACTTGTGATTGAGCAGAATCTTTACTACATTTTGGCTTAAGAATTTAACTCTCAGTTAGTTTCTTTTTGAGCAGAGAGGGATTGTTTGGGTCAAAAAAGTGAGTTTATTTATGGGTATTAATTTTTTCCTTTTTGGAAGACGTAAATGTCAAGCAAATTCTCATTAGTGTTTTTATAGTTTAGTTTCTTGATGGGTTTCGTAATGTGGAGGAGTATTATTTTGGATCTTATTTTAAGTGAACTCATCAATTAAAATAGTGGGAATTAAATTAAGAATGCTCTGTTGCTTCTATATTACTCTTCAGGGTGCAGAAACTTAACGCAGTTAGTATTTGCAGACATTTATTTTTGTAATATGGACAAAAGATTGAATTTTTATGAAGTGGGTTATGTCCCTTTAGTTGGTTTAACTGTTTCTTAGCAAGTATTTTTTAAAGGGTTGTTTAGGTTATGGAGGATATTGGGTTGTTCAATCAAGGGTTGAAATGGTTTCAATCCAAGGACTGTTACTGTGTAGCCAAAACTACTGTGAGCTGTTTGAGGGACAAGATTGGAATTTTCATGGAGCGGCATTGGCCGATGGTTTGCTACGGGTGTTTGAAGTTTGGGAGAGGTGTGCTGTTCTTGTTGGTTTATTGGAAAAACTGTTTTGCGGCTGGATTGCAGTCGTTTATCGAGCTCGGATCCGCTGCTCTGCTTGTTATCATGTGGAGTTGCTTCATAAGCTTGACGTCGATGTCGTGTCTTCTATATGTGCTGCTTAGTATGGTATGCATCCCTGTTTTTCTGAAGATTGTATGGAGTGTGCTTGTTTTGATTGGTATTGCTTGTTTCTTTCGTGAGCATTTTAGATTCCAAGATCCGTTTTTGTGGTGTATGGCACTTTTTTAATTAGGAAATTTGACCTTGTTGCTCTGGATCTTATGGTATTATGCTATGTTTCTACTATTGCAGATCAATCCTTCTTTGAGGAATTAATAAATGGATTTTTCTTGTATACATATTTTCCTACATTTTTAGAAGCGACCTTTTATCAGTTCAGGAACATATCATATCCTGCTTCGGTGCAGTAAATTTGACTTCGAAATAGATGCTATGTGTTCTCTTCAAGAGACTTATCGTTCTTTCATGCTGTGTTGGATGATATTCGCTTATATCTTCACATGACTATTCTAGAAGGTTGTAATTGGTGTGCGCATGTCTTGCTCGTGGTTGAAATTTACATTACAAGAAATATATTCTGATGCAATTGATTTTTTCCCCTATTGTTATATTCATTTTCAAAGACAAGATAGAAACTTCTGAAGTTCTCTGAGTCTTTTACCTAGCGCAATTTTTATAGTACTGTATTTGTTGTAATGTGTTTCAGGGAGCTGCTGGAGTTGCTGTCCAGTATTTAGGCTACACTCCTGGACTTTTTATCGTGGGATTGTTTGCCATTCTAATTTTATGGATGTATGCTAATTTCTGGATAACTGGTACCTTGTTTATTGTTGCGGGTATGTCTTGATTCTCTTCATTAATGTTTTAAAATCATGAATGACGATGATGAATTTATATGGTTCGTCCTGCTCATTATTAATTTAGATATTGGATCCGTGTGAATAGTCTCGGCAATAACAAATAATCACCATCAACCCTTACTTGAGCTCATTCCTCGAATTGATTCATGACTTGTATGTACACTGGCGTTATCTTTAAATGGTAGGAACTTTTCAAGAACTTTTTCGTCTTCTTTAAATGTCTTGATTAGATTAAAGGGTGATTTATACCTCATCATTTGTAGCGGGGCTCCTGTAAAATTTGCAGCTATGCGGTATCATATTGTCAAAAATGAATTTGAGGTTTTTGAAAAACAATTTCTTCTTTTGCGTATTTTTCTCGGAATTTTTTGATAATAGTATAATGTTGGCAATGCAGGTTATTTGTTTTCCTTAAATCATGCACGATTGGTGGTGTTTATGGCAACCCTTTATGCCATGTATTGTGTCAAAGTTCAAGTAGGATGGGTCGGAGTTTTTATGTTGATTAACCTTGCGTTCCTATCAAATGATGTACTCAACTACTTGATCAAATGGTGTGATAATTTGAGTGAAAGCACTCACCATGAGGAGCACAAAGAAACTAACTCATTCACCGAAGAAGATTTTTCCACCGGGTGTGAATATGCTGCCCCTACTGAAGAACAGGAAGAAGAAACGTCTCATTCGTATAAATCTGCCAGTAAACCTGATATTATTTCATCTGTTGTGGAAATGCCAAAGGAAACTGTTGGTAAGCAAATAGTCCGAGAAGAAGCAGACTCCATTGTTGAGATGAGGAGAATTTTAAGCAGCGGTGATCACTATGAAGCACTAGGATTTCAGCGTCAAAAGAAAATTGACGTCATTTTACTGAAGAAGGAATACCGTAAAAAGGTCTGTTAGCCCTATCTCAAAGTGTATCTACATGTATAGAAATCATTAAATAGATATTTTCTTGTGATCGCGCTTTTTGTCTAGTGCTTATGCAACGCCGTTTCTTATGCATATTTTTGCAGGCCATGCTGGTGCATCCTGACAAAAATATGGGAAGTCCTCTGGCAAGTGAGTCTTTTAAGAAAATCCAATGTGCATATGAGGTAATGTAGTTTCCTCATTTTAGCTACTATACGTTGTCCAAGATAGAATTGTGGCTATGATTCCGCATGGCTGCTCATGATGGCATTATTGCAGGTTCTTTCTGATGCTGTGAAGAAACGGGACTATGATGAGCATCTCAAAAAAGAAGAATCTAAGAGTGTCTTGCAGAAATCACATAGCTTCCCTAGCACTTCTTATCAGGTAGAAGTATGCAGCAGTTTGTTTTAACTTAATGAATATATTCTGCATGATTTCCATAAAACTCATCAAAATATTGAGTGGTGTGGTTTGTTGTATCTTAAATCTAACCAAACGAAGGTGACTACTTTTGTAATGTTTCTCACTTGTGCTCATATTGTATTACCGTTGAAGGAGAATTCCTGTTGCATTTGTTCAGTATAACCATTAAACCCTTTTGCTGAATTTCTTATAGAAATTCATATTTTGACTCAAGTATTACTGTTAAAGGAGAGTTCCCTGTTGCATTTGTTTGGTATAATCTTTAACCCCTTGTACTGAATTTTCTCATACAAATTCATATTTCTACTCATGCATTACGATCTTTATTGGCTGTTTGTATCTTTGTTGAATCACTGCTACTTTGCATGATCATGCGGCTTGTTATTTATTACACTCTATTCCTTCATAATACAGAACTCTGCCGACTTTTGCTCTGAGGAGTCAAGGCGCATACAGTGCACAAAGTGTGGAAATTCGCACATCTGGGTTTGTACAAACAGGACTAAGGCTAAAGCAAGATGGTGTCAGGTTTTGCTTATCTCTGAGAAAAAAGTCTTTGTTCTCTTTCTTTCTTTCTCTTACCAAAGTAGACAAATCTATATAGTCATTTTCTGGGTACAGGACTGCTGTCAGTATCATCAAGCCAAAGACGGTGACGGATGGGTAGAATACAAGGGGTCGCTGGTTTTTGATCGCCCTCACAAGGTGTACATCAAACTGCAACACTCACTTCTTGCCGTTTACTTCTTACTTTCTTTATTACACAATATCATTGTATTGAGTAGCTTTTATGACACTTTCATATTGATAATTGTTGTTTTTACTGACGCTCATGATACAGTTTCTGAACTGTGTTTCAACGAGTAAAAATATGTATACTTACTTTTTCATATATAATTTCTCTGAGGTCTCTGTCTCACCTTTTGTTTATTCGTCTGATGACCACTTACAATAAATTGTACTGTTTATACAGATGGAAATACCACGTGCTTTTGTATGTGCTGAAAGCAAGATCTTTGATGTGTCAGAATGGGCAATATGTCAGGTAAGGCCATAAATTCCGCACTCGCTTCTCATATGTACAATGCCATAGCAACAAAGATAGTCCATTATGAAACAGTTTAGTTGTTTCCATCGCATTCTAGTCCATGATATTGGTCTTATTTATGAGAAGTTTTCAGATCTAATCCTATCTGGATATTCACAAGCATTACGTTCCAGTTGAGATCAATCTATATATATTTCTATATTCACACTGTAGTTAAGAGTTCTTTCTGGTGAATATATGTGCTTCCAGGATCCAGCACATAACATCAGTATTGAAGTATTAATTGAATTTCAAAAAAAAATCCTTCCAAATCTTTATAGTGTGGATGAGGCATAATTTTCCTAATGTGGCATTTATACCGTAGATTAACAATAATACATGTTTAAAATATGAGAAAAATATATTCCAAGTCAAGAAGTTAATGTTAAGTTATTTTTTCTTCCTACACCGACGGGTTTTATTTTATGAATACAGGGAATGGCTTGCAGACCAAACACACACCGTCCCAGTTTCCACGTGAACATGGTCGGATTAGAGAAACCTCAAAGCCGGTATCCATGGGATTTAGACGCTGAAATGGTGGATGAAGAGGAAGAATTTGAACTATGGTTCCAACAAGCCCTTGCATCTGGACTCTTTTGCGAAACCTTGAGTCGTAGGAAAAGCTGGAGTCCCTTCAAACTGCCTCAAAAGAAAGGAAGAAAACAATGGCGAAGATCATCGTAGAATACAACTTCCCTGAGTCGAATTTTTACTGACATCCAGTTTCGTCCACAATTGCTGACGGTCCTTTTGTAAGGGGTGCGAGGATCAAATTTTCCTTTGGAACGCGGATTGAAGAGTCTTTAAACCAGTCTGAGCAGTTCCTTGTGTAAATAATGTTAGATTTTTCTGTAGTTTTTCCATTGTTGCTGGTCAGTTTTTTTTTTCTTTTTCGTTTCCTTGAGGTTTAAAGTGCAATTGTGAAGAACAGCGGAAGTTGCTGTTTGTGTACATTAGCTGAGTAGTTTAAGCACTTGAGGAGCAGAGACAATAAAAGGTTAAATTGTGCCACTTGTTTTTATCTTGAGAAAGTGGATAGGGACCATTTATTTATAAGATATCTGTTAGTTTTGAAATTATTGATCTTGGTAGAAGCTAACTAGCTAATGTGCTTCCTTTCATTATGTTTCATAACTACAGATCAATTTGTATGTTAAAAATTACTACAAATCCAATTTATTCATAAGAAAAAAATTAGTTTAAATCCTTTATTAGAAACGGGTTGTCTTTTTTATGTCTTTTTTCATAACACATCGACAGGAACACAACAATGATGTGCAACATCCGCATAGAATAATGTGTTGATCATGATATAATTAGGGGTAATTGTGTTAAACCCTCCAAACTATAGGGTTTTTAGCAAAATACTCCCAAAGTTGCTAAAATGTGAGAATTGCCTTGTAATATATTGAACAATGTGCGAGTTTAACCCTAATTAACCCCCAATCTAGGGGGCAATTTACACTTTATTGATTATGGAATAAGTCGCACATTTTAATAGGTTTGGTGGCACTTTACTAAAGAACCCATAGTTGGAGGTTAAAAGCATTGACCCATATATATATATATATATATAATTAAGAAATCATACCGGTGTACCATATGTCTACCTTTCTCCTCCCTAAAGAACTTTGTGCCAAACTTGATTCCACTTTTAGAAAATTCTGGTGGGGAGATAAAGATAAGGAAAACTCCCTTTCTCTCATGGCTTGGGACTCTATCTGTAAACCTAAAGCCCTTGGGGGCTTGGGTTTAAGAAGAATGGCTGATTTTAATAGGGCTCTTATGGCGAAGCTCACGTGGAATATTCTCTCTAATCATGATAGCCTGTGGGTTAACATTTTAAAAGCTAAATATCTTCGTACTTGCAACCTTTTTGAGACTAATCTTAATTCTCACCAACCCTCTTGGATTTGGAGGGATATTCTCAAGACTAGAGATCTTATTTCAAAAGGGGCTTGCTTTCCAATCTGCCTTAATTCCAGCCTCACCACTTTGGAGCATCCTTGGGTTCCTACTATTTCGAGTTTCATTCCTAAACCTTCTGTCCCCCTTAATGCATCTATCTCCAATCACTATCTTGTTAAAAGTTTTATTGATAGTACCAGCCTTTCTTGGGATGTGAATAAACTGCTGTTGGTTTTTGATAGAGCTACCACTAATGAAATACTCAAAATTCAGATTAATGCTGAATATTCGAGCAACTCTCCTCTTTGGATTCCCTCCAAGTCAGGGAATTTCTCCACAAAGAGTGCTTACCTCACCGATCAATCTCTTCGTTTCTCTCCCATTGATGATAATGACTCTTTTCTTTATAAGAAAATCTAGGCTGCCCGCATTCACAATCGGCATAAACATTTCCTTTGGAAAATTATGCATGACATTTTCCCTACTAGAAGTCGACTTAAAAGAATTTTTAATGTGGTCGATACTAGCTGTCCTATATGTAATTTTGCCGAGGAATCACTTGAGCATCTCTTTCTCAATTGTCCTTTCACTACCCAAATCTGGGCTACTTCTCATTGGCACATTAATCTAAATCCTTTTAAAGATTGGAATCTAAAAGCTTGGCTTCGGTTTCTTTTGAGCAATACAGGGAAGTTCTTTAATTCTGACCTCTCTCGTGAGGAATTTCTTGTTTATTTCTGTGTCTTTTCCGAGTTTATCTGGCTTAAACGCAACTCTTTTATACATGGTAATCCTGGTGTTGATTTGCAGGACTTTCTGCACTTGGCTGTTCCTAAAGCAAAGGAACATTGGAAAGCTCAACGGGCAATTTCGTTGGTGAAAAAATCTAACCCACGGGCTGTTTGGAACCGCCCACCTGATAAATGGTTAAAGACCAACTGTGATGTTGCCTTCCTTCAAGGCAAAGCACACACAGCCTTCATTGTTAGAGATTCAAATGGTTCTATTTTGTTTGCTGAGGCCAATTTCAAATTTTGTATGAACCCCCTTGTTGGTGAAGCTCTTGCAGTGCTCCATGCCTGCCAAAGATTGAATGCGGAGAAGATCAAGCTGGCCATTTTTGAATCGGACAGCCTCATTCTTATTGCTGCAATTTCTGACTTCTATGGTGAAATTCCATGGTATATCAAGCCTTTGGTGATTGCCATTAGAAAGTTCTGGCATGTTTGGCCTTTTTAGAAATTCACCCATATTCATAGAAATGCCAATCAAGCGGCTCATAACTTAGGCCGTTGGGCCTCTTTAAACTCTTGGTCTGCAAAATTTACAGCTTCTAACCTCCCGATTACATGTTTTTGCGATGGAGGGTATCCTGTAATGAACTATTGTGACTCGGTTGGTCACACTTTTTGTCGTTAATATATTATCTGTTCTTTTCAAAAAAAAATTAAGAAATCATACATTTACAAGTTACAACTATAACCTCTTTATTCATTCCACGTTAAAAGGAATGGTAAATTGGTAATATATAACAACTTCCCTTAACCCCGCTTTGACAGTGTCAACAATTTTTGATACAAGAACTGAAGAACACAAACCCTTGTTTTTCTTCTCAAAATATTCTCATCGATCATCAAACAATGGCGTCGTCTTCGTCTTCGAGTAGCGGATTAACGTTCAAGCTCCATCCTCTCGTCATCGTCAACATCTCCGATCACCACACTCGTCTCAAATCACTGTCTCAATCATCACCGCCGCGAGTTTACGGTTGCGTCATTGGCGTACAGCGCGGCCGTACAGTCGAAATCTTCAACAGCTTCGAGCTTCTCTACGATTCATCCACTCAATCCTTCGAACAAGCTTTTCTCGACAAAAAACAAGAGCTCTGTGCGTAGTATTATAATTATCCTCATATTCTTCTCTAGTTTGTTGTGTGTGTGTGTGTGAATGTGTTTATTTGTGTGATTGTGTCTTTATCGTGATAGTTTTGTTTTGATTGATTGAGTGATGAATTGAGGATTTGTTGAATTTTGATTTTGTATGCAGATAAGAAGGTGTTTCCGAATTTTTACGTATTAGGATGGTATTCCACGGGCAGCGGTGCGCAAGAATCCGATATGATCATTCACAAATCTGTGAGTATCATAATATGTTAGTGTAGTGGATATCAAGGCAATTGGAATATATGTGAAAAATATTTTAATGTAGCAAGATAATTTACTTAGTTTTTTAAGTTTATGTACTGGAGTCAGGAGCCTAGGTTAATACTCTAAATGCTGTTGCGTGTTATTCTAGTGTTGATATTTCATGTAATTTTTGCTTAGTTAAAGGACAGATGGTTGTTGTGTGTTCTGAACTGTTAATGGGAAGGTTTTGTTCCTCGCAGTTGATGAATATTAATGAGAGCCCAGTGTACATTATGCTCAACCCCTCAATTAATCCTGCAGAAAAAGATCTGCCAGTTACGATTTATGAAAGTGGTAAGTAACTTTATGCTGCCCTCACAGGTTACAACAACCTACTATGTAATTGATCTTCAAAAGTTTATTTATGCCAATATGGTTTTGATGTCTGATGATGCTTTTGAGTAATACATTTCAATTTCATCACCATGTAGATTTATAGTATTCATGTACAGCTATTACTCCAATAATTTATGTCTTATTGCTTTCTTTGGTTTTTGTTCATGCACAACTTTTTTGGGATTTCTTCAATAACTCGTTTGCTTCTTTATTAATGAAAAACTTGTCGAAGAACCCAGTTACTGCCTCCCCTGGCTCTTGTGATTTTAAAGTCTAAATTCTATTTTCAGACTACTTTGTTTAACAGAATTTGGAAACAAATAATAATGAAATATCAAGTCAGCCTGTTAAATCACTTGTGAACAATTGCAACTCGCATCTAGATTCATTTTAATGCATCATAATCCGCAAGGGATTCATTGAAAACATGTTTCCAGTTGATTTTTCTTGGAATAATAACAGGATCAATTAGCCTTTGAATTTTGATAGCAGAATCCTTTTTTTCTTCTGTTGTACTTAAGAAAGCAACTATTAACCAGTTTCTGTTTATTTGAAATTGTTAAGTTGGCAATTGGCGGGGTATGAACTTCCAGATTATGTGTGTAGATCTTAATACTTGGTTTGTGGCGCGGTTTGTAGCTACTTGTATAAACTTCAGTGTCGATGACTCCATGCATGTATATAGCTATGTCGATGATATACTTGCTTGTCATTGATTATGTTAAGTTTCTTATCAAAGTCATCTGTTAAATTTGTTGACGTCACATTCTTTTCTCTTCTTCTGGACCAACTATTATCATTCAAGAGTTGCACGTTATTGATGGCACCCCCCAGCTTATTTTTGTGCAAGCTAGCTACAGCATAGAGGTATGTTACAATTTGTCAATCACTCTTCCCATGAAGCCCAGAATAGAAGGTTGATATCTTTTTTCTCGCTTGCTAGACCGTAGAAGCTGAACGAATCTCAGTTGATCACGTAGCCCATCTTAAACCCACTGATGGGGCTTCAGCAGCGACTCAATGTGAGCCTCTCATTGTCTGCAAAATTAGTAATATGAGAAGCTCTGTTTCATTGCTTGGGTTTCTGCTTCTTTTTATACTACTTAAAAAGTGCTTCCTGTGCAGTGGCTGCTCATTTTACGGGTATAGATAGTGCTATAAAGATGCTAAAGAGCAGAATCAGTGTACTTCACTACTATCTTCTTGCCATGCAGAAAGGTATATCTGCTGGTTTTTAGTATCACTTGTTCTGTTCTCTTTTTCTTTTAAGGGTGGGGTAAGGCATGCAAAGTATCTAGAAGAGAAATTTGAAGTCCTTCGTGGCTCTAAGTTCATATATTCCACATTAAGCAAATATGTACATCAGTTTAGTTTTCCTCTTCTTTGGTTCAATTGCAAAGGGGTATCTGCTCACAATAATTTCTAAAATCATGCCGTAACATTCTCATAGCATCTATTCTGCTGTTAAGATGAATTAGTGTGAGTATGAGTTTCTGAGTAATCTCCTTCTTACATTACATAGTTCGAATGATTTATTTGCAATACTGTTGCATTCAGGAGATGTCCCCTGTGACAATTCATTGTTAAGGCAAGTATCTAGCCTCCTGAGAAGGTTACCAGTTATTGAATCTGAAAAGTTTCAAGATGATCTGTTGATGGTGAGCGCTTTCACTTCCTTCAATCAACTTTATTTAGTGTCTGCATTTGATTTTCATATGAAGTAAACAGAAATGTGTGTTTGACTTTATTCTGTTTTCCATTGATGGATTTAATTTCTGGTTCAACTTTTTATATTGTTCGCTAATGGTATTAGTTCCCTCCACTAACTGCTGTAATCAGTGGTAAATTTGAACTTTTCGAATTTTCTTTTTCATTTATAATGTTCCTGATGTATCCATACATATTGTCCAGGAATATAACGACACATTATTGATGACTTATCTTGCTATGTTCACCAACTGCTCAAGGTATGGCGCCTCTCTCTCTCTCTCTCTCTCTCTCTCTCTCTCTAATTATGCATTGCTAAAACTAAAGTCATTTGTGATGTGAAGTCATGTTGTCAGCCTGTACAGAAGCCAGTTTCTTGAAACTTGATCTGTCCAAAAGTGTCCTAATGGCTTGCAGAAAACATCTATGTAGCGTGAACCGACAGGAATCAATCTAAATAATTCCGCCCTCTTGTATAACTGCAATAATTCAATACTTGATGATTTTTCTATTATTTTAATATCCCATCAATGAACTAGTAGTCTTATACAATTAACTTTTTGTGTCTATAATCCAGCTATGATATAAGTTACGCGTAAATATAACAAATTTCAAGGCTTTTGATTCTGTGGATTTAAGCTTCAATAGTTGAAGGATAACGTGTCACTTATCTGATAAAATTGCCTCTCCTTTTTCTTTGTGGAGCAGCACCATGAATGAGGTGGTCGATAAATTCAGCACGGCTTATGACAAACAAAGTCGGAGGCGCCCTGCTTTTATGTAAAACTTAAGCTATCTTCTTGCGTTGGCGAAGATTCACCTACATGAACAATATGATTCATCTTTTAGGCATACATATCTAGGTATTCTTTCTGGAAAGAGCTATAAGTCATGTTGGTGCCTTTTTTTATAATAATAATAATTATTTATTATTTATTCTTTACGTTTTGTGCCACTATTTAGCCTATTCATTCATCAACTATTCTTTGAGGAGATCCAAAGTAGGAACTGTAGAGAGTGAACTGTTTCCCCGCTGTTGGATATTGCTGCCATAGAACTTTGTGCTGTAAAGGCATTCAAAGTATTCCAAATTGTTTTTTGGCGGGATTTTTTTTGCTCCATAATTCTTGTGTGAAGTATGTTTACTGACTTTGTCATTCTGATATGGGACTTGAGTTTTAACTTTCAAATAAAATGTTACTCGTTTGAGGGAAATTGTCAGTGTGCTGCAATGTTAAGATAAAACTTTTGTGAATGTTATTCCACTAGATTTCTAGTGTCTCCTTCTGTTTGGTTTTATATTTTAAAATTAGAATAAGATGACTTGATTTGAATTGAATTTCCAAATCACAAGGATTTTCCAATTTGCCTCCTCGGAGTCAGAATCAAAAGGTGTTCGTTTGCTAGGATTCAAACACATCACATCTCGAATATGTCCATCAGTAAGATGGTACGGCATAGTTGGAAAATTAGTTTATCCTACGGTCCCATTTTTCTCAACTTAAAATGAAGCATGCACAAGTAATATTAGTGCTGCAAAATTCTATATGAAATTGAATAAAAAAGCATCTGGAAGAAAAATAAATTCATAAATAAAACCAACAAATATCCAACCCATTTTCCTTAATTGTTCAAAACTAAGTTTGATATTAACAACCTCTTATGATTAAAGCCTAAACAATCTACTCGGACAAACTATGATACAAAAACACAATATCCAGTTTCATCTACAAATTGCAGTTGATAATACTATATTTATATAGATAGTTATAAGAGTAATCAGAAGTGTAAAAGTCAATAGAGGAAAGAAGGCAAGCTTGTAGGAATCAAAATTTCTTGAAATTATCCCTCTACGTCATTGGCTTTTTTTGCACGAGGACGAGAGTTTGGATCAAATAATTACAGCATCATCAAAATTTCTCATTCCTTGCACATTTCAATTGAGGGAGCTTGTCATCACATCTTTCACAGCATTATCTTTATTAAACTCATTATGTAAACAAACGAGAGAATCAAGATAAGCCGAAACCATATGTGTGGAATTGCCATCCATCATGACATCCAACTTCACAACCTTCAAAACAAACAGTCAACCATGGCCGCCTTCTGCAAATGCCTGCAAAATCACTCCTCTTACTACCCAGAGAAGTGCCGCCAACCCCTACCCACCTCAAACCCCGGAAAAATGGCATGTGAAATAACTCCACTACTCCAGCTGAAACTCGCCTGCAGCGATGAAGATCGAGTTTTTGAAGCAAACTCCTTCCATCAGACCTCCCTGAAGCCAACAACTCTATAGACAAATCGGTCACATGGAAACAGTACCTCATACATAGCTCACTAATTGCTTCAGCATTTGAGACAATTACTTTAATGGCTCTATCTGATACTCCCGGCATATGGCCAATATCTAGATAGGACAATGTCTTCCTGATTTTTTCGCCATTGAGTAAGCTGATAATTCCTCGGTCATTAACTCTCGTGCAACCCCTCAGTGACAAACTGATAATGGGTAAATCTCCTTTACTCAAACTAACAAGACCAGCATCGGTAATATCGGCTCCTCCTAGATTAAGTGACTTTAGAGTTCTGAGACGTGAGATGTAATCGAGGCACAGGTCTGCTATGCTCCTGCAACCATTTGTGTTGAGCACTTCCAAGGTACTAGAAGAGGCAACTGCAGCCATAGCTTCGCTGGTAATGAGATTACATGACAACACTTTTAACTCGAGAAGAGGGCAGACCACCCCGACAATGTCATGAAAAGCCAAGTCTGACAAAAGTGGTGCATTGCAAACTTCAAACTTCTTTAAATTATTACACGACCGTAAGAGTGATGAAAACCCAGCATCAGTAACTACAGAAAACCCGCCGAGTTTCACAGATTCTAGGCCCCCACAACTCGCTGAAAGAAGGAATAAGCCCATATCATTAACTCTTTTAAATGACACTGGATGGTTTTGTCTGCTTCTAACAATTGAGAGTGAAGTAAGAAGCTGACAAGAGCCTAGAAGCTGCAGGCCACTGTTAGTCAAGTCACTAAGAAATTTTGGTTCTGTGCATGGTCTATCTTCAAGATCCAGCTCAACTAAAAGAGGAAGTGAGCTAGTGATCGAGAAGATAAGTCGATCAGATATAACATTCAAGACAAGAGATAAATGCCGCAACGTACAACCGTTAAAGCCTAAATGAGAAGTTAAACTTGCATTGACCAAGTCCAGTGGAGCTCTTTCATCCATGAGCTTCTCTATAAACTGAATTGCATCTTGTTCATTCACTGGCTGCAGCTTCAGAAATTCAACCTTTTGGGGGAGGATAAGATCAGAGCAAGCTAATTTCGATGCATCACTGTCTGTTACACGGACTTTAATGGATAAATACTGCAAAAGCCGGAGCAAGTTCACAAAGTAGTCTGCCAAACTCAATACAGGTTACCCTATCTTATTAAGAAGGACAGAAAATCGAGGCCTAAATCACACCTTTAAACATAGAGTAAGCAGAACTTTACCTTCAAGAAGAGAAATCCATTGAGCATCTTTTGAAGGTTTTTCTTAAGAATTTCAGGTGAGCTCTCCCATGCCAATTCAAGAACAAGAATCCTGCATTCGGAACATAGAAAATAACCATTATAAAGATGAATAATTAACTGCAACCAAAAGTCTTTGGATGGTTTGCTCTCCCAGGCGAACCCAGAACTATAGGTGTAATATAATCCCGCCTTTGTAATAAGCCCAGGCTTGAAATGAATTTATTGATGATTGTTTTGAAACATGATAAGGTTCACTCCAAAGAAATTCACAATACTGCTCGTATAATTGGATGTGACAAGGTTTTACATTAGATGTCATATGTCTACCACAACCTCATTCTATTCTCCCAACTCGGGACATGCAACAAAAGAATCAATAACGGAGTTTAAAGATACTGCTAACTGAATTGAGAGTTCATGGGATAGCGCCCATACTTAACATGAGAGAAAAAAACTAATCCTTAATAAAAATCATGATTTTAACCACCATCAACATACGCAATTAAAAGGCTTGGTCATTTGCATTCATCATCAGCATGTGAAACTTCAAGATTACATTGCAGGCATAGATGTTACCTCAAATTCGGGCACTTCTCTCCAATTAAAGCAAGAACATCGTACGACAGAGACGCACACTTGAGCAAATTCAATTCTTCTATATGTGCTCCAAGAACGCTGGTGACCGACCGATCTCCCAAGCGAAGACAATTGATAGTTACACACTCGACCCCTCTTACCCTTGGAACAATGTGACCAAGAACTTCACCACAGGGTGAAAATGCCTGCAATTCACCACACAATAAGTACCGCAACTTTCCCGCAACGTTCCCACAACCACAACAAAAACTAACACACTAACACACACCAAAATAGCACAATCATTACGGTTCAATACTTGATAATTGACTAAAATCAAGCGTTCAGTTTCAACCCTAAATCACAAAACACTTAAATTGACGAAACCCAACAATTTGCAGTTACAGAATGTAAGCAAATTGAGTGACTTACGGAGAGATCGAGAGATGAGAGTGACGATAGAGATTGAGAGACCAGTGAACAAAGGGAATGAGACACGCATGAGAGTGAACAAAGCGATTCAAGTTCCAATTTGGGGAAAATCTCGTTCAGAATAATTGAGTGCGGAAGTAGTAAAAAACCGCAGTGATCGAGCTTTTTGTCATCGGCGTTCATGGCGCTGAACAAGAATTTTGCCCTAATTTGCCAAATATTGTTTTGCGCAACGGATATAAAAACGTGGTGCACTGTCACATAATCGTCCTACATTGCCCACACCCCGAGCTCTCGCCAATTGAGTACAAGTGCTCCACATTCAAATAACTCTATTACTCTCGTTAGAAATCAAAACTCACTCCTACTTATGAATAGAAAAGTAGACGTCAATGCCTTATGTGTGTTAAATATAATTATTTATTAGCTATTTTTATCATTTATATTTGAATAAATATATATTTAATTATTTTTAATAAACGCACTAAGACGCACTCATATTCATAACATTTAAAATTTGATGCACTGGCGCACACGCTCACGCTCTCGCACGCGCACCCGCACTAAGTGACTTAGGTGGTGCAGTGTTAGAATATCGTTTAAATTATAGGACATTGGTTTTTTAATAAGGATTAATTGCACCAAACCCCCATTCTATGGGGTTTGTTGCACTTTGCCCCCTAACCTATAAAAATATGCGAAATACCCCATAATCTATTGATTTTTGGGCAATTTACCCCATGAGACGTTGATAAATCGTTCATTTTACCAATCTATGGTGTTTGTTGCACTTTGCCTCCTAACATATGAAAATGTGCAAAATGCTCCATAATCTATTGATTTTTGTGCGATTTGCTCCCTAAGTTGTTGATCGAACGTTCACTTTGAACACATATCTAAATTTTTGTCCTCCAGATTTGACATCAGGGGGCAAATTCGCACAAAAAATCAATAAATTGGGGATGCATTTCGCACAATTTTATAGGTTGGGGGGCAAAGTGCAACAAACCCCATAAATTGGGGGTTTGCTGCAATTAGCTCTTTTAATAATTATATTTTATGTGTGCATTTGTATTAATAACCAACTTAATTATACTATTGTGCAACTGTTAGTATGAAATAACTTCTCTACAAGGATTATGTGGTGTGACGCCAGTAAAGGGAATTTTGCAATAATAGTCCTCTAAGTTGACACTTCTTCGATTTTAGTCCTCTATATTTTTTATCTGCAATTTTAGTCCTACAAGTTACAACATGTTTCAAAATTGGTTCTCTAACCAATTTTTCGCCCATTTTGGCCGGAAAGTCCAGCAATTTCACAAAATTTAGTCATTTTTTCCGGTTCTTTTTTCGCCCCCTACAAAATGTGACTTTGTGCTTGTGTTTTATGAATAAAACTAAATGAAAAAAACTGAATCTTTTGGCCAAAATTGCCGAAAATTTGGTCAGAGGACCAATTTTGAAACATGTTGTAACTTATAGGACTAAAATTGTAAATAAAAAACATAGAAGACTAAAATTGAAGAAGTGCCAACTTAGATGACCATTATTGCAAAATTCCCCTAAAAGGGAGTAAAAATATAAATTGTTGAATGATTAGATAATACGTTATGATTTAAATTTAATATTGCACTATGCTATCGAAATGATTAAAATATAATTTTACTTATATAAGTATACGGTCACTGTAAATGATTATTTCAAAACATCCCTCTTCCTCACAGAAAAGAATTAATGACATTTAGGTCGAAATAAAACCCTTCATCTTTTTTTTTTTTTTTTTGTTAAATTAACCCTTCATCTTTCGAGCACCAAAGCTCTTTATGGTTGATAATGTGATTATAAAATAGTAAGTTTTTGGTCCACTGGGCTTTTAAAAGATCAGGCAAATGATTAAGCCATTAGATATAACGAAGTCTATGACAAACAACACTCGTATTCCAATAAAGCAACCAATTCTAAATTTCCCATACATAATAAGCTGAACAAAATTCTTAGATGCCAGCATGATTGTTCTTTTTCCAAATCATTTATTATTACTAGATGCATATAATGCAACTTATCCCAACATCAATATCTAAAGCTTTCATCCCATTGCATACTTCTGAGTCCACGATCTAGCTGTGCTCTCATACTTGTTTCTATCAGTCTTGTACATGTGAGCGATCTCAGGCACAAGAGGGTCGTCCGGGTTTGGATCGGTTAACAAGGAGCAAATAGAGAGCAGCACCTGCAGACAACTCGTCATCAGTCATTCGTGACCCCCGCAGAAATTTAGATTGCAACATAAATTTAGGATTTTGTCTATTTCTCAACCGCACATAAGCCACATCAAAAATGCTCATGGCATACTATAAGTAAGTTGTATTTTCTTGTCATTCTGAATCTAAACATTGTTAAGAAAAAGAAATTGCCATTTAATCCCGAGCTGGTTGAAAAATAAAATTCCACCATATCTAATTTTCAGTACACATTTTAAACTAAAATTCTTCTTGTTTGTTCTAGTTTTATATAGACCATTTGCATCATGAGCCGGATGCAGAAAGACAGGCCAAGAAAACAATTAAGATCCACAAGGACAGTAGAAAAACAAAAACAATAGGCACACAACACCTTTGATATTGTGAGGGCAGGGCTCCACTGCTCCTTGAGGATATCCAGGCAAATACTTCCGTTACTGTTGATATTCGGATGGAAAACCTTTGTTTTGAAAGATACCTGCTCAGTACGTTAAGGGAGCTATAAATCAATAGACAGTATGAATGTAAATTATAAGTAACATCAGAATGCAGGTCCTATCGAGCTATATTTGGTCAGTATCCAGTCACAGTGCAAACAGTGTAGAGTCATGGCCGACAAAGCTGATCCAATGTGAAGGAAACCATCATTTTATAACATCCCCTGTTTTAAGTCCACAGGTGCTCTTAGATACCAGGCACACATGAAAGCTAAAGGCCACAACCAACATATTCTTGAACCAGTTCTACGTTGCGACAGTCCAATAAGAAGGGACCAAACTATACTTGAAACCTTATGAAAGCGCGTATGACACGACACCGTAATAATTTGTCAACTCATGTCATTGAAAAATTCTATCATAGAACTGTTTACCATGCATAACACGAAGGTTGAGTAACCCATCAATATTGGTTATCTCATTGACGATTCCAACAGGGAATTAGGCCAACATAAAAAGGTGAATATCTTACCTTGGGTGGCTTGAATGGATAATCAGGAGGGAAATGGATAGTCACAAGAAACACTCCCCCAGAGAACGGGCTGTCTGAAGGACCCATGATTGTAGCTTGCCAATGAAACATATCCTCTCCAACGGGCCCTGCAAGAAATTATGGTAGCATTTCAGCTTAATATGAGAAAAAAAATTCTAAATCCCTCGTCCACTCCAAAAATTGATAGGCTCAGGTCTCCAACATCATTGGAAGGCATCATTTCATCCAACATGCAAGCATGATGAATGCGTAAGGACATTTATACCCATCCTAAAGTATGACACACGGTTATACACATCCAGGCTACTACAGTTATGACATTATGGAAGGACTTCTAGGATTTCTTCTTGAAGCAAAACTTTACAACATAATATATAAGTTAAGACTTGGTAATGTACGGTTACTATCATAGAGATCCCATCTGTATATTTCGATTTGCACCAACAAATACTCTAGAGACTGAATTAGCCCCAAAAGCACAATTCTAGATAAAAATCACCTTAGCACGGGTAATAGCATGCAAACTGGAGTTGCCTTCCATAGAGAACGAGTTCAGTATTTCTGCAAACCGTATTTTAGAAATAAGAGATTTATGCTCTAACGACCCAGCATGTACAATATCATAGGTTCAACAGGCAAAAAACAATAAAATTGATGCGCGTTAATTCCGAATGTATTGCAACTTCTCCAGCTCCAGTTATATATAAAGCAGAAACTTCCAAGAATGAATACGTACCAGCACTGCAAGATGCAGGAGGGTCCTTTTGCAAGTCCTTCAATTCTTTCTGGATTCTCTTGGAAGCCATCTTGTTTTTCTACTCGAAGTTAATGCACTGTACAACAATCATTACATATCAATCAATGAGGAGTGGTAAATACAAGCACAAATTCAACATTATAATCTTTTCCAGACGCACGCGTAGCGTAGACAAATTTATTCGAGAGATACAAGTTCCTACTTCCGACAAACTAACGCAACAATTTCATTCTTATATATAACAAAGTTAGCCTTGTAAGAAATATAGTTGCATTGGCATAAAAATCGTAGCTATTATACTGATAGATCAACAATCCAAAATAAAAGGATGAACCAATTTATATGTTAAAATATTAAGTTAACTCACAGCACAGCAGCATAAAAGAGATAAAACATATATCTGGCAAAACGAGAAATATATAACACGCAAAAAATCACGATCCTCAATCATTAATTAATGAACCCTAATCCACCGATAATCATAAACAACGCAGTAAAAGAACCGATCAATTCCAATTAAAAGAACATGCACGAATATAATAAATTGATCTACGTACATATCTATAAAACGGATATACGAAGGAAAAAAAGAACCTAGAGAGAGAAACAAATTGTTTTGGGTCACAAACCTGGAAATCGATGAGAGAGAGAGAGGAGCGTTTGAAGGTTGGAAAAAATTAGTTGCGAGTTGTGACATTTAAAAGATTTATAACAAGACATCAGCTTTATATAGAGACGCACCGCGTGTCATCTGTGTTGGCGGTGGAAAACCATGCACGTGGTGTTTCATACTAATACTTAAAAGAGACTGTGTAATTAATTACAACACTAACCATAATATAATTAAATTAATAGTGTGATGACTTAATGTACTGAAATTGACTTAATGTAAACAACAACAATTCATTATTACAAATCTCAATTAACACCACACAGAATTTATTCATACTCTAAAATCTAATAACGACCCAACAAACCATCATTAGTGGAATGTTGGAATCAATTTTGTTTCTTATTCTCTCAGGGAAAACTTAAAAGTATAACTTATTTTTATACTTTTAAACTTTAATTAGTGGGTGCCCCAGCCCTACAATCAAACTCGCAAAGAGATGAAATTTCCCAAAAAGAATAATCGAGTCAATAGATTTTCTTGGAACTATGGCGTAAATAACAAGCAAGGTGCGAACAGCTGCAACAATTCTTGTTTATCTTTTTGGTGTTCAGGAATAAGGCATATCTTCGTAGTAATCAAACGATTGGATTTCTCAACCATAAACAAGCATATACGAATTTTCACGAATCAAAAGCATAAAAATTAAGGTGTTCCATTTCAAAAGCAGAGGATTATCATCTCAAATTCGTCTTACAAATTCGTTTTACATTTCTTGAGCTATTGACAGATTAAAAAATAAAATAAAATAAAAGATAATAGAGGAAGCACATGGAACGACTAAAATACTTGTAATATTTCTTATCACAATTGTACATATTCAACTACAATACATTCACAAGCCATATATGATGATCCTTACCACCTTCAGACTCGTTCAAGTACACAGTCTACTTTTTTTACGTTCACAAATTCTTCTAACACAATATCTCCAATCACAACTTAACAATAACAAATGAAATAATACAGCAAAGATTTGGACATAGAATGACCAAACTGCCCAGAAGACCTACAAACTCCGAATCCTTTACCCCGAAAGGATCCATTGGTAATATAGACTAATTCATTTCCCCAAGTATATAACAAAAAGCACAACACTTCATATCATATAGAAAAGGCTAGAGCTGACACTTGATAGTGCTAATGCCCCGATGGCTGTCAGGCATCGGCTGGACCAGCAACGCTTGTAGCACAAGAACTGCTCTTTGGCATAGACGAACATATAATATTCCAGCACTACCCCTGAGTTTTTGCCCTCTTCAGTCCAAGGCTGTTGTGGAAGGGGGAAACAGAACCAGTCATTTGAGAGCCTTCTTCACGAAGGGTACCATTAATCATTGCAAGTTCGCGTAGCTGTTGCTTCTTGAAGAAATCTTGAGATTCGTCCTAAATATGTGGAATTAACGACAACTAAATTTAAGACAGGAGTTTAAAAACAAAAGTACATAAAAACAAGAAAGAGATAAGGTACATGGTGCATAATGAAGGCAATTTGGGTGATGGATGGAAATTACCATTGGCTTGAGCAAGTCTTCAAGTATCTCACGAGCCTGCATTAAACGAGTATCAATTATTTCAACTGGCAGCTCTGCCTCAACAAGCACATGAAGAGGTTCGTTAAGGTGCTCGTAACCGGGTTTCCCCCGCATCACTTCTTCCTGAGGTAAAAGCACAGTCCCCACAGTTAATTGCAGTAAGTTGACTTGAGGGTTTTAAAAAGGAAGATAGTCACCCAAAAAAGAAAGGCAAATTCCGTGCAAAATCACACATAGGGCAAACATATAGTTATTGCAACTTGCAACCAATACAATCAACCATTATAAGTGTTTCCATACAAACAAGCAGACTTGATCACACAAAAATAGCTAATCCTAACAAGAATTTTATAAAAGAAAAACGAAAAAATTACTAAAGTCCGAAGTTACTAATGTGAACAAACAGCCTGAAACCAAATAAGTTGTTACTCTTTTCAGATGGTTGTAAAAGAAGTGGCATGTGCTATTTCACTGGATACAGTCAAAAAGACAAAGCGTGCCATATCAAAGTACCCTTGTTGGATCCTTGATACTGCCACGTCCTCTGATCAGAACACGACAACCAGTAGTTGCTTCAACTCGTTTCAGAGAGTTCCCTCTAGGACCCAGGAGGCGCCCAACAAAATTGAACTGCAAAGGGGGGATAAAATACTTTAGTGCCATAAACTGCTGAAATATAATCATATGACTGAAACACTATTTAGAGAAGAGAACGCTACATTAGGATATTGGTCAACTGGAATATCAACCCTGATCATTCGCTTGACTATGAGACCCGATGAGGTACCTTGGGAACCGAGCCAGTTTGGTGCAGAAGAGGGCTGTGTCAAACCTGACATCTGCAAATTACAATTTTATGTACTGTAAGAGAAAAATAACATTCAAAAGAATGTAAGATTTTCCTTATGTATACTTATCGTACTAGGAAGGCAAGAAAGAAATGTAAGTTGAATTATCTATTTGAATCAAATGACGCTGTAAGAACGATTAATCTCAAGGCATGTTAAAAGGACCGAGGAAGAAAACTGCAAAAACAATTCAACAGAATGACAACATCCAAGACATACACAAGAAAGAAAAAGGGTTAGGCTATCTGAAGACAAAACATCAACTTGGTGTTAAATGAATATCAATACTTAGTTTCACGTCTTGCATCTGATGAGGCATTCACTATAGCGTTAAAGGTTGTTAGGAGAAGTACATTGAGAAATTTATTCAAAACCAGAAAATGCGATTAGCCAGATGAAACAAATATATGAATTTTGCATTGAGTCAAAAGATAAATAAAGCGGTTCCCAGTTATACCCAGGTATAAGCAGTTTCTTATATCTTTAATCACATTGTAAAGCTAAAAATTGATTCAAGTAGGCATATGAGGTGTCAAATCCTTGCAACAAAAGTCAGTGATCTAATTACAAGTAAAATTTTGTATTCGATATGGGTCAGCATAATCTATGTATCATTCACGGGGTTGTTAGCTTCAGAATACCAGTCATGACAGAAGTGGAACTTAAAGTTAAAATCGCCTAATAGAAGAATAAAGTTAACATGAAAAGTAAGATTTCGTTACGGAGCTTCTAAAAACAGAAAAAGTATTAGATTAAGCAAAAAGTTATGTTAATGGTTAGTATCCATACTTCTGATTGAAAAGTTGACGACCATATGTTCGTGTTAGCTCCACCACTTGAAAATATTCCTCCTGAAGCCAAGGGGCTAGCATGTTCAAACCCACTTTGTTCTAAAATGGATGCATTCCCCAACAGCGTAGTTACACGCATTATTTCTGCTTGAAAAAGGTCAATTTCCAAGAATAAGATGTACCAGTTAGTATGTGTTAAAAATTAGCAGTCACCACAGTATGGAAAGGCAACATGAGTTTGTTAACTGATTAGTTAAATCTTAATATGACCATCCAGAAAACCTTTATCTGGAGAAACAAAAGGAGATCTAATAAAGTTAATAGAAGTTCCCATAACAGATTAGTTAAGGCTTTATATGACCAAGTCACCACGTTAGAACCAGTTACAGTAAGATAACTTTCCACAGAGTATCCATAACCAAGATTGGTAATACTTTTGCAACACAATAAAGCCACAACTCTGATGATTTTGATTGCACATACACCAATACGAACTGGAAGGAGGAGACAAGCAAACAATACGAACCGACCATTAAATGCATTTTTTCATCTTTCTGCCGACGGAAAATTCAACTTTTAATGCTATGTTGCCTTCTGTAATCGAGTTATTAAAAAAAAGCACCTAAATCTATATATTCTTGCATTATTTTTCACATGATTGATATTTAACCCATATAGACTTTTTTTTTTACCCTCGTCACCAACATTAATAATTATAGATGGAAATTACTTCTTCCAATACTAACAGGCAGGCATCTTACACTTAAAGCTGTATATTCTTACCTCTTAATAACATCACATTCATGGGTCTTTTCATGAGAAGAAAAAGAGCTTGATAAATTTTTGAGACCATGCAGCATTATGCAGGATGAGGCGAGGGGAGTTGACAAGTGGGTTTTCATTACTGAAAGTGAGTAACTCTACAAAGGCCCAAATAAAAGCAGTCCATGATTAGAATATTTTAAACTTCTCTACAACGAGGATAAATTAACTAATACAGGCATATATGGGAAGTTCACATATCACCCAACAACTAGTATAATTCATGTTCTAGCCAGAGTGCTATGTTCAAGCCCCCTATCTTTTTCCACCATAACCGAAATATAAAACAGAACTTCCGGACCTCTTAACTGAGCTTCTGATGAGGTTTGGCTCAATCCAAAAATAAAAAACAGATCTAGTTTAACTCACACAGATTGACTATATATATGGGCATTTCTATTGGATTAGTCGTTGTAGAAGTCCACACATAACAGTATGCATTTTAATAGAAGTCCTAGAAATTTGAAGTGGTCAACACTTTTAGCACTGCACATACGTAGGAGCTCACTGTTCCAAAAAGGAAAATGAAAAAGATAAAAACAAGTGATATGCCCTTTATCTACCACAATCAATCATCCAATAACTTGATGGAAAACAATATTTAAGTGAATTCATTACAACTGCATATTTCTCTTAAAGTAGGCGATGAGATTGACAGAACTTCTTTGCTATCACTGAATTCGTGTCATTAATCACAGAAATATTCTGAATATTGTCTGTAATTTCTATAAAGCAGAAAGCATTTTGAATAATAAGCTCACCTTGATTCAGCAACCGGTAACTAATAGGAAGCACAGCCATAAATGGACTAATTTTGTTACGCTCAGCCAGCAATTCTGAGAGATACCTGTCAGTGATGCAATAAAATAGCCCCATCAAGAAATAGTTGTGACAACATACATCTTCAGCATTGCAAATAGTAATGACAACTTGAGTAAGATCCAAAAGTTTATCTGGTTCAGTAAAATACACTTAAAATCAAATACTTAGCCATAAAGGAAATACAATGACTCTTGTTGACTGTGCATCTAATAGAGGGTTAGAAAACTGAAAAAACTGTTCTAGTTCATTCCTGATCAAGAATAAAATAAAATTTAAAACCATCAATCAGATTAATAAAGGATATTTTCAAGTAAAACACGTGTTTTCTTCAGCCAGATAAAAGATACTTTTGACCAACAAGTAGTTTTTTCTTTTTGTCTGCTCTCTTGAACTAGACTTACTGGATCCTGGTTGTATTAGTTCATAATCAATCTACAAAAAAGAATAACACCTACTGATCTACACACATTCACTAAGCAACAGAGATCTTTTCCTGCTTCACGACATACGAACTACCAATCCAGTTCGCACTCGCCAATAAACCCCCAATTCTCACTACTAGGTCAAAAACAACGGTCACAGTCAACGTATACTTCAATTCTCAACAACAAAGCAATCGCCATAACATGACCTAGCACCAAAACTACAGTACTCAGAGCAACACAACACTAATTTCAACAAGCACAACACATACATCAAATCTCGAGTGCATCAAACAAGATAAGTTCAAATCAAGATCAAATTACAATAATACACTCAAGAAAACTCGAAAAACAACTACTGCTAATGAATAAACAAGGAATTATTATTACTTTTCTTGCTCGATTAGAGCAGATGCGGCGCGAATACCTCCGATGTGAGGCGCTGACGGAGATGGCGAGTACTCCATGTACCTACCGGACGACATCGTTTTGCGGCGGCGAAGATGATCACCGCCGTCAGATCCACCCACCACAACCACCACGACGACGACAAGTGAGAGCTGTGTGTGTATATATTGATTGATACGAGTGTGAGACAGAGAGGAGAGAAATGGTTATCCAATTGGGTCGAGACACGTGCACTATATATATATATATATATATATATATATATATATATATATATATATATATATATATATAGACCGTGAACATAGAATACTATTATTTTATGCTGGTCGTATTGAATTAATTAATTTTGACTGAATTTCATCTACTAACCCTAGAAATAAATAATAGAGGTTTATCAAATTTCAAGTGTGAAGATCTAAGTCATTTTCAATACTATCACCAGACTTATGTACATTCAGTTTAATAATTGTACGATTAAATATAAATCTTCATTTTTCAAGCTATTTACCACCCTATGCATTAAATTATTATACTAAGGACAAAAGTCACAAAACTGTAAACTCTTTCAATTCCACCCTTTCCGCTGAAGTTTTTGCTAAGGTCGTGTAAAAAGATTAAATATGAATCAAGCATATATGATTATGTTCAAGTCAATAAAAGAAAACAATAACCTAAAATATATAACTCTATTCTAGAAACATATGCAGATTTCTTAAATAAATAAAGAACTCTTAATTTTTTGTACAATTATACAAGAAGTATCATCATATTATCATATTTTGCCCTTTTATCATTAGCGTATGAGTTTTATTTTCTTTCACGTGCGATTATAAAACAATTTACCTTTTTTTTTTTTTACATAAATTTACAAAAAAATGGGTTGAAAAGTCAGACGAACCTATAGCTAAATGCTGAAAACCAGCTATTTTGGGCATGTGGTTTTGGGCCAAGAAAGTTTTAGACTTTTAAGTTTTAGGGCTTGAAGAAACTAAAGTTTTCTTGAACTATAGACCATCCAGATAAGTTTCGGCCTTATAGGGAAATTGACCCGTTTTTGGCTAAAACGACATGAGCTACTTAATTTTTAGAAAGCCCACCTTACCGGGCTATAACCCATATGACCCTTCTACTTTGCCCCGCCCATGACAGATGTACATTTAACACACATAATTTTATTGATATATTTTTTTTTTTTAACTATTTTGATTCACGTGCATTTAGATCACGCTATAAGATGTGTACACGTGCTGTTAAGGATTTTCGCACAAAAAAGGGTGGTTTTTGCAAACTTTTTGAATAAAATCAGATAATCGTAAATAAGGACTCGATGTGGGGGCAAGAATGAAAAATAGTATGAGGTGCTACTTTTATAAAATGCGCGAACAATATGTTTCACCATTATTATTAATAATAAAAATAAAAAATATATTTATATGGTCGAACATGCCACATGAGCTGATGTGAGGAAATGCGTATTGTTCTCAAAGTTCATTAGTTTTTCAACGAATACATTACTTTTCAAACTAGCAAAACTCTTTGACATTCTAACAATATTCAACGGTTTGCCAACTTTTCGATCAACATGCGTCTCTAATCAATTCACTCTTCTCCAGTCCACACATTTTCCTCAACTTTTTCTCTTTCTTATCTATTCAAATACACACACATTCACTACTTATCATCAGCTAATGCATGCAAATTTCTTTTTTGTACTCTGAAGAAATTTGTGCATCATAGTTTGTAGATATCTATCTCAAACTGCAAGTGCAAAATATAAGATACAAGGAGGAATTTATTGGAAGGAATAAACAATCCATCCCAGATTGAGATCATTATAAGTTACACTAGATCTCTTTCAAATATATATATATATATATATATATATATATATATATATATATATATATATATTTTTTTTTTTTTTCTTGTGATCTTAATTAGAATTTGTTGTCGTAAAGAGTGATTCAAATTTATAAGGATGTGTAGACTCATTTGTTGCCTCTTTTGTACCTGGCTGGTGGTGGGGACTGTGTTGGCTGTGATGGCCTATTTTAGGATCGGTGGAGTTGACAAACTATGGGGATATCGGACTGTACGGTCTGATATAAATCAATTATTTCACATAAAAAACGGCTACACTTTGATCAATGGAGAACCAGCTGCCTTTTATGGCCGACCCTATGTGGGTTTCAATCCTCCACCGCCATATTAATTAATTAATTATATGTTAGGGTATTGAAGACGCACCTGTACTAGCTAGTGTTGCTTCTTGATTAATTTTTGTTACTTTAGATCCATTATTTATTAATTAATTGTGTTCTTAATTAATTATCGTCCAAAAAACATGCAGTTGTTTTGTAACTGTAAAAGCAAAAATAAAAGTGTTTTGCAAAAGTATAAGAGAACGTAAAATATGTTGCAAAAGTGTAATTTTAATTATTAATTACATATGTTAAACTTAATAACTATACAATTTATTTAGAATTAAAACTAATCAATTTTATAAATTTTTGGGGGTTTAAAGTATTAAATAAAATCTTCAGGGATTTTGTTGCAAAATCCATGTTATGCTACCCGCATTGCGAGCAGGGTAGCATAAATTAAATCCTAAACTACTATTAAGTCAGAGAAATGTGCTTGAATGCGAAAAACATGGTAGATCAAAGCGTATATATGAAAATGTAAAACGTATGATGCTTTTTTTTTTTCCAATTATAATTGTGAGGTTAAGAAAACCATTCGTGAATATGTATAGATTCATTTTTGATTATCTTATAACACACTGATGAAAGTTGTATTTAATGAGACTCATTTCAAGCAAAAACAAAAGAAAAAAAGAACGTCATCTAATTACTATACTACTTTGTCCGCTAATCTAATAAGGTCTCGTTATTAAAACAGATCTTAAGCTATAGATGCAAAAAAAACCTTAATTTGGAAAATAAAAGATCTTGATACCTCTAATCATCCACCAAATCCGGAACCAAATATTGCATGAACTTGAGATAGGAGCTTTTAATTGTATCACAGAGATCTCACAAAAGGAGTATGTGTTTATGAATACTTTTCCTTTCAATTGGGAACCTCTCGTCTATATCCCCGTAGCATCAAGCGGTTCAAGTCCTTGAGTTAAAGACGTACGTAAAAGATGAAGAAGCGGCTTACATGCAACGAATCAAGGTTGTAAGACTTGGGATAATGGGACATTTGAAGGGCTTTAGAATGTATTTACATTTTCTCATTACCAAATATTCACAATTTAGCTTGTATGGAAAACCAAGTCCATGAACCACGGTCATGCATGGGTCTTCTATTAGTACTGACGAATTTTATCTTTCATTCATTTCATTACACAATGTCTATTTGAATTAGCTAATGAATAAACTCTATACGAGTCCATGCACCTAGAGTTTAATTTTCTCAAAATAATAACAATACGCATATTAATGTTAATAAATATGAGGAAATAACTTATGGAGTATGACAAATATCAATTTGTATATACAAGTGAAAGTTATGAAAATGGAATAAGTCCAATTCTCCATAATCATTAAACGAAGTGGTGCATTAGATGAATAACGATCATAAGCTCAACCGCTAACATGTTAAATGACCATTTTTTTTTCTTTACCACATTTTCTAATGGCTTGATACTCCATGCATGTCGATGTGTTTGTTTCAACTTCCACTTCAGTTGTTCCCTAGCATTAAAAAAGAAAACGGTTGAATTATCACAAAATATTAATCTTAATGCCTACAAGTAGAATCCATGATTCTAAGACTATAAATGAAAACTCTTTGGCCATACATCATGAAATGGAACATCCAAACATGAATCGAATTTGTTGGAACCCTTTATTGTAAATAAGATTGTGATTAATCACATAGAAGCCTAAAATAAATTCTCGATGGATTAGTTAATTCCCAACTTCTCGAATAGTTATTAAAAAAAATGATTTATGTACGTGAATACCTCTTTAATTCATTTCATGTTTAAATCAATTTTACAAATTGATCGAACATATCAACATGGTTCAAATTCAAGGAATTTGTGATTGTGTTAATCGTATGATCCTCGTGTAATTTTTATTAATTTTATTTTTTTATCAATAATACGCAATAATGATGAGCATTTAGTTACTGTTAATTCGCATGATAGACCATTTAGAGATTTATTTTGTGGATTCAAAACCATTGTTCAACCCCCGCTTATCTACTCCAACAAAACTGAAAAAGTGGTCTCCAAACCTTCACACAAATTCATCCAAAAGAATCGTCCTTAAAGTGATAATCATTCTTCATGAATTCGTTGCATCAATTATAGTGTATGTATTTTGTCTTTTCTTTTCAGGTCCAATTTATTCTCTCAACCTTATAAATTAAAAGAGAAAACATAATTTAGCAACAAAACGAAGCAAAGGAGGCTAGAGCAAAAAGAAGGGGCGCAAGCCCATAGGTAAACGTCAACAGCAATATGCCCTGATTGAATTAACGTTGTTCCCTCTCATGTGACAGAATATGCGAGCCTTGTTATAAAAGTGTCATAAATGTATACCTTGGAATCGATACAACACCATTCAAATTAATACCTTGGATATTTAAAAAAAATGCATAAATGTAAAAGAAGTGTCATCTTACTAGTGCACAAAGCCTACATCCAACCGGTTCCGGAACTGATTAGTTACAACGGAAGATCTTTGGTGGAAAAGGAACTAAATTATCTCACATGCAAAAAGTTTTTGGGCCAGATGGGATTTTTAGTTTCTCCAGAAATTATGGGTTTTGAAAACATACAAACAAGTGTAAATATATATATATATATATATATATATATATATATATAATCTCTTGTTTGTCTTTATTTACTACTACATTACAAGATAAGGACATCACTTAATCTTGGGTAAAGCAAATTCATGTAAACATCTAATTATAGACATGCATGCTTGTTTTTTAGATGGTTGCTTTTATCCTTTTCCTCATTTCAATGTTGGAGGATCTAGCTAGCATGAATAAAACTTCTTGATAGTTGATCAATAACTTTACTTAAACCAACTAATTACGACAGTATCAGAGTATCTTATTTGTTACGGGTATTTTACTCACGTGACAAAAGGAGAATACGGAGAACTCAAAAAACATTCTTTTACTAAGGTTTTCAATTCCCGAGGGAGCTTATAAACTATGGCCGAGAGAATAGATAGTACATTCCATTTTGTACACCTGCAAGGGAAGACTTGGACATTAATCAAGTAATATAACATAAATATATTTTTGAAGAGACCAATTCAAAACAATTACAATAATTGTGTTAAAGTAATAAATAGTGTGCATGGACGAGCATTATGAAATTAACAAATATACTAATAAAATTGACGTGGTCAAATAGTCATGACGCCAATATATTATAATGCATGTTCTTCTCAAAATCACCAGTTTTGGTACCAATATTTTTATTTTTCAAAACTGACCATCTATGGTCTTCAAGGCTTTCCAAAATTTTCGATCAATAGGCGTCTCTAATTCACTCCCACACTTTCCTCAATTTTTCTCGTTCTTTTCTTTTCAAATATACGTACAAATCCGCTACCTCATTTTCAAATGCATGTAAATTTCTTTTCGTAATCAGAAGAAATTTGTGCATGCACCTTCTGCGTGCAAAAGTTGCAAGTGCATAATTTATATAAATCTACAAACTAAGATAAAGAGAGGAAGAGTTATCAAAAGATGTGTAAAATATGCTGTTGCTGCATTTGCACTATAATGGTGGTCGTGGGAGTCTTGGCCTTGCTGGCATATTACAAGGTTGGAGGATTGAAAAAGATTGGCCATAAGATATTTCATGAAGCTGACTACATGACCATCAATGGTGCCCCGGCCTTTTATGGCCGACCCTTCTTGGGTCCAGGGGCGGAGCCAGGAATTTTAGGTAGGAGGGGCGAAATTTTACTAAACTTATACTTCAAAAACTACGTACATATGGCGTTATTTTTTGTCATATATAATACCTAGCTAGTAGATATCTTCAATTTTGCTCTAAGTTTTTTGATGGGATCAAACTAAAAAAAAATGATGTATTGACATCAAAACTTTGGACAATTATTTCTCAAAAGTCATAGTTAAACTACTAGATAAATAAGCACATTCTCTTCTATTTATAACTTGTCTTCATAATTGAAAATATAGGTTTAGACATTGCGTTAAAACATATCTCCTACCATAACACCAATATATTGTAGGCAAGTAAATAACTATTTGAAAATCTAACAAATATAATATAATATAATATATATGTATATATATTATAAATATAAATACATATAAATAGAAATTCGCGGAACATATATATACAGAGATAAAGTTTCTTACTAAAGAACTCCTTATGTTCCGATTATGTTCCAATATTATAGGGATTTAGTTCCTATTTACAAGGATATCAATAACAATATAAAAGATACTTATAAAAAAACTATATATATATACATATATATATATATATATATATATATATATATATACATATATATAAGCCTATATAAAAGGAAGTGGTGAGAAAGTTGGGGGGGGCGGTGGCCCCCATATGCCCCCCCCTTCCCTCCGCCACTGCTTGGGTCACACTCCCCCATCGCCGTATTATGGTTAGGGCATTTTGTCGATCTCCTCCGATGGTTCTACTTCATTTGGTAGTTTTATGTGTTTTTCCTTATTTGTCATACTCGAATGTTTGTTTTTTGTCGTTTGTGACTGAGATTAGTCCTGTAACGACGAACTATTGTATTCTTGAATTCTAAAATAAGAAAATTGGCATAAATAAATTTTATATGAATTGAAATACATTATCATAAACATTTCTTCTGAGTTTTAGCTATAATTAAACTCTAATGTTAACCTATCAAAAAAAAAAAAAAAAAAAAAAAAAAAAAAAAAACTCTTACGTTAAAACTCAGAACTAAGGAGATATCACTAAATATTGGAAGCGGATTTTTTCAAGGAGCGCAAGACAGAGCAGATTGAGACGAGGTAGATTAGAGAAGGCGAACTTTTTGAAATAATGTTTAATTTGAAAAGCGAAGTAAATCGAAGAAGATGGTTTTTTTTTTTTTTTTTTGAAAAATGATTTTGTGAATAAGGCAAAGTAGATTGAAAATATGAATTTCTTGTTAAAAAAAAACTTTAGAGAAAAGATGAAGTAGAATGAGGAAGATAAAAGTTTTGATTTTTTATTTTAGAGGAAAAGACGAAGTAAATCGTAGAAGATGTATTTCTTTGAAAATATCTTTGAGGATAAGAAAAAGATCAATTGGAGAAAATGGTCATTTTGAAAAAATATTTTAACGGAAAAGATGAAGTAGAATGAAGTCGAGTTTCCCGGGGCAAGTAGAATTGTAAGGATGAAGTAGATTGAAGAAGATGATTTTTTGAAAACATATTATTTAGAATTAGAAAAAGTTGATTGTCATAGATGAACGATATGATGTGGGGATTTCGATTAGTGCCTTTGGTGTCAAAATGTTAAGGGAATTGTTTATACTGGAGACCAACTTGTGTCTCCACCAAAGGCTTCAAAAGATTTTGGCGTAGTACAATAAAAATTCTCTAACTTTCGAATTATGAATAATTTTGGTTGGTCGTGTTGAAAGTATGATTTCTTTTTTTCACACGAGTAAATAACTAGACTGAAGCCTCTAAATATACCGGTTACGTTGCAACGACTGAATTATGAACCTAAAAATGAATCAAAACAATTGCGCATGTGTACACACAACACTAGTTAAAGACTAGTTTAAAAGAATATTCTAACTTCTAATACACTATCATCTAACTGAAATAGGTTGAATGAAAGTTAACATCCCACTCGTACAAAAGTATTTGGCATAATCTCAGATCTAAATAATTCATGAAAGAAAATAGGCAATTTAAATAGAGCGAGTATCAAGCATTCAAATACTGGGGAAAAGTCAAGCTCAGATTAGGCATGTAAGTGAATTTAGTATTCTCTGTATAAGCACACACTACATATATAATCAAACAAATCACACAAGGACAAACATAAAATCGATTTAACATGTTCACGAAGTTATTATAATTCACAAAAAGGCGAAATATAAATAGTGAGTTAGAACAAGAACCAGTCACTTAAGGAATAAAAGAAGCCCTCTTTCTCTGTCTCTTATAGAGCTCCAGGAGACTGCAGTGGAATAGTAGCTCATTTCTAGCTTTCCACATCAACCAGATAACCACAAATCAGAATTCACTCCAGAAGTTCTTTCCTATTGAGCACAGAAACGGACTTGAGGGTCGCAAATATGCTCTTTCATACTTCTCGGAAGAACCGTTCTGATACCAACCATTTATAAGCTCCGATCCAGGTTTTGAAGGCGTGCGGACATTCAATAGATTAACTGATCTATTGATTCCTGACAAAAGCCACAAACTGAGTTAGTTTTGTTATGGACTCTGTTCCGCAGTACATTGCCAGAGAACCCAATGGTCGGTCTTAATGTGATTTCCAGAGTTTATCCGGAGAACGTCTAAAGCAGGGACGGGACTCCCTACATCAAATGAAAAAAAGAAATTAAAACTAACTTTAGGATTATACAGTACAAAAGAGTTTCAAACTGATACAAATTTATTGTAACACAAACAACCTTAAATGGAATCAAGTCAGCAACTGTTGTCAAAAAACACTCACAAACTATTGATCAAAAACTCTGAACAACAATGAAGTGTTATTTTGATCGTTAAAACCGAGTAAATAAGAATACAGTTGATAAATATCAACGGAAAATGAAAACGACAATAAAAGGTACAAAAGAACACCTCCAATAGACAGAACATCGTACGTAGAAGACAAAACTGACCAGTAATAAGTATAAATAATTAAATATTGTTGGAACATACAACCCGGATCGACAAGAATCGGTTTTGACTCTGAAATCTACACAAAAGCAACCCCCAATCATGGAATTCACATTCTTTACACGTAGAAAACAGAGAAAACATTCTACTAAATGACCAAATTATAAAGCTTCAAACATAATACCTTTTAACTCTTACAAACCCTAACCTCCAAATACAATTGAAATACGGAATAACATGATTGTAAACCCTAGGTACGTGGAAACCACGAATTAAAAGTTCTATATTTGATGAAATTAGAAAACAGAGGTAGATTAGAGAAGGCGAATATTTTGAAATATTGTTTTCTGTAAAAAGTAAATCGAAGAAGACATATTTTTTTTTTTGGGAAAATGATTTTGTGAATAAGACAAAGTAGATTGAAAATATGAATTTCTTGTAAAAAAAAAAAAAAGCTTTCGAGATAAGATAAAGTAGATTGAAGAAGATAAAAATTTTGAATTTTTATTAGAGGAAAAGACGAAGTAAACTGTAGAAGATGTATTTCTTGAAAAATATCTTTGAGGATAAGAAAAAGATCAACTGGAGAAAATGGTTATTTAGAAAAAATATTTTAACGGATAAGATGAAGTAGAATGAAGTCGAGTTTCAGGGGAAAGTAAAATTGTAAGGATGAAGTAAATTGAAGAAGATGATTCTTTTAAAACATACATTATTTAGAATTAGAAAAAGTTGATTTTCGTAGATGAACAATATGATGTGGGGATTCCGATTGGCTTGCTCAAAGAATAGTGTTTATGTTGAGGAAGGTTCGATTAGTGCCTTAGGTTACGGGAATTGTTTATACTGGAGACAAACTTGTGTCTACACCAAAGACTTCAAAAGATTTTGACGTAGGACAATCTAAATTCTCTAACTTTCGAATTATGAATAATTTTGGTAGGTTGTGTTGAAAGTATCGATCATTAATACTTTCGGGAGATTTTTTTTCACACGAGTAATTAACTAGACTGAGGTCTCTAATATACCGGTTGCATTGCAACGACTGAATTATGAACCTAAAAGTGAACCAAACAATTGCGCATGTGTACACACAAATAAATGACTAGCTTAAAAGAATATTCTAACTTCTAATACTATCATCTAACTGAAATAGGTTGAATGAAAGTTAACATCCCACTCGTACAAAAATAGTTGCATAATCTCAGATCTAAGTAATTCATGAAAGAAAATAGGCAATTTAAATAGTACGTATCGAGCATTCAAATACTGGGGAAAATTCAACTACAGATTAGGCATGTAAGTGAGTTAGAATCAAACATAAAATCGATTTAACATGTTTCACGAAGTTATTATAATTCAAAAAAAGGCAAAATATAAATAATGAGTTAGAACAAGAACCAGTTACTAAAGGAATAAAGAAGCCCTCGTTCTTTGTCTCTAATCAAGCTCCGGGAGACTGCACTGGAAGAGTAGCTCGTTTCTAGCTCTCCACATCAACCATATAACCACAAATCAGAATTTGCTCCAGAAGTTCTTTCCTATTGAGCACAGAAAAGGACTTGAGGGTCGCAATATGCTTTTTCATACTTCTCGGAAGAACCGTTCTGATATTAACCATTTATAAGCTCCGATCCAGGTTTAGAAGGCGTGTGGACATTCATTGATTAAGTGATCTATTGATTACAAGAGCCACAAATGTTGCAACGCGTGTTATTTCCTGCAGTGAAATACCCCTCCGACTGAGTTAGTTTTGTTATGTACTCTGTTCCGCAGTATATTGTGAGCAAACCCAATGGTCGGTCTTAATGTGATTTCCAGAGTTTATCCGGAAAATGTCTAAGCAGGGAGGGGACTCCCTACATCAAATGAAAAAAAGAAATTAAAACTAACTTTAGGATTATACAATACGAAAGAGTTTCAAACTGAGACAATACAAATTTATTGTAACACAAAAAAAAAAAACCTTGAATTGAATCAACTCAGCAACTGTTATCAAAAACCACTCACAAACTATTGATCGAAAACTCTGTGAAAAACAATGAAGTGTTATTTTGATCCGTAAAACCGAGTAAATAAGAATACAGTTGATAAATATCAACGGAAAATGCAAACGACAATAAAAGGTTCAAAAGAACACATCCAATAGACAGAACATCACACATAAAAGTCAAAACTAACCAGTAAAAAGTATAAATGTTGTCGGAACACATCAGAATCCTTCATTCACATACAACCGGGATCAACAAGAATCGGTTTTTGACTCTGAAATCTACACAAAAGCAACCTAATCGTGGAATTCACATTCTTTACACGTATAAAACAGAGAAAACATTCTATTAATGACCAAATTATAAAACTCCATACATGATATCTTTAACTCTTACAAACCCTAACCTCTAACACAATTAGAATACGGAATAACATGATTGTAAACCCTAGGTATGTGGGAACCACGAATTAAAAGTTCAATTCTTGATGAAATTAGAAAACAGAATTACACGATTGTAAACCCTAGAAACGAAAATCGAAAGGAAATCTCGAATTAAGAAACAAATAAAAAAGCGTCAAATTAACCAATTTACATATGATTAAACCAAGAAAATACGAAGCAGAGACGGAATTATGTAGATAACAGGTATACATTAATATTGTCCACCGTTAAGAAAAACCCTAATTTTCTAAAGAAGATAAATTTGGGGGTTTTATAATTAATTACCTTGTACTTTTGTTGTTGATACTCCCTCGTGATCGCACAAGAAAAGTATTAGAGAGAGAGTGTGTGTAAATAAACTGCTCGGATTCTGTTTTGACAAAGAGATAATGGGAGAGGGGTATTTATAGTGGTATATATATGTTGTAACGGTCAAATAGTTATAAGGCGGTTACTTCTTATAATTGATTTGGCCCAGGCCCATCAGTTTCGGCCCACCTAAGGAAAAATTATTAGGATTCTGTTATTAAATTTGATTTGCCTTACTTCCAGATAGGAGACTGAGTAACTAAACTACTCACTTAATTGTGGTAAAAATAGAGCGTTGCATAATTAAAGTCCAATGAGATAAATTATAATTAGACAGCAAAAAATTATCTATCGAATTTTTTATCTTTTCTCAAGTCAAGATCTACCACGTCATTCTTCGAAAATAAGCGTCACTTTTATCTTAACCAGGAATATAAACCTAGGGCATGTTTGAAAACTCTATTGAATTAGGATAAATTAGAATATGGCATGTTAGAATAAGCCGGATTTAATTTACCATTGTGTTATTTGATTCGTTATATTGCAACTAAAGATTAGCTCCTATTATAAGTAAATTACATCACTCACATATTATAAGATAGGCTAAGATGCCCATCCCTGGAGGATTATAAAAGGGTCATAATCCATGGTTGCATAGTTTCAATAGGCCCGACCCTGAATTGAAACTAGAATTTCAAACAACATATTAGGTTGGATTAACATTACACAATCACCCCTAATATAGGCTATAAAGTGTTTTCAAACATGCCCCTTGCGTGTTATTCGATATAAAAATGTCAGACCCATTTCAGACTTGTTTAAGCCAAATCTAATATATAGAAATATAAATTGCAATTAAACATTTAAACACAAGAAGACATTCTACAATATTGAGTTTATTTAGACAATATTAGGATTAAAACAACACCTAATATAAATGAACGTCACATATTTGGCATTTAAAAGGGATTTTTCTCAATAAAAATAATTTTGTTGTGCACGAGTACTGCGCGCGATCATTGCTATTAGAAGGAACTGCGTGTTGATCTAATTAACAATCGATATATAGTTGTTATATGCAAATAATTCAAATTTTGTTCCTATAATCTAACTAAAGTTGTTGACTTAACAAGTGTCATTAACTCACTCTCCTCTTACCCACGGTTTCTATTTCTTAAGTTTTCACATACAAATTTGCAGGAACTTCATTCTTCTCAAGTGCATGCAAATTTCTTTATTGCATTCAAAGAAATTTATGCATGCAACAAAGATTTACGTGTGAAAATTTCATATAGAAACCCTTGTCGCCATCATTAATATATGCTTGTGATCTTAGTTATCAAGAACTAAAGGAGGAGAGAAAAATAAAAAAATAAAAAAAAATCTCAAGATGTGTATGGCAAGGATCATTTGTTGTTGCATCTGCATTGCAGTATTGGTGGTGGCGACCCTACTTTTGGTGGGATTTGGGTTTTACAAGGGTGGATTCAAAAAATTGAAAAACACATTTCATGAAGGTGACTACACCACCATTAACGGAAATCATGTCTACTATGGCCGACCCTATTACGGTTTCACTCCGCCAAAACCATTTTAGGGTACGTACGTTTCTTCTTGATTCATTTCTCAAGTTTTGGTTATGTTTCATTTTGTGTTCTACGTAGTTGTGATCACGACGACAAGTGTTTTTTTTTTTTTCCTTAATATGTAAATGGTTGACTGTTATATGAGACACAAAGTGGGACAAAAGTATGACATGATCTTTACTCATTGTCTGTCCTTTGTTTTCCTTATTTTCATTTTCCTGTCCGGTTATATACGTGTGTTGCTTTTTCTTTTTGTGTGTTCATTATGAACTTCAACTACAATTGATGCGTTTCGGTTGGTTTTGAATCTTTGATTATGCTGGCTTTCATTGACAAGTTGTTTTAGACCTATATGTTGATTTGTTTAAATCAAGTTATTTTTCGGCTTGATGAGCTGAATTAAGATTCATATGATGCAAAACCTTCTGAAGAGAGTAAAGGAAATATTTTCATAATTAGAAACCACAAATGCTCGAAAAATATGCATCATTCAGTGTAACAACTTATTAATATTTTTTATGTAGTTTATAATTATCTGTGGGAACTCTTCATTTAATTAATTCTTTTCCTTTTAAATACTAATAAATTGGACGAAAAGAGTTTTGGTGCAAAGTTTCTGATATTCAATTGGTCTTTTTTCCTTAACAATAATATCTGTAAGAATAAGTTTTTTCGTAAGTTTCTTATAGCACCATCAGTGTGTCCCATTTATTATCTCTGAACAATTTAAGTTTGGCTGCGATACTTTTCTCCAAATATCTACTACAAGAATAGAAAATAAACTTATGATATGAAGTTATAACCTAAAGAAGAACGCTGGTTTTACAATTTTAGGCTCTTATATTTTACGATCCTGTTTTTTCTTAAATGTTGTCCCATCCGTGGAATACAAGAATTTCAGTAAGAGTCATGCTCGAACTTCAAAACTCGTATCCTCTCAGATTTGTACTAAAACTATTACATTGTTGTGCTAATATAATTGTACTCAAACGTTTACATTGTTGTAATGTATATCTTCATTTCTGTTTCTAATTCTTGTGTAATACACACAGTACTTATGAAGGACATGACCAGCTATCGCCTGATTATGGAGGAATACTCATAGTTTAAGATATGGATTCTTGGTTCTTGTCCTTAGAGATACATTTTCTGGTGTTATTAATGTAATAGATCAGTTTTATAGCTTTTCAGTTTGAGGAAGACTCCGACTTTAAACTATAATGTTTAGAACCAGGTCAATAAACAGCAATCATTGTCCAATGACAGCGTTTTTATTGATCATGAAGAGTGTTGTATAATTTACGGGTTTGATACTTGTTTTGAAATACCATTTCTTTTAATCTACAGTTATGTCATATACGACTATAAGCGTTCATTATTTTACGTAGCGCCCTTTTGATGTAGGTACATATTAGTCGTAATGAAAGTGCTAGGTTGTGGAGACTGAAATAATGTATACAATTTCATGACAGTTCACATAGAATGCAATTATAGTTGTATTCTTGATATAAATAGCCTACTTATGCGTAACAGTAATAACGCAACTATTCAAAAATAGTAAAAAAAATCTAATTTGTTTGTAAGTTAAACAAGCCTCAGTTTTTTTACCACTTTTCGTATGTATACTTTATCATTCTATTACTAACAACAAAGAGGATGCCATAGACGGGTGTTCTTTAGAATATCCATTCAATTGAAATTTATGGAATTCGATAATGTAACCATTAATAATGCCAGAAATTGGTTTTTTCAAATCAAATAAAATAGCGCCACAAATTGATTTAGAAAATTGTGTCACTACTTTTATATCCGATAAGAAAAACAGATAATACGATTTCTAATATTTGTTCCTGAAAAGTCGTATTAACTATAACAAAAAGTAGTTGAACTTACTATTTTCAAAAGTTTATTTGTGAATAATGTATTGGACTCTAAAATGACTTTTTCTTTCAATAGTAAGGTTATTATCTCTAATAAACAGAATATCTAAAACAATTTTATTACGTCTGATAAAATTATAACTTTTGACATTCATAGAAACTTTTGTGTTGTTTAATTATAACTTAGGGAGAATTACACAAACACCCCCTGAGATATGGGCTAATTACACAGACACCCCCCTCATGTTTGAGAAATTACACAAACACCCCCTGTGATAAAAAAAATTTCGCAATTTGTTATGTTTTGCTGAATTTAAATTTCCGTCTCTCGTTTATATTGTAAAATCAATGAAGAATAAACTAAAATTGCTAAAACGATAGAAAATAAGTCTCATTTATTCTGTTTTAGAAAATAAAAAAAAACATTAAAAATAAGGTATATTTCGAAAGATTTTGTAAGTTAGTCATCACGTCATTATTGAAATTATGATCCAACACCATAAGTGTGTATATTCGATTAAAAAAACACACTACAAAGGGTGTTTGTGTAATGAGATGCATACTATAGGGGGTGTTTGTGTAATTTCTCAAACATGAGGGGGTGTCTGTGTAATTAGCCCATACCTCAGGGGGTGTTTGTGTAATTCTCCCTATAACTTATTCCAATGATAACTTAACGAGACATTGGGTAGCTGTGAAAGAATTAAGTGTAGGTTATAACAATCAGAGAGTATAATATGATGTTTTGCATGATCATGTGATTCTTTGGTAATATAGCTTGTTTTCTGATATAATAAATCCGTATGACCCGACACTATAATAAATTTGCTAAATGTGCTAAAAGCATGCCACCCCAACTTACATACCTCTTAGTAAGGTATACTAAGTGCTACCAAATGACCCTAACTTATTCTAAAAAAGAATCAAAGTCTTTTTCTTTTTTTTCTAAAAGGCAGTGTTCACCCATTTGTCGACAAAAATGTCAATAGAGGTAAATTAGTTCATTAACTCTTACAAAAGCGACCATGCAAGGAAATACTTTGGCGTAATTCTGTTTATAACCGCCAGTATCATGTTGTTCTTTTGAATACGAAAACCTATTTTCAGAAGTCAACTCAAAGTCAAACTAATTAAAAGACATTGACATGGGAGTGCGACTTTTGCGTTCCATCGTTGCTTTAGTAAATTTGATATATAAGAGACAGGGAATATTGGGCACATATAATCAGCTAATGACATTTTAGCCCTCTATTATATTAAATAGACACGTTATAAAATGGACAAATTATTCCCATTTGTAATGTCAGATAGGGAACATTACATATGATGATAAAAAAATATACAAATTATTTTCATGTGATTTTTAAAATCGTCGCACCACACCCTAACACTTGCGTATAAGAGGAAGGTTTTTATACAACCCATTGAGGTAATGTGTCAATCTAACATAATATAGAAATCTGCCTATTTATTTTCATGGTGGAGTAACTAATGTATCTTGTTTAATAAAACACAAGAGGATAATTTGTCGATTTTTCAAAAAAAGTGCCGCTCTAGGTAGTAAAAGAGGCGCGTATTATTCTCGCATTAAAAATTTATTTACCCACACCAATTCTACGGTTCTCATGTTTTCCTACACTTTCGGTCAAACACATTTCTCAAATTAGACTCCTTCCTTCAACCCACATTTTTTTTCTTAGCTTTTGATATCTACATTTCCTCCAAGTACTACTTCGTCTCAAACGCATGCACGCAAATTTCTTTTGCATTAAAAGAAATTTCAGCGTGTATAAACTGCGTTAAGACATTTTGCTAGAACATAATTGCAAAAACCCTCCATTGTATTACCAAATCCTGAGAGAAAGAAAAAAAAGTTATATAGAGACATAGAGAGAGGGAGAATTATTAATTAATTAGTTATATATATACACGTACATCACAAGATATTCGAAGATGTGTCAAGCAGTATGTTGTTGCTTCATGTCACTTTTAATAACGTTGTTGCTATGCTGGGGTCTATACGAATTTGGAGTGTTCAAAAATGTTGGATGGTTCGAATCGCATAATTGTGACACATACGTCGTGCATGGACTCGTCACCTACTGCTCGCGCCGCTGGTTTGGTTTCGGTGGTCCAGATCCTAATTATCATCCGGATCCTAATTATCACTAATTATTGATTCTTTTCTTGTTTATTTATGTTGTAGCATATTAGTTGATTATTAATTAATCCCTCGTCCTCCTTTTCTCTACAAGTTGTTTGATGTATATGTTTTAATTAATTCCATTAGACCAGGGTTTCATTTCTATTTTTTCCAACAAAAATGTCAAAAAAAATAAAATACAAATGGTATGTATGATACAACGTTTATTTAGTACTTTTACAAAGCTTAGAAGGTTGGAAATGGGATTTTAATCCATGGTGTTTTTAGGGGAAAATGATTTTTTTTTTCTTGTCATGCTCTTGGTAGAATTTGTGTTTCTACGTAGACATCAGGATAGTCTATTGTATTTGGTTGGAAGACCATTGTCTTCTTGTATTGTATTTTTATTTTACTAGCCAAATTTTGATGTATTTTGTTGCTTCAATGGTTTGATTATGCTGACTTCTATGAGTTTTTCTCGGTTAACGACTTGATATATCCTTGGCTGCAACTGCAAGTGAGAACTTGTTGCATTACATTTAGTGGACTCTAACGACAATCGTCCTGACGAAGAATATGAATTGAATTTACTTAATTGTGCTCAATAGGAAACTTTTTGAGTTTGTCTATGTTCAAGGGTCTATGAACTATGAAGTGATTGCAAATTCCAACGTCATAAAAAAAGAAATGGGATCGATATAATGTTGAAACTTAATTAATTGGTCCTAATTGAAAGAAATTAGGCAGCAAACACGTTACAATATTAGCGGAATGGAACTTTATCCCCTATAATAAAGAATGACAAATAACCTAGTCATGTATCGTTGAACGTGACAAATGTTTTTTAATACGAGTAATTAGTAAAAGTCACTAGCACGAGAAGAAAAGAATATTATTCAGTATTTGTGCATTAAGATTCATTGTATACTTATATTTTAAGAAATATGTATCTTTTGTTTTGAACAAGTATTTAGAACACTATATAAAATCAAATTCGGCGAATAAAGAATAGAGTATCTTAGTCCTTTCGATAAATACACAAATATGTAGCGAGTTATTTTTGTAGTCAAGTAATTTGACACTTTCCATCAAAAAAAAAAGTAATTTGACACTATTTTATTCACTGTGAAAGAATTTTCATGCGTGGCGCATGAACTCCTAATTTTATTTGCACGTGCGGCGTGAAGATAAAAAATATCATGGACACGTACCTATTGTACGTAGTACTGCCTATGACGTGAAAATTTACATTCATTAACTTTAAATGCGTATTTAGTAGTGAGATTTCCCAGTAACTTAAAATACATAATTAGTAAATCCTCGGACAACCTATTATAGTCATTTGAAGATAAGTTGGAACTCACCCATGCACCTAGTAAGATTGAATCACAAAATGCATTGAGGATTAAACACATAATTCATCTAATAATTCAGTAAATAAATTTGAGCAACATACAAAACAAAATTATATGTCGAGAATACAGAAGTACCATTACGATATAAAATAACTTGTTTAAGTACTTGTACAACATAAACAACCCGTTGTAATCATAAGATGATAACTTGAAACACATCCCCTAGTAATAAAGTATCACAAATTATCTACCCAACATAACTAAGTTACCACACGCCAGCTCTCTCTTACTTTCTTCGTGGTTAAGCATAAACCTAACCTACAAAAACAAGTCAATATCATCCACCGTTGATTTAGTCGACCCCAACTTCTCACTTATTACAACTTCAAGAAAGTGAAAAAGGGGCACAAGTCCTTTAGTGGGACATTTCCTTTGTTGTTTTCTAGCTTCAACACCAAAAGCACAACATAATTCAAATTCACAAATCAAAATTGATCAACTTTAGTGACTGCATTCATATGCTTTTGCTTATTATTTTAAAGCAGAAAGTTGCCACCCCACTAACCATCAACACCATCTTTTTTCTCCCCTACTTTCCCTTACTCCACTTTTAGGTTATTTAAGAAACAAAAACCATGTTCATTTTCCCTTGTCATTCTTCATGCATAGAAAATCTTCTTGATAATATTACTCTTCTCCCTACACAAAAATGCATCCTCAACCCACCCCACCCCCTCCCCCGCCCCACCCGCCTCCCGCTTTCAAGCAAACAAGACTCTCTCCTCTTTATCAGATTGTACTATCCAAACAAGCCCAGAATCTGCAGAGTTACAACAAGCTTAAATCAAGAGAGCAACCGATTATCCGGCACTCCCGAAAAACTAAACCAATAGTATGGTGCGGCGCAATACTCTGTTCAATATTCAGCCTCCTTCTCATCTTCTTCAGCATTGCAATCTTAATCCTCTTCCTTGTAATCAAACCTCAAACTCCCACGTTCGACATCCCAGCCGCAAGCCTCAGTGCCGTCTACATTAATTCACCGCAGTATCTAAACACTGAAATAACATTTCTTGCAAATTTTACCAACCCAAACAGGAAACTAAGGGTGAGATTCGAGCACGTGTCCTTTGAATTCTACTTTTCGGAGAGCAAAATAGCGAGTCAAGTTTTCGAGTCTTTCAGTCAAAAACGACGAGAGGTGCGGGTGACGTCTGTTCGTTTGGCGTCAAGGCTGGTGTATTTGCCTCCAAATCTGGCTGTGGAACTTCAAAGACAAGAGAAGACGAACAGGGTTATATACAACATAAAAGGGAGTTTCAAAGTGAGACTTAAGCTTGGAGTGATTCGTTATTCTTACTGGTTGCATGCTACATGTCAAATGGAGATGACAAGTCCACCGGTCAGCGTACTGATAACTCACCAGTGCAGAACCACGAGATAAGAGACGGATTATTTTTATTTATTTTTTCTCTTCATGGTCTTCTCATACATTAGAATTTGCTGTTTGATGAATGTATTATAGTAGAAATGGATTATTGATGAAGAATTGTTTACACATAGATCAGTTTAAAGGGTATGAAAGTAGCCATCCTAGAGACTTAAAGCTTTGGATAAAATACAGATGAATTTTTATGTAAATCACATATTATATGAAAAAGAATCATATGAACAAGAGGAATGAATGTTGTCCTCTTTTATTATCAAGGGAACCAACAACAAAATCCCACAACTTTGTCAAAATTATCACATGTAAACAAAGAAACTTACTCTTTGACAGAGTATCAGAATTGATCCACTCAGATACAATGCTTTAGAAGTCCTTTTGAACCTAGCCTTCCTGCACCTTTTCCTCTGCCTGAGCTTCAAATAATTTAAGGGATTATTACATATACACCACAGAGGTTACAGAAATACCATATACTGTTCAAGCAATTACATGGGTACTCCTTGAGATGTGAAAAAGCATCATAGATAAGCCCCTTTAAGTTTAAACAATATCAAACACGCCCAGAAATTTCAAAAACATTACATATAGACCCGTTACTTTTAAATACTTGTAAAGTATCTGCGGGTGCCGCTATAGTTATTCAAACAAATAATATGGGAGGCTTCTATAATTAGACCAAACCTCATACAGTGTGCATGTTGTTATCTATTTTCTTGAATCTTCTAACCACTTAAATAATATGCCCAACCAAGATCTCAAAGATATACCAAAGTGTCAAAAGAGATTCAGAACATACTTTTTTCCAGCTAATATATAACTAAGGACACCTATTCCTTTCATACTTGTATAATAATAGCAAGTGGAATCATAGTCGACGATGCGGCAAGATCAAATGTTAGATTAAGGAAACACTTTACTGAAAGAAAGGGGATCGATCATGTGTATAAAATAAATGTGTTCCCAAAGCTGTAAAGCCACAAAATGAATGTCCAATTTAGCAAGAATCTTACTAGTGGTTAATGAGAAATATTAATTACTTGGAGAACATCATCAAATCTACATAATCGAGACATGGAACTTTCTCAAGTTTGATAAAGAAACACGCCTAGAATTAGGAAGTGACAAGAACTAGATGATGCATACACATACGTGAAGAATCTAATTACTTAGCCTCTATTTTGTCACGCAATCTTAGAGTGGAGAAGGTTCTCATTTTTTCTTCGACAAAAATAAGAGTTACCAAACAAGAGAGAGTTATTGTGTATATTAGACTTAAGGACTCATCCCCTCTCATGTTATATATAAAACTATATAGTTTTTCCAATTGAGCCTTAAGATTTAACTCTTGAAATGGTTTAAAGTTATATATAAAGTGGCAATTCAACCTTCAAGTTCTTAATTTCATGCAACAAAGCATGAAGAGGCAATACATAGGCGGAAAAATAATCCCATCTACTTTTGGATATGAACAAACAAAGGAGTCATTGAGATCCATATGCTATAAAAGTTACTTGGAGTAAATATGCAATGTTCGATCACTTGCATAATATGTTCAAACTTCAAACTACTATCAATATAACTGCAATCAATAACTTAATCGTGTGGGTACTAATTTCTAGATACAGAGACTAAGAGAATATCTGTTGTTGCCAACTTCCCATTCAACCCTTTCTCCAAAACTCCTTAATCCTCATTCCCCTGCTTCCTAATAAATTTCTACTCTTCATATCCTTTTTCAACTCAATGGCCCTGTCACAAAAATCCACACTAACATTTTGACGATCACCATTTTCAATACCGAACCCGAATTCACATTAGTTGGGATTTTTCCAAACGCTTCAACACCTTTCTTGGCACCAACTTCAACATATTCAAGAACCCATACTCCAGACGGTCTAGATCCTCGTAAACTCAAAAGGAAAAAAAAATAAAAATAACTAAAGCATTTTAAAATCATGCTGAATATTTCTCTGTTGCTGAAGCAAAACTTGGTGAATGCTTAAATAAATATTTATGGAATTGAAATGTCCATAGAAGCAGCGTATTAGGCCCCGGCCTCCTATTTGAGACGACTCTACTATGGAGCTCTTTATGAATGCTGCTCACAATCTTAAACGAACGACAATCTTAGCAACGACCAATGCATAGATACTTCTCATGTGATTCATAAATAACAATCTCGCTAACATGGGTAATATTCTCAAAGTGAAGTTGTCAAAATTGTTTCAAAAATGAAAATCTCAGTTTATTATAAGTTTATAAATCCAGCCGAATTTTTCTATGATTTGCTTGTACTCGAAGGTTTTAGGTGTTCAATCGTCAATTGTGCCAAAGTATCGATCACCAAACTCGCCCATCCCAGGGATAACACGATACTCATCATTCAGACCGATTTCAATCTCAGATGTCACTATCTTTACGCGAGGGAACCGTCTGCAGACTACATGAACTCCTTGAGGTGCCTGATCAACAAAAGAAAAAAGAAGGGGGTTCCTTTATGACTCAACAACCTGGAAAAGTAGAATCGGACAAGGAGCTGTTGAACTTACAGAAATTAGATTAAGGAATATGATGTTGGACTCTGGTACTCCCTTCTTGATAAGTAGAGAAATAGCTTGAACAGCTGAATTTCCTGAACATGGATTCAAATTTACAGCGAGAAAAAGTATGTAAAAAAGGGGTCACTTAGAGAACTGTCATAACTTCTCCTTTGAGATAACAAGCCATCAGAGAACACAAAAAAGCAAATAAAATAAGATTTTTGCCACAATGTCGTAAAAATCAAAAAAAAGAAAAACTGACCTGTGCCTAAAATTGGATCCAGTAACAAGACATGTCTATCAGATATGTCCTTTGGGAGATTTTCATAGATCAACTGCAAAAATTCACAGAAAATTTCATCAAAACCAAGTGGATTGCAATTGAAAATGAAGATTACGATGGCATCAACAAAGGCACATGAGCAGTATCTCCTGACCTGCTGACCATTGTCGCCTTCTCTGTGAATAAGAATTTTACCAATTTTGATTCCTTTGCAACATGCTCGCAAGGCATTCTCCATGCTTTCACCACTGCAAAATTTGCAAGTATTTGAAAATCTAGAATTATCTCTAAAGCTATGCGATATGATGGTTCTGCTGCGCTAGTTTTGTCAATCCAACAAGAAAGAAAGCAAATAAAAATAAAAATAAAAAAGCATATGAAGAGAATATATTCCTCAGAAGGAAATCAAAAGAAGAAAGAGGTCACTGTTATACCTTCTGATAACAGAAACACCACATAATCTCTTACAGAAGTCCACTCCACTGTAAACAGATCCTGCAGAAACAGAGCAACTTCAGAATAATATTCGTAATGTTGTTTATGAGCTCTGTAATTTTAAATAAATGCATTGAGAAGGATAATATTTGAAGGAAAAATGTAAAATAAAACCAAGAGATATTTTTTGGAAACATGAAATCTAGGGTACCTTTACTTCACTAGAGGTTCTTAGTAGCCATGTTCGCCCCGTTCCAAGGGACGACGTTTGCTTTTTCCAACAATTAAAAGATGTATACTCTAACCAGTGAAATGCTTGCTTTCGAAATGTAAAGAAACAAAATTACATGCTTATGTGTTGGGAATATCCATGGTATTAACTGCCAGATACTACATGTGAAAAGATCATTGATCACCACTTCCTCGATAAACCTCAAAGTTTTTGCTTCCAATATGGTTGAGTTTGAGTAATAGTAAGGATGGTGAGAAGACCCTGAAAACTTATGTCAAATTGTCAACGATGCCACGAATTCTTCCTTTAAGGATTATGACCCAAAATGCCTTCCAGTTACAAAGATAACAGCATACTTTTAAGTCATAAATAAATATTCCTGAAATAACCACATCCTACAGAAGAGCATGAAGTTTTTTAATTGAAGACAAAATATTACACAAATCTGAAAAAAGATCAGAGATAAGTGATGATGGTGGCTTACCAGTCGGAGTGATCACCTGCTTTTCTGTAAACGGTAGATGTCCAAGACCATGTTCAACAACCTAATATGTACAAACATGAAATATTCTAAATACATAAATCAAGCCAGATAGTTATCCCAATTGAAAACACAAAAACCTACCAGTCTGATTAAACGGTCTGAATAAAAGACAAAGTCATGCTTTGTTGTTTGAGAATCACGTATAAGTGTATGCATGCCGCGTATCTGAGTAAAACAAATGATGATCCCAGGATCATTAGAAGTCAAATAAAAAGACTAATGGATGATAATTTGATGATATAATCTCATAAGCTTCAGTGATGTCACAAAAGAAAAGGACAATGGATCATAAAGAATGGCATAGGAAAATGTCGAAGGCTCACATGTAGAGTTAGTGAGAAGGCAGTGATACCTGAAAAGTTGATTGGATGACATATAGGTTGGGATATATTTTACAAAGCTCGTGTTGACCAAGTTTAGTCCGAATATGTTGGACAATCAAGTCGATAGCAACATGATTGTCTCCCCCACGAGGAATGATAATGTCTGCATACTTTTTTGTTGGAAGTATAAAATCGTCAAAAGCAGGCTTTACAAATTTGGAGTACTGCATGCAGAGAGGAATGACCGTGATTAGTAAGCAAGGCAGTGGATCACAAAAGATGCAATTAGACAAAGCTGAACTTCAAGCCTTCAACACTACAATAGACATCAGACTGAAAAAATAAAAAACCACAGTTGGTGTCATAGTACACCAGATGCTAGTAAAGCCTAAAGAATAAAAATTCATAGCAAAAGTAAACATAGTTACTCTACACAATTTATATTTGTGGAGAATAGTGCCAGGAAAACAATTTTGCAAAAAATTGGCCTAGTTTCATTTAAGATATGTTAACAGAAGAAATATTTGATATCATTAAGTAAACTCATTAAACATAGCTACAGAGACATACAAACACATTAAGGAACAACCCTATTAAATCACCCAAAAATATTGGAACTACCACAGATGGAAAGCCCCCAAACATTCCTTCAGATTAAGCCATATTACATTACCTATAGTAAGCAATAAAGAAATATCAAATGGTTGAAACCTTGTCCCTGTGCTATTTCCCCAATAGGCTAATTTCTCTTTCATGATTGGTTATATATGTTTGCGTAACTTTGCAATTATCATAGTGCCACACAAAGGCCACTGCCAGACAAAAATGTATACATATCATGGCAATTAAGCTTCACCTATATATGCTGTCCACTACCAATATTTAATCAAATTATGTAATTGATTTGTGCTCCTGGTAGTATGTTTGGGGATATTGTTACTTACCTCAAATAAAGAGACGTGTGAATTAATTTGCCTACTCGCGTTCAAATAGAAATGGTGCCATAGGAGTCAATAATCTCCAAAAGATTAATATTTTTTTACCTGATCAAGTATGGTGCCAATATCTCTACGCTTTTCTTCTGTATCACGCCTTATTCTCCTTGCCAGGCGTACGTCAGCATCTGTACTGAAAATTTATATGATAAAAATCAAAAGAACAAGTAAAGTAGGAGAACAAACCAAATTATCAATGTTATATGCTAAACAAGGAATAAGGAACATGGAACAGGGAGAAATAAAATAAAAAAATTAAAAAAAAAAAACCAGCAAATTATGATAAACAGAAGTATCTTACTTATTCAACTGAAAACCAAATTATCAATGTTATACTCACTCATTTAAGCAAAATTTTGATGAACAGAAGTACCTATGAAATAATTCCACGGCACTTAAGATGCATGATAGAAGCATCATACTTGTTCAACTGAAAAGACATTCATACTGCTTAGATCCCAAAGAAACAATTTCCCGGGATTCAGTGATAATTAGGTTGTCATGTGCTCTGTTTTGGCTATTCAAAGCAGTCATAAGCAAAATGATGGTACAACTTCATATCTAAATTAGAATTTTGCTTCTTATCCAACATAGAATATCTAAATTTACGTGGAGATGAAAAGTAGAAAAATGAAAATAAAGGAAATCAGACGAAGAAAAAAACCTGTATCCACAAATATCTTCATATTCATCAGATCTCGGAGACGCGGCTCGTGAAATATGAGTATCCCTTCTAAAAGAATGACATCTGAGGGATTAACCTGCCAAATGTAAACAATGGGAATAAGCTTCACAATCGTAAGGAACAAAGGAGAAAATTTGGTTACTAAGAAATTAAGATTTACTCTTCTAGTGGGGAAGGCATCATGATTATACGTCTTGAAATCATATTTTGGAACATCTACTGCCTGACCGTGTCTTAATTTCTCCATAACACCCAGCAGTTTCTCTGTATTGAATGCATCTGAATCCAAAAGCAACAATAAATAAATAAATCCAATAACACCTCCAAAAAACACAACAGATGATCTAGTAGAGCCACAATTCCTCCCCAAACAAACATGTAAAGTTACACATGGCAATCAAGAGGAGGGATGTCTATCTGATTCCCCAAAATATATTATCAATTTGGAATGATAGCAGAAGAACAGCTTTATGGTTAGATATATCTAAACACTTTATTTTAATTCTATGAAATGTGTGACCTATGTATCACATAAGAGCCTGTGAGTATGGACTATGTATGCATAACAAAAATGTAACAGGAAGACTGAGATAGAAATGCAAAGTACCAACCAGATGTTGCAGCAAGCATGATACATACAAATATCGCAATTTTAAAAAACAAAACAAAACTTTCACCAGCAAAGAGTATCCTTTTCGTAATTTAGCGCAAGAAATAGTATTAGAACAAAATGCATATGTAGAATTCATCTTTAACCATGCAACAACCTGTCCTGGATAAACAGGTAAGCTAATACAATGCTGAGGAAAGGACAGATTCTCAAAGTACAAGAGAACTGACCAGGATGGTCAAAGTTATATTCATGAACTTTTGTTAGTTCCTCTGCAGTCAAATTGTGATAAAAAGAATCCTGCCAAAATACAATGGATAAGTATTAAGAGCTAGAAAGAAAATTGACTAATCCAGAAGCACCTCAAGGAAGAGAGGTCAAGTCAAATGAAGTCTTAACTTCTAGTTCTTTGTTCAAAAGCTTCATAGACACATACCATAGATACAAGTGGAAAATCAGAGCACGATCAACAAAAACTGTTTTCTGTTGGTACTTGTTAGTGGAAGTACTAAAATTTCACGCAGTGAAACAAACTGAATTGTAGAATTTTAATTGGACAACAAGACTATACGGCTCTGAATTCTTTAAACCTGAACATATGTAAGTTATATAAAATGTCACTGGAAACAGCAGTGTAAATTAAATCAGATAAGAAGGCATTAATTGATAAAAAGAATTCAAACAATTATGTGGATCTCTACAACTTTATGAAGATAAGGAAGAAATTAAATTAATAGTACTGGTAAAGGGCAAACTTCTGCAAGAATCCAAAAAGGGAGAAGGCAGGATTTTTGAAATTGAAAAGGTGAATTGCATAATTTTTTCATATTCTTCCCTTCTAAACTTAACATTACCTAGCAGCAACAATGTTTTATTATCAAGAAAAGAAAAGGCAAAACATAACTAAGACACTCAAGAAGCAATATCAAAGCCATGAAACAAAAGTAAAAAGAAAAAGAAAATCATAAGAAGACGATATTCCACATTGAGATGCAAGGTGACATCAAGAGACGTCTTCTTGATGTTTAAAAGGAAAAGAGTTAATTTTATGGGGATGGAGTGTAATGGGAAAGAGAAATACAATAGAAATGAAGGTAGGCAACACATCTGGACTTTTCAAGTAAAACTATAGGTATTATGCTGTTGCAGGTTGTTAATAAAACTGAATTTTGTAACCACAAATGTAGCATGCGAAGTGCTTCAAGTTTCCAAGAGGAGAAAAGGAGAACTGCCCTTTGTCTGCAGATGAGACATCGTAGAGAGAGAGGTGTATACCTGGTTAACAAGTACAACACGCTGATCACGGAGCTGTTCAATAATCATATCACAAACTGTGGTCTTGCCAGAAGCTGCACCTCCACCAACTCCTGAGATCAAAACATTCAAGAGAATTTAACAGTTATAGCAATTGAGAAAGAAGTGCATGAGACTCGTACAGAAAAAAGAAATAACTGAATGGGGCATTAAACTTCTTTAGCTAATGGACAAGATTGTGTCGTAACCCATACGTAATATATCCAGCAACTACAACATGATACTATTAGGAGTAGTTCTTCTAGACGTCATCCACCACATGTAGGATTTTATCCAATCAAAGCCATCGCTAACCGGCACAAATTTTGAACTGAAATGACTAGTAAACCATACGCTAATTATGAGATGTCCTTCATTGATTTCTAGAAGGTGTGAAATATGAATCACCTATGACAAAGGGTTGCTTCATCGGCTGCTCGACCTCCAGCGTACTTGGATCGGTATTCTTCAAATGGAATCCTGAAAAGTGAACTCCAGATGAAGCCTCGATCAAATCTTCAACTGCTTCCGAGCCCATTTCAGAGACTTTCACTGCAAAATTAATCAATAAGGCATTAAAAGGAAAGGGGAAGATACAGTATCAACCATAATGAATGTGATTGCACATCCCTTAATTCTTACATCAATATAGTAACAGCCACTTTTCCTTAACAATCTAAAGTTATAGGTGCTCAATCAAATCAACTAATCAACCGTCGATAGCAAATTGCACCAGCAGCTAGCACATGTCAACGATATCAAGTATCAATACAATCAAACAAACAAGTCTATAAGCTTGATGAACCGCAACCACCGCAGAATAAAAAGAGTGACTTTATACCAAAACAGAGAAGTAACTCCAGAAACAACTTATAGAAAATCATATAAACATATAACATGGTCTTAATTTAAACATAGGGAAAACATGAAGCTGAAGCAATAATGCAGGTAGATTTTTTTAGTGATCATTCATCAATTGATATTTACAAACATACCTTTGACTGTGTTGTGATTTTCTAATTTGAGCTCAAAAATCGCCGCGGTTTACAACAGTTAGCAGGAAGTGTGAGTAACTGAGCCTAATTTATAGGAGATTTAATAAATTACAGTGCGGGACCCTTTTTCTAAACGATATGGATGCAGAGTTTTACACCTAGGCGCCAGATTGGATGTGGGGCCCAGACGTAACAATCACGTACGAATATCTGCACTGATTACACGTGAGCCAGCAGTTATTGTCTGTAGTAAAAGTAAAACTAAACGTGCGAAATCGAATATCACAAAATTTTGCATTAAGTTTAAACACTATTAATATCAGGACAATTTTGATATTTAAGAAAATAATAATATTTTTTAATTACACTGTTAAGATTCTTTATTTAGTTTTGGGGCGTAGAAGTACATGACCTTAACCACGTGTCTAAATTTCAGAATATTTACATTCTAAAATCCAAACCCTAAACAAATGGATTTTACTACCAACATCATGTTTCACTTCAAATTAAGCGTTAGATTCTCTCTAAATTAATGAAAATGTTATGAATCGAACAAGAACAGTAATTCTCAATTGAAGTTTTATTACCCGACCCGACCCATACACAACTGCGAACCGCTCCATCATCTGAGTCGGTTGCAATCGTCTTTAGAGAAAAACGTTTTTGATCAATTTCCATGACATTAAATTCAAACCTTAACGAAAAAGAAAATACGTAAAGATCGTAAATTTTCAATTCTAAGATTGAATTTCTCAATTTCATTCGTATAGTTTCAGATCTAATTCAATGCAGTAAAACGATGCATATGCAAAAAACAGTATTGAAATCGAAACCCTAAAAGACTCGAACCAGAAACGAAAGTACGTACAGACCTAATAAGTAACTTCCCCAATCTCGTTCGAAACCCTAACCCTAGAATTCTCCTCTAGTTCTAAACAACGTGTTCAGTGTATGTAAATGTAACAGCGCCGAGTTTCTTCATAATCTATTTTATGGATACTGATGTGAGTGAGTCGGGGTATTATTATTATATAGATTGGGGAATAATTGGATGCTCTAGATTGCACGATCCGATATCGAGCCGTTAGTTAATTTTTTCTATTTATTTCTGGACTATAACCAAGGGTTGACGATATTGCCAAAGCATAAAATGTTGCTTCCAGAGCAATTATCTTTAATTCTCTAATTTGTCCTTGTCAATCAAATAATATAAATGTTAAGTGATTAGATTTCCTTCATATCATTATTTTCTTAATTAATTTCTCTTAATACATTATGGAAACTCAATCAGTGTTATCATAATTGCACAATTGATTCCTTTTTCCGTTCCAACAAAACTTTTTTTTCAGAAAAGAATTGTTCATTAACAAAATATTAACTTTTTTTAAATATCCACATTTTACTTATGAATAAGTCTTCAAATATTTGACTAGAAACTAAGTCAAAGCAAAAATTGTGTATAAGACATTCACTATAATTACGAAAAATATACCATTAACCGAAGGATAAGTACATTTTTTAATAAGTATTTCGAAAGAGTAATATTAGTTAGTATCAATTGTAATATTATTTTTTTTTTTTTTTGAAAAGAAGTTGCTAAATTCTTCTTTTTAAGAATCATCATACTTGAATGCTTAAATTTACAGAAAGTATGTTCATGTTCATGTAATATTAAGCTTAGCACATAAAAAAAAATCGCTCTATTAATTTTCTCTATAGACAAGGATTAATTTGTTATCGCGTTTAAAGATACTTTATAATTATATTCTTTGGAAAAATTAAAAGAATCCTTCATAAAAGTCAGTACCTTTCTCAGTATTTGAACGAAAAATATTTTTACATAATTTATGATTATGAATATAGATCTTATGTAATATTATATGAATTTTACTTTTTATCCTTTGATTAATTCAATTATGTGTTTTTTCTTTTTCTGATAATTGTTTTCAATGTAAAGACTTAAATATTATGCTAGTTTCAATCTTATTTTCAATTTAATAGTTCATCAGTTACAAAATAAAAAAAAAAAACGTGAAAAGTTAGTATATATCTTAACAAAATCTAATATTTTTACAATTTTTTATTGGAATTGAGGAATATAAGATGGAGTGAGAAAACAATTAGATTGAGTAGAAATGAGAGAAAAAAGATTAACTTTCCTTAATACAAGGTTAGTTAAGAAAGAAAAAATAATATCTAGAAATTAGGGATTTATAATGATTGATTGACAAGGGCAAATTAGGGAGAATAAATCAATTGCTCTGGCAGCAATCATTATTGCTTTGGCAATATCGCTAGCCATAACCAAGGTTTGTGTGCATCTCCTTTTTTGTTGGAAATGAAAAATAACAGTGTTTGTATCATTAAGTAACATATTAAAACGCTATTAACATTCAGCTTTTCGAATATTTTTAATACCCAACAAAATAAAATATATATCTATTATCTATTATTAATATAAATAAACAGGTTTTGTGTTGTACAAATAAAGTGTTTTCCAAATTTGCCCCTATTTAATCATCTAAATTTAGTTTCTAAGAGCCTAATATTGTAATTATTTTAGTACACCACAACACCGATCTTTTAACTACCCAAATATTTGTAACCATCATCCAAAACCACCTCCTAAAATTTAGGGAGATTGATTCAATCAGAGTATCACATTCACCACCTCTTTCCTAATTAAACAAATTCAAAATTTTAAACTTCTTCATCTTCTTATTTCAAACTAAACCTCTTTCCTAATTAAACAAATTCAAAATTTTAAACTTCTTCATCTTCTTATTTCAAACTAGCTCTTTTTACAGCTTTTACCATGAATTTTTTTAGTATATATATATGAAAGGGAGAATTACACAAACACCCCCTGAGATATGGGCTAATTACACAGACACCCCCTCATGTTTGGGAAATTACACAAACACCCCCTGTGATAAAATTCTTTTCGCAATTTGTTACGTTTTGCTGAATATAAATTTCCGTCTCTCGTTTATATTGTAAAATCAATGAAAAATAAACTAAAATTGCTAAAACGATAGAAAATAAGTCTCATTTATTCTGTTTTAGAAAATAAAAAAACAAAAAAAATAAGGTATATTTCGAAAGATTTTGTAAGTTAGTCATCACATCATTATTGACATTATGATCCAACACCATAAGTGTGTATATTCGATTAAAAAAACACACTACAAAGGGTGTTTGTGTAATGAGAAGCATACTATAGGGGGTGTTTGTGTAATTTCTCAAACATGAGGGGGTGTCTGTGTAATTAGCCCATACCTCAGGGGGTGTTTGTGTAATTCTCCCTATATGAAAAGCAAAAGTTATCATCTCTTGCCTTATTACTTTTTCAATTTTCATCCATCCAATTATTAACCAAACGGATCACGACTCTCTTTCAAGGTAGACAAACATGTTATCTACTAAAATCTAATATTCATTCCAATGCACTATATCAACAAGCTTTTAAGTTGAAAAACGCACCCTATATTTCACATATAAAGTACAGATTATAACAAGGTGAATCAACTTATAAATTGATGAATTATGTTCAACCTTCATTGTCTCAAATATGATTTGAGATATTCTCAAAGCCGATCCTGGCGAATTATATCAAATTTGTGAGTTTAATTGCTCGTTCACTAAAAGCATAAAAGGAATTTAATTAATGGCAAACGATCTAGATTTACTTATAGTTTCAAAATCAATATTTAGGTTAAAAGGTTACACGCTCTCGTCCTAAAAACAATTGTTTATTTCGTACGCTCTTCATTTATAGCTTGCCATATTAGATTTATAATATATTATAATTATGCTATATTGTAACGAAATCGTTAACTAACAACATCCTATCAAAAAGTCACAACATGAATCAATACTAACTGTCTCAATTTATATTCAAAATTCATTCAACGGTGCATCTCCTCGAAGTGTGAAGTAAAGTGTTAATAAGGGAGCCAAAACTCCATGGTGTTTGAAATATATTATAGAATTATGTTGTAAAACCAATAAAGTTAATTAGTATTCGTCGCGATTTATGTAAATGCAACATGAAAATATCTTTGGCACAAAAACAAAGACATGTAAATATAAAATCAAAAGATCATATTGCAATCAAAAGCACTCGTAACTTCACCCCGCATTATGTCTCAAGTTAACGCCGCAATTAATAATAAGATGATTCTGCTACGTTAGTTTCCCTAGTCCACGAAGAAATAAATAAAATGAAAAAGAAAATCAACAAAGCAAAAGAAAAGAGATTACTGTTGCACCTTCTACTAACAAAGTCACCGCATAATCTCACTGCACTATATATAGATCCTGCACAAAACAAAACAGAGCAACTTCAGAAAAATATTTGTAACTTTTTGCGTTTGCCCTGTAAAGTTAAATATATGCATTGGGAAGAATTGATAGTGCAATATAAGACCAAAACATCTTTTTCCAGAAAATACCAGCTTTAGCAATCATGTACAGAAACTAAACAAAGTGTATCTACCATGAAATATCTACTTTCTCTAAGAACTTAACTCGCCTCAACTACAGAAAAGACAATTTACCTTGACAAATTATTATGACACTAGCCTTCTTTTTAGTTAAAATCCTTGCGCGTCTTAGTAAGAAAATATTACCATGCCGACTAAACCATTTCGGACAACAGGGCCTCTTTTTTCTTCAAACGTTTCAGTAGGTGAGAGATTCCTTCTTTTAGAATTGCGAGTCTTTCATATTTGCGATTCCACAACTCTGAGATTGGATATCTGCCTTCTGGATTATACATTCTACTCCATCAGAGCAGTTGTTACAGATTGGTAACAATCTTCACCAAACTCACTCCTCAGCTTTCACAGTATCTCATCTTCTTCATCCAATATGACCTACACATTTTTTCCAAGGAAATAAGACGTGTGACCAGCTTAATATGGATGTATGCTGGTTATAATCACAGAAATATGGATGAAGAAATATGAATGTATGCTGGTTATAATCACAGAAGTTTTAATAACAAAACTTTTGATAATTATAAAACTCACCAGTTGAAGAATGATCTCCACTGCACATTCCCCGTCGCCAAGGGCCCAATCTATTTCATCAATAACCTTGAGAAAAACATTAACCAGTTTATGTTACAAGAAATAATAAGTGACATACATGGAATTATTATTATACGTCTTTTCACTATAGAACATTATCCACTAAAACATACCAAGCACTTTGGCCTTGCATATGCTATAACAGAGTTCATTTGAGAACCCCATCGACAATTTTAGCTTCAAGGGGCGATGACGCCCGGTCATCACTTGCATTAATCTGCCACAGAAAACACTGCAGTTGAGTGCTAAGCAAAACACATTTACAGAATTCTGTAATATTTGTGAGAATGTTTGAGTATAGAGGAGGCTTCCAGGGAAATCATTGTACGATTAATTACGTAACATTTAGCCAAACAAACACATTTACTTTAGATGAAAATCATGAGAAGAGATATTTAGAAGCATCAAGGGCATATTTGGAAGTCTGAGGCCGACCAGAAATTCTCTCAGAAAGATAACTTTGCAACGCATGCTGGAAATGTTTTAGCACTCAATAATTTAACAAGCATAAGGTCTTGGTTTCGTCCATTATCAGAATGTTTAGTACCTTATTTGATCATGGAATGTGAATTTGGTATATATGGGAAAATTACTAGTCAAGATACACGAAACGACATGGTACCTACAAATTGATAATGCCCAACAAAATAAAATTTGGAATATTTTTAATACCCAACAAAATAAAATATATATCTATTATTAATATAAACAAACAGGTTTTGTGTTGTACAAATAAAGTGTTTTCCAAATTTGCCCCTATTTAATCATCTAAATTTTGTTTCTAAGAGCCTAATATTGTAATTAGGCAATCACTTTAAACATTGACCTCCACGACACGGTAACCACACTGCCTTGAAGCTACATGAGCAAGCGTCGTCTTTCCAAGTCCAGGTGGCCCACAAAGCAATAGAACCTGTGGCAACAATCAAATTCAACATAGATGTCAGATGACCAAGTAGAAAGGATAAAATTTTCCACTACAGCAACTTCAGTGCAAATCCTTAACTACCTGTCTATGCAAAAATAAGAGATGTAAATCTTGAGCAGTTCAATGGCATATTAAAGACTCAATCTTTGCTAACATTGGTGATCTCAAAAATGCAAATAAATAAGAAATATAAACAATAATTAGTTTGTTTTTTTCTTTTTTGTTTTTTAGGAGATGACAGCAACTCTCACCGTAAAGCACTGCGAAAACAAAAAACAAAATAGAGGATATCACATAAATATGTACTGGCATGTTCTAGTACTACTAAATAGATGACAGCAGAGTTTTTGCTACTTGAAGAGAACTACCATGTCTCAGAAAGTTAATCACAAAAAAGCAGCCAAATACACCCTTATCCATCCTGGCAACCCTCTCATTCATCAATTTCCTCTAAAAGAAAAGGGCTCCTACTTGTTTAAAACTATTTCAAACAAATATATCTGCTTGGAAAGTGTTGACAGAAAACAGATGTAGGTAATCATCTTCTTCAGAACAAACAAACTAAACTCCTATGATGAAGCAATTCAAGGAAAAACAAGTTAACTAATACCAGCTAACAAATTAAACTAACCATTTTAACATACACATTTCCGTGGGAGCAGTCCAATAATGCATACCTCTTTTAAACACTCCTCACCAATACTTTCATCATCTTACCTCATCCACTTGCAAACTATCAAAGATAGATATCACTCAACATTTGCTCAATACAGAAACTTAGAGCATACACAATTCCTGGAGCAGTCCGATAACACATACCTCTTTTAACACTCCTCACCAATATATTCATCATCTTACCTCATCCACTTGCAAACTATCAAAGAAGCAAATCTCATTAAGTTAGATAACACTCGACATTTGCTCAATACAGAAACTTAGAGCATACACAATTCCGTGGGAGCAGTCCAATAATGCATACCTCTTTTAACACTCCTCACCAACACTTTCATCATCTTAACTCATCCATTTGCAAACTATCAAAGAAGCAGTTCTCATCAAGTTAGATAACACTCGACATTTGCTCAATACAGAAACTTGGAGCATACACAATTCCGTGGGAGCAGTCCAATAACGCATACCTCTTTTAACACTCCTCGCCAATACTTCTATCATCTTACCTCATACACTTGCAAACTATCAAAGAATTAGTAGTGAAATGGGAAAGAAATGGGAAACTTGTGCTTTCTATCACAATACGCGAGAAATTAATAACTATAGCTAACCAAACTAATAAGAGCATATTATGCATATGAGGCCCGCTTGCAATCAGTCACGTTAACCCACAAGTTCAATACACAATTCAAGAAAAAGGAAAGAGTTCAACAAACATGCTCAAATTTCACACAAATTGCTCAATATCTGCATCTGAGACAACTTAGATACTATACAATCACATGATTAATTGAATTGAAGTCTATAATTAGACCGAGTGGGAACATAAATACATACATAATTCATCCCAGAATTGCAAAGGCTAATCCTATAATAAGTTTCTTTGGATCGGCACCAGCACCATCATAACTCACAGCCTGCATTCGAACAAACAAAAAAAAAGGATTAGTTCTAAAAACACACTATTTCCAGACATTTAAAAGATCACAAAATTCTGAAAGTATCCATCTTACGATATAGAAGCAGCGTCATAGCTCCCCAATGCGATTCTTCTTCTGAATACTTCCTTCCGCCTGCTGCTACAAAAGTTCTCGTGTCTAGCCCCCTCAGTAACTTAACATCAATCAAAGAACAAGACGACCGTGTCTTCAGTCCCTGCAAGCGATTTTCGTAAAACCATTTTTTAACGAGAGAAAAGAAAAGCATCAGAAGTTTCATAGGAAAATGATCAGATTCTCTGAATTAGCAAATTTTGACAAATATTAGACAAAAAATGATCTCCATGACTAGTTGAGAAAACTAAATCAATACTGGCATGCATTATATTCCATTAATCCAGCATGAGACCATCTGTTTTGTGCTTTGAACTGAGTGTCCGCATTCTCATCACCAGCTTCATAACTTGAGTTATGAAATCTATAGGCAGACATTAATAAATTGACCAGAGGATATTGCATAAAAATTTAACATGTTTGGGCAATGCTCCAGTGAGGCGTTCTTGTATGTGTCAAATGTGAAAAGATAATTTCGCAGTCTTTGATTTCAGAATATTTTGATGCTATGAATTCTTATTCTTAAATAGAAACACTGACCCTTACCAGAAGCAACAAATACTCGGCTCATTTTCTCTGGTTTCCCTCCTGTTTCCAAATTAACTCTTCAAGATTGTTTAGAATGCTGAGTGCCCAAAGAATCTCGTCTCAGAGAAGACAAAACATCACCGGTGGTGCTCTCAATTTCGGACCCAAAAACATAGGGATCCCACTGTTTTAACCACTGCAGAACCTGCAACATAAACAACAATCTAGTTTACTCAAATAAATATTGACTTTAAAAACTTTAAAACAAAAACAAATGTAGTGATGAACAGATAAAGAGATAGCGCTACGTCACGGTTGGTCTGCTCATCACTGAGTAGCTTCGTAAATGAACTTAGAGCATATTTGTCGACCCAAAGTTGTTCACAAGTCACGGTTGCTCTCCTTGGTTGGACTTTCGACACTTGTTTGCAGACCCTTCAACAAATATAGAATAACTTGAGGAGCCGTACTACATACAAATCACTGGCTGTAAATATTCTCAATACAAGTGAAATTGGTCTCGGTTCTTGATATTAAGGGGGCAAGATTTAAGAAGCTATTTGTCATTCAATGCATAAAATCTACGTTTATACCATATTAGTATGCTTCTTGTTTTAATTTGTCATATTAGTACCAAAGAATCTCTTTCTTCGTAAACTACCTGATTGTGTGGGTGTATTTTCATCATATGCACTAAAAGTCCTATAGTTCCTCAATTTCCGCAATTCCCATAGTTTAATACCATCTTGAGCTGCAGTCTGAAATTTGAAACACAATGATCAGTACATGAAAATTTAATATGTCAGATTGCTCCTAATAGCTATGGAACGAAAACCTACAGCTAGGAAGTAGCCGTTCTCTGCAGATGTGTAACCGTCCGAAGATCCCGTAGTGTCTTCCACCTGCAAAACCTCGATATTAACTACCAAGAGCAATAAACGCCAAAGTTATCCTTGCACAGGCAAGTTATATGGAATTAAAATCTTCAACGTAAATATGCATGTGCAGTATTGTAATTCAAAAAGCACTCGATCAAAATATTTGTAATCAACAAGAAACGAATTATAGCATAGTAAAAACATTTAATACGCAACACAGCTGCTATCCTTGACAAGGGCAAAATATAACAATTCTACTCTTCCATATATAAAAGGATGACCAGTAACATCGTAAACCTTCAACTAATTCAGATAGTGCTCCATGGAAAGGAATTCTTCTGAGGCCCATTTGACTTCCTTGGAAAATAAATCTTCACTATCTGTCTCATAAATAAAGTTCTCCATCACCACGTTTCCAAATTCTGATGAAGAATCCGGATCATTTGCAGCATCATCTAAATGCTCGTATGGAAAACGATGTCATGTATTGGAACCCTACAGCAAGTATAAAATCAAAAAGAATGATTACGATTTACGACATGCTTGTGAGACGATAAATATCATATGTTTAACAGTCTAACCTTTTAGATAAAGCCCTAGGAGTGAACTTTTTGTTAAAACTCAGAATCAAACCCTAATTAAACTTCAAAGTAGTAAACTTTATGAAATTAGGGTTTCTTCTTGAATTTAAAAGTTCAAAATAGTACCGCGATTCTCTGTTTCTCTTCTTGAATTTAACGGCAACGGCGAAGAATGAGAAAGAAAACCGATGAAAAAAAGATTAAAAGAGAGAGTGAGAGAATAATAATATTAATATTAATTAATAATAAAGAATATTCCACTGATAATTTACCGTTAGGGGCGAATGTTCTCCGTCTTGCTTTGCATCTGGACTCTTATTATTATTAAACTTGGGCGGGCTTGCTTTTATAACAGAGGCCCATACCGCGTTGCTTAGACACTACGCAACGCGGTATTGGCCCTCTCTGTGGGCTGCCCAATCCTATCATAACGGACGCCCATACCGCGTTACACTAAGCTACGCGGTATGGGCCTGGGCCTCTCTTGGGCTCAAATACTTCACCATATTAAATAAATCCATTATTTTTCTTATTTTTATTTCTTTACAATAAACATGTGTATGATAATAATAAATATTTGATGCTTATGCAGTCTCTCGGAGGCTCAAATTACTTTAATAAGCAATTTTATTGTATTTTATTTTAAAAAAAAGTTCTATTATTTTCTGTAGTTTGTGTCTAGTTTTACTATTTTCAATTAGTATGTTCTAAATTAGACCAGATATGACAAAAAATGTTTTCCATCCATATTAAATACAATCCATTGGGATTTGTTTCTGTACATCATAATTACATTACAAAATAAAAAGTGAAACATACCCAGATATAAGTTAGAAAACAGAAACTAATACTAATATAGATTTTGGAAGGCTTACCCAACAAGGAAAAAAGAAACATATTAGTGAATGAACCCCAAAAATAAAGAACGAAAAAACATAATTCAACATAAAATGAATGAATTTAAAGTAAATAAAAACGCTTTAAATAGAAATAAGCTTAAAATAAAGTACAAACAAGAAGCAATATTGAAACTCAAACTGGAAAGATAGTAAACCATATGTTCAACCTATAGAAAAAGAAAAAGTAAAGTCACACGTAGAGACACAAATATTTCTATCACGGTGAAAGAATTCGATAATTAGAAACAAGTAGTCTGTATATAAAGTAATCTTTTAGGCTAGCGATATTGCCAAAACACAAAATGTTGCTAACAGAGCAATTATCTTAAATTCTCTAATTTACCCTTATCTTATCAATGAGGCAATATAAAAGTCAAAGTATCTAAATTTCTTTATTACCATTATTTTCTCAATCAATTGCTCTACATTATGGAAACTCAATTAATTATGTCATCACTATACAATTTATTCTTTCGTTGTCCCAACAAAACTTTTTTTAAGAGAATAAAAAATGGAATATATATATATATATAAAGTTAGTTTTTGTTGTGTATTTACGCATGATAAAGTCTTTAAATATTTTATTATAACTTAAGTGTAAACTTATGTTTGATATAAGATATTAAATTATAAGTACAAATAAAAGGAAGATGTATAGTTATTCACCGTAGGGTAAAACAATTATGTAAACAAATATTTTGAAAGTTAATATCAGCCATTCTCAATTGCAATGATTTTTATTAATTTTTTTAAGAAAATTGCTAAGTACTATGCTTAAATTTACTTCTTAGCACGTCATAAAATTATAATTTATTTTTTATAAAATTGTCTATAAAAAGGGTCTTATGCAATATTTATTGCTTAAATTTCTATCGTTTCCATTATTAGAAAATAATTATATTTAGACATATTAAATATTTTTCATTATTCGAAATTTTCAAAATAAGCTTTCATGCATTTATAACCTTTTTCATTATTTGAACGTGTTTTTTTTTTAATAATATATGACTATATATATATATATAGATCTTCTGTAATATTTATCAATGAAAATTAATTTTGTATCTGTTTAATTCAATTATTCATATATTCTTTTTCCTTTCTGAAATTTTGTTTAAATGTATTATACATATATATGTCAATTCAATTTCAAGACTTGTGTATTATGCTAGTTTAATCTTGTTTAATTAAAAGGTTTTTTGGAAAGAAAATATGAAATAATTTGTTACAAAGTTTATTATATTTCGTAACAATAGACTAACTCTATATATTTTTTTAACAGTTTTTTGATTGGATTTGTAGAATATCAGTTGGAGGTGAGAAAACAATCAGATTATGTAAAAATGTTAGAGAATCTTGAGTTTCTATTATACTAGGCAAGCTGTTGAATAAAACATGGTATTTAGAAAATTAGAATTTATGTTGATTGATTGACAAGGGTATATTAGGGAAAATAAATTAGTTGCTTTGGCAACAACAATTATTGCTTTGGCAATATCGCTAGCCAATCTTTTATCACACTGATACAAGTAGCCTTTCATCACACAAACGAAGCCTGTATATAAAATGCATCAAACATTCATAATATCAGAAGAGAGAAAAACTGCCCATTCTGATTAATTTTTAATCTAAATGCGAGAGAATGAGTGAGAGAATAACCAATTGAAGAACTCTATCATCCAAATCACGGGTACGAAATCAAAACTTCTCTAACAAGTTCTTTTTCCTTCCCCGTTAGTTGTTGATTGGATAGCATTCGAATTTTCCAGAGCTTTTCCCTCTCCAGCATCTCTCATGTGCTTTACTGCTTGCAACATCCCCCGGAGACGTCCTAGTTCCAGCTCCAAAGCTTTCTTTGCCTCATGTTTCTTTTCTAATTTGATAATTTTTCGATAAAGTCTTCTTTCTCCCCCCTGCCAGAAAATTGCTATTTGATAACTATCCATGATAACCCAAAAGTAAACCTTTCATTATCTATAATGCCGAAGGAAAAAAAAAAAGGTACCTTATGATCTTCGGCCAACCTTAGACCCTTTTCATTTGCCCTTTCTTGCTCCAACATAGCTATCTCATTCTAGCATAAGAAGAATATCAAACTTTACCCAAAATGCCATACTATGGCTGAAATTGATTTACATTTATCATCGGATCATTCAGTAATACACAAGAAATCAGGAGATAATCATTGAAGAGAAAACATCGCGTACAATTAGAAAAGTTATGAACAATTCAAGAGGAGGGATGTCTATCTGATTCCCCAAAATATATAACCAATGAGGAATGATAGCAGAAGAACAGTTTTATGGTTAGACATATCTAAACATATTATTTTAATTCTGTTAAATGTGTGACCTATGCATCACATAAGAGCCTGTGTGAGAATGGACCATGTATGCATAACAAAAATGTAACAGGAAGACTGAGATAGAAATGCAAAGTACCAAGCAGATGTTGCAGCAAGCATAATGTATTTTACAAAGATCACTATTTTAAAAAACAAAACAAACTTTCACCAGCACAGAGTATCCTTTTCGTAATTCAGCGCAAGAAACAGTATCAGAACAAAATGCATATGTAGAATTCATCATTAACCACGCAAAACCTGTCTTATGTAAACAGGTAAATTAATTTAGATTGATAATGCTGAGGAAAGGACAGATTGTCAAAGTACAAGAGAACTGACCAAGTCAAAGTCATATTCATGAAACTTTGTTAGCTCCTCCGGAGTCAAATTGTGATAAAAAATCCTGCCAAAATCCCATGGATAAGTATTAAGAGCTAGACAGAAAATTAACTAATCCAGAAGCACCTACAGGAAGAGAGGTCAACTCCAAATGAACTCTTAACTTATAGTTCTTTGTTCAAAAGGTTCATAGACACATACCACAGATACAAGTGGCAAATCAGAGCACAACCAACAATCTTAACTGTTTTCTGTTGATATTTGTTAGTGGAAGTACTAAAACTTCATGCAGTGAAACAAACTGAATGGTAAAATTTTAATTGGACAACAAGACTATACGAAGCTCTGAATTCTTTAAACCTGAAAATATGTGAGTTGTATAAAATGGTCACTGGAAACAGCAGTGTAAATTAAGTCAGATAAGAAGGCATTAATTGATAAAAAGAATAAAACAATTATGTGGATCTCTACCATTTTATAAAGATAAGGAAGAAATTTCAAATATTAATACTGGTAAAGGGCAATCTACTGCAAGAATCCAGAAAGGGATTTTTTTTCATACTCTTCCCTTCTAAACTTAAAATACATAGCTGAAACATTAATTTATCATCAAGAAAAGAAGAGCCAAAAAATAACAGACATTCAAGAGGCAATATCAAAGCTATGAAACAAAAGTAAAAAGACAAAAAAAAAATCATTAGGAGATGATATTCCACATTGAGATACAACGTGACATCAAGAGACGTCTTCTTAAATGTTTAAAAGGAAAAGAGTTAATTTTATGGGATGGAGTGTCTGAGAATGTGAAAGAGAAATACAAAGAAATGAAGGTAGGTAACACATCTAGACTTTTCAAGTAAAACTATAGGTATTGTGCAATTGCAGGGTGTTAATAGAACTAAAATTTGAAACCATAAATGTAGCATTCAAAGTGCTGAAAGTCTCCAAGAGGAGAAAATGAGAACTGCCCTTTGTTGTAGCTGCACATGAGACATTGTAGAGAGAGAGGTGTATACCTGGTTAAGTACAATGCGCTGATCACGGAGCTGTTCAATAATCATATCACAAACTGTGGTCTTGCTGCACCTCCACCAACTCCTGAGATGCAAAACATTCAAGAGAATTTAGCAGTTGTAGCAATTGAACAAAAAGTGCACAAGACTCGTATAGTGCAAGAAATAACTGACTGAGGCATCAAACTTGTTTAGCTCATGGATAGGATTGCGTCTTAACTCCAACATGATGCTATTAGTTCTTCATTATAATGATTCCAGCGAATCTTATCTTATGACACAGCAGCAAACATAAATTAATTCGTCTAGAGGTCATCCACCACATGTATGCTTTTATCAAATCAAAGCCATTGCAAACCAGCACTAATTTGGAACTGAAATGGCTAGTAAACATACGCTAATTATGCTAATAATGAGATGTTCTCCATTATTTCTCATGAAATCCATGAGTAAACACAATGATTGAGAACATGAAAATTTGATATGTCAGGTTGCTCCTAATAGCTATGGGACGAAAACCTACAGATAGGAAGGAGCCGTTCTCTGAAAATGATATGGCAGCACCTGCCCCAATATGCCCATCAAACCTTGCAACACTTTCCTGGAACAGAAAAAGAAACCCGGGTCACTTGATGGTTCTAAAACAAAAAATAAACATGCTGATTTCGAAAAGAAAAAAAATCACAACCCCCAAAATAAAACAGAGGACCCTGACTTTTTACATCCCAAATCTTAACAAGATCTCCAGATGTCCCAGTACCAAGAATGAGACCATCAGGATGAAAGGCTGCAGACGTGTAACCATCCGAAGATCCTGTAGTGTCTTCCACCTGCAAAACCTCAATATTAACTATCAAGAGGGATAAACATTATTAATCAGTATATATTTGCATACAACATAAAAACAGAGTTAGGACCTTAAGAATATGCCTACAATTATAGTTTCCATCTTCAGATCCTTGCAACACACGAACTGTCTGGAAATAGCAGAATAATAAACCGAATATGTGTCAAACAGCTGAAGTCAAGGAGTAGTTAATAAAGGAGAACATTATAAAACGGTACGTCTATGGCATGTAAAAACACAACGAAGCTTTATATAAAGATGAAAGTATAAACTAGCAAATCTCATCAAGATAGATAACACTCGACATTTGCTCAATACAGAAACTTAAAGCATACACAAATCCGTGGGAGCAGTCCAATAAAGCATACCTCTTTTAACACTCCTCGCCAATAGTTTCATTACCTTACCTCATCCACTTGCAAACTATCAAAGAATTAGTAGTGAAATGGGAAACAAATGGGAAACTAATGCTTTCTCTCACAATACGCGAGAAATTAATAAGTATAGCTAACCAAACTAATAAGAGCATATTATGCATATGAGGCCTGTCTGCAATCAGTCACCTTAACCCACAAGTTCAATAAACAATTCAAGAAAAAGGAAAGAGTTCAACAAACATGCTCAAATTGCACACAAATTGCTCAATATCTGCATCTGAGTCAACTTAGATATTATACAATCACATGATTAATTGAATTGAAGTCTATAAAGTGTGAACACACATACATACGTAGATTATCCCAAAATTGCAAAAGGGCGAATCCTACGATAAATTTCTTGGGATCAGCAGCAGCACCCTCATAACTCTCATAGCCTGCATTCAACCAAACAAAAAGAAAAAGGATTAGTTCCAAAAAATCAATATTAAAAGACGAGAAAATCCTGAACACACATACCACTTCAAATCTCGTGGTGTTGCAATCACTGTTTCCGTTAGAAGCGTCAACTGTACGCAATCAAGTCAACCCCCAATTTCACCCGCCGTACAACTCTCAATTCTTCAACTCCGTTGGATAAATTCGTCGGAGAAAATTGAAAGGGGGATCTTGATAAATTAGGGTTAAAACTGAAAGTGATGAATTAGGGTTAACATTGAAAGGGGGATTTTGACGAATTAGGGTTAAAATTGAAAAGGGGATTTTGATGAATTAGGGTTAACATTGAGAGGGGGATTTTAAGGAGAATAATTCGATTTCCCGCCGTTGGACTGCATACTCAGCACTGGCGAGAGAGAGAGAGAGAGAGAGAGAGAGAGAGAGTTTTGTAGCCAACGGATAGTTTGATCGGGTTTAGCTTTCTTTTACGCATTAATAATTTATATAATATTTATAAAACGTAGAGAGAGAGAAACAAATTGAGAGTGATTTGGAAATATTACTAGCTGTGACATCAACACACGAGGCAGCACATGTCCTTTATATAGACACGCAACGCGTCTCATCTCCATTGGCGGTGGGGTTTTTTTATGCACGTGTGTAATTAGAAATACTAACAATACTAATGATATAGTATATATTTTAAAAGGGTTCCTTTTTATTTTTATTACTTTAATTTTAAAATTAATTTTTTTATTAATGCTTAATTTTAACTCTTGGGAAATCAAGTTGAAATTATTTTTTAAAATATATCCTTTACTTAGTTTCATGCTACTTTTATAATATTCCAAAAAATAATATTAGTACTTCACTGCGATATTAACAATGATGCATGTGGATGATATTAGTAAAAATGAAATTTAAAAAATAAAAAATTATGAGAAACATTTGTTAAATTTTTTATATATTATCGAACTATTATCTTTTTAAAAAAAAAAATTGTTGAAAATCTATATTACCTTCTTTAGATGAACGAGTTATTTTCAGGGCGTGGTTGATAATATATTAAAATGTTTCAATGCAATTCGGATTAATTCAGATGTAACAAACTAAGAATAACGAATGAATCATTTTTTCTACAGAATAAATTATTTTTTAAAGAAAAATATGAGGAGCCAATTATTATGATCATACTATCAGTCAAGAAAGTCAGATTTGTTTAGTAACTTTTTATTGTATTACAGTGAGAAGAATGATTATATTTGTTGTAATTATAGATAGTATTATTTATTAAATAAACAGTATAAAAGTTATAAGATATGCATATACATGTTATATTTATATGTATCTGTATATGCATGTATATTACATATTCATAGAAATATATTAATCAGTCATTGAGAATAAATTGAAAAGATATATCTCACTCTAAAATGATTAGAAAGTTTTGTTTTGGTCTTGAAATTAAAATGAGGTTATCAAACAGATAAATTCAAGCATCTGGTGATTCTAGTACCCCGAATTATTATAGCCCATTAGAAATATTGGGCTTGGCTATGTCGCTGGATTATAGTTGATAATGGACTATTTAATGGGCTTTCCTTGTTTTGTTATCTTCGAGCTGAAAAGAGGTTTTGTAAAAGTCCGTTAGTACATCATTATTTGAAAAGATAAATTTAAATGCCTATTATCATTTAGAATTTGTTCTATATTTGTCTACTAGTGAGAATTATGATTGTTTTCTTCATCTTAACTCTATAAGACTATAACCAATTTTTTTACATTAAGCGCTGTTACCTACCATAATATTTCATAATATAAGTTGTTGGAAAAAATTGGCACGAATATTCTTTTCTTCTCGTTTACCTTGCTTTCTTTTGGCAATGTGTGCCCAGTTCCAAGTTGAATGTTTCACTCCAAGAATTTTAGAATACACATATTTTCCTTCTTACTTTATTTTTCAAATGCACTCTGCTCTTATTTACATTTATTTTTCATGATTATTATTACATATGTTGCCTTTAGAAAGTATAGTCCATTTAAACCAATCTATCTAATTTACGATTCAATATAGTTTTGATATAATTTTATATTGTTAAGGAAAGGTAGATGTACGAGAGCCTTGGGCAGTGCATTTAAATAATGGTTTCATTTTATTCAAAAATACATTTTACTCTTCCAATTTCGTTCTAGTTCTGTAAAACTGATCTACTTTTATTAACTAATGACCTTGATAACAACAATGGTTCAATCTTACTGTGCACTAACGGTAACTTCACGAAAGTGTTCACACATTATTGTCGTGGCCCATGTACTTTTCTTGAATTACTTGGAATATGGAAATTACTTTTGACAAGTCTCGTTTTCTTTTGCACCTTCGATGTTACATTTCTTAATTATTTTCTTTTGTCCTGAATTGTTTTTTTTTTCACTTATAAACAAGGGCGAATCGGGAATAATATATTTTTTTTTTTTTACCTTGGACAACCAAATTAAAATAAATCGAAACTGTGTTTACAGCCCTAACACATTAATATCTAAATGAGAAAAAGAGTATTCGTTATTCCTGTGAAAAACAATGAACACCACATGCCATCAAATTCTTTTAATATAACACACTCGTAACCTTGTTTCAACTTTCAAGACTCAATAAATATCTCAGCCAAATACACCCATATCCACAAAGATAAAATAAAACACGGAAAAAAAAAATTAAGATAAACTAAATGAAAGACCACGTATAAGTCTTCTTTTTTATAAAGACGCAACAAAAAATGACAGTTTGACTAAATATAAAAAATACCCATATGGTAAACTTTTCTAAGTTTCCATTGATCAACGACGCACGATAAATAAAACACACACTATCTAACGCTAAACACGAAAGACGATATAAACTAAACAATGATTATACAACTTTTCTTGTTCTTATTTAGAAGTTGGAAAAATATTGATAAATACTAGAAGTTTGAGTGTGTACCGTGTGTTTGGTGGTGAGATGGTGTGAGTTAGGCCGAAATTGGGATTACTTAAGGGTAAAATTCACATTGGAATTTGTTAATTAGGTGAATTGGATTTCGTAGGTGGATTCAAAACCACAAACAAATGCTAGAGATATTTTTTTTTCATTTGTATTTTGCCATATATATAATAGGGATAATTACAGCTACACCCCTGAGGTTTGGTGTAATTACACCTACCTCCCCTGTGGTTTGAGAAATTACAATGACCTCCCCTGAGGTTTGAAACCTTACACATACCTCCCCTCTACAACTTAAGGGTTGTTTGTGGTGTAAGTTATGATAAAATTATGCTTTCTATACTTACACCCCTAATGTTCGGTATATTTATAAAAGTAATCCTTGATGTTAGAAAAAATAAAATTAAATACTCCAAATAATTTTAGAAACTACTATATGACTAACAAAAAATATAAAAAATATTTAAATTATTTTTTAAAATTTAATTTAATCTAATCTTAATATCTTTATTATTTCGTAAAAATATTTAATTTCTTGTTTATGTTTTTTTTTCATTTTTGTTTTACTTTTAATAATCTCATAAATTTCAGTTTATCACAACAAAAAAATAAACATTTGGCAAAATAATAAATATCTATGCAATTTCCGAAAAAAAAAAGACAAGAAACATAAAACTCAATTGTAAAAACTCCCATTCTCAATGAAAATTAACAAATATAACATAAATAATCAAGATTTTTATAACCCATTTTAAAAAATGAAGAATGATGACAAAATTACCAGCAACAGTGACACTAAAATTATCATCCTTGGATCAGACATGGTCACTGGTTTTAGCTAGCAAGTTTTGTTGAACTTTTTGACAAAATAAACAACCTAAATGCACTATATTTAGTGAAACCAATTTTCGGTGTTTTATCTTCTTCTATTACTAAAATAATTGATCGTTTAAAATTGTAACGAGAACAAAGGTACAAAGATGAGTAGTTTGTTATGTTTTGACTGAGATTTACGGGGATTATTTTAAAAAAAAATTAAAGTTAAGTGTTTTGATTCAAAAATATATTTTGGATTAGATAAAATTATTTTTAAATTTAAATTTAAAAACTTTTATATTTGTAGCTAATAATATAATAGTTTCTAAAACCATTTGGAGTATTTAATTTTAGTTTTTCTAACATCAAGGATTACTTTTATAAATATACCAAACTTTAGGGGTGTCAGTATAATAAGCATAATTTTATCATAACTTACACCCAAACAACTCTTTAATTGTAGAGGGGAGGTATGTAAGGTTTCAAACCTCAGGGGAGGTCATTGTAATTTCTCAAACCACAGGGGAGGTATATGTAATTACACCAAACCTCAGGGGGTGTAGCTGTAATTAAAATAATTTATCAGACTAGCTAGAGTCCAACATCGCCTTTTTAGACCGGCTTTGCCCCTACAGTTTTTTTTTTTTAAATATTGTTCTATATTATTAATCAAAGTATTGGCTTTACCCCTACACTTCTAACTATTATCATACTATTCTTTTAACTATAGGATTTTTGCTTCTGAAGTGCTAAACACTCCTAATGTCATTTTCACTCGTAAAGGTATTATCTTTAGATCTTATGGTAAACGGGTATACCTAACAAAATTACTGGAAGTTTAGAAGAAAAACCTAAGAGAAAAAGTTGATAATGGTTTGAAAGTGAAGTTCATAACAAGAAAAAGTAAGATATATATTTATGGAGAAAATATTTGGTTTAAATTCTACTATACATATGGTAAATAGCATTTATAGTCATATTAAGTATCTCGCTCATAAAAGGCTAAATTCTCTAAATTTTTCTTGAAACTGGAAAATAAAAAGCTATACCATTTTTTTCCAATAACAACTACCAAGTGGTGCACAGTATAAACAATTATCCTCGAAGCAACTTGCGTATTTAACTAAAGTTATATGTGAATTACCTTTTTAATTTAATGGATAATATCAATCCACCTCCTCATGTTTTACATAATATTTGAAACTCTCACGATATTTAATAATATCAGTAGCAGTTCTTGATATTTGGTGTAACATATCAAAGAAGTCTTCCTATATTTGGTGTCACACGTGAAAAGATTGGACCTTTAAACAATTTTAATAGAATTTAGTGATGTCAAGAATTCCTTTCATTGGAAAAGTCTTTTATGATACATGGGTGTGAGTAATATTGCTAAAACCTCTGATAATCGTTTTGATACAATACTTAAAGAAGATAAACTTAAGTTAGTTATAAAATAAATGTTTATATTAGTAAAGAATATTAGTTTATTATTGATTACAGCTAGAAAAAAGAATAAATGTTATACATAAGTAAGTAATGCCATCTTTAATTATTCTAGTAACTAAAATAACAAACTCAAGTAAAAGGAAGAATAGTTTTAGAAAAAAAGAAAAAGTTAAAAAACAAAGAAAAGAAAAGGAAAAGAAAATAAATGGGGACAAAGTTGCGGCCTTTGCATATGAGAAGAAGATAGCGAGTGTCACATCTTCTCTCTAATCTAAGAGGCTATAACGATACATTATTCGAAGATTAGGAGAGAGCGCCACCCCTCAATCTGAGGGGGAAGCAATTCTTCGACTTGGCATGACCTCTTCTTAATCAGGTGCAATGAGTTGTCGTTTATGCTCTAATCTGGTGCGACTCTCCTCCACATGTAACACAACTATGCTCTTATAACTAGCACTGTAGATTCATGCATCAATGCAACTCTAGGTAAGTGGGTGTAGGTTGGGCTCGATAGTCTTTTATTTACTATTTCAAAATAAACAAAATGTACCATCTTATTTATTATTTCGACTCATTGTGTATTGTTGGCAATAATAGTCTTATGATTATTATTTTTTATTTTTTGAAAGAAAATAAACAATATTTATAACAAGGGCAAGAATCACTTTGTAAGAAACCAACGATTAAAACTTGTAGGGTGCGAGTGATATTTCATCAAATATCAGGGGTGTCAATGATATTACCATTTATATAATTATGCACTTTTTTCCTTTTTGTTTTCCTTCAAACAATTACTCGGTCAAATTATGCAATTTTTGCGAGCCGGAAGGATCTAGAAACCCTAACAAATACAAGTATATAAAGTCCACTCGTCTTCTCTCAACCCTTCATCTTTGCTCTCTCCAACACTTCTTCTTCAACCAAAACCCTAACTTGGCCGCCTCTCTTTCAAATTTTTCTTTTAGTGAGAGAAAGTAGAGATCAATGGCGGAGATCGAGACGTTCGCTTTTCAGGCTGAGATCAACCAGTTGTTGAGTCTGATCATCAACACTTTCTACAGCAACAAGGAGATCTTCCTTCGTGAACTCATCAGTAACTCTTCCGATGTAAGTTCCGATCGTTTTTTAACTTCTTTGATTATGTTCGTATTTCGTATGCCTTGATAACGTGTTGTGTATGAAACTAGTTAAACCTGTCGATTCATGCATCTTTCTGTTTAGGTTTTGTGTAGTTTGTTTGTGTTTATTTCTGTTATACGATCGAGTTTGACTGTAGAGTTGTAGATCTGTCAGTTCAATTGATGTTGAATTGTTAAACCTCATCGGCTTGTTTTAATGCTATGTTTGAGGAGAAATATCACATCGACTTATGTTACTGCGAAATACTGGTCTGTTGTTTTGGTCTGATATTGTTATTGTGCTCTGATGATGTGTTACTCTATTGAATAGTTGTCACAGCCTGTAGTGCTACCTTAGCGAGTTATTTGAAATTGTATCAGCACGACTACTCCACTTGATGTAGAATCTAATTATGTTATCTGAGTGTAGATTCTAATTATGTTATCTGAATGTAGAATCTAATTGTTATCTGAATTGAAATTATGCATTAGGCTTTGGACAAGATCCGTTTTGAGAGCTTGACTGACAAGAGCAAGCTTGATGCCCAACCAGAGTTCTTCATTCACATCATACCCGATAAGAGCAACAATACCCTGACTATTATTGACAGTGGTATTGGTATGACCAAAGCTGGTGAGTTCTATAGTTGCTTTTTACTGGTTGTGTGTATGAACTTGTTTTTGTTACTCCTTATTTGAGACGGATGGAATCTGATATGTTTGAGTTTAAATGTCAGATTTGGTGAACAACCTTGGTACAATTGCCAGGTCTGGAACCAAGGAATTCATGGAAGCCCTTGCTGCTGGTGCTGATGTCAGCATGATTGGGCAATTCGGTGTTGGGTTTTACTCAGCTTACTTGGTTGCAGAGAAGGTGATTGTCACTACAAAGCACAATGATGATGAGCAGTATGTGTGGGAGTCCCAGGCCGGTGGTTCATTCACTGTTACCAGAGATACATCTGGTGAGAAGCTTGGAAGGGGTACTAAGATGACCCTCTATCTGAAAGAGGATCAGCTTGAATACCTTGAGGAGCGCAGACTGAAGGACTTGATTAAGAAGCACTCTGAGTTCATCAGCTATCCGATCTCCCTCTGGATTGAGAAGACAACTGAGAAGGAAATCTCCGATGATGAGGACGAAGAGGAGAAGAAGGAAGATGAAGAGGGAAAGATTGAGGAAGTCGATGAGGACAAGGAGAAAGCTGAGAAGAAAAAGAAGAAGATCAAGGAAGTTTCTCATGAATGGGATCTAGTAAACAAGCAGAAGCCCATCTGGATGAGGAAGCCTGAGGAAATCACAAAGGAGGAGTATGCTGCTTTCTACAAGAGTTTGACTAATGATTGGGAAGAACACTTGGCTGTGAAGCACTTTTCAGTTGAAGGTCAGCTTGAGTTCAAGGCTGTTCTCTTTGTTCCCAAGAGGGCACCTTTTGATCTCTTCGATACCAAGAAGAAGCCCAACAACATTAAGCTCTATGTCCGCCGTGTTTTCATCATGGACAACTGTGAGGAGTTGATCCCAGAGTACTTGAGCTTTATTAAGGGTATTGTTGATTCTGAGGATTTGCCCCTTAACATCTCCCGTGAGATGCTTCAGCAGAACAAGATCTTGAAGGTTATTCGCAAGAACTTGGTGAAGAAGTGCCTTGAGCTTTTCTTTGAAATTGCTGAAAACAAGGAGGACTACAACAAATTCTACGAGGCATTCTCAAAGAACCTGAAGCTTGGCATCCACGAGGATTCCCAGAACAAGGCAAAGATCGCCGAGTTGCTAAGATACCATTCCACTAAGAGTGGTGATGAGTTGACCAGTTTGAAGGATTATGTGACCAGAATGAAGGAAGGTCAGGAAGACATCTTCTACATCACTGGTGAAAGCAAGAAGGCTGTTGAGAACTCTCCCTTCCTTGAGAAGCTGAAGAAGAAGGGTTATGAAGTCCTTTATATGGTTGATGCCATTGATGAGTATGCCATTGGTCAGTTGAAGGAGTTTGAGGGCAAGAAGCTTGTCTCTGCTACCAAGGAAGGACTGAAGCTTGAAGAGAGTGAGGATGAAAAGAAGAAGAAGGAAGAACAGAAAGAGAAGTTCGAGGGTCTCTGCAAGGTGATCAAGGATGTCCTTGGTGACAAGGTTGAGAAGGTGATTGTGTCTGATCGTGTGGTAGACTCACCCTGCTGTTTGGTTACTGGCGAATACGGTTGGACCGCAAACATGGAGAGGATCATGAAGGCGCAAGCGTTGAGAGATTCCAGCATGGCCGGTTACATGTCCAGCAAGAAGACCATGGAGATCAACCCTGACAATCCCATTATGGAGGAGCTAAGAAAGAGGGCTGATGCTGACAAGAACGACAAGTCCGTGAAGGACTTGGTTATGCTGTTGTTCGAGACCGCTCTCTTGACGTCTGGATTCAGCCTCGATGAGCCCAACACTTTTGGCAACAGGATCCACAGAATGCTGAAACTTGGGCTGAGCATTGACGAAGACGCTGGTGAGGCTGAGGCTGACATGCCGGCATTGGAGGAAGCTGATGCTGATGCCGAGGGCAGCAAGATGGAGGAGGTCGACTAAGTATGAAGCCCTCTTTTTGTGGTGTTTTAGTATTTACTGTTTTTATTACCGTTCTTTTAGGTTTAAAGAATATTATGTTAAACTTTTGAGTGCTCTTTTGGACTGCTGATGGTCGTAGTTATTACATTTTGTGTCTTTAATATTTCTATGGTAATGAGGATTTTGTTATGCAATTTCGTCAGCATCCTTCTCTATTGCTTTTGTCCTAGATTCTTGTTTCTTTTCTGGGTTTTAGTGTTTCTTTCTGCTGGAAGCAGGTTACAGGAATTATTTCACTGTCAAATTACAGTTCACTGATTGCGAGAAAGTCGTCATGTGGCAATTCGCAGATAAATTTCATATGGCATTTGATAATGGTATTGTTGGAATTTAGAATTATAATGTAGATACTGTCGTAAAATGGGATCAACAGATGACATAAAGTAATTAAAATGTTATAATTTACAAGTCAATGAAGAATTTTAACCTAAAAGAAACAAACATAATGGAAAGCTAAGCCTGTTATCAACGACCGTTCTGGATATGATGAAGTTAAAAGAGTTTTGTTTTGATATGTTGCGCATGAAATTGGCAGTTTATCCTTCTTACGCTTAAGTCTTAACATTTGTACTGTATCCTGTTTCCCATTTTTGATAATTCAGATTTGTAATGTATCCTTGAATTTGAGTCTCAGTACTTAAAAAAGTTAATTATATGGCTTGGCAATTCCTCTAATTCTAGAGTGTTAACCTCCAATTTACATAAGTACGCCTGACAAAAGAAAAACAGTGCTCTGAATTATATCAAAGCTTCAATTTTCTTTTCAATCGGAATTGATGTTGAGATATTTTTCTTGCAAGGCGTAACGGACTCAAATTGTGCTACTCCGTGTGCAATGTAAGAATGTTTCAGGACATCGAGAAAGGTTAAAATATTAAACTAAACAAATTTTATCATGTGTTTACTTTCTCCATAAAGGAAGCCTTGGGAGGATATAGGGGTGGTTTTAGAGATCTGAAGAAGATTGGAGTTTAGACAGTTCTCACCCCCTGCAGCAGGGTGCTGTCCCTGCTCTCACATTACATGTTGGCCCCGCATGCATGGGGTCCACATTTATGTGAGAGCGTCTGTGGTGCACCCCGCCATACTTGCCATGCAGAGTTAATTGGGGAAGAATTTTGGCTTCTCTGGAGTATTGTTCACTAGTATAACATAAATCTGTGAATGGGACTGTAGAGGCCATGATTATAATTATGTTATCTATTTACTATAAAAAAAACTTCGTGCTATCGACTTGTAAGTACATATTCTTTGCCATAAAAAGACAGACAGAAAATATACACAACTTCCATAAAATGAATCTTTTGATTACTCGACTGGCTTATAGCTTTGAATTGCATCATATCTAAGTTAATGTAGCACTTCATCTTTCATCTTTACCAGTTCTTTATGTGAGACACGGATTTAATATTGAAGTGGAAAACATGAAGCAGAAGGCAGGTTAAATTTTCTAGCATACATTCAAAATAACTTGTATTGAATTTCACAATGATAAATAGAAATAAGTTCCGCAAATAATAATTGTCGCTCCTCCAATCCACAAAATTGTCGCACCAAATGCTACTCACAATGAAACTACACAGCTGTAGGTGATCTCCAAAACAAACCACTAAGGCAAAACAAGAAAAAAAAACTATTGAAAACTGCACAAGGATAACAGAGTTTTATCAAACAAAACGATTGAAATAAACCATGGGCTCGAAGTGAACTTAAGATATCAGGTATCCGCAACTCTAGAATGAAAGACGAAGCTCGGGAATGTGGTGGTTATGTCCCTGTCCAGGTAAAAACATTGAATTTGATTCATGCGTTAAATTTTATGCATCATCATATAGCTTCCGCAAAATATGTTAAACCCACTAATGATAATTTTGAAGATATAAAAGTTGGGACATAAGCAGAAACAATGTATGATAAATAAGTGGAATTTGAAAGTTAATGCATACTTGAGATATTGGAGCGTCATATTCTTTAGAAGTGATGGATGCCGCAAAACTAAACTCCTCCACTCTTCTTTATCAATCTTCCCGTCATGCTTTGTGTCGGCTTCCTCAAAGGTCTGAAGAGAAAACCGGAACTTCGTGAACTAATCAATACAAAAAGAACCTCCCAAATCCTAAGTTCATTTTTGCAGCAGGTAAACTTATATAGTTACTCCTTTGGTTCATTCAAATCATAGAATCTCTACGCTGTTTGAATAATTACAGAGATGCTAATAGATGAGCTTCCCTAGCTTGAATAGTACAGACACCCATTAAACTTGAAAATAATCACAGATACATCTGCTTTTCCTTTTTAATGTTTATAAAGCTTTAACGGATGTACCTGAAAGTATACGATTCTTAAATGAAATTTCTGTAATAAGACTATAACTGTCGTGTAGATGTAATTATCCATAAACTTACTGAGAGACGTGAATATACGTGGCAGGTTAATTATCTTATAATGAGATACTGATCTGTTCCATCTGTCTCTTGGACATTTCAATAATCAATCATCTTTGAATGTTATTATAAGCCAAACTTGAAAGTCATCCATTATTTCTCATGGAAGGGTAATTTGGCCCTCTTCAAAATAGGTAAAACTTTGCCTAGGATTTAAATGAAATACAAAAGAGGAAGTTGCATGAAGAAAATTAACATCAGTTAAACTAGATAGGGTTGAAAATAACCTTGTCAATGATGCTCTCAATAACTTCGTCAGACAGGTTCATACCGGATTCAGCAAGAGTTGCAACCACCATTTGCTTCACCTGAATAATTATAACAAACCATATTAGTACTGATATATATCTGAAGTGACTCAACAATAAACTGGCATCTGAATTAACTAGTGTCAAAAGATAAAATAATTTCTATCAAACTTTCTAATCACATGAACACGGACGAAATAATAAGGTTTGACAGAAAGGTTTTTTCAAGAAAGCTACACACAAAAATCTTCAACAAGTCACAATATCGATCCACGTAAAAGAACAATGGCTATCACATGGTGCACTCAAAAAGGTTAGTGATTCAGGCACCAGGGCATATCATACAGTCTCTGTCAAACCTGTTTATCACCCTCCTGAATATATTATGTGAAATTTGTACATATGACAAATAGACATCTGGTGCATGTAAATGTGAGGATAGCAATGGAAAGAACATAATGAAAAATATAGCAGATAAGAGATACACAAGCATGATAAGCAAAAGAGGAATTGCGAATGCAGTTAGAACTCAACTGTGACACATAAATTGACAGCAAAGAGAAACATTCAGGAGTTGGAGCAAAAACTTCTAAGACCAATAAAAATAAAACTTTACCAGAGGCACAAAAAAATACATGAGATAGTCATAGTTACCTCTTGCCTTTCGATGAAGCCTTGCTGCTTGAGATCATACAATTGAAAAGAAACTGCAGTACAATAGTAGAATGTTAAAACTCTATGCATAAATGAGGTGCCAAAACTAAACAAACTGCGAATACAAGAAAACCAAATTATATACATGGCATACATTCTATCTTATCATCAATTGAAGCATTGGGATGGAATACGGAGAGTGCGCGGGCGAACTCCTCAAAACCAAGAATTCCATTATGCTTTGTGTCGAACAAGTCAAACACCTGGTATTCCAAAGGCATAGTAGTGTAAAGAAGAATCTAATATGGAAGACTAATGAAATACTTATTAGGTATGATTGTAATATATATTCCATTGGTCAAGTTTAAAGGTTACGAGATACCCCAGGTATCTATATCCATTCCACCCAAAATATTAGCACAACAAATATAGTAGCAACATACCATCTCGCTAAAGAGGCATTTGCCTTTTGTCTCCCCCCATTCCCCCAAGAATCAAATTACCATGTCTAGTGTTTATAACTTTACAGATAACATACGCAATACACAGTTTTTCATACATTCTTTTTCGAATTTAGGAGATAAGAGACAAAAAAAAAAAAAAAAAGAGATACTAGAATGAAAAGTATACCAATAACATATTAAAGCCCACAAGTTAGCCAAATGACATTAGAAGCACTATTCTAGAAAGAATAGCCAAAAAAAAAAAATGGGTACCCGGTCAGCAAACAAACTCTCCTTTTTGTTTGTCTTGAACAATGCTAATTGAAATTCTTCCTGCAAAAAGAGTGAAAGATACGAGAATAGGTGAGATTCCGCAAGGATTTATGCATAGATATTGTGCATGTGCAATCATTAGAGTCATAAAGACAACCTTGTTGATCAACCCGTCATCAATCACAGCACTGCTAATCTTCTTAAACAGCTCATAAAGTGCTTCAATTTCACTGACGCTAACTGCATTAAAGAAGCGCATAACTGAAGGTTTTCTCTTTCCATAGCAGAAGAGAAGTCTAAATAAAATCTGTGACAACTTCTACTGTTCAATATACTTCCTTACTCCAGAAACGACATTTGTATTGAAATAGAGTTTTTTCTTTTTATTGGTGGGGTGGGGTAATGACTAAATAAGATAAGTGAGTAACATCATACAAACAGTCTCTCGTGCAAGAACTTCTGGATCTTCAAGGCCCCCTGTTTGCCTATCAAGTTCACAACATTGGAGCACTGAAGCACACAAATGCTTGATCCCCGCTAAACACTGCAACATTGTACTTTGTGCACATCAATATGGTCCATACCTGTCAAATGAGCAATACTTTAGTTCTTAAGAGAAGTTCAAAACACCCTTGATAAAAGGTGCTCATACCAAAGTGCCAATTCTTCGTGGAGACTTTACGTTCCAAACTTCTATGCCTAAGATTCAATTCACATGTAACCGAGACAACTAGTCATGGGCAATCTTAACCTACATCAGGCGGAACACGGATGTCTAAAGACACTGGATTCACATGATCTACTTTAAGATTTTCCAAGACAACTAAAGGGACTCAACAAAAAGAACTATAAAACACTAAGGAGATTAAGTGGATTATCTCACTTCAAAATCATTGAATCCACATTTTTATAAAAAAAAGACCAATCAAATAAAGAGAGGAACTAAAATCAAAATTAACCCGAAGAAAAACCCACAACTTCTTTTTTTATTCCGTGTGCTTCTGCCTTTTCTTGATCTGATAATATCAAAAGCAACTCAATTTTCATATTAAATATCATCATCATCATCATCATCAACCCTGGTCAGAAAATATATGACTAAACCACAAGAATTAAAAACTACAAATCAAAATTTACAAACTACCCCTGAAATCATAATCACCACTGGACTTAAATATTCAGTCATCCCAGATTACATAAGATGATAAAGTTCAATCAAGATCAATTAAAACTTAATTATATTTACAGAGAATATCATCAAGAACTGGACTAAATAACGGGACACAACATTTGAGTCGAATCAAACAGAACAAAATGAAACATAAAGAGAAAAATCCAAGAAATCTTACAAGAGATCAAGCCCTAATTCTGAAAGGTCGCGCCTTTGGTGAGGAAAATAAATAAAATTGGAATTTTCAACTGTTTTAGTTGAGAAAGTGGTCGACCATGATAATAATTACAATAAATATCCTTCAACAAATAATATTTACTGGGACAAGGAAGGTAGATTTTATATATTAACAGATTTTTTATTTATTTTTAAATAATAAAATTGGGAACACATGATTTAGGGTTTACCCAGACCCTAAAATCGCGGCACATACCCGAATATGTCGATACGAGTTTATATCAAACTCAAATATTAATTTTTTTTGTTAATCAACTCAAATATTACGTTCGACAAAAAAACAATGTTTTCGACGCAATTTTTCCCGCATAGTGTTTTTAAAGGTAGTGGGCGATTTAACCCATTTGTTTGAAGGTACTTTTAATATTGTTAAAATTTTTAGCTTTTATTAATATACTTATAAAAAAATTATAGAGTAAAAGTTAAATGAGTGAATTGGTAATATAGATCATTTATAAATTATCATTAAATTTTTTAATTAAAAACTACTTAGAGGGTATAAATCCAAGAGCTGAAAGAAAACGAATTTGATGCAGAAATATATTATTTGAGGAGTGCAAATGCCAGTTATTCAAAATAAAGCTGAAATATATTTAACATCATCTCATTTAGAAACATAAATTAGAAAACTAGACTAGGAACAAAGAAAAATCAAATTTAATATGAAATATAAAATAATTACAATATTGTAAAACTAATAAGAAAACTAGTAAGATAAAAAAAAATTGTAAAGGAAACCGAAATCAAACTTGAGCGAACCCCGAAAACAAAAGTAAAAACAACGTCAAAATAAGTCCGAAAAAGATTGAAGTTTGTATAAATCTAAAATCGAAGGATAAGAATTACGAACAATAAATAAAACCAAAGACCAAATTTGAAATATAACTCATCTTTCACCAATACAACGGGCTATCAACCTAAAACCCCCTATTTATTTTTAACTTCTTTTAAAAAAAAAAATCTGAATTATAAAAAAAAAACAAAAAAACAGGGATTTTATGCAGGGTTTTCAAACCACATGGGGATTTTATGCAGGGTTTTCAAACCACAGGGGGATTTGTGCAGAGTTTTCAAACCACAGGGGGATTTCATGCATGTTGTCAAACCACAAGTGGGTTTCATGTTTTCAGTTTTTAAGGGTGAAATAGACTTTTTAATTCGAAAAAATACACAAAAGTTAAACCCAATCTCACATAGAGCGAGTGGTCGCCACTCTCTGACGGAGTTTAACGGATTAGAGATTTTGTACAGGGTTTTTGAAACCACAAGGGGATTCTGTGCAGAGTTTCTGAAACCTTTCTGAAACCACAAGAGAATTCTAGGTAATTATCAAACCACAAGGGGATTCCGTGCAGGTTTTGAAAACCACAAGGGAGTTTTATGCATTTTCCCCCAATACAACCTGCTGATGCACCCTTTACAGACCACAAACGTAAATCACATGATACGGCAAAACAAGGTACAGAAATTTTTATGATTATGTCATGCATAGATTAAAATAAATAAATAAACAAATATGTAAACTTTTCAATTAATAAAACACCATAAAGAATTAATAACGAAATAGGCAACTTGTAATATCAGATATATATTCCCTGATATTCAAACTCCAATGTTTTTCTTCTCCACTTTATTGATACCCGAGTATTTCTATTTTACAAGTCAAAATGTAGGAAACAATTACAAATGATATTCGAATATCTTCTTTTCTTTTTCATAGGAAATGAGTCAAATGACATGCATGCTACAAACGTAAAACACAGGGTGCAAATAATTTCAGATATTTCAGAAGAGATGTGCTCCCAAAAGTTTAGGCCTCTCGAACTTGTAAACTCATTAAACTATACCCTATTAGATTTAACACTCAAAAGCAGACAAAAAATGGAATAATGAGTGATACATGAACTAATACATATATGCTAATATTGATAGCAGACAATACTATTTTATCATCTTCTACTTCTTCTCCTCTCATCCCTGTAAGGCCCTTCACTCTCTTGATCCTTCAAGAATCCCAAGAAAGCCAGGAACCCAAAAAAGAAGAACCCACCTGACCAGTGGCCACCCCCGCCACCGCCTCCACCACCACCATCGCCATCATCACCGGGTGGTAATCCCGTCCCACCATCATCAAGTTCTGGAGACTTTTCTTTTCCTGTAGTCCAATCAAAAGTAAAATGATTCAAATACTTGCTAATGCCCATTTTCTTGTGCAAAAGGGTATATAGATGTAACACTAATCAGATTATATTATCATAAGAGAGTATAACGTTACGGCTGGAACACAATTGGGCAAGTTCTTGAGTTTTTGTTGGCTGCTGAAATGGAATCCGAATCTGGATTCTAAATATATCATAGATTGAGCTAACTCCATAATGAAATGGCCGGTTGTTTAGCCTAGTTGTTTTTGTTCTGGATCTTAGTTCACAAGCCAACCGCGAGAGCTGTATTTATTTCTACAAAACTTTACAGTACACTCAAATATCAGGAGGAACTTCTAGTTTATTTAACTTGGCCAAGCAGGCTAATATCTAGGTTTTCAAGCATCATACAAGGTCCAAACTCAAGGTTCTCCAACAATCTCTTTGCCTGCTACATGGCCCCTAAATCGTAAGTAGCATGAACAGAACACAACACTAAGCGAAAGGAAAATAAGAAAGATACCTTGGATGGGTGCAACAGTAATTGTAGACGACTGTCGTGTAACTGTTTGAGTTTGCTCAGCAGCACAGGTGGCATTCTGCAATTCAAGATTGGATAATCAGTATGTGAAACCCTCTAGAAAGCAAAAATATGGAACCAGAAAATGGATACTGGATACGATTTTCTAATATTGCTTAGGAAGTTTCACATGCTAGGGGACTTCGTGTAGCCTTTCGGGCTTTTTGGCGAAATCCCCTGCTGTTTATCTTATAGCATATCCAGGCATCAAGATTGGAAACAATACAAACATCGAAGAGGCAACAATTAACAAAAAGAGAGAACTATTCTCACAAAACCAAAAGAATTACCACCTAGAACTACTTCGCTGGTCTAACAGATCTAAAACATTTTCAGGAGAATACTAGAAAAGATACTGGAACTCTCTAATTAGTCTTCAAGAATCAGCTCAGTCATTTTTGCTGGTCTAAGATTCATCCGATGATTGCAAGGAGTATGGCTCTTCAGTAAACTAATGATTCCCGTCAATAAATGATTTCATACTCTCAGGCAGATGGTAAAAGTACAAACACGAAAATTAAAATTACCAGAGCAGCAGCGCATATCAGAGAAGCATGATTTACTCGAAAAGCACGAGTTGTTTGTCTCCTTTGGAAGGGCCGAGACTGTATCCTAAGTGGTTTCAGCCCAAGTGGACTGGGCCAAACATGCTTGTGTTGTTTCAGACACTGTTCTTCTCGTCGCACTGACAATTAAAACTTGGATTTTACATAGGGTAGAGTAGTAAACGTAAAATATGCTCAAGATCACCTTTTTATGACCAAGATATATTCTAATAGTAGGATCAACTAGCATAAGATTACAACCAAAAACGTTTCGACAATCAAAGGGACTCCCACAGAATCAACCAAAAAAAAAGAAGGCCATGACACAGTACAACCAATTCAAAGATTTACATTTTAAAACAAAGTTAAATTTATTAAAGATGGTCTGATAGGAAATTTGCATACCAATCGGGAGTGATGTAATTGGAGTGGCAATTGTAGCACTCAACGACATCTCAATGCTCATCATCACTATCACCTGAAAACAATAACTCAAATTAGGGCTTATAAATAAACTTCATCTCTACAAAATTTTGACATTCCTTAGACATCAACAATACAAAGTAATTTTACAAATTCACATAAATCAAGCGCAAAAAAATATAATAATAATGGATACGCATTAAAAATAAACAAATTCTGGAAGGTTCTAGTCATAGATGATTTTCTCAATCCAAAATCAGAAGACGCGCACAACAGAACATTGAAGGTTTTGGGTTTTTACCTCAAACCGGACGGAACAGCAGAAAAGCGAACCGGAGAAAACGAGACGTTGGAGAAAAATATTATCTTCTTCGCACGTGCGAGTTTTGTTTCACTGCCTAATGGAAATAAAGCCGTTTTAAGTTTAACTATCCAACTATTTTTTATAGGTTCTAACTTCTACTAAACCGACATAAAATAAATTTGCTGACTGGACTGGACTGGACTTGTTTAAAGGCTTTGTTTGTTTTAGTTACTTGGGTTTTGTTAATTATTATATTATAGGCTTTAATAAAAACGTTTTCAAGGAAGCCTGGTCACAAAACTCAAGTCCAACTATATTAATGTGATAAAACTTAGATTTTTAGAGGTTCAACTTTGTAATGTTTTATTATTTTAATGATGTCTTTGTAACTTGCTAAAAGTTACAATTATTGTGATATATAAATCATTCACCTACAAAAGAAGGTAGGAACAAGACTTATTAATGTTATACGACTCATGAACCTTCCATGTCATCACCATATTTTTTCATGTTTTTTATATCAAATTTTAGAATAATGAATGACTTACCAAATGCTACGGAAAGAACTATATTTTCTTATAAAACTAAAGTTAGAGATTCTTTTACGCCATTAATCCATTGGGAAACAACTATAGCCTTTTGGCTCATGATTAATCAAAGTTTTGGAGGAGTCTCAATTTGTAATGTTTTATTTTGTTAATACAGGGGCTGTTTATTAATCACATTAATACACACACACACACACACACACATATATATATATACATATTTTATTATATATATTATTAAATTCGATGTAAAACTTAAACCCATGTATCATCATAAAACTTGACCTCCAAATCGCACTACAGGACATAATATCAACCTATTATCTATATGTCACCTATCAAAAAAAAGAAAAACCTATATCTCAAACAATCCACATTTTACAGGGGAGCTTCTATATACAGGGACTCCACACACTTTAGATAAATTTCGACAACTAGCTTGTAATCACATCAAGCCACTTTTTTCCCTCAGCACAAAAAATCCAGAAAAGGGTAAAGAGTGCAGACCTAAATTACAAGATTTTTCAATTTAGCCCTAAATCTCTATCCCTTGCTTACAAAGAGGACAATAAGATACAATCTTGAGCCAATGGTCCACGCACTTGAGGTGAAAAACGTGACTGCATGGCAATTGCCTAATTTCTTCCTTGTCCTTGTACTTGGCCAAACAAATGCAACACCCCTGCAAAAAACACAGAAAAAAGTTATTTTTCTTGTCAATAAACATGAACAAATGAAACCTAAGGAAAATTTAGTGTGAAACATTTAAAATTATTCTACAATTTGAGGAAAACCATAAAATCATTAGATTCATCGAAACTTCGGTTTGGATCACACATAATTTCACAGTTATAAGTCCTTCAATCACCATATTTGGAGAAGATAATCTCATCTCATCTCAAAACTTTAGTGTCAAATGATGATGTATCACAGATTTACGTGGTGCAAGATGTGAAGAGTATATACTTACTTTTCAAACTATTCACTAACCTACATACTAATATCTCACCACATATTAGATAAACATATCAAAAATCTCACAGTGGCACGACACATATATAACTTGGATTAAGATAATCCTCGATGTTTTCATGATTGTTCGAGGAATAGTTATAAAACTCTTTGTTTCATTAGCTAACGATGATTGAAATATACGACGTACTTGAACTTCGTGATTTTTCGCTGAATTTCCAATCTCTAAATTGCAGCCAACATCCTTGTATGTCCAGCTAGGTAGCGCTGCAAGCTGTTCATTAGTAGTTCCTCGTCGTAGGGAAGCATCGTTGATGTTGTATCCCAGGAGGTTACTAATCAACGGCACGCAACAACACAACACCACGAACAACATGAACGGAAACGAGTAGGCAACGACATTCCAAGCAAGCAGAGAGATACAGAGAATATAGAGTTTCGGTGCTCCACTATACGAACCAAAACGAGAGTCGGAAATCCACACGTTACCCACCACAAACCATATCGCAAACATCAGCTCAAGTGATCTCCTGCACTTGTACATGTACTGCAATGATCTGAAAAATACATTAAGACATCAGACCTCTTATAAAACACATAAGAATCGTATAATTTAACAACACTTACTTCTAAACGTCGCGAAATTATAAATTACGATTACATAAAATTTCTCACACTGTTTGATTAAATCAGTGTACAACTTACCCCGATTCTTCGGAACTTCTCTGCTGCTCAACATCAGAATTATTTTCTCTATTTGCAACAAAGAACCAATAGCGCCAGCACAACAGTGCAAGACTAAACAAACATCCAACAACATAACCCGAGACCCATATCCTCATGGGCCAACCCGGTCTCTCCTCTTTAGAAACAATCAGCGTATAAACACTACCACTAACTTGAACTAACAAGGCCACTAATTCCATCAGTATCCAGTTCCTGGAATTGAACGGGTTCGGGCCGAGATCCGACCCTGATCCATTTTGGTAGTGATAAACTCTTCTCAAGAAACTGTACCACCTGGCTCTTGAAACTTTCACTGCTAATCTCATCAAAAATGAATTAGGAGAAACTCTGTTAGGACTAATGATCGAATTTTCACTAATTCCTTCATCTGATCCATTGGTGGACTGATCTGGTGTTGAGAAGTATATTGAATTCATTGAAATAAAATACTTGGTACGTAGTAAAAAATCTAATAAAGTTACTTATCACAATTAAACACCTAAGTTTTGTGAGGTGAAGACTCAAATATTTATAAACAACAACAAAAATCTTTAAATTAGAAGAAGATTAAACTAGAGGAGAAGGTGAAGTGTTTTTAATTAACAAAAAGGGTGTGGAAGGTGAATATTTGATTCAGATGGTGACCAAGAACCAACGGTTTTTGTGATCATATATGTTAACTAATATATATTGTTTATTCAATAAGCAATTTGGCAATAACTACAACTATACTGAGGTTTACTGTAATTTGAAAAACCTCTCATATTGTTTGAAACTTTTAAAGACATTCGTGAAAATCCAAAACATGTAAATTTGAGGAGTTTTTCTGTAATGTTCTGAAAATTTAAAAGGGTATTTCTGTAATTACTGAAACTCCAGAGGGGTCTATCTGTAGTGATTTTTAAAATTTGAGGGATATTTATGTAACTATTCAAACTGCAGGGGTGTTTTTGTAATTAGATCAAATCCCAGGAGTCTAACTTATCCCTTTAATTACTTTATGACGAAAAAGTAGAGAATTTTCTTACATGTTCTGATGTTAAGTTTTTGAGTTAATCAGTTATAGTTTGGGTAGAAAACGTTAATTGAGTGATTAAATATAGGTGAATTGAATTGAATTTTGAGTTTTGACTAATTGTTATATTTTAAGTAATCTTGATTAATTCAGGCAGGTATAGTTGTTGGCCAAGCAATGTGTCCGTGGCCCTTTAGTTTGGAATGCTTACGTACGAACAGAAGGCCCATGAAATCCAACGTGTAAATCAAACCTGAATGGGACCCACTTTTTCCTATTTATGCTCTTATCCATTTTGCGGCTCCACAAAAAGATTTTTTCATAAGTGTTTTATTTTTCTGTCTTTCTGTGATATGGAACGAGATTGAAACATGACGTGATTCTTGTTTTTTTCAAGAAATAATTATAGTTACACCGCTGAGGTTTAGTATAAATAAAGAATCTTTTTCTAAGATTTGAAAATTTACAATGACATCCCCTGAAACTGAACATTAATTTAAAGAAAAAGATAGAATTTGCTAGCATCGACATGATATCGTGAAGAGCTTTCAGTTTTATCTATCTCGAGTTTATTTACGTTGTTATTTTAAGTTTTTTTTTTTTTTAATATTATATATTGTTGTTCTTTGTAAGAAAAGATGTGTAAATTATTTGAGGATTTAGTGAGGTATTTTTGCTCTTTTGTGTCCGAAATATGTAAAAGTGACACTGAACTATCCAGCAATTGTGTACGTTCTTCTCCGTTCCATAATATTATAACGTGGCGCGTATTTATTGAGGATATATCCACCTCGTCTTTTCCATTTCTTTCCGAAGAATCGGTATAATCTTCAGTTATTACAAGTGTTATCGAAAATAAGCCACTTAGTTTTGGGCACATATGTTTATTTGCGTGGTACAAAAGCAACGATGGAGTTATTTTAGAAGATAGGTGGGCGAATTTAATTCGGATTGCTTGTCAAACTGAAATTCCTAATGTGACGGAAATATGTCGTTATTAGTTATTATATAGTTAAATGTTCTTAGCCCTCTAAAATCAGAGCTTATCAAGTACTTTTGCTTGGTCAATGACGTATTAAAATAAGGAAAATGTCTTTGGTCAATTTTTTTTTGGCGATTTTGGGGAAACTGCCCGTTGTTATATTATACATGCATAAAACTGTAAAAGATCAAAAAAACTATAGACCAAATACTACATTTTGTAGCCACGTTAGACGTAGAACTTACGTTCATCATGTCATATAAAAACTTTGCAGTTATATTAAAACTCAACATTAGCAAAATCATGTCATGCTTCAGCATTATTTGATCCCATTTATATTGATGAAACCTTCACATTTTAAAGATGGTACATGTTAATTTTTCTTCGAAGACAAACGTATGCACATAGCCGATAAGCTATCGCCATCGCGAATAAAATCCAAACTTCTTTCAATCCACCATTCAAATTCACCGTGTCAAACGAAGGCGAGCTCTGCAGCATTCGACAGCCACCCTTGCTTTCACACTCGTACAATTGGTCGCCAGTATACTGTACTTTTAGTAGAAGGCGAAATCCGTAGTACATAAACGATACATACTTGAGCCACTGCATAAATTTTGGGATGTGCTGCAATAGGTACAAACAATGGTTTGATTAGTGAAGCAATGGTTTGCAGTGAATGTTTTCTGCTGAAAATATGGATATATACCTGCACATAATATCCACCTGTGAGAAGAAACAGCATTAATATGAGCGAAGCTATCATGCCTGCCCTTTTGATGCTCATTACTGTAGCTCCAAATAGTTCTCCTGCTCCCTAACCACATAACTTATAGCAAATGAAGTGCCTAAATTTGGCAATTAAAATGTTGATAGAAAACCATAAGAAAATGATTAGAGCTAATATTAAGTTATCCAATGTTTTTTTTGGAGTAAGATGTACCGATTATTCCATACAGCAGTGTAACACTATACGTGAAAATCTCTCAGGCCATTTGAGAATTCTACCTCAAAAGATATACTAAGTCCTTCAACTCATCAGTTCATGGTTGCACTTGCACTTATCAACACAATGACATGATTGTTTACCAACACAGTAGCAAGGTTGCATACTAGCATAATAACACGATGCATGCCAGTCAGTTGCATGACTTCTTACGACTTGCAAGACCTGCTACAGGCCACCTATCATTGGCGAAATTCACTAAGCCAAGTCGTTCTTCTCGAAACTTTAATGTTTAACTTTTACTGACTTAAGTATCGAATGTTCTTAGCAGAAAACTAACCAGTTGGCTTACTGGTCTTATTTGAGTCTAGTTTCTCAAACAAGCTAATGAATGCTTTGTAGGAGTACTAGTTGAACAATTCTCAGCTTGACGAGCAATTATATTATCAAAGATGTTAAAGGTTTTTTGCAGTCATACAGATATAATTGCCAGATGACTTACTTGACTTGTTACAGCAATCAATAGAATTCCACCCAAAGTGAAGAAGAAACATTCCACCGTTCTCTTGAAACCAGCCATGAAATACAGAATGCACATGAAAAATGTTGGGTACAAAACATGAGCCACCATGTCGCATAACGTGCTGCAAACATAGTAAACACTCAATCTGTACATGTCGGCCTTCCTTTCTTTTACTAAGTACAACTTCTCGAATGGGAAAACATAAACTGCTCCAAATATGGATGATGAAGTCCAGAATATGCATATGTAGAACAATAGTCCAATCTGCAAATTAAGAATTGTAAAATGGTCCCGTTGTAAACACCTGTATTATATATATAGTAAACTACCCCATGTTTAAAGACAACACAGGGGTACTTTTTTCGGTAATTTAACAACAAATAAAGAATAAAAATGATGTTTTATACAGCATACCTGATCTCTGAGTTGTGCCTCAGTAGCAGTGCTGGATTTCCACCACAAAAGGCCTAAAAGGACTGCCACACCAAATGCCTGAATAAGCCGCAGGTGATCAAAATAATCTCTCCATCGTTCTTTAAACGTTCGTTTGAACAATACCGCAAATTGTTCCCACCAACTAAGTGTCCAATCCTTTTTCACTTGAATGGCTATCTGGAGTTGTTCAGGCACCTTTGTTGTCTGATTATTCATAAGCCCCTTCTCTTTTGGCTCTAGTTCAACTTTATATTTGTTTTGTAGATACTATAGTCAAAATGAGATAGAAAACAAGTCATGATAACAGTATATATGTAACTTTTGCAATATACTAAGTTGTAAATGTGTAATGATTATAAGATAAATTGATGTAAGTTGTTAAGAAGAAAAATCGTGCTCACCTTTATAACAACTTGTTCACTTTCCTCAGTCCCCTGATATGCAAGTAATTCTTCAGGGACACTGATGTCATTTACTTGTCCTGTTGCTAAATCCAGCAAGAACTCTGCAGGATTCATTGGAATCTCTGGTCTGAACCTCAAAGATTCAAAGTACTCCATGGATTCCCTAGATTTTCCACAATAGACTGGACATCCTTCCGATATTAACAGAACTTTATCGAACGTGTGAAATATACGACTTGAAGGTTGATGGATCGTCGTAATGATCGTCCTTCCTCCCTACGAGGACACGTACGTAGAGTTTTTTTTCTTAATCAAAATACTTTATTTTAAATTTTGTTTTGTAACTACAAAAGCACCATTTTCCGAATGGATGGTTATTGGTTATGATAAACACCATTACTCCCTTTAAACAATAAAAAACAAACTACCTCTGCAAGGCCTCTGAGTATTTGAAGTAGTCGATTAGCCGAAGTTGAATCGAGACCAGAAGTTGGTTCATCAAGCAACAATAGTGAAGGATCAACTAGAATTTCATGACCAATACTTGTTCTTTTCCTTTCTCCACCCGAGATACCTTTAATAAACGCGCCACCAATTCTTGTACCGCGACATCTATATAATTTGTACAATTTTTCGTAAATTTAAATTCTCATAGAAATAAAAATAATGTGAATTTAGAGAACAAAAAAAATCCCTTTATAGTATCTCTAATTGGTAAATTACCTTCTTTTAGTTATTATATGAATTTACCTTTCAAGGCCCAATTCTTTAATTATAAGCTCTACCCTATTATGCTTTTGGTGTTTGCTCATTCTGCTTGGAAGTCTCAAAAACGCTGCAAATGTCAGTGTTTCTTCCACTGTCAATTGTGGAAAAAGAACATCATCTTGTGTCACAAAACCAATCCTGACAGGCAAATAAGAAACAAAACATAGTTAACAAATTAAAATATTAACTTTGCGACTTCTTTTTTTGTTTGTTTGTTTGTAATTTTTAAGATTTACCTTCTCTTTAGAGCTGGATTGTACAAAATATCGTTATAGGTGACATTTCCTTTAACATTTTCACGCAATCTTCCACTTATAATCTTCAACAACGTTGTTTTTCCACTACCTGAAGGTCCCATGAGTGCTAGTATTTCTCCTGGACCAATACTACCACTTATGCCTTTTAATATCTGCTTGTACTCAATGTTCACTACCTTGGACATTACGGTCTTAACAGGATTAACCGATGAAGCACTTGCAACTTTTACCTTAAACTCCACATCCGAAAACTGTGGTAAAAAAAAAATGGATATTGAACTTTGAAATGATTAAATTTAATAACACAGATTTAATAAAAAGAGATTAGGAATTTCCACTATCGTTCATGTTTTTTCAAAACCACTGCTTTTCAAACTCTGGGACTATCTAGATAATTATTCAAATCATACGGCAACTGGTATAGATATGATTACCCTATACTTATATTTATTTTATGAAATCTAAACAGTTGCTAGTTGCACATAGTCCTAGCTGATTAATATATTTCATAATTTTTGTACTACCACTAGATTTATATCATTGGTATTAAATAAAAATTAAGAATTTCAAAGCTTATTTCTGTAATACTTATCAATGCGTGCATTAAGATCTTACCACTCATTATAACGATATAAAAAGTACACCATTTTCTTATAAAAGATTTGTCTGCTAGTAACAATCTATTGATTATATTGACAATTGACGATGTTAATTACTTGATCAAATCCTTATTATGAATGTTGTATTTATACAGGTTGCTATTCCTATTTGAGATATTTTGAAACATTTATAAAAACATTTTAGTATGAGTTACATTGACTAATTCACAAGATAATTGCAATAAACATCTACACATTTTTTTTTTGTCAAGATTAGGAGGTGGTTTTAGAAATTTAGTCTAAAAAAAGTGTACTTGCCTTGAGAAAAACAGGTAGGGGCCGGTCTTGTCTAGCGCGTGACATGAATTCTATGTTATGACCAAAGCCTGAAATCTCCATTGATCCCAAGGTTGGAGGCCGGGACATTGACAAATCTTCGATTTCTTGCTGCCTTTCGTCTTCCATTTTTCTTGTACTATTGCTAGTTTGTAATCTACTTGTTATGTTATTATATAGTATACGAAACTATAACAGACCAAAATCCTGCCTATAATTTGAGAACCTGCCATGCTTGTCCGTTGGGCAACAATCTTTTTATGCCCAACTTATGACTTATTTTTAGTTACCACACACTTTTTATATGCTCACATTAAACTTAAAGATGGGCAAGTAGATGCAACATGACTTGTTGACTTGTTTCTTTCATTGGAATTTTGAAAAATAGTTTACGTGATTTATACCAAGCTTATGTTCTAGAATCACGATTCAATTTATTTGCACACTAACTATCTTCAGGTTAATAATCATATCTATTTTTACTTAACTTTTAAGCATATAAATCGAATTTGATATTGTTACATCGCATAGCATGTGAATCGATCAATTTTTATTTGAACTATTTTAAAGACAAAGGTAGCAACAACAATCCAAGAAATGTGCACATGTACCAACTCACTTTGTTTTTTATTTTAAACTATATATAGTAATTATGTTGGCGAATCGTAAAACTAGAAGTACCATGTCATTTAATTACTATAAATGAAAATGAAAAGAGCAATGTATTTATTTATTTATTTATTTATGTATGGGATATAAAATATCAAAACTGTATATTGGCATTGTTATCAAGTATATATAATGATAAGCTTCAAAATTCGAAACTATTTTCAATTTGAATATTTTTATTAGGCCAAACGCGACAAAGCAGTAATCATATGGAACAATAATAATATTCAAATATTTCAATCAACACACAATTATATTATTTATTCAAATATTATTTTTATATCAATCTATCACATGATTTGATATTTTATACACCTACTTTTCTTTCTACAACTCAAACATTGAAACTACATCCAAGTTATATTTCAATTTTCAGATGCATTTTTTGAAATACTTTTTTAAACACCCAGACAAAAGTGGGACAAATCAAATTGACGAAACTACATCTAAAGAGTCCCTATGTCTTTATATATAATTACAAAAAACTGCAACATGGTAAATTTTTTTCATGGCATCTTTTATTTTTGTAAATTGAACGGGGGCTCAAACCCTACAATAAATATTTTTTAATTCTAATTTTCCCCCCTCAGCATTATGTTGTTATATGTGAAAATGCGTTGCTGATCTTATTATTGTTTTTATTTTATTAATAATATAATACACTTCTAAGGATAGATTTAACTTATTTCAATTAGTTATTCATCCAAAAAAAAAAAAAAAGGTAATAATAATACCCGCTCTCATCCGCCGACCTCAATCCCGCTTACGCTTTACGCCATCTGCTCCCGCGTGATTCATAGGCCATAATACAACAATACGTCGTCGTTTCGTCTGTACGAGTCAGATTCCCCGGTTGACCGCGTGAAGGCCTTGATCCACAAACCTAGGGTTCATCGGCGACATCAGGTTTAACAATTTTATCCCTTAATTTGAATAATGTGAGGTTTTAGGGTTTCAGTGTTTTTCTTAAAGAGTGTGATTAATTGGATTAGGCATCGATCGGATTTGTATGATTTGGTGAGATTGTTAGTGAGTAGAGTAGTTTGGGAGATGACAACAGTGAAAGATCTCAGATCAAGGAGTTGTGATGAATCTAATTCAGTTTTGCAAATTGATGAAGAATCTGAACGAGATTTGAGTACAGATGATAGTTTTTGTTGCAGAGATCAAGATGATATTCAGGTTAATTAGAGTTTCACATTTTTAAATTTGTTTCGTAATTGAGTGTAGAGTACTTTCTAATTCTTTTACATGTGAAATAATAGAATGAGGACTCAAAGAACCTAGAAGAATTAGGGGAGGAGCTTCAATTGTTAAAAACGGCAGCAGCAATGATATTCGATGGGCAACAGACGACTACTATTGAGGTTTACATTGAACAACTCACTACTCAAGTGGATGCAAAAAGACATAAACTCAAGGACTTGGAGTCTCAATGGTGAGCATTTGCTCATCCCCACCATGGTTAACGGAAAAACAAACAACTGTTGGTAGTTTTGTTCTAATATCGCGGTTTCTTCGATTAGATTATGTATGAGGACTGACTCTCAAACATTTAATTCAGGGATGTGAAAGAAAAACATCTGCAAGAGAAGAAAAAAGATCTCGAGGAATCTATCCTAGAACTTCATCCGGAGGCATTTGCAAACTTTACAAGAAAAAAGCAAATTGAGTTGGAGATAGAATCTACATCAGCCGAGATAAAAAAGAGGTACTTCATTGCTTTGGTTTTGTATTTCTCTTAAGCATGAGTGAAGAAAAAGATATATATGTGTGTGTTTCAATTTGTTTTCAATCATTGAATTTCTAGCTTTTTTCGAGTTTGTTGTCCTCCTGAAATTCCAGAATCCGGTACTTATATATATTGCAGCCGACTAATGATGGGTAGAGTGGAGAGGTTACATTATGAAACAGATTGCCAGTGAATTTTCTGAGTGGTTTTAGTCGAGAATTATTTGAAATGGATTTAGCATATCCAACATAGGCTACTGGATGCATCGCTGAGGAAATGTTGTCCTAATTATCAACCAAATAGGGACATCAACCTAATAGAAAAGCATAAAAAATATCAGATAAATTTTAACTCCGTGATTTTAGTCGAGAGATTGGTTGATCTATCAGATTGTTGGGCTCCAGTTTGCAGTTCAAAAACATCTACGCATCTCAACAATCAACCCAAAATAAATGAAAAAGAGAAAAAGTAAATCAACTTAAAAAAACTTAGCTTCTTTTTGCTACTGAAGTCTTTATTCGATGTTTGTTCTGTCGCCATTTTGCCATGTCCCTTCGCATAATTTGCATTCTGAAGTGCACTTTTTATGAATCTCTGAGTAGTGTGTTTTTACGTACTTCCCTCTGTCACGGCCATGCACATTCTCATAGAAGTTTTTAGAATTACTCAACATTATAAAGTCTTTTCTGTTAATTGTTTCATTTCATTACCAAGGGAGGAAGAACTCGTTAAACTTTCATCGGATCTTGCAAAACAACCCAAGCTGGCACCTAGGCGTTCCCACGTTGAGCGGATAATTGAGATCACGAAGAACAGTAGGAAACAGGACGCTGACATCCAGCGGATCCTAAAGGATACGAGGGAGCTCCAATTGGAGAGTAATACCGTCCAGGAGCGCCTTAATCGAACATATGCCGTAATTGATGAAACAATTTTCAGGTATAATCTTCTGGTGCATTGCCCCGTCTCCGCTTCACCCGCTTTTAATGTTTTTTTTTTTTTGGATTACTCGCGTAATCTTTTCAAAGTCCTTGTCCTTGGTCCCTGTAATTATTCAAACTCCAGGAAAGTTTGTAATGTTCTTTAAGTTTCAGGGGATGGTTTTACATTATCCAAATAGTGGGAGAAGTTTCTGTAATTAGTCCAAACTTCAGTGATGAATATTCATCCTATCTATGTATGTCCTAATTGCCTGGAGGGTTCTTGCAGGGAAGCCAAAAAAGACCCGGTTGCTCGGCAAGCCTACAGGCTTCTTACAAGCGTGCATGAGAGCTTTGAACAAATTGCTGAAAAGATTCTTGCCACCGACAGAAGCCGGAGAGATGCTGCCGATTATGAGGCTAAACTTGAAGTCATTAGCGGCAGAAGCATGAACATGGACAAACTACATGCAGATCTCGATGCCATTAGGAAAGAAAATGAGCTCCTCGAGCAACGCTTTGGCACCTTAGACGCGGTAAAATAGTCAGTTCAAGCACCTGGACTGCTGTTCATCCACATTAATTTACTCGGTGAAAAGTGACTGAATAATGCCTTTCTTGTAAGCATGCTAAGATCATTTTATTTTTCAGTGTGATGTTTGGTCAAATGACATAAATCAGAAAAATACTCCTCGACTTTTTGGCAAAAATAAATACAAAAGCATCTATAATGTCGAGTCTTTTCGGTCGATGTAGTTTTAAGTTTGCTGATACAAGACAAATATGGAGCAAGAAGAGGAATGTGTGAGAATGTGTGTCTCAGGAGCAATCTATTTGTGTATTTGAAATTATTTTATTCCTCTCCTAATATTCTTTAATAATTTTGGCAAGGGGTGGTTACCTCAAGGCGTTGATGCAATACAGACATGGCAACCCTGTCGAACTTGGAGTGCAGGGGCGGCGGGTTGTCGTGTCGGTGCAAAAGGTCTTTGGATTTTCTTTTATTTGTTTCTAAAAAATAATATAATGAAAAACGATAATAAGATATTGCTAGGTTGGAGCTTCCAAAATGAGAAATTGACGGATCTCTGTTTCCAAACTTATTGTCAAAAACGAGAAAATTGGAAAAAAAAATATATATATATATATATATATATATATATATAGTATATGCGCCCCCTCGTTTAGTTGATATTAACTCGGACAAGAGTCGCTTAGTTCATATTCTGAAAATCTATTCTACACTCAGATCCACTATCAATGAGCCTGCAGCAAACATTGTATAATGCTCACAATAGAATTTGATGAATACGAAGATGGTAGTAGCAAGTGCCCTTTGCTACTCTTTAGTTCACATTGCAATTCTAGGGTTCAGCCCTCCAACAATCTAGCATGTCGATAGAATTTTATTCTTATGGTTTTAGTACTTTGCACTCATCTTCTACTGTTATAGTGTTTTGTTCTGTTTATCGTATCGAGTTTCTTTATTATGGTTACAAGTGATCCTTCACATCTAGACTTATCTGATAAAATTCTTGAGAGCGAACTGTAGATTACAAAATCACCTTTTCCATCTAATATAGCGTATGTTAAAATAGTAGTATTTACATTCAAGGGGTATGTACACCATTATATTCATCTCACACACATTTCTTTATAGACCCTATAAACTAAAACTTGAAGTAAATCTACTAAAAGTAGTTAACGTGGATTACATATTAATGCACTGGGCAACCTGGAGCCACTATTCCTGGTGCAGTTGGGCATGATGCCAACGGGCAGTGGTCATCTGCTTCCAAACCCCACCACTGAGGACCCGATATGCCCTTTGACTGCAGGGAAAAGTAAAGCATCACTCCCATGAATGCCAATCCGGCGTTAAGGGCAGCCCCCATAACGTAAGCATGCCTTGCCCACCATTTCTTATTTACTCTGTAGAGATAAACGTTAAAGAATAGCCCAACACTCAGCCACATTATGAAGTTAACTGCTCTTGAAGGTGGCATATTCGATGTGGCTCCCATGATGAGGGGCACATTGATCGCCTGGATCCATTTCTTTTCCGGATACTTGCGAGCCAACAGATAAGTTGGTATGGGTGCCACTGCTCCGAATAAAAACCACCAATTCATCATTCCATAAACTCCCTTGCTAGCGAACATTCGGAGTGGCCCTATGACTCCCCAAATGATGGAAGCATGGTAGAATACCGTGTCACCGGGGCAAGTCCATGGGCTACCTTCTGGTAGTAAATCGGTTTCACAGATATGCTCAACTGATTCGAGGAGATACCAAGTTGTGGCAAAGTAGGTGGAAGATGCAGCAAGAGTCCCTACTAACTGCATTTCATTTGTGCATTTGTAAGAAAATAAAAAGGGACAATATCGATTATATTTTGCATAATAGTAGTTATTTTGCATACCTGAGCGGCGAACATGGATCTGGGAGGGATCTTCATGTAGTGCCCTAACTTAAAATCACTGAGAAAAGCAAGCCCTTGTGACATGCTTATGTAGCCATACGTCTTGAATGTCACATTTGCAAGGGGCCTGCCTGGGTAAATATAACCGATAACCATCTCTGTGATAACGTTTAGTCCTATTTGCTGCACATACATTTTATAAAAAGTATCAAATACATACAGAAGTCTATGGAATTGACAAGGATAGTTACTAATGTTGCAGAATTTGTTTTATATATGTACCAAGTTTGTTGTTGCCTGTATTATCCCAACTGGTAAAGTGAAGGCCAAAGCCATTCCACACGCCAGTATAAGCCCCCACCATGGCAGTTGGAGCTGTTTCCCAAAACCTTCGCAAGTTAACAAAGAAAGACCAAACACTAGAACCAGAATGACATAGAACCACCATTCCGGTACTTCTTTGTAGTTCGTCTTCATGATTCTCGTGTGCACATCCATCTTCGTGTGCAGAGTGGTCTTAGTTTTGATCCACAGTGACCAAATTGTTCTGAGAATACATTACTTTTCATCATTATAAAATTTCATTAATGACAAATAAAATGAATTATTGACTAATCATTTACTCACTTTCCATGGTATAGAACAACATGTGCGATGGTAGCTGTAAGGCTTGCAAACCCAAGGCCATATGTGAAGGCAAAGAAAGTACTGACGTGCAATTTGCTGTAACTCTCATATTCAGGTAGATTAAGATCGAACGTCTGTGAGTTGAGAACACGAGTGGTGTTGTATTTGTGACCAGTATTATCATACGTCCCAGAAGAAAATATTGGAAATTTCTTGGCGTCATATACATTTAGAAAGTAGGTTATTGGGGTCATGACATACATGACAAGGAAAAATCCAACACCTAGGTTGACGAGCGCGAATCCAGGAGCAGCAATGGGACTGCTCAGGAATGCCACAACAGTAGACCAATCCAAGGCGAATGAACCAATTCCCATTCCATGCATGCCCGAACCAAGTTGTTGTGCAAGTATATTTTTCTTCCAGATCAAGCAAAGGACAGAAATTGAAGATAATGTAGGGAAAAAGTAGGCTGGGATTAAGTAGTATGCAAAGCTTGACACAAACACAATCAGAAAGAATTGCAGCCTTGTAAGTCCTCCTCTGGGCCTCTTCTCATCCTCGTGCAACGCTCTGGAATAGATTGTATCAGGAAAAATAATTAGATTTTTGCTGCCACTTTCTTTCACTGATAACAAAGATAAAAACACCTGATAGACGGTCTTACCTGAATAGAGACACTGAAACCATGTTCTCAGGCCACCACATATATCCAGAGTCCACCAGCATTCTTCTAAATAAACCTGCCCACCCATATCCTAGCAACTGTAACAGACCAAAAGCACAATTGAGATCATTTTTCATTTTGATTACTCTTCATCTTGAACAAAGTTGTCCAATATTCCAGCTTCGGTCGATCATAAGATAGGTGACTCTTATATATAGCACACAAGACTAGATTATTACCTGTGTGGTTTGTACTAACAACAATGCTGCCATTATATGGATCTTCCGGTGGTAGAAGGCCTTGACGATGTTTATGATACTGGTAGCATAAACACCAGCGGCACCACTACTGGCAAATATGGTAATTAAGACGTGCTCCTTTAGATTGAAAGGCCCCGGATTTAAAGAGAAGGACCACTTCGTCATTGGCACTCGAAATGTCCTTGTTGGGAGGACGGAAGCCATAAATTTTCCCATCGGAAGAGTGATGATTTGTGCCGTCACTTGGCTAATGGTGAGACTGTTCTGGCGGTAACCGAAGAACTGATTCAGAAACGATAGCACAATGCAAGAAAGGAGGCCAAGGAACCATGTCCTAAAAGTCAGGCACGGTAAGGAAGGATCGTCAGTGGGTGGCACTGTCAGACGGACCTGCTCAATGGGGCAGTCATCCTCATCTTGTTCATCTGCATATATCACATAATCTTCTCATGATTAGTTCTTTATCCAGTCAAAAGAACTTTGGACATGACAACTTACAGTGTGAGGTACTCTGTCACTCTTATCTAATGCTTTGTGCATTCTTGTGTTTTTGTCCAGAAAAAAAAAAGAAAAAGAAAATTCCGAAAAACCAAAAAGAGAGAGATGACACACATATAATCTTTCGCGTTTTGTGTAAGTGACTGAAAACTTGTGTGTAAAAAATAAGAGGGGGTGTTTTGCCTATTTTTCGAAATTACACGGATATTTTTGCCTATGTATCTTAAATAGGAAGGTATTTTTACCACTTATGCAAAACATAATGGCTTTTTGCTTCTCTTTTTCCCACATGGAATTTCTCTGCCTCTTTGAACATATATATATTTGCGCTATTGGCTGCTAATGTGGGTATGCCATATATACATGATCTATACATTTACATTAATCTTCTATACATAACTGTAGATAGCTCAAGCAGAGGCCAATGTGTACACATAACCTAAACGTTTCTGCCATGTCTGAAAAAGAACACTACTACATTGGCCTCCTTTTATTTTACACATTGTTTAATCCTCTGAAAGGGGCAGCATCTAGAATACGTGACCATCTTTCTGGTTGCAAACTTGCAAGAATCCAAACAAGATTTGGTCAAGTTTTTAGGTTGTTTCATTAGGTTTGGTGATAGATTGGCGCTCGTGTCAGAAAATATATTCACGGTTCTCTTTGTGACAACTTCCGGTATAGATACATGCATGAATTGCTGATGAACTCAATCTATTGGAGAACCCTAACCAATTAGTCCTCCCACAATGAGAAAACAACGTGAATGTTTACGTTATAACGATACTAGGAAAATGAAATGCTTTGGAATCGTTTTGTATATATGATATTCATGTAAGGCTTCTTGTTACAATAGTTGGAATGATTTGAAGTTTTTATTTACATAACAAACGTTCGAATTTCAACGGTTTGGAATTCATGAAATTTAAATGTATGATGTTCGAATATAATTAACTTCATATGCATATAAATTCAGTAATCGTAAGAAAACCAAAGGGGGAATGGGGCACATTATAAGCAGAGTAAAGATTGTTTATCACCTATTTCAAGTTTCGTGTGAGGCTTCTTTGGTGACTCGTCGTTGTCTCGAGGGATTCCATCACCATTGCTGCTTGCCATTTTTATTCTTTTGGTGAATATTCTTAGCAAACAATATGTTTTTGTGATAATCCCTCAAGTTAGTTGGTATACCATTTGGTCATTATATACTGAGAATATGTGGGTTTTTTTTTGTGAATTTTCACCAGCCCCAGAATTGCGAGTCATTTATGGTTGTAAATCATTTGTCCACTTTTTGTGCAAAGAATTGTCTATATTCAAGCTGTGGAATCTGGACAGACAAATGACTTCAAATAGAATTTGATTTCAACGGTCTACTACAATTTATACTCTCTAATATATATGTATGTATATGCTTGTAATTGTCTCGTTCAAGATTCAGCTGTGAGACTTGGAGAATTACAGCTTTAAGCACTTGGAACTTTCACTTTTAAACCTCAAATGGAAGTAAGTAAAAGACTAGAATAGATCAGGAATTGAGTAAATTAATTTCAAAGGTACATATGTATGTATGTTATTTTTATGGGATAATATTAGTAATGCCCACCTAAAGTTTCATTAAATATCAATAACACCTTCTGTGTTTTAATAATATTAAAAATATCTTAATTGTTCAAATTGCACTGCTGCTGTATTGCACTTGCTAAGGATCTTAGGCGTGCCAAAAGTGGCATCCACTTAGACTGAAGCCTTGTCACGTTCATTTTTTAGAACACTTGTTCTGTATTTTCTTCTGTAAATAAAGTTACATTCTAAAAATATTAAGATGTTAATGAAAATAAAGATTGTGAAGTTAGAACAACGATGTTAAACTTAGAAAACGAAGCATAAGAAACGGAATTAACAATTGTATCTACAGACCCTTCGAGGTTAGGTTGACCCAAATAATAAAAATACTTTTTCTTTCTATTTAATATTGTTTTTTAATAAAAACATTATGTGTGTATATATATCAAACTTCTAGACATATTTAATAGGGTCCATTGCGTTTGCCCCTTAATGTTTTGGGTGTTTTGCAAAGTGCCTCTAACGTTTGTAAAAATGTGCAGTTTGCTCCCCCGGTGTTAAATCTAATGGATGAAAAGATAGTCATAATGGATGAAAAGATAGTCACGTGGCAAAAAAGAACAATAGATAAAAATTCAAGGGACAAATTACAAACGTTAAGAGCAAAATACACTTTTTGGAACGTTAGGGACACTTCGCAAAAAACTCCAAATAATAGGAGATATTGGAATTGACCATATTTAACAATTGCTTTAATTAGTTTTATTTTCGCCCTTTCAATGATTAAGAAGTATTAACATTACTGCTATTTTTTTTTTTCAAATATTCTTTAACTATATCATTAATCATAACTACTCGAAGGATTCGATCTAAGAATTCTAAATGATCAGGAGAAATTTATCATATGATTAAAACAGACCTTTTGTAGTTCGTTGTAAATAAAAATTAGGGCTAAAATTCGCAATGTTACCGTAAGGATTGGTGAATTTGAAACCGTACTCTTGGAAGAATAGATGAATTCATCGACCTCATTTAGACATTTAGGGTTAGTGATTTTTGTTAATAATCATATGTTTTGTGTTAGGTGTGATCTGAAAGAGATTCAAAATAGTCACATTCACCGCATTATATGATCTAAATATATATGTTGAGATACTGTTCTCAGTCCTTAGTATATGTTATAATTATTAGGGTTGAAGTAATAATATGTACTCAATATCTGCTGCTTTGTTTTGGTTTCTGTTACAAGTTTGTTTATCAATGTTTAAACTTTAAACAGAATATTGTAGTTTCAGATAAAGACCCATTTCCAATTAATTAATATAACTAAGTATTACAAATCTACAATAGTACTAACCTTCCTAATCAGATCACTGTACAACTTTAATTTCTCCTAACTCACATTCTTCATTACCCTATAAGCTAAATCTTGCCAAAATTATTTCAATGTACTGGGCAGCCTTTAGCCACTATCCCTGGTGCAGTTGGGCATGATGCCAACGGACAATGGTCGTCTGCTGCCAAGCCCCACCACTCAGGGCCCGATACTCCCTTCGACTGCAGAGCGAAGTAAAGCATCACTCCCATGAACGCTACTCCGGCATTGAGTGCAGCTCCAATAACGTATGCATGCCTTGCCCACCATTTCTTGTTTACTTGGTACAAATAAACGTTAAAGAATATCCCAACACTCAGCCACATTATGAAGTTCACTGCTCTTGTAGGTGGCATATTCATCGTGGCTCCCAAAATGAGGGGGACGTTGATCAATTGGATCCATTTCTTTTCGGGATACTTGCGTGCTAACAGATAACTCGGTATGGGTGCCACTGCACCGAAGAGAAACCACCAATTAACCATTCCATAAACACCTTTGCTAGTGAACATCCGCAGTGGCCCTATGACTCCCCAAATGATAGAAGCATTGTAGAACACTGCATCACCAGGGCAAGTCCATGGGCTACCTTCTGGTAGTAAACTAGGTTCGCAGATGTGATCAACTGTCGTTAGGAGCCACCAAGATGTACCAAAGTAGGTGGAAGATGCGGCAACAGTTCCTACTAACTGCATTCGATTTGTGATTGGTAAGGAATAAAAGAGAGGGCATGGATTATAAAGTAATCAACATTACGCTTTGTTACTTGAGAAGTTTAGTTTTGCAAACCTGAGCGGCGAACATGGATCTGGGAGGAATCTTCATGTAGTGCCCTAACTTAAAATCAGCCAGGAAAGCTAGCCCCTGTGACATGCTTATATAGCCGTATGTCTTAAATGCCACATTTGCAAGAGGCCTCCCGGGGTAAAGGTAACCGATAACCATCTCTGTGATAATGTTTAATCCTACTTGCTGCACAAACATTTTATAAACAGAATCAGACACATAAGTATATAGCCTATGAAATTGACAAGGACGGTTACTATTACTGCATATTCATTATTAGTACCATGTTTGTCGTTGCCTGTATTATCCCAATTGGTAAAGTGAAGGCCATAGCCAATAAACACGCAAGTATAAGCCCCCACCATGGTAGTTGGAGCTGTTTCCCGAAACCTTCGCAAGTTAACAAAGAAAGACCAAACACTAGAACCAGAATAATATAGAACCACCATTCCGGTACTTCTTTGTAGTTTGTCTTCATGATTCTCGTGTGCACGTCCATTTTTGTGTGCAGAGTGGTCTTAGTTTTGATCCACAATGACCAAATTGTTCTGAAAATACATTGTTTAAGCTCGATTATGAAGATCCATTAGTAGAAAAATAAAAAAGAATTATATACTAATCATTCAACTCACTTTCCATGGTACAGGACAACATGTACGATGGTAGCTGTGAGTGTTGCAAACCCAAGGCCGTACGTGTTGGCAAAGAAAGTGCTAACGTGCAATTTACTGTAATTCTCGTATGAGGGCATATCAATATCGAATGTCTTCTGGTTAAGAACACGACTTATGTTGTATTTCTGACCTTTGTAATCATATGTCCCGGAAGAAAAGATTGGAAATTTCTTGGCTTCAAATACGTTGAGATAGTAGGTTAATGGCGTCATTACATACATGGTTAGAAAAAATCCAACAGCCATGTTGACGAGGGCGAAGCCCGGGGCAGCAATGGGACTGCTCATGAATGCCACAATGGCTGACCAGTCCAAGGTGAATGAACCGATTCCCATCCCGTGCATACCCGAACCAAGCTGTTGTGCGAGTATGTTTTTTTTCCAGATCAAACAAAGGACAGAAATGGAAGACATTGTAGGGAAAAAATAGGCCGGGAGTAAGTAGTATGCAAAGCTTGAAACAAACACAATCAAGAAGAACTGCAACCTTGAAAGTCCTCCTTTGGTTCTCTTGTCGTCCTCATGTAGTGCTCTAAAACAGTTAGTAACAAGGAAAATAATCAATTTCTGCTGCATTACATGCCAAAGATAAAAATACCCTGATACGGTATTACCTGAATAGAGACACCGAAACCATATTCTCAGGCCACCACATATAGCCAGAGTCCACCAACATTCTTCTAAATAAACCTGCCCACCCATATCCTAACAACTGACACAGATCAAATACAAATTTCAGATCTTTTGTCGCTGTGATTATTCTGCATCCCAAAAGTTGTCCAATATTTTCTGTATCAATCCATCAGAGAATGGATGAGTTATTATATTATTACACAAGATTAAAATCTTACCTGTGTGGTTTGTGCTAACAACAAGGCTGCCACTGGATGGATCTTGCGGTGGTAGTAGGCCTTGACAATGGTTGTGATATTGACAGCATAAACATTAGAGGCACCACAACTAGCAAATATGGTAATTAAGACGTGCTCTTTGAGATTGAAAGGCCCCGGATTGAGAGAGAACGACCAGTTCGTCATTGGCACACGAAATGTCCTTGTGGGCAAGACAGTTGCCATAAGTTTTCCCAGTGGAAGAGAGATGATTTGTGCCGTCACTTGTGAAATCATGAAACTGTTCTGGCGGTAGTTAAAGAACTGGTTTAGAAACGATAGCAAAACGCAAGAAAGGAGGCCAAGTACCCATGTCCTAAATGTGAGGCACGACAGAGAAGGATCGTCAGTCGGTGGCACTGTCAACCGGACTTGCTCGATTGGACAGTCATCCTCTTCTTCATCTGCATATACCACATAATCTTCTCTTGATTAGTGCGTAAAATTGAGGTACTCTTTCGCTCTTGTTTATGTTTTGTACTTATATTTATCATGATAATAGGGATACTGAATGTCATTTGTCTTCATTCGCTATACTAAAATTGTGAATCAGTCAAAGGGAGATATATTACAGTCCATGCATTTGTAAATTTTATTCACATAATCAAAGATGGCCTAAACAGAGGTCGAAAACGTATAACTTCAACATTTGCACAATATCTCTCCCTCCCTCTTTTTCTGGCGAATTCTGAATCTTTTAACAGAAGAAAAACATATAGCCTCCTCGTATCTAACACACGATTCAATTATATGCAAACATTATATTGGTACCGAGCTACGGATATATAAACCTTCACCTATTTATATACACGAACATTCTTTTGGTTTCAAACTGGCAAAATTCACAACAAGATATGGTCAAGTTTTTCGATTGTTTATCTGGGTGGGGCGTTAATTGATGTTTATGCTGTGTGTCTTCTTTTATACATTACATATTCATGTAACTCTGTATTGTTACAATTGTTGGAGCAATTTGAAGTTTTTGTTTGCATAACAGACGACTTAATGATTTGGAATTTATGAAATTTAGTTATTTGCTTCCAAAAATAACAAAAAAGAGTGGAGATTATTTACCAGTTATTTCAAGTTTCGTGTGAGGTTTCTTGGGCGACTCGGCGCCTAGAGGGATTCCGTCACTATTGTTGCCGGCCATTGTAATTTTCTTCAGCAAACAATATAATTTTTACGACAAGAATCCCTCAAGTTTGAAATGACACTCTTTGGTCATTATATATTTCATCTTTTTTGGATCTTTATCAGTTTTCCACCAACCAAGTCGTTTATGGTTCTTGATACTTGTCTAAATTTTCGGTTAAGAATCGCCTATATTCAAGCTGTGGAAATCTGACTTTAAAGAAAAAAAAACAGGACTACATAAAAAGCTTAATTCGCGGAGTAATTTTCGTTGGTTTGCATGGTTTAGCATTCAGTGGAATCTTATATATGTTGATAGTCAATACGAAGAGAATGTCTTCACTAATTCACCCGGCCGTATCTTAGTACCTCAGAATCGGAGAAATTTGCAGTTATATATGTTGAACCTTTAGTTATCTTGCGGGTAGATTCTTCTTTGCGTAATAAAAGTGCAACGTCAGGTTGCATGCATTAATATGTATACATTATGTTGCATGAATACAAATACCGTAATTGCGAGATTTGGTACTATACATGATACGACTATTTATTGTAAAATTAATATTAATACTTATATGAATAATTTTATCTATAATACATCAAATATCAATTCATGGTGCATCAAATATTACTGCGCACTTGTTCAGTCTAAAGTACATAATTTAGTTAACAGTTCACTAATAACTATTAGTGCAACATAAAAACATAAAAATTTGGACGTTTTGAATCTGAAATGACTTTTTCAAATTTCAAGCATCTTTATAACCTAGCCTATAACATTTTGAAATTTGGGAGTATAAATTTAATATTTGAAAACATGAAATAGTAAAAGATACTTGTCGGTTCCACAAGAATATACTATAGAGAATCTACTTCGTACTTTGTCTTGAGTTCAAGTAGCATTCCCTTTCTCTTAGTCTTATGTACTCCCATCACATTTGTATATACTAGCATTTGCACGAGTATGTCTAATGCAACATTAAACAATTATGCTCCTAAAAGATAGAGACAATATCGGTGACAACCCTGAAGTTTGATAAAATATCAGATTCATTCCTTGAGATTTTAATAATATCATAGAGACCCCCTGTTATCTAATATATCCCTTGCTTTTGTGCAAAATGACATATTTACCCTTTTCATTATCATTTTTTTCTGTGCAAAATGACATAATAATTCACTGGCCATGTTTTCCTATATATATATATATATATATTATTTCCTTTATTTTGCTTCTTTTGTAAATTTGTCTAAAATTAGTTGTAACTTTTTGAAATGGAGTATTCATGTTCGTAACTTTTAAAGAACAAATGTATGTTATTTTTATGGGATAATATTAGTGACACGCCCGTTTGATTAAATATCAATAACACCCTCTAGGTTTTCAATAATATAATTATTGGCACTGCTGCGTTGCTCTTGTTAGGAGCTGGCGCCCGAGTTAAGAGGTTCCAAAGTGGCTGCCACTTAGATTGAACAATCGCCACTTTTTCACATTATTTTTTTTTATCTATGAATACTTGTTCTGTGTTTCTTCTTTACAATGTTTGGGAATTTTTTTCTTCTTGAAATTGATTTTTTCTATTTTAACAGATGAAAATTGATAACATGCTAATATGAATCCTAACCTACTAGACTATTTTTAAATTTTAGTTGTTTGTAATTTCTTGTATTTAAATAACTTTTTATTGAAGATATAAAAAAAATATATATATCTGACGGTACCCAATTTATTACCTAAAGTGTTATACGTAATATCAGTTATACCTCTTGTAACTAAAAGGACAACTTTGTTATTAAGATTTTATCATGTACACTCAACTTATTATTTGTTAATTCAATTAAAAAAAAAAAAATCTGGGTGAACTCGGAACTTCGATTAATAATCATATGTTGCAGGTGATTCGGAAAGAGATTCGACATAGTCACGCATTCACACCATTCTATGATCTAATAAGTATGTTACAGATACTTTTACATGATGAAGAATTTATCAGTCCTTATGTCTTTTCTAACTGCTTTTCTTTGTTTTCTGTCACAAGATTCTTGATCAGGGTTACAAGTACAAGTGATCCTTGGTTCATCTGTTCTTGTCTTGATAAATTGTTGAGAGAATATTGTATTTTTAGAAGATATCATACTTACATCTAATATAGCTTGTATTACAATAATGCTAATCTTTGTATTTACATTGCTAATTAGATAACTATACAAAACTTTTAATTTCTCCTAAGTCACATTCTTCATAACCCTATAATAAGCTAAATTAAGGTTGGAGTAATTCATAGAGATATTCCTGCAAAAAGTAGTTAGTTGATTTCTTCAGTGTACTGGGCAGCCTTTAGCCTTGATCCCTGGTGCAGTTGGGCATGATGCCAACGGACAATGGTCGTCCGCTGGCAAACCCCACCACTCAGGACCTGTTACTCCCTTCGACTGCAGGGCGTAGTAAAGAATCACTGCCATGAACGCGACTCCAGCATTAAGTGCAGCTCCCATAACATAAGCATTCCTTGCCCACCATTTCTTGTTTACTTTGTACAAATAAACGTTAAAGAATATCCCAACAATCAACCACATTGAGAAGTTCACTGCTCTTGCAGGTGGCATCTTCAATGTGGCACCCAAGATGAGCGGTACATTGATCAATTGGATCCATTTTTTCTCGGGATACTTGCGTGACAACAGATAAGCAGGTATGGGTGCCACCGCGCCAAAAAGAAACCACAAATTGATCATTCCATAAACTCCTTTGCTTGTGAACACCCGCAGTGGCCCTATGACTCCCCAGATGATAGAAGCATTGTAGAACACTGTGTCACCAGGGCAAATCCATGGGCTACCTTTTGGTAGTAAACTAGGTTCGCATATGTGCTCAACTGTTGTTAGGAGCCACCAAGACGTACCAAAGCAGGTGGTAGATGCGGCAATCGTTCCTGCTAACTGCATTTGATTAAGAAATAAATGAGATGGAATGGAATGGATTATAAAGGGAGATGAACATTACACATTTTTTACTTGAGCAGTTAAGTTTTGCAAACCTGAGCCACAAACATGGATCTGGGAGGAATCTTCATGTAGTACCCCAACTTAAAATCAGCCAGGAAAGATAGCCCCTGTGACATACTTACATAGCCGTATGTCTTAAATGCCACATTCGCAAGTGGCCTCCCGGGGTAAAGGTAACCGATAATCATCTCTGTGATAACGTTTAGTCCAATTTGCTGCACCAACATAGTATAAACAGAATCAAACACATACTAAAGTCTATTGAATTGACGAAGAGGGTTACTACTACTGCATATTCATTATTAATACCAGGTTTGTCGTTGCCTGTATTATCCCAATTGGTAAAGTGAAGGCCATAGCCATTCCACACGCCAGTATAAGCCCCCACCATGGCAGTTGGAGCTGTTTCCCAAAACCTTCGCAAGTTAACAAAGAAAGACCAAACACTAGAACCAGAATGATATAGAACCACCATTCCGGTACTTCTTTGTAGTTTTTCTTCATGATTCTCGTGTGCACGTCCATTTTCGTGTGCAGAGTGGTCTGAGTTTTGATCCACAAAGACCAAATTGTTCTGAAAATACATTGTTTAAACTCGATTATGAAGATCCATCATTAGTAGAAAAAATAAAAAAGAATTATATACTAATAAGTTAACTCACTTTCCATGGTACAGGACAACATGTGTGATGGTAGCAGTAAGTGTTGCAAACAAAGGCCGTATCCGTAGGCGAAGAAAGTACTAAGGTGCAACTTACTGTAATTCTTATATCCCAACATATCAAGATCGAACGTCTTGGAGTTGATAACACGGCTTATGTTGTATTTCTGACCTTTGTTATCATATGTCCCGGAAGAAAAGATTGGGAATTTCTTGGCTTCAAATACATTGAGATAGTAGGTTAATGGCGTCATTACATACATGACTAGACAAAACCCAACAGCCATGTTAACGAGGGCGAATCCAGGGGCAGCAACGGGATTCTTCATGAATGCCACAATGGCTGCCCAGTCCAAGGTGAATGAACCAATTCCAATCCCATTCATACCCGAACCAACTTGTTGTGCGAGTATGTTCTTCTTCCAGATCAAACACATGACAGAAATGGATGACATTGTAGGGAAAAAAAAAGGCCGGGAGTAAGTAGTACGCAAAGCTTGAAACAAACACAATCAGGAAGAATTGCAACCTTGTAATTCCTCCTTTGGGTCTCTTCTCGTCCTCATGTAATGCTCTAAAATAGACGGTAACAAAGGAAAATTATGAAGTTCTTGCTGCATTTCATTTTCCTGATGCCAAAGATAAATAAAAAAGAAAAAACTTGATAGACGGTATTACCTGAACAGAGACACCGAAACCATATTCTCAGGCCACCACATATATCCGGAGTCCACCAACATTCTTCTAAATAAACCTGCCCACCCATATCCTAATAACTGAAACAGATCAAATACACAATTTAGATTTTATTTTTCTTTTTGCTTATTCTGCATCCGAAAGCTGTCCAATATTTCTGTGACAATACATCAGAGAATGGGTGAATAAATATAATAATACACAAGATTAGAATCTTACCTGTGTGGTTTGTGCTAACAACATGGCTGCCACTGGATGTATCTCTCGGTGGTAATAGGCCTTCACAATGGTTATTATATTGACAGCATAAACACCAGAGGAACCACAACTAGCAAGTATGGTAACTAAGACGTGCTCTTTGACATTGAAAGAGCCGGGATTGAGAGAGAACGACCAGTTCGTCATTGGCACACGAAATGTCCTCGTTGGCAAGACAGATGCCATAAATTTTCCCAGTGGAAAGAGTGATAATTTGTGCCGTCACTGAAGAAAGCTTTAAAGCGTTCTGGCGGTAGTGAAAGAAAGTGTTTAGATATGATAGCAAAACGCAAGAAAGTGGGCCAAGAACCCATGTCCTAAATGTGAGGCACGATAGAGAAGGATCATCAGTTGGGGACACTGTCAATCGGACCTGCTCGATTGGACACTCATTCTCCACTTCTTCATCTGCATATACCAGAGAATCATCTCTTGATTAGTGCCTAAAAAATGAGGTGCTCTTTAACTCTTGTTCAATGTTTTGTACTTATATTTATCATGATAATAGGAAAACTTGTCATTTGTCTTCATTACCACATTTGTAAATCTTGTACGCATTATCAAGGATAGTCTAAACAGAGGCCAAAGCAAACGTAGAACTTAAACGTTTATACAACATCTCCCCCAGCCCCACTCCCCTTTTCTGATGAATTCTGAAGCTTTTAACCAAAAAAAAAAAAGCATTGTGAAAGAAACTCTTTCTTTGCCTCCTCATATCTAACACACGATTCAACAATATGCAAACATCATATTGTTATCGAGAGATGGATATATTTATATACATGAATATCTTTTTAGTTTCGAACTTGCAAGAATCAAAACAAGATTTTGTCGAGTTTTTGGATCGTATAACTAGGTGGGGTGTTGAATTTGGTATGCCATTGCCTAAAATGATGTTTATGCATGGGGTCTTCTTTTATAAATCATATAATCATGTAACTCGTATCGTTACAATTTGAAATTATTTTTATGACAGACGACTGAATGATTCGAAATTATTATTTGGTTCTAAACATAACAAACACTATAAAATAAAATGATTTACCAGTTATTTCAACATTTGTGTGAGTTTTCTTGGGCGAGTGGTCGCCTAGAGGGATTCCATCACTATTGTTGCCGGCCATTAGTTTTGTATAATTTTCTTCAGCGAACAATATAATTTTTATGAGAAGAATCCCTCAAGTTGAAAATGATACTCTTTGGTCATTATATACTCAAAGTTCTTCATTATTTTCCCACCAACCAAGTCGTCTATGGTTCTTGATACTTGTTTAAATTTTTGGTTAAGAATCGCCTATATTCAAGCAGTAGAATATAGTGCCACGTCAGTTTTCATGCATCAACATGTATGAATATGGTACAAGAACGAACTCAAGAATCTTTTTGGGAAATTGTGGATTTGGTAGGGCATGATCCGGCTATTTATTATCAAGTCAATATTGACATCACGGATTAGTATAATACATTAAAATTAATTCATAATGCATCAATTATTAATTTATAACGAATTTGTTAAGTCTAAACACATGACCCATGAGTATTAATGGAACATATAGAAATTAGTATTATGGTACATAGAAATCCCGTCGTTCAAATTTCGCGAAGTGATCTTTTTAAGGATCATGTTAACATTTCGAAATGTGAGAGTGTATAGAATTTTTTTAAAACGTGAATAAAATACTTGTCAATTCCAAGCGTGCACTTCACAAGTTTTGTATACATTAGCATTCGCATCATCGCATGTCTATAGCAATAGGGAAAAAAATATGCTCGTAAAAAAAAATGATATGTTTCCTTAGTTTCAAAATATGCAATATTTAGAGGATTTTAAAACAATCTTATTCCTTTAAATTTCTCTACATGCCAAACAATTCTTTCTGCTGAACTTTTAAAAGTGAAAAATAATTACAAAATTATTAGACTAAAAGGTAGTCAGACAAATTAAACAGTTAGTAAGTATTTCAGTAAAAAATGAGAGTGAGAAGATGATAAACTAGAAACGAATTATAAGTTGAAGCTACTAGATAAATACAAACGCTACCTCTTTCAGTAAAAAATAAGGAAAATGAAAAGAACTAGCAGCTAGCAATTCTTCACAGTCAACTCAACACTAAATTACTCACCCAAAATGGTAATTCACACCACGGTGTTTTAATTGATCATATAAATACATAACAAGTCTATCACCATATTCCAATCATCATAAGGATGGAAAAGATGTACCATCACAATACATCACTACTGAACATTCTTTGGTACAGAACGCCGTAGCCTCTTGTACTTCTTTGGGCAATCTTCTTTAACTGCTGCACCGTCGGCCTTCGTGCCCTGAGGTTCTATTTCAACTGAAAGCTTAACTGGTGACTTGCCCTCAGCATGAACAGTTTCTGGATCAGGAGAACTCGCTCCAGTCTCGAGTACATCACTTGAATCATTAGAACTTACTTTACCGAAGGCTTCCCCCTTCCTTTTGCCCCTAGCAGTGCCTGCAACATTAGCTTCCAACCCCTCAACCTTCATTGCATCTTCATTAGAAACTGATTGCACAAACGATGCATGCTGCTTTGGCGAATGCTTGGGGTCGGAGGTGTTCTTCTCACACTCCTGAGTAGAGGGTTTCAAGTCTTTCTGGCTAGCTGAGTCTGATGACATTAGACTTTCAGTATCTTGGGCATTTACCTCTGCCGCTACCTCATTAGGGTCTGCACTGACTGGCGTCACTCTATGATCAGGCAAGGAAGACTGAGAGGAGGTAACTGGATCAACCTGGGGCGACCCGTTAAATTTTGCAGGGTCGCCATCATTGGGTTTTACAGGAGCCGGTTCACATGATTCCCCTGCAGGAGGTTCGGGTACCGTTGGCAGAATTTCATTGCCCGTCACTTTGTTCTCTTCTTGTTCAGTGACTGACTGTAGAGACTCTGCGGAATCCATCAGCATCGGTGCGTTACCCTTTGGTGAAAACTTTGTTTCCGATTCTGTAGGTGGTTGAAGTGAATTTTGACTGCACGGCAGCTGCATAGATGGATTGGTTGAGGACGGTGAAGCTTCTCTACTTCCAGTTATGGCATCCAACTCTATCATCTCCGACTGTAAGTTATCCTGTAACTCTGACAGTGGAGAGTCTCTTGAGAGTGGTGTGACCAAATGCTCAAAGTTATGCTCTGGAATACCGTGTGCTTCTGAAGGAGAATCGTTGAGACCCAATGAAGCTGATGGCGTGGGCGATGCTGGAAAATATGAATTGACCCCGGAACTTGCACCGACATAGTATCCAGTCATTCCACCTCTCCTCCGTGGCTTACAACGCTTTGTTTTAGGACCAACTGGAATCATATCCGGTAACTTAGCCTGCTCTCCGTTAGTCATTCTCAAAGTGTATGCGCAAATATCACGAATCTTCCCAAGTGCGTTTAAGATTGGATTTGTTTCTGCAAAATCCAATGATAGTCAAAATTCCAAAGCTGCTTTCAGACAATTAGGTAAGTAGAATGTTGATAACGGAATTTCTAGCCATTTTTACTGAAAAATGCAGAAATTTAAATGGAGCATAGCAAAGATATGGCACCTGTACCATCAGGATCCAAATGCATATTATTAGGATCTGCAGGATCCTGGAACTCAGGTGCACTCATTGACGAATCCCACGTCTGCGGTGTATCAGGTATTTCAACATTTGCTGGAAGAATATTTGACAGCATAGGAGAATGGGACACTGCCAATGAGGCGGACACCGTTGCTGGCGCATACGAAACTCTTTTTCGACCCTCTGTTGCTGCTCCACCGCCTCTCTTCCTCGGTCTACCTCTGTGTGCCTTAGGTGGACCAAATGGAGAAGCAGCTTGAGATGGTGATTCCAACTCCGGTCGCAAGGTGAGACGATGGTCCTCATGAGCTGCCCTCAATGAATATACACATATATCCTGAATCTCTCTAAGGACATCTTCTCTAGAGACCTCATAACCTTCGTGCATGGAATCAGTTGCCCGATGGTATATCTTTTGTAGGCTCTGGGCCTGAATAAATTGACAATGTTAAACATAACAGACATAGAAATAAGTGGCATGAAAAGTGGTCATATTAAAGTGAACTACCATTGTCTCAATTGTGCCTCCAACTCCCTGGTATCTAGTACTTGGACGGCTAGCAGGATTACCAATCAACATACGAGTTATTTGTCGGTACCATATCATGTACGGATCACTCGGATCCATTGGACAATCCAGACGAGGAGCAGATCTAACTAGGGCATAGCGGTTTGTCCACATATCAACAAACTGCCTGTGATGATGAGCCCAATCATAATTTTGTCTCCCACGACGATCAGTCAAATGGATGTCGGGGATAGTGTCACAAGTTTGAGGAATGGGTTGGTGCTGACCAAATTGACGCATGACACGGTCAGGATGGTGGAACTCCACCACATCAAAGCAGATGAGAGGAGATACTGTCTGCCAAATTCGTTGTCCAGATAGGCAATACTCTGGGAGGCTGGCCAAGACATCAACTGGATATGGCTCCCAAATAAACTAGAAATGAACTAGATATCAAATACTAGCAGACAAAATTTTAATAGAATTGCAGATTGCAAATATATTTTAATGAACAGAAACCTGGTCATCTTTCATATTGTCTAGCTGGTCTCTATACAAAACTAGGACATGAGTTCCCACACTTTCCAGCTTGAAACCCACATTCCACCTATAAACAACAAATATTTCACTTTATATGCAAAATGAGATTGCATGGGCAATTTATTCGCTTAAACGTCTGCATCAATACCTGGAACCATAGGGAGCTGCAGGCAAAGGGTGCTCTCCAGCAACTGTATCAGGTGGTGGCTGCTGCCGGGGTGCTAATCTCCCAGGACGGATAAAGGGCACTCTCTCCCAAGCCCAGATCTGAACAATAAAAGTAAGACCACATACATCTCTTAGTGCTCAGATTTGTTTAACCAATCAGCAAAACTGTAAACTAAAAAATAAAAAGAACTTTCACAGTATGCAGCTAGTACTAACCTGTAAAAGTACCAGTGGTCCACATATATCCGAGGTCTCAGGTTTGGTTGCTCGGCACAAAGCACGATACAGACAAGCGAGGACAGCACTACCCCAGCTCAGCCTGCCAGCTGTTTCAAAATCCCTAAGCAGGGGCAAGTACATCAACTTGACCTTATTATTAGACATATCTGACAATAGCTGTCCGCCAAGCAACTGCAAAATGTATGCTCTAGCATAAAACTTCACGGTATCCTCTGTTGCATCATCTGACAATGTTTTAAATCTCTCCTGTAAGCATCGGATTTTAAGACGGCCACGATCAAAATCCTCAGGAGGGGGTCTGAAGCCCAAAAGCTCCTCACATATGTCTTGCCATTCATCCATTGAGCGATTGGTATCGACACCTGTAATAGGGTCACCATCTACGGGGAGACCCCACAGCACGGAAATGTCCTGTAGTGTGACTGTGGTCTCACCAACTGGCAAATGGAAAGTATGTGTCTCTGGACGCCATCTCTCAACCAAAGCTGTAATCAAAGCATGATCCAGCCGTATACGACCAGCCTTATAAACCCCGTAAAAACCTGCTTTCAGCAACATTTTCTGTACTCTGGGGTCCAAGGCACCCAAGCGCCAAAAGTGGCCATCACATCTCCTACACGTTAAAGGCTCGAAGTCTTGACCATCCCAAATCTCTGTAGATCTGTGGTGATCCTGTAAAGTAAGTATAGAGTTGTCAATGGGTCCAGGATGCAATGTGTGACTCAGTCCAGCATCCATCTTTAATAAAGTTCCTGAAAAAAATTAAACCATAGATTAACATCATAGTGGCAAGCGTGCTTCTGATGTTACTAAAAAGAAACTTCGTAGAAGCAATAAGTTGTGACACATCAGGTTTCACTGAACAGAAGACTGCATGCTATATTACCCGTACACAAGATAAATTGAGTACATCATCAACCCATTAGGAACTTCAAGGAAAAAGGAGAGAACCCACGAGGAGGCGGCACTTTTTAACTTGCAAATACTTTTGCCATTTTATTCCTCAGCCCTAGATTTTCGCAGTATATAAGAGAGACAGAACTTGTACGCACCAATTAAAATGACTACTACAGCAACATTTACTACGAATCAAGCAACATCGAAAAACAAATCGTAACAGACCCTTCTGACAAGCAGCAGAAATTTCACTGTATGACGCGTAAAATCTACATCTAATGAGAACATGTTCTACTCAATCCCAAAAATCACATACTGAACGCAAACCTTATCCATACGCATAATTCAAAACAACAAAAACAAAGAACAAATCAACAAAAGCACGAAAATGTATCACCAATTTACGAGTATATCAATCTCACGATTCGCATTTTCATCTAGAATTAGCAGAACAACAATTTAACGAACATTAACCCTAGTTTTTCCGTACAATTACAAACATGCTACATCAAATTCGCAAGGAGAATATAGAAAAATAAACGTCACCTAATACAAACAAAGCGCCACAAGCTTGAATCAAACCGACATATCGATCATTATCTGCGCTGAATCGAGTGACGGATTTGGAGAATTGAAATCTCCGAGAACGAAATCGAGAGGATATGAGTATTGGAAAAAAAGGAGGGAAGTGGAGTGTGTGTGTGTGTGTGTTGATAAAATTAATTAAAACGGCTAATTCAAAATCAAAATCAAAATCAAAATCAAATCTCCATGAAAACACGACTTAGCTCTGTCTGCGCGTTTGGGGAAAAGAGAAAGTGTGTTAGGGTTTTTGTGGGTGAGACCAAAAAAAATCAGATCAACAAAAACCTAAAAGCGTCCCTCTCTTATCAACTATCTCTTTATTTACAATTTGGGGTCTTGTTTTTCTCAAAATTATTAGTGTGCCCCTTCACTCTACACTACACCAGTTACGTTTGATGTTTTAGTGCTACTTAAAATATCTTTATATTGCTAGTCAACGCTAGTTGTATCAATTAAAATTCTAATTGAGTTTTTTATTTCCTTATTATTAAAACTTTTTTGGATTATTTGTATGGACATTTATTAGGAATATTTTGTGTCTTTAGACTACTCTAATGTGTCATTGATTTTATTTTTTTTGAACTATTGATTATATTATTTATAATAGTACATAATATGAATAATAAAATAGAGAGATGTATTCATATGGTACGGTATCTATGATTCTGTAAAAAAAAAAAAATCGATGTCGCGTTTATAATTAATGTAACAGACTTATATTCTCTATTTGTATCCTTGCAATGTATGTACATACATACATGCATATAAATGATAGGTGTTAAGTTGTTGGACGAAAGGCTAACAACTTCGTAGTTTGTACTAATATTTGGCTTTATGCATATGATGCTTACTGAAATGAGTGTTAATACCGGATGAATCAATAAATAATTAGGGAATGCATATATAAAGGGAAAATGATTTCCTCACCGTCCGTAAGCTTACGGACGGCTTTTAACCGCATAATTTTTCAAGAGGCAATGGGCTACCGGACTAGGCAGTTCCTTCCACTTCTTTAGGAATTAAATTTTTGTCCATAATTTTTTATAATTGCATTTTAATCCTTAAGATAATAGTTAACACATAATTTTTTTTTAAATATTGGTAAGAGATCTTTTTTTTTTACCAAATTTTAGTAGACTTGTAGCTAAAACTTTCTTTTTTACTTCCTCTCATTATAGAATAATCGCATAAAATTCCAACCAAAAAATATTAACAAATAAAGTAGTTCATCATTCATCAAAATCATCTATAAGAATACTGTCTTCTTTTTTTTTTTTTTTAAACATGCCTTATAACAAAAATATTTCTGCTAATATTAAAGATTTCTTGTAGTTCAGAAATTATGCAAACTGTAGAGAATTTTCACTATATTGCTCCATCGTTGATCATTTATCCGGTAAAATAAAAGGAATTGTTCAGTAACTACAAAATTTAGTGGTTATATTCAATAACAACAACAATAAATAATAATAACTAATAAATAATAATTATTACTAACGTTTCATTTAGATAATATTTGACTTTAGTTGTCAGGAGCATTTGGTTGTGCTGTCATGAAATCTTAAGACCTATTACAACACTAGATAAAATTTCAAACAGAAAAGTTATGTATCAAAGACTTAAACAAAATTACGTATCAAAGATTGTTAAAATACTTGTTTTCCAACATATGGCATCATTGAATAAAGGCTTTATTGAGATATTGTTGTATCTTCTTAAATGTTGAGGTCTTTTAATAATTTCTTACTCCTAGATGAAGATTTTTAATAAAACTCAATTACTTGAGGGAATAAATTGTAATATACACAAATTGCAGCTTACGCCCGTATCACAGACATTTTGAATGTCTGTGAGATTAGCATTGTTGTATATAAAGATGGGATTGTACATAATAAAACTAATAAGTATTACCAAAATTGATGTCAAATATGAAATCTTAAGTCAGTCTATTTATATCCTATGAAAGAGTTTAAGTCTATCATAGAAAAATTAATATAAGAAACTGAAATGTAGAATTGATAGGTATTTGCATGAATGATGGATTTTAAGGTCGTATAATATAATACAAAGTCTTTCGTAATTAAATTTTGGGGCATTTCGATGAAACAATTAGTTTTGCTGAAAGTGAGTAAGTTTGAGTGACTAAAAGAAAAGAAAAGGGAATTTTGAGGAAACAATCAATTTGCACAAAATGTGTGTAAAACTAAAAGAAGAACGAATGCGGTGAACGTGGATTGAACACGTGACCTTCAGATCTTCAGTCTGACGCTCTCCCAACTGAGCTATCCCCGCTTGTTGTGTTTGACGAGCAAAACAACAACTAATTTATGGTTAACCACTTATTAAAAGAACTCGACTCACTATGTATTTATATCTATTTTTTGTTAGTTATACTTTTGTGAAACGCAACTGAAAGAAATACATGAGTGCTGATGGACACAAGAGTATAGAACAATCATCAATGGCAGAGTTGCTGGTGTCATTAGCTAAGTACTATATTCATAGTCATGTTACATTTATTTTTTAAGCTTGAGGTTTGATGGGGTTTTAAGTGTTGAGTAGTCAACTCACGTCTTCTTACATTCTATCAACTTATATCGCTTTCCAAGAATGTTTTTTTAGCTTTCTTTCTCATATAAAGCGCAAAAAGGTCTTCATGTTTTGTATAAATTTGAAATAGCATAAGGTGAATTGTAAAAACAACCAATACTATAATTCGAATTGACTGGATTGGACTATATGACCCGAACAAGAAGCATGTTGAGTCAAACACAGAGTTCTTCTTTTCCACTCGTTTTGATTAATTTGGAACGTTTACATTTAGACTCTTATGTTTCTTGTCATTTCATATGACCTTCATCCATGTCTAATAAATAATACATATAATATTCTTGAATTTGTGACCACAACATGCGTAACATCTGCAGATCTTATTCAATTCATGCTTTCTATCAGCGGGGAGTTGCATCTTACATAATCCATACCTCAAAACACTGATTTTCAACTAAGAATGTTAAGCAGACAATAAATTTCTCTCAACTCTCAGATGAAGAACACATATTGGTCCCAAACGTACACACAAGGGCAAAAACATGTTTGATATTCACTGCATAAAAATTCGGTAAAAATCACACTCACCATACGGGCTTCTCACCAGGCAAGACTGAAGGACAACCACCCTCCACTTGTTTTTTCTTCTTACGAAATAAGCTGCTGAGACGCGGCATTAATAATTTCTTTGCCCCCGACGTCTTCGCCTTTTCTAGATTTCGTGCTTCCATTACTTTCTCCCGGCCATTTCTCGATTTCTGCATATCATCCTTGCACATAGGCCATGCTAATTTTCTATGTGTAGTTCCAATTTTATCCGCTGTCCCAGAACGAGCTATTACTTTCCTTTGAGACTTCTGCTTCTGGATTCGGAAATTAGTACGAGGGAATGATTCAAAAGTCCTGTCCTTTTCTATTGCCTTCCTTTGTTCCCGCTCAGCACACCATCTTCTAAACTCATCCTCGACAACTTTCTTGGCTGCTTCTGCCATCTCTGCTTTTGTCAGCGCCGCCTTAGTTTCAGCTTTCATTGCCCCAATCTCCTTCTGAATGGTCTCCAGTTTATTGATAGCTTCATTTTGGCTGGCTTTCACAGCTTCTACCTCAGCAATTGCAGCTTCAACTTTCAGTTCTGATAATCTTTCGGATTCTCCAACTCTTTGGCTCAGAGATTCAAGTTCGTCTCTTGATATAGTGATCCAGGCTGTAGGCTCCAAATCCTTCGCGAGATCAAGATCAACGTTTTTCTTGAAAGCGAGCGGTTCTTTTACGGATTCGTCAAGTCTCGCTTTATAAAACAGATTTTGTTTGTCTTTCTCCATGCATATCTTTGTTTCCTCTTTGTTCGCTTGTCTATTCGCAAGTTTCACTTGCTGAGTCAAATTTAATGCATTAGTACTTTCCTTCGAATTTGCATTTGCGGAATTCTCAGCTCCGCCTGCCTTCTTGGCAGCAATGTCTTTTGCTTCGGCAAATGCATCAAAATAAAGACGAAGTTTAATTAACACCTGCTGTGCTGCGTCAAGTTCCTTGACTGCTGCCATATATTGAACTCTCATAGTTTCTTGATTGACATTTTGAGGTTTATTGGTTCCATTAGCATTTTCATTATCCGATTCCACAAATTCCTTTGCCTGATTCTTAGCCACTTCTCCAGCACTCGTATCATAATCGTGTGACTCGTCAATACTTTCCACTTTCTTGGTCAGATCGTCAAAAGTCCGTTTGGCTATTTCAAGCTCCAAAAACGCCTGCGATTTAGTGGTTTGAAGATTCTTTATCTGTTCGCTCAACTTATTAAACTCTTTCTGGGCCAAGTGAAGCTGCAATGGTCAAAAAACACTATATCACATTTGTTCGATATATATTATTTGACAAAATCAGTGCAAAAAAGGAGAAAAAAGTTCATACTTCTGCTGATTGTGGATTTGCCTTCTTAAAAGTAGGCTTTTCCCCAGAAAAAGCAACTTCACCAAACAAATTGACAGCATCTTTGACAGATCGAAATGGTGCACTAGTGTCGATTTCTCCCACCTCAGGTTTGGCCAATCCTTTAGTTTTGTGATAATCTTTTTCCACCATTATTAAGCACTTTTCCCTGCTACGAACAGCCAAAGAATACATTGTTGGATTAAAGGACACAAAAGAATGAACATCGATGAAAAGTACTGCTTAATAATGGTGGTAAACATGAATGATCACGCAGGTGAATTAATAACCTTTTAACTAGTAACCAACAATAACAACCAAGCATGTTGAGATGTAATCTCAATAAATTGTTATAGGAGAACCAAACGAGAATCACGCCATTCGAAAACACAAGCTCTTCTCCACGCATTTCGATTGAGTAGAATGTCTTAAATTAGTTTTCTAAGCTTCACGCATGTTGGTATAACCTCTATCTAGTTTACTTCGTCATTTTATGTTCTACCGGTTGCCATAAATCGAAGTTTCAATGCGTCTACATATATGAGCCTTCGTTTCAAATGAAATAACCGTCGGAAGCAATTTTCTCGCATCTTCTCGTGGATGACGAAAAAAGTAATATGTCGCAATCGGCACAAGTACCTTTTCATTGCATAAATCTCAAAACAGAATTACTACTTAGAAACTTAGCTTATCAAATAACATGAGAATCAAAAAGAAAAACAAATGCCATTGTCGGGTTCAAATGAACAAGATAATCTAGAGAAACCAAAAATAAATATCACATGATTACACTAAGCTAAGGATGTACTATAGAACAATACTAGTTGCAATTGAATTCAAGACTATTTTTTTTCCATTAATTAGAGAAGAACGTATGTACAATGTATTCAGCATAACTAATATTAATATCTAAAAATCATAGCAGTAACAACATATATAAAACCAGAAGTTGAAATGAACAATCAATTATTTACCTGCTTCCACAAACAATCTTGATTTTGACTGTGAATTTTGTTACTTGAACCTGAGCCAACAACCAAAATATGGATTTTGCTTTTATGCTTCAGTACTTGACCTGTAGTTGACCTGGTGTGAGCGTAGATTTTCTAATACGTTTAAAAAGGTAACTTTTTCAAATTTTAAGGATACGATCTACACGAAGGTTTGCAATTTAAATTGAGACCGATTTTGTAGTGTAATTTAGTTGAGACGGTTACTTTTTCTGATCTACACATGCAGGGAATTGATTTATTTGAATATTCAAACTTTTTTATTATTGCCCGTTTTTAAATACACGCTATTATAAAGTACTGAATGGATGAACTTTGAAATAAGAGGGAGATGCATATATCTTCAATTATTATTTTTTTTTGGTTCTCAAGTTCAAGAGTAATTCCCACGTTTTTTTTTTTACTTTTGCCATCAACCAATGTCATATTTTAGTTTTCTTTAATACTGATTAATCATGCTTGATCTCGAAATATCTCAACTTTAATTTTGATGGATGCATTTGGGTCTTATGCATACGAAATTGGGATTTCCTCTTTAAAATCTAACATATGAAGCAGATATTTAATAATAATTGTGGAATAGTAGCTTTATCTCGAGGACTTTTGAAGCAAGAACAGAATTTTTTTTGGTAGATTGATTTCTTTTTTCGAAATGCTTATTTAGGAGTTTTATTGAAAACATGCTTATTTTCGAGCTAGTGGAGAGATCGTCGTTTTTCATCAATTTTCAGGAGAGGTTTTATTATTTGGCAAATTTGTGGTCTAAACTTTTTCAATATAAGTTTTTAATTACTGACCATGTAGGCAAATTACTTGATTCAAGTTTACAACAGAGCCAGCATAATCTATAACCCATAAAGAGTCACTTTTTATTTTTCTACAAACTTGATTAGTAATTTTTGGAAGTTTGTTTTTTCATTAGTTTTCGAAGCACAAAATAGTTATTTTTTCTCGACAAAAATAATTGTTACCATGAAGTGTGAATAGTATGATGATGTTAGCAGGTTTTAAACAACTATGGATGTACTCAACTAAAATAATAATGTGATATTGTTGTCTTTAAGATTTAATTTTTTTTAAATAACTATAATAAGTTATTAAAAAGAGAAACATACGTAGATTAAAAATAAACAAAAAATCTAATATAATGATTCATTGAAAATTATTCAGTGAGCAAAAGAAAATAATACTAACTGAAAATAAAAATATATTTCAAAAAACGACACTTAAAGAAGTAATGTCCATTAAAAATAAACAAAAATGTAATTTTATGATTCACTGGAAACTATTCAGTGAGCAAAAGAAAACAATACAACCTGAAAATAAAAATATATTCCGAACGTAATACGAGTTTTAAAGAAGTCATAAAAAGTAAATAACACGTGGCAATTTACGATTGGCGAATACTCGAAAAACCATGTCATGCGTATTTACCATTTACCCCTAATTGAGGGGAGTATAGATTGTAACATTTGTACCGTTGCCCTGTTTCTAACACAGTCTCCGCTAAAACAACTACAAATCAAAACGATTCAAAAGGTAAACTTTGTTCCTCTCTTTCAATTGCGTTTCATTGCTTCTTTGAATATTGATTTTGAATTATTTTTTCAAATGTTTTTAACTGAATTATATGTTAAAGTCTTTATCTTTTACCGATATAATTGTTTAGGCATTTATAGGGTTTTGCAAAATTCAATTTGGACGAAATCTATTTGACTTCGATTCTTGAGAACTCTGTGTGGATAAATGTAAGATTAAGAGTTAAAGAATTGTGATTTTGGTCAGATTTAAGGAAAAATCGATTGTCATTTAGTTAATTAGACTTAGCCATTGACTCTTCTGAGTAAGCAATTATGTTTGTGCATCATTCAATTGTGAGTCTCAGATGATTATTGGATTTATATATGATTTAGGGTTTCATATCTATTTTTACTCCCACTACTTGTTTGTTATTTCGAAGAAACTGATGGAGTCGTGGAATTGATATACAGATGAGGTTTTCAATTCCACTGGTAGCTGTGTTGGTGATACTAGCGAGTTTCGGAGGGGCGTTAGGGATCAGGTTTGTGATCGACAGAGAGGAGTGCTTCTCTCACAAGGTGGAGTATGGACATACAGTGCATTTCTCGTTTGTGGTGATTAAGTCTGATCGGTCGTGGCATTACAGCGAAGATGGCGTTGACCTTGTGGTAAACTTATCTCACCACCACCACCACCCGCGTTGTTTCTGATTGATTTTGTTGGTAGAAATGACATTATTTGATATGTTTAGGTGTTTATGTCCTGAACTTCTTTACGAATTTTGTTTTGTTTTAGGACTTCTCTATACTTTGTTTTACTTTAGCCTACCCGCAATTGATTGGATTTATAAGCTTGGTTGTTGCTAGATCTTTCCTCGCGATTTTTTGTGCATTAGCGTAATTTTTGTTCATGTTCATGTTCACCGTGTAATTAGATTTTGAAATACTTATAAACTTACTTTTGTTGCATTTTGCTATGAATTTTACAATGAGACTCGTGATCAGTAGAACTGTACATTGTAGATGTATATATTAATGTTGAGATTTTATTTTGCTTGATGGTGATCTGTTGGAGCCCTTTATTTGTGTGCTGATGCAAAGGGGGAGTATGAAGTGGATATGGTAGTATAGATCTCAGCATAGGGCCATACTCTGAACTACTTGACTTTTCACGAATAAAACGCGACCTCATGGATCCTGATGGAATGATTATGACACTATACTTTGAGTACTATGTACAGTTGTAAAAGGAAATTCTTCTAATGAAAAAATATCCAAATTTTGGATGAAAGGAATATGATTCTGTATTTCAATTATGTACATTCATTCGACTAAGTTCTTAAAATGATGAGATTGGTTGCTGACTGTCTCAACAATATCAGGTGAAGGGACCCAACGGTGAACAGATCCACGACGTTCGTGATAAGACAAGTGACAAACACGAGTTTGTGGCTTATCATCAAGGAGTATACCGCTTTTGTTTCACTAACAAGTCTCCCTACCATGAAACCTTAGACTTTGACGTGCATGCTGCACATTTCACGTACCATGACGAGCATGCTAAAGATGGTGATTGTGATTCATAATTTTTCCAAACTTTGTTGTGGTGTCCAACGTATAGCATTAACTTTAGTGATAATTTCGTGACATGCAGAGCATTTTAAACCTCTTTTTGAGCATATTGGGAAGCTAGAGGAAGCTTTATACAATATTCAGTTCGAGCAGCATTGGCTAGAGGCACAGACTGATCGCCAGGCAATAGGTAATTGGGCCATGTATTTGTATTAACATTGAGACAATATAGACAGCTGTTATCGATTTCTTTTGGCTCCTGAGTTTTCATCACTGATTTTCATTTGTCGTACCCTCATGAGAATGTTATCCTTCGATGCTTCTTTCCCTCAATCTTTATGAAAACTAAGACATGATGCTTCTGTATGTTCATTCTAACATGTTATGCTTAAGTGGTACTGATTCTTTTTAACTGAATTTCAGTGAACGAGAAAATGAGCAGCGCGGCACTTCATAAAGCGTTGTTCGAGTCGGCAGCGCTGATATTCGCCAGTGGTTTACAAGTCTACATTTTGCGCCGGTTATTTGAGAGAAAGCTCGGGGGGGTGTCTAGAGTTTAGTGTTGCTATAGATGTGAATTGACTGCAGAAATTAGTGTTCTCACAACCTTTTTCAGAAATTCATGTTTAATGCTGTCATCATATACAAACAGGAAACCTTCATGCCAAATTTTTATAAATCCTTGTTCCAGAATTAGAGTTGAAGCTGAAGTACTGAGCAAAATAGCAACTTATATATGGTCTGCAGACCAGAATGCAGATTTCACAATGTTATGGTCTAATGTGTGAATTTTTTGCTGCTACTGTCCTGGTTTTGCAATCCCTGAATTATCGGACAGATTATTATATCTACACCCCTGAAGTTGGTCTTATTACAATTTTACAAACACACCTCTTCAAGCTCCAAGAATATGTACAAACAGGGTTGCTCTAAAATGTTAACTTAAGGTGGTTATACTTTCTTTCCAAAATTATAAGAGGTTTTTATTTAATCACTCAAACTCAATATAATTTCTCCATAATTAAGTATGGCTTACATATGCACCCTACTTACTCATAAAAAAAGGTATCTATGGGTATTTTTGCATTGTGCTCCCTAACCTATGAAAATATGTGATATGCCTCCCTAACTTATTGATTTTTGTGCAATTTGCCCCTGATGCCAAATCTACCGGGCAAAAACTTGGACCCGTTCAAAATGAACGGTTGATGAGCGACTCAGGAGGAGAATGGCACAAAAATCAATACGATGTGGAGCATATCGCACATTTTCATAGATTAAGAGTAAAGTGTAAAAGACACAATAGGTTGGGGGTTTGCCACAATTATCCCAAAAAAGTATAACATCCCCTAAACTTCATACTAAGTTTAAAATTACAGGTGTTGCGGCTTTCAGTTACTATAATTGTTCAATTTTTGTCTCTACTACAAGTTTGATTTCTTAAATGAGGATGTTATTTATATAACATTGAATTAAAATAAATAATAGAATAGAATATTTGGTTTGCCACACCAAGAAACGGAGAAAGAGTTGCATGCTGAAAATGTGAGAATATCTATATTGGAGAAAGGTTCAAGAAGAAAAAGTCTCATTGGAAGAAAAAATAATCATCACAGTTGTGTTTAACATAAGAAACAAATGCTTTACAGGTCAACGACATGGCAAAAACAACACAGACAAATATGGCTCAAGTCATCAGCCGCAATAATACACAACACATATATGTTACAAGGTTTCCATATTCCTTTTCCCAACACAAATGAAATTATACAGCACACACATCGAACTGCTACGATATCAGATATATCGCTGCAGCTCAAATTTAGAGACATTTTCCGGGCAGTTTGTAATATAAATTCCGGTGTATTTTTCTTTTATACGTAAAGCAGGTCAATGTTCTGCACTTGGGCTCTGCATGCAGCAAAACCATTTTTTCTGCAAATAGAGAGCTTATAATCGTTAGATATAGTTACTTCAGACCAAATACAATCAGAACAAAAAGGAAGAGGTTCGTCGAATAAACACAAAATGGCATAATTCTTTGAGAAACATATATTTTCTGATCTTCTCATTCCAAAAGCTATTAGCATGTCGGTAAAGATCTATTTCTATCCGACTATTCCTACTATACCACGCTGTTAATGAAATTTTGACTGAGAGGAATACCAAAAACTTGACTTTATTTAAGTAAAAGGTAATTAACGTACATAATAGTACTAACGAAAAGGTTTTGAACTGAATACAACGCAGAAGAGTAAACACGTGTAATTAATAAGTCCTTGAGAATTGAGCTACATAATGATATAAACACATGAAAATTTTACACCAGAGTCATAGCTAAAGCCAGAAGAACTATAGTTCAATTATATGAAGAAAGATCATCATAATACTAAACTTAAGGGATAATTGCATGTACACTCCCCGAGATTTTGTTTTATTTACAAAAATTTCCCATGAGGTTATGGATAATTACAAAGAGCCTTACCAAAAACCACTGCATATTGATATGAGAAAGTAGCTAGAGAGTCTATCTGTAATGTTTTTTTGAAGTTTAAGAGGAGTTTGTAATTAATCAAACCTCGTTTTTGTAATAATTCAAACCTATATTGGTCTGTCTGTAGTGTTTTTCCCAAACTTCAGGAAAAGTACTTGTAACTATTAAAACCTAAGGGGAGGTTTATATAATTAAATCAAATATCACAGAGTGTAGATATAACAGTATAACAGTAATGACTTACACCCTGGGGTTTTAAAGGTTCGACTCCATGATTTGCACTTCTTTCCGTCTTCGAAGGTGAATCTGGCTTCCCACCTGTCTTCTTCTCATCCCTGGCTTTGTTAAATATTACTGTAAATCCTTCTGCTGAAGCTGGATCATTTACATCCCATTCACCAAACTTTGGCAATGGTCGACCCTTATCCTGAAAAAGTGTAAGGACAAAGCCAAAGAACTCTGTCAGAAGACTAATGCAAATGGGGGGGGGGGGGGGGGGCACAGTATACTGTCATTTTCACTCAAACTTCAAAAATAGAAGTTAATTACTTGACTCAATGTCAAAACTTAGCAAAGACAAATCACTTCTCAGAATGATCAGACAGCAAATCGTTAACCAAGACAATGGATCCTCGCATGGATGTAAAACCACCATTCAGAACATTAAATCATCAACTGGCGAAGAATGTCAATATAGATGCAAAGTAAACGAGAAAATTATTTAATCTTGGTAAATTGACAAAGCAGCATCTGAAAATTATGCAATTCTGGGGCTCCTAGGAGCTGAAGACCCAAGGAAAACGGAAAGAAAATTGTAAAACAAAATATACTAACGAGAGAGTTGTATTGCTAATATGCTATAAATGCTTAACCATGGTAGCTTATAACTTCGAACACGCATTCTAAAGGCTAATTTCCTCACAATATTGACAATGCAACGTGCAAGTAAAGTCTGTTCAAGCCTGTGATGAATGCAAAAATCATACCAATTCGACGACATCCACTATCTGCAACAAAATGTTTGCATCTTGAGGTGCTATGACTTTCAAAGAAACTTTTCCATTTGAGAAAATATGAACTTGTTCTATGTAACTTGTACTTGTTCTCAACTCGGTTTCGAAAGCTATACAAAATGGCTTACATTGCACAGAGAGCTTCCATACGCTAGTCTAAGTTTTTCTTTTAAGAAAAAAACCCGCCTAGATGAATAATGAATTATGCAAAAACATCCACAATACTCCAAATAGAGTCAGCCATGTAATATTAAATCTCACAAAACGCAATCGATTAATTGAAAAGGCAAAAGGAAGATGTTTGCTGGAACAAGAAGTCCCATATAATTCAACGTAGCATAAATCATTACCACTATCTCGACTTCCGAAACTGAATACAGCAACATAACAATAGATAATGGAAACATAACAGGGAAAAGATTATCTGAATACAAATAGGCGAAACACAAATTCACATGAAATTGACTTTTACTTCTAATCCATTTTGCCTCTTTACCTATTCATCCAATTGTTGTTCATAAGAAAACACCCAACAGCATAAATACAAAAACTAGTAAATTAAAAGTCTCAATTCAATAAAGCAAATTAATTTCCAAAAACAGCATAGATATATCAAGATTAATTTTTTCCCTTTATGGATTAGGGGACAAGACAAATAAAATTAACATCTTTCTTAAAAAAACATTCTTTTAATTCCTCTTCAACAGAACATAAAAAATACCATAAACAGAAAAATTAATAAATAAACAATAAGGAGAAAAAAACCCCAACCACAAAAACAGCAATCGTCCAATCACAAACAGTAATTAAACAATCTCACAACATAAAAAAGTATGAAGTCAAAATTGGACAACCTAAAAGCGATCGATCGATCAATCAATCACCAAAAACCTGATGACAAAAAAAAAACTAACAAAATCCATTAAAAGCAAGAGATAAGAAGTGGATTACATACCGCCATGAATAATAATGAATTTGAACAAGTCAAGAAGAGATATTTTTGTTAGCAGGAAAAAGATGACTGAAATGTAGAGAGAGAAAGACAGACAATCGAAAATGGGTTTCATTCGTCACTTTAAACTGTATATTTATTTATTTATTATTTTGTAAAGGCGAATAGTTGTTACTTGTTAGTAGAATTTCCTCCACTGTGATTAATTCTCCTAAATCACTGTCGGATTTGTGTTTAAGACTTTAATTTGCGGTTATTACACAGTTTGGGTTTTTCTTAAAGATTGAATTAGTATATACTATTTTTGTAAAATTCAGTATGAGAAAAAATGTTAATTTTATTATTCAGCTAATAGCTAGGTTGCTTAAATACTAGGGGCGCAGGATGGCAGGTTCGAACGGGTCGTCGCTCAAAAAATGACCATACCTAAAGTTAAATGCTTACCAATTTTTTAAACCGTAGTGTTTAGTTAACAATGAAATTATGCGATTCGACAAATCGGGTCTAGGCGAATTTTGTACACCCCTAAGAGATACCTCGGTATACGATACGATATTGACGATAAAGATTTTTAGAGATATTGAGATATGGTAAGGCAAGAATGCGGATATTAATTTATATAATTGTTTTGTTTATAAAGCAATACGATAAATTTAGATGCACCATATAACCAGAACAAACAAAATTACAAATTTAACCTTATTTTGAAAACTGAAATAAAAATATTATATACTGTTTATAATTACCGTAAAGGAACATTCAAAATGAAAATATAATAAGAAGTTTATTTCAAGTTTGAGAGATTGTTTCACAAACTAAATTAAGAGAATTACGTCCAACGTTTAGAAAATTGTAGAGACACCCCTAAAATTAACATAAACTTTATAATTAAGTCCAACTGTTAAAGATGTGAATTATAACTTTCAATTGTACCCTTGATCAATTTCAATTAATATTATTCAAAGTTTGTATAGTATTCTCTCAACTTTTATATTAAAGGAAAGATTATTTTTAAGTTTTAGGGGTTCCCTTTTTAAATACGAAAAAGAGAATTATATTGTTGAAAGTAATTGGGAAGTAAATGTACACATTCTTTTATTTGAAAGGCACATCCACTTAATTAATTAATATATTTAAAAATTATTTGTAAATGCTTTAAAAAAGTCATAATACTATTTCTAAAGTTCATAAATTATAGTTTTTTTTGAGAATATAAAAAGAAAAGAATACAATATGTTTAGAACTTCTCCATTTATCGTAATCGAAAATTCTCAAGAAAAAGTAAAGGGCAAAGTTTTCTTGAATTGCAATTTTGAAATTGGTGTCCAAGTTCATTACAAAATATAAAGAAAGGCCAAAAAGGAAAAAAAAGGGGATAGCTTATGAAGCCAATAGGTCTTGTGTAATTATCTTAGTTTTTAAGATTCTCTAACAAAATTAAAGAAGAGTATTAATATATTTTATATGACATCACTCTTTATATTTTTCCAAACAACATAGGTAGTTAAATCAAATCTCAGGGGCATAGCTGTAATTAAAGGAGTAGGTTGTTTGTAAATATTTACAGCCCTATTTTTTGTAACACTAAAAATAAAAGTAATAAAGTGTATATCGCCTCACTAAAAGGTGTATTTGCATAACCGCCTATTTGTATTTTGTACCCTATAAATAAATATTCCTCTTAAGTTGCATTCAAAACTCAATTAGTAAATCTTCTTCTCTCGCGCATGAAAAACTAAAAACGCGTTTAAGCAGCGCAATAGAAGAACACTTTCTTCTTTCTCTGTTTTCTGTTTGTTCATTCTCAATTCTCACACTTTCAATTTCAATTCAAAATTAGGGTTTGCGTTCTACTTCGATTATATATTGGAAGGGTGATCATGCTTGATGCCCTAATTAGTAGTTGCAGGTTATTTAATGTAAGGCATTCTTACTTACTTCTTGGACAACACACAACTGATGAAACTAATTTAGGAGACAACGAAATGGGATATGTTGAGAGAAGTCTTGGGCGGGATTTGGATGATAGAGATCTTCGATTGGTTATTATCCTCTTACTCATTCTCTTGCATTTCGAATGGGGCAGTTTTTATCTGTGATATTATCTATGTTTGATGCAAATAGTCATATGATGGTGTCTCTGAATAATACTGCTATTTAGGTGACAGAAATTGTCCGTTGGAGAAGATATCTTCTTCTTCCATTATGTCACCATGGAAACGCCTTCAGCAATATGGAACCTCTTTTACTGCAAGTATTCAAAATAGTTGTTTGGTTAGCAGTGTGCTATTAGCGTTTCAGCGAGGTTAAAGTTTCCAGATTCTTCGAATTGGTTTTTATGAGATTGTCAAACTGGAAATGGGCTTTCATGAAATTTTAGACTCTTGTTTTTCTCGTTTGACCTTTAACAATAATCATTAAGAGCAATAGTAGTTGGAAAGTCCTGCTGTACTGGATCATCTTGTTTTTCTGCGTTAATATTTCAGCTTTATATTACAGAGTTTCCTGCAGTTTTTTGTCTGACTTGTCAAAGCATTCCCCATGGCCAATAATACCCACGTTATTACTTTCTTTAGGATGTTGCTGAAATATTATTTTCCCTATTTCTTGAAGACTCAAACTTCTTGGTCTACTTCAACTAGTAATTAAAGATGTATAACATGTCATATATGAAGATTCTTTTTTCCCTGCTTTGTAAGTTGAGTTCGGTTCTGATCCAAGAACCCGACCTAGGTATAAGTATTATATGAGAAACTTTCTGACATCATACAAGATATATAAATTTTGTGAGTACGGAAGTTACTGCTTTTTCTTCTTTTTTTTTTTCTTTCTTTTTCTGCTAGGGTTCTTCCATCTCTAGCACCTCACTTGCATATCTTTGTTTAATTTGTCTTGTAGTGGATGGTGTGACGATGGGCGAATTACCTTGGGCTTGAAGAAGCTATCAAACTAATGACATGGGGAATAACAGTGATCCTATTTTTAGCCTCAGGTTCTTTTCTCTTTTTTCTTTGTGCCATTATTTCTGACTTTAAGAAACAAAGTCTTACTCACTGCACGTCTTAAGAGCAAACGCGGGGAAAAGGTTCAAAAGGGTAGATCTTGTGGTGGAACTTGAAAGGTTAAAGGCGATAGCTTGATCCTTTTATAACTCTTGAACTCTCTGTGTCTTGACATGCTTGTATGGGCAATGAGTTCTCCGATTCTGTTTCCCTGTCCACCCTCTTGTAATTACTTTCAGAAAATTTTACAAAATTTTTCAAACATATTTAGCGTTTGAGGTCCTAAAATCATGCGTGTAACGAGCACTATTATGGAACTTCCTTCTCTGTGTGTAATTTTATCTCTAAATCTTCTCCAAATTCGATACGGGCAGTGCCAGTGTTTGCTGAAAAAAAACTGTATTACCATTTGAATCTTCACACACAGTTTTTCCTGAATTTTAGGTCCCTACATGAACTTTCTCTACACCTGGATGATTTTGTCATATTAAGTAGTGGTAAAAACATTTCCCTCGATCAACTTGTATCATTCCCTTCTTTTGCTTGATATCTACCTACCTTTTCCTACACGACAGTCATAGTATCAACAGTAATATCTGTATATTAGTTGTGCAATGGGCATGTGGTATTAACGATTCACATTAGCATTGACGTGCATTATGGTTTCTTCATCTTTTTCTTCTTCCCTGATTGAGTAATAAATCCAAACGAGACTGGCAACTAAGAAGAAAAATCGTATCATAACGAGAAACCTGCTTTGTAATTTTGCGAACACTGATTTATTCCAAGTCTACTTCATCTAGGTTGTAAAAAATACATGTGATGGAATTCTACAGCATTGTAAATAGTAAATAGTATTTCAATTTTTCTGAGTTTTTTAGGCTAGGTTATCATTCACTGGTTATGTTTCTGAAAGTGCGTTTTTTAAGATGGCAAGTTTTGGGACTTCTCTAAACATCAGAAATTCTCAAATTTGAAATTCGTCTCATTATATATATAACATTCTGCAATTGATTTTATTTCTTTGCTAAGAAAGTGTTTAGACACTTCCCGACACTCACTCGTGAAAATAGATACTTTGGGTATTGTGCAGACGTAGCTCCTTCAAGATAGCTTTTACCATGTTTATCCATTATATTCTCTGATGAAAGGGTTTTGCATAATATCTTTTTACAGGAATTTTGTGTAGATCCCTCCGACAAGTTTGTACCTTCAATTTCTGTTACTAAAGATGGATTCTATAGCTCTATCCTGTCAAACATTCACTTGATGGAGCATTTGCAGCTCGCCTTTTGCGGTCCAGATGAATTATGAGTAAGCCCAGTTATCTTTGTTTTAAAATTGAAGTTGAATTATGTGACAGAGGATTGAGTTTTAATGAATATGTTGATTCTAATTATGCAGGTGATATCAACAATAGTAAACCCATAAAGAGATAGGTTTTCACTGTTAATGGAGGAGGTGTAAGCTGAGTTTCAAAATACTTTTGAAGGAACTCAGGCACAAAAAAGGTAAAATCTCCCTGCTTTGTGAGAAAAGAACAAAGGCAACAAAGTGGATCATACCATGATGCCCTTGCATCTTGCAAGGAGTCCAACTTCTGATTAAAAGAAATAATGTAATCGAATTTCATATCATTTTGTTTGTGATAAAGTTGAGAGGCATTGGTGCATCTTCAGAATGGTTCATTTCGCTACAAAATTTTTATGCCTACAAATCCATTCAGATCTTTATGTGGCCTGGTAAAACATGGTTTATGAAAATGGCAAGAAAGAATTACTGTTTGTTTGAAGGTATGATTATCACTCGTCTCTTCTAATGGGAGATCGTCCGTTAACCTTTATCTCAGGTGGTGTCAGTATCTAGTTGCTAACCTTTTTTTTTATAATAGGCGTTTTTTTTTTTTTTATTTTTTATTATTTTGCTTAGCTGATTATATACAGACTCTTAGGTTTGGGAAACATATCACAATACCATTTAGCAATACAACTTTGTGTGAGATGCATGTGAGAAAAACATTGAAGAGTTGTGTTATATTTTCCTGTAAAACTAATGAATTTAATTTCTAGTTTTTTCTCAGGGTGACATTCTATTTATGTTTGACCGTGGTTTTTTATGGGTTACAAAAATCCGTTTATAAAATTAAACAGTTCCTTGCTCTAACATGGTTTCAATGGTACACCAGTTTCTTCAATTGGTCTTGCCCAGTTTTTTTAAGATCTAAAGATGAATGTTTGTGTTCCTACGCAGGTTATCTTTTTCCAAAGTCAGTTAAAGGAAGAGTTTTACTTTGACTCCCCTGCTGCTGGAAGAGCTCTGGAGTGCAGAAGAGTTGGAAAACTGGAATTTGACATTGTCTTAACATTTTACTGGTAACTACTTATGTAATTAGCGTTTTTTTTTTCAGAATCGTGTCTCTAATAACATATTATTGTATCTCCAATAAATTTCTAAGGTTTATTTTTCTTTAGAAATTATTGACATTTTTGGTGTTAAGAAATTGCAGAGGCAAAATCAAATGCATGTTTACCCTCTAGATGCCTCTTGGTATTTATAATTGGTTGAAAATTGCTGTTTTTGTAGTTTTCTACATAGAACTGAAGTATTACAATTTAGAATCAAGTAACAAGTTTTTTCCCTTTTATGTATATTCCTTTCCGTTTGCAACTCCACAGTGTCAAAAAAGTATATTTACATCAACACCCCTTGAGGATTGGGGTAATACTGAAATCACCCACGAGGTTTAGGAAATTGTAGAGACACCCTACAACTTACATAAACTTTACAACTAAGTCTAATTGTGAATGAAGACTTTCATTTAATATTATTCAAAGCATGGCATCCTCTTAAAAATACATTTTTTAAATGCCAAAATAAGAAGTATATTATTGAAAATAACTGAAAAGCACATGTACATTTTTTTAACTGAAAGGCACATCTACTTAATCAATTAATTTGTTTGAATCTTAATTGTAAATATTTTAAAAGTCGTAACATTATTTCTAAAGTTTATAAATTATAGTTTGTTCGGATAATGTAAAAATAAAAGAATTCAATTTGTTTAACATTCTTCATATATTGTAATTGAAAATGCAAAAGAAAATGAAGCAAACAAAGTTCTTTTAGTTTGCAGTTTCGAAAATATATTCAAGTTCATTACAGAATAAAAAAATGGCAAAAATCGAACCAGCAAATCTTTTGTAATTGTCTTATTTTTAGATTCTCTAACAAAATAAAGAAGGGTGTTAATGTCTTTGATATGACATAAATTAGTTAAAGGGGTGTCTCTGTAATTTTCGTACTTGATAGATAGATTTTATAATTAAATAAAACCTAGGGGGCGTAGCAGTAATATTATCCTTGGATATAACTCAGATAAAAGAGAATTATTAGAATAAAAACGCGTTGCGTTTCAGTAACGGCATTAGAAGAAACACGCTTTTTTCTCACGATTTTCTTCTCTGTTTGTTTTCTGTTTGTTCAATCACTTTCTTTTATCCTTGAGCGATGGACTACTTTTCCCTCTCAATTCCCACACTTACAATTTCAATCCAGTCTCCACATTCAAAACTAGGGTTTGCAATAGTTTGTTCTAGTTCGAATCGAAACGAAGCCAAATCTTCAAGTGATAGTTATTCTACTACAAGAACCAAAACAGGTACACTAATCTTGTACTATTTGTGTGATTATATATTGGAGTTATTGAATCTAGGGTTCTTGAAATAGTGTCTTTTTCTTGGATTAAATTGATATAATGGGTTTGTTTTGTTAGGTTCGTCGGTTAAACCACACACTATAAAGAGAAGAACAGGTGTGCACTCTTTCTTGTATTTTGAGCCAATTATGTTTTCTTGTTCTCTTTCTCAAGTTATATATGTGTAATGTCTTTCTACAGGCACTTATAATAATCCTGAAAGAAATCAACACAAGCTAAATTTGGATGTGTCGCCTCATAGGGCTGGTAGTTCACCAATTAAAATTTGATTATGAGATTTATGCTACTTATAGTTAAAGCCTAACTTAAGTTTTCCTCAACGTGTATAGTATCTGCTGTGAGACTGATGCGTATTCAGTTTGGTGGTGCATTTGCCGATCTATTGAATGAGCAAGGCAAGGGTTCAGGGGACAATGAAATGGGATATGTTGAGAGAAGTCTTGGATTCCGTACCCGTGATTTGGATGATAGAGATCTTCGATTGGTTATCCTCTTACTCATTCTCTTGCATTTTTAGATTAAAAACTTAGCCACAGATTGAGGCGTTTTTATCTTTGATATTATGTATGTTTGATGCAACTAGTCATCTGATGGTAAATGTTGGTGTCTCTGAATAATACTGTGTTTAGGTGACAGAAATTGTAGGCGGTACCATCCGTTGGAGAAGATATCTTGATCATTTGATTCTTTCATTATGTCATGATGGGAACACCTTCAGCAATATGGAACCTCTTTTATTGCAGGTATTCAAAATAGTTGTTTGGTTAGGGATGTGCTAATATTTAATCTCTATTAGTGTTTCAGCGTGGTTAAAGTTTCCAGATATTGTTTACAGATTCTTCGAATCGGTTTTTACGAGATTGTCAAACTGGAAATGCCTCCATATGCAGTTGTTGATGAGGTATGTGGATTCATGAAATTTTAGACTTTCTAGTTTTTCTTGTTTCACTTTCAACAATAATCATGAAGAACAATTTTTACATGTAAAGTCCTGGTGACTGGATCATCTAGATAAGGGACACCTAGTAGTTTCGCCTTTGCCTTCTTTCTCTAATATTATTTTAACCTACGGTTATGTGATGACAGGCTTAATGGTTCTGGTACTATATATCCATAATTTTGAGATGTGAATAGCTTTTTACTCTGGTGTAAATTGCTTTCTCTTTTATATATTTGTTTGGGTATGCCAGAATGTAAAGCTTGCAAAAATTGCCCTCAGACCTGGTGCTGGTAATATGGTTAATGCCGTTCTGAGGAAGCTAGTTCTTCTTAAGGTCGGCAATCCGGCTTTCAACTATGCTCCATTAAACACTCAGCTACAACAGTACCCTGATGCTCTTAACTTTAATGTGTTGGCAGGAAAAGGGGTCACTCCCTTCACCGAAAGTGGAAGGTGATAATCGGCAGCAAGCACGTGCTCTTGCCATTATTCATTCTCATCCCGTTGTGCGTTTTTAATATTTGAGCTTTATACTACAGAGTTTCGTGCAGTTTCTTTTATGACATGTCAAAGCGTTTTTAATGGCTAATTATAACCCCGGTATTACTTTCTTTAGGATGTTACTGCATATCAATTTTCCTGCCTCTTGAAAGACTTAGAAAATTCTTGGTCTACTTCAACTAGTAACTAAAGATGTATAATGTGTCAAATATGAAAATTCTATTTTTCCCTGCTTTGTACAATTCTTTCAGTCTTCCTTGGGACAAAAATAGTATTTCAGATTCAAAATTGAGGTTGGTTTTAATCCAGAACCCGACATAGGTATAAGGGTTACATGATAACCTTTCCGACTTCATACACGATATAGAATTAAACAAGAACTCAGATTTCTGCTTTGTTCTTCCATTGCTAGCAACCTCACTTGTATCGTTATTTTTATTTGTCTTGTAGTGGATGGTGAGACGATGGGCAAATTACCTTGGGCTTGAAGAAGCTATCAAACTAATGACATGGAATAACAGTGATCCTGTTTTTAGCCTCAGGTTCTATTCTCTTTTTTCTTTGTGCCATTATTTTTGACTTTAAGAAACAAAGTCTTACTCACTGCACGTCTTCAGAGCAAATGCAGGGAAAAGGTTCACAAGGGCAGATCTTGTTTTGGAACTTGAAAGGTTAAAGGTGATAGCTTGATCTTTTTATCACTCTTGAACTCTCTGTGAATTCACATGCTTGTATGGGCAATGGATTTTCTTATTCTGTCTCCTCTCCACCCCCACTCGCCCCATAATCACTTTTAGAAAATTTTACCACCATATTTCAAACATATTCACCGTTTGAGGGCCTAAAATCATGCATGTTATGAGCACTATTATGGGACTTCCCTCTCCGTGTGTAAGCATTATCTCTAAACCTTGTCAAATTCGACACTGGCAGTGCCAGTGTTTGGTGAGAAAAAAAAAACTGCATTACCATTTGAATCTTCACACCTTAGCTTTCTTTTCCTGAATTTTAGGTCCCTCATGAACTTTCTCTACACTTGGATGATTTTGTCAGATTAAGTACTGGGATGCAGGTAATAACATTTCCCTCTAATAACTTGTACCCTTCTCTTTGTTTGCTTGATATCTGCCTACCTTTTTATACACGAAAGTTATACTATCAACAGTAATATCTCCAAATTAGTTTTTGTGCGATGCCATGTGGTATTGAATTATTCACAATAGCCTCGGCGTGCATTATGGTTTCTTCATCTTTTTCTTCTTCTCTGATTGAATAATAAATCCAAAAGAGACTGGTAACTAAAAAAAGAAATTGTATCATAACGAGAAATCTGCATATGTTCTATGTGCCAATTGGTTGACCTTTAATCTGTGATCGTGGTGTTATCGTTCCATGTTTACTTCATTTAGGTTGTCATACAAGCTGGACTACTGAAAAAAGGTTTATGCTCAGTCCAGGACGAGAGTGCTGGTATCGTCAACAGTCACAACTTAACATCTTTTATTTAAACATCATTTCTGTTTTTGATTTCTGTTAGCTTATTTGTTTGAAATAATTAGTGGGAGGAATTATCACATAATTCATTTAATCTATAAATCAAACCCTGGAAGATGTGCAACTCATTGTGCTTTCTGTTGAATGAATGAAACTGCTGCAGGTCTAGTGGTCTCTCTTGTTGATCCTAAGCCTGGGGAGAGTATTATTGACTGTTGTGCTGCTCCAGGAGGAAAGACACTTTCTATGGCTTCGCGTTTGAATGGCCAAGGTATTATATAGCCATGCGTGGGTTAGCAGTTGATTTTTAAAAGCTGTTGAAGGGCATTTTTTTGGTCAAGAATAAGTACTTTTCAACATTTGGGACATAAAAGAAATGCTATTAGATTGTTAAGCACTTCTTCATTACTACGTTTCGTCTATGCATCTCTTACTAAAGTCCCATAGTTCGCTTCATTTTTCTGTTACCTTTTTCTTTCCTTTGAAGACGGTCTTGTGATTATTAACCTTGAACTTCTCTTAGTAGAGTGACAAGAAGTTCAAATAGTTTCGAATGCCATTGCATCATATATACGGGCTTCCTTTGTGTGATAAAAGACTACTTCTATCAGTAATGATAAATTTGAACGGAAGTTTGTATTGATCAGGTAGTATTTGTGCCATTGACGTAAACGAGGGCCGCTTAAGAATTTTGAAAGAGACAGCCAAGTTGCAAGAAGTTAATGATGTTGTCACTACTGTCCATGCTGATCTACGTGCTTTTGCTGTAAGAGATATCTATTTTTTTAGTTAGAATAAAGTTTGAAATAAGAAGAGTATAAATTTCTCCTTTTTATACAGCTTAACCAGGAGGATAATTGTCTGAAGTCTGATAAAGTTTTGTTAGACGCTCCATGCTCAGGATTGGGTGTTCTCTCTAAGGTATATATTCAAGTGATTCTGTTACTTCCTAAAAAAAATGTTGTTTTTGTATCCTTTTGACAGGATCATCATAGTCTTCCTTTTTCTCTTTGTGTTGGTACTTTGAGTAGTAAAATTACCATGATGTTTATGATGGTGAACTGAACTATTTTGAATATTTTACTTACTTCATTTATTTTTGTAGAGGGCAGATTTGCGTTGGAATAGGAAGCTAGAAGACATGGAACAACTCAAGAACTTGCAAGACGAGCTTCTTGATTCAGCTTCTACGTGAGTCCAACTCTTTCTTTACTGGGTCGAAATCTATGAGAAAGAAACTTATTTGAAAGTAACAGTTCAAACGTATCTTGAACCCTTTGTTTTTGCAATTTAGATTCGTTATACTATATTATCTTTGTTTTCCTTGCCTCTATAGGTTGGTGAAGCCAGGGGGTATACTAATATATAGTACTTGTTCAATTGATCCGGAGGAGAATGAAGAAAGAGTGGCTGCATTTCTTCAGAGACATCCAGTAACTCTCTGAATCCTATCTTGATTAAATATTTAATTTGCTCTATACTTCAGTTTGTACGTGAAAGTCGATGTTAGCCGGGTCAGGCCAGCTGATTTACATTATTGAACTTACTATAATTCATATTCCATCACTATAAAAACATATTAGCAGTTTTATGTCAGAAGAAAAAGTGTAGGAGTATTTTAATGTCATCTTTTCCACGTAAAAATATTTTTTTGTTTAGTTAACAGGATAATGTATAAAATACCTGTAATGTTTTTCTTCAACATTGTATATAGGAAATAGTATTTCAGTTTTTCTGAGGTTTTGTAGGATAGATTATCTTTCACCGATTATGTTTCCGAAAGTGTGAACAAGTTTCGCGCTTCGAGAAATGACTTTTTCAAATCAGAAATTTCAATTTTGAGCCTCTTTGTATTTAACTTTTCCGCAATTGATTCTTTTTCTCTGCTAAGAAAGTGTTTGGACACATAAAACCTCGTCCTTCCTGGCATCATTTTTGAAATAAATATTTCGGGTATTGTGTTGAATCATATGCACCTTCAAGATAGCTTTTACCATGTTTATCCATTATATTCTCTGATGAAAGTGTTTTGCATAACATCCATTTGCAGGAATTTTGTGTAGATCCAGCCGACAAGTTTGTACCTTCAAATTTCGTTACTAATGATGGATTCTATAGCTCTAATCCTGTCAAACATTCACTTGACGGAGCGTTTGCAGCTCGCCTTCTGCGATCCAGATGAATTATGAGTAAGCGAGTTATCTTTGTTTTAAACTTTAAGTTGGATTATGTTATGGAGGATAGAGTTTTATTTCCAATGGACATGTTGATTCTAATTACGCAGGTGATATCGAAAATAGTAAACCCATAACAAGATAGTGTAATCTGAGTTTCAAATTGATGTTAGTCGTTGTTACGTCAACAATAGAAGCAGAATATGTAGCAGCGAACAGGCCATGGACCAAGTAAAGAGCTATTTGTCGAAAAATAGTTTTGAAGGAACTCAAGTATAAACAAGGTAAAATTTCTCTGCTTTGTGAGGACCATACCATGATGCCCTTGCATCTTGCAAAAAACCCAACTTTTCATTGAAAGACGGGACATAATGGAATGCAATACCATTTTGTTTGTGAAAAAGTTGAAGAGGTGGTCCATCTGCAGAATAGTTGATTTCACTACAAAAATATTATGCCTACAAATCCATTCGGTTCTATCTTCATGTTGCTTGTTAAAACATGAGTAATTATGAAAAAGGCATGATAGAAGAACTGTTTATTTGAAGATATGATTATCTCTTGTATCTTCTAATGATAGATCGTCGGTTAACCTTCAAGTGTTGTCAGTAACTACTTGCTAACCATTCTTTTATTATTAGGCGTTCTTTTCATTCTTTCTAGCTGATTATATACAGACGTTTAAGTTTGGGAACACATCACAATGTCATATAGCAATAAAATTTTGTGAGATGCATGTGAGGAAAAACATTGAAGAGTTGTGTTCTATTTTCCTGCAAACCTAATGAATTTAATTTTTAGTTTTTTCTCAGGGTGACATTCTTTTTATGCCTGACCGTGGTTTTTTAGGGGTTTCGACAAAAATCGGTTTATCAAATCAAACCAGTTGCTTGCTCTAACATGATTTCAATGGTACACCAGTTTCTTCAATTTGTCCTTAAGATCTAAAGATAAATGTTTGTGTTCTCATGCATGTTATCTTTTTCCAAATTCAGTTAAAGGCAGAGTTTTAGTTCGAGTCCCCTGCTGCTGGGAAGAGCTCTGGAGTGCAGCAGATGGAAAAGTGGAATTTGACCTTGTCTTAACATTTTTAATGGTAACTATTTATGTAATTAATCGTGTCTCTGGTAATGTATTATTGCATTTCCAATAAATTTCCAAAGTCATATTTTTTTTAAAAAAAAATATTGACATTTTCGGTCTTAAGAAATTGCAGAGTGGCAAAATCAAATGCATATGTACCTTCTAAGATACCTCTTAGAATTTCTAATTGGCGAAAATTGCTGTTTTGGTAGTTTTTTTTTTACCTAGAACTGATGTATTTGCAATTTGCAATCAAGGAACAAAAAGTTATTTCTTTTCCATTTTATGTAAATTCTTTTTCGTGTCCAGTCAACAGTTTGCAACTCCATACTCTAAAATAGATGATATAAATTTATTATTAAATAGATTTTGGTATTAGACAAGATGAGACTCAATCAGACAAATAAATGATTGACTCCACGTGTCACCCCTCTAGCTATAGCCGTTGACGCACTAATTATGTATTTGGACTATTTAGTTGCAGCTCTATGTTTTAGTCAATGAAAGTTGCCAAAAGAAGCTTCCTTTGAAGAATGAAAATGCTCAAACTGTAGATAAAGACTTGTAAATCGTTCATTTGATTGTAATGATAGTCCAAAGGTCAGACTGAGAGTAGACCCCACGGTAGATGGCTCGAATCGCTTGGCACTTGTTAGCATCCATCAATGATTTTAGGCTCTACCTTTTGAGGAAGGTTATGAAGGTAAATAGAATAGACATCACTCGGGCTTCATATCTTTTTGTTAACGCATTTTTCTTTACAAGGTATAAGTGCGGTAAAATCCTCTATCATATATCTTACATAACAATGTGTTCTTTGTCCTTTGAAAAATAGAAAAACATGCACTTGATCTATTAAATGTATGAAGCACCTCGATCAATTTTTCAAGAGAATATTATAATGTTAAATGTGAACATAGAGACTGATATCGAGTTTGATCATGATTTCAATAAAAACTTGCATTCCTTTCATTTTCATCTGAACATTTAAAAGAAAAGTCCATCAACACCTGAGTGATATTAAGTCTTGATGGCCGCTTAACGTTTGACACATGTATGAAAATTATAATGAGGACAATAGACCGAGAAATGGCACTTTATATTTAATCATGAGCTTTAGACTTAAAGTTCCTTTAATGTTGGTTCTTTTCCTTTTTCGGAACAAATGCTTTTCATGTTTTTGGTTGGTGAAAATTAATGAGAGTGACACTTTCATGTGCTTTTACCGCTTTTGAGCAAAAGGCATGAATGTCGAGGATCGGAACTGCTACTTTGAATATGTTCTTAGATGCCCACCATTTTATAAAGATTTAAAGAGTATGACACTGAGACAGAAACATCTTTCTTTCTTCTCTAATTAATAATTAGTAATTTCTTGTTTTATGATAAACATCTAAGAATCTTCTTTTATAGCATTCATCGCCCCAAGTTAAACATACACATTCTAGATATTTGCGTTTTATCTCCTGTATTATGTTCATAAAAAGAAATAAGCAAATTACATATGCTCATTATGTTGATAAGGCATAGTACTCCTCGTAATAGTAATTACGGAAATTATCTCCTATTTTTAGAAAGCACACGTCTCTCCGTAACACTTGCATATAGAAAGATTTTACTTTGCAACATATAAGGAAGTAATATAAATATATAACATAACATAGTGGTAATTGCCTATATATTTACATAATGCAAATGATACTTTATTTATTTATTTTTTTAAGAGCGTGGTGGCGAAATATCTTGGTTGTCCACGTAAGCAAGTAGATGAATCCCGATTGGACAAAAAGTAACCACTCACAGCCGACCATCTCCCAGATGCGGTAAAGTCCCCTCCACTCACCATCAATCGGATGGCTAATAACTTATCAACACACAACGGTCCACAATCCTCCACGTGTCCACCGAATCGCGTTATTATACACACTTGATCCAACGGACCTCAACACACTCTCCACTCCCACACACTTTCTCTCTCTAAAAACACTCCAGTCCTCCCCTCGCCTAGAGAGAGAAAAGCACCCAAAAAAATGGCGGATTCCGATAACGAATCCGGCGGCGGCGGCGGAAACAGAGGCGATCACTCATCGTCAAAAGAACAAGACAGATTCTTACCGATCGCTAACGTGAGCAGGATCATGAAAAAGGCTCTTCCTGCGAACGCGAAGATCTCAAAGGACGCAAAGGAGACCGTACAGGAGTGCGTATCGGAGTTCATCAGCTTCGTGACCGGAGAAGCGTCGGATAAGTGTCAGCGAGAGAAGAGGAAGACGATCAACGGCGACGATTTGCTGTGGGCGATGACGACGCTAGGGTTTGAAGAGTACGTTGAGCCTCTGAAGGTGTATTTGCAGAGGTTTAGGGATTTGGAGGGGGAGAAGAGCGCGATGGCGGTTAGAGGAGGTGAGAAGGAGAATAACAGTGGCAGTGTTGTGAATATGGGGAATAGTGGGGGTGGTTATGATGGAGGAGGGGGTATGTATGTTATGGGTCATCGACCCGGGTATGGACAGATGGCGGGATTCGGGTATACTAATGGATCCGGGTCGGCTGGGAGGCCCAGGTAGGGTTGACTTTGGAGTTGGATTGTTAAATTTTAGCATTTTGATTGTTAACGGTGGTGATGAATGATAGGGGGAGTCATTAACTATATTTTAAGATGTAATTTGTAAGTGAGATATATTTCCAAAATGTATGTATATTGTGGAATGTAGTTTGTATGCAATCTTTGTTAATTAAACGTTTAAGCACTGGTTATTGGTTACTTAGGTCCCGGTTTTGTTTTTTTTTTTGGTAATTGCTTAGTTCCCGGTTTTGTTTAGTTTAAATTGAAGAAAGATTATATATGTCCTGTATATAACTGGGAAAGGACTGAATAAGTTTAATAGAAATCGATGATCTTTAATATTTATTACAATTAAGTCTTAAAGTTAGTTTTCACTATAACAATTAATCATCTCATTAAAAGTTGTTAAAATAATTATTAACTAAGACTCCATAGAATAAAGTGGGAAACCTAATTAATTTTATATTTAAAAAAACTTTCAATTTATCTTGGTGTATTAATTTATAACATAGTGCAATTATTACAAATATTATATAACAGAACATTTACATCCTTCAAACTTTTAATTTGTCTAAAAGCAAAATCAAAAGATCACCATAATGTCATCGTTTAATGATAATAGTTCTAGAGGAGGTCTTCATAATTTTTCAAACCTCAGAGCAGGTCTCTATAGTTACACGAGACCTCAGGGGGCATAGCTATAATTATCCCCTACGTATATCTGCATCATTTGAGGTTAGAAGACCACGGGCATGTGAAGATTATTGACATGAACTTTGCAAACTTGTCAGATTAGCATTGGAAACCAAACAACTATTTACGAGACGGTTAAAAATGAACATGCGAACATAATAATAAAAATAATAAGAAAAAAAAAAAAGAAAAATAACTGGGTGTACTTTGAAAGCAAAAGAATAGACTCAACGTAGAACAACAATATGCAAAGATCAGAGAAATGGTTCATGTTCAAGACAGATACATACTGAATGATTATACGTCTGAACAGCAGTTAAGAATTATATTTTAACAGACGCGGAATTCCTATCTCCTATTCAAGGGTGTGGTCGGTACAAGGGAAGGCAAATAAATTCTACAATTTTATGTGTACAAACAAGCTGCAGTTAAGAACTATGAATCTCTACAGAACACTTGTTGGGCAGCTAACAAAAGCTGATAACAAATCTCTGCCTTGACTACGGTAAAGGAAAATAAACCTACATAAATGGACCAAATAAATTACACAAACGATGAAGCCATGGGCAGTAACCGGTGCGTAGTGTACAGAAGTCTTGATGTTGCATCTTCTGCCTAGGTAGTTAGGCTGCCTTAACACCTTGGCTAGAAGTCGGCTTTTTGTCATCCTTCTCAGCATCACTTTCATCTTCGTCGTCTCCCTCCTCAGCATCAGCTAGTTTTGTGAGCTCATCTTGAATCATGAGCTTTATTGATGATTTCCTTGGTGCCAGATCCGTGTTAAATTGTTTCACTGAAATGGGAAAAGAGGTTTTTATCATTAGGAGGTACATGACAAGGAATTGAATCTTCATTATTACGGAAGCTAACCACAAGGTCATGGACATTGGAAATAAAATAATCAGCTCAAACAGTAAAATTATGCATGTTGAGCTTCCTGACATGCATGAGTAAGGTACAACTTGATATTAAGTTTTGCAAACACGTGGTCAAAAATTTATCACACAGACACAGTAGCAAACACAAGATTCATGGAGACGTGGAAAAAATGGGAAGAAGAGGGAAGAAAGAGTGCAAAAGAGATTCTGCATATTGGAGATAGTAATAGAAAATTAGACATTCAGGGGACTTACCAAGAAGCTTCAGAATGTCGGTGAAGGTTGCCTGAAATTCAGAAGCATGAAGGTTGTCAAAAGCAGCAATTAAGCAAAACTTTGATTGATTTTGAGTACAAGACACAAGAAAACAGAACGACAATCAACTCTTTCATCACTTTCCTTCAATTGGAACTACACAGATAGTATAAGACCCACAACCAAGCAGAAACAACTAATGAATCAAAATCTGACTTCTGCGTGTATTTCTAAGAACACTAGATTCAATAATAACATTAAGCGTACACCTAGCTGTAAATAGATCTGTTTCTAGCTTACACCAAAAATATTCCACGAGTAGAAACAGGTTTTGGCACTGTATAACCCAGTGATGAAAACATTTAGCAGGGAAACGCCCTCATGCAGAGCTCAGAACTACCAAAAGGAATTAAGGCCTTCCGCAACACAATAAGTAAAAGACAATTATTTTGAAGACTAACCGTACTAAAGTCAACATCTTTCAGGATTTCACAAATTGCTTTCCTTAGTTCATCATCACTTGGACTTAATTTTTCCTCCTTAGACTTCTCTTTCACTTTCAGAACCTTTTTTCCTGTATATGAAGAGAATCAAAACAAGCTTTAGTCAGCAGATCCTAATCGAAGGTCGCTACACAAGCAAAAATAGGGTGTATTATATAGAATCAGTAAGAGTGAAATAGCCAGTCTGAACTTGTATAACAGCAGGCAATTGATAGAAAGTCAATCATCTAGAACTCACCAATGCTTTCCTTTGGTGACGACTTCTTTGGAGTAGATTTCTTAATTACTTCATCTTTCTTCTTACTAGAAGACTTCTTTGCACTTGTATCATCTTTGGTTTTAGGGCGACTTGGTGGTGATTTTGCAGGTGTTTTTTTGGGTGGAGGACTAGCCTTTTTCGAGATCGTATCTTTTTTGGGTTTGGCTTGTTTGACAGATTCCTTCTTTACAGATGACTTTGCAGATCCTCGCTTCTGTTTTCCTTTTTCCCCATCAGACTCGTCTTCAGATTCACTAGCTTTTTCCTCACTTTCAGCTTTCTCAGATATATCATCCTCCGATTTCTCTGGAACACCATTTACATCTTCTTCATCTTTGTGTCTTTCCTCCTCGTCTTCTTCTGATTCATTTTCTGATTCTGATGCTGTGGTCTTCGTCTCTCCACCCTTTTTAGGTGTGCTCTTCGTCTTCTTCCGACTCTAAACAGCCAGAAACAAAGATTGCTCAAGGTATACATTTAGACAGACCTTCAATTTGGAAGGTTACACCCAACTTTATCTTTTTCTCTATCTTTGATCACATTACTTCATAATTTCACAGAGCAAAATTAAAAGTTGCATTTTACAGGTCAGCTTATTTATCTTATTGTCCAGTTTTTATATCTTTTCCTTAGCCTCTCGGTAGTCATTTCAGGGAACACTAATTTAAACCTCAAGAACTCATCATCTTGATGTAGTTTACGGGATGTAGCTCGAGCCCTAAAAAGGAAATGGAGTCACCGCTTCCCTTTGTGCTACTTACTCTGAAGTTAAAAAATGTTGTCTACGCACACCCCTAGGCAAGGCGCTCAAAAAATGCAGAGGCGTTTAATCTTGGCATTTCATGGTAAGGGGTATTCCCAATTGCATGGGGTGTAAGCCTATAGAAAAAGAATTTTATAGAAATAGTAGCCAATGACGGTATAAGAAGTGATTTTGAGGAGGAGGGATGGAGGCATAAAACTGAAAGGAAAGAGAACGGATACAGAAAGTGTAAAAATTAGAATGCGGAAATTCCATATTATTCTCCTTTCTTTCGGTTGAGCATTCTTAGAAAACATTAGAGTGGAGTTGAATGCAGTTATTTGTTTATCGTAAAAAATATTTTCTCCTCCCTTACATAACTTAGGATCTTTTTAGGTTTGCTTTGTTCTTAATCTTCCAAATGTAATTCCTTTCGCATAGGGATTGAAGGTTTCACAAGAAAACTTCAAACAACTTGATTTCAGAAGTACAATCTGAAATTTCTCACAATATATAATTTATATATCAAATATTAGTTACACGGCTTCGTGGGGACTAGAGCGAAGTTGATTGCGGTCTTACAATAAAAATTATTTTCTTCTACAAATAATAAGTTTTTCTTTTCTTTTCTTCATAAGTCTTCCAAATTATAGGAGGATCGAAGATCTTCGTATTGAAAAGTAAAATTTAAAGAATTTGAATAAATAATTTTCAATTTTTTTGTGAAGGTGTGATATTTCTCACAATATATAATTATGTATGTCATTCATTACACAAGCTCTGTGGGGCATACGCCCATGCCTGATGATTTGTTTCACTCAAAAAAATCAAAATGCAGGCCCAAACACCTTTCACCTTTTAAGACACTGCCCGGGGTAAATTTATCTAGTGTATTTCCTATTATTTTAAGTAACGGATAAGATCAGAATCAAATACCCAAGTGAATTCCCCAACCCCCTAATTTACTTACTTGATCTGGAACTACCACGAAAGCAAATGGCATGCTGATTTCAATGACTCAAGACAAAGTTCAGCCATAACTATGGATTTACTTCAACAAGTCAACCTGTAAGAAAAACTTTAAAAGTAGGTTTACCTTAGATGATCCTTCTGATGGAGTACCACCAGATGCTGACTTGCTGGCGCTCTTTCTTTTCTTGCTCCTACTTGACTGCTCATAAACAGCATGTGAGGCAGGTGCTTAAAAGTAGTAAAGTTGCAGGAATAGTTTCAAGGAAAATATTTTGCAGAACCTGTTCTTTTTCAGCTAGCAGTTCTGAAGTAGTTGCATGAGGTTCCACCAAAAAATCAATCAATTTTACGATGATATCTTCCTGAGAAGACAGAAATGGAAGTTATAGGATTTCTTCCTTGAAAAGAGCAAAAAATTGCTAAGTCCAAATTGTACATTCAATTCATGAATTTGTACCCTCAAATAGATGGGGGATGAATCAACTAACCTTCCTCGTGCTAGCTTTGGAAATTGGTATATCCAGGACATCACAGAACTCCACTAGTTTCTCCTTCACGCACTTGTCAAGTTTTTCTTTGAATCTTGTCATTTGTTTTTCCTGGACAATTTTCATTTCGGCAGTGAAAGTCAGCACAACGTATCATTTCAGAGGAAGATTCTGAGTGCAGCACAACATATCTGCTCACAATTGAGTATTTTCCTACCTCGTTACCATGCCAAACTAGCCCAGAGAATCTTGATATGTGGCTCTTGAACTCAGTAGCCTGAAAAATATTAAGTTTAAACAGAAACTATCCCAAGTAAGAACCAAAGCAAGAAAAGCTAACTGCCACGTTCAAACACTTGATAGGCTACTAGAAAAACATATTGAGATTTAATAATAAAGATTCTACGTCAAATTAGCATGGCTGGTGGGAAATGGGAGAATAACTTTAAGTAACTATCACGAATTGAATATCGATCTTTTATCTGTTTCGTAGGCAGCATCAATGGGTTTGCAAATACCTCTTCCAATAGCAATTAAGAACAAATTTGCTACAACAAACTCTGAGAATTCAGCAGAGCTTCATGCCGAAGTAAAAATGCTTTAATTCCAAAGTACAAGCAGATAGGCAAACCCATCGAACGAAGTGATGTGAAGTCAAATTCAGTATTAAGACTATTACCTTCCCTCTCCTCCCATAAATAATGGTATGCAACAACTTGAAAGTGTCTTCAGTCTTCTTTCTTGACAACTTGTATGCCACTAAAATAAAAAATGAAAAATAAAATAAAAATTTAGAAATTACACCAAGTTTCATTCATACAGCTGGATGTCAATTAAATGTGAAATATATGTAAGGTCACTGTAGCAGATATTACGACAAGTATTAGTCAAAATTTTGCGAACATACAAATTTGGTGGAGAACAATAAGTGCCATCCTTTTTAGATAAATCAAAATAACTAACGTAAAAAGTGGTCCTATATAATGACCAGTTCTTTTGACCACATAGGTCTAAGAGAGAGTAAATTTAAATAAAATGCAGAACGTAACATCAAAACAACATAGCTGTCTATGCGAAGCACGAAACAACACTAAAATAGATGTGCCGCATGTATGTCTCGATGTTATCTATAATTAAGATCATACCATTTGGAATATCTTTAAGTGCAGTTCCGCGACCCTGCAAAAAAAAAAAAAAAAAAATTAACGTGTCATATAGTGAATCAACAACAAATGTCACACTAAGCAAAAAGTTAAACTAACCCAGGAATGAAAACAATAAAGTGAAAACGTAAAGTTCACACCTTTTCAATGTGGAACTCCTTAGAAGCGTCCTTCTCAATAGTGGCAACCAGTCGTTCCACAGACTTGCGTTCACGTACAGGGCGAACAATTGTTGAAGGTGTGGGAGTTTTCGGTTCCTTCTCCTTCTTTGCTGTTGAGGTCTTAGGCTCTTTTCCCTTCTCTGTCGGGGTTTTTGATTCCTTCTCCTTCTCTGCAGATTCTTTTTTCTTGATTCCATCCTTCTTTGGAGCATTATTCTTTGTTCTTGGACGCTTCTTCGTCCCTTTCTCCTCTTTAGCTTCTTCTTGCTTTTCGTCCTCCGCCTCCTCATCAACCTGGTCCTTGGGTTCCGTCTTTGTTGTTTCCTCTGTGTCTTCCTCCATTTTCACACTCTCGGCCTTCTCTTCTCCTCCCTCTTGCATGGTTTCTTGCTTTTCTTCCTCCTCTTTCATTGTGTCAACCTCCTCATTAACCTGGTCCTTGGGTTCTGTCTTTGTTGTTTCCTCTGTGTCTTCATCCATTTTCACACCCTCGGCCTCGTCTTCTCCTCCCTCTCGCATGGTTTCTTGCTTTTCTTCATCGTCTTTGGTTTCTTCCTTCCCCTCATCCTCTCCGGTTTCTTCCTTTCCTTCGTCCTCTATGGTTTCTTCCTTTCCTTTGTCAGCTCTTGTTTCTTGCTTTTCTTCATCCCCTTTGGTCTCTTCCTTTCCTACATCCTCTACGGTTTCTTCTTTCCCTTCGTCCTCTATGATTTCTTCCTTTCCTTTGTTGTCTCTGGTTTTTTCCTTTTCTTCATCCTCTCTGGCTTCTTCCTTTTCTTTGTCCTCTATGATATCTTCATTTACTTCGGCCTCTCCGGTATCTTCCTTTTCTTCGCCCTCTCTGCTCTCTTCCTTTACTTCGTCTACTCTGGTTTCTTCATGCCCTTCTTCTTTATCACCTTCTTTTACCACCTTTTTGTCCTCTATCTTGTCTTCCACTTCATTGTTTTTGGTGCCATCCTCTTTCTCCACATCCATATGCTGAGCCTCAAGCTTGTCATCGCCATCCTTTTTATCTTCTTCCATCTCGGTTGCTCCATCATGCTGCTCCCGCTTCTCATCTGTCAAGGACTTGGCATTTTGATCAGCCTCAGCATTTCCATTTTCCAAAGCATCAGGCTTCTCAATCACCGCGTCTCCCTCTCCCATAACAGCTTAACTGAATCCGCACTTCACCAAGATCTAGTTTACACCAAAACCAAATTATGCACACAAATTGATAGCGGTAATTTCCATGTCTCAATGAAATGACTAATCTCACAGGGTTATTACATCTCTAGAATTTTCTTTACAGATAAGAGTGTACAAACCAGTCAAAACAGTGCAACAATTAAGAAATCATGCCTACACAGGAAAAGATTCGACATGCCCTAACATGATCTACATAATCAAACAAAAGTCACTAATTTACCACCAAAACCCTAAAAAAACGACTCAAAATTCCCAAATTTACACATAACCCTAACTTCCGAGGACAGTAAAATTGAACATAAAAAATACAACGAAAATAATCAGAATAAATTCGTAAGCTGAGAATTGAGAGAGAATAAGTGGAAAAAACGAAACTTACAAAGATCTGTAGGCTGAATTTAAAGCTCCGGACAAAGCTCGCTCACTATCGTAAATTGTCCAAAAATAACTTATTATTATGTATAATATTTGAGGACCAATGCGATGTGCGCTGGGGTTTTTATATTGCGGACTTCAAATCCGGATTTGAAATCCGGTTTAATTACAGACACTGGGCGGGATTCTAAAACGGGACCAACGTTGACGGCTGAGATTGGTTTCGTTGTATGCATCTTGAATGTGCGGCGGCGATTATATTCGTTTGCATCTGCTACTTTCATAACTCGTAGCGCTGATCCAGTTACCGTTGACTGACAGTGGTAGTTGATATGGTTGGGTCGAGATGGGCCGGCAGATCACAATGGAAATTGGTTTGTTGGGCCAGAACGTTGGCCCATGATGAAGCAGTGCCAGTGAGAGCTGCTATACAAATATCCGCATCAATTATGTTTAGGTACCCTTCTCCATATCAACTGGGGCCCCAAATTACTATAAATTGAAAGAAGAATCTAAATTTTAGTTTTTTCATGTAGTTTTTTTTTTTGAAGCCAACAGAACAATGTATTATGGACAAAATAGATTACCAAAAAGGTCACAATAATTCGTTACAGGGAACCCTCCATCGCACAAACAAGAAATAGGCAGATTGGAGGCTGTAAAATTCGAGTTCCATGCATTCAAAAATGCCCAACGAGCCAGATTATGTGCTGCTTTGTTAGTGTTTCTATAGATATGCTTAAAACGCCATTTAGGCCAAAATTTTCAGATTTTTCGGATAGCAATCACCAACGGTTTGATGGACCATGGAATTTCACCATGGAAGTCAGTAATGGCATCAATGAGAGTGCTACTGTCCGATTCCAAAATAGCATGTTGGACCGAAGAAATGTCGATGCATTGGCAGGCTTGAAGAAGCGCAAGAGCCTCCGCCACAAGTGGTTCCATACAGAATTTCATTTTTGCCGAAGCAAAGAGGGTGGAACCTTTGAAATCACGGATGAGGAAGGCTGTGCTAGCTCGGCCTTGGGTGAAAGCGGCATCACAATTGATTTTGATCCAGTTTTTAGGCGGCCGAGTCCAATCAGCCGAGAGAGAACATAAACGGGCAGCTTTCTTCTTTTTTTGTGCATTCCAATGTTCGGCTGTTTTAGGTTCCGCCGAATGTAGAAACTCCTGTACATTCAACGAAGATTTACCATGAGTAATAGCATTACGATTAGACCATATTAACTCACAAAAAACGCAAAAAGAAACAAGGAATTCTTCACGCATTAAGTCAGAATTAAAGATACTTCCTGAATTGGTAAAAAGCATTTTCAGCCACTCTTTTAAGTTCCAATCTTTAAAGGGATTAAGATTGATTTGCCAATGAGAATTCAACCAAATCTGCATTGTGAAGGGGCAATTGAGGAAGAGATGATCAATAGACTCTTCATTCGTAATACAAACAGGGCAGCTAGAGTCGACCACATTGAACAACCTCTTAAGACGAGCTCTAGAGGGAAAAACATCGTGAACTACTTTCCAAAGAAAGTGCTTGTGGCGGTCGTGCAACCGAGCTCTCCAGATATTTTTAAAGAGGAAAGAGTTATCAGTATTCGAAGGAGTGAACCGGAGGGCTTGATCAGTAAGGTATGCGCTTTTAGTGGAGAAACTCCCTGACTTGGAGGGAATCCAAAGCGGTAATCTGCTCGCATTTTCAGAATTAATCTGAATTTTTAGTATAGCATCAGTAGTCGTCTTATCAAAGACCGAAGAAAGCTTATCATCATCCCAAGAAGCTGTCGAGTGATTAATGAAGCTTTTGACAAGATAGTGATTAGTAAGAGCAGTATTCTGTGGGTCTTGAGGTTTAGGAATAAACCCCGGGAGAGTCGGTACCCACGGCTGTTCAAGAGTGATAAGCCTAGAGTCTTGACAAACCGGAAAACAAGCTCCTTTAGAAATGACTGATCTAGTCTTGAGAATATCTCTCCAAATCCAGGAAGCTTGGTGAGCATTAGGATCAGCTTCAAAAAAAGTGCAAGAACGTAAATATTTAGCTTTAAAGAGATAGACCCAAAGACTGTTGTGGTTTGTGAGAACTTTCCATGCTAACTTAGCAATTAAAGCTTTATTATAAGAAGTTGGTTGTTATTCAAAACAATTTTTTCAAAGCTTCTAACATTTATAAAAATGTTACCACATCATAAGAAACACCGTTGGGCCATTGTTGGAGTGCGAGATTATTACGCACAGCGAATACAAGATGAAGTGGTGAAATAAAACCAATTATTTGTGTAAATTGATGGTTGATATGGGTATTAAGAGATTACAGTATTGCTATATGTTTTATGAATATTGACTCTTAGTCGTATCATGTTATTATGCAACGGTTGCATATAATATAAATTTAAACTTGCGTAATTCAATACCCTACTCAATTTGATGACAACATATCGATTCTCAGATCTGGAATACTTTAGAAAGGTATGACATTGATAATGCAAATCAACAACCTTAGATCCATTCAACCACGTATATTTTGAAATTTAAAAAAGGTAAAGAAGAAAAAAAAAAAAAAAAAAAAGAAGAAGAAGAAGAGAAGTTCATGTTCATAGTAAATTTCATGGAAGTGGAGAAGACAGGTGGCACTCGATGAACAGATATAATGAAATACTACAAGTGGTATCGAATTTACAAAGAAAGGTTGTATATTAAAATCGTAGTTAGAAGCTTGCTCAGTTTTTTGGAGAATGTTCGATATTTAAGCATGACCCTATGGAGTCAGGTCGATCATCCAACCACACCGAGTTTATTTGTATCATGTATTTACTTATTTTGTTTTATGAATTATCAATTATGAAATTTGAATAAATAACAAAACCATGCAAAATTATTAAAATCCACGCCCTTCAATATTTATTATGCTACTTAGTTGTAATATAATAAACTCATATAGGATAAGATTTATTGTTCTCAATACTTTAAGATACATACTGTGGCATTAAATTTAGGCCATGTTTGGATGTAGTTTCACCTGACTGGTTCCCTTAACTTTTGTTTGGATGTTTTGAAGTTTATCTTGAAAAACGTGCAAAACATTCGAAATATAGCTTCCATGTAATTTCATATTAGTTTGTTACATATAAAAAAAGTTGAAATATGATTTTGATGTAGTTTGAGTATTAGAGTTTTAGAGAGAAAATAAATATATAGCATCAAATCAATATAAGTTGAGGTGTGCAGAAATAATATAATGATCGGTAATTATTTTTTGATGATTGGAAACATATGACATGATTGTTTGATGAGTGAAATTGGAATTTATTAATTAAGAAAAATAGGTATATAGACGTAAAATCAATAGTAGGTACGGTTTGACAACTTTCATTAATTGGGCCAATTCAAAATTCAAAATTCAAAATTTTAAATTGGTTCCAAAGTAATTTCAATCCATGAACTTTGAAACTTTTCGGCAAAAATGGATCCAAAGAGGGCCTTATGTCCCATGGGATGAAAAAGAAAAGGAAAGAAAAGATAAATAGTAAATTGCAAAACGGGGCAATTTTACTCCAACTACATAATATAAAAAGACGAATCCGGTCCGGAAACTTACAGACGAAAATGGAGGGAAAACATTCAAGTTCTCATCGATTCAAACTGCTGAAGAAAATTGGCGGTAAAATTTCATCTCTTCTTCTTCGTACATTTCAAATCTGCACTAAAATCACCACTTCCAAATTAATAATAATCAAAACTATAAAACTCATTTCAATTTTGCAGAAATCACGCGTTCAATTCTCCGTGATCTACGCAACAATCGATCGCCGATCTTATACATCGATCAATTCAGCACCTACTGCACCAAATCTTCTGGAAACTGGTTAGAATTTCACATTTTACGGTGAAAATCCTTTTGATCTGATGCGATCTGTTAGGTTTTTTAGGGTTTGCACTATTTTATGCAGTAATTGTAGGTCTGAGTTGCCTAAAGGAAAGGAAATTCTCTCGATGCAACGAGAGAGTCAGGCGCGGAGATTCGGTGAGTGATGCTTTGTGAGAGCAGAGTATATTGATTTGGTTAGTAGATGATGTGGACTTAGAGTGATTTGTGCTTTTTTTCGGATTTTTAGATGTGTTGCTAAGAGTGCTGCTAATAGTTCAGCAACTTCTGCAACAAAACAGGCATGCTTCAAAAAGAGATGTATATTACACGCACCCTGCAGTTTTTAGAGGTGAAATTTCTGCAGTATATTTTCGATACATCTATACTTTGTGATGATTTGCTTTGACGAGTTTCTCATCCGAATTACGTGAGAATAAGTATTTATTCGTATTTGATTGGAAAGTTTCAAATCTCTATCATAAACTTATGTAGCATAGTCATGTTATTAGATCATGGGAGAAGTGATTTAACCTATAGTTCACGTGAGAAATCCGATGGTGGCAAAGGTTTTTTCAGCCAAATTTATTTTACGAAATTAGAGGCATTGTGAGATCATAAAATGATTGGTATTGGTCCATTTATTTAATGGCTTATCAAGGTTGTCCGGCGAATCATTTTCTCATGACCTATTAGTTCACCTCTTAAATGGTCAAACAGAACAATCTATTGTTGATCGGGCGATAAATGATATCTGCGTCCTTCTGCAGTGCAGTCGCCACAACCTGAATGTGGTATGTTCACGTTACTCTTATCACATTTTATTCAGATGAGCAGAGCCTAGATTGCATGTTTTGTATGTTTCTGTAACATATCCACTTAGTAGTGCGAAGAAATGTTTTTGTGCTATGTAACATCAAAGATTTAAATCTTGACCAAGGAATGCATGCCCACTCACTGGAAGTATTTTTGTACCATTCAACTGAACTTTTTTGGAATTGACCGTGGTACTGCCATTTTTTATGTTGCTTTCTGGTTATAAGTGCTTTTTTGGCTATAAAAATCTGTGGCTTTTGTTCAGCACAGACGAAATATTTTGAATTGTATCATGCGTTGTTTAATTCGTATATTGTGAATGTAATTCAGCAGAAAACATTTTATTTTGATCACTCCATTATCTTGGAGAAGTTATTGTTGTCTGGAGCAAACCTTAACCTCTATTCCCTTGAATTACCTGGCTAATCAATGTGTTGAAGATTTGAAAGGATTTATAAGAACATTCAGATACTTAGAATTGAATTAAAGTAACACTACGGATTGGTGACATGTTCTCTACATTATCTATCTGCAGGTGTCTGTTGGAAATGGGTAGGTATCTCTAAATTTACCTTTGATTTACTGTTACCGAGGTTTACTGACATTTCAACTGCAAATGTTTTGCGCTTGTTTTTTTTTTCTTTCCTTCTCTGCTAACGGCCATTTCTCTTACCAGTTAATGTCTGTGTAATTTCTTAATATTCTCGTCAAAGAAATGTTGCAGCCATGACTATGATATTTGATGTTACAATTAAAGATTTTAGTCATAGGAAACCAGTTACAATGTCTTGGTTTTGGCCCTTTTGGGTTTCACATGAGATCAGCATTTTAAACATAGCACAAGCATTTCTCAACCATTTAATTGTTTCTCTCTCTCTTTTTTATGGATTTCCACATGTAGAGGAATAATGCAGAAATAAATATAGTTGTATATGATATATAGTTGCAGATACAACTCTGTATTTGATAAAATTAACACCATGTATTCTCCATAACTGTGTCATTACTGGAAAATATTACTTTGCTTTGTTGTGTTAGGTGGCAATATGCATCTATTTTTGCATACGATAACGATAATACATATTCCTCTCTCACCCCCCACATTTTCAGATTAGTAATGGGCTGGCTGAGATTTTCAGAAGCTGGGAGGGAATTTGATTGCATCAACTGTCCTAACACGGTAATAGTAGGAACTGAACTGACGATAACACTACATCCTTCAGCATAAATCTGTCTAAATGTCCCTGCAGGCACACCATATCCCTGTCCATGTGGAAGATGTACAAGGTAATAAGCTGACATGACATGCTTAATATGTTTACAAATTCAATTTACAGTTTCCTGCTGAGGGGTCATCTAACCAAACAGAGCCACAGTTACTGTAAGGGAGTTGATCGTTTTCAATACTAAATTGAACTGGAACAAGAAATTTCTTTTCACCAAATATTGTGTTTTTTATATGCACGTAATGTAGTTTTATCTGATTTCTGTGTCCACTTTCAAGTGTCGTTTCTAATTCTTATAGATGGTTAAATATTCTTGATTCTTCTTCTATCAGATATAGTTAGTGTGGCTGAGTACATCTTAATAGTGGAGAAAGAATCAGGTACTATCATTTTCTATATACCGTACTCCTATTTCATGTATTTGTATGATTCACATCCTGTAATGAGAAGACCATTTTGATTTATTTATTTATTTTACATTGTGCAGTGTTTCAGCGGTTAGCAAACGATCAGTTCTGCAGGAAAAACTGCTGTATCGTTATCACTGTATGGATAATATCATAAATAATATTTGTTTTTCTGTTCCTTAGACTCAATCTTATAAATTATATTTTCACAGGGAAGAGGGTATCCTGATGTTCCTACGAGAAGGTAAATAATTTGTTTCGATGCTGTTGCAACTAAATTCCACTAATTTACATCAGCAAACTCATAATGATGCGTTGTTTCTTCGTCCAGATTTTTGCGTCTCCTAGTTGAAGCATTGCATTTACCTGTCTATTGCTTAATGGATTGTGATCCATATGGCATTGATATCTTGACAACATATCGGTTTGGTTCTATGGTAGGAACTCTCGACCCATTTTGCATCTTTTTATGTGTTTTGGCTTTCTTTAATAGAACCGGAGGTTCAACTTACTAAATCAAGTGCATCTGTAGCACCTTACTAAATCAAGTGCGAAGGGTTTTTGTAGATAGTGAGGGTAAACTATGGAGGCACCTTCTGGCATTTAGTTAAGCTAGAAAAATTGCCTCATTTATTTTGCTACTACTAATGCGAATCTTGTTATAAGAAGAGAAAATTATATATCGAAATTACGATTTTGAGTCAAAAAGAAAGTTTGTGAAACAATTTCGATTCACAGAATCTCTTTAAACCATATAATTAAGAGAAACAAATATTTTTTATTCTCATTAGTTATGCTGATATCATTTAAAGAGAAGGAAAGGGGTGTTGTTGTGGAATTATTGCTTTATTGATGAACCAATGCGTTGCTAGAAATAGCATGGTAGTCACGAAAAAAAGGGGCGTTGTTGTAGTTTGACGAAAAGGATCGTAATTCATCAAATATAACATTAATTTCATTATGTCTCTCCTTGACTTTTGAAGCAAATGGCTTATGATGCCAAATCTCTGCGTCTCCCTGAGATTCGTTGGCTTGGAGCTTTTCCATCTGACTACGAGAACTATCAACTCCGACAACAATGTCTCCTACCTTTAACAGCTGAGGGTGAGATGCATAATATAGTCTATTTTCTCCTCTCATAAAAACAAGAGCTTTTCTTCACTGAATTTGAAATGTCTTATCAGATAAGCAGAAAATCAGAGACATGTTGCTTAGGTGTTACATGGAGCATGAAGTCCCAAGTTGGAGGTAAACTTTGTTCATTATAGTAGGGTAAATTATGATGATAACCCCTGATGTTTGTTAAGGTTTAAAATCCCCTCATGTTTTACAAAACACTAATCACATTCTCCAGTGAATTGTTATTTGGACTTTGATTGGCTCTATTTATCTAATTTAAGTTGCAGTCAAGATTTCCCTTTCTACGTATCAACCATTTTCAACCGAACTAATTGAAGTTTTGTTTATATTACACAATCATATTATTTAAGGTCGGAGCTCCAGTTGCTGCTTGACAAGGGAGTCAAATTCGAGATTGAAGCATTGTCAGCAAACTCACTCTCATTCTTGTCAGAGACTTATCTGCCATCCAAGATCCAAACTGGAGCTTACATCTAACTTACGGCCTTTCTTTTTTCTCATTCCCACTTTTGAATAGATTATTGTTGTGTAAACAATTCGGATTAATAGGAGTCGAAATGTATATTACTCGAGTAACATGGCAACTTTCAGTGTACCGGAGTTGGATTGTGGCATTGGATATAAAAAAAGAAAAGAAAAAAAGAGTTATCAGGAAGAATGTTTTTTTTTTGGATGATAAAGTGCTAGGCTAATATGATATCAACCATTTATCATTGAACTTGTAAACTGTTTCAGAGATCATGTACAAGATGCGATTCAAAGTAAGTAAGGCATCAACCAGAAATAGTGCAGTCACTCCAAATCTCACTTTACCTTATGGTAATTACTATGCGTTTTATAGATTGTTTTAAAATGGCAATAGTATAATCCTTCAAATCACAGTTTCATCTCCCATTTTTATCACGAGGGTGAGAATTTCAATCATATTATAATTTAGGATCCGTATAAGATAAAGTACTCCCCACATTTTATCTCCAAAACTTTTTGATCATATAACTTTTCATGCTCCAAATTTTGTGAAGCACTTCCGAGGAAAATTATGAAGCCAGCTTATGCCGACGCGGTAATTAGGCCTAGATACTGTAACTTTGTTTCTCAGTTTTCGCCTAACAGCTAGTTAATAGTGGCTAAAGTTCTCTCATAATTTTTGAAATTGTGTTGTAGACGTGTATTTTGAAGGTGCATGTTCATTGCCAGGGATGTAAAATGAGGATGATGGAGGTCCTGGGTTCAATATGCGGTAATATTCGCAACCCCGATTTCGTTAATTAATCGATAAATTAGCTAATTAATGAGTAAATTTTTTTTTTTTTTTAATTTCTACTGTGGGTTTGGAGTGTGTGTATAGATATACATTATATTGTTGGAGTTGATTTATCTTAGGGATGTATAATGTGGACATAAATGCTGAGTCAGAGTTGGCTATAGTGTATGCTGAAGTGGATCCAAACTTACTTTTGAGGGCCTTGACAAGAACCGGGTACCATGCAGAGGTTAAATGGGTCAACATCCGGCAACCGAGACTGGGTGGAAGTTATTTCAGTGGTGGATACGGGCAGAAATTCGGAGCACTGGATAGCCCATATGATTATGGATACAGGCACAAATACAGAGCACTCAACAACCCGTATGGCTATGGAGGAGCTTTGTCGAACCATTCATGGTATGACGGGCACTTGACTCATTACGGATCTCTACACCACCACGGGTCGGGCCCATTTTCTCGTGGATCGGCCGTGCCACCAACAAGGTATTCTACATACCATCTCTAGTCACTTATAGGCCATACAATAGTCAATGAATGATTAGATATGTGTTAGAGTTTTATATATTATGATATGATATTTACATGATTATGTGATTGTTCGATAACATATTTATTTTTCATTATAGTTGCCTTAATGTGTCATCAGAAATAATGATCTATATTACTTTGTGTATCGTGTGATTAAGTTATGGTGATGACATGTGTATTTAATATTAATACATGAAAAATAGAAAAATTACGTAATAGACAAAGTACTGGTAAACAGGATCTTTTGTCATAGTCATTAGGTTAAAAATTATGAATTTTGATAAAATTATTGTTTTTTCTTGGGTCATGATCCATTGCTTTCAAGTGAGATATGGGTCAGTTAACCTAACTAACCCGCAATTTTAATAAAATTACCAAATACACGCCAATTAGCAACATGCTACCTCTGTGCAACACCCTCTAGTGACCCTTTAATATATAACATACGCGAGCGAACTTTTACGCTGATGAATAAGACAGCTTTTCTCGACTTTTAAAGGTACGTTTCTTTTTGGCTAATATAATAAAAGGAAGCCTGGAGCCCTTATAATTTATTTGGGCGAGCGAATATTAGTAATTAGAGTTTTATAGTATGAACATACATTTCATTGAAGGTCACATATAATTTTTTCTTCGTCAAGTATATAGAATAAATTTCATATGTTCTGTATTTGATAGGTTTGGTCATGCACGCAAGAGACGACCTTTTGGCTTCTGATAACAGAAGCAAGTACGACAAATCGGAATTTGTGTGGTCTCGAAGTATTTTTTGAATTTGGTTTCTCCATAATATATATGCTGATATTTCATGTCATAAAGTTATTCTTATGAAAGTGCATTAACTATTAAAAACAAAGACAACATGAGGTTGTGTCTAATAGTGCGAACAAAGCTGTATAGAGTATAGACACAACTATTTTCACAGTACAAAACTTATATAATCTAGAATGAAGAGACAGCTACTTATAATGAATATGCGAGATACTAATTAAATACATGAAATTGTTTTATCCTAGCTAATTAATATTGATGAGGCCAGAGAAAAGCACCCATGGCAAACTTCCTCTTCTCATCCAAACTTCCTTCGAACTTAAGTCCATACTCTTGAAGAACCAAATCCAGCTTCCCTTCCTCCATGCTCTCGTAATCCGATTTCGTGTACCGTGGATAATGCAGCGGCATTTGGAACCCTGAACAACCACCTTTCAGCTCTTCACTTTTACCATTCTCATAAGCTTTGAACGTCGTTGTGTTCGAACGATCATGCGATGAATATCCCAAAACAATACTATATACAAAATTTAGAAGCATGTTCATCTGTTCTACTTGTACAAGATATATTGATTTGTTTGCAATGAAACGGAGGAGAGGGGAGAGAGATATATAGGCGAAAGGGAGTTAATGGAAAATCTGAACTTTTGAAATATCTGTGGGTTACTTGGGCAACAATCTAAGTAATATTGGGTAGTACGTAGCATTAAATGTGTGCTACTGCCCATAGATGTCCCTGTGGGCTAATTCTAAAGGCTTTTGGAACTTTCTAGCGGACTCGAGAAAAGATTGGTTTCAAAAATCTAGCTTGTATTGTGAAACGTAACCTATGTGCGTGAAGTTTTTGATTAGAATATTCGAGAAAAGCTTTTGTGGCTACAGTCTATTTAAATTAAACATCATGACGGGTTATGAACAAAAAAAATTGTCACAAGAAGATCTTCGTCAATTTTTTATGAAGGCAAACTTTTTTAGATATTATTCCAACTAAACTTTAAGGTGATTAAGATCTGTCCCATCAAAAAATATGAGTTTACTAAAAAAAAAATTAAATAAAAAAAGAAGAAGTGAAACACAACACACGAATACACGATCAATGTGATCAAATTTAAACCAAAGACACGGGAATAAAAATTTCAAGGTACATGACAATTAGAATGCTAGACATTTGAACGAATTAAGTAGGCGCCACTGACAATGTGTCATTTGCTAGAGACATTTGTTTGCAAAAGCTTTATCAAGTAAATTAAAAAGAATTTTCCTTTGTATTAAATTAGAAGTAGACTGATCATGTCTTTCACTTTTCAATTTTCCTCAATTTTCTAGCATTGTAACTCAGTGATTACCTCCACATTCTGAAACAATATATATAAGAGCACGATATAGGTTTTCATCTCTATATATTTAATAACTGCACGTACAATAGAAGTATATGATCACAAAGAAATTGAAAGATGGCAAGAAAATCACCCCTTGCATTGTTCCTTTTTATCTTTCTGAAGTTTTTCCTTCATTGCCAATTCATAGACTCAACAGGTTTCAGCTTAGAACTCGTTAGACGAGAGATCGACCCTAAGATGGTCTTTCCATTCAAAAAATCGAATGACTATTATTTTTCCTACACGATCCGCCCCCCTATCACCCGTTCACGCGTTCTATACACCATTGATGTAAAACTTGGAACGCCAACCAAACCAAGAACGTTAATATTCGACACATGCGGCCAATTAACATGGACGCTATGCGCTCCCACCAATAGTTCTTTCAACCAAACATCCCCTCTTTTCGATCCCAAAAAATCAAGTTCGTATAAAAAACTCCCTCCAAACCATAGCCTCGCAAGGTTTTTCGATTGCTCGCATAGAACAGAATGCACCTTCAACGTCACTTACGCTAGCGGAGAATCTTCATCTGGCATTGTATCACTCGAAACATTTAATTTCCCGTCGAACAAAAGGTGGCTCCAAAGCATAAAAGATTTCGTTTTTGGCTGCTCAAAAAATTATGTTGGCCAATCTTTCAACCCTTCCATTAATGGGATCATGGGCATGAATAGATCACCACTCTCTTTAATAGGCCAATTGGGCACAAGAATTGTTCGACGATTCTCGTATTGTTTGCCAAGGCTCGACTCCCCTGTTAGATCGACGTTTTTAAGATTTGGAAGCGACGTTAAGGTACTATCCAATTATCAAAAAACGAGCTTTGTAAGCCCTCGTAACGACTACAGCATAAGTTTGCTTGGTATAACGGTTGCGGGGCAACGTTTGGTCGTGCCAAACAGGACATTTCCTAGTACATGTGTTGTAGACATAGGGAGTGGAGCGTCACGTATCAAAATGGAAGCTTATAATGAAGTTGTTAAAACACTTAGATCGTATTTTGATCGGTACAATCTTACTAGTATGGCTAGTGGACAAGGAGATTTGTGCTATAAACTGCGGCGAGGATTTAGGAGTTATCCAAACATGTCGTTGCATTTTGATGGAGCAACATTTGAGATTGGACCTGAGAAGCTGTTTCGTTACATAAATGATAGGTTTTGTTTGGTGTTGTTTGGGTCGCAAGAGATGTCGTATTTGGGAGCTTACCAAATGCAGGACGTGAGGTTTGTATTTGATATTACAAATGACAAGTTATTGTTTGGTAATGAAGATTGTTCGAAGGATAAAGCTTGACACTCAAGTGAATCCTCAGATTAATCAATGGTTTGTTAAGTTTGTAATTCATTGACATTAATAAAATTCATGTAATCTACAAGAACTGCTCGATCAAGAGATATAAAGGAAAATAATGTTTATAATACTTTTATTGAATTCTATTTTAAATGTATCATTTTTATTTCATTTACTAATATATATATATATATATATATATATATATATATATATATATATATATATATATATATATATATATATATATATATATATATATATATACTTCGTGATTGAACCTTGAAAATCTGCTCATGTTCATGCTGAAAAAGAATTAATGAATCAAAAATTTGATATTTGCTATCAGTTTTAGTCCATTTCCATCATTTTGGACTTTGGAGCAATCTAAAATAAATTATATGGACTAATTAAATTACAGTGTGATAAATAATAAAATTTAATTATACATAAAATTTGTTAATAAAATTTGTTTTGCGAGATGCAAATGGATTATGGCAATGGGGATTTGTGATGAAACTCCCTAAGCCTACAATTCTTGAAGCGGAGGTGGAAGCAATACATCTCGGCTTAACTTTAGCTTGGGAGCGACGTATCCCGCAAATTGAAGTCGAAACAGATTCGAAAGAGGCATACTCACTTATTATGGAGGAATTCATGGAAAATCATCCACTTCAACAGAAGATTGATGAGTGTAGAGTGTTGTTGCACAAACCATGTAACCAGAAGTTTTGTTGGATCCATAGAGCTAAGAATCTCCTCGCTGACGCAGTTGCAAGACTTCAGATTGCTACAGATCGAGGGCCTAGCGTGTTGCTGACTCTCCCTCAGTCTCTTTTATCTATTTTAGAGTCGGATGTAGTCTAAGGACTTCTGTTTTCTTTGTTTACCAAAAAAAAAAAAGGAGAAACTTCTTTCTTTTCTCTATTTTCAGCCCAATATAATTGGGCCGCCCATATATTCTACAGCCCAATTGCATTGCAGCCTAGCCCACTAAAAATTAAACAGAACAAATAAGAAATAAAATGCTAAAACTCTCCGGATAAGATAAAAACTTGCTCAAAATTTTTCTGAAATTGAACAGCAGCAGCAATGGCTTCAATTTGTTCATCTTCGTCTCTTCTTTTCACCGTCTGCAATTCCTCAAATAATTGTTCAAGGCCTCAAATTTCGATCCCAGCTCTGAAACTAAAGAGTTCAAAACCCTCTACACTAGTCTCCACTTCAAGAATTTCGGCTGTTCCTGAGGCATTAGAAGCCAATGCTGACCCTGTTTCTCTTCAGGTACTGAGAAAATCTTATTCATTTCGATAAAGATTTGATTTTTATTAATTCTTTTGAACTTTATGTGGGATTTGTGATGTGGGTTTTTGGTTTTGTTTATTTGGGTTATTAGGACGAGGCTCCTTCGGCTTCGACTCTGAGTGTAGCTGGAGATTCTGATAAGGTACCTTTAATGTTTCTTTTGATTAATAGTTTAAACATATTATTGAACCTTTTATTTTCATCTTATGTGGCGTTTACATATTTTGCTGCTTTAATGGTTAATAGTATTAGAAACTGTAAGGAAAATGAATGGGTTAGGCAAAGATGGGACGGATTTGTCGTATGTTCCTTATTAGGTACCTAGGTGTTATTTGCAAACGCTTATGGTCGACGGAGACTGATTCTTGGTCACTTTTGCTATGTGGTTTAATGTGGCAAAAAGCAACTTCTGTGGTGCATTGTTTAGTTGTTAAGAAGCAGCTTCTCACCTATGCTTCAACCTAAACTTAGAGAATAAAGTACACTCAGTATTCTGAAAATGCTGTGTTATCTGTATTTTCTGAATGCCTCAAACAGATTAAAGAGATACATAATAAGACCACCATTATTTTAATAATTTTGTAGAAAAAATGGTCTGTTATGTTTGTGACAGTTGGAATTCCTGGTTTGGATGTTTGCAATCTTTCTCCCCAGAATTGTCAATGTTGCTGCTGGCCTGTGGCAAAGTAGTACTCCTATTGAACCTATTTACTACTTACAAACTTCTTTACTTTTGTTTTAAAGGGACAATTACATCTACATCTACATATCCTAAGGTTTGTTCTTACTACAGTAACATCCGTAGTTGTTTGAATACTTACTTGAACACCCTCCTTGATATTTCAAAAAACATTACATTTCCCGGTTTGAATTACTTCAGAAACACCCCCTTGAAGTTTGAAAAATATTACAATAGACTCAATTTTAACATTTATTTGAAGTTTCAGGGATGTCTCTGTAATTATCCGAATAGTAGGAAAAATTTATGTGATTAGATTAAACCTTAGAGTTCTATATGTAATTATCCCTATGTAAAATTTAACTGTCGTATTTCCATGTAATACTTTGAATCTCAAACGTGCCTTTATGTTTTCAGGCTGCGCCTAAGCAGAAGATTAGAATCAAACTGAGATCGTATTGGGTACCCCTGATAGAAGACTCATGCAAGCAGATATTAGACGCTGCAAGAAATACAAACGCAAAGACTATGGGTCCGGTTCCTTTACCTACAAAGAAAAGAATTTACTGTGTTCTCAAATCTCCACATGTTCACAAAGATGCAAGGTTCCATTTTGAAATCAGAACTCATCAACGCCTTATCGACATTCTTTATCCGACTGCACAAACAATTGACTCATTAATGCAACTGGACCTGCCCGCTGGTGTTGATGTGGAGGTCAAGCTTTAGATTACTTGATGTCATAAACTTTAAATTCCTGGCGTTTTTGCTGAACTTGGGCAGAAATGTAGGGTAAACTCCAAGGTGGTTGTAATTTTTTGTGTTATTAGCTTGAAATGTTGTGAGATATGATTACTAGTGAATAACACTCTGCTTTTATGTAAATTTCTGTCTCATTGGTGACTAAATTATTTAGTATTATTTTTGGTCTACTTTTCTTTGAGTACTGTGTTATACTGAAGCTTATTTCTGATTTCTCGTTTTTACAATGCAACCTCTAATCAAGAAAGCGAAGCAGGAATGTCATTTTTCTATTTTTTGAGGATTCAGTTTCTGTGTATATAATTATTTTTGCATAAAAATGTAACAAATGTTGTATACCGCGTGCCACGGTCCCTTATCCTTGTAAATTCGGTATCAAAATTTTGAAATAAAAGCTTGTCTTGTTGGTTCAAAAATATATATACATATAATCCCACCAGAGCTTATCAAGGATGTTGTGTGTGAATTTCAGTTTTACTTTAATGATTGATTAATTACAGAAAGCTGTATAATGTTTGTCGATGTAAATTCATCCTACGCTGGCCCTGAAAATCTGCATTAAGTAAATCGAATGCATCTATCAAGTTCTCAATAACATTACCAATAATCTTTACACGAACAAAGACCATCTCTAAAATGATGAAACCTACTACGATCTCTCACAACAATCTCCCGCTCAAAGATCTTGGACAGCAGTTTTATGGCAACATGACAATCTGCACAAACCCTCAAGTTCTTCACAATCCTAACAGGGGTCCCTGGAGGCGTATTAATCAACACAAACGCAATAGCAATCTTCTCGCTATGATAAAACAATGCCGTTTCTTTCTCCTCTTCCTCTATATCAGCAAGCACATTTGATGTATGAGGCGCATACCCTTCCAGTCGCAGCAACCTCGTCATCTCCAAAAGCATCTCATAAATAGCCTCCGTTTGAGGGTGTGACTTATCTCCCATTGCAAATTCATGCACACGGTTGCCTAACTCGACAAGACTAAGACCTGGCACTTTCCTCACCCCTTCTTTAACCATTGTCGTCCTCACATTGTGAACATCTGACCAACGTCTCTCCGATGCATAAAGGTTGGAAAGAAGCACAAAGTCTCCACAATGTTTCGGCTCTAACTTTAATAGTTTGTCCCTAGCAATCTCCCCTATTGCTAAGTTTCCGTGTATCGTGCATGCACCTAGTAAAGTTCGCCATATCACGGCATTAGGTTCCATAGGCATTTGCCTAATGTATTCGTACGCTCGATTGACTAACCCGGCCCTACCTAACAAATCAATGATGCAACCATAGTGCTCAATTTTAGGCACAATTCCATAATCCTTTGTCATCCTCCCTAAGTAAGCGAGCCCTTCATCTACCATGCCACAATGACTACAAGCATATAATACCCCGACAAAAGTAATCTCCGTAGGAACAATCCTCCGAATCTCCATCTCCTTAAAAAGTTGAAGTGCTTCCTCCCCATACCCGTTGACAGCCAATCCAACTACCAACGAAGTCCAGGACACCACACTCCTCTCCTCCAATCCGTCAAAGACCTTCTTCGCGTCCCTTATCTTCCCACACTTGGCGTAAAAAACCAAAAGGGCATTAGCAGCGTGTAAATTCGTATCAAGACCAACTTTTTGCATATAAACATGCGCCCTCTTCCCCAACGCCAAGGCACCAAGTTCAGCACAAGCAGTGAGCAAATTAACCAAAGTGAACCCATCAGGCTTAACGCCGTCCATCCTCATTCTCTGATAAAGGGTCAATGCCTCATTAGGCCTACTATTGACTGCATACCCATTGATCACCGAATTCCAAGCCACAAGATTCTTATCCTGCATTAACTCAAACACCCGAACAGCACTCTCTGGTCGACCACAGGCCCCATACAAATGAACCAAAGCGTTCTGAACAAACACAAGTGACTCAAACCCGTCTTTTGTCGCACAACAATGCACCTTCTCGCCATCTCTCAGAATCATCATCCTCGCAATGGCTTTAAGCAGAAAAGGATACGTGTGCGTATCGGGTTGCACCGAACTCGCGCGTAGATGTTGGTATACTTCCAAAGCTGGAGATGGGTTTTCACTCTCGGCATAGCCTCTGATGATTGTGTCCCAAGTGAATATATTTGGTTCGGGAATTTGGTCGAACAGTTTTCGGGCGTATTGTATAGGACCGCAGAGAGAGACTACGGCGAAAATCAGGTGTTTGCCCATGTCTGGATTTGAAAGAGGAACGCCATTTCTGATGGAAAAGGCGTGGACTTGCTTTAGTTTTGGGATTGATGATGCGCACGAGTGCAGGATTGCAATGCATTTCTTGAGAATGTACGAGTTCTTGGATTCGGCAGCGAATTTGGTGGACAGTGATGTGTTTGATGAGTGATAATTTATGGTGTTGGGCAAAGATTGTTGCTCTGCTGATTGCATAATCATCTAATCATATTTTCCGACTACTTCGGAGTTTTGTTATGTAGTTTTACGTCGGACATGAACGGACGAGGAGGGGAGATAACTGTAATAAGAGAAGCATATTCTAATCACATTAACATAGTCAAATTATTAAGTCACGAATAAAATATTAAGTTGCTCGTCTAATCATTTACTACAAAATGTTGGTGTAATATAAAAAGAGAAAATTATTTCAGAACTAAGTCATTTTCGAAGTATCTACACAACATAGCTTTCAACTTGAGCCTCTTTAATGGAAAGTCCTCGTTCATGAATACTTTGAAATATATGGGTCGCATACGATACTTCTCAAACTTTAATTCATGATATATATTTATATAAACCATTTTTACTAGATGTCTAGATATATTATATGTTTAGACTTTATTAATACATAATTTGTTAAATTTGATGCTTTACGGTTAAAATTTTATATTTCACTAATATATATATTTTTTTTAAAAACAACCATATCATTTTCAAAAAGATAAATGTTGGTGTAACATGCCAGTGTTGTACTACCATTGGAAAAAAGATTTTTCAAAAAAAATAAAAATGCAGGCCATTTCGTATCCATCATTTTCAAAAAAATCAATGTTGTACAGTGCAACATGAATTCTCACCATTCATAAATTAAATATCAAAAGTTTTAGGAGCCTTTTAATAGAAAATCCTCACCAATCATGATATTTACATCACGACTTTTTAAATGGCGTGACAAAATTATAATCCAAAACTTCATTAAAACAAATTCAACCTTGGCCTCCTTCCAAAATGATGAAACATTTGTTTTAATGCTCTACTTGAACGACCTGGAAAGGCGATCAAAACTGAAGCATATAAGAGAATAGGAAAGTCAGCTTGCCTGAAACTGCAAGAATTTATACTTCTCAATGCATGTCTGGAGTTAAAATAATTGGATCTAGCTATCTTACAAAAGAGAGGAAAAATAACTACCAGTTTATATGCTTTACTGCCACCACACTTCAATATTGTGAATGGATGAGGCACAAGAGTAAAACCCACTATATTCTATATTCTGTGAAACTGGAAGTATAGAAGAAAGGAAAGCAAAAATCATAATATGGTGTATGCCATGTAAATAATTTGTCAGCGGCAAGTTGAGAATTCCAAATCCATATCCTTGATCAACTCCCTGTAAAAAGAAACGGAGGTAAAGTTAGCTGTGCAAAATAGAATATGGCTTACTGCAAATATACCCACTCGGCATTTCATATGCACCATAAGAGGCAGCGGGGGAAATGCCTAGATTATGATAATTTGAAGGCTATGACGAGAATGATGGTTTGAGGTTTATGGTAACGAAATCCAATTACTATTCCTTTTAAAATATTTAACCTTTCAAGTTTCCGTTTCAACCATGCTACATACTCTCATTTTTTGTACCCGATGTTGTCAGTCACCAAACCAACTGAAGCACACCACATGCATACCTATATCTAAAATTGTTCATCTCATAATATATCTTGCTTCTCTTTACAATTAATTGTTACCATGTTTTCTACGTATTTTTGTTTATGGTGCATCAATAAATTAAATATCATAATAACAACTAGGGAACACAGGCAATAAACAGCCATATCAGATTCACCATGATGGTATTGTTTTATCCTTTTCAGAAGTGCGCGACCAACTATACTATAGAGCATCCACATCCATATATGCATCTCCCAAACATGAAGGTGGACATCGCTTGACTGGATTTTTGACAAAGTCGATGGTTGCATACTTAATCATTTAGGAGGGTGCAGCAGATGTTGGAACCCTCTAAAACCTTCTTCCTCTCTGGATAATATAGATAACTATTTGAGCCTGCGATTCTTCACTATTCTTGTTTGGTAAAAGTAGACTCAGGCACCAATTGCCACTTCCAAAATTACTAGATTATCTTTTTCAAAATAATTTAGGTTGGATTGCCACTGTTTACACTCAAGAAAACCCTGGAAACGCAACTTTTCAAAGCTACACCAATTAAAGTAAGACAATGGGCTAAAATATGAAAAAGTATATCAATAAGGAAAAGGGTTAAGCGCACAAACTAAAGAAAATTCCACAAATGACTTAAAGATTACTCACAAAAATAAATAGATGTTACCTTGATATCGGAGGTTTCCATTTTGATTGTTGGAATCACCAAAGTTAGAAGACAGCTTCCGCAAACTTGGTAGAAATTGTTTAGCAGACTTGATCAAGGAACTCGTCCAATACCTGAAAATGATTTGTAAAAACAGAGTTGAGTCCTAATTACATGTTTCAAAATCAAGCATTATCCTAGAAGCAGTCAAACAAGCTGGCTTACCATGGATGAACAGAAGGCGCATCTGCTAGATTTTGCTTCATGCTATGCGAAAAAGAGGGCCATGTCTAAATTTCAAGTATGAGTCAGCTTTTCTCACCATTAAGTACATTACGAAGGAGACGACAGATCACTTCACTGCCTCTCATACTTTTTTGCAAAATCTTTGAGTAGCAAACTCTGGCGGAAATCTAAATATTTGTCGACGCTAGTCCCTGCCCACCTCTGGCAAAAACATTCATCAGTTGGAACCAATGAACTCAAAGGAAATGGCCCTTTTGGAACTTTTCTCAATGCTACCAAAAACCGGTGCCGAGGCCTGATTCTTTGGTCTAAAGACAAGCTCAAGTACATTGGATATTTGGTCAGGGAATGGACTTCATTTCGAAGTTCATTGATCAAGTACTTATGTTTAGGCTTCAGATTTCCCTCCAGAGATAGAGAGAATACCTGCAGATATTGTTAAAAGTCAGGCGAGTAAGAAGTGTGAAAAAAGTCACCTCAATCATGAGTATTAGTTACATCAAGGAAAAAAGCAGACCTGCGTAAGGCTAGTCAACACTTTCAATATCTCGGAATTGCGCATACCAATACTTCTTAAGAAATTGATTCTCGGGAGTAAACCATCTTCAATGCTGTAATGAAGGATCTGAGGATGTTTTGTGACCATCTTCACTATACTCTGTCTCGGAGCATCCAGCTCTTTAACAAGGAAGCTGAGTCGAGTAGTCCACGAATTATCTATCCGCTGAACCAGGATTTGAGGACTTAACTGCACAACCTTACTTAGATCATTCTCCCGGATCCCTATCTCCTCTAGCAAATATTTCACCGTGGGTTTTAAGGAATTTTCAACACTGTAAGAGAATAACGAAGGAGTGGCAGTAATAATTTGCCCTATTCTAGACTCCGGAATGCCCAAGCTATGTAAGAATGCAACATGGGATTTGAGATTGTTTTCCACTGTGTACTGTAGAATTTGAGGCTGTCGCAAAATTATTTTCCTCACATCACTATGTTTAACACCAACTCGCAGAAGATATTCCAATCTTTCCTCCGCTGAGTCAACATTAATCTGAAGGGACGGCATGTGCCTCTCATACATTTGGATGAAGTGAGATTCCTTGAGTCCAAAAGTGCTCAGATAATCAAGAAGTGGAAAATATCTCTCGTCTAAGTCTATTTCTTCTGACAACCGACTAAATCTGCTCTTAGATGGGATTACTGCTTCCTGGCACAACCAGCAATACAGATTACATAATGCATAACTTTCGAAGTAATTTTGAAAGCCAGGCATAACAACAAATACTGACCTTGGGATTTGCATTTGCGGAACCCGTAACACTTGATTTCACGGTAGCATTATAAGAAGTACTTCTATCTCTCTTCTCCAGGGAGTCTCTGCCATTCTTTACAGTTGACTTACCCTTCCTTATATCAAGCTTATGTCCAGTGTTCAATGATGCGACACCCCAACCTTTTTCTAGTGGCCTACTGCTTCCTGTATAGAGACATATTCCTCAAATTGCTGTTTTATGCTATCGAATTCTACTCTTAAAGTTTTTGTAGAATACCTTGTCCCTTGCTAACAGCAGTCTTCAACTTCAACCGCTGTCTATCAGCCTCGGAAATTGCAACGTCCCCAAACTCGTCCTGGAAAATGCACACAATATGATGACAAGCATAACCAAGATCTCATGATTAGGGCCAATAGAAGATGAACAACGCGCCAGTAGAACTGAAATAACTAATCAAGCGCATAAAAACTTTAATTTCGTAAGTTGCGTCCAGCATAGCACTAGAATTGTCAAGCGAACAATTTAAATAAGAGCAGATGTGTTTTGCGCCTTCAATTTAATGCGCCTCGTTAATTCAACAACAATTTCAAATCAGTTATTAATAGTTCAATTAAATTGAAACGTGAAACAGGAATACAAAACACACTGAAATATGAATCATACATCAGAAATCCAATCGTCGTCTTCATCGTCCACGTCAGCGGCGGAAGAGGCGGCGCCATCATCGTCATCGGAGTCGTACGGAGAGAGAGGTTGACCGTACCTTGAGCGGCGATTGGACTTCAAGATCTTCGGGTTTGAATGCGACGAAGCAACTCGCGTTCTAATAACGCAGCGTTTTCTTCTGGAATAAGACGGCGGCGGAGAATCGGCGGCGGAATGCGGCGGCAAGGAGGTGGCGAAATTGAGAAGAGGCGAAGTGTGAGAGTGGTTGAGTGTGTGAGTGGATAAGGATAAAACCGCCATTATTTGAATGAGAGAAGAATAATATTAAAGAATATACTGCTTATTCGCTAAAACCCTAAGAAAAAGATTTATATTTTAATTATTTTTGTCCATGCAGTGCAAGTGGCAACATTATCTTGTCGTTGTTATTTGTTGTTCATGGTCCTCCTTTCTTCTTCTCTTATGGTCACCATTACTTTTGCTTTGTTTTCACGCACACGTCATTTATGACTAATTTTCTGATTTTCTTTCGTTTATTTTCACCCACTCTGGGCTTCTGCATTATCAAAAGGGCTTGTCACTGGGCCTATATAATGTTGAAAAGTTCTCATACTACAAGTAGGCAAGGGTTATTGTTGATTTTCTTTGTGCCTTTTGGAATACTCACTTACGTTACAGTATTTTTCTTAATCATTGGCTAGATATTTGTATCACTTTTTTAAATACTTTTTAAATAATTAATCCCAATAACCCTAAATGTTAACATATACTACTATGTAGCTGTTTAAGTTGTCATGAGTCATTGGAAACCAAAAAGTAATATATAATATGGATTTGTCACAAGAAGAACTCCTAAATTAAAAAATTTAATTTAAATATCATCATTATGTATCCACGAAAAACAATTTTCAAGTGAATATAAAAAAGACTACAATTAAGCCATACATATGAAGACGGTCTCAAACCATCAATGAGGCGGCTTTAATTTAGATTTCACATATATATTAATATTTGTATCAAGTTATATTTCTCCCGCATCATAAATATTACACATTAACATAATTTAATTGATGCCTTATCTTTTAACAATTACATTGAAAAAATCTCAAAATATATGACCCATAATAACATTGTCATTTAGCCGGTACCTCCTTTGTATACACCACTGGCTGGTGAACCCATACACTGCCCAAAACAAAACACCTTATCCATTATCACACAAGTACTGAAGAGTATGAACACAAACACACAGCACCAAACTGTTGCAAAATCCCATTCATCAATGGTAAGAATCTCTCTCAACCTTTTATAATTGTTCAATTCTTCAGTCACACATTCATCTTTCAACTGCCAACAAAAACGACATCATAGTACTATTTACATTAGAAACATTAATGCCACCATGTTTTTGCTCATACAATCCACCATCAACCTCTATTACAAAGTTTATCTCAGACCATCCCTTCCTCTCAATGCTGGAAACCAAATGCCAAACCATAAAAGACTTGAAAAAAATTCATGCACATCTCATCAAAACAGGCCTGGCCAAAGACATCATAGCCGCTAGTCGAGTCTTGGCCTTCTGCGCCACGTCTCCCGCTCCTGACATGAATTACGCGTTACGAGTTTTCAGTCACATTGAGGAACCAAATCTGTTTTCTTGGAATACTATCATACGAGGGTTCAGTCAGAGTTCAACTCCTCATGTTGCAATCTCTTTATTTGTTGAGATGTTGGAGTGTTCGAATCTTGAACCCGGAAAGCTCACTTATCCGTCGGTTTTCAAGGCGTATACTCAACTTGGGTTAGCTAAAAATGGAGCTCAGTTACATGCGAGAGTCATTAAACTTGGGTTGGAACTTGATCCGTTTATATGGAATACGGTTATTCACATGTATGCAAGTTGTGGGCTTTTGGAATATGCGTTTAAACTGTTTGACGAAGATAAAGATTTGGACGTTGTTTCTTGGAACTCGATGATTATTGGCCTAGCGAAGTGTGGGGAGGTCGAGGAATGTTGGAGATTGTTCTGCAAAATGCCAGTTAGGAATGAGATTTCTTGGAGTAGTATGATAAGTTGTTACGTTAGAAACGGGAAATGGAATGAGGCGTTGGAACTTTTCACCGAAATGCAGGGGAAGCAGAGGAATGTCAGACCAAATGATCATACATTTGTAAGCTTGTTGAATGCTTGTGCAAAGTTGGGAGCACTCAAACAAGGGACATGGATTCACCAACAAATCAAGAGAAATAACAATGTCGAACTAAATGTGATTGTACTCACTGCAATCATAGACATGTATTGCAAGTGTGGGGACATTGAAACCGCACGCCAAGTTTTTGAAACTGCACCAAGAAAAGGACTTTCTTCCTGGAACGCGATGATTTTGGGATTAGCTACAAATGGTTTTGAAAATGAGGCGATTGAGTTGTTTAATAACCTTATGTCTTCAACTCTTGGACCGGATTCTGTGAGTTTCGTTGGTGTTCTGACAGCCTGCAGTCATTCAGGACAAGTTAATGAAGCAAGAAAGTTTTTCACAATGTTAACGAAAACCTACGATATCAAACCATCAATCGAACATTATGGTTGTATGGTGGATGTTTTAGGCAGGACGGGACTTATAGAAGAGGCGGTCAAGGTCGTAAGAAGTATGCCGATGAAGCCTGATGCTGTTATATGGGGATCACTGTTGTCGGCTTGCAGTAGTTATGGCAACGCTGGAGTAGCTAAATGGGCTGCAGAAAACTTGATTTCGTTGGATCCTCAAGACACAAGCGCGCATGTAATAATGTCGAACGTGTACGCGAACTCGGGACATTTCAAGAAAGCAATGCAAGAAAGGATTTTGATGAAGAAAAAGTTGCAGAAGGGGAGAAAACCAGGATGTAGTTTGATTGAAGTGAATGGTGTAATTCAGGAGTTTGTGGCAGGTGGAATTTGGCATTCTGAGACAGTTATGGTAGAGGTTTAGATGAGTGTGAATGTAAATGTATGTAATAACAATGTCTTCCTTGTTTTAAACTTGGGTTAGTGATACACTGATAATCATGAAATGTTTACTTTTGGGTCACACTATTTTGTCAATTCTGCATGATCTTATTGTATCTTTTATCCACCTCTAGCAATGTTTTTTCATGAACTTTCCACTAAAATTGAATAGAATTATCGCTGAGAGAAAATGTTTTTAAGTTTATTGGAAAAGAAAAACTCAAATGGCTCTGTTTACTCTGTCACTACCCATATTTTAGTCTTTGTTTCAGTCTTTATACAATGCATTTTAAAAAAGAGCTTGTTGAAACATTCTTTTGTGAAATGTAACAACTTTGGGAGATCTTTGATTCCGTCTTTTGAAAACTCCGATAAATCTTGTGATCTTATCCAATAGAAAAATGATAATAAATAAGAAGCGTTAATAAATTAACCTAAACCCCTACGTACATCTCATTGCATGTACTAATCCAAAATCCCATTTCTCTCTTCATTTTTCTCGTCGATCAGTACAATGGAAGACATTGCCACTGAACTGACCTGTATCTTACCAGGGGCGTTCATGCTCGACGCACTCTCTCGACTTCCAGTAAAATCCCTGTTGAAATTCAGTTGCGTAAGAAAATCATGGTACAACCTCCTTAAGGATCCACGGTTCATCAAACTGCATTCTGATCACTCCTCCAAAGCTGAAAACGATACTTTTGTTGTGATCAGGAGCAACAAGTCGTCGCCCTTCAGGAAAACGGAATCCGAGATGTCCGTGATCCGTCTAGGATCCAGCAGAGTGGAAAAGACCGGACTCGTGGAACATGGCAAGATTGCCATTGTTGGGTCGTCAAATGGATTGGTCTGTTTAACCTATTTGGATAAACGATTCGGGGTCGAATTCAAGGTGGTGAACCCGGCCCTCGGGCAACACCAGTATGTCTGCCAATTGCCAGCGGCCCTATCCAGTAGCTGGTTTGGAAATGGATCTGATTACATGTCTGTCGGGTTCGGGTTCGACCAGAAGAGTGAAGATTACAAAATATTGAGAGTCGAACGCCTCTTGAAAGGGTAAGCAAAAGCTCTTGAGTTTTTTACTTGTATGGTTTAATAGCAAAAATTCAAGTGCCTCTATAAACTTACATCAAATTTTGTGTGACATGCACAGATCCTGTAGTACTGGGAACTTTTTTTTTTCTTTTACTAAAATCCATCATCTAATTTTAATATTGTCTCACATTCTTTACAAATGAAATGAGGGTGAACATATATAGCCAGTTGACTAAAATAATGAATGTATGCAAATCCACAAAGAATGGAGTAAATAATCCATGTAACCATGATACGATGACTTGGTATCTACGATTCATTTTATATATCTCTAGGCACGGCTAGGATGTGATCATTGAGAAGTTTTTCTCTTAAGCAACCTTGACCCTTATTTTGTATGAAATAATTTTTCAAAGCAAGAAAAACTCTCTCTTTGTTGGTGATATATGCTAGGTTTATGCAGGCCTCATTATCATACTTTAAAACTTATAGGTACAAGTTGGTTAAATTGATCAATCTGAAAATTATCATGGTTTCCTCAGGGGAATCGATTGGTATGCTAACATCAATCTCTACTCATTCCGTTCCCATTCCTGGAAAACAATTCAACCTCCGGGAAATATCTTGTTCCAATTCAGCAGCCACCTTTGTATGGTGACATTAGGAAGCTGGCTGTACTACTTGTCGTATGAAAGAGAACAAGGTACGATAATCTTAGGCTTTGATCTAAGCAGCGAGACATTTCACACTATCGCCTTACCGCAAAAAACAGAATATCAGCAAATCATGGCCTGGAAAAACGAGTCACTGGCCGTGATTCTTCCTAATCATGATAATATTTTCCCTGGAGGCCAAGAGTTGTGGGTCCGCAATAACAACAATTCATGGACAATGACTATGAAGTTTAGTCTCGATGGATTGCCTGATACGATATTCGCAACAAGGTCAAGGAGCTGTAACGATTTTCCGATTTTCTGTGGGCATAACAAGAGCTATTCTGTTCTGAATTTGAACAAGAAGAAGAAGAACGTGTTTGGCATTCCTGAGCTTGCCAAGTTTGTAAAGAGCTCTCATATTTGCTCTTACAGAGAAACTCTGGTGCCTTTGTGTAGGCCTCGATCGTTGAAAGCTTTAAAGACAAAAGCTAGCGGGAGTTTTAAGCATGGTAAAGGCGCATATGAAGAAGTTCCATATGTCATGGCTTTACTATAGAACATTCTTCCGTTTTCTGTTCTTTTATGAGTTTGGACTTTGGAGGTTTTTCTTTTTCTGTTTTTAATTTTTTTATTATTATAGTTTTTTTTTATCTTTACTTGGTTAGCAATTTACATGCTTTGGCCCTTAAATTATTTTGCATCAAGATTTTGTTTAACTAGTTTGGAAGGCAACATTTTAAACATATATTATCCATTAACCAAAGTATAGTTCTTATGCTATACAATTATTTTTATTCTCTTAAATGAGTTAAAGTGGAGAAGATGATTGGATTTTATATATAGAATAAAAGAAAAGAGTTACTTACGTAGTGTTGCAACGGTTAAAAAGAAAAATTAATTAATTTAAGAAAAAACAAGTGTTTCAAACGTTAGAAAATTATAAATGCAATTTATATACCAAGGCTCGTCAAAAGCCCTTAATAGGAACTCAACACTAATTTATCAAGGAAAGCTAGCACAATCTTAAGGCTAATGATATACTTACTCTTTATGATACTATTAATCAAGGAAAGCTAGCACAATCTTAAGGCTAGCTAATGTATACTAATAAGAAAAAGATTTTTTAGAAGCTTGTCAAAAACCTTCTTTCTTCTATTTATTATGAGATGGAAATATCATCTTTCTTCATATAGAAGTACGTAATTTATGTAACTAACTTCATCAAAATTTTGAACTCGCCAATGAATGAACTTTCATAAGTCCGAAACATATTTGTTAACAATATGATAAACACAAGAAATACATTATTAAAATGTTACTAGTGAAATAATTGCATCTCCCGTCCACCACGTAAACGAGATATAAATTAATAAATTCTTGCAATCAAAAGAAAAAAGATATGTTTGCTTAGAAAGAAAAATAAATAAAAAAATGAAGCTTTATATTGTTTTAATAAAATTTTATTGTAACAAAAGAGACATACAGATCCATATTCATAATTTACGCATGTTCAAGCACAATTTTACAGTTCAACTCATCATATTCGTAGAAAAGTAATGTTACGTTTTGTTAAAGAACTCGAATATCAGTTATTTTAAATAAATTTACGGGATGTACCTTAAAATTTAAATAATACATACCTAAAACTATGATAAGTTTAAAATGTTAAACGACATGCATGTTTACATAAATTAATTACGTTAATATAAAGAAGGATATAACTCAATCTCATACATATGAGACGAGATAAAAGATTTCTTTTCAGCATCCTAAATAATCTTTTTGATTACTGATAAGTATTAGAAGGAAAGATAGATCTGTCTATTTCCTTTGGAACCAACTGCATCTCCTATATATATATGACTCATAAGTCATAAGAATCTCAAATCTAGGAATTACAGTTCTTAGCAGGATCTTTGTACGTGAATAAATTAACTATAACCCTGGCCAATATAAGTAAATCTCCTTTTTGGTAAATGATATATACGGAGCAAAATTCCTAATTACAGAATCATTTTTGTTATTTACTATTTTACCCTTTTCAAGATCAATGATTTAATATATCTTCCTGTTTTAACTCCTTAAATTTCTCCTATATTGAATCACCATAAAATAGAAATGTTCTAGTACGTTAAAGATTGTGATTCTCTTTCGTGCATATCTAAAACTGTAAAAATAAATCTACACGTGAAATTTATTTTTTTCAAAACGAAAAGATCAAATGAATGTTGCCATCGAATTATACAAAATTATACTTAATTCAATTCCTAAAAGAAATTCAAAATCTTTGGTTTACGTCTTCAGTACTTAATAGTTATTTTCATGTTCTTTATACCTTTTGAAATTGGTTCAAAATAAAAAGGTTGAATTAGCTAACTGAGAGTAAAAGAAAAAAATCTCCAGTGAACATGAATTGGAATTTTCTTTTCCAGACATTTCCTTCAAAAAATAAATATATATATTGCCAAATAAATGAATCACATGTATGAAACAGACCACAAAAACAATTTTCTTCTTATTGATTTGCTTATTTTTATTTTCTATATAATGAGTTATTTATTTAGGTTTTTAATTGATAATTTATTAACATGATTTATTTACTATGTTTATGTAAAGAAATAAAATCTTATAATATGATAAATAGGAAACAAGAATAATTTATTTCTTTTTTTCTTGTTGAAATGAATAAATTCTGCTAAACATTGATTGGTACTAGAAAGATAAATGAATCATACGATTAGTTTGAAAGGGGTAAAATTGTAAGAAAAAAAAATTACTCTATCATTATAGATTTTGCTCTATATATATCATCTCTTGGTATAAACCTTCAAGTCCAATCTCATTCAATACTAGTCTAATCCAAAAACCTCTTTTTCTCATTGATCAATTTACAAGAATCAAGAAATGGAAGACATCGCCACTGAACTGACCTGTATCTTACCAGGCGCGTTCATGATCGATGCGCTCTCCCGACTTCCAGTCAAATCCCTGTTGAGATTCAGCTGCGTAAGAAAATCATGGTACAATCTCGTTAAGGATCCACGGTTCATCGAACTCCACTCTGATCACTCCTCCAAAGCCGAAAACGATACTTTCATCGTGATCAGGAGCAACAAGCCGTTCTTCAGGAAAATGGAATCCGAGATGTCGGTGATCCGTCTAGGATCCAGCACAGTAGAAAAAACGGGACTCGTGGAACAGGGCAAGCTTGGCATTGTTGGGTCGTCAAACGGATTGGTCTGTTTAACCTATTTGGATGAAAGATTCGGGGTCGAATTCAAGGTGGTGAACCCGGCCCTCAGGCAACACCAGCTTGTCCGCAAATTGCCAGCGTCTGGAAACTACGCAACTAAGTATGCATCTACTTACATGTCCTTCGGGTTCGGGTTTGACAAGACGAATGGAGATTACAAAATATTGAGGATCGAACGCCTCAGCAAGACTACAGAAGGGTACACAACAGCTCTTGAATTTTACTTATGTCATATATATATTTGCTTTCTTGTGATTAAATCTATCTAACAGTGTCATGTTTTGATCAGGAAAATTGATTGGTTTGCTCAAATCAATCGCTACTCGTTCCGTTACCATTCCTGGAAAACAATTCAACCTCCAGAAAACATCTCGTTCCACTACGCTAGTAGCAACCTCTGTATGGTGACAGTAGGAAGCCGCCTGTACCACATTTCGACTGACTGCGAAAAATCAAGCAAAATCTTAGCCTTTGATCTAAGCACCGAAAAACTTCACACAATTCCCTTTCCACCGCGATGCCCATATTACAATAATATCATGGCCTGGAAAAACGAGTCACTGGCCTTGATTCTTCCTAATCATGATAATATTTTCCCTGGAGGCAAAGAGTTGTGGGTCCTCAATAAGGACAATTCATGGAAAATGACTTTCAAGTTCAGTCTCGACGGATTGCCTGATACGTTATTCGTGAAAATGCCAGAGAGCGATGCCGATATTCCAATATTCTGTGGGCATGAGAAGAGCTACTCTCTTATGTATTTGTACAAGAAGAAGAGTGACGTGTTTGGGTTACCTATGATTGCCAGTTACGTAAAGAGCACTCGTATTTCCAGTTACAGGGAAACGCTGGTGCCTTTGTGCAAGCCTCGCTCGTTGAAAGCTTTAAAGACAAAAACTGGCGGGAGTTTTAAGGATGGTAGTAAGGTATACGAAAAGGTTCCATATGTCATGCGCTTACAATAGAAGATTCTTCAGTTTTCTGTTCTTTTATGAGTTTGGACTCGATCTGGATCTTAGTTTCTTTCTTTTTCATGTAGTTTCTTTCACTATCAGCAAAACAAATTTTACCGTTTGATAAATGCATTTCCATTTGTTCTTTCTTCTTTTTAATCTTTACTTGGTTAGCTTTTTACTTGCTATGGTCCTTAATTAGGGTATGAAAAAATTGCTTCCAAAATTGAGAAATTATCAAATTAAAGCACCAAAATTGTGAGCTACCTAATTAGGATATGAAAAAAAAAAATGGTGTCAAGTTAACGAATCAAAATTGAATTTTCCAGACAAAATTCTGTCTAATTTATTCAATATAAAATATTGTATTTGTAATTAATTTTTTATTGACTCTTATAGATAAATAAAAAAAAAATTGTAAAAATCAAAATAATTTTATAGCCTCTTTTATTTTACTTGACAAGCAACTTAGGCAATCATAATACGGCCTTGCTGTTTCGAAAAGATGAAGGAAAATCGATCTCACGTGAATGTTTGTATGTATTCTGGACATGTCAAGCAGTCAAGGGAGCCACCACACGGCCATTTAGTTAGCTTTGATTGGTGCAATCCTGTAGAAATAATTGGGTATTATAACCTTCTGAGTCAAAAAGTGTTGGTGTCAATTAAACTATAAATGGTGTATGTGCAATGTGATTCACAATATTCGGTCATCTTCCAATGTGGGTTTCAGATTTTTGGTATGGCAGTGAGAATCCTTCTGACCATAGAAGTTCAATGAAGAATGTTTCCATAAACTAGAATAAACTTGCCGTTCACCATGTAAGTTGCCGGTGTAAACGGGATAGCATCAAAATGGTGTTTTCTTTGGAACTCATTTTTCTTTAGAACTCACTGTTGTTTGCATGATACCGGAAATCCTGAAATCATAAAAATCGCAGTTAGCTGTCAGTGAGGAGATATACTTATCCATGGATCAGCATTGACAAGGATCACAACAAATACCCTAAAGAATTGAGTAACCTAAGGCTCGTTGAAAATGTTACCTTTCTCTAGTTTGATGCACACCTTCAAGAATTTCCATCACGTGCTGCACCTTTGAATATTCTGGTTTCTCCTTGCTTTCAATTAGTAAGGTTGAAAACCTGAGAAATGCCTCCAATTCTTCTTCAATTCTCTTTAAATCTTGATCTAGGTTTCTCATGAAGTCCTCGAATGGAGAATTTCCCGTCAGACTCTGTAAATTATCTACATCACTCCATTTTTGTCTACTTAAAGACAACTCTTGGTCATTTTCCTCATTCTCCGCATCGAAATCTGGTTGACTCTCATGAGAAATATGCAAGTCCTGATTCTCTCCAGATTTTAGATAGCTCAGATCTAAGGTCTGGATATCATCTGAAATAATTGGGATTTCTTCTTTGGGAGACACAACATGAACGGAACTGGGAGGCTCTGTCTCAGTAACATCAAGATCCAACGCCATGTTCCCGATCAATAGATCTTCCTTCATGGAGATAGCCTGAAACCAATTGGAATATTAAGTCTTCTGCCACAGAACAAAAAGTTAAAACAGAATGCACTTGCCACAAGCTCCCTCATCCAGAACAACAGAAAAGCGGAAATATAGTATATCTGATTGTTTTCCATGTCAGCCACACAAATAGGGGGAAGAACGAAATAAACAAACATGGATAAGAATAAGTGAAAAAATATACACCTTAAGCGAAAATGATGACGTAAAGAAAATTACAAAACCATTTTCGTTGTTTATAACCATTTGAGGATGCCTTACATCAATTGGAATTAGAGTAAACAATCTAATAACTAAAAAATCTGGAACTGAAACTGGAAGACCTATACTGATAACTTGCGGCGCCATTAGCTGAAAGCATATTTTCAAAACTTAAAACAACTAAGTTGGGTATAATTTACTTTCATACTAGCTGAAGCATATTTTTCATCATTTCTGATCTCCACACCAGAAAATAACAATATTCAAATTCCATTAAGTCACGGTATAGAGCAGTTCACCATAATCTTGGTCCCAGTAGAACAAAATAAAAACCATATTCATCACATGGTAATAAAGGAATTTCTGAAGTCTAATAAACATCCATCACCAAATATATAAGGATTACTGACTTTTGGTTAACTGGAATTCTATTTCTCGTAGAACAAAAGGTGAACGAGTCTCCCCACTTTCCTCCCACTTGTGTTAGCACATGTAATTCCAGGACTGGAAGAGTCAGAGAAGCAGAGATGAAAAGTGACTATACCGCATTCAGTTTTGCAGCGAGCTCATCAAACAATTCTATACGGTTCTTCAACTTCTCCATGGCCTGCATTACCTTCTTCTTTTGAAACAGCAAGTCCCTAGCATCATCTTCCTTTCCAGTTTGGACACTGACTGCTGCTTGCCGTCTAAGCTTCTCTGCTGCTTCAGACAACCGCATGAGCCTCAACCTCGAACTATTTGCTGGAAAACACGAATATCAGTATGAGTTCTACGAAGATTAGGTTGTCCACAAATACTACAAAAAGAACATGCAAGTCAGTATAAAATCCACACACTTTCAAGAAACAAGTGTCGGTTTAGCCTAAACATCCATTTTTCAACCACGGGAGAAACGTGCGGCCTCTAACCTTGGGTAATTTCTCTTACGGGATACCCTATTAATTATTGTCCACAAAGCAACCTGCCAAACTCCATTTTCAATTTCTTGGCTCCATAACAACTATACCAGTAGAATTCTTCCATTTTACAATTTTCTTTCTTTCGTTTATTTATTTTCCTTGAACATAATCTGGAATGGGTCGAACTACGTAAATCTGGTGCACGGGGGCGTAATCTACACCGATACTCATTACCTTAAACGCAATTGCATCAATATAAGAAGAAAGTGAACACCAACATATACATTCACTTCAATTCAATCCAGAACAATAAATACTTCGCCTCACATTTAAAACCAATTCACAGTACAAATTCCGCTACAAACAACACCAGTAAAACAATAGAACCACCAACATTACACAATACAATCAAAATCCAATTCATAAATAAAGACAATTGGAAAATATGAACACAATTCCATCACCGGTAACCCTAATATCGAGAAATTGAATCAAGAAAGCAATCAAAATCTAAAAAACAAAGTTTTTCATTGAAATAACGGACCTTTGGCTCTTGTGGTGTCTGCTTCTTTGTGAAGATGATCGAGTTGTTGACGAATCTGCTCTGCACTAGTAGTAGATGGAGGAGAAGCAAAGCACACTGTGCTCGATCTCTTGTACGAACAATGCCGCCATTTCACAAAAATTGACCCACAATTCAGTATCATCTGTTCGCCTCTTGGAGATTTTAATTGGGAAAAGTTGATGAATAATAACGCTATCTAAGCTTACTTAATTCATACATGTTTTAATATTGAAGCTCAAGTATTTTACATAGTTTTTGGGTTATAAAATCTTTCTAGTCATACATTATTCGATTATTTCGATCCCACGATAAAAAAAAAAAAAAAAAAAAAAAAAAAAAAAAAAAAAAAGAAAATGTTAGTCGAATAGTTACCATTTAAGACTTAAAGAAATTTGTTATAATGGATTTAACTTATCAATGTTTCGTACGAAATACATATAAAAAATATGTTTCCTTTTGTACTGACTAACATGTTACTAAAGTTCTTAATCAATATTTCTAAAATAATTATAGAGTCCACACCCCGACTAAGTTGATTCAGTATTAATTATATTAGACGACTAAATTCGGAAATTTGACATTCTATAATCAGTGTGTGGTTTGCCTTTTTAAGTTGAAGCAACGAAGAAATAAAATTCGTAATCTAATCGTGTGTGAAAATTGAAACATCCGTTTGGTGTGGAATCTGGGAACCAATTTACTGTTAGTACTGTAAATGGAATAGAAGTCATAAATAAAATACGCAAATGGCTAACTTGCATATTATCATGTAAAAAAAAAATCAACACAAAAATCTCCTAATCATCATGTAATCGACAATGAATCGATCAAATACACGAATATCAGTTAAAAGAATGATACTAGCAATGCAATTAAACATGGCCCTTCAACATGACAAATGCCTGTGCAGCAACAAGTTCAAACACCCCCACCCACCCCTAACTGCAACCGGCCATGAAAGAGCGGCCGATGGGTCAAGATTTCAATACGGGCTTTTCCCCTCATCAAAATCAATCTGCCTACTTTGAGATAGAAAATCTGAGAAAATGTGAATGGCGACGAGGGGAAAAAGTGATGATTCATCCCAGAAGTCATGGATCTTGGTAGCTTTTTCCGTTGTTCATCTCAGATGTATGGCTCTCTGATGGCTCTGCCCTGCTTTCAATCTCAGTCGAACCACAACTCTCTTTTGTCGACTCAATTGTCGTGCTTGTTCGGCTTTTCCTACTCCTTCGATCCTGCAACAAGCACAAATCGAAAGTTATTCGGGCAGCAAAGTCAGCTGTATTTGTAGTAGTAGATATTCACTTCAAATTCTTACATGTAGTCATCAGATAATTAATCTTTTGGATAAGTATATTGACACTCTTGAGTTTCGGTCTAATCACGAGAAGCTCGCTTAAGGCATCAACCAAAGCTTTAAGGAATACTAAAAATTCTGGGGGCCGAACAATAATGTTTTTGAAACTTCAGACAGTCAAACTGCAGTTGGATTTTCAAGAGTGTTTCTACAATTATGCAAATTGTAGTGCAAATTTTTGTTAGTAGACGAAATCTTAAGGGATTTAATTGTAATTATACCTAAATATTTTCACGTGACAAACAGTAGGTAAAACGTACTTATTCATCCTATTTGGTAATGCATACTTGTGCAAGAGTGTGTTACATCATATTCTACTGATAAACACAGAGTTGCAGAAGCAGATTGACATTCAAAAGTCCTTCAATCATACTGTGCCTTTTAAAACATGATCTACAAGTAAAATTACTTCAAACTTGAGTTGCTATTCTTAATAACATCGACGGGAAACTATATAATGTGCCTCATCATAAAAGCCTTTCTAGACAAAGCTCACTTATAATCCAACCCTTTGGTTATAATAGAATCTATCTGACCTGAAATCAATGGATTACAAGAAACTGTTTTAGATAACAATCGTGTCACTTACTATTAATTCATTTAACTGGTTTGAATTTCAGTAAAACTATTGGCAGTGCCACACAAACAGCCAAAATAAACAAACTAATCTCATTAGGCCATTATATTATCAATTACTAACCATTCATGGAATTGTCATATTATTATCAAGAAGAAATATCAAATTCCAGTTCTTTACTTTCAATATGATTTCCTAAAGATGTCATCGAAAGTTTTCAATCATAATAAAAATAGAGACCGCACATGCACGCGGGAGCATACACATATATAAGACAAGAAACTCTATCTTGAAGAATTTCAGGTCGGACACTGAAGCTCACCTCGCGATAGTACTCGTCAGTTTCAAGCATTTGGACGACCTGACTCATTTTGGGCCGTTTTACAGAATCTGGATCAACGCACCTAAGTGCAACTAGAAGTGCACGTTTCAAAGCACGAGTCGTGGGGCTAACTACAAGGTTAGGGTCCACAACTTCCTCTGCCCTCCTGCTCCCAACCATCATTTTAAGCCACTCAACGAGATTAACCTGCCAGAGAGAAAACAAAGTATGGCTCATTACAGGAAAGATGCATCAAATATTTCTAATAAAGTATAAGGAAGTACTAGATTAAAAGAAAAAGTACCACCAATCTAGTACCTCATTTTGTGGGCGTCCATAGTCTACAGGATCTCTTCCTGTGACAGCTTCAAGTAGTAAGACACCGAAACTGTATATATCGCTCTTTTCATTCAATAAACCAGAATTTGCATATTCGGGAGCCACATAACTGAAACCCACGAAGAAGCCTGGTCATGAATACCCGCATATATGACAGATATATAACAGACAGATTACTAAGTAAGTGAAAAAGGATGCTGAAAAGTACCCAAATGTTCCCATCACTCTTGTTGTAATATGGCTTTCACCTGAGTCCAACAGCTTAGCCAATCCAAAATCGGAGACTTTTGCATTGAACACGTCGTCAATTAAAATGTTACTTGATTTTATGTCACGGTGAACAACTTTTGGTTCTATAGCTTCGTGCAGATAGGCAAGACTGCAAAATCAAGATGAGACTTCTTTTATTTGAGACAGATGGGTGTTTAATACTTAGTAGAACTTAATTTGTCAGCATATAGATCAATTGCATGCTTGTGAAGGAAAAATGAGAAGTAGCTTATAGTTAAAATAGACTTACGCCTTTGCAGTACCGAGAAGAACTTTCATGCGGGCTTCCCATGTTAGAGTACCGTGTTGTCTCATAGCCCCATGAAGCCACTGTTCAAGGTTGCCATTGTTAACATACTCATAAACCAGCATCCTGCACATGAAAACAATTCAAATAAGCCAAATGAAAGCGCAAAAAACAGGAAGAAAAAATTTGAGTGAGTAAAATTTAAGAAACAGGTCAGGCGATAACTATTCAATAAGAATCTGATGCCACAGCATTTAAAAAGTGACATACACTCTGTTCTACTAAAGAAGCTAACCTGTGAACTCCTTCTATACAATATCCAAGAAGTCGTACAAGATTCTTATGTCGAACATGGCCAATGGCCTCAACTTCAACCCTAAATTCCTTTTCAGCTTGACCCCTGTACAGCAATTTTATCATTCAATTATCAAAGAAAGCGGAAAAGCTGCATGACATCATGGGATAAATTCTAGCAAGGTCGACAACATAAAAATGGATACTTACTGATTATTAAAAAGCTTTTTAACAGCTACCTCTGTCCCGTTGACCAATCTGCCCTTATAAACAACCCCATAACCACCTTCCCCAAGAACACACTCAGCTGAAAAGCGATTTGTGGCAATTTCAAGATCTCTAAGTGTAAACCAGTGGCCCCACCCAAGATGAGACATTTCCGGCAAACCAATTAAAGGGGACGGCATAACGACCCCATACGACGACGTAGATTGTCTCCGGGCATTTCCAGAACTTCCTTCCTCTCCTGAATGAGAGCTATAAGCTCTCTCATGATACATTGAACTACACTGGCTGGTATTATCTACATCGCTTCCTAGAAGAGCTAACAACTTATGTGAGTTTTTGTCGCTTGATTTATCATTAACAGTCAAGAATAGCGGCTGGTCGTGCTTGTTCTGATCCTCCACCATGTCAACCCTTATCTCTTTCGAAACATTAGGAATTTGGCAGAGAGAGTACTTGTTTAAGGTTCTTCGAGATTTCCTTCGAAACATGAACCACATTGATAAAATACCCAGAATTAGAACTATGAATGCACCCACACAAATGCAGACCAGAACCCACAGTTTCAGAGCCCCATATTTCTTCGATAGCTCGGTGTCTAAACTTCCCGACGACATTTTTTTCCAAGATGAACTGTTCCCAAACTTCTAGACTATAGCTAATCCATCTATTCCTGGTTCCAAAAACACGTCAAATCATCATAAAACACCAAATAAAAGTCCACATCAAATAGCTTCAATCAAACTGTTTCAACTTCCTTTTCATATATCACTAACTGAAAGCATTAAAAGCAAATTTAGTTAATTAAATTCCAAAAGGACCATATAAATGTCAAATCCCTCACACAAAAGTCATCAGCACCTAACAGATTAAATACCAAGAAAAGACAAAAAACCATTAATCTGCTTTACTAAAATAGTGAACTCGATCTGGAATCTACTTCTTTGGGGGGCATTAATTAATGACAGTAAAAATCAAGAAAAGCATGACTTAACATTCAAGGTAAATAAAGATAAACAGAGCAAATTTGAAAAAAGAGAAAAGCTCTTACCTTTTCAAGCTAATTTCTTCTATGAGCACAAATTTGACAATGTAGAGATGAAATCTCAAAAACCCACAAACCAAATAAAGTGATGTAATGCTGAAGATGAGTAGAAGAGATGATGGCCTGCACTGCAGTGGGCCAAAGAAAAGTCAAAAAAAGAAAATTGATTTAAGAACAATTCAAATGATAAAAGAAAATTCCTTTTTTCCTTAACAAGGTCAGACAAAAATCTAATCTTTTATAAATTTAATAAATGGTGGAAACAAATAGTATAAGAGTTGGTAGGTAGGGTTGTCTGAACTGAATGTGGAGGCACATCTGAACAAAACAATGCTTGGTTTGCAATGGAGGAAAACATACACTGTGTGTAAATAAATAAATAGTTTTAAGATTAAACAAAAATGGCAGAGCAGAGCCAAAAAAGATTGAATCTTTATCAAGATTTATGAATAATGGAGTGGGGTAAACTTAAGAGGCAAGGAGGGAACATCAAAATGTTGTATTTGTGGTTGAAATTACAAGTCTGTCCTTGACTTTTGGGTGATGGGGTTACATTTTCAGATATTATTTGTGGGTAAATAAGGGTTTTTGGTTTTTTTTTTTTTTTAAAGAGAATTGTGAACATGTATCAGTGAAGTTTGACCAATAGGGGTATATTGATGGTGTTGCTTGACACCCATGATAGAGTTGGCATTTAATTTTGTGCAAAAAGGGAAGTTTGTAGTGGGTAATTATGTTTTGTGATTTGGGTTGATTTAACTTTTTTGAATAATATAATAGTAATAATAATAATATGTATATACCATAACAAGAAAGTTTTTTCCTAAAGTGGATGTTGTACATTTGTGCAATAATATATTTTTTTACTATATTGTCAACTTTTAGAAAACTAATAATTTTTTGCCACAATAATGTTTGGACATTTAGAGTTGGATGTAGAAGTTTAAGATTTAATAGCAAACTTTAATGGATGAAATTAACACTGGGGTTCGAAGTGACAGTCTAATGTGTCAAATTTTTGAATTTGCTATTTAAGTAACTTCTAGTAAATTGTGGGATTAGTAGTAGCACAGTTAATATCACATATATCATGATATCAAAATCATAAATGCAAAAGGGCAGGAAAAAGATCAGGCTCAACCACATCTTTCATAAATGATTTCAATGGCTGGTTTTGATATAAAATCGTCTGTTGGCTCTCAAAAAAAAAAGAAGAAAATTTATCTTACTGGATTTTGTGGTCCATTGGGAGGTGAAGCAACGTAAAGTTTGTGCACTTCTTAAATGTTTAATCTGTCCACGAATAATTAAATAAATTGCCCCAGAAAAATCTGCCCATAAATATTGTACCTATATATTGTCCAGCTCCACACTTTTTTCTTTGTGGTCATAAAATTAGGTAGTAAATTGCAAAATCCAATCTCTTACGACTTCTAATTAACAAATATTTTGTTATACAAGTTTTATTAACATTTGCATCCACGTAGACTCTAAGAAATAGCAGATAACACCATGCTATGTTCTTCAAAGCTTAACTCTATATCCACATTTTCTCAAATAATTTAAAGTTCCAGGATAGATAATGTTGTCTCTTAATGAGTAAATTAAGTAGAATAAAACTTAAAGTTTGCTATCAACTTTAGTATGTAGATCAATTCAAAACAATGGGTAAATACTAAATCATGTAGAAAATGGGTACTAACAAAAAGTTTGCTAGAACTAATTCACCGATTAAGACGTCTGACTTTTGCAATTTAGTCTAATAATTAATATAGCTTTTGTGTCAATTGAAGGCAGGCTCCAAGCTTACATACAATTAATGACTTATTGACTAGTCAAATAATTTGTATTTTTCCTCAACGGTTCTCAAGGGCAATATGGTCTGTTCAGTGCAAGTCAATAATTCTTATATCTTTTTATTGTTTCAGATTGGATAAAGAATACAATTTCCTTTGATGGACCCAAGAGAGGTAATTTTCTTTCTGTAGTGTCATTATGGAGGTAAAGCCTTATTAGAGGAGGAACAAAGACTTTAATTTGAAGCATAACCTTTTCATTAAAGCATGATTCAGACAAATCCCTGTCCAATCTTTATATGCTTTAACGAGATTAATTAAGTAAATTATACTTAATAAAGAATCATTTTTTTATGCATAAATAAAGTATCAATTGAAAATGACTAGTATGCCCAATTATTCAACTAACGAGGCCCACCATTTCACGCTTTTCATCCAATATTATTATCCCCAAGAAAAGATCAAGAATACTTTTGACTAGTTGAGGTGTGTATTTGTGTATAATTTATGGATCCGAACATAATTGTATTCAGTATTGATTTTTATTTTAAAAGGGTATGTGCAAGTACTAGGTTCCCTTAACACATTTTACTCGGTTAATGTTGTTTACATGTTACGGTATCTAACTCTAGTTTACGCAGTACACACCCTAAAAATAGTGGTTGTGAGCTCTCACCCCATAAGAAATATAACTTATCAATTTTAAATAGGTTGAAAATTTCATATTTGTAAGGTTTATTATGTTTTGAAAGTACTGGCTCGTGCAAGACATATCTAGTTAGCTATTATAATGAAATTGTTGCGCAGCAAAATAATTTTTTGAATTAAGAAATCTTGGCTCGATTGTTATTAGGTCCTCTTAAGAGGAAAAGCAAGATTGGAGTGTTCATTTTTAAATTCGAAATTGAGTTCCAATTGGAGCAAGTATCAAGAATTTAATTTAACAACGATTAAGTTTTTTTCTTTAGAAAGTAGAAACACTTAAAGATATACATACATAGTAGTTTAAGATTGAGCACCCAACAAAAATAATAGTAATTGGAATGACTGAGTGGGGGTCCATTAATAGATTGGTCCGGATCTACCTTCTTGATTCTTTTGTTCCACAGGCCCAACACCACTTGCATCTGAACCATTATTAATGGATTGGTCCATTAGAGGGCTTTTGGTCAGGGCTTGAATTTCTCAAGTATATGAAGAAGTGAAAAACCATAGTTTGCAAAATCATTAGACCGAGATTTTAATTCGGTGAAGCAAAAACCTAAGCATAAAAATCGCCAAGTCACTGATCACACAGCACAAGTACCGCATGAACAGGCTGTATTACAGCATGCTGTAGCTAAGACAAAATTCAATGATAGAGTTGGCATTTAAATTTGTGCATAAAAGCAAGTATCTAGTGGGTAATTATGTTAATGATTTGGATTAATCTAACTTGTTGAATAATAGTAATAATAATATGTATATCCCATAAAAAGCAAAGTTTTTCCTAAGTGGATGTTGTACAAATGTGCAATAATACATTTCTAGCTAATATTGTCAATTTTTAGAAGACGGGTAATTTTTTGCCACAATAATGTCTAAACATCTATAATCGGGGCAAAAGTCTAAATTTTTTCATTGTAAACTTGAATGGATGAGATTAGTCCTTTGAATTGTTGGCTATTTTGTTGATAAACTGAAATGAATAATTTGTGATGGTAGAGATGGGTATGTGTTTGTTGCTTTTACCGAACATTAACTTTTAGGTGAGGTTGTGAGAAGGTAGTGAGAACTGTTGAAAGCAAGTAGAATCAATTTCCTACTCTCGAGAGCAGACAAGTCTATATATGACTAGTATATTTGTCGATTAGAAATAACTTTTGAAGTGCATTTTGGTCATTTAACTTTAAGATGAGTCTTATTTCACCTGCCCCTATACTTACTTGACTAGCCGTCAAACATTATTTTCAAAGTCATATTCATGTGTCATTTGTTATGTTATTACAATACCTACTTTTTTAGGTGCATTACAATAGTCAAGCACTATTTTGAGTTTCATTAATGTGATAAACTATATTGATAGCAAGATTTATGAACAATGTGGAGTTGGGTAAACATAAGAGGCAAGGAGCTAGGGAACATCAAATCTCGTGTTTGTTGCTGAAATTACTAGTCTGCCCTTTCTCTTCAGGTAATGGTTAGATATAATTTCGTGGGCTATGAGCATTTTTGATTTTCTTTTTCATTGAAGTTTGACCAATAGGGGTATGTTGGTGCTGTCGCTTGACACCCATGATAGAGTTGGCATTTAAATTTGTGCATAAAAGCAAGTCTCTAGTGGGTAATTATATTAATGATTTGGATTGATCTAACTTCTTGAATAGTAGTAACAATAATAATATGTATATCCCATAAAAGCAAAGTTTTTTCTAAGTGGATGTTGTACAAATGTGCAATAATATATTTCTAGCTAATATTGTCGATTTTTAGAAGACGGATAATTTTTGGCCACAATAATGTCTAAACATCTATAATCGGAGCAAAAGTCTAAAATTTTAATTGTAAACTTGAATGGATGAGATTAGTCCTTTGACTTGTTGGCTACTTTGTTGATAAACCGAAATGAATAATTTGTAATGATGGAGATGGGTATGTGTTTGTTGTTTTTATCGATCATTAACTTTTTGATGAAGTTGTGAAAATGTAGTGAGAACTGTTGAAAGCGAGTAGATTCAATTTCCTACTCTCGAGAGTAGACAAGTCATATATGTCAATTAGAAATAACTTTTGAAGTGCATTTTAGCCATTTAACTTTACGATTGTGAGACGCACTATTTTGCATGATAAAGGACTAAAAAATTTAAAATGCACATTAGAAAATTAATCATGTACATAGTACACATTATAGGCCTAATGTGAAAGAATCTCGGATTCATAATTATGTCGTTTTACGGGCAGCAAAGTCTTTTCTTTTCCTGTTTTTTCATTTACGCTTTTATTTGTTCAGTCACGTAAATTGCCTTTCACTTTTAAGTGTGTGCACGCTTAAAATGAATTAGGGCTTTTTTTTTAATAGGAAATGAATTAGGGCTTGGTTGGTTACTTTCTGTTCTTGATCTTACAAATTGCACTTCAACCCCTAGTACTACCTTTGAGGAGATCCATTTTCTTTTTCTTTAAATATAGTTTGTTTTCTACTTTAATGTTATTTTCTTCTTGTCATCCAAGTATTATTAACATTGTTAATTGGTTTGAATAATATTTGAGTTTATGATTGATCTTTATTAATATTCGTATACGTTTTTATTATGGAATTTTAAAAACTGGTGCACTTGTCCCCACTGCCCGGGGCTTATGCGTCGCTCCGCAGAAATATAAACACTTTGCCTTTTAAACACTGAATTTTGCTAATTTTTGTCTTTATATGGTCGTCGGGCATCTAAACGAATTTGTAATTTGGCTGAATGTCTTTTCACTCTTCTAACTTTTGGGCGTTTCCCCGAAGTTGTTGTTCACACTATTAAAATATAGTTTTAGATGAAGCTGAAAATTCTAATTATTAGGTTGTGTGAAGAATAGTATGCGCAAGACTTGGACAAAATAAAATATTCGTCTCTTAATTTTGGTGGCCGCTTAGGTAGTTTTTGGAATTATTGTATTTGCAGCACAATATTTATCTTTATTTTGTAAAAATTACATTTGTTTTTATTGAAGTCTTTCAGTTTTGTTGAATAACTAGCTAGTAACTAGCAAGTGAAACTTTTATTTGGAATTGAACATGAGACACTTGAGCACTCTTGAAAATTAATAACTCAATTTATTACGACTACCTGAAGAAATCTAAAAATAATCATGAAAATTTTATATTTGGATCAATCATGATTCAAGATAAGTTGAAGTCTAACATTCTGAAAAAAGATATAAATTGTTTTTTTTTAAGTGAAGATCAAATACTGTTTTTTTTACAAGTTATGATAGTCAAAATTATTTCAGCAAAACTCCAAATTTAATAGACTAAAACTGCCTACGCCTATTAAGATTATAATTTTCCATGTCTAAAAGCCTAATTAATTATCTAACTTTGATTAATGATCAATTCTCAAAAAACTCCCACAAGTATTATACTAAGTTTACACGGCACCGGCCATTTCTTTTTTTCTCAATAACACATGAAATTAATATACAAAAATCGTTTTTTTCAAAATTCAAACATATAAAATATGTATTAGTTAGATACTTAGATTTAAAAACATTAATTAAGAATCAGAGTTAAGTGAACTCAACTCCATATACTTTGGTATCGAATGATCGTTACATAAGCATTAAGTAAACTATCAATAACAGTAAAGCAAATGCAAGCACGGCATTCTTACCTTACTCATAAACATTCAAAAAAATAGAAATAAAAAAAGGGGTTTGCCCCACTTCTTCAATCAAAGTATCTCTCCCCAAATTCATCATCTTCATGTTACACGCATGGCGATGTACGTTTTCTCCAGTTAAACTCAACGGAAGAAGAGCAACAACCGTATTATATATGGCGAGTTCAACTGATGGCGCCTTTGATGATAGTGAGCTAATTGTGCCAAGGAGATAGATCTTATTCTACGTGTTGCTAATGAAGTTGAGAAGGAGAACCCTCGTGTTGCTTTTTTGTGTAAGATGCATGATCGATGTACAATGAAATTAATTGTGAACACACACACACACACACACTTTCACCAATTCCCTTAAGTGTTCTTTTTGTTTACAATATTTCGTGATGGTCCTTGCTTATGATTAAATGAGCTAACTAAATCTTCTTCTTGTCTTTTTCAATTTTTTATTTTATTTTCTGGATTAGGTCGCTTCCATGCTTTTGAAGAAGCTCACAGGATGGACCCGCAATCATTTGGACTCGGTGTTCCACAGTTCAAGACATATTTATTACACAGGGTTGAAAGGGTACGTATATAGAATTTGTGATGTTGATTTATTTACATAGTTATTAGTCCTTTTCTCTCTCTACTCGATTTTTTTAAGCCGTTACTCCTTTATTTATTTAAATATGTTCCCTTTGCATATTTGTCCCCTCATAATTTGTGGTGTCGATAGTTTAATTTGATAGTTATGAACGGTTGCTCAATAGTTCAAGGAAGTAAATTGCACAAAAATCACTAAATTAGGGGGCATATCGCACAAATTAACACGTTAGGGACACATTGCAAATGCCTCATAAGTTGGAGGGTTTGCCGCAATTAGACCTTTGTTGTTTTGATATTTTATTTTGGTGGAGAATACTTATATCTTGTACTTTTTGAGTTTTCATATGATTTGTTAAAGTCGGTATTCTTCATTTTTGTATATATCATTGTTGTTGCAGGAAGAATCAGAGACGAAATGCATTCTTGCAGAAAAAGATCCTAGAGAAATACAGAAATATTATCGGCTCTTCTATGAGAAAAATATAAAAGAGGGTCAATATACCAAAAAACCGTAAGTCGTTTATATCTCACTAATGTGGATGTGAAAATTAATTTTGAAGCAATAAGTTACGTGTTTAGTTTACTCCGTGTTTCATGATTTGTGAATAAAGGGAGGAGATGGCTAAAAAATTCCAGACTGCTAAGGTGTTGTATGATGTAATTGTGAGGATGATGATGCCTCCACAAAAAATCGAGAATGAGGTTTGATTTGTTTTGTTTCGTCTCTGTGGTACATAAAGTATTGAAACTATTTTTACTTTTTGAATACAATTAATATTTTAATCGCAGATCCAAAGATATGCAAAAGATGTTGAGGAGAAAATGGAGCAATACAATCACTACAACATTCCCGAGGTTACTTATGAACACACACACACACACACACATATATATATATATATATATATATATATATATATATATATATATATATATATATATATATTTCTAATTGGTATATCTAATATTAAATTTTAACTATTAATTTCATAATACTAATTCACTCATCGTCGTATAAAGTTACGCAAAAATATCATAGTGCATGAAAATTATATATAATTATATAAGATTAGTAATATGTTTTAGAGTATAAGTCATTGTTTAAATAAAATGTAGGAAGAATTAGTAACAAATTGGCGTGTTCATTTTTAATTTCCAGTCCTGTTCCCCTTCCAATTGGATTAAGCATAAAGAATTTAGTTTAACAACGATTAAGTTTTTTTCTTTTTACTTAGAAATATAGAGTAAGATTGAGCACCCAATTACAAAAACAATAATTTACATGTTCTAGAGTGATTGAGTGGGGTCCATTAATAGATTGTTATGGGTCCACCTTGCTCTTTTTGTTCCATTAAAAGGAAGCGCACTACAAGTCTACACCCTAATAATATAGAGGCCGATTTGTCCTCTATAGTCTATAGCTTTTGGTCAGGGTTAGAATATCTCAAGTATATGAAAAAGTGAAAAGCAATAGTAGTTTGGAAAATCATTGGTTCCAAGATTTTAATATGGTGAAGCAAAAACCTAAGTGAAAATCGTTAAAAAAATGATAATTTTGCCCCACTTGGTCAATCAAAGTAACTCTTCCCAAAATCATCTTTTTGTTACATATAGACCGATTTTCGTTCACATGCATTTTCTCTAGTCGAACTCAGCGGAAGAAGGAAAAGAGAAGAGCAACCGTATTATGGCGACTTCAAGGGCCCTTGATGATAGTGAGCTTGTGCCGTCGTCGCCCGAGGGGATAGCTCTTATTCTACGTGTTGCTGATGAAGTTGACCATGAGAACCCTCGTGTTGCTTATTTGTGTAAGATAATATATATAGAATGAAATTGTTAAAACACACGTACACACCTATTATGGGATGCATGTGACTGTTTTTGTGGTGTCTTGCCAATTATATATAGTGATGAGGGATTCCTACTTGATATATATCATCATTAACTTGCATCATTTTTTTTGCTCTGATTTGTTAATTTTGTTTGACTTTAATTTGTTTCATTTAATACTGCATTTAGTATATTTAATGATGTCCTTTAACCAATTTTCTTTAGTCTCTAGGAACTTATTCTTGTTTTAAAAAATTCATGATGGCCCTTACTTATGTTTAATGAGCCAACTAAACCTTCTGTCTTTTTCGTTTTTCTTTTATTTTCTGGATTAGGTCGTTTGCACGCTTTTGAAGAAGCGCACAGAATGAACCCGATTTCAAGTGGACGTGATGATCCAGAGTTCATGACATATTTAATACACAGGCTTGAGAAGGTACGTAAAATTTGTGATGTTGATTTTTATTTCTTGATATTTAGTACTAGTCCTTTTTTCTCCGATCTGTTCTTTTTCTTTTCAGCCGCCACTTCTTCATTTATTTTATATGTTCCCAGCTTTGCATATATTTGTAATTGTAGTTTAATTTGATACTTTACTTTGGCATCGAATACTAATTATATCTTGTATTTTGAGTTTTCATATGATTTGTTAAAGTTTGTATTCTTCATCTTTGAATTTATCATTAATGTTGCTGCAGGATAAATTAGAGACAAGAGTCATTCTTGCAGTAAGTGATCCTGGTGAAATACAAAAATATTATCAGCTCTTCTATGAGAAAAACATTAAAGAGGGTCAATATAAAAAAAAGCTGTGAGTCTTTATTTCTGAGTAATGTAAATATGAAGATTAATTTTGGAGCAAGAAGTTATGTGTTTATTATACTCCATGTTTAATTTAATGATTATTCGTCTATAAAGGGAGGAGATGGCTAAAATTTATCAGTCTGCTAAGGTGTTGTATGATGTTGTGAGGAAGATGGTGCCTTCAATACAGATCGATCACGAGGTTTGATTTGATTGTTTTGTTCTGTCTCTTTACCGAAACTATTTTTTCATTACTTTTAAATTCTCTAATTCTTTTTTTGAATTCGATTAATCTTTTGAACGTAGACCCGAAGATATGCAAAAGATGTTGAAGAGAAAATAGAGCAGTACAAGCACTACAACATTCCACCTTTGAATGCTGATCGTGTTAAACCAACTATTGTGGAACAACCCGAGGTTACTAATTATATTTTTTCTGATTGGTATATTTAGTCTTAATTTATAACTATTGATTTCATAATACTAATTCACTCATCGTCATTTAAAGTGAAGCCAAGATATCATATCATGTGTAAATTATAGATAATTGAATAAGATTAGTAATAAGTTTTAGAAGAGAAGTTATTGTGTATTTATAATTTGATTTTAGGTGATATCTGGAACCTCTGGAGCGTCCGAACACCTCTGCCTGTGTGGAAAGCCGGCCACAATTTGGACATCGTTAACTGACGCAAACCCAGGTAGGCGTTACTACGGTTGCCAAAAAGAGAGGGTCGACGACGGGTGTTCTTATTTTCATTGGGAGGATAATCAGCCTCTCTGTCATAGGGCTAGACAGGTCATCCCTTCGTCGTGCACAAGAACAACTGAGACTAGCGAAGAAGCGACACACAAGAGTACATTGGAACAACAAAACCATGTGGAGAATATCAAGTTGAATGAGCTACAACTGAAGAACACGAATTTGGAAATTGTCAATAAAGAGCTGAAAACGAAGAATAAGAGGTTGAGTTTATGGGTTGCTATTGCGTGGACCATTATTGTGGCTCACTGTGTTCTTCGTTTAAATGAATACATCGACTACTGTTGAATCAATCATTGTAGGAATGTGCTTCGGTACGTAGTATTTGGTTTAAGATGTAATTTACAGATCTGGTAGTGTAACATGCATCATGTATTGTCACATTTCCCTATATATGTTCAATAAAATGTATGTTGTTCCTTGTGTATGTCACATTTCATCTTCTATTTTTCTATGTTAATGTATGTTGTTAAGTTCATTATAGGCACAAGCCTTTACTAAAGAAAATTGTTCAAAACCCGCCAAACTTTAGGACAAATGATCTACTCTATCATAATTGAGCAAAACTGCTTCAATATACATATTTGGTATTGGTAACTGCTAAGTGCTCAAATCTATCTAAAATTAATATTACAAAAACTCCCATGAATATTACAGAAAAGGTATAAACATCACCTTTTTTTTGTCGCTTCCAGAACACCTGAAGTTAATAATAATATCACTCACACTCCCTGAGGTTTGACATAATATCATAAACTCCCCTAAAGTTTTACTATTATCAGAGACACCCCATGAGGTTTGCACCAACTTATCACATTGGTCCATCATTCTCTTTTCACCCTTGGACTTTGACCACCTGTTAAAACCCAAAACACCTATTTGATATTTGCCCCAAAAATTAAAAATTAAAAATTAAAAAAGAGGAAGAAGACAAAACAACTCTTTTAAATAAATATCAAGAATTTAATTTAATTTGTAGCTAAAAATATATTTTTTGAATAACACTTTTAAACAAGCAAATAAAAACTAAAAACTTAAAAGAAAACTACAATTTACTTAAAATAAATATTCAAAAGTGTCGCTTTATTTTTGGATATATAATTTAAATATTAGCAGATTGTCTTATTCATTTTCAAAAGAATATTCACAAAATCAAGTTCTCTCGATCTCTCAACAACCGTGCCTAACTAGTACTTAAGAATATTCATGTGGAGTAATATAATCATCAACAAGCGTGCCTAGTAAACAAAACGTCCAAACTTATTAGTTAGAACTTAGAATGATCCAAAATATCCTTTAAATCATTCTAAAAATAAGTAAATGGAGTCGAAACTTGAACCAAACATATAAAAAAACACATGTTTTAATTTGTATTTTCACGATCTTGACGAATTACTCAACAAATTCTTAAAATCTTTCAACTAATTAAAAAATTCATTACCCAGAAAAGTTGTTGAATGAAATTAACATTATAAAAAATATAAAAAAGAGATATGTTAATTTAAAATATTTAAGAAGGTGAAATAATAATAAATGAATTATATACAAAGTATTGAAATGAATTGATGAAAACATAGGTCGGTGAAAAATACCCCAATTTCATTTCACGCGTAAATTAAATGAAAAGCCAACGGTCGACTCTTGTTGAGGTCTTCGTCTCTATAAGTAGCAAATTCTCGGACAGAAAAAGCAAATCAAAGTGCGTTCTGATTACTTTCATTAAACAAACACAAAAAGCAAATCAACGCCACACAGTTACCAACACATAAGCATTAAGCAGTAGTAAAAAGCAAAAAAGCGCTCCAATAATCAAACACACACAGACACAGAGCAATTCTTTTCTTGCTCACAAAGATAGATAGATAAATAAAAAAGCAAAAAAGTTTCGCCCCACTTCGTCAATCAAAGTATCTCACGTTTTCAAATTAATAGGTATATATACACATGTATCGATGTATGTTCACGGTTTCTTCTCCAGTCAACAATGGCGAGTTCGAGTGGGACCAACAATGGTGGTGGTGTGGGCCCGCCCAAATCGCTGTCGAGGAGGGTTACGAGGGCGCAGACTATGGGCGATCCGGCGGACGAGAACGGCGCCGTCGACAGTGAACTTGTTCCGTCGTCTCTCGAGGCCATCGCCCCGATTCTACGCGTTGCTAATGAAGTCGAGAAGGAGAATCCAAGAGTTGCTTATTTGTGTAAGAAATTTGTACTCTGTTTTTGAGTTTCTTGATAATAGTTATAGTGATGTGGGACCCTACTTGATTTATTCATTATCTTGCAAGATTCTTGATTGGAATATTATAAAACTCTAGTGATTTGTTTCAAGAATATAGTATAGTGTCGTTATTTTGGGGTTTTGTTGGGCAAGATTCTACTTTTTTGTTTCAAGAAAATAGTATACTATCATTATTTTACGGTTTTGTTGGGAAGATTCTAATTTTTTGTTTCAAGAAAATAGTATAGTATCATTATTTTACGGTTTTGTTGGGAAGATTCTAATTTTTTGTTTCAAGAAAATACTATAGTATTATTATTTAGCTGTTCTGTTGGGGAGATTCTAGTTTATGTTTCAAGAAAATAGTATAGTATCATTATTTTACGGTTTTGTTGGGCAAGATTCGAGTTTTTTGTTTCAAGAAAATAGTATGTAGTATCTTTTTGAAATTACGATGAAACTTGTTTTGTTACATGGAGAGTGATTTGCATTTGACATAATACCAATGGCATTCTTTGCCATTTTTTTAAATTTTCAAACATGTTTTTGTGTTTCAGAATTTAAACCTCTAATGATTCAGACTTTTTTTAGGAAACTTAGACGTAAAGTTATGGAATGCATCTCTGCCCTGTTATGGCCTTATGGACAGAGAGTTTTACGTTGGAAATCAATTTGTACAGTTAAGCATGTTGTAAGATGTCTTACATCTGCAATTAGTGGTTGAATGAATTTCTAAGTCTAATTGTCATTGTTAACCGTGTTTCCTGCAGCGATGGTTTAGATTGGTTGCTTATGTCATTCTATTGTATTAGTTAGTTATTTTAAAATTGAAAATCAAATTGGTATTTGATAGATTACTAAGTTATGTTGTTATAGCAGATTAAACTCAACTTGTCACCCATCTTTTATTCTTTGTGTTATAGATCAATGTAGGCCAAAGCTTTTTGTTTGATGTTTTAGTTTTTTCTCTTTTTCCGTAAGAGCAGATAGCAATTAATTTGATTCAGGAACTTTACACTTAAGAGGGTTTGGAGTCAGAAATGCAATCTAGTTTTGTTAACAAAAAGATGAACCAGTAATAAATATGCTTTTCTATAGATTTTAGGCTCTGGTTGTTAGGGTATTGAATAATGTCTAACTTCATTTTTCCTCTGATAACCTCTGCAGAATGTGTTTTTTCCAATAGGAATTTTGCAATTTTTCGTCTCTTTTTGTACAATTCACCATGCAGATAAAGTCATTTAGAGCATTCAAGCTTTTCTTATGGTCTTTCTTATACTAAAAGAAACAGTGGGAGTCCCGTCTCGTAAACATCCATTTACTGTAAATACCAGCAGTTCAAGGACATTCAGAGAGCGGATGTTCATGGAAGTTGCTTGTGTTCAGACTCACAGCCATATTATTGTTTGGGTTAACTTATCCATTTTTAGCATTTCAAGTTCAAGTGGAAATAAAGGGGAATATGAATTTTTGCAAGGAAACTATGTAGGGATCATTTCATCATGGCTACATATGGTCAATTTGTGATCTTACTTCTGATTCATTTAATGCTGCATTTTATTGTATCAATGATATTAATTTACCGATTCCCCTTAGTAAGGAATTTATTTTTGTTTACAATTTTTCATGATGGTCCTTACCTATGCTAAATGATATAACTAGTATTTCTTCTTCTTTTTTTTTTTTTTTTTTTTTGATTTGTTTCTTTTTTTTTTGGATTAGGTCGCTTCCATGCTTTTGAAAAAGCACACAGGATGGACCAGACATCAAGCGGACGTGGTGTTCGACAGTTTAAGACATATTTACTACACAGACTTGAAAGGGTAATTCCTAGTTTTGATTGTTATAATTTGTGCCGAATACTAATCTTGTATTTGAGTTTTCGTGTGTGATTGGTTGAAGTTAGTTTTCTCATCTTTGAATTTATCATTGCTGCAGGAAGAAGAAGAGACGAAACCCATTCTTGCTAAAAATGATCCTAGAGAAATACAAAAATTTTATCAGCTCTTCTATGAGAAAAATATAAAAGAGGGTCAATATACAAAAAAACCGTGAGTATTTATTTCTGATGGTTGTTGCTGTAAAAATTAATTTTGGAGCAATGACTTTCGTGTTTACTTTGGTTCATGTTTCATGATTTGTCTATAAAGGGAGGAGATGGCTAAAATCTATCAGATTGCTACTGTGCTATATGATGTTCTGAGGACAGTAGTCCCTTCATCAAAAGTTGATGATGAGGTTTGATTTGTGTTGCTCTTGTCTGTATTAATTTTTTAGTTACTTGGGACTTTTAGTATGACTTCTCAATTCTTTTTATTTCGTTATCTATAACTTCTCAATTCAGTTAATATATTAAACGCAGACCCAAAGATATGCAAAAGATGTTGAGGAGAAAAAGGAGCAATACAAGCACTACAACATTCTGCCTTTGTATGCTGTTGGTGTTAAACCAGCAATTATGGAACTCCCTGAGGTTATTTATGAACCTATACCTAAAACTTTAGTATCTTGAGATCATAACTATCTTTTTTTTCTCTATCGAATAGAATTTAAAGTATCATCTCTTTTATCTATCTTATAGTTTCTTTCATTAATTTCATAATCAGATTAAAGCGGCACTTCAGGCTATTCGTAATGTTGATAACCTTCCCATGCTTCAAACGCCTGAAGAAACGGAGAGACCATTTAATGATATTCTTGAATGGCTTTCTTTACGCTTTGGATTCCAGGTAGAGTTTAATATTCCGCCATGTTGACGAGAACATTATATAAATTTTTAAATTCGTGAAATCTACCTTACACGACTTTATATAAATATTCTTTTTAAAATTTTAATGCTTAAGAAGGCTAAACTAGTCACCTTACACGACCTTGTTCTTTTTTCCCATTTGGTTGTTGAAGAAAGGAAATGTAGCAAATCAGCGGGAACACTTGATATTGCTTCTTGCAAATAGGGATGTTCGTAACAAGAGTCTTCAGGATTATGATCAAGTAAGTATACTTTTGTAACAATAATCAGAGTACCATATTCAGTGAGTAATCATATTTATCCGTATTTACTTTTACTTAACTAACGGCATATATAGCATGCTAACGATAAATGCTACTGCAGTTGGATAGCAATACAGTTCTACAATTGAAGGACAAAATTTTCAAAAATTACCAGTCATGGTGTAATTACTTACGCACTACACCAAATCTTGAGTAAGTTGTGAATGTTTTATTGAATATATTATCGTCTAATCTTTCCAAATAATATATCATACGCCCATGTGATAGTCAGAATCTTTTAATTTGCTTGAAGGTGTCCATGGGGTGATCGGAGGCAACAGTCGGAGCTTCTTTATATTGCGCTTTATCTTCTTATATGGGGTGAAGCTTCAAATATTCGTTTTATGCCCGAATGCATATGCTATATATTTCATCATGTATGTTACCTTCTATCCACACTTTAAATTTTCTTGATATGCTATTATATTATCAATATGTAACTAGTATTTATGAAAATCTTATAAGTTATTCTTTTTCAGTTTCTCCAGATTAGGTGAGCATGCCTACTAAATATGTAACTTGTGCATATATTATTTTCACCTCATTATGATTACAATACTGGGTTAGTTGTTGATTTTTTGAACTAATTTGACGTTAAATAGACTTTCTAATTTTATTAACTGATAAATGTTGAAGAAAGAAATCAATTTTAGTCTCTCTGTACAAAAGATTTATCCTTAAATGAGATTGTCAAAGTCAAAGCGCTGAACGTTCTGCAGTCAGATCTCGGTGCAACTGAAATATAAAGCGTTTGTGCTTGGCCTTGGATAAAAAATTTACCATATCATGGATCTTAATGTAACAAAAGTACTATATAAGTAATTCTCTCTCTAGCAATTAAGTCTTTTTGATGGATAATATCACTTACATTCTCTGAATTTTAGTTTACTATCACAAATGCCCCATAGTCTCAATAAGTATCAGGATTACACCCACCTAAGGTTTGAAGTTACATGCGACTAAGATCTGACCATTAGAAAAGTAACAAAAGTTGGTGTAGCATCAATCTTTATAATGGAAACTTTATTTTGTCTATTGCTAAAATTGATTTGATTGTTACCAACATTTATGACTACACTAATCTCCTACTTGAAGGCAGTATGAGTAATACTAAAAAAGTCCAACTGTGTTTCTGATATAATGCATTGAGCTTGCCTTTTTCGCTCTGATAAAACTTTTAATATATAATGAATATACTTCATATATAGGAAAGTGAAATAGTAGTCTTGACTGTCTATGGTCTTGTTCGGTTGATATTGCATTCTATTTCTGATCATCATTTACTTTGGTGCATGAAAGATTCAGCTGATAGTTTCTTTTCTCATTTTATGCTCGTGTAACCCTTACATTTTCCAAATTTAAGATGGCAAATGATATGTATGGAACTTTATTTGGCAACATCCAACATGTCACTGGAGGTACATATCAAACAGCAGCACAAGATGAAGAATCGTTTCTCAGGGATGTTGTGTCACCTATTTATGATGTTCTGCGGAAAGTAAGTCATCCATTAAATGGTACTTTTAGCCATTTACATTTTTCCTGTTTGTAATTCAATCATGTGAATCCTAAAGGAAGCCAGGAGAAACAAGGGTGGGAAAGTGAGTCATTCAGCATGGAGAAACTACGATGATCTTAATGAATACTTTTGGTAACAAAATTTATTTTCAGAATGTTTATTATATCGTTTTTTCTGAATGATTTATGCGTATTAATCTTCCTTTGATTTGTCCCCTTTTGCTTTGTTCTCAGGACTGACAAGTGTTTTAAGTTGGGGTGGCCAATGGATAGAAATGCAGATTTTTTTGTGAATGATGTGCCAAAGCCTGGAAACAATGTATATAATGTCTTTCACATGCAATACATTTGATTTAGCATCCATTATTTTCAGTTGACATTTGTTGGGGAACACTAGAAACATAAACACTCCTCTTTATTGCCTTGAATGAGTTATTATATGTAGTGGTTATTCAGTAATGCTGACTCTTCATGTTCCCAGGGAACTAACCAGACTCTTGGAACCAAAAAACCCAAGACGAATTTTGTTGAAGTGCGTACATTTTGGCATCTTTATAGGAGTTTTGACAGGTTGTGGATTTTTTTGATATTGGCTCTCCAGGTACTTTTTTTTTTTTTTTTGCTAAAACCCTCTCGTAGGTTTTACTGATATAGAATATACTTTCATCATCTTTAGTTGCTTTTATGAATTATGATTAATGTTGAATTGCATGGAATACAAATGAGAAAGCAATTAGTGCTAAAGCAAAAGGAAAAAAGAAGCGGGATGGACTTTGGTTAAGTTCAAAATAGGAATGACGATTCTTCCAGATTTATAATATATTATTTAATCCTAGATAAATGAACTTAATACCGCATTGTTTTATAAAAAATGTAATTTTTGCATTTCTGGAAAAGTCTTACATGCCACAATTAATTGACAAGTAACATCTGTAAAAAATTTGAATCTCAGATGAATACAAGGATACTTCTCAGATTGAGTTATTTATTTCGTAACTTAGAGCATAAACGTAAGAGCTTATTCCGCTATTCCTTTATCATCCCATCTTTTGGCAGAACTGAGCTTGAGCCAAGTTTTCGTAGAATATTTCAGCACTCTTTTCAAATACTTCTTCTTGAGAATGTTCCAATGCATAGAGGGCCTTAGTTTCTTCCACCCTTTTAAAAAAAAAAAAATTCTGTCACTTCTTATCTTCTTATGGAACTCTTAACCCCTGACATAATATGGATTCAAGTAAATGTGACAAGTGGAATATGACTATGCTAGATGCTCTTTTTGTAAAAATATGATGCATACTTCGCTCTACTTTCAAGCAATAAAATGCTTTTTTAGGTTGGTTTCTCAACCAAATTTTATTTTAGTAAATTTTATGACAAGATTGAGTAACTGTAGTTCGAACCCAGCCAACCTCTTCTGCTTAATAAAGAAGTACTTTTTCCAAAACTAAAATTATGTTTAAATAGAAACTATTAGTACAGTGCTTTGCATATGCTAGATTTATGTTTGGGTCAGACTTTAAATAAGTTTGGTTATGGGTTATAATCCGAAAACACAAGCTTTACTATGCAAAGGGGACTGGTTGACCTAAGTTGGTTGCTAGATAAGGAAAGGAGGTAAGATGTCGGGGAGTTTTAGGAGGAGTTTTGAACTTAAATGCAGGAGTTTTGGTATTGGAAAGGATTGAGAGAAGGTACCAGGAACATCTTTAATTCTATTCGTACCGGATTTATCATCTTTTCTAGTGGGCATGCGCTTTGTAAAGCTGTTTCAGCTTTCACATGTTTATCATTCTTCTTGATCTTTCATCCTTCTGTGGTTTTTATACTGTTGGTTGTTCTATGTTTCAGGCAATGATTATCATTGCATGGCGGCAACGTTCAGCCTCAAATGTTTTTTTTGATGACGATCTAGTTCGAAGTGTTTTGAGCATCTTTGTCACTGCTGCCATTTTGAATTTTTGGCGAGGTATGTATAGTAGCGTTTCTTCATCTGTCTCATCTTTCATATCATCCTTATTTCAGATTCATACTGTTTACCATTTATTTGCAGCTTTCCTGGATTTAGTACTAAGTTTCAATGCTTGGAGAAACCTGAAATTCACCCAGATACTCCGGTATCTCCTGAAATTTGCCGTTGCTACATTTTGGCTTGTGGTCATGCCAGTAACATATTCCAGATCTGTTAACAATCCAAGTGGGGTTATTAGATTCTTCAGTAGTTTGGGAGCCAATTGGCAGACACAGTCATTGTATAATTACTTTGTTGCAATTTATTTGCTACCCAATGTCTTAGCTGCCTTGATATTTCTTTTCCCTTTCCTGCGGAAATCCATTGAACGTTCAAACTGGCGTGTTATTAATATTCTAACATGGTGGTCTCAGGTAAGTCTTGTAATTTTTGTTCGTCCATGAATAATGTCTTGTACTTTATGACGTAACATGTCTTTCATTGATCCAGCCAAAGTTGTATATTGGAAGAGGCATGCACGAAGACATGTTCTCTCTTTTTAAGTAAGACTGCAGGCGTATGCTAGCATATACTCTTCAATGTGCACGTTATTTTTGGTTTTCTTCCTTTTCCTACGTCTATAGTTTGTCATTCTTTAATCTCTTTTTCCTTCTTCTTATCTTTGATTACCACATTATTTTGAAAGTGGGTTTACACAATTGATTGAAATGTACTTAAATAGAATTAAGTGACTTAATTTTGGTGCATACTCTGCTTGGCACTTGGATCTGAAGAAGTTTTGAGACAGCTCCTCAATTTTTTGTCATCCACAGGTACTCTCTCTATTGGATTACCCTGATAATAAGCAAGCTTGCATTCAGCTATTATGTTGAGGTAACCTTTTCTGGGTCAGAAAATTGTGTCTACCATATCTTAGGTACTTAGAGCAATACAAGTAGGGAAAGAAGAAGTTTGTGGTGTTATTTAATCAATCGCAATTTTTAACTATCCTCGTCGCCATCGTTTATGGATATTCCTGTTACAAATATTTTTGGGCACTACAATGCCATAGCAAAAACTAACTTCATTCCACTTAAATACTTTCTGGCGTTACTTTACACATGGAAGAACTTTGAATTACCCATTGATTGATTGCATACAGTGATATTCCTATACTGTGAAGTTTATTGATACCATTTAGTTATGAATGTCTCTCTTCTTGTTTTCCTATGTTGAAGAATTCAGATACAGTTTTCTTGTCATGATGCTTATTTAATGCGCCATTTTTCTTGCTTTGTGGCTTTTGCCGTTCTTCTTTTTTCCAGATAGGGTTTATTTACATCTTATAGCTTGAAAGAGAACAAAACAATAACTAATTAGGAGGAAAGGAGTTATAAGTAATTGCTATCCTACAGTATTTGAGGGCATTCTGCATCCCTTACAGCGGAGACATGGAAATATGTAATACTTCTCAAGTAGCTCCTGCAGTATAGTTGTTTACAAAATCGAGCCCCAAACTGCGTGCATGTCAACTTGTAATTTGACAATTATATTAAGTGGCAACTCATCGAGTAGCTGCAATTACTAATACAAAATATATGAAAATATATCTACTTGGAACGTGTAATGGTAGGTTCTAAGACTGAAATTTTGAAGCCATTGCAATGATTAAAACCTTGATACCTGCATATATTCATAAATATCTATGTTCGCATTGTATCCTACATCTTACACCGTTCTACTCAGAAATATATTTTGTTCTCTGATTCATTTTATTCAATTGTTGTCTGCTTAGATTTTGCCCTTAGTTGAACCAACAAGGACCATTATGCAACTCACTCTCAGTAACTACGATTGGCATGAATTTTTTCCGAATGGTAACATCTCTTTGACACCAGCAAATTATGTTTTTCGTTGCTTTCGAGGCTAACATCTGTCAAATGTTTGAATGAAATAGTTGCAGTTACTCATAATATTGGCGTTGTTATTGCTATATGGACTCCGGTTGTTTTGGTATGTAAGAAGAAATGCTTACATGTAAAAGTTTTCCTGCTTCAATGCAGATCTTACAAAAAAAAAATTCCCTTTGATTTTTTTTCCCCTTCCGTTTTAGGTTTATTTCATGGATACACAAATATGGTATGCTATCTTCTCAACTATCATTGGTGGGATATATGGAGCATTCAGCCACTTGGGAGAGGTCAGTGGTTCTTGTACTTTGTCACAGTTTATTTGTATGTAGTGCCTCTTAGCTTCTAAATATGCATGGATAAATTATTTCCAGCTAGAAAACACAAGAGGGCACCTCTTGGGGGCACAAAATATCTTTCTTTCTGATTCTGTTCCATTTTGTCAATTTTAGATAAGGACACTTGGTATGTTAAGGGCAAGATTCGACTCCGTTCCTTCAGCTTTCAGCAAGCGCCTTGTGCCATATTCCAAGGAAGAAATTAAACGACTTCAGCAGGTTTTGCACGTTTTGTATACATGTTCTTGATAATTTGGTAATCTGGTATATTGTATGTAAATCTTTTCTTTTCTTTTTTTTTTGGAGAAAGTCTCTAGTTTATCGAAAATATACCGTGTTATCAATTTTTGGCTTAGAGACCACCATTTCCGCTTACTAGTCTCATTGGAAACTGCTATTACAGGATGACACATTGGAGAGGATAAACATTGCGAAGTTTTCTCAGATGTGGAATGAGTTTGTATTATCTCTTAGAAATGAGGATCTAATCAGCCATAGGTTGGTATTACCCCTCTATATTTGGTTAATGTTTTGATTTCAGAATGCAAGTTACTTTTACCTGGTGGGAATGTTGAGGATGATATTGTTCTTTTTGTACTCTTATGTTGAACAGTTTCAAAACTAGATTTGAGAAATATTCATGTTTTCTTATCTAATTGAATTTCCAGGGAGAAAAACCTGCTTCTTGTGCCATATTCATCAAGTGATGTCACCGTTGTCCAGTGGCCTCCATTCTTGCTTGCTAGTAAGGTAAAACTTTTGGGGGGCTTTCGTTGCAAACCACCGTGTGTAGTATAATAGCAATAAACTTCCTCGTCATATGAAAGGTAGAAACATATTCTTAGTGGTTGCTGTGCTCGGAAAGACGCTTTTCTATCATTGTGCATAAACTTGCAGTTTTGTGGGGTTGCCAGATTTTTTGGTGTGGAAAAAGTTAATGTTTTTCCTATGTTTTGAAATGCGTTATACTTGAAGTCAAACAAGAACCTTTAAACAGCAAGGATGGTGTTTTGTTATTACCCCCAAATTTCTACTTTCATCTTGGTCAGCCAATTTCTTTGTGTTGACATTCTATCTTTGTTTTAATTTTAGATTCCAATAGCACTGGACATGGCAAAAGATTTCAAGGACAGGGAAGATGCTGATCTCTTCAGGAAAATAAGAAACGACGAGTTCATGTATTATGCAATAATTGAATGCTATGAGACACTGAGAGACGTACTTCTTGCAGTTCTACTAGATGATGGGGATAAGAAGTAAGGGACATCATTAGTTACTCACCCTCTTACAACAAAATCCTGAACTTTTGTTCGCATTTATTTATGACTGGAGAGAATCTTGTATGTCGTTTTTTCCTACTGAGATTATTTGTTGAGTTTCTGGTCCACCATTTCAGAATTATTTGGCAAATATGTCATGAAGTGGAGAGCAGTATACAACGGCGTAGATTCTTGAGGGAATTTAAAACGAGTGGGCTGCCTCTATTAAGTGATAAATTGGATAAATTTTTGAACCTTCTTGTAAGTTCTGTCTTGCTTATTTGATATTTCACTGCGTTAGCAAATATGTTCTTGGTAATGAATATCTTTCACGTGGCAGATGGCCGATTACGAGGATGCCACGTTATACAGATCTCAGATCATAAACACTCTCCAGGATATTATAGAGATTATCATTCAAGATGTAATGCACAATGGCCATGAGTATGTCTCTCAAAATTTTTGTTAAAGCAAATTGCAACACTTTATTTTCCAATATTTTGTGGTATAGTTGAAAATTTCATTTCATCTGCAGGGTTTGGGAAAAAGCTCAGACGCTCCAGCAAGAGGACAAAAAAGAGCAGAAGTTTGAAAGAGTAAATATAGATCTCTCGCAAAGCAGGTCCTGGATGGAAAAGGTATTGGAGCCTCATGATTTCGTTAGATTTTTTACGGCTTCTTGATTTGTCCTGCACCAGTTCTCCCTCGTTTTTGCCTTCTTTTCCCTGACATTTTTTGATACAGGTTGTCAGGCTTCATTTGCTTTTGACCGTGAAAGAATCAGCAATCAACGTACCCATGAATTTAGAGGCCCGTCGACGCATTACTTTCTTTGCAAATTCTTTATTCATGATTATGCCTAGTGCGCCAAAAGTTCGTAACATGCTTTCTTTTAGGTCAGTTCTCATACCTCAGATTGTTTGTGTGCTCACTCATGTTTTAATGAAGCCCCATTCATAACACGCTTCTACTAAGCATGGCTATATTTTTGTTTGCAGTGTTTTAACACCATACTATAAAGAAGACGTTCTATATTCAACGGAGGAGCTCAACAAGGAAAATGAGGATGGCATAACAACTCTTTTTTACCTTCAGAAAATATATCCTGGTAAGGCTGATATTCGTCACTTTCTGTACATCTGTGATGTCTTGCAGATAATGACTCTTGTACTGTTTATTTTCACTTGCAAAGATGAATGGAAAAATTATCTGGAGAGAATAAAAGATCCAAAACTTGGTTATGCCAACAAAGACAAGTTGGAATTGGAACGTCAATGGGTTTCTTACAGGGGTCAGACACTTGCTCGGACAGGTCAGATGACTAGCATATACTTTGAACTTTGTTATAACATCTATTTCCATCATTATCATATTTATGTTTTTTCTTGCTTAAACCTCCAGTAAGAGGAATGATGTACTACCGCGAAACTTTGGAACTTCAATGCTTTTTGGATTTTGCTGATGATAATGGTTGGTATTGTCCCTTCAAATATTTCCTACTACTTATTTCTTATGTCTGTTTGAACTCAGTTATCAATTTCAACAGTATTTTCCTCTCTTTCTGCAATACTAAATGTTGATTACGATATCATCTTCTTATAATTATCATGTTTCTATTGCAGCTATATTTGGTGGCTATCGGGCCATTGATACAAATCATAGAGACTACAGAATCCTGAAGGAACGAGCAGAAGCTTTAGCAGACATGAAGTTCACTTATGTTGTGTCATGTCAGATTTATGGTGCTCAAAAAAAATCCAGCGATCCCAGAGATAGGAGTTGTTATGTTAATATTCTAAATCTAATGCTGACGTAAGTGTCCATTATCGAATGTTCTGTTAGTTTTATAAAGTTGTCAATTTTATTAACATAATTTCAAATGTTATATCAATTTTAAGGTATCCATCTCTACGAGTTGCTTATATAGATGAGAGGGAGGAGACATTCAATGGAAAAGCAGAGAAGGTGTATTACTCCGTCTTAGTCAAGGGAGGGGAAAAGTTGGACGAGGTATGAGGTTTTAATATAATGGATCTTTGGCAGAATAATTTTTGTGGAAATTATTTGCTGTGTCATCTGGGGTTGATGCCATTGGAGCTTTAGTTTCCTTGCTCTCTTACAATGTTTATTTGTCATATTTTTATTTTTCAATGTCAGGAAATATATCGTATCAGGCTTCCAGGTCCTCCAACAGAGATTGGTGAAGGGAAACCTGAGAATCAAAACCATGCTATTATTTTTACTCGTGGAGAAGCACTGCAAGCCATAGACATGAATCAGGTTCGTAAAGTTTCTTCTATTGTTCAGAACATTACTTTTCACATTGGTTTTTGTCAAAAATAAAATAAAATAAAAATACTCGTCATGAAAACTGAACGAGTTTTAAAATGTAAGGTATTTTAGAATAATTGAAACAAGAAATATTTCCTACTATCTAACTGTGAGCACCAGGAAGTAAGAGAAGACAAAAACAAATTGTGAAAGGACGAAGCTGTCTGATGCTTTCTATGTTATTCTTTAGAGAGAAACAAACTGGTTTACTCGATGCAACCTTGGCCAATTAGACTCACTTTTTACTTGCGCAAGAAAGGAATGGATGTCATATGTACCTTCAATCTCTTAAACATTATCCCTAATTTTATTTTCCTCAGGATAATTATTTTGAGGAAGCTTTCAAGATGCGCAATGTTTTGGAGGAATTTCTAAGACCTCACCATGGACAACGAAGGCCAACTATACTGGGATTAAGGGAGCACATTTTCACAGGAAGGTTGTATTTTCTTATTTTTTGGGCAAGAGTATATTAATCAGTAGGGACATAATTTGAATACACAATATTATGGATATGCTTACTTCTCTTTTTTATTGCAGTGTTTCTTCACTCGCTTGGTTCATGTCCAATCAAGAAACTAGTTTTGTGACCATTGGGCAAAGAGTTTTGGCAAACCCTTTAAGGTAATGTGTTCTTTTGTCACAACCAGATACTTTAATGTGGTCGATTAAATTCCATCTGCAAGGGAGCTTAGTGTAATTTTATCGTGTCGTGGCATATAGTATGTTTACATTTGTGTTATAGTTTAAGTGCTCCTGAAAAGTTGGAATAAATATTTATTGTTACAAAATTGTATAATCTATCTGTAACACATTGTTTCTGTTCCACAGGGTAAGGTTCCACTATGGGCATCCTGATATCTTTGACAGGCTATTTCATGTGACAAGAGGGGGAATAAGCAAAGCTTCTAAAGTTATCAACTTGAGTGAAGACGTATTTGCCGGTAAAATCTATTCAAATATTTATTTGAAGAAAATCAATATTATCCTTCTTTTATGTTTGATTGAGTTACCATCCTCAGGTTACAACTCAACACTAAGGGGGGGATATGTAACGCATCATGAGTATATCCAAGTTGGCAAGGGACGAGATGTTGGTATGAATCAGATATCTCAATTTGAAGCAAAGGTTTCAAATGGAAATGGAGAGCAGACACTTAGCCGAGATGTCTACCGACTTGGACGAAGATTTGATTTCTACAGAATGATGTCCTTTTACTTCACCACAGTCGGATTTTACTTCAGTAGCATGGTACTTAAACCTACTCATGTCTTGAATTTTTGGCCTTGCTCAATTGATGGGTATCATATGGTATATGGTATGTAATGGTTGCTAGTAAGATGTACGAATCCTGAATTTTAAGAACTAGTTACTGACTTACTGTGGTAATGTGCCAATTTTCTGCATAAGATCGAAATAAGTCTTCTTACTCTCTAGTTGCCTAGTAACATATCTCATATCTCAGCTAATGGATTGCTAGCCCCTTATTTGTTTGAAATCAACAGCCCTGGGTGATGTTTGGGAAGATTTAGGATTTCATTTTCTGAAATTTAAATCTGGGATCAATTAAATATAAAAAGTCAGAGCAGTACCTTTCTCCCATGAATTTGAAATTAGCGATGCGTTTTTGCAAGAAGATTCAGTTTAATAGTCTGATTAGTTTGTTTATGTGTATGCTTAGTTCACACAGAATAGAATATGAAAGCATTAACATACTTTAAATTCTATGCATATCTCGAGAGAGCTACAAAAAGTTGCTGCATAATGTGTTTTCCTCTACAACGACATACTCGCTTTCCAAATAGTGCCGTAAGTATCAAAATAGTGGGTGGATTAGACGTGGAAAATATCCTTTATTTTCATATCTGCCGAGTTACACAAGAAAAAATTATCACATTTTTTATAGAACTTTGATCCATGACAAAAAGGTCTACCCAAGATTAGAGGTTGATTTGAGATTTTCTTTCAGGTCACTGTGATTACTGTCTATGTATTCTTATACGGGCGATTATACATGGTCTTGAGCGGGTTAGAAAGGAGGATTCTACAGGATCCATCTATTCGTCAAAGCAATGCTCTCGAAGAGGCATTGGCTACGCAGTCTTGCTTTCAACTCGGCTTGCTACTTGTGCTACCCATGGTGATGGAAATAGGCCTTGAAAGAGGTTTCCGCAATGCTATAGGTGATTTTATCGTTATGCAGCTGCAGTTGGCTTCCGTATTCTTCACGTTTCAGCTAGGAACGAAAGCTCATTACTATGGTCGAACAATTTTACACGGAGGGTCAAAATATCGTGCGACGGGTCGTGGTTTTGTCGTTTTTCATGCCAAGTTTGCAGAGAATTATAGATTGTATTCTCGTAGTCATTTTGTAAAAGGGTTGGAGCTTTTTATATTGCTGATCGTCTACGAGGTGTACGGGCATTCTTACCGCAGTACATCGTTGTACTTTTTCATTGCTTTTTCAATGTGGTTCCTGGTCGTTTCTTGGTTGTTTGCTCCTTTTATTTTCAATCCGTCTGGATTTGAGTGGCAAAAAACAGTAGACGATTGGACAGATTGGAAGAGGTGGATGGGAAACCGTGGTGGGATTGGTATTTCACCAGATAAAAGTTGGGAATCGTGGTGGAACGGTGAACAGGAACACATGAAGCACACAAATGTTAGGGGCCGGGTGCTTGAAATTATTCTTGCATGTCGATTTTTTATCTACCAGTATGGGATTGTCTATCAACTTCACATATCACGCGGCAGCAAAGATATACTGGTAAAGATTTAATGCAATTTCTCTCCCGTCCTTTCTTTTTCGTGCTTTTCTTTATATGCTCATGGTTCCTTGTTGCGTAGGTTTATGGCCTATCTTGGTTCGTTATGATTACTGCTCTTCTGGTCTTAAAGGTATGTCAGTCTTTTAGTTGAACAACTTAAGTTATTAGGTCTCTGTTACTCATTATAATTTACTTCTAATTTGCATTTGTCATTTAATCGAACTATTTACCTTTCCTACCAATCTTCTGTCTGCAGTATTATTAAGTCTTGCATTTCATATTTTCAAAAGATGATTCGAACTGATTTTTCCTCGAGTAAATTGCAAAACCACCCATATGTAGTCCATATGGGTAGTAACGAGTGCACTGAGCCTTTAACCTGTTATATAGTACAAATAAAAAAAAAAATGAAATTATTTGGAAACGTTTTGAAACATTTTGAAAACAATATGCAGAAGTTGGTGTAATACTTTTGTTCTTATTAAGGTAAGAATTTTTTGTAAAAGAATCCACGTCTTTTGAATACAAAAGTAAAAAAAGTTTGATAGGTAACAATGTTGTCTCTCGTCAATTCTACTCTCAACTTCGACTCATGATATCCAATCTGGAGACAATTTACATTACTTACTCATTTTCTTAACCAGTCTATTCTTACATAACTTGTTTTCACAACAGATGGTGTCAATGGGAAGACGGAAATTTGGCACGGACTTCCAGCTTATGTTCAGGATTCTAAAAGCACTTCTGTTCCTAGGATTTATATCAGTGATGACTGTTTTATTTGTGGTCTGTGGTCTAGTTCTAACTGATATATTTGCTGCTATCTTGGCGTTCATGCCTACTGGATGGGCCCTTATTCTGGTAATTAAGTTCTACTTTAAAGCGAATTGTTTTTGCCAATTACCCAACTCTAAGCAAGTTTATATTATTTTTCTTGTATGAATAGTTTTTTGCTACTAATTCTTTATTTCGATATTTTAGGCTCTTTACTGTACAGTTGTTCTGCTGATACAATAATCTTGATTATAATTTCTTTATTTTCTCAACTTGTTGTTCCTCCCATTCGCAGATTGCTCAATCATGCCGACCCTGTTTGAAGGGCATCGGACTTTGGGATTCAGTAATGGAGTTGTCGAGAGCATATGAAGCCATAATGGGGCTCGTAATTTTCATGCCAATCGTCGTCTTGTCTTGGTTCCCCTTTGTCAATGAATTCCAAACCCGACTTCTCTTTAACCAAGCTTTCAGTCGTGGTCTCCAGATATCGATGATTTTGGCTGGGAAACAACAGGATAAGGCATCTTCTAGTTGATTTATTTTGTTTTATTTTTCCTGGAATTTTGCATTTTGCGCTGGATATTCACATAATTTGTTTAGGTGGAACATAGATTACATTCAAAGAGATTATAGCAATAGATAGAGAAAACATTTCTGATTGTGTGTGTATATATATTCATCACTTGTTTATGATGCCTGAAACTGTATATTGTCCCAGAAACAGAAGTGGTTGTTGGATTTTGAACAAGTGCTACACTAGATCAGCCTCGACAATCTCAATTCATTTGATTCAGATGCCTTCGGCAGATTCTTTGTCTGCATTATGTTGACGTTCGATCAAAAGATTTTTATGTTGTAATTGTTCTTGTACTTGTTATTTTGATTTCCAGTTCTTTACAGTAGTTTTTTTTATTTCTCATTTTAGCTTTTGAGGTTTTAAAGAAATATTGTGAAAACTTTGCATTATGCACAAACCCAACAATTCGAATATATAAAAACATCTCCCCCGATACCAGCATAATCTGATAAAAAAACACAAGAAGAAAAGAATTACATCACTATTTTAAATTAATATCAATAAATTCCGTCTAAGTTTATAGCAATTAATATATTTGTGATACTTATGTAAATACCAAGAGATGCCAGCAGTTTTCAAAACTACTATAAATTTTTTGATGTAATCAAGTCAAGCATTAGAAAGATCCTTAAATCTTAAAATAATTAAGTCAACTAAACTTCTATTAGTTCATTCAAAAACTCTACAGGACCATTAGAAAACTGTGAGGGTAATTACTGAATGGCAGTGTGAAAATATCTTTGATTGCTTATTTATCTTGTACGAGACAATTGTCAACTAAAAGGAATAGGCTGCAAGGAAAGATGCTCGTTGGAGCCTGTTTATTTTCAATAATCATAACGCATAAGAGTCCTGAAAATTATAATTACAGCAGTTGACTACTTGTTGACACATTTCTTAAACACATTCGGTATTTGTTAAATACCTCATGTTGGGAATCCAAATGTTCAAAAATGGGTAAAAAATAATTAAAAAGTAATTAAATAAACTTCCAACAAAGGACTCTGTGGCCCAATGGATAAGGCGCTGGTCTACGGAACCAGAGATTCTGGGTTCGATCCCCAGCAGAGTCGAAATTATTCCTTCTTTTTGCACCTGCACTTTGTGTTAAAGGTTAAGTTTTCATTCTTCTTTTTTTAACTTTAGCCATTTATGATTTATATACATACAGAAAGTTGAACTTTATTGCTTAAATTATTTCAATGTACTGCTTGTTGAAGGCTGAAACCATTTGCCTCACACCAGATATATGATATTTACTTATTTGATACAATTCAGTTATTGTCCTAAAGTTGGAGCAGGAAGGTTATACAAAGACTTCAACTGCCTACTAATCAACTTACTGTTACTAATAACCGTTTGCAGCTCTAAGTCATCAGCCCACCATTGCTCCAAACCATGCGCTTCAAGAAACTTCTGCTTCTCCTTCGACACCACATATATCTTAGCACCACCACTTGCTTGCTCTGCCGTCCCTTCTCGATCAGAATAATAACAGCAAACATAGTCGCTAACATTCACATATAAACAAGGCACCCAATGCTTCACTCCCAAAGTCACACTTTGTGCACTGTCGTTGCCCTGAGTTTCATTGCTAGTCAAAGGAATCATCGCCCGCACCCTTTTCCACACAACACCGGCTATTTCCCCCATGTTTCTTAGACTCGAAGCTAAAGAAACCGAGGGTGGATTGAACAAATGCGCGTCGACAAAAATCCCTTCTTTAGCTAAAGCTTTCCCCACTTGTAGAGCAAAGCCAGCTCCTAAAGAATGACCAACTATACACACGTTGTTACTTCCGTATTTTTTAGAGATTGATTTTAGTGCTTTAAAACTGCGGCTAAATCTGACTGAACCTTTTAGACTTTCCCATGCTAGGAAGCGTAGATCATCCTCAATATCCCTTCTCATAGTTGGGGTCTTCAGAAGCGTTCCTCTGAGCGCTAAAACGGCCCTTGGAGCACCACCGGGCCTCATTAGCACCAAATCCGACAAAGCTGCAGCCCTGTCCCACTCTAGTATTGCACCAAAGATTGATCCGTCTCTTTCGTCAATTAAGGTTTCGACAAGTTTATACTTGAAAGGGATCCACCATTTGGGAGCCAGAGCATTTTCAGTGGTTCGGTTTTCTTGACTATCGAGTTCTAGCAAGTAAACTGCTTGTATAAAGCAGGCCATCACTGTTCTCTTGTAGTTACTGTCTTTCCTGGTTACACAATTTTACCAAATAATATTAGCATCTAAAACAATCTAATAAAAACAGATATAGCCATGCTATTGCAAGAGCAACCTATAAAAATCATACAAACGTGTTTTCATTTTGGTTAGGCATGTCGGGAGAAGCATACTCTGGAACCAATAATTACACAACTACAACCAAGTCTGCAAACCCAAATTGAATTGGGGTAGGCTATATGAACCAAAAGAGAATCACGTCGAACCAAACACACAAATATTTTCCTTATTCACTTGTTTCGGTCGAGTAGAAAAACAATACAGATGGGGTAGAAGAAAGGATCACATGTTACTTTATGATGCTTAAAAGTCACAAATCTTCAACTACTAGTGGACAATCACTTTCAAGTGAAATTGCACATGAGTGATTGTGATCATTATTTGAGCCAAAACTCTAAAATACTAAAAAAAGAAATCGCAACCAAGTAGTAACAATACACACAGCTAATTGCAAGAACCAGTAAAACCAAGAACACATAAGACACACAATTATACAAAACTGACTGACCAAGTGGAGTTGATGATGAGGTCTCTCCAGTTAACAGAAGGAACATTGCGAGGCCCAGACACATGAAATGCATCCCTATGTTGTTGGGTTAATAATAACTCTGTCTTAACAAACTTTTGATCTTGAGAATTCTGATTATTATTACTTCTTGCTTGTTGTTTCTCCATTATTGCCAACCTCCAAAATGTTAGCTTTTTTGGTTGGAACACATGTTAAAGAAGGAATAACTATTTGGGTGGGAATTGGATTCGAAGGAATAATTAATTAGCTTTGATGTATTCTAATGCTCATTTTTTGAAACCCCTGCCTTTTTATTTTGGTGTAATTAACGGTCATTTATTTGGCTCTCACGTGTTCTTTGCGCTATCTGTACGTTATTGTTGGGCTGGCTTCCAAATAATAAAAAAGCAAAGTGACACAAACCCGCTAAGTTAAGAAAAGGGCTTTTGGCAAAAAGTTGCCAGTAATTTGCTTAAGTAGTAAAATGGCAAAAAAACTCCATGCGTGCAAAAATTTACACGTACCTTTTTTGCATCTTAAGTGAAATACTTGAAGACTATGTTTTTATTTTTTTGCTATTTACATGTTTTCTAGTATAAGTTCATCGGCAGTTTGTCTGGAGTAGTTCAATAAGTTCAGATATTTCCTAATTTAGGATCTCACAATATTTAAATATTCAGCAATAATTAAATATTAATTAAAATTAACATATAAAAGCAATTTGATCTTTAAAAAGAGCAAAATCCACCGTAGTACACAAATAGACAGAGAAGCAGACTAAAAGAATTCCTCCTAAAACTTAGCGCAGAAGAATCCCTCCTTCTTGTAAGGAACACCGACATCTCATAACTGTCACAAAATCCATTCTCTCTCTCTCTGTAGACAAAATCAAAACGAGAAAAGAACAACGCTGACTGCTCTCTCTCTCTCTCTACCTTGTTTGATCCGGAGATAGAGAGAAAGAAACGATGTCGTACGCTTACCTCTTCAAGTACATTATCATTGGCGATACCGGTAAATTTTCTTCTTCTTCACTTTTGCAATTTGAACCGCCTATTTTTTGATTGACCTAAAATTCAAACGAATGTGGTAATTGTGTGTATCTTATGAATTCGATCATATATTTGTTTTAGGGTAATTATTCAATCTTTGATCAAGAATGAGGATTTAGGGCTCGCGGATGTTAATTTTACGTTTTTTCTTGGTTCTTTTAAGTTACGTTGATTTGTTCATTGTGATCATGATTGTGCTTGTTTGAATTTTTGTTAGTGTCTTGGTGTTGTTGGATATGCAAGAGAAAATGGAGCAAGTTGATATCATCGTTTTGACTCGATTTTTGACTGAGAGAACACAAGGATTGATCATGAGTTTGAATGTATCTTGCAGGTGTGGGGAAATCATGTCTGCTTCTGCAGTTCACAGACAAACGGTTTCAGCCAGTACACGATTTGACCATTGGTGTCGAATTCGGAGCCAGGATGATCACAATCGACAACAAGCCGATGAAGCTACAGATTTGGGACACGGTTTTTGTCTTTCCTTTTAACTTGCCCTAGTTTTTATACGGTTTCCAATTTGCAAGAACATGCATGCCCCTACCGATATATGTCGATGGTGTCAACATACTTGCTCAGTCAAATTATATGGCTTTGCGCGATGGTTTTTTTTTTTATGTGCATTGTTTTATCTCTTGCTTGCCAACATATGTAGATATAAATGACATATTGTATGTGAATATGATGGCAGGCGGGTCAAGAATCATTCAGGTCTATTACAAGGTCCTACTACAGGGGTGCTGCTGGGGCACTGCTTGTTTATGACATCACAAGGTAATAATCGTAATATTTCCTTTTAGATAGACATTGGATTAGGCTAACTGGCTGTAATGCAATGCTTAAAGCATAAGGTTTTAAGTGAGTCATGGAAACTCAGACATGGTTTTTCTAAGACCTATGAAAATATATGCATCTATATCATCAGTCTCTCAGAACACAGTTCTGTATATTGATCCTATTGGGTCATGCAATTAAACCGTATAAGTAGGGTATTGTTTGGTTATTGCAACTGCGTCATTTGGTTCTAGGTTGAATGCCTGAAGCTTTCTTTCCATTACCAGAACAATAGAATTTCAGAGTTTTGATTCAGTTTCGCATTATAAACAATCACCTTTTCCATGTTCACAGAGAGTGTTAGTAGTCAAGGAAAAAGTGTCAGTAGTCAAGGAAACGATCAAGATGGTTTTAAAGCCATTCTATACTTTTGGGTATATGTTTGTTGCGCGCTGATAGGTAACTATGTTAATTGTTCAGGAGGGAAACTTTTAACCACCTAGTCAGTTGGTTGGAGGATGCGAGGCAGCATGCAAATGCAAACATGACCATAATGCTGATTGGAAACAAGTGTGATCTGGCCCACAGAAGAGCTGTAAGCACGGAGGAAGGTGAGCAATTCGCAAGGGAGCACGGCTTGATATTCATGGAGGCCTCTGCCAAAACAGCTCAGAATGTTGAGGAGGTGAGAAATTCTTTACTTGTTTGTTGATCATTCTATCTCCAGCTACTAGCAGGGTTTTCCTTGCTACAAATATTGGTTGTTATCAGTTATCCCTGAGTTGCTCTCAACATTTCTATTTCAGGCATTTATAAAGACAGCTTCGACAATCTACAAGAAGATTCAAGATGGCGTTTTTGATGTCTCTAATGAGGTTTGTTCTGATTTTTGCTGTTTGGTTGGCATTCTTTAAGCTTTTTTTCTGCTTGGTCTACCACACTTGGTTAGAATTGCTTTATATGTTGAAAAAGGAACATGTGTATATTGCAGTTAACATCAAATGACTTGTGTGCTTTTAGTAAGATTTGTTCATTTGAATAGTCAATTAGAACCGCTGAGGTTTAGTCGAATTAGAATAACCCTTCACTTTCCAAAAATGAAAATAATATTCTCTCTTGATCAAGCATTTGCTAAAACTGAGGCATAATGAAATTTTAAACCGTCACTTAAATCAACGTTTTAAAGAAGTTCAATAAATTTAAATTGTTAGAATATATGAAAACTTCATCTCGAATTTTTTTTCATGTTACAAAATTATTCCTTTATTTTCATTTTACTTTGTCCTCTTTGCACTCGTGAGAGTAGCAACGTGAATAGTATTGGTGTTTTTGTAAACTCTAAATTATGAGAAATATTGTAATTTGACCAAACTTTAAAGGTGTCGTAACATTAAAAGTATATGGCTATCATGTCTTATGCAATAGCATAACTTTTATAGTTCTACAGTAACACACCCTTCTTCATCTGCATTTAGAGAAGCCCAGAATTATTAGCACAAATGTGACACAGTACTGCTTTCAGATGTCTACAGATGTAATTTCGAATTTCTTACAATTAACATGTGTTGCATAGTAAAAGGGAAAGAATGGTTACGTATTCGATTGCACTGAGTGATAAACATGGGTAGACATAAATTCTTTCTTGCCTATTGCAGTCATATGGAATCAAAGTTGGATATGGGGGAATTCCAGGACCTTCAGCAGGAAGAGACGGTTCTGTTTCTCAAGTAGGAGGTTGCTGTTCCTGAAACTCGGAAGTCATTCTTTATACGCATATTCATTGTTTACTTCGACCTGGAAGAAAAATATCCGAATCAAGTCATAAGATTTTTAAGTCTGTTATAATAGGTCTTCATAATGTCATAACGTTGTTCTTTTGTCTATTTTGATTTGTACAATTGTGAAACAATGAAAATATAGGGATTATTGCATCCACACCCCGTAAAGTTTGGTTTAACAATAACATCCTTATTGTTTGATAATTACATGATCACCCCCTGAATTTGAATAAAATAATGCACACATGCTCACTGGAAGCTTGAATTTTTACATGTTGGGTGTCTATGTAATTATTCAAATGATAGGGAATGTTTTTCTAGTTAAACGAAGCCTTAGGGGATGTAATTGTAGTTATGCCAGAAATGTGACGATTTGACAACAGCAGGGTGTATATGTATTACAGTTGCGTCTCTTTGGTGTCATATTTGTTTCCATTAACTAGCTGATGAAATCATTATATGGTTTGACAGTACTTTTTCCTTGATATGCATATCTACTTTTCTGCTTTTGTTCTTGTTCCCTAATGTTCTGGAAAGAATACTTTGCAATGCCATACCCTCATATCGATTTGATACAAGGAATTCTCCAATTTTTGGTATGAACCATTTTAATGTTTAAAGATCTTATTTTGTTTATAACATTGCCGGTGGTCACTAGGTCAGTCGGAATTGGAAATTTTCATTGGGATTTGACTTCGTGGTGGATCCAGTTGGATCCGTTTTTTAAGTCCTTAATCCACCATCCAACGAATGCAGTGTGTTTTATCATTCATGCTGCTTCGTCCCTCCCATTCCATCCATTGTCATGTATATATATATGCGATCGAAGCTTCTTACTGCTGCAAACACAACTTGCAATTTCACCCTTGTTAATTGTTGGTCCTGGTATTTTTATTACTAAGAAAACCCGAAATTTCCTTTTGGTTAATGATTTTGAGACATATCACAGTGAAATCATCTTGAATCTGGTGAGTTTTATTTCTTCCTGGTCCTGTTTTCTTAGTTACTGGGAAACCTAAACTTTCCTCTTTATTTTATGATTTTGAAACACATCAGAGTATTATCATCTTGAATCTGGTATTTGTCGAAAGATCAAACTGCCCATAGCTCCATTGCAAGAACATTGTGGAACCTGCATTTGTGAAGCCGGTATTACATAACTTGTACTCCTGAAGCGGACGTGATCAGTGGACTCGTAAAACTCACGAATTTCACAAGCCAGTAATTTTGGTTGTAGCTTCAGTCAGCTAAGAGGAACAGAGCATCAAATTCAAAATCGACTGTAAGTCTGGAATAACTGCACTCTTATTGCAAAATATGTCTCAAGTAAACTACTGATTCTAACTTATTCAGATTCTCTAAAATCAGTGCAAGAAAAACCAAGTATATCTCAACTACTCTCAGGCTCTTCCTTTACATGCTCAAGGATAATTCGATTGAAGATAATCTCTAACAGAATAATCAACACAAAATAATTCACGAAGAAAATAATACAATAACTCAATTGCGAGCTAACAACCAAAAAACCCAATCTTCACGACCAAAATCACAATAACTGAACTCAATTCTCTTCCATCATCGCGAATTTTACAAACTGAAACCAGAGAAACCCTAAAAAAAGGTACAAACAAGTTCACCAATTAGCCTCAAATCAAGAAACCCTGAAAAAGAGGAATTTCAGAAGACAACACGGAACTGCGGCGCGTCAGAGCCACTCGCCGGCAGAATCTCCCAACGGCAGGGCTCGAGCTCATCGGAGACGGGGCAGTATCCAGCCAACGTCACTTTGTCGGCCGAAGCGGCAACCGAACCGAATTCAAATACCGAAATATCAGCGGCAGGTGGCTCGGGTCTCCGAACCTCGACGGCTCCGTTCATCCCCGGAACCTGTGCTGCTGGTTCGGATTTAGGAAGCTTGACTGGTTCTTCCTTTTTGCCTTTGCTGAAGAACCAGGATAGGATTCCCATGGCGAATCAAAATTTGTAGGGTTTTGCGTTATCTAATAGTAAAATCGTAATAAAGAAGAGATTTTGATGATGATTTAAAAGTGAAGATGATGGATTTGGGGCTAGACGCAAAATTACGTAAATATCCTTACTTGGTTTTCTCTCTTCATATATATTTCTTTTTTCTCAATTTAATATAAGGAGTGGGATAGCATTCAGATATATATATATATATATATATTGGAAATAATTGATCCGATCTTTACTGAAAATTGACTCTTTGTTATAGAAGTTGTTTAAAATAGACACTCGAATTTCAACCACAACTTTTTTGTTTTTTGTCACTAACATAATCATTTCAAAAATTATATTCATTAAGATTCTATTTCGTAATTTGGTTAAACCAGCATGCTAATATTGTTATGCTACAATCACATTATCATAATTCATACATAAAAAAAAAAACGCAAACAAAATGCAGCAAGCAAATATACGTTTTTGAGAAAAAAGAATCAAAAAATGACTTTTGTTCCAGTCCGATTCATAATTGAGTTGGTTTACTGGGTTGAAGGAAAGTCTTTACTTTCTATACAGACCTTTTTCTTTCGCAAAACACACACACACACACCTAGTTCAATATTCAAAGATTAGGGGAACTATTGTTCCTATAGAATGACAAAGTTGTTGCCTGCCTTTATGTTCAGCAATTGCCTTCTTTAAGCTAGGAATTAAATTGCACATCATAATAAGATGCATCTTTCACACAGTCACCATGGTTGCGTCATGTGCTTAGTATGTACATACTTACATACACAGGTACATAAGCAAGTCTATATCAACGTTGCATTTATGCGTATGCATACATGTAAGTATGTATAATTGACTTTATTACTGCAGCATATATGTACATCTTGCTTTCATGACTATTGAAGCTATTACAATAACAACCTGAGAAATCACAACACAATATTTCCCAGAAACCCTTGCAGTAAGGTTCTTTATTCAATTTGAATCCCCTGTAACAAATGATGTGCCTTGCAGTTTCTACTTTCCACTTCCATTTTTCTTGCTCTTCATGGTAATTCCAAAACTATTACGCAGCTTTGGACTCAACATCTTGCAATCCACAAAGCATGTTAGCAGGAACTGCTACATCTATCATCTTTGGATATGACAAGTTTAAATCTGCCAAGATAAAAGTCGATAAATCAGAATGTTTGAAGAAAACACGATGTTATCCCATTAGTGATAAATATAGTTCTAGTGTTGACACTTTGAATGGATGTTACTTACTAGCCATTATGCTTTTGAATGTTTCCTGGAAAATTCAGAAAAGATAACATGTCAGAGACTAAGTTTGAAAAGAAAATGAACTTATTGCCAGTACACAACACCATAAATTACAATTTCTATAAACATGCAGTTCTGTATTCATTAAAGAGAGCCTTTAACATGTAATCAACTTCGTTCACTAAAGATGTGAAAAATGAATGGATAGTCCTAGCAAGAAGAACTCCTTGACAAATGACATGAATTATTCTGAGAAGTAAAAGAAAGCTTCAATAACCCTGCAGTCTGCTTCAGCAAGTTCAAAGATATTACTTCATCCACAGCCACCCAAATTTCACTTTCACATGAAAAAATTATTCTTTGCTTATTTACTTCTCTTCTATAACATTATCCTTTTCCTAGTTACCACTTACCAGGCGACACAAAGTGAATGAGGTTTCATTATTATTATTTCCCAGTGTTATCAATTTACAGAAAAAGCTTTTGTAATCTCTTAAATCTGGAGAGGTGTTTCTTGTAATTGGACTAGATGTCAGACGTGTTATAGTAATTCCCCATAAATGTTTTAGCAACATAAATCACCTCATCTTTTGTCAGGCGGGGATTGTATAGCATCTCCTCTCCCACAGTACTCACCTAAAAAGTCAAATGCAACTCACATTTATAAGCATCTTGGGCTGTGAATGTATCAGGAAAAAAAAAAAAAAAAAAATCCTAATTAAACTTAGATGTATGCTCACTGAGAATCCTTTATAGTCATGAGCAGGATAAATCAACGTGTCCTTAGGCAACGAAAAGATCTGTTTTAGGCAAAAGAAAAAGAAAGTTATTTAACAAGATGAGAATCAATTAATAATTTAATCTTCAGAACTTTGTTGAATTTATGTAAGATGCGCTGTCTTTATGCTTGCCTGTGAATGAACTGATTTATAAAGCTGTTCAGAGCTACCACCCTGTAAAAACAATTGTAGAGTGAGAATTCAGTATAAAAGGAAATTTCCTTACACTAAATTGTCCAGGCACAAGTAAAACAGGGCAGGTGAGTAGTTCTTGATTGTTCTTCCACAGAGTTACAATACAGTTATTTAATAGTGTTTATGTAATTTGTGGAAATAATGGACAGAGCTGCATAAGTATTTTTAGTTCAACAGCATAAATCATATTACATCAAACTGAAGGATGGAATAGTAAAATACCAGGGAATTCTTCTCATATAAAGTTTTCCCACATTTCCTTTTCCCCTTTCCCCATCATTTAATTGCACAACTTTCTTGTTGCATAGAACTGAGCATATTTATGGGGTTCTCAAGTGTTCTAAATTAATGCTAATCATCCTTAAGAAACAAAAGGCGCCATTTGTTGGTTCCAGATAAGAGAAAGAATCATAAGTGCATATATCAACCATGTTACTCATACTATTCCCAAAATCTTTTTCTGAAATTCACAGCAATGTCGATTGGCTACTCATCTTATTATTGTATGTTGCATCCTAGAAAATTGTTTCAGCTCAGAGGTGTAGGAAAACCATAACTCAGTATAAGGTTAACATTTGTTACATTTCAGGACGGCATAAACTTGGAAAACGGTCATTAACAAAGGACATACCTGAAAATCTGTCCTGCCGCATCCACGTATTAACAAAGCATCACCAGTGAAAGCCATCCTTGGCTGAGGTTGATTAGGTCCATCGCCAGTGACATAGGTAACACAACCTAGGGTATGACCTGGGGTAGCACGAACCTGCAAAGTATACGATTGTTCAAGAGGACACTAGACTAATGAGAAAAAATGGATTTCCTTCATAATTTCTCTCCAGAAATTCTCTTCCACTGCCTAATTAACTTTAAGTCCCAAATCTGCAATATAACATATGTCACGTTCTAATGTGCTTCTGTAACCATTCAATTATATCTGAGCCACACAGACAGATTCCGGCAGTTAGAATTGGAAAAAGAAATCTAATTATAGAATGCAATTCCAATGCTTTGCTTTCAACTAGTAGGATTAACTGTTACTGGAGTCACAATACAAAAGTAGGTTGACACCCAATTGCAAGTCTTCATCATTGCAAAGCCAACAAATACATCGATTAGATATGGTGTAGGAAAAGCAGAAAATCATCAGTACTGAGTCCATATAAGGCATAGTATATTTGTATCGATCAAATCAGAATTAAGCCATTCTTGATCCATTATTTAGCATGTGTTGTTATTTTATCATTAACCCAGCTTCTTACCAATGATATCATTAGATAGCACTACTTATTCAAGACATACTTTCGTGTTACTCATATGAACTGGATGTTTGTGCGATGTGTGTGTCTGTTCCTCAACATTTCCACAAGATGTACTTAGTTCAAGGTCATTACCTCCAGAAAGAGATCGCCAAAGCAGATCTTATCACCGGGCTCAACAAAAAGGTCCGCTTTCGCATTGCTTGCTTTTGAAATAATAGATTTTACTCCAGGTACTTTACTCTGCAGCATATACCCATAGCAGAAAAAGACAACAGGGTTAGAATGCTCTAACACCATATTGTACTAATACTCAAATCAAAAACTTGTATGACCAACCTTTTGATGGAAAGTTTTGGGACCATATTAACATGATATTGCATCTGCTTCATTTTAAAAATAAAAAACTCGAGGTGAAGAACATAATTTTGAGACAAACCTTGAGCAAGCCAGTGCCAGTGACATGATCAGCATGTACATGTGTGTTGATTGCATATAAAAGCTTCAAACCCAACTCTTTCACAAGAGAAACATCCCTATCCACCGTTTTGTCTACCGGATCAACCAACTGAATGAGTAGAATAAAATGCATCAGTTCATTCCAACCAACAATTGAGATAAAGTTCACACTTTTTCATGTATAAAAATGCATAATTTGGATACTTGCCAATATATCAAAAACTACAAAGTCAACACTAACACATTGTTTTTCGACATAAAACTCACTCACCGCCGCAGCACCAATTAAATTGATGAACCTAACTAAAACCATAAACAACTAATAGCTGTTGAAACAAAACATAACAATCCAAATAATCACAAACGAACTAACGAGTGCGGGTTTATCGGGATGAGAAGCATCAGCGAGAAGGTAAGTATAAGTAGACGACTCCTTCTCAAACAACTGACGAAACAGCAATTTAGAGGACGACGTCGTATTGTAATCGGAACCCATCTGCGCCCTAATTTTAGTGGTAAACGTTACAATTTGGGGGAAATTGGACTTCTTGTGAGGTTTGAAAGAAGGGGAAAAAGAAGCTGATATTTGCAAGGATCGAAATTTGGAGAACATTTCAGTTTTTATTAATAGCCAAATTAGGTGGCGATTGTGTCTATGTGATTATTGTGTGTGTGACAAATTGACAATGATGTGTGGGTATTGAAGTTAAAGGATATGATATTATTATTATCAAAAACTAAAAAGGATATGATATAATTTTAACAATGGAGTTGATTGATTATGGGCGATGGTGATTGGGTGTTTCATAGGAATTCGTGTAAAGCTGTTATTGGAAGTCTCGTCGCTGCTTGTTTTAGAGAGAGAGAGAGAGAGAGAGGCACTCGCCGCTGTTTTGCGCGCTAATTTATTTGTACTTGGATACTTTTTTGATTTTTTTTCAAGACTATTAATCATTTTTAAAATAATACAAAATAGCAAACTTAGACATTCATCTACTACAGCTAATGTTTATTAAACCATCCAACATAATATTTTTGAGTTTATAGCATTGTCTTAAAAGGGCGTCAATATCTCTTAAAACATATGTATCTTAAATAAATCCCAACATTATATTTTATTTACAAACGTATAATCTTTAAAGATATTTTTTAAATATGGCAAAAAGATAATTCGTTTTTCATTCTTTGTTATCATGTAAGGAATGTGGAGATGTCTATATGCTATGCATGTAGACGTTTTTCCATCCTCTCTTGTTTTATAGAAATGACACGTCAGTGTGCTATGCCTATGCATCATGGTATAAAAAATCCATTTGGTATATCTCATGTTGATTGGCTCCTTAAAGAACTAACCATTAAGAATTATTGCTTAGAAAAGCCAATCTTCTTATCGTTTTTATATACCATAAAAGATGCCACGTGAATATAAAATATGAGTGACATTCCTTTTTCTTTTTGATAATTATAGAATATGACATTCGTCTTTTACAATGAATAAACTTTCAATTTACATGTACACGGTTTATAAAAGTAGTGTAAAAAATTAAAATTCTTTATTTTTCAATTGATGGGCGTATACTCATATAGCCATATTTAAGGATTGAATTTTATTCTTTTTTGGCAAGTATATAAGGATTCTGTCGGCCTTGGCCCAATACAATTGTCTTTAATTACGAAAATCTGAATGTCAGGCCCAATCTGACTACTGAACCACTAGGGGTTTATACTGCATATGCTTCTACTTTATCTGAGAGTTCACAAGACAAGCCCATTTTCGTTTTGTAATTTGCTGAAGCATTCAATTCGTATTATCATTTATGAAGCACGTTTTAGTGACAGAAACTATACAATAGAATTATATTCATAAATCCTGTAAGTACTTCTGACATACGTAGGTAAAAACTGAATAAATCTAAGGAATTCACATTAAATGTTTTTAGTGTTTCCCATTTTAATGTCTGCTAGCAACGCACATTTCTAGTGGAATAAAATAATAAACCTCCACAATTTGTTAAATTATAGAGCACTATATATATATATATATTATATATATATATATGTATATTCTATAGTCTCATCCAACTTAGTAATCTTGAAAAATAATTACGTTAACTGCACTGTATCTTAACAAAATAATAACCACATGAAATAGTTACTCTAAGAAAATACTGCGTCGTCATTCAATAAGTTTGTCCTGAGTTGGACCAAATTGACATTATCAACATTTATTGAACCATGTGCGCGTGTTACATAACAAATTGATTCTAATCAGTAATCACTAAAGAATAGAACTTAATTTATTTTATTCCTAATACTTGTCTTCACTGTTCACCCGTTTACATTCTGAAATCAACAACCAATCAAATATTTTTGTAACAAACAAACCGCGAAACAAGGACAAGCAACAATAATTAAATTTAGCTAATCAGTACTTATCACAACTACTCCACCATCTTCATTCCTTCTGCATCAGATGTATCCTATTAATCCTTTTGAATACGTATATTTGTGGAATTGGAACGCAATCACTTAAACCTACGATTTGCACTGTCAACAAGATATCCGTTGCATGTCGAATTATTAAATGGAGACCAGGCGTTAACATGGACCAACATTTCTAAGTATTTTCTCAAAAATTACAGACACATATATTTTGTTTTTAACTTTGTGAAACTAAATATAAAATATCTTTTAGTTTGTAACAATTATTTTTGGAGCCTTCCCAAACATCTTAAAAACTTCCAAAAAAGATCGATTATTTAGTAGGTCAAAACCTACCCCGTGACCGTCAAATTTTGGATCGTTTTATGCAGAATCTTAGTTCCCATTTTCGCATTTCAACGGCACACAAATATTACAATATGTACAGGGTCATAGTTCATGATTATTTATTGGCCGTGTATTAGGTAATATGTCTAGCTTAAATTCCATTCGTCACGTCATTCCACGTAACTTAGTTGAAAAATTATATATTATTGTCAATGAAAATTTCTTTGCAATGCTATATATGTTTATATTAGTTTAGTGGTTAACTATGGTTCTTTTCATCAACTGCAACTTATAGTCATGCTCACACTAACTATTATATATATATATATATATATATATATATATATATATATAGTATTTCTTAAAGGCATAAATTGAAAACTATAAAGTAAAAGAAATCTTCATTAAGCACTAATATGTGGACCAACTCTAATGGTCTTGGAGTCTTGTTTAAATATACGAATGTTTTTAATTTATTATTTGTGATTACTTTTGGCGTTGTTAATGGTATGTGTGTATGACACTAAATTCATTATTTATTTTGATGAATTACTGAACTCCATATAGTACTATTGTCAAACAATATATTCAATTTGGCATGTATTTCTTATACGTCCGTGGTCCGTTAGTATACCATCTCATTAGTCCCACTTGGTGCAGTCAAGTATTAGCCAAGTCACTAAAGTTATTTCTTTTCTAGAATTGTAAGAACACTTGCCCAATAGCTTTGGCTACTGGCTAGAAAAATCATTTTCCCCAAATTCATAGAAACATTGACCTAATTATTTTGGACCATAGCTTGAAAGCGATAACTATTACATAATGCACGGCGTAACACGTTGCTTTAAATCATCTTCTTTTTTTTTTTTTTTTTTTTTTTTTTTTTTTTTTTCTGATTGGAGACAAAAGGTTTGAAGATACATTGGATATTGAAATCCGCGTCAGATACAAACATTATTGTTCCTAATTTATCGCTTCCATGTGCAATTTTGACTTTATCAATCTATCAATTCATGCAAACTTCATCAGGTTTGGTGACACAAATTCCCTTGGTAATTTCGTAAATCTATTAGTTAATTAACAGATAGCGACGTTTTTAAGGAAAGAAAAGAGCTGTTGGAAAGTGTGACATTTTATTATTTATTTGGTTAACGGGTCTATGTAATGTACCTGAAGGCTTATAATTTTTTTATTTTTATTTTTATTGTGGGGCATTTTGTTAATAGTATTTCAATGAAGGCCTTGTAAAGTTGACAATAGGTAATACAGTGCTGGAAAAGAAAATTCTTATGTAGTTTGTTAATTATTTTTAAAAGAAAAATTATATGAAGTATATATATATCGATAATATAAGGATTTGAGATGAATTATAACTTTTATAAGAGAATTATCTCTTTATCCATTATTGTCGTTAAACAAGACCAAGACCGTGTTAATCATACAATCTAAATGTTATTATCTTGCGTAAACTGTAAGCAAAATAGAGGAATGTAATTGACTAATTGTGGTACTAAATAATAATATTTGCTCGAGTGGTCTTTTGCGTAAATATAAAGCTTTTCTGTAGACAAAATTATAGAACTGTCTTAACATAAAAACATTACTTAAACATAGATTTACTAATCCTTATATATTTATTTAGATTTAGAAGTTAATGTCATAAATCCCACACCGACTATTTCAGTGTGAACTGATTCTCATTCTCCCCTGTTCTGTTCTGTTCTGTTCAAATCCTCTATCGTCAACCCTATAATGATTGCTTCGTCGATACGACACCGTTTATTCCACCGGAATAACGGTCTGTAACTATTTTAAATCCCTAATTCGACCGTTGACCGGATAATCTTTGTACATAAAACAAATGGGCAGTATAACGGAAGCGACGATACTGCATCACATGAGCATTGTGCTTCTTTTGTTATGGTTCTTGAACACTTTCCTCTATTGCCACCCAATTGCGTATATTCTATCTCTCGTTTATCTCTATTTTGTAAGTCTTTTTTTTTTATAACTTAAATCAATCATGTTTAGCCGTATTTGTTTCTTTATTTATTCTGACTTGTCTGGTTAATTTGAAGGTTCATGAAGGGTACCTTACGAAATTGATCAAGAAACTGCAGTTTCAAGAGAGAAGAGACTCGAATCAAAGACGGGTAATTGTGTTTTGGGGTTGTTTTGTTCAAGAACTCGTTTTTTTTTTTTTTTTTTTTTATCTGGGTTTTGTTCTGTTTTCGAAGTGTTGGTGTAAAAATTGAATCTCGAATAAACCTCGCTTTGATGTTTATCGTTTTGATATTATTTTTATAGGTTTTGTTGGATTCTGAAAGTGTGAGATGGTTGAACTATGCTATCGAGAAGATGTGGCCTGTCTGCATGGAAGAGATTGTTTCTCAGAAGATTCTTCTCCCTATGGTTCCATGGTTCTTGAAAAAATATAAACCTTGGACAGTGGTATGAGTTGGTACTAGTTTTCTTTGGTGGTTGTTTGGCTTAGTATTGTGTATTCGTATGTTTCGTCTTTTGGAATTAAAGGAATTACTGTGAGTTGACATGTGTAATTGGCATAGATTTGGTTTCTGAGGTTTGAATAGGGAGAATCTTACTTGTCTATTTGCAGAAAGAAGTTGAGCTTCAGCATCTTTACTTGGGAAGATCCCCTCCTATATTTACGGAGATGAGGGTCCTTCGAGACTCCATTGGCGATGATCACTTGGTACGTGAGGCACCAGGAAATGTTGAAATCCAGACACGTATATTAGCTTGTATAGTGTTTATTTAATTCTCTCTGCTAAAGTTATATTAATGTTAGGTAACTGCAGGTTTTGGAATTGGGCATGAGTTTCCGCACTGCAGATGATATGAGTGCAGTATTTGGTGCCAAACTGACGAAAAGATTGGGTTTTGGAATGCGGGTGAAGATGCATTTGTTAGGCATGCATGTCGAGGGGAAGGTAAGTAAAAAAATTATATGAAGTTGTAGTCTTGAATTTGGGATATTTCGACTGTTTTTTTTTTTTTTTTTTTATTTATTATTCTTTCATCTGACAAGTAATGGGTCATAATCTCAATTGGGATCACATAATTACGTCGTAGGCTGTAGACATTATTCAAATTATGCCTCAGTCCATTTCTTTGTCATGCTAGTCTGTATCTTAAATTTTGGATTCCTAATGGAACAGAGTAACTCAAGGTAGGAAAAAGAATCATCCTAGTTTTTGTAACTAAATTTAAAACATGTTTTTCCACTTTACTTTTTGAACAAGTGTGATAAGATAAATTGAGATCTATGTGAAATTTACTTTCAGTAACGCAAAACAGTTGCTGTGGCTCTTTCCGTTTAGGTCAGATTAATAGAATAGTTGCGCAAAATCTTTGCCACAGGTGTTGCTTGGGATAAAATTCCTTCCAAAATGGCCTTTTATTGGTCGTTTGCGTGTATGCTTTGCTGGGCCACCGTATTTTCAAATGACTGTGAAGCCGATATTCAATCATGGTCTTGATGTAACAGAACTTCCAGGGATAGCTGGATGGATAGTAAGTATACAATTGGTTCCTTTGTACTCTCTCTCTCTCTCTCTCTCTCTCTCTCTCTCTCTCTCTCTCTCTCTCCTGTACGCACATATATACATGTATATGTGTCACGTTCGAAGTTCTTATGTTTATTGCTTGCTTTTCTGATTATATATGTAATTTCTTTTTTGGATCAGGATAATCTTCTGGGCCTGGTCTTTGAGGAAACTCTGGTGGAGGTAAATAATACGCTTGAATGGTTCTTTTTGGAACCTTCATTCTTCTCATTAACTGTGTCCATGCTTATTATTTTGCAACTCTTTAGTCTAAGCATCATATAAGTTTAAATTGCCAGAATTTTACCAATGGTTATTAATTATTTTTCTGTGACTTGTGCAGCCTAATATGTTGGTGGTTGATGTTGAAAAATTTGTTTCACCTGAACCTGGTATTCTGACACTTATTTCTCAATTGAACTTTTTTTGTTTGCATAATATTATGCTTTCTTATTATGCATGCTCTTGTTTTAATTCTAAAATCACTTAAAAGACTTCTCTATTTCCTCTTTTTAATCTGGACTAGTTTGGTGTTTATAATATATTTAACCAGCAATAAAGTGGCACAAGCCGTCTGAGTTGAATGAGGAAGAAATAGAGGCTTCTTGTTTGAATTTTTGAAGTTGACTTAAAATTTTCTTATGCTTTCTGAGGACCTTGGCTGAGGTTTCTTGTTTGAACTTTTGCAGTTTCTTTTCAACTCGCCAAAGATATTTAAGAACTTTTGTTGGGGGCAAATTGTTGTTTAGCAGCGTATCGGGTATCTGACTTATTTTACGAGCTTGAGTATATGATCTATAGGGACGGCGGAAATGGGATATGGTTGGTCGTCTAAGAATCCTTCTAATTTTTTCTTTTCCATTCTAAGAGACATGCTAAATACACCTTCTAGCTTTTCGTTTTTATTCTAAGAGACATGCTAAGTAGTTTTACAAATTCACTTAGGATAAACAACTATCATAGAAGCAATAAGAAGAATTTAATCTCTCTATAAATAAAAATATAGCATGTTTTGTTTTGTGCTTGTAGGGGATTTTCAAGTTTCAAAACCCAAGATTTTTTTCATCAATACGATGTGTAATTGTATAATTCAGCTTGGTGGAGTGACTGTCCTATCCATTGAACTTCTACTCATGTTAGCACTTCCATTTTGAGCTAAGGAATGTTTTGAAGGCTATGTTCTCATTGAGGCTTTGCCAAGCATTATCTTGTTTTTCATGCTAATGATGGATGACTTAGTCCATGAACTCATCATTTGATGATATATATTGTATGATAATGCCAGCAGATTTTTAATTGACTGTAGAACTAAATTCATAATTTGTTTTGGCATTCAATGTTGTTAATCTTGTCTTTTCCCTATCAGAAAAATGGTTCACTGTTGATGCCAAGGAGCCTATTGCACATGCTATTGTTGAAGTTCTTGAAGGTGTTGATATCAAGCCGTCAGATATGAATGGTTAGTTTAGTTACCCTTACACTGTTGTCACCAAAATTCACTAAGATTATAACTAGAGGTCTTCTTCAGGATTGTCTGACCCATATGTGAAGGGACAGCTAGGCCCCTACAGATTCCGGACTAAGACTCAGAAGAAAACCTTGTCTCCAAAATGGCGTGAAGAATTCAAGATTCCTATCTGCAAATGGGAATCACAAAACATGCTCGTGATTCAAGTTCGTGACAAGGATCGTGTCTTTGATGAGGCGTTGGGGTATGTGTTCCTTAATTTTTAAATTATGTCCCGCAAGAATCATGTTCGGACAACAATTGTTGTCGATGGACTGATTCCTTACTTTGGAAAATGTTGGATAAGTAGTTATATATCTATAATGATTTTTTTATAACTGGGTAAGGTTATTAAGGTTTTTTTTTAAAAATATTTTATTCTATCAGTCCAAGTGTTCAATTATTTCAGTCTCCTCGTCATGTCTTGAGAAACCCCTTGATTTATGAATGAAACATGTTTAATATTGTGTATGTGTTAGTTATTTAAATTGTAACGGTCACTGTGCTTTTTCCTAACTTATAAGTTGCCTTGCAATTATTTTTTATCCTAATCTAGTTGTGCAATGATGCAGAGACTGTTGTCTAGATATCAGTGAACTTAGGGATGGCCAGAGGCATGACTTATGGTTGCCTCTCCAGAATATTAAAACTGGAAGATTGCGTCTTGCAGTAACTGTGTCCAAAGGCGATGGAAAGGTATGCTTTCTCTATTGTGTGGGTGCACTAAGAGAAGTAATTATGTTTGTTACTTCGCACTGTTTTCTCTTGGAAATGAAATTGAGTATCTTAAATTTGAGTAGTAATCTCCTTTTTTAAGTACTTTCATAAATTGACATTATGAGCATCTACACCCTATGCTATGCATCTGTGTGACTTCTAGTATGATTTAATTTCAAGAGGTCTGATGGTTGAGGGTTCTGAAATATCTACTCGATTTGTTTAGACTATGAGATTTTTTAGATTTTTTGTTTGTTTTTCCTTATGTAACATGCAGTTATCCTTTTTGTCTGTTTCTCCTTATGTAACAATCAGTTATCCTTATTTTTCTAATGGCTGGAACTCTAATATACATATATGTTCACCCAAATGTTGTTTATTTAAGGAACTCCATTTCGTGAGAGTAACTTTTCTCCTCTGTTTTTTTAAGGGAATTAAACTACGTTTCAAAACTTTGTTTTCTCAATAGATATGATTGAATTTATAGTGTTACTTGGTAATTATTAATTAACAATCACATCGTGTATTTTACAATGTCAAGAAGATGGAGTATACCAGGAAGCAGGCCAAGAGTTCATGTCTGAATGTGAAATTGAGGGTATGTTGTGCGCGTGCATAAATTGGAAAAGGAGTTGGAAAAAAGCTGTGAGTGCCTTTTAATAACTAGAAATTTCTTTCAAAAACTAATTTAATAGTAGAAGCAATCAGTAAAAAATGAATAATGGCGTCCTCCTTTATTGGAAAATACTTTTGCACGGTCTGGAAAGTTCATCACTAGCTCACCGCATTGATTTTGTAGCAGAATATCAGATGACATGGGAATGCTGATTAGTGTATTTTATGGTTTTATCTTTTGTGAGTAATGATAAGTGATATATTACTCATCACAGACTAAAAGTAATCTCTGAAAAGTTTGCTGATATATCTTAATTCTCTGCGGAAATTGTATAGGTTACAACTCTTTCTCAAACACTAAACTCGCTGATCATTTAACAGTGTGCAGAGCCTTCAGGTGAAGCAGATAGTCCTGAAAGTGATTATAAAACAGTCTTCTCTCAAGGCGATTCCATAAAAAAGGGCTCCTTCGCTTCAAAATCGCCTGAGAAGCCCGGAAGCATTTCCGATAAGTTTGAGCCAATTGACTTTGAAGGGCAAGTCGAGACAGGGGTTTGGGTTCACCATCCAGGTAGTGAGGTAGCACAAGTGTGGGAGCCCAGGAAGGGGAAAAGCAGACGCCGTGATAGTCGTATTCTTGATGCACAAGTTGTGGGTGAAGTTTGTGATTCATCAACGAGTTTAAAGTCCATTTCACAGAGTTCTTCCAAGAACGATGGGAGTAGCGATGATGAAAACACCAATGCCAATAAACCACTTTCGAATAATCCGGTTCGAAAGGGATTTAGAAAAATTAAGTCGGCTTTACTCAGGAGCCAAAAGATAGACGAAAAATCTATTTTTCTTGAGCAACACACACAATCTCCACGTGAAAATATTAGGGAATTAAATACCAAGGACATTGGTGTGAGGTTGATACTAGATGACGTTGTTGACTCTCCTCCATCTTTATACAGTTTGAAAGAAGACGAGAAAGAGTTGGAGGAAACTCCGGCGGAAAAAATGCAGAAAGGTCACGGGAAAGGTAAAACAAAACGCATCTTTAAGCACGCAGGAAAATCCGCCAGTAGCTTAAAAGTTAAACTTTCTCGGAAAGCAATGAAGAAGTCGAAGGCTGAGTCGGGGTTGTCTCGGAATGATAAAAATGTTGTTTTGAATATGAATTCTTCTGAGGACGATTCTCTTGCATCAACAATTGATGTTTCGCTTGGTGAAACCGGTTTGGTCATTCCAGGTTCATCTGTTTCCGCAGCTCTTTCACATAATAATTCTTTCAGGTCTGAGGATCGTGCCATGGGAACGCCAAAGAATGGATCAGTGCAAACCCCGAGAAAGCATTCTCTGCTCTCTCCTCCGCACCATGATGAAAATGGTATAAATAAGGTATCCACGACGACAGCCTCATAATCAAAAGTGAAGTTTGGACTGGTTTAGTTCTAGCATTTTTGAAGATAGTCCAGTATGTAAATTTCTTGTTCATGAGTATATTCTAAACACAGAAAGTAGTTTCCTGGGTACATAAATGGTTCTTCAGTATTTCAAATTGGTTCTCGTGATGGTTGATTTTTGGCTTAATTAGTTTGTTGATCAGTGGACCTGAAAGATTTCTGATTACTGAATCTCCTTTCTTGCCAGAATAAGGAATGCTGGTTTCATTGACTGGATTGATCTGTCTTTTTCAAATCTTACTTATTCTTTTGTTAGACAAGGCTTTTTCATTAATCATGACAGAGTCGTATGGTGGGCTGCTCGTAACCCCTAAAGTGCGAGGAATTATTCTATGAAATTGTTGCGCATTGATGTGATGCATAAAACTCGGTTACGAGTTTGAACGAACAGTGGAGGATGGAATTATGAGGTGGTTGGTGTTCCATTATTTAGAAATATATTATTACCTTAACTATCGGTTGCACCATGAAAAGCACGCAACAACATAGTTTAATTTTTTCTAATGGGTAAGAGCCTCGAAAACCATAACTCTTTCACAAATTTGTTTGTGCTTAAATTGCATTTTGTACCCCAAAATTAGGTAAGTTTGGCAACTTGTACTTTAGGATTACGATCAAAAAACTTTGCTCCATATTACAATAAGTATGGCACATTGCACCTTCATAATTTTTAGAAAACATTTCTTTCCAAATTATTACGGGTAATTTTGTATTACATAATAAAGAGAAAAATTGATGCGAAATTACGTCGCGAAGAACAACCTTGATTCTTAGTGAAAATAGAATTTTGTCTTACAGCCTGCTGTAACTAAGACAAACTCTGAAAATAGACATTGGAAATAGCGAGGGTGTAATGCGCCAGAGTATAGTAATTTGAGGGGCATAGTGCTTTTATTGCAACTTTTAGAGTCTAAGTTGCTAAACATACCTATATCTTGGCTGCAAAACACATTCAGCCTTCGTTTGATTTAAAAGGATTATATAAAACTTTAAAAGCCACATATATAATACGTTTGACGAATTCAGAGTGTGGATTAATAAATCGATATGATTAAGGAGCATATAATGGATATATATTTAATTGACTTGTAATGGATACATGGGTTGGGGTGAGAATTTAGTTTGGGAGGACAACACTTAATTTATTTGTAATAGAAATAATATTTATTAATAATGTTGTTACGTACGATTTGTTTCTGTGACGAAATTGATTTGTTACTCAAACTCCAGTTATTAGTGGCAAAAGTTAATTTTGTCTTAATAGCTCGCGGAAGCTTACGTGACAACTTTTATTTTCATCATAAAATCGTCACATAAAATGATTTTTTTTTGGGTAGTGAAATAAAAATTCTCTATTGCTGTAGTCTATAATTTGTGTACAATATTTAATTTAAAAGAAGCTGAATAATTTTTTACTCTCACATGTTGTCATGGAAACTACGATGATAAATAACAAAAACTCTTTAATGTTTTTAGTGGCATATTTTGCAAATATATTGTTGATTCTATGGGGTAATTCTTCTATGAAACAAAGTGAGAACAAAAATTGATGTATGACAAGAACCCCAAGATATTAATTGGATATTTTCGCAGAAAATAAAGGTGACCTTGAGAAAAATCGTCATAACTTTTGATCCAATGCTCTGTTTTAGGTCCATAAGATATCAAATTAAACGTATTTGAGTTTCCTACAACTCAATGCAAGGTTAAGCCCAAATCGGACGTTTAGGGCAGCCAAAAAGCATTACAATTTCTAGTCATTTTAATTAGGAATTTTACTTTTATTATAACTCTATTTTCTTATTTCGTTTTTAGGGTTTTGGAGACTATAAATACTTGTTTCTTATTATTTTCAGAATCTTTTGATCATTATTAATAAAATACAAATTTTGTTCCAATTTCTTGTGGATTCCAGCGTTTTTCCATCGATTGCACGTTTAGGTTCTGCGTAAAAAATTGTTGGATTTAACCCCTCATCTAGCTCGACCCAAAATATTAAGAAATTAAGTCTATAAGTTCTTTTCACTAATATACCACTCACTTTTCCCATTCTTTTGAACATGTGACTCACATTTAAACCTATGCCAAAGATGTACACAAGACAATAACAATTTCTTACGACAACATTTTTCTTATTGCACAGATATACAAGGCTTAGAGAATGTTTACAATTCAAAACATGGACAATCACTAAGTTATACAAATGAAAATCAACACATCATGCACAACAAACATGTAGAGACCGAATAGCCAAAGTGCCAAACTAAAAACAGACACTAACATACTGCACACAAGAATTATTTATACAAACACTGCATGCATGATGTGGTAAAAGACAAATTAAAGCCAATGATTTGAGCACACTTCTTTTGATTAACCTCCACAACCACCGCAACCGCCTCCACAACCGCCACCACAACCACCTCCACAACCGCCGCCACCGCCACCATCACCACCACCTCCAGAGTCGCCTCCACCACCCCCTCCATCTCCACGTCCACTAACAACAGTGGCTGCAACAACAGCCGCGCCTGCTCCTAGAACAACCATTCCACCATCCTTTAATCCACTACTTGTTGCGTTTTCGCCTTTCTCAATGTCACGATTTACCGGCTTTACCGGAGGAGGGCGAGGAGCAGTGACTATCCTTGCCACCGGAGCCGGCTTCTTCTTGCGGCCTTTATTGCAAAGACAATACAAAAGTAGAATTGCCGCTGCCACAGAACCACAAACAATGAGCACAATTGCGTATGTTCTCATATTGCTGAATAATATTATGAATAAGTACACGTTCAGTTTCTTCGCCACCAGCTTATATATATAAATTGGAGTGCAACTTCAATTGTCTAATTCGTCCGGAATTAATCTGCAATTTTAAATTATGCTTGAGATTTACGAAACACGCCGGAATTTTTCTTAATAGAGACTTCCATAATATTTCGTTGACTTAATAATAATATTCCTACTTGCATAATTTTTCAATTGAGGGGAAATGTAGGCGAAGTTTGTATCCCAATACTTGCTAATTAACCTTAGATTCCATCTTTAAGACGATATTCAATTTGTGATTAAGTAATTCTTTTGTATAAGCCAATGAATTAAGATAGAAGTCGAAGTTGCACTCCCCACGCTATATGTTTTTGCAAGTTTTTTTAAGATGTGTGTTTTTCTTTTTACTTTAAGATGAAGTATATCAATTAGACATTTGTCATATGTAGTACTGGAGTTAGCCTAATTAAATGCGAATCTCGGGTTTGATTTTTACTAACATTTCATGAAATGATACTTGAATGGTACACTAGCATACTAATAATGTATTAGGGATTTCAACCAAAGTCCTATATATATATTTTGTATAATTAACAAAACAATTCATTGTCAAAAATAAAGTAGACAAATTAAAGAGTCCATGTATTGTGGGTAATATGTGAAAATTTCCCATTTATTTATTAATTTATGTAATATATTAATAAAAAAAGTTGTATTAATTGGTCTCACATGTAAATGAACCTTGGAATACGTACCACATTTGATTTATACTTTAAAACCTTTTTGACTCTCTCACGAAACAAAAACAAAAAGGGTTTGAATGTAATTAGACTTTATCCTTCTAAACTGTTATCTTATATGCTCCATATTCTCCACATCTTTAACACTTTTTTGGTTATTTAAAAAAAAAAAACTACGAGTTAACTTTTAAATTATACGTACACAAACATGTTTATACGCAGCCTGCATGTCTCCAATTGTTCGCTACCTAAAAAAATTAACAAGGGTAGCGCCCTTGCATATTGTCAAAGACCTTTATGTTTATTTCTTTTTTCCTTAAAATGGGGTTTTTTTTGGTCTATGATATATATTAGTTCATAGGAATTATTTTTTGTCTCTGATATGTAATTGTTCAATATTGTTTTTTAATAAATCGTTTTTTTTCAAATGTTTTGACAAAATTATATATACTTCTTCCATATGAAGAATGTTAATACCCTTTGCATATCAATTAAGTACTATAAAAAATTAAATTTTACTATCACGAGTTTTAATGCATTCAGATCAACTAAGAGTAATAGGAGGGAATTTACTAATATTTGAATTTCATCGCGGTGGATTTGCTAACAAAAATCACATATCTGGCAAGTAATACAAGATAATTTTTGCAATTTATTCCAATATGTTCACAAAAAGGATGTATGATCAGTTAATAATTGGTAGCCTCTAACTCCATATTGCATTCTAACAATAATTGAACGAGCGCAAAACACGAAATATCACCAAATTATACATTTGAGCAACAACACAACGTTAAAGAAAAAAAGTAAAGGGAGATTTTTCCAAAATTATGGAAAATAATATAGTAACTGCCACAGTGCTAGTTCAAGGTTTTTGACTATATATCGTGTAAAAAAGTGGTAGTGTCTAACTTTGTGTGTCATTCCACGTGTTATACAACAATTACTTGATCAGTTTATGGGATCGCTTAATTACTTTGATTCAATCCCCACACCCACCGCAACCACCTCCACAACCGCCGCCTCCGCCGCCATCACCCCCACCTCCGGAATCGCCTCCACCGACAACAGCTGCCGTGACAACAGTGGCTGCAACGACAGCCGCTCCTGCTCCTAGAACAACCATTCCACCATCCTTTGCTGCTGCGGTACTTGTTGCTGTGCTTCTGCCTATCTCAAGGTCACGATACGCAGTCCTCCTCAGTGACGGCTTCTTTCTGCGGCGGATTTGGTAAATACAAAACAACAGCAAACCTATCGCAGCCATAGAACCAAAAGCAATGAGCCTTTGTGCGTATAGTTTCATATTGCTAGCTTTAGATAGTGAACGTATCAATTTTATTTGAGCCTATATATTCATGTACCTGGCGCGTGGGACGCGTAAATTTGATTTTTATAAATCGTTGATCGAGAACCCAACCTGCAGCATGTTTAATATTAATTGTTCTGAATTTAATTCGACGAAACTGGACTCAAATTTTCCAATATATTTCATTTCATTGACTAATTAATTACTAATAATATATAATCCGTTTGTTCTTGAACGTCCATGTGCTGCCTGATGTGCATCAGCGACATGGCCTACTTGCATGACTTTTCGTGGTCGTCCCGTCCGCGACTTCATCTCTAGTTACAGCATCAATAGTCGTCGCGCGTTAACTTCAGTTTCATGACTAAGATTTTAATCAATTCTGAAAGTAGTTTTCTTATTAATTTATTTATTGCTTGAGACATGGAATAACCAATAGTTATTCTTGTACAAGTATTAAAATCAGCCTAATACGAATTCTCGCCCTGCAACCATTTACAAAAGAGATTTTAATGGGGCTAAAATGCAAAATATGCGGGTTGTATATCATTCACTCTACTTTCAGGTAATGACCATTAATGATAGCAAAAGTACGTACCTTGCCATATATATATATATATATATATATATATATATATATATATATATATATATATATATATATAAACATGTATATAACGAAGATGAGGGCTATAGTCTACAGTAAATTCCAAGAACTACCCATATGTGGTTTTTAATTAGTACATAACTCCCCATGCTATCTCCCTGTCAGATTAATTATTTAACAAATAACGGCTAGACATAATATTTCTCAATTGACTGCATCAATAATAACAATTAATTACTAAAATTCTTGTATGAAAATATGTGTTGATCCAGCTAAATACTAAGTAGTTTCTAATATTTCATTTTCATATTTACTTTTTGATGAGATATTTTGAAAACACTAAAAATATAATCACATATACTTTCAATGTGAAGAATGTAAATACCCTATGCATCAAATAAGTACAATAAATGATCGAATTTCGCTATCAAATTTAGTGCTTCAGATCAAGTGAGAATATTAGGAGGGTATTTGCTAATTCTTAAATTTCACTCTGGTTTGCTAACAAAAATTGCATATAGGTTATCTGTCAGTAAAAAATGCTACAAAGATTATTTCTGCCAATTTTTTCCAGTATAATTCACAAAAAGGGTGTTTGATCAATCAATAATTGGCTCCTGAAAAATGAAAAATACCAAATTTATAGATTAACTGTGATTGGTTTGGTAAATAAGTAATTTGATCTCCGACGGGAATAGAAACTTACGAAAAGAAACAAATCATAACAACTTCTCATGACAGCATACATACGAGGATCAACACAACACATCATGCAAGAAAAAGCAAGGGGAAAATTCCCAAAATAAGGGGCTATATATATACGTACCGTGATAAGTTTAATGTCTCAGTTTATATATGTGTCATTCCATGTATTATACAACAACAATTAAATTAGGTGGAATCATCCCTTAATTATTTTGATTCAATAACAACCACTGCAACCACCGCAGTCACCACAACCTGCGTCTCCACTAACACCAATGTCACCAGCACCTCCTGTATTGCCACCGCCGCTGACGACATCTGTCGTGACAACAGTGGTCGCAACCGCAGCCGCTCCTGCTCCTAAAACAACCATTCCACCATCCTTTGCTGCAGTTGTACTTGTACTACTACTTATTGTTGTGCTTTTACCTTTCTTTTTGCGGCCAATTTTACAAATACAACACAACAGTACTAAAACTAATGCAGCCACAGTACTTCCACAAACAATCAGCACAATTGCGTGTGTTTTCATATTGCTGGATAAGTAATGAATTAGAGAACTCTAATTGTCTAATTCATTTACAAATTAGAACCTAACCTGCTTGTTTAATATTGTGCTTTATTTAACTATACGAAACAGGACTGAAATTTTTCTGAGTAGATTTTTCTATATATTTTATTTCGTCAACTTACTAATAATATTCCTTTTGTTCTTGAACGTCGACTACGGCCTATTTGGATAACTTCATCGATAGTTACAGTATAATTAATATAAGTGAGGGAAAATGTGGAAGAAATTTCGGTACGTGTATATGTGAAACAGTCAACACTTCAGCTAAGATTGCACAATTAAGACGATAATAAATTTTTCAAAGTAATTCCATTAATTATTAATTTTCTTGTTTCAGACGATAAATAATTAATAATTTATATTTGCAAGTTTAAGTGCCAACCTCTTTCATTTTTTTCTTAATTAATAAGATGATTTAGTCTTTCGCTTAGCGTATCAGGTTGTTTTGGGATATTGTTTTATTTCTCTTTCGTTTTGCGTACGTTCTGCTGTACTTCAGATTTGGGGGAGCTAAATCCATATTTTTGGATTTTATCTTATCATTTAAGTTCAAAATTGAATAGTATAGAGTCACAACTCCAATTAAAGACATGACTATTGTGAGAAAACATGTCTATCCAATATTAACTTGTCATATTGACATATTGTATAAAGAAACTGAATTAGACTTATTTTAAATTATTTAGCATTTCGCGCGTTTTATAGAATTTTATATACTTCGTTATATCCTAAGAGCTTATTTTTCAAACAAAGTGAGATATGGCCTTTTTGAAATTGTGAAAATATGACTTCTCTCAGCTCAACAAATCCAAAAAGAAACTGTTTCTCTAAAATATATTTCGGAATTATCAGATTTGACATCACATTGCTTACTAAATGAACAATTAGGGCAAAAAACACAAAGCGACTTTAAAATATATATTATATATTAACAAAAGTCCAACATTGAAACAGAACCCTGTTGTTAATCAATCTTAATCACACCCGTCTCCACAGCCGCCTCCGCAACTGCCACCATCACAGACGTCGATCACCACAACATCAGTAGCAGACGATGTAATCGTGACCGCACCTCCGGTATCCCTTTCGACTCTCTCCACACCTTGTGAAGGGGTAGTTGCAGTCCGAGGTACCACTGAAGTTGATGGTGCTCTACTACTCCAATTATACAATTTTGCGCAAATACTATCAAAAGCACCTGTATACATATGGATGAAGTAAACGCCCAAAAAAGTACTATATGTAACCACAAATACATAGAACAAAACCGAACCCACTTTCATTTTCTCAAAGCTCTTGGGAAAATTCTTGTCTAAACGAGATTTAGATATCGATATCTTGTCGCTATAACTCTTTTATATTCTAAAAGAATGCGACTAGAATTAAACTATTTATTCCATATCATAGTTTTTCAGTGGCGCCGCAGAATTATTGAGAAGACAAGGTTAATGTAGACGAGGCGCTTCACGACGCATGCTTATATAAGTATGAGATCGCTTTGACTTCAGTAAGTCGTATGGGTAAATGTATGTAAACTATTAATTAATGGAGTCAAGTTGTATTTATTTAAATGGACATATTCATCTCTTCCCTTTCTCGGAAACTTCATCACAATTCTCTCTACTAGTCGTTTCATAATTAATATTGTTGGATATATATGTATATATATTCTTTTGATTAAAGCAAACACATTTTAATTACTACAGAAGAGTACAATTAATCAAGTCATCAGTGTTTGAGAAATAATTTAAAGGCTATTTTTTCGTCATAAAGTGTTAGCTAGAAAAAAAATACTGATTTTTTATTACCCATATAACTTATCCATTTTGAATTAATCATGGTTGATAAATACTATTTGCTAAGTTTTTAGTTTTATCATGGTTGATTTGCTAACAAAGATTACATACAGGTTATGTGCTGATAAAAGATAATATACAGATGTTTTATGCAATTTATTCCAATATATTCACAAAAAGAGTGCATTTTCATTCAATAACTAATAAATTCGTATCCGCTAATTATATAGATTTCGCGAACCGGTCTAGGCTCCTGAAAAATGAAAAAACTACCAAACTTATAGATGAATATGCGATTAATTAGTTTCGGTAAATTAGTAAATTGATCTCGAATGGGAAGAGAAACGTACAAAAAGTAACAATTAATCTTTTATTACTTGTTCTTGGATATACACGAAACTCTAGCGACACAATGGTACGTAACAAATGTTTTACAGAGGCGTTAGAGAATGTTTACAATGAAAAACATGAAATATGACCACATTACACATAAGAGGAAGACCACAACAAGCTAGGAGAGGAGAGACAATAACTTCAAGAAGGCTAGTTTTAGGCTTTCAACACTTTATATGCCACTTCTATGCGTCATAGAAGAAAAAAAAGACAGTGTGTAGACTGGTCGCATAATTATTTTGATTGATCAATCTCCACAACCACCACAACCGCCACAGCCACCACAACCTCCGCCACTACCACCACTATCTCCACCGTCAGCGTCGCCACCACCGCCACTGACGACAGCTGCCGTGACAACAGTGGCCGCAACGGCAGCCGCTCCTGCTCCAAGAACAACCATTCCACCATCCTTTGGAGCTGGAATATTTGTACTAGTAGTGCTTCTTATTGTTGTGGTTTTACCCTTATAACCTTTCTCAAGGTCACGATACGCCGGATTCATCACCGGAGACGGCTTCTTTTTGCCGCCAAGTTTTGAAAGACAATACAACAGCCAAACTACCACTGCCACAGAACCAACAACAATCAACACAATTGCGTATGTTTTCATATCGCTTTTGATATATATTGAATATTATTGTTTCAATTTCTTTGAGCTAGGCTTATATATTAATTGTGTAGCGCGTGGGACGTGTAACTTTTATTGTCTAAATCATTTAGAACGTAACCTTCATGTTTAGTACTGTGGTTTATTTAATTTTACGAAATTTGACTGAAATTTCTCTTAATAGACATCTCTATATTTTAGTTCATTGACTTAGTTATAATGTTCTGGGTAATTGCACCCACCCCAACCTCCGAAGTTTGTTGCAATTGTGCTTCAATCTTTCAAAATGAGTGGACTGCCCCTTAACCTATTGAAAAAACGTGTGAATTGTCTCGACTCCTCAATTAATTGATCATTTTGCACAATCTTCTACATTTTTGTTCACTACGTTTGACATCAAGAGGCAAATGGCACAAATTTTAAAAAGTTTGGGGGCATTCGCTTATTTCGAAAATATTAGAGAGCAATTTGCATACAGACCCCCAAAATTGGAGGATTTGCTGCAAACAGTCCAAATATTCAACTTGTTCTTGAAAGTCCATCTGCATCCTGCAATGACATGGCCCATTTGCGTGACTTTCCAAAGTCTTCCTTTACTTCATCAATAATTAGTGATTACAGCATAAATTTTAATTCAGGGGATATGCTAATTTTTTAACTAAAACAACCGCTTAAGCTTTGACTCCATAACTAAGCTGATAATAAGTTTGTAAAAGTAATTTGTCGTTTTAATTCTTGTTTCCGACGATAAATAGTTAATAACCTAATTCGTTAATGCGTTCTTCTTGATGACACGACGAGTTTTATTCTATGTTGCATATATGGTGTACTGTATGGGTATTATGTAAATGGACATGAAATAAAAACATTGAATTTGGTACATGCATGGGGAATAAAAATTGTTGATCATATTATTATTCTTTAAAGAACATGAAAACTCTTTATTCTCTCTTTAACAAGGCATATTAAATATATGTTAAAGAGAGAATAAAGAGTTTTCATGTTCTTTAAAGAATAATAGTATGATCAACAATTTTTTATGGGAAGGTTCTCTTAAACCGAACTTGATTCTAAATATCAGGTTTTAAAAAAACTACCAAACGTCCATATATTTACGAAAAGTAAAAGTTTGACACAAATAATTTTCTCTTTTCCTACTATCAAGGCCCATGATTTTATCTTCTCTAATTTTAGTATCCTCGTCTTTTCTCAAAATAAATTATTTATTTTATATATAAATATAAATAAAATCTTCTGAGTTTGATGAATAAAATAAGTATAACTTATACTAGATCTCCTACCATGATATTTGAGTGGGATATTTTTTTCATAAAAAAAATCCTTAAATATATGGTTGTTTGCTAACTTTTTCAGAAAAAATAAAATAAATTTAGAATTACTTCTTGTTTAAAAAGTACTCGTTAATTTTATAAAATGGGGTGTTGAAAAAACGATATCGTTAGAAATATTAGTTTAAAAAAAACTACGGGACCTCAATTGTATTTGAGGGAATGATAAAATTATAGGCCTTAGCTGTAGGAAAACAAGGAAATTAACAAGCTTGGCTGCACCACACTTAAGTGTAGCCGACTCTCCCACTTTTATAGTGAGTCCGTATTTTAAAGAAGATGAGAGAATCTTTCCTCCTTTTTATATAGTGATTCTGTTAGTAATTATTATAGGAGAAGAATTGAATTAGGAGAGAAGATAGTGGATCAATTTCGATGGAAGTAATTTTTGTGTTTCCTAAGATTTCGGTAAAAATCAATCAAAATATTCCAACCAAATTTTAATAATTTCCAAAATGGTAATCACTAATTCGTTTCCTTCAATTTCAAAACGAAAAGATTTCGATGCATGGTTTCGACTATTCTCTTTACGTCTACATTCAAACAGGATTTAGGGTTTGCAAATTTCGTACGAGATAATATTTGATAAATGGATTATTAGCGTATCGTGTAGATTGTACATAATCTTTCCATAGTAATTATCCATATATTCCCGTTTCCTAGTTTAGTGCCAAGATTGTGGCCATCTCTCTTCTATATAATTGTCATACGAGATTCATTGTTTTATTCAAGAAAACTGCATTCTTTCATGATCAAAGTGCAAACATATCCTGCTAGATTAGCGAAGAGAAGCAGCAAAAACAACCCCCTTGCAGTTGATGTGGAGCAAGAGAATACATTGACAATTTATGCCATTGTATTCTCCCCCTGCATATCTACTGCAATGGGGTATAAACTATAAAGTGGTCACTATTTTCTTCCACACCATGCACGTTCATGAATTGTTTGTTTGCTATCTATTGATATCTTTTAATTTGATATTTGCTATCATCCGTTGGTTAACGTTGATTTGGTATATCGAGCACCTACTGCGTAGATTGTTAACGGAAAAGTGGCTTCTAGATTATTGGTTTAAGCATTAAGGTAGCAATTCTAATTTATACATGAAGTTATATATCATTGTATTTCTTATGATGTCAATCGTAATAGCATCAGCAGCAGACGGAATACATATAATTGCTATAATTGATATACACAAACTGGAGCGCGACACGGGACGGTACATAACAAGTTCTTATGACGTCTTTTTTTCATAATGAATGTATTTGCATATATAGGCGTTAAAGAATGTTTACGATGCAAAAAATGAAATATATCACCAAATTGCATGTACGAGTATCCACATAACATGCAAAAGAAAGTAAGAGGAGAATTTTACAAGATATTAGAAGTATAGTAGTACTAACTTCTTATTGCTCGTTTTAAGGTTTTAATTAAAATGTACCAGTACTTTACGTGTAATTCCATGTGCAATATAACGACTTAAGTTGACTGATGCTTAATTAATTATTTTGATTCATTCACCACAGCCACCACCACCGCAACCTCCGCCACCACAATCACATGTCATCACCGCGTCCAGTTCCTGCAGCACCACCACCGCCTGGATCGATCATGAATTAATAGTATCTATTTGTTTGAGGCTTGTATGTTAAAAGTGTAGCTCGTGGTGCGTGCGACTTCTATATATTAATTGTACGAAACTGAACGGAGATTTTACTTTTTTTTTTTTGAACGGGAACGGAGATTTTACTTAGTGGACTTCTATATATTTTATTTCATTGACTTAATACTAATATTCCTTTTGGACGCATATCTGCAATGACATAGCTCTTACATGACTTGCAGAGGTCGTTGGCGACTTTCATTATTGATTTGTACTCAAACAACCACTTAAGTTTAGATTACATAATTAAGAAGATAATCAATTAACTAAAAATTTGTGAAATTGGTAATTCTCTTTTGTATGTATACATCCCCCTCCTTTTTATGGTACTTCTTCTTTTCTACGTATGCATGGTGTAATCTGACCTTATAATAGCCTTTCAAGCTCTGAAAGGACCTAAAAACAACTTAGTATCGTTTTTTTGGAATGATGCCTGATAAAGGCAATTAAGACCAATCAAATGGTAACCAATTTATTTGAACTATACACAGCTGATCTTTTACTTTTGAAATTTTGTATCATATTGAAGACTTAAAATATTATATCTGAAATCCCGCCTTCTTTTCAATGCATCCACTCTTTAACAAGATCATGCTTTGTAATACTCGTAATCGTTTGGAGAAGACCATAAATCGATAATACAACGTTTTGGATTATATAATATTTAATATCGATTAATAAGAGAAAGTAATCTGAGATTTACAATAATCCAATCAATTATTAATGCCGCATCCCTATAAGGAAACCCCCACCCCCGCATAGGATATTCAGGAATTAGCCCATTTTCTGCATATTGAATATTTTTTTTCATAATGGATAATTTGGTTGAAGCCCAACGTTTTGTGAGTAGTTCTATGGGCTAGCTTACGAATCTCGGGGCATGGATGTCCTATAAACTTATAACGGAAAAACATTTTCGGCAGGACAACCGGTAAGTACTTCCAAATTATCCTTTAATTAAATTTCTTTGGTAATTTGTAATCTGATATACGACTTGATATATAAAATTAATGTTATTGTTTACATAGATATCACACATATTTATTAAATTCAGCTAGTTTAGTGAAAATATTAGTTTAGGGAGTTCAGTGAGAGATCTTAATTGTTTCAGATGCAAATTGGATTCTCTCTAATAATTTATATAATAATATTAGCTTTCAACATGTTATGATTTTTTTCCCACTTATTTAAAATTTATAGGTCGTATTACTTTAACATATTTTCACAAATTTTCAAACCTGTTAAAGTTTTAAATTATTGACCTCACACGTCTCTCTAAAATACAACATAAACAATATGCACACGCGCGTGTTCCAAATCTCTTTTATTTTTGGTGACCAATTCTTTCCACCAACAAACAATTGTGACACGAATCCCACTTCCAATCTCCAAACCCCGAAAAAGGAAGAAAAATAAAAATAAAAATTAAAAATGAAAGCCGCAATAGAACAGAACCACATTTTTCATCAAACAGAATTCGCACACGCAATACTCACACAATATCTGGATTAACTTAATTATTGGTCCAATCTGCAGCAAAAAGGCAAAGTCACGTCTTTTCTACCTTTTAAAGATATTCGTTACGTGTTGTTTAGATAATTAAGCAGAGGAACGGAAGGAAAAAGGCCCCAGTAAGCGATGAATCATCAAACATTACAGATGCATGAGACATACGCAAATCTTATCCTATGAGCATTGGGAACATTTGTTCAACTTCAACTTTTTAACTATTTGGAGTTAATTGATGTATCAGCTTCAGCAGGACAATAATTGGTTCGAAAGGACCAACTTGAATAAGTATTTGGACAAATTTCTGTGTACAATAGTTAGCATGGTGAAGTCTAATTATTAACCGTCCGATGGATTGTTTGCATATAAAGTACAATGAAATAGTTGGATTTGGACAAAATCTTCCTTATTAGTTAGCTATATCTTTATATTTGTGATGTTTACAATTGTTTACGAAAATATTATATTGACTTATGGGCTAGGTAAGCACTTATCAACTTTTTGCTTGTTTGCATATAAAGTACAACTTTTTACGAAAATATTATATTGTCTTTAGAAGATCACAAAAGGCACTGAGAGAAAATTTGCAAGAGTTTACAGAAACAGATTCTTCTTAACTTTTAATGTGAATTAATCAAAGTTGTTTTTGGCAAAAGGTTGAACCGTGTTTGCGTTCCTTCTCAAAAGACTAATTAAATCAATCAAAATAAAAATAGAGATGTTTGCAATATATAATTTGTGTACACAAACTTTTAAATGTAATAAGATACAGTTATATATCCTACAAAGCATAAAAGTTCTTATGATTTGATCTGACAAAAAAGAAATACAACAATAATTAATGCGCGAAATGTTTGAATATATACAGTAGTAATTATATAAAAGAAAAACAATTCAACTATTTATTTTCGTGCAAAGTTCTTTACAATAAACTAATCTTATTTATCTAATATTGAATTCTTAAGTGGGGATAATTGTAACAATATTGAGGAAAAAAAATATCATGTGTTGATTGAGGAAAGAGAGATAATTTCGGATCCATATCCTTGCGGAATTTTTACAATTCAGTTGATTTTAGTTCAGAGTAATTTCAGTTTTGCGAGAGATTTGAGGGGTAGAAAGTCTAAAGGTACCTTTCTAAAAGGAAAACACTTTGCTCACAGGACTGTAAGGTTACAGTCCACTTTTATTCCTTCTAAAAAATAAGGTAACCGGCTACCTATCACTCAGGTTTCTATATTATTGGTGAAAATCTGGTAATTACATAGTAAATTAATTATGTCAACAACATAGCAGTATTTCTCGCTTTTTTGTAAAAGTTTTGTAAAAAAACTGTTTTAAGATGTGGTTCGCCATCATAATATACAAATTATATTTGATTTCTAACCGTGTGAAAGGAAAGTCTTGTATTTGCATTATCATATATTAATTTTAGAAAGAAAAAAAAATATTGGATCAAGTTACCTTACCATGAAAATATATCTAGTTATAAGTAAGTCTAACATAATTAATTAATTTCAAATCTATTGGTTTCAATCAAACAACAAATATTCATAAAAAAGAAAACAATATATGTCCTGTACAATCTCTAATTATTGTAACAAGTAAAAGGTATTAACAAATGTTAAGGATGTACATATGTAATACCTTATAATTGACAATTTCAAAATTCACTTTTGATCAATAAAAGTTTGAATTCATGTCGACTATTTCATTTTATAGGTTAAAATACAACATAAAGTTAACTAAGAAATAGACAGTGGGATGCTTTTTCAAAATTATAGTTGTATTGTTTGCTATATCATTTTTTAGTGATTAAAACTATATAATAATATAATACTTGAGTTGATATTGGCTGTAATATTAATCAATTAATAAGTTTTTGTTTGGGAAGTAAAATGAATTAAAAGGAGACAAACCGGCTGTACGTCTATTATCTTACAGCCGGCTGTGAAGCTAGTGGAACTCTAACTAAAATTTACAGCTGTTACGGTTGAAAGAAAAACCCTCATATCCAGCTTATGGAGTTTTTGCTCTTTTCTTCTTGTTTTTAAAGACATGCATTAACAAAAACGTCCTGTAGACACTCGTACTTCTCAATTGAGAAAAAAAAGGGAGGAAAAAAAATATAGGTATTAACACAAATTATTTAACTAAACTGTCGCCTCATCTAAAGAGTTGAGCTCACAAATAGCTTGAACATTTATTCCACGCTCCCTTGTGAGTAGGTTGCAAACATTTTTTTTTTTTTTTTTTTTTTTTACGATGGCATGTAACATTATTTTGATTGTGGGTGGCAGTAGGATACAGAAACATGATTTTTTTTTGTCGATCATTAAATATTAAAGTTTCATTTCGACTAAAAGCTTAAACTTTTAGAGAAATTGAACATTTATAAATGTATTTGTTCCAAACATTACTAGAATCTCAAATTAATAATGGTGTGATCTCAAGAGCTTCAAGAATTGCCATATCTTCAAGCCCATAAATTAAACTCGATGAAGAATATAAGTCTACATCAGATCATAATTTCTCTATCAGATTTTCCATGACTTCACATGATCCCAACCGCTATCAGAAAGCTCATATGTCGTAGAAACAACTAATTTATGTTTTTTTTTTTCTTTTGGAAAATTCAGAGGTTTGAAGACAGTTCTAAGTCATTAGGGCACGTTATTAAAGTCTCTGGCTTGTTCGATTATTTTGGACCACTTGTGTCAAGAACCTTCTCTAGCTAAAAAATATATTTCAAATTCATTACAATAACTATTTTTACAGTTTTTCATAACATTTCAGATATATCTTGGAACATGAAAAATACTTTTTATGTTTAGTAAATGGAAAAATACACAAAAACTAAAACTTTCATCTATTTAATGTTAGAATTAACTTTGAACACGTACATACTTTTGTAAACGGCCATGAGCAGATCTACAGGAAATAAGAGAAACACCTTTAAAACTTTTAGTTCGAGTTGTGCCCTAATCTAAAAGGCCTACCTCAAGTACCCCATAACGTGCCCATTTTCTAGCTGCTGCATGCAAAGAAGTGATTCAACCTTATCTGGCTATAAGAAAGACACTCCGAGTTGTTGCTTTCACTGCAAACGAATCACTGACAACAAATGCATACGACCCCGAAATGTAGGAATTATGAATTGCCAAACGAGAGAACAATTATTGGTCCATTCTTGATTTGGAATTTTAAAGAGCAACCCCCACATCATTAATCACTTACAAGTTAATTGCAGTTGCACCATGTATTAGTTTCACATTGTAAATATAGAGGGGATGTACATTTATTCGTTTCAATATATTCTCCAACATGCCCTTCACGTGCACGCTATAATCTTTTACTATGCACAACATGTGTCATTTTTTAATAAGTGGGTGACACTGAGATTCAGACTCAAGACTTCTGTGGAGATCTGTTACCATGTTGAATTATCATCTCATGTAAAAGCTCAATTTTGTAAAAGGAATGGACATTTATTAATTTAATATACTGTCCAACAATGACTACGTACGTTTTCATCTCATGAAGCTTGGTACGTAATTAAAATCACAAACTTCTTGTGTCCCGCTTGTTGTAAAGTTAACTAAACTAGTAAAACGTCAAGTTTGCCATACGTAATTAAGATATAAAATAGAGGGGAAAATAAAATAAGTAAAAGATAAAATATCCATTTTTAATTGGTCTGTTCAAATTCTCTGGGTCCAACTAATATGCGAGTTTGCCACAAAAAAAAAAAAAAAAAAAACTAATAGATCTGAACAACTTTATCTTATTGCAAAATGAAACTTGAAATAAGAGAATCCATCCCTACCTCCACCTCCGCGTCAAAATCAGGGTTGAAAACTTGCTACCATAAACATATATAGCTAGGGCCTGCAAAATTGTTTGTCGCAGTCAACTTGTGGTTAGAGAAACAGGGCCCCAAATCCAGATACAACGATTATGAATTTCTTGTTTAACAATGAATTTACATAGACATACACTCATTTTCTTTTTCCTTTTTGGAAATGCAAAAACTAGTATATAATTAATTCTGGTTTGTAAAATGTATAACTGAGACCCAGTATACAATTTTAGAAAACCGTCGTTTACTTAGAATTTTTAATTAAATTTTAAATTGTAAGTTTAAAAATATTTGGTGTTGTTAAAAAATGTTATGAATAATTAATTTTAAATACTTTTCAAAATACTTTTTAAATACTTTTCAAAGTATTCTAGATAGAAAGTATGAGAAATATCTCCAAGTTTCCCGGATTCAGTTGACATGATGATGACATAAAAAACCAAAGTTATTGAGCAATTGAGTTGGTAGTTTAACAACCTGACCAATCAAAAAATACATGATATCTGGTTACCTTTTCAGAACATCTTAGAAAATTTCTACGAAATACCCCGAAACTAATAAAATTATGCGTTGAGTTCGATTATTGGCCTATTTGGTTGGCTTGTTGATTTGACAAGTGAAAGAACGCTATGTTCAATTATTGTTTCCTGTCCAACAAAAAGGTAAAGAAATAAAAAGGTTTGACTCGTGATATATACACAGAACAAATGTAGGCTTTGAAACTGAAGTTATGATGTCTCAAATAAGAATTCCAGTTCATTTTCATATATAGGGTACATAAAAATAACAAGCAATTACTTTTATTTCTAGACTAGTTATATAACATACAAAAGAAAAAATGTAAACAGACTTGCTTAACTGTCTCATACTCTACAAAACAATTTCAAATAAATTATTCAGGAAAAGAAAAACCAAGCATCTCCTCTAAATCTTTCTGTCAAAACAAATTTAACTTTCCATAAACCTAATATATTGGTCTTATGTGTAAGTTCACTTTCATTAGGAATTATTACGTATAATGGCGGGACGATGAGATCGATAGTGCAACCAATTCGATTTTAGATGTAAATGCATGCATGATAGAAATGGGAGAAGCTAATATTGTATATATAATATATATTTACAATTCTAATCTTTAATTGAACAACGTAATAATGCAACGGCTGAATGAGATAATTTTTTCACTTTTACATCCTAGACAAAAGAACGAAATATTTTTTGCAAATTGAGTCATATATTAAGACCGATCACAATTCTGCCAAACGTTTAATTTTATATTTTCTACTAACGTAATATAAGTATAATCTCTATCCTTGAATTTTCTTAAATATTTTATGCAGTGTTTTAAAATGCGGTTTTGAGGCTCGCCTTTGGGCAAATTTCACATAAAACGCCTCGAGGCACTAGAAAAAGCGTAAATGTCAAAAGGCGTGCGCTTTTTTGTCGAGGCTTACGCCTTGGGCGCGCCTTTTACGCCTTTTGCGCTTTACTAAAAAACCTTTGCTTTTCTGATGTGAGGTAAGAAAAATGAAATTACTTAATCAATTGAGGGCAAAAAGCGAATCTCACTTCAATTTTAAAGAAAGTGCAGTATTTCTTGAACAAAAAAAATACGGCTCTTTTTGACTTTCACCTCAAATCAAAGCAAAACCCTTTTTCCTCTTTCCGGAATCATCCAGAATCATCATCAGTTCACTAAATATGATCTAGTCATTGTGGGAATTGCATCAACATCGTAATATTATTATGATCGGTTGTTCTTCACGATTGTTTTTTTTTTTGTTTTGCTTTTTCTTTTCTTTTTTGTTCGAATAGTTGATATACTAAATGAGTTTGAAGATTTGATGTAGTAAATATTATTCTTTCTCATGTGATTACAGTTCATATTTTAGTTTTTACATTAATTTAAAATAGTTCTGATTTGGGAGTTTTTATTGTACCTTTTTAGTATCAAATTGAATGGTTTCATATTGCAACTCTCCAACTTCATTGCTCTTTTGATAAAGTTTTCTTTATGTAATATTAATAATAATAATTTTTATTTTTATTATAAGTAGTCCATATATATTTTTAAAATATTAAATGTCAAAATTTTTTAGAGACACAAAACGCCTCGCCCTACGCCTTCACCTTTTAAAACACTGATTTTATGTGAAGAAAACAGTTCTAAATAAAGTAGCAATTCAAGACTTTTGATTTGACTCAAACTCAATGGTGTAGGAATTATAAATTTGTAACATAAGATTGAAAAGATTGGGCTCTGGTTAAGTAGCTTATGGCTATCATAAATATTAAAAGTTAAGTGATTGGTAGCAGCATCTAATTCTGCTTTAATAGCACACACGTAGTCAATGGTCATGGCCGACGCGGAGTGGACACGATCAGCACATGGGGTCAACTCACCGTTCATAACTGTTCTACACAAGTGGGAGGCTATTATATAGCTTAGACATTTATCCCTTATGTATAATTTTATAGGAAAAAATGTGATATTTTGTAATCTCTTCTACTTCTCTATCTTGTATTTCGCTTTATTATTATTATTATTATGGTTATCTATCACATCCTCCTTAAAACATTTCGTTGTTACCACTATGTTGAAAAATATTTTATACTCGTATAAAGGTTTTTCTGAAATATGCTATTTTTTGAAATTATTCTTTGGTTTTATGAGCTTTAATAATACAAAAAATTCAATATCCCATTTTTGTGGGTTTCTTTTTAATAATTTGAACGAAATTTTACTTTTTACGATTTTTAAATTAGCAGCTAATTTCACAATTTGTTGAATATATGTTTTGTCTTAAGGATTATATATCCATGTAGTTAAATAATGTTTGCGTGATGAAGCACGTGAATAACTTTTATTGATGTTACTGGTAAGTTTGTATTGCCTCACATAAATACAATATTCCTTTTTTTTTTAACCCCTTCTGTTGTATGTATGCAAATTTGACATATTACTCCATGTGAAAAGAAAGGTATATTATTCAATTGTGACGTCAAAAAGCGTTACGCCTATATCAGAATCTACACTTGGCCAAATCCAAAATGTGAGTGAAATTGTGTGCAAAAGATGCATTTATACCTAGAATTTTCAGAATATATGTATATATTTGTTCTTATAATTTTCATTATGAAAGAAATACAAAACAAAATTAATTTTTAATTAAGCTTCTAGGATATTTGTATTTCTATTTTATTTTCAACATTCTTATTATTAAAACTTAAAATAAATTTACAATTTTAAAGAAACTGGTTAGAATTCTCTTCATGTTAATGGACAACCCAAAGGAAAAGGTGGAATGGAATTGTGTGTTTTAAGGATATATGATCATATGAAGAACTTAAAACAGAACGGGCCCGGTTATCATATTGAACTCAAAAAGTGGGCTGACCCATGCACTGAGCAGTCAGCCACGGGCCAATGATGTCGACTACTCCGATATTTTCATTATATTGTTTTTGTTTTCTTTCTCATTTATTTATATTTCTAATTGCAGAATAAGTCGATCTTAAACAATATAAAAATGTACAAGAACACGCATTCATGCAAAATGATGTGGTATACCGTTGTGGCTCTACATCATGGGAGAAGCATTACATTCACTCAGTTACATTAATTACATAAATATGTTCAGATCATATCTTTATAACCACGCGGTATAGACACGTTACTATATATAATATAATATAGTCACAAATATTATACTGTAAATACAATGACTTGAGCAAGGACCTATTCTACATATATCGTAGACGGTTTATGCATATATTCTACATGGTTGTGGTAAAAATATACCGACTTTTCCATATATAATAAACATATCATGAACACGGACATGTCATCTTACGATCTAATAATTCCTCGAAAAATACTATAATATTGACTCTATGGAAAAACTCTTATATTTAAGCTCATTAGTACTATAAATATTTGAGATCGAAACTTTAATCAAGAGCAGTTAATCTTTGAACATGTGCAATTTATAACCAGTATGCTCCCAAACATGAGATAATGGACAGTAATAGACTAAGATAAAGATGTTGCATTCAGTTATTATCACCAGTTGATAATCACATCGTCAAAAAAGTTCACAATGATATAACCACATTATGTTCTTAGTAGAGGGAGTAGTTAACTGTTATGTTTTTGTTTGAGTCACCCTCTAATAAAGGAGGCCAATCATATATATATAAGCTGGATATCCCTGTAATCAAATTATTGTCTCCTAATTAGTTAGGATAATCACAAAAACATGCGGTTAGAGAAATTTCCTTTATCATCTTGGAGATTTTCCACAATGGATGCATGGCTATTTATTGACATTCCAAGACCATGTCAACATCAATTCAGTGATGCACATCTGGCTTTGCTATTCATTTCATGATCCTCCCCAACAGTAACTTTTTAGACATCGTAGCACAACGACACATAAGCTAGAAGTTTCCGCGACAAATAATGGGGAAAATAATGTTGAAGAGATGAAAATAGAAAACAAGAAGAAAAGTAATTTTTATGTTTCCTTTTATGATTTGCATGGCAAAGGAACTTTTTAATGAACCCTATTCCTAATGGTTTGGCAAAGAGTTTTTAAATTAGTTCGTACAATATGCTTAAGTCTTTATTTAATAATTAGCTTTTAGAGGTAAGTTCATTGTATATATGATACAATTAAATAAGGCTTTATTACATTAGTCCAATTTGTTTTGTACTAAAATAGTGTACTACTCTCTGAATTATACGACATATGTACATAATGTGTGATGGGATGTTAAGATCCTCATTGGTAGATGAATAAACAAATAACGCTACTGCCACATATATCCAAGTCTTACCAAAAATTATATACACGTGTTGTAAATATAACAATCGATAGAGAGCATTGCACCATTTGCCACTAAAGAATTGGAATGTAATTTTGGACTAACTTTTAAATAGATCAAGAACATTAGAGTTTAAGGTTGACACTTGACACCTCTCGTTTACTTTCCAGTTTCCACACCCTTATAAGGCTAATGGTAATATGACATGAACTACCGCCCCCCCCACCCCCCTCCCCCCCCCCCCCCCCCCCCCTCTCTCACACACACACATACACAAAGAGAGAGAAATAGTACTCCCCCACATCCCCTATAAATAGCCAAGCAATTCTCAAGTCCATGTGTTCAATTGTACCTCAACTCCCACAACTCCAGCTCATCTCCAAAAACCAGCAAGCATTCCTCTCATTGATCACATTACAAATACAAACACCACTCTTTTATTCCTATATCAATAACAACAAAACTAACTAACTCAAATGGTGCTTCTCTCAAAACCAGCAATTGAACACTTCTCTCTAGTAGTCAAAAACTACACCACATTCTCCCCTGTTATACCAATAATAGACCTCTCAAAACCCGACCTCAAATCGCAGCTCGTTAACGCCTGCGAAGAGTTCGGGTTCTTTAAAGTCATCAACCATGGAATCCCAACTGAAATCATCTCTAAATTGGAATCAGAAGCTGTCAAATTCTTCTCTTTACCACTTCTTGATAAAGAAAAAGCAGCCCCTACTAACCCTTTTGGATATGGTAACAAGAGCATTGGTCCTAATGGCGATGTGGGTTGGGTTGAATATTTACTTTTAACCACTAACACTGATGAATCAAACTTCCAAAAATTCGCATCGGTTTTTGGCGAAGCAGCACAAAATTTCAGGTACATTCTCAAAAACAGAGTACTCTGTTTTATAGTAACATGGAACAGAGTATCTTATATTTTTTTTTCTTGGATTTTTGGTGTTGTTGTTTCAGGTGCATTATGAATGATTATGTGTCAAGTGTGAGGAAAATGGCGTGTGATATTCTTGAGATGTTGGCTGATGGATTGAAGATTAAAGAAAGGAATGTTTTTAGCAAACTTTTGATGGATGAACAGAGTGACTCTGTTTTTAGGCTAAATCACTATCCACCATGCCCTGATGTTCAAGAATCGAGGAATATGATCGGGTTTGGAGCACACACTGACCCGCAAATTATATCTGTTTTGAGATCGAACAACACTTGTGGGCTTCAAATCTCGTTGAAAGATGGAAGTTGGGTTTCTGTTCCTTCTGATCAAAATTCTTTCTTTGTTAATGTTGGTGATTCTTTGCAGGTATGTTTCTCATTGATATTGATAACCCGCTCTTTTTTTTTTTACATCGAAAGTTTAAGGTAGTGTGGGAAAAAAAAGATTTCAATATGGTAAAACACAATGTTTGTCAAGTTCTCAAGTATACAATATTTTCTGCTAAAAAAAATAGTGTCTATCTTACAAAATTGTGATTAGTTCTAAGTTTGTACAGTTTTTCGTATTTGTGCATGTCTTAAAATGTGTGCACGTGCAACCCTTGTCCCATGAAGAGTAATAGTATTATGCAAATTACGGGCATGGTAACGTATTGAAATTAATTCCTTTAGTATTTAACTATTTATAGAACATTGAGATGAGATTATAAAAACGTTTTATGCCCTTTTATATTTAAAAATAATTAATCTTTAATTACTTGCTGCACCACTTAAGCTAAATTGATTGCTTAGATTATTTTTCAATACGATGCCCTATGGCTTAGTTTTTCTTTATTACAATTTTTTGCATGAAGTGTACTAGGTTTGACTCTAATGTTTAAGCTTGGAAGCATCTTCCCGATTTCCATGCACGCGTTCGTCATTGAACTTCTTATCCTTATCCATAAAATTAAATGCATCTCGATAGATTCGTCGACAACAGAGATTTTCAAGTCATTGTCACCTAATAATTGGTCCCAATATTAGTCAAACAAGTCTTAGTCAAGTTGCAATAATTTAATTGTTGACTTTTTCGACATTTATTAACTTGGATTTGCTTTCATTATTTTCGACAGGTTATGACTAATGGGAGGTTTAAGAGTGTAAGGCACAGGGTTGTGGCCAACAAATCAAAATCAAGGCTTTCAATGATATATTTTGGAGGGCCACCATTGAGTGAAAAGATAGCTCCATTGCCTTCACTTATTAAAGGAGAAGATAGTCTGTATAAAGAGTTTACATGGTTCGAGTACAAGAAATCTGCTTATAAGTCAAAGCTGTCTGATAATAGGCTAGGCCTGTTTGAAAAAAATTGCAACCTCATTGTAAATTCCATGTAGGATTCTTGATGTTTTTTTTTTTTTTTTTTCTCTTTTTGTGTAAAAAGTTCCGAGAACAAATTGTGCCACAGAGTTAGATCTGCCTTAGCCTTGACAAGAACTTTTGTGATTCTTGTTTAGATTTATTTGAGATTCTCAAAGATAGCCAAGTTTGTACTTTCTTTTTCTTGTTTATCAATCAATCATTTGCCAACCAACTATTACACGCTTGAGTTTTTAGATGAGACGACAATATGTACAATATCTGAGATGTTTGTCGAGAAAGACAGTAACATAACAATAACAGTATGAGGAAACACTCCAATTGTTCCTTATATATCACAAACTTAGTTACATTTAAAATAAAATGGGAACATACTCTATTCATCGTTTGCCATGATTATTTTTCACAAAAGGAGGCAACAATTCGCGAAATCACGAATTATGCGGAAATACAATGGATGTAAAATCCAGAGTTTTTTTTCTTATAAACTCAAACTTCATATATCATGCCAACTCTGAGAAGCCTAGACCTTGGTATGGCCAATACTTTCCCCCCTTGCCTGAAGTTTTTTCTCAGAAAATTATATCCAAAGTTAATGGCAAATTTCTTCATGAATGATGAATCCTTATTTGCCACCACTTCTGCTTCTCCTATAAGATAAAACACACCTTGCTCTTTTGCTCTTTTCACAATCTCTATCTCTTCTTCTGCCCTTGTGGCGATCCTATTCGAGGAATTTGGAGATTTTTCCTGGGATTCTTCAGTATGAACTACAGAAGAACTCGACTGTCTTGGCTTTCCATCACTCGGTACACCGGGGACGTTCATTGCCTCAGGCATTTGTTCAACAGTCTCACTTTCTAGTATATATTGTTCGTTCCTAATGAACTCCATCAGGTTATCTGTTAATTGCCGCTCGAATTCCTCTGGTTCCTCGATTATATCCATGTACCCGTACCTCACAACACAACGAAAGATTCGACATTCTTTTGGCTCAACCTGTCGAAAAAGAAACCGTTCCTCCATAAAGACCTTGTTTATCGGCATTGACTTAATGGAGACGAATACAATGACCGAGTGAATAGAGGGAATGTTGGATACGAAATGAGGAAATATTGGTGGAATTCCCTGCACAAGTTCGGAATAGAGAAGCCCGATTCCAGGGATTCTACTTATATTCCCATCCTTCGCCAAGTCCCTCACATAAGCACTGGAAACTTTGTTTTTGAGCTCAAAAGCGTATCTTTCTCTCTGAGCATAATGCCATATGCCCATCATCGTCATGAGCACCAGCGATAAGGCTATCGGAAGGTAACCGCCTTGGCTGAACTTGTACAGAACAGATGAAAGATATGTCATCTCTATGGATATAAATACGATGAAAAACAAGGCGATCCACAAAACTTTTGTCTTCCATATCACCAGCATTATTAAGGAAACCAAAGATGTAGTAATACACATTACAGCAACAACAGCAATACCTGAAATACATCAGATAGGTCATCGGTCTACTGTACATCAGATGAAAGACTCATTTTACCTTAACTAAATGCAACTTCAGCTCTTCCATGTTTCCTAATATTGTTTGTTTCTAAATCTCATTTTACTGTAAGATAGTATTATTACCTTTCAATTATCTTTTTAGTATGTACATTGAAAACTAAAGTGATTCAAAAGTTCTTACCGTATGCATTGCCTATTTTTTCTGTCGTCTTGAAACCATATGTGACAATGATGCAGGAAACCATGATAAAGTAGTTAAGCTCAGGGATATAAACTTGACCCTCATACTTAGCGGAAGTGTGAATGACCGTCACTCTTGGGAAACAACCTAAACTGAGAGCCTGAGAGATTATAGCAAATGCACCAGATATCATAGCTTGACTGGCAATGATTGCTGCAGCATTAGCTACAACGAATGTTGGCCAGTAAATCGGACCTACAAGAAAAGAAAAAGGAGTTTAGAGACTAGTTCTACAATAGAAAATGGTCCTCATACATTAACTACCAGTGACTAAGTAACTACTTGCCTGGTATGGAGTCGTAGAACGTATTTGATACATGCTCTGGGAACTTGGAAAGATACGCAGCTTGTCCGATGTATGCCATAAGAAGAGAGGGAAACACAATCCCAGAAAAACTAATCTGTCGTAGAAGACAAGAATAATATGAGCAAATTTGTCTTCTGCTATTTCACCAACCACCAATTTTTTAGATAAAGATAATACTACATATAAAGAACTTAAAATCATCAACCGAAAATGTTGTAGTGGTATAAGAAAAGCCATCTTCCTTAACGTTGTTCAGACTTACTTGGACAGCTCGAACGCTAAAGTGACCTAAATCAGCAAACATGGCTTCGGTACCTAGCGAAATTGCAGCAGAAAACAATTAATTACTCAAAGTACAAGAACGATCAAGATGCGCAAACGAGAGAAAAATGAAACGCACACTCACCTGTAATGCAAAGAACAACCCCACCTAGTGATACCCATCCTTCCTTGCCGTTTCGTTTAAAGTAATCGACTATGTATTTTGGATTGAAGGCCCGTAGAACAGTTATATCGTGATGGAATAAGTTGTAGAGACCAATTACACTTATGAATGAAAACCACAAGAAGATGGCTGGTGCAAAAGAGTACCCCACTTTGTCGGTGCCAAATCGTTGGACACTGAAGATCATAATCAGTATGGCAAGTGAAATGTAGACAACAGCATCTGCAATAACAAGGTCCTCAGAAACAAATGGAGGGAGGATTTTTTATTTATTTTTCCATATGAGTTGAATGAAGAAAGTTTTATTCACCTTTGCCTAGACCCTTGATTCCACTAACAGCAGAAAGAACTGCGGATGCACAAAATTATAATAGTACTTAGTACATTTTACAGGCATTTATATACATGCAGCAGAAGGCCAGAATTACATTTACTATACATTGGAGAACAACTCTGTTTATTTGTAAAATCTGATAAATGTATCAATGGTCTTTTGGAATAACAAAGAATAAACTTTTTTGTAACAAGATAACCTGAGATACAAGGAGTTAGAATTCCGTCACCAATCACCATTGAAGTTCCAAGGATCGTGGCAAGAAAGAGCATGAGTTTTGCAATATTGCTCTTCTCAAGTTTTGTTTTGACCTTGTCAGCCCGTTTCATCTGGTTTGATGGAGTGTCGAGCCTATAGTTCGACAAGCTTCTATCCTCAGGTTGATCGTTCGGTATGAAGCTCACATTTGCATACCGGCAAATCAGGGAATAGAGCGCAAATGTCCCACCTAAAGATAAACTCAATGATCATATGCTTATTATGAATAGTGGATCATATTACTACTATAATATTCTTGAGGTACGTACCATTGCCATTGTCGTTAGCCCACAAGACGATAAACACGTATTTGATCATAGGGACGAGGATTAACGTGTAAATGATGAGGGAGAGCACTCCCAGGATGTCGTTCTTGTTCTGAATATCGTTGGGGAAGGTGCTGGCGTACACGTACAAAGGCGATGTCCCAATGTCTCCATATATCACTCCTATGCTTTGAAATGCCAGACTAAGGGTCCTGATCCAGTTTGCAGCCTGCAAGCATTCATTGCTTCATCATTCTAGACTTTTTTTCTGCCTATGGTAATAGTGGTCTACTAACTCCAATATTTTTTAGCTCTGAGTTAAAACCACAACTCTAACATTCACAAAATACAACCGTAAAATGATTGATGCATACACTTCGATTGATCTAATTTTTAGTATTCGCTGGGGAAATTTGCTAATAAATTTACACGAGTTATCTGTCAATAAAATACATAGAGTAGATCGCAGTGGCCTCTACAATTTACTCAAATAATAAGAATTTACACACACTAAAAAGAACTTCTTTTTATCATAACCAACACGCCAGATTATTTATCTGCCCCACGGGATTTACATAAGCTGCAAAATTGTCACACTATATTGGCACAAAATATTTCTTGACCGTTGACAGCGCAGTTTCAGTAACTTTCCAATATTAACCCTCAAAGGTTGTTTTAATACACTCCAGCAAGATAGAGTAAATATATAATTACTACCTTAATTGCTGCCGTATATGCCCATTATATGCATGAATGAAACTGATTTTCTAGTTTATTTTCAGCAATTTCTCTCCGTACATTACATGATATATTGCCGTTTAAGTTATCTATACTATTTTAATTGCTAGATATTTGATTAAGTTAATTTCGGCTTACTTAGAGTATATAAGTTATATAGGTGGTGTTTGCAAATGCTTATAAAAGGAGTTTGTTGGCTTTTGGAGCCGCAAAAGCACATTTTTAGTGTTTGGAATGCTGACTTTTGCTTTTTCTTGTCTAAAAAAACGTCACAAAAAGCACAAGCCCCAAAAGCATGCCAAGGGGTGCTTCCCTAACTGCTTTTGGAATTATGTTATTTTTGAAAGGTCTTTAAATAGAGAAGTTACTTCTCCTTAATTTTTGCAAACACCTAATTAATGATTTAAGTAGCTTTTTAAAAAGATTTGCAAACACTCCCGACTTTTTATTAAAAGTCACTTAAAGTGGCTTTAAGCATAAGTATTGAACAAGCTCCTTTTATAAGCATTTGCAAACACCACCATAATTGATTCCTTCACTTTTAACTGTTTATTCCTCACATTTTCAAAACATTGTAGAAAAGCACGTTATCCAATTTTATAAGTTGAAAACTCTCTAACAACAATGTATGTGGTGTATTGTTCATGAAAAATCATTTATCACAATTTACAGACAGTGTTTCATACAAAAATTAACTAAAGATAATTTCTGATATTATGGAAAGTAATAATCAAAATATTAGGAAATGTAAGATAATAGTGAACTCGCAATCTGGTAAATTATACAAATGCAGACTGCTCCATTTCAGGTAATTAATAAGGTAATTAATAAATTACATGAATCCGCTCCGGTAAGTCCGTAGATGGGAAAAACCGAGATTTTCATTAAGTCGGAGTGAAATTCCTATGAAGTTATGTTGAATGGAAACGAGTGGAGAAAAAGAATCTACATGTTTGATTATGACTCGACGTGATTCCGATCCAATGTAGTTCATACAATGTATCTCAACTAATCAAGATTTCAGGCTTGGTTGTTTTTGTCCAAGTAAAATTTTGTCGGAAACCACACTATAATTAATTTTATTGTGCACGCGTTTAACTCGACGTGATTCTCGTTTCACTTATACATAATAATCTAATTGTTAAGAAAAAAATAAATGGACTTGGACGGATCAACGGACCTGATTGGAGGAGGCATGATGATTTGGTTTAGACGATACATTTCCGGCCTCCAAGTTGAGTGAGTCGAGACGTCGGAGTTTCGACAAAGACACCTTTCGTTCTTCCAGCTTCAGGGTTATTTCCGACTTTTCAGCATCGCCGTTTTGCTGATCTTCTGCCATTTCTGATTTTTATTGCAAGAGTATAGTACAATATTGTGGTCTCTTGTGTTAAAATATATGCACAGCACACTACTATCGATGGGGTTTTTATAACAGCATTTTCAGGTTTCAGAGCCAAATGTGGTGTATGTGAACCGTTTCTTAATTTTATTCTATATATTTAATAATAACAACAATATTTAGTGTGTTGTGTTAAGAAACAATTAGCGTACTTGTGATTTGTCAACTCCGAGGTCTCTGCCTTTATTTGCATTAAATACAGAATCGTTTACGTATAATATCATTAAATCAGCAACATCGTATCATTTGAGATTTTTGGTTATATCAATGATACCTCGTTGCGTCTAAAATCATCAATAAAATCGCAAAGTTTATTTCTACAGTAAATTTGACATTTTAAGAAAAATGAAAACATAATACTAAAAGTTTCGATTTTACTCCTTTCTTGTAAAGTATGCGTAATTATAACCACATACCCTTACATGTTGAAGGGCAATTTGGTTTCCAGATATTAATCAAAATTGATCCGGGGCAAAATAGATTCTTCATCTTCTTTAATTTCATTAACTTCCGTTAACATTTGTAAAGGTTGATTTCTTTCCTAAGTAACCTGAAATTTAAAAGGTGGTATTGATACTTTTAGAACTTAACGAGAGGCGATATTACAGTAAACTTGACGGAGTGTCGCTGGCTAGTATCATATTACATTATATTGTTTATAATCTCCGGGAGCCTATTTCGGTTCTTCAATTTGTGACATAATATTAAGACATTTTAGACTACCCCCCCGGGTTTTTGAAACTTTTTAAAGTTAATAAAATCTGTGGATAATGAATATACTACAGTAGTACTCCTGACATACGATTAAAATATTATGTTTGCTTAATTTAACAACCAGTTTTAATCAGTCCTATAGCTGCATGCCACCTCGCTCGCTAAATGTTTTCTAACTTATTCAAAGTTACTCTTAATTAAGCTCGTTACCTTCACTAGTACAACCCCCCCTCCCCCCACCCCCCGGAGAAAAGAAATATTATACAACTTAATTCATATGGAATTCCTTTCGAGGCGCCGGTGATTTGACATAGTGTTACGGCATGAATGGAATAACGAGTATTGGACTAGTTGAAGTTTTATGTCTACTGATAGTTAAGATATAAGTTCTTTATTTATTTAAATTCAACAAAAAATGTTTTGTCAAGTACTGGCCGGTGAATATTATTCATAATTTTTGTGAGTATTTTTGAAAACCACTCACGAGTTTGATTTTTTTTTTTTTTATCTTTGACAAACGAAAGTAAAGAATATTGAATCCTTGTATATATGCTAGGGGATCTTGGATGGCCGGGTTTCAGATCCTATTAGATCAAATTTGAGGCAAATATTCGGGCACTCTACAATAAGCTAATAGGTTCACTATAAATCATTCACGGCCACACTAATGAAGCATTTTCTTTGTTTTCTTAATATATGTAAGTTATGTACATAATATTTATTAGTTTTATGCCGCATTATAATTTATATTTTCAATCAGAATAGATAAAGCCTAAAATAACTTTAAGTAAATTAATTGTATAAGTTTCCAACGGCAACCTGCTCTTGATCTGCCCATCACTTACAATTTTTGAATTTTTTAAATTAAACATGTATAAGTTATATTTTTTACTCTCACTAGTTTGCATGGAAACAGTAGTCTACTCTCTTCATTGACCAGTTTGATGTACACCCTAATAGTCACATAAAGCAAGGTGAAAATAATTTTAGAAGTATAAACTAATTACCGTAGCTTGTAATTTCCAACACGTTACTCATGAATTATTAGCATTAAAGTACGTATGTACATTCCAATATCAGAAGCATAAAATAATACTTGCAATTCTTTAATTTTCAAACCGTAACTCAATTATTAGCATTAAACTAAATATACCGACGAATAGAATTCTTTCAATGAATCGAAATGGTTGTCATGCTAGCGTTAGTTATTCTTGATTGTTTTACTGATTCTAGAAACATGGAAGTTGAATTTTAAGTTCATAATTGTAGTAAAATATTCTCAAAAAAAATTAAAAATTAATAAACGTATTCTTCATTTATATAATTTATTTCACGTAGACTTCTCGATAATATTTTTTTAATGTAAAAAACTCCGACAACAAATTGGGCGACAAGATCTGCTTCGGACTTACAAGAACTTTCTGATTTTTGCTTAGATTTAGTTTGAGATTCTCATTGGTAGCCAAGTTTGTACTTTCTTTTTCTTGTTTAACAACCATTTGCCCACCCACTGTTACACGCTTGAGTTTTTAGATGAGACGAGAATTCAGCACTGATATAAGAGATGTTTGTCGAAAATGACAATTGTACGAGAAAACACTCTTCCATATATATTACAAACTTAGTTACATTTCAAATAAAATCAGAACGCCTTGATTATTATTATTCAGAAAAAAAAAAAAGAAGCAAGAATTCGCAAAATCGCGAATTATGCAGAAAAAACCATTGGATGTAAAATGTAGACTTCTTTTCTTATAAACTCAAACTTCATATGTCATGCCAACTCTGAGAAGCCTAGACCTCGGTATGGCCAATACTTTCTCCCCTTGCCTGAAGTTTTTCCTCAGAAAACTATACCCAAAGTTAATGGCAAATTTCTTCATCAGTGATGAATCCTTATTTGCCACCACTTCTGCTTCTCCTATAAGATAAAACACACCTTGCTCTTTAGCTCTTTTCACAGTCTCTATCTCTTCTTCTGCCCCTGTTGTGATCCTATTCGAGGAATTCACAGATTTTGCCACAGGAAACGACTGTATGGATGCCGACGAGATACGTTGTTCCAGGGATTCTTCAGTATGAACTACTGAAGAACTCGATTTTCTAGGCTTTCCATCACTCAATACACCGGAATGTGGAACGTTCATTGCCTCAGGCATTTGTTCAGCAACCTCACTTTCGAGTATGAAATGTTCATTCCTGATAAACTCTATCAAGTTCTCTGTTAACTGACGTTCGAATTCCTTTGGTTCCTCGATTATATCTTTGTACCCGTATCTAACGACACAACGATATATTCGATATTCTTTAGGCTCAACCTGTCGAAATAGAAACCGTTCCTCCATCAGGACTTTGCTTATCGGTATCGACTTAATGGAGACGAGCACAATGACCGAGTGAATAGAGGGGACGTTGGAGATGAAATGAGGAAATATTGGTGGAATTCCTTGAACAAGTTCGGAATAGAGAAGCCCGATTCCCGGGATTCTACTTATAGTCCCGTCTTTCGCCAAGTCCCTCACAAAAGCACTGGAAACTTTGTTTTTCAGCTCAAAGAGGTATCTTTCTCTTTGAGCATAATGCCATATACCCATCATCGTCATGAGCACTAACGATAAGGCTAGAGGTAGGTAACCGCCTTGACTGAACTTGTACAGAACAGAGGAAAAATATATCATCTCTACGGATGTGAAAACGATGAAAAACAAGGCGATCCACAAGATTTTTGTCTTCCATATCATCAACATTATTAAAGTTACCAAAGATGTCGTAATCAACATTACAGCAACAACAGCAATACCTGAAATACAAAAAGGTCATCGATCAGAAGAAAGACCCATTTTAATTAACTAACTAAATGCAACTTCAGCTCCTAATCTATTCCATCATTTTAGTTTCATCTCTAATCAAAAAACATTATGTTTTAGTATTTACATTCCAAACTACATTCCAGGTGCTATGGAAGGAATTTATTGCTAAGATTCAGAGTATCTTACCATATGCATTGCCTATTTTTTCAGTTGTCTTGAAGCCATACGTGACGATGACGCAAGCAACCATGAGAAGGTAGTTAATCTCAGGGATATAAACTTGACCTTCATACTTAGCGGAAGTGTGAACGACCTTCACTCTTGGGAAACAACTTAAACTGAGAGACTGAGAGATTATAGCGAATGCTCCAGATATCATAGCTTGACTGGCAATGATTGCTGCGGCATTAGCTACGACAAATGTTGGCCAATAAAGGGGACCTACATGAAGAGAAAGATGAGTTTAGAGAATACTTCTATGATATATAATAGTCCTTATACATAACTATGTGCGACCTTTTCTACGATATCTGATAGTCCTTATACATAACTATGTGCGACCTTTTAGTTACTTGCCTGGTATGGAGTCGTAGAACGTATTGGACACATGCTCTGGGAACTTGGAAAGATACGCAGCTTGTCCGATGTATGCCATGAGTAGAGAAGGAAACACGATACCAGAGAAACTAATCTGTCGTGATAAAACAAAATAATATTAGCAGACTAACATTCTGCTCTTTCATCAACTAACAAATTGTTTACATAAAGATAGAAAATACTACAAATACAAGGAATATAACAACATCGACCAAAACATAGTAGGTATATCAGAAATTCATCTTCCTTAATGTTGTTCAGACTTACTTGGACTGCTCGAACATTAAAGTGGCCCAAATCAGCAAACATGGCTTCAGTACCTAGCCAAACATAACAGCAGAAAACGGTTGACTACTAAAACCACAAGAACGATCAAGATGCAAATGTGTGCAGAATGAAAGGCACACTCACCTGTGATGCAAAGAACTATGCCACCTAGTGATACCCATCCTTCCTTGCCATTCCGTTTGAAGTAATCAACTATATATTTTGGATTGAAGGCCCGTAGAACGGTTATATCGTGATGGAACAAGTTGTAGAGACCAATCGCACTTATGAATGAAAACCACAAGAAGATGGCTGGTGCAAAAGAGTACCCCACTTTGTCGGTCCCAAATCGTTGGACACTGAAGATCGCAATCAGAATGGCGATTGAAATATAGACAACAGCATCTGCAAATCAAGTTGATATAATCGTTGGAGTAGGATTTCTTTATACATACATATATAAGTTGAAAAGAAGAAAGTTTTGTTTACCGTTGCCTAGACCCTTGATTCCACTAACAGCAGAAAGAACTGCAATGCACAGAGTTAAATTAGTACTTTGTACAATTAACAGGGTTTGATACATAGCAAGAAGACCAGTATTACATATACTGCTAGCGCCCTTGATAGAAAACTGGAGAAGAATTAGCAATAACCTGAAGCTACCTAAACTAATAGGCATTCAGCTGGTGATATTGAGAAACAAAACTCTGTTTTCTACTCATGTTTTAAGGCCAATAATCTCAATCCAGAGAAGTGAGGTGGTGTTTATCAGATATATGCATCTGAGTGTCAACCAGTCTGGTCTATAGGATTAACATAGGAAATTGAATTTTCAACGCAACTAACCTGAGATACAAGGAGTAAGAACTCCATCACCAATCACCATTGAAGTTCCAAGAATCGCGGCGAGAAAGAGCATAAGTTTAGCAATATTGCTTTTCTCCAGTTTTGCTTTGATTTTCTGAGCCCGTTTCATCTGGTTTGATGGAGTGTCGAGCCTATAGTTCGACAAGCTTCTATCCTCAGGTTGATCATTTGGTATGAAGCTCACATTTGCATACCGGCAAATCAACGAATAGAGCGCAAATGTCCCACCTGAAGGTTAACTCTTAAATCATGTGCTTATTGTGAATTATGAATAATGGATGACATCACTAATATGATAGTAGTTAGGTACATACCATCGCCATTGTCATTAGCCCACAAGACAAGAAACACATATTTGATCATAGGGACGAGGATTAAGGTGTAAATAATGAGGGAAAGCACTCCAAGGATGTCGTTCTTGTGCTGAATTTCGTTCGGGAAAGTGCTGGCGTACACGTACAGGGGCGATGTCCCAATGTCTCCATATATCACTCCTATGCTTTGAAACGCCAGACTTAGGGTCCTGCTCCAATTTGCAGCCTGCAGTTCAGTTATCACTCCATCATTTTTAGACTATTTTTCTGCTCAATGGCACTAGCACATTGATAACCAAAACACGATGACGTGATGTACATAATTCAGTTATCCAAATTTTAAATTTCACTCGGGATATTTGCTAGCAAAATTTACATAGAGGATATTGTCAATTAGGAAATACTTAAAGAGTGGAGTAGTTGTTTCTGCAACTTATCAGATAAATAACTACAAATACATGCAAGCCTGTGTTTTTATACATTTTATATAATATTAGAGTGAAACAACAAAAGGTCATGGATTTGAATCTCATCGTTCTTCAGCATGGTCGATTTACTTTCAAAGGATTACCGCCACATGATCGTGTTAAAGATAACAAATTTGATAATTGATATGTATCCCCGATCTATTAGTTCTATAGGAAATTCACATTCAACAAATACATATATCACTAAAAGTAAATATTTCGTCTCAATATTCTCAGCATGAAACTCGTGTCGACTCGCTTCTTATAATAGCACATTATACATTAAGATCCGTTCTGTACGAAATTAATCGTTGCGTTCAATCTTTAGTCACACACCCAGGCATACTACTACTATACGTGGTACGAATTTTAATTTTTTCACTTATAATTGTTACACACTGTATAAATCTATCGCGCGATAATATAAAAAATTTCACGCATTTTTGACACAAAGGATTCTTTTATACAAAGACTGTCACACCATTTTGGCACAAAAAATTTCTTCTATATAGACCAGCAATAGTCTTTAATTATCTCGAGAAATTCCAGAATTTTCCAAATTTTATTTGGGTAGGCAAAACTTTTCAATATTAACAATCAAAGGCGGAAATAGCACTCAACCAAGATAAAGTAAATGCAGACCGCTCCATTTGAGGTAATTAATAGATTACATGAATCTGGTCCAGTAAGTATATATATGGGGAAAATCGAGTTTCTCGTTAATTAAATCTGCTCTGGCTATTATCACTTATCAACACCTTAACCCAGATTAATTAACTCCTAATACTGCCATTCTCCAATATTATAATATTTTTGAGTCTGGTTAATTAATAACACCATCGGTGATTTTTACACTATTTCTAGACCAGAAGAAAGGAAAAGAGTTGTGATAGACTTAAAGTGACAACCAACGTAAAACCTGTTCACATCTTATAATATGTACTGAACATACTAGACTAGATGTGATTCAAGTGTGGTTCATATTATCATGTACGTAATTGTACAATATTATATTTTTATGATTCTGGTTGGTAAATAATTCCATAGGTGATTTTTATACTATCTGTCCCAAGCCAAAATAAATGGGGAAAGGTTGTGATAGGCTTGTGACAACTAACAAAGAACATTTTGGCATCTTGTGATATTGACCATCAATTTTGTTGGGTCATTCCTTAATTTATGTACTCGACTCGACGTAATTTTCATGTACGTGCGTAGTTAAAGACTTGGATCTTGTCTTATTTAAAGTTCGTAAAATCAGCGTATCGACCGACCTGATTGGAGGAGGCATGATGGTTTGGCTTAGAAGAAACATTTCCGGCCTCCAAGTTGAGTGAGTCGACACGGCGGAGCTTGGCCCACGACACCTTTCGTTCTTCCAGCTTTGGGGTTATTTCAGACTTTTCCACATCGCCGTTTTGCTGCTGATCATGATGATCGTTATTAAGCTCTTCTGCCATTTCTGATTATTATTATTATAACAAGAGTACTACAATGTTAATAATGTCTCTATTGTTCATATGCGCTGGAGGTTTTATAACAGGCTTTTCAGGTTTCGGAGTCAAAGGTGGTGTGTGTGAACCGTTAATTTGTTTTATTCTATATATATTTAACAACAATAATTCATATAGAGTTTGTTGTGTTAAGAAACAATTAGCGTACTCGTCGTTTGTCAACTCCGAAGTATGTGTATTATTGAAGTAAAATAACATCGTACTGAGATTTGTTCCGGTGTCACTCGCATCGTTGAGAATTTTGGTAATATCAACGATACCTCACTCATAGCGTCTAAAACCATCACTAAAATCGCTAAGTTTATTTCTATATTATTAAAATTTGCATGATTACAACCACAAACCTTACATGTAGAACACTAGAAGGGCGATTTTGGTTTCAAATATTGGTCAAAATTGATCATGTGCAAAATGGGTTTTCATTCAAAAATAATTTGTCAATTTCGCTAACTACCGTTAACATTTGTTACAGTTGATTTCTTTGATATGTAACCTGAAATATAAAATTTGGTATGATATTATTAGAATTTATTGAGTTGTGGCTAATTGTGATATTAGATTTAAGGGATCTTGGTACGAGTAGGACACTCACTATGCTATATAAAACAGACACATTACCTCCTACGTACAAAAATAAATGGGCAAATTACTCCTACATATTATGTTAAATAGGCACATTAGTCCGATAAAATACATAGACAGGTCCCCTTGTATTATATTAAATAGACACACAACCCAATGTGTTATTTTATGCATTCAAATTTTTTTTATTCTTATATGCAAGTATTGGGAGGTGTTGTAATTTTTTTAATCACAGGGTAATTTGCATATCCATTTTTTACAAAGGTTAGTGTGTCTATTTTACGTAACACTTGGGTCAATCATTATTATCTTTTATTTATAACAATCTCCGGATGACCTCAAAATCCTAATTTGTTAATATTACTTTTGAGTTTGGTAACTTCATTAGTAAAACACCCCCCCCCCCCCCCCCCCCCCCCCACCTAAAAGTTAATTAATTCAAATGGAATGGAATATACCTTTTAAGGTGCCGCGGATTAATTCGACATAATGCTGCGACATGGATGGAATAAATTTTTGGCGAGTATTTAATTGAAGTTTTCATGTTGTCTACTCACATTTGAGACCTTTTTTATATTATTATTTTGATTCAACAAAAAGTATGTTGTTAAGTGCGCGGTAAATATATACTATTCATAATATATAAAAAAAAAAAAGATTCTGATATTTGACAAATGGAAAATAATTGATTTGATCCTTGCATGTATATCAGTTTATTGATGATGAATGGAATGCTAGGGGATCTTGGATGGTTTTAGAACCTATTAAATCGGAGTTTGAGGAAAATCTCTATGGATTCCCTAATTAACAAGTGGTTTGTTCAATATATATAAATTAGGGCGACAGTACACTAGTGAAGCTTTTCTTTATTTCTTATTTTATGCCATTTATGGATATAATATTAATTTATGTTATGCTATATACACTACAGTTAATAGTTTCAATTAAAATTAACAGAGCCTAAACTAACTTGACGAAGTTAATTGTATTTAAATTTTAAAAGCTTCGAACCGCAACCTGCTCTCGATGACTCGATCCGCCCGTCTCGCTAAGCCAAGTTTTACTTTTTGTAAAAATAATTAGACGTATGTAGTTCATACTATTTTTATACTCACTAGTTTGGTATCAGTCATCTCTTCATAAATCCGTCTGATGACCACCCTTAATAATCATAAAGCAAGGTGAAAACTTGAGAAGCATAAACTAATACGGTAGCTCGTAATTTCCAACACGTTACTCAATTATTAGCATTAAAGTACGTATATTCCAACATCAGAAACATAAAATAATACTGTAATTTGTAATTTTCAAAACATAACTCAATTATTAGCATTAAAGTAATTAATATTCCAATTAATGAATTCTTCCAATGAAACACTCCAAATGGTTGTCATGACAGCGTTAATAGTCTTCAAGTTTTACGAATTCTGAAAGAAACGTGAAAGTTGAACTTGAAGTTCATAATTGTGGTAAAATATTCTCAAAAAAATTTAAAACTAAGAGAAATCGACTTTATTTATATTTTTAGCTCATGATAGCAGGCTTTTTATGTATAAAACTTATAATTGAGTTGACATTCTGCTGAATACCAATTTTTTGGTGCTTAAGTCAGTAGTGTGGCCTAGGTAGACCACTTCCGGAAATTTCTCATACATACGACTGAAATGCAATTTTGTCCTGTTGTGTATTTTTTCTTGTAGGTAGACATGTCGTTATTTGGGTGATTGAGTTCAAACAATGCATTTATTATATAATTTGATGCTATTTATGAGAATGAGAAAATATTTGATGTTTTTCTTTCTTCCCTTCAAATAGTGTTTGCGTTGTTTCAAATTTAATGATTTAACTTCTATACACTTTTTCCTTTTTTTTTTTGAAAAATAGTCTTAGAAATTAATTATGCATTATTTAAAGTATCATTCGCTGTCTCACCACGCTCTAATACCCTTCAAAGATACAAGCTCCGAAGTTACAACACCAGCTGCAAAAATAAAAAGGTAAAGAAATAATGGAAAAAATGTAAGGACAAACCTTTGACTCGTCATTATTTTCTTAATATATTCCTCCATATAATACTAAACATTATATTATAATCACTTCATCCATCTAATCAAATCCACCAATAGGACGTCTATATATTCTAGACGCTGTTATACGTGCTCACACCCCGTACGTACTTTATACTATAAAATGAAGTGTATATGATCAACAGTTTGAAATTTGAATCCATGAGTTCCAAAATATTACAGTATATTAGGTGACGAGAGAGCATGTTAACGTTAGGTGATAAAATGTCGCCGCATCTTTTTATTGGTCAAATATATTTTATATAAATACAAAAAGTTTAGTACGTATATTTTTATTATATAGTGTATTCCATTATAGTGAAGTATCAATCAATAACTGATCGTGTTACAAGAATGGATCCAATGGTTTTCCAGTTTTATCAGGGTAGATTGAGGCAAAGTGGCAAACTACCCTTATAAATTATGGATTAATTATACAAATCATCTCTTATTTTCGAGAAATTACAAAAGATATGCCTAACTGCCGCCTAAAACTGTTAATTTTTTTTCAGAATTACAGGCATAAAAGGTTTTCTTTTTCCTTCATTTTTTTTTTCTCAAATATGAAAAAGTGATTTGTGTAACTGATCATATTTTATGGATATATACGTTAATACAATTTATTCATTAAGTGATTGAAATGACGTTTTGATTCAACATATTAGTTAATAATTTTAAAATTTTAACTTACATTATAAAGTCTAACATCAAAAACGAAATATTATTTTTAATCTTGATAGTGAATATTACTTTATGTATTCGATCGGGTGCCAATTCGACCATTCTTTTCCTGTGATTATTGTGTTATAAGTTGTGGCAATTTAACTCACTACGCGAATTACTTTTTGGTTGATGAAACTATGATAGATTTGAGCATTGAGAAGCTACTAAAATAACTAATTTTGAAAAGGGCTTGTATATAACTATCGCATGCAATAGGTTTTATATTTGACTACTTTCACGGAGAAACTAATATATATTAGTGAATTGATCATAAAACTTAATTATGAGTAATCGTATAAGTTTTAGGTATGCGTGCAGCAATATTTAACTTCTATTTTCGAAAGTATACAGATTCAATTGTGTAAATAACTCATGCATGAAGGACAATTTGTGTAACTTCACCTTTTTATTGACTATATGGCCTTTATATACGCTTCATAAATCATCCAAAATAAATATTATTAACTCGTGTAGTTAGTAGCTTAATGGGTAAACAAGGAACGCATATATAACGAAAGTAAACTTTATCTCACATCATGCAAACATGACGCAAAATCAATTGAAAAGTAAATAATCAAACACAAATTTGAAACATTCCATGACATTTTCGGGGCTCGGATACCCATATCCCACACCTTAAATTTGAAAGGTCAGCTATGCAATAGTTTATTTGAAGTCCACTAACACGGATGGTCCGCGGGTTCCAAGCATTAATAAAAATTAATAATACAAGTATACAACAAGAACAGTTTAAGTTTTTGGAAATTATTTCCCTTCATTAATTAACAAGAAACTCATATTTTACTTAGTTAACACAATAGTAGGACAGACAAATGGTGGCCTCAATAAATGCATGCAACGGGCCAGTTCCAAATGTAAAATCAATTTGCAACAACAAAGACAAGGAGAAGATTATATTTTCTCAATAAATAACACACTTGCAAACCCTAAATCAAGATTATAGACCATTTGAGATCTTAAATAAAACATTTCTGTGGTCTCAAGAGTTCTTTTATTGTGAGTGTCTAAGTGTGATAATTACGCGCTGAAATCCTCTATAGTCCCCAAAATTATACTCACTCGTGCAAATAATATTTTGCTGATCTTCATCAAGAAATCACATGATTTCCAAAATGAATTTCAAGCCTTTTAACAAAAAACTTAAGTGGAAGGAGGAGTTTACTGGTGAAGAAAGATGTCAACTTTCTGCTTATTTTAGGCTGAAAAATTGAAGGATTACTTTTATGCTAGGAACAATCTTGGGCTTGGAGGACGTAAGACTATAATTGGGCTGCGTATAGAGAAATGAATAAATTCCAAGGAGAAAAAGTCCTTGGGCTATAGCACAAGTCAGTCTTTAACCTATCTCCGAACTGTTGAAGCTGAAAATAAATGAACCCAATTTGTGCCTCGTTGTTGTTAGAGGTGGTTTCGTTACCCTATCAAGAATAAAAACAGTACACATGCAATGGAGACATTTTGTACTACATGATAATCTCGTGAAGTACAAAGTACTGAACTTAGCACGAACAACAATCGGTCTAATTTAAATTATATACCATTTCATTCTTGCCCCTATAGTACATACTGCCTTTCCCTCTTCTATTCAACATAAACAAACATAAATACTATAGTTCCGATATATATTATTAACAAATCGTCTTGGTATAACAAGACAATTACAGTTTAATTTACTTTTATCTGTCCAAGAAGATTTGACTTGAACAAGAAATCATGTGCAAAATGAACTTTTAAATGAGAAATAGTATATTTAGTTTCTCAAAATTCCCGTACTTGTGTATTACCAAGTACTGCAGCAGTAGTACAAGACCCCTTCACCAGTAACAGGGTCGTAGCTCAGTTTAAGTAGTCTTATTAATTCTTTTTCAAATGCAATAGCAGCTGGATCATCAAGCTTCTTACTAGCATGGCGAGATCCTAGAGAAGTGACGATGATCACAGTGTGTTGGCGGCTTTGACGCTGAGATTTTAGCAATCGAGGAGCTCCAAAGTCACCAACACACTGTCATAATCGCCAGTTCTAGCATTTCTTAAGAGTTTTATGACCTGGTAAGTTCTTTTACATCTGCATTCATAGATGAGTAGTTCTTTACTACATAAAAAGTATAAAAGGTAAAAAGTCGTGGTGCAAGTTTTGCATTCCATACAAGAATTCTATTTCCAGCTTTGTTCTGTATCACTTACAATAAATCCACATTCCACATAAATTGCAAGACTGCTACACATGGAAAATTCAACCTGCACATCCACACTACACATGGAAAATTCAACCTGCACATCCACACTAAAGCATGAACATCATCAACAAAGAATTACAGATATGACATACCTTGATCTAGATATCTGTCATACATATTTACGTTCACTTGCACTTGCAAGATACTACTGAATCTGAGTCAACATTGCATCTCTAAAATCTGTGCTAATACCACCGTGTTTCCTGTCTGAATCTTGGGGGGGAAAGACTATGTTTAGAAAGGCGCACGACTGAGTAAATCTGTCCTCACCTCTGAAGGGGGTCATTCTTACACAGACAAGGTCAATATTCCTAGGTCAAGCCTCAGCCAGAGAAACAGCCATGGCTAGCATCATCTGCTCCTCAAAACTCTCGGGAATAATTGAGCTCCCAACTTCAGCCACCTGGGGTCTACTATCCACCCATTGTCTATCATCCCCCATAACTGCCAAATGGGTACTACCGGACGATGCCACAGTGGCATTCTGTGCCAGGAAATAAGTTTCAGACTCGTGGACCTCTCGACTGGAAGACCTGCTACAGGCAGGCGTGTTATACGTAGAGATGTCCTCGTTATAATTATTACAAGTTTCTCCACTCGTTTGTTGACGTTCAGCAAGGGCAGCAATTGCACAGGCAAGACCGCCAGAAGAGGATGATGATGATCCTGCTACTGAGCATCGCTTTTCAACCTTGAATTGCTCTGATTGAGCTGCATCAGAGAATGATGCCTCTTGTCGCCTGCCATTTTCCTATAATACTCGATCAAGGAAATCCAATATTAACATACCATTTTCCACTTTAGAATAGACTAAAATATAAGGTGAATTACGTTTGACAAAGTTCCAGCACCTACGTTTCAAAAATTACAGAGGCAAGCACCAACTGTCAATTTACCACACTACCAAATAAAGATAATTATTAATGTCTTTTTTACTAATATGAGGAGAATACTGCTGCAATAAGAAGAAATAGTTTATGCCAGTCGAAAACTTGAGGTAACTTTAATTGTTTTAAATTCTTATAGATTTATAAATCTAAAAGGTTGCTCACAAAAGAGGATTATCTTTTAAAACGTGAAAGGGAAAATGGTACAACTTGACCAAATGTGGGGAGTATTGCCATAATTCACCCAGAAGAATGTCGGTCGTGTCAACCAAACTAAATGACAGATATAAAACAGATGCTATGATCGAAAGACTCTGATGCTGATTGCTCCAACAGTATCTGAAATTATTCTGAAGATGTAACACCTTCAGTGTCCCCAACTTCAGTACAGAGACAACACACCAAGATTTTTAAAGCCATATCAAAAGATTTACAAAATCCACTACACCCATAAATAGTCTACAAAACTGACTAAGGGAAAGCTCTGAAGTTTCTTAGTCTAACTATAAATGCAAGTATTTGATCTGCATGAGAGTACCTGAATAGACAGCCAAATGGCTTCCATGACCATTAAGTCCTCAAGGTCTAGATCAAAATTGTCCTCCCTGCATACAGTTTCAGCATAAGAGAAATGTACAAAGAACAGGGCATCATGATTCATCTAATAAAACTATAATTAAGCAATATTGAATCCATTATACAATTTTGCAACCATAATCACATCTAAAAAGTTCAACAAAAGTATAGATTAATGAAGAAAAGTTCTGGGTGTGTGTAGGTGTTGCATGTGTATGTTAGTGCAAGCATGTATTTCTTACGGATAGGTCAAGAAACAGGTATAGATTCAGTGAGGAAGTAAGTATAGTGCAAGCAGAGGTAGAAATGGTTTTTGAAAGGAGTATTCCAATGCATTGCTTTGTCCTCTGAGCCTAGTGGTCTAGTGGAACTTCTTTAGCCAAATGTTGATCCATGGGAAATTAAACCAGAAGGTCAAGACAGGCGCTTAAAAATTATGGGGAACAAATGATGTAGTAGTCACATGAAAAAAAGAAGAGAATTCCCATTGTTGACACTGAACATCAGAACATAAAGAAGATCATCGTTCTCATATAAATACCCACATGCCGAGTACTATAATGAATAATCCTACTACCCGCGTTAACACTGATTTTGAGCTTTGTTATAAACTTTTAGCAAAATATTTATAAAAAGAAAAGGAATTACCAAGTCTATGCCAAATAACACCCAAGATTACTTGACTTCAATTTTTATTGAATGCATAATGCTTGAAGATCATAGCTTCAATGCGATACTCGAAAGAATATAGCGTGGTTTAAAATGACTACATAAATATTTGATTTAGAGGAAATTAAGGAGGCTGATGGTCAGTAGGAGTAAACTCTTACTGGAAAAAATATTGCATGATTTCTTTAAATCTTTATGTTCATTACAAAGCACAACGAGTATATTCTATGTTTCAACTAAAGACGACAAACTCTCACTCCTAAAACATAGAGTTCCGACATGTTTTTATAAGAGCATCAGTAACTGCAGACAAGCACAAATTTCATTCCACAAAAGAATGATGAGATGTAGGTTCTGTAATAATAAATGAAATATCGTCAAAAAATATCATAAATGAAAAGAACAGCCAGAACTGCCGAAAGTAACAAAAAACCTGAACTTGCAAATTACTTGAGTAAACTACGCTGACACCAAGAAAATGGTATACCTATTTTGCCTTTGGCGTGAGGATAATCTAATTGATGAAGCAGTACTGGTTTCATGAGAGGCAACAATTTCTTCACTTTCTATGGTAGAAGCAAGAGAAGGATCTGCATATAGGACAGTGAGTAAACGAGTACAAGAACAACAAACATCATGGAAGACCCATATTATTACCTATAGTTGAGCAATAATCAGCCTCAGTCGGTCTTCTTGTACTGCTCAAAGAACTAGTTTCTCTTTGTTTCACGATCCTTTCATCATCATCCTGAAGTTCTTTCTGCCTCATCCTTATTTTGGCCTCTATAACACGTTGTTCTTCCTACAATTGTACAATTAGAGACAGGGCTACTGCAACCATAATCCTGTTTGGACAATTTAAAAGTTGAATTAATAAACAAGACCAAGTCACTCTCACAATTTGCTCCAAGCCCTTTTCCTCCTTCGTCTTAACACCTCGAAACTCCACGGCGTAATTTGAGGTTTTGCAGAAAGGACACCTTCAACGGTTAAGGTAAAATAAGATAGCAACTTCTGACTGCATAAGAGGAATGAGGATGCAAGCACGTTCTTTATGATAAACATGTGCCTAGAGCACAAACATAAATACAATGAAAAACATTTTGATTAAAAATAAAACAAGAAATTAAGGATACTGCGCAGGCCGGGTAGAATTAGGAGTCTTCATCTGCAAAAAACACTCTAAAGAGGAAAAGCAAATCAATCAAATCAAAAACAAAGGTCAAGTCCACTAATTAAGAGACAACTAACAACATACACTAACTAACTAATTCGAAGAAAAGAAAAGAGCAAACCCCTACCTGTACAAATTCCTTTCATGCAACATCTCGACCGATTAAGACTTGGATAGTACTGAAAAAATTAAAACAATCAAACAAAATTTAATTAACAAAAGTTAAGCCACGTTAAACAGAAAAGGACATATACACGATCATGTGTTGCAAACTCTTGATCAAAAGATAACAAAACGCGTACTTCCTTTACTTCCATCATACAATTTATCTTTATACTAACTCCAGAACAGCATTCAATCAATACGTGCCTACAATCAAGATTTCAAAACAACCCACTCATAATTCCAACTTCTAGCCACAGTAATCCTTAAAGAGTCGATTACGAATTTTTTCGCCAGAAAACAAACAAGGGTTCCTAAAGTATATCAAAAATATGAATCAATCAAGCAAATAACAGACACCAAGAACTAAAAACTCATCTTTAAACCCTAAATTCAACAAATAACATCACAATCTTGAAAAAGAAAAAAAAAGACAGTCATAGAGAAACAAACCATGAAACAAATGGGACATTCCTCAAGATCAGAACCACAATCGTCATCGCCGGGATAACACGGCGCTAGTTTCGAGCCGAGTATAAGTTTCTTTAACTTCTTGTGATCAACATCTTGGTGTACGTACAACCCCTGAGGCCTAGTGTACTTCTCATCCACCACTTGCCGCTTCTTGCCTATTTTATTCCCCATCCAACAAGAAAACATCCCCAATTTTGCTCTGTGTAAAAGTCCCAATTTACAATTTTATCAAGATTTCTTATAAAGAAACGATTTTTTCACAAGAATTTGGACACGCAAGCATCCTGCAAAACGAGGGGAGAAAACGAAATAGGCAAAGAATTTATACTGTAAGAGAGGAGAATCGAATCAAGATTGATAAATTTTTAGGGATTTGATGAAACTAAACCCTAAATTGAAATATTGATTGGGAACGAAACGAAGATCAAAGAACTTTTTTGTTCTGTGTTCTTTTTTTGGCTGTGTTAATGTGAACCTATATATTTATACGGCTATTTGCGTGTACTTATTTTATAATTAATTTTTTCTTATTCCTTTTTTTCTTTAAACAATATATAAACCGCCCTTGACAAATATATCTTCTTTTTTAATTCCCTAGTTTTTCTAGTTTTATTTTCTAATTATTTCTTTTCTATTTTCATACAACTTAAAAATAAAGTTCTCTTTCGTGAACTTTATTCAAAATTAAAATACCGAGTAACTTTCTTAGTCAAATAGTTTTTAATATATGTTTTTACTTTTTCGTCGTAATAGGTTTAGACTACTTATTTGGATTACAATTAACCGATTATAAGTATTTTATTACTATTAATCATCTATATAAAGAATCATTTTATGCCATTAAAAAAGAAGAATGCTTTATTAAGTTATTGAAAAATTGTTAGTTGGTATGTATTAAAGAGAAAAGAAATTGAAACATTAAGTTAAAGGAGTCTAACAACAAACAATAAGAAATTGCTCCACAATTATATCTCCATATTATTTGTACTTTTAAACTATGGAATGAAACTTCTGTACTATAGAATAATTGTTGGAACTTGGAACCATGTCATGTTTTTCGACACACAATTTACTTTATTAATATTTAAGTTATACTTTGTTTCATATTTATACTTATTTCTTGATTTCCACAACTACTATATATGTAAAATAAATTCGAAAGAAGAAAACAATGGATAGAACCGACTAATAATTTATTTGTATCTCATGTACGAAAGATTAAAAAGAACTTATTACATTACTAATAATTAATTCTTCGGCTTATTCGTACCTTCTTTTTGATTGAGTGACGGAAAAGGGAACAATAGGAAGAAGCAAAGGGGTTGAGTAGGATAACCGGAAAGAATCAAGGGTTGAACAAACATACGAATTAAAAAAAGAAAAGATAGTGTAAAGAAATTGCTTTAGCCGATTGTACTGCGTGCTCTATCAAAACTTTTTTTTTTATTGGAGTTTTCTTGGATTATTATTATTATTCTTGTTATAATTTGATCAAACTATTCTTGTTACAAAATTATTTGTGTTTTCCCACTTTTAAGTTATCATTTGGACAATTGAAAATTGATTAGTACATATTATTGTACTATTAGGAGGTTGAAAAAACGACTATTAATTTAACCCATGCAAAAACAACAAATGGCATAGCACAACAAATATAGTTTTACTAATATATGTAACGTGATATAGTACTTGTTTTTATACTATGAACATAGTGGGGGCCGGTTATGTTTTTGTTTTATTCGAGAAGTATCATACAAATATCCGAAATTGCTTCATTGATTTTCAACGATATCCCTGCAATGTAACTGTGTGCTTATAAAAGAATACACTTACAACAACTATATAGTATATATGCAGCACAAAAGATTTTCTTTTTCCACCACCAATAATTAAAAACAGTACTGCTGTATATAAATTCACATATCGAAAATTTAGGGACGTCTACATATTTCTTTTATATCGTAAAAGAGAATTCTGTAATTATATTTATACACCAAATATCATAATGTAGATATCGCTAAATATTGTCAATATCGATCTGACACTCAATTGTGGCGATGAGATTTGGTAAAACAAAAATGCTATTTCATAGGTTCTCGTATTTTAACACGTGCCTATCGACTACGCCCATATACGTACGCTTTTATTTGTTTAATTATTTAAAATGTTGGATGCTATGCTAGAAGTTAAAGGACGAGCACATTCGTTAATATTTAATTAAGTGCGGTTGGTGCATCCACTTAGTTACGGAGGGTGAACCATTTTATATGTGATAGCTTACGTGTCCAAATTATAGTGGATGATCCTCTGCCTAATGAAACCTAATCATAAATAGCCACCAACAAAACGCACTTATAATTGGATTAGATAATCTCGTTTTACGTTGGTACATACAAAGCTAACTGATATCATCTTCCTCGTACAATTCTTAACTATTTCCAATATCTAAAATAATGACACATCAGGTCCTAACCGTTAGAACAACTCATTTGAGGTCGTGTAGGTCTAAGCTTGTCTTAATTATAAAAGTCGCGCCTTAGGGACAATATTTTTAAAAAGAATTGCCATAAGTTTCATCGAAATTAACCTCCGTTATTTTCCTAGTTGAATTTCTATATCGTACGTTATTAAAGTTCTCACAATTAGTTGCTATGCCTTGTTACTAATTTGAGAAATGTTTTGATGTATAAATCTTTTTGATATAATTGCTTTAACGATGCAATTCACCAATTTAGGTAATAATAAAAGCAATTCATTTAGGAATTTTCCTTAATATATTTAAAGATTAATCTTGCCGGGCATAGCAAGAATTAGTCAATCAGAGACTCCAATGCATGGGAAAGCTTTCTGTATTTTTATTTTTTATATGAATTAAAATTTGAGAAACTATATCAAAATTATAAATAATTAAGCTCGTCATCTAGTATACTTATATTTAATTGACTATAGCTTGAGTATAATATATTTGGTGTTCGTACTCCTGCAATAACATATCTACTAAAATAATTTAAAGTTCATATTGTATTAATGTCTGCGTAACTTCACCATATATAGTCTGTCATACACAAAAAAGTTGTGCGGCTTGTGCCTCGAAAAACAATGTATTTCATGTGTTTTTTTTAGGCATGTGCTTGTCAGCTTGTGGATATGGTGCTCTCATTCCTCGTCTTGGACTCAACCGCCAAATTTTTGTTTCTAAGTAAGATGAGGCCCAATTTTGATGAGGAATGAGGAGTAAAAAGAATTGGACCCATAAATCAACCTGCTGGCCGGTTCATGTTCTAAATTTCTAATTATATGTAAACACAAAATAAATAATATTTACTCCTTTGTTCAAATTAGTACAAATATGAACATTCCTTGAATATACACCAACATTCCTCGATTATTCTTTAGTTTTCCACACGGACGCGCTTATCCAAACATGAAAATAGTTCTTCATTTCTCTTTGACTATTTGACAGCATAATCTCTTATTTGAAGATAAACTTTTTGAATTGAAGCTAGTATTTGTAAACTTTTAACAAAACTTTTTCTTGTTCTTTTTTGGTTTTTTTGAATTAGTGGCTTCTGTAGTGTTCACAATTAACATAACACAAGTGTTATGACTATATAAATATTAAACCATAAGCAACTATACAACAAAAAATGCCAAGAAAGAATCAACAAATACAAATCATATACACACCTAAAAATAAAACCAAAAATAAACAAAAACTTAATAAGAGGCTAGCTCAAACGCCAATGTCTTCACCGCAAAGCCTGTATAGTTCATCAAGAGGAGGCAACTCCTTAAGCATTCTATCAAAATCCCTAAACGACATTCCTCGTGACAAAACCGGCGCGCTACTCTTCTTGCATGGAACATGAACATCCTCCGTCGCCACTGTCGAATCTTTTCCGGTGAGTCTTTGGACGACGGATTTGAAGCTCGTTGCATCTGTCTCCACATATTGTGTGTTGATTAATACAACCTTAATATTGTTATTATTAGCTGCCATCACACAATAAATTTTAACTATCGTATCGGTTTAAAAAAACTCTATCTGTTCTTGTGTGCGTGGGTTTGTAAATGTGTGAATTGGATAATGAAGAGACGGAGTATTTATAAGGTTGGAGTTTGTTTGTACGGTTTGACCTTTGTACGTAGCGTAGGTAAAGATTAGGTACGTTATACGCAGTCTATGATGACCGTTAAGGATCTGAGTCAAGCCACGCGAAATTGGAAAATGAATAACTTTTGTTTCTCCAACATGTACCTCGAAGTTTACATGATTTCTTTGACGTGGAAATCATATTTTATACTTAAGTTAAAGCAAATATTAAGTCATTTTAATATTCATTTAAAAAGTTATGCAACAAATTAACACTATATGTTCGTAAAATATTTCCCATTTCTTAGATTCGATATTACGTACGTGGTACACTAATTGAGAATTTTTTTTTAGCATAAAAAATAGAAGCGCATCTTTCTTGGATTTATGTACTAATTTAGTAAGTTTAGTGAACCTTCTAATTTGTAATATATCTGAAATATTTCCATTTTGGGTGTTGTAAATTTAGGAAAAATTGAAGTTCTAAAGGGTCAAAATATACTTAAAAAGCAAAAAACTTAAAATTATATACACTCAAAATGGAATCAGCGGCATACATACACGCAAGGTAACTTGGAAGCAAAAATCAAGATTTAATTGGTCAAAAGTCAAAACTCGTACATAAATATAACGACAAATATAAATTGCCTAGCACGTGAAAATCTTGTCGGTAATTAAGGAAGAGTACCTTCTACGGCAAGTATTTGATCAATTAGTGACCACTCCTCATAGTCTTTTACTAAACTGTCCGCTTCAATTGAGGCTTCGAGAAATTAAACTCGTCAATTGGCACAAATCAAAATCTAAGCACGTGATTTATTGATGCAAGATTCTTTGCCTTTTAAGATTTATTCATTGACTCTGGAGAAATCTCAATTGTATCGGTCATATACCTCTCTAGTCTCTACATCAAATATTAGATAATTAACAGTCCCTTAGACTCCATAATAAAATTTTGATTATTTAAAAATATATCTAGTCTTAAGACCAAGTAAAAGATCAAAAAGGTTTCACCTAAAATTGAACAAAAACAAGATCGGATGACTCTTAAAACTAAATTTTGACATGTTTGCAGCTCATTCTTTTTATAGAAAGACAATTGTCCCCATCGTTAAAAAGTAACATTTCAAAATTGAAATGTTTTAAAAAGTGTCTTAAAACATCTTCGTTTACGTTTCTTTGGCAATTTTCACCATGAAAAGTTTATAGCATACTCTTAAAAGTTTTGGCTGGATATTCCTGTAGGTGATGAATAAAGTTGGTTTACGTCTTTCATTGACTGTAAAATTACAAAAATAATAATAACTCTTTAAAATAGGAGTAATCCATAGAATTTTGAAATGAGAATTTTGATCAAAATGATTCACCATAGGTATTTGGCAATGGAAAAATCAAGATTAGAAAGTATGACAATGCGGTACCGCTCTCTTATAACTTAACCTTTCATATAATATAAGATTTTCGTTAGAAATATACTAGTAACGATCGCAGATTCATTGCTCGACCATCCCGAATTTGAACCTCACGATCCTCATACAAGAGAAAAATTCTAAGAAGAACAAACTCCCAACATTCTCCTTAATAGATTGATAGACCTAAGAATCGAAAAATATGAAAGACAGGATGGACCGAGTACTAAGGTAGAAGATGACTAGCAATCCATCTGTAACAAAATCTTTACTAGAGGTTCACGTTGTTGAAGAAATGATCACTTGTTGAAGGAAAGTTCAACCTAATACCCGAGTTCGGTATCTGATGGTGGTTTTTGGCGGGAGACAGGATCAATCAACTTGCGTTAAACCTGCGTGTTTCTTCCCACAGCTTGGCCTCGATTGCCAACTTTCGTAGCTCGATCATGCCACGCTCAACTAAGCAAACAAATAGAGATAAACACCATGTCACTTACGGCAATAGTAATGTGGATCATGCACATATTCAGACTATAAACTATTTAGTATAATGGAACGTCCTCTGCCTCTTAGAGAAGCTATATGATAGACGAAACAATCCGACGTCCTTTTGCCAGAAACGAGGAAAGTTGAGTGATATTCTGATTCAGAGGGTGTAATGTCCACGCTAAAGAGCCGTTCATAGTAAGTCACTTCTTATGCAATAGTTCTATAAAACGATATCATAGGAAATGCTTAACAGTGGGATGGGGAAGGAGGGGTTGGTACCATCAACTGCATCATGGGAGTTAAGCGACTTATTCCCTTGCTTGATCCAAAACTGAAGTCTCTCCTCGGCAATGTCAGGTTCCAAGCCGTAATCTTTTGCTCTTCTCCAGAAGTATGTCAACCAAGCCTAAAACGTTACAGCAAATTCGAATTTTTCAGTTTTGTATATATTTAGCCTCTCTCAGTTAAAAAAACAAAAAACAAAAACATATCAATGAGGTAAAAATAACGAGTCTTTCTGATAAAAACAATACAAATTATAAATAGCCATGAAAAAATATTATATTTCTTGAGTTACCAATAAAGAGAGAAACCGGAGCCAAAACAAAACAAATTCACATGATTATAATTTTGTTGAGTGGTAAGCCTCTGAAATCTGGAATTATATAAGTAGCTAGTTTTTCTCTAAGATGTTAAGATTAGCTTAAAAAATTCTTTATGTTACTGGCTGCCAATACAACATGGTTTACCTGCTTAAGAAGTACATCTTCAGATTCCTCCTTACTCAGTTCTGGGGAAAAAAACTACTTGTTACATTTATATACCAAATTATTGAAAGATGTGCTGGAATAAATTTGTAATAAACTCACCAAATGCTTCTGCAAATTTTTGGACCTCCATCGGCAGCTTCAGTTCATCTACCATCAGTGATTAAAAGACGACATTGTTAAGCATTCACATTCATATTGCAAAATTAAATTCAAATACTTATTGACATATTGTACACAAAGTCATCATGTCACCAACTTTGTTTTTCAGTGTATTACAAAATAGTGAAACATACTCGCCAAAGGAGTTCAAAAAGAAACTTCAAATATTAAAGGTTGCTTTTTGAGGGTATAACAGAGCACTTCGTAGTCCTGGTGACCGTGCTACAATATAGACAATTCTCCCCTGCAGTCTGATTAAATCAAGCTGGACTATACTTTACCTTATAAACACTACTACATTATAGTATCAATGCTTATGATTTGGTATGTTACAGGTGGAAGGTAGATGTTTGGTGCGCATATTTTTGTTTGAATGTTGATACATTACTATGACACTGAAAGTATCTCTATTCCGTGGCAAAAGGATCATCAGTATCAATACAAAATATTTCTCCTTGGTGTTCGGCTATACCCAGAGCCCTTGAAGATACTACAGAGAGGTGCAAATTTAAACTTTTTTTTCTGTTCACAACAACATCAATTGCCTTTTCATGGTATCAAACGGGGTTGACAGCAAGATCCCTTCCTTTGTTCTTACAAGGTACGAGATCCTAATAATATGCGTTACATCTGTATAACTTAGTCTTGGTAAAGAATAAAAAATTGAGCATCTTCTTTGTCATACCTGTCGTATTAGCTTTTACCATGCTGCTCTGGCGACGCTTATGGGCCATTGATATGGCTATTGCTTCCTCTACCTTCAAAAAAGAGATGGAATAGGAGATTAAACAACCATATAAACACAAAACGTGCCATTAAACAAAAAACAGAACAATAGTGAAGAAATAAAAGAAAAAAATAAAGGAATAAAAGATGCGGAGTATAGTTAGATAATATTCTCAAGTAATTAAGGAAAAATAATTAGGAAGGACATGTTATGAAGATTCAGTCCAACAATGCCCTTCACAGTCAGTACATATAATATCTAGGACCATGATTGTGAGCTGAACCTTAAGTGAAGTTAGTTCCCTTAGACCTTTCTCCACTAAAAGCATGCTTTCAACACTGCCCTTTTTTGAAATTTCAATCTTGTTCTGTGAGAATTCATCCCTTTCTTCTAAATAACTGCCACCTGCCAAATGGACAGAAAAAGTTTATTAATCGAGAGAAGCTGAGTGAAATAAGCCAAAAAAAATCACTGGTTGTAGTAAAGGGAAGGCATGATTGCTATTTTCATTTCTTCTTATTCCTTGGATCACAATATTTTTATTATTTTCTAAATTTTAAGGCCTGAATTGTCTTCTAAATTAATTATAAAATAAACTAGTCCAGTGAAAACTCCAACAAGCATGCCTCCTGTATAAAGAAAAACAAATGGAAAATGAAGAACGTGTCAATCTTACTAGATGAGTTATCATCTTTAGCTTTGCGGCCTGCAGCCAATATAACTTCAACAGGACGAGGGACTAAAGATGACCAATATTCATGTCTTGCTTCAGCAATATCAGCATGAATATCTGCACAGAATTATGAGTCAATTAACAAACCCAAAGAAGAAGACCACAGACTTGCTTATGTGGTCCATTACTCCAATGCTTGTTTATCTGTTGTTCACCAGGGTTCAGTTACCCAACCTAAGAATAAGGAAAATCATTACTCAAGCTATAACTTTATAGTGGGTGGAATCCAATTACCATGACGAACGCATAAATTCCAGCATCGAGCAAGCCAACACCTCTTGAGAATGACCTCTTCCTGAAGTGAAAGACTGTCAATCATATAAGTATAGTAAAAGAAAGGGAAGAAATAAAAGCAATAGAACACTTCCATTGGTAGATACCATCTCTTCTTGAGTCAGTATCATTCTTTTTGTCACCGTTCGAAGCGATTTAACTTCATGCTCAACATCACGAAGCTGCTCCAAAGCATACGTTGCTTCATCCCTAGCGGTCTTGCCAAATATCATGGCATCAAATATTTAGAAAATTCTCTATTCAGAACTTTTAGACAATAACTAAGAGAAGTAAGAGAAAGAGCCACAGGTGCAATGTGCAGTGGATTTTCTAAATACCTTGGCTTCCATCCGAAGCTCTACGATCTCTTCACCACCCCCATAGGTTTGTTCTGCAACTTTAATAGCAGCCTGAAGTAGAAAGTACATCTAAGTTACTGCTCGATTTCATAAAAACAATTATCATCTTTTGTTCTAATCAAGGCTCTTATGGAATAGGTTGTGACAATGTAACTCGTCTCTGGTGAAAAGTAATGCTGATCAGCATGCATGCTCAAGCTAGAAGATAAAACCGAAGTTTAACCTACCTACCTCCCGTTTATGAAGCTCTTCTTCCTTCCTGCAAAATATGTATTATGAAGAAAAGAAATTAGATCTGGAATCTGCTGCGTTAACGAAAAGAGTTCCAAAATTCATTACTTACTTGCTCACATCTTCTAATGGTACACCATCCCCTAGAGATGCAATCTAACAGAAAACGAAGACACGTTTAACCAAAACTCTGTACTTCAAACTTAGCCAACAAACACACTTATGAATTGGAAGGTAAAGAAACTAATATTGCAGTTGCAACATGTTCTGGTTATAGCATTTTTTGTTGTGTAGAGAATCGTAAGCTCTGGTCCATGCATGAGTACTTTACATGCACAAAAGAAAGGATATAAATGACTGAATTTTTTTAATATTATGTTAACGGGCTACCTCTTTCTCGAGCTGCCTCGTTCTTGCTTCAGTTTCTTCAAACCTTTCTTCTGTGATGCGGAGCTGAAATTGAAGATGGTACAGGAACGTAACCAGCAAGGTAGTAAACTATAAACTTACGGTATGTAATAATTAATGGTATGCAAATATAGAAGGACAGCTAGATTATAACCTTTTCCAATAAACTGTCATTTTCTTCTTGAAGCATATCAAGCTGCAATTTAAAGGACCCTTGTCAATGGTTGAGAAGCTGTCTTGCTAGCACCGGAACTAGTAGATTATAAGGCTTATATATAGTTGTACCTCATCTTGTAGAGCAGAAGAAGACTGCTGGTCGCTAGGTTCTCTATATTTGAAAGTTCCAAATTCTAGTAATCTGAAAATTGGCATATTATGTCAATGAAACCGAATGACATAGAAAAGCATAACCTAAAAGACTTGTTTACTCACCCATGAGTGTAACAAGAGGCATTTAGAAAATTAACTAAACACTTGATGTACAATTTGTATATTATTGAAGCCCAAGCTAGAGTTGCCATGTAAAGAATAAGTTACACATGAATGAAATCATAGAAGTAACAGAGACCAACTCCAGAAAGATGTTTCGCAAATAAATACTTCCATTGTCCATAAAAATAAAGGGCTTAATCAAGAACCACAGCACCTTTTGTCCTTGCCTCTATCAGGCTGAGTACGTGGAGTCTCGGGCTTGACTGGTAGGGGTACAGGTGAAGCTGCCTTGGCCCCTAAGTTTGGACGGTTCGGTGATGCATAACGAGCAGAGGGCGAATGTTCTCTTGGAGTAATAGGTGATGGTGATTGTCCAACTGTATTGTAACGAGCAGATGGTGGTTGAGCCTCTCCATACATGTCTGTTGTTTTGGAAGAACGGCCTTCCACCGACTTGGCGTAAGATTGTTGGGGAATAGTGTCCACTGACTTGGAGTGAGATGGTCGAGAAAAAGTGGGTGATCGACTTGACAAAGTCTGCTGATCCGTTGCGGTAGGGGTTGTGGGTGCTCTACCACGTAATGCTGAACGTGAAGCAGGCGGCTGCCCTGCTGGTGTATGAGCTGACTGGAAAGTAACACAAAAAGTTTAATGCTTGCTATACCACGAGGAGATTGCAGTGGAAAGCTCGAGATACTAAAGCTTTTGTTTTTTTCTTTAGATCTAAGAGCCAATGAAAACTCTTACCATAGGAGAACGGTTCCTATTTTGTCTTCCACCTGCGAGTCCTAAACCGGTTGAAGGAATAGCAGGTTCAAAGTCGTAATCATCCTTGTCATCATCATCATCATCAGCATAAGCCATAACTCGAGCAAGCTTTTGAGCTGCCGCTTTTGTGTTTTGCGGTCTCCTCGCATTTGAAATGCCAGACGGGCCTGAGCGAGTGTGACGATGCATTGGTGAAACAATCAGTGGCTGATCAATTGCTGCAAATATACATTGATCAATACTATTGTTAATTACCCGTTAGTCCACATATTAGTGACCAAAAACAGATTTCAGTCATGAATGAATCAGAAAAGGGCATTAGCACAACAGAACTCACCAATCACATATCAATTGGATTCACCATGCTCTCTAAATAAAAATCAGATCTTTTTTATTTTTTCTAGAGTCAATCTTTTTCTAATTTCACAAACATAAACGCAATGCAGCTATAAATGTCCAAGAATCAAACATGGATCAAAAGAATGGCTCGAACAAAATTAGCAATTAAGAAACGTGTTGATTATCATCATCAGCCAAGGAAAAAAGGGCCAAGAAATTCCAACATTGAACGATAGACATAATAATAACGATAGACAGTATCATATACATGCATGCACCATACGACGTCGTACTACCTTAAAACTAATTTTTCCAAATGGTGACTCTGTTATCTACGTCCTTTTCATTTTTCCTTGGGTAGTTGCAGATTTTCGTGCGAAATTTTTAACTAGGAAGAGAAAAATGCAATGCCACGTGTTCTATGATTTGACCAGGCGAACCGGCAACCAGTGCAAATTGACGTAGAATTTCGGAAAATTAAAAAAAGTGTATTAGCATTTATCGCAATTATTTATGAGAACGTTCTTCAACTCCTCGCAGTCTATAACTATTTATTTCGGACATAACCGAATCCATGTTCCTTAATTTCCAAGTTGATTATATATACAATAGTTTTCAAAATAATCGCATTATTTCATAACATGAAAAGTAAATAAAGAATATTATGACAACACATGAAGAAATATTATTGGATTGGACTGCAAAAGAATAAGGGGAACGATATCCTTCCTATATGTTATCTTTAGCACAAACTATATTCCAAAGTATCAATGGCTTCCATCTGTTCACTTTATTACCAATTGTATCTTAATTTCTCACATCTCAAATTCTGTCTTAATATTTAATATTTTTTATTTCGATGTTTTATTTTTACATTTCAAAATTTTTGTATTAAAATCTTAAATTTATGTAGCTTAGGGATTTGTTTCTCAAATATTTTTTGCATTTTAAGTTTTATGTGTTTTCATATTAAGATAATGTTATCTTTTCTGTAATTAACTGAAGAGGCGAATATATACATTACCTAGTCGCGTAGAAACTAATTGTGCCAACAACTAGTTAACTCGACGAATAGAGGAGGGCCATTGCCTTTTATTTTCAAATACTAGAGGTACCTGTTGAACAAATGCCGGAGATGTTTTTTTTTTTAAATATATATATATATATATATATATATATATATATATATATATATATATATATATATATATATATAAAATTAAGCACAATAGAGAAGTGCAAGTGCAAGTGCAAGCGCAACACAAAAACAAAAAAAGAACCAAAAAAATATAAGTACCTTATAAAGGTGAAAGGTAAAAAACATTCTAATATCAATAATACTGAGCTATGTAGTTCATTAACCACAGTAAAAGTAATCATATCTGAAACCATGGAGAAAAACTTAAGTAGAACCACAAGAGTTACTACATTCAGTTGCAAAAGAAAAAATATTGTTCCCTGGGAAAGGGAAAACTGAAACAGAGATAAATTTCTAACACTGCTTCATTTCTTGAAGCAATGTCTTCGAAGAGTATAACCATCAATTTCGACTTTGCATAAGATTCCGGTAACTGATTTTACTGCATTACGGGACGGGGAGCCCGTGGCCTTACTGGTGTCTTCGAAGGACTTACCCTACAATATCGTTATTAACCAAAATTTCTTAACCGAAAAAGTTGCTGAATTACTATAAAACGAGCGATGAATGAGATGATTTATTTACCTGACACGCTGGGATCCAAGAATTTCACCGCAACAATCAAGGGCCAGGATCGCACTCTCAGCCTGCAAAGTTTATATATGAGCTTACATGGAATATCTCGAATCATGTCCTTGTAGATACAAGAAACCCATTTATTATACAACTGGATGCCGTTTCATCAAAGCATATTGACTTAAAATAGTGAAATAAAGAATAACCAATTTCAAAAATTCTCTCCAATTAGTAATTTCATCACAAATGTTCCTTCAACATCGCACGAAAGTCAAACCAGAGAAACTACACTGATAGTCAGTCATTGCTATATCAGAAAAAATATCTCAATAACTGTATGATACGCATCATGCTTGTATGTTTGACTGTAAATTTGTATACGTTTAACATGCAAATCAATCAAGAAATCATGTTGACCAAAGCTATTCATGAAAATTTTCCATGAATAAACCATGGTTCAACAGTACTCAAACTTATAAAACACAAAATGCTTGGGAAAAGTAAGGTTATTTCCTATTGATGAAACAAAAAAAAAAAAGACTTAAAAAGCTAAAACAATAAGGCATGCTGAAGAAGTGATAATAACATACCATGAAGAACTCAACAAAAGCGATTCGAGTGGAATGCATGTGATCCCCTAAGAGCCTCAAGCGGGAAACCTACAGTTAAAAAAATTTATTTAGTTCCCACGTGATTTCTAGCCAATAGACGCGAAAATCAACCTTCTCAATGAACTTCTGTGCATACCTCACCGCATCTTGTTTCAAAGAAATTCTTAACATCAGCTTGAGAGGCCTGTTCGCAAGCACATAAAAGGGGCATATAAGATATAATACAACAACTTTAATATGCAAGTAATCCAAACTTATGAGAGCACCGCGAGGATGGACAATCCATAGACAATGAAATAGAAATCAAGAACTAAATCTATTGAGACAAACAAATGAAATATGATTACCTTTTTGTCAACATTTGTACAGTATACTGTCCTGGCGCACATCTCACGTTCATCCTCTGACTAAACAAAATAATAAGTTGCATTAATTACAGATAACCTGCTTAGCTGAAATACATATCAATGTTAAAAAGGTTTAATTGTTCGAAGGTGTAAGCAATTGACAGACTGTCTTCTTACCCGGGGAAGGAATGTTGGATTCACAGGAAGAATAGCAGTTTTAGAAGGCAAGACTTTGACGGGAGAGAAACCTAAAAGTGTCCCCGAAAGGCTAAGCGCAGCTCTCGCAGAATCTATTGACATGAGTTACGCGATGAATATAAGACTTAAGAGATTAAACAAACATGTTAGTCAAGTCTAAGGTAGAGAATTAAAAAGAGAGAGGCTCACAATCATCTGCAAATTCTACAAAAGCAAAGCGAAGACGGGAATGTGGATCACCACAAACTCGACAGTCAACAACCTGTAAGAAAAGTTGAGGAAAACAAGATCGGGATATATCATTGAGATACGAGGATAAACCAACAACAATATCAACTAAGCAAGAATCACATTGAGTTGATTGAATGAAGCATATATAGCGGATGTGTGTCTCTCATAGCAACAGAAGACTACAAATATGTATAGAGATCGAAATCTCATATACCTAAACCAAATAAAAACATCAAGACCAGAATCAAATATGGTCGCAACAATTAGTAGCTTGGTGGCTTTTTAATCGGTATTAAGGAGTAGGAAAATAAAGGAAATCAAAGGATAAGGTAAAGGATTCATTAGTCTACGGATTTACAAGCTTTAAGAACCGAATAAAAGCTCCGAATTCTGTTGCAGTTACGCAATAATTGATTGGTAATAACAGCCCATCACTTAAAAAAAAAATGTTTCTAGTTCAGTCCTTAATCTTTGGTAATGCTAGTATATCGTAAAGTCTCAAAAATGGTTCTAGATTACACCAAATTGGAGTTAAGAATCAGTTTAACAAGATCTCATTGATAACAGATGGCATAACTGCTATAACTAAGTACAGATGCCAGCTTTCACTAGACAACTCAGCATTTTTGGATCCCTCAACAGTCAAAAGTTTCCTCTAAAACCTGGATATATGTATGTAGCAGACAAGCAAGATTAACATAATAACATCCAACAAAAATTGATTGCAGCATTCAACCCCCTCTGAAATTCTAACAATCTAAAGGTTATTCATATTTCTCCATTTCAACTTGACTATATTTTTCACTTTTTTAAAAGTTTAACAGATGAGAAAAATATAGTATTACGAAGCCAAGTACAAAATCAATCAAGTGAAATTGCGAGTAAAGCAAACAAATCTATAGAGGGAGCGAATGTTATTGACATTTTCAGAACATGGTCTCGTTACCAATTAACGCAACACAAAGGTGTATTTTCCATTAAACATAATATAAAGGTATCGTATGCAAATTATAATTGTCCTTCTAGCACTAAACTGCATCAAAATTGCCCAGCAGCTCCGCCTACAAAATAATATAAGAATCCAACAAAAGCAACAAAATTGTCTAGCCTAAACCTGCCGTTGGCTCATAACTCACATAAATGAACCGAGTTAAGAGAAAGGGCTCTCTGCTGCCAGAGAACTTATTTATTTGTACTGTTGGATCATGAACTTAAAATAGTTAACAATGGTTCAGATATAATGTCTCTTGAATTATTTAAAGAGATCCAACACCATCAGATACCATCTCTTGATAATTGAAGTTATTCCCTAAGAATGCAGCAGAGAATTTCAAAAGGTATACTCCAATGATGACTTACCTGTCCATAGCCACTGAACAAGCCAGCAAGCTGCTCCTCAGTCATCTAATTTAAAAGTTAAGAACCATATTAATTTGAATTCCTAAAGATAAATGCTAGAAAATAATGAAGTGCATTGTCTTTGACTTACATTTTGATCAATGTCTGAAACATACACAGTCCGCCTGATACTATCTTCTCTTTGAGCTCTAAAAGCTCTGCCACTCATCCTCCTCCTACCCTGGTCATTATTATTTCTTCTCTGAAATGAAAAAAATAAAGAATAAAAAATCTATGTCTGCGCAGTTACAAAGGAACTTGCGGTGGAATTAATTAGACTTCTGAACTCTCAGTTAGCAAATACATCGAATGCACATAATCAGACCGAAGAAATACCAACAAAAAAATACTTTGTACCAAATAACATAGATATGCAACTCTGCTGTGGAGATTAACAAAAGAACTGGATTGCTTGCTTAGAGTTTAAAGAAAGTGAATGTCCGCAATCATAACAACAATCTAAGCTGTAACCAACCAATCAAACAAATGAATGTCAAACATACAAACCCAACATCCATTCTTTTACACTAACAATGTAGGGAAAAGATTTACTCGCCGAGTTGGTTTCAGATTCAATCCTGCCTGCCTCAAATGATACTTAACCAAAAAGAAACATGCAAAAGAGGTAATCTTATCCACGCGAACAAAATACAAAGAATGGTCAGCAAGAACTCTTTTTCAGTAACATAAACTGTAAACATATCTGGCCTAAGCAATCAAGCAACAAGTTTCTGAAACTCTAGTCTCGAAAAATTTTCTGTACGCGCAAATTAACAAAAAAATTTGGGAAATTTTCATATCATATTTTATTCTCACCAATCAATTAAAATCATATTGTGTTCTTTCAAATTATTCAAAATGTCAATACAAGTAAGTGTTCCATTATGGTACAATTACCCTGATCAAATATCAGATCATCCCATTTCCAAATGCAAAAAGGAAAAGAAGCAAAAAAATCTTCTTTGACATAAAATCCTGGTAAAGATAACAAGATAAAGATCCCACAACTTATCCACCAATTACAACAACAACGACAACAACCATGTCTGTAATTTCAACGAATTCGGATAGACTTTATGCACCAAAAAAGATCATGCCGAGTATATAACACGTGAAATTTATACATTAAATAAGTAAAAGAATTAACAATGGAAACATCATCCCCTTCATTTTCAATCAAACCTAAATACTAACCAAAAGCGCAACGCCAACATAATTTAATCCAAAAATCATGTATGCCAACCAAAAAACATGTAAATGGTAATCATTTCAAACATCAAGAACCACAGATTACAGATTCCAACAGCACAAAAACAAACCAAACATAAACAACAAAAATCAATCAAACAACAGAACAAAATATATATACCCTTGGGTTATTCGGAAAACCATCATTTCCCAAATTCTTGTTAAAAGGAACAAAATTGTAAGCCCCCACTTGGTCATGATAATAGGAGGATGGAAAAAACTCCTTGGCCAAGGGATTCAGTTTCAGTTTCTTGAGCATATCAACAAATTCCTTCATCTGCAGTTCTGATTTAGAATCTGCATTGGGATTCAATTCAGAGCCCTTAACACCATCACTCACATCATTTTTCACAAACTCTTTATCAGAATCAAAAATTTCAGTATTTTTCTTAACAACAGCATCATCAGTGGACTCATTTTTCAAAACTGATGTTTCATCAAAAACCTCCGCACCGGCAGCCATATCTCACTACACAAAAAAACTTCAAAATTGTGTCAAAAAAGGAATAAAAAAAAGGGTTTATATAAAGAACAAAAAAAGCTCTAATCTTTCTTATTTTTTCTCTGTTTTGAATAAAAACCCAATCTTTATAACTGTATATAAATACAAAGATCAGTCAAGAAAAGGGTTTTTCTCTGTTTGAGATTTGGGTGAATTTTTTGCGTATAATCTATGTGGGTTCTCTAAAAAAATGTATGTGTGTAATTAATAGAAAGGGTGCTATAATCGAAAACCCATTTGGAGAAAAAGGCCAGAAATGGCAGAAAAGTGATGAGAGAGAAAGACCAAAAAAAGATGAGAAAGAAAGATGCAAAGTTTCTTTTTTTTGGTCCCTTTTTTCTTTTATTGGCTATTTTTTTTCTGTGTAAGAAAGTTTTAATCACACAGTTGTTTTTGGTGGTGGGTTTATGGAAGGAATCAAAAGGTGGGCTTTTCTTTTCTTTCTATGTTTTAGTGAGAGTGAAAACTTAAATGAATTCTTTTATTAAAAAAACAAACTTAAAAAAGAATTTCTTTTTTCTATGTGATTATAAATCAAATTTAAAAGTCACACATACTTTATCTATTGATTCAAGAAAAACCCCAGATTTTTTTTTTAAAGAAGAAAAACCCCAGATTCACTTCATATATATTTCTGTAATATAATGCATTTGATATTATGTACTAAATTCTTAACAAACAAAAAAAAAATATTATGTACTAAATGATTTGATTTTAAATTTGTAAAATGTTGACTGGTAATATTCACTTTTTTCCTAAAATAATACGATATAGGAAGAGGTCATTATCTAAAAGGCTCTAATGTATAATTAATGTTGCGAGCCAAAAAAGTATAAAATAACTTTTACATTGAAGTGAGGGACGTTGGAGAGAGAAGAAATAAATGAGCTAACGTAAGACGACTTTTACTTGAGTTTGGCTTTTCTTTCGCTGTTTGTTACATACATTGTATGATATGGCTCACAAATCATAACTGCCTCTTTTTTGTAGGTAGGTATTTAGAACAGTTACATTTAGGCCTTTTAAAATTTAATTCAATTATCTGAATAATCATAAAATTGCCCTAAATTATTATTTTAAACAAAAAAGTAAAAAAGGCTCATAATATAGAGGTAGCACTTAAAGTCTGAAAATATTAGAGTCACGTCCTATTTTTTCATATTTTTGAAAGATTTATAAGTATCGCTATAATTATTCAAGTTTTGGGAGAAGTTGATGCAATTAGATTAAAATTCATAAAATATCAAAGTAATTATCCCTTGCAATTTTTATTTCCGCTTACTTTATCGTCCTCCTACCCCTACGTTATTATAGTTAGTTAGGTCGTTACATATTATTTAGCTAATGACTGTTCAAGAGAGGGGTTGTCATTGTTTTTGATCAAATGTTAGAAATTTTATTTTTTATCCGACCTTTATATTTGCAACAACTGCAAGTAATAATGATGTAATGTTGAAGCTATATACTATATCGAATATCAATATAAATCATTTTTCTCATGGTAGATATTACATAGTAAAGCATTTCTATACGAAATGGTAGAATTTGGACAAGATAAAGAAGAATTTGGAATCTGTCCTGATTAAATATATTCTTTCCGATTGGTGAGACAAAAAAGTGTAAGAATAAATATGGAAAAGGGAGAAGTCAATTTCTTGTCCAATCATATATACATTAATAGGGGGAGAAAAAAAAAAGTAAAAGCACGATTCCCTCGCAATATTGACAGTTTTTTAATATATATATATATAAGTTTTATTTTCAAAATTTTATAAAGATAATAGAAAGAAAAATGTTCCTGATTAATTTGTAGACAGCGCGCGGGTGAACAATGTGCACTAAATTCATGGCCGAATTAAAATAAAAAGAATTTTATGTCGTCAATCCTTCTCTTTTTTATGATAGCAAGGGGAGTGCCTATGATATAAATTTAGCATTAGTAATTTACTCTCTTATGAATTTGAATAGTGGTCGAATATGTTTTGTGCGTAAGCGCATCATACTCATGCTACAATTGGAGTTGAAGCTCCTTTAATTTTCGTGTGAATAAAAAGTATTTTTATTGTTATATATTTAAAAAATGAAATTTAACGCCATTGTCCTTTGCATGTTAGAGATTGACGAATTTTACGAATTTGTAATGTGGTTAGAAATGACAATTGATTCGATGTGCGTAGCATTTTTCTGAAATAAAAACCTAGAAGTAGTTTCACTTTATCTTTTGAGTTTCAATTTCTTATGCTCCTAGTGATAGCTAGCTTTTGGCCTTCGATAAAAAAAATTGTCTAGTAATGAGGGAAGTATTTGTTTAAGGTCAAAATGTATTTTAATATAGAAATTAAAGTAAGAAAATGACTACACAGGTAGAAATATAACGGTTAGGTCCCCACTTTCTCGAAAGAAGTTATTCAGAAAGAATCGAGCTTCTTACTTTTTTTTTTCTTGAATGAAAATCGAGCTTCTTACTTGAACCGTACGCATATATACTTGTATTTTGTTTATTTTTGTTGAAAAAAAAAAATACATAGGGGACGCCTACCGGATTATATTGTCGAAAAGAAGAAGAAAAAATTCTGCCTAATTGATTTTGGCAATTTATGACTAGTAGAATGTTCTTAAAGATTGTTAAGGCCAGATAAGTTGTTTTATTTTTTTATTTGAAGATTGTTCATGCTTTGTCATAATTCTAGAACTCTGCCCTAGCAACTGATACCGAATTTGTTTAAAAAATGAGGAATATAAGTATTCTTGTTATGAGTCTTACGACCACTTTTTATTTTCTGAAAGACATTCGTACTTAAAATCACATAATCAATTTCTTAAATCACATCTTCGCTATTTATCCAAGAAAAAAAGCATTTCAAAGCAAATAAAATAAGTATGCATTCCATCGAAACAAGCCATTATAATTTTTGAAGTAATCCACGAGCAAATCAAACCTTTATTCGCTTACTTAAACAAAATGCTCCGTAATATTCCCGTATCATGTTTTAATATAGAACATGCATCATTTGTAGTCCCTCATGTTGAAAAAAAAAGACGCAAATTGAGTTTGCCGCGTGCTACATAACTACGATAGACCCATTATTTATTAGATAAGACCGAATTAAATAAAAAAAAAATAACACTCGCTGAGAGCCAAAGTCATGACAGTTAAGGTGTTTCCATAAACAATAGCTCATGTTCATTAATATATTTATATTTTCGTGAATGAGATTTTAAAGAACAATTGTTGTTGTTTTTGAGACTTGTTCCGTGCCACTGCTTGAGAGTTGATCTGGGCCACATTATATAAGAAGCCCCTCTTCATTTAACAAAACATTTTGAATGAAAAAACTTAAAGGGCTTCATTTTCTATCATAATATTAGAGAATATATAAGAACTATATGATGAATTTGCCATATACTCATATCATCTAAAAAAAAAAATGCCATATACTCTTACGATACAACGTAGTTAATCATCACACTATATAAAGAAACTTCCCTGCGGCAATACGCAAAATCTTTTGAGGAGGAAACTAAATGGCTTCTATTTTATCATTTGTGGTACCTGTGTTTGACTTTCTGACTTCGGCATGCACCTTGATATATAAGTTGATAGAAATCTAAACAAAAATTACGTTTGTTAAGTAATAATAGGTTCATTATATTTGTGGGAGATACAAAATTTAGGTCATAAACTGGAAGGCGGCCCAATAACCCTAAAATCATGTCATGTGCAGAACTATCCGTAAGTCACTTGGGTCCAATTCATATCAGAATTAGCACCCGTTAGAATTTTACACCCGATCATAATTAACAAAATCAGACCGCGATTTGAATTTGATTAAAATATTGGTCATGTAATAGTCTCGTGAACTTTCATACAACCTTTGCCTAATTCAATCTTATAACATTCAAGATTGAAAAATCCAAATAAATAGTATATATTTAATACTAATATTGAACAATGATGATTTATGTGATTGCAAATTCCTACAACATAAAAAAAATCAAAACACACATTATTTATTAGGCCATACTATTGCTAAACTCTTGCTTACCTAATTACCCGTTCCACGGGCCTCGTGATCTTTTAAGAGCACATTTTAGTTGGACATTGACCCGTGGACCCGTGGAACTGATGGGCTGGGCTACATTTTATTGATGTAGCCTAATATGTTTCAGAGCCCAGTCTTCGAGAAACTAATTATGTAGATCAGTTCACAATAGCAGCATCATGGGATTTTCGTGCAACTATTTAATCCATTGTAATATATTTTTTGGAAATAAAGTAGAAAAGAAACTCAAAAGGTAATTTTGAGTGAGAAACGTACATCAAGAAACTACTTAGGAAAATCTTAATGTGCAAGAAAATATAAAACTGGAAAATACTAGGGTGAATTACATAGTTGCAATCTAAAATCATCCACCAATTGTTTTCATTTTTTCTAATCAAAATAAAGGAATTCTAACAGAATATATATCTTCTTCTTCTTCTTCTTTTTTTTTTTTTTTTTGAGAAAAGGTTTAGATGTACCTAATTCCACAAACATCTTAATTTTCTTCATTCGATTTTTGCCATTTGAAAGCATAATCAATTCAGGGAATAACCATTAAAAAAGAAAGCAGTGAAGTGCCATCAGCATTTGCATAATTCTAATATTTTGTTACCAACTCCAAGAGACAACCCTACCAACATTTCCTTAATAATGGCTTACAATAATACTATGGACGTCAAGATTCTTTGCCAGATAAAAACATCTAGCACATCCCGTGCAGCTACCCCACACATAATTTGAGTTTTCAACAAAAAAAAAAACCCAAGCCAATTAATACATTGGACATGTACGTAAAAGTTCGTAAAAGAAATTGTTGCGATAGACGTAAAATTAAGATACTGTTACAGTGAGTTTCACAAAGTCTATAGATAGAAGTAGAACTTATAACTTTTCCGTACCGTATGAGAAAAAGTTTAAAAAACTTTTTTCTATAATTAGACTGTTCAATGAGTAATAAAAGAAGGGTGTCTCAATTAACTCGATTTTAAGCCAAAAAAATTGATTAAATCTTCATTATTAAATTTGTTAGGTCTTCATCTTATTACCAAAACGAGTGAGAAGCTTAGTTAACCGCTTCTACAGACCCTTGCATTTCTGAAAAATCTCCTACTTCAGGATTGATTGACAATAACGTCGAACAAAACGTGTCGAAATGGTGAAGAATGTGGCGGGTCCATTTAAGCACGTTTAACTCTTGAGGTTCCGACGCTTGTTTGTTATTACAAAGATTCTATAATGTATACGTGGCATGCGCTGAACGGTGGATAATAATTAGGCCGTTTTAGCCGTTGCACCACGGGTGAATATCTGGATTTTGCTAAGGAAATAAAAAGACAAGAGTATATATGTTGTCTCCTTGATGTTTCACAAATTATTTCAACTTCAACAAGTGTCATAGAGTGGAGACTGGAGAGTCAATTCTATTAGGGCACTTTTGTCCACTCGTGGTTGCTTTTGTCAATTATTTTCCAAAAAGTTTTAGTTTTGGTGTTTAGATATGTTATTTTGACAAGTGCTGAGATTTCGTACAAGTTGTCACTTTTCTATTAAACTTTTTTTCATTTGAATTGTTTTGATATGAAATGATGAATCCAGGCCAAAAGAGGTCATGGTTCAAGTTGCGGTCAAAAAAATCTTCTCTTCCAATATGGTAAGCAAATATCTGTGTTAGTGACAGATTTATGTAACGTGTAATAATTATAGAGTAGAACTTTTATTACTTATTTTTATAAACACTTGTTACCGCGTGCAACAAGATCTCAACACAAATTACATAAACATGTTTAAGTCGTACATGTGACGACAAACATAATTTGACACATAAGAATTAGACCATGAATATCTTAATTTTTCCATCATCACTCCAATCATTTTATATTCTTTATTTTATCGTTATTTAACATGAGAGATATAATAGTGTTGTACGTAACATGCATACGATTATAAACAAGAGCTTCCACACATCTGGTTGCGGTCCAAAGTTCGTTCCATCCTTGGCTCCTACATGTTAACATATGTAGACAAATAAGATGAATCTCATCGTAAATGTTGGTGCAAATTGTTCATGTCAAAGAAATTCCAAAAAGACTTTGCTACCTAATGGGGTTGACCATAATCTGATTTGCAACATGTCCAAGTAACATGAATGTAGAACTAATCGACCGCTGAAAACTTGAAGTGAATTTTTTTTTGACAACAGTTGCAAACATGACGTAATAAACATATATTGTTTCATACTAATTGTACAAAATGCAAGAGGGTAGAAAGATGTCATAGGGTCATTTATGTTGGGGAACATAACAAATTTCATGAAGTATTGCATAGTGTCAAGGGTAAAAGTTAGAGGTTTTGATTTTAGTTTGCAGGTGTCGAATTTGGAAGGAAAATTTAGAAGGAAAAAAATTACTTATTAAAACATTAGAATCTTATTTGAGCAAGATAAATATTTAAATAAATGAAAGTCTTTTCGAGGAACTATTAAACTAGACACGTCTTTTACATGTAGACTAGAATTTTCATTAAATTCTATCATGTGGGTTTGGTCCCTATTAAAGTATTGTTTGAGTATACTTTGATGCCTTGTTGAAATTAAATTCTCTCAAATTCCCCAAAGACCTAATTAATGAGAGATGGGTGCATAAATTATTAATATATAGAAGTTCAAAAACAATGTGAAGTCGATTCCAACACTGCTTACTTCATATTTAAAAGAATCCAACACATAATTTTGTGGGTCCAAATGCAAATGTCCGGATTTAGAAGAACTTGGAAGTTCCATATTTAGAAGAACTCAGAAGTTCGCGTGATATGATCCTCCAGGATTTTGGAGGATCACTCTTTGATGAATTTTAAAAATAATAAAATATTAAACGGCTAATAAGGTATGCGTTTTTGCAGAATTATCTTGATCAACAACCAACACATGAGCTCTAGAAGAATGAAGAAGAATCTTCTAGAGTGATCGTGTGTTGACTATTGTTGAAGATGATCCAATATAACCAATATATCTTGTAGCTGTAATATTTTATTATTCTACGTATTTCAAGAATAATAAAATGTTACAGCGTCAGAAGTACTTATTAAATTTCTCCAACAATAGTCAAAATTATCGATTCTTTTATATTTCTTGAAACTCATTATGGAGAATAGAAGTAAAATGAAACGGAGCCAAATACATGAGTATTAATAAATTCTATGAAACATGCATTTTCAAGAATAGGTAAACGTTAGGGCTACTAAGTTATTATACGAACCATAAAAAAGTTATTTTTTATATATAATTAAATCCCCTTCACGTAGAGTCGACACAGAGAACGTTATCTTTTCCTATTCCCAAAATATTATGTATGCTAGAAATAAAAGATAATTGAGCAAAATGTACAGTTACCACATTCAATATCATTATCCATACTTTTCCGAGAAAAGCAAAATGTTAGGGGTAGTTATTATTATTGAAACTCTTCAGCAACAATCAACACAGTAAGAAATTTGTTTTCCATTTTTAGAATATTACGTATGATAGAATCATAGAAAATAAAATAAAATAAAATAGAGCAAATGTACGGCCATTAAATTCTATACTATTCCATGCACTTCTAAGAATAGCAAAATGTTAGGGCTACTAAATTATTATAGTATAGCTGATTTTTCTCCAAGAACAACCAAGTCCAACACACAAACGCTAGAAGATTCTTATTCATTTTTGAATATATGTACGACATAAATAAAACAAAATAGAATATGATATATTGTTGATTTGTTTCAAATAATTCTATACTATTTTATGGATTTCTAGGAACGGAAAAATGCTACAACAGCTACTAACTTATTACATTAATAAAAAATTTACTCCAACAACAACAAGGCCACAGACTACTAAAGTCTATACTATACCATTCATTTCCAAGAATAATATATAAAATGTGGCTAATCATTTCTTCACTATCCAAACGCCCCCTTAATTTATTATCTCTCTGTCTGTGTGTGTGTGTGTGGCTCTTTCTTTTTTTGTGGCTATATCATTTCCTTTGTTTAATCGGAGCGCTGGATATTTCTCTCCTGTCTCCACCGGTACTCTGATTAGCCCAAGAGCCGGATATATTAGACCTAACTTGGGCTTATGAGCCCTTTCAAATGGGCCCCAACTTTTATCTCGTTCATGATTAGCTTATAAAGTCTCAACATTCTTATATATTGTTGTTAAACATCAATCAAAATATCAAATGTTTCTCATTCCATTTCACAAATCCTGGAATGAAATAGTAATACAGAGTGTATATCTTCAGCTCCGTTCGGTACTACTTAATACACTTTTCTAGCTTGGGGGTTGTATGATTTGGATGACATGTTGTTATTACATCTGATAATCCTATTGTAATGTTGGACCGCCACTTAGGTCATATAATCCATTCTCATAGATCAATTATGATAAATGAGGCAAAAGAGAATATAGTAGGATATAAGATATGTAACAAAAACCTTAATCATACAAATATCCTATTATAATCTCACCGCGCATTCTTTTTAGGATAATAAGATAATTCCAACTCTTTTTCTTGTAAACAATAGCAACTTACTCCCCGTGTTATGTCTATTACACACACATATATATATTAAAAAAATTCATCTTATAAACAAATAGAAAAATATCAAGAGGGAGACAATGAACTACTTTAAGGAATAACGAAGAATTATTTAATTTTTATTTTATAAAGAGGTAACATGCGCCTAGTAGCCATTAAATATTCATAATGCAGATAGGGAAATTTGTCATTAGATTTACTGTTGCGGAGTATATAGAGACATTTGTTGATACAAGAACATGACTATTCTGAAAATACACTCATATTTAAGAGGGTATACGAGTCCATTCCATAATGATTGAGCACACTATCGTCATACGGAGAATCCTTCATTTGTAATCTTATATTGAAAATCCTAGCAATAGTTAATATTATGCAGGTAAGTGATTCCTCTTTTGTTGGTTAGGAACATCAATTACATTAATGTGACCACTATAATTAATTAAGTCAAATAAAATATAAGTTCATCCCTCTTTGGACATTATAATATTATGAGCAAAGATGTGGTAGTTACTTCATGATTTGATTTAGAAAATTTATACGTTACTCGTACAAGTAGTGATAGAAAATCCTTATCTAATAATTTATATATGACTATTTTTAATGTGTATTCAATCAATTGTCGACCAGCGATTATAACCACCATTCTGAGAAAGCACATATGCCAGCAGAAGAATTTGATCTACAAATCATTCGATCTTACCAAGAAAATCACTTTTGTTCAAGTTTTTTTTTTTGTTTCATTGTATTTTCGCACTTTATCCATTGACGCTGATAAAATTACAATTACCCACTTCTATTTTATTTGTTGATTTATAATTGCACTCTAAATTACATTGAGATCAGAAAATCTCGTCGAAATACTAGTCACGCGATCCTTACAAGGTAAATATTAGTTAAAGTTCGAGGCTCAAAAAAGTAAAAGTATACAACCTTGTATTGAAAGATTAGATTATCCTCTAATTTTTTATTGCAAATATATTTGTTGTAAAGAGAATTAGTTTGGTTTCTTAAAATTGAATAATCGTTTTATTTGATATCATCGAAAAATAGAACAAACTTTTGGGGATCGAAGATCTGTACACATATATCACTACATAATTCTTCTTTATGCATGCATATTTTTGAGCGATACATTAAAATTTTGTTCTATCCTTAAAGTTAGCTTTTCAGGTATAATCACACTTCGCCCCCGAGATTTATTTTGTTTCGTATTTATCACCTAAACTTAAAGTAGTATATCGAATTGGCTCTTAAAAGACGACTTTAGACATGTGTGCCACATGATGGTAGCAACAGATTATGAATATTCTGTTGACGAAGTGCTTAGGCTGTGATATATATATATATATATATATATATATATATATATATATATATATATATATATATATATATATATTTGATCTTGAGGTAGATAACAACAAATTTACAAAGACTAGGGAGTGAAGTGAGTAAAATAAAAGCTTGAGGATGTGAAATATGAATCTAAGTAACGAGCCGCCTTGCCATTTTCCTATCCCCAGCAACTCCCCCCCCCCCCCCCAAAAAAATAGACATTCTAATTGAAAACAAGTACTATCTTTTTCAGAAAACAAAGATACTTATGCAAGTATAAATACAAATAGTTAGCGAGTCAATGAAAATTCTTAAAGAATCAGTCACAAAAAAGGTTGTCATAGTTACCAATTTGAAATTTGCTGCTCTTTAATGTTTTGTTAATCAGCCATTTCCCTTAGTATGACCATTAACTCTCACATGAGTAGTAAAAGAAAATTCACACCCAGATTATGTTTGTGCAAACCTTATAGTAACAAAAAAATCCGTGACCATTATTATTTGGCTACATACTAAATTAATCTGTTTAAACAAAGAGATAAATTTTTTATTAAAATTTGGGAATTTAGTTTTGATAAGAAGGCCATCTTATTAGTCCTTGTTTCCAATTATGAATGATACCCCATTTTATAGGGATTATTGAACATATGAAAGTGTTATTATTTAATACTGTGAGATTCATTGTTCTTATCTTTAGAGTGTGCATTGACTAAACTCTCAAAACTAGACTCATTGGCTTGTAAACAGTGACAGACTAATTAAGACATAAGATATAGAATTAAAGTATTTCTCATAAGATTGAACTTGAGCACATGAATTAATTTGACTAAGTAAACGAATGAAATATCAGTAGACTAAGTGATTATTATGGTTTGTAACTGGAAACCCAATAAAACGGATAAGCAAATGTGGAGGGACAAGCGAGTTGGACCTTTGATGGGACAAAAATCGACTAGATTTAGGTTATAACTTATAAGCCTCAACTCATCAACTGCCATGTGTTCAGTGAGGATGTCACTTTCTCTTTAGCTTTTTGAGTGTTTCACGCGGGGTTGACGGAAAAACTTAAGGACCAATCGAGTCCCTTAAAGTGATTCAGGTTTAATTCTCCTTAAAAATGAAGAAAATCTTGAAATTGTTTTATTATTATTATTATTATTATATTTTTTCTAAATTTTTTACGTAATTAGTAGTAAAATAGTAGTAAGAGATATACTTGGAAAATCTTCAAATTGATTTTTTTAGTTCACAATAAGAAACACTTTAAAGAAAGAAAAGAATATTCTTTTTAAAAGGCCTTATTAATGAGGAGAGAAAGACATATACAATCTCAATCACTATCAATTGAGGAATAAATTTCAACAAATAATTTCAGAATTTTTAATATCTAATCTTCACATAATAAATTCTTTAATCTCTGCAGCAACGGATTCATTCATGCATATTTAATAAACGATGTCGGAATAAATTACCTAAGCACTAGATCACGCAATATACAAGCACATAAACAACGCGAAAAAGCTCATGATTCGCTCTTTGTCACTTGAAGTTGAAATGAATAAATAATGGTCCAAATCTTATGCATGCAATTTCATATATCATAACAAATAAGTATTCTAAAGTTTAAAAAAAAGAAGTGATGAGGTGGCCATGTCGAAGTTTGAAGAAACTATTGACCATCTTCCTACCACCTCTTTCAATTTCCCAAATATCCAACACGTGGGCTTCTACTACAAGTTAGAAGTGGACCTCCATTCCCACATTTCGCTTCTATATATACTCACCCCATTCTCTCCCAACCAAAACACACTCAACTCACAAAATCCTTACCACTTCAACCCCCAAAAATTCTCTTCAAAGACACATAAAACACTAAAATTAACACACAACAAAAAGCTCACTCTTTTAGTGCAAAATTTGAGAGATATGGCCACTTCAACTACTACTTTTACTACAAGAAGTTCTTGGGACAAGCCAAAATTTCCCACACCATCAATAAGTAAGTTGGGATCTTGCACAAACTCATTGTCATTACCTCACAAAAGCAACAAAAATTGCTCTCTCCAACTTCCAACACTACAATTCCCAAAAACTTATCAAACACCTTCTCCCACCACCCCAAAAACAGAATCCAAACCAAAACCAAAATCAAACTCAAACTCAAACTCCCCTTCAAAACCCCAGTGGAACATAATTCAAAAGGTAGCATCAATGGCCTTAGATGCAGTCGAAAACGCATTAACCACACACGAACTCAAACACCCTCTACCCAAAACAGCAGACCCTCGAGTTCAAATAGCCGGAAACTTCTCCCCCGTGCTGGAACAGCCACCAAAACACAGACTTCCGGTCACCGGAAAAATTCCCGAATGCATCCAAGGCACATACGTCCGAAACGGCGCTAATCCACTACACGAACCAACCGCTGGCCACCATTTTTTCGATGGCGACGGCATGATCCATGCCGTGCAATTCTCCAACGGCTCAGCTTCCTACGCTTGTCGTTTCACCGAAACTCAACGACTGGTCCAAGAGCGCGCTTTAGGCCGACCGGTGTTCCCCAAAGCCATCGGAGAACTACACGGCCATTCAGGGATAGCGAGACTAATGCTTTTCTACGCACGTGGGATGTTCAATCTGATCAATCACGGACAGGGTACCGGAGTCGCTAATGCCGGATTAGTCTACTTCAACAACCGTTTACTAGCCATGTCCGAAGACGATTTGCCTTACCACGTCCGAATAACACCAAACGGGGACCTGAAAACCGTTGAAAGATACAATTTTGATGGCCAGTTGAAGGACACAATGATCGCTCACCCCAAACTCGACCCTGTTTCAAACGAACTCTTTGCTCTAAGCTACGACGTTATTCAAAAGCCTTACTTGAAATACTTCAGGTTTTCGAGTACCGGTGAAAAATCCAACGACGTCGAAATCCCTGTTTCTAATCCGACAATGATGCACGATTTCGCTATAACTGAAAATTTCGTCGTAATCCCGGACCAGCAAGTTGTGTTCAAGATGTCTGAAATGATCAAAGGAGGGTCCCCTGTTGTGTATGACAAAGATAAAATCTCAAGATTCGGCGTTTTGAATAAGTACGCCGAAAATGCCTCAAACATTCAATGGATTGAAGTGCCCGATTGCTTCTGTTTTCATCTATGGAACGCTTGGGAGGAACCCGAAACCGATGAAATAGTCGTGATCGGTTCGTGCATGACTCCTCCAGACTCGATTTTCAACGAATGCGACGAGGGATTAAAGAGCGTTTTATCCGAAATTCGACTCAATTTAAAGACAGGGAAATCTACAAGAACTCCCATAATGTCCGAACAAGATCAGGTGAACTTGGAGGCAGGTATGGTTAATCGAAACAAACTCGGAAGAAAAACACAGTACGCCTATCTCGCCATAGCAGAGCCATGGCCTAAGGTTTCGGGTTTCGCTAAAGTTGATCTTTTTAGTGGTGAAGTCAAGAAATTTTTCTATGGAGATGACAAATATGGCGGGGAGCCGCTGTTTCTTCCGAGAAATGCCAATTGTGATAGGGAAGACGACGGTTATATACTGGCGTTCGTGCACGATGAATCAGCCTGGAAATCGGAGTTGCAAATAGTGAACGCTATGACTATGGAATTGGAGGCTTGTGTTGAACTTCCATCGAGAGTTCCTTATGGTTTTCATGGCACGTTTATTAGTGCAAAAGACTTGGAAAATCAGGCCTGATTTTTATTTTTTTTTTTTTTCCGAGTTTTCGACAGTTGAGATTTACCAGAGGGGTGGATGGATTTACATCCCCGGAGTCTCATTGCTGTTATAGAAAGTATTTGAAGTTTTTTTAAATTTAGATGAGAAGTTTTAGGAGATCAGTTTGTAGCTTCTTGATGTAGGTAGAGAAATGAAGCTCAGCTGATTTTCTTGCTCATTCTTTCACATATTGTGTGAATTAATACACTTCTGTATAGTATCATATTTATGGGACTACAATTGAACAACTTCCCGGTTCTCTTACATATGAATGTTGGTAACTTTTACTCTGTTTCACAGTACTTAGTGTACGACATATGAAGTAGTTTGCATGATTACTCGGTACTCTGATACTTCTATGTTTATTCGTCGTACCACATATGTCTATTGTTTATCTTGCATAAAAAAGAAAACTTGTCTAACTTTACAAGTTCGTTCCAAATTTAAAATTTTTACAGATCCAATGTTGGGAAGGAATTATCCATCTTTCACCTTTTTCATCATTCTGATTTTTTTAACTTATTTTTTAAGGAACGGGAGTATCCAATTAGTTACTTTTAAGAATCTTTTTTTCCTCTATAGAAAATTGAAACAGCGACTTCACGACATAATATCGAAAATCACAGGAATCATGTCATGTCGTGTAATAAATTTGAGGGGAAAACGAGCCAATGGATTTTTTTAAAGTATTTGCGGCAGAAGTGTTAAGGTTGGAAGTATATGAATGACAATCCGACAAATTGGTCAATTTCTTTTTGGGGCGTGCCGACAAGAGGTCCATTTCCAAAGTTTTCAATATTTACAATTTACAACAGAGAAAAAAGGTGGTCAAATAATATTTGAACTACCACTTCGTTTAAATCTTATGCATGCAGAATATACTAGTGGGCATTTTTAACATCTATTCTTTTCAAGTTGTTTTCTTCTAAATTGATATTCTTATGGGAGATTAAATAGTGAAAAGATACAATGTAAATAAGTATAATAGATTGTTTATCATTCGAAATTCTTGAAAGTATTTTAAAAGAAAATGCACGAAAGATTTGAACCACTATGATATGACTTTTTTTGTACGATTTCGGTTAATTAACTATCCAAATGTAAAGTGTGTATCCATTTTCAAGCAAATTGAAATGGTGTTTGTGGCAACCAACAATTGGTCCTTTTCCAAGTGGTTTGGATTTGTTAACCAACCAATAACAATCCGAAACATATTTAGAAATCAAAATTCGCAGCACTATTGGTGATTTCAGTCGTACGATTGACGTGGAAAAATCAAAATATTTTCGATGATATGTCTGAAAGAAAATTCAAAGATGATTTAGACGTTATAGACAGCCGAAATTTTTTGATCATCTTTTAACTTTTAAAAATGGAGCAATTGTATTATTAATAGTGTCGACAAAACAAAACGACAATACTGATATTGAAAATGTTAAAAGACTTATCGGCCATAATGATCTCGCGGAATAAACTAATGGAGGGATGATGCAAAGATGTTATACGTGAAATGTGGAGATTGGACCAAGCATTTTTCTTGTTTGATTGGCGTGATCTATGAACAACGAATAAATATTAATTAGTTATTGGCAGCAAGGACAACATATATGGTTTAGCATTTTGTTGCCTTAGAGTTTGAAATATTGTACGTTAGCCCTTTCAGAATTGAGATCCAACTTACAGGTTATGTTCCTTATATAAATAGTTTAACCATATATATGTAATTATAATTTGACTCAAAATATTGAAAAAACATGGTTTATTGAGGCCCCTTGAAGTACTCTTTCTGACGAAAAGGTAAATAAATCTTAATGTCTTTTAACTTTTTTTTTTTTTTTTTTTTTTTGTATATTCGTGTGCAATTGTATTGTTGTGTAGTACGTACAATTTACTCAAATAATTCATCTCCAAGGCGAAGTATAGTCTTTTCCTGGAAAGATTCCAAGTCTCATGATATGGAACGAATTCTTTGACAAAATTAATGATCTCAACTCTTCAAAATCCATTATGTGACATTACTTTGGGGTATTACTGTATTAGGAAGGTTTTTATGGATTGATAAGAGTAACTATGGTTTGCATAGTTAATATGTAATAAGATCTTAGTGCACGTAATAGTTAGTCGTTACAAAACATAGATATTAATTATGTTACAATCATACATCACATGCAAATACATATGTGATAATTAGTGCACGTAATAGTTATTCGTTACAAAACATACATATTAATTATGTTATAATCGTCACATCACATGCAAACATATATGTGATAATGGTACATAAAATGACAGAATTTTCACACATAAGATTGGAGATGATTGATCAACAAATTATCCTTTGCTGCTACAAAAAGCATGTCCCATCACATCATTTATGGACACCAATTATCGCATTGTGCACATGAGTCAACCGACCATGTGTACAATGTAGGTCTACCATCTTTCTTTAATTTCCATGGTACATGTTCACTTTGAGCATTATCTGCATATATCATGTAATGAACCCCCCCATGCTACGATACGTTCCAATTTTGAATCCATTTATTGCTATTTCTAGCCCACGAGGGATCACATATGATGCAACACATGGCATTATTTCGTTGTGTATTACACCAAGATGCTCTAAAACACTTCAACTTAAAATTGCTTGTGTTTTGATAAATATGGTGAGTCGTGCTAAAAAGAAGTTAGAATTATCATCAAATATGGATAAAGAAAGTTAGAATTATCATCTAACAGGCTACTTATCCTGCATTCTTTTATAATACGTAATAATTGCTACCAATAACTAAGGAAATCATGGCTATGTACTGTATTAATTGTCTCGGGATCAAGTTGTTTTTTACACGTAACAGTATTTCCTTAATTATAATACTAATTAATTAGGAAAATAGTCACAATAACAGTTTGCCAAACACCTGGAGGAAACAAATTAAGTAATTGGTACTTAAGTTCTCTATGATACTTTTGGAGTTAGATGTTAAGATGATTATGGCCTATGGGCTGCCATTGGCTGTGTGTATATATATCCGCTGTGTGTGTATGAGGATAATGTGGTCAATGTCACAATTATATAGTAATGGATGGATAAGGCTGAAAAAGAGACGAAATTAATTGAAGGCTTCTCGTAATGCTCTCTCTCCTTTTTTTCTTTTTCCTTTTCTTTTTTCCTTTTAGTGCAGAGCATGTGAGTTTATTGTTAATCGCTTGCTTTTCAAATATTTAGCATTTGGAGTATTTACTAAAAAGATCACAAGAAAATTTCTATTTGCAATTCGTTCTTCCAGTTACTCATAAAAACCTTAAATTATTGTACCGCGCGCGTTGTTAATATGAATTTTTGGTATGGTTTTTGCCCGTGAATGTCCTATGAGCATTTCGTCAACCGTCAATAGAACATGGCTATCTCTTTCGAGCAATAATTTCTTGCAACTCATTACTAAATAAATTCAAAAGAGGTGTCCATTTCTCAAGTCATAAAGGTTTATTTGTGTGTTCTCAATGATATAATAAATATTAATTCGTAGCTTTCGATAATATTTTTATGTGATCTAATACTGTGTAATGATTTATAAAAGTTGACCTGTCGTCATTGGATCACGGTGGCCAAATGTGCTCCAAATATGTAAGTAGGTTTGATCAACTTTCTAAACATTATAATCCTTAGGATCATTATGGAATAATTGCAAAATACACTCTACTAATAAAATCTCAGCTCAAAAAGAAAAATAAAAAAATGAACGCACTGGGGAAATGACAACAGAAATTATGATGTGGAACCCGGCTGCCACTTAACTTTGTTTCTATTCATCGGTACACGGTATACACGTGTCGGTCTCCTGCAAACGTGTCTATATATTCTTTGCATATTCAGCGAATTTTAGGTGAATGGAAAATTTATTTATATAGGAATGGGAAGAGAACATGACATGTCAATGCCAGTCAATTTTTGCTAAATAATTGTTGCATGACGCAAGAGATGATGTACAATTCCAAATCGAGAAATATGCTACAAATATATATGACCTCTTTCTTTTTTGTTTTTGTTTTATGTCTTAACGAAAACACCTGTCCAATGCTTGCTTGCTACTAACACGTTAATTCGAATAATATTCTAACGTCATATATTAATGTAAGTAGATACATAACGACCTTGATCATTGTTGGTGAAAGATTAGAAAAGAAATAAAATCTGACAATATATACATAACCAAGCAACTTATCACATGTACTTTTTTCGAAAAGATAGCTTTTTTTAAAAAAGAAATTATTCAAGCTTATACACACAGATAATCTCAGATTCTTTTACATGTCAATTAAACTTTTACCAGAATTAATGAATGGGAGATGGATCAATCTGAACTATTTATATAATCGTTGTCGGAGTTTGGAAGAATTCAACGAAAACTGAGAACAAAAGCAAGCACGAATTCTAAAGTGTGAAACACGTACGTACCGGTACAGTTAAGATGCATCTTTCAATATGTATAGAAGAAGTAAGGTCGTCTCTTATTTTGGGGAAAATGCGTATAACGACGTCGCTCATGTGTTTTTAGTAACTCCACACCAAAACCCCCGTGTTATTTTCTTGGCACAAAAATTCAATCGTGTTTTAAAAAACTGCATTAAACTTTCTCGCATTAATTCTCTTTTTGCACCAAATTATCTCATCTTTTCACAAATCATACTCCAAACTCCTAATTAAATATGAATTGTCAATTTTAATTTCTTAATGAGAGGGGCTTTGATATCTAATAACACAAGGGCATATGGTGCATAATGTTTTTATAACAGAAGAAAGTATTTTTCTAGGTGTCTTAATATGAGGAGATTTAGTGTAGATTTTAGAAAACACTAGGGTTATAATAAAAGGTGGGAGAATTTAGTGCAAGATTCTTAGAAATTATACTAAGAAACTATGCAACAATAAGAAGAAAAAAAAAACACGAGGGTTTGATACAGTTTTTTATAACACAAAGGGGTTTTATGGATTCGTCCCTTACTTTGGTAACATCGTTCATTTTGATAAAATTTTATAAGTATAAGCAAAGCTTGAAAAATGAAAATCAAATTTAATATCTGTTATTGTTCATATAAAGGTGCTTCTTATGAGTATATTTCATTAGCAAATTAAATGCATTAGTATGCTTGCAGCAACAACTTTTACGTTTTAACCCAACCGTAGCAGAGTCTTGTTTTATTCGAGCTAGGTTATTAATATTTTAAAATCAAATTAGAAATTGTTTTAAAATAATGAATTTGAGTTATCCTAAAGATTCTCTAGGTTCGAAGATTTTCGAGAAACGAACGCGAGAAATTTTAATTGCAACCCCTAAAAATAAAAATGTTCTAACTTAATATTCAATTGCCAGCCATGCAAATAATTCCTTCCGAGACAACTTTCCCAGATTTTCAGCTAGATAGTAACGCTCGACCACATAATTAAATATATGCAGATAAACTTGAAGTCATCAAATTCTACTTTACCTATCCAAAAAAAAAAAAGGTCATCAAATTCTATATATAAATATGTGCCTTTGTGGAGTTCTCCAAGCCTTACGTTCATAAAAATCGTCTGAGCTTACCTCCTTTAGAAGGTTTAGAATTTTCATAGGAATTTATGAACGTAAATTTAACTGACTTTATTAGTTAAGAAAATGAAGTTTGCTGGCATCTGCTTGGCCTTGTAATATCTGAAAGGGCACAGAATGACGTGCGCTACCCATGCATGTTACTTAATATGGAAAGCGTGCATCAAAATACTATTATATAAAATTAATCTAGCTGCTTCTATTCGGAAATTCTTTAATTAGTTTTATATATTGACTTTGAAATGTTACACTTATCGTGTCTGACCATGTGATTAATAAAGGTTTTATAACACATATTACAGTAGGCATCATCTCGCAATCTTAATTTGCTAATGAGTATACGATTTGATCGGTGATTTGCAAACGTTTCCAATAAGAATTTATTGGCATTAGAACGTTATGTAAGTACTTTTATGTTACCACATTCCTGTAAAGTAAGACAATTGCCACTCATTGATTCAAGAGTTTCGCCTCCGAAAAATATGTTAAGGTCTCTTACTCACTAGTTAACTTGTGGACATGAGTTTCAAACTAGCAGGGTGATAAGTTTGCTTATCAACATTACACCACGATTGAACCAGTATACCAACATGATTGTATACCGACATAGTAGCACAATGTTCATAAAAATGTTATCTTTCTCGAGGCGAATCTACTTGCCCATCAAGTTTTTTACAAATGTATAAATTCAAAATCACCAAAGACTCGTTTAACTAATTCGCAATTACTTTTCGTTCGGTAACACATTTCAAGTTGAAAAATTAAGCTGGTCTTCATTAGTAAAATCACGAAAAATAATGAATTTGGATCTTTTCTCGTTGGTTATATATTAAGTCCTACGTGTAGGTCTAGTAAATTCCTATTCATAACTTTTTCAGTGTTGGGACTATCAAGCGCTTGGGACTTGCATGCAGCCTTAGAGTTTACTTACATTAATCAATTATTCACACTTAGTATAGAAATGTGCACAATTATTTTGAATCTGTGCGTTTTCACTGGAAATTGGGATGCTACTACTGATGAATCTCGACCTTTTTGGTAGCTGTTAACAGTTACTAGTTTATTATACATTTATTAAATTCCACATTTTTGGCTAATTAGTAGTAGATACTATATATACGTGGAGTTCTACTGAATGTCACGTTCTTTTTCATTTAATTAATATACCAAATACTATTTTAGAATGTTATTGAATTCACCTTTTTACTGACTGACATCAGTTGCTATATATGGAATGCTACAGAATTTCGACCTTTTTTGCCATTCTGTACCAATGTTATATTGAAACCGGCCAAATGACAAAATTGGTCTTTAGGGAAGAAAAAGGTAGTCTGACAATTTTCAGGCGATGTAATTGAACGGTATCCACATATTTTCTCCCGAAAAGCTGCTTGCACAAAAAATGATGCAGGACATATCATGTGCAATTGCAAAGTGGTTAAAAGAAATTAAAATTATGAATTTGAAGATGATAAAATAGCAAATTCGAGAGCTCGATATGGAATGTCTAAGCTCCTCACGGGTAATTTATATAGTTATAAATTTATGATATACCTACGACTGTGCCTGAGCCACCGGTCACACAATCCCGTTGTTAGGTGGCCCGTGGCACGGTGTGCATGGGAATCGTTTCATTGCTTTAATATTTTAAACTTTCTTAGTTTTCACTTTTAGAATTGTGAACAGATTTCGAGATTTGACTAGTAAGTTTTAAGTTTGACCAAACAAATTTAAGGGGGAAAAGAAGTAAAATTTTATAAAAGATTGTGTAACTAAGTTCTAAAAGAATTTTACCAAAGGAGAAATGGACATTTCAGTGGAATGTTTAACTTTCCTAACAAGACCCAATGGTGAAATTAATTAGATCGTCAGTCTTCACTAAACCAAACCTTGATGACAGAGATTCGTATGTAATTTTCTTACAAAACTTTAAAGAATATCTATGTCGTTGTCCGATTGAACGCTCATGCGTGCTTTTCAATTTTGTTGTCTTTAATTTCACTCTAAATTTGTGCATTTGTTCCTCCGTTTCATTATTCCCACAATTGTGGTTAAAAGTATTGTTTGAGGTACTACTTTATTAACAAGATTTCGTGGTGTCACTTTAAAAGATTGATTAGAAAATCCTTGTTGGAGTTGGCGTACGTACGATGAAATCAGAATCTTAGTGAAAAATTATGTCTCAACATATTCTTGTGGTAAATGAGAGAAGTGGGGTGTGGCAAGAAACCGTAGCATTAATATTCTTGTGTAAGAATTGATCTATACTAGTAGTATATTCAGAAACTTTAAGCGCGTTATTATTCTGTTCTTTATGAATTAAACTAACATATAGCATTAATATTAAACGATTATAAACAAATTATGAAATGATAACAATCGCACAATTAAAGTTGAAAAAGTCTAAACAACCCCAGCAAAACCAAACAATAGAAGATCTGAATTTATATATATTAGGCTTTTTATTCACTATGTTATATAGTACCGCTTTCATTTTTCGGGCAGCTATAGAACGTTAAACTTCTTCAGAAAAATATCTTAAATATGCCTGTGCTTTTCCGTGGACTAGTGAAGTCTTGAGCCCAACTTTTTATTTCTCTTTTATTCGGATGAAGCCTCTTTTTAGCTTTTGTAAGAGAAAAATATGGTTTATTACTTATTAGTTGACATTTTGATAAAATATTGGGTATGCAAAATTGCGAACAAATTTTGGTTAATTGAAGGATCATTTGGTGAAACATGGACCAGTAATTATGTGAATTGATAACAACACAACCACTTTCTTTAATTGGTTGATTAAACCTAATAACCAGCTAATTATAAACTGGACCGAGAAAACCAGGCTACCTGTAGCCCTCCCTAGCCCATAAATAAATACAACATTCTTTAAAATTATTTGTATCAAAGTTTCAATATTTGTTTTTGTATTTAGGACCAGGGTCGCCGATCGAACCGGTTTAATTGGAGGCCTATCCCTCCGTGAGGGCAACTTAAACCAGTTGCTTTACCCGGTGAACCTATTTTAAATTTCGATCGATTTATCAAGTTAATAATTAAATATATATGTCTGAGAGACTTTTAGTATTAATAATTGTAAAATTAATATATTTATAATTTATTTTTTGATACTGACCTTATAAAGATTAAGTTTAATCGTATGCATATACCATAAAATGTATATTCTTAATTTTGAGTTTCATATTTTTAAAACCTAACTCATAAAACCTAAAAAGGTATAGTTATGAAATGTTATGTAAATATTCTATTCAAATATCATAAATTTTTATTTAATCCTATACGGTGTATTTATGCATCTCACTTTTTTTTGGGGTAAATTACTAGTATAAATTGAGTCTTTTAATATGTTTAAATGAACTAAATAAAAGTTATAATAAATTTTCCTGATATAATTAAAATAGAAACAACATTAATAAAGATTTAGTTTCATCAACTTTAACATCATAGTAGTTTGACCGGTTTCAATCAATTGAACCAATACAAATTGTTATAAAAAACACTTGTGGTTGATATATAATAGAGATTTTTGAAGTTTTGAGCTAGCCTGATACATTTTCATTTTCTAACACGTTTGGACATGTGTCGAATTCGAAAGAGGGAGAGAATATCAGTGTTGCCACCAAGGATGATTGAAACCAGGATGTTCGAAATCATACTGAGTACGTAGCATGTGCTTTTATGGAGTTCACTAGAGTCTAGAACATTCTGTATATAAAAGCCAATGACCATAGGAACCGATAAGTTAAAAAAGAAAAAGGGAAGAAAAAAAAAAAAAAGGTGCGTACTGTATCCTATGTGCTCCTATGGAGTTATCTAGAACCTTCCGTCTTTAAAAAATCCAATGTGATTGTGTTTGTAACTAACTGGCTTCATTTTCTTGTTGTCAGCTTGGTCTTGTAGCCCTTTGAAAGGGCAAGATCTCCTAAAAATAGAATGAAATATTGCATAAGTGTATTTTTAGTTAGTTGCTTCAATCCTGATTTTATATTTATTTTACTGATTCCAGACTACGTACGTACTATACTTGTCACGTTTGAAGTAACTATTTAATCATGGACTAGAAACTTACGTCCATAACGCGGCACCCATGATTTTCTTCCACACTTTTGGGACTACATTAATTAGTTAACTTCCAAGAAAATAATCCAACAAGTTGCAAAGTCTCCACGTACGAGGGAGTTGCATAAACTAGACTTATGGGAAACTATATCAATTGGAGGTTCACAAGTTTCGCAGTTTCATCCAATTTATGTTTTTTAGGACATATTTTATTTTTAGTTAGTAAATATATTTATATGAACTAACGATAGTAAATGATAGCAATGTTTCCACGTTTCGTACAATCCCATGGTGAAAAACATATTTTTCTTCCTTTCCTACCGTACAAATCATGAATGAATGAAACTTGGGGAGGTAAAATGCAAATGGCTTAATGAACCAGACATGCCAAATGTGGGCAAGAAGTTGATAAAACTATTAATCTAAATAAGGTTGTGCTTTTATCAAATTAATTACTCCTGTAACACATTATCCTTCTATATATATACTGGGGAGGTCTGGTTCACTTGCTTAATTTCAAAATTTTTTGGTGATTTTGGCTCCCTTTTTCCTAAACTAAACATGGATGTATTTTGTTTTTATTCTTTATATAACAAAATTAAAAAGTACTAAATTTAAAATTAAGTACTGTAATACTTATATACATTTTTTACAATAAGAAAGTACTATAATCAGATCTGAAATTACAAAATATAAGTATTGGGAATAGCATGGGTATTTAGGTTATTGATAAATACACTACATTAAATATGAACAAGTAATCTGCCAAAAACTCAATTAAGATATATTTCCCAACATTTTACAACTCAAAGCATTTAGTACACATAGGTTTCTTTTTCTTTTTCTTGGTAATTAATTTCGTACACTTAGTTGTTATTGATATGTCTTAATATAGAAAGGACTAAGGAGTACCATATGTACTCCTATTGAATATTGAAAGGACTAAGGAGTACCATAAGTACACTAGGCATTTTTTTATTTTTTTTGATAACTAATTTCATACACCTAGTTGTTATTGATATGTCTTGCTATACAGAGGACTAATTAGGAAGTACCACATGTATTCTTATTGGACATATATAACATAAGTATAAGTTATAATTGAACTGATTACTATTTTAGTCAAATCCAAAGTACGTATACGCATTTTTAGATTGCTGAAATCAACAGCATAATTGTACAACCTTGGTAAGGACTCGCCACAACATGCATGTTCGTTGTTCTAGCTGGGCTCATGGCCACCGCACGAAAGGGCCTGCTACCACAGTGATAAGGGAGAGGCTTAGGTTATCTTTTTTCTTTATTTTGTCATTTTTAAAGAATTCTTGATTTTTTTTTTAGATTTTTTTCTTTGGATTCTTTGAATTTTTGTTTAGTTCTATTGTATTTTTTTATTCCTATAATTTGTTTTTATGTTGACATTCTATCCTCAATTTAATTTTTGCTAATTCTTAAGTTGGAACTTTTTTTTTTTGCTTTTTCTTTCAAATATATATTTTTTATTTTGTATCTTGAAGTTAAAAATAAAGACAATGCCATTTTATATTATAGTACACGCACAAGGTTTGTGCTTTTGTAAAGACCCTTGGACCAGGTCTATGTTAAAAGTTGTCAATAAATATGGATCTAAGTCTTAGTCCTGAATGTAGATCTAAATGGAACGTAATAAATTCTCGCAAAAAGAAAAAAGGATGCAGGAAGAGGGAGTAATTTGCTATGAAACTTGGGGTACAACCTTACAAGGGGTGCTAGCTCTAATCCTTTATAGTTAATCTTTTGGATGAGGATAAAAAAAAAATATTACACGCATCTTACATGACAACATGACATGGCTAAAGGTTAAGATCGTAAAGATTTTTTAAATTATAGTGCATTAATTTTTCAATATTTGATCATAAAAACTAGATTTGCTCTAATAATAGAATTGATTACACCACGCGCGGTATCTAATAGTCAGTAGTCACCATGGTGCACATGACAATAATTTCTTGAACTGCTTACCAAACGCAGAAGAGTGGGCTTCAGCCTGTTGAAAGTGTGGATGGCGAAGAATGAAAACATTGGATAGGTTGAATAATTAATTTCCACCTCCTTTTGCTAATTATCAGACCAGATACTATGAATGGAGTGGATTTCAACCTTTTTGCCAGTTAATGTCAGTTACTATATGTACTAGAATGCTACTGAATTTGCACCTTTTTGCTTGTTAATTAGTACCAATTACCATAGCTGGAGTGCTGCTGACATTCACGTTTTTGCAAAGTTTAATACGAGTTATATATTATTATGCTTATAGTGCAGAGTGCTATGTGATTGTTTTTATTTATATTTTTATGCATTATATTGTCACCTTTAATCAACTTACTTTGAAACTTCAGCTTTTTGATAATTGAAGCCAGTTTACTATTTATGGAATGCTACTGATTTCCAACTTTCTGCAATATAACACAGAGTTACTATGTATAGAATGCTAGATCTGACATCCGAAATCGTACGTTGCCAAACGACAAAATTGGTCTTTAGGGAAGATTGAGGAAGAAAAAGGTAATCGGTATCTGACTGTTTAATTAACAATATCCATAAAACTTTCCACCAAAAAGCTGCAGCAGAAGTGGATTAGGTAGGTAGATTTACTTTCATTTCCTCTGTCCAATAACTCATAAGAAGAATAATAATAATTTAAAAAAAGAAAGAAAAAAGAAGCAACTCTTCCCTCATACCTTCAAGATACTTGATAATACGAGTACTCGAGACGTTTTGTTATAGAGAGATAAATATGGTAGCAGACTGTTTGGCAAAGTTTCGAGCAACTTTTCAATTTACTACTTAGAGATACCACCATTTTGAAGGATCCTACCTTCTTGCAGTTTTCATTTGTGTAACTAGTTCCTCCCTACTTCTGTTGTATGATATATCAGCACTTGTATCACGGTGTACCTACTCCTTATTCACATGTTTGCTTCAACAAATTAAAAAAAAAAAAAAAGAAAGGAAAAGTGACTCTTGTCAAGAACTTTTCAGAGCATTCTATCAATAGTTTCAAAAGAACGTTGTCTTCATTCGTTCTATGAGTGAGGAGCGAGATCACTCCTCGTAAACATAGAATAGAAAGGGTAGCTCTCCTCAGCCTTTCCAATCATGGCCTTAGAATGCTTTCACCACTCAAGAGAGCTACACAAATCAACTTGGAAATGAGAAATCTCATGGCAGGCTAGAAAACTATAATAACCTTCATGACACTAACAAGTTTTAAAATATTTAGAAAATGAACAGAGATAAATTATGTTACCATTATTTTATAATTAGTTTCTAGTTTCGCCCTAAATCAACTAATTAGAAGTTTTAGAGAGTACTGTATATCTAGTGTTATAAAACATGGCGTGCATTTGATATGCTTATTAAGTTTCAGGGGTGTGACACAGAATTGTTATTAAAATAGCTAGAAAAGCTAAAGATTTTTTTTGGGAAAAAATATTATTATCATTCAGTTCTGAAGTATAATTAACTTGGTTACTTATCATTCAAATTTAAAATCAGAATTATTTTAATATCTTAATTTCAAGGTTTTTTAACCCAAACTTTTTTGAAAAATTTAAAGTTTTAGTGGTCGTAGCACACTAGCATTATATGCGGAAAGTAATAAATTTGAAGATGATACGATAGCAAATGGGAGGGGTTGACATGAAATTTCTTGAAACAAAAAAATATCAAAAGCTTCTCATTTGGACAATATCAACGCCACTTTTGAAGTTTAGCTCAATATCAGTTTTATTTCTATGTGAACTTAAGGGGAGTGCATGCTGTAACTAGACCAAATTTCAAGAGGTGTAGATGTATATCCCTAATTAGAAAGGTACAACTCCATCAAAACAACATAAATTAAGACAAACCCGAAAGCATAAACAACTTAAATGCAAAGCAAAAATCAAATAATTCTTGCTAACCAGCAAAAGTACTCATGAATGGGTCATAATCTATATAAATAAAATTGAACCAATCAACAAACAACATAATCATATATAAGCTAAAGCACAAAGAAAAAAGCTACAACAGAATTATGACAATATTTGATGGAGACCGACTCTTGCAAAAGAAAAAAGACAGTGAACATACTTCTAAAAAGCTACCGGCAAAGTTGTTCCACAGCAGCTACAATCTGAACAGGTTGAACCACAGTACACTCCTCCAATGTTCCGGCATATGGAGTAGGCACATCTTGCGATGAGAGACAAATGATGGGCGCATCCAAATAATCATGGAAATTCTTGTTTATCGCAGCCGTAATGGCCCCAATCCCACCTGTTCTCATGCACTCCTCAACAATAAGCACCCGGTAGGTTTTCTTCACGGAATTACCAATTGTGTGAAGATCGAACATTTTCAAAGACCTAATATCAATCACCTCAGGGTCATAACCTTTGTTAACTAGAGTCTTCACAGCCTGCATGACAGGATATCTCCTTTGAGAATATGTTAAAAAACATGCTCTCCCGGTCTCACCATCTCTGCTTCTTCCAGCGACAAAGCATATTCTTCGTTGGGAATTCTCTCGTGAGGTTGTAAAGAAGCACGTGTTCGAATAAAACCACAGGATTCTCACTGCGGATGGCAGCCTTCATCAAACCCTTGGCATTGTACGGTGTGGAGCATGCAACCATTTGTATTCCAGGAATCGACTGAAAGTAGGATTCGAGTCTTTGTGAATGCTCTGCACCAAGTTGGCGGCCGACCCCTCCTGGCCCTCGAACCACAGTAGGGATGGTGAATCGCGCCTGGGGTGTAGTTTAACATGCCGCAGTTATCGGATATTTGGTTGAAGGCCAATAGAAGAAATCCAATGTTCATGCCCTCGACAATTGGTCTAAGACCTGTCATGGCTGCCCTGACAGCCATGCCTGTGAATGAATTCTCCGCAATGGGTGATCAAGCACCCTCAGGTCTCCTTATTTCTCAGCCAAGCCCTTGGTCACCTTATACGAGCCTCCATAGTGGCCAACATCTTCACCCATGACACAAACTCTATTCCTTCTCTCACAGCAATAGCTCGTGCCTAAACAAATCAAAACATCTTAGATTTTTTCACGTGTCTTAAGCAAGTTAAATGTCAGGAAGACAAGACATAATTATTTGAAATATGGACAGCATGTCAAATAGTAAAGGATGTACTAAATTGAATTCAACAGCTCATTTTTCATCATAAAGTTTGTTGAGGCTGATTGACCTACGTATATCTCGTGAGATCTCATCTCTTTACTCTATCGTTGGAAACAAGGCACCGGAAACTATAGATGTACCCGTCTAGCTCTAATAATAGGAGTGTTGTTTGCAATAATTGTACCAGGAAAATGATTCTTTGCCATGCCCCGAATCAGAATCTGCTACAACTCCTCGTTTAAATAATGCACTAACAAATAATAAGCTAACCTCATTGTCTAATCTGGGGCTTAAATTTGCCAAAAACAATGTTGAGGAGTGAACCGTTGTTGTACAGTAAACAAAAATCAGAAAACAATTAGTTAGATCCAAGGATTAGGCAGATGGGTAGGAAATTCACCAAAAAGGCAGTGAATCTCATTGTTACATAAGTTCGTTATTTGGACAGTACCAGAGAAAACTTGTGACTATGCAAAACCTGATATTGAACAGTCAATTCACACCAATGTCTCCAATACTTCAAAATCTCCTCAAATTGGAAAGAAAACCCATTTTACAAAATATGCGATTCAGTCAGAGTTCAAGTAATTACTCAGTGCATAAAGAGTACAAATCTCTCATCTTTCAGAAGAAGTAATTGTGAAAAAACAGGGAAAACACCAAACCATATGCAATTCTTTGGCGTTATAGCTATAAAATGTCGCAGGCTTTATGATACACAAGAAAGCTCTCTCCACTTATGTCATGCAAGTATGCAACAAAAACCAGTCTTTAGGGGAGTTGTGGTCCTGAAGTTGACCTAAGGAACGGGAAAATCAGTCAAGATAATGCTTAACACTAATTGAATACTAAAGATGATATTGGTTATGATAACATAATTATACTCCACTGGACTAGAACAAACCTCCAAACGTTTATCTTCATGTACAGGGGATAAGGCACTATGCCAGTTGTGGGTAATTGCTCGACACTTTGCCAGTTTAAGTTGTATAACAGGCTCTAGATCTGATGCCTGGACAAGTTTTCAATTACTCAACTCCACATAGCATCATATTGTTTTAAACTCAATCCCCGTGTTAGTTCATCATATTTTAGAGACCTTGATCCCAATGTCGCAACGAAAGATCGAACAGATAGTGGAGGCACAAATATAAAATAAAATGAGAGACACATTGATAATAACTTAAAAACCTTACCCTGGTTTGGAAGTTGCTGAGGCAGGACTTTCAGCCTGTGCATGATATACCAGACAAAATATAAGTCCAAACTTTGTGCATACAAACACCATAACACAATTAAGTAGAATCCAACAACAAAATATATGAGAGTAAATACAAAGACTAACCGCCACAGCTTTTGCAACGACATTAATTAATCGCACACGAGATTGACTAGCCTCAGGTCTGATGACTGGTAAATAAACAAGAACAATGACAAAATTAACAATTAAAAAAAGAAGGAACAATGTGGCCAATGAGTGAACACACGATTCAATGAAACTGCAATCCGATTAATTAATAGTATGACGAGGGTTATTCACTGATCAATAAAAATCTAATCTTTAAATTAACCGATCAAAATCTAATCTCCTCATTGAATTTTATAACGGAAGTATAAAAAAAGAAGAGATGAAACCTGGACGAGAATGTAACGGAAGTTGATGATGCCGCTCCGACCCATTGCACCATGGCCGCCATTGAAATCTTGAACTCATCTCTTTATTATTATTATTATTATAAATATACAATTTGGGGATGAGAGAGAGAGAGAGAGAGAGTGCGCGCCCTAATGTTAATGCGTCAACGGTACGCCAACAGAATCAAATTCTCGGATTAGCATGTTCCGACATATTGGGCATAGATCAAAATACCCAATTCCAACTGAGGTCCGTTAATTTTTCGAAAAAAAAAATTTTGTGATTTCAGTGAAAACACCAAGTATTTGAGACAAAGTAACTCCAAAATAGGTAAGAGCCAAAATAAAATTGATTAGATCCAACATCCACTAAAAAGTAAAATTTATCACAATTTTGGCAAAATTTATCACGAGTTTTTGTTACTTTATTGTGTGCTTTCAGCTCTGGTCCATATCTATACTTACAATTGTTAGCGTGGTATATTATTTTATTTTATTCTTGATGTAATAATTAAGATATAGTTAAATTTTAGCATATATTGTTTGTTTCCTGCCTCTATCTATAAATTTAAGGGATAACTATCTTTTGGTAAGCTTAATTTCAGTGTTCGTTAAATACATTAAAACCCAATCAAAAGATCACGTCTATAAACATTAACTATCAGACAAGAACATTGATTCAAGAATCGTTGAAATTCAAAAGCCAAACATATACCAAATTAGTTCAACATTCAATTCATATGTTTTTCCTAGTCCAGAAAATAACATGATCCAAGATAACGCTCCAAATGAACTAACTCATAAAATAAATATATGAAGTATTCTTTTCACCTGATACAGAGTAACTGCACTAGAAAACGGAATCCAACAGCAAAACTGAATACCAATGGAATGGCACATATATTCCTTTCGAAACCCAGGGAAACAATAAACTTAAATTAATTTATCGCAAACTCCACAATCTACACTTCTCTCGTAAATGTAATTATTCTACAACATAAGATGAACCTTCCTGTCATACAGCAATCACATTTTCCCTTCAAACAACCACATTCAATCAACTTCCAATGCGAATGTAATCATATTTCCTATTTTTTCACCCAAAATTTTTGCCGACTGCACCAAAAAAACCAATGATTAGAATGTCAATAAGGAGTAAGGATAGTAGTGCCGATATTCAAGAATATATAAGAGATCTGAGGATGCAAAGATTATTTACCTACCAACACAACATTTGCTGCAGTGAGCAAATATTTAGTCTTCTTCCATAGGCACATCTGGGATGTCAAACCTGTCTTCCTGAATTGCTTTGTTAACTATATGAATAGGAGTCGGTGATATGCCGTCAAGGAATGCAAAATAAATTAAGAACAGCAGAAAACCAAATTTCTATATAATCTTATGTCATCACGAGGGGTGAATAGCAAGAGCATTTCCAAAATTCTACCCAAAAAAAGGTGAACTAGACACATTTTCATGAGATATTAAAGAGTAGTTTAAACTCTAATTAGGGTAATGGTATGTTAACTTTCTCCAAATAAAATAGTTTAGGTTCAAAAATGATCCAAAAACAACAGAATAGAGAAACATGACAATCCAAATTTAACACAATAAATTCTTTCTGGAATTCATCAATTTTACTACGACCCACAAAAAAAATATAATGACATATCCAACAATATCTCACACGCATGTTTGCTCTTGTTTGAGTTTTTGTTTTCCATGTTTCCTGATACGAAAAAGAAAAGGTTGGACCCAGGTAAATTTATACTGGGTGTATGTCAGTATCCAATGACAGTTCTTGTGACTAGGAGCTTGGTTATCATGGAGGTATTTCAGGCCAAAGGACTAAACTCAGATGTTACATATTGATATGCCTATGTATGTTTACGCGAGACCTCGTGATCCAACAATTTAGTAAGGGGTAAATGCAGGACTAGTATGTGATACACTCAATCAAATAACAGTTGAAATTGCAAAATTTCATGTCAAACCATTAAAAAGGATATAAATTGACATGGGATCATCCTCTTTCTCTCCACGGTTGCGGCTGTTATTTAATTCCCTTAATATTTCGGGTGTAACCTGCATTTCATGACAAATGTGGCCATAAGAAATTTCATCCATAAAAATCAGTGACCACAACAAGGTCGACATTCTTACTAGTTTATGTCTTTGTCTTTCAACTAGAATGTTGAGATCATTTTTGTCATCCTTTGTCAACTCATTTTTGTACCTGCAGCAAAATATACACAATAATGAAACATATAGCTTTAAAGAGGATTGGCCCGTGTCAGCATAGACAGGAAAACACATCAAGTCATCGAAAAACTGGACAAAATTTATCTTTACACAATCTAGTATAAATCAATTTATAAATTAGCTGTTCTTTTTGCATCATTAATCTCATTAAATGGAAAAACTCAGAGTCAAGTTAGTCAACAAGAAACAATATGTAGTTCCCAGTATACCAAGACAAAGGCAATAGGGGGTAGAAAGACTGATCATCAAAAAAGCAAGCACTAGAAAGATAATTGTGGGGTACTTAAACTTAAAGAAACAAACCTCTGTGCAAAAGCAAGAAGTGATTGATGCCAGATCACAGGCATTATCCTGGAGTCATGATAGAATCTCATAAAATGAGTAACCAAGGCATCAAGCACACGATATGGCAATGCATATTTCTTCTCAACCAGCAACTTTATGAAGTAACTGCATAAAACAAGTGGAAGTTAGTCATTGTTAATATTAACTCCTAGAAACATGGCAGGAAGACCATTTAGTGTAACAAATGAAATAATTGGAAATTACTGGGACAAAAATATGTAACAGATAGTAGAGTATACTAAGACTGATTTACTTCCCAGCACAAATATTTGGTCCGAGAGAGGTTAACATTTATATTAGATACTAAAATACAGATGGCAAGCCACTTCTAAAGTTTTCATGAATGAAATGTAACTCTTAAAGTAGTGTTCAATTTATACCATAGACTCAGGGTTTCTGTCACACAAAGTTCTGGCCATGAGAGACAAGGGCAAAGGAAAAATAAAATATAAATTAAAATACAAACAGAGTTGTGGCATAGCGCGGCATTCCCATCATCTCAAGCATCAAGCAGACCACATTGAAACAGATAGCTAAATGGGAAGGGAAACCAACTCATCTTACTTTTTTATTGCTAAAAAGAGTTATTAATCCAGTTAATACGAGATATGAAACAAAAACTTGAAAACAATCAGAAGCACTTTATAATTTAGTACCTTGTGGTGCCACAATACTCCATCTCTGCGAGCTTCAACAATGCAACACTGTCGAAATACAGTAAATTAGTATAAAAGTTTTAAAAAAACAGAACTTGGACTATAAATGCATCATCTGAGGGGGACCTTTCCTATTATTTTACCTTTTTGGCAGAAAATCCAATCAATATTACCATAAAGATCAGTCTAGAACTTTTACATCTTCAGATGTTATATTCGGGATTATTAAAGGAGCATTAAAGCACTTGCTCTTTGGCTGTGTACCTTTTAAGCAAAAGAAGATATGCATAGAGTTTTACCTAGAATGAAGAGGAGGAACAGACATCTTCTCTATAATGCTCCCAACAATGACAGCCTCCCTTAAATTGCATGTGCGTGACTGCACCACAACAAAATTTAAAAAGCTTCCTCTTAGAAATTCAATATTACAAAGGGGCAAGGGTAAATTAAAGCTACAAACAAACTCCTTAATACGAAAGAAGAAACCCAAGCTACGAACTAGAAGATGTAACCTTTTGTTACGTTAAAATTACTCATATTGTGTCCAAAAAAAGAAAGAATATGATTGTTGTTTATCCACATGCAGAGATATACTAAACAGACAATACAAGAAGATTAATAGCACATATTCAATGCCTTAGCAGAATATTTGGCCCATCACAGCGCATATGAAGGAGAATTTTATAATCGACTCATAAAATTATCAAGAGGCGGGAGTACTTTGTCACAAGAACAATGAAGTCTGTGTCACAACTAAGGTGGTAAAATTCTGATGTAAAAATCGCTCCTGTGTTGACTCAAAAGATCAGTGAATACTGCATAAATTGACAATACACAAATGAATGAATAGTATATGTCTGGCACTCATTCATACACAGTAAACCAAGAACCTTTATAGCAAACAATGAGTAAACCTACAGGCTCAAAATGTCGACAAGAAACATCCAGGACCTTCAGTTTAAGAAATTTCTTTAACCAAAATCACACAACGCCAATAGTATAACGAGGAACAACTAAGAGGCCGACTGGTGTGAGTCATAACATATTTAATGCACGCGTGGGCAAACCCTTCCAGTTTTAACATAATGTCAGTATCTTATTAAGGTCATGTAAAGTGCTCAAAGATGACTTACAGGACGAGTCAATTTTAAACACAATGCATTTAAGGATACAAAGGCATATGCTAATGTGTAGTAAAATAATAGGATGTCAATGTTTAAGATCTAATAGCGAAGTTGACACGCACAACAGGATCATAAACTGTGGTACCTCGCACAAAGGAAATAAAACTCCCTTATTGAATGCAGCAGGTTTATAAAGAGCCTTCTTCAAGGACTGGTATAAAGCAAAATGCAGCCTCTTATTCTTCCGAATATCTTCTCTTACACGAGGCAGCAAGACAAGCTTGTAGAATCTCTCCACTTTCTTAACACCCAAATTAGAAGCAAAGATTCTTGTTGCTTGATACATTGCATTTGGAGACCATTTCTCGGGTTCAGTCAAGTGTAAGACTTCCTCCCAAATTTGCAGAGAAGGTATGTGTTTAAAAGCTTTCGGCATCTTGCCGGAAGTATATTTGTTAAGCAGCTTGCCAACCCTGAATACACCACAGAATATCAAGAAAACCAAACATATACGATAATAAGTATACGAACAAGGGCGACGAACTACGAATACAAGATTAACCACTTACCCTTTGTATAATTCTATTATGGAATCATCCATTTTGGGCGCTGACTCCACTCCTACAAACATATACATGAAACTGAAAATTGAACAAAATTTCCTAATTCTATTCATTATAAAAATATATGTTATATAGTGCAAAACTCCAGCAACTGGTAATAACCAATCAACATGAACTCAATTTAAACCTGAAGAAACTTGGGCATCTTTTTCTTTAATCTTGTCAACAATAATGTCGGCCAAAGTCCGTTGAGGGCGATCATCTTTCGACAAAAAGGCCTCCAACAGCCTCTCATCTTCCTCGTCAATTTTATCCTATTCCATCACAAAACAAACAACAACAACCATTACAACTTAAACCCTAATTTGACAAAACACACATTACACATCAAATTAGCCATGTAAAACTATCAATACCTCAAAATCCCACTGCCCAAACTGACTCTGCGTCTCCGAAAACCCTACAAAATCATCCACGTCATCGTCATCGTCGTTAGTATCCTTCAGACTCTGCACCGATGGAAACACAATCTTCTTGTCATTGTTATCGATTTGCTTTACGGCGTCGTTTTCGTTCTCCTCTTCGTTTTGGATCTCCTTCTGTTGAATTAGGGCTTGTTTGAGGATCTTTGAACTGACGGTGGACGGGAGGAGTTCGTGCTGGAGTTGGTGGCGCTTCGACGGCTTTTCGCGGCGCTTTTTCGACGACACTGAGTCCGAACCGAACGGCGCGAACGGCTCGGGATTCGTGAACCTGTCGCGCTTCTTCGACATCGCAGAGATGGCTCAAGATTAGGGTTTTGTTGGCGCAGAGAGAATCTGTGTAATTAGGGTTTCAAAAAGGGTTTATGTTTGTTATGATGATCTGTGTATAGGGCTTGTTTGGATGATAGGAAAAGAGATCTTTCGATTTTTGTAAATATTTATAGGGTAGATTATGTAAAAAAGATTAAATTACAAAAGTAATGAGTTGATTTGATAGAAAAAAGATCTTTCGATTTTTGTAAGATGTATATAATTATAAAGCGGGTAACACTCTATTTATAGAAAGAAAAAAAAGTTGAGAAGGCCTTTGCAAAATAATTAGTGTGGTGTACTAAAACTCACAATATTTTACACTTTACAAAACTCAAACTCACAATACTCTATTAATTTAAAACCTTATTAGGATAAACAAAAAATAAATCACAGTGAAACTACAGGAGTACATGAGCCTATAAAAGAAAATGCCAGAAGAAATTGCCTCATCTCAAAACCCCGTTAAAAGAAGAACCCTGTGAAAAATAAGTTGGCAAAAGAAAAAAGAATTGTGCAATGGGTTTGGAAGTCTTTTTTGAAGCAAACATGGGTTCTTTAAGTTGGGCTCGTAAAGAGTTGTAAACAGTATTGAATTGGTTGCGTTCGTTTAATTTTTGGACTTCCTTCTTTCACTTAGTTTATTTTTTAGATTGGGCTTAGACTTATTAATATTTATAAATAACTTGTACTCAAAAGTTAAACCATGACTATAGCCCAACGGCCCAACCTGACCTTGTACTTAGGTACACACGCCTAGCCAAGGCCGAACGATCTCCATATAGCTTAATAGAAATTTATATTCATTAGGGTTGTTCTCATTTTTACATCTTAGACTATAAAAAAGAAACAAATGAAGTAGTGAGTACCTTATTTGAGTTACGGGAGATTTAATTTTCTGCTTTTAATTTCACATTGAATAATGTTTAATAGATAACACAAAATATAAAATACTCCTTCAATTGAGCGGTCCCGTGGCATACCGCATACTAGTACCCTAGAAGAATCTTTTGGTGATTTGATAAAATATTCCTAGATTTGGTTTGTGGACAAACGATTGACGCGTTTGAATTTGTCATCCACATCAATTGAGAAATTACCAGACCAAATTTTCCGTGCGTTCTCACGTCAATTATATAGTATTCTGGTACATTAATAAAGAAAGTTGGTATTTTCTTTAGAAATCTAGAAATATTATATTTTTAATTCAACACAAATTAAACTTTCCAAGTCGAGTTATAAGATCTAGAAAAACATATGTATGGTATTTTAGAACAATTTTATTTTTTTCTTTAAGAAATTTCTAAAATACTTTCGATTCTGGAGTAGATTGTGAAGCATACTTTCAAAAGAAAACTTAAGTTCGCATTTCTACAACAAAATCCTCTTGTTTTTTTACTTCAGGCCGAAAGGTGGAATTCGCTCAATAAGTGAATAAAACACGCGAAGAATTGGCCTGCTCTATTGAACATGTTTATGAAGTCCAAATATGAAATACTATGTAACATTTTTTTGGGTATAGATTCAAATAAATATATATAATGTTTATTATATATATTTCTAACTCGATCCCGGTTCAAATTCTCGTGACCTTTGAGCTCACGTCAAGTTAAACATGAAGTACCAAGAAACTTTGGTGACCTTAGTGCTTACGTCAAACTACAGGACTTATAATAACGAAATTAACTATTTTTCCATTTCGAAGAAAACATGTTTATTCGCATAATCTACGAATAAATTTTACTAATCAGTGGTCCCATGCCACAAAGACACCCTAGCTAGAACAATCTAGCTACCAAGTACCACTTTTCACCGATTAATCAAAACTCCTTCCAAATTATTATCAAAATAAAAACAAAATTTAATCTCCAAACCGACCTGTCCCCTTTGACCACCCCTCTATATAATCACACAAACTTCATTACTCAATTTCACATCTCCACTACAATCTTCATAGTAACAAGTTAACAAACAAACACACAAAAAATGGCGGATGAACTGATTTTGCTAGATGTTCTCTTCAGTATGTTCGGTATGAGAGTTAGAGTTGCTCTAGCTGAAAAGGGTCTCGAGTACGAGTACAGAGAAGAAAACTTGGCCAACAAAAGCCCACTTTTGCTGGAGATGAACCCGGTCCACAAGAAAATCCCGGTTCTGATCCATAACGGAAAGCCCATTTGTGAGTCTTTGATAATTGTTCAGTACATCGATGAGGTGTGGAAGGATAAGTCTCCATTGTTGCCTTCGGATCCTTATCAAAGAGCTCAAGCTAGGTTTTGGGCTGATTATATTGACAAAAAGGTACTTACTATCTTATCTCTACACCGATTAATATCTTAAATTTTTAATGCTAAGCGGTGTTAATTTTGTACCAAAAATCGAGACATATCAATTATCTTAACGATTTGAGTATATTTTTTATCGAAAAAAAATGCACAGACACCTTGTTATAGATTAGTTTCATATATACTTTTGAAAAAGTTAAAATGTTATTCGACGCTTTTAAAAGCTCTTTTTGAGGTTCACAATCACACGATTCTTTTACTTCTGAGAAATTGTTAATAAAAAAACGTTTTGTAAACTTTATCAAACGTGGCCTACTTGTTTGTCAGCATTAATTTGCAGCTGATCCATTTATAATATTTTTAAATGTTATTTTTAATGTCTCCAACCACTTTTTACGTACTCTGCCGCGGTGTCCAAATTGTTGTATCTAGTATATTCCTTTTAGATGCCTTCGACCTAAAACCCAATTTATTGTGTAGCACGGCACTAGAGTCGACTAGCCGTACAAATTTTATGCCATGCCTAATAATTGTTATTACCGTTGAATTCCTCTAATTTCTCAAATCTAATATGTTATTTTCACATTTTAGAAAGAAATAATCTAGAAAAACAATCTTCGACGGATAATGAGTCAGAGTGAGTCAAACTACGTTGGAATGGGATAAGTCCTTTTTTTGAGGACGTCCTTGTTATGGGGTCATCGATTTCAAAAACCATAGCTTTGGGGCCACACTCACGTGGCTATAACTTATCCGATTGTACGAATTTTGTTATGCGTATACCAATTTTGATTATATTATTTACAATGTATGTTATTGGAATGAATCAATATGCGTCTTCTTATAACATATGTCCAATGTTCGTAGTTTATGGCATGTCTCTAGTTCACGATAAAAATGCAATTTATAGTTATGATGATGACATGTGTATTTCTTAATTGTAATAGATGTATGATTCTGGAAGAGGAATATGGGCGAGCAAAGGCGAACAAAAGGAAGCTTCCAAGAAAGAATTCATTGGACACCTAAAATTATTGGAAGAACAATTGGGTGACAAACCTTACTTTGGTGGCGACAATTTCGGATATCTAGATGTGGCACTCATTACTTTCTACAGCTGGTTCGAAGCCTACGAGGTTAACGGGAACTTCAGCATTGAGGAGCATTGTCCTAAATTGATTCAATGGGCAAAGAGGTGCATGCAAAGAGAGAGTGTCTCAAAGTCTTTGGCTGATCCTAAGAAGGTTATAGAGTTTGTTGGGACCTTGAAGAAGAAATTTGGTATTGAATAGAAGTTGTCGGGTGCAATTTGTTTGTGTGAGTGTTTTGTGTTGTGTGGATTGTTTAGATGAATAAAAGCGTTGACGCTTAAGAGATGTAGTTTGCTTTGTTGTAAACTGCTATTGTTAGTTGGGGGTCGGAGTGTTTTCCAGTTGAATGTTACTCTTTATTAGTATTTGTATTTAATTTGTGTGCTAATGAAAAACGTGGTTTTATCGGGTTATTATGTGGATTTTTGCTTTTATGTTGCGCAAAGAATTGTTGGATCTCTTTGTAAATTGTAACGTATGTAAGGGGTTGAAGTCTTTGAAGAGTATGTTAAAATTAACATGACTAAACAAAAAGAAAAACATACGGCATATATGTGTTTATAAATGTAACGAAACAAAAGAGGTGCACTATGGCTAATGCTCGTGAATAGAAAAAACTATAGAACCGTCTTTTCTCTTACACAATTATTGAATTATATTATCAGAACCAATGCATCTTATAGTACAAAGTACAGATTTTTCAATCCTTATTTCTTGCTGCATTATGGTACTAAGTAAATTTTAGTCCACAATTTGTCACGCTAGTCCAAACTGCTTCCTATATTGCACCGCCCAATCATAGACCGTGTTTGGATCGGGCAAAGATTTGTGGACGCTTTCTCTTTGCAAGCACCTTTTACTCCATGCAATCAGCTTGGGGCATTCAACTTGTAGGCTGAAACCTCCAAAAGTTTCGTAGGAATAAAACCTCGTTTGAAATACGATGAAAGCAATATCGACATATCCAAACGTGTCCCCACCAAAATAAGGCTCGTCTCCTAATTCTCCCTCTAAGACTTTGAAGATTTTGATCAACTCATTCTTACCTTCCTCTACTTCTTCTTTAGTCTTGCCCCAGGTTATTTTCCTGCCCGCACCATATACCTGCCATAATGATTAATACTTAGGATTATTTGCAACAATAAAGTAATTATAACAATTACGATTCTATATAAAATAGAAAACTTTTATTTGTTTTGCCTTTAAGGGTTAGTTTAATTTGTTCTATGATTAGAAAGAATATAAATATTCAAGCTCATTTGAAGAATCTGAAATAGGGAAACGGTTTCACACGATATACAAACTATTCCAGAATTTTGTGCAAGTCTTTTTATACTATATAAAAGGCTTAAGTCGTAACTTTCCCATTATGCAAAAACTAAAGTAAAAATTTGCCTTTTGCTTTTACAAACTTGATCTAAATTAGATGCGTCAATCATACAATATAACAAACCGACCTTATTTGCAAAAATAAAAAAGTTGACGATTTGAGAGAAATAGTTACCGTTTTGTCAACATAATCTGCCCAGAATCTAGCTTGAGATTTAGCATAAGGATCACAAGGAAAAAAAGGAGCTTTATCACTCCAAACTTCATCAATATATTCAACTATAATAAGCGATTCACACACTGGTTTCCCATTGTGAATCAAAACTGGGATTTTCTTGTGGACTGGATTCATCTCAATCAGAAGTGGGCTTTTGTTTTGTAAATCTTCTTCTATGTTCTCATAACTCAGTCCCTTCTCTTCTAGTGCAATTTTCACCCTGGCCCCAAACGTACTCGGCCAGTAATTTAACAAAATCAGATCATGATTCTCACCCATTTTTTGGAGTAATAATTTCTATTATGCACAGGAAAAAGAGAGTTGCTATTTAATGGAAAGTACTAGCATCTATCGATAAGACAGTAATGATTTTATTATTGCTATAGTTGGCAAATCAGAATTGGTCTCTGAATATTTAACTTTGTGAAAATTTGACTTAAATTGGTCGTTTGTACTATCACAGTGTGTCATAATCTAGTATCAATGAATTGCTAGTTCTATTATTCATATGAATACGAAAAATTGGGGATAATTAAATTGTTGACTAGTCATGTCATTTGGTAAAGGCAGGGTACCTGTTAATAGTTTTTAATTTAAATGTTACATTCAAAACTGATTCAAGGATTGCTGTAGAAAGTATGTCCAAGAAAAGAATGGTGTAAAGAAAACGTCATTGCTAACGCACAACGGCAACAAATCAATTGTTGGAGTAGGAAATATGTCAGTGCTAGTAGTTAATTATATTTCTCGAATCCTCTTGCGTGACAAACTTTTATTTCACTTGATAAATTACTCGGACCATGTTTATTCAAAATGTATAGATTACATGGTAATAAAGCTTACTACTTCCGTCTCAAAAAAAAAAAAAAAAAAAAAAAATACTACTTTATTGTGCGCAGGGAGCCAGGTGATATAGTTGATAGCAGTAAATTTACTTATTATACAAAAGATATATATATATATATATATAGTGTATTAGATATCTTAAATGACTACAATAGTCAACTTCACAATATAATCTTGAAGTATCAAAACAACTCTCAACTATTTATTTTTATTAAAATAATCCAACATATAGTACAATACATAGATTTCAATCTGAATCTTAATTTATTCTTTCCTGTATTACGGTACTAATTAATTTTAAGTTATAGTCCACAATAATTTGTCACTCCAATCCAGCTTGCTTCCTTAACTCCACCACACAATCAAAGACCTTGTTTGGATCGGCCAAAGATTTGTTGACGCTATCCCTAAGCAAGCACCTTTTAGCCCATGCAATTAGCTTTGGGCACTCAACTTCTAGGCTGAAATCACCAAAAGTCTCATAGATATGAAACCACATTTGGAATCCAATTAGAGCAATGTCGACATATCCAAACACGTCCCCGCCAAAATAAGGCTTGTCTCCCAATTCTCCCTCCAACACTTTGAAGATTTTGATCAACTCATTCTTGCCTTCCTCTACTTCTTCTTTAGTCTTGCCCCATACTATTTTCCTCCCGGCACCATATATCTGCTTATAAAGATTAATTAACAGATCAAAATTATTGCGATTCTAAAGTTAAGGGAAAAATGCATTTAAAAAAAAAAACAAAAAACCTATGTGTTATCAAGAACATGCGCAAACACCCTCATGTTATGTTTTCTTATAATATCAATCATGTTATCGAAACAAAACCTTCTCCCTGTTTGTTTTTACGGGGTGTGTGTTACATTCACCACCTTTGAAGCTAGTTTTCGTATTTAAAGTGGATTTTTTGTGCGTGATTTTTTATAACATAAGGAGGTTTAATAAAGATTTTTGAAAAATGCAGGTGAGCATGGTACAAGGTTTTTTTAGAAAAAGAAGGCAAATTTAAGCATTGGGGACAAAAACGACATTTGGCATAATATTATTTAATGATCACCAAATATTTCTTTAAAATGGGGATTTGAAGGAAGGCTTTTAGAAACATGAAGGAATTTTAAGCAAAAAGTGAAATAGAATACTAGAGGATTTTGTGCACATTTAACAAAACACACCTAAGTTTCATGCATATTTCCTCTAAAGTTCGAACATTCTTTAAGTAATATTAAAAATACAATATACCAAAAAAAAATATCTGAGGATTTGAGGAGTAGTTACCGTTTTGTCAACATAGTCAGCCCAAAATCTAGCTTGGGCTCTAGCATACAGATCAGAAGGTAGCAGGGGAGCTTTATCATTCCAAAATTCATCAATATATTGAACTATGATGAGTGACTCACACACTGGTTTGCCATTGTGAACCAAAACTGGGATTTTTTTGTGGACTGGATTCATCTCAATCAGAAATGGGCTTTTGTTTTGTAAATCTTCCTCTCTGTTCTCATAGCACAGTCCCTTCTCTTCTAGTGCAATTTTGACCCTGGCCCCAAATGCACTGGGCCAGAAATTTAACAAAATCAGGTCGTGATCCTCAGCCATTTTTGGAGTAATTAATGATTTTTTATGTATTATAATGCAATACTTAAGACAAGTAATTACAAGGACATATTTCTTGCCTTTTATAGATGGATTTTAGGGTGTCAAGCAAGTAAGGGGCTGGCGATTACATGAACCTTCTCGGATGGGATAGAAATGCTTTTGGTACTATTGTTTTAGTGGGCAAATGAGAATTGGTCTCAATAACTTTATGGAACTTTCACAAACCTTCATAATTGATTGCTTGTACTAGGAAAGTGTATCAACAATCTATTTTGCTAATTAGCATCCTTAATTGTAGCAACAATTTTTTCTATCAATTTAGTTTATTACGAAATTTATGTCTCTCTCCAATAATTTTTATAGGAAGAATTCAAGTATCTTTCAGCTATTATTCTGGCACAAATTATATCAATAACTAAATTTAACACGAACATTATTCCCCCTTTCTTTATTCAAAATCAGATTTTTAAACTCACGAAAATTCTTTGACAATATTTTGGATTGAATTGACTATATGGAAAGCTAAAAACTGTATAATTTTGTTCCAAAATTTTAGATATAAGGTTTTGGATGAAATTCCGGCGGGAATAAAAAAGATTGTAAAAGTTTTGGATATAAATTTACAAAAGATTTTTCTTATCTTTTTTCATTCTTATCCAAATTTCCTGCTACAAACAACTTGGAAAGATTCCGTGGAAATTCTTTTATCTATAGTAGTTAATTGCATTTAAAGAGAAGGGGATATATTAATTTTATCCTAATTAGAGAGAGAAAGATTCCCCAAAGATACTAGAGTAGAATAGGGAAAAATGAAAAATATTGTTCATTCTGTGCTTTATCTCTACAATAAATCCATTCAAATCTCTATGAATTATTGAATCTTTTGTGTTTATCTTTTTCCTTTTCACTAAGTATATTTATTATAGAAGCTATATTAATATCGTAGTATCATCTTGTAAAACTACCCTCCTACAATAAATCCATTCAAATCTCTGAATTATGGAATCTTTTGTGTTTATCTTATTCCTTTTCACTAAGGATATATATATATATATATATATATATATATATATATATATATATATATATATATGTTATAGAAGCATATTTTATCATCTTGTAAAACAACCCCGCCCCTATTTTGTGCTTCAGCCTTTTCTCTTTTCTTAGAGTTAATCGTATTGGCGCTTTTTCGTTATAGACTCTAAGAGAAGTGAAAAGGCTGAAGCACAAGATAAGGTGAGATGTCTCAAAAGAGAAATTTCGATCAAAAGCATATATATGTGGAGATTGATACTCTTAAGGTTCAAAAGGATGTTGTATCTTTTGAGCTTTACCTGCATTTAGTGCTTGAGCTTCATGTTTAGAATCATCATTCCAAAATCTAAATTAATGTCATATATATGCATTCTTTTCTAATAATGTTTGTTCTTTCCTGCTTTGAAGCATATTTCAATTGCTTCTCTGGAATTATTTAACGGGCACTTTTGTTCATCAAGTTTTGTTGAAATCATGGTTTTATGATAATTTCACATTTATGTTTGAAAGCTTTCCTTATTTTCGTTTGTAATAAACTAACATTATCTTGTTTTGTTGTGTAGGTGTGTTGATCTTGAGCAAATCATCCAACATGATCATCTCCCAAATCAGTTTTACCCTCACTTGACCCGAGCAAACCTGTTTTTCTATTCCAAATGTTTGCTTGTTTTGTAGATTTGAATTCTTTTTTCAACTTTTAATAAAGTGTTGTATACGTATAACTATTTTTTGGCTTTCACAAATGAATATGGACATGATATGCTCTGCATTCACTATAAAGCCTTAATTATAAATACTGAAATCTTGGTCCGAGCAATTTGGCAACCTCTGTTCATCTTTTTTTTTTTGAAAGAACATAGATATATCATATAAATCATAGCACGAAAAGCCAGCTGCACCAGAGTCACAAAGAAATAATGGCAAACAAACTCACGAAAATCGCATAACTCGACAGACCACCCTAACTGCAAACAACACAATTTCATTAAGAAACTAATGGAACAGCAAAGCCATTCACAATTCACGTCTGCTCATCGTATTTAAGAGCAACCGTATGTCACATTTTTTCTTTGGTCACTTCTATTAAGAAAGTTCGTAAAATTCTATCAATTTTGTTTATTTCATCGTTAATAATTTGCTCGCGACAAGTGGAGAGTAGGACAACATTAGAATTTTTTACTTGAATTATAGCTTAACATTCTTAAGCGGGCACACACACAAATATATAAATATGTATATGCATATAAATGCAAGAAAAAAAGTTTTGACTTGAACTATAGCTTAACTTTAGTCTTCCTTTATATTTAGTTTCGTTCTTAGAATTTTATGATACTGAATATTGTGAACAACAAATCTTGAATATGACATAGAGCAAACTCGATTTTGAACATACTCCTAAATATTCTTTTCTGCTAACTTGGGCTTAAAAAATTTAAATGTGCTTGTAGATTAAGTTTTAATATTATAATAAGAATATGTAACAGAAAATAAATAATGATATAACACATAGGTTTGAAAATATTTCAGTAAATGATTTAGTAACCATTGACTTATCAAATCCTAAAAAACTATTCATGTAAATTTTCTTTGAAAATAAAATAAAATTAATTCTCTTATTAAAGGTGTGCCTTGGGGAAAAAAAAATAAGCATCAAATATTTTTTATATTACATATATTTATTGGAAAGAAAGAAAAATAAGAAAAAGAATCGATTTATTTAAGTTTGTGAACTAATTGAGCCCAAATATTATTACAGAGGCCCAGGCCCAGGCCCATACCGCGTAGCTTAGTAGACAAGCAACGCGTCAGCATATTATAAGAGAGGCCCAAATACCGCGTTGGGGGCCTCTGTTATAATAAGGGTTGGGCTCAAATAAAAGAGCAAAGTTAAATACGAAGGAAAAGAGAAGAGAGAGAATTTGTCCACGTCAATAATCCCGCCACTGATCCGGTAAGTTTTCGTGTTCAAGTACTCGTTGTTCTTCTTCTTAATAATATTTGATGGATCTTGCTCTTACATACATGGCGGCGATAATGTAGTAATCTGACATTCACAAATTCAGTCTCGGTCGTATTCTTGTTGCATGGGAGTTTACAAAGAAAGAGATTCTTGGGTACTAATATGGTATATACGTCGATTTAATAGCATCTTAAATCTTGCCCCTTAAAACCAGTTTCACTTGTTCTGAGAATATTTACAGCCAGTGATTTGTATGAAGTAGTGCTCCTATATTTTTGTTGAAGGGTCTTCTGCAAACAAGTGTCGAAAGTCAGTCCAACCGACGAGAGCAACCGTGACTATTGAACAACTTTGGCTTTACGAAGAACGCCTCTCTGAATCATTGTCCAAACATGTTCAAGGTAATTTGTATTCAATATCCTCTGGTCAATTTATTAATGTCTGCTAATAGATTTCATAACTCAAGTTATGAAGCTGGTGATGAGAATGTGCTGACACTCAGTTCAAAGCACAAAACAGATGGTCTCATGCTGGATTAGTGGAATATAATGCATGCCAGTACTGCTTAGTTTTCTCAACGAGTAACGGAGATCATTTTTTCGTCTAATATTTATCAAAATTTGCTAATTCAGAGAATCTGATCATTTTCCTATGGAACTCCTGATGCTTTTCTTGTCTCCAGTTAAAAGATGTTTTAACGAAAATCGCTTGCAGGGACTGAAGACACGGTCCTCTTGTTCTTTGATTGGTGTTAAGTTACTGAAGGGGCTAGACACTAGAACTTTTGTAGCAGCAGCGAAAAGGAAGTATTCAGAAGAAGAATCGCATTGGAGAGCTATGGCGCTGCTTCTATATCGTAAGATGGATACTTTCAGAATCTGTGTGAAATTTGATCATGTTTATTGAACTCTTTCCTGTTTCTTGAATTGCTAATTGGACTTGTGGTTAACGTGACTGATTGCAAACAGACCTCAGATGCATAATATGCTCGTATTAGTTTGGTTAGCTATAATTATTAATTTCTCGCATATGGTGATAGAAAGCATTTCTTTCCCATTTCACTACTAATTCTTTGACAGTTTGAAAGTGGATGAGGTAAGATGATCAAAAGTATGGGTGGGGATTGTTAAAAGAGGTATGCTTTATTGGACTGCTCCCACGGAATTGTGTATGCTCTAAGTTTCTGTACTGTGCAAATGCCGAGTGTTATCTATCTTGATGAGATTTGCTAGTTTTACAGTTTCATCTTTATATAAAAGCTTCGTTGTGTTTTTACATGCCATAGATGTACCAGTTTCTAAAGTTTTCCTTTATTAACTACTCCTTGACTTGGGCTGTTTGACACATATTGGGTTTATTATTCTGCTATTCCCAGACAGTTTGTGTGTCTAAAGATTGAAATTATAATTTTAGGCATATTCTGAAGGTCCTAGCTCTGGTTTTATCTTGTATGCAAATATACACTGATGAATAATGTTTATCCCTCTTGATAGTTAATATTGTGGTTTTGCAGGTGGAAGACACTACAGGCTCTTCCGATTCTTACACATCAGCAGCCTTTCATCCTGATGGTCTCATTCTTGGAACTGGTACATCTGGAGCACTTGTTAAGACAGATCTGCAGCCTTTCATCCCGATGGTCTCATTCTCGGAACTGGTACATCTGGAGCTCTTGTTACGTTTTGGGATGTAAAAAGTGACCCGAGTTTCTTTTTCTGTTCCAGGAAAATGTCGCAAAGTTGCTGCCATATCATTTTCAGAGAACGGATAGTTCCTATCTGTGGAGCAGCCTGACATATTAAATTTTCATGTTCTGAATAAAATTTTAGACTGCATCTCAAGATGGTGATAAACTTTGGGATTTGCGTAAAATTGAGGAATTTTAGGACTTTTAGTCATCATGATGAAAATATACCCACACAATCAGGTATCTTATTATATCATGTCTGGGTGTGATGCTGCTTCTGTATATTTGGACTAATTACACCACTTTCATGTTTTAAAAATGCAAAATCCCTCTTATAAACTGATAGACTATATCAAGATGTTGGTTTTTCTTTGAAGTTACTGATTTGAATGATTTGAAATTGTTTAAAGCATATAAGATTCATATGAGAGTTTTAGCTTGTTATTTTTTTCCCCCAATAAAACTGTTTCCCTATCAATTGTCAAAGGGCCCCGTGGTTGGTTTGTGTGTGGGGTTGGTGGATCTTTTTCCCTATAAAATTAAAGCTAAGTCACAGTTCCTGCTTACTGTTGTAAATCCCAAAAACCTCTTCGATTTGAGCTCAAATTATAAAGGCATAACACATTCATACCCATAGATAGGTATGTTTTGAATTTCAATTGAGGGATGATCACGAACAAAATCACCTGTTATTTTCAGCTTCACGTTTTCCCTCTCTTGGATGTAATTATTTTAGCTGAAATTCATCTGTTTAAATTAAGATCATACTATATGTGTATGTTGATTTTTTATAAGTTGTTTCTGGAGTAACTTCTCTTTTTTTTTTTTTTTTTTTTTTTTCTTTTTGCTGTTCATCTATCTTAGAGACTTGTTTGTTTGATGGTATTGATACTTGATATCTTTGACATGTGCTGCTGGTGCAATTTGCTATCAACGGTTGATTAGTTGATTTGATTGAGCACTTATAACTTTAAATTGTTAACGAAAAGTGGATGTTACTATAGATGTAAGCATTAAGGCAGAAACGGATGGGCAATCACATTCATTATGGTTGATACTGTATCTTCCTCTTTCTTTTAATGCCTTATTGATTAATTTTGCAGTGAAAGTCTCTGAAATGGGTTCAGGAGCATTTGAAGATTTGATCGAGGCTTCATCTGGAGTTTATTTTTCAGGATTTCATTTCAAGAATACCGATCCGAGTACCTTGGAGGTCAAGCAGCCAATGAAGCAACCCTTTGTCGTAGGTGATGCAATATATCGCACCTTCTAGAAGTATATGAGGAACGGCTCAAAATTTGTCGTGGATTTCATGAGAAATAAATGGAGAACATCTCATAATTAGCGTATGTTTACTAGTCATTTCTGTTCCAAATTAGGCTGGTTTGCAATGGCTTTGATTGTATAAAATCCTACATGTGGTGGAGGACCTCTAGAAGAACTAATATATGTTTGCTGCTGTAATAAGATAAGATTCGCTAGAATAATTATGAAGATGTTCTTGAACTACTAATAGCATCATGTTGGAGTTAAGACGCAATCCTAAGTTTACGTCTATGAGTCTCATGCACTTTTTGTTCAATTGCTACAACTATTAAATTCTCTTGAATGTTTTGCATCTCAGGAGTTGGTGGAGGTGCAGCATCTGGCAAGACCACAATTTGTGATATGATTATTGAACAGCTACATGATCAGCGTGTTGTACTTGTTAACCAGGTATATACCTCTCTCTCTACAATGTCTCATGTGCAGCTACAACCGATGGCAGTTCTCCTTTTCTCCTCTTGGAAACTTGAAGCACTTTGAAGGCTACATTTGTGGTTTCAAAATTTAGTTTTATTAACAACCTCCAATAGCGCAATACCTATAGTTTTACTTGAAAAGTCTAGATGTGTTACATAACTACATTTCTTTTGTATTTCTCTTTCCCATTTTCAGACACTCTATCCCCAATAAATTAACTTTTTTCCTTTAAAACATTCAAGAAGACGTCTCTTGATGTCACCTTGTATCTCAATGTGGAATATCATCTTCTTATGATTTTCTTTTTCTCTTTACTTTTGTTTCATAGCTTTGATATTGCGTATTGAATGTCTTAGTTATTTTTTGCCTCTTCTTTTCTTGAAAGTAAAATAATGTTGCAGCTATGTAATTTAAGTTTAAATGGTCAGAATATGAAAAAACCGTGCAATTCACATTTTCAATTTCAATGATCCTGCCTTATCCCTTTCTGGATTCTTGTAGCAGTTTGCCCTTTGCCAGTATTATTAATTGAAATTTCTTCCTTATCTTCATAAAACTGTAGATATACACATAATTGTTTTATTCTTTTTATCAATTAATGCCTTCTTATCTGATTGAATTTACTCTGCTGTTTCCAGTGACTATTTTATACAACTCCCATATGTTCAGGTTTAAAGAATTCAGAGCTTCCGTATAGTCTTGTTGTCCAATTAAAATTTTACAATTATGTTTGTTTCACTGCATGAAACTTTAGTACGTCCACTAACAAATACCAACAGAAAACAGTTAAGATTGTTGGTTGTGCTCTGGTTTGCCACTTGTATCTACAGTATGTGTCTATGAAGTTTTTGAACAAAGAACTAGAAGTTAAGAGTTCATTTGAGTTAACCTCTCTTCCTTTAGGTGCTTCTGGATTAGTCAATTTTCTGTCTAGCTCTTAATACTTATCCATGGGATTTTGGCAGGATTCTTTTTATCACAATTTGACTCCGGAGGAACTAACAAAAGTTCATGAATATAACTTTGACTATCCTGGTCAGTTTTGTTGTACTCAGCATTAGCAATCGAAATTAATTTACCTGTTTATCTAAGACAAGTTTCGCATGGTTAAAGATGAATTCTACATATGCATTTTGTTCTGATACTGTTTCTTGCGCTGAATTAAGAAAATGATACTATGTGCTGGTGAAAGTTTGTTTTGATTTTTAAAATCGTGACCTTGGCTTTTGCAGAACACAAAGTAATTGTTTTTTTTTTTTTTTTTCCGTAATCTGCTGGCGAACATTTGATGTTTAATGGTTGAGTGTTGGATGTATTGGGAAGCTGCTAGTAACTTTGAGACAAGAGTAGTACCATGGCTTCTGTTGGATTCGTTTATAATTTTCAGGAAAAAGTTTCATCTATTTTGTATTTTGATGAATAAGGGTAGATAAAACTCATCTCCTATTGAATGGATTGCAACATTAGATTTTGTAAGGTACCTGAAGGGTGAAGAACGAAGACATACATTGAACTAACTACCAGACTCAATAAAAGTTGGATGGATAAATTTTCGTGCTTTTAGGCGTCTTAGTAGAGTTGATGCCTCAGCTGTGAGAACTGGCTTATAAGCTGCATAACAAAAGAAACATTTGTTAAAACTTTGAATCGTTGTGAAGTCTTTTTAACAATCGAGTTTGAAGAGATGGGGGGCAGTTTACTTATTCTAAAGAGTAGTTGTACTTTGGCTCTTGACTCTTAAGTTATGTTTTTATTGCTATTTTGATTTCTACTTGGTTGTCCCTAACAAGTAACCGATTATCGTTGAGAGGCCTTGTGCTTTTTATTATATCACATGTTTCTGTAAGAACTGTTTTCTTACCTGGACTTCCTGCAGCACTTGTCACCTTAACCTTATCTTTTCTTTTCTGCCTGCATTCTTCTTTCTTGTTTACTGGTAAACCTTTCTTATATACTTATAAATCTAATACCACATACAATTACCCAGCCATTATTCCTCAAACTGTTGGCTTATATGGATATTTAAAACACAACAATATTGATCTATAGATCATCTTCTGTAGATAATTGACATGACCACCTATTATGTTGTATCAGAATTTGACCATGTGACTCCCTCGGAACCTTAATACGAGTTATTTATTTTCTATCTGAATTACGGAGCGGCGTTTTAATTTGATTCAGAAAATTTACATTGTCTTGTCTTGTACAGCTGGTTTCTGACTTTAATTTGTCCTTGCAGTTATCCGCTCGCTAAGAATGCAACCCTTCTCATTTTAACTAGTGCTATGTGGACGTTAGGTTCTTAGGTTATGCGTTTCTGACATAGTGACTAATGCTGGAAAATTTGGCTGTCATCTTAGATATGAGTGACATGGCAATTTCACCATAAAAAATAAAAAAAGCAAACTCCTCTCCTCCAAAAACGACTTGCTATTTCTGCTTCTTCGTCTCCAACAAACACACTTTTCTCGTTTCCTCAAATTTTATAGCTTCCCATCTTTTTCTTTAAGCATTTATTTTGGAGTTTCTCAACTTTTTCCAGTTCACAGCCCAACAGGCTTTGGGACCTTTTTTCATCTAAACCCCATTATCCAAATCATCATCATCATCATCTCTACGGAGAAACTCATGAATTCTGATTAGTTTGGTTCAGCTATTTGAGTGTGATCTTGTCCTTTCAAGCCGGAGACGAAGGAGCACAAGTCGCTCGCCGTTTTGGACCAGAGGGATTCGAATGTTTTTTTTTTTTTTATTTGATAAAATTTTAAAATATCAAGAATACGTGTGTTTTTGGGGCAATTTGCAAAAAAACTACAATTCATCATGTATTTTGCTTGTAATTCGCAAATAACTTAGAGCTTAATTATTGTTTTCAATTTGTCTTAAGTACTTTTTGATATTTCTAGTAATTAATTTTTTTAAAGAAGTTATTTGTTAAAAACTTAGAAAATTATGATCTAGATATTTCTAAAATTAAAATTCAAAAAAAAAAAAATTAAAATTTCAATGGTTGATCAGATGCAGTTCTAACAGATTTTGAATCGTAAATAATATGCAAAACATCTATGTGACAACCAAATTGTACAACACAAAATAAATTTCATGATAAATTCATACATTCTCGAATTTGATTTTGTATTACACCAAATATATGCAAATAAAATTTCAAAGCAGATCTACTTCCATCAGTACAATATTCTAGTTATGTTAAAAGTATTACTTTTGCATATTTTCGTTTCTTGTCCAAATTTATGAATTTGATTTGACATATCTGAGTAAAGCTTTAAAAGACACTCAACATACAAGATCATGAATAAGATGTAATCCATGAAACCATCACAAAATTAATTTATCACGAACACCAACTCCATATAGCTAAACAAAAATTAAGTTCTGTGTGTACATATTCATGATGTACACTGTATTTTCTTTCATGCGAGAAGTCTGTTCATTAATTTTGTTCTAACGTATAAATTTAGAATTATGTCTCGCACAAAACAATAAAGATCGATAAAAATTTATACAAAGACTGTCACAACAAGCTAAGCAATCCCTTGGTCTCTTTGGCCACAATTTTATGAATGAGCCGATGGAAAATCTAAGATGTTAGCTGCCGTTCTACTCTCCACAAGAAGACACGAGAATCACAAGCCGATGGTTATTACTCAATCTCCTCCACCAATTCGAAAAGTATTGAAGTGTTGAATGCCAAGATCCTAATACAAACACTGTCTTAACAGAAGCAACCAAATGCCATGCAGCTGCAGTTCTGTCGCCTGAAAGTTCAAGAAACATAATTGAAATGTGCTTAGGAGCTTGTGATACAATTGAAAAAATGTGCCAAGTTTTAGCAGGTTGGACAAACTGGAAGGTTGAATTCATGGATAACAAACAGTAGAGCACCTGTTCAACAAAAAAAAAAAAAACAGTAAAGCACCTCAGAATTTCCCTATCGAACATGATAAGTTAGTATTTTGAGCACCGTCCATGGTAAAAACGCAGAAGTGAGAATAATCAGAATAAACTCGTCTTCACCAAGAAGAGGGTCTGCAGGCAGGGGATTACCAGCAAAATACGTAACTGAAAGACTAACAGTTCGACCCCATGCGGGTTATACGAAACAAAAAGCCTTGAAACCCCCCTTTTGAGATTAAATCAATCAACAGCAACTCGACCAATTATAGATGCTCTAATTGGATAGGCTACTACTGTTTATGCAAAGGCCAACACGAGAACAGGTGCGTCTGGCCTCCCATCCACAGCAACTACAGCTGAAACTGGCTCGTAAGGACCTGGGACAGCTACTAAAATAAGAAATACTACTTCAAAAACAGATTCTACAGATAAGGGCTACTCGAGGACTTCCACGGACCGGATCTCAAACTCCATATAGTTCTATGTTCTTAAAAGCACTTTGGACATCTCACCTTCTTTGTTTGAGAACTTAACTTAACGAAATAATATAATATGATAACAGTTTATCTTTCCATTGAGTACGGGCTGACTCACTCAGTAGATATCCACTCTTCAGAAGTAACTCAATTACTTCCAACTTATTTGTTATGCTTCAGAGTACATTAACTAGTTTACAGACTGCAGAATCTAGCAAACAGTCCAAAACAAAAGTGCATATTATGTGGTCTACAAGGATGAAAAGTGAAGAATGAATAAATTCAATGCACACTAACAGGATGCTATTGCATACCGAAAAAATTCAACGATCAAACTTAACAAATAATTCAGAAACACAAACTTCAAATTCTGAGAAAGTTAATCTTGCATAACATAGAAATCTAAAAGTTATGATAAGTACCTGCTGGGAGGAAGGAAGGAAGAAAAACATACAGCCTAGCATGAGCGAATTATCTGGGCCCTGGAGCCCGCTGCATATCATAAGAACCCCAAGCACCAGGTCCAGGTCCATATTGAGGATAACCTTCGGCACCAGTGGGAGCCTGAAACAAGAAAATGAGCACTTATCTAGCATTTAAATCAACAAGTAAATAGGAATGGTTGGATCGATTTTGCTTTTATGCACGTCTTATAATAAAAATTATATAAAATACAATAAGAACTTACTGGAGGGACTGCATTTGCAGGCATCATGCCATAACCAACGGGATACGGGTTTCCAGGATACCCTGATTCAGGATTGCCATAATTAGCATTATAATTCACACCTGCAGACATACTCAAATGGTAAGACAACTTTAAACTATGTGTGGACTTTGATTCAACTGAAAGACGTGATACACCGCTAAATTAATAAATAGAAAAACTCAAACCATGATACTTCAAATATTAAGGCTGCTCTGGTCTTTGATCGCGAAAGATTCCACATAACAACACTCAAGTGGATAACATATAAGCACACCATTAACTTTAAACACAACCCTCAGAGGCTCAAGGAAAAAACTCAATGTCATCATGTAATTAAAATGAATGATTCCAGAGGTTCAGGGTTCAGGAATGAATGAAGAATACACATCACAACATAAATACAGCTAGACAGGTATTGTGCTGGTTTTCAACTCCCCAGAGAACACCGTGGCCATGAGTAGTAAAATCAGATGCTTCTCCCACAATAATACGTGATTTGACTGACAATAATACGTGATTTGACTGACAAGCAACTTGATATGGTCACATTGAGAGCCTAGGTCTGTAAGAAGAATTAGCTTCTTTCCGCAGGGTTAGTGACTAGTGTAAAGAGATTACCATAGTATCAGAGAGCCATTCCAAACGACCAGAAAGAAAATTCACTCAGTCAGTTAGAAAGTTTCTTTCCTGATGTGTTTTTTATAAGAACAGCTAACAAGTAGCAACCAAAGTTTTGAATTAAGCCTCAGCAAATAAAAACCAATTGCCTAACGAAGTCCCTTTTCCAACACAAACACTAGGACAATTAGTAAACAATAAGAGCTTTACGGATTATAAATGACAGACAGGAAAAGGAAATGAAAGTCATAAATTGTTTTAGATAATTTTGCTTTATTTGACATTAGTCTCAGCTTGCACACAGTCTTTCTTAGCAACAATCTTTCACATATCTATGCATGCATATAATAGTTGATCGGACTGCAAGGGAAGTCAATATCTATACGTGCAAGACTGCAGTCTCTTTCAGGCCATGACTCGAAAATCAATATTCTTTCAACAATTACAGAGTGAAAAAATAATATAAATGAGAGCTTCTCATGTGATCATTTCATCTCCCCCTCGATTTCCTATTATCTCCTTCATGACTCAAATATGTCGAGACGGAGAATAAATGCATTTTTAAACAAAAGGGAAAAATTCCTTTTTCACGAATTCATTAAGAAACCAATAAAAGATCTAGTAAGAATACCCGGATTCCCAACCACAGCAGGAGCCCGAGCTCGTTTTTCTGCATTAGCCAACTCTGCCCGAAGTTTTTCCATCTCTCTTGCCATAGAGATTAACTTATTTTCCATCACCTTTCCATGCTCAAAGCTTTCTGCAAACCCCTTCTTCTCATGCTCAATGGCAGACCTGAAAGAAAAAAACTTACTTACGGACATATCTACAGAGAATAAAGACAACTACAAACACAATCAAACGACCCCTTACCTGGCACGCTCCAACTCATGTCTAAGACCTTCAATTTCTGCCTTAATTGCAGGAACCTGCTGTAAATCCGAGGTAACTCTAGTCAAATCTTGAGTCATCATTTGGACCTGAGCGGTAAGATCTTGCCTAGCAGCAGTTAACTCCTTAACGTCCATACCCACTTGCACGAGTTCGGCTCTCATGGCATTAACGGCGTGAAGCTCATTTTCCATTTTAACCGACTTCTCGTGAAGTTCCCTCATCTGCAAATCCTTCTCAGCATGCACGGTATGCGCAAATTTATCGGCACGCTGAAGTTCGTACTGTGCAGCCTCCAACTCCTGTCTAAGCGCCACATGAGTCGCAGCCAACCTCTGATTATCGACTAGCAGAACCTGAATATCGTCGTGTTGTACAGCAAATCTCTCCTCGATAATGGAAGGGCGAGGAGGAGGAGGTTGTCTCTGCCCAGACAAACTATAATGGGATTCCCTCATTTCTTCGAGTAATGCGTGATGCGCCATTCCTCCAGGACCCCTGGCGAAAGGAGGTTCATGCATCGGAGGTTGCGGAAGCCCGCCACGTGGACCTCCTTTAGGCGGAAAAGGAGGCCCTCGATTTCTCGCGGACATATTCGATATATAATTGGTAAAATTAACTCGGTTAACAATCCAAACACCTAGAAATTCTACAGGAAACAATTGAGAACTGTCTTAGAACAAGAACGATAATTCCAGTACAAAAACCTCAAAAACAATTGGAAAATTACACAGAATGATTTCACATAAGTCATCGATAGGCATATATGAATAGCAGATAAAATTGCCGAATTGAACTTGAGTATTGTATTGAACGGAGACAAATTCTTAATAAACTTACCGATTATGAAGCAGCAGATCCCGGAGTAAAGAACAGAGCAATTTTTTCCCCCTTTGTTCTGCGAAATCAAAAACCCTAATTTTAGAAGCACAATTAAGCTTCAACTTGTGTGTGTGTGTGTGTTTGGTCAAGTGCTTTTCATTTGGGGAGTTCTCAGTACTGAACGAAAAATCAAACCCTAATTCGTTAATTTGGCCAAACTGTTCTATTCGTGATTCTATTCGTGTTTCAGCACTGAACAAATATATCCAATACATAATGCGTTAATTCTTTAATGAGTTTTTATGAGTTTTTATTTTATTTTTATAAGAATGAGTGTTTATGAGTTATAGGTATGTCTTTAAGTCGGAATTATAATAAATTACCATAAGATATAAATATTTAAATAATATAAGATTATTTTATAATTTTTTTAATTAAATCAGTTAGAACTGAAACTATGTAAGACAATCTTGGATAAATATCAAAGGAAAGGCAATGAATTAATAATTGATAGCCAAAAAGAAAATAAGTTCAATTAATAATATACTATTGCAGAAAAGATATATAAATAATCAAGTTATGAGAAAGGAACCTTTGTTAATTAGTAGACAACGCAATGCTAGTATATGAAAGAGTCTTTTTCTATCACAACTTTTTTGTTTTTATTTTCAAAAGGATTTAAGGTACAATGGAATTTTAAGTTCAGTTCATTGTTAGTGATTAGAATAAAATCATCAAATCCTTTTTTAGAATCCTTTTTTACAGATAGAGCAATTGGAGAAAATTAATCATAGCATGTTATGTAAAGTAAACTTTCGTATTTGAAGTGAGAGTTATGCATATGATAGATATAGAAGGGAAGTGTTTCGGAAAATATGTAATCTTTTTTTGTTATTGATAATTTTCTTTCGTAATACTTATCAATAGACAATAATGTAAATAATTTCCTTTTGCTAATTAATTCGGATATCTCTTTTCTTGACTTTAGTTTAGACTTTAATGTCATGGACATATAATTAATTACTTGCTTACCTGGCCCGGTATGGTCGTATGGGTTGATCCAGGGATGAAGAGGTGCAAGATATACGCGAGAATTGTGAAAATCACAAGAATGTAGTAAATCCAAGAGAGAAATGAAAGATAGATAAATGAAGAAGTAACAATAAATAAAGTCACACGTGCACCTAGCCTTCCAGCATTGCCCATCTACCTAAATATGTTCCTTTACTTCCAGCATTGGGGGTGGTTGGGCTGGGATGGGCCTTGCCACATTTTGTTTCTTTTAGTAAGTTTTTTATTTTTTTACAGTTAATAAACTAAATTTTAACTAAGTTTAGTAGACACACTTTTCAGCAGTTAAATGCTAAACCTTACGGTACTATTGTTTTGGGATTCTTTCGTACAAAAACAAGTCACTATCTACATTTAGATTGCTACTCAAGAATGCTGCACTGCTGGTATTATAGCTACTTACATTAGGCTATCTGCAAATGCAAAACATAACATCAAGAAATACCCTATTGTCATTAGATTCTTTGTAGCCTTTATTGCATCTTTGTGTGGCCCGTGAGTTGAAAAGAATTCACAAACTTGCAACGGTGAGCAATAAATTCCCAACGGGTAATAATAACACAATAATACAAAATATGGCCCACAAATCAGTATCCAACATCCTCAGCCTGTCGGTGATCTTCACATGAAACTTCACAAAAAAGACTACCATTTTAGGACTTACAAAGTACAAAGATTTTCTCATCATGCATGGTTAGACTCTCCTCCTACTTCCTACTCCTAACTACCTCCTAAATATCATTGCACATTTGTAGAATATAAATGGAAGAAGCATTGTGGAACTTGGAAGACAAGTGGAAGCTATCAACACAAAAAGCTATCGCAATATTCGCGTGTGTTTCCTTGGTAGTGATCGTTTTTTTCGTCGTGGGAGTGTTAAGAAAACGCAAGTCTAAAAGAATCGTGCATCAAGAACCGTGCAAAGAAACGTCGACCTTGATAGAGTCGGACGAGCTTTCGGCACAGACGAGTTGGCGGTCGGTGAGGGTGAAGGAAGTGTTGGCTGGGTCGGAGCGGTGGAGTGAGCCGAGCAAGTGGGAGGACGGGTTAAGTGGCAGGAGCCAATGCGAAATGCCGACGACTTTGCTAGTTAGAGGAGATGTTGGATGGCAGAGTCATAACTCAGCTTCAGCAGTGTGGCAAAGGCCAATTCTTATGGGTGAAAAGTGTGAGCTACCTAGATTCAGTGGTCTCATTCTATATGACCAAAGGGGGATGCCACTGCATCAGTTTGAAGAAGGAATAACTATTGATATGCAGGTAATTAATATGCTACATCTTGTCTAGTTTAAGGACCAAATCGTAACAGGGTTATTACTATATTACAAGAATGTGAATAATGTATGAAATTATACTGTGATCTAATCTTATTATGTTTTATGAGGTTATTATGCTAACCTATTTCTCTTTGAGCATCTAGGAGAAAAAGGCTGAAGTCATGCAAACTACATTGAGGGACTTATTTCAATAATCGCCTACTTCAATTACAGTGAGGGCTTTGCTATGATGGTCTTATGCTCGCCTCTGGTATTTGCATGTTTTGCCTTGAAAGTAATGTAAAGATCGTGTAAACAAAATGATAACTCATCTTCAATGAAAGTCCTTGTTGGTTTCAACTTTTATGCACAACTACCTGATCATTAGGGGCTTAAGATCAATGAAGTTCAGTTATGTCAGAGGTACCATTATCAAACTTCTGCCATGTGTATTTTTCATCGTTACTGGAGATTAAAACAGCTGATTTCTTTCATTTGAACAATTACTATTACTTCAAAATTCAGAATAATTCACTTTACATTATTGTGAGCAATGCAAATATAGCATTGGCAAAACAACAACAAAATTGCAAAGTAGACACCGTAGACCTGTTATCGCGTCAATATGAAGCATTGACTTGATATGTGTCAAGAACTCAAGGGCCGAAGCATACATAGAGAGACGTTGAATGAATTGGGATATACATATATGTGCCTTCTCACTTAATGTCCAAGCTTGCGCATAGAGAACAGCGTTCCAGGACTCTCGGCAGAACTATGGAGATTTTCAACAAAAAGAGAGATTTTTTGAATCAAAATACGAGGATTAATCAACTTGAATCATACTATTGAGTAAAACAGGAGCAGATTTACCTTCTCATACATCAGTACCGGAGTAAGAAATTATTAACGGTTCTCTAGGGTCTTTTCTTGACAAATTATCGTAGTAAGAGAACAAAATTAATTGCATCACACCCAAAATGGTTCCAATTCCGTTTGGGATCTGTAACATAAGGGGAAAACATTAGGATGAAAACTGACAAAGGTTTTCTGACAAGTTCCATGAGCACAAAGCAGTAACGTTGAGGAAATATTAGGAGCATGTATTGTATAGGAAGAAACTTTACATATACAAAGGGATCAAAATTGAAAATCCCGTATAAGAGAAAAGATGTGCTCATCAAGAATCCAGAGAGCGAAAGATGAAATGGCATGAATTCAACACTTCTTGTTTGGATCACCAAGTTCTGCCAAAAAGCCACAATGATTAGTTTTAAGGAACTGTAAATAAACTAAGCACTAAAGAACGAGTAAATTGCAAAAACCATCCATTTATCAATCGTAATTCGTAGTATACTAATGCATTTTTTTCCTTATCATTTACACCCTTCGTGATATACCCTCTGCTCCACAATGACTACATGCTACGAAGCTCAGAGCAAGACTCGGCTTTATATTGTACTCATGTCATGTATAAAGGTGTGATATCGTTATAAATACAGAGTTTAACCATATATTCTAAACAGAAAAGGTAATACCATTTCAAGTTTTGGCTCAACAGAAAGTACACCAACTGTTATCATATTGCTTCAAATAATTCCCGGAAAGCTCCTAAACATTTTGGGATTTTATAATATTCAAAAGGTCAAAACTTACATTAAATTTAATTTTAAATCATTGAAAGCTGTCAATTGTCGATGCAGTCAACAACAGAGCAGGGAATAGAATCTAAATGGATGAATGCAAATAAAAGTTACAAAGAAAAGTATCCTTCGAATAACAATCGCACATAGTGGTTTCTGCAATTTAATGAAAACGAAGATAAGTAATTAGATAGACTTAGCAGTAGTACATACAATTATAAACAACGGTGAAGCGAACATTGATATGAGTGAAGCACAACTAATGAACCCAACGATCAAATGCCGGATTTCAAAGTCGATAATGAGCAAACTCCCCAAGGCAATAATGGCAAACATACCGAAAACTGCGAAGAGTAATCCTACCATCTTCAACTGATAGAAAATCCAACCACAGTTTGTTAGAAACGTCAAGAAAGGCATTTGTTTGACAAAGGAAAAAAAATGACAATGAAAAAGCAAAAAGATGTGACTTGTAACCTTTTTATCTTTATCAGCATAGTTTATGAAGATAAGAGCGTAGACTATTTGGAAAACTGCACCAACTGAATTCACTGTGGTGACCAGCAAATTGTTGGCAGATATCATCGGCAAACCATACCAGGCAGTGATCAAGCAATTCAAGAGAGCATATATATATGGCAATCCTGAAAACTGCTCCGTTGATGCGTTTCTGATGATTCTCTGGAATGTTGGTCTGAAAAATAGATTAAACGGACAAGTGAAAGTTATAAGCGGTATGTGATAACAACAGAATGATTTTTACATTTTAAAGTTCAGATAAAAAAAAACAATGAACGAAACTTACACAGGAGATAGAAATAACCCAAAAGCAAAGATGTTCCCTGCAATGACAGCAAAACGGTTCATGAGTTCGACTTTAGCGAATTACACTTCCCATTATCATAAAAACGACACTTTACGGGTTTACTTTACCCGTCTTTTGCCTCTGAGAGGCATCTAAAATAGTTGAAACGAGGGAAAAATCATAAAGTTATATTAAACTTTATCTGGTGCTTAATTACAAGTATCTGATGCACCCCAACCCAACCACCTCCCACCCCCCAATCTCTCACACGCACTGACCATTAGTATAAGCAAGTAAGCAACTACTTATGCAAATTTGCAATTTAAAGCACTATTAAAATAATACAAAACCAGCAGTACTAATACTCAAAGTATTTGTCCATCTTTTTGCCACCCCAAAACAAGGATAAGGGCTTAAAGACAAAAAGGACTACAACCTTTTCCATCAAAACTCTGCCTTCATACATGAAAATCAAGCAAAAATTAATCATATCAAAATAATTCTAAACATAATCACAATGCAGACAGAACATAGCCCAACATTTATCAAACAACACCACATCACTCGTTCAATCAGCACAAAAGCAAACAAAAAACAGTTCTTTATCTCCAAATACACAAATTAACCTGAAAACAGAATTAGATTAAACAGTAGAAGAAAAACAAACAGAGGGGATAAACAAAGTACCTGCAATTCCAGCTGCATCTTTGCAAGTGACCAGAGTTTGAATTGGACCTAAAAAAACCATCAAACCAAGCTTATCTTTTTAATTCTCCTACACAAAACCTTAAAACTAATTTTAAGGCAAAAACCCAACGGTCAACTGTCTTCTATTTCTTTATAATCTTATGTTTTTGTTAGCTATTTTGCATATATATTATAATAAGTGAGATGAGAAAAGCTGCTAAAAAAAAAACAACTTGTGTTAGTATTTTGGTGGGTATTGTACTATTGTCTGCGGTTGTTATTATACCTTGAACTTTCTATGTGCCATTTTATAAATCATGTGGTTCACATCAGAAGACGAAAAATCATAAAGAGCACAAGTGCTTGGATTTGATCAATCATTTTCTTATGGCAGCATATTATTAGCTAATAAGTCGAATGTTCATTTTCGGTCGCTTTCATTTCATGTGTAGTCTATTAAACTCGCAAATTAGGAAATGATTACTGATCTCCTTTTTCCATTTTGAACGTTTTGTTTGACTAATTTTATGTCACATTTCACGTGATGATAATAATTAAGTGAGGATAGGTGGTTTCTCAGAAAGTTTATTAATAAACTTATAGAGCAAAATAATATTTTCGGTTGATAATTTTAAAAATAAATTAAAATATGTTGTAAGAGTGTACAGTTTAAATTCTGATATGGAAGGCTAAAACTTTAAATTTGAAAAATAAAAATTAATTATATGCGAGATTTATATAAATATTATTTTGATGCACATTTTTAAATTGTAATAATTTTGTCAACAATATTGTGCTACATTTCTAAAAATTGATAAACATATGATTCCTGTTATATACAAGAACGAACTTAGATCAAGTAATATATATATATAGATATAGATATTAGAAGTTGATTATGCTACAAACGCAAAGTAAAACAAAACGAAATTGAAATAATACACGTAAGCAAACATAACAAAAATATTAACTTGCTGCCATTATAACTTATAAGATGGAACATAAGTTAATGGAGTAGATAAGTAAAACGGGATTCGTAGCGGGATATATATGTATGTAATTAAATGTGAAGAAAGAACACATGCGGACCAAGTAGTAAAAAAGAATAGCAATCATCTTCATCTCAAACTATTCTGTAATAAATCGGTCATCCATGTTCCCATTTTTGAAACTTAGGAAACAATTCGAGAAGGTGGAAATTTTAGAGAAGGTGATAACTGATGATAAGTGGCCGCGTATGCTGCTCTAGTTTCTCTCACGCATATCGTCGATCAAGCCATACCATGCTCGAACACTCGTTATGAACAACTTCTTGAATTACATCAAGAAAAAATGTGAATTTCTCGCAAGATTTTCAGTTATACTACAGTTAGGCTTTAGTTACATTTGCTCTGTATGTAAACAGAATGAGTTTTTGTATCTGAATCATCTTTGTAATCATTTTTTCCACATCATTAATATGATTTTGTTTCTCTGGTTTTTTCTCTAAGTTGCTGCTGCACTTTTCACATTGGACCAGCTTAATATCAAAATCAGGGGCAAGAATCGAGTTCTATCTTCGTCTATTGTCCAGCATTCCAAATTAAAACATATCATTTGAATTTTGAAGGTACTTTAGGCTTAAGGCATTTCTCCTCAACAGTATTACACTCTTTTCCTCCATAGCAGCGGTTTGATTTGAGTTTTCAAGGTGGGGCAGCGATCAAATCTTTGTGGCAAAATCTTCCCAATCGAAAAATATTTGGCCTAAGTTCAACTTCTTCAGCCATAACGGAAAACTGAGGGTCGAAAAATGAAAAATCTCGGTTTGCCAGTTAACTATGTAAGGAGACCTATACTCTAGTGATTGGAGTTTATGTATTTGACAATGCAACAAATCGTTGCAAGTCGTACCCTCATAATATAATCTCAATTTCTTGATACAGGGGTCCTATGTACACCTGAATCCTGACACACCTGTGAGTGAATTGTAGGCTAATAGAAGAAAGCAGACAACAGAATTATGTAACTTAATACGAATTCAAGATTCAAGATACACAGCAAATAGAAAAGTTTGATTGCTCGCAAGTGATTTCAAGTACAATCATGAGCCATAACACTTGTGCTTAGCACAACACCTGAACATGGAAACTTACTGTGCATCACTTATTTGTGTACATTATTTTTACTCAATTCATCAGAACATCTATTCAACCTTGTTCGTGAACCAATACACCCCTTTCTGGCCAGCTTCATCAGGCTTAATAATGACGCAGTCTTTCGCTTCTCTCCACAGGGCTTTTATAATAGGCGTGTTGTCGTAATGGTAGTAGTCACCCAATATCGGCTTCATTGCTTTGGTTGCCTCCACCCCATGATAATGTGGTATGTTTGAGAATAAATGGTGTGTAACATGAGCATCAGCCACATTATGGAATACATAGTTGAGAATTCCATAATCCCTGTCGACAGTGCACAAAGCTCCTCGCAGCCATTCCCATTCAGTAGAATCGTAATGAGGCACCGCAGCGTGGGTGTGGTTCAAGTAAGTTATGAGAACAAAGAATCCATTGACAATAAGCAGCGGGACTCCGTATACACAGAAGAGCCATGTGAAACCTTTAGTCGCGATGATACTGTAAATAGCGTAATACATAGCAAGAATACCGGCATTGGATAATAAGACTTGAGCTTGTTCACCTTGTGTGAAAAGAGGACTGCTAGGGTCATAGTGGGTTGTGAATTTTTCGTACTTTCTCCCAGAGACGTTGAACAATAAATACATAGGCCATCCGAGGATAAGGCGGACCATGAGTCTAAAGGCCAAGCCTGGTGGGTGGTTAAGCAAACCGTCGAACCAACGCCTTCCTGTCTTGAATTTGGGCACGTAAACTTCATCACGGTCTAGCGATTGGGTGTTAGCATGATGGCGACGGTGGCTAATTCTCCATGAGAAAAATGGAGTAAGCATCGAAGTATGTAAGACGAAGCCAACAATGTCGTCTATGATTTGGTAGTCGCTGAAGGCGTGGTGACCACATTCATGGGCTATGACCCAAAGACCAGTCATGATACAGCCCTGGAACATCCAGTAAATTGGCCATGCTATGTATTGGTAAGAGGTGGATAAGTTTACAATGTACGTGGTGGCGATATAGTAAAAGAGAGAAGTGAAGAAAAGGTCGTGGATAAGATGATAAGTAGCACGGAGGAGTGATCGTTCGAAGCAATGTGCCGGGATTGCTTTCTTGAGATCAGCCAAAGTGAATGGAGGTTTTGCATGTGGAACTCGGTAAGTAACAGCAGTTCGCCCTCCCGAACCCATTCTTGCTATTACCACTAGTCACCTGAAAAATGAATTTGAGTTAGAACTTTTAATGTGACAATGATATAGTCAGCAACTAATACATAACATGTGAAGATATTGAAGGTAAAAACAGAGAAATTAAGTCTACTGTCAAAATGGACATGACGATTAACTCATGAAGTTGAAGCTAGAGTTTAGTTTTAGCTTTATCTAGCTTCTTGATTGAACACAAAGAAGGGTGCATTAGAAACTAATTTGATTACATTGCTCATATGTATGAAAAAGTGTATCAAAAGCATGTAAAGTGTATTAGCTACTTGCTTATATGAGATTGAAGGAAGAAAAAAAGAATGAGCTCTGCTACATACCTGTAAAACTAATGGCTTACTAGCTTTAGAAGCTAGAGTTAAGATGTGAGTGGTGCTTCTTTGGACTTGTGTTCACCTCTTTTTTATAGATGAATTCATGTCTATGGGGCTACTAATAGGGGTCAAGCCCCCCAAGTGTTGTTTATTGACTGAAAGATGCAACCAACAAATTGATATTGATTGCTTCAGTTATGTTATTTTTCTATACTGATGCATGTTAAGCGATGGTAATATTTTATTGAGTTGGAAAATACAAGATTAAATGTAGTAGTTAGTAGGAGTCTTTTTTTGACCATATATGCAACATATCTTGTCACAGTTGCAGAGGTATTAGAGCAAACAGATTTTTTGAGAGGAGCATAGCTATAGGCTAGATTTTGGGGACATGCATAGTATTGCTGAGATTAATCTGATATCTGTATTCAATTTAATCATTTTTATGTTATGTGTCAAAAAAATTATTTGATAAAACTCATCTAGGGATGGAATTATTTCAAGCTTATGAATAATTCTTCACCAGCAATATGTTCTGAACAAACAAATGGATATCGATCACTTTTCATTTAACAAACCCAAATTAAATGTTGTGTGCGCCTTTTTCATGGCCAGACAAAGTATGCGGGCTCATTATAAATCACATGCTCTTATCGAATATTATCTAGTCAAGTACACCTTTCTTGTTTGACAAATATCAGAGAAAACGACATAATTAAAATACTCTGAGTTTACGAAACTAATTTCTTAGTTTTTGTTAGCTTACATATACTACTCCAACATATCTTGTACGATTTGGCATGACCTGCCCCTTTTATTAAGCATTGATTCTTCAATGAACAATTATTATTGAAAGAAAAATAAAAAAAAATGAACAATTATTACGAAAACCTGAATGATTGTGGAAATTACAAGAAACATTAGAGCCCAAAAGTTCACAAGCTCATCATGATATTTCAGTTTAAACGAAAATATTCAAAATGCCGAAGTCGAATTAGTTAGTTGTTTTTCATGTGTTTGACAATATTGAGTGAGTGTATCCACGTTTATTTAAAATTAAGAATCTTTAAGTTTTGGTGAACATAGAGTTCAAGATGCGCCTACTGATATATAAAATCTTACTTTCATTTCAAATTTATGAGCTTAGTCGAGTAAAACTTTCAACTATATAACATTGACTTTAAATAAGGATTCAGTGCTGATAACATATTCTATATTTTCAATTTTTCACTAATGCTAAATTTGATCTCTTATAATTTGCTAAATCTGCATAATTGATGAAGCAATGATTGGGTGCATAAACAAAATCTTAGGGCGCCAATGTCTTCCGGCCCTCCGCCCGCCACTTTTGAACTCCTTATCTTATAGTTGCCATTCAAATTAATAATTACGTAATGAAACAGATCACCAACATATTATATTATAATAATATCTAAAACTAACTTTGGACTCTGCATAATTTTATTTTTGGTACGATGCATAATTTTTTTATGTGATTTGGCAAGATTCATGTGATAACTAATCTGATTAACAAAAAAAAAATGTGATAACTAATCTATCTTGAAAATCTTTCATTTCACACTAAAACCCTCTCACCTACTTGTACCATTAACTTTAAAATACTCATAAAACATGCACAATAGTATATTGTTGTAATATCATGTTCCACTAGAATTCATTTTCGTTTGGTTTAAATGGTGCCATGCGTGTATAAGCATAACTCAAAGCCTAATAATCAAGTAGTATATAAGTTCGGGCTGAATAGTTTATAATTCAATAATGGGAATTATGTTGTAAAATATCTCCAAAGCGATATATAAACTTTCGTCAACATTACAATATAAAAGATAAACGCAATGTAATATAATTATCAAAAATACTATGTAAGACTACTCAAACTAAAATTAGTCCCTAAACTGATAAAGGACAAATTAGTATATATCATATTTCCGGAACTTCTTGGTAAGAGTAGTACGATGCCAAACCTAAGTTAACAAATGAAATGGCGTGCTTGACCAACATAATTATGTGATAATTAATATCCTTAACTCTCACTCCTTTTAATTAATGCATGTGGTGTGTGCATCCCCAAAAATTCGCAATACATGAACAAATCTTGATACAAAACATTATTTTACTTTAGAGTCTGCCATCCACTGTTGACTAAGAATCACTATGATTCAGTCTTTCACCGCTGAAGTCAGTCATCGCTTGGAAAAGAAAAAAAATCTTGCAACCTTAATTATAATGTCGTGCAACCAACAATTGACATTATTTTTCTTAGTAAGCGTTGTCGCAAATCGCTATATTACTTTACTCAATCATGTATTTACATCAATAATCGAATCAAATACACTACATTATCGTCTAAAGGTCGTACGAAGTAATTTTCCAAAAATAACAATCTTGATGCTATTAGCTTCTCTAATTGGCTTAGTTTTTTGGGTACGACTATCTGAAATTTTTTGTCTTGTTGAGGGGAAGGCTTCCAACTTAAAATCTTGATCTGGATTTGGCTAGATAATATTTGATAAGGGCATGTAATTTGTACAATAATAATAAATAAATGTGTTGTAGTTAGTAATCATTTTCAATTTGTTTGTTGCATCCCTCAGTCAACAAACAACACTTGAGGGGCTTGACCCCAAGTACACATTCATCTATAAAAAGGAGGGAACACAATTCTAAAGAAGCACCAACTCATATCTTAACTGCAGCTTCCAAAGCCATTAGTACTATTACAGGTATGTAGCAAAGTTCTTTCTCTTTTTCTTCCTTCAATCAGATAAGCAAGTAATTAGCTAATACACTTACATGCTTTTGATCCACTTTTTTCATACACATGAGCTATGTAATCAAATTAACTACTAATGCACCCTTCTTTGTGTTCAATCATGAAAACCTGTATAAAGCTAAAATTAATCTCTAGCGGCAACTTCATGAAATAATTGTCATGTCCATTTTGAAAGGAGACTTAACTACTCTGTTTTTTCCATTTCAGTATCTTCATGTGATCTTCATAGTTCATGCATTAGTTGCTAATTATATCATAGTCATATGAATTGTTCTAACTGATCAAATTCATTTTTCAGGTGACTAGTGGTAATAGCAAGGATGGGTTCGGGAGGGCGAACTACTGTTACTTATCGAGTTCCACATGCTAAGCCTCCGTTCACTTTGGCTGACCTCAAGAAAGCAATCCCAGCACATTGCTTCGAGCGATCACTTCTCCGTGCCACATATCATCTTATTCACGACCTTTTCTTCACTGCTCTTTTTTACTATATTGCCACTACTTACATTGTAAACTTATCCACCTCATACCAATACATAGCATGGCCGATTTACTGGATGTTCCAGGGCTGTATCATGACTGGTCTTTGGGTCATAGCCCATGAATGTGGTCACCACGCCTTCAGCGACTACCAAATCATAGACGACATTGTTGGCTTCGTCTTACATACTTCGATGCTTACTCCATTTTTCTCATGGAGAATTAGCCACCGTCGCCATCATGCTAACACCCAATCTCTAGACCGTGACGAAGTTTACGTGCCCAAATTCAAGACCGGAAGGCGTTGGTTCGACAATTTGCTTAACCACCCACCAGGCTTGGCCTTTAGACTCATAGTCCGTCTTATCCTCGGATGGCCTATGTATTTATTGTTCAATGTCTCTGGTAGAAAGTACGAAAAATTCACAACCCACTATGACCCTAGCAGTCCTCTTTTTACACAAGGTGAACAGGCTCAAGTCTTATTATCCAATGCCGGTATTCTTGCCATGTATTATGCTATTTACAGTATCATCGCCACTAAAGGTTTCACATGGCTCTTCTGTGTATACGGAGTCCCGCTACTTATTGTTAATGGATTCTTTGTTCTCATAACTTACTTGAACCACACCCACGCTGCCGTGCCTCATTACGATTCTACTGAGTGGGAATGGCTAAGAGGAGCTTTGTGCACTGTTGACCGAGATTACGGAATTCTCAACTATGTGTTCCACAATGTGGCTGATGCTCATGTTACTCACCATTTGTTTTCAAACATACCACATTATCATGGGGTGGAGGCAACCAAAGCAATGAAGCCGATATTGGGTGACTACTACCATTACGATAACACGCCTATCATAAAGGCCTTGTGGAGAGAAGCGAAAGAATGTGTCATTATTAAACCTGATGAAGCTGGCCAGAAAGGGGTGTATTGGTTCACGAACAAAGTTGAATAGATATGTGTTGATGAATTCAGTAGAATTATGTACACTAATAAGTGAAGCACAGTAAGTTTCCATGTCCAGATATTGTGCTAAAGCACAAGTGTTGTGGCTCATGATTGTACTAGAAATCACCTGCGAGCAATCAAACTTTTCTATTTGCTGTGTATCTTGAATTTTCAATTCGTATTAAGTTACATAATGTTGTTGTCTGGTTTCTTATAAGCATTGATGATAGGCCTGCTAAACCTTGTGGTTTCAAATTTCAAAGTTTTCAATGAAATCAAATACTTGGAGTATTGCTACAAAATTTATATATAGGTCACTTCCAGCAGACATATTGGTGAAATTGAATAAAAGGCTTTAGTTAATAATAAAATTGTTTAGGGTACTAACTAATTAAAAAGTTAGGAATCTTAGAAATAGAAACTCTGGTGATCATATTTAACCATGTTAGTCAAACTAGCAAATTCAAGAAGAATCTTTACGGTAGGTGTGGTCCTTTAATTATAATTTCATTAGCCTTTTTTTGAGCATGATGCTGCTAATGAAATTATAAAATGTCCACATCTTGTGTAGAAGAGTTAACCATAAAATAATATTAGTAATTGCTGTTACCAATATAGTTCCAATGATGCATTTGATTACTCATCCACCTTCCATCGTTTTCTCACTCTATAGTCTTTTACTAGACTCAGAAAACTATCTTAAAGATCTGCTTCTGAGGTCAACGGAGGCTAGAGATGGCAGCTTATGGAGCTTTAGTTTCTCTAACACATCTCATTGATCAGGTCAAGTTGTACCATGCTCGAAGATCAATTTTCACCGAGGAACAACGAGGACAGCTTGAATCAATCCTCGAAAAGGTGAGTTTCTTCCAAGATTTTCTTGAAGGTTATAATATCCATGAAGCTGGCGGTGAAGAGGCCGAAGTTTTGGAAAGTCGAATCGTGGATGCAGCTTATGCTGCTGAAGATATCTTTGAGAATCATGTAGTAGACGATGTCCAAGCCTTTTCTGTCTATGCTAGCTCTATTGACCCTGGGGAAAGAAGTTCCGATCGCTTGTCGGAAAGGCTACATAGAGTAAACGAAGATATGGATTCTATCAAGAGAGCAGTGACGAAGATCAAGGAAAGCAATAAGATTATGGATCAGGTAGTACCTCCACTTGACTCATTAAGACATCGTCCCATTGAGAGCGGTGCCACGATGGTATTTGGTGATAGGTTGACTCGGTTCATGGATAAGCTCGTTGGGCATCAAAATAATCTCCAAGTCATTCCAATCACTGGGATGGGCGGTATTGGTAAGACTACATTTGCTAAGAGTATTTATGAGAATCCATATATCATGCAATATTTTGATGTTCGTGGTTGGGTAACGATATCCCAGGAATACATAGTGCAACAAATGTTTTTAGACCTTCTGCTTAATGTTAATGGCCACAAAGAACGACCAGATCTTACATATCACCAGTTAGGAGAAAAGTTATACAAGCGACTATTTGGAGTTAGGTACTTAATTGTAATGGATGATATATGGAATATTGAGGCATGGAATAACTTAAAGTTATTTCTTCCAAATAACGGTAATGGAAGTAGAGTTGTAATAACTACTAGGCTATCAAATGTGGCTAATGATTTCGACTCTTACAAGATGAGTCTTTTGGACGTGGATGAAAGTTGGAGTTTATTCAGTAGTAAGGTGTTTGCCCAAGAAAGTTGTCCTCTTGAATTGGAGGGAATTGGAAAAGAGATAGCAAGCAGCTGCAAAGGACTCCCTTTATCGATTTCTACGGTTGGGGGTCTCCTTGCAAAGTCTAACATGACACGAGAGTACTGGGAGCACATTGCTAAGAGTACAAGTCGAATTGTGAATTCAGAGGATAATGAACGTTGTTTGAAAATTTTACACATGAGTTACAGACATTTGCCTTTTCATTTAAAACCGTGTTTTCTTTACATGAGAGTTTTTCAAGAAGATGAGGAAATTCGTATATCCGATCTTATCAAATTATGGGTTGCCGAGGGATTTTTAAAGCCAAATAAAGCTATAAGTCTGGAAGAGGTTGCTGAGGACTATTTAAAAGATCTTATTGACAGAAATCTCATATTTGTTAGTGAATTTGGCTATACAGGGAATATGAAATTTTGCAAAATTCATGATCTCTTGAGAGATTTGTGCATAAGGGAAGCTGAAAAGGAGAGGTTTCTTTGTATCACCAAGAAGCATAAACATGACACTGTACTAGAGATAAGTTGTCATCGTCGCATTGCTGTTCATAACGGTGGGTTGGACTATGCACATTACAACTTCGATTCTGATGATCTGCAGACATCATGCTTTCGCTCAGTGATATGCAGTACTAGATCGGAATTATCCTACACTGAAGATTTTGGGCTACGCCATACCTTGTCACGTTTCAAATTGCTGAGAGTATTGAAAGCAAATGGTTTTTATTCTGTAGAGACTATTTTCCAGCTAGTGAACTCGCGATACCTTTATTTTCGTTCAACTTATGATATTGCAGGATTTCCTTCAGCATTAGTACACCTGCTCTGGAATCTACAGACCTTATATATCAATGGGATCAATAAGGCAACAATTTTACCATCTAAACTTTGGGAGATGCCACAACTTAGGCACGTGAGGATCTATAATGGTTATCTCCCTGATGCTCAGACTGGGCTAATGGATAGACGACAAGATGGCATCGTGTTAGAGAACCTGCAGACACTGTCGGAGATTATAAATTTACGATGCACAGAAGAAGTCCTTGAAAAAGTTCCCAATATCAAAAATCTGAAGCTAGATTATGAGGTTGATCCTCAAAAAGATTTGCAGCATTACTGTCTCAACAATCTCTGTCGTCTAGCCAAACTTCAGTCGCTACAATGTTGGTTTCCTTTCAACAATATTCATTGGCAGAGTACTAGAGCAGAGTTCTTTCAGAACGTAAATTTCCCGTTGTCACTCAAGAAACTGACTTTAGCAAACTGCTACTTTCATTGGGAAGATGTATCGACAAAGATTGGATCGTTGCCTCATCTTGAAAAGCTCGTATTGTTTCACTGTTTTATAGGAAAGGAGTGGAGCACTGCTGATGAGCAATTCCCTAGACTAAAGTTCTTGAAAATAATGGTTTCTGATCTGGAATGCTGGATAGTAGACAATAGTACTCATTTCCCACGCCTCGAGCATCTCTTTCTTAAGTATATGAACCGTTTGAAGGAGATCCCATCTTGTGTTGGAGATATAGCAACACTTCGATTGATCGAGTTGGAAGAATGCAGCAATTATGTCGTTGATTCGGCAGTGCAGATAGTTGAGGAACAACATGGCATGGGGAATGAGGATGTTCGTCTTTTGGTGAGACCGACTATCAGCGAAGATCGGTCCAAGAGTGATGATAATCGATAGAACGCGGCAGGAGTTGGAAAAACTACAGTTGCAGTGTGATTGTAAATACTAAGTTACATATTTTGTAGTGTACCCTTAAGTTTCAAGAAGTTTTTCTTAAGCATGTTTAGTTGAGAGTATTTTTAAGGGTTTTTGTTTTTGTTTTTTTTTTTTTTTTTTGTGCCTATCAAGAGGTATTGCATCATTACACATATCTCTGGCCGAATTGAACTAGTTATGCACCTTATTATGTATACGAACATCTGCAATTTACTGACAATAAGTAAACTTCAACATATCTTCACACAAGTAAATTGAAAAATTAAGATATACAAAAAGAATTTCAGATTAGTAAAATTAGAGTTCAATTTTCATGTTTATAAATAAAGATATATTATTGTTAATGATAACGGAAGTAAAATCATGATAAACCACTAGGCTATTAAATCTGGCTCATTATTTTGGTTCTTTTGATGATTATTATAGATGAATCTTGTAGATTAGAATGGAAGTTGGAGCCTACTTTGCAAGGAGTTTGCCCAAGTGTACTGAGGAATGAGGATGTAGTTGATTGTGAAGCAAGAGATCCGATTTGCCAAAAGAAAGATGCAATTTTAATAGAGCATATGTGATATGAGCCCAGCCCATTATTCCAAAAAAGGCCCAAGTTTATTGAGAGTCATACTGGGCCTAGGACTTCAAAATACTATTTAAGTGGGCCTGCCAAGATAAACAAAGGAAATTCTCAACCAAATTCATTTCTGATACGTAATGACGGATAATAGTTTGTATTAATAACGAATGTCGTAACAAATCTATATCTGAATAGTACATGACATCAGATTCTAAGGAAATCAATTACTTAGTTGTTTATAGTAAAAGAAAATAGAAAAACTAAAAATATAACATAGTTCAAAAGTTATTGCAAGTTCATTTTCAGCCACTGCATTAAATTTGAAAAGTAGACTCTAACGGAAATTACCAATCTTAATGATGATGCCAAAGCCAAAAAAAAAAAAAAAAAAAAAAAACCCAAAAAACAAAGAGAGAATAGACTATAAATGACAAAAGTACTCCACCATAGTTATCAATTTGGTTAGGTAGACCACGAACTCATGTACCCCTAGCTCTTTTGCCTGGCCATAAATTTTAAAACTGAATCCAACTCTTCATTGATCGTGCCACCAACATTCGCAGGTGCTACAACACGTTTTAAGTATCTTGAATATTCTCTCTATTCTCAACTTTTGTAATCTTTTTCATATATTATTTTTAGAACGAGCATAATATTTTCGAAACCGAAACTACTGGCGTTTGGAAGAATAAACGAAAAATTATTAATTACTTTGATTAGTAAGTAGTTTAGTTATGTGATGTCAGACTTGTAATATCGGAATCCCGCCCTTTAAAATTTAATATTAGGAAAAGAGAAATTAGCTAGGTTATGTAATAACATATTTCATGCTATTAAAATAATAACAAGACATCTTCAACCTTAAGTTACTAAAACGTGTACGTCGGCCATAACATGAGGGGACAATCCAATAATACATGTCTAATTAGTTGACATTTGATATCGTCTATATCAACAACAAAAAACAAAAAAAAAAAAAAAGAAGATAGTGACTATGTAGATATTCATAGTACCACTACCACCTACCCACCACAAAAATCAAATAACATAAGAAAGTGCACCTACCTCCCCAGTCGTGGATGGTGGCACACTGTAGCAGTAGTACTTTCATGCTTTTGTTTGGTAGCTATATGGTGGGGTTTTTTGCAAAAATAGTCCTCTAACTTTTCTCTTTTGCAGAATTAGTCCTTTAATGATATTAATAGCAATTTTAGTCCCTTATCTTAGCACCCTTTGCAAATTATACCCTCAGGCTACGGAATATTCCAATATTCACCGGAAAGTGGCACGTGGCTTGCACATGAGAGATTTTTTGCAATAATCGTCCTATAAGTTGACACTTTTGCAAAATTGATCCTCTATCTTTTATTTGCAATTTTCGTCCTCTATATTGTCACAAGTTGCAATTTTAGTCCTCCGTCAATATATTCGTCAAATTAAGCGGAAACTCCCTTTTTCTTTTTAAATTTTTATTTAAAATTTATTCTTTTAACCCGTGAACTTGCGGAAGATGGACTGTTCGGGTAGAGGTCAAGGTGAACCCTTGAGAACATTCTCAGTAATTTTTCTTACGTACTCAATCTCTTTGGTTTGCTGTTTGATTTACTATCTCAATTATACTATTTGGGTGAACTGTGATAGTGAGAGCGGCAGAAGTATTAGAGTGTTGCCGAACAAGTTTAAATTCATAGAGAATAGTGCCGCATTGTTCGGGGAGAATGTTAATATTAGGGGGCTTAACGCCATTGCTCAGGCTGAATTTCTCCATTACAAGGTCATTAGCGTTCTTGTTAAAAGTAATCAATTTGTGTACACTTGTTTCACGTAATAATAACAAATCTGTATGTGTTTTGTGGAATGTCTTTTACTTTTTGTTTAGATGTTTGATGCATATAGTTTCTGGAAAGTTCAATGTTTTAAAATCGAGAATCCTATTCAAGTGATGTAATCATTATAAATATTTCTTTAGGTCTAGTACGTATTGGAATTACTTAGTGCTAGGTGTTGCTATAGATCATAGTATACTATCATCCACAAAGCAAATTGGTTTTTATTATCAATTTCTATGTGAAAATTTTAAAAAGAAAAAGGGAGCTTCCGCTTAATTTGACGAAAATATTGACGGAGGACTGAAATTGCAACTTGTGACAGTATAGAGGACGAAAATTGCAAATAAAAGACAAAGGACCAATTTTGCAAAAGTGTCAACTTATAGGACGATTATTGCAAAAATTCTCTCATGTGCAAGCCACGTGTCATTTTCCGGCGAATATTGGAATATTCCGTCACATGAGGGCATAAATTGCAAAGGGTGCTAAGATAAGGGACTAAAATTGCTATTAATATCATTAAAGGACTAATTCTGCAAAAGGGAAAAGTTAGAGGACTATTTTTGCAAAAAACCCCTATATTGTGGGGCTTGTGGCTGCCATTTCGTTATTAGGATAAATTGCCTAGTTCAATTTTCATATTATTTAAGAGGTGATATATATTATATTTATTGACTTAAAATCAAGTTGTAGTAATGTAAACTACTTATGGCGTCACCTTTTCCTTAAGTTAGTTCAAATAAGTTTATGTTTTTGGTTTCAAATTTAAACGATTAAATATTACATGACTATGTGATGATTAAATATTCGATATGACTATGTGTTATGCGCAATTGACAATAATTGTCTACGAAAATAAATGGCAAAAATCCGGCATGTGTTAGCATAAGAACATCGTTATATATGATTTATGAGGGGAATAATTACAAAGCAATATAACATTTCGTAGTTAAGAGGGGGGGGGGGGGGGGGGGGGGGGGGGGGGCAGTTGTGGTAGTCTTCTAATATTAATTAATGGTAGAACAAAAATACGGATGTGTTCATTGCTTAAAAAAACTGCCACGACGGTGTAACTAGCAACATATTGCATGGCTGCACAATGGTTATATTAAGTTAGTTGTTTACTTGTTTTTAAAACATGGTACAATGCAAGTTGTTGTTATTCATTGTGCATTGTATCAGGGCAAATTATTACTTCTTTTGCACAATATTTATTACCTTTTAATTGAATAAATAGGGGCTGGATGTAGAAAGTGCTTCAATTTAAAATGATATAGTCAAATATTAGCAACTACTCTTAAAATTTGTAGTGGTTGAAAGTTGAAACTGACCTAACCTTGTCCTTCCTAAAAGTAGAGATATAATCAACTCAAAGAAGTCCCGGTGTGATGAATGTTTACCAAACTAGTTGAACGGATATTATTTATTGTGTTTGTAATTTTGTATGGATAATTACGTACTGGTATGGATAATTACGTACTGGTCCTGCGATACGTACTAAGTTAACTTTTTATACTAATTTGAAAGATTCAGCTTTCAAAAGCATTGTGATTGATATGGATGTCAGATTTTATAGGACTAATCATTTATTCCAAATTTGGTTCAAAGGAAAAAATAGGAAAAGGAAAAATAGGAAATTTTACTATTTGCAAATGCTCGGTAATTGATATTAGAATTTTTTGAAAAAACTAGAAAATCCTCGAAAAGGATAGAAAACAATATGAAACTGTCAATCTTGACCATTTTTCATAATTTGTAAAACAACAAGTGATAATGAGATCTGGACCTGCATTTTTCTTTCTGTTCTAACTTCTACGTGAAGTAATATTATTCACACCTCCCAATGTTTTTTACTTTATGTTTTTATTTGTTTTATATGCATAATATAGAACCTCATCAATATTATTATTACTACTATCACGTAAAAGATGTGTTAAATAGAAAATGCGTGTGATTACAAGCTACTTACAGCAATTAACCGTCAAAAGATATCACTCCACTGATTTAAATACTTTCCCTCAATAGTTTTAGTACATTACCAAACTTATGATCATCGAACGGGAAACATACCCAATCAATGCTCCTTCCAGTGTTGGCACTTGGCAAAATTTACAAACTTTTAGAGAGGTGTGGTCAAATAAACCATAAATCTGTAATTTTGGAAATCTCTTAAGTTCGAAACTAAAACCATTTGATTTTGAGGACATATATAAATGAAATTCTAAAAATGTGACATTTTTTCGAATTAGCCCTAAATCCAAACAAAACTAAGAGACGTAGATTTCCAAAATTGCAATTGCACTTGCTGCTTTCGAAATATATCCAAGTTATTATTTTAAATTTAGTAGGTGTCATAATTGAATAAAAATATTTAGTCTGAAATATGAAAGTAATATGATAACTAACTACAATCCCGAGGCAATCTAATTATTATTTTGAAGAATATGATTACATGTGGTCATTAGTCTCCCACTAACCCTTTAACTATATATTATTATGGTTGTTGAAATCACAATCCAATCCCATTTAGAAAAATTATTATGTGGGATTACACATTACTTTCCCAGTTGCACAAATAATTATGTAGATATTCTTTCATTACCCCACCCCCCCCCCCCCCCCACCAATAAATTCTCCACCTACCCCGCACTTTCCCACGCACACAGCTGTAAATTATGAAACACACCTAACCATCAAGGGGCAATATCGTCTTTTCCCATACCGCTCCCCTCTTCTCGCCTCGTACCGTCTCTCTTTCCGTGTTTTTTCTCAATCAGTACTCGTACGTATATATATACACGAGACTCGCTGCTCCAAAATTTCATTGCCCAATTTTACTTCTTCAATTCATCATATCCCTCTTTTTTCTGAAGGGAATCTATTTACTCTGCGGTGGATCTCGATCTGATCGATCGATACAGAATATAATGTAAGTTTTTTTTTTTTTTTCGAAGATCCCATTTCATTTACTGCAAAGAATTGGATTTTCTTGATCTGGGTTTGTCTTAATTATGTGAGATCTGTATGATCCTTTGTGGGTTTAGTGTATTTTTGCGAAATATTTGTGGGTTTTGTGTTTTGACCTATAATTGTTGTTGAAAAGTTGGTGATGATCAATGATGGAAAGGTTTGATCTTGGCGATAGATCTGAAGTTGTTGAGTTGATTTAATACTGAATCTTTGAATGTGGGTGTTTTAATTACTCTTTTGATGTGGTTTGTATTATCATTGAAGATTTTTGTAGTAGATTTATCATTTAGTGCTGAAAGTTTGTTTCTTGTTATTAGAATATGAGTCAAGAAACTGTTTTTTTTTGGTCTTGTCGGTACCTTCAACTTGCATATTGTTTTTATTTTGTCTTTACTACTAATGTAGAATTACCATGCTGCAATTTAATGAAGATTTAATCCGGATCAGGTCTGGTTAAAATCTTTATTATACATAGAATGGTTTCGAGGAGATATTAAAAGCATTTGTAGAGAGTATCATATATGGGATTGGTTTGGTCTGGCATCAATTTAATTTCTTGATTAAACTTCCTTGAGAATTATCTTTTCCGACTAATTGATTTGAGGCTAAATCTGTTTAAAATGGCAAACATTCTTTGTAATCTATAGATATTGTTGTGTGCTCTGCTCTTGGATTTGATTGTGCGTTTTTCCTTGCAGATATCCATCCACCATGTCGACATTCACGCCCAAGAACATCCTCATTACTGGGGCTGCCGGCTTTATTGCATCTCATGTTGCAAACAGGCTTGTTAGAAACTATCCTGACTACAAGATTGTCGTGCTCGACAAACTGGACTACTGTTCAAATCTGAAAAACCTCTTCCCCTCTAAATCTTCCCCAAACTTCAAATTTGTTAAAGGTGACATAGGCAGTGCAGACCTTGTCAACTACCTTCTCATTACTGAAAATATCGACACTATAATGCACTTTGCAGCCCAAACCCATGTCGATAATTCTTTTGGCAATAGTTTTGAGTTCACTAAGAACAACATTTACGGCACTCATGTTCTTCTAGAAGCCTGCAAAGTTACTGGTCAGATTAGGAGGTTTATTCACGTGAGCACAGATGAGGTCTATGGAGAGACTGACGAGGATGCTGTCGTCGGAAATCACGAGGCCTCACAACTCCTGCCCACAAATCCGTACTCAGCCACAAAAGCTGGTGCTGAAATGCTTGTCATGGCCTATGGCCGATCATATGGACTTCCCGTCATTACAACCAGAGGAAACAATGTTTATGGTCCGAATCAATTTCCCGAGAAGTTGATTCCCAAGTTTATCCTTTTAGCCATGAGGGGAAAAACTCTTCCAATTCACGGTGATGGCTCCAATGTTCGTAGTTACCTTTACTGTGAGGATGTTGCGGAAGCGTTTGAGGTTGTTCTCCACAAAGGAGAAGTTGGTCATGTTTACAACATTGGAACAAAGAAGGAGAGACGAGTTATTGACGTTGCCCAAGACATATGCAATCTATTCAACATGGATTCAGAGAAGAGCATTGAGTTTGTGGACAACCGGCCATTTAATGATCAAAGGTACTTTCTTGATGACGAAAAGCTGAAAAATCTGGGCTGGGCTGAACGAACGACTTGGCAAGAGGGTCTAAAGAAGACCATGGAATGGTATACAAGCAATCCCGAGTGGTGGGGCGATGTGTCTGGTGCACTGCTCCCTCATCCTAGGATGCTTATGATGCCTGGGGGAATAGAGAGACATTTTGATGGAGCTGAGAAATTTGAGTCGGGGAAGTCCGAGTTTTCTGAAGAATCTAAGCAGACGAAGATGGTAGTACCGTCTCCCAAAAGTGACGCGTCACCTCAAAAACCAGCTCTAAAATTTTTGATCTACGGAACTACTGGATGGATTGGTGGCCTTCTCGGAAAATTGTGCGAAAAACAAGGCATTGCATATGAATATGGAAAGGGGCGTCTTGAGTATCGCGCACAACTCGTGGCCGACATTCTGGCTGTTAAGCCGACACATGTCTTCAATGCTGCTGGTGTAACTGGTAGACCCAATGTCGATTGGTGTGAATCCCACAAAACAGAAACAATCCGTACCAACGTTGCTGGTACACTGACCTTAGCCGATGTCTGCAGAGAGCACGGGCTCTTGATGGTGAATTTTGCCACTGGGTGTATCTTTGAGTATAACTCCTCTCACCCTGAAGGCTCCGGCATTGGATTTAAGGAGGAAGACACTCCTAATTTCATGGGTTCTTTCTATTCAAAGACCAAAGCTATGGTAATTCACCTCATTTTGTTCCATTTTTTATAATCTCGCAAACTTCTTTTCTCTGTCAAAAATCTAATAACTGAAGACTTATGCTGTTTGTGTGCACTGTGAATCAGGTTGAAGAGCTCTTGAAAGAATACGACAATGTCTGCACGCTCAGAGTTCGTATGCCGATATCTTCCGACCTGAACAACCCACGAAACTTCATTACCAAAATTTCCAAGTACAACAAAGTTGTCAACATTCCCAACAGTATGACGATCTTAGATGAACTTCTTCCGATTTCAATCGAGATGGCGAAGAGGAACCTCAAGGGCATATGGAACTTCACAAACCCGGGTGTTGTCAGCCACAACGAGATCTTGGAGATGTACAAGGAATATATCAATCCAGAATTCAAATATTCCAACTTCACTCTCGAAGAGCAGGCAAAGGTCATAGTCGCTGCAAGAAGTAACAACGAAATGGATGCTTCGAAGTTGAAGAACGAGTTTCCAGAGCTGTTATCAATCAAGGAGTCTTTGATCAAATACGTTTTTGAGCCTAATAGGAAGACCCCAGTCGCGTAAGCTCTTTTCCGTCATCAGGCTTTTTGGCTGATACTATGTTTTGTGATGTGATTTGTGGTGGTACTAGTTACCCATGTATGTTAGTTTACTTTGTCATGCTTAGCTTCAGCTCATGTCGCGTTGGTGTTCTATACTTCTATTTTTAAAGTAGTACCAAATAACTTTGTATTGTTGAAATGGGAGGGACCATAGTTTAATTTTATTTATTTTTCAGGATTGGTAATTTCCTCTTTTTCCTTCTCTTTGTTGAAGATTCACTGCTGATAGTCTTTCTTGTCTTTCTATTTGTGTTAGTGTGTGTGTGTGTGTGTGCCCTTAATCAATGCAACTAAATAGGATACAGCATTACAGATCCAGTATAGGCTTTGACAATCTCCCTTTCAAGTTCATTACCAAGGGAAGAGTGTAATTTGTCGCGTTTAATGAAAGATGGTAGCTAATGATTTTTGCTCTCATTAAGTTCTACTTTTTGGGATTTAGAGATTATTATCATATGAGTTAACCGTGTCCGTAATTATTTAATTTCAATAGCTTCTCTCAAAAAATTAATAAGTATAACTTTTCAACAATCCTGTTTGTATGAACTAGAAAATAGTTTTATAAAATATATTTCTCGCTGTAATAAAATTTTAAAAGAATTGTACAGTGAAATTCAAACTAAAACGATTTGTTGGGTATTGACCCGAATATGGACAAGAAGTTTTGGAATATACTGTTTGTTAGAGAGGTTTGCTGAATGGTGATTGGCAGATGACAGGAAATTTTGATTCATGCTCGAGACATTGCCATTTTTTCAATCCAAACTCACAATTTAGAACACTGTTTGTACTGTTGTACATGTTCTTACCTAATGGAAAACATAACTGGACACCGCCACACTTCCAGGTAAATAATTCTCAAATATTTAACAGCTGGATGTTTTACTCCAAATAGAATCTAAACACACGGATCGAATGACGTGGTGTAACCAACGCTCACGACTTCAAAACTTTATAAGTTGTAGCTTACTAAACTCCTTATAGTCTCATTCAAATCGTCCATTTACACATGTCAATTCAGTCTGCACACGTAACAAATATATATATATATATATATATATATATATATATATATATATATATATATATATATATATATATATATATATATATATGAGAGAGAGAGGAGGAGGGAAGGACCGTTATTGCTTTTATTCAAAAAAGGGGGCAAATTGAGTTCCTATGTATAGGCATACTGCATATAATATAAATAAACTAACATAAGTTACAGCATCAAAAGCTCAGTAAGATGAAGACACATTAAGAGAAGGGTGCTTCAGCCATCTCTTTCAAAAAGCTCACAACGTCATCCGAGGTGTTCAGTAGATACCTAGCATTCGTACGAGTTCGACCTACAGCACAAGAAAAGTAGTTCTCCTTTTTTAGATCGAGCACATTCCAAGAATTGTTCTCCGACGATGATCGTCTGCTGCTTCCAGCAGCCCCGCCAGCAGATTTCTTGTCTACGTGCGCTGACCCGTGCAGCTGATTCCTACTTTGAGGCTTGGAGCTGCTTCTACCAGATAGAAGCTTTGGAGACGGCCGCTTATCATTGGCAAGCTTGATTGCGTCTGATACTTTGGTCCTTGGCGCACCAATAGAGTCAGGGGGAAGTTCTGGTTCGAAAAATGTGTATACGTCCTCGTCCTGAAGGAGAGCAAGCAAAGGTTGGATACAATAGAAATAAACATTGAACATTTACACGGTTCCACCATTCGTGAAAAAGAAAGAGTTTCTGGGTACAAATCATGGGCAACTGGTTATGATCTGTGATTTCCTTCAGGGCTATTTCATTTGTTTGGGATCTAATGAACTTTCAAGTATATGATTCTTGATTCGGAAGTATACCTTTCCCAAGAAATGCCCTATGCACAAGACGTAATCTATTGGTGTATTGATTGCTTTACTATGAACTATTTCTCCCAGAATACGATCAATAGCCGCTCCCTGTACCAGAGAATGAGAGAAGGTAAATATACGTATACTCACACAAACACACACACAAACACGCACCCACACACACACGCACACAAACACACACACACACACACACACATATATATATATATATATATATATTGAAGGTATTAAACAGAGACATAAATCTTCTCACAAAGAGTTCTGAAAATCATTTGAAATGTTAAAGGACTGTAGCTACCTTTGTGACACCAACTGCTCGAACCTCAACCGAGCGGCTTCCTTGGACAACATCAACAGATGAATTAGATATCGGACCGGTCCAGAGATGCTGTAGCATGTCTCTGGCTTGCAATCTTCCAAATTCAATATCTTCCAGGGATGAAATTATTCAGTTAGATGGAAAAGAGTAAGAGAACGCTAGGATAACGACCTAGAAGGAAGGCATTGTTATTTGAGTCATTACCTGCGTACTTGTAGTTCCAAACAAGTGAAGTCTCACGACGCTCGAAATGCGACCTCGGGGTTCTTTCAGTGAAATACTCAAAAACATGCTGAAAGTAGTTTTCCGAAGCAACAAGTAGTTTAGAGGTTGGATAAAAATGCATTTATGATATCAGTACAGATTGATGAGCCCTAAACCAAAAAATAAAATAAAAATAAAAAAGAAATTTCCACATACCTTTACACTGTCAACCCAATCCATGTTCAAGTGTTCTGGCATTGTCGTCATCCATTCTCCTTTGGTGGATCGTAGGAACATTCCGTTCTCAGCAGCCAGCCACATGTCATACTCCCCGAAGTTCTGCAAAAAGAATCAACTATTAGTTGGAGTAACAAATAACGTGAGAGAAAGGAAAGGGATGTCCTACATCGTCCAAGACACTTCTGTCACTCCCACTGAGGACAACTATTGTTGTATTTGGATCACTACAAAGCATTTTGAGAGGTCCTCTCATATCAGGATGCAGTTTAAGTTCCATCTCTTTTATTTGATCTCCTCTTCTTCCAGGAGTGTCTATTGGTTCTGTTAGCGCGGCATTAAAACCCTGCATAGCAATAATAAAAATAATAATAACAATAATCACAATAATATTAGTAATAACTATAATAATAATACACTACCCCCCCCCCCCCCCCCCCCACACACACACACAGATATATATATATATATATATAATATATATATATATATATATATATATATATATGCATGAATCTTTTTTGCTTCATCAGAAAATTCCTGCCTTGTTATGCCGTGAGTGGGGTACGGTTAATGATGCCGGCTAGTTTTGTCCTAACAATAATAATATAGTATATAAGGAAGAATGGTAGGAAAGCTAATAGAAGTATAGCCAAGACACTGAGAAAGCCAAGAACAGAATACTTGATCTTTGTCACTTTTTCTACCTTCAGTAGCAAATATATCGCAGAGAGGGGGGGGGGGGGGGGGGGGGGGGAGTTAATAACACACAAAATTACATTCTATAGTGTCCTAAATAATAGAGTTATACAAAGTGGAACACACCAGTATAAGCAACCTATTCCTTGACTGCAAGTACCGAGCGATTGCATCACTGATGGCAAGTTGTGGTGGAACCTTTCTTATTCTCTGCTGAGCTTCAATAACAGTATCATTCAGTTCGCTGCAGGAAAACGGTTGAACAATGCTTAGATTTCACTGAAAGAACCCCGAGGTCGCCAGACTCCAAATCATGGGCATGGAATCAATTCCATATGACAGGTGTATAGGACATAAATGGCATATTCAAAGGGTCCCTTTTATTTACATACCTTACGAAGAATTCAGCCCATTGTTGAGCAGTATGAGTTGTCACGTGATCAAAGTTATGCCGGTGACGTTTCTCTCTTTCATCAGCAGGCATATTCAGAGCTTGACCAATTGCAGAAGCAACTTCTGTGATGTTCCAAGGATTTACGAGAATTGCTCCGGCACCAAGAGACTGTGCAGCTCCAGCAAACTACAATTAAACAAAAGGGACCCATTAGAGCAGGAAGTCAAGGCATAATCAGTTAAACGATAAACAGAAGACAAACGTAGTAAACAACTTTAATTTGGTCCTGGGCTATTTTTATAGGAGGCTGGTGACATTTGCAAAACATTGATATGACACAAAACAAAGTCATATATCACAGTTTGCAGATAATATTATCCGCAGTCAAGAAATGAGATAAATTAATGAGATATATGAAACTATGCCCAATTCAAAAAAAAAAAAGAAAGTTGTGTGGGGACAAGGACCAAACAAAAACAGCTTTCTACGTATTTCTTTGTCAAACAATACAAAAAAAAATGTAGCATTATGAGGAAAGAAACATCTGAGGCCAACATGCGAAGCTGATTTGAAATTGTTATGAACAGAACAGAATTGAGGACCAAATGAAGTGGTAAAGAATGATGATTACTTCACTGAGGATGAGAACCCCTTTCTTTGAGGCTTGACATGCCACAAACTCATAGCTGACGAGATTCATTCCATCCCGCAAAGACGTGACAAGTGTTACATCTGATGAATCAAGTCAACCAGTAACGTTATCATCACATTTTTTGATTGTGAAAATCAAGAGATCAGCAAAGCCAATAAGTCTCCATCGAAAGGCCTATGCAAATGGACAGGATGTTCTAATTAAGATTGCTTGACCAAAAAAGTCAAATTAGTGAAAGAAAACATAGTAAAGGCAGTTTCTGCAGGTTTATAAAATATAAAACATAATGTGACTCATAATTTGCACAACGTTCTAGAATCGAAAAAACAGAAAGGGGTTTATTTCATTCTAATCACTGAATTACCGAAACAATATACACATATTCAACGGCAACCTACCACTTTCATGATTTCACTCGTAAAAGAAAATGAAACAAGACGTGCCATCTCTCAAATATATTTCAGATAGTTACAAATCACTGAAGAATAATAATTAATAAACTCAACGGTGATAAATTTTCCCAAAATTTCTTTGCTGTTTCCTTTTCATGTAAGCAGCATTTCTAGTTATCACATCAAAAATACAACCATTCTTGTGTAAATAAACAAGCCAGTTGATCAACTTGTGTCTGGCAACATCTTAGTGAACTCTGGTGATTGTCTTTGTTGGACAACAAGAAAATGAACTTCTCCCTCGGCGCTTCCAAACTACATTAGATCGAAAAATAAAGTAGAATGCAGAATTAAGCAACAACTATTATTACCAGTGACAGCATAAAGTGCACATAAGGCATGAAAGTCAAGAGATCGATCCTGCAAAACAAACAAAAAATCGATTCAAATATCCCAAATTAACTGTGCAAACCTTAATGTCTAGAGTACTTGTACAGCATCGAACAAGCAGTGCGTGCGGGTTGATGATTGGCATACTATAAAACAAAAGCAAAGCTAAGGGCGCCTATTTCTGTTGGCATATAACACGTGCATTCTGTATGTTCATATCTCCTGAATGAACATTTGCCCAACTTCATGTTTGTTATGAAACATTTGAACTACATACGATCAAGGGAATAGAGAGAATTTGCTACTTATGCTGAAAGCCGCAACAGATCAGAGTAGAAGGTCCTAACCAGATGATGAATAGGAACAGCAGCCAAAGTTCCAAATCTTCCGTTGATCCGCCCAACAATTTCATGAACTTGGCTCGTAAGTTTTTGGTCTACGGGATAAACAAAAGAGAGGAAAATGAAATGTCATTATGCAAGGTAGCAAATGGATAATGATCAGCATAGACTGAATAAGTGGGGAAAAGAACTGAACAGATAGAAATATGGCTTAACCATCAACAACCATACATTCAGGAACATCAGTTCTTGTTGGCACAGCAATCTGAAGCAAAACCACCTTATCATGCCAGTCAGGGTTTTCCTCCAAAAACTTTTCAAATGCTAGTATCTTTTGAGGAATTCCTTTTATCATATCAAGACGGTCTACACCAAGCATTACCTGTAAGAAACAAAAGGTTAAAACAATGCACTAACTAACTAGAACTTTGCTTACTGATTGGAGATAAAAGACTGAGCTCCATCAAAATCAGCCAAAATTGCAAGAAGAAAAGTTATACCATATGGATTAGCTAATTACTCTTTATCGTTCAAAATCTACTAAAATATCATGCAAGAACCGAAAGCATAACAAACTAATATAAACAAGTAGATAGGCGACAAAGTTAAGGTTTGCGAGAATACAATTCCTGAATATATCCTGCATACAGATCATAGAAGAAAGGAGATGGTGAACAAACCTTTCTTCCAGCAAATCTTTCTTTTAATTCTCTAATTTTCTCCTGAACTTGAGGAACTTCAAGAGCACGGATGAACCTATCTGAATCGATCCCTATGGGGAACTGCATTCCATAGATAACCAAGAAAAACATGCAGTCAGGAATAGCTATAAGTACTTTCTGGTGATAATTTGTAGACTTTTGGCATGTAACACATGTAAAACGAGCAATTATATTATTAGGTGGCATGCAGCACATATAAAAAGAGCAATTTAAATATCAGGAACAATAAATACCGCTGCCACACGAGTTAATCTCCCTTGATCCTCTACTCCTTCTGGAGTACCTTCAAGTCCAAGAATACGAGTACAAGCACTCACAAAATGTCTTGCGTAGTCATAGGTATGGAAACTGATAAATTCAAGCATTAATGAGTTAGCAAGCTCAAACAAAATAAAGTAGACTAATAATCCAATGATCCAACTATTAAGATAAAGCAAATAGTAAAAACCCTATTATCCTGTCATAAGAAGTGAAAGCCATATTTTATTAAGAAAACTAGCCAGAAGATAGAAAAGACAGATAAATAGGTACACCTATTCAGAAGACTAGTATGGCCAATAATTTACATAAGTATTCAAAAACCAAAGTAAGGAAAGAGATGCATGAACTACGCGTTTTCTCTCTCTTGATCAATTTGGAGTTTATTTTATAACTTCATTCTTAACTTAGGGAATCTGTTGACAGGCAGAATCAAGTAACTTACCTCATCCCATGCAGGCACAGGAAACCAATAAACAAAATTAGCACATAAGATTTGGACTTTTATACAAAGGAAAGGAACATTGAATTTTGAGATTCTGAATAAAGGGTCCCTTAAAACTAATTAATTGTTTCTAGTAAAGGCTCCCTGCGAAGAAATAGCTGCCACACATCAAAGCAGTGGAAATTCACCAACTCCGATGGTGGATAGTAAAAGCATTCGCTGATAATGAAAGCTAACAGATGTGTGTTTGAATTATTGAAAATCTAAACATAAACATTCTCAAACGCGTGTAGAAAGAAAATATTACAGCACATCTGATTGTGTGTGCTATTTTCATAATGAGTTTTCATATATTCCTGTAGCCTATTGCTATAGACTCACAGAAACATCTAGCATTGATATTGGCAACAACTATATTCTGAGTAAGCAACTGCGTAAAAAACATTTACCCAACCAAATCAGCAGCTAGAACAGCCCGTAGTAGCTCAGATCGGGATGGAAGCGTTCGATGGATTTCAGAAGATGGAAAAGGAGTATGTAGAAACCACCCGACTTTTGTCTTGCTGTTGTGTTTCTTTAAATATTTAGGAAGAAACATCAGATGGTAGTCATGACACCAGACAACGTCACCCTCTCTATAATGTTTGTTCACGACATCAGCAAACATTTGGTTCGCCTTCTTATATGCGGCAAACTGCGACTGGAAACTCCTGGTAGTTGCGAGACGGTCTTCTTGTGGAAGTCCAAGATAGTGGAATAGAGGCCATAATATGTTGTTGCAATAGCCATTGTAATACTGATGAACAATCTCTTCATCCAGGAAGACAGGGATGCACCTCTGCAGCGAGCCATCAAAGAAGTTTAAAACAGTAATTCTGCAGAAACTCTCGATGGAAACATTAAAAATTTATACCCCCAGAATCAGCACTGTACACTGTCTTAAAAGTTATAACCAATAACACCAGAATCCTGTAAATAATGCACCTTCTCCGCTAGTGATTTGGTAAGTGCCCTTTGCCCAACCTCGTCTGGCACGTTTACGCCTGCCCAACCAATCCATTGTGCCTCAAACTCCACACCTAAATTATGCGAATCTTACAAGCATTAAATAAAATGAACAAGTGCAACCAGCTTGCAGGCATATCTATAATAACTAAATTAGTTGCGACCAACAAGAGGCATGGACAATAAGGAAAGCAACTAATGACTCACCCAGAAGGGCGCTTACTAGACCCCCTGCACTTATCTCTAGGGACCATGAATCTTCGCCTCTCCTCACTGCAGACACTGGAAGTCTATTAGCAACAACTAACAACCTCTGTCTCGTAGGCCTCCCATCAGGCCTTTCCCACCCTTCATTAAGTGCTTGTGCAGCTCCCTCCAGATACTGTTCTACATAGGATGATCCTGAGATATCATTCTCAGTATCATTATCAATCCCTCTGTTGCCATCAGGACCATCATTTACGCTAAAAACCCTATTGCTTCTTCTCAACTCTCTTTCTCGCAAGAGCCTCCCTATTCGAGTGCTGGGAACTTCTGAGATATCGTTATACTTGTTCCCAGGCATCAGGCCAATTCAGATTGAGACCTCCAAACTGGACTTTGATATAGTTCACGTATTCCAGAAAGCAACCCCCCTGCATTTTGATTAGCAAAACTTGAGAAGTATACATATTTTCTGACAATGATATATTTGGATAATTAGTAATTGCACAGAAAAATAGAAATCGTGAATTTGCACATTTATATCATTATAGGTTTATCTTTTCCCAGATGAAATCTCTATAAAAGGCCAGTTTGCACATTTACCAATCGAATATAAAGCAGTAGGACATACAAGCACATTGAAAAAGAAAGCAAAAGAAATGGGATCCACAAATTTGTGTGAGAAGGAAAAGGAAAATAAGAAAAAAAAAGAATGGTCCCCAACATAACTTCCGCAGATTATAATTACCAACGTTTGCAAATTGACGTAGCATCATAAGTTATCACAACGCAAGAACATATAAAAACTACATATTTTAGTAGTAAACAGAACAAATAACTTTAAGTGTAGGTAAACTCTCGTGTGTCTTTAATATATGGACATGAACATTTATCGACAGTTACTAAAATCACATAACTCGGTTCTTAATTGAAGTTTTCTCATGGAATTAAACACAAACACATTGCATGCATGAAAAGTGCATTAACTCCAAGTAGTAAAATCAACAACAACTTCAAACCCATTCGAAATTTCAGAGTGAACCCACATAACCCCCCAAAAAACCCACATCAAAACTTCAAAAAGAAAGCAAATTTACACAGAAACAAGATATGAGAACTCACCCAATTCGACCCCAAAACTCACTCAAGAAAGCTCTCATCACCAAGAACTGAAAACCAAGTATTCTTAATATTGTTAATGGCACTTTTGAAGAAGAGAGAGAGTGAAAATAGTTGGTTGCAAGAAGATTGTTTGGGTGGCAGATAAATAAATAGCATAATATATAACCAGTGACAGAAAGTGAAGACGAATCCTCCTCGTGTAAGCTTTACAGTGTATGTAGACCTCACAGCCATGCAGAACAAACCAAACCAACTCCAAAAAATAAAAATAAAAAATATCCAAAAAAAAAAAAGAATTTTGAACAGCTCAAAACCTGGGCGTAACGGTATATTGTATGGTATATTGTGGGTGTTGTGAATAACTGACACGTCAATATCAGTGCCCTTAATATTTCCTCCATGGGATTAGCAGTGTTTTAGGTTCGTATTAGTCGAAGTTTGAAAGTGATGGGTTGATTAATAATTAACTTCATTTGAAAAGGGATTATGTGTGGAATCTTTCAAGTGAGTCCGGATACAGGATTCTGATATCCGGGGCCTTATTCGACTTTTTAAATGTTTGATCAATTTAATTTGGTTGTGCTACAATCTTCTCGTGGGAAAAAATTGAAAACTATGTTAAGTGGTGAAAAAAAATCCATGAAAGAAAAAAGTCCAAGTGTGGATTAAGTTAATAGAAACTTCGATGAAAAAAAAAACTATTAGGGTAAAAGCTTCAAAATTTCCAACTTATGAGGCGTTTCATAGTGTACCTCCTAAACCGTAAAGAAACAAAAAGCCCTTTAATTTATTAAAATATGTGCAAAATATCCTATGAGACTAAATTCGAAAGATAAAATTTCAAACATGTATCCAAGTCAAACAGTGAATTAATGACTCAAGGGGCATTTCACACCGAGGTTATTTTCTCTTTTTGTAGTCTAGAGGACACATTGTGAATGACCTTGTAGCCTTGGAAATTTGAAGTTTTTTAACTACTCCACTATGCACAGAAATTATACTTTTCTCGCTATAATTTTTTGTCAATCACACATAACACAGTGAGCCTTTGTCTGTCTTTTCTTTTATTACACATAACAAATGAGATTTTTTGTTATTATTGGAATAAACCAACGTGTGGTAGAATGTGGGACACAGTTGGAAACTAGAAAAAGAGAAATGGGTGGTGAAATTTAGGGGGCATAAAGAAAGTGATTGCCAAAAATGTTCATGGGAATCACGTGGATAGTACAATGATAAAGGCTCTCTAGCTCCATTATCTTATTTTGCTTTTGCTTTCCTTTCTTTTCTTTTCTTTTCTTTTCTATTCTGTCTTTGTTGGTGCATTGAATGTTCCCTATCTTGGAGATTAGGAACGAATCCCTTCAATATCACTAATGTCTTTTCAACAAAAAAATAAAATGAAAAATATCACCAAGTAGCTATACTTCAAGTGTCATGACCCATGGAAAAGATGGTGTCTTGCAAATTATCAGAAGTAGCAAAATAATGGAATTACTAACAACTACAAGATCTAATAGGTTTAAATGATTTCAATCGTGTACTAAATAAATTATGCATTCTTATTGCTTACTAATAAAATCATAGAAAGTAGCTAATAAAACTTTAAAACGACCATATGAAAGTTGGATTAAATATGATTTAAAGCACATTTGGATTCGGTCCAAGTAAACATGTGTGTCCCACTATGATTAGTACTATAAAATACGAAATCTCACATGCATAAGGTATTAGATTTGTGGTCCCAAATCAATGGATATCGACACGTGAGAAAATCACGTCAGTCCAGTCCAGGTTGCTGACGCCTGACCCAGTTTCGAAATGCAAAAGCTAGACTCTTCTTCGGAGCAATCCCGCGATTCAAAATGGGTTCAATTATTCATTCATCATCATCATAAACAAATGGAAAACTTTGCCACTTTTGTCATATTTAACCAGATCAAATTTAACAAATAAAAGGTTTACAATAAGAGTGGGACGCATATAGTTATATGGGGCTGACTACTGTTTGTTCGACTCAGGTTATTTGCATACTACTAATTCTAATCAGGTGTGCACACTCTAAATATAATGGGTTGTGATTCTCACAACATAAATCAAACAATAAACAAAAATAAATTAAGGAGAAAGTAGTAATTATTTCAACATCTTTACTATGGTCTAGTGAGAATGATAACCCTCCTACCGTTGCTAAGGGAGCATCTGGAGTGCAGCAGAGTGTTTAGGGTGTACAACACCCTGCCCTCACATTGCATGTAGGTCCCACATGCATGTGAGAGTAGTTTGTAGTATCTCATGAGGCACCCCAAACACTCCCCGTTACAACGCGATGCATACTTGATAAGAATATTTTCCGGCAGGGCAATCAAAATGATGTCATGGATAGTTGATTAGACAAAAAACACCTAACCAAATGGGAAAAGCATAGGAACAGAAAGACCCACATGCACCCTTGCCTTCTTTTTCATAAGGCCTAAAGGGAAAATCAAGTTTTAAGTTTTTTTTTTTTACAATCATTTTTTTTTAAATTCTCTCGGCATCAAAGCATAGAAGTGATACTCCTATGCATAACTGGTCTATTAAGTTTTTTTTAATGTAATTAAAACAACTTAAAATTTCAATTCTATGACAAAATAATATTTACAGGATCTATGAAGATATATAGAATATGATGGTCAGCTTACACTTAAAGCCTAGCCAGGAACTGGAGGTGAAAAATATATAGCTTTTTCAAAAGTGTAGCTTGAAAACTTTGAACCAGATGCCTATCTATTTGAAAATGAAAGAGAGGTCACAAATAAATTCCTCATGACTCATGAATTGCATTTTCTTTTGTTTTATGTCATGGAAAGGACAAAAATATCCTTACTTACGGTGCGTACCAATTAAACACTAAATATATCCAATAGTTTACAAATAACGACAGTGGAGCAAACAATACTAGACAAACCTAATACCGAAAGACACTGAATCAAATTGTTGGATTAAGATGATTTTTCAAGGAGGCTTGATCTACTATATTACATATATTTCTTATGGGAATTAAATTTAGTATTTACTATTATATCCTTCTTTCCTAAAACTTGATATTTTAACTTTTCTATAAAGGGAATGAAATAACTAACTCTGCACAGATGCACCAGAAATCTAATGCAACATTTTACACTACTTAAACTGCAAAAGTATCATTCTTAACATTTTTGTTCATATCCTATAACAGAAAATTTGAATTTAACAACTTCAGATTTTACAGCTAGCATTCAAATTCGAATCCCGATTTATATATATGTTATATCTAACGTAAACTTCCATTCACAGTCAATTTGACTGAAGCAAGTAACTATTAATTCTTCGAAATCAATGAACAAATAGTACTTCAATCGATACTCCAAATTTAATCCTAATTAATCTACTAAACTAACATATACGTAAATTCAGCATATATAATCGATTCATTAAGCACATCAAAATCAACATTCGAATAAGTGTGATATATATATATATATATATATATATATATATATATATATATATATATATTAAAATCGCGAAAAGACGAAACTGACCTTGAAATCGGCCAAATGTTGACGTCAGGGTCCATGAATTTAAGTGAGTATGGCCATGGGAGAAGAATGAGAGTTTTCGAGAAGGAAACTGAAAGGCTGAATCAAACAAACAGAAAAGCTTATGAGCTGCAGCTGCTATATATATAATTTAAATATTCATGTGCGTAGAGAGAGAAAGATATGTGTGTATATATATATATAGAGAGAGAGAGAGAGAGCACGTAAAGTGTGTGTGTGTATAAATTCGGTGCGGTGCGATTACGTAAGCGTATCAATACGCGTGTGCGCTTCTGTACTAGTGGCAGCTATAAAGGTGTATACACGTATATATATATATATACTTGTGTGTATCTATAGGCGGAGAGAGAGAGAGAGTTTTGGCAGACAAGTTGGTTTTTTGACGTTTACATGTATTGGGTAAATTCAATTACCGAGTGTGGAGAGAGTTGCATCTCTACCCAATCATTTGGAGGGAATTTGTTCCCCCTCTTTTTCTAAAAGTATTTAAATTATCATTTTTCTTTCTTTTGATTTTAAAAAAGTTGTATGATGAATTGGATTAATTAAATGTCATAAATTCTATGAATGTGAAAGATTATAAGTAATTATGGACGGAACGAGGATACAGATGTGTGTTGGTGTAAATTTTTATTATTAACTCTATAAGATACACTTGTGTGTAAGTCAGACGACTAATTGGTGTGACATAAGGACTATACCAACAATGAATAAGGATACAGTTCTATGTGAAGTGACGTATAAATTTTTTCTACTTTTCACTTAGTAGGATACAGTTGTGTATAAGTGATAACCAACTGGCGTGACACACTCTTTGTGTGAGCTAGCTGGCACGACACTGCAACCACCGTGTAATGTGGTCTTAATAGCTCGCGACAAACACACTAGGCAGACTTAGATAAATTGTGCAAAATCTTCTAATATGGTGGCAAGACTCACAACCACATCCTATTGAACACAATGCAACCTGCCTTGGTTTGATTTTACAGTAATCATGTAAGACTATGGTTGGATAAGGATATAGTTATATGTATACAAGTGAGACAGATTTCTTTTTTTACACGTTGTAGGATACAATTGTATGTATGACATAATTAATTTCCTTTCTAACTTAATATGATACAGTTGTATATCACAACACGACGAGTTGGAATAATTCATTTACAATCAACCAGCATGACACATAACGTGAATATCGATGAATTTGTTTCAATACCTATTTGATTATCTCGCGATCAAATTAGTTCACAAACCAATCGAACGTATCAATATATGTCATATCGATAAATTTGTGATTGTGACAATTGCACTATTCTAGTATAATGAATATTTTAATTAATAATAAAATATGAAATTCTAATGAATAGAAAGATTACCTCTAATCTGTTAGAAATGTTGTTTGATGAAGGCACGCGTTGACTTGGAAGACACACTGCTCCACTTCACTCTATTAACATAAATGAATTGAAAGAATGTTCTCTTAGTCTTTACGAAAGCCACTCCTGAAAATCGTCATTCAAAAAAAAAATGATTCATTAGAATGATAAAGTGTATGTGTTTTTGTTTTTCTCAAGTACAATTTAATTTCTATACTCTTATGAATTACTTGAAAAAAAAAATGAAACAACGAAGCAATAAAAATGCTAAGAAAGAGTAGTCGATCCCATGCCGGCCCACTATATATTGTACTTATATTTATATGGAAATTTTTGTTAGGTCTCACAAATCTTTTGTTACTTCAAACTTACCAACCAAGAATTTTACAAACATATTTATTTGAATAAGGTAATCAATACTAATAAGAACTATTCAAATAAGGTAATAGATTAGGTATCCACATGAAATAATAACTAAATCAGTCTAAAAAATTAAGTATTAATAATTCAAATCACTTTTCTTAATGGAGTAAGAGAAACCTCTAAAACTCCCCTCCAATCTATTGAGGGCGTCCAACACTCTTAACGAGCTCAACATTTGTGTTAATTACAATAGCTAGACTCTTCCATTTATACCTGGCCAGCCGTAATTTCCATTAGAATAATCATAGATATCTAAGTCAATATATATATATATATATATATATATATATATATATATATATATATATATATATATATATATATATCAATTAAAGGTCTAAATGGATGAAAAGACATGCTTTTATGGAATCATAAAATCAAAAAAAGGCAAAAAAGAAAAAAAAAACATTTAGACAGAGATCCATCATTTCATTATATTGTTATGTAACACGAATAGTACTGCAGACAGCGATGATAAGTTATTACGTAGGTAGCTAGGCATCACGAAGAATTTGGAAAGAAGATCCTATAAAGATTACAGAATAAAATCTAACGTAGCAAAAGAAGAAGATTTCACCAGGCCATCATTATTAATTTACACCTGATCAAAAAACTTTTAGTTGTTGGCTCACCCATGGCCACTCATGCTGTTTCCTCCAAAGTTTGTGCATTCGCTAACGACCACCTTATAAATTCGTACACACACACACACACACATATATATATAGTTGATAGTTCTGGTCATTTTCGCAAGATATGATTGATTTGTGTACAAAATATAGTATCAAAAAAATGTTTGATTTTTGAATAATATTTTTGATTTTTGAATAATAGTTTCTATATGATCGATTTGTTAGACAATGCAAAGGCGGATACATAGTTCACCATTTTAAGACAGATATAGTATTAAAAAATTTGAAATTCGATGAAATTAAGCATTTAGGAAAGATCCGGATTGCGCAACAACATATGACTTTAGTCTTTAGCAAAATCTTTATTCTTTATCACATATAAAGATTGCGCTCGAAAAAAATATGTTTAAATAACTTAAAAACTATATACCATACGTTTTTCTTTCCTGTGAAAATAATATTTCAAGCCGAAAGAAATGATGATATTGGTCCTACTGGGAGAAACTGTGGGAAGATATTTTGTATATAGAAAAACATTTAATACTTTTAGCAACCAATTTCAAAGAATATCTACAATACATAGAAAAAGGTCCACTAAACTTCTACTATGTACATTTATTTTAAAGCATGATGAGAATTATAAATCGAAAAGCCTGCTGAAAGTTGAAACATATCAAGAAACCACTAGCACAAGTCAACAGTCACGTGGACTTCCATATCCTAAATTTCAATAGTGAAAATAAGTTGAAAAAAGAAAGAGGAAGATTGGATTGGATCAAATCTCACGTGTACTTCCATATCCCAAAATTTAAAGAATCTACTGGAATACATCCATAACCACACGCATTGTTCAGTGTTTAATAGTTCTTTTATAAATTATAATTTTTTACGATTACAATAATTACATACTAAAATTAATATTCATGATTATATATATATATGTGTGTGTGTGTGTGTGTGTGTGTGTGTAATTAAAACTTTAAACGATCTAAGAAAATTATTGACCATAAGTTAAAGATACAAAAACAAAAATTACCTTCGAGGTTTGTTGAGTTAATAATTAATTCTTTGGATAATTAAGTTTTGGGATGCCGACAATGTCCGTACGAATAATGTATAGGCTGTTAATGATATGATATTATCAACAAGGTTCTCAACTTTCTACTTAGTTTTCTAAAAGAACGACCTTTTGCATGCTTTTACGCCTTTTCTTTAAATAAATAAACAAATATGTTTAGTTGGTCCAAGCATGGCATACATGCTAACTTTCAAAAGGGAATTGTGGAACCGATATTGCTTAACGTTCATGTAATTGGAAAGATATGCGTGACCACGCGTCACGAAAAAGCGAACTAACAATATATTTGTATCTGCACGAAGGTGGAATTTCTTTATAAAAACTAATGAAAATGCCACAATTTATATATTATAATATTAATGCAGAACAAACGCATACAAGAGAAGGCGTCTATGATCTCATTAAATTGGCGATGCATAAGTTGTCTATAAATAATTTCTTAGAACTTCAGTTTTTAGGATTTTTCTATAATAAATTTACAATTTTCAAAATTACTATTAGGCCATACATCAAGAAAAGCATATAAAGATTTTCTTAGCCTGTAAATATTTTTGGTGATGGAGGTTTCTCGGTGACAAATCCCTTGTTTTGAATTGTGCTCTTTCTGAATGAAAGCCTATTTCATAAAAAGATATAGAAAAACCACCATCTTATTATAATGGAAAAGACACTTTATGGTGATGACCCGACCCCCAAGTAAACATAATAATTTGTTCTTGTATATTCTCGCCTGATTTGTTTCCATGCATGCAGAAAATCTTGTCGTTGCGTTACATAATGATGTGGACACCACTGATTAACCTGCTCACCCCCATATATTTATTTCTATGATGTCGGTAAAATGAACATAAAAGTCAAACATTCAGAATTTACTTTTGACTTTCAGATTGAATGCATTTTAAGACGAAGCTATATCTTATTTGATAAGTTTTTGAAAGCTTTGATCAATTTGTGATACAGGATCTTTTTAAAACGAAATGTTGGTCGTCAATATTATTGTTAGTTATTTCTTAAGCAGATTGAAATCATAAGAGGATGATTTGCCTATTTATATTCTTGGGCTGTTGCCAATTTGGCGTAAGAAGGGGTAATTCGCCAAAAGGCAAAAACCCAAAGAATAGAGGTTGATAAAGCGACATAACACAATTTTTAATATACCTATAACGCAATTTATCATGGAAAACCCCGAAAAATACCACAAAAACATGCGCTAGAATTTGTAATACAATCAGTCCAAATAAGAATGGTTTATGTAGAAGAATTTACAAACAGCTATTGAAAAATACCTGGTTATCATAATATCATACTAAGTAACTAGGAAAAACTACTAAGAGGATCAATAGTAAGAAATGCCATAATCCAAAAGTCCAAGTCGACGTTTTAAAACGACTTAAAAATTAAGTAGTCATATTACTCAATCTACATTTGTATGCAACCAAGCAAAAGAGCCTCACTGTCTAAAACCAATAATCCTTTGGATCAGCAAAATATTGCGTTAACTAACAGATGAACACCAGCAAGGGGAAGCGGAAAGAGAGAGGGTCACCATAATCTGCTTCTCCATCTATATAACTTCACAAATGAATATAAACCAGGTTAGCACAAAATCAGACTTCAAACAAATACATCTGCAAAGAAAAAAAGGTTAACTCTGATTTAACACTTGATCAAATTACAGAACACCCCCCTCACTTTGTAGAAATCACATAACAACCCGCCTAATAATAGATGCATGAGAAAAATACTGCAGTATTCACATCAAGTTTTATATGTTCCTAAACTACAAAATGTATTCGGTTTTCAAATCACTGCACTAAGGTTCGACCTCGACATTGTTGATGCATTAGTGTAGCCCAACAGCCGTTCACGAGAAAGGATACTTTTGAATTTTATTAAAAATGAGGGGTCCATTTCAGGGAGGGGGTGCTCCTAATTCTTTTGAGGGGGCATTGCTGTAACTTTGACCAAAAATAATGGGTATCGTCGTTCACCCCAGAAATGAGTAAAGCTATTGCATAGAACTGTACCAAATATATTAATCAGCTTGTCTCCACAGAAAGAGGTAAGGGAGAACTGCTTGAGGTCAAGCTACTTGCTGCACAAACAGAAAAGAAAGATTAACTATCCATAACAAGCATCGTCCGAAAATTCAAAACTTTATCATATACATGGAATTTCAATACCTTCTGGTTCTATTTTCAACCAATCTTGACCACACATCAAAGCTTCTCGAGTGTCAGGACTTAATGAACTATGATCATGATCGAGCACTCTGCCACCATTGCTAAATGCTACTTCAGGTCCAATGGTAGAAACAGGAACCCCAAGAATATCGCGTGCCACCATGGATAAAATAGGGTATCTTGGTGTGTGAACTTTCCACCAATTTAATATGTTGAAATCATAAGTGCGAGGAAAAACGGGCTCCTCTAAATACTTGTCTAGGTCTGACGCACTGCTCCCACTTAGTGTAGTTTCATGTAAGAACTTGTCGAAACCCTTAAGTTTATCTCTAGAGCTATAGCTACTGGAGGGTAACATACTACCATCAAGGAGAGAATCTTCATCGAGTGAATTTGAAGTGGTAGAGTATTCGTTAAAAAGTTCCTTAAGACCATCAGAAATTTCTTTAATGCGAGCTGAAGCATCGCTGCCATAGATCTGGCGGTAATAGTACTCAATTAACTTCATTTTGAAACGAGGATCAAGAATTGCGGCAATGGCTAAAGACAAGCTGCATTTGCTCCAATACACGTCAAACTTGATCTTCATTTTCAAGGCCACCTCACTGAGAAAAGCATCAGGGGTCTTACACCACTCTATTAACTGAATGTGCATGTCACATATTTCTGGAAAAAATATGTTGGCTGTCGGAAATTTGTTTCCTATAATAACATTTGTAAACTCAAGAAGAAATTTTATATACGCTGTAATAGAATTAGCCCACTCCCACTCCGTCTCAGATAAACACATGGAGTAGGTTGAATCATGCTCTGGCCAAAGACAAAATGCCGCTTTGTACTCTATTGCTGCTTCAATCATTAAGTACGTCGAATTCCATTTTATTGGACTATCAAGCACTAGACGCCTCCCTGCGTTAACTCCTATTTCCTGGGCAAGTCCATTAAAGTTTTCGAGGATAGCTTGTGAACTGTTAACGTGTCTTATGCTCTCCCGAATTTTATGTATCACGTCCCGACATGCTTCCAACACCTCTTGAACGATGGACTTCAAGAGATGAGAAACACAACGCATATCAAATAACTCTCCTCTTTTCAAGAGAGGTCTTTTTTTCGATAGCAGATCCTTTATCCTGAAAACCATGATTTCATGGGCAGAACAGTCGTCAAATGTCATTGAAAACAACTTATTTTCGATACCCCAGTCCATCAAACTCTTAGTTATAACCTCTGAGAGCAAGTCATCAGCGTGAGATGGATCCAATGACATGAAGTTCAGCATTTTCTTCTGCAGCTTCCAGTCTTCATCAATATAGTTAGCTGTCAAGCATATGTACTCGGAATTTTCAGCTGAGCCCCAAAGGTCGACTGCCAAGTTGATTTTACCATGCAAATGATGAATCGCATCATACACCTTATCTTTCTCCTTCCCGTAGATGGCCATACAGTCAACCTCAATCGCATCAATGTTGTTAATCTCAAACATGGGCTGCAAATTCTTGACGAATATTTTGAATCCAACATGGTCTACCATAGCCAGGGGATAACCATGTACCATAATCATTCTAGCCAGATCCAACCGACTACGTTCTTGATCAAATTTAACACTTCCAAGACTGATAGTTTGATAAGTTTCCTCTTTCTTTTGCTCCTGATTAAACCTAAGAGGCACAGGACTAAATATTTCATCTTTCATCTTCCCTTCTTCGTAGTTGGTCGATGTAAGAACAACGTCACCTTGAACAGTTTCTTTCCTCTTCCTCTTTGCAGAAAGTATTTGAGTAACATCGTAATTAGACCGCTTCAGACACCGTAAGAGATGATTCCTCAAATGAGTTGTACCACTGTTAGTGGATCCACTCAGTTTCTTTTTGCAATGTAGGCAAACAGCATACTGCGTGTCAGCCTTTTTGACCCGTTCGAAGTGATTCCATACAACAGAAGTCAACCTCTTCGATTTCTTTGCAGGGACTTCAGTTGATGTCTCCATGATATAAGTTTCGAACTATGTACAACTTATCTGCACCAATTGCGAGAAGAACTTCAATCATAACATTGCACTTATAGAAAAAACTTATAGTAACAAACTTCTATTTTTCGATACCCGAAGCAAACGCAACAAATACAAACATGGATTACTAATTCGACTACAATAGGTTAAAAATAAAAAAAAAAGACATAAATGAACTAGAGCATGTGCTACTGGTCAAAGATAGCTAACAATAAAATGAAAGATATTAGCAGCAAAACATAAAAATTCAACACCCAATAAAAACAACATCCAAATAAATATGTACTTCAACAGATTATACATAAACGAAATGCAAAAAAGAGAAGAAACAAATTCCCAAAAAAATCACGCACAATAAAGCAAAAACTGACTGCATAACAACAAAATGAACTCGATTGTCCTGTTAAATCATTGCAGCTCAACAGATTAAAATTCAGTCACATACACAATCACAAAAAATAACCTATTCTTCATAAGAAATGGAATAAAAAAAACTTCTTTAATCAAGTTGAGAAATTCATATACCACTCACTGCTTCTACAATTCAGATTAACTGAGAAAAAGGATCATTAAAAAAGCGTTAAATTTCATTCACAAAAGAGCACCAAATTCAACAAAACATAAATAAAATAATGAAAGTCGGTCAAACCGGGTCGGATCTAACCAATCGATGTCAGAAATTTACCTGCGGATGAGAATTTCGATCAGTGGTGGCAGAAGTTGCAGAGAAGGTCACGACCGGAGGATCCGAGAACGACGAATAGGGTTAGGGTTAGGGTTTGGATTTGGGATCTTGACTTACGTTTGGGTACACTATATGATCCGGATTTTTTGGTTCGGTATGTACCCGAGTCCCGGGTCGGGTCGGGTTGCTTATACAGGCTATACATGTGGGCGCTATTCTTGGTAAGTTATAGAATCACTTTCTTAAATTATATTTAACTATTAAATGTGGTATATAAATTAGTGTTCATTTCAAGTCAGGATAATAAAAAAAAATATATGATTAATAGTCAGCGTAAAATTTGGTCACTGATACGGATCATATTTGATTGTTTATTTATTAAATTTAAAGGAAGTGGCAATTCTTTTTATGGTTTAAGGACCTGATTCTCTGTGCTTAATCTTGTTGGTTGAAGGAAAAAAAAAAAAACGAATTTAATTAAAGCAACGCAGGATGTCATGATATTTCTTGATTGACATTTTCGTCTAGGATGCTCTAGATTGGTTGGTTTTTTTTTTCTCTCAATATGTTTGATGTATTCTATTTTCAATTCTTTAGAATTTATACGTATTCAATACAGGTGACATTAAAGAATAATTACCTTGTAAAAGTTTTCTACGCATTCCAAATTATAAGAAATTGAAGAATTAATTAAGTTTATTAAGTCCCTTAATACAAAGAACAATTCATAAATTCATATGCATGGCCTAAACAACGTAGAATTCAAGACAAAAAGTAAAAAATAAATAAATAAAAAAAAATATATATATATATATATATATATGTATGTATATATAATCATCACACGGACTAAAGCGTAGACTTTATTTAATAGTTCATTTAGTTACAAAGTTTAAAATTCACATACCTTAATCCTAACGTCAATCTCATTTTGTTTAATTATAAAAAACTCCTTGATTTCTAGACAAAATAATTGTTTTTAAATGAATTAATTAGTAATTGAATTGAGAATTTATAAATTAACAAGAGAAAGAAAAGGGGAGATGGAAATTGGATCCATATTCCATACCCGAATTACAATCATTGACTACACCCCAAGCACCGACTCGGATTATAATTTATAATCCACATCCGCAAATTGCGTCACACACACACACACACACACGGCCTTTCTATCGGGGCGAGAGAAGGAGTAAAATGGTGAGAAAGCGTTTGCTGGTGTTGTTGAAGCCATTCGACGTGTATCCTTGTCATCAACTCGCCGATTTCAACGCCCACCACAAGGTACTAGTACTCATTTTTTTATTCAACAATGTACAATCACTTTGTATTTTCGTTCTTCTTTTAAATTTCATTATAGTCCCACTACCTGTTTGCTTAAATGCCAGAACGAACTAATGCTACTTTACATATAAATGATCTGATTGTTGGCGTTGAATGAATAGTTCTTATTGTAATCGGCGAAAATCTGATTGTGTTAGTGCTATGATGCTATTGAGATAAATTTGGTCATTATAAGTTCTTGTTTACTATGCAACTGTTACGTTTATTCAGTTGTGTGCCTAAAAATATGTTGGTGGCTGGCCTCATTAATAGAACTTGACTAAGTATCATTCTCTGATTGACGGCAGTCGCTTATACTTTGAAATATATGTGCTCCGTGCCATTTTATCAACACGTGTAACATACGAGCTCTTCAACGGACAACATGGCAGGTGTTGAAGTATTTATACGACCGGACTTTGGTTCACAGAGAGGCTATTAATGTATGCCAAAATATTTTGAAGACAAAAGCAGTTGACTGGAAATCTGTTTTTCGTACTGATTTATCTCGGCCGATCCGGGACGTAGATTTAGTCATTACAATTGGAGGTGATGGCACACTGTTACAATCAAGCCATTTCATGGATGATTCAATCCCAGTTTTAGGAGTGAATTCTGATCCTACTCGACCAGAAGAGGTTAGCATCTTACTTTACTTGTAGCAAGGTGATATTTGTTGATCATGTTTTCAAAAAAATTACAGATGTGATTAATATCTTAAGTTGTTTTGCTAACAAAGTGATGGTATTACTTTATTCAGGTGATGGATTTTAGTGAAAAGTTTGATGCTACCAGGAGCACTGGCTATCTTTGTGCTGCGACTGCCAACAACTTTGAACGGGTGAAATTATCAATTAAGCAATTGTTCTTTCCGTTTGAATGAATTACCCAAACCCCTTCACTAAATTCTGGTGACATTAGTGTTGCTTTGTGATACAAGGTTATCGTTAACTCCAACTTATGTTCAAATGCCAGTGCATGGAAACTAGTTATTGGTTACTGGTTAGGTATATATTGATTGGTTTGTGTTGAAGTGCATTGGAAAAGTTATATAAATACTCCAGATGTTTGGAGGTTCAGCAGTGTGGCCTTTATGGAATAATGAATGGTGAATTACGATGACATCCCCAAGCATTTGGTTAATTACAGCGAAACCCTTCGTGATTGAGGAATCACAGTCATACCCCATCTCATGCACAGATATTGTTTAATGATAACTCAATTTTGGTGGTGAAATCTTTATATGGCTCTTGGAGTTCTATGGTTTAATTTTTTATTTTTTTTTTGAAATCTTATGAGAATTTAATCAAACTAATTACCTTATTTGATATTATGGAATAAGTTCCTCTTGTGGTTTTGTGACATGTTGTACTATGTTTGCATGTATAGAGATTATTGTCTTAATTGTATATGTAAGATACAAATAAATTATTCGAGTTGATTGGGCAGTTGATTTGTTGATATAGTTCGATGGTCGAACCATAGTATCGTGGTATTAGTCAAGTCTTTCTTTCTTTCAGTTATCTTTCGTCAGTAACCTTCAAGTGTATAAAATCTAACTGAGTTATGAAGTATTGGACTATACAAGATCATATTTGTTCTATGTATGATATTACTACAATATTTTATGAACTTGGCTTGGAGTGCATGCTTGTTGAAAGATAACATTCATTTATGCTCTTTTTATTTAACTTAAGTTGATCGTGCATGGTTTGAATAAGTTGTTCTGACCTCATACGCCAGTCAGCTTTTTAGTAAGTTTGTTGTGTGCATCTAAATTCCAGTAGATACCATTTCCTGATTCATAATTGCTGCAAAGGATGTGAGTATATTGTTACCCCTCTTATTTGAAAAACTCCGTTGAGGTTCTGTTCTATGTAGATACTAGATGACATACTCGAGAATCGCTCCAAACCGTCTGAACTGGCAAGGATGGCCATTAGTATCAACTCAAAGCTGATCTCAGCTTCTGCACTTAATGATGTTCTGCTAGCTCATCCATCTCCTGCTGCAGTTTCTAGATTCTCATTCAGGTACTTAGCAATTTGTATTGGTTACCAAATTAGCAAGGTGAATGATACAACATACGGTTAAGTTACAACACTATCCCCATTCAGAAATTTAATGAAACCCCCTCTGAGATAATATCACCAAAAAACATGTCTGTATTATCACACTGTTCTTGCTACTGAGATGAGTATACTGCTATATTGATAGCAAAATGAAGTATAATGGGACCAAAAAGAAATACTGGTGATTTTTTTTTTTTTTAATATTTAGTTTTAGACAATCTCTATTTTATAAATATTTTATACACTGCAGAATTAAGAGTTAACGCAGAAAGTTCAACCTTATCATTAGTCTTAGTCAATAAACCATTGAGAAGGTGGACGGTTTTATAATTTTTGAAACTTGACGAGTATTACTGTTAACATGAAATTGCAAAACTTTTAGTTACTTGCGTTCTGGCAACTGCAGGATTATGAAAAATGGGGAGCCTTTTTCTTCCTTAATACACTGTCGATCGAGTGGCCTCAGAGTCTCGACAGCTGCTGGATCAACGGCTGCAATGCGCTCTGCTGGTGGATTAGCAATGCCTGTTTTGTCGAAGGAACTACAATATATGGTAAGGGAGCCGATTTCTTCGGGGACTTCTTCACATTTAATGCATGGATTTGTGAAGGGAAATGAGATGATGAACATTACATGGTTTTGTGGAGAGGGGCTATTATATATTGATGGTTCTCATGTGATTCATTCTGTTCAACATGGAGATACAGTTGAGCTATCTTCCAATGCTCCAACACTAAAAGTGTTTTCTTCTCCCCATAATGCATGAGTGTTCATGTGCAAATGAAAATTAGATAATTTCTATGTCGTATCGTACATGATCCTGTCACTTAGAATATTGGGATAATTACATCTACACACCCTCAGGTAAAATATACTAAATTTAAAATGAATGATGCTTATACTCATGCTAAATTATGACTACAGGAATAATGATATTACAAAAGGACTCCTAAAATATAATTAAAAATAAATATTCCCGTTGAAAACCATTAAGTCCGCATGCGATAGTGGAAGGTCAAAATATTGATCAATTACGTTGCAGTCTAACGAGATTAATTCATCACTTAAATTGCCACTTTCATACAGGGTGCTCATAATATACATTAAATTCAACGGCGATTGGCATTTAAATTACATCTAACTTTTTATAATGTGAGGAGTTACTTTTATTACCATTGCTTCAACCTCCTTTTCTGCTAGTCAATAAAGGGCATTGTGGGGCTCATTTTTATCTTCTTTAATATACCAATATTTTCTTTATGAAAAGGTTGGCGAAGTGCTATAATGTATATATTTTTGGACACAATCCAAGATTTACGCTAAGGTCAGTGGTACGCACCTAATTAGTTTTTCTCAATCGTTCTCTAACAAGAGTTGTATCATCGTTAAAAGGTCTAAGAATGGTGCGTGTTCTGTCATGAAAAAAATTCTGTTGTGATAAATACAACTTTTTGAGGATAAAGAACTATGATACCAACAAATAAACACTGTGGAAGGTCTCATGTAACCAAAATTTTGTCACGCATTTCTGACATTAAAGGACAAACAAATTCTCTACCGAACATCAAGTCTGCCATGTGTTCTGCAATTCGAGGCCAAATTTAGAAATAAACAAGAGAAGTTCTATTCTTAACCATTAAGTTATTGATCTTGCCATTTTCAGCCAAAACTGAGGGCAGAGGCACTTATATAGAATATAGGGATAATTGCATTTTCAGTCCTTCACGTTTTATTTAATTACAATATTTTTTATGATAAAGAATCATGGAGACTATTCTCGAGATTTGTATAAAAATTAGATGATTACAATTGTGACGTACTTTGATGTAATTTATTGATGTTATCGTGAGACTTCAATAAAAATCTAAGTTGTGTGGTTAATTTTATTTTAACTTTGATTATATTTTGGGGCGCTTTTATAATAAGGTTGGATTCTATATACTTGGTAGTTGTATAAATGTAAATAACAATTAATTAAAATCTAAAGATTTTGAATAGTTTTTCTTTTCCTTTTTAATTTCACACACACTATGCTTCATAACCTATTTTGTAATTTTTCAAATTAGACCTCCTTTATAATTAGACAAAACTTGAAGGATACAAATATATTATCCATAGAAAATATCACCTCACCTCTCTTATTTTTGCCCTTATTCGGTCACCAACACAAGATTATTATGTGCAATGATTACAAGATGAGGTGGTTCACGGGTAAAGTTTTTGTTACAAGTAGATTGTGAGAATTATAAGGATCTTTGTCTCTATTATTGTTCTACACATGATCATGATATATGTTCTTAGTCTTAATACACAGAGAAGAAAGGATGATGTGTATTTAATCTTAAAACATGGAGATAATTTGATCAAATAGAACAGAGTGAGATACAAAGTCGAATAAAATATCTTTTTGTAAATGAAAAGTAAATGTCATACAGCTATATAAATATTCACTACGTACCTTAACAACAGAGTCTAGCACGTCATTACTAGCATAATAATTTGGTACAATCAATAACAATACAGCCCTTAAATAATTAAGTAGTACAAGAAAAGATTAAGACGAACGTTCAAGCTATAGAAGTCGCTTGATCTGTATGGTGCAGCCACGTGGCACGTACCAATATCTCCCCAATCCGACCAAGCCAAGTTGCAGCTCAGCATTCAGCACCATCTGAGCTTCCTTGACACGCACAGCCAGCCCGACACGTACCCAACCGCCTTTGCCCCTTCGCTATTATTAAATCCCACACACACACACACACACACACCCAAAAAAAAGTGAAAAAAAAAAAAAAGAAAAAAGAAACCAAATAGATAATCTATAAACAGTAGACACTAGCACTAGTACAAGTAGCCCACCATCATTTAACTCAACTCTTTGAGAATAAAAACGAATCAGTGCAAATTCTTAAAACACCGTTGTTGTACTTGTACTGCCCCCACGCCCACTTGCACCTCCTCTTCATAACCACCACCACCACCACATCTGTTTGATTCATTTTCATCAATATATATAAAAAGAGGCGACTGTTATTGGTAGTGGTTTGATGAAGATTCAGTGCAACGTGTGTGAGGCGGCGGAGGCGAACGTCCTCTGCTGCGCCGACGAGGCGGCGCTGTGCTGGAACTGCGATCAGAAAGTGCACGCCGCGAATAAGCTCGCCAGCAAGCACCAGAGAGTGCCGTTGTCTAATTCGTCCGCTCCGATGCCTAAGTGTGATATTTGTCAGGTTTTAAAATCGATTGTTTTTGTTAATTGATTTTTATTGAAGTTCGCTGTGATTTAGGGCTTTGAACTGGTGAAAGAGGCGTTTGTAGGGTGCTTGCTGTTTTGAGTAACTGTTGTGAAATATTTTGCTGTGTGATTGTTATTATTGAACAAGTGCATTTACGGGGAGTTTCGAAGAACTGGATATTTTTGGTTTGTGAAGATAACAGCGTTGTGATAGATGTTGTTGTTCTAATGATTGCTGGCGGTGTTACTCTGTCCGCTGTATTGGGTTTAATATGTACTTGTGGCGATACAACGCTAATACTTCATTGAGACCAAGGAGAATGTTGTTTTCTCCTTCTCAGCTTTATAACCAAAGTGTGATCTGCATATATGGAACTAGTTAAAATCAACTTTCTTAACTCAGTATGCTTGATTATGCTTCCTTTTCACATGGTGAAAGGGGATTATGCTTGATTATAGACTTGTATATTCTTTTCATGTTGCTCATACATATTTTTTTGGTGTCATTTCTTTTCGGTCTTCATAACTAGATGTTTCATATATAGTGGCAACTTAATTTAAATTGTTTTTGAACCATTCTCGGTGATGTAGTGAATCAGCTTCCTAACTCGATATTTTCGATGTTCTAAGTGATGTGGTTAATTATCTTTCATTCAATTGCTGATTCTTAAGAATGAGATATTTGAGTGCTACCTGTTATTGTACCTGAGCTTGTCTCCTATTTTATTTTTCTAAATGAGGTGGTGCTGATACTGATACACCTTTTCATATGGTGCAGGAAACCGTTGGCTATTTCTTTTGCTTAGAGGACAGAGCATTGCTCTGCAGAAAATGTGATGTTGCCATACACACTGCAAATTCCTTGGTTTCAGGCCATAGAAGGTTCTTACTTACTGGAGTTAAAGTAGGCCTTGAAGCTACTGAAACTGCTCCATCATCATCCTCCGCAAAGACGCACTCTCACTCTAATGAGACAGTCTCAGAACCTCGTGCTCCTCCAAAGAAGACCGCTGCAGCAGCATCAACCGTCCATTGCAGTAAAAATTCTTCGGTACCTGCAAGCACGGGTGAGAATTTTTCATCACCAAAGCTGCCCTTTGCTGGAGGTTCTGCAACTGGAAGTATGCAACAGTGGCAGTTTGATGAATTTCTTGGACTTGATGATTTCAATCAGAATTACAGTTTCATGGATAACAACTCTTCTAAGGTATATGTTTGGATTGTTGTATTGCTTCAGTCCATGTCATTGTGTGGAGCAGAACATCATTTTTATCATATATTCTGACTCACTTGTTGATGGGAGTCTAGACGAATGCTTCTTTGATATGGTTCTGTTTTAAATTGCATACTTTTTTTTGCTTCCGTTGTTGGTGCACGGTGTGAGTGTTGTGGTTCGAGGTTAGAGAACCCATGTAGTCTGTGCTCTGGAATGTTCTCATTTAAAGTTTTTCTTATCGTAAGCTTTAAAACATATTGCATACTTCCTCTTTTAGTGTTACATGAACATAAAAGCGAGGCGAGGCTGATGCTCATTGTGTGAGGTTCATCTGAAATACCGAGGGACTGCTCCTTTTTATCATATGTACCAAAAAAGTGTTCAATTCTTTATATTATATTGCTTCTTATTGGAAGTATATGGATGCATTCAGGACATTATTTGGGATAATGGAGTTAGTTTAAGCTTCACTTTTCATTTCCTTATATGTGCCTCAAATTGGGAATATGTACAAGTTCTGTCAATTCAAGCTAAGTTATTATGAGACTTATTATATTGAAACTTGATCTTTCACTGAAAAATATACCAGGCGGATAGCGGGAAGCTTGGAGATCCAGATTGCTCCCCAATTCTTGGCGCCGCCGATTTAGAATTAGAAGGCGACGAGTGCCTGGGCCAGGTGCCCGATTCATTCTGGGCGGTCCCTCAGATTGCTTCTCCGCCCACAGCAACGGGGCTTCACTGGCCTAAAAGCTATCAAAATGCAGCTGATTCCGTTGTCTTCGTGCCCGATGTTAGTTTCTCGCCGTTGCAGAACTTCCATCACCATCATAACATTAATAACAGCTCGAAGAGGAGGAGGCATTTTTGAAGAGCTCTGTAACTTCTTATGGAGAGTGGTTTTAAGGTTGTATTAGGTCTAATAGTGTAAGAATAGAAGCAGATGCGAGCGAAGGAGGAGGGAGGCATTTTGCGTGCCTCGAACTGAGTTTTATGTTTCACTGATCTTATGCATGTAGATGTGTTTTACCATCCAAGTTTTTCTTGTATTTTCCAATAACTGGAAATTTTATGTAACATCTTTATGTAACATTAGTGGTCGTGAATCGACGGGAAAAGTGTGTTTATGGTTTGTGTTTGTATGATGAATTCTAAGAAGTTTGAGAATGTTAATATGATGCAACCATGTACCGATCAATTTATTTGTCTTTCACACATGAACAATTGTTCATTGTCTCGCATCTATTTACGACATAACTGTTGTATTTCTCATATCTAATTCTTAATGTTTTCTATTTCTTATCTTGATGAAAGTCACCCTTTTACTTTAGCACTACACAATTGAATGTTAAACTTGTATATAGGCTTTTATTCCATGTTGAGGTGCAAATTATATAAGTTGTCGGGTTCTATTTAACAAGATCGGATCTGACCTGGCCCGTACCCTACTGCACAATGGACAAATATTCCTCTAAAAATCAACAAAACACAGAGCGTGACCATGCCATGCTTCCTCCATACGTGTCCAAATAAAGACACCTCCCAAGTTCATCAACGTCAGCGATTACGTATCATTTTGCAAAGATATTTTTCTTTATAATAATCGCACACGAGCGTTCAATATGCAACATAAAATATTTAGCCATTGGTTTTGAACTGGAATAAAATATAAATAATATAGCTATAAGCTTCCTCATCTGCTTCAATAGTAATTAAATTTGTTTGGAACATAAAAAAAATGGTGACATCAGCCAAAGAAGAGCACCCCGTTAAGGCTTTTGGTTGGGCTGCAAGAGACAGTTCTGGGATACTCTCTCCATTTCCATTCTCAAGAAGGTATTATTATTATTATTATTATTATATAAAACTTTTTACTAAATTTTTTAAATTCCTTTTGTTTCTTTTTATAATGTTTTAACTATATATATATATATATATATTTTTAATGGCGATAATAAAAGGGAAACTGGAGAGAAAGACGTGCGGTTGAAGATATTGTACTGTGGAGTGTGCCATTCGGATCTTCACAGCGTCAAGAATGAGACGGGTCGGGTTACGTACCCGGTGCTTCCAGGGTACGTTTAGTTTTACTCTCGTTTTATGATTATTTGTATGTATCGCGTTATTAGTTTTTGGAGTTTCTCTTTGAAAGTAAAATTAGAATGTTTCTATTTTTAGATCATGAGAATACTGGTTCGGCTATTTGCACATTGTTTTATTAGTAGTACTGAGGAAGTTGCAAATATTTAGTAGATGTTAAGAGGCACGAGCTTAGTAAATTATTGGCGCAGTCCAAATTAAATCTGATTATTATTCTAATTTCTACTCATTAAATAAGCTTGATTTTTTTACGTACTGTAAGCTTTAAATAAACATTATGTACAAGTAATATGGATAAACATTAGGGATTAACTACAACTCAGAGAGATTGGCTATGGAGATATACTCACAGAAGCTTTAAGAATCTGCGATGTTTTTCAATCTTCAAAGGATTTTTATGCAATATTTGAAACCTCAATGGAACCTTGATCTAATTTCCTCCAAAATTAAGTACAACAATCTATCTAAAGATGAAGTCAGTGTCCCTTGGCTTGATATAGTTTCCATTTGTATTTTGTCCAAGCTACTTCTTTTACTAAGAATCAGGTGTTGCAATGGTGCTCGGCCAGTAAGATGTTCAACTTATTTACAACTCAATTGATCGATGCAGACACGAGATTGCGGGCATTGTCACAGAAGTTGGCAGCAAGGTGACTAAGGTGAAAGTTGGGGACAAAGTTGGTGTCGGATGTATGGTGGGGTCATGCCGTTCGTGCGGTAACTGCACCGATGATCTAGAAAATTACTGTCCCAACATGGTTCTTACATACCGAAGCAAATACTTTGACGGAACTCCCACATACGGAGGCTATTCCGACTCCATGGTTTGTGATGAGCATTTCATTATCCTTTGGCCCGAAAATATGCCCCTTGATGCCGGTTGCCCTCTTCTCTGTGCCGGAATCACTACTTATAGCCCCTTAAAATTCTATGGACTCGACAAGCCGGGCACCCACATTGGGGTAGTTGGTCTAGGTGGTCTAGGCCATGTGGCCGTCAAATTTGCTAAGGCTTTTGGAGCTAAGGTGACGGTGATAAGTACAGCACCACATAAGAAAGAGGAAGCTATCAAGAAACTTGGGGCTGATTCGTTTTTGGTTAGCACTGATCAAGACCAGATGATGGTATTTGTTTCTTTATTTTTTGATCACTTTGTTTTTTTATGAAAGTTTTTTGAAAATGAAGCAATGGGGTGGATTATTTGCAGGCGGCATCAGGCACGATGGATGGAATTTTGGATTCGGTGTCCGCTCATCATCCTGTTCAGCCATTGCTTAATCTTTTGAGGTCTAATGGGAAACTAATAATGCTTGGTGTAATTCCAAAACCTTTGGAGGTGCCTGTTTATCCTTTGCTTGCAGGTAATGATTTACTTCAACTTTATGGCTAAATTGCAAAATTATCTCTTTGTTATGTACAGTTAACATTACCTGCCTAATCTAATTTTTAGGTGCGTTTGGACTTTACATTTTATCAAGAATTTTTTTTGAAATGCTTTGAGAATATTACAAACATAATTTGGACTATATGCACGTCGAAAATGTATTTCGGTTTCCTTGTTTATTTAGCAAAAGGTGAAGAATTGTTCAGTATTTTCAATGTTAACATATATAAACTTTTGGGATAATTACAGCTACACCCCCTGAGGTTTGGTGTAATTACACATACCTCCCCTGTGGTTTGAGAAATTACACATACCTCCCCTGAGGTTTGAAACCTTACACATACCTCCCCTCTTCAATTTAAGGGTTGTTTGGGTGTAAGTTATGATAAAATTATGCTTATTATACTTACACCCCTAAAGTTTGGTATATTTATAAAAGTAATCCTTGATGTTACAAAAATTAAAATTAAATACTCCAAAAGGTTTTATAAACTATTATATTATTACCTACAAATATAAAAAGTATTTAAATTTAAATTTAAAAATAAGTTAATCTTATCCAAAATATATTTTTGAATCAAAACACTTAACTTTTAGTTTTTTTCTTTAAAACAATTCTCGTAAATCTCAGTCAAAACTTAACTAACTACTCATCTTTGTGCCTTTGTTCTCGTTACAATTTTAAACTAACAACTATTTTAGTAATAGAAGAAGATAAAACACCGAAAATTGGTTTCACTAAATATAGTGCATTTAGGTTGTTTATTTTGTCAAAAAGTTCAACAAAACTTGCTACCTAAAACCAGTGACCATGTCTGATCGGATGATGATAATTCTATTGTCACTGTTGCTGGTAATTTCGTCATCATTCTTCATTTTTTTAAAATTGGTTATGAAAATCTTGATTATTTCTGTTATATTTGTTAATTTTCATTGAAAATGAGAGTTTTTACAATTGAATTTCTATTTCTTGTCTTTTTTTTTTTCGGAGATTGCATAGATATTTATTATTTTACCAAATGCTTCTTTTTTGTTGTGATAAACTGAAATTTCCATGGGGACGCGTAATAGTATTTAATATGGAACTATAATGAAATTTATGAGATTATTAAAAGTAAAACAAAAATGAAGAAATAAAAAAACAAACAAAAACAAGAAATTAAATATTTTTACAAAATAATAAAAAAAAATTAAGATTAGATTAAATTTTAAAAATAATTTAAATTTTTTTATATTTTTGGTTAGTCATATAGTAGTTTCTAAAATTATTTGGAGTATTTAATTTTAATTTTTCTAACATCAAGGATTACTTTTACAAATATACCAAACTTTAGGGGTGTAAGCATAATAAGCATAATTTTATCATAACTTACACCCAAACAACCCTTAAGTTGTAGAGGGGAGGTATGTGTAAGGTTTCAAACCTCAGGGGAGGTATGTGTAATTTCTCAAACCACAGGGGAGGTATGTGTAATTACACCAAACCTCAGGGGGTGTAGCTGTAATTATCCCTAAACTTTTACTGAGCATATAGATGCCCTATTATTCAAAACAGCATTTTGTCTTGCTTAAACTGGTGTGTGTAATGACAGGGAGAAAGATGGTGGGCGGGAGTGCAATTGGGGGGATAAAAGAGACGCAAGAAATGCTTGATTTTGCTGCAAAACACAACATAACGGCCGATGTTGAGGTTATTGCTATGGACTACATAAACGAGGCCATGGAAAGGCTCGAGAAAGCTGATGTGAAGTATCGATTTGTCATCGACGTTGCTGGAACGTTGAAAGTTGCTGCATGAGTGGTTAAAAGTTAATAAGGGAATAAAGTCTTTTGTGTTGGCTGTGTGAAAAGCTTAATTTCAGAGTTCTTATTTGTTTCTGGTACTCAGATTTTAGTTTTGGCCATGTCTTTTCAGCACAAAATGAGTGTGTATGGATAATATTGTTCTTACACCAGGAACGGGTATTATACATGAGCTGTTATTATGAAGCCGCAAAGAAAATTATGATAACCTTTGTACTACCATAAAGTTTTATTGCAACACCGTCGGCACCAACTGAAACTTAATACATTAATGTTTCTGCGCACAAACTCGAAACACAGATTGATTTAGTGCAGGTGAAGCAAGAAAAACAATGCCAAAAAGGATTTAATAAGTCTGTCAGACAGTCACTTGACCATCCCAGGTAGATTTCTCAAACTGGGAACGATCCTCTACTGCACACATGACCAGGTGACCCTAACCCATGGTGCGGTTAATCACGCTCTGGTCAAGTGACCATGGTTCATCCACCAGACTTGGTTTCCTGTCTCCTTAGAACTCAAGGATACAGAGGTACGAGCCTATAGAACAGATCCTGTTCAAGTAAGGTCGTGCACTTCCATAATGTTGCTACTGTTCAAATACAGTTAGATTCTGTCTTTTATTTCGGTGTGGGATATTTGCCTTAACTTTTGGCGGCTTTGCATCCATTCTTAAGGATTTCAGACCTACTTGAAGGGCCGGCCTACTGGGCTTATCCCCAGTTAACCCAATACACATTCGACTATTATATCGTGGGCATCAATAACTGATTGGATAAAGTTATTATTTCCTAATTTCGGAGAATGTTAAGACTTAAGAGTTGTTGCAATTTTTCTTTTTGCCTTTTTTATAAAATGAAATCGGAGTTATTCAATTAGGCGCTTTTCCACGTTTCGAGGACATTTTTCTGGTTTCACGTAATAAAATGGGCTCTTCCGCTATTAAACTCTTATTTAACAACGATGATTAAGCTAACAGTTGATTGCTTGGGTTTTGTGTTTCGTGCTAACGGTTGACGTAGGTTATGATTCAGATCATCACCCCTTTTCGAGTTTTATGAGGTTATAGTGGTACAATTTGCCATTAAAAGAAAAACAATATATATATATATATATATATATATATATATATATATGTGTGTGTGTGTGTGTGTGTGTGTGTGTGTATAAATATATATAGTGCAACCTGCTCCCTGTAGTTGCAACTTTAACTACGAGTTTTAAATCAATTTTAGCCGAACTGGCACTTCAAATCTGACTTAATAGTTAATATTGTACCGGTGGTACTTTGATAAAAAACGAAACAGTATGTTTATACAATGCTCACAGTCCAATAGCAATTATGTCCCAAAAGGTGCATGCCATAGTGCAACAACCGATAAGGAATTTAGATTACATTTATTTTTAAATTCTAAGCCACTAACTAGAGCATCATTGTCGTTTCACTTTTCACTTGGCATTCAATATATAAACGAATCACTGCACAAAACTATAAATAAACTAACTTCACGGTGCAAAACGAATTTCCATTTCACTTAAAAACACAAAATCAGATGGATGGACTACATGACCATTACAGGAGTTTGCTCTTTTCTTTTCTTATATTAACACGGTGGCACATTACAACAGAATTTGCTTAAGCTGTGATTACAGTTCATACTTATCACCAGAACTTGAGCTGAAGACCATATATACATTTTACACAGTGTAGAAACCAAAAATTAAAAAGAAGAAGAAAGAAGAAAAGAAGGGGTTAAAGCTCGATACCACTATTCAACTGAACAGAGAACGAAGGCCTGCCAAAATTGCCGAGAGGAGTTTCAACTTTTACAACCACCCCTGTGCTACCAACATTTCCATTCCACTTGGACCTCCCAACCTGCATTTGGTATTTAAAAGAAAACACATAAGATATATAGAGGGTATACCCAGAAACAGAATATAAAAATAATAATAATAACAAATAACGTTGAATTATTGGATATGTTAATATAATTACAGTCTTAACAAAAATAACATTTGAAAATTTTAATGCCGCATAAACAGTTACATCCACATACCCCGCTGAAAGAGAGCTACTACATTAAAGAAAAACAACATATGTATCTTGGGGGTGGGGGGCATACAATTAACATTCGTAAATCAGTCTACATCACTTAAGGGAGCAAAATTTCACTGTACATGAGTATGAAACCCAGCTACAAGATGTATCATAAGCATATAAAATAATATATCCTTTCTGCAAAAGAACTGCAAAAGTCTTTTAACTTTCTTAACCAATTTTCCTCTGTAAACCCAGGACTGTCATTGGCTTGTTTGCTTTGAGGACACCAAATCATGTAAAATATAAAATAAATTCGCAAAAGCTCAAACATTTTTTTTTCCTTTTTCAATAAAGAAAGTTTTCGGATGGCAACTCACAGATAGAGAAGCAAATGCAGAAGGATGTGTCACAAGGGAGCAGCCGCAGATAAGATTCAATTCCTCCCTCACCGAATGGGTAAGTTCCATTCGCAACCCAGGACAGCTTCCTCCAAAAGTTGGACACATACTGACCATGACAGAAAAATACAAAGATAGCTCAGCAATTAATTAAAAAATATGGAACAGGAAAAGATTGATAAAATTGAAAACAGCATATGAAGTAACAGTTCTACTGGTGAACAAAAGAAATTTTAATTCCTATAATGAATTTCAAATAAAAAACATGCAATAAAAGGGAAGAACGAAAGACAATGGCAGAAGAAATATTCGCGAATAACATCGAATTCCAAAACATCGCATCTTATCTCAAACAACTATACCTGAATTGCACAGACGGTCTCACCATGAGACCAGATCTCTTCCAAGCCAATGCCTGCTCCACGCCCAACGCAAAAGATTTGTCCGGCCACTGCAATGCTGGCGTTATGCGAGTTCCCCACTTATTCTTAAATAATTTAGAAAACATATCAGTGTCATATGCAAGAAACCATGAAACTATTTACTACCTAAATGATACTAACCAGACAATATAAATTTTATCATGGAAAACTATAGTTCTACCTTGCAAGAGAAACTAAACTTCATTTCTCCAGGATAGTGACCCTGAGCTTGAAGTAGACCACCACAAAGGGGAAGAAATGCACTGGTCGATATACCCTCGCCAGATACGTAGGTCACCTGGCCATTCGGGAACTGCAAGTCCATGAATGACTGCGGACCAAAGAGCGAAAAGAATTTAATACCTATTCTAGCTTTAAATTATAGCAAAAGGGAAATATTGCAAACAAAAAAAGGGAATGATGTCAACATATAGTGCTCTAGCAGCTCAAAAGACAAACTCATTACAGGACTTGTTGCTAACAGTAGGGTTGCACTAATGGTAAAATAACCAAAATCAAAATTTAATACAGAACAGATAAGAAGCAATCAAGGAAAATTTCCAAATATCCCTCCTAGGAAACTTCCTGTTAACCTGCGACAAGTGAAATATTTCTTTTTCTTCACATTTGCTCAACTACATTGGAATGAGTAGAGATACGGAACTAATGTGCTCCACTTAATGTGATTCTCATTTAAATTCACATAGCCCAGCTACTTCATGGGATTGAAGAATAGTCCTCATTAGTATTCTTGCAAACGTGTAAAGAACACAAGATCCAATGTTGTAAGGTTGAATTTGAACTCCTGAGCAGTAAAAGAAAAACTACTTGAAGTTGTGTTCTTCATTGTGACGTGTCTGAAATCCAAATACACATCACTGGGTAAATAAGAATATCTTCTTCAAAATTTATAAGAGAATGCTAAGATCAAGTCCTCTTGTGAATTAATCCTTAAACGGGATTCCTAACAAAACTATGGCTAAAATTTGAAGCGCGCTGTAATTTTATGAATTTTCAGCATAAGAGGTGTCAAGCATCAACTCAACAGCAACTAAATAATTGACTGTTCAAGACTTACACATGCGAGTGGATTGAGACAGATCATTGACATCAACAGCCACCTTCTGTGCTTTGACCATATGGCTGGACAAAGGGAGTGCAATCCATTCTGCCGAACATGAGAAAAACGGATTGATTATGCAGTAAAGTAGACAAGACAAGAAACAGCCTCCCTGTTAAATGATTGTGCAGAAACTGAGCAATAATCCACATGCATCAGTGATGTATGTACTTTCAGATGCAAATGGTATATGTGTATGCACTGGAAGAGTGTTTAAGTTTACCATAAGTTGTTTCATACAACGTTGTAAATAAGATACCCGAACGTTTCTTCAGAAACCAGGAGGCATGCAACAGAACATTACTTATATCATCAATCACCTTGTCCATACTTCTAAGCAAACTAGTCTATTGCTTGGCAAACATAACACTCCACGGGAATATTTTACAAGCGAAATCAGCAGTGCCACATCAATCTTCTGTTTATAAATAGAATTTTCATATTGATCAGTTGATAGACCTCAGATTTAGTGAAGAGAATATTGCCTTCATCTTTTGAGAAAATAAAAAAACAAATTGTATCTGGAGTCCGCTCAACTTATGTAGAAGACAAGTCTTGAATTATTATTTTAAAAACCCTAGAAGAGAGCATTAATCTCAATGGTGAATACTACGATCCATAGCAGCTACTTGTTGGATATTCAGAGGAGACCTCGCAAATAATAGAATTGCATAGAATATGATAGGTCCGATACTATCAGAAGTTATACTAGGAGAAATTCATAATATAAGAAAGTAAGAAGTTCATAATATAAGAAAGTAAGAAGTTCTTGGATTTTTGTTACACCAAAATTTTGAAGGATATGTCAACTGCATTTCAGAAGTACGTCAGAGAAGATTCATCATAATCTGGAGGTACATTGCAAAGATATAACGCTCAAATTACAATGCTTTTCCAGAAGGAAATTCAATTCAGGATCCAAATATTAATAAATAATTTTAATAATTCAACGTATGAAGAAATCTCGGGTGCTTGACAAGCCTAAACAATGAAAGTCACTAAGAGTAAACCAAAGATCAACGTTTGAATTCCTCGGCTTATTGCAACTATAAAAGGCAGAAGGGAAGGAATTCATTTGTATAACATAAGTGAGCATTAGCTTTTATGCTGAACATATATTGAAGATATAAAGTGGACACATATTTCACCAACAACACAATCCTCATAATGAGGAGATGGTGATATGAGAGAGTTTCTCCAGCCACGGTGATGGAGAACCGTGGAGAACCGAAGAGATAATGGGCAATAAAAGAATAACAAGTATCATTATAATGCTTTATATACCTCATTTTTACACTTCAGTAAACAAATCATAGTTTAAAAAAGATTAAGAGTTGTAATGGGCAATAAAAGAATAACAAGTATCATTATAATGCTTTATATACCTCATTTTTACACTTCAGTAAACAAATCATAGTTTAAAAAAGATTAAGAGTTGTATTCACATAAAGCATCCACGGGATAAATTTCCATACCTTCCTATCATAGCCATACCAAAGCAAGTGCTGCTTTGACAAGTGAACAGGCAAGAGAAGAGTGGAATCACGAACAAAAAGCACAGGCCCAAGCTGGACAAGAAACAGGGATGAATTCTCATTCCCTGATGTAGAACTTCCTTGTGATGCTTCTACTCTCCATAGGTCTCCCCTAGCAACCAGAGAACTTTCAACATTTCTAGTTCTACTGTCATATGTTGATGTGACATTGACGGTGCCCTGTATTTTTAGAAAGAGGTAGCTTGAGTGGCGCATAACATGGGAAGTGGGAGGGGACTGAATAACATAAAGAAAACACTTTTTGAAGCATTACAAATATCTTGTCACTCTTCTTATATGTGATTCACTGTGTCTTTATAAAGTCTAATATAACAGCAACGTAGCATTTACATGACTTGTTACACTCTAGTTAGTTGTGAATTGATACAATTTTTTCCACAACTTTGGTACACTAACAATATGAAACACAAAACACAGATACCTACTCAAGCAGATGGGTTTTAGTTAGCGCATAATTGAGATCTCAATGCATTCCATACAGAAAATAGTATATCGAATACCTTGCATGAATATCCAACGGCATATGCTTCTAAGAGATACATAAGACATAGACCTAGCTTGCACGAAGCCGATCCATGAAAAATCATGAACCACAGTTCCTAAAGTTCAAATTTACCTGTGAGCGACCCAAAAGTTTCAAAGCCTTTGCATTAACACCAAAAGTATCATCCTCCGTCGTTCCCGTGACCACTGCAGCACCATCTTCAACGAACCCATAATCCTTGAAACGTTCCGCCAAGGATCCCAAATCCTCCTGGAGTGTAATACCAACATTAGTCCTCGCGCTGTTAACCTCCGTACCAATCGACATCCCCACGTTCTCCTCATGACGAAAGGGCACGGGTAACTGCCTAAACAGTTGCTGAACCACACCATTCAACCCCGCCCCAAAATCCATCCCAACCTGCCCTATTTTGTTCCCGATATCCAATATAGCCGTTACACCGTTCATCCCGGAATTATCTACCATAAGCCCAAAGTCGTTCTTCATAAAATTCTGAGATGGGAATTCAACTTCAAATAGCTTTCCAGTTGGAGGATTAGGCCACTGGAAAGACGGGGGAGTGATATGAGACTGAATCAGACCCGTAACACCCTGCGCGAGCCGGTCGGCTAAATCGAGCCCGTGGCGCTGCACCTCCTCCCATGCTTCAAACGATCTCTCCACCGACATCATCGGGGCTCAAATAACCAGTTCACGATCACTCAAATCCAAAATAGCCAACTCTGTTTCAAAAAATTAACCTAATTTCAATCAAATAAACAATAACCACCACAGTCGGAACAACTAATTGAAAGCAATTCAAAGTACCGATTAACCTAATAATACCTGTGCGTAACACCAAAGCAATACCACGATTTCAATCACACGAACTGCAAAGGAAACTGAAAATTTGACTCTGACTCTCAATTCAACCAGTCGATACACTCTATAAGAACCTAATTACTAGGTTTTGATCGCTGAGAGCATACGAGTTTCAACAAATCGCTAAGAAACAACGGTGAAATCAAAGCGGAATCAGTTGAAATTGTTGAATTGACAATCGGAGCTAGGGTTTGAGTTTGAGAGAGAGCATTTCACCCAAAAAAAAAAGCGAGCGAGTAAAAAAAGAAATGCGTCGACTTCAAAAGCAAGCTGATCTTTTTTGGTAACTGGACTTTTGTGGCTATGAAGATAGAATTACAGAGCGGGCCGGGTGCGGACTTGACCCGACCCAATAGATAATTTTTGGATCACAAAAAATTCCATTTTAGAGAAAGAAAAATAAATAGGTCTCTGTCTTTGGAATCTTATTATTATGTTTTACAAGATAACAAGTTATTTAAGAATCTCAGTCGCATTCAACTCTTATCTAATTACTACAATTAACTCATTTAAAACTCCAAAAAAAAAAAAAAAGGGATTGTGAAAGAAACTCTTTTTCTTCTTTTTGAGTATAATAGTTTCACTAATATCGTTTGCAATAGCTTTTTTATTCACTCTTGTTCAATTAAGTCCATGAAATTTCCACAAAGATTGGAGGTGGTTTTTGATTCCTATAAAAACTTTTACCGACAAGGCCTGTATAGAAAGGAAATTTTTGTCCGTAAACACGAATGAAATTGTTTAGTCTTCATAGACGGATTGTTTTAAGGAACTAATTTTTGTTTTAGTTTTTGATAAATAATTCAACTGCATTATACTATTATTAAATATTATGATGTATTGGTAACTATAAATATGAGTTTCTTTTGTTATAACTTTTTTGGTGAACTGTACTCAATCACATAAAATTAGGTCTTCTGCCGCGTATAATAGTTTGCTTTGAAATAAGAATTTGCATCCCACGATATACACGATAATCTTTGAGAAAAAAGAAAATGAGATTCATTTTATACCTTCTATCACATAGTTTCCTTTGGCTTTTACTTTATATAGTTAAAGAATAAATTAGAATAAATATACTCGAAGCACCATTATAACTAGTAATGCCTAATAAATCAGTCAATCCGAGAAAAGTTCAAAAACATTACTAGTTATTCCCAGTGAAGTGATTTTTATCCGCACTTACGTCCTAAAGATTTTAGTTAACATAACTGAGTGCAGTTTTTCTATGTTTTCCTACAAAAAATGGAAATGTTTTGTTTTACATCAATAAACGTACTATATTGACCACTTTTGCTGCGTTTTTTGTAATATTCCAAGAAATTAGAAAGTAAAAAAACGTAAAAAATAATCGATGAAGGCGCACATTGCTAAAATTGTAATTTACGAACAAATAAGGGGTAATTAGTTATTTTCAAATATCACAATAGAATATTACTCAGTGTAAGTTGGTTAAGAAGATATTTAAATTAAAAATTAATTATTCAAATTGAACCATATGCATGAATTAATATAATTTATTCTCCCGAGTAAAACAAGGATTCGTTGGTTGAGATAAGAAGGAAAAATTGCCATCCGCTGTGTGGGCCCCTTATGATTTTACATATTATTGGCTATTTGCACCCATAGATCAAAAGAAGTTGTTGATGTGATTAAAAGGGAAATTAATACTAGTATTGTCCGCGGGGTCCAACAACTTTTGGCCATACTGGTTATGAATTAGAAATGGTATCTGTCACGTATCAATCATTTTCGTGTCACTATATCTTCATATTCTAGAGTCACTCGATAGATATATGTATAAATTATTTGTGGAAAAATAATAAAAAAACTAATATTTGTGACGTGTTATTTATTTGTTTGCGTGTGGGTGTGTGAAGCACTTACGCCATGTTGATGTTGCAAACAAAACCCAGTCAACAATTGAGAGCTCGTTTGGTCTGGCTAGCCATTAGCCAATAATGCTTCATAAATTATTATACAAAAAGGCTTTTTAAATGCATGGTTATTGGTTGCGCAATGTACGAGCCCAAACGAGAAGGAGCAAACAAAAACCCATTTAGCACAAAAGAGATAAATGCACACTGCACCACAGAGTCTAAAACGGCTTAAGTGGTAAATTGGATTGAAGCGATTGGGCCTCCGCAAAACATGATCAAGAAAAATAAGCCCAGCCTCACTCGTTTTATTTACCAAATTATTAACTTTTTATTCATTCCGATTTTAGTTCATCCTCAGTTTTTTAGTTTAATGACTTAAAGCACGTTTCTCCCTCCACTTGAAACTTTAACACCTCGATTTCTAAGGTGATATATTAGCTTCTGATAGTCTCTTAAAACAATTTAAACCTTTTTTGTGCAATTTTTTCTCACACGGGGCTTAATTTGATTATGATAAATATATTTGCACACAGTAGGGAGAAATAGAATACTGGGAAACTTGATAGCTCCTAAAGAAACATATGAAAAACGAGTTTTCTTTGTAATTTTTGGTATCTTTTGAATAATCGAAGAAAAATAATTACACTATAGCATTTAAAGTATACGAACGAGAGTAATAACTAATAAGCATCAGTCAATTTGGTACAAATTCTCACATTGCCTTTCTTTCAGAAACTGCTAAAACTTCTATTAGACGGGAGAGGTGTAAGTTATACTAATGTCTTAACTGTAGGATGACTGCAAAATTGATTAGTGTATTTAACATGTAATCCTAGTACTTTATCATTTATTGATTATCGGTTTTCAGATATGTGTTTTATAACTCATGTGTAACACTATTCACAAGACTTAATAAATATAACAGATATACCCATCTTACACGAGGATAATTTGGTTCAAAATTGAATTTAAGATCAAAATTAAAATTGATTAAGCATAAAATTACAGACTCACGATAATCCGATACTTTTGTCAATGTAATGATTAATGACTAGACTCACTCGTAATATACGTGTAAGTTTTAGCGTATGCATATGCAGTTCTTCAAACATTTAGAGAATTTGTCTTCTTATTATCTCCCTTTCTAAATTATTATTCTCGATAATGACCAATTATCCCAAATAAAAAAGATTATGACTATAAACACGACACGTGTTTGGTCCAAATCGATCCTACTCAGCCTATTGAATATACTATAGATGACGTATAGATTTAAAAAAGACGACCAATTGAAAAATCGACGCAAAACCACACTCATTTCACCATTTTTTCTATTTCCCAAAAGAGCTTCATCGATCACTTGCGTGACCCAACCCAACCCACCCTACCCTACCCCCCCCCCCCCTCCGTCACCTCCTACATTTCCAGCAAACACTGTTGCAGTACGCTACCAGAAAAAAATCAATCAAAATCACACAGCAATTTCACCATTTTTTTTCCATGTCAACACCACTGAAACTCCTCAAATCAGCACCAAATGACTCCTCCTCCATCATCTCCATCGCCATCTCCACCTTCACCGTCATCCGCAAACCCTAATTCACCTTCATCTTCGATCACTTCATCATCTTCTTCTAACTCGAACATGCTTCAGTACCTATGGATTCCACTTCTCATCTCGCTCTCCAAAGAATTGACCTCTCCTGCTACAGCCGCTCAGTCAACGGACGAGGCGCTGCTCTTGCCTAGCGACGCGAACGACGCTTATCGCACGGTTCCGCAGTGTACGGCGGCGAATCCGGACCTTAACTACCGTCCGATCATCGGGATTTTGAGTCATCCTGGAGACGGCGCGTCCGGTCGGCTGAATAACGCCACGAATGCCTCGTACATCGCGGCGTCGTACGTGAAGTTTGTGGAGTCGGCTGGTGCTAGGGTTATTCCTCTCATCTACAACGAGCCGCTGGATGTTCTGTATAATGTAAATTAGACCTTTGATTGTGTTGTTTTGTTTTAACTACGTCGGTGTTAGCTGATTAGATGATCTATGTTTGCTCTTAATTTTTAATATGGCACTTGTTTGATTCTGCTACTTGTTTGTGTGAATTATAAGCTTGGATTGTTTTCTGCAAGTAGTTGGAGGCAGACTAGTTTATCGTTTCTGGTTGAGTAACAGCTCTCCTTCTGAACTAACAATAATTGAATTGAAAAATAGCAAGATATGGATTGGTAAATTATTGAATCAAGCTTGTTTATGTACTGGACGAACGCCAATTTATATTGCACTCAACTCTCCATGTATTTTTCTTTCGTTTGTCTTTGTGCTTCCTAAGAATTAGATGCTTGAGAACATATCAGTTGTCTGAAGAATCGTTTTCGTGTTTAAGTTCTATTTTCAATCAGAAGAATTTCAGGAAAAAAGGAGAAGAAAGCCACTGTTTTCTTCTACATTATACAAGGGAGAAAATCAAGGGAGATCTGACAAATAATGAAAGAAAAATGTGTATGTTATCTAAATGTGTATGTTTTCTAAGTAAATTAGTCATTAAGTCTGCCTTTGTATTGGTAGAAGATTCGAGGTTGAGAGTAGCTGCTAGCCGCTTGATATTATGCTAATTTATATATAAGATCGTGTTTCTGTCTTCAATCTGATGTTCTGCTAGAATAAGAATGCTGTGGGAAAAAAGTGATTGATTCATTGGTGTTGATAAAGGTTTGCTACATACTGTCATTTAACTTGATGAAACAATCGTACATTAACAGTTGACTTTCTGCTGATGAACATTTACAGTCTTGTTTTTTAATATGATATACGGGTTTACAGGGTAGTTTTTTTTAATTTGTATCGCAGAAACTCGATTTGGTTAATGGAGTGCTCTTCACTGGAGGATGGGCCAAAACTGGTTTGTATTTTGAGGTGGTCAAGTCGGTTTTTGAGGTACACGACCATCTCTAGAGCCATACTAAAACAGATAAATGCATCCTTTCAGTTTCATTGTTTTGCCATGTAATGCGTCCCCAAAACAATAGAGATTCTAATTGAGAATGATTTGATGCAGATGTCCCAAATTAATAGACATGTTTTTGCTAATAGACTGGGGTAGGGAGCCCTTTATTATGACTCACACTCATTTTTGCTCTTATCTATATAATCCAGCAAAGAATTTGTTTGAGAAAGCTGTATACAATTAAGCAAGATCTTCTACTGCAGAATAGAACTTTAAAATTGTATATATATCAGATAATATAAATTGCCAGAGATACATGTTTTCCTTTAACTACCATTGGTATGTCTATTATATGCAGAGAGTTTTGCAGAAGAATGATGCTGGCGATCATTTTCCTTTGATTGCCATCTGCTTAGGTTTTGAGCTGTTAACCAAGATTGTCAGCAAGGTAAGATTTCTAATCCATGCACATCTCATAGTATTTTGTTACAATGACTCTTTTCCTTCTCAAGTAAAGCCAGAATGAAGAAAATAAGACGAGGTGGAATAACTTATTCTCTTTTCATATACATAGAATGATTGAGCATATCCTCTATCCATGTCACACTTCTGTGGTGTTCCTCTGTTATATATGGCCTAATTGTAAAATTAGCATTGACTGTGACTGGAGATCATTGTGGATTAAAGTACTTACTGCTTCTGCATATGTTTCCCATCTTATGATATATTCTTTTGCATTTTCCTACATAAAGGTTGTTTCTTTGTATATTCCTTTTTCATTGGCTTAAGGGGTAATTTGCACTATGATATGATTTCTAGCCTACATACACCTCAGTTGTTTCAGCTATATGTTGCTCTAATGTTTTCCACCTGTTGATCAATAAAACATCTCCTTTCATGTAATTGGTTACAGGACTATGACATACTTGAGGAATTTAGTGCATCAGATCAAGCTTCGACATTGCAATTCATGAGAGGCATAAGTACAAACAGAACTGTGTTTCAAAGGTAATTATCCATATTTTGACAGCGAAGTTTTCACTACGTTGATATGCAACCAGGGCAAAATGTTTCTGGCAATACTCATTTGTAGGGTGATCTGGCATTTCAAGCTTCTTGAAAAGAAGAATTCACTATTCTTGAGAGATATAAGTATAAATCAAATTGTGTTTCAAAGGTGATGCAACCTGGGCAAAGAGTTTCAGTTGACACCCATTGAAGGATAAACCCGTCTGTAGTCCACATATTAAAATTTGATAGTCATTCGATCTTGATTTTGAAGGTTAAGCATGCTTTCTGTTCTTTATAGATATGTTCCTTCTCAAACACTGGTCATTTTTTATTTTTTCAAAATCTAGAGAAGCCTGGTTCATTTCCTTTTCCGTTCTGTCCAGTAAGCCATTTTCCTGAAAAGTTAAAGTGCTTGATCGTCCCAGCTCTTTCCCTTCCAAAGGATAATGCCTTATATGCCTAATCCTTCTCTATTTCACTTAATCATGGTCAAACAATATAAGAAAAAGACTGAATAGCCTGGTTCATTTCCTTTTCCGTTCTGTCCAGTAAGCCATTTTCCTGAAAAGTTAAAGTGCTTGATCGTCCCAGCTCTTTCCCTTCCAAAGGATAATGCCTTATATGCCTAATCCTTCTCTATTTCACTTAATCATGGTCAAACAATATAAGAAAAAGACTGAATAGCCTATTTTGTTGTGCATCAAGAAGTTTTATAGTAGTCTTAAGCTGATGGAATGCAACTTTTAATACACCGAGACATATTTCATTATCATTCTCTTGTCTTATTCTTTACCTGATTGCTGTTTTTCTCATTGATTGTGAAAAAGTTGGTTATGAGTTGGACAGTTTCTTGGGTGAATTTATTGTAGTATATATTTTACCTTTTAGCGATGAAAACTGGCACTTTGTTTTCGAGTTCTGTGGGGTAATATGGAAATGCTTGAGAATAGCTTATAAATTGATTAACCTCAGAAGGTGCAAGTAACTGAGTATTCTTGAATTTGTTGCTCGGAGTTTCTTGTTAAAAGTCTTCCAGTTTTTCCCCTATAGTTTAAATGCTTTACTTTTTGGACAATGAATGTCTTTTTAAGACAAATGCTGCCTATATCTCTTCCACTAACCCTTAGCTTTTAGGGGTTAGTACCGTATTGTACCAAAAATTGACATTGGGAATTGACAATACCAAATGTGTTTTGCAGGTTTCCTCCAGTTTTGCTGGAGAAGCTGAGTAAAGAATGCCTTGTGATGCAAAATCATCGTGTAAGTCCTCTTTCTGTCTTTGTCAAATGATGGTGTTTCATTTAGCAATTGCCAGTTTCACCCTATTTTCTTCCCTGCATTGCTAAATGAACAGTTGGTCTTTGAATAAAATGAGGACTTTCTTTAAGCAGTGTGACATTTTGCAACCTCCCTCTTTGTCCAGAAAAGAAAAAGAAATCAAGTAAATGAAGAAGTAGTGTTGTCTGCTATTTTTTCACATAGGAAGCGATATATTAAGGCATATGCTTGGGCATTATTACCAAGTGAATGGTATAACTTGCTAATCAGGATTCCTGTGCTGAATCCCCTCTTGTCGTCAAAAGTCTCACACTTTATGGTGAATATGGTTCGTCAGATATTTTAATATATTTAGAATGTCTGTGCTTGCTTTGTGGGGCTGACTGAAATTATGTCGAGCCTCCAGCAAAAGAAACAAAAGAATGCAGCTTAGTCATTTCAAGGGTAGTTAAGCTCATGGTTCTGTTCAGATGATTGTTTTTGTTTAGTTTCTTGTTGAAACGTCATCACGATACTCAAAGTTCTGTTGATAAGCAAAAGAATTCTCTATCTACATCTTGTTGTAGCATTTGGTGGTGAATCAGTTTCGAAGAATGTACTGACAAAGCCATAGACCAGCTGACAATTATTTATCTTCTCTTATCTAAAATTTCTTATCTTTGTTTGACAGTATGGGATATCACCAGAAACATTTCAAAAAAACAAGGATTTATGCAGTTTCTTCAAGGTTTTAACGACTAGTACAGATGAGGACGAGAAGGTACTGAATGAGCTTCAGCGATTTAATACATATTAACTTTGTTGCTTTTTCTTAGATTCAATATCCATACTGTGGCTGACATTTGAAGGACCGCATTTCTAATCACCTTTGATAATGATAAATTAATTTCAGGTATATGTTTCAACAGTTCAGGCACACAATTACCCTGTGACTGCTGTTCAGTGGCACCCGGAGGTATACTAATTACTCGGAATAAATTTTTATTTGTAGATATCCATGCTTGTTATTTTATACAGGCTACAATCTAATCTTATATGAGAGGTTGATAAATTTTTTGGGTTGAAATAGGATGATGCCACTGATGTTTGATCATACTACGAGAAACTCTCACATTATAAAAGTTACATAAACTCTTCCTCTCATCAGCATATCTAGGTTTAAAGTGCTGACGGTATTGAACTTTTGATACTGCTCTTAGCATAATACCAACAATTAAGAAATGTTAACAAATTGAAATAAATTCGGAGTGTAGGTTACCTCAAGTTTCTTGTTTTGCTTCGAAGGTATTTCCATGTTATTTTTAGCAGCAATATACTCATTTATGTAGCTAAAATGATGTGATGTGAACAATGTTTTGTAATTTTTACGTTCAAATGGCAGGTTGTGTCGTTTTACTCACTATAATTTTCTCTAACAGAAATTCATTAACTTAACTACATTCCGCCCACTGCTTCAATTATGTCGATATCTCCAGTGTGAAGGTTTCCAAAATTGATCTTTCAATTTATTACGGAATTGTGGAGTATGTGGTGGGGTACAAAGATCGGGTTGGGTGCAGTGAAACTAATATTTGGTTTTGGGGCAAGTATGCAGCATAGATTGAGTGCCTCTATTTTTGAAGCGGCGCTTAAAATTTACGTGCGTTAAAAAGCGGGCGCCTGGCAGTTGCTACGCATGCTTATCTTAATGAGATCATGTATACCTGCAAATTTGGTAGGGAGGGTCATTTTATTTAAGATATAATGAATTGCCCATGTAGGTAGCAGCATATGTGTTTTAAGAGTGTTGATTGTTTATTGAAGTGACAATTTTTGATGTGAGATGATAGTTTGGCGAAGATATACATTTTATAAGCACATTTTTGGATACAAAAGATCATACATCTCGGATAATTTACGCTCAAAATTTTGTATGCTGTCACGTGTGCGTTGATGTAAAATGCACAAATATAGCATTAACACACCTCGAGAAACATCAGTTTCTTTCTTATATGGAGTATAATCACTATATGCCTTTATTACGCTTGCATAAATGGTTTACGTAGCCCACGGTTTTTTGTTTTTCTTCCTTTTTTCGCCTTTTGGTGGTGGACATCCTGCATATCTGTGGAGTCTTGATAATCTGAGTGCCTGCATTTTCCTCTTGGTTTAACGATCCTTAAGTTTTTTTGTTTTTTAAATTAAAATATCTGACCTTGGCTTCTTCAGAAAAATGCATTTGAATGGGGATTATCAAAGATTCCGCACTCAGAAGAGGCAGTTCAAGTGACTCAACATGTTGCCAACTACTTTGTAGGGTAAAGTTCTAAACCAAATTTCTTGCTCTGAATATTTTGCACTCTATAGTGAAATTCGTAAAAATGAAACTACTTTAGATGATATAACCTGGATCAAGAATTTAGTTCTTCAATTAATTCCAGTAGTTGATTGTGCCGAGTTCAAGCATGTTCTTCAGTAAGTCCTGTGATTAGAGATCAAGTAGTATCTACGTTGTCTATCTCTATGTCGTAACTGTTTCTGTGTCCTTTGAAACTTTTTTTAGGGAGGCTCGGAAGTCTAGGAACAGACCATCGACCCAGAAAGTCCTCGATAACCTCATATATAATCACAGTCCCACTTTTTGTGGAAAGGCTGGGTAAGCCCCTCTCTCTCTCTCATGCTTGTGTTTTCCCATTTTCTTTTTGGATTGCCTTGTTGGGTTTTTTACTGCTGTCTTCCCTGGGATTGGAGTTGAGGTCTGGCACCAGTATGAGCACACAATAATTAACTTACAGCTACATATATTAGGCACATTTTCCCTTCTCCATCAAAGGAAGTAGCAATTAATATATTTTGAACCATATAGAGGATTTTTTCCCTCACAAGGGGATAATTGTGTCATCATACTATAACATGGTTTGTACCAGAATCCCGATGACTTATTTCCATGTTTCTCTCATATTGCAGGAGGGGATTTGATGAGGTCTACATTTTCAGCTATGACAGTCAACACCCCAAGCTGTAAAAAATGATAAACTATATGATAGTCACGTGTAAAAAGAGTTGTGTACTGAAGAACTGGATCGGGCATCGGCCTTTCCGCCTTTGCATTGTATTCATTGTATTGCCTGAATGTATATTTATTCCAGTGTTATTAAAACCGGACCGGCCACGTTAACCTCTGACCGGTCATCTGTCCGGTCCGGAGAAGGCCCATAAGCCAGTTACACAAAAAGCGAGCCGACCTGTTTAATTTATTTTGAATTTAGTTTTTGCACAATATTACTGTACTGCCCCTAAAAAATTCGCACCATTTGAAAATTTGAAACACTATTAAAAATAACACAGGCACGCATGACAATAGGATTAATGAGAATCATTGGTTTAAGGGAAATTAAAGAAGAAGAAGAGAGATTTAAGTTAAATTGACAATTAATAATATAGGGAATAGATAAATTGTTGGGAAGGGAAAGATTTGTGGCAACTAATGACTGATACAATCAATAACTAACAATAGGTAAGTTCATTGAAAGTTGGAAAGTAATAAAGGAAAAGAAGGGAATTTTGCAAAAACGGTCCTCTAAGTTGGTATATCTGCAATTTTGGTCCTACAACTTTTTTATCTACAATTTTAGTCCTATAAGTTACTACATGTCTGAATTTTTGTCCTCCGACCAAAATTCCGTCAATTTTGGCCGGAATCTCCTTTTTTGTTTTGTTTAATATATTAAAATACGAATTAATTTTAAAAGTAAACAAAGAGGGTTGAATTGAAAAAATGAAAAAACGTAAATGACCAAATCTAAATTAACCCTATCATCTAAATCAAACCCCTCTCTCTCCCCGTAAAAACTCACTTCTCCTCTCTCTTCCCCCAACCGAAAATGCGAAGAGAGCAGCTACACATATCCAGTACATGTATTCCTCAATAAACATGCCCCTTGACCTTAAAAGAACCTTGCCTAATGTAGGTTCAGAAAACCTTCTATCGATGTTCGGCTAAGAGAAACCTTGTGTACTTTGAAGATTTCAGTTCTTCAAATGTTCATACACTGAACAAAGTCGATCTTGACCAAAACTAATTAACCTTGTGAATTACATGCACTAAGAATCACATGAATGACATTCAAGTCTGAGTCCCAGTTCCAAACACTAAAAGTACAATGATACCTATTGCTTTTTCTTCTTAGTCCTCCTTTTTCTTCGAGGTTTTCTGGCATCTGAGTTAGAACTTAGATTACCACTATTTCCAGTGGTGGAATCCACAGGGCCTCTCTTTCTGAACGAAGATCGATCAAAACTACTTGACGTGTTGCTGGAAGTTGATATCTCAGATCTATTGTATGACTTCTAGCCTGAAGATCCCGCAAATCTTGACTTATTTTTGGAAGTATTTGAGAATTGTTTGCCAGATGGGCCAGGAGGTGGCATCAGAGCACGAGCAGAAAGTTGCCTCTGCATAAACAAGTTTGAAGGAGGAACATATCAGCTTAACTCTTCAACTTATATATCAGCAAACTAATGTTCAATTCCTAACCTGGTTTCTTTCATCACTGGACATCCCAGATGTAGCTTTACCCGAGGCACTAGAAGCTTGCTCCCTGCAAAAATAATGAAATTTTCCTATCTTGAAAAGAGTCAATAAGGGCCAAATATCCCACCACGTGCATTGAAAGACAGATAGATGCTTAATGAGCTGAGCCTGATTGTTTAGTGCACGTGTGGTCTTTCTCACAAGCAACGTAAAAAAAGAACTCCAATTTGACGGCCATTATATAAACACATCAAGCTCATAACAAACAACATTTTAAGCTGTCCATGTACAATCTAACCACCAAGCTCTGCTCAAAGTATATTGTTCCACGATCATGACAATGAATATATCATAGCCATTTTGTGCAATCTGTGTTTCAATAGTACATTGGACACTTGAGAACGAAGAGAAAATTTCCTGAGGCTATAGGAACCTGAAACAAATAATGAAAGTGTACCGACACTTGTCTAAATACCTTGCACTTTTGTCAGTCCACTCATCATCTGCATCAGCTTCATCACTGGAGCTCCCGTGTAAGAAAAAATCGTCATCACTTGCATCCAAGAGTCCATCATCCTCACTCCCTGTTTCTGTTACATAATTTTCTGTGAGTTTTAAACATCGAAGTTTAAAATGAAGATAATTTCTGTTAGATTTTGGATGATACATATCCATGCCGTTTCTCCACAATTCCTTCAGTACGGTAATTTGCAGTTCTTCATGAAATTATCATTTTCTTGGCATTTCTATAATACAGGCTTCTCAGTCAGCTAGAGAACTAAGCAAACACATGACATATCAAGTCTAAAAGCAAATTCTTGTTAATACGAATACATAATAAGGAAATAGTATCTATCAAGTAAAGGCATGACTCGAACAATTTAGAAATTGCATGAACTGGTTTTCAAATTAGATTCAGCTTCCATAAGCCCTACAAAAGAAGTTAGACTATAAGTACAGGACAATCATTCTAAACAAATTATTTTTTACTATTCACTAAAGTGCGTATGTATTTCGAATCTAATATGGAAAGCATGGAAAGAAGATGCGGAGAAACTACCTAAATTAACTAAAGTTAAAAGATTAAGGAAACTCAATTAAGTTTTAAGCACCAAGTTAGTTCAGATATTTTCTCAGTCAAAGTATTATCTAATGTGGAAGGTACAGATATGGGTAGATGCGGAGCAACAACTAAACGGTAACTGAAGTTAAAAAGATTAAGGAAACTCCAATAAGTTTTAAGGCTAAGTTATGTGAATTCAAATTACATGGTATTGCCTATAATATCTTTTTCATATCTTACGCGTACTTGCAATTTTCTGTTCTTTTCATATTAACAATTCATACGGCTATTTGCTATTTAAGTATTATGATCATCCGATTTTTCCTGGAAAAAGAAGCTTCTGCCCTGCAGAAATGATTATTTGATTTCTTTAAAAAAGCTTTTTTCTGAGGAAAAACTGCACATGATTAGATTACAATGAGCTTTATCATTTGGTTTGAATCAGTATCCAGAACCTCTAACCTAATGCAGAGGATTAGTTCTTTTCCGCCGCGTCCTTTCTTTGATTCTTTTTCTATAACTAACATACACCAGGAGATTAGCGTGTGCGACAAAGTCCTTGACGAAAGACGGTGTAAATCTGATAGATAAACTCTAAAAGTTACTCAAAGGCCAACACAATTTCCTCAGACACATATTTAAATACAGGTGAGTTAACAACCTGATTCTCTGGGCCTAGAGATTCCAAAATCTATACCATTTATAGCAGACATTAGCCCAATGAGATATGACAGATCCATCTAAGGCTCAAGAAAGAAATTCTAACGAAAAAACCAAATAACTCTCATAAGGTTGGAGATATCATTGCCTAAAGATATTAAAGAAAGTACCTTCCAAATCCTTCCCACTTGCAGCAGCAGCAACCAGATTTGCCTTGATTTGCTTACGCAATGTATTTCGTTTATCAACAATTTCCGTCTCGTCACCTCCCATGAATAATGAAACATATTTCTCAGTTTTGGGGAAGAACTGCAATAATATCAGGAGAAACAAAAAGTAAATCACTAATAACAATCTTCCATAAGTTAAAATTGCAAGCACTATCTATGTATTAAAAAGTGTCGACGAAGAATCATTTTTTTTTTTTTTGAAAGCATGATGAAACTCTCATGGTAGAATGCAACTTTCTGTCAAGAGTGTCAAAAAATAAGAGCCTGGTCACAAGGTCTTTTAATCCCATCCGATAAAAACACATTTTGAAATGCCATATTACCATGTACTTTAAGGCTTTAAAACTTTTTTTCACAAACTTAGAACCCTGAATTTTTTTTCCAAAGTGAACATCAAAGTCTAATGATACTGCAATATCAAATTTTGGTGGCAACTTTTCCAGTTTCTGTAGTAAAAGCAAATACCCTACTATGGGGAGTCCATGTGATTAGCACCCAGAGTTCCTTAACCCCAATCTCAGAAATGGATAAAAGTAGCTCCTCTCTAGGCCATCCATATGAATCATAAGCGACTCAGATAATTCATGAAGACCACTTACATAGAAATATCTACATGATTGAGAAGGATCTCCATTGCTTCAAAACACAGTTCGAACGCACACACTAATGAGTGACAAAAAGATAAATAGTTACCGACAGTACAATGTTATTTACGGCTTACCCTAACATATTCAAGATCTTCTTTCAACTGAGAGAGTTGGTTGGCAATCTCTGTCTCTTGAGGCTGGCCCCACTTGAAGCACGCTGCTGCTTTTCCAACCGTCTAAGCCTTCGTTCAATCTTTTTTCTCTCTAGCGACACAAATTTAAATTAGCATGTCCATTTCCCTCTTACTAACATACAAATACAATCTATAAGATCATTATAAGGATGCGGCACTTACCGAAAAATTTGATCTTTCTATCCCTTAGGAATATTTGACGCTCCACAGCAAGACGATTGTGTATCTCTTGTTGTTTCTTGAGTTCCTCCAGCTTCTTTTCCTGTGCCTCCTTGATTTCAGATGGCAGATCCTGCTCATTACAATTCAAATTAGCAAACTCCAAAAATCATTGAAAAAGACAAGCAACAACAATTTAATGCTAGCTTGCATATACATCAATCAAAGACAAGCAAGAACAATTCAATTCTCAGGGACTACCCATTTGCTATAACTTGTAACAACATTTTAGGGTTTTATTTCTACTTCCCGAGTAACCTGACCTGAGATTATTACATCTTAATTTGTAATTTTTACAACATAATCGAACCAATAATACACACACATATATACATACATATATATATATATATATATATATATATATATATATATATATATATATATATATATATATCACTAGGATTAGTAAGTGCAAAAGGTGTGAAATATATGTACTTTGCGGAGCATGCGTTGAATTGAGCGAATTTGGTTTTTGAGAGAGACTGCTTTGGGCTTGTTGGCCTTTGACAATTGAGCATATACATATTATTAGGTCGGTCAAATAGGGTTCAAATGAAAAAGTGTCTATGAAGTGATTTTGAATATGTAACATGTGGGGTCATAGGGGGCCCCGGTCATTGATGTGAAATCAAGAAAAGCTACGCAACAGTATTTTATTATTATAGACGCGCTATATTTTATGTGGTTAAGTTAACACTTAACACACACACTCAACTCAAGTCTTAAGGTGCTTCCTTGGCGCTTCATCCACACACTCAAAAGTAGTGCCGCCGGCGTACAAGGCGTTGTCTGCGGACGCGTAGGAGCTTTCTATAATAATATATATATCTAAAATAAAATTGATGTGCAAATTTTATTCTGCTTCTATTTTACCTGAACCCAAGTTTTCTCTTTGGTGACTAATTGGTCCCACATACAGAAAAGAAAAAGAAAAACATTGGATTAGATTATCTGAGATACAGACAGACTCTGTTATTAAGTTACAGACCTCGCTCGCTGGTAAATTGTGCTGAGAAGAGAGATTCATTCTACTAGATAATTAGTTAATCTTCAAGATAATTGTACTCAAAAGTGAACTTAGTCTTGATTCTCTGACACCTGTCAGTCGATTAATTAAAAAAGCAGCGTCAGTAAAATTTACCAGAAATGAAGAAAAAAAAAAGAATAATATCACGTTCACAAGAATAATACACACGCACTGCATACAACTATGGACCTCAATTAGTACCAAGCATCCCATCGCAGGGTAGGTAGGATCACATGCAAGTCCAGAGGCACAAATGCAAAAAAACAACACCGATTATAACATTTACGTCTCATATACTGATTTAGGAAAGTGATGAACACCTTGGATCTGATAATGCTGTTTGCCAAAATGCACAGAGAGAGAGAGAGAGAGAGTGAGAATGAGAGAAGATGCATAGTATGTAGTGTGCGCCCATGTCGCACCAAACACAAATTCAGCATTAATGTTGAAGCTGAGTTAGTCAAATCTCAATAGGAGCAGATGTAACAATTGTTATCTGACAGGGGAAGGCATATAATAGAGTACTATCAGTCCCTTGAATTGAAGGCTCAAAGATGATATGCTGGTAGCATCACGGAAAACGTCCATAGCCCCAAATCCTAATTGACACAGAGAAGCAAAACAGAGGTAGGAAAAATAAAACAAAAGGGACGCCTCGGTCAAACTATCACAACTGAAATGGATAAACATCACAGTTGGATCACAATAATTCAAGTATAGTGTTACAGGGCACAAGATGGTTGGGAATATCGGTGAAAATAATGTACGTGATAGTAGAACAATTACGCAATGGCATTTAGTGAACAAAGAGAACATTAAATTTCATCCATGATTGAAACAACTACAAAAATGGAATTATAGGGAAATAGGGCTTGAGAATAGGATGCCATACCATCCATGTTGTTCATCACTGGCGATATGGAAATCAAAGTACACGTAAGTCCCTTGTTCATAATCATCTGTTGCAACTTTTGGCTCCTCATGTCGTTGAAACCATGTGTTGTATTTTCTGTGGAACCTCCAGGACTGCTTTTTCAATTCCTTGGCAGCCAAATATTGTTGGTACGTGTTCTGCAGAAAAAAGGCCTGGTGTCAGAACACGAACAAGATCACTCTAGAACTAAATGTGAAGATCGCTTAAAGAAACAAGACCAAGTATTTGGAATGACCTGCTGATAGTAAAATGAGAAGAAAAGGGTATCTGTGCCATAAGTATCTGAACCGAGCCGTTCCCAGAAACCAGGATTATTGAGAATGGGTGCTTGGACCTGCGGATAGCTCGGAGGGGTGACAGCTGGGTGTCTCTAAACAAAGCCAAAGAGAAAGTGGAGATCATTAAACTGGAAAGAGAAACAAAATAAAGCATGTGTAAGTTGCTTACTGGAGTAGAAGTTTTTGCACGTTCAGAACCTTTGGGTTGAGGAAGTCTATAGTAAGCTGCCTCGAGCATCTGCAGATTGTATAATTGATCATGCATTACTCCGGAACTTGGTATTGATGCCCTGATGCTATCTCCAATTGCACCGAGGTCAGAGATACTTCTTCGACCAATAACGCCAAGACTTCCAGCAGATGGAAAAGACTGTAAAGGTTGACCTGGAGACAAGTTAATGTCCGTCATCACTTGGGAAGGTTCAGCAAGTGATCCGCCAGAAACTCCACCAGACTAAGAAAAACATCCACGGCAGTATGAATTATTTTGTGAATAATTAACAAGGATTAGCAAAATTGACTTTGCATTTACACACAATTGCTTGCTTCACAAGGAAACTTTGTTTGGTCAAAAATTCTACTGAAGACTCCATCTTATGCAATTAAATCATTTTCTTGAGAAGCCACTCGCCCAACCATCTATGCCATCAATTATTAAGGATATTAAAGAGCATTGCTAAACAATGGTAAACCCCCAGATGAATTTTACTATGTACTCAATACTTCAATCATCTAGGTAAATATGCAAACAAATATAAGTATTAATGGAGATGTTATGCTTACAGGAGTGTCTACAGCATAGGAATTTTTAGTTCATCCTCTGGCATGAGATTCTTCCGAAGCTCGAAGGCAGAACCAGATTCGGCCGATGAATCTTCTGCAAGGGACTGCTTCTGTTGCAACTCCTCAAGTTTAGAAATGCCAGTTTCTGCATATATATAAGATTTATTCATTAAGAATTTGCGGCTAAGCAAGTAAATTGAGGAACCTTTAGCAGGATTCTATCGAGGATTCCTAAAGCATTATACAGGGGTGTCAAAAGAAATCCATTGTCAATTTTGGACAAATACGCATTTAAAAAAAGGAGAATATATGATCACCTCAGTTTGCAACTTCTTTATCTCCTTCTTCAAGTCCGCTTCGAACTTTTCCTTCTGATTCACATTGTCCGTGTCATAAACCTGAACAACAACAACAACAAGAACAAACGTTTAATCGATATATAATTATAATTTTCTCAATTAAATACTGTGGCAGAGGGAAAAAACCTTCTTCCAAATGCTCTCAAATACATCGACGCCCTCTTGCACCTTCTTCAGAACGCGATCGATCTCGCCCTGCAACTTCCGACTCGCTCCCATTGCCAATTTATGGAATAAAGATATACGAAACCCTAATTCTTGCAATTGAACTCGAATTCGAAACCCTAATTTTTGCAATTGAACTCGAATCAGTGACAAGATCGATGCGAATTTACGGAATGACGACAATTCGAAACCCTAAATTTTTGCAATTGAACTCGAATCAGTGAGTTTTCTGGAACAAGATTGATGCGAATTTATGAAATGACAATTCGAAACCCTAATTTTGCAATTGAACTCGAATCAGTGAGGTTTTTTTCATTGGATTTAATAATAATAATAGCTACAACAATAATAATAATAATAATTCAATCTATATTACCGAATTTATCGTCTTTGCTCTTCGATTCAACATGTTGGGCCAAGACTTAGTGGACGCTATTACCGTTCTTCACGCCATTGTTTGGGCTCAATTTATAGATGGGTTCTGTTTGCGTTTGATGTACGCATGTACCCAGTGGGCTCTATTTATAGATGGGTTTTGCTTAACGCATGTAGAACAGCCCAACTTATATTCTGGGCTCTATTTATAGATGGGTTTAGTTTGCGTTTGCGTTTGGTGTACGCAATGTAGCAGCCCAACTTAATATATATCTATATAATTTTAATTATTTTTATTAGCAAATAATACCCTGTTTAATTCAAAAATTAGCCAATATCCCCTCTACACGCTTACTTAATTAGCAAAACTGATAACAATTTTTAATAATTTCACATACGACCCCTATGTTATCCCTAATTGTTAAATAACCCCTTGTGTCATTTTTATTAGCAAATATTACCCAGTTTAATTCAAAATATTAGCAAAAGTCCCTCTATGCACTTACTTAATGTGCAAAACTGATGATAATTTTTTATAATTGCACATACGACCCTATGTTATCCCTTATTGGTAAATAACCCCTTGTGTTATTTTTATTGGCAAATATTACCCTAAAAAATTAGCAAAAATCCCTCTAAACACTTACTTATTTTGCAAAACTTATAACAGTATTCGATTCTTATTGTATTTACTCGATTGATATTTAGTTAGTGTTTGTTCAATTTTAATTTCACATACATCAATTTTTTTTAAAGAACATTACTTTCTAGATCTATAGAATATGATTATTTTAAAGAAGTTATTTTTAAGTTTCGGGGGTTTAATTGCCACTATGCGGACTTTTCCCCAATGGACATATATACTTTCGGAGTTAATTATATACTTTCGGAGTTAATGATATTTTAACCCTGTGCTTTTTTATATACACATTACCCCGTAAAAATGAATAGGAAAATTATCCATCTTTGTTATGTTAAATAAGACATATTACTCCCATTATTGCTTTTGGCAATATCGCTGGTATTAAAAGATCCCCCTTACTTCTTTTTCAAAAAAAAAAGATTTATTCTCTAAAATTCTAAACTTTCACGTCAAATTGTGATACTTTCTCCTTTTCCCTCCATTTTATTGTCTCGTTGACTGTACTCTTTTTGTTGGTTACTCCTAAGTTCTAACCATGGTATAAGTAGAACTAAATAACGTATACTAATTTCAAAAGGTTGAGATGCTTAATGTAAATATGTAACCGCTAGTACAATAAATAGTGGAGGAAGTACCTCAGTTTTATTTGCACATTTAATTTAACTAAACTACTGTATATATACTGAACCACCTGATGACTAAATTGACCTCAGAGCCCAAAAAGAAGTTTTTCTTTTCCTTCTTTTAGCAGTTCTCGCATATTACCTCAGTCCAAAAGTGCATCAAGATTGACACTTGTGACTTGACATTCAAGCAAAATCATGGTAGTTTTCTCTAACAGCTTCTAAGAATAAGAGAGGTGTAGAGATTGCAAAAGCATGACGAAATACTATATAAAGATTCAACTCTGAACGGGAAGTCGAGAACATAGCAAACTGCGGGGTGGTGGTACTTACCCCCAAACTTCATATTCAGTTCAAAAACTACTAATGTGAAGATAAATATTCTACAAATTTGAACTGTAATAAGTCGTAAAATTGCTAATACCGGGGATTACATCGTTTCGTACACAGTAAGAATTGGACAAGGAACCATCAACAGAAACCATGCACTAAGAATCACATGAATGACATATTCAAGTATTTGAGTCCCAGTTCCAAACACTATACAAACATGCAAGACTAAAAATTCACCAATCACAATGAAAGGGCGCTCTGCTTGGTTCAGCAAGCACAATAAGATAATACATCATTAGTTTCAAAAGTGAGAATTCAATTCTATTGAACCTTAAACATCCATTTTTCACAACCAAAAGGCATACCATATGTTACCAGATAGTCAAATAGGGGATGCACAATCTATCACGTTTCGCATAATTCAACAGTGAAAAATGGTAACGTCCCATACCAACTCGTGGCTCTTCTTCACTTCAAAGACGCAGGCATCACCTACTTTTAGAGCATTGTCCTGAACAAATTTTTTCCATCCAGTGCACATTTTAGTTTTGGAACCATGTATCGTGCACCTAACGGTCCATGTCTTCCATCCAAACTGCCAAGCTTTACTGTATTCTTCTTTTCAGGTAAATTTGCTCTGGCAAAAGTTGGTCGAATATTCTGCTCAAACAGAAGAAAAAAAGAGACACTGTACTCAAATCTATAACCTGATGGACGTATTTACAGAGGATGTAAAGATATGATTGAATTTCAATGTTGTAACTTACCAAACAGAAATGTGTAGAAACATAGGATGGCTGCATGACAGAGATAAAAAAGGGGTTAACAAACTTGCAAGATTTTGCCTTTTGATAGGCTATGCAAGTTTCTTCTGGAACTGCTCTTTGTGCTCTTTCATCAAATTGATTTCCAATGCCTTTACTGCATTCTTCTGCAAACAAAATAACTTGAGCAATCAAATTATACGATCAACAAATTTCTTCTTCACCATTCTATCTCTAAAAGTTTTATCATTTATGTCGAGCTGAACTTTACTGTCAGAATCTAAATTACTAGTACATTGACATACCAAGCTTCACTCTGCTAGCCCGGACAGGTTCATTTCGAAAATTAGGTAATGACACATTCTTCCTCGAACTTTGTTTGGCACGAGACGAAAATTTTGACTTCTTTCTCTTCTTTTGTTCTCCTCCAATACTTCAACAATATCAGTGTTACCTTTATGATCGACCGTTTCTACAGTTTTCTTTGCACCCTTTCCTTTTTTGTTTGTCGAGATCTCTTTCAGGAATACAACAGAATCATCTGATACTTGAGCACTCGCCATGTTAAGTTTGTCATGAGGATATTCAATCTCCATTCCACTCACACCGTACATGAGAACATCGAACTGGGAATTCATGTCGTAAGTGAATGTCAACAACATACCAAGACCTATGGAATAATGCTCTTTGAATTCCTTCCATCCTTCGTGGAACCAAGTTTCACCATTTGAACGAATCAATTTTACTTCTCTTAATGATCCATTTGAAGCCTTGAGGGAAACGTGATCTGGGAGATTCTGTCCATGTCTTTTCATAAACTCTGGAGGAAGTCTCTGCAATCAAAATATTTACAAAGATAGACATAACCTTATATATCAGAGAATAAAGAGACAGGGAAAACTGCTGCAAAATCAGAACCATGTTTGAGTATTCATCCAAGAGTATCTTGCTATATCGATCAAACTGGACAACCGAGACTCTTGAACATGCGAAAATAAGAGCTATATAGTAAAGTTATGAACTTAAACATAAAAAATTAACGATAACTTTATCTTCAAGAAAATAATATTTTTAGCTAAATAAAGTTTATCGTATACATGCATTTTAATATGCTACTACACTCACCAGCCTGTGGTCTTGAGGATGGACAATAATCTTGAAAAACTTGGGAGCCATTTCTTTGTTTTTGTTGTAAGAAGGACAAAGTTAAAGCGGGTGAATTTCTAAAAGTAAGACAGGGAGGAGATTATATAACTTCAACTGAATGAACAAGTTAGTTGAAAAGGTAGTATAACTATAATGAAGTTTATGATTAATATATTTGGTGCTTTTAGTATTCCTAGGACCAGTACTAAATGGCAGTTTGCTGCAAACTTAAACCAGTTATCTTTCATCAATTTTTACTTTTGAGTTCATTTTTTGGCCTTGGATTAATAGGAACAGTATAGGGCGGCTTAAAACTTAAATCTCAAGAAAGATTTAATTTACTCTGGAGAGTCAGCACCACTTTAGCAGCATTTGGTGTTAATTGCTATTTGTTCTTGTTTGACCAATATGATGATTGCATAATCTTCATCTGAGTTTTAGTTTTTATCTGAAAATTGTAAAAATGTTATGAAGTCTGTCAGTTAGGAACTAGTTATGTTGTATAACTTCAATCAAGCAAAGAGAATGGAAACGAAAGAAATACACTTCTTCCACAGTGTTATCAGGAGTTTCTTCATCATCATCATCATCATCATCACTCTTAACTTCATTTCCTACGACAAATTAAGAGCGGGGAACAGCTTATCATTCACATTTCTTGTTATCATTGTAACAGTAAAATGGAAACTGCAAACATACACCACATATAACATATGTCAAGATTTCATCAGAATCTGTTCTAAAGCTAATACACAACAATGATTAGTTGTCAAAATAGTTACAATCTTATCAAGCAGCTCAAATACCTTCACCACAACAATCTGTTATTCAGTTAGTAGATTCATTTAATAAACACAACTCACTTAATTACACTTAATCAGCTCAGCTAATCATCTCAAGTGTTGTACATAACATCATGCTCAAACATTTAAAACAATACACAGAAATAATCAATAGGCTCTGCTTCCTTTTCTTTTTTTTCTCTCTCTCTTAGGCATTCATCAAACACCTTCCATATCATGCAAGAATTTTTTTAAAGATCCAAACTTTATCTCATGTGACATACCTTTGTCCAATTCAACACCATTTTCAGACTCCCTTTTGCAAGAAAACTCCCTCTAAACGCAGTTAGCTCCCCAAACGGACACATCGAACGTCGACTTTGCGACATCGTATATATATATATATATATATATATATATATATATATATATATATATATATATATATATATATATATATATATATATATATATATATATATATATATATATATATATATATATATATATATATATATATATATATATATATATATATATATATATATATATATATATATATTACAAAATTATGAGTTGATTAAAATTTTATCTGTATGTTGTTTATTTTATAATTTCAAGTTTAAAAATAAAGGATATGCATACTTTTAGAGATATAGGGGTCAAATGAACTACCACCTCTTTATATGATTAATTTGGTAATGTTTTTAAATCACAATGGTAATTCGTCTACTTATGTTCTATATGCATGGGATAATAATTTGCTAACTTAACATAACACAATGGAGTAGTTTTTTCAAAAGCTTAGAAATTAAATAGGTGATTTTGAACCTAATACTTTTGCATGTCTCGTAGAATTATGGAGTAAATCGAAATCTTATCAAGCACGTGGTTTAGTTTAGTCAAGTGTGAAGCTTCTAATAATTACCTTTTAATAATAAAAATATAACTATGTAAAATTAGTGAGAAGTAAAGAAAAAAAAAATGTTATGTTTTAAAGGTTTCACTTGCATTGAGCATACTGTCCATACGTCAGCTACAACAGGGAAATAAAACATATAAACTGAAGCATTATTATTGCATGGTAAGTTTGTTAAGTACAGCTGGAATGTGGGAGGAAGCTGTGGTAATGATAATTGAATCACCTTATGTTCACAATTGAGTAGAATTATGGAGGACCGTGTATTCTGACTTCTGAGTTCATACATCAAGAATGAAAGTTTGAGAAATTGAATGCATAATGTTGAACAGATATTGAACCTAAATGCAGAAGATACTGAGGCAAATATATCGTTCGTTACTGAATTATATGCGGCACGAGGAAGGTGGGACGATGTTTTAGAGACGAGGAGGAAGACGAGAAGACTAAAGTCGAAAAAGGATTGAGGTACGCAATAATGTTTAATGTATTCTCTTATGGGGATGAATCACAGATACAGAATGTGAATGACTGATCTGAATAGATCAGGCATATACACTTCCTAGTTTCCTCAGCTGATTAATGTTTGTAAAATATATATATGTATAAGATCAGTGCAAAGCCAAAGATGACCAGTTGATTCAGTGAAGTTCATAAAACCTAATAATTTCCATTAGTTTGTCAGGGAGAAACACTGTCCCTAAAGAGTGATTAGCTGGCAGATCACCATGTTCACAAAATATGATCAAAACCTGAATCGAACCAACGTACAACGCTTATATAATTCAACCGCGGAAAATGGTAACTTTCCATACACACGGGTTGCTCTCGTTCACTTCAAAGACGCAGGCATCACCTACTTTCAGCACATTGTCCTCCACAAATTTTCTCCATCCACAGGTCAGTTTCGAGCCATCCTGTCTTACAACGCACTTAACAGACCACGTTTTCCCTTTCGAGTTGCAGAGCTTCAATTTGTTACACTGATTCGGCAAAACTTTCCTCGCAAATTGAATAGACTGCTCAGTAAAGAAAAGTAAAAAAAAAAACACAATTTAGATTATATTAAATTGGATTAACAACCTCAGGCATGCATATATAAGATACAGTTTTTTTTTTTTTTTTTTCAGTTGTCCTTTACTTGCCAACATGCAATTGTGAGAAACATAAGATGGCTGCATGAGAGAGATGTGGAACGGATCGCAGAATTTGGATGATTTTGCCCTTTGATAGGCTATGCAATTTTTCTTGCAAAGCGTTCCTTGCACTCTCTCCTCAGATTGATTCCAATTGCCTTCATTGCATTCTTCTGCAAATAAACTTGTTTCAGTAATCATTTATACGACCAAACGACGAATCTACCAAACCGAAATTGAAAGAAAGAAGAATGAAGTTTGTTCTTCACAACTCAAAGGTGTAAATTAAGTTTATGTGCGATGAATTTTCAGAATCTAAATCAGTAGCAGCCACATTTACCAAGCTTCACCCTGCTGGCCCTGACAGATTCATCTCGACAATTAGGAACCGACGCATTCTTTCTCAAACTCTCTTTGGTCCTGACAGATGAAAAACTTGCCATCCCCCTTTTTGATTTTGGAGCCGGAAAATCATCTGAAATTTCATTCAGCCAATTAGAACTAATATGCAAATAATGATCATTTTCACATACTCATCATTACCTTTATGATCAGCCGTTCTTATGCTTTTCCTCGTGCCTTTTCTCTTTTTGTTTGTCGAGATTTCTTTCAAGAATACAACAGAATCATCTGATTCTGAGGATTCATTGTTCATCGTTTCTGGTACTCGATCACGTTCCCGGTTGAGATTGATACCTATATCATCACCATTGGCATTGTTGTGTGGATATTCAATCTCAATCGCTGTCATGTCGAATAACTAATATGCAAATAATGATCATTTTCACATACTCATCTTTACCTTTATGATCAGCCGTTCTTATGCTTTTCCTCGTGCCTTTTCTCTTTTTGTTTGTCGAGATTTCTTTCAAGAATACAACAGAATCATCTGATTCTGAGGATTCATTGTTCATCGTTTCTGGTACTCGATCTCGTTTCCCGTTGAGATTGATACCTATATCATCACCATTGGCATTGTTGTGTGGATATTCAATCTCAATCGCTGTCATGTCGAATATTTGAACATCGAAATGGTAACTCCTGCTGTCATATATGAATACCAACATGTGACCAAAGCCTATAGAATAATACTCTTTGAATTCTTGCCACCCTTCATGCAACCAAGTTTCACCATCAGAACGAAGCAATTGTACTTCTCTCACTGAGCCATTTGGAGCCTTGAGAGAGACGTGATCTGGGAGACTTTGGGCGTGTCTTCTTATAAATTCTGAGGGAATTCTCTGAAATAAAACTCAGAAGATGGTTACAAAGATGGCCATGAAGGCATATATATGTGTAAAGAATCAGAACTTTTGGCAATATAGAGAAATGTTTACGGAGTGTTTTGGATTACAAAATGTGTACTTGACCGATGAATGAATTCTAATCTACATGCCTAAGCTATACGTACTTGATCGAATTACGAGACGATTTAAGAATATGTTATGATTCAGAAACAAACAGATATATGAAAAGAGAATCATAACCTTGCTACATCAAACCGAACAGAAATGAAGTAATAACTCCAAAAAAACAGGAATATGCATATATACACTTAAAGTATTTGTTGTTAGGACTCTCCATTTTTTTTTTCTCTTTTAATGATGTAATAATAAGTTTGAAGATCTAGTCTATTAACAAGCCAACGTCCAACCATTTCTGTGTAACTCTGCATAATGCAACTAAGGCCAGGGGAACCATTAAGGGATTAATTATAACTACATCTCTGAAATTTGGTCTAATTATAAAAACTTACCGACACCTTAAAGAACATGTAAAAAGTGGTTATATGCTGCTAAAGAAAGTTTTAATTTCCATTCAAATATATATATATATATATATATAATACGTTCATGACTAACAATCATGACACTCTTACCAGCTTATTGTCTCGAGGATTCACGATAATCTTGAAAAATTTAGGAGCGTGTAATGGGATTGAATGTGACCCCTCGCCTTGTTGCTTCCGGTGCTTAGCCATTTCTGTATGTTTGGTTAAACAAGAAACAGGTGATGTTGGTAGCAAAAATGTGATTTTTCAAATGAATGAAGATAGAAGTATAATTAATGATGGTGCATGCATGTTTGCATTTAGTGTCTCTTGCTGATCAATTCTTGGGGCTGTTGCGAGAAATTTATTACATTAATTAGTTTGTCTACCAATTTAGCAGCACTTAATGATAGTCAGTCAACTGCTAGAAACCGGGTAGGCAAACTTTCAAAAAAGCATACCTAACCTTCTGGCGATATTACTCCTCTGTCCATCTTTCTTGTTTTTATAAGGGCTTAATATTTTTTCCAACGCCAAATGAAGACGCCTGACATATTGATTCTAATGATTTTGACTAGACGAAATGTATCTTTCCTTTTATTTGATGATTCAGTTTCAAGTTTTTTGGACTGAGCCTAGAGATGGTATAAGTAGAGATTAAGGCATAATTATATATAGTTACACCCCTGATACCTGATATATTCCATAAAACTTTCTCTATAGTTTGAGATACTACAATAACCTCCCCTCTTTATTAAACTTCGTATAAAACACTAATTAGTAAACATTTAAGCGGAGTTTATATAATTAAACTAAAGCACAAGGCGTGTATATGTAGTTATCTCTAAGTATTTTTTAAAAGAACTAACATCCTTCTTTACGATTAAAAAACGGGCATGTGAACCCTCAACCCTCTGATGGAGAATGAATGTAGTTTCACAAACAAACAAACAAACTGTGCTAAATATTTAAGTTATGGACAAACTATTTTTCCATCTTTTTCTTTTGTAGAAAGAAGACAAAGGAATATCTATCAACTTAATTACGTGACATATTATATATTTGAACTTAACAGAAATACAAGAAAAGCCCGTCTCCGCCATGGTCTCAAAAGAGTTCCTGTCAGTAATATCATCTTGCATGTTCATGAGCAAGCCCCATTAATATTGTCATCACCAACAATCTGGTCATCATCGCTTAATCAAAGACTAAATTACAATTCCACTGGAAAAGCAAAAACTTATAAAATTGTCTTGGTACCATGTTAATTTGCATAGAGTTTAATTTCAATGAGTTCAGAAAATTATTAAAAGTCTTGGATTTTCCCTATAAACTAGTATAAAAAGCTGTCGGATGTAATTTCAATAAATGAAAAAAGTAAGAGACTAGCTACAAGTGTAACTACTTCGAAAATTTAATATTCTTCGTTATTATCCAAAACACTTATACTAAATTCATTTGGGTTTCCATTGTTCTCTAGACTATATAAATGCACAATCTTAGCTCCAAAGGAATGATACAACTTCATATATAAGACGATGACCGAGATATTGAAAAGAGTCTAATAAACGAGTTAAAGTCAAGTTGGTTTTTCACAAAACCTGTGACAGAATTGTGTATTACTTTCTAAAGTTCTCCACTATTAATTGATAATTTAATTTACTAAGAGTTTGTGGATTTATTTCAAATTGAAATAGTTAAACCATTAATTTAATCGATAATCATTTTCTAATCAGTTTATGATTTAACTTTTGTTCTCACCAATTAGATGACAATAAAAGAACAACCTCACTTTTTTCATTAAGACTTAAAGATAAAGATACATACACACAACATAGATTTGCTCAAAAGTGCAAATCATACATGCATCTCCAGCTGAAAACACAAAATACATTAAAAACTAGAAGGAAGAAAACTGCTTAAAGAAGGTTGTTCACTAATAACCGTTCAGATTGAACTAGCTAGTTCTTTTGTTCTCCATTGAATTAGCTAAACCTGAGTCACAACCGAGGAAGTGTCATCTGAAAACTCCCTCTCAACGCCATTGACCCCGTATACGTCGATGTCAAACGTCGAATTCTCGACATCAAACCAGAATACAACAAAATCACCAAATTTCAGATCAAAGTCTTGTGCAAATTCAGACCAGCCCCGAGTGATGAAGCAACTGTTTTCACCCTCCATACTCTCCATTTGCACAGTCCACGTTTCACCTGAATTGGCCCTGATTCTGGCTTTTTCATGCAATTTATCTCCATACTTCTCCACAAAAGCTGGTGGAAATCGCTGCATAAAAAATGCAAAAAACAAGGCAACTCGTTTCATAAAACATGGAAATGAAATAAATAACATTTGCAATTAATTAAAACGAGTAGAAAAGAAAATTTTAAAGTAATTATTTTGATAAGATTCTCGCTTGTTGATATATTCTACCGCAATTAATTGTGATTACAATCTTGATAGTTGTTGTTGTGTTTATTCAGTTTTTGTAAACATCATATACTACAAATTCTAGTCATTAAAGTTTAACTTGATCCTCCTCGCACGTATTAAAAAAACATCCTCGAGCATATTATAATGCATGTTTAAAAGTTTTAGTAAGAATAAATAATCAAAGGATTCATAAATTACAAAAACGTTTAACAAGTTAAAGTTTAAAACACATGCACGAGAGATTCAATTTATTTTATTTATTTATCCAAATTAACTTTATGGTACGTGTACCGAACATATTTCTTTTGCCTTATACTAATCATAATTTCACATAATAAACCCCAGCAAATTAACAACAGGATTTTTTTTTCTTAACGACACCCAAGCACGTGCACCATGGTGGTCACGTGACCTTACGATAATTGCCAAAAATAAAACCCCAAACTTCATCACCACAATAAAACGACCAAAGTTGCTGAAAGTGGCGGGAAAATTGATAGCCCTTCCGAGAAGGAAAAAGAAGACTCTGTTTGACGGATCTGAGGGTTTCAATTGAATCGAAAAACAAATGGCAGAAATCGAAACCCTAGGCATGCTCGACGAGATACAATCCATCGTCTCCGATAAACTTCAAGTGGTAAACCCTCAATCTCGTTATTCACTATTAATTTTCTGCATTAACCTAATTTTGACTTTCAATTTTACTGCTATTGTGCTTGAATTAAAACAAATATTGATTTTGCGGCAATTCTTGGAGAAACGAATCAAGTATGCGAGAAAAAGTTATTTACTTTGTCTTTAAACCTTCAAAACCCTACGCAATTTGTTTAATAATCGGATTAACGATAATTAAAGGGGAAATTAATGGGCATAAAGCCAATTTTTTCTTCGTAAAGTTACTAAAACCCTATTTTTTAGTGGGTTTTCTTGATGTTTTTTTTATCTCTAATGAGCACTTTCTTAATTAGGTTTCTTATAAATGGCTAAGTCGGAATTTTTTGGTGTCCTCAAATGCGGCGAAGAGGTAATCAGAACTCGTATAGTCGTATGCTTTTTAATCGTGCTTTGATGTTATGATCCCAGTGCAAGTTACTTGGATCCCACATCGGTATTATGGGATATTGATGTGGGGTTTATATGATCTTGGGCTCTTCCACCTTAATCGCTAGCTTTTGGGGTTGGGTTCTCCCAAGGTCATATCATTTGATTTATTTATTTTCCATGTTGATCTGTTTTTTATTAATTTATGGATTTCTCGGTGTAGCTTGCTGGAAGAGTTTGTTGACAAGTATGGAAATGGATTACAAGTGATTTATTCTTTATCCGGTTGGTTAAAGGATAATCCTTCAACGTACCATATAAGGCTTGTGTCCAAGAATAAGCTTTCAGGTGATTCTGTAACCAGATTTTATTGCAAAACTGCTTATCTTACATTAAGTGAAACTTCAAATGATCTCCGTGTTACTAAGCTCTCTGACAATATGGGTGGTTGCATATAAGTTTTTATCTATCAGCGGTTGAGTTTTGCTATTTGTTGGTTCTGTGATAGTTTTCAGTTATATGGTATTTCATTCATCAGTGTATCTTGGACTTTTAAATGGAAATCTCATCTTGTGTGCGAAATGTGTTCATTTTTAATTCATGATAAGGTGCTTGGTGAGACTACTGCTAGACAAAATCTTTTAGTTTTCTGCATTTTTTTGTTTTTCCCTGTTTGTTTGAATACTATTGGATCAGTAGCACTTTTATCTAACCTTGGAAGTAAGCTACTTTATGTAATTGTCAATTGGCTTGAAGTTTAAAGTTATTCTGGAGTTGTTATAAGAAACAAAGCGCGCAGACAAACAAACACATGAAAATAGTGTTTTCTGAAGCATATGAAACTAATTTTCATCCTTTTTGATTTTGTTACTTTAGATATATTGAAATTGAGGTCTCTAAGCTTTTTGTAGATATTGGATGATCAATTTCTGGAGAGTCTAATAGTTATCTTGTAAGCCCCGAACTTGGTTGTGCATGCTAGCTTAGCATGTTGGTCCGAGAGGATGACAGATTGAATGTTTGTGAACTTTGAGAGTATTATCTGCTCGATTATATACCAGTTGGGTAACGTCAGTGTCCTGGTACGAGGATATCAAGGCTTTTGGCATCATTCATTGCGACGCCCATGGGAGTTTGTTTAATTGGTTTTGCACCGTTCGAGTCACCAATTTATACGACGACATTGTGGGAAAAAGTAGTTGATTGCTATTATGGTACAGCAGAGAAATAGGACTAGATATCCACGAGTCATGCATACGTGTAAATATTAGGAAGCTTTAATTGTATGACTTATGTAAGCTAGTAACAAAAAGAATCTGTAGGTTTATGTTTTCAGTGGAACTCGTGACAGCCTGCTTGAATTCTGTTTGTGCATGATACATAGCCTCATTTAGTTTGACATGATCAGGTGGGGTCCTACTTATTACACCTGTAAGGGTTATGACGATTGCAGACACCCTTCTCTTCCTCAGTTGTGTTTGGAGCCTTACAGAAACTTCAGTTATAGATTACTGATAGGTGGTTCTGCAATTTACATTTCTCTAGTAGCAGGACCCTGTTATATTTCTGGTTCTGGTCATTAATTTGATATATTTGAGTTTGATGCCAAAAGTTTATGGTGATGATAAGGTGTGCCTATCTTGTGATTGTCAGAGGGAATACTCTTCTGTTGTTTTACATATACTTCGTAGACTATGAGTATGAAAAAATAGTAATCATTTCTGTACGTTGTAACCTTTTTCTTTCTCTCCCCATACATGCAGATGCAAAGAGAGAGTTTAACGAAGATTGCTCCATTCAGGTCTATAGTGTTCAGGCCTGTCTTCCTAAGGATCCAGCAACTCTTTGGAATCACGAGTTTGTTCAGGCTGAGGATCTCTTTAAGCAGCCACTATCCGTCGACAATTGCTTGCGAAACAATAGGTTGTACTTCTTTTCTTAAATTTGCTATTTTCAGTGGTCAGTCTCTACCAGGTTGACATTTGAATGGGATCAAATAAATTTCAGTTATGTTCATCTACTTGTTTCTCATTTTGTGAAGATAACGGCGTGTTTTAGAATTGACCTCTTATACTTTCATTGAACTTACCTGTAGGTTTTGTGGAGTTTCAAATTCCTTTGTTAAGCGAAATGCTGGTGGAACACCATTAGGCACTGGTGCCCTGCAGGTGAAGGCCACAGGAGTCTCGGACTCGTCTAAAGGTAGTTCTGCTCGTCTAGCTATGGCTTCTCCACAGCCTCAGCTGAACAAAGTTCACCAATCCAATACAAATTCTGGAGGGCAATCTCTTGAGATCGCAAAGAATGTAAAAGCTGAGGGTAAGATAAAGACAGATCGAGAACATGGTGCCCAACTTGCTCCACCCAAAGAAAAAGTTCCGCAGCCGCTTCCTGACAAGAAAAAGGGCCAAAGTGATAAAAACTCTTCTAGCTCTGGGGGCTCATTGGCTAGCATGTGGGGCCGTGCATCTTCAAAGCCGAATCCTGATGCTCCCTCGGGAGAAACCAACAACTCCAAACAAAACTCTGCTGGTTTACTCCTTATCTTTGACTCTATAGGATACGGAAATTTGTGCATTTTCAAATGTTATTTTTAAGAAATAATTATCATTAGATGGTTTTTGTAGGGTGTTTCTCTGCAGCTAAAAACATTGTTTTTCCTTATAATCAGCCAGTGCAGAGGCTCAGATTTCTGCTCGTGAAGCAGTAATGCATGGCAGCAGTGATGAAGATGGCCAAAACTTCAACTTAAAGAGGTGCGAAGGCAATAGAAAGAGGAGAGTTGTTTTTGATTACTCTGACGAAGAAGGTGATTGCCAAGATGCAGTTAGTCTAGGATCTCCCGACCCTCCCAAAAAATCTACTCTAGGTTCGAAAATCAGTTTAAATGCTTCAGGTCTTGAAACCAACTTGAGCTTTAAAGAGGAAAAGGAAAACAAACCAAATATCAAAGAAGTAAAAGAGGAAGATGTAAAACCTAATAAAGGTTTTGCAGAAGAAGTCTTGGAAATTAGCAAAGGCAAGAAGGCTGAATCTCCCATTTCAAAGAATACAGTAAGTCGTGTTCCTGAAACAGAAAAGGCGGCCGATGCTGGACCTAAAAGAAGAAAAGTATTAAAGACCCGGATAGATGAGCGTGGAAGAGAAGGTATTAACATACTTTCTTGGATATACTTGATTGAATGAGTAATCTCGCTACGGTTAACAAGTTATTATTTGTTTTCTAATTTGATGTACTTTATTGTGGCTACAGTTACTGAAGTTGTCTGGGAGGGTGAGGAGCCAGATACGAAATCTGATAATAGTTCAGTCAAAACCGCTGAGCACAACACAGTGAACAATGCCATCAACAGGTCTGATATGCTTAACCATTTTACCATTTTCTTCAGGCTTTACCTACAGTACACTAAATATGGATCTGTAAACAAATTAACTGATGTCTACAATTCTTTGGACTTATACGCCTAAAGTATCACTAGCCCTCCTGATCAAACATACATTTTGTTTTCTGCTGGTTTTCATAGTAATGTATCTTCCCGAATTGATAAAAGAGTAACGGTTATTTTACATGTTCATGACCTCCTTACACAACCTCACCCAGAAAAGGCAATTAAAGAAGTACATTTTTTTTCCTGGTGGTCATGATGTTTTCGTTCTGGCCTCATAGGCTCTACAATGTAAAATTTGAATGAAAAGGTGCTTAATAATCTTGATGAGCTGTTCTCATACGGTTTAGAAGTATAATTTTGAATTTGGAGCTGATATGATTATGTTACATGATTTTAGGCCAAATGTGGTTAGGAAGTCACCTGCAGTGGGAAACAGTGCTCCGACGAACCAATCTGGTAAAGCTGCAAACAAAAAGGGGGGAAGTAAGGATCCAAAGCAAGGGAATATCCTCTCATTTTTCAAGAAAGTTTAAGGGGACAATTCAGTTTCTCGCTAAAATCCCAGGTTGGTTTTGTAAAAGCTTTGTAATCATGTAAGTACTTAGTTCCGATGTCCCTGTGATTTTTCACGTATTTGTAGAACTTGCCCTCTTGTAGTTTGTTGAAATTGAGTGCTTGTAGAATGTGTTTTTGCCGCTCCATGGAAATTGGTTTGAGCCTGCATCACAATTGGAATCACATAATGTCAACCAGCTTTGCAATTCTTTGAAAATGCAAACGTCATTTAATCTTCATTACACCACGTTATCGGGCAAGATAATCTTCTGATATTCGGTGCTATTTATATTAAAAGTAGTTATTTCGTAATATTTAGTCAAACTTGAAGTGCCAGCAGTAGTATATCTCTAATTACAGTCTGGTTAAAGATAATCAAATTCGGCTGAGATGTGTAAATCAATTAAAAACAATCTCAATATTACAACTAAGCATCAACTTCAGCGGTCAAGATGCAGGATTCTTTTTCTTTTTTTGGCAACTTGTGCAACTTTAATTTTGATAAAACTCAAGGGTGATAATCTAAATCTTATACAAGAACTGTTTGTGCGAAACGCGAAACGTTCAACTCTTAATTCATTTATTGTTGTCAAATAAGAGTTAATAGCAAAAGACCCCATTGTATCACGTCAAACAAAGAAAAGAAATCTTTCGATAATGGGCAGAACCCGCCCTTAATTTTTTTACTTTTTCTTTTAAAGAAAGAGATACTAAACTAGTTAAAATCTAATGTTCGATAATTCAATTTATCCCAGAATATTTTAGAGAAGGAAAATTGGACATTCATGCAACCGGAGAAATTAATTGTGTCTTCTTAAACAAATTATTTAGAAGTTACAACTACAAGTTAATTGTTTTTGGGCGGTATGACTATTTAATGAAAATATAATATATAATACACCAACTACTAACATTCCTCGTAATTAGGAGTATTTCATTTACCAATCAGTTACTGGGGATATTAAAGTGGGCCGGCCCTTCATGACTTAAGTAGGCCTGAAATCTTTAATAAATGTAAAGCCGCAAGAGTCCAATGAGTACGAAATACTAAGTCCCACATCGACCACCCACAACAAAACTTTACAGTATTTGAAGATCGGCAATTACACCGTAGTTCACGACCTTACTTGAACAGGATCTGTTCTGTAGGTTCGCAATTGTCACTTAACCAGAGCGTGATTAACCGCACCATGGCTCAGGGTCACCTGGTCATGTTGTGCAGTAGAGGATCGTTCTCAGTTGGAGAAATCTAACTGGGGTGGTTAAGTGGCTGTCTGACAGACTTACCTAATTTTTTTTTGCATTTTCTTTTTTTGGCCTTCATCTGCTCAAATCTTTCTCAACATCCCACAAATCTGGGTTTCAAATTTGCGAGCTGAAACATTTTATCGTTAAGGTCAGGAATAAATACGCATGAACGCTTTATCAAAACCAATCCAAAACAAATTGTAGATACTTCAAAAAGAGAACGAACCCCCTGTTGAAACTACATCTGCGGATTAGAGCATCTAAATAGAAACCAAACATAAAAGTATTTTTTTACTTCCATTACAACTACATTCGTGGTTTTTCCGTAACATATCGAGAGAATATCGAAACATTGCAAAAAAAGTTCTAATATTTATACCCAAAACATAGTCGAAAATAGAAATTTTAATTACACCCTCTAGTAAGTTGAGATAAAAACTTTCACCAAGTTAAAATGTATTACCAGGACAACATTTACAAGAAATTGTACCCAAGTGATTAGATTCTGGTAAACATACAACATAAAGATAAACCTAATTTAATACAAGGCAGGCAACCGGGATGTATTTTCATAGCAAAACTAGGCCAAAACACCTGTAATGTCATAGCCTCATATCTGAGAACCTCCCCAACCACTCAATCTATTCATACCGATATGTATCCCCATATTTGTTCCTGAAATTGTAAGGGTCGTACTTCGAATTCTCATACGCAGTTGGCTTGACTTCAGCCGGCTTCTGCTCCGTTGCAGACGATCCAAAAGTTGATTCTCCACTCTTTTCCCGTTGACGATGTTTGGTTCTTTCTTTCTGGCTCTTAGACCGCACTTGCTGCGCATACTGAGGAACCTCACCCGACCCATAAAACTCCGCATATTCCTGTCTTCTGGAAGATCGATGCTTGCTTGATAAAGAAGGATCTTTTAAGGTGGAAGTTCTTGTTTTGGTAGGCTTCACTTCTGTGAATCTTTCAATGGGAGTCTGGATGTGGGTCTGCCTTGTTTCGGAAATGGGAGGTGGGGTTCTGTGTTTTTTAGCCAGGGAAGGCTGAGCTTCATCTTCAGGCAAAATGAGCGAATCTTTTAATGGAGTGAGCCCTCTTGTGGAGCTTTTCCCAGCCTTGAAGGGAATGAATTGAGTGAAGATGCTTCCCATTGATTCAAGTGCAAATTTGCAAAGATCGCTGACCAGTTGTCCAAATGACGGCCATCCAGCTTCTTGTTCGTCCTGGACAGGCGCATTGACTGGAGTTGGAATCTCTTTGCCTGATTGCTTATCGCTTTTCGTTCCGCTATGCCCTTGCTGCAGTTATGTGTAATCAAACGGTTTAGATAGAAATCAATATACAGCTAACTCATATTTATATGCAGAGAAATTCTAGATGTAAGACACGACTAACCAAAGATACGTAAACTACTTCTGGTTGACAAAAATAAACATACTTGCTTGGATAACAGGAAGGGCTCGAAATAAGACATCAACGATGGAGCTTTCAAACTGTTTATTCATGGCATATATTTTTAAGGTAAACTGTAATGACACACCTGACATTTAGTCGAATTAAAACACTGCTCACTACATTCCAGAAATTCCAAAAAACATCGTTTAGTTATCAAACATTCATTTCATTTTGTTCCGACTATTGTGATGAGAATACTCTTGCCAAGAGAACTAGAGAAGATAAAATGAATACAAAATAATTTCGAGCAAAAACTTGCGTTAATATCTTTCATTGAATTTGAATAATAATGTTAAGTAACTTCAATTTATTAAACCCTTTTCATGCATAAAATAAAATTAACACCCAATTGATATTCCATTATTGTCGCCAGTATTAGCCAACATCTATTATCAACAAGGTCAGTTTTTAAATTTAAAATATGTGAGGTCGTGTTGTAATTTGACCAAATGTCATGATAGGGAATCTTAATTCACCATGCATCAAATAATATCTTGTTACCACCGACAGAACTGCTCCAAAAGTTGAGTAATGGGGACTAACACACTTGCAGATAGTTGAAACAGGAAACAGGTATTATGGGAATCATTTGAGTAGATCCTACTGTTACAAAGTAAAAGGGAAACTTGGAAAGTAAAAGATCAAAATAGAAGTTAGAATGTACCATCTTGGTGAAAAAAGATGAACCAAATCCTTGTTGAAGCATGCATGACACATACCCTATCAAGACAGCGCCAGCAACCATAAGAAGATCTGCATAATTTTACCAGATTATTAGAGCCAGTCACCTGATTATAGGCTTATCTTTTCACATTGGAGTGTACAAGAAGCACAAGCCAACTATTTTTATACCACATTCTTCGCATTCATGGGTACCCATAAACATCATACCAGAAACATCCTCAAGCTGTAAGTCTCCTTATATCGGTACTCCAATTGAAAAAATGATACATTAAAATATGTCTAACAGAAGTAAAGTATCTAGTCCTTTCTCAATTCCATTTAGGGGTCTGTTCAAAATGATCAAAGCGTCTTTAATAGTTAGAATTAGATATCCTTCAACATTTATATCTGACTAACAATTTTACTTGTAATAATTAAGACAACATGCAACAATTGACGTGGCTTTTTGTTCCTATTTTAACATACAATATATACAAAATAGATTCTGATTTCTCGAAGAACGAGTATTTACTCTTATATGGAGGTCATTCCGAACCTGTGGAAGAAACAGAGTTGTTCTCATGTTCACAGTCCTCTTTGTTCAAAGAGATTTGGCGAAGAGCAGCATTGCCTCGGTCAATAACTAATAATGAACATGTAGGCCTGACATATATGACATCAAAGTCATTTGAGAACTTTGCATCCTCACTAGGCCCATCCCTGTATCCCGCAACATTGGATTTTCCTCCAGCAATGGTTGTCACACCTGTAGTTAATATCCCAACTTAAATTATTTTTGCTATTCCAAATTTCTTTATTTTATCAGAGAACTGTCACAGCCTCTAATTCATAATCTAATTTTAAAAAATCATATTCTAAACCAAATCCAGCACAAATTAAGCAATTGCGCGAACCTGCTTCTCCAATTTTTCTAATGGCAAGATTTGTGGTATCAGCAACATAAACATTCCCTTTATCATCCATGGTGACTCCCTTTGGATGATTAAAGCGGGCATCAGTTGGTTTTCCATCTACATGACCAGTGTGACCCTGAAATGAACCAGCAACCAATCTCGCCCTACTATCTACAGTAAGGAAATTGACCATGTTACACTTTTAAAAAGGTCGCATAAATTATTACATCTGCAATTCTTTAACAAGGTAAGATTTGGATCAAGCAGTCATAAATGAAGGTTAATATATGAAGTACTACCCTGGATGGAAAATGTAAGACTTGTTACAAACATAATGTCAACTCCCCCAACTACTTGACTTAAAGCATGACAAAAAATAAAAAAAAACATCCAATCCATAAGTTATACAAAATAAGTGTTTCAAAAGAACAATTTCTCTAACATGAAATCATCTTTTCATTGCGTAATCTTCAATCAACAGGAGCGTAACACGTTCAACTATTGTAATGATTAGGCACAAATATACAGACTAAACTCACATTGAGAAAGTGGAGGAGTAATGCGGACAATATTGCTGTTAACAGCATCCACAGCAAAGAGCTCTCCGTCTTGTGAAACACGTATGGAGTAAGGCACAACCCCAAGCTCGTTCCCTTCCACAACGGTCTCAACTAGATACCCATCTTCAAATTGAAGCACATTCACATCTGCAAGAACACCCTTATCAACACATACAAATGTAAACTAATTTCCCCATTAGAATCCATGATTTGAACACTGAAAACAGGGCAAAAGAAACACCAACCACCCGTCACCGATTACCATCTTGTTAAGTGGAACTTAAATGGCACATCTGAACTAAAATTATTCTCATAAAATCCCGCATATCTACCCTACTATAATCAACTCTTTGCTCTCTAACAGCTTTAACAAGCACTATAACACCAATCAAAACTCCTACTACAACTACAAAATGTTAGTCCCAATTAATCGCTGTACGCTATACATACGAAAGACAAAATGCTGAGTCACTTTTAACTAGTCTAGTCTACTACTTGTTTGGAAGAACTCGTAAACATCATCATTATCATCAGCTTTACTTACCTGTTGGATTAGGTATTTTGGAGGAAGACCTACTCCATTTCACAAGAGACGACAAGTGCTTCACCAATGGCCCCCCTGCATTTTAATAATCAATTAAAGCTGTAAAACAACAAAAATAAGCAAAACCCATTTTTCCCAATACCTGAAGGTGCAGCATGAGCTTGAAGTTGAAACAAACGAACGATGAATGGGCCCAAAAAAATTAGGAAAAATAATGCAGACCTCATTTTTTCTCTTTCTTTTTCCACTCTCCAAAAGCAGATCAGAAAAATAAAAAAGCCAGATTTTTCAGTCTTTATAAAGTCGAAAGGCGTTTATTAAATGCAGTTTGATTTACACATTTTGATTTTATGGTTTTTGATTAAAACCCAGATTCTTGTTTAAGATTTTATTTTGTTAATTCGACCACAGAAAGTGCATCTTTCGAGGAGTAGTGCAAAAATCCAAAATTAGTACTGTGTGTGTGTGGTCACTACACTAGTCTACTGTGCGTACTTTTTTTACTTTTGTTCTGGTCAATGAAATGAGAAAAAAGCACTTTTGTGCTTAAACTCAAATTCCACGTACGGAACGGATAGTGTTTGTCCGGGATTTGAGCCCATGCAAGGCCCAATATATGATATGTGGAGACCAGACCTAGGCCTTCTCCCAATAAGTAAAGTGGGCCCAAGCCAGAGACCTGCAGCCCACAGCCCAGCACTGATGATACATTTACATTTCACCTTTCAATTATTTCACATACTGTGAATTTAGAAATAGTGATACTGATACAACATTTTTCTAACAAAAGATTTAAGGTGCTTTTTGCACACCCTCGTGGATAGAATAATTTCTAGCTAGAATAAGATATCTTCATAATAATAGTATCCCCTTCAAAATTGCACAAGTTGTCCTTAAACCATGAACAACATGGTATTTTATTCCAAATAACACAAGGAGCTTACAAAAGTTTAAAACCCCATTCCAAAAGTGAATGGTGTTCGATCGACAAGTGATAACAGGAAAAACAAAGACCATCTAACTCCACCGTCTAGCCAAACTATTTAGGTAAATAGAGACGAGGCATTTTGTGGTGTCCATGCAGTACTAGGAGAAAAAGTTGGAATACTTTGCTCGTGTCTGAAAAAATTATCTGGATCGACTTTTGTTTTGACGCTCATTAACTTGATAATGTTTCCTTTGAAGTAGTGAACCCCCCATGTTGGTACTACTTGTGCGTCCTCGTGGTTATTAACTCCGAGATCAAGATCTCTATAGTTAATGTACGCACCTCTTGGATATTTTGAAACATAAGGAGTCATGTAATCGTACAATCTCCGAACCCAGTTTATGTACCTGTGCGATGTAGTCTCCGATTCTGCTTCATCCCAACTCGCCCTATATTGAATCTCATATAAGTAGCCTGCTCTAAAAGGAAATGGCAATGAAGATTCTGATATTTCATTCATTATTCCACCACCTGCAATGAAAAGCACCCATGCTTTTTCTGCTTCAGCTTCGTACAAATAATCCCACATGCCTTCAAACCCAGAAGCTGCAATCGGTTCTTGGACGTAATCTGCTTTTACTTTGTAGGCCAATCTTGCTATAAGAGGCTGCCTATTCGCCAGAACTTCGGGCGATACGTTGATATCGTATCCGTTAAAGAAAAGGGCCGTCTGAACCCAACTCATTTCGATACAATCTTCGCGTGTGGCCCCTAATTCCGGAAACCTTTGGGCAAACAGTTGAAGAAACTCGTCCGCCCCACCGTTAAAAATAGCATCAAATGTGGCTTGTATAGTTTTGCTACCTGCAGGTTCTCCTGATTCAACTCTCATTATCCTCACCGATGTGTATATATTATTAGGAAGCTTTTGAGCAACATACTGCCATCTGTGAATAAGCTCGGTGGCATTTTGATCCAAAGTTCGATTGACAACGAACATGGTGACTACTTGTGGCACAGAGACTAGTTTTACTTTCCAGGCTGTTATAACTCCAAAACTACCTCCCCCACCACCCCTTATGGCCCAAAACAGATCCTCACCCATGTAGTCTCGATCAAGAACATTCCCATTAGCATCTATCATCCGTGCATCAATGACATTATCGGCCGCAAGGCCATATTGTCTTAACAGTTGACCATATCCTCCGCCACTAATGTGGCCGCCTGCAGCAACTGTGGAGCAGAACCCACCGGGGAATGCGAGCGTGTCGCTTGCTTTGCTGATTTCGTAATAGAGTTGTCCAAGAATTGCACCAGGTTCGACCCACGCAGTTTGTTCAGTAGTATCGATTGTTACTCTATTGAAGTTGAACATGTCAATGACTACAAAGGGAAGTGCAGATTGCGACGACGATGTGTAGGAAAGCCCCTCAAAGTCATGACCGCCACTTCGGATCCTGATTTGAAGCCCGTGTCTTTTGGAACAACGCACAATGCCGATGATATCACGCTCGTGCATCGGCGTAACGATGACAAGTGGTTTAGGAAAGGAAGAGGGTGTAAATCTTAGATTCTCTATGGGTGCATAGAGGATTGGTGTATAGGAAGGGCTTTCTTGTGTGTAAACTGACCCGGAATTGCCCCAGTTGTCTAGGCATTGTAGAAAAGGACCTTGTTGGCCGAGGGAATCAGAACATGCAAGGACGATCACAAGGAAAGCTAATAAAAGGGAAGATGAACTAATGCTTATAGTCTTCATTGGCAGCTATATAGCAAAGTTGATTATTAAGTGGAAGTAAGAGCTGAGACTCTATATAAGCACATAATTAACCATGTGATCATATTGATCATGATAAGATGATATTGATTCTTTTCTCTAGTCAATAATGCTAATATTGAATCGATAAAGCTCAGAAATATAAAGTATTATATTCACCACCTTCGTTTCTGTTGACCTATCAAATTAATTTCTTTTGTTTGAATCTAGTTGGTGGGACTGTTAAGTGTTAACCACATCATGACTTACCTTGATATTCTCAATAGGTGCGGGTTTGACGTAAATTAATATTGATAATTAATTACAATATTGCCTCTTAGAACGCAAAGTTAATAAATCAAGAAAAGGCTAATCATACTTTAACATGCTGCAATTAATCTTGACTCGTGGATCTGCAAAAATAACATTAATTGCTAGGAACCAGAACACGTGAAGCTAGAGCATATATATATATATATTATATAATGTGTGTGCTAAGTGATAAGAATTGCGTGATAAATTAATGCTACACCTACGCACGAACATGTACATGCATGTGAGTTGGTGGGAGAAATCGGAGTTGATGGGATTTGAGAATATGTGATCAATCTGAAACTTATATATAATACTGAAATATCAGAAATAAAGTATTATCTTCATGTGTTAATTTTGTGGCACGCCAGACTCGTATAGTCAATGTTGCCACCCCATTTCAATATTTTCAGTTGGCATCGACTGCCTAAATAGTAAATACTCGAAACGAGGAAAAAAAAAAAAAGGAGAGGGATAAACGTTTATTTTCCACAGTTCTCAAGTTATTATATATTATTATAAATAGTGGATCACGCACCGACGGTCAACATTTTGTTATGGTTAGGCAGTCTCTTTAATTACAAGTACACAGAGGTTAACAGTACTCTCTTTAATTACAAGTGGGCTGTTAATTAGTTACAGAAAATACTTTTCAATTATCCAAGTGAAGTAGTTTAATTGAGTTGCAGTTACTATGAGATTTCAAGGGGCAGTTGCATACTTGGATTTTCAAATCATAGGCACCTTGAGCATATATAAAATTTGTCATTTGTTAGGTTGCAGCGAGATCCTACATATATGCTTTCATAAAGGAAGTGAAGGGTCAATATAAGTGTAGTCTTATTAATACTTATACGTCATTTATAGTCTTTCTCGTAGTTTACAAATTTAAATAAAAATAAGTCATTTCTGTAAGCTACAAATATCTGATTTGCATGTACAATAAATTTGTGTTGCTCCCGATTTGGCTTATTCACATTAACATCACAAAATTTTAGAGATTCTATCTGGCTAGCTTTTGTTAAAGATTCTATCTAGTAATTCTTTTGTTAAGACAAAATGGTCAAAATACTTTATCTTCTGTTTAACAATCTAACGATTTCTTTTATTAAACCAAACATGCTAATCTATATTACAAATCTTACTAATTAGTAATTACAATCTCTTTCTACCCACCATTCCGCTCCTTAAAACATTTAAACTGAAAGTTTTAAATTATTTTATTCTAAAATTTAATGCACTTCAACATAAAAGCTAAATCTACAGCACTACAAAATTGATTATTCAAACAAAAGGCTGGATCTAGCTTTTCTTTTTTCTTTTTTTCTTTTAAAAAGAAAGTTTAAAAATACCACCTTATTATACATCTGAACTAGGTCTGGATTGAGATGTTTGGATCCTAAAACCCGCCAATCGAGTCTCTTCTCATTCTAGCCATGTCTTCAGGGGCGGAGCCAGGAATTAGAGTTAGGGGGGGCGAAATTATACTTTAAAATGCAACCAAAATTATGTTTATAAAACATCATAAAATATAATAATAACGGATAACTGCATTATTTCAATTAATATAAAATCTTTGTTCACTTAGCCTACATGAGTGGTACTCTACGTTTTTTCATAAGATAAAACTCGTGATAGGTAAAGATTGTGAGTTTTTTGTTTGATTCTAATGAAATTATTGTGTATGATTCTTTGATTTGTAGTTATCTAATAGTTTCCTATTCATACAAAATTCTATCAAGTGAAAATTGGTAAGTTTTTACTTTGACCGTGTGTTTCTATTGATAGGTAAAGATTTTAATTTCTAAGTGCATTAGTTAAGGTATAGGAGATCTTTTCAAATTAAGTGGGGCCCAACAGTTCTTTACATGTACGTGAGTTTAATAGCTGCCTAGAATATTAATGCTTATCTTTTTTTTTAAGGGAATATTTAATACATATCTTACAAAATTACATTAAATATTTTAAAAGATACATACATATATATGTACTAAAAAAAATTTTTAGAAAAGCTGGGGGGGGCAGCCGCCCCTGTATGCCCCCCCCCCCCCCTACCTCCGCCTCTGCATGTCTTCACTTCCATACACGTTCCTACACGATTTTCGACATCCTAAATTAAGCTAAAAAGTACAAGACACACAACAGATAATCGAAGCATATTAAACAGTTTTAGGAAAGAAAAAAAAAAAGAAGCCTAAGGTATAGTCGTGAAAATGACCTGACCCGTTTCTCGCATTTATGGCTTTAAAACGGGTTTTCTGATCCTTTCAACAACAAAAACAGTAATGCTGTTTAGAAGTCACTCATAGTATGGCTGCACCTTATTTTGCTAAAGAAATGTGCTATATTTTACATTTATATAAAAAGGTTTACATAGCTCATTCATTGGGATGAGACAAACATGAACATTATTTGAACCAAGGAAGAGGCAACAACTCCATGATGCCATGCATATACAACTGAACCTATTTCTTCTTTGAATAATCCCTTGGTGCGAATCTGGTCGACCCTATTCTTACATATGGTGCTTCCCGTTCCAAACTGCAGGTATTGGAACCATCAATAATATAGCTACCTGGACTTATTTCTAACATAAAATAGCATATCACAGAGTTTCAATAATAGACGTATGAACTGAAGCTGGCTATCACAGAGTTAAGCTCACTTAAAGAATAGCAAACACAATTTACATCAACAGATTTCTTTTAGGACTGTATGAAAAGATATTCAGGCTTCCATTGCCATAAGAGACATATGCGAAGACAATGGGACTCCAAGCATAACATAACTTTATGCAAGTTCTCAGTAATAGTTGGTTTGACCATAACTTAAGTTTCACGCTCATTAAGTAGAACCATGAGTATGTTATATTACCTGAGAAATAAATATGAACTAATTATGTAATAACATCAGAGAAATAATTTGAACTAATCTAGCGCCAGTCATTTTTCATGAGAAACTTTAGGGACAGGATGTGCACTTAGTCTTTGAACGAAATGCTACTTCTATAAACTGAATATTGTTCCTAGAAATTAAGATTATTACTCCTAGCTAGTCAAAAATATAAAATTATGGTCCGGTTTCATATAAAACATAAAGCTTATAAAAATGATCGATCCAAGCTAAGCACGACAATACGAAATCAAGCCTTACCCCTTACTCAAAATCACCAGACAAGCCCATTGATAGCTCATAATGCGGTTCTGCGATGCCAAAAGCCTGGCATACCTCGGCTCTACAGTTCAATACATTCCGGCATACCCAAACAATATATATATAAGATAAAATATTTACACTAGAGTAAAAAGCTATTGACATCTGGTTATGGATATATAGTACCAGAACCATTAACCCAGTCATCACAAACCGTGGGTTAAAATTAATTAGAGAAAGAATGCAAAGGCGAAACTAAGAGTATTTGATGTCCTTATCAAGATGATCCAGTACAGCAGGACTTTCCAACTAAAATTGCCCTTAATGATTATTGTTAAAGGTAACAAGAGTCTAAAATTTCATGAAACCACATACCTCATCAACAACTGCATATGGAGGCATTTCCAGTTTGACAATCTCACAAAAACCAATTCGAAGAATCTGTAAACAATATCTGGAAATTTTAACCACGCTGAAACACTAACAGAGACTAAGTAGTAGCACTCTGCTAACCAAACAACTATTTTGAATACCTGCAGTAAAAGAGGTTCCATATTGATGAAGGCGTTCCCATCGTGACATAATGGAAGAACAAGATATCTTCTCCAGCGGATGGTACCGCCCACAATTTCTGTCGCCTAAATAGCAGTATTATTCAGAGACACCATCATATGACTATTTGCATCAAACATAGATAATATCACAGATAAAAACTGCCCCATTCTGTGGCTATTTTTTAAATCTAAATGCAAGAGAATGAGTGAGAGGATAACCAATCAAAGATCTCTATCATCCAAATCCCGGGTACGGAATCCAAGACTTCTCTCACCATATCCCATTTCACTATCCCCTGAACCCTTGCCTTGCTCATTCAATAGATCGGTAAATCCACCACCAAACTGAATAGGCATCAGTCTCACCGCAGATACTATACACAGTCGGGAAAACTTTAACTATAAGTAGCATAAATATCATAATCTTAATTAGTGAACTACCGTATATTTTAAAAAAATACTTAGAGGATTTTGCTGCATGACGCATTGAACTTCAGTTCCCATGTATACATATACGAGGTCAGATTTGATGAGAAAAAATTGGTTATAAAGATAGTAGTACAAAATCGTTTTCGACCCAAAGACAACCTAAGATTCAAACTTAAATTTGCACCCAAGCATCATACACAAGTAGAACATCAAGAGTCAACGAAATAACTAAACTTGCCTATCATTTGAAAAGTGATAGAGTATTTTCATGTTTGTCCAAGTAATCCTAATAATATTTTCAGCTAATGAACTCATAAACTACTATTCAGAATTGCCAAGTATGTGCTCTATGGTGCAACTAATCATTTCAAAAGATCATGCAGTAGAAAAGAAGTGATATTTACTCACATATTTCTCCACTGGTGTTCACCTGAACCAAACCTTCAAAGGAAGCCTTCCCATGTTCGAAACTACACGGTCAAGATTATTGGCAACCTGCGCATCAAAAACAGCATGGTCATGCAATCATTTTGACTGATTAATTTGGAAGTCAAAGATTTTTCGCATAACAGTTGCTTTCCAACTTCAAGCACCACTGATGCAATCACATTCATATTTTCTCTGATAATCACCAAAGAATATAGCTCCAAGCATAAATTATATGTTTTTCCTTACCTCAGATCTGGGAAATACTACTAGCTTTGATACCTTTAGGAAGTCCACAAACTTACTAGTTTGAATAATAATTTTGTGTTCCAATTTGCGATATGATATAAGATTAAGACAATTTGAGACCAACATTTTGCCAAGAATAAGTCATTGTACATCGATCTCTTTGCCTCAAACTTGGACTTTAGCTTTTCATCTTATACACATTTTATGCAGTCAAATCAAAAATTCAACACAAAGGTTCATATCATTTAGTTAGTTACTAAAATCGCTTTACAAGAAAGTACAAGCAACGAAGATCTAAAAGCTCAGTACTTTTACCTTCTCATTATCCACTCCTTCAACCATGGCTAGATTAGGAACAGCAGCCGTAACAGCAGCTGTACATGATAAACCTAATTAAATTACTTGAAAAAGAAAGATAAAGATTTTTACAACAAATATTTCATATGTTGAGGGCTAGTTGCAAGAGGAACTATTTCATGTCATGAATACATTTGACAGTGCTTAGGTAATTCACTCGGTCAATTTTCAAAAACACTCGTAGGAATGAGATCATTCGTAGTATTTGTTAATTAACTAATAACATGCTATCATTGGATTGGTAAGTTGGATAAAAATGCACATACCAAATGTAAAAATATCAAATTCTAATAACAAACACACGTAATAACAGAAGTCGTCATTACCGAGCAGCCCTTTCACCTTATTGATCTGCAAATGCCCGAGGAAATGCAATGTCCTTCGGAAGCTGCAGGAAACAAACATAAAACATTCATACACACCCAACCCAATTTCAGCAAATAAGAATCCAATCAATACTCATTTGACCACGATGGCAATTACGTAAATAGCAGGGGACCTAAGGGGCTTTATGGATAATTTCTTGGATGTAGTTTCCGCAAAAACACTGGTCCCCTGTGTCGTAGACTTGACCAGCACAAGATCAGCCCTTCTGAACCTTTTTCGCGCGTTTGCTCTGAAGATGTGCAGTGAGTAAGACTTTGTTTCTTAAAGTCAGAAATAATGGCACAAAGAAAAAAGAGAAAAGAACCTGAGGCTAAAAACAGGATCACTGTCATTCCATGTCATTAGTTTGATAGCTTCTTCAAGCCCAAGGTAATTCGCCCATGGTCACACCATCCACTACAAGACAAATTCAACAAAGATATGCAACTGAGGTGCTAGAGATAGAAGAGCGCTAGCAGAAAAAGAAAAACAAAAAAGAAGAAAACGCAGTAACTTCCGTTGTCACAAAATTTCTATATCTTGTATGATGTCAGAAAGGCTCTCATGTAATCCTTATACCTAGATCGGGTTCTTGGATTAAAACCGAGCTCAATTTACAAAGCAGGAAGATAGAATCTTCATATCTGACATGTTATACATCTTTAATTACTAGTTGAAGTTGACCAAGAAGTTTGAGTCTTCAAGAAGTAGGGAAAATTATATGCAGCAACATCCTAAAGAAAGTAATACCGTCATTATTATTGGCCATGGCGAATGCTTTGACAAGCCAGACAAAAAACTGCACGTAGCTCTGTAATATAAAGCTGAAATATTAACGCACCACAGGATGAGAATGAATAATTGCAAGAGCACGTGCTTGCTGCCTCTTATCGCCTTCCACTTTTGGTGAATTCCTGCCGGCGCATAAAAGTTAAGAGCATCAGTGCACTGTTGTAGCCGAGTGCTAAATGGAGCATAGTTGACAGCCGGATGGTTGACCTTAAGAATAACTAGCTTCCTCAGAACTGCATTAACCATATTACCAGCACCAGGTCAGAAGGCAACTTTTGCAAGCTTTACATTCAGGCATACCCAAATAATATATATAAAAGTTAAGAGCATCAGTGCACTGAGAAATGCTGATACGCCATAATTGGATGAGACGGAAAATTATCAGATAAAACATGAAATATACCTGATCAAGCTATCACCTTTAACCTTTCAAGTTCCACCACAAGATCCGTTCTTCTGAACCTTTTTCCCGCGTTTGCTCTGAAGACGTGCAGTGAGTAAGACTTTGTTTCTTAAAGTCAGAAATAATGGCACAAAGAGAAAAGAACCTTAGGCTAAAAACAGGATCACTGTTATTCCATGTCATTAGTTTGATAGCTTCTTCAAGCCCAAGGTAATTCGCCCATCGTCACACCATCCACTACAAGACAAATTAAACAAAGATATGCAAGTGAGGTGCTAGAGATGGAAGAACCCCAGCAGAAAAAGAAAAAAAAAAAGAAGAAAAAGCAGTAACTTCCGTTGTCACAAAACTTCTATATCTTGTATGATGTCAGAAAGTTTCTCATGTAATTCTTATACCTAGATCGGGTTCTTGGATTAAAACCGAGCTCAATTTACAAAGCAGGAAGATAGAATCTTCATATCTGACATGTTATACATCTTTGATTACTAGTTGAAGTAGACCAAGAAGTTTGAGTCTTCAAGAAGTAGGGAAAATTATATGCAGCAACATCCTACAGAAAGTAATACAGTCGTTATTATTGGCCATGGGGAATGCTTTGACAAGTCAAACAAAAAACTGCACGAAACTCTGCAATATAAAGCTGAAATATTAACGCACCACAGGATGAGAATGAATAATGGCAAGAGCACGTGCTTGCTGCCTCTTACCGCCTTCTACTTTTGGTGAAGGCTGTGACTCCGTTTCCTGCCAACACATAAAAGTTAAGAGCATCAGCGTACTGTTGTAGCCGAGTGTTAAATGGAGTATAGTTGAAAAACGGATGGTTGACGTTAAGAAGAACTAGCTTCCTCAGAACTGCATTAACCATATTACCAGCACCAGGTCTGAGGGCAACTTTTGCAAGATTTACATTCAGGCATATACCCAAATAATATATATAAAAGATAAAATATATTAACACCAAAGTAAAAAGCTATTCACATCTGACAATTATGGATATATAGTACCAGAACCATTAACCCAGTCATCACAACCCGTGGGTTAAAATTAATCAGAGAAAGAATGCAAAGGCGAAACTAAGAGTATTTGGTGTCCCTTATCAAGATGATCCAGTATAGCAAGACTTTCCAACTAAATTGCCCTTAATGATTTTTGTTAAAGGTGAAACAAGAAAAACAAGAGTCTAAAATTTCATGAAACCACGTACCTCATCAACAACTGCATATGGAGGCATTTCCAATTCGACAATCTCATAAAAACCAATTCGAAGAATCTGTAAACAATATCTGGAAACTTTAACCAGGCTGAAACACCAATGGAGATTAAGTAGTAGCACTCTGCTAACCAAACAACTATTCTGAATACCTGCAGTAAAAGAGGTTCCATATTGATGAAGGCGCTCCCATCGTGACATAATGGAAGAACAAGATATCTTCTCCAACGGATGGTACCGCCCACAATTTCTGTCACCTAAATAGCAGTATTATTCAGAGACACCATCATATGACTATTTGCATCAAACATAGATAATATCACAGATAAAAACTGCTCCGTTCTGTGGCTAAGTTTTTAATCTAAATGCAAGAGAATGAGTAAGAGGATTAACCAATCGAAGATCTCTATCATCCAAATCCCGGGTACGGAATCCAAGACTTCTCTCTCAACATATCCAATTTCATTTTCCCCCGAACCCTTGCCTTGCTCATTCAATAGATCGGTAAATGCACCACCAAACTGAATACGCATCAGTCTCACTGCAGATACTACTATACACAGTCCAGGAAAATTTATGTTAGGCTTTAACTATATAAGTAGCATAAATCTCATAATCAAATTTTAATTAGTGAACTACCATATATCTTAGAAAAATACTTAGAGTCAGTACATGATTCGCAATCAACGACAAAACAACTGGATGTGGTGTGGTGTCCAAGAAGTAAGTAAGAATGCCTTACATCAAATAACCTGCAAGTATTAATTAGGGCATCAAGAAAAATCACATTATCACCCTTCTAATATGTAAATCGACCCCTTAAGCCAAATGCGCTTTGCGTCACACATCTAAATTACAAATACATAAACAGTCGATTCAGTTTATTAACCCCACAAAAAAAAAAAAAAAATCCCTACGCTCAACAAACAACTTGAATCAGGAAAATATCACAAAAACAAAAAAAAGAAACAAAACTAATCTGTCTAAAAAAATAATTAAAACAAATCCATTATATCATCATCAATTTAACCCAAGATTCGATAAATTTCTCAAAAACCTTTCACAAATAGTTCAAGATTAACATACCTGTGTTTGCTTCTTGTATTAGAATATATAATTGGACAAGAAAGATAAAAGAGTGCATATCCTTGTACGTAGTGTGTTTTAACAAAAACTATTAAAACGATCAATTTAATCCAAGAAAAGTACACTAATACGACAATTCTATTTCAATAATACAAGAAAAACAGAGAATAAAACTCAAGATTAGTAGTATACCTTGAAATTGTCGCTTCGTACGCAAACCCTAATTTTGAATTGAAATTGATTGAGAGTGAGAAAAACAGAGAAGAAACTGTGAGAAAAATACACTAATACGACAATTCTATTTCAATAATTCAAGAATAAAACTCAAGATTAGTATGTATACATACCTGTTGTGGTTTATCGCTTGAAATTGTCGCGCAAACCCTAATTTTGAATTGAAATTGTGAATTGAGAGTGAGAAGAGAAAAATAGAGTGAGTTTTCTTTTATTTTTTTCTTTTTTACCGTTGTGCGAATTTGGCGGTTTAATTTTGTTTTGGCGTTCGTTTGACGCGTATGTGTGTGTGTTGTTAATGTTTTGGGATGGCAGTTCTATTTTAATTTATAGACTGCTCTTGGGCCTTTTTGTTCTGTTTGGGCCTGTTAATTTTGGCCCAAGTTTCGGCCCTGATCAGAAAATTAATTCTTTAATTTATTTTCACCTCTTCTTTTGAAAAATTCATCTACCAAACCTTTCTTTCTTTTTCTGATCAAAAAATAAGTAAGTTTATTACCAATTAAATAGGATACTTTATCTTTAATGACTCTAGTCTTATTAATAGTCATACTTCATTTTGTGGTCTTTCTAATTGTTTACCGCATTAAGTAAACATAACTCAGTTTCTATAATTTGCGCTATACAATAAATTTGCTTTGCTACTCCTCCATTATGCTCACTTTAACATAACAAAATTTTAGAGGTTTCAACCACTAATTCTTTTGCTAAGACAAGATGATCAAAGTAGTTTATTTTCCGTGTAGCAATCTAACGATTATTTATTAAATCAAACATCATAATCCATATTACAATCTTACTAATTAGTATTTACAATCTCTTTCAGCCCACCAATCCGCTCCTTAAAAGATTTAAGCTGAAAGTTTTAAATTATTTTATTTTAAAAATTAATGTATTTCAACATAAAAGCTAAATCTACAACACTCCAGAGAGGCTGGAGTGTTGTAGATTTAGAAATACCACCTTATTTGAACTGGGTCTGGATTGGGATGTTTGGTTCTTAAAACCCGCCAATCATGTCTCTTCTTAATTCTTATTCTAGCAATGTCTTGACTTCCTTACACATTCTAACATGATTTTCGACATCCTGAATTAAGCTAAAAAGTTCAAGACATACAACAAGTAAATCGAAACATATCCGAAGTAAATAGTGTAAGGAACCAAAAAACAAGGCTAAGGTAAAGTCGTGAAAATGACCTGACCCGTTTCTCGCATTTATGGCTTTAAAACAGGTATTCTGACCCTCTCAACAACAAAAACAGTAATACTGTTTAGAAGTCACTAATAGTATGCATATCTGCACCATATTTTGCTAAAGAAATGTGCTATATATTACGTTTATATAGAAAGGTTTACATAGCTGGTTCATTGGGATGAGACAAACATGAACATTATTTGAACCAAGGAACAGGCAACAACTCCATGCATATACAACTGAACCTATTTCTTCTTTGAATAATCCCTTGGTGCGAATCTGGTCGACCCTATTCTTACATTGGTGCTTCCCGTATCAAACTGCAGGTAGGTACCAAAGGAGCATTAAGGAATTGGAACCATCAATAATGTAGCTACCTGTTTCTAACATAAAATAGCATATCACAGAGTTTCAATAATAGACGTATGAAATGAAGCTGGCTATCACAGAGTTAAGCTCGCTTAAAGAATAGCAAACACAATATACATCAACAGATTTCTTTTAGGACTGTATAAAAAGATATTCAGGCTTCCATTGCCATAAGAGACATATGTGAAGACAATTGGACTCCAAGCATAACATAACTTTATGCAACAGCACTAGTTGGTTTGACCATAACTGAAGTTTTACGCTCATTAAGTTGAACCAGGAGTATGTTATATTACCTGAGAAATAAATATGAACTAATTATGTAATAGCATCTGAGAAATAATTTGAACTAACCTAGCGCCAGTCATTTTTCATGAGAAACTTTAGGTACAGGATGTGCACTTAGTCTTTGAACGAAATGCTATCTCCATAAACTGAATATTGTTCTTAGAAATTAATATTATTTCTCTTAGCTAGTCAAAAATATAAAATTATGGTTCGCTTTCATATAAAACATAAAGCTTATAAAAATGATCGATCCAAGCTAAGCACGACAATACTAATTCAGGCCTTACCGCTTGCTCAAAATCACCAGACATGCCCATTGATAGCTCATAATGCGGTTCTGCAATGCCAAGTGCCTGGCATACCTCGGCTCTACAGTTGAATGGAGTCTAGGATTTGCAAAGCAATTCATCCATCAGGATTCTAAATATTCAATTAGCAAAGGGAGACAATTATATAATGAGAAACTCCTCAAGTGAGTCACCAAGAAGACTAATCTTTATCACACAGATTTCAGACATGGAAAAGCATCAGGAGTATTTAAGATGTGGATACAAATATAAATATGTTATAATTACATTCCCACTTCCTGAGAATTGGTGTACCTAATAATTGCAGAAATGACACTTAGTTTTCTAATAAGTATAGATGCCTTCCCATGAGTTAAGGATGATTACAACATCACCGTTTCAAGTTTGGAAAAAAAAAAAAACATTACACAACTAAGCTCTGCCATTTACAAGTTTTGAGAGCCTCAGGGGCGTCACGTCATTACAGTGAAAACTCAGAGGGTGTAGACTGCTAAGACACCCTCTCCTCTTTCTAGAATAACACACCAAAACAAAGGGAAGACTGCTAAGAGATATTAAGAGAAGTAAAAAGTTAATGAAAAACAAAAACACAGATATGGAATTGCAAAGGCACGGCACCAAATATTATTACTCGTTCACTTCCTAATTCTGAAGTATCAGAAGAATCACCTGAAGTGTTTGGGAGTTGATGTATAGTCCGGCATCCCTATAGCCACTAACCAAGAAAACTGAATATTTGGGCAACCTAGTTTGACATGCTTCATAAGATCCACACAGACTGACGGATGAACACCGGATTTTGCTGCATGACCTATTGAACTACAGTGCCCATGTATATATACAAGGTCAGATTTGATGAGAAAAAATTGGTTATAAAGATAGTAGTACAAAATCATTTTCGACCCAAAGACATCCTAAGATTCAAACTTAAATTTGCACCCAAGCATCATACACAAGTAGAACATCAAGAGTCAACGAAATAATTAAACTTGCCTATCATTTGAAAAGTGATAGAGTTTTCATGTTTGTCCAAGTAATCCTAATAATATTTTCAGCTAATGAACTCATAAACTACTATTCAGAATTGCCAAGTATATGCTCTGTGGTCCAACTAATCATTTCAAAAGATTATGCAGTAAAAAGAAGTGATATTTACTCACATACTTCTCCACTGGTGTTCACCTGAACCAAAACCTTCAAAGGAAGCCTTCCCATGTTCGAAACTACACGGTCAAGATTATTGGCAACCTGTGCATCAAAAACAGCATGGTCATACAATCATTTTGACTGATTAATTTGGAAGTCTGCGATTTTTCGCATAAGGGTTGATTTCCAACTTCAATAACCACTGATGGAATCTCATTCATATTTCTCTGATAATCACCAAAGAATATAGCTCCAAGCATAAATTATATGTTTTTCCTTACCTCAGATCTGGGAAATACTACTAGCTTTGATACCTTTGGAAGTCCACAAACTTACTAGTTTGAATAATAATTTTGTGTTCCAATTTGCGATATGATATAAGATTAAGACAATTCGAGACCAACAATTTGCCAAGAATAAGTCATCGTACATCGATCTCTTTGCCACAAACTTAAACTTTAGCTTTTGATCTTATACACGTAGTTGCAGTCAAATCAAAAGTTCATATCATTTAGTTAGTTACTAAAATTGCTTTACAAGAAAGTACAAGCAACGAAGAACTAAAAGCTCAGTACTTTTACCTTCTCGTTATCCACTCCTTCAACCATGGCTAGATTACGAACAGCAGCCGTAACAGCAGCTGTACATGATAAACCTAATTAAATTACTTGAAAAAGAAAGATAAAGATTTTTACAACAAATATTTCATATGTCAAGGGCTAGTTGCAAGAGGAACTATTTCATGTCATGAATACATTTGACAGCGCTTAGGTAATTCACTCGGTCAATTTTCAAAAACACTCGTAGGAATTATATCATTCGTAGTATTTGTTAATTAACTAATAACATGCTATCATTGGATTGGTAAGTTGGATAAAAATGCACATACCAAATGTATAAATATCAAATTCTAATAACAAACACACGCAATAACAGAAGTCATCATTACCCAGCAGCCCTTTCACCTTATTGCTCTGCAAATGCCTGAGGAAATGCAATGTCCTTCGGAAGCTGCAGGAAACAAACATAAAACATTCATACACTCCCAACCCAATTTCAGCAAATAAGAATCAAATCAATACTCATTTGACCACAATGGCAATTACATAAATAGCAGGGGACCTAAGGGCTTTATTGATAATTTATTGGATGTAGTTTTCGCAAAAACACTGGTGCCCTGCGTCGTACACTTGATCGATGGAGGAGACTGGTTTGGTTTTCTGCCAGCCACCACTCTGACATCATCGACACGGCGTCCTGACCTCCCCGAGGTGTGTCGTACACGCTGCAGAACCGCGTGTAGCGCCGTCACGGCCGTGCCTTCCACCGCCGGAGCTGCCATTGGACTCTCTTTTCATTGTAGGGAAGATGATGATTTGATGATGATGATTCTCTTGCACTTGTGAGTCCTCGATTGAGAGACCTGCTACTTCACCATTTTCCTCTGGTTTTGTTTTATGAGGTGATTAGAATTACAGCCTCAAAATTTACGGGGTCCAAATGCTACGATCAAATCAAAGTAACTCTTATGACATTTCTTTTAGATATTTTCTTACTTTTGTATAATTTATGCCAATTAGCTTTTTTGGGTGGTTTTTTTTCTCACGGATATAAGGGAGAATGGAGAAGCTAGAGATAACATAATACGGTTTCACTAGGCCAGGGAGCAACATCCATGTTATAGCAAAAAAGAATCCGTATTATGAGGTTTAATTACCAACAATGTATTGAACTTAGTCTTTAATGAAAGCGCATTTTGGCAGTATATGCAGATTTTGTTTCACTTTAGTAAGCAGGTCTGGGCAGATAGGTGAATCAGATCAATAGGTTTCATTCCCACCAAATAATGAAGTCTGTACAAATATGTTAAGAACAAAATAGTTAGATCTTTTCAGATGCAATTAACAAAAGTATGACATGAATCAAAAGTTACTGCCTGGGAAACTCAACTCTTCTGGACAAATCACTCCCAATCTCCATGGCATGCAGGCAAAATGGCATTATTTGTGTAGTGAGTAGGAAAAGTATCACCCTAGTGTCTGGAATCGGGAGACCTAGAAAAGTGAGATCTTTGTTGTCTTATGATACCATGAACAAGGAAGAATTTTAAATATCTTGCACAGCTAAAAGGGTAGATAAAAATTCACCCAAACCAAAGAAAGTAACAATCAGAAAGTCTCACAGACCAAAAAAGAGGGGTTACGTGAGTTAAGTTCAACAAATCACAAACGAAAGCAAGGGTGTTTGTGTGACAGTTCCATTTATCTGTAGCATCAAACTCACCTCTATATGAAACACCTAGCTGTTAGATGGTTGGAGATTGCAGTTGAGCAACACCCATTCTGAGGCAAGGGCGATCATTACACGATGCAGGAGAGGGGACTTCAGAAGAGCACCGAATTCAAAAACAATTATTCCAAGGTCATAAACAAGCATACAAAAAACCAACAAGATATTGGAAGTGGCTAATATTTATACAGGAAAAAGCTTAATTCTATTGCATAGAGACCTAAATGACCCTAAAAAAGCATTAAATATGCTCTACACCAATTTCCATGGCTATTTTTTAATATACAAAAAAGTCACATTGATTAAGAAATACCTTGACAAGGGACGGAACCAGGGACTCCCAGGGCAGTCGGCCTCAGATAATATGGCTTCGCTTTCCCACTTGTTTTGAGTAGTGAAGACAAGCAAGTACATCGGGATATAAGCTGCAAAAGCATAAAAAACCATACCAATTCCTTCTAAGTTGCCAATCGTGCATATATGAAACAACTTGCAATTAAAGAGAGCCAATTCTCCTTCTCAGAACTGAAAAAAAAAAAAAAAAAAAAAAAGAAAAGAAAAGAAAAAAGAGTCCACCAAGGAAAGAAACGAAGAACTGTCACTGAAATTCGGTCAGAGATCCTCGGAGCCTTCTTTTCAGATTACGTCGTAATAAGATAATGTGAAAAAAGCTAACTGTGGAGACAAACCTGAAAAAAAACATCCTCACGCCCAGAAAAAAGGGCAGAGAGAGAGAGAGAGAGGGGGAAGAAAAAGAACTCCCAACGCCAGAACAGATATTTTACCAAATAGATTTCTCTTAACTTAAGAATCCAATCTTCAAACAAACGCACTGGATGAATTTTTCGCATAGACAAGACAATCAAAAGTACCTTCGAGAAAATGAGTCCTTGTATCCAAGTGCATTACAAACCCTGTTTGATGAGCTACAGTTAGGGCAGGGCAGGGGCTAATAACAACGGGTAAACCTGCAGTGGATGACTATAGACCGCCAAGTGATATCATATCATCCATAAGCAACAACAACAGAATAACTTAACAGCAAATGTATATGAAGAGAGATGGAATGGTAAATTAGGAGAAAGTTTTAACATAAGTAGTAATTGGCAAACTCAAACACTCTGGTACAAGAAGACAACTCACAGGACCCTTGTATTAACAGACAAATTTGTTTGTGTTTGCAACATAAACAATCACACACAAAACTACCACAATGCTTTCCAAAAATTACAAACTTTCCACTGGATTTTTCTAATTTGAAGATTTGCATAGTGAGTCTGAGGATAAGCAGCATCTGTAACTTGTGTATGCACATACGCATTTTCGAAGAAGATAAACAAAGCCAGAATGTTTGAACTGAACAGATAAATTTTCCATATCTTTATTAGCCTGCCTTACTGAGAGAAATGCTGATACGTCATAGTTGGATAAGACGGAAAATTATCAGATAAAACATGAAATATACCTGATCAAGATATCAACTTTAACCTTTCAAGTTCCAGCACAAGATCAGCCCTTCTGAACCTTTTTCGCGCGTTTGCTCTGAAGATGTGCAGTGAGTAAGACTTTGTTTCTTAAAGTCAGAAATAATGGCACAAAGAAAAAAGAGAAAAGAACCTGAGGCTAAAAACAGGATCACTGTCATTCCATGTCATTAGTTTGATAGCTTCTTCAAGCCCAAGGTAATTCGCCCATGGTCACACCATCCACTACAAGACAAATTCAACAAAGATATGCAACTGAGGTGCTAGAGATAGAAGAGCGCTAGCAGAAAAAGAAAAACAAAAAAGAAGAAAACGCAGTAACTTCCGTTGTCACAAAATTTCTATATCTTGTATGATGTCAGAAAGGCTCTCATGTAATCCTTATACCTAGATCGGGTTCTTGGATTAAAACCGAGCTCAATTTACAAAGCAGGAAGATAGAATCTTCATATCTGACATGTTATACATCTTTAATTACTAGTTGAAGTTGATCAAGAAGTTTGAGTCTTCAAGAAGTAGGGAAAATTATATGCAGCAACATCCTAAAGAAAGTAATACCGTCATTATTATTGGCCATGGCGAATGCTTTGACAAGCCAGACAAAAAACTGCACGTAGCTCTGTAATATAAAGCTGAAATATTAACGCACCACAGGATGAGAATGAATAATTGCAAGAGCACGTGCTTGCTGCCTCTTATCGCCTTCCACTTTTGGTGAATTCCTGCCGGCGCATAAAAGTTAAGAGCATCAGTGCACTGTTGTAGCCGAGTGCTAAATGGAGCATAGTTGACAGCTGGATGGTTGACCTTAAGAATAACTAGCTTCCTCAGAACTGCATTAACCATATTACCAGCACCAGGTCAGAAGGCAACTTTTGCAAGCTTTACATTCAGGCATACCCAAATAATATATATAAAAGTTAAGAGCATCAGTGCACTGAGAAATGCTGATACGCCATAGTTGGATGAGACGGAAAATTATCAGATAAAACATGAAATATACCTGATCAAGCTATCACCTTTAAACTTTCAAGTTCCACCACAAGATCCGTTCTTCTGAACCTTTTTCCCGCGTTTGCTCTGAAGACGTGCAGTGAGTAAGACTTTGTTTCTTAAAGTCAGAAATAATGGCACAAAGAGAAAAGAACCTTAGGCTAAAAACAGGATCACTGTTATTCCATGTCATTAGTTTGATAGCTTCTTCAAGCCCAAGGTAATTCGCCCATCGTCACACCATCCACTACAAGACAAATTAAACAAAGATATGCAAGTGAGGTGCTAGAGATGGAAGAACCCCAGCAGAAAAAGAAAAAAAAAAAGAAGAAAAAGCAGTAACTTCCGTTGTCACAAAACTTCTATATCTTGTATGATGTCAGAAAGTTTCTCATGTAATTCTTATACCTAGATCGGGTTCTTGGATTAAAACCGAGCTCAATTTACAAAGCAGGAAGATAGAATCTTCATATCTGACATGTTATACATCTTTGATTACTAGTTGAAGTAGACCAAGAAGTTTGAGTCTTCAAGAAGTAGGGAAAATTATATGCAGCAACATCCTACAGAAAGTAATACAGTCGTTATTATTGGCCATGGGGAATGCTTTGACAAGTCAAACAAAAAACTGCACGAAACTCTGCAATATAAAGCTGAAATATTAACGCACCACAGGATGAGAATGAATAATGGCAAGAGCACGTGCTTGCTGCCTCTTACCGCCTTCTACTTTTGGTGAAGGGAGTGACTCCGTTTCCTGCCAACACATAAAAGTTAAGAGCATCAGTACTGTTGTAGCCGAGTGTTAAATGGAGTATAGTTGAAAAACGGATGGTTGACGTTAAGAAGAACTAGCTTCCTCAGAACTGCATTAACCATATTACCAGCACCAGGTCTGAGGGCAACTTTTGCAAGATTTACATTCAGGCATACCCAAATAATATATATAAAAGATAAAATATATTAACACCAAAGTAAAAAGCTATTCACATCTGACAATTATGGATATATAGTACCAGAACCATTAACCCAGTCATCACAACCCGTGGGTTAAAATTAATCAGAGAAAGAATGCAAAGGCGAAACTAAGAGTATTTGGTGTCCCTTATCAAGATGATCCAGTATAGCAAGACTTTCCAACTAAATTGCCCTTAATGATTTTTGTTAAAGGTGAAACAAGAAAAACAAGAGTCTAAAATTTCATGAAACCACGTACCTCATCAACAACTGCATATGGAGGCATTTCCAATTCGACAATCTCATAAAAACCAATTCGAAGAATCTGTAAACAATATCTGGAAACTTTAACCAGGCTGAAACACCAATGGAGATTAAGTAGTAGCACTCTGCTAACCAAACAACTATTTTGAATACCTGCAGTAAAAGAGGTTCCATATTGATGAAGGCGCTCCCATCGTGACATAATGGAAGAACAAGATATCTTCTCCAACGGATGGTACCGCCCACAATTTCTGTCACCTAAATAGCAGTATTATTCAGAGACACCATCATATGACTATTTGCATCAAACATAGATAATATCACAGATAAAAACTGCTCCGTTCTGTGGCTAAGTTTTTAATCTAAATGCAAGAGAATGAGTAAGAGGATTAACCAATCGAAGATCTCTATCATCCAAATCCCGGGTACGGAATCCAAGACTTCTCTCTCAACATATCCAATTTCATTTTCCCCCGAACCCTTGCCTTGCTCATTCAATAGATCGGTAAATGCACCACCAAACTGAATACGCATCAGTCTCACTGCAGATACTACTATACACAGTCCAGGAAAATTTATGTTAGGCTTTAACTATATAAGTAGCATAAATCTCATAATCAAATTTTAATTAGTGAACTACCATATATCTTAGAAAAATACTTAGAGTCAGTACATGATTCGCAATCAACGACAAAACAACTGGATGTGGTGTGGTGTCCAAGAAGTAAGTAAGAATGCCTTACATCAAATAACCTGCAAGTATTAATTAGGGCATCAAGAAAAATCACATTATCACCCTTCTAATATGTAAATCGACCCCTTAAGCCAAATGCGCTTTGCGTCACACATCTAAATTACAAATACATAAACAGTCGATTCAGTTTATTAACCCCACAAAAAAAAAAAAAAAAAATATCCCTACGCTCAACAAACAACTTGAATCAGGAAAATATCACAAAAACAAAAAAAGAAACAAAACTAATCTGTCTAAAAAAATAATTAAAACAAATCCATTATATCATCATCAATTTAACCCAAGATTCGATAAATTTCTCAAAAACCTTTCACAAATAGTTCAAGATTAATCTACCTGTGTTTGCTTCTTGTATTAGAATATATAATTGGACAAGAAAGATAAAAGAGTGCATATCCTTGTACGTAGTGTGTTTTAACAAAAACTATTAAAACGATCAATTTAATCCAAGAAAAGTACACTAATACGACAATTCTATTTCAATAATACAAGAAAAACAGAGAATAAAACTCAAGATTAGTAGTATACCTTGAAATTGTCGCTTCGTACGCAAACCCTAATTTTGAATTGAAATTGATTGAGAGTGAGAAAAACAGAGAAGAAACTGTGAGAAAAATACACTAATACGACAATTCTATTTCAATAATTCAAGAATAAAACTCAAGATTAGTATGTATACATACCTGTTGTGGTTTATCGCTTGAAATTGTCGCGCAAACCCTAATTTTGAATTGAAATTGTGAATTGAGAGTGAGAAGAGAAAAATAGAGTGAGTTTTCTTTTATTTTTTTCTTTTTTACCGTTGTGCGAATTTGGCGGTTTAATTTTGTTTTGGCGTTCGTTTGACGCGTATGTGTGTGTGTTGTTAATGTTTTGGGATGGCAGTTCTATTTTAATTTATAGACTGCTCTTGGGCCTTTTTGTTCTGTTTGGGCCTGTTAATTTTGGCCCAAGTTTCGGCCCTAATCAGAAAATTAATTCTTTAATTTATTTTCACCTCTTCTTTTGAAAAATTCATCTACCAAACCTTTCTTTCTTTTTCTGATCAAAAAATAAGTAAGTTTATTACCAATTAAATAGGATACTTTATCTTTAATGACTCTAGTCTTATTAATAGTCATACTTCATTTTGTGGTCTTTCTAATTGTTTACCGCATTAAGTAAACATAACTCAGTTTCTATAATTTGCGCTATACAATAAATTTGCTTTGCTACTCCTCCATTATGCTCACTTTAACATAACAAAATTTTAGAGGTTTCAACCACTAATTCTTTTGCTAAGACAAGATGATCAAAGTAGTTTATTTTCCGTTTAGCAATCTAACGATTATTTATTAAATCAAACATCATAATCCATATTAAAATCTTACTAATTAGTATTTACAATCTCTTTCAGCCCACCAATCCGCTCCTTAAAAGATTTAAGCTGAAAGTTTTAAATTATTTTATTTTAAAAATTAATGTATTTCAACATAAAAGCTAAATCTACAACACTCCAGAGAGGCTGGATCTAGCTTTTCTTTCTTTTTTTTTTTAAAAAAAAAAAAAAAAAAGAGAGTTTAGAAATACCACCTTATTTGAACTGGGTCTGGATTGAGATGTTTGGTTCTTAAAACCCGCCAATCATGTCTCTTCTTAATTCTTATTCTAGCAATGTCTTGACTTCCTTACACATTCCAACATGATTTTCGACATCCTGAATTAAGCTAAAAAGTTCAAGACATACAACAAGTAAATCGAAACATATCCGAAGTAAATAGTGTAAGGAACCAAAAAACAAGGCTAAGGTATAGTCGTGAAAATGACCTGACCCGTTTCTCGCATTTATGGCTTTAAAACAGGTATTCTGACCCTCTCAACAACAAAAACAGTAATACTGTTTAGAAGTCACTAATAGTATGCATATCTGCACCATATTTTGCTAAAGAAATGTGCTATATATTACGTTTATATAGAAAGGTTTACATAGCTGGTTCATTGGGATGAGACAAACATGAACATTATTTGAACCAAGGAACAGGCAACAACTCCATGCATATACAACTGAACCTATTTCTTCTTTGAATAATCCCTTGGTGCGAATCTGGTCGACCCTATTCTTACATTGGTGCTTCCCGTATCAAACTGCAGGTAGGTACCAAAGGAGCATTAAGGAATTGGAACCATCAATAATGTAGCTACCTGTTTCTAATATAAAATAGCATATCACAGAGTTCCAATAATAGACGTATGAAATGAAGCTGGCTATCACAGAGTTAAGCTCGCTTAAAGAATAGCAAACACAATATACATCAACAGATTTCTTTTAGGACTGTATAAAAAGATATTCAGGCTTCCATTGCCATAAGAGACATATGTGAAGACAATTGGACTCCAAGCATAACATAACTTTATGCAACAGCACTAGTTGGTTTGACCATAACTGAAGTTTTACGCTCATTAAGTTGAACCAGGAGTATGTTATATTACCTGAGAAATAAATATGAACTAATTATGTAATAGCATCTGAGAAATAATTTGAACTAACCTAGCGCCAGTCATTTTTCATGAGAAACTTTAGGTACAGGATGTGCACTTAGTCTTTGAACGAAATGCTATCTCCATAAACTGAATATTGTTCTTAGAAATTAATATTATTTCTCTTAGCTAGTCAAAAATATAAAATTATGGTTCGCTTTCATATAAAACATAAAGCTTATAAAAATGATCGATCCAAGCTAAGCACGACAATACTAATTCAGGCCTTACCGCTTGCTCAAAATCACCAGACATGCCCATTGATAGCTCATAATGCGGTTCTGCAATGCCAAGTGCCTGGCATACCTCGGCTCTACAGTTGAATGGAGTCTAGGATTTGCAAAGCAATTCATCCATCAGGATTCTAAATATTCAATTAGCAAAGGGAGACAATTATATAATGAGAAACTCCTCAAGTGAGTCACCAAGAAGACTAATCTTTATCACACAGATTTCAGACATGGAAAAGCATCAGGAGTATTTAAGATGTGGATACAAATATAAATATGTTATAATTACATTCCCACTTCCTGAGAATTGGTGTACCTAATAATTGCAGAAATGACACTTAATTTTCTAATAAGTATAGATGCCTTCCCATGAGTTAAGGATGATTACAACATCACCGTTTCAAGTTTGGAAAAAAAAAAAACATTACACAACTAAGCTCTGCCATTTACAAGTTTTGAGAGCCTCAGGGGCGTCACGTCATTACAGTGAAAACTCAGAGGGTGTAGACTGCTAAGACACCCTCTCCTCTTTCTAGAATAACACACCAAAACAAAGGGAAGACTGCTAAGAGATATTAAGAGAAGTAAAAAGTTAATGAAAAACAAAAACACAGATATGGAATTGCAAAGGCACGGCACCAAATATTATTACTCGTTCACTTCCTAATTCTGAAGTATCAGAAGAATCACCTGAAGTGTTTGGGAGTTGATGTATAGTCCGGCATCCCTATAGCCACTAACCAAGAAAACTGAATATTTGGGCAACCTAGTTTGACATGCTTCATAAGATCCACACAGACTGACGGATGAACACCGGATTTTGCTGCATGACCTATTGAACTACAGTGCCCATGTATATATACAAGGTCAGATTTGATGAGAAAAAATTGGTTATAAAGATAGTAGTACAAAATCATTTTCGACCCAAAGACATCCTAAGATTCAAACTTAAATTTGCACCCAAGCATCATACACAAGTAGAACATCAAGAGTCAACGAAATAATTAAACTTGCCTATCATTTGAAAAGTGATAGAGTTTTCATGTTTGTCCAAGTAATCCTAATAATATTTTCAGCTAATGAACTCATAAACTACTATTCAGAATTGCCAAGTATATGCTCTGTGGTCCAACTAATCATTTCAAAAGATTATGCAGTAAAAAGAAGTGATATTTACTCACATACTTCTCCACTGGTGTTCACCTGAACCAAAACCTTCAAAGGAAGCCTTCCCATGTTCGAAACTACACGGTCAAGATTATTGGCAACCTGTGCATCAAAAACAGCATGGTCATACAATCATTTTGACTGATTAATTTGGAAGTCTGCGATTTTTCGCATAAGGGTTGATTTCCAACTTCAATAACCACTGATGGAATCTCATTCATATTTCTCTGATAATCACCAAAGAATATAGCTCCAAGCATAAATTATATGTTTTTCCTTACCTCAGATCTGGGAAATACTACTAGCTTTGATACCTTTGGAAGTCCACAAACTTACTAGTTTGAATAATAATTTTGTGTTCCAATTTGCGATATGATATAAGATTAAGACAATTCGAGACCAACAATTTGCCAAGAATAAGTCATCGTACATCGATCTCTTTGCCACAAACTTAAACTTTAGCTTTTGATCTTATACACGTAGTTGCAGTCAAATCAAAAGTTCATATCATTTAGTTAGTTACTAAAATTGCTTTACAAGAAAGTACAAGCAACGAAGAACTAAAAGCTCAGTACTTTTACCTTCTCGTTATCCACTCCTTCAACCATGGCTAGATTACGAACAGCAGCCGTAACAGCAGCTGTACATGATAAACCTAATTAAATTACTTGAAAAAGAAAGATAAAGATTTTTACAACAAATATTTCATATGTCAAGGGCTAGTTGCAAGAGGAACTATTTCATGTCATGAATACATTTGACAGCGCTTAGGTAATTCACTCGGTCAATTTTCAAAAACACTCGTAGGAATTATATCATTCGTAGTATTTGTTAATTAACTAATAACATGCTATCATTGGATTGGTAAGTTGGATAAAAATGCACATACCAAATGTATAAATATCAAATTCTAATAACAAACACACGCAATAACAGAAGTCATCATTACCCAGCAGCCCTTTCACCTTATTGCTCTGCAAATGCCTGAGGAAATGCAATGTCCTTCGGAAGCTGCAGGAAACAAACATAAAACATTCATACACTCCCAACCCAATTTCAGCAAATAAGAATCAAATCAATACTCATTTGACCACAATGGCAATTACATAAATAGCAGGGGACCTAAGGGCTTTATTGATAATTTATTGGATGTAGTTTTCGCAAAAACACTGGTGCCCTGCGTCGTACACTTGATCGATGGAGGAGACTGGTTTGGTTTTCTGCCAGCCACCACTCTGACATCATCGACACGGCGTCCTGACCTCCCCGAGGTGTGTCGTACACGCTGCAGAACCGCGTGTAGCGCCGTCACGGCCGTGCCTTCCACCGCCGGAGCTGCCATTGGACTCTCTTTTCATTGTAGGGAAGATGATGATTTGATGATGATGATTCTCTTGCACTTGTGAGTCCTCGATTGAGAGACCTGCTACTTCACCATTTTCCTCTGGTTTTGTTTTATGAGGTGATTAGAATTACAGCCTCAAAATTTACGGGGTCCAAATGCTACGATCAAATCAAAGTAACTCTTATGACATTTCTTTTAGATATTTTCTTACTTTTGTATAATTTATGCCAATTAGCTTTTTTGGGTGGTTTTTTTTCTCACGGATATAAGGGAGAATGGAGAAGCTAGAGATAACATAATACGGTTTCACTAGGCCAGGGAGCAACATCCATGTTATAGCAAAAAAGAATCCGTATTATGAGGTTTAATTACCAACAATTTATTGAACTTAGTCTTTAATGAAAGCGCATTTTGGCAGTATATGCAGATTTTGTTTCACTTTAGTAAGCAGGTCTGGGCAGATAGGTGAATCAGATCAATAGGTTTCATTCCCACCAAATAATGAAGTCTGTACAAATATGTTAAGAACAAAATAGTTAGATCTTTTCAGATGCAATTAACAAAAGTATGACATGAATCAAAAGTTACTGCCTGGGAAACTCAACTCTTCTGGACAAATCACTCCCAATCTCCATGGCATGCAGGCAAAATGGCATTATTTGTGTAGTGAGTAGGAAAAGTATCACCCTAGTGTCTGGAATCGGGAGACCTAGAAAAGTGAGATCTTTGTTGTCTTATGATACCATGAACAAGGAAGAATTTTAAATATCTTGCACAGCTAAAAGGGTAGATAAAAATTCACCCAAACCAAAGAAAGTAACAATCAGAAAGTCTCACAGACCAAAAAAGAGGGGTTACGTGAGTTAAGTTCAACAAATCACAAACGAAAGCAAGGGTGTTTGTGTGACAGTTCCATTTATCTGTAGCATCAAACTCACCTCTATATGAAACACCTAGCTGTTAGATGGTTGGAGATTGCAGTTGAGCAACACCCATTCTGAGGCAAGGGCGATCATTACACGATGCAGGAGAGGGGACTTCAGAAGAGCACCGAATTCAAAAACAATTATTCCAAGGTCATAAACAAGCATACAAAAAACCAACAAGATATTGGAAGTGGCTAATATTTATACAGGAAAAAGCTTAATTCTATTGCATAGAGACCTAAATGACCCTAAAAAAGCATTAAATATGCTCTACACCAATTTCCATGGCTATTTTTTAATATACAAAAAAGTCACATTGATTAAGAAATACCTTGACAAGGGACGGAACCAGGGACTCCCAGGGCAGTCGGCCTCAGATAATATGGCTTCGCTTTCCCACTTGTTTTGAGTAGTGAAGACAAGCAAGTACATCGGGATATAAGCTGCAAAAGCATAAAAAACCATACCAATTCCTTCTAAGTTGCCAATCGTGCATATATGAAACAACTTGCAATTAAAGAGAGCCAATTCTCCTTCTCAGAACTGAAAAAAAAAAAAAAAAAAAAAAGAAAAGAAAAGAAAAAAGAGTCCACCAAGGAAAGAAACGAAGAACTGTCACTGAAATTCGGTCAGAGATCCTCGGAGCCTTCTTTTCAGATTACGTCGTAATAAGATAATGTGAAAAAAGCTAACTGTGGAGACAAACCTGAAAAAAAACATCCTCACGCCCAGAAAAAAGGGCAGAGAGAGAGAGAGAGAGGGGGAAGAAAAAGAACTCCCAACGCCAGAACAGATATTTTACCAAATAGATTTCTCTTAACTTAAGAATCCAATCTTCAAACAAACGCACTGGATGAATTTTTCGCATAGACAAGACAATCAAAAGTACCTTCGAGAAAATGAGTCCTTGTATCCAAGTGCATTACAAACCCTGTTTGATGAGCTACAGTTAGGGCAGGGCAGGGGCTAATAACAACGGGTAAACCTGCAGTGGATGACTATAGACCGCCAAGTGATATCATATCATCCATAAGCAACAACAACAGAATAACTTAACAGCAAATGTATATGAAGAGAGATGGAATGGTAAATTAGGAGAAAGTTTTAACATAAGTAGTAATTGGCAAACTCAAACACTCTGGTACAAGAAGACAACTCACAGGACCCTTGTATTAACAGACAAATTTGTTTGTGTTTGCAACATAAACAATCACACACAAAACTACCACAATGCTTTCCAAAAATTACAAACTTTCCACTGGATTTTTCTAATTTGAAGATTTGCATAGTGAGTCTGAGGATAAGCAGCATCTGTAACTTGTGTATGCACATACGCATTTTCGAAGAAGATAAACAAAGCCAGAATGTTTGAACTGAACAGATAAATTTTCCATATCTTTATTAGCCTGCCTTACTGAGAGAAATGCTGATACGTCATAGTTGGATAAGACGGAAAATTATCAGATAAAACATGAAATATACCTGATCAAGATATCAACTTTAACCTTTCAAGTTCCAGCACAAGATCAGCCCTTCTGAACCTTTTTCGCGCGTTTGCTCTGAAGATGTGCAGTGAGTAAGACTTTGTTTCTTAAAGTCAGAAATAATGGCACAAAGAAAAAAGAGAAAAGAACCTGAGGCTAAAAACAGGATCACTGTCATTCCATGTCATTAGTTTGATAGCTTCTTCAAGCCCAAGGTAATTCGCCCATGGTCACACCATCCACTACAAGACAAATTCAACAAAGATATGCAACTGAGGTGCTAGAGATAGAAGAGCGCTAGCAGAAAAAGAAAAACAAAAAAGAAGAAAACGCAGTAACTTCCGTTGTCACAAAATTTCTATATCTTGTATGATGTCAGAAAGGCTCTCATGTAATCCTTATACCTAGATCGGGTTCTTGGATTAAAACCGAGCTCAATTTACAAAGCAGGAAGATAGAATCTTCATATCTGACATGTTATACATCTTTAATTACTAGTTGAAGTTGACCAAGAAGTTTGAGTCTTCAAGAAGTAGGGAAAATTATATGCAGCAACATCCTAAAGAAAGTAATACCGTCATTATTATTGGCCATGGCGAATGCTTTGACAAGCCAGACAAAAAACTGCACGTAGCTCTGTAATATAAAGCTGAAATATTAACGCACCACAGGATGAGAATGAATAATTGCAAGAGCACGTGCTTGCTGCCTCTTATCGCCTTCCACTTTTGGTGAATTCCTGCCGGCGCATAAAAGTTAAGAGCATCAGTGCACTGTTGTAGCCGAGTGCTAAATGGAGCATAGTTGACAGCCGGATGGTTGACCTTAAGAATAACTAGCTTCCTCAGAACTGCATTAACCATATTACCAGCACCAGGTCAGAAGGCAACTTTTGCAAGCTTTACATTCAGGCATACCCAAATAATATATATAAAAGTTAAGAGCATCAGTGCACTGAGAAATGCTGATACGCCATAATTGGATGAGACGGAAAATTATCAGATAAAACATGAAATATACCTGATCAAGCTATCACCTTTAACCTTTCAAGTTCCACCACAAGATCCGTTCTTCTGAACCTTTTTCCCGCGTTTGCTCTGAAGACGTGCAGTGAGTAAGACTTTGTTTCTTAAAGTCAGAAATAATGGCACAAAGAGAAAAGAACCTTAGGCTAAAAACAGGATCACTGTTATTCCATGTCATTAGTTTGATAGCTTCTTCAAGCCCAAGGTAATTCGCCCATCGTCACACCATCCACTACAAGACAAATTAAACAAAGATATGCAAGTGAGGTGCTAGAGATGGAAGAACCCCAGCAGAAAAAGAAAAAAAAAAAGAAGAAAAAGCAGTAACTTCCGTTGTCACAAAACTTCTATATCTTGTATGATGTCAGAAAGTTTCTCATGTAATTCTTATACCTAGATCGGGTTCTTGGATTAAAACCGAGCTCAATTTACAAAGCAGGAAGATAGAATCTTCATATCTGACATGTTATACATCTTTGATTACTAGTTGAAGTAGACCAAGAAGTTTGAGTCTTCAAGAAGTAGGGAAAATTATATGCAGCAACATCCTACAGAAAGTAATACAGTCGTTATTATTGGCCATGGGGAATGCTTTGACAAGTCAAACAAAAAACTGCACGAAACTCTGCAATATAAAGCTGAAATATTAACGCACCACAGGATGAGAATGAATAATGGCAAGAGCACGTGCTTGCTGCCTCTTACCGCCTTCTACTTTTGGTGAAGGCTGTGACTCCGTTTCCTGCCAACACATAAAAGTTAAGAGCATCAGCGTACTGTTGTAGCCGAGTGTTAAATGGAGTATAGTTGAAAAACGGATGGTTGACGTTAAGAAGAACTAGCTTCCTCAGAACTGCATTAACCATATTACCAGCACCAGGTCTGAGGGCAACTTTTGCAAGATTTACATTCAGGCATATACCCAAATAATATATATAAAAGATAAAATATATTAACACCAAAGTAAAAAGCTATTCACATCTGACAATTATGGATATATAGTACCAGAACCATTAACCCAGTCATCACAACCCGTGGGTTAAAATTAATCAGAGAAAGAATGCAAAGGCGAAACTAAGAGTATTTGGTGTCCCTTATCAAGATGATCCAGTATAGCAAGACTTTCCAACTAAATTGCCCTTAATGATTTTTGTTAAAGGTGAAACAAGAAAAACAAGAGTCTAAAATTTCATGAAACCACGTACCTCATCAACAACTGCATATGGAGGCATTTCCAATTCGACAATCTCATAAAAACCAATTCGAAGAATCTGTAAACAATATCTGGAAACTTTAACCAGGCTGAAACACCAATGGAGATTAAGTAGTAGCACTCTGCTAACCAAACAACTATTCTGAATACCTGCAGTAAAAGAGGTTCCATATTGATGAAGGCGCTCCCATCGTGACATAATGGAAGAACAAGATATCTTCTCCAACGGATGGTACCGCCCACAATTTCTGTCACCTAAATAGCAGTATTATTCAGAGACACCATCATATGACTATTTGCATCAAACATAGATAATATCACAGATAAAAACTGCTCCGTTCTGTGGCTAAGTTTTTAATCTAAATGCAAGAGAATGAGTAAGAGGATTAACCAATCGAAGATCTCTATCATCCAAATCCCGGGTACGGAATCCAAGACTTCTCTCTCAACATATCCAATTTCATTTTCCCCCGAACCCTTGCCTTGCTCATTCAATAGATCGGTAAATGCACCACCAAACTGAATACGCATCAGTCTCACTGCAGATACTACTATACACAGTCCAGGAAAATTTATGTTAGGCTTTAACTATATAAGTAGCATAAATCTCATAATCAAATTTTAATTAGTGAACTACCATATATCTTAGAAAAATACTTAGAGTCAGTACATGATTCGCAATCAACGACAAAACAACTGGATGTGGTGTGGTGTCCAAGAAGTAAGTAAGAATGCCTTACATCAAATAACCTGCAAGTATTAATTAGGGCATCAAGAAAAATCACATTATCACCCTTCTAATATGTAAATCGACCCCTTAAGCCAAATGCGCTTTGCGTCACACATCTAAATTACAAATACATAAACAGTCGATTCAGTTTATTAACCCCACAAAAAAAAAAAAAAATCCCTACGCTCAACAAACAACTTGAATCAGGAAAATATCACAAAAACAAAAAAAAGAAACAAAACTAATCTGTCTAAAAAAATAATTAAAACAAATCCATTATATCATCATCAATTTAACCCAAGATTCGATAAATTTCTCAAAAACCTTTCACAAATAGTTCAAGATTAACATACCTGTGTTTGCTTCTTGTATTAGAATATATAATTGGACAAGAAAGATAAAAGAGTGCATATCCTTGTACGTAGTGTGTTTTAACAAAAACTATTAAAACGATCAATTTAATCCAAGAAAAGTACACTAATACGACAATTCTATTTCAATAATACAAGAAAAACAGAGAATAAAACTCAAGATTAGTAGTATACCTTGAAATTGTCGCTTCGTACGCAAACCCTAATTTTGAATTGAAATTGATTGAGAGTGAGAAAAACAGAGAAGAAACTGTGAGAAAAATACACTAATACGACAATTCTATTTCAATAATTCAAGAATAAAACTCAAGATTAGTATGTATACATACCTGTTGTGGTTTATCGCTTGAAATTGTCGCGCAAACCCTAATTTTGAATTGAAATTGTGAATTGAGAGTGAGAAGAGAAAAATAGAGTGAGTTTTCTTTTATTTTTTTCTTTTTTACCGTTGTGCGAATTTGGCGGTTTAATTTTGTTTTGGCGTTCGTTTGACGCGTATGTGTGTGTGTTGTTAATGTTTTGGGATGGCAGTTCTATTTTAATTTATAGACTGCTCTTGGGCCTTTTTGTTCTGTTTGGGCCTGTTAATTTTGGCCCAAGTTTCGGCCCTGATCAGAAAATTAATTCTTTAATTTATTTTCACCTCTTCTTTTGAAAAATTCATCTACCAAACCTTTCTTTCTTTTTCTGATCAAAAAATAAGTAAGTTTATTACCAATTAAATAGGATACTTTATCTTTAATGACTCTAGTCTTATTAATAGTCATACTTCATTTTGTGGTCTTTCTAATTGTTTACCGCATTAAGTAAACATAACTCAGTTTCTATAATTTGCGCTATACAATAAATTTGCTTTGCTACTCCTCCATTATGCTCACTTTAACATAACAAAATTTTAGAGGTTTCAACCACTAATTCTTTTGCTAAGACAAGATGATCAAAGTAGTTTATTTTCCGTGTAGCAATCTAACGATTATTTATTAAATCAAACATCATAATCCATATTACAATCTTACTAATTAGTATTTACAATCTCTTTCAGCCCACCAATCCGCTCCTTAAAAGATTTAAGCTGAAAGTTTTAAATTATTTTATTTTAAAAATTAATGTATTTCAACATAAAAGCTAAATCTACAACAGTCCAGAGAGGCTGGAGTGTTGTAGATTTAGAAATACCACCTTATTTGAACTGGGTCTGGATTGGGATGTTTGGTTCTTAAAACCCGCCAATCATGTCTCTTCTTAATTCTTATTCTAGCAATGTCTTGACTTCCTTACACATTCTAACATGATTTTCGACATCCTGAATTAAGCTAAAAAGTTCAAGACATACAACAAGTAAATCGAAACATATCCGAAGTAAATAGTGTAAGGAACCAAAAAACAAGGCTAAGGTAAAGTCGTGAAAATGACCTGACCCGTTTCTCGCATTTATGGCTTTAAAACAGGTATTCTGACCCTCTCAACAACAAAAACAGTAATACTGTTTAGAAGTCACTAATAGTATGCATATCTGCACCATATTTTGCTAAAGAAATGTGCTATATATTACGTTTATATAGAAAGGTTTACATAGCTGGTTCATTGGGATGAGACAAACATGAACATTATTTGAACCAAGGAACAGGCAACAACTCCATGCATATACAACTGAACCTATTTCTTCTTTGAATAATCCCTTGGTGCGAATCTGGTCGACCCTATTCTTACATTGGTGCTTCCCGTATCAAACTGCAGGTAGGTACCAAAGGAGCATTAAGGAATTGGAACCATCAATAATGTAGCTACCTGTTTCTAACATAAAATAGCATATCACAGAGTTTCAATAATAGACGTATGAAATGAAGCTGGCTATCACAGAGTTAAGCTCGCTTAAAGAATAGCAAACACAATATACATCAACAGATTTCTTTTAGGACTGTATAAAAAGATATTCAGGCTTCCATTGCCATAAGAGACATATGTGAAGACAATTGGACTCCAAGCATAACATAACTTTATGCAACAGCACTAGTTGGTTTGACCATAACTGAAGTTTTACGCTCATTAAGTTGAACCAGGAGTATGTTATATTACCTGAGAAATAAATATGAACTAATTATGTAATAGCATCTGAGAAATAATTTGAACTAACCTAGCGCCAGTCATTTTTCATGAGAAACTTTAGGTACAGGATGTGCACTTAGTCTTTGAACGAAATGCTATCTCCATAAACTGAATATTGTTCTTAGAAATTAATATTATTTCTCTTAGCTAGTCAAAAATATAAAATTATGGTTCGCTTTCATATAAAACATAAAGCTTATAAAAATGATCGATCCAAGCTAAGCACGACAATACTAATTCAGGCCTTACCGCTTGCTCAAAATCACCAGACATGCCCATTGATAGCTCATAATGCGGTTCTGCAATGCCAAGTGCCTGGCATACCTCGGCTCTACAGTTGAATGGAGTCTAGGATTTGCAAAGCAATTCATCCATCAGGATTCTAAATATTCAATTAGCAAAGGGAGACAATTATATAATGAGAAACTCCTCAAGTGAGTCACCAAGAAGACTAATCTTTATCACACAGATTTCAGACATGGAAAAGCATCAGGAGTATTTAAGATGTGGATACAAATATAAATATGTTATAATTACATTCCCACTTCCTGAGAATTGGTGTACCTAATAATTGCAGAAATGACACTTAGTTTTCTAATAAGTATAGATGCCTTCCCATGAGTTAAGGATGATTACAACATCACCGTTTCAAGTTTGGAAAAAAAAAAAAACATTACACAACTAAGCTCTGCCATTTACAAGTTTTGAGAGCCTCAGGGGCGTCACGTCATTACAGTGAAAACTCAGAGGGTGTAGACTGCTAAGACACCCTCTCCTCTTTCTAGAATAACACACCAAAACAAAGGGAAGACTGCTAAGAGATATTAAGAGAAGTAAAAAGTTAATGAAAAACAAAAACACAGATATGGAATTGCAAAGGCACGGCACCAAATATTATTACTCGTTCACTTCCTAATTCTGAAGTATCAGAAGAATCACCTGAAGTGTTTGGGAGTTGATGTATAGTCCGGCATCCCTATAGCCACTAACCAAGAAAACTGAATATTTGGGCAACCTAGTTTGACATGCTTCATAAGATCCACACAGACTGACGGATGAACACCGGATTTTGCTGCATGACCTATTGAACTACAGTGCCCATGTATATATACAAGGTCAGATTTGATGAGAAAAAATTGGTTATAAAGATAGTAGTACAAAATCATTTTCGACCCAAAGACATCCTAAGATTCAAACTTAAATTTGCACCCAAGCATCATACACAAGTAGAACATCAAGAGTCAACGAAATAATTAAACTTGCCTATCATTTGAAAAGTGATAGAGTTTTCATGTTTGTCCAAGTAATCCTAATAATATTTTCAGCTAATGAACTCATAAACTACTATTCAGAATTGCCAAGTATATGCTCTGTGGTCCAACTAATCATTTCAAAAGATTATGCAGTAAAAAGAAGTGATATTTACTCACATACTTCTCCACTGGTGTTCACCTGAACCAAAACCTTCAAAGGAAGCCTTCCCATGTTCGAAACTACACGGTCAAGATTATTGGCAACCTGTGCATCAAAAACAGCATGGTCATACAATCATTTTGACTGATTAATTTGGAAGTCTGCGATTTTTCGCATAAGGGTTGATTTCCAACTTCAATAACCACTGATGGAATCTCATTCATATTTCTCTGATAATCACCAAAGAATATAGCTCCAAGCATAAATTATATGTTTTTCCTTACCTCAGATCTGGGAAATACTACTAGCTTTGATACCTTTGGAAGTCCACAAACTTACTAGTTTGAATAATAATTTTGTGTTCCAATTTGCGATATGATATAAGATTAAGACAATTCGAGACCAACAATTTGCCAAGAATAAGTCATCGTACATCGATCTCTTTGCCACAAACTTAAACTTTAGCTTTTGATCTTATACACGTAGTTGCAGTCAAATCAAAAGTTCATATCATTTAGTTAGTTACTAAAATTGCTTTACAAGAAAGTACAAGCAACGAAGAACTAAAAGCTCAGTACTTTTACCTTCTCGTTATCCACTCCTTCAACCATGGCTAGATTACGAACAGCAGCCGTAACAGCAGCTGTACATGATAAACCTAATTAAATTACTTGAAAAAGAAAGATAAAGATTTTTACAACAAATATTTCATATGTCAAGGGCTAGTTGCAAGAGGAACTATTTCATGTCATGAATACATTTGACAGCGCTTAGGTAATTCACTCGGTCAATTTTCAAAAACACTCGTAGGAATTATATCATTCGTAGTATTTGTTAATTAACTAATAACATGCTATCATTGGATTGGTAAGTTGGATAAAAATGCACATACCAAATGTATAAATATCAAATTCTAATAACAAACACACGCAATAACAGAAGTCATCATTACCCAGCAGCCCTTTCACCTTATTGCTCTGCAAATGCCTGAGGAAATGCAATGTCCTTCGGAAGCTGCAGGAAACAAACATAAAACATTCATACACTCCCAACCCAATTTCAGCAAATAAGAATCAAATCAATACTCATTTGACCACAATGGCAATTACATAAATAGCAGGGGACCTAAGGGCTTTATTGATAATTTATTGGATGTAGTTTTCGCAAAAACACTGGTGCCCTGCGTCGTACACTTGATCGATGGAGGAGACTGGTTTGGTTTTCTGCCAGCCACCACTCTGACATCATCGACACGGCGTCCTGACCTCCCCGAGGTGTGTCGTACACGCTGCAGAACCGCGTGTAGCGCCGTCACGGCCGTGCCTTCCACCGCCGGAGCTGCCATTGGACTCTCTTTTCATTGTAGGGAAGATGATGATTTGATGATGATGATTCTCTTGCACTTGTGAGTCCTCGATTGAGAGACCTGCTACTTCACCATTTTCCTCTGGTTTTGTTTTATGAGGTGATTAGAATTACAGCCTCAAAATTTACGGGGTCCAAATGCTACGATCAAATCAAAGTAACTCTTATGACATTTCTTTTAGATATTTTCTTACTTTTGTATAATTTATGCCAATTAGCTTTTTTGGGTGGTTTTTTTTCTCACGGATATAAGGGAGAATGGAGAAGCTAGAGATAACATAATACGGTTTCACTAGGCCAGGGAGCAACATCCATGTTATAGCAAAAAAGAATCCGTATTATGAGGTTTAATTACCAACAATGTATTGAACTTAGTCTTTAATGAAAGCGCATTTTGGCAGTATATGCAGATTTTGTTTCACTTTAGTAAGCAGGTCTGGGCAGATAGGTGAATCAGATCAATAGGTTTCATTCCCACCAAATAATGAAGTCTGTACAAATATGTTAAGAACAAAATAGTTAGATCTTTTCAGATGCAATTAACAAAAGTATGACATGAATCAAAAGTTACTGCCTGGGAAACTCAACTCTTCTGGACAAATCACTCCCAATCTCCATGGCATGCAGGCAAAATGGCATTATTTGTGTAGTGAGTAGGAAAAGTATCACCCTAGTGTCTGGAATCGGGAGACCTAGAAAAGTGAGATCTTTGTTGTCTTATGATACCATGAACAAGGAAGAATTTTAAATATCTTGCACAGCTAAAAGGGTAGATAAAAATTCACCCAAACCAAAGAAAGTAACAATCAGAAAGTCTCACAGACCAAAAAAGAGGGGTTACGTGAGTTAAGTTCAACAAATCACAAACGAAAGCAAGGGTGTTTGTGTGACAGTTCCATTTATCTGTAGCATCAAACTCACCTCTATATGAAACACCTAGCTGTTAGATGGTTGGAGATTGCAGTTGAGCAACACCCATTCTGAGGCAAGGGCGATCATTACACGATGCAGGAGAGGGGACTTCAGAAGAGCACCGAATTCAAAAACAATTATTCCAAGGTCATAAACAAGCATACAAAAAACCAACAAGATATTGGAAGTGGCTAATATTTATACAGGAAAAAGCTTAATTCTATTGCATAGAGACCTAAATGACCCTAAAAAAGCATTAAATATGCTCTACACCAATTTCCATGGCTATTTTTTAATATACAAAAAAGTCACATTGATTAAGAAATACCTCGACAAGGGACGGAACCAGGGACTCCCAGGGTAGTCGGCCTCAGATAATATGGCTTCGCTTTCCCACTTGTTTTGAGTAGTGAAGACAAGCAAGTACATCGGGATATAAGCTGCAAAAGCATAAAAAACCATACCAATTCCTTCTAAGTTGCCAATCGTGCATATATGAAACAACTTGCAATTAAAGAGAGCCAATTCTCCTTCTCAGAACTGAAAAAAAAAAAAAAAAAAAAAAAAAAAAAAAAAGAAAAGAAAAAAGAGTCCACCAAGGAAAGAAACGAAGAACTGTCACTGAAATTCGGTCAGAGATCCTCGGAGCCTTCTTTTCAGATTACGTCGTAATAAGATAATGTGAAAAAAGCTAACTGTGGAGACAAACCTGAAAAAAAACATCCTCACGCCCAGAAAAAAGGGCAGAGAGAGAGAGAGAGAGGGGGAAGAAAAAGAACTCCCAACGCCAGAACAGATACTTTACCAAATAGATTTCTCTTAACTTAAGAATCCAATCTTCAAACAAACGCACTGGATGAATTTTTCGCATAGACAAGACAATCAAAAGTACCTTCGAGAAAATGAGTCCTTGTATCCAAGTGCATTACAAACCCTGTTTGATGAGCTACAGTTAGGGCAGGGCAGGGGCTAATAACAACGGGTAAACCTGCAGTGGATGACTATAGACCGCCAAGTGATATCATATCATCCATAAGCAACAACAACAGAATAACTTAACAGCAAATGTATATGAAGAGAGATGGAATGGTAAATTAGGAGAAAGTTTTAACATAAATAGTAATTGGCAAACTCAAACACTCTGGTACAAGAAGACAACTCACAGGACCCTTGTATTAACAGACAAATTTGTTTGTGTTTGCAACATAAACAATCACACACAAAACTACCACAATGCTTTCCAAAAATTACAAACTTTCCACTGGATTTTTCTAATTTGAAGATTTGCATAGTGAGTCTGAGGATAAGCAGCATCTGTAACTTGTGTATGCACATACGCATTTTCGAAGAAGATAAACAAAGCCAGAATGTTTGAACTGAACAGATAAATTTTCCATATCTTTATTAGCCTGCCTTACTGAGAGAAATGCTGATACGTCATAGTTGGATAAGACGGAAAATTATCAGATAAAACATGAAATATACCTGATCAAGATATCAACTTTAACCTTTCAAGTTCCAGCACAAGATCAGCCCTTCTGAACCTTTTTCGCGCGTTTGCTCTGAAGATGTGCAGTGAGTAAGACTTTGTTTCTTAAAGTCAGAAATAATGGCACAAAGAAAAAAGAGAAAAGAACCTGAGGCTAAAAACAGGATCACTGTCATTCCATGTCATTAGTTTGATAGCTTCTTCAAGCCCAAGGTAATTCGCCCATGGTCACACCATCCACTACAAGACAAATTCAACAAAGATATGCAACTGAGGTGCTAGAGATAGAAGAGCGCTAGCAGAAAAAGAAAAACAAAAAAGAAGAAAACGCAGTAACTTCCGTTGTCACAAAATTTCTATATCTTGTATGATGTCAGAAAGGCTCTCATGTAATCCTTATACCTAGATCGGGTTCTTGGATTAAAACCGAGCTCAATTTACAAAGCAGGAAGATAGAATCTTCATATCTGACATGTTATACATCTTTAATTACTAGTTGAAGTTGACCAAGAAGTTTGAGTCTTCAAGAAGTAGGGAAAATTATATGCAGCAACATCCTAAAGAAAGTAATACCGTCATTATTATTGGCCATGGCGAATGCTTTGACAAGCCAGACAAAAAACTGCACGTAGCTCTGTAATATAAAGCTGAAATATTAACGCACCACAGGATGAGAATGAATAATTGCAAGAGCAAGTGCTTGCTGCCTCTTATCGCCTTCCACTTTTGGTGAATTCCTGCCGGCGCATAAAAGTTAAGAGCATCAGTGCACTGTTGTAGCCGAGTGCTAAATGGAGCATAGTTGACAGCCGGATGGTTGACCTTAAGAATAACTAGCTTCCTCAGAACTGCATTAACCATATTACCAGCACCAGGTCAGAAGGCAACTTTTGCAAGCTTTACATTCAGGCATACCCAAATAATATATATAAAAGTTAAGAGCATCAGTGCACTGAGAAATGCTGATACGCCATAGTTGGATGAGACGGAAAATTATCAGATAAAACATGAAATATACCTGATCAAGCTATCACCTTTAACCTTTCAAGTTCCACCACAAGATCCGTTCTTCTGAACCTTTTTCCCGCGTTTGCTCTGAAGACGTGCAGTGAGTAAGACTTTGTTTCTTAAAGTCAGGAATAGTGGCACAAAGAGAAAAGAACCTTAGGCTAAAAACAGGATCACTGTTATTCCATGTCATTAGTTTGATAGCTTCTTCAAGCCCAAGGTAATTCGCCCATCGTCACACCATCCACTACAAGACAAATTAAACAAAGATATGCAAGTGAGGTGCTAGAGATGGAAGAACCCCAGCAGAAAAAGAAAAAAAAAAGAAGAAAAAGCAGTAACTTCCGTTGTCACAAAACTTCTATATCTTGTATGATGTCAGAAAGTTTCTCATGTAATTCTTATACCTAGATCGGGTTCTTGGATTAAAACCGAGCTCAATTTACAAAGCAGGAAGATAGAATCTTCATATCTGACATGTTATACATCTTTGATTACTAGTTGAAGTAGACCAAGAAGTTTGAGTCTTCAAGAAGTAGGGAAAATTATATGCAGCAACATCCTACAGAAAGTAATACAGTCGTTATTATTGGCCATGGGGAATGCTTTGACAAGTCAAACAAAAAACTGCACGAAACTCTGCAATATAAAGCTGAAATATTAACGCACCACAGGATGAGAATGAATAATGGCAAGAGCACGTGCTTGCTGCCTCTTACCGCCTTCTACTTTTGGTGAAGGGAGTGACTCCGTTTCCTGCCAACACATAAAAGTTAAGAGCATCAGTACTGTTGTAGCCGAGTGTTAAATGGAGTATAGTTGAAAAACGGATGGTTGACGTTAAGAAGAACTAGCTTCCTCAGAACTGCATTAACCATATTACCAGCACCAGGTCTGAGGGCAACTTTTGCAAGATTTACATTCAGGCATACCCAAATAATATATATAAAAGATAAAATATATTAACACCAAAGTAAAAAGCTATTCACATCTGACAATTATGGATATATAGTACCAGAACCATTAACCCAGTCATCACAACCCGTGGGTTAAAATTAATCAGAGAAAGAATGCAAAGGCGAAACTAAGAGTATTTGGTGTCCCTTATCAAGATGATCCAGTATAGCAAGACTTTCCAACTAAATTGCCCTTAATGATTTTTGTTAAAGGTGAAACAAGAAAAACAAGAGTCTAAAATTTCATGAAACCACGTACCTCATCAACAACTGCATATGGAGGCATTTCCAATTTGACAATCTCATAAAAACCAATTCGAAGAATCTGTAAACAATATTTGGAAACTCTAACCAGGCTGAAACACCAATGGAGATTAAGTAGTAGCACTCTGCTAACCAAACAACTATTTTGAATACCTGCAGTAAAAGAGGTTCCATATTGATGAAGGCGCTCCCATCGTGACATAATGGAAGAACAAGATATCTTCTCCAACGGATGGTACCGCCCACAATTTCTGTCACCTAAATAGCAGTATTATTCAGAGACACCATCATATGACTATTTGCATCAAACATAGATAATATCACAGATAAAAACTGCTCCGTTCTGTGGCTAAGTTTTTAATCTAAATGCAAGAGAATGAGTAAGAGGATTAACCAATCGAAGATCTCTATCATCCAAATCCCAGGTACGGAATCCAAGACTTCTCTCTCAACATATCCAATTTCATTTTCCCCCCGAACCCTTGCCTTGCTCATTCAATAGATCGGTAAATGCACCACCAAACTGAATACGCATCAGTCTCACTGCAGATACTACTATACACAGTCCAGGAAAATTTATGTTAGGCTTTAACTATATAAGTAGCATAAATCTCATAATCAAATTTTAATTAGTGAACTACCATATATCTTAGAAAAATACTTAGAGTCAGTACATGATTCGCAATCAACGACAAAACAACTGGATGTGGTGTGGTGTCCAAGAAGTAAGTAAGAATGCCTTACATCAAATAACCTGCAAGTATTAATTAGGGCATCAAGAAAAATCACATTATCACCCTTCTAATATGTAAATCGACCCCTTAAGCCAAATGCGCTTTGCGTCACACATCTAAATTACAAATACATAAACAGTCGATTCAGTTTATTAACCCCACAAAAAAAAAAAAAAAAAATATCCCTACGCTCAACAAACAACTTGAATCAGGAAAATATCACAAAAACAAAAAAAGAAACAAAACTAATCTGTCTAAAAAAATAATTAAAACAAATCCATTATATCATCATCAATTTAACCCAAGATTCGATAAATTTCTCAAAAACCTTTCACAAATAGTTCAAGATTAATCTACCTGTGTTTGCTTCTTGTATTAGAATATATAATTGGACAAGAAAGATAAAAGAGTGCATATCCTTGTACGTAGTGTGTTTTAACAAAAACTATTAAAACGATCAATTTAATCCAAGAAAAGTACACTAATACGACAATTCTATTTCAATAATACAAGAAAAACAGAGAATAAAACTCAAGATTAGTAGTATACCTTGAAATTGTCGCTTCGTACGCAAACCCTAATTTTGAATTGAAATTGATTGAGAGTGAGAAAAACAGAGAAGAAACTGTGAGAAAAATACACTAATACGACAATTCTATTTCAATAATTCAAGAATAAAACTCAAGATTAGTATGTATACATACCTGTTGTGGTTTATCGCTTGAAATTGTCGCGCAAACCCTAATTTTGAATTGAAATTGTGAATTGAGAGTGAGAAGAGAAAAATAGAGTGAGTTTTCTTTTATTTTTTTCTTTTTTACCGTTGTGCGAATTTGGCGGTTTAATTTTGTTTTGGCGTTCGTTTGACGCGTATGTGTGTGTGTTGTTAATGTTTTGGGATGGCAGTTCTATTTTAATTTATAGACTGCTCTTGGGCCTTTTTGTTCTGTTTGGGCCTGTTAATTTTGGCCCAAGTTTCGGCCCTAATCAGAAAATTAATTCTTTAATTTATTTTCACCTCTTCTTTTGAAAAATTCATCTACCAAACCTTTCTTTCTTTTTCTGATCAAAAAATAAGTAAGTTTATTACCAATTAAATAGGATACTTTATCTTTAATGACTCTAGTCTTATTAATAGTCATACTTCATTTTGTGTTCTTTCTAATTGTTTACCGCATTAAGTAAACATAACTCAGTTTCTATAATTTGCGCTATACAATAAATTTGCTTTGCTACTCCTCCATTATGCTCACTTTAACATAACAAAATTTTAGAGGTTTCATCCACTAATTCTTTTGCTAAGACAAGATGATCAAAGTACTTTATTTTCCGTTTACATCATTTGTAGTCTTTCTAATTGTTTACAAATTTAAATAAAAATAACTCGTTTATGTAAGCTACCAATATCTTATTTGCATGTACAATAAATTTGTCTTGCTCCCGATTTGGCTTATTCGCTTTTAACATCACAAAATTTTAGAGATTCTACTTAGCTAGTAATTCTTTTGTTAAAGATTATATTTTCTTTTGTTAAGACAAAATTCAAAGTACTTTATTTTATGTTTAGCAATCTAACGATTATTTATTAAATCAAACATCATAATCCATATTACAATCTTACTAATTAGTAATTACAATCTCTTTCAGCCCACCAATTCGCTCCTTAAAAGATTTAAGCTGAAAGTTTTAAATTATTTTATTTTAAAAATTAATGTATTTCAACATAAAAGCTAAATCTACAACACTCCAGAGAGGCTGGATCTAGCTTTTCCTTCTTTTTTTTTTTAAAAAAAAAGAGACAGTTTAGAAATACCACCTTATTTGAACTGGGTCTGGATTGAGATGTTTGGTTCTTAAAACCCGCCAATCATGTCTCTTCTTAATTCTTACTAGCAACGGAGTGCACGCGGGGACCGCATGCAAATTCTGGGTTAGTGTTAAGGGTTCCTCACATGCAAATGTTATTGTAGTATTAAGAGTTTTCCGCATACAAATTTTAATATAGTATTAAGAGTTGCTTTATTGAAGTTTTGAAATTTTGTAAGAGTTTTTGGAACACATGTTTCTTACTCACAAGTTATACTTTCAATAAAAGTAATAGAACATATTTAAATTGTTCTTAAGTATAGCACAAAATGAACTAATTTAAACTTAACATTGTGATAAATCTGCTAAAGCATTTACATTCTCTATTTTACATAGCTATGTAAGAAACTTCTCCATAAGTAGGCGTAAGAGGGAGTTTTGAAATTTTTGCATATAAGAACCTCTGGGTAATTTTAACCTACTTGACATTCTATCAATTTTTAAAGTAAATTAGTGTCTCAGTTATAATGTGTTTTTCTTAAACATAATTTATTAATGATAGCATGACCTAGTTAATAGGGGTAAATTCGAAAATATTTTCGTAGATTAGTTGTTTGAATTAAGCACTAAGATCATCAGGTTTACCTAATCTTTTATGGAACAATGAAGATACTCTTTTCTGGAACAATCAAGATGAAGAATATGATGTAAACGTTTAATCCTTAAACAATCTCTGAAATATCAAAACACTAACATTCTATCCAAATATAAAAGTAAACTCGGTGGAAAAACTCTGAAACTGCCTTTCCTCTATAACTTTCAGACAACATGCGCTTGGATTTTAAGACCAAAGGACAAAAGCCTCCATCTTACGAAAAAGAAACAGAAGTGGGAAGAAATGTGTTGCATTTATAATGAGAAGTTCTTAAGATGCTTTTACAATAACTCATCTATGTACCTCAGGAAACTAACATGCATGAAGTATCTTCTGTACTTAAGAAGCATGAAATAAAAAGCAGAATACTATAAAGAAGATAAATAATGTGTAAGAGATATATTGAAAAAGAAAAAGAACAAAAACAACCACAACACCAAAAACTATCTTCTATGTCACTATTTCTCCAGAGCTCAAATGATAAAGAGAGTTACATAGAATCCCATAAGTACAATAATTTACTGGATCCTATTATGAGTTGAAAAATGTACAATACATTAATCAAAATCACTTCCTTTTGCATTATGCTTGTCTGTTACACTAAATCCTTAGGTAGCCCATGAATTTCTTTTGGATATTCCTTTTGCTGCATTTCTGGAATTTGAATGAATTTCCTGCATGCATATATCAAAATATCTACTCTAATAGATAGTTATCTTTTGATCTCATTTACAGTATCTCTTCATATAAGCGAAAAATTTTGAATTTTTTGCATAGTTGATCTTTAGGCAGTCTCAACAAAGCTTTTCACACTCCAGGGTCGCAACACAACAGGATTACTTATCAAGCTCAGATCATGGTACACGCTCATTGCTGAAAATAATTTCTCTCTTTTTTACGTCAAACTGGAAAAGTAGGTTAGTCCACCAGAAACTACAGAAACTCAGACCCATGTAAATCTTAAATGTAAGAGCAGTTTAATATACGAAGTAACAAAATTAGAGGACTTCAAGAATAATTTAAAATATGAGCACATGAACTCAAAATAAGAGAATGACCATAAACCATTACATATTAAGTATTGTCTGACTTAAAGGAAGTAAATACTGCTGCATAAATTTCATTTTCCAAATATGCAAGTACAACATACCCAGAGGAAGATCTACAATGATTGATGCACGCCAGTCAAACATATATCGAGATTTAGAGTTAGATTATTGATACATAACTTAATAACAATGTAAACGGATAGATGCGTATGCAAAAGCTGTTACCTTAAATAGTTTACAGAGGAATTGAATCTATTCCCCCAAATATTACCGCTGCTCAAACGCAGCCTCTTTCCCAACTCAAAGAACCGATCATAACTTGCAACACTTTATAGAAGGAGAATAGTTCTATGGTGAGAAGAAAGAGTAATCGGCTTTGAAGCATAATCTAATTCTATGGGGACAGAGAGATGAATAGGAAATAAGAAAGTGAAATTTAGATTGAATAAGAAAAAGTCAGACAATATATGTGGTATTTTACCTATATCAAAATACGATGACTATGTAACGACCAGAGCAATTAATGTAGCTGCAGAATAGAAGTAATACCTGGTACATGTCTTATATCTTGTAAAATGCATGTCACATTATGTCTTCATACTGGCCATAAGTGCGCCACAATAGAACATGAAAACAACCAAGTGCGTAAAACAAATACCTATAAAATATAAGTTAGATAATTAACATACTCGACAACCAAAAAGTTAAATGGCTAATAATTCTTAGGGGCACCATAACGCTCTCTTATTCTACCAGATGGCGAAAGCAATAACCTGGGCTCGTATTCAACTAATGGCCGGCAGGGCAGTCATAACTGAAAGCTATATAAAACTTTGGTTGGTGCTCACTTTTAATCTGCTTTGCTTGGAACGCTTGTACATAGCCCTTCCCACGATAGACCAAGAGTAGAACAATCCCTGCATAGTCAATGGTATAAAATAATGAAACTGACTTACCAAATAGATCCAGCAAATAAATTAAGAGAAATATATCACTTTGAAAGAAAAGAAGTATGACTGCAATACTTAATCTAAAATGTTAGCCAGAAAAATGTCAAGCACACAGTACCATTACCAGAGATGGAATATAATGAGCAATAACGTGATCCAGAACAGGCTTACGATGGTTAAGAAGAAAAACATAACACAAAAACAAATGCAACACAACAACTTTATAATCAGCATGGAATTTAAATTCGAAAGTAGATGTTTACTAACAGAGAGACACCATTCGTAGTTCATGAAATTCAACATTCTAATGTTTTTTATTTGTATATCTTTTAGAAAGTAATTCTAAAGATGGAGGGATTTGGTGTTAAAACCCGAAACAACAAACAAAATACAGTCCTTCAATCCAAAAGAAGAATCAATTGTCAGATATTCATAAATCATAAATTAATATTACAGGTTATGCAAGAGTGATGCAATTTTATAGTAGTACGGCTGCTGCACCTATACATAATAAAATCCATTCTCAAAGTTAAATCATTTTGTTATCTTCAATTAACTTACCGTCTGCAGGCTGCTTTGTTCCTTCGGGAAGAACCATTGTCTTTCTGAAACGCAATTACAAATATTTCATCCAACAACTTCGGTTATTTTCCAAAACACTGAATGGAAATTGGTAGCGCGGAACTGTTCTTTGTGTTTGCGATGGGGAAGTTTTTTTAGGAGATAAGAGGAAGTGGAGAACGTGGTTGTTAAGGAAACTCCGATATTGCCCTTTAACTTCTTTTTAGCTTCAAAATCCGAGGTTAAATTTGGTAAGAGCAAAACATTTGGTCCGATGGACCAAGAACTGCTCGAATTTTATGGTGTTTTCCAATTTCGCCCTCATATCTACGTTTGAGATTCAATCGATCAAATATGGTAAGGATATTTTTGTAAAAGAGTTAGGAGTAACTACCATTTTGTGAGACAAAATGAGTTCCCTTTTATATTAGTAATAGATTCTAGCAATGTCTTGACTTCCATACACATTCCAACATGATTTTCGACATCCTGAATTAAGCTAAAAAGTTCAAGACATACAACAAGTAAATCGAAACATATCCGAATTAAATAGTGTAAGGAACCAAAAACAAGGCTAAGGTATAGTCGTGAAAATGACCTGACCCGTTTCTCGCATTTATGGCTTTAAAACAGGTAATCTGATCCTCTCAACAACAAAAGCAGCAATACTGTTTAGAAGTCACTAATAGTATGCATATCTGCACCATATTTAGCTAAAGAAATGTGCTATATATTACGTTTATATAGAAAGGTTTACATAGCTGGTTCATTGGGATGAGACAAACATGAACATTATTTGAACCAAGGAACAGGCAACAACTCCATGCATATACAACTGAACCTATTTCTTCTTTGAATAATCCCGTGGTGCGAATCTGGTCGACCCTATTCTTACATTGGTGCTTCCCGTATCAAACTGCAGGTAGGTACCAAAGGAGCATTAAGGAATTGGAACCATCAATAATGTAGCTACCTGTTTCTAACATAATATAGCATATCACAGAGTTTCAATAATAGACGTATGAAATGAAGCTGGCTATCACAGAGTTAAGCTCGCTTAAAGAATAGCAAACACAATATACATCAACAGATTTCTTTTAGGACTGTATAAAAAGATATTCAGGCTTCCATTGCCATAAGAGACATATGTGAAGACAATTGGACTCCAAGCATAACATACCTTTATGCAACAGTACTAGTTGGTTTGACCATAACTTAAGTTTTACGCTCATTAAGTTGAACCAGGAGTATGTTATATTACCTGAGAAATAAATATGAACTAATTATGTAATAGCATATGAGAAATAATTTGAACTAACCTAGCGCCAGTCATTTTTCATGAGAAACTTTAGGTACAGGATGTGCACTTAGTCTTTGAACAAAATGCTATCTCCATAAAACATAAAGCTTATAAAAATGATCGATCCAAGCTAAGCACGACAATACGAATTCAGGCCTTACCGCTTGCTCAAAATCACCAGACATGCCCATTGATAGCTCATAATGCGGTTCTGCAATGCCAAGTGCCTGGCATACCTCGGCTCTACAGTTGAATGGAGTCTAGGATTTGCAAAGCAATTCATCCATCAGGATTCTAAATATTCAATTAGCAAAGGGAGACAATTATATAATGAGAAACTCCTCAAGTGAGTCACCAAGAAGACTAATCTTTATCACACAGATTTCAGACATGGAAAAGCATCAGGAGTATTTAAGATGTGGATACAAATATAAATATGTTATAATTACATTCCCACTTCCTGAGAATTGGTGTACCAACGGAAACATCATATACTGTTTGGATAATTGCAGAAATGGCACTTAATTTTCTAATAAGTATAGATGCCTTCCCATGAGGTAATGATGATTACAACATCACCGTTTCAAGTTTGGAAAAAAAAAAACATTACACAACTAAGCTCTGCCATTTACAAGTTTTGAGAGCTTCAGGGGCGTCACGTCATTACAGTGAAAACTCAGAGGGTGTAGACTGCTAAGACACCCTCTCCTCTTTCTAGAATAACACACCAAAACAAAGGGAAGACTGCTAAGAGATATTAAGAGAAGTAAAAAGTTAATGAAAAACAAAAACACGGATATGGAATTGCAAAGGCACGGCACCAAATATTATTACTCGTTCACTTCCTAATTCTGAAGTATCAGAAGAATCACCTGAAGTTTTTGGGAGTTGATGTATAGTCCGGCATCCCTATAGTCACTAACCCAGAAAACTGAATATTTGGGCAACCTAGTTTGACACGCTTCACAAGATCCACACAGACTGACGGATGAACACCGGATTTTGCTGCATGACCAATTGAACTTCAGTGCCCATGTATATATACGAGGTCAGATTTGATGAGAAAAAATTGGTTACAAAGATAGTAGTACAAAATCATTTTCGACCCAAAGACATCCTAAGATTCAAACTTTAAATTTGCACCCAAGCATCATACACAAGTAGAACATCAAGAGTCAACGAAATAATTAAACTTGCCTATCATTTGAAAAGTGATAGAGTTTTCATGTTTGTCCAAGTAATCCTAATAATATTTTCAGCTAATGAACTCATAAACTACTATTCAGAATTGCCAAGTATATGCTCTGTGGTCCAACTAATCATTTCAAAAGATTATGCAGTAAAAAGAAGTGATATTTACTCACATACTTCTCCACTGGTGTTCACCTGAACCAAAACCTTCAAAGGAAGCCTTCCCATGTTCGAAACTACACGGTCAAGATTATTGGCAACCTGTGCATCAAAAACAGCATGGTCATACAATCATTTTGACTGATTAATTTGGAAGTCTGCGATTTTTCTCATAAGGGTTGATTTCCAACTTCAATAACCACTGATGGAATCACATTCATATTTCTCTGATAATCACCAAAGAATATAGCTCCAAGCATAAATTATATGTTTTTCCTTACCTCAGATCTGGGAAATACTACTAGCTTTGATACCTTTGGAAGTCCACAAACTTACTAGTTTGAATAATATTTTTGTGTTCCTATTTGCGATATGATATAAGATTAAGACAATTCGAGACCAACAATTTGCCAAGAATAAGTCATCGTACATCGATCTCTTTGCCACAAACTTAAACTTTAGCTTTTGATCTTATACACGTAGTTGCAGTCAAATCAAAAGTTCATATCATTTAGTTAGTTACTAAAATCGCTTTACAAGAAAGTAGAAGCAACAAAGAACTAAAGTTCAGTACTTTTACCTTCTCATTATCCACTCCTTCAACCATGGCTAGATTAGGAACAGCAGCTGTACATGATAAACCTAATTAAATTACTAAGAAAGAAAAGTCATTTACAACAAATAATTCATATGTCGAGGGCTAGTGGCAAGAGGAACTATTTCATGTCATGAATACATTTGACAGTGCTTAGGCAGTTCACTCGGTCAATTTTCAAGAACAAATCGTAGGAATGAGATCATTCAGTAGTATTTGTTAATCAACTAATAACATGCTATCATCGTATTGGTGAGTTGCATAAAAATGCACATACCAAATGTATAAAAATCAAATTCTAATAACAAACAAAAGTCATCATTAGCCAGCAGCCCTTTCACCTTATTGCTCTGCAAATGCCCGAGGAAATACAATGTCCTTCGGAAGCTGCAGGAAACAAACATAAAACATTCATACACACCCAACCCAATTTCAGCAAATAAGAATCCAATTAATACTCATTTGACCACGATGGCAATTACGTAAACAGCAGGGGACCTAAGGGGCTTTATGGATAATTTCTTGGATGTAGTTTCCGCAAAAACACTGGTGCCCTGTGACGTAGACTTGACCAATGGGGGAAACTGGTTTGGTTTTCACCACTCTGACGTCATCAGCACGGCGTCCTGACCTCCCCTACGCGTGTCGTACACGCTGCAGAACCGCGCATAGCACCGTCACAACCGTGCCTTCCACCGCCAGAGCTGCCATTGGACTCTCTTTTTATTGTAGTGAAGATGATGATTTGATGACGACTTTCTTGCACTTGCAAGTCTTCGATTGAGAGACTTGCTACTTCTCCATTTTCCTCTGTTTTCTGTTTTATGAGGTGATTAGAATTATCAGACTTAAAATTTACGAGGTCCAAATGCTACGATCAAATCAAAGTAACTCCTATGACATCGCTTTTAGATATTTTCTTACTTTTGTATAATTTATGCCAATTAGCTTTTTTGGGTGGTTTTTTTTTCTCACAGATAAAAGGAATAATGGAGAAGGTAAAGATAACATAATACGGATTCACTAGGCCAGGGAGCAATATCCATGTTATAGCAAAAAATAATCTGTATAATGAGGTTTAACTACCAGCAATGTATTGAACTTCGTCACAAATGAAAGTACGTTTTGGCAGTATATGCAAATTTTGTATCACTATTGTAAGCAGGTCTGGGCAGAGAGGTGAATCAGAAAAATAGGTTTCATTCCCACCAAATAATGAAGTCTGTACAAATATGTTAGCAACAAAACAGTTAAATCTTTTCAAATGCAATTAACAAAATCGAAAGTTACAGCCTGGGAACTCAACTCTTCTCGACAAATCACTCCCAATCTCCATAGCATGCAGACATAGACATTAATTCTGTAGTGAGTAGGAAAAGAATCACCCTAGTGTCTGGAACCTAGAGACTAGAAAAGTAAGATCTTTATTGCGTTATGAACAAGGGAGAATTTTAATTATCTTGCACAGCTAAGAAGGTCGATAAAAATTCACCCAAACAAAAGAAAGTAACAATCAGTAAGTCTCACAGACCAAAAAAGAGGGGTTACGAGAGTTAAGTTCAACAAATCACAAAAGAAAGCAAGAGTGTTTGTGTGACAGTCCCAACGCCAGAACAGATACTTTACCAAATAGATTTCTCTTAACTTCAGAATTCAATCTTCAAACAAATGCACTGGATGAATTTAATACATAGACAAGACTATCAAAGTACCTTCGAGAAAATGAGTCCTTGTATCCAAGTGAGAGGCCATACACTGCACCAAACAAGAGAAAACATAAGAAATGAATATAAGATCAAGACACCAAAAAGGCAATCCTAACATGTTTGGAATTTTCATAGACATGGTTACCTCAATTTGTTTTGAGGAAAAAGACTTTTAACAAAAGAAGTATCTACATTCTGCTGAAAAACGGTATGAAGAACCGACAACAAATATTTGAAAGGGAAGACATCAAGCCTAAAGAGGTACAAGTGCATTACAAACCCTGTTTGATTGAGCTACAGTTAGGGCAGGGCAGGGGCTAATAACAACTGGTACACCAGCAGTGGATGACTATAGACCGCAAGTGATATCATATCATCCATAAGCTACAACAAAAGAATTACTTAACAGCTAATGTATATGAAGAGAGATGGAATGGTACATTAGGAGAAAGTTTTAACATAATTAGTACTTGGCAAACTCAAACACTCTGGTACAAGAAGAAAACTCAAAGGACCCTTGTATTAACAAACAAAACAAATTTGTTTGTGTCTGCAACATAAACAATCACAAACAAAACTACCACAATGCTTTTCAAAAATTACAAACTTTCCACTGATTTTTCTAATTTGAAGATTTCCATAGTGGGTCTTAGGATAAGCAGCATCTGTAACTTGCATATCTATATTAGCCTGCCTTACGGAGAAATGCTGATACGCCATAGTTGGATGAGACGGAAAATTATCAGATAAAACATGAAATATACCTGATCAAGCTATCACCTTTAACCTTTCAAGTTCCACCACAAGATCCGCCCTTCTGAACCTTTTTCCCGCGTTTTCTCTGAAGACGTGGCAGTGAGTAAGACTTTGTTTCTTAAAGTCAGAAATAATGGCACAAAGAGAAAAGAACCTGAGGCTAAAAACAGGATCACTGTTATTCCATGTCATTAGTTTGATAGCTTCTTCAAGCCCAAGGTAATTCGCCCATCGTCACACCATCCACTACAAGACAAATTAAACAAAGATATGCAAGTGAGGTGCTAGAGATGGAAGAACCCCAGCAGAAAAAGAAAAAAAAAAAAAAAAAAAAAAAAAAGAAGAAAAAGCAGTAACTTCCGTTGTCACAAAACTTCTATATCTTGTATGATGTCAGAAAGTTTCTCATGTAATTCTTATACCTAGATCGGGTTCTTGGATTAAAACCGAGCTCAATTTACAAAGCAGGAAGATAGAATCTTCATATCTGACATGTTATACATCTTTGATTACTAGTTGAAGTAGACCAAGAAGTTTGAGTCTTCAAGAAGTAGGGAAAATTATATGCAGCAACATCCTAAAGAAAGTAATACCGTCGTTATTATTGCCCATGGGGAATGCTTCGACAAGACAGACAAAAAACTTCACAAAACTCTGTAATATAAAGCTGAAATATTAACGCACCCCAGGATGAGAACGAATAATGGCAAGAGCACGTGCTTGCTGCCTCTTATCGCCATCCACTTTTGGTGAATTCCTGCCGACGCATAAAAGTTAAGAGCATCAGTGCACTGTTGTAGACAAGTGTTAAATGGAGCATAGTTGAAAGCCGGATGGTTGACCTTAAGAAGAACTAGCTTCCTCAGAACTGCATTAACCATATTACCAGCACCAGGTCAGAAGGCAACTTTTGCAAGCTTTACATGCAGGCATGCCCAAATAATATATATAAAAGATAAAATATTTACACCGGAGTAAAAAGCTATTGACATCTGACAATTATGGATATATAGTACCAGAACCATTAACCCAGTCATCACAAACCGTGGGTTAAAATTAATAAGAGAAAGAATGCAAAGGCGAAACTAAGAGTATTTGATGTCCCTATCATGATGATCCAGTACAGCAGGAATTTCCAACTAAAATTGCCCTCAATGATTATTGTTAAAGGTAACAAGAGTCTAAAACTTCATGAAACCACATACCTCATCAACAACTGCATATGGAGGAGGCATTTCCAATTTGACAATCTCACAAAAACCAATTCAAAGAATCTGTAAACAATATCTGGAAATTTTTACCATGCTGAAACACTAACAGAGATTAAGTAGTTGCACATTCCCAACCAAACAACTATTTTGAATACCTGCAGTAAAAGAGGTTCCATATTGATGAAGGCGCTCCCATCGTGACATAATGGAAGAACAAGATATCTTCTCCAACGGATGGTACCGCCCACAATTTCTGTCACCTAAATAGCAGTATTATTCAGAGACACCATCATATGACTATTTGCATCAAACATAGATAATATCACAGATAAAAACTGCTCCGTTCTGTGGCTAAGTTTTTAATCTAAATGCAAGAGAATGAGTAAGAGGATTAACCAATCGAAGATCTCTATCATCCAAATCCCGGGTACGGAATCCAAGACTTCTCTCTCAACATATCCAATTTCATTTTCCCCCGAACCCTTGCCTTGCTCATTCAATAGATCGGTAAATGCACCACCAAACTGAATACGCATCAGTCTCGCTGCAGATACTGCTATACACAGTCCAGGAAAATTTATGTTAGGCTTTAACTATATAAGTAGCATAAATCTCATAATCAAATTTTAATTAGTGAACTACCATATATCTTAGAAAAATACTTAGAGCCAGTACATGATTCGCAATCAACGACAAAACAACTGGATGTGGTGTGGTGTGGTGTCCAAGAAGTAAGTAAGAATGCCTTACATCAAATAACCTGCAAGTATTAATTAGGGCATCAAGAAAAATCACATTATCACCCTTCTAATATGTAAATCGACCCCTTAAGCCAAATGCGCTTTGCGTCACACATCTAAATTACAAATACATAAACAGTCGATTCAGTTTATTAACCCCACAAAAAAAAAAAAAAATCCCTACGCTCAACAAACAACTTGAATCAGGAAAATATCACAAAAACAAAAAAAAGAAACAAAACTAATCTGTCTAAAAAAATAATTAAAACAAATCCATTATATCATCATCAATTTAACCCAAGATTCGATAAATTTCTCAAAAACCTTTCACAAATAGTTCAAGATTAATCTACCTGTGTTTGCTTCTTGTATTAGAATATATAATTGGACAAGAAAGATAAAAGAGTGCATATCCTTGTACGTAGTGTGTTTTAACTTTTAACAAACACTATTAAAACGATCAATTTAATCCAAGAAAAGTACACTAATACGACAATTCTATTTCAATAATACAAGAAAAAATAAAACTCAAGATTAGTAGTATACCTTGAAATTGTCGCTTCGTACGCAAACCCTAATTTTGAATTGAAATTGATTGAGAGTGAGAAAAACAGAGAAGAAACTGTGAGAAAAATACACTAATACGACAATTCTATTTCAATAATTCAAGAATAAAACTCAAGATTAGTATGTATACATACCTGTTGTGGTTTATCGCTTGAAATTGTCGCGCAAACCCTAATTTTGAATTGAAATTGTGAATTGAGAGTGAGAAGAGAAAAATAGAGTGAGTTTTCTTTTATTTTTTTCTTTTTTACCGTTGTGCGAATTTGGCGGTTTAATTTTGTTTTGGCGTTCGTTTGACGCGTATGTGTGTGTGTTGTTAATGTTTTGGGATGGCAGTTCTATTTTAATTTATAGACTGCTCTTGGGCCTTTTTGTTCTGTTTGGGCCTGTTAATTTTGGCCCAAGTTTCGGCCCTAATCAGAAAATTAATTCTTTAATTTATTTTCACCTCTTCTTTTGAAAAATTCATCTACCAAACCTTTCTTTCTTTTTCTGATCAAAAAATAAGTAAGTTTATTACCAATTAAATAGGATACTTTATCTTTAATGACTCTAGTCTTATTAATAGTCATACTTCATTTTGTGGTCTTTCTAATTGTTTACCGCATTAAGTAAACATAACTCAGTTTCTATAATTTGCGCTATACAATAAATTTGCTTTGCTACTCCTCCATTATGCTCACTTTAACATAACAAAATTTTAGAGGTTTCAACCACTAATTCTTTTGCTAAGACAAGATGATCAAAGTAGTTTATTTTCCGTTTAGCAATCTAACGATTATTTATTAAATCAAACATCATAATCCATATTACAATCTTACTAATTAGTATTTACAATCTCTTTCAGCCCACCAATCCGCTCCTTAAAAGATTTAAGCTGAAAGTTTTAAATTATTTTATTTTAAAAATTAATGTATTTCAACATAAAAGCTAAATCTACAACACTCCAGAGAGGCTGGATCTAGCTTTTCTTTCTTTTTTTTTTTTAAAAAAAAAAAGAAGAGAAAGTTTAGAAATACCACCTTATTTGAACTGGGTCTGGATTGAGATGTTTGGTTCTTAAAACCCGCCAATCATGTCTCTTCTTAATTCTTATTCTAGCAATGTCTTGACTTCCTTACACATTCCAACATGATTTTCGACATCCTGAATTAAGCTAAAAAGTTCAAGACATACAACAAGTAAATCGAAACATATCCGAATTAAATAGTGTAAGGAACCAAAAACAAGGCTAAGGTATAGTCGTGAAAATGACCTGACCCGTTTCTCGCATTTATGGCTTTAAAACAGGTAATCTGATCCTCTCAACAACAAAAGCAGCAATACTGTTTAGAAGTCACTAATAGTATGCATATCTACACCATATTTAGCTAAAGAAATGTGTTATATATTACGTTTATATAGAAAGGTTTACATAGCTGGTTCATTGGGATGAGATAAACATGAATATTATTTCAACCAAGGAACAGGCAACAACTCCATGCATATACAACTGAACCTATTTCTTCTTTGAATAATCCCGTGGTGCGAATCTGGTCGACCCTATTCTTACATTGGTGCTTCCCGTATCAAACTGCAGGTAGGTACCAAAGGAGCATTAAGGAATTGGAACCATCAATAATGTAGCTACCTGTTTCTAACATAAAATAGCATATCACAGAGTTTCAATAATAGACGTATGAAATGAAGCTGGCTATCACAGAGTTAAGCTCGCTTAAAGAATAGCAAACACAATATACATCAACGGATTTCTTTTAGGACTGTATAAAAAGATATTCAGGCTTCCATTGCCATAAGAAACATATGTGAAGACAATTGGACTCCAAGCATAACATACCTTTATGCAACAGTACTAGTTGGTTTGACCATAACTTAAGTTTTACGCTCATTAAGTTGAACCAGGAGTATGTTATATTACCTGAGAAATAAATATGAACTAATTATGTAATAGCATCTGAGAAATAATTTGAACTAACCTAGCGCCAGTCATTTTTCATGAGAAACTTTAGGTACAGGATGTGCACTTAGTCTTTGAACGAAATGCTATCTCCATAAACTGAATATTGTTCTAAGAAATTAATATTATTTCTCTTAGCTAGTCAAAAATATAAAATTATGGTTCGCTTTCATATAAAACGTAAAGCTTATAAAAATGATCGATCCAAGCTAAGCACGACAATACGAATTCAGGCCTTACCGCTTGCTCAAAATCACCAGACATGCCCATTGATAGCTCATAATGCGGTTCTGCAATGCCAAGTGCCTGGCATACCTCGGCTCTACAGTTGAATGGAGTCTAGGATTTGCAAAGCAATTCATCCATCAGGATTCTAAATATTCAATTAGCAAAGGGAGACAATTATATAATGAGAAACTCCTCAAGTGAGTCACCAAGAAGACTAATCTTTATCACACAGATTTCAGACATGGAAAAGCATCAGGAGTATTTAAGATGTGGATACAAATATAAATATGTTATAATTACATTCCCACTTCCTGAGAATTGGTGTACCAACGGAAACATCATATACTGTTTGGATAATTGCAGAAATGGCACTTAATTTTCTAATAAGTATAGATGCCTTCCCATGAGGTAATGATGATTACAACATCACCGTTTCAAGTTTGGAAAAAAAAAAACATTACACAACTAAGCTCTGCCATTTACAAGTTTTGAGAGCTTCAGGGGCGTCACGTCATTACAGTGAAAACTCAGAGGGTGTAGACTGCTAAGACACCCTCTCCTCTTTCTAGAATAACACACCAAAACAAAGGGAAGACTGCTAAGAGATATTAAGAGAAGTAAAAAGTTAATGAAAAACAAAAACACGGATATGGAATTGCAAAGGCACGGCACCAAATATTATTACTCGCTCACTTCCTAATTCTGAAGTATCAGAAGAATCACCTGAAGTTTTTGGGAGTTGATGTATAGTCCGGCATCCCTATAGCCACTAACCCAGAAAACTGAATATTTGGGCAACCTAGTTTGACATGCTTCACAAGATCCACACAGACTGACGGATGAACACCGGATTTTGCTGCATGACCTATTGAACTTCAGTGCCCATGTATATATACGAGGTCAGATTTGATGAGAAAAAATTGGTTATAAAGATAGTAGTACAAAATCATTTTCGACCCAAAGACATCCTAAGATTCAAACTTAAATTTGCACCCAAGCATCATACACAAGTAGAACATCAAGAGTCAACGAAATAATTAAACTTGCCTATCATTTGAAAAGTGATAGAGTTTTCATGTTTGTCCAAGTAATCCTAATAATATTTTCAGCTAATGAACTCATAAACTACTATTCAGAATTGCCAAGTATATGCTCTGTGGTCCAACTAATCATTTCAAAAGATTATGCAGTAAAAAGAAGTGATATTTACTCACATACTTCTCCACTGGTGTTCACCTGAACCAAAACCTTCAAAGGAAGCCTTCCCATGTTCGAAACTACACGGTCAAGATTATTGGCAACCTGTGCATCAAAAACAGCATGGTCATACAATCATTTTGACTGATTAATTTGGAAGTCTGCGATTTTTCGCATAAGGGTTGATTTCCAACTTCAATAACCACTGATGGAATCTCATTCATATTTCTCTGATAATCACCAAAGAATATAGCTCCAAGCATAAATTATATGTTTTTCCTTACCTCAGATCTGGGTAATACTACTAGCTTTGATACCTTTGGAAGTCCACAAACTTACTAGTTTGAATAATAATTTTGTGTTCCAATTTGCGATATGATATAAGATTAAGACAATTCGAGACCAACAATTTGCCAAGAATAAGTCATCGTACATCGATCTCTTTGCCACAAACTTAAACTTTAGCTTTTGATCTTATACACGTAGTTGCAGTCAAATCAAAAGTTCATATCATTTAGTTAGTTACTAAAATCGCTTTACAAGAAAGTAGAAGCAACGAAGAACTAAAAGCTCAGTACTTTTACCTTCTCGTTATCCACTCCTTCAACCATGGCTAGATTACGAACAGCAGCCGTAACAGCAGCTGTACATGATAAACCTAATTAAATTACTTGAAAAAGAAAGATAAAGATTTTTACAACAAATATTTCATATGTCAAGGGCTAGTTGCAAGAGGAACTATTTCATGTCATGAATACATTTGACAGCCCTTAGGTAATTCACTCGGTCAATTTTCAAAAACACTCGTAGGAATTATATCATTCGTAGTATTTGTTAATTAACTAATAACATGCTATCATCGTATTGGTGAGTTGCATAAAAATGCACATACCAAATGTATAAAAATCAAATTCTAATAACAAACAAACGTAATAACAAAAGTCATCATTAGCCAGCAGCCCTTTCACCTTATTGCTCTGCAAATGCCCGAGGAAATACAATGTCCTTCGGAAGCTGCAGGAAACAAACATAAAACATTCATACACACCCAACCCAATTTCAGCAAATAAGAATCCAATTAATACTCATTTGACCACAATGGCAATTACGTAAACAGCAGGGGACCTAAGGGGCTTTATGGATAATTTCTTGGATGTAGTTTCCGCAAAAACACTGGTGCCCTGCGTCGTAGACTTGATCGATGGAGGAGACTGGTTTGGTTTTCTGCCAGCCACCACTCTGACATCATCGACACGGCGTCCTGACCTCCCCGAGGTGTGTCGTACACGCTGCAGAACCGCGTGTAGCGCCGTCACGGCCGTGCCTTCCACCGCCGGAGCTGCCATTGGACTCTCTTTTCATTGTAGGGAAGATGATGATTTGATGATGATGATTCTCTTGCACTTGTGAGTCCTCGATTGAGAGACCTGCTACTTCACCATTTTCCTCTGGTTTTGTTTTATGAGGTGATTAGAATTACAGCCTCAAAATTTACGGGGTCCAAATGCTACGATCAAATCAAAGTAACTCTTATGACATTTCTTTTAGATATTTTCTTACTTTTGTATAATTTATGCCAATTAGCTTTTTTGGGTGTTTTTTTTTCTCACGGATATAAGGGAGAATGGAGAAGCTAGAGATAACATAATACGGTTTCACTAGGCCAGGGAGCAACATCCATGTTATAGCAAAAAAGAATCCGTATTATGAGGTTTAATTACCAACAATGTATTGAACTTAGTCTTTAATGAAAGCGCATTTTGGCAGTATATGCAGATTTTGTTTCACTTTAGTAAGCAGGTCTGGGCAGATAGGTGAATCAGATCAATAGGTTTCATTCCCACCAAATAATGAAGTCTGTACAAATATGTTAACAACAAAATAGTTAGATCTTTTCAGATGCAATTAACAAAAGTACGACATGAATCGAAAGTTACTGCCTGGGAAACTCAACTCTTCTGGACAAATCACTCCCAATCTCCATAGCATGCAGGCAAAATGGAAAAGTATCACCCTAGTGTCTGGAATCTGGAGACCTAGAAAAGTGAGATCTTTGTTGTCTTATGATACCATGAACAAGGAAGAATTTTAAATATCTTGCACAGCTAAAAGGGTAGATAAAAATTCACCCAAACCAAAGAAAGTAACAATCAGAAAGTCTCACAGACCAAAAAAGAGGGGTTACGTGAGTTAAGTTCAACAAATCACAAGCGAAAGCAAGGGTGTTTGTGTGACAGTTCCATTTATCTGTAGCATCAAACTCACCTCTATATGAAACACCTAGCTGTTAGATGGTTGGAGATTGCAGTTGAGCAACACCCATTCTGAGGCAAGGGCGATCATTACACGATGCAGGAGAGGGGACTTCAGAAGAGCACCGAATTCAAAAACAATTATTCCAAGGTCATAAACAAGCATACAAAAAACCAACAAGATATTGGAAGTGGCTAATATTTATACAGGAAAAAGCTTAATTCTATTGCATAGAGACCTAAATGATCCTAAAAAAGCATTAAATATGCTCTACACCAATTTCCATGGCTATTTTTTAATATACAAAAAAGTCACATTGATTAAGAAATACCTTGACAAGGGACGGAACCAGGGACTCCCAGGGTAGTCGGCCTCAGATAATATGGCTTCGCTTTCCCACTTGTTTTGAGTAGTGAAGACAAGCAAGTACATCGGGATATAAGCTGCAAAAGCATAAAAAACCATACCAATTCCTTCTAAGTTGCCAATCGTGCATATATGAAACAACTTGCAATTAAAGAGAGCCAATTCTCCTTCTCAGAACTGAAAAAAAAAAAAGAAAAGAAAAGAAAAAAGAGTCCACCAAGGAAAGAAACGAAGAACTGTCACTGAAATTCGGTCAGAGATCCTCGGAGCCTTCTTTTCAGATTACGTCGTAATAAGATAATGTGAAAAAAGCTAACTGTGGAGACAAACCTGAAAAAAAACATCCTCACGCCCAGAAAAAAGGGCAGAGAGAGAGAGAAGAAAAAGAACTCCCAACGCCAGAACAGATACTTTACCAAATAGATTTCTCTTAACTTAAGAATCCAATCTTCAAACAAAAGCACTACAAGTGCACTACCTTCGAGAAAATGAGTCCTTGTATCCAAGTGCATTACAAACCCTGTTTGATGAGCTACAGTTAGGGCAGGGCAGGGGCTAATAACAACGGGTAAACCTGCAGTGGATGACTATAGACCGCCAAGTGATATCATATCATCCATAAGCAACAACAACAGAATAACTTAACAGCAAATGTATATGAAGAGAGATGGAATGGTAAATTAGGAGAAAGTTTTAACATAAGTAGTAATTGGCAAACTCAAACACTCTGGTACAAGAAGACAACTCACAGGACCCTTGTATTAACAGACAAATTTGTTTGTGTTTGCAACATAAACAATCACACACAAAACTACCACAATGCATTCCAAAAATTACAAACTTTCCACTGGATTTTTCTAATTTGAAGATTTGCATAGTGAGTCTGAGGATAAACAGCATCTGTAACTTGTGTATGCACGTACGCATTTTCGAAGAAGATAAACAAAGCCAGAATGTTTGAACTGAACCGATAAATTTTCCATATCTTTATTAGCCTGCCTTACTGAGAGAAATGCTGATACGTCATAGTTGGATAAGACGGAAAATTATCAGATAAAACATGAAATATACCTGATCAAGATATCAACTTTAACCTTTCAAGTTCCAGCACAAGATCAGCCCTTCTGAACCTTTTTCCCGCGTTTGCTCTGAAGATGTGCAGTGAGTAAGACTTTGTTTCTTAAGTCAGAAATAATGGCACAAAGAAAAAAGAGAAAAGAACCTGAGGCTAAAAACAGGATCACTGTCATTCCATGTCATTAGTTTGATAGCTTCTTCAAGCCCAAGGTAATTCGCCAATGGTCACACCATCCACTACAAGACAAATTCAACAAAGATTTGCAACTGAGGTGCTAGAGATAGAACAACGCTAGCAGAAAAAGAAAAACAAAAAAGAAGAAAACGCAGTAACTTCCGTTGTCACAAAATTTCTATATCTTGTATGATGTCAGAAAGGCTCTCATGTAATCCTTATACCTAGATCGGGTTCTTGGATTAAAACCGAGCTCAATTTACAAAGCAGGAAGATAGAATCTTCATATCTGACATGTTATACATCTTTAATTACTAGTTGAAGTTGACCAAGAAGTTTGAGTCTTCAAGAAGTAGGGAAAATTATATGCAGCAACATCCTAAAGAAAGTAATACCGTCATTATTATTGGCCATGGCGAATGCTTTGACAAGCCAGACAAAAAACTGCACGTAGCTCTGTAATATAAAGCTGAAATATTAACGCACCACAGGATGAGAATGAATAATTGCAAGAGCACGTGCTTGCTGCCTCTTATCGCCTTCCACTTTTGTTGAATTCCTGCCGACGCATAAAAGTTAAGAGCATCAGTGCACTGTTGTAGCCGAGTGCTAAATGGAGCATAGTTGACAGCCGGATGGTTGACCTTAAGAATAACTAGCTTCCTCAGAACTGCATGAACCATATTACCAGCACCAGGTCAGAAAGCAACTTTTGCGAGCTTTACATTCAGGCATACCCAAATAATATATATAAAAGTTAAGAGCATCAGTGCACTGAGAAATGCTGATACGCCATAGTTGGATGAGACGGAAAATTATCAGATAAAACATGAAAAATACCTGATCAAGCTATCACCTTTAACCTTTCAAGTTCCACCACAAGATCCGCCCTTCTGAACCTTTTTCCCGCGTTTGCTCTGAAGACGTGCAGTGAGTAAGACTTTGTTTCTTAAAGTCAGAAATAATGGCACAAAGAAAAAAGAGAAAAGAACCTGAGGCTAAAAACAGGATCACTGTTATTCCATGTCATTAGTTTGATAGCTTCTTCAAGCCAAGGTAATTCGCCCATCGTCACACCATCCACTACAAGACAAATTAAACAAGATATGCAAGTGAGGTGCTAGAGATGGAAGAACCCCAGCAGAAAAAGAAAAAAAAAAGAAGAAAAAGCAGTAACTTCCGTTGTCACAAAACTTCTATATCTTGTATGACGTCAGAAAGTTTCTCATGTAATCCTTATACCTAGAGCGGGTTCTTGGATTTAAACGAGCTCAATTTACAAAGCAGGGAAAACAGAATCTTCATATCTGACATGTTATACATCTTTAATTACTAGTTGAAGTAGGCCAAGAAGTTTGAGTCTGCTGCCTCTTATCGCCTTCCACTTTTGGTGAATTCCTGCCGACGCATAAAAGTTGAGAGCATCAGTGCACTGTTGTAGCCGAGTGTTAAATGGAGCATAGTTGAAAGCCGGATGGTTGACCTTAAGAAGAACTAGATTCCTCAGAACTGCATTAACCATATTACCAGCACCAGGTCAGAAGGCAACTTTTGCAAGCTTTACATGCAGGCATACCCAAATAATATATATATAAATGATAAAATATTTACACCGGAGTAAAAAGCTATTGACATCTGACAATTATGGATATATAGTACCAGAACCATTAACCCAGTCATCACAAACCGTGGGTTAAAATTAATAAGAGAAAGAATGCAAAGGCGAAACTAAGAGTATTTGATGTCCTTATCATGATGATCCAGTACAGCAGGAATTTCCAACTAAAATTGCCCTCAATGATTATTGTTAAAGGTAACAAGAGTCTAAAACTTCATGAAACCACATACCTCATCAACAACTGCATATGGAGGAGGCATTTCCAATTTGACAATCTCACAAAAACCAATTCAAAGAATCTGTAAACAATATCTGGAAATTTTAACCATGCTGAAACACTAACAGAGATTAAGTAGTTGCACATTCCCAACCAAACAACTATTTTGAATACCTGCAGTAAAAGAGGTTCCATATTGATGAAGGCGCTCCCATCGTGACATAATGGAAGAACAAGATATCTTCTCCAACGGATGGTACTGCCCACAAGTTCTGTCACCTAAATAGCAGTATTATTCAGAGACACCATCATATGACTATTTGCATCAAACATAGATAATATCACAGATAAAAACTGCTCCGTTCTGTGGCTAAGTTTTTAATCTAAATGCAAGAGAATGAGTAAGAGGATTAACCAATCGAAGATCTCTATCATCCAAATCCCGGGTACGGAATCCAAGACTTCTCTCTCAACATATCCAATTTCATTTTCCCCCGAACCCTTGCCTTGCTCATTCAATAGATCGGTAAATGCACCACCAAACTGAATACGCATCAGTCTCGCTGCAGATACTGCTATACACAGTCCAGGAAAATTTATGTTAGGCTTTAACTATATAAGTAGCATAAATCTCATAATCAAATTTTAATTAGTGAACTACCATATATCTTAGAAAAATACTTAGAGCCAGTACATGATTCGCAATCAACGACAAAACAACTGGATGTGGTGTGGTGTGGTGTCCAAGAAGTAAGTAAGAATGCCTTACATCAAATAACCTGCAAGTATTAATTAGGGCATCAAGAAAAATCACATTATCACCCTTCTAATATGTAAATCGACCCCTTAAGCCAAATGCGCTTTGCGTCACACATCTAAATTACAAATACATAAACAGTCGATTCAGTTTATTAACCCCACAAAAAAAAAAAAAAAATATCCCTACGCTCAACAAACAACTTGAATCAGGAAAATATCACAAAAACAAAAAAAAGAAACAAAACTAATCTGTCTAAAAAAATAATTAAAACAAATCCATTATATCATCATCAATTTAACCCAAGATTCGATAAATTTCTCAAAAACCTTTCACAAATAGTTCAAGATTAATCTACCTGTGTTTGCTTCTTGTATTAGAATATATAATTGGACAAGAAAGATAAAAGAGTGCATATCCTTGTACGTAGTGTGTTTTAACTTTTAACAAACACTATTAAAACGATCAATTTAATCCAAGAAAAGTACACTAATACGACAATTCTATTTCAATAATACAAGAAAAAATAAAACTCAAGATTAGTAGTATACCTTGAAATTGTCGCTTCGTACGCAAACCCTAATTTTGAATTGAAATTGATTGAGAGTGAGAAAAACAGAGAAGAAACTGTGAGAAAAATACACTAATACGACAATTCTATTTCAATAATTCAAGAATAAAACTCAAGATTAGTATGTATACATACCTGTTGTGGTTTATCGCTTGAAATTGTCGCGCAAACCCTAATTTTGAATTGAAATTGTGAATTGAGAGTGAGAAGAGAAAAATAGAGTGAGTTTTCTTTTATTTTTTTCTTTTTTACCGTTGTGCGAATTTGGCGGTTTAATTTTGTTTTGGCGTTCGTTTGACGCGTATGTGTGTGTGTTGTTAATGTTTTGGGATGGCAGTTCTATTTTAATTTATAGACTGCTCTTGGGCCTTTTTGTTCTGTTTGGGCCTGTTAATTTTGGCCCAATTTTCGGCCCTAATCAGAAAATTAATTCTTTAATTTATTTTCACCTCTACTTTTATAGCTTCTTTCAAGCTTCGTTTCTCAAAATTGGCAATTGTGTGCCTTCGCGTACCGTGTGACTAAAGTGAGTTTTCGATATATATATATATATGCTTAAACAAGATGACTTTATTAATACAAAGAAAATGAATTTAATTTCTCATTGTTCATTTTTTTTCTTAACAATCCACATGGAATTTTATTCAAATGACAGAAAGAACTTACGAAAAGTGTAAAACTCCACCCCAAAAGTGAATGAAGTATGGCAATTGGCAAGTGATAACATGAATATTACAATAGGAAAACATTAAAATCAAATAAAGATCCAACGTCTTGTGAAGCTATTTAGGTAACTGAAAATGCTTCATTTTTTCTTTATTAATCTTACCTCTAATAATATCAGCGGATAGCCTTTAACAAATTAGAATTTCCTTCGAGTGTTGCTCCATTAAAAGGAAAAGTTGGGATACTTTGCTCGTGTCTGAAAAAGTTATCTGGATCAACCTTAGTTTTTACGCTCATTAATCTGATAATATTGCCTTTGAAGTACTGGATCCCCCAAGTGGGTATCTCTGCGTTATTGTTGCTACGTTCGTCGTTGACTCCTAAATCAAGATCTCTATAATTAATGTACGCACCTCTCGGATGTTGAGAAACATAAGGAGTCATGTAATCGTACAATCTCCTAATCCAATTTATGTGCGACTCTGATATTGTCTCTAAATCAGCTTCATCCCAATACGCAGTGTACTGAATTTCGTATAAATTTCCTGCTCTAAAAGGATATGGTAACTCCGATTCTGAAATTTCTTTCATTATTCCGCCGTTTGCAATGAAAAGCAATCGCCATGTTTCACCTTCGTGCAAAATATTCCACATGCCTTCAAGTCCGGAAGCTACAATTGGTTCTTGAATGAAGTCCAACTTTACTTTGTAGGCTAATCTTCTATTAAGTGGCTGCCTACGTGCCAAGACTTCGGGTGATTCGTCGACAGCATATCCATTAAACAAGAGGAGCGTTTGAACCCAACTCATTTCGGCACAATCTTCTCGTGTTGCACCCAATTGAGGAAACCTTTGTGCAAGCAATTGAAGAAGCTCATTTGCTCCATCGTTCAAAATAAATTCAAATGTGGCTACTATAGTTTTGCTACCTGGTTCATCTGTGTTAACACTTGTCATCGTGATTGAAGAATACATATCATTAGGAAGATTTGGAGCAACATACTGCCATTTATGAACAAGCTCGCTTGCATTTTGATCCAAAATCCTATTGGAAACAAACCTAGTAACTATTTGCGGCACATATACTAATCTTACCTTCCAAGCAGTTATAACTCCAAAGCTGCCGCCCCCACCACCCCGGATGGCCCAAAAGAGATCATCGCCCATGTAATCTCGATCAAGAACATTTCCATTAACATCTATCAAGCGTGCATCAATGACATTATCAGCTGCAAGGCCATATTTTCTAAACAATTGTCCAAATCCTCCACCACTAACGAGGCCGCCTATCCCAACAGTGGAACAGAATCCACCAGGGAACGCGAGTGTTGGACTCACTCTGCTAATCTGGTAATAGAGTTCTCCAATAGTTGCACCAGCTTGAACCCATGCAGTTTGTTGACTAACATCAATTTCTATCCGAGTTAGCTTGAACATGTCAATGACTACAAATGGGACCGATTGGGATGATGTGTAGGAAAGTCCCTCAAAGTCATGACCGCCACTTCGGATTCTGATTTGAATTCCATGCCGTTTGGAACAAAGCACAACACCCCGGATATCGCGCTCGTGCTCTGGTGTAACGATGATTAGTGGCTTAGGAGTGGATGGGGATGCAAATCTTCGATTCTGTAGTGACGCGTCGAGGATTGTTGAATATGAAGAGTTGGTTTGGGTGTAGATTAACCCGGAAATGCCCCAGTTGCCTAGGCACTGAAGAAAATCACGTTGGCCGTGGGACTGAGAGCAAGAAAGGATGATCACAAGGAAAACTAATTGGAGGTAAGGAGATTTAATGCTTAGAGTCTTCATTATATTGGTAGACGTTAGCAAATTGATAAACTGGAACTAATTAAGAGGTCAAATTATACCTTCTATTTATATGCTCATTAACCATATAAGAGATCATGATAGGATCAACGATGATTTTTTTTTTATCATAATAAAGTATTGTATTCATATCTTAATTTTGTGGCACGCGAGTCGCGTATTATTAATGCCTGCTCAGATCGCATCCATAGCCCAAATACTCGAAATAATAAAGAAATGAAGGAGATTAAAACATGTTCAATTATCTCAAGTCAACTATACCAATTAATTAGCTGTTGGATTTTGCGATTTAAATAGGAGCAAGAAGCAGAATTAAGGGAGAGGTATGTATACTAATATTTTCATTAAACTCCTTTATTTGATAGCATGGAGCGATATCACTTTATCCTAGTTAGATTCAAATTTAGCAAAGTTCTTTTTTTTCTCCCGAAATCTCATCATATTTATGGCGTCTCTTGCTATTAGGAATTAAAACTTTGAATATCAAGTAGTAATTTTATTTGATCAGTTAATATGCTTTTTTGCAATTAACATAAAACCTTATTAAGGATCAAAGTAATATTTGGCAAAAATGGTTTCACAAGCTCCTTAAAGCATATATATATATATATATATATATATATAGAAGAAAACTGAGCAACAACGATGGAATTAACGACAACAATTTAGGCTTCACTGACGGAAATTTTTTATTTCTGTTGGTGAAAGTCTAAATTTCGTTGGAAACGGGCGTCGCTGTTGCTCAGTTTTTTTGTATACGTAGAGACCAATTAGTAATTAAGCCTTAAGTATTATATGAAATACCACCTCAAGCTTTGAAATTATTGTAAGGTTTTTTAGCTTAAAAAGGGCTTTGAAACTGTCAATCTTACAATAAGTTGATCATTTTATTTGATATTCAAGATGAACAGGTTAGTGACTTATAAAGTTCATAAGGATTGACAGTTTAAATAATATTTAAGATTAACAGGTTAATGACTTTAATTCGTGAACATGACCGATGCTGCATATTTTATCTTAGAGGAATTTAAATAGTTTCTCATGGACAAAGAAACATTTTGTTTGATAATAGGCCCGTCACATAAATTAGAAGATAAAGAGTCCAAACAAAAAAAAAATACTTCTCTCAACTTTAATCATAAACGATGGTTTAGAAGCGTCGAGATAGATCTTTAAACCATCATAAGAAAAGGCATCGTTAAAAGCATAAAATGTTATAGTGGCATCAGCTTTGAATGTGAACCTTGTTATACAAAATCAGGGATGTAGTATTATCTTCGTGCCTTATATAATCGTGGCACATGCATGGAGATGCGTATAAATATTAATGCCACCCGAAAATATATATTCTAATACGTTCAGCATTAACCCAGCCAGTTCAGATCGCATTCGTAGCCCAAACACCCGAAAATAATAAAAGAATAAACGAAGGAGATTAACATGCATGCATGTTTAATTATACTCCACGATTACACAATACACACTATCTCGAGTCAACTATACCAATAAATGTTTGGAGTTGGGTTTCCGGGTTGAACGGGAGCAAGAAGCAGAAAAGAGACTTAATTTAATTGTGTCATGGTTCGGTAATATATCTTTATCTTCAAGGGATCTAATGTTCAATATCCAAGTGAATTAATTTAATTGAGTTGAAGTTAAGTTCGTGCGATGTCACAGAATAAAATAAACTGTACTGAGCTTGGATTTAGAATAGAGACGGAGTTTTAAATTACAATGAGACTTCTAAGCGTAGTTGGATAAGAACTAACTACAGTTTAGGAAATCCCACGTGATTTTATTAGTATTAGCGGTCAATATTGGAATGGTAGATTAAAATTAAAAGAACATAACTGGTGAGTGGTAGCTAGTATTCGTGACTGGGAACATGTATTGTAGACAACATGGAACAGATATCGGGGGAGGGCTTGACCCAAATGTTGACAATTACAAAGTAGTAATTACTTTAAAACGCGATGGTTAAAAAATAATTAAAAAATGAGAGGAAGCTAAGCATGCTTTAATATTCTCCAATTAATGTTTGCTCGAGGATTGGCAAAAAATCTACTATTAGGAATCAAAAAGCGTGATGCTAGATTCTCAAAATACCTATCAAGACGTGTACACACACACACACACACATATATATATATATATATATATATATATATATATATATATATATATATATTGATCAAAATACCTATCAAGAATTTCTCCGACGTCGAATTTTATTGATCAAAAACATGAAAGAACTAGCCAAAAGATTAAAACCCCATCCCAAAAGTGAATGGAGTTCGGCAAATGATAACTTGAGAATTACAATAGGAAAACATTAAAACCAAATAACGATTCGCAACTTCACGAGATAGAGAGCTCCAACGTCAAGCCACGCTATATCGAAGATGAGGCATTATCGCCTTATTCACCCTACGTACAGAACAATTCAACTTACAACCTTCGCCAAATTAGATTTTCCTTCCATTCTTGCTCCACTAAGAGGAAAAGGAGGGATACTTTGCTCGTGTCTGAAAAAATTATCTGGATCAACCCTAGTTTTCACGCTCATTAACCTGATAATATTTCCTCTGAAATATTGAATCCCCCAAGTTGGTATGACTGCATTATGGGTGTTATCCTCATCATTAGCTCCTAAATCAAGATCTCTATAGTTAATGTACGCACCTCTTGGAAGCTGAGAAACATAAGGAGTCATGTAATCGTACAATCTTCGAGCCCAGTCTACGTGCTCTTGTGGTGACTCGCCTTCATTCCAATTCACCCTGTACTGAAGCTCGTACAAAGTTCCTGCTCTAAAAGGATATGGCAACGCTGTTTCTGAAATTTCATTCATTATTCCGCCATTTGCGATAAAAAGTAGTCTCCCTAGTGTTCTCCCCCGTGCAACTTCGTGCAAAAAATCCCACGTGCCTTGAAGTCCGGAAAGTGTAACCGGTTTTTGAACATAATCTAATTTTATTTTGTAGGCTACTCGTGGTAAGCGAGGTTGTCTACTTGTCAAGAGTTCAGGCGATTCATCGATAGCATATCCATTAGATAAAAGGATCGTCTGAATCCAACTAGTTTCGGTACAATCCTCCCTCCTCGCGCCTAATTCAGGAAACCTTTCTGCAAACAGTTGAAGAACTTCATCTGCTCCACCGTGGTAGATAAATTCAAATGATGCTTGTATAGTTTTCCTACCTGGTTGGTCTGTGTTAACACTTATTATCCTGATTGTAGAATACATATCATTAGGAAGATATGGAGCAACGTATTGCCATTTATGAACAAGCTCGGCCGCATTTTGCTCCAAAGTCCTATTGACAACAAACCTACTCACCACTTCCGGTACGTATACTAATCTTATTTTCCAGGCAGCTATGACTCCAAAACTGCCGCCGCCACCACCCCTGATGGCCCAAAAGAGATCCTCGCCCATGTAATCTCGATCAAGGACATTGCCATTAACATCTATCAAGCGTGCATCAATGACATTATCAGCTGCAAGCCCATATTTTCTTAGCAGTTGCCCGATCCCTCCACCACTAAGGAGGCCGCCTACCCCAACAGTGTGACACAATCCACCAGGAAACGCAAGTGTTTGACTTACTCTGCTGATTTGGTAATAGAGTTGTCCAAGAGTTGCACCAGCTTGAACCCACGCAGTTTGTTCACTAGCATCAATTGTTATCCGATTTAGTTTGAACAAGTCGATGACTAAAAAAGGTATTGATTGGAATGATGTGTAGGAAAGCCCCTCAAAGTCATGACCGCCACTTCGTATTCTGATTTGAATACCATGCTGTTTGGAACAACGCACAACGCCCATGATATCCCGCTCGTGCTCCGGTGTAACGATGAGTAGTGGTTTAGGAAGGGAAGGGGATGTAAATCTTAGATTCTCTATCGACGCATAGAGGATTGGTGTATAGGAAGAGTTGCTTTGGGTGTAAACTAAACCGGAAACTCCCCAATTGTCTAGGCATTGAAGAAAAAGATCGTGTTGGCCGTGGGAATGAGAACACGAAAGAATGATCAAAAGGAAAACAAATTGAAGGGAAGATGAAGTAATGCTTAGAGTCTTCATTGGTAGCTATAGAGCTAGTTAATTATTGGGTGGTACTAAGAGCTCAGTTTAAGCTTCTATTTATAAGCATATTAACCATAAGAAATCATGATAGGATGATGATCTCTTTTTATCATTAATGATCATACAGAAAAGATAAAAAAAACAGAAATAGAAGTACTATAGAAATTTTTGGCACGCCATGCACGTACAATTAATGCCATCCAAATATTCTAATATTTTCAGCATTAACCTGTTCAGATCGCATCGATAGCCCAAATACTCGAAATTATATTAGAAACTAAATGAGATGAACGTGTTTAATTATCTGATCACTTAGTCAACTTTTGGAGTTGGATTTCGGGAGTTCAAAATATTATAGCGCCCGGTTTCTTCGCAGCCTTGAAAACTCCGAACTTACCTTTAACAATAGCGAGAAAATTAACTGTTAGGAAACTGACATGCATAAGGGATTTCAATATCTCTCTCTCTATATAAAAACTTGCATGGCGTAAGGGATAAAAATTTAAACTAATGCTACTTACATCTAATCTAAGCGAAAACATATATGTATACAGTATACACACCACACAAACATTATACGTGGGAATAGGTGGGAAAAAAATGGAGGCCGTGTTTCAAAACAGAGAAACGCGTTCCATTAATTTAAAAAGTTTTAATGAGTGTTAATGAACAGTACATGTGCCTTGACAAATAGAAAGCATTCATGTCAATATAAGAAGACAACTTATTAAGTGTATGTGTACTTTATTCTAAAAAGTAAATTTCATATACGTTCGTTTTCAAACTTTAAGTCTATTTCTCTTCTTGGAATATTTAAGTATGTATGATGACTTATTTGACACATCTATCATAATTTTCCTGAGAAAAGCTATACTGTGGACCCACAGAAAACTCAAAAAGTTCTCTATGAAAACCACCAAAATTATTTTTCTAATTGACGCTGGTTTCAATATTATTAAATTGTTTTCACATGTCTTAAAAATAACACCAAACATGGTCGGGGGTTTTGCGATTAATACTGAGCCTTGGAGAAGTTACATGGCCATGTGGAGTCGATCACCCCCTCTTTCACCACTACATATACATTTTATTAATATCTATATATATATAGCTAAATAAATTCTTATATAATTTGAAACAAAAAAAAAGTTTAACCCGAAACTTTTGTTTTGATTTGTTGTTCTGCGAGTTTAATGGCTTGATTTCATAATAATTTATTTGTTAAAAAGATCATAAATATATTCGAAATGAGAGAAAGGGAATGCTCCCTTTCTCAAATTTTCAGATCCCGCCGATTTTTTTGCCAAATTTTTAAATTTTTTCAGAAAAATGTGATAGAAAGGGAATTGTCTCTTTCCCACGTTTTCACAATTCACATTCCCGCCACTCTCGCCAATTTGTTTAGCCTAAAAATAGTAATAGCATAGAAAGGGATTATTCTCTTTCTGTGTCAGAGAAAGTATATTTTCCCTTTCTATGGAAGAAAGGGATTATTCTCTTTCTGTGTCAGAGAAAGAACCTTTTCCCTTTCTATGGGAGAAAGGGATTATTTTCTTTCTAGGCTAGAAAGCGAATATTTTCCCCTTTCTGATTTTTCTTAGCAACCATACCTACTGAAAGGGATTATGGAAACATCATAATCCCTTTCTGTAGCTCTTCAGAAAGGGATTTCTACCCTATGAAAGGGATTTGAGGCTTTCTATTTGGACATTTTCTTGTAGTGATATTTGTCAATTTACTACTTCGAGAATCTATCTTTATTCTCTTACCCTTTTTCATGTAATAAATAGAATAAAAGATAATCATGTATACAATAATTGAGTGTATATCTCGTCTTTAGGTGATTTAAACCTTTTTTTTTATTATAACATTGGAACCTATATTTTTGTATAAGAAAAAAGATGAAGAAAAAATTATCAGATAAAGCTATATATTAAGCTAAAGACGGATTTCTTAAATATCACAATGCATACTAAAAATCAAAATACTCAAGTCTACGATGCAATGTTTAATTGTATCTTAAATCTTGGGTGTTGGAAGGGACGAGCACCCCTTGTGCTCAAATTAATAACTTTTTATAAGAAAAAAACGTATCTTAAATATTAGTATCCTTACAAAGCATGAAACACTAATAGTGTACTTGAAAAATATAAAATAATAGAAAACTCTTTTGTAATATATCCTTTAATTTATTGATATAGTTTTTTAAACAAATTTCAACTATAATTTGTTCTTTAGAGTTGCTCTTAATATTATTTATCATTATTAAATATTATTTTTTGTTTTATGATGCTTTTTTTTAATGAATCTATGATAGTTAACTATTAACAACTATTCATGTTCGTATAAACATTAACTCTCAAGTCTCAACTCATTTTGTCCCTTCAACTATATTTTGGGCATCGGCTTTGAATGTGAACCTTGTTCTAAACAATCAGGGATATAGTATTATATATCTTCGTGCCTTATATAACCGTGGCACATGCATGCATGGAGATGCGTATAAATATTAATGCCATGCACCCGAAAATATTAAATATGTTCAGCATTAGAAACCCAGCCAGTTCAGATCGCATTGGTAGCCCAAACACCCGAAAATAATAGAAGAATTAATGAAGGAGATTAACATGCATGCATGTTTAATTATACTAGTCCACGAGTACACATTATCTCGAGTCAACTATACCAATAAATGTTTAGAGTTGGGATTCCGGGTTGAACGGGAGCAAGAAGCAGAAAAGAAACTTGATTTAATTGTGTCATGGTTAGATAATATATTTAACTTCAAGGGAATATAATGTTCAATATCCAAGTGAATTAATCTAACTGAGTTGAGGTTAAGTTCGTGCAATGTCACAGAATAAAATAAACTATACTGAGCTTGGATTTAGAATAGAAACGGAGTTTTAAATTACAATGAGACTTCTAAACGTAGTTGGATAAGAACTAACTATATGTAAATTGCCCAAACAGAATGCATGTGACGAAATTATTAGGGCCCTATATATAAACATTGTTGTGGGCTACATTTAGGAAATCATACATGATTTTATTTTTATTAGCGGTCAATATTGGAATGGTAGATTAAAATTAAAAGAACATAACTGGTAAGTGGTAGGCGAACAGGTATATTGTAGACAACATGGAACATATCTAGGCGGGGGGAGGGCTTGACGCAAATGTTGACAGTTACAAATTAGTATTTACTTTTAAACGAGATGTTAAAAAGTAATAAAAAAAATAAGAGGAAACTAAGCATACTTTAATATTCTGCAATTAATGTTGGCTCGAAGATTGGCAAATAAATCTACAATTAGGAATCAAAACACGTGATGCTATATTCTCAACATACATATCAAGACGAGTATATATATATATATATAAAGGGATAAGAATTGCATGATAAACTAATGTCACAGTACATATATTTAGGCAGAGACGTTTGAGTTGGTGAAAGAAACTGGAGTTGTTTAAATGGGCCATACGTACGCACTAGCCCTCGACCTGCTACAGTACCTACAAGCTCAAAGAAATCCAGTGGGCAAGACGAAGTACTCTGTGGTTGAAGCGCCAATTCATAAATATCAAGTCCACACGTCTAGGGTTGTGCGTTTCGATTAAATCAAATCGATCAAATCAGCTAGGATCATGCGATTTTGGTTGTGGGAAAATGAGAATCAAAATCAAATCGTTTGAAACGATTCGATCCGATTTGAATCGAGCTGATTTCGATTCGATTTGATGCGATTTCGATTATGAGCATTTTATTTATTGTACTTAATTTTAAAAAATTAAGCAATATAGCGTTTCCAATATAAATTTAAAACTAAAGAAAATTCGTATGAAACAGTACTGCAAAAATTATGTACACTCTTTAATTCATCAATCATTGAAAATTCACAATTCAAAAGTGATCATTCTACTCAAGTAAGCGCAATTCACAAATTATAAAATAATAAATTCAAACATCATTAAATATAAGAGAAATAAGTCACACTTCAAAAATAATAAATATTCAAGACCACATTAAATTCATTATGTTCTATACATATATATTAAAAATAAAATATAGATTCGATCTTCGATCCGATTCGATGATCGATTTCGAAACGATTCGATCGATTCGATTATGTTTGCACACCGCGACCACGTCTAGATTTGAATTGATGTAATCCGACCCAATTGAACTGGACCCGATTCGACCCACTACTTATTTTGGGGCTGTTTGAGCGGGTTGGATACTAGAATATAACATAATTCTACAAAATATTATATGTGAAATAAAAAGAAACAACACCTTTTTAATTAATTTTGCAGATTTTTTTTCGGACATTCCTAAAGCATAATATCATCCACAATCCTGCGATTTAACGTAATACCAGATATGCCCCATTATGTTTCAATCTAAGTCTTAATAGCACAAAGTAAACATAAAATCTTAAGAGTTGAACCCATATTTGATAATTTTTTATTTTTTACTAATAAATCTCCAACCCAACGACCACCCGTGAAAACCCGAAACTTTTCGAAGCGTCTCTATATGGTATTATTTGAAAAGTCATAATAAAATGTCAAGTGTTGTCCAATAATTATTTAAATGTTAGAAAATATATATATGTAATTGGAATACATTTCAAAAATAATAAATGTAATTATCCTAAATCAGCCACCTTCCAATTGTACGGATATCGGACTCGGATCTGATAATTTTCGTCTTTGGTCAAATAAGATTGCTCAAATACGCGTCTCTTAGTCCTGATTGGCTGAGAGGAGTGTCCACGTCACCACTGTTCCTTATACCATAAATACATCAAAAATATCCTCTTTTATTATGTACTTCGAAAAATAATTTGAGCTCTGCCTTCAACGGTTCGTGCAGTTCTTCTTTGAATAATCAACTTTTAGTTTTTTTTATTTATTCTTTTTTTGCTTCAAGAATCATGTGTTTGCAGATCGTATTACTTGATTAAATCTTGTTCACGTGCACAGGTGTTTGTGTTTTCATTGATTATTCGCAATTATTTTACTCGAATTTCATCTGATTTAGACCTAGTTTGACAACAACTAACGAATCTTTAGTTTTTATGATTTAGGGTTTGCTAATAAGTAGACTAATTTGAAGATCTGCCACTATTCCAAATAAATGTGATGTAAATTAAGAAATATGTCCTTTTTTGGAGTTATAGATCTGCCAAATAAACATTCATGAAGGTTCAAATCATTAAAAATAAAAATAAACATTGATGATGTCTGATTTTGAAAGTTTAATTTTTTATGCGTGGCCTGATTATTTTTAGTTACTTTGCTGGTTTTGGTAATACATTATGTGATGATTTTAAAAGCAGAAAGAGTTTTGTAACTTCATTGCTCTGATTCTACAGAATAGAAAATCTTAAAAACTCTCGATGTTGTGGTTGTAGTCATGCTACAAGTTGTATATATAGTTAAAGTACCGTAACTCGTGGGTTTTTTGATTGATTTAACCTTTATAATGGATTAGTAGGGGTAATTTGAGAGTTAATTTGTTATATTGAGTAGCTTGAGACTGTTATTTTCTGAGGCACTATCAAATTACTGAGAAATTATGAATCGATACTTAGTTTCTCTTGTGAATTGATTGAGTCATTATGCCATATGCTGCCGTCCTTGTTAGTTCTGATTAACTAGTTCGATGTTATTTTGACTCTGCAGTTATACGGATAGTTTAATCAACAAGAAATGGGAGGTGGATTTAGGGTGCTCCATCTGGTTCGACCTTTTCTTTCGTTTCTGCCTGAGGTTCAGAATGCAGACCGTAAAATTCCATTCAGGGAGAAGGTTATATACACCGTAATAGCCCTGTTCATTTTCCTGGTCTGCAGTCAGCTTCCGCTATATGGCATACATTCCACGACGGGTGCCGATCCATTCTATTGGATGCGTGTTATTCTCGCCTCTAATCGGGGCACTGTTATGGAGCTTGGAATCACCCCAATAGTGACATCTGGAATGGTTATGCAACTTTTGGCTGGTTCAAAGATCATTGAAGTTGATAATAATGTGCGAGAGGATCGAGCCCTACTGTAAGAATAACAAAAGACCTCGCACGCTTATTTTTTGTTGTAATCTTCTTCTGAGTTTTATTGACTTATGCTAATTGTTCTTGAAGTTTGAAAACTTGGCATGAGTGGTGAGTGTTCTTAAGTTTATGTCTATCTGTAATTTCTGTTTGGTTCTCTAATCTCATTTAAGTGCCATGTGAAGATCTGTTACTCAAACTGTATATCGTTTGTTTAAATTCCCCATTCCCAATTCCTGTAAATGCTTGAAACTTTACTCAAACTTTTGCTATCCATATTCCCAATTTATTGTCTTGGTGCTGATGATATCCTTTCTTGGTCAGAAATGGTGCACAGAAGTTGTTAGGTATCTTGATAGCAGTTGGTGAGGCAGTTGCATATGTTCTTTCAGGAATGTATGGTAGTGTTGGTCAACTAGGAGTTGGTAATGCAATCCTTATAATCCTTCAACTCTGCTTCGCTGGCATTATTGTGATTTGCCTGGATGAACTGCTCCAGAAAGGATATGGACTTGGATCTGGTATCTCACTCTTCATTGCGACCAATATTTGGTAAGGAATTATTTTAATTTTGCACTTTAGTCAACTATTTTGGAGGATTGTAAGTTATTTGATTCTTGAGTTTTTCTCCTTTTATAACAGTGAAAGTATCATCTGGAAAGCATTCAGTCCAACAACTATTAACAGTGGACGTGGAGCTGAATTCGAAGGTGCTGTAATTGCTTTGTTCCATTTGTTGATTACTCGCACAGATAAGGCTCGGGCGTTGCGAGAGGCTTTCTACAGACAAAATCTTCCAAACGTTACAAACTTGCTCGCCACTGTCTTGGTCTTCCTTATTGTCATTTACTTCCAAGGATTCCGCGTGGTTTTGCCGGTGAGGTCGAAGAATGCCCGTGGCCAACAGGGTTCATATCCAATTAAGTTGTTCTACACTTCCAATATGCCCATTATTTTACAGTCTGCACTGGTGACCAATCTTTACTTTATTTCCCAGGTAATAATCTTTTCTCGAGGTATAATTGAGTTGGAGAGATCGATTAGTATTCAATGCTGAGGCAAACTTATGTCATCTTGTATTCATGCAGTTGCTTTATAGGAGATATAGTGGGAATTTTCTTGTGAATCTTCTGGGAATATGGAAGGAGTCTGAATACAATGGTCAATCTATGCCTGTGGGCGGTCTTGCTTATTATATAACGGCACCATCAAGGTTTGTCAGAATATCTGCTTGTCTCATTCTAGAAATTGTGTTAGTGAAGCTTAACTTGGTTTTCTTGCTTCACTCTATTCACTCCACAAAGGATATTTTCTCTCTGCAGCTTGTCCGATATATTGGCCAATCCTTTCCATGGAGTATTTTATATTGTGTTTATGCTGTCGGCTTGTGCGTTGTTCTCAAAAACGTGGATTGAGGTCTCGGGATCCTCAGCTAGAGACGTGGCTAAGCAGCTAAAGGTATGGCCTTTTGCAATATAATGGTGTATAACAAAAATTATATAAATAAACCGAAATTTTAGGGACCTTTGTTTTGGTCATCACTCATCCATGACAACTGATGGACCTTACAGTGATTTCTGTTCCTGGAAAAGTAAGTATCTCTCACGTAGCTGATAGGACATTAAATGGCAACTAAAATCTTTTAGTTAGGACTTGGAATTATTAACTTTTACCATTGTAAGGAGATAAACATTTTTTTTTTTATGATAAACGGCTGGGACATCTTTAAGAGCACTGGAGAAACACCTAATTTCTTGTTGTCTGGTTTTCTTATCCTTTTATCTTAGAGGAAAAATAGGAAAAGGCAACAATTATGACTAGAGTATAAAAGAATCTTTGGTTTCAACCTATAAATTTGGTAGTTTGAATGAGGAGATATTCAAAGATTTTGAGTGCCGTCATCCTATAGTAACCTTAATTTTTTCGAGTATTAGCAGCAGCACTAGTTACTCCGTTCTTTTCTTCTTCTTTCATTAGGTGGTGTCACACCTACATGAAACCAATAACTGTATGGTTGAAAAAGAAGTGAACTAGTAGTTTTGAGCTATCTATGGTAATTTATAAACCTCAAATTTTTTTGCAGGATCAACAAATGGTGATGCCTGGACATAGAGAATCGAACCTACAGAAGGAATTGAATCGCTACATACCCACAGCAGCAGCATTTGGTGGCATGTGCATCGGAGCGTTAACCGTTCTGGCAGATCTGATGGGTGCAATTGGTTCTGGAACGGGGATTTTGCTGGCGGTCACCATCATATATCAATATTTCGAGACATTTGAAAAGGAGAAAGCCAGTGAGCTCGGATTCTTGGGTTTCTGAGACACCATTCTCCCTTTGCTGAGTTAGTAGGGGCATGCTTTATATGTAATGCCTCATAGTTGAATGTGAAGAAGAGTTCCATGTTGAGTTGTTGTAGTATCCAAGTGTGCGATTCAGTTTAGTGCCACTTATTGTGTTGACCATGTTTTATTTTAGCAGTTGTACAGTCATAGATTCTGAGGAGATCATCTTAGTTTCAGACATATGATGGATGTTTCAGAATTTTGTAACAAAATTTGGCCAGCAGTGGTTCAAATTTTTTGATGTTAGCTTTTGTTTTCTGCTAATTAGGATGTTGCTGGAGATATTGATGTTGTCTTTGCTATATAGGTCAAAGCAACTTACAACAACATTGTAGAACAGATAATTTGCAAGTAATCACCCTTTATGCCGATTGGACCATCAACTCTATCCCATTTTAAACAATGCTCTCGTAAATAATTAAATATAACTTGTCTTGCCTAAAAGAATGAAATTTCTCACTAATATACTATTATAAACTCATACTGCATATTCCACCCATGCAACATAATAATATAGTTATCACGCAATATAATGAAACTCAATATCGAATCGAATAAGTTCACATCATGCTGAATAATAATATTATTATTTGCATATACATCCGATCGTGCGAACCCCCGGAATTCCGACAGGTAATGAATTTACTAGCCGACCCTCTTAAAGTCGTTGATTTCTGGACCGTCCAAGGACAAAAATGTCCAAATGAGAAAGAAGTAAGAAATTGGCCCACCTAGTATTTTTACTCCCAATGCTCACTGCACATTTTCGTCTGTTTCTTCTTTGTTCTCTAAAACCCCTTTTCATTTAGCTTTTCTACTTGTGATGAATCTTCATTTTCAACCTCAAGAAGTAGAACCCCCTCAATATCAAAACTCTCTCTCTCTCTCTCTAAAACCCTCCATTAAAAACTCCATCTATTGAAAAAATGCCAGACTTTTGAAGCAGGAACAAGGTTTCTTTTCAGTGGTGGGTTGTGATTGTGATTATGTTTTTTTTCTTCTGGGTTTGTTGAGAAATAACTTCTCTCGAAACTTCTTCTGTTCATTAAGCTCTGTCATTTAATGGGTTCAATTTATTTCCAATCCGCTGCATTAATAGATTCTTTCTGTTACAACCTTTGACTATAACAACATCTGTACCGGGGACTTTTTTCAATAGTGCTTTTGAAACCCACAAAAAGATTGGATTTTTTTTATGGGTCTCTTGTTTCAGAAGTTCTAAGCAAATCTCTCTTTCTCTGTGGAGTAAAAAAAAGTTAAAAATCCTATCTTTCTTTGTCCTTCTCTTAAGACACCCATAAACACACAAAACACGCACGTGTGTGTATGATCTGTTTATCTATTTGTATATTTACTATTAATCGTTATTGGCCTATTATCTAAAAGTAAAATATTGGGTTTTGATTTCAGGGGTTGAAGAGATAGCTGATGATGGTTTCTTGAGATTCACTCTGTTCTGTGCAGAAGCTTGATTTTTTTGGATTTTTATGAGGTAATGGTGAATTTAGTTTCGATGGTAATTAAAGATGAAAGAAGTTTTATTGTGTTAATAGTCAAAGATTTGACTATGTATGTACCTGCACACTAATGTTGAGGACAACGTGAGATGGTTAGTTTTTGGTGTCTTTACCCTTTGGGGATAAGCATGAGTCCTTTGTCTGTATGTTTAAGTTTTTTTGTCCCCTGTGCAGACTTTTTACATTTGCTAAACTCTATTGTCCACATGATGAATGATGTGCCGATGTTGTCACGTGAGTAAACAATGCGGGTTCCAGATATTTGCAGGAGTTAATGTGTTTTTAACATTTTCTTGATTTGTGGGTGCTGAGCTAGCTACAGTGTGTGACGGTCTTGCTTTTTGTATTTTTGGACCTTAGGATATAATCATAAAATAGAGGGCATGAATAATGAAATAATGTACTTATAAGAGTTTTGTTTAATCTTAGGAAAATGCAAAATGCTTTTTGAGTCTTGTATGTTGGGTCACATGAATCTAGTGAATTATGTGAGACCATGAGTTTTGCTTTCCAATTTCAGTTCTATTGCCGTTTTGTCGAGTACTGTCCTGATTTTTATTTTTTTATTTTTTAAGTTACTTCTGGTTCATATACATTCAAACTTTATAAGTAAGAAGCATTTCAGTTGATATGCAAGTCATCATCAGAGGCTATAATGTCCTGAATCTTTATTAATATTGAGCTAGATACATTTGATAAACTTCCGACAAACTGTGACATACACTAAGGACAGTTGTCAGTGTTTTCTATCCGTGTTGTGCTTTACATTAATTGCATTTGCCATGTGGTGAATTTGATATACCCATGCCATTCATGTGGAAGCACCAAAAGTTGTCTTTGGTGGTTTCGACATGGTTCAGTGTCAATGGTTATCTATTTGCAAATTGAACAGATATTATCCTCTAAAACTTGTACTTTAATCGAAAAGGAAAAAGTAATTTCATAGCGGGACGGGCCTAACTTGGACATTACATGCTCCTCTGTTTCTTAATTTAACAAATAGCTTCCTCTGCTAGTCTCGTAGTTGACGTGATATAACCTTGTGTAGTTCCCTGCCCTTGTGATATGTTTGGTGTGTATGCTTTGTAGAAATATGACTTGGTATTGCTAGCTGTAGATGTTAGGGAAAATATAAAACTGTTTTAACCAAGTTTCCAGCTACTGGCATTTATCCAAAATTTGGTGGCACTGGAAGTTACAATTAGTCGTGGAATATTTAGAATATTAGTTAACAGACTATTCATTAAGCTGATATTACTCCAAAGGCGCAGTTCACACTATCATATTATTTCAGGAGCAATCACGCTGCAACGCCATTTTTTGATTTGTTTTAGATACTGCAAGTGTTTTTTGTCCGCGTGCTATTTTCTTCTCTTAGATGTTCACTTTAATGGGAAAACAAAAGAAAATGTATATTCCTTTATTGTCCTTGATTTAAAAGGTAACGTATGCAGCCTTTTCGCTTTTATTGGAACTTGTTAGTTATGGATCTCACTATTACCTATAGTATTCCTCTCACCTTGTTACTATTCATTGTCAATACTGCTGTTATTACCTTAAGTGATCAAGCCATATACACATTTTATTCAACGATACTTATCATCATTTGTCATTCTTCATTTTCTTTATTCAGATGGATTCGGTTAAACATTCTGCTGCTGTCACCCAAAACAAGAGTAGACTATCACGAACTTTTACCAAGGTTTTGAACATTAAAGATCCGAGAGGTATAGCTCCAGATGATGGTATCCAAAAGAATAAATCCCATCAAAAGACTAAGAAAGATCAAGTAATGAATACGCAGATTCCCTCCTTTTATAATGAAGACGAGGTGTTTTGGAAAACAACTGTTAGAGAAGCTTTTCTTGCAAAACTTTTCGCTGACATATCCGCCATTAAAGCTGCATATGCCCAGTTGCAATTTTTTCAGTCTCCTTATGATCCGGATGGGATTCAATCCGCCGATCAGATTATAATATCTGAGCTAAAGAATTTGTCTGAATTAAAGCACCGTTACTTGAAACAACAATTGAACGAGACATCTCCGCAAACCACCTTACTTTTGTCCGAAATTCAGGAACAAAAGAGTCTCCTACAAACGTACGAGATCACGAGTAAGAAGTTGGATTCTCAACTCAAACTCAAAAATTCTGAGATAACCTTTCTTAAGGAAAAATTGGCGGAAGCCAATCGAGACAACAAGTGTATCGAGAAAAGACTAAACTCAAGTGGACAAATATTCATGCCTGAAAATACTCATTTATCAACCTTAAGGCCTAGCCATTTTATTGCATATTTTCAGCAGGCCGTGAAATCCATCCGAAGCTTCGTGCGGTTGCTGATTAGTGAAATGGAATCTGCGAGCTGGGATTTCGATTCTGCAGTTAGTTCGATCCAACCTGGTATTTCTTTCTGGAAACCAAATCATAGATGTTATGCATTTGAATCCTACGTATGCAAACAAATGTTCGATGGTTTTAATTATCCATATTTCTCAAGCCGAACCGAGTCCTTGGCTGATCCTAAAATGATTCATAGCTTGTTTTTTGACATGTTTGTGGAATTGAAATCTGTGAGACCCGCTGATTACATAGCCCGGAAGCCTAATTCAGTATTTGCAACATTTTGTCGTACGAAGTATTTAGAACTCGTACATTCAAAGATGGAAGAATCTCTTTTTGGCAGTTTGGATACGAGGAATTTGGTAAATTCGGGTGAATATCCAGAGACGCTTTTCTTCTTGTCGTTCGGTGAGATGGCAAAGTGCGTATGGCTCCTGCACTGCCTGGCCTTATCTTTTGATCCAGATGTCTCTATTTTTCAAGTGAAAAAGGGTACTCGTTTCTCTGAAGTTTATATGGAGAGTTTAAGCGACGAGGCTCTCTTGTCATCTGGCGCTGATGATGGCACACAAGAAACGGTGCCCCGTGTGGCGTTCACGGTGATTCCGGGGTTCAAGGTTGGTCAGACTATAGTTCAATGTCAGGTATATTTATTCTGATTTTGAAATCAAGCATACGCTAGATCGGCCTATGTTACAATTAGGTATATTAAATGGCCCATACAGTAGAAAATTTTGAGTCACTTTGTTCATTCTTTACAAGGCCTTAATAAGAGGAGATTGAGAAATTTTTATATTGTGGCCTAGAGCCCCAGACTACATCCCAAGCAGTATGAGACAATTATTAGCAATTTAGCACACATCATCTACTGTTGTGTTGGTTTAGAATTTGCTAGCATTTTGCTGTGCCGTATTTTCTTGCAATTGATGGATTCGCGACACACACGAGCAATTTAAAAGCTTTCATTTACGCGATAAATGATTTTAGGGTCATATATGATTCAATTTTGCTTGGTTGAAATTAGGTTTTCTTGTGTAAAAAAAAGCTTTAAATTGCTGCACAAGTGTTGCTAGTCCATCAAATGTTACAGAAGAGTATTTGAAGCATGGCTGTCGGCTTAATGATTTTCCATTTTCTTATGTTGAAAAATTTATTGAGTTTGATGGCCTGTCGGAAGTAGGGAATATGGACTTTCTAGTGGTAATATTGTCTTCTTGATTGTAATTATATGTGATATTACTTATTTTTATCAAATAACTTTTGTGTGCTATAATATTCCTTGAATAAACTTTCCTTTTTGTGTAGGTGAACGGTGAACAAAAGCCTTTTATTTTTAACAGTAAATGGAAATATCATATATTTATATTTTTGTCATTCTTGTTGGAACTTATGTTAACAATTCAGTTATAGTCTAGGGTATTAATCTCTATTCACTCGGATAAGGTGAAGAATTTAGAACGAGAATAAAGAAATTTCACAAAATTATGTGAAACATAAGCCTATCGAAACAAAATTTAACAATTTTCAAACGTCAGGATCCAAATGCAATGACAAAGTTCATATATGAGACCAAAAGTTGATTTTCTAAAAGACCATATGAGTTTTGTTGGAAAAGTTGGGTGTAATACCTTTTGATGAAATCACCATCTACAAAGTAAGTAGAGATTCTAAGTAATTACGCTGAAATATTGTGATTCTTATTATATAATCAATTGATTATGTACAAAATTTTATTTTTTATTTTTGACAAGTGTATGAAAATTCAAAACATACAAAATAAGGTTAAATTCCCACAAATTCTTTCTCCAAGACAAATTATTTCAATTGAGCCCACAAGTTGTTTCTATTTCAATGGAGAGCATGCTACTTCAATTAAACAGTATTTACACGAACACCGCCTATTGCTAATTCCCGTTAGAAGTCGGTCAAGTCTTGCTTATAAATACCATAATGCCCTTATGCATCCCGTTGCGTCAAAAAAAGAAAATAAAAAGCAGATTAATTAAAAATAATAATTCTAACCCTTAATTCCCCAATTTTGCCCTAATTGCATTTTCTAGGTCTAACAGAATACAAAACCATTCGTCTCTAAATCGCAACTGTACAAAAGAATCCGTTCTGTGTTCTTCGTCACTTGATCACGTGAACTTTCTCCTCCGTAATTGCGGAATCGCAGATACAGGTATTGTATATCTTTCTACTTCAATTAAGTTTTTAAGTATAATAATAATTTTTGGAGTTTTTGTAAATCAAGATCGGTGTTAACGCTTGCAGGCTACGGAGCAGTTCAAATCGATGCTAATTAGGGCAACACGAGATCGAATTTGAATTCAATTGAGAAAATTCGATATTGTTCAAAATTCGCCTCTCAAATACAGGAACCCTAGCAACGGGTTTCATCGAATCAGGGCCACTAGTAAGTGATGTGTGTTTGTTACAGTTATAAATCTTATTGAAATCGTTGATTAACACTTTCTGTTTTTAATGGATTGTGTTGAACTTTAGTTTATGTATTAGGTCAGATTAGTTTAGGTGGGGTGGCTTGTTGTGTTCTGTTTTGGTTTTAATTTCTACCACAAAGATAATGCTGATTCTGGTTCGGGTACACTTTTATTCTCGTATCTATTTCTTTAATTCCTCCTGTTTTAGTAGGCTACAATGCTTATTCGTTTATGAATTCTGTAATTTTGCTCAATTGAATAAGTGAAATTCTTAAATCAGGACTGGTCACTTCTATGTTTTGGAAGAAGAGAGAGAGTGAGAGAGAGATATGGCATGAACTTGGGCTTAGTAATTGGATTGCTTGAGTAGCTAAGAACATATGTACAAAACTTAACTTGGAAAGAGCTTGAGACGCATTTAAAACGAAATCATCTGCACAATGTGCATAATGATAAAAGAAGTCAGCGGATATAGCTTACTGTGCAAGTGAGAACCTGTATCTGAAAAGATGTACGGCTTATCTACCATTCATGAACTTAAGAATCAACAGAAACTGAAAAGTATTTTAAATTACTGTTTTTCTTTACAAAGATCATATGCAAAACTCCCTCCCCCACCCCCAAAAAAAATAAAAATAAATAAATAAATAAATAAAAATCCACTGGGATCTTAAGATAACCAATTTTGAACCCAAGATCAGTTAGTTAACCATAGATCTCTTTGAAAACGACCACTCACACCACCCCCGTTTCACTTCTGGCAGGGAAAATGCTGATGGGATCTTGATTAGTACATTTCTATTCCTCTTTACCAGACTTCTTCTGTTACTTGTTTTTGGAAACTAAACCCACATAAATTCTCTTATCCAAGGTCAGCACTGAAAGGAGACAGGACATGTCGGTTGCAATGGAGAGAAAAGGAACCTCTAAATTGAACATAGCAATTATTCATCCCGATCTTGGAATAGGTAACTCTTTTGCATATTATCATATATATTAAACATTTTTGTTATGAATTTTTGTTTCTTTCTGGATTGGCCTTAATGATTTAGTCATTTGTAGTTTGTTTTCCCGGGAAAACAAGAATCACGACATTGTCATTACGTAATCTTCTTGTATATTGTTTAATTTTTTGTCATTGTCAATTACTTGGTTTTCAAGAGTTCGAATACTCAACACGAGATGATGGATAGTATTGTAAGATAGGTTGACTGCCTGTATTATGAGTACAACATTTTTTCCCCATTAGGAATTAAGATTAAAGCTTTAAAAGTTGTGGTTACAGAACTTCTGAAGTTTGGGCAAGTTGGATAATCATTATAATGAAGGGCCTGCTTGAAATTCACGTTCATTGCCTTGCTCTTGAGAGTTTCAGAGAACCGTATGGAGAAAGGCTTGCGAAGTGAGGGCGATGAGGGAGAGAATGTGTATGAGGGAGGCAATATTTGGCTATTTTCCATAGTATAATCATTTTTTTGTGAATTGTTAGCTGTATTACATTTTCCTTTCATATAGTTGATACATCTTCTTGCTTTCTTGGATGAAGATTTGCTGACTTCTGCTGTATAATCCTTTTGAAATTGGTTGTTAAAAGTAGTTCTTCAGATACTTTTGGCAATTTCTTTTTATAATTCAGTTTGTTGGTGTCTATTGATTTATTCTGTGTTTTTGAAGTATGTGTTTTACAAGGCCTTTGTGTAAGAATTTTTTTTCTGTATCGATGATCTGATATGGTTTTCATTTACTTGCCTAGGTGGAGCAGAAAGGTTGATTGTTGATGCTGCTGTAGAACTCACATCTAATGGCCATAATGTTCATATTTTTACATCACACCATGATAAGACTCGCTGTTTTGAGGAGACAGTTTCTGGTGTGTGCCACAGTTTCTTTTTTGTTATTCTCCAAGTTCTTTTCATCAGAAATATGTACACATGTTCATGCTAGGGTTTTTATGCGTAAGGTTTTCTCGGTTTCCTATAGATATTGATTGTTCACATACAACAAACATTGTGCAGGTATCTTCCCCGTTACTGTATATGGTGCTTTTCTTCCACGCCATGTATTCTACCGTCTCCATGCAGTATGTGCATATCTGCGCTGTATCTTTGTTGCTCTGTGTGTGTTCTTTATGTATCCGACGTTCGACATTATACTTGCGGATCAGGTTTCTATTGTTGTTCCATTGATGAAGTTAAAAAGGTCATCAAAGGTTTGTCAGAACTCTCTTAAACTAATGTTCACACTCCTAATAGCCTTTTATTTTACATTTTCAATACTGTGTCTAGGTTGTATTCTATTGCCATTTCCCAGACCTCTTGTTGGCTCAACATACAACAACCCTTAGGAGAATTTATCGGAAGCCTATAGATTATCTAGAAGAGATAACAACAGGTACCATTTCAGCTTTATATTTATGTTTTAAATGTTCTTTTTTTTTTTCTTTGCAATTTTTGATTTTTCCCCTTGGACCGGCTGGGACATCGTAGGTATGGCGGATTTGGTTCTTGTTAACAGCAAATTTACTGCATCTACTTTTGCGAGGACATTCAAGAATCTCAATGCAAAAGGAATTAGACCTGCAGTGCTGTATCCTGCTGTTAATGTGGATCAGTTTCCTGAAGCCAAGGCTACCAAGTAAAGACTTAATTCTGTCTCTTGATTCATATGATGGCAGGATAGATCAAAAAGTTTTTCATTCTGTGTCTTGATTCTGTTCTCCTGTAGTATTTGTTTGGCAAACATTGTTTCTGACCACATAACAAGCTAAAAGCTGCAGAAAGAAGAAAGTTACGTGATTGCAAATTTAGAAGTTTTCTTAATTGAGGCTTGATTCTATTTTTCTGTAATATTTGTTCAATTGTTTCTGACCACAAAACAAGCATAAAGAAGAAAAACAGAGTTAACTAATTTTTATACTCCCAAGCCTTGAAGCTCTAACTATTCTGCACTTTATTTCAGGCTGAATTTTCTATCGATCAACCGCTTTGAAAGGAAAAAGAATATAGAATTAGCTATATCTGCCTTCGCAAGGCTCTTCACCAATAAATCTGATATCGTCGAAGGTTGCACTGATATTGGGGTTTCTTTGACCATTGCAGGTAAGTTCCTCTGGGAGTAGTTAATAGCATGTGACCATTGAGCTTGATAACATTTTGTGGATTGAAAACTAGCATTTAATAACACCTTAGTTTCTGGAAAGCTTATTTCCTGTTCAATGCAAAAATACTATCTATCATTAATTACCCCTGCTTTCGCCACTTCTGCGATAGCAAGAAATTCCGTGCATAGTATCCGATCTAAATGATGGATGTGGAGTGTGACAATATTTTTGCATTGAATTTGTCCATTACCCCCCCCCCCCCCTCCCTCTTCCTCTTTTCCCTCGAGATTTGGGGGAGGGGGATAACGTACCATCAGCATTTTGTGTGGATAAGTTTACTGATTTTAGTCTGGAAAGTCGATTGGTTGTCTGCAAACTTGAAGTTAAGATTAAAATTTACTTGTTGGTTATAATTACGTTTGTTGCTGAATGTATTCAACTATATTGAATTGCAGGTGGATTTGATACACGCCTGAGAGAAAACGTTGAGTATCTGGAAGAACTGAAAAACTTGGCAGAAAAGGAAGGCATTTCTGATAGAGTCCAGTTCATCACATCTTGTCCGACATCGGAGAGAAATACTCTTCTCTCCGAATGCCTATGCGTTCTTTATACACCCAGGGTCAGCCATCTTTCACATTCAGTTTAATAACTGCATTTTGTTGCATTAATATTTCTCTGAAACCATGTATTTTGGTACAGGATGAACACTTTGGCATTGTTCCTTTGGAAGCAATGGCAGCCCATAAGCCTGTTATTGCATGTAATAGTGGGGGTCCAGTTGAGACGATAAATAACGGGGTTACAGGCTATCTTTGTGATCCTACCCCTGAAGATTTTGCGTCAGCTATGGCTAAATTTGTCCGCGATCCTTGGACGTCAGAAACAATGGGCAGGGAAGCCCGGAAACACGTAATACAGTCATTCTCGACCAAAATATTTGGTCAGCGTCTGAATGCATTTCTGGTTAATTCATCTCGGGGAAAGACAGACTGAAAATGTTATTTTCGCGCTGAGTTGCCCGAGTTATCTTTCCTAGATTGATATTGAAGTTTCGATCAGAGGTTTTACTTTAAGATAAATCTCCCAAAGTAAATCATGGGACAGCTTTGGACGTCCGAAGACGTCTTCTTAGTAGTTCTGGTTTTGAAACGTTTCATATGGATTTGAGAAGCTTAAAAGGTGAGGGAATAGGAGTTTAAGTAAGATAGCTTGTATCTAATTTCTCAGGTACAGCGTCATGACTCCATTATTTATTTTTGTTACGGAATTTCGATAAGATTAAAAAGGTGATGCAACTTCTTCTATAACTTTTCCATGCCTAGTTTGTTGGAATAAATTTGTTTTATATGAAACGCACTCATTGTTGTGGAATAGCGATCAAACTCAATTGTGAATTATTTCGAGTAGAACACATTTATTTTTGCGACATTTAACTTTAAACTCTACCAATTAAATTATATGTAAAAGGGTTTTGGTTTTGTTGAGAACTGAGAAATGAGTTCGTGAAGTTAAATATCAAATTGTAGAGATTCATTTCCATTACCAAAATCAAACTTCGGTCTTAAGGCCAAATTTACATTCTTGCTGCCCCAGCAAATAGGACAAACAAGATGGGCCTGGGCCTGTCACCTGGGCCTTTATTAATAAGTATTTGGGCCGAAAGCCGGCCCACGTGGTCGATCCGAGCCCGTCAAGGCCCACCTTTGGGCCGTGACCGCGCTGCAGAATCGGGGCCTGGCTGGGGCCGAACCGGACCTGGTACTGCACCTGTAAACTTCAGTAATACTAATATATGATTTCGGGATGTTGTCGTACTAACACAGAAATTTTTAGGCTTTCTAATTTTTCTCTACTTCAGCAAAAACATAAAATTTTCAATTTACTACTATCTCGATCTCCATCACTTATGGACGAATATATTAGTTGGCCATAACCTTGGCTTGTGGCAGTAAAAATTTTATTTTCGCAAATTCATAGTTTTTATATATTAGAGTGAATTGGAATATATTCTGGGATACTTTTGAATGGAAAGAAACTAATTTAATATATAACTCCTCTGATTTTTTCATGTTCCAGGTCCGATTTATTGAAGTCATACTAATATTGAAGAATTTTCAATAGCAAACTACCAACGACAATTATGACAACGAGTATCCAACCTAACGTGGGTGAATCATGGATAGAGAACCGCTTCACGTAGTGACCACTAAACAGCGGAAGTTCAAAGATATACAATTTTCTAAATCTTTTAGAAATAAGTAATTTTTGATTTTCTTCACATAGAACTGGCTAGCTTCCTTCAACCAGAGAAAGCAGAAAAGAGTATTTCATTTCATTGCGCATTTTAAGTTTCAAGCAGAAAATATGTGCTAATAATACTGAGGATTCCAGCCATACATAGCAAACCTTTAAATATCTATCCACATACAACATTACATTTTTTGGTTATTAATGGAGACCCCGAGCAACAAACACTTCATGCGCCGGTTGCATATAAACGCGTCCATTCTTTAGCTGTAAATTTGACAACATAAAACTCAATCAATTATTTAGAAATCAAATTTCCCGAATGGACGTAATAACAAAATCCGACAAGTCAAACTTAGGATGCTTTGAGAAGAATATGTTGCAGAAATTTGCAGCAACATCTAAATAAGCACACGGGTCGAATAGTAGTTACAATTGCCACATACACATATCAATTCTCCAAACAAAATCACAAGAATACCTGTTTCAACAGCTTCAGCTTCATTTGATTTCCAGTGCTTTGCAATATTCTCAGAAAGTGGGTCATCAGGGTTTGGAGCACTCAACAGTGCTTGAATGCTAAGTAGGAACAAAAATTTGAAGTATCAAGTAATGCAGCTAGTAACATTTGGCAACATTTGTAAGCATACATCGTCATGATTAATGCTACTGTTTCAAGTTATGTTTCGACTAGTGGAAATTAGGAATCTATCTGAATTTTCTGAAAGCGCTAGGGGATAGTACGGAAACATTTAATAATTAGCCCCAGAATGCACTTGGATGACATTTATAATGATGTTTCTTCTAAGCAACAAATTTTTCCGACATTCTTGATTATCAACACATACAAAACTTAATGAACAGTCTCACTTTAATAAAATGTTAAATATCCCAGCTTTAAATTAAATGGGCTGGGTAGAAATTACACCAAGGAAGCTCATTAAAGTTCTCTAGGAATTTACTTGGTGCTGTATACCAGGGGCATTTAATTTTTAGGTCTTCATATGTACTAATAGATTGTACCTCAAAAGTACGGTTCTTATCTGAAGAGCAGGACTCCATTTGTCTTTAAGAATATCCAGGCATATCCTTCCAAGCTGCATCAAAAGTTAATGAGCAAGATGGAAATTATGCACTGAAACAGAGAAACTCGAAAGAAGCAACAAACCTTATCAATGTTTGGGTGGTAAATTTTTGTCAGGAAACGAACCTGTATGGAAATAGTATGAATGAAAAGAATTGTTTAGTCAATAATTCCCGGTCCAAACAAATACAATAAAACTATTTCATTAAACCTTTTTGACAAAACTCAACTACAACAATTTAAAAGTTAAAGTAAATATTCTTCAAGATAATGGGCTAATGCAGATCTAAAATGTCTTCCTTTTGACAACTTCCATAACTGTCATACATTAGCCATACTCAAGGCCAATATGAAACACCTCCATTTATGGTTAGAAACCAAGCCTTAATGGTATATATGCAGTTAAGAGGAATAAAAGGTATTACCATCCTGTCTCTTTCCAACTTATCTAGAATAATAAGAAACAAAAAACAAAAGTTAGAAATCATATACCCTTTTCACCATTCAACTGAATACTTTTTAGGGAAGGCAATTAGAGGCACCTTGGAAAAATCCAGTTTTTGAACCTGTCCCAAAACCAGGGTAAGGAGATTCGAGTCAAGAGAGAGGTGCTTGTTAACATGGAGTCGGCAAGAGATAATTTTCTAAAGCAATCAGAGAATATTGAAAAAGTGGTAGAAAGAGGTTGACCGCTCTACAAAGATGGATAAAGTGTATGGATAAAGCCGCAAAGTAACTCCAGAAAAGAAAGCAAAAATTAAAATGCTGACATGATCAAACCCATGAAACAACCCTACAATGCAAAGTCACAATGTTACTGGTATTTTCCCTTACTTCGAACAACATCACGGCAAGCAGACTTAATATGCTTAAATATATACTCTCTCTCTCAGCAGTTAATTTGAGGCAGATGGAGTTTGAAAAGAAATTCATCAACTGGAGGAACCAAAAGAGCAAACACAGTGTACGGAGGATACAGATTCAGACAATTAGATCACAAAAAGCAGCCACCTTATAGTACTTATCTTACGCAAAATCACAATATGAACTCTGAAATGAGAATCCCAGCCACAATAAGATTTACTTCGTGTATGCTGGAAATATAAAATAACATGTCCCTAAGCTGCTAAATTTACTAGGAAGATGTTGGGCGAGACATTATTGGAGTAGTTTGCTGGTTTATTGGTGCTGAAATGGGGACTTTGTCTGCTTTGATTTTTGACCTCTAAACTTAAATAGGAAAGGCCAAATGCTGAAAACACCGTGCTTTTCAAGCTCTATCAAATCTTTATGTTCTTTCATACAGCAAACTTACCCCAATAACACGACAATGCCTGAACAGAAAAAACCTACCAAGTAACTAGTTTCGACTCCTAAAAGCTAAAACTGTTTTCCAAAATAAACTATTTGAATTATCTGGCCATCCATTTTCAGATACCTTTGGAGCAGCCATTGGGTACTCTTCAGGCAAAAACAATTCCAGCTTAAAAACACCTCCTATAAAATGAAGCCAATGAGAACAAGAAAAAGTTAAGAATTAATATAAAAATCATACGCCAATCAACAGAAAAACAAAACCAGATATCACTATCAAATTCAAAGGGGCCCATTAAATATATTTTACTCAAAGTTATACACTAGCAAGTGTTTGAAGATATGGTGGTTTGAAAACCGCGTTCCTAATTGCTATCCTAATAGATTAAAGATCAACTATGATACCATTTTTCTTAATTATTTTACTAGATGAACTCATTAAAACAATCCAGAAGTAAGTACTAGTAGACGTTGTTTGCAAATGATAATGTTTGTAATAATTGATGAGACGAGAAGAAGTGTTAACAACATTTGGAGCTTTGAGGCAAAGAAGAGTATATCAACTGCAAGTTCATTAAATGAAGGCAAGATTATAGTGTTGCAATATTGACTGAAACTGGAGATGCAATTGAACCCATTTTCAATACATAAGACTCTATAATCTAGAATGGAGAGCTAGACAATGATGTGAAGCATGGAACTCAGTTGGTTGGCTTAAACGGAAAGGCGCACGAAGGTTTCTTGCGACAGTAACGCTTTGGTAAGGTTGAACAAAAATTTCATAGAACTACTCTGCTTTACTAAATGGTTTTGAATGTTAGCCTCTTATACTACATCATGCTTAGAAGATGAGTGTAGCTTAAATTTGCATACAACATTGATTATGCGATAAATAACATGAGCAGAGACGAGGCAAGAAATGAAAAATATTTGCACCAAGGTATCTGTAGCACCCATTGAAGGAAAGATGAGGATTTTTCCTTTTTAACAATGGTTTGGTCACATGAGACGTAGATCTACAAACATATCGGAGCGACGCACTGAAAATCTAGATTTAGCACAAACGTTTAGAGCATGCAGAAGACGAAAGAAGAACTTGGATGGAGGTCATACGAAGTGAATGGTGGACGAAAGACTAAATGAAGAAGCTTTACTCAACTGCATTTACTCAAAGTAATTTTTGTCGGGTTTATATTGCCTACCCTAACTAATTGGAAATTAAGATTTGGTTGTTCAATGGCATCACAAGTGTAGCATTTCATTTTTTTGATGATTTATGACAAATGTAGCTTGTTGCGTACAGTTTAGCAACTAATTAACTTGAACCAACAACATTTAATGCTGATTAAAGTCAAGAAAGCATCTACATCAAGGAAGAGAAAACAGAAAAAAGACAGACTACACGTACAAACAAAAATAATTAACTGGACAGGGTACCCCCAACTTTAATGTCCTGGAACAAATTAATAAAATGAAATAGAGCATGCATATATCTAATTTTCATTCTCAAAATGGAAATATTACTATCACAAGAATGTTCATTTAGTAACGAGATACTCATAACAGATCCATCAATGATCAATGCATTCAGCATCAAACTCATGAAGAGTACAACATAAATACGATTCATGTAGTGACGTTATATGGCTGCTACACTTGTACCTTCATAAGGAGATTGGCTTGGACCGAGAATCATTACGTTGAAATACCGCATATTGTCTTCTGATGGAGATGCACTTATTCCTGGTGCTGCACCGACATTTCAATGGAAAAACAGTCAAAAATCTTTTACGGTCCATATAAACCCCAATCATCAGAACAAATAACTTACAATATACTTCTCACAAAGATCGACAGAAACAAGGAAAAAAACATTCCACGGCAAAAGTATACGATAGCAACAAAATCTTAATCATACGTCCGAATTTTAACCACAGATGAGGATCTAATAGACATCGCAATAGAGTGCTTAAGAAACCGTGATATAACGTTCACATATATAGCCAACAGTGTGAAATTGAATCCAACTAAGAAACAAAAAACTGATAAAAACTCAAAATTGAATGAACTGATCACACGAAGATCAACATAAAACGAATAACACCGACAAAATCACCTGGCTCGCTCAGAAGACGCTGAGTCTCCTATTGAAGTAACAAAAAAAAAATCGATCAGTTTACATAATTGCATCACCAAAATCAAAAACAACTCAATGAGTTTCAATTTCTAGGGTTTAGATCGATTATACCTTGATAATTCTCCGCGGCAAATTGCTGTTAGCCATTGAATCCAAATTCAATCGCTTGTCGAGTTTTTTGCTATCAGTCGGAGAGTTTACGCTAACTCCAACCGAGTTTTTTTTTCTCTCACTAAAAAATGGGAAAAGGGTTCCTTTTATATTGGAGTCAAAATGCGACAAAGGAAATATAATAGATGAGTTAATTGCAAACTATATACCCCTTTTATTAGCAAATATTCTACTACATAATTTAAAAATTGGAATGCTATTATTATATTTAAATTGACTGATGTATCTATAACTAGCCGTTCTTAATTTATTTATATAAAGTTCTGTGTTTGTTCAAGAAAATTTATAATTTTTATTTTTTTAAAAACGTAACGAAAAGAATTAATACTATATTTTTGTTTTTACATATCCATAAATAAATGTATTATATAACATAACTTGAATAAAATCAACCTTTTGTGCAACAAATAAATCAACGAAAAACAAATGAATATTGTTATCAGTTTTGCGGCAAGTATTTAATCAATTAAATTACACAAATAGTTATTTACTAATTAGAATGACCAATATTGAGTAGTTTTTGCAAAAAATCTTGAAACGATATTGCGAAAAGTTTCTGAGGTTTCATAATCGAAACTCTAATCTATAACTAAAACTACTCAGGATCATTAAGTTGTTCTACATTAGATCAAGAAACTGAAACCTAAAGTTATGCTAGCTATTATTAATATCACTAACAGTATTTTTTATTTTTTTTTATGAATATCACTAACAGTATGTTCCAGGCCTATGTATTCTACTTGTGCATATTTTTCTTTCCAGATTTGATTAAGAGTTGGAAGAGCCAATTAATTTTGAATTTAGTTAATAATAAAACTAAAAAATATATATTTCAAAAAGAAAAATACCATTTACTAAGAAACGATAGTAATATACTTAACCTTAAAAAACACTACGAGGTAATTTGCCAATTTAGCATAAACAGGGATAAATTGCTAAATCCTTAAAAATTAATCAAAGAAATGCTAATCATATGATTTCATTACAACTTGCAGGGAAATATAACTCATTCATAGTTAATTAAGGGAAAAAAAGTGCCACAAAGCAAGAAAACAACACAACGAGCAATTAAAAGCAAAATTATTTCTGCATTAATAGCTAAATTAAATGTACGTAATACAACTTCTCATTATTACCATTCCATGGCAAACGGAAAAACAGAAAGAAACTATTTTTGTTCCTTGACTTGCCATGGTTAATAATGATGATTACACGGAACAAGAGAAGCAAAACTTTATTCAAAATCTCAAAACCCTAAAATCCAAAAAAAAAAAAAAAAAAGCTCAGGCAAAAGCTAGCTAGCTCGATGTGCTGGAGTTGTAATGACGATAGCTAGCAGTATTAATTAATTAATCGTGAAAAATTAATTAATTGAGTTTTTTATCTTTCAATTCTTTTTCCTTTTTCGCTTTTTCATACATATCAACGTAAAGCTGAGTTATTTCGGCCCACACTTTCTTGCACTCTGGAGTGTCTACCTTTGTCTGTGGCACGAATCCGATGAGGTTGGCTTGGCGCACGTCATTGTGCATTCCACTCTCTTCGGTGCACTCGATACGGGACCGGTCGATCAAGGTCCATTTCTTGTTACATTCAGGTAGAGGGCTACTCTCGGGGAACACCTCGCACACGTCCGTTGCATGATCACTTATCACTTCAAGCTCGTAGTCTCCGTCTTTGTTGGTCACACCCTCCACCGAGTATGTCACGTTGTGCGTGTAGATGTTGGTGCATTGTAGTTTCACGGTTGCACCTGCAGGATCACGCGGTGCAATCAAAAATTAAAATTGTAGTTTAGAGAGGTAGGGTTAGGGAACTTCTCTTTTTCTTCATTTTCCCAAATATCATTTCCTAAGAATGTCACGCGACAATGGTTTATTGGAATTTTTTATGGCAATTAAAGTAACTTTCAAAGAAAAGAGGATGGATTATCAATAAATAAATATATAATATATGTATCTTAGCTTCGTCAATTCAGAAATGAAAATATTTAGATTTGTTATCTTTATCGTACATAATTGTATACTTGATCTAAATTTCGAAACAAAGTACATATCAATAATATTATTGTTCCAAATGGAAAATGAATTAAAAATTGGTAAAAAAATATATATTTTTTTTTAAAAGAGTTGGTCTTTTTGATGAATATATAGTAGTACCTGCAATGTTTTGGCAAGCCCTGGTCCAGAACTCGAAGCCGCATGTGTCGCAGACAACCTTGCCTGTGACGGTGAACACGTTCTTTTTGTGGGCGTGCGCGAAAGTGGCAAAGGCGAGGAAGCAGAGGGCGGCGACGAGAGCGATAGCCTTTGCCATTTTCTTTTTTTTCTCTTACTTTTTATTGTTGTGTTTACTTTCTTCTCTTGTTGCGTGTACGATTTTTTAAACTTCTTCTAACATGGAATTTATAGAAGAGATGAAAAAGAAAATTGATGGTGGACCGATTAGTAGTGCAGTAGATGCGGACGATCCTGTAATTTTTAGAGGACGGCATGTAAAAGAGACTTGGACAATAATGCTTATTTAGGTAGCAATGTTGTAGATCACGAAGTCGGTAATTTCTTTAATTACCATTAAAAAAAAAAAAGTTTACAAATTAGAATAATTTTTATAAAAAACTAAATATAAAAATAATGACCAAATGATAAAAATTATCTAAACATTTATAAGTTTACCCATAAGAAAAAGAAAAAAGAAACATATCTTTATACACAATAAACAAGAAACACACTAAGTAGGAAACACCAGATAATTTAAGTAATGGTGAAACGAAACATATCCTAATCAAGAAGTTGGACGAAATAATAATGATTTTTTTTTTTTTTTTTTTTTTAGTGTGTACCGTTGATTTGGTTGTAAAATGGGGTTTGGGGGGCTGAGTCGAAATTAGGCACATTAAAAGGTAAAATTAATTTTGAAACGAATTATCTAGTTAGGTGAATGTTAACAATTTAATTGAGCTAAAACCATTATTGACTTTTAGGCCGATCGATCATCCACTCCTGGCGACAAACTACTTCTCTCGCGCGCGCTACGAGATTTTAAGTGTTATCTTATGATCACTGTAACTTGTAAGGTAAAAATTGATTCTCTTATTATGTGCCTATTTACAACCAAAAATATGGTCAATAATTTGTTGATAAAGCTGTGTTTGCGTAATTCATAATTTATTTTGCACCCATGTAATTTTGGATGTAATTACTTCTCAAAGAGGAGGTACTTTAATCCACTAGTTCCCAACTGCTCAAATTGATTTATCTTGCTAATTATTGCATACAATATATCTGTGCTTTTTGAAAATCAAGTTGAAGTGTCAAAATTATTTTTGTTAGTTTCTAACTAAATAGAAACAAATATATATTTTTATGTAGCTCAACTTCTCGTCAAATCCACATTTAAATAATCTCGATTATTTTTTAATAAATCATTCACTTCAATTGACTGTTTTTTTGTATTAAGATTTAAGTACAAATACAATTGTTAGAAATTAAATGGTTTCAAATAAAATTAATTTATGATTCTATACATTGTATCAATTTATGGATAAACTTAATGTTGATATACATGTACTTCAGCATACATGTATCTTTATATACATGTACTTCAGCATACATGTATCTTTATATACATGTACTTTGGCATACATGTATCTTTATATACATGAATATTGTTATATACATGAATATTGATATACATGTATCTTGATATACATTAACCATGTATTAAGGGCCATGAATAATGTGTAGGGGAACGAATATGGATTTACTATGGTACATGAATGCAGGATTCTGTGGCTAGTGGATTCCTACATTGGAGAAGGAAGGGTCTTGGATCCTCCTATAAATAGCTCCATTGGTCCTACAAGTGAGGCATGCAAAAAAAAAATATTGTCTAGCTGAAAATAGCAAGCTAATCACTTGTAGAAAACTCTCTACACTATAATATATATCTTTTTCTTTAGTTTCTTTTTTATTATCAAGGAGGCGTCTTTGAGAAGGTATTCGATTCAAAGGATGAAGAAAGTGTTCAAGGAGATCTTCAAGCCTAAAAGGAAAAGATGTGGTGAAGTTGCTATTGGAATAACAAGGAGTCTTCAAGTTTAAACAAAAGGAGATGGTTCAAAGATGATGTCTACATCCGGTAACTTTTATATGTATATTTATTCATTGATATTAAATAAGAATTATATGCATTGCTTACAACAATAACCTGCATAATTGCAAGTATGCATTTAAATTAACAAAATCCAATAGTTCAGAGTACCAAAATTACTACACATATATGTTCTTACAAGAGCAACTTCTGTCACCCTCGTGTACGTAAAGGACCAGTTACAGTACTCACCCGCAAAGGTAAATGACCAGACCTGTATTTTAATTTCGTCGTATTATAAACTAGCTAGATTGTTCTTTTTTATTTTTTTAGAGTACGTAATCAGAAGAAGGTTCCATTTATGCAGTGAAAGAAGTCCTGAATGCACCCTTTGGTTTGTTCATATTTATATTTATGATGCATGTAATGTTAAGATAAATTCATGTTTTTCAATTATGATCAATGTGCCTTGTATACATACAAGTATACAACCCTTTTTTATCAAGTTGAAATGAGTAATAACAAAACACCACAGTTTTCTCCACTCTGTCTATTCACGTGTATGTACTGATTAATATGTGAATTATTTTTTAACTAGTTACTACTTACTAGAGCCTTGTGCACGCACGAGAACAAAGAAAATTGAAACTAAAACTGAATTGGCTTCACGAGGAACCAAAAAGCATATCTTAAATCAAAGTATAAATAAAACTTAACCATATAGGCATTAAAGCACCAAGTGTGTCATCCATCAACAATAGATGCACTTTGATTATTACAAAGTATGATGATTTCATAAATAACCCAAATTAATTTTCCCATAAAAACCGAATACATATATATAGGAACTGTATAGTATAATTAACCAGTGTTCTGCAATCCAGCAGCAATACCTTTCATGGTCAATATGAGGGTATCCTCCACTCCAGGAGCATATTCACTTGTGGGATTTAAACTCACAAGTTCTGCAGCAGGTTTTGATTCCTTGTACTCTTTGGATATATGAGGCCTCAACTCCACGTTATAGGTCGGGTCACGGATTCGCTTCAGCACGTACGCCTGGCTCACGTTCAACGTCGTGATGTAGGAATCACGCAAACGGAGTCGTTGCTTCAAGTAGGGGTCTCCTTCGAGGAGATCCTTATGTCCAGCAATCTATGGAAAAGGAATGTGAAGTAAGTTCATCTAAACTTCTCTTGTCTACTAATACATCATTCGTTTTTAAGCAATTTAATCGATAAAATTACCTGGAGTAGAAGCTTTTTTGTTTCTTCGTAGTTGGACCTCAAACGCTGGCCAACCGGCCACAAGTCTTCCGACACGAGGAGTTTGTCGTACAATGCAGCAATACCAGGATCTCCCTTGGCGAAAACCATCTCGAGTAAATCAATTGTGACTCTAAAAAAGGGCCACTCATTGTACATGTCCTGAAGCACTTTGAGGCTCTTCGTGTCATTCTCTATGGCATTTTTGAATGCTGCCCCAAAACCCAACCAAACAGGGAGATGAAATCTTGTTTGTGTCCATGCAAAGATCCATGGTATAGCCCTTAGTGATTCAATGCCTCCGCTAGGTTTACGTTTCGATGGACGGCTACCGATGTTCATTCGACCATACTCTAATTCCGGTGTGGCCTAAAACGGTTTAATTATATTCCATCACTCAGCATGACATTCATAATATATGGAACAAAATATATGTTAAATATAGTTACTTACCAGGCGAAAGTACTCGACGAACCGAGGCTCTTTAAAGACTATAGAACGATACTCCTCCGTTGCAACAACCGCGATTTTATCCAAGAGATCTCGCCACTCGGGTTTAGGCGACAATGGTGGATTCATTCCATGTTCAAGTGTAGCAGCCGTGTATCTTTGAAGAGATCTAAAGCACAAATGTTCCTCTCCAAACGACTGCTCAATAACTTCACCCTGAACCGTAACACGAAGAGATCCGTTTATAGTATCCGGAGGCTGCGATAATATAGCAAGGTGACTAGGACCGCCCCCTCTTCCAACTGTCCCTCCTCGACCATGAAACATCGTAAGTTTTACGCCATACCCCTTCGCAACTTTAATAATCTCCTCTTGAGTCTTGTACAATTGCCACGCGGCCGACAAACGGCCAGCGTCTTTACCTGAATCCGAGTACCCGATCATGACTTCTTGCCTACCGTTGATCCGGTTCCTGTACCACTCAATCGAGAAAAGACGCGCGATGGCTGCAGGCGCCGCCTCTAGATCAGCTAGCTTCTCGAAAAGTGGGACGACACGCAAGGGTTTCTGCACACGGCATTCGCGTTGTAGAAGCTCGACTGCCAACACGTCGGAAGGGGCTGTAGCCATTGAGATGATGTATGCACCGAAACAGTCAGCTGGGAGTTCGGCCAAGACATGGAACGTGTCCAAAACTTCAGCGATTTCCTCTGTTTTGGGAAGGTCGGGTCCGAACAGGGGCCTCTTCCCGCTGAGTTCGGACAGGAGCCATTCCTGGCGGCGATCTTCAGACCAGTCTCTGTATGATCCTATCTCTAAATGTGTTGTAATGGCATCTAGGACATCAGTGTGCCTATCGGATTCTTGTCGAATGTCCAGTCTTACAAGTGATAGGCCGAAGATGGAGACTTGACGAAGGAAATCTAGAAGGCTGCCATCGGCTATTGGCCGGTCACCGCAAGCACAGAGAGATCTATAGCATAGCTCAAGAGGGTCCAAGAACTGCATTTATAAGAGTTAGATACTGGAACACATAATGTATAACACACAAAGTGAATACCTGCTCAACACTGGTGTAAGTAGCCTCTTCTGGGATGTCTGATATTCCCTGAGACAACAAATGACGAGCACGTTCACGTGTCTGATATAACTTATCCCTCACCTCAGCAATAATCACCCTATAGGGCTCACTTGGTGGAATTGTTTTCCAAAATTCTGCACCACAAAGAAAATTAAGGAACTCCAAATAAAACAGAGAGGGAGAGTTAAAATCAAACACAAAAAAATTGAATGCCAAGTAAAACATTGGGATAGCAACATTATTATGGAGGTTATAAATACCTATGTAATGTTTTGCATCTCTTGTTGAGGATCTGTGGATTTCATCAGCTCGAACACGGAGCTCGTCGCTGCATCTCCACATGGATAGCTGTTAAAAGAACTTAAGAGTTACTATCAGGAGTTGTTGCATATATATGCATTGCAAGGATTGCGAAGCTGTTGAAGTAATTATTTTGTCACCTCAAAAATGAGATCCTCTATTTGTGAATAGTACAAGTTAGCAGCCATCATTCTAGCTAATAAGCAAACATCTCTAGTCACCTCAGGAGATACCCTTGGATTGCCTGAAATTCAGTAATTACAAACACTGATCAAATATGTCATAAATTGAAATAGCTAAAAAAAAAAAAACTGCAAAAATTGGTTCATTGTGGTCTGTATTTGACTCTAAACATTAATTGAATTTATCCTTGAGCATATTTAGATATACCATCACGGTCTCCACCCATCCAAGAAGAAAATTGAATGAGAGGTGCATTATATGGAAGGCGTTCATTAATCCCTATATACTTAAGAGCCGTATCGACTCGTCTCAGGAACTGCGGTACACCCTTCCAGATTGTTTCATGAAAGTAACTCATCCCTGCCCTCATTTCATCTTGCGGAGCAGGTGGATTCCTTCGGATTTCATCCGTTCTGAAAGCAGCTTGAATCTGCAGAGAGACAAAAAACATAAACATAAGCAATATTATGAACAAACTAATTTCTACTATTAATTAAAGATTTTGATCTGTAATTCTTATAGCCTAAAAAATCTCATATATATGAAGTTATCAAAGAAGAAAACTTCAAAAGCTTTGTGCATCCACATAACACATATTTACCTCCCTTTGTAAAGCCTCATCAAGCTCTTCTTTATAGGCAGGTGAGATGTCTTTGGCATGTAACTGTGCTAAGCAATTCCGGATCCTAAAAGATCGATTAAATATGATTGAGGACATCAAAACAAGAAGCTATACAAAAATGATACAACAGTTCATCAGCTAACCTTCCATGCTTTTGAAGCAACGATCTTCGGATAGACTGCGTGGGATGAGCCGTGAAGACCAAATCCACAGTTTGGTTTTTCAATGCATCAAAAACTTCTTCAGGGGACTTCTTTAAATTGACGACAAGTTTCTTAAGAGTTTCTTCAATGTCAGATTCAGTAGTGGCAGTACTCTCGTCCGTATAATCTCCCTTTTTATTTTGGTTGCGCCTACGATGTGCAATTTGAACCTCCTCGGCCAAGTTGGCCAAGTTAAGCATGTGAGAGAAAGATTTGGCTAAAACTATGGAGTCTCCTGGATCCAAACTTGTTAGTACATTTGCAAGTTCCTCTAACTTCTTAGGATCACGCTTGTTTTCGTACTCGGCTGAAAGTTCATAACATTCTTGGACCTATATTAGCCAGTAAAGGATTAGACATGGATAAGAATAGCAAGAGATTATATTATGACATTTGCACGATTACTTAGTTCTTTGATAACATAATTTACTTTTTATTACAAATCCACCCAAGAGAGGGGATTATATTACATACGCACGTTAGCATCAGGTTGACCGGGTTGGTCGGACGGATTGAATCCTACCAATCCGATAATACAACAGACTTATCAAATACACCGATCAGGGATCAAATATCTTTAATACGGGTGTATTAAGTGCTACCAGATGGTCCCTACTCCCTCACTTGCAATGAAGAAGTAACAATCATGAAATGGTTTAACATCAAGATCGAATCTTTGATTACAAAATCAAATTAGAAATCCTCATTGTCAAATCATAACAAAAACAAAAAGAGTGGGGGCGTACCGTTTCCCTCATATCTTCACCGTGCAGATCCTCGAGAATATCAAGAAACCGATCCAAAAGCAGAGCATCGTACTCGATCAACTTATCGTCTTCCGACACTTTTCCAGGAACCAAAAGCCTCAACTGGGCATCAATTGATGCCATCTTCTCCATATTCCTCGTCCCCATCAGCCCTTCAATAATTACTCACCGTATATTTCTTAATTATTTCCTCAGTCCAAAAATTAATAAATTTCTGTAATCACTGCAAAAGGTGAGTGAATAAAATGAACAAATTAAGAATCAAAATTTAATGTTGAGACAAGTAGGTATGAATTAAGAAACGAAGAGCATTCATGCAGAAACATGCAAATAAATTGAAAGAGAAATGGCAGTTACGTTGTACCTGGTTTTTGAGAATGTTGAACAAGGGAGAGAGTATCGTGATCTAAAGGCAGTTGCGGAAGATATCTATATATAGGAGTAAGCAAGAGGAAATAGAATTTGTAACCAACTTACTTATTTAGCTTTTTAAGTTTTGTAATTAGCAACTTGTCACCAGTTGCTAATTTTGAGGCTAATTATTGATCAAATAAATATAGATATCATATTCACCCTCAAATTCATAAAATTTGTAGCACGGAAGGGTGACATAGTTGGTCTGTGATGTGATATTTTTCCATTACTTAGAAGTTTAATTCTTATGGGGAGTAATTTAATTCTACGCTTTGTAAGTCTTAAAAAAGTATTGACTACCCACATAATTAAAAAAAAAAAAAAAAAAAATCTTTTACTTTCTTCTCGTTCTCCTTAGTATCCTCAATTTTCTAATATTTCCTTTATTTATATTTAGCCCAATACTTATACTACATTAGTCAAATGTTAATATCAAATTTTAGAAAATGTACCTCTACTAAGTGTAATCATTTTATTAACGATGAAACCAACAAAAGAAGAATAATTGGCGAAACTGTAAATCACATTTCAGCAAGTGAAATGAAAATTGAAGAAAGCTAAAACATTCAATTGGCCAAAGAAAGAAGAGATCACAGTTCACATAAAATTATGCTTTTATAAAGATTTTCCACTTGAGTTACAAAGAACACAGATCTCGAGCTTACTTGTGAGAATCAAACAGTGACAAAAGTACTTGAACATTGGAATAGAAGTCCACAGCTAAAACTTCAGGAAACAATTTCTTCTATGATGGAGTACTCACATGGGACCTTTCTCTTCACTGGGTAATTCAGATCTTAAAAACGCCATTCGATGTGAAAATTGCGACGACCATCCATGGCGTGCACAAGTATCCCTTTCTTCATCATGAAGAATGGTGTAATTTGAACTACTTATATTTCTAAAATAGCAGAACTTATCACCGGCATAGCGGTACAGTTGTTGTGTGCTCCCAACTCCACTGACTACTAAATTGTCTTTTACAAGCATCAAACCCTGTGCCTTTTGCAAATTCTTGAGCTTTTCAGTAGAGAACCCATGATCAGAAGTCTTGTGCATCTTCTCATTGAAACCTAAAGTCACGTTAGCTACAGATGCATACGAGCCATTCCCTTTATCTACATTAGTAGAATACAAGTGAATGCGAAACTTCTTCAAAGATTTGGTTGATCGAGCAGAAGAATTTGGCGTGTTTGTCTTGACGCTGGTGTTGAATTTTATTACCTGATTAAAGATTTGCAAATTCCCTTTGTCTCCCAATAACATAGTATTACTATAATTGAGATTCTGAACGGACACAGTCGTGATCACACCATGAGATGATTTCACCCATCCACTTGAAACTATCGACCTACTGACATTTGTAACGAATTTTCCATCAAGTCCCGTGAAATTTGAAACAAGCGACATCGAAAGAGGCAAAGCCGTGCGTTCCAACAACTTCCCTTGTGTCTTCTCACTCTTTCCATCCAACCAAAGATGCAAATTTGCATCGACGTACCATACATTCAAAGCATTAGTAACGCCAAACTCAAACTTATGCTTCTTCCCATCTAATATCTTCCCCAAGAAAGGGGTAATCTCAATATCATAAGAAGGCAGATCAAACGACCCAATCGCAGTAATAGGCCTCCACAACAAGGGATTCACACCCCCCGTGAAGATCACCGTAAACGGCCAAACTGCACCGACCACCAAACCATCCAAACTAACGACAACCTCCCTAAACGGCCCGTTCCCCGCGTATCCACTAAGATTATTCGCCGCAATATACTCGTTCGGAAAATTCCCAAACCAAAACTCGTCATTCTCATGAAACGACACATAAACCTCGAGCACGGCCCTGTACACATTCCGAGGAATCCTAAACTCCTTCACAGCAACATCCGTCGAATTCTGAATTTCAAACCACAACCCATCATTCAGCGGCAGATTCCGCGAAACGGGCAGTATCAAATCCGCCCCGGAATCATCAACTTCACCAGCATTACTACTCTGTTCAGCAGGGTAAAAATGCAGAGTGACATTGACATGATAAACCCCAGTATAAGTAGCGTCAATAAGATTCCCCAAATAAACAGCTAGCGTCTGATTAGTCTCTAACAAAGAGCTGTACCTCGTAATGTCCTTTTTAACTGTCCAAATAATACCTGTAGCTCGAGGCTCTGCAGTGCAGCTTCGAAGAATCTCGACCCCACCAAGCCAAACCCCGAATATTCTGTCAAATTGACGGCCTTTACAAGTCGCTGTCCACTCGAGCACGATCTTTGAGAATCTGTGAGATGGGCAATTTGACGGCGGTGAGAATTTGGATAGAACTGGTGATTTGCCGTATGTGTAGCCGAAATCGTGCTGTAGGATTAAATGTGAGCAGGGTTTTGTTTTTGGGAGCTGGATGGGTCGTGTGACCTCGAAGAAAGTGGTCACCGGAGTTTCGCCGGCGCCGGAGGATGGTGAAATGGGATCGGAAAAGGGTTGTGATCGGAGGAGGGTTTTGGTGGAGTGGAGATTTGCGACGGAGAGTGTGAGATAACAGAGGGCAGTGAAGACGATGAGAGTTGAAGAAGCCATTTTTGATGAAATTTGTTGATGGTGTTTTTTTTGTGTTTGTGTTTGTGTGTGTGGTTTAATTTGCCAAAATGATGATTACAAAATTTTTGGAATGATTTTAAGAAGTTACCTTGTTTGTTGGGACCTGGAGTGTAAAACAATGCTACAGGACAACTGAGTTGTTGGTTCTAATGAGGTCTAAGATTTTAATTATTACTATTATTATTCTTTTTTTTATGAGTAATTAGTGTAAGATTCTGAATCTCTGTTTTTGGAATTTGTATAAAAAACGTATTGGAGTAATAGCTACGTTTCAGTCACGACAAATAATTTAATACTTAGATCTTACGGCGCATATCTTTCCTCTATCAATTCATCTTTATTAAGTTTTTAGTACATACAAAAAATATATATTCATGCTTTAACAAAACCAAGACTTGTTGACAAATTCTGATTTTTGAGTTTCATATTTCAATTTTGTTTATATAGTTAGCGTCTTCAAATTACAAAATATCGTTAATTAGAGAAAACAAAATTGCTATTTATGCAATTGTACGACTAGAATTGTGAAAAAAGCCAATATTTAGAAGGACTAAATTTGTCATCTCATAGATTTCACAGAAGAAATTTCACCACAAACCATAGTTTCGTAGTTTTGTCCATTATTTATTTATAAAATAAATAAGAACTATCACATCCTATTCTTATATGAGAATTATATCATAAGATATTTTTAATAAAATAGTAAATTATAATGAGAAATTCTATGGCCATTGAAATCAAAACAAATATATGATCAAAAGTTCCATAGCATTTCTTGAACAGAATCATTCGTTATTTCTCTCTCTAGCTAAAGAAAAAACCCGGCCAATCTCTCGCAATATTAACATCTAAAAGCGAAGGCTCTGTTCAGAAGAAAATGGCAGGAATATCTCAAGATTGGGAGCCCGTTGTGATTAGGAAGAAGACGCCCAACGCCGCCGCCAGAAAGGATGAGAAGGCCGTCAACGCCGCTCGCCGCGCCGGCGCCGATATCGAAACCGTCAGAAAATGTCCGTACCTTTAATTACCATATATCTTTCAATTGAATCGAAAAGTTTTGTGAATTGTTTTTGCGTGTTGTGATTGTGTATTTTGTTGTTTGTAATATATTTGTGTTGGTGATTTAATCTTCTAGTTTATGGATTTTAGCCCTAATTATTTTTAGGTCGTGATGTTTTGTCTTATACGGGGTATATGTGCCTGTAATTCGCTCGATTGAAATTAGGGTTTCGAGATTGGGTGTTCTAATGGCTGTTTTTGTTAACATGCTCCGGAATGAGTTTTAGACATATTTGAAGAATTGTGAATTGATAAAAAAAGAGTTTTCTAGGTTTTTGTTGGTGATTTTGAGTTTTTGTGTTAGAATTGTGTTATTATGACGATTGTGTCGATATATACAATCTCGACTAATATATATTTCTGTTCAGCATGTAGTACTATTTCTACAATTCAAGATTCATTAAAATTACTAGCTAGATGAAAGTTTAATGTTTTTGTCTCATTCAATATATCACAGAGTCAATTGGCATAACTCTCCTTGTTGCATGCAACTACACTTGTTTTCATCCTGAGTGTGGTTAACGATGATGCTTATGTTATATCTGATTGGTTCTTAGTTCTTCCGCACCTTAGTCTTTTGGTATTCATACGAGATAGGTTTTTCGTTATGCTTGTGTTAGTTTTCTTGATGGGATGCTCTTCTAGTTTCATGCATATGTGCAGTATGCATTTTTTGATCTTGCTGATAATGTGCTCCTCTACAGCAAATGCGGGGACAAACAAGGCTGCTTCAAGTGGCACTTCTTTGAATACAAGGAAGCTGGATGAGGACACAGAAAATTTGGCTCGTAAGTTGGAATATTATACCTCGTTGCATCAAGTTAGAAATCAAATATTGAGTGAATTGCCAAACCAACACTCTTGAAAAAAATAATTGCCTAACTAACACTTTTGAAAAAATAATTCCCAAAATAACATTCTTTAACAAAATATTACTATTCTACCCTTTTCCTTTTGTCTCGTAACTAGCAAAATAATTGAAAGTTCACCCTCATGTAAAAAACATTTACTGTAAATATATATAAAAAATTATGAAAAATATTAATTAGGTTTGATAATCGTAATTTTATTTTTCAATAACCTGTCTTCCTCAAGTAACACTCCACCCCCGCCCCCCTCTCGCCGCCGCCTACCCCCAAACCCCTGCCATGGATTTAAAAGTTCTAAGCCTTACGAGTCGTGGTACCCGGCGAACAAGATCTCGATGACAAGCGCCGGTCCATTAGATTGTTTACTGAGCGTCTTTCTCCACCTGTGGAGATTGTTGTGGGGTGGTTGTGTAGGCCGGGGAGGGGTGGGGTGGGGCGGGGCTAGGGCTGGGTCTGGCGGGGGTGGGTTTGTGAGGAAGATGAGTAATTTGTTTTATTTTATTTTTTATTTAAACAAATTTTATTTTCTTCAAAAACTTTCTTTTTGATTAAATTTTATTTTACTTTGTTACACAAATAAATGTGCTAGTTTTAAAATAAAATAAAATGTGAGCTTTCGAAAATTTAAATCACGTGCTTTAATTTAGTTTTATAGCTTAGTTTACTTTTGGTGCAAATTTTATTGCTTAGTTAAAAAAAAAAAAAAAAAGGATTTATAAAGTTTTAAAAGAAAATATAAGTTTCAAGAATATACTGCTGAAGTTATGATCAAATTTTCCTTTTAAATTTGATTAATGAATTCGAGTATTTGAGATTTTACTGAACATGGAATTAATACATTTTTAAAACTTATATAATATTTCTAGTGATTTTTTTTTGTTATAAACTTCAAAGATTTTTGTATATACACACTAACTACACTTTAATATAATTTTGTTAGTTATTTGACAAAAGATAAAGGTTAGAATTTGAATTTGTTGTTTAAGAGTGTTATTTTGGGATTTACTTTTTCAATAGCGTTAGTTTGGCAATTATTTTTTCTAAAAGTGTTAATTTGGCAATTCACTCTCAAATATTTACATTCCTGTTATAACCATGCCAATATTAATTTTCATTGTTATCTCTATACTCGTCGAGCTTATTCTGTTTTCTCTAGTGAGTTCCAGCATGGTTGTCCACACCTTATGTATTGTAAAAGGCAAAAAGAGAAAAATGATTGGTTCTTAGTCATATTTTTGGGGAATCTGTTTGTAGTTAAAAGTTTGAAACACATATCCGTCTTTCTCATTTTTCAAGTTAAGATGGCTGCATTTTTTGTGCTGCCTCCTTTGGGACTAGCTTTATCATATTATGTTTTCCCAATTTTGTGTGTAGTTTTTGTTAAGAAAATCTTGAAATTCTTGTGTTTCGGTGTATATATATTCAAAATATAACTCACATGCTCATTGAAATGATCCTAATTTTGCAAAATGTGTATCTCTTTCTTTATCAAATGGTTCCTAAATGATATATTTGCTTTAATTTGGTGTATTCCATGGGCTATCTGCTGAAATATTTTATTTTACTTCTTTATTTTCAAATTCCACGTGACATTGCTTACCCACATGTTTGTTCTCTTGTGAACTTTATTATTCAATTCCATTTCATTCTATTCAGCATTTTCACTGTCACAGATGAGAAGGTTCCAACTGAATTGAAAAAGGCTATCATGGATGCTCGAATGGAGAAGAAACTAACACAAGCTCAACTTGCTCAAGTATGTTTCTGACTCTCTTCCCTGTTTGTTTCACATCTCAGAGAAATCATGTCTGAAAGTTCAGGAGGTTATAGGCGGGAACTACAACTGGACTCCTGATATTTGTTCAATTTACAACTTTCTCAAGTTCCAAATATTACACAACTTTGACAGTAATGAGATTTCAGTTTATCTCATGATAATAAGGTTATATAATTTATGAATTGATATCTTTAAAAGAATATATAAAGATATAGTAATAAAAAAGCATCTCGAGTTTTTGTATTTGCTTTAAATTAATTTTTTATTTAGTCTATCTTCTTTGTGACATTATCGTCATTGCTGGTTGCATGTGGACGTCATAGGAAACGACCTTTTGTTTGCACGAGTACTATCAATAATTTTTTGTAAATTCCAAGTAGTGAATGGATGGATAGACTTGTAATCTGAGTAAAAGCCAGGCATGTTATCCTAATTCATATCCGTACGGTAAATAGCAAGTAAAGCCTGACAAAATTGCATTATGCAGATGATAAATGAGAAGCCGCAAATCATCCAGGAATACGAATCTGGAAAAGCAATCCCTAATCAACAGATTATCTCTAAACTGGAGAGGGCTCTTGGTGCCAAACTGCGTGGGAAGAAATAAAGAAAGTCGTACTTTTGCATTCAATGCTACCTTTCTTTTCTTTCTGAGTCAGCTGCTGCCTGCTGTTATTGCTCGTATTTCAGATTCTGAACAATAGATTTGGTTTTTCAATTTGAAAATGAAAATGATGATTACGTGTAGTGGAGAAATTCAAGAATATACGTATCTGGTGACTGTAAATCTCGATGTCTAAGCTGATCATCGTTATGTTTGATATCAAGTTCCCATGTTCAAATAATTCAGACTTGGTTTCAGTTCTTTGCTCTTGGTTTTCTATTGCCTGTTTCTTTTCCATCTCGATCTCTTCTATCCTTTGTCATATACAGGTCACGACAAACACAAATTGCGACTGAGAAAGCATATCAACTGTATTCTCACCCTGAGAATCCACCTTGCTTCCTTGCCTTTTGGAGAAAAAATTCACCTTTTATGGATGGATACCTTTTTCAGCTTAGAAGTTGGAAATTTTTACAACTTATGAAAAGTGAAAACCATCAAGATATGTGAAAAAAAGTAAGAAGTATTCGTCAAGTAACGTCAAATCATTTTCACCTTTTCTACAAAAGCAATGCACATTTTGTTTAAAAAATATACAAAAGTAGAAAGGCAGTGGAAAGGTTGCATGATCAAATGCCATCAAAGTTAACCAAGTACAACACTAACAATGCACTGGGGGATTAGCAATAACTCAAAATATTGTCTTTGACTCAGTGATATATTGATTTAAAAGAACATCCACCTTAAGTTTACAACTCTACCAACTATTGCATGAATCAACCAGTCTCTCCAAGCCCCATGGTTACATGACGGCCTCCAAATTTAAAGGCACTATTCTTTTGTCACTAGAATTACGTCAAACTCAACTTATGTAACATTCCACCATGAAATCATGTGTATAATACATTTACATCAACCAAACAAGAATCGGCACAGAACGATTAAATATAAAGTGCATAAAATTAAGGAATCAACCTCACCACATATATACACACTACTCACACGCCAATTTTGTCCCGAAGCTAGTTAGGCAAATAGCGAATGCCTGGAAAGCTGAGAGAGGCTGCATATAGTCCATCGTGAAAGTTTCATCTCCCACCTTTCCAAACTGGAGCAGCACTGTCTCCTTATCAGCCTTTCCTCCCGGTTGACTTGGGTCAACACTCGCCACGAGTTGAAAATTCTTCACCGATGCCACAGTAACCCTGCCGTGGAAATTCAAGCACCAACATTCTAAGTGTTCATGCCACCTTGGGGCTTTGTTTTTCAAAACTGTAAATCCGGGAGAATGTGACTCCAGTTTATTCATTTCCGAATTTTCTTGAAACTTATCATTCGAATTTTCCTCTGAGATTGGGCATGTGAGGGAGCATTCAATCCTCCTCGGGCCTCTTGATTTCAAGAAATTAAACTTGTAGGAAATTTGTCCAACTTCAAAGTTACCAGAAGGGACCTGGGGACTTATTTGCTTGCTTGCGACGCGTCGGCCTGCTCTAGTGCTCGATGGTTTTGCTCCAATATGAGGCGGTTGGCTGTCGTATATAACAAAATTAGTACCTAGGAAATCCGACCTGGAAAAATAAAATATGTAAATTCGGTTAGTCAAATAAAAGGTAAAGGAGAAGCTAAAATAAACCACATATTCAACTATTAAGTATCAAAGATCTGGTTTTTCGTGCTGAAGTGTTTGAAAAATACGGTTAAACAAGGATATATAGCATAAAATGCCTGCTTCTATTGAAAATAAAAAAAAAAAGGCTTAATTGTCAGCTTCATTTGGGAAAAAAGATAACTCCATCTCTCAGCTACAAATAAGCAATCTGCCTCCACAACAGGAACAGTGCTGTTAGCGTCCCGAACGACGCAAAACGAGTTCAATTTCCTTCAATTTTATCTGGCTTATTTATCGTCACCCATAACCTTGTTTGTTTTATTTTATCAACAAACTCACCATGAATTAAGCAGATATGACATCAACAATACTCATCGTCCTGCAGATTCATATGAAGTGAATGCCACAAGGCCCAAGCAACTTGGGTGGAAAACTATATCGACTAGCTGATCAAAAGGTACAGTCTTCTAATGCAAAGTGCTAAAAAGTAAGATTTTGCAATTTTTCCGTTATTCTATTGTTGAGACTTCTCTTAGTTCAAAATGCCGGGCTAATGATATAGAGGAAACATATACTCCTTTAATAGATACTGAGAACTTGCAACAAAAAAAGGTGCAACTTCTTCAGAGAGAGAGAGAGAGAGAGAACACAACTAATTAATCTGTAAAGGTTTGTGCTTTTCAAAATCAAGTGCAATATGAGTTAGTATTTGAGGTGCTACCTGATTTTACATTGTTATGAATTCTATTTCCTTAAATCCGAAAACCATTTTGATAGTTCGGTAAAGACAATGAGCAAACTTGTTAGGGTCGTCTGATTTGTTGGATGTATATCCTCACCTCAATTTTCCAACATAAGCTTTACTTCCTTGAGATAAGTCGTCCGGATCAAGTGAAATAATATAATCAGTACGGGAACCAGTTCTACATCTTCGTGCTGCTAAGAGAAACTTTCCTTTGTCCGTGAATGCTGTAAAAAGAAAAGCAAATGCAAACATCAGCTTTGAACAAATTGTAGACCAACATACACAAACAAACAAAGGATAGGGAAAAATATTGGACTATGCTATGAATCTCAACCCATATGAGTTAGAATGAGAAAGATCTATCTGGTTTGCGGATAACTATAAAATACTAAATGTACCTATTGCCATTATCACAAGAATTTCACTTATCAAGCATCAGAATGATTTTCAATGTCGAACTTGGTTGCTTACGACCTTTACCTTGTCTATCAATGGAATACACTTGAGAGCCAAAAAAAAAGTCACTCGGCGAGAATTAAAAATACCCAAACACAAGTTATCTAATTAACTTATTATATCAAGGGAAATGTTCCAACTGATTGTAACATATGAAGAAAAGTTGATAGACCGAAAAAGGAGGACCAACTAGCACCAAGTTAACTCTTCTATCAATGAGAGAGATGGGTCACAGAATCTGACGGAGTATTTTCATTAACAGCTCAAAACAAGCTAATTGTGTAATCTTACATGCACTACAAGGCACAAGCTATTGAACCTGTTGATTGTTCACGGAACCTGAAGAATTTGCAGATAAAAGATCTAACTAATACAAGATATCATCTGATTGCAAACCAGTGATCTTTAATCTGTTAGCTTAACAATGTAACTCAAGTTCTTTCCACAGCCCAAAGTCAGAAGAATTATAATCACATACAGATTAACTCAAACCACAAGATGGAGGAAACACTTATATATAGCTTCTTAATATCTCGTAACATCATAAATTACCATCCTTGAAGAACATGACGAAGCCACAAAGTTCTATCAATGTGGTGAATCCGAGTACTAAGCTATTCTTATTAACTTATCTAACTTGGCCAGATTCACTGAGCGTAATTGATTAATTGACCGACTCTTTGAATAGAGGTGTTCATTCAAAATAAGACTAGGCCGTAGAAAATACAATAACATGACAGCTTGCACCTGCTGTCACCTCATACGAATTAAGTAAATTACTACTGCATGGAAGATTAAAAATGAACTCAACTAATCAAAGTTACTGTGCAGAAACCAGATAAAATTTACAGACCAAGTGAGATTTCAATATGTTCCAAGATGGTTGCCCTACTTGATCGAAATCAGAATAACTGTTATAAGTAGCAGCTGAAAACCTTCTTCCAAACCCCTTTAACTTAATGGTCAAATATGCAAGGTTACGTATATAAACTACAGGAAGAGGGTTAAGATATCAGATTGTATTCGTATATCTTTTAAAATAAAAACGAAATTTTACTTACATGGCGAGAGAGCAAGATAGAGGTAAAATGTTGAATTCTTCTTGTCACGTTTTACGATACATTGAATTGGAGCATTACGCGGCCCCAGCTGCATTATTTATAAAACTTCATCAAAACTTTGAGATTAACAGAAAGGATTTTATTACTCTAGTTATTTAAGTGATGACCCCCCCCCCCCCCCCCCCCCCTCTTCCCCAGGGGAAAACAAGAAAAAGCATTCTCGACCAAATTCAAACATGCTGAATAGATAACATAGAAACAAGATAACAAAGTAACAGCATAAATCCTGTTAATCTACAAGAATATAGTATCTGTGTATTTTCTTTTCCGGTGGTCTTCTAGAGAAATTATCACTTTTGTCACATGAAATATTCAAATTTTATTTCCTTAGCAACAAAATCAATCACTACAACATGCTGCAATCTCCATCGCATTATGCAATTTTCCTTATCTGCTTCGTCACCATCCCATTTTCTAACTACAAGGAGGAGCTAATGACTAGTAACTAAAGCACGGTCAAGGACTTGCTAGATCGAAGGATAATTAGGCTTGCTTCAAATAAATATAAGAGGAGTTACATACGGCATCATTAGGCCATCCAATGACATTCTCTCTCCTGACCCAGAATCTTACGAGCATTAATGAAGAATCCTTCCGATTCCTACGAGTGTTTTGATACTCAAGTTACTTAGCTTATACATAAACAAATTATCAGTTTAAGGTTCGTAGTTGACCCATGAATACTCCAAAACCACTCATAACTCTATATTTTATTAACCCTTTCCTAAACTACGACAATAGTCAACTAATATGCCTCTTTGTCCCTTCTATGGCAATATAAACGACGATCAGCAAATATTATATGACAAGTAGAACCAAAATTAAATTACTGAAAAATTATATATAACAGCCTCAATGAACAATCAGCTGGCTAAAAATTGTCCTCTTCATTTCATATTATGAATTCACAATGCTTCACATTTGCAACAACAGTTCAAAATTTCACATAAAAACTCCTACTGTTTTCCATCAAAAAAAAGTTCAATTTTCACATCAAGATTCAAAAAAAAAAAAACTCATATTGGAATTAAAAATTAAAAATAAAAAATAAAAAAGCAACCTTTTTGAGAGAAGAAGGGAATGTAATTCTGCCCGGGTGATTCAAAGAAGATTTAGCGACGACTTCGTTTGTCGCTTCTCTCCATCTCTTGCATACGCCGCCGCATACGACGACGTTTTGGCGGTGGGGCCAATTGTCCTCACTCGCTTCGACCCTTTGTATTATATCCGCCAGCAACTCTGGTACCAACCCCGCCCACGTACCGGACGAAACGGCGCCGTTTTCTTGGTGATCAAAATTGTGTTTATCATCGTCATTATTATTGTCGTCATAAATGGGATTATAAGAATTACTAGTACCGCAAATGGATTGAGATTCTGATTCTTTATAGGATGTGGAGAGTGTGAATGAACGATGAATGATTCTTCGCGACATAAAAGATCGTCTCACTGACATAGAGAGAGAGAGAGAGAGAGAGTGTGTGTTTGTGTGTTTTCTTGATGAAGAGAGAGAAACAGAAGAGAGAGAGAGAGAGATTGTGTCGAGTCAAAAAATCAGCCGTTGTGATCCTAATTTAAGACTAAGATTTCAATTTATAGGGATAGTTATTATTTTTTTAATGTAGTGAACGTGCGGACATGTAAGTTGTATGTTTGAACCATGTTATCTGATTTTTTGCGCGTTTGCTGATTTTATTACCGGTTTTTGGCTAACGCGTGGTTTTTCTTTTAGGTTTCTGAATTTTGTTTAATGTAACACGAGTTCTAATGTGCCATAAGTTATCATCACGCATCTGAATTAACCATGGAGACAATGAAGAAGCTCGTCAAACCATGTAATCGCTCACAGTTAGTTCAGTCAATCGATCATGACTTTTGATCTTCTTATCCTGTCATCTAACTCAGTGTTTTTAAAACCGAACCGGTACTTTGAACCGGCAAGACACCGGTTCACAACAAGGGATCGGGTCCCGATCCGACCGGTCCGACCGATTCGACCGGCCAGGCCGGTCCGATTTTAAAAACACTGATCTAACTAGACTTACAAATCAACTGTGTAATCGATCACAGTTAATTCAGTCAACTATTCACGACTTTTGATCGTCTTATCCAGTCAGATCACTAGGCTCACAACTCACCTATCGATTGTTAGATTGTGGATCTCTATTTAATTGACTCTTCAAAACTATCTTACACGTGTCCGTTATTAGATGTCTAAATTGACCAATCAAGAATCATAAGGCTAATCATTAAATCACTTAAAATTAATCCATACTTTGCACACATATACACAAAAAAGAAAGAAAAAAAAAACTAAGTTACTTTGACAAAATCAATTCATGAGCTCGATCAATCGACCGTTAGTAGTATGTACGAGTGAGAGTGACAACCGCTTAACTTTATGTGCAGTGTTTTAAGTAGAAGTTAACAAGAACTTATATTGGACTTTCGAGAGACCTAATATATTGTGTTAAATATTTTTTGAATTGACGTATTATTGCAAATTGATATATATTAAATTAACACGACAATGTAATTGATTTATTTTTTGATGTTTTTAAATTGCCATATATCAATAATTAGAGTACCAAATTTATCGCATCATGTACTAACACTACTAATTTTGCCACTCCCCAGAGTTATAGAACTATTTTACATTTCATCACACAAGGAATCTGAATAGAACAACTTTATAGTACAACAAATGTGAAACTAAGCAAAATATTTCAAAAGGCTTAATTTAAAAAAGCAAATCATGTTTAGTTTATTCTGGTACAGGGAAAAGTTGGGTGGTCATTGGTGTGCGTTGAGCATAAATATTCTATTTATGGAGAGGACATTTTGTAGACGCTGATGCATCTGCGTCATGTTCTGACCCTGAAGATGCAGACCCCTTAAGTAGTCCAGCAAATAGCTCAGCTGGATCATAGTAAATTTCTACATCTTCTGCTCTTAGGGACTCATCCACCTGTCAATAGTCGAATTTTAAAAAGATTTGCCAACTCATTATAACAAAAAAAAAAATATATCTTGTCAATATTTTGATTCTATAAATATTTCTTGAAAATTACAAAATTAAATAATTAACAAGAGTATATAGTTTGGTCACATCAACCTTACCTTTAGTACGCCAATCCCATAAAATTGGACCATTTCTCCAGTGGGATTGTGGCCTTTGAAGGGGCCTTCAAAGTAACCCCAGTGCCGGAACTTGAAGGAAATTACGGGCGGACCCGAGTACACGGCCAACACTTCCCATGCGAAGCCACGGGGGAGCGCTGACCGAAAAATGTCGTGCGACGATTCGAAGCTCTCTTCATCTGCTTTATAGTATTTGAGGTGCTCCGGCATTGAACTCTTCAACAATGCATTATAGCTTCCCACTTTAAGAGTCTCCTCGGCTGATAAGCCCTCCCTTCCTGTTTTCACAACCCAAATATTACTCATTGAGGTGCATAGAATGTTAGACTGTTGCATAATTTGTTACATAGCTAGATTATAATCGTACCTTATATGTTTGTTTGTTCTATGATTTTTATCCGTAGATTATTGGTGATTGTGTCATAGAGTGTATCCATTTTTTCCATGGATATACAATATCAAGAACATGTAAATTTCTTGTACATGTTTTATCATGGTATCCAAGTCTGGATTTTGCCTTGCGTATATGATCTCCCTTTATGTTGCCAACTACATTTGGTGATGCGAACAATATTAAGCAAACTTTTAGTTTTATTCGAACTGGATTCTGTTTGCATTTAACTAATTTTAGAAAACATATTTTCCAACTTATAGATACAAACTAAAAATAAATAAATTATACAAGTACGTTCATATATAGATCAACCAAGAATAGAGCCTAACCCAAATAAATACATGAATCAGCCCAAACAATAAACGTTACCTCTTTTAATTTAATTTATCTAAAAGCAAATAAACTCATATACAAGTACGTTCATATATAGATCAACCGAGAATAGGGCCTAACCCACTATATTACATGAATCAGCCCAAACAACAAATGGTGCCTCTTTCAATTTAATTTATCTAAAAGCAAATAAACTCACCCACCTCGTACTCCAAATCCATTCTCCCTCCCTATCTTAAAGCATGGGTAGGTTGCGGATCACTATTTTATGCATTTATTGCAAGATAGAGATTTCTAAAAAAAATTGGTAAATGAAATTCTACACATAACTCAAGACAAGAGTTCTAAATTATTGGCCTAGTATGGGAGGAGAAAGTATAGTCTGACCCCCATAAAATTTCGCAAAATTTAGCCAGCTCAAGCACTCAATAACTCACCCAGACTCTTCCATATATTATTTATTTAATATCACAACATTCTAAATGATGTAATAAAATCTTAACCATCTCTCTAGATCACGTCTAATGGAAGGTTGCGATTAATTAAGAAGACTGTATACTAAGTATTAACTAAACCAAAAAAGAAAAAGAAAAAAGCGGGTCCATTAAAAAGTTTGTGTTACATACCATTAACAATAAGCTTGAATTTATCTGGGTTTATAGTCTTAAAATCTTGTATTCGTGTCTTGTGGGACAGTTCCATCTCCCATGATTTGATAGCATTCTGAACCACCTCTTCCAGTGATCCTTTAGGCCATTCCTAAAATCAACAAAACTATCGTATAAGCGCATGGGTCAAAGTTTTTTCGAGTTAATTATATCTATTTTCGATTTTATAGAAACTAAACAAAAATGGTTTTTATGTATTCATTGCATCAACAGGTTTTACAGATTAATTTTATCATGCATGTCCAAAAGTTACAAAAGTTTTTTAGTATTTTGAGGATTAATTAAGACATGCATGTACTAAAATTGAAACTTTGATTCATGTTAAATAGGTCTAATTAAAACACGAGAAATTATGTTATGCAATCGTTGCATGATGACGTGGTGCATACAATCGGTTATTTTTGTAGACGTGGTTGGAAGGCTTTTTATGGAAAAGTTATTTTTTATGATTCAAAAAAGTTGTTTTTGTGTGAATAGATACAATATATATACATGCCTTGGTCCGGCCTTCTTCAAACAGCTTGTTTACGGCGTCGTATGTCGGAGGGCCACCGTGTCTCCACTTGGTACTTTGTGCTTCATCATGCAAGAAAGATCGATACTTTTCAGCTGCAATTTCCAGAGCAACTTTTTGATCTTCTGAAGCCATGAGAACTACTTCAGTTTCTTTTGATGATTGGTGTAACAAGGAAGAAATTAAAGTTGTGGGGTGAAAAATTGCGAGGTTTTAGGTACATATAAATAGTCAAATAGATAATATCACATTCATTGACCTTTTTTGGTACTCAGTATCAGTACTCAATGTATTGACTATCAAATGATTCATCATATTTTAGGTAGGAACTTGGTGCCTATCTTAATTGAATGGCTAGTTGCAAATATCATTCCGGTGTTGTTTCGCAATTAAATGACAAGATTGAAACTTTTAGTAGTACTTACCTCCCACAGATCTAAATTAAAGATAGTAATCAATGCCTTGGTATTATTTTTTAATTCACTATATTGCTAATTGTTATTAAAGTTCGTTTTTTATTGTGTATTTGAACCTCTTGTCTTTTACCAACTCCCCTTATAAAACCATTGACCAACTAAATATTAAAATATGCATTTTATTTTTTAGGGTATTTTAGAATGTGTTAAAAGTATTAAAGAATTGATTAGTACCGTATCAATATTTAGAAATATTCATATATATTTATGAGAATACATGCAAATTAAAGATAATTACGTTAATAGCCCTATATTTGGTCGTATTATAGGATTTTTTTATATTTTAATAATTACATGAGAACACCTTGAAACTAAAACAAAATACATATATGATCCCATGAAGTTTGAGTAACTAAAAACGCCCCTTAAAGTGTGTAGAATATTACAGATATCTATTTTATAAATTACATGCCTTTGAAATTAGGAAGTGAGAGTGACTATAATTATACAAATAATATGATGAGAGATTTTGTAATTTGACCAAAACTGTTGGAATGTGAATGAAGTATTTCTAAAAATTATTTTAAATTATGTTATCCCTCTTTTAGTCTTTTGATTAAACAAGTACCGTCAATGGCCAACTTTTGTTGTTAGTACTTTAATATGCATGTGTAGACACGTAGTGGACTAGGCTACATGTACAAAAATGACACAGGAATGAAGTAAGTGCAGATGTGGTATATTAAAAGATTTTCAACAGCTATACTTACAAGTTACAAGTTACAACACTAGCTACTATATATGTATTTTCCAATCTATAAAATTTTGGAAAATAACGCATTTATTTATCTCAAATTAAGAGTACTGCTTAACCAAGAGCTATTTTTAATTTAAAAATATCAAATATGGAATATCTCCTATGATAAGGTTGCTTAAATTTGTGGACCGAGAGCTATGAAGAATATATATATATATATATATATATATATATATATATATATATATATATATATATATATATATATATATATAACATTGCTGTACATATTATTAAGGCTTCAATCCTCGTTCTGATAATTATCCAAAACTTCAAATTCCAAAACATAAACCTTCAATAATGACGCATTTAACCTTAGTTAATATATACTCTCTCTTGAGTCGGATGTATATGTTATATGACGTTCTAAGGTAACGTATACCAAATTAATCTCACCAAAAAACAATTACATGAAAACAGCAGCCATGGATTGGAATTTATAAGCATTTCCACCAGAAATGAGGAAATATTTTAATTTATGACTTAATAAAAATGAAAATGAAAAATATTCTTATATTAACGATAGTTATAACTTAACTAATAATTTTGGCATTTTGAGAAAGCCAAAAACTACAAAACCCTTTTGAAAAACTCTTGTAGTAGATTCGCATAGTTTTATTTTTCATTGAAAACTTGGCTTCAAGATTTAAATAAGTTATGTTATCACCAAGCATAAGCAAGCCCCACAAAATTTTTTTGTTAAATAAAGATACGTGTTGGACTGATAAATATGACATATTTTATTGTATTCAACTTATTTTTTCAAAATTGGTGGCTATCATGGAAGAGTCTTTCACGCAACCATTAATAATTATAAGTTACTGAATCTATATAATCCATCTAAATACTAACACGAGAAGTGGATTTGTTGCGCTCCTACAAAGATTCCAAGAAATAATTTATTATGATAATTTAATTGTAAACTCTTCGAAGAGTTGATATCCATCACTTCAGTACTGAAAATTAAATGTTATCTCATTGGAAATATGAATTGCGGGGTGTATTTTAATTTTTTGACTTTCATACTTCACGATGTCATATTAATTACTGTTTGGTGAAATAAGGATATTAAACAAAACTGCAATGCAAGACTTGGAGATATCTTCAATCTAAACAAATATGTCATGGTCGGCTCTGAAAAGAAAAATACAATTGTTAGTTCAACTCAAACTTTTAAATCTCAGGAAGTCATAATGTCTTTTTTTTTTTGGGTGAAATAAAGGTAACAAAAAATGCAAAGGAACATTTTGAAATATTTCAACATAAACACGGACTTTCATGTGTGGCTGTCTGAGAAGAAAAACACAAGTGTATGTCCACCAGTTCATGTCTTTAGGTACAAGGCTTGATCAACATTTAAAGCAGATAGATTTTGGTTAGACAGATAACAAAATTTGTTTTAAAATTTAAGATTGTCACATATATAGCTATTAATTCTCTGTATATATATTTGCAATTTGTAAATGTTTCATTTACTTATAACTACCGTCATTCTTAAAAGAAAAAAAAAAACTTGTATATATTTCACGTTCAGTAAACTAGTTTCCTCCGAATTAATGGTTATAAGTTGTTTGTTTTATTCTCGGCAATGTTCACCCTTGTCACGTCAAAATATGGTAAAAAAAGATCAATAATATAAGTGTTTCGGGAATTGAAATAAACAAATTAATATTTACATATATACATACACACACATGTATATATATAAAGTTACTAAAAGTCAAACTGTTACAATTTGGCCATTATCGGCACACTGAGGTTTCAAATCATTTAGTACGTTCTTAACAAAAAAAGTCATTTAGTACGTAACTGTATCCCATAGGCCCAACTGCATTAATGCTAGATTGCTAGTTGATAAGTTCCGCGATGAATCTTTTATCATCTTTTCCTTTGGTCAAGGACGAATCTCTATCATTTCTACAAATTGACCAACTATGGTAGTTGAACAAAGCTACGCAAAGGATTGAATCATGCTCACACGTGTAATATTTTATCAAATTAAAATATCACTCCTTTTCTTTTGAAAAAGTCTAATTAATACCTGTAGCTCTCTCGACAATAACTTCTTTTACACTTATTGGTATTTGGAACCTATTATTAATATAATTGCTTCTTTCATAATAAACTTTAGTTAGTTTCCGCCATTTTTTAATGGATTCGAGGGCATATATGTTCTACTTTGAAAAACGGGTTTATCACACACACACACGCACACACACATAAAAATTATTAATAACCAAAAGCATGTGAACTTTACAAAACGAAGTCTCGACAATGATAGGATTACAAACACAAAAGCCACAAACAAACCCAACAAACCCATAGGTTAGTAGCCCATATATTTGAAGTCAACAGTGGGCCGTTATTTAAGCCCACAAGTCTCTATTATGACGCCCAACCCATAGTTTAACCCATCATTCGCTGCGCTCAGAAGCCCATATATTAGCCCACAGAAAAAACTTTATTGAGCCCATAATAAAGTTCTTGTGCTCATCAGCCCCTCCTTCACCGGCAATAACACGACTTACTTCGACGAGCCATATTAACTACAAATTGCAGAAAATCTGAAGCATAATAATTTGCTGTTAATCAACAAAAATAAACCCTAATTTTTCTGTAATTAATTTTCTTCATCATTAGTTAGTTTTTTTTTTTTTTTTTTGATACTTGAGAGATATTATATAATGGGGAAGAAACGAAAACACAGTGAAACAAACGTGAATAAAGACGATAATGCCCCTGAACGGCCAAAAAGAACGCTTCTTGGGTTCAAAAAAGATGGTGAAGATAATGGAGAAAGTGAGGATCGGTCATTAGGGTTTAGGAACAAAGAGAAAGTCTTGGTTACTTGTTCTCGCGGCATCAATTTCAGGTCTTTGTTGTTATGTCCTCTAACTGTTTGTGTTAATGTTATGTTTATTTTATTGAATTGTGTTTTTTTTTTTTTTTTTTTGGTTGAATATGTCAGGTATCGGCATTTGATGTTGAATTTGGTAGACCTTTTGCCACATTGTAAAAAAGACAACAAGGTTGAGTGTAAAGGAAGTAAAGGGACGGCTTTGAATGAGCTTGTTGAGCTTGCTCTTCTTGTTTGTTTTTCGAGGTACATGCTCTGTTTATGAAAAACCGTTGTGTTGTATGTGTGTGATTTTGAAAAGAAAATTAAATAATGTATATGTCATTCGGCGCCATTAGTTTGGTTCTACTTCGTGTTCGATTGTAGGTTGGCATAGTATGCAATGGGAAATTGAGTATCTATGTTTTCGGATACGTGGACTTGTATATGGTTTTGTTTGATCAAGAATTCTTGGTGTAAAAACTATTCTTTTCAGTGTTGGCTAATAAGCATTTGAAAAGTGAATTTCTTGAGTTTCTAAGATGTGGACCTTAGTATTGGTCTTTTGTTCATCTCAGTGTAGGAAAAGTAATGACCTCTATTTGTGGATGGCAAAGTGCCCTAATGGTCCATCCGTCAAGTTTTTGGTCAATGCTGGTATGTCTAGTAATGCATAAACCTTATGTTGTACTGCTTGTGGTTTAACAAAATTGTTGTCACTGATGCGAGTAAACTAGTTGCATATATATATTTGATTCCTTGCAGTGCACACGATGGAAGAATTGAAACTTACAGGAATTCATCTGAAAGGTGCACGGCCTATCCTGACGTTCTCATCCAAATTTGATGAGAAACCTCACTGGACGCTCTTGAAGGAGATGATTACACAGGTCTGAACTGTTAGACGCTTTCCTCTTTTTCGATTCTACTACACAGTACATTGAACATTGAATTTTGGTCTTGGTTAGCTTGTAAAATTTTTACTGTTAGGGAAGTGTAGATGTAAAACTTGATCTCGAAACTGTCAACGGGCCTAAGCTCACGGTATTTTCATCAGATTTTTTAGCTTTGTGTTAAAATTTCAGTCAGCTGGCTATATACAGAGTTTCATTCTTAAAACTCTGACGAGTGAAACAATAACCGATAATTTCTCTGGGAGAACATCTTTTGAGTTGGCTACGTACAATGACAAATGTTTGTCTGATTTTGCCAGTTCAAATAGTTTCTACACTGCTTTTTCAAGCATATATTGTTAATTGAGAACTTGTTTCTTAAGTAGAAGAAATGATAGTCTCTTTATGATTATTCTTTAGAAGCTTATTAAATATTCTACTATTCCGTTTTTAGTATACTAGGACATATTGGATCCTTTAGCACCTTATTTGAATCTGTATTCTTGCATTTCTTCGTTCAGATATTTGGAATTCCAAAGGACCACAAGAAATCTAAACCATACCATGATCACGTGTTTGTTTTCTCAATCGCTGATGACCATATATGGTTTCGAAACTATCAGGTTAGTGGTGTTGTGAATGTAATGACTGACTTCTGAATCTTATGAAAATGTGAGGTTGGAGACATTTGAAGCATTCTTCTCCTGATATTCAACTACAACTTTCTTATACAGCAAGTATGAGCTAGTTGATTAAAGTGCAAGAAACAGTAATTGGTATAGTGGCAGGATGGATTAGTGCAACTTATGGAGATAAGCTAGCTAATAGTCAGAATTCCTGAGATTATGATATCATGTTGGCGTTAAAATGTAAAATGGTTCAAACAAATTTGTCCAAAATGAGCATCCCATTATTTGAAGAAATGTCACACACACCCCTCCCCACCTCCCGCCACACGAATATGCACACGGGCACACACAGACACACAAAATAAGAACAGATGAAAAAAGGACATTGAAATTAGAGTTATAAGTGTTTTCAGCTTTTCGTTGGGGAAGCAAAAAAATTAAGTTGGTCCCCCACCCAACCAAAAACACTACTTTTCAGTTGCAAAAAGGCTGGATAGCATTTTTTTTGTATACCAAAAGTGATCACCTAAATCTAAAACTGATACATTTTCTTTATCTGTTTTCTTTTGCTTTCTGATTCTGCTGTTTTTGGAATCTTAGAAATATGAGTTACACTAATAACATTTTCTAAGCTGGAGCTGCTATCAACGGACCACGGACTAAACTAAATCAGTTATTATGATGATCTGATTAAGACATTCTGGGTTTTTATTGTTTATCCTGATTTCAGTATTTTCAAAGCAGATATCATGTTCTCACACTGGAGGACAAAAATTGGACCGTGGAGACTTAGAAAAGATGACATTGATTGAGGTTCGTCATTGCACACTATGCATTTCGGATGCCTGTAACTATGTATATAGAATTATTGATATTGCCACTGTGAATAGGTTGGTCCAAGATTCTGTTTGAATCCCATCAAAATATTTGGCGGCAGCTTTGGAGGTCCAACACTTTATGAGAATCCATTTTATGTGTCACCCAACCAGGTTTGCTCTTTTTCCTCATATAGCTTGCGCCTATAAGCTTATGGCGTTGTATATTTTTAACAATTCTAGTGGGCTGCATATTATTCCCAACCCTTTGGTGTTGATTACTGAACACTGAACGTTCGGATGGCTTTGTGGCATAAACAGTTTTCTTTTTCATTTTTCACTCCCTCTCATTACAATTCGTCAATTATCTAATAGGTTACTTAAGATCATTCATCAGGCTTGATATCCACATATATGGAAATGATTGTCTTCTATATAACAATATATTGTCGATCGTATTGCTATTAACTGCTGTCATGTGTGTTCTTTTGATCAGATTCGGTCATTGGAGAAAAGAAAACAAGCTGGAAAGTATGCAAAGAAAGTTAAAGCCAAGACAAGGAGAAAGATGCACGAGCTGGAAAACCCCTTGGAGGTTGACGAATTTGCAGATATGTGGAAGGACTGATGCATAAGCCCTTTCAGTCAAATATGTTTCTGAAAATTTTGTTGACTAGTAGGTATGACGCAATTTAATATCACCGCGAGATATTTTTTTTTTAATGGATTGGACTTTGAATATAGTCTAAAAGAGGGGTAAAATAGCCTGCTGCTGGGTGATTGCACAAGAAGATGTATTGTTTTGACATTGTATCGAAAATATCGTGATTTGGCGTATTATCTACTGTCGTGGGATAAATTATCTTTCTAAGCTGAGTTGAAAGAGTTCACAGTAAATTGTGGAAAAAGCATTATTATTGAAGTCTTAATATAGTGACAAAACTAATAAAAACCTGTGTCCTATGATGCATGAGGAATATACATTCTCAGCAAACAAAATCTTAAAATCATTAATCTTCCCCATCTAAAGAAACATAAATAAGAAATTAATTAGCTTCAAAACGTTTTCAAAAAAAGAACTTGGAAAAACTGCAGGTACTTACCAATATTAAGTTGAAGAAAGACGTGTATATTTTAATACATGAGAGTCATTAGTTATCAATTTATTCAACTAAATATATGAGTATTTATTTTTTAAATTTTAAATTTCACATGGGAGATATTATTCGCTTTTTAAATTTCACAGAGTTCTTATCTAATAAAAGTTACAGAAAAAAGGTAATGTGCGCGAAGTGATACGGCAGTATTTGCAGTGATTTCTGCATTTACTTTAGGAATGGCACGACAATATGCCCCTTATTCTAGCCCACAGGGACAGCAGAATTCGCACCCGCAAAAATTGGGCCAAAGATTATCAGATGCGGAATTAGCCGCCTAATAGTTTTTAAAGAGTTATTTCATATCCTGTAATTTTCACTTATGCAACTTCAAGCTCTAGATAAGAATACATGCATTTTCCGTCAGTTCAGTAGTTAGATTATATGTATTTTAAATATCATAGAAACCGAAGGGAAAAATAAAAATATCTTGATAACAATACTATCATTATACAACTATGATGCAGCACTAGATTTTAGTAATGTGAATGCTAGTAAGCATTTTAACCTCACGCATGCATCATCACAATCGCTTCAATATGAAGCCCACTGAAAACAAACATCATACACATTTTATAACAGAATAATGAAATACTCACCACTTCCAAGTTACAGTTTTTAACCCCATGGAAACAAGCCCTATATCATGATAACAACACCACACTAGAAATATATTGAAAAACTTCATCATAGAAGAAAAATAGTTACATTGCGACACCAAACTTTAAAGGTTTTCAGTCATCATCTTAACGTTCCGTGGAAGTGCTTCCCCTAATAAGTGAACCTCGCCGGGCGCCACCAATAATCACATCTTTAAATCGAGATATAGGATCAAGCATCCTGCCCATCATCTGTGACCATAAAATACAAGATGAATTTAACATACCACAAATCAGTAGTGTAATCAGTATTATTGCATACAGCCTATCATAATACATGATACCACATTTTGGATTGTCATGAGCCAAAACCTTCGCATTTGCTAGCACAAAATGAGACAGCTGGCAAGTTACAACACCCGATAATATTTGGGGTTAATGCCTTTCCACTACTGAATATGCCAGACGGGTCTTTGTAAACAATATATGTGTAACTAATCACAAACTGAAATTCTGACTAAAAGAGTGATAGGATATGCAGAGGACTTTTGAAGGAAAAAAATACAAATTTTATTGCAAACTCAATAAAACAAACCTCCAATTCTCACTATGAGAAAAGTACCAATCTATAAGATTGAATATACTCGAATAGCTAATTGAAGTCTTGACACTTAACTGATAATTATAAGCTAATAAACCCAGCTATGCTAGTTGCTGCTGTCCTGACATATTTAGGACTCTAACTAAGCTATTGTTCTATCACACTTCGGACTCAAAAGCGTATCTGTTTCTTCTCTTGTAAACTCTTGTAATCGGAGGCTTGTCTTGTTCACGTGGGACTCTAACAAAGAGTTCTTTCAGAAACAAAGGTTCATAAAGTCCTCCAGGTACTATAATTAGATGTGAAGCACAAGTCTTCATATATTCCGGTTATATAAAGATCACAAACCTCGAGCCAGACACTAGAGTCAATGCAAGAAATAATAAATTATTAGTGAAGTTTCTGGCACGTCAATACAGGCTAGTAGAGTAAATCTCTAAAAAGGTGAACAACTGACCATCCTCATAATGGTGAACAAAATAGGTATTTCATTCATATATAGTGACAATAACAGTAAATTAACTGCATTTTGGGCACACCCATCTTCATCTAGCAATTTCAGAGAGAGGCTTCCTAATTAACAAGTTAGGACGAGAAATCAAGTATCTAACAGTGAATAACAACTGTCATGCTCAAAGGTGTAAGGTGGTTAAGATAAAAGTGCGATGATTTCCTGACTCATCTGCTTAGAACACCAATTATTTAGCCAGCAAATATGCACCAAGGAGTTAATATGGAATATAATGAAGAGTTAATACCTCTTCCTTAATACCAAACTGCCACCTGAGGTGCATGACCTGCCACCTCTCTTGCTGCCACCGGTTGCCAATAATCACAAGGCCCATTACAGCGGCCGCGACAAAAATAGACCAGAATGTATTTGCTTCTTTTGCATGGGTATATAAAGCGATAGCCTGTCTTTTCCACCAAGCTTCAGAGGGAAGGCCAGAGCCATCATAATTGTCCCTCTCAGCAGGCTTCTGAAAATTTGGCAAGCCGCAACCCAAGGAGGGTTCAGTTGGATCATCAGTCCCCTCACCTTTCTCAACAATATTAGACTTGCTCATGTTTGCTTCTTGAGGAGACAAACTATGTTCTGAAGTGCTGTAAACACTCTGTTCTTTGTCAAATGCCACATCGGCTCTGAAGTCTGCACCACTGACAGAGTACTGGTTGATTTTTTCATAAAAAGTATGACTTTCAGGAAATTCATCTGCTATGACCCCTTCAATACTCGCATTTTCTTCATCCTTGACATACGACTTTCCCCTATCATCTTCAACAGACTGAGAAACATCGTATTCACTACCCTTTTCGTTTGGTATCTCGCTGAACTCAGGTTCCACTGGCAAATTCTCATGTTGACTTGGAGGAAACACGAAATGACCAGACATAAGCACAGCATCAGAAGTTTCAACATAAGTGTCTCCAACTACCTTAACCTGACTGTCTTGGTTCGAATCAATCTGCCTGGGCCCTGGAGCGGCAGCATAAGCTGATGCAGTAAGTGATACAACTTCCCACTCATTTCCTCTGGGAGCAGTTGGCTCCCCCTCGTCAATATTTGCCATTTAAACAAGTCTTAATTGAAAAATCCTTGTTTAGAATAAGAACTGGGGGCACACACAAAGGAAAGAAACATTAGTCAGTCAAGATTGCCTCGAGCTTGAAGTCCAAGAACAACATGAAATGATCCAATATATAGATAAGTCATCTGCAAAAACTCTCTCCATATACCCGAGATGATAAGCATGAATAGCATATATTGTGGCAAAAGCATATGAAATCATTAATTCTGACATGGTCATGTAATTCCTTCACATTCAGTTCATGCAGATATGATGTCTTCTAGCTTCAAATAAAGTTGTGACAAACTACCTACCTTTTGGTCCATACTTTGATAACAAAAGTATCATGGAAAAAAATAACCGTATCGCAACAAAGAAAAATGGCAGCAGCTACTTCAAACTTTGATAAGCACATCCTTAGCTGGCTAGAATACAACCAAAAATATCTTACAACGACAAATTTCCAAAATGTAGAGGACCTCGAGTAAAAACATACAGAATATTGTTAATTAAGTCAAAAGTGATTCCAATACACAAGCTGGAAGAACATCTTTTAAACCCAATCAGACTTCAATTATCCATTCCGATGCCATTCACGCACCATTTTGACAAAATATCAACAATAAAAAAACAGACAGAAAGACGAAAAAACTGAAGCAAAACTGGTCAGTTCACATACAAAACCAATAATTGATCAATTTTCAACCACCACCACACACAAACACCCAAGAACAAAAAATCGAGAAAAAATTGAACCAACCAATACAGTACAGTACAACTTAAGCACACCAATACCTAGCATCCCCTCAAACAAAGACTACAAAGCTTATCTGTATTAAAAAAACACCAACTTATGCTGTAATTGCAGGCAAAAAAAGCACTTAATGATGATATTGATTAATGATAACAAAAACACAGATTAAAAATCAAAATTGGTATCCTAAATCAAAAACCTGCAAACAATAACCGATCAAACTGAACTACATGCGAAGATGTAAAAATCAGTACTATTATCTATCAATAATCAATCAATAGTTAAAAACAGAGTTTAGTTCTTACAGCGCAGAATTAGAGATAACGATCTGGAGAAGAAAAAATACAGACAGAGGAAATGATTAAAAGGAGTCTTTGGAATAATTTATATCTATTGCTAATAGCAAAAACATCCCTGATTTACTTTAAATTGGCAAGAACACCCCAATGTGTTACTTTTTATTGTTTTAATTGCACACTGCACCCAAGTTCATTAATAGCTTTGACGTGATGATGAGTTTCACTTCTATCCTAAATGTAAGTCGGTTTTATTGATTATTACGTAATTAAAAGGTTCTAGGGCCCCTGCCAGAAAAATAGAAAATTTGTCATTTATTTTATAAGGAAGGGGGTTTTCTGCTGATAAAAATAGTATTAGAGGCTTTTATCCAATTAAAATAAATGCTGGGGTATTTTTTGATATTACTCTATTATTTCTAAGTCGAGTTTATTGGGATTGAGGAGAATAGAGGTACCGGGATGGAGGAGTGGGGATTTACCGCCTAAGGGCCAAACGACGTCGTTTGTATGATATTTTGGTCACAAAGGGTCCAAGTGGTGTCTTGGGTTGCGTGCGTAGAGGGAGAAAGTACTTGTGTTTCGATAAATTTGGCTGCGGTAGGGACACGATAGGTGTAATAAAATCGAGGGATTTGATGTGATGGAGAAGCATTCTTGCCTAAATTGATTTTTGAAGTTGTATAATTATAATTTATTCATTATTATGTTTTAAATTAGACTTCCCCTTGTAACCTAAAACAAAGTGATATAATATTAAAAATATTAATTTGTGAATGTCCAAAAATACATTTGACATTTAAGTATAAACTAATTGTTCTCTATCAACGCAACTCAATACCTACATCTCTACAAAGCCTTCATGGAAGTTGGTAGATTTGCATCACGCATCCTTCTATAAAATATAAGATATTAATACATTCCTAATCTTCTTGGTATAGTATAATATTAATTTCATGTAAAAGTAGTTTAAGTCTGGGAATTATTGGGCCTAACAGTTCTAAATCTTTTTAGACTAACTTTTCTATACCCTTTGACACACAATTCTGTTATAAATCTATTAAATAAGAAGCAGTGAATTAAAATAGAAAATTTAATTGTAACGTAAAGTATTTAATTTGAAAATATTTATTTTCCTGATATATTTTTAAGGAAATGTGTAATTATCACTAAATGGCACAAAAAATCAACATTAAACTTAAATCAAAATTACAGACGTGCCGGGGTGGTGATGCGAGTCGGTCCAATTTTTCCAGTCATGTACTAGATTATACTTTTAAATCCTATACGTTGTACTTTTATATTCCACACCAATTAGATTATATCTAAAAGTGTCAAAGGCCAATTATGGAGCAGAAAATACGTGCAAGACCACAAAATCATAAGAAAAACATTAGTTTTAGTTATACGTGCAACCAAATAAATCTAGACTCACACGTAAATGGGTCTAGATTCCAAGCCTTGTAGGTGGTTAAATCAACGAAAACTATCATAATTCACCGCGGTCATGTCTTATCATCTATAGCCTGTCGAATTCGAATGTCGATGGTTTTGCTTTATGTCATCGCCATTAACTGAAAACCTAGACACACTACCACAATCATATTTCTATTTGTTTAATAAGCTAATACTCTCACGGTTCTTAAAATATAACTATGCAACGGCAGACGCTCAGCTCTGAAACTATATTTAAGTAATGTGAATGCTAGTAAAACATCTTAATTTCACATATTAGAACTAGCTAGATTCACCCTCACTCGTGCATTGTTATAGTTGTACTTCACTATGAAGCCCAATAGAAGCAAAGATCAAAGGCATTCCTATAATCTACGTATAATAGAACAATGTAATATTCTCACCATTTTCAAATTACAATTCTTTAAACCCATGAAAACAGACACCTATCAAGATAACAGCACAACACTAAGAGAGTACATTGAAAAGCTTCATCATAGGAAAAAAAAATAGTTACATTTCAACAACATACTAGTATCTCACAAGTAAGGTTTTCGTCATCATCTTAACGTTCTGAGGAGGCGCTTCCCCTAACAATTGAACCCCGCCGGGCGCCACCGACAATCGCATCTTTAAATCGAGATACAGGACCAAGCATTCTGCCCATCATCTATGCGCAAAAAAGACAAGATCAAGTTAATATCCAAAAAGTTCAGTTGTGTAATCAGTATTATAGCATAAGGCGTATCACAATACATGATACCACATTTCGGATTTTTAGGGGCCAAAAGAATTGCATTAGCGAGCACAAGAATGAGATATGGATGACAAGTAACAAAGCTCAAGAATACTGGGGTTCATGCCTTCTAGCATTGAGTGTGCCACACAGGTCTTTGTAGTACAATATATGTGCAACTAATCACAAACTAATATTCTAACAAAAAAAAAAAGTTTTTTCAGATACAGAGGTGCACCAAAGTCCTCCAGGTACCATCACTGGATGTGAAGCATGAGTCTTCATGTATTCCACTATAAAAAGTATCACAATAATCAAGCCAGACACTAGAGTCGATGCAAAAAGTAATATACTATTGGTGAATTTTCTGAGGCGTCAACAGGTTAGAAGAGAAAATCTCAAAACAGGTGAACAATTGACAGTCCTCATTATGGTAAACAAAATAGGTATTTTATCAATATGTGATGACAAGTAAAATGAATTAACCTGCATTTTGGGTAATTCTTCATTCACAAATTAGATAGGAAATCAAGTATCTAATAGTGAATCATGACTGTCATGGTGAGGGGTGTAAGGTGACAAATATAAGAGCATGCCAATGTCCTGACTCATCTGCTCAACAGCAACTATTTGTCCAGCAAGTAAGCATCAAACAGCCATATAACATGCTATGGAGTATAATGAAGAGTTTATACCTCATCCTTCATACCATACTGCCACTTGTGGTGCATGACCTGCCACCGGTTACCAATAACTACAATCCCCATAACAGTGGCAGCAATGAAAATAGACCAGAATGTATTTGCCTCTTTTGCATGGGTATATAAAGAGAGAGCCTGTCTTTTCCACCAAGCTTCACAGGGAAGGCCAGAGCCATCATAATTGTCTCCCTCAGCAGACTTCTGGAAATTTGGAAGGCCTGAATCCAAGGAGGGTTCAGTTGAATCATAAGTCCCCTCACCCTTCTCAACTGTATCAGACTTGCTCATGGTTGCTTCATGAGGGGACAAACTGTATTCTGCAGTTCTGTAAACACTTTGTTCTTTGTCAAATCCCACATCGATTCCGAAGTTTGCACTGCTGACAGAGAACCGGTCGATTTTGTTATAAGAAGTATGAATTTCAGGAAATTCATCAGCTATAACTCCCTCGAGACTCACATTATCGGCATCCTTCATATACGATTTTCCCCTATCCTCTCCAACCAACTGAGCAACATCATCACTGCTTTTTTCAGCGGGAACCTCAGTGTTTTCAGGTTCTACTGGAGAATTCTCGAGCTGACTCGGAGGAAAGACGAAATAACGAGACATAAGCATAGCATTAGTAGTTTCGACCTCATTCTCTCCAACAAGCTTACCCTGGTCATCTTCGCTCGAATCGACCTGCTTGGGACCTGGAGCTGCAGCATAAGCTGATGCAGTAAGTGATACAACTTCCCACTCATTGCCTCTGGGAGCTGTTGGCTCGCCCTCGTCAATATTTGCCATCTAAACAAGTCTTAATTGAAAAATCCTTGTTTACAAAAAGAAATGGGGGACACACAAATTATTAATCAGAACACAATTGCCTCAAGTTTTAAATTCAAGAATAACACGAAATGATCCTCAAAAATAGAGTAAGTCATCTACAAAACCTCTCTATGTATACCACAACATGAAAAAGTATGATCAGCATATTTTGTAACACAAATGAGCCAAGTTACTAATACTGACATGGTCATGACATTCCATTACATTCAGTTCATGCAGGCATGGTATCTTCTAGCTTCACAAATCTTGAAAATAGTCCAGGTGTGCTGAACTATGAACCTTTTGTTCCCTAATTTCACAGCGCAATATCATGGCAATAATAATACTGATGCAAAAGAAAAAAAAAAAAGCCATCTAATCCAAACTTCTCAACTTTGACAATTGCATCCTTAGTTAGCTAAAATGAAAACAGAATGCGTAAGACCTAGAGTGAAAACATAAAGAATTTAGTTAATTAAGTCAAAGTGATTCCGTATATACAAATTGAAGAAATAATGTATACTATAGTTCAGGCTTCATTATCTACTCCTTTTGCCTCATGCGCAAGCGCAACATAATTTGGGGTTCAGACTCGCCACTTCGACAAAGTATCTACAATAATTCCATCCACCTAAGCACACACAAACACCCAACAACAAAAAATCGAGAAGCAATATAACGAACCAACACAGTACAACAACAACAATCATAATCCCTAAAAAAAAGGGCCACCAACCATAACTGTACAGTTTGCACTAGAAAAACCATAACTAGTGTGCTAGCTATTGTTGCTGTCGAATCAAAAAACAACAACACAGAACAAACTTAAATACTACGGACTACGAACACAGAGAAGTACACAGCAACGCATATTAACACGTCGATACACAAAATTAACAAACAATTACAAAATATCAGCGTCAATCAAATCGCAATTCTATATCCAAAACCTGCAAAACAATAACCGATCAAATTGAACTAAAATCCGCAACACGCGAAGATGAATATCTAATCATATTCGTTTAAATCACTACTCTAATCGATCAATTAACAGTTGAAAAAAGAGTTCTTACAGAGCAGAGACTTGGAGGAGGAGATAACGATCCGATGAGAAAATTCAGATGAAATGAAATGATTAAAGAAGCCTTTGGAATTATTTATATGTCGAGTTTATTGGGGTTGAGGAGATTGAGAGGCAACCGGGATAGCCGGTCATGGAGGAGTGGGGTTTTACCGGACTTTGAGGGCTAAACGGTGTCGTTTCTTTTGAATTATGTTGATATTATCGTACACGGGTCCAAGTGGTGACCGGTTGTCTGAGTTGCGTGCGTGGAGGGAGAAAGTATTTACGTTTCGTTGAATTCTTTAACTGCACCTAACGAATTTTTTTATTGAAAATGTTGTAACTTTTTAGATAAGCTTAGATATATATATATATATATATATATAATAAAGATATTTGTCTAACTAATTATTAAATTATCCACTAAATGCCAATATATTCTTGTGTAGACTGTAGACCCTTTTTATGTGCCAGAAGTATTATTTAATGTCCAATTTTTAGTTCTCTATAAACTTTTGAAAGATAATTAAAGTAAGGTAGTTAGTGGTCCTCACGTATAAGGACCTATTAAGTATTAGTACATGAGAAGAAAAAGAGGATACATAGGTTTGGCCGTTTCGGGTTTTGTAGTTTATGTCGATTTTGTGACCGTGATGACTTTATATGTATTAAAAATTTAAAACTTACTATTTCCTTTATATATGCATTTTAATATTATGTTCTCTAAATAACATGATAAATTTATATCTTAAAGCTTTTAGGCATAATTACTAGGGAGTCAGAAACATTTACGAGTCATAAGTTTTTTGATTGTACTGATAGATATAACCAGTAAACTGTGAAAAATCTTTACCTCTATTCTTAATTCGTGGTTACTTAACGTGAACTTCTATTTGTATTTGCATCTTGTAATCTTTTTTAACCATTATTATAAATTATTTTTATCACTTTTTTTCTTTAGTTGCAGAGTTAATTCACGGATTAATTTACTACCAAAAACATTTCTATATGTTGTAGTTAAAAATGTATATAAATTTGTATCTATATCAATTCTGTTAATTCATATAAAAAATAGTCATGCCCATGCCCCCTTCAGGCACATTGATCAAACTTTGTCGTTTATTTTCACGAAAAGTATCGAAACGTTTCTGTTTTGACGCGATGAAAACGAAACATACAAGTATTTTTACGTCTATTGCAACAACAATTTTTACGAATTCTCCTAAGCATTGAGAAATGTTTTCTAATATTTAGCGGGCCGGAAATATTTAGGAACCAAAGTTACAATTCTAATGTACGTTATGGTTTGCTAAATAATACGGTTTTTTTTATAATTTTTTGAGAGTTTTTCGACATGTTTTGACTCTCGTAAAATTAATTCTTATATAAACTTGAAAAATAGCATTATATTTCGTTTCAACAAAACCAAAAAAGAGAAAGTTTTTACACTTTCTAAGGAAATGTCTTAAATCCTAATCCATGTCCACATTAACTGAAATTTGTCTATAAATAATTAAATACCAACAAGTCGTATTTGCTGGTCAGCAAAAACATATATGCAATATTATAAAGAAGAGACATGTAAAATTTAGAGCCTAGTTAGTTTACAATTTCTTTTATGAAGTTCGAAATTTACAGAGGGACACTCGTGAATTTAGAAATGTGACACAATTGTTTCATATCATAATAAACGCACTCTGAATTTCATTCATAAAACCAATAATTGAGTTTTAGCGTCATACACGAGGAACTAACGCGTTAACGTGCTGCAGTAATTAACGTCACACATCTATTTCCCGGCTCCATTTATGCTACAGGGCCCCGTAGTGCGGGTGCCTACTTTTCAGTTTGCTTTTTTGGGTAGAAATGGGTCCCTTCCATTTTATTAACAAATCAAACCCTTTGAAATAAGAATAATTACAGATGACTCCCTTAAGTTTGGAGTATATTACATAAATTGCTTTTAATGCTTAAAAAAATGAAATAGTCTCCCCCTAAATATAACAACTCTAGAATTATAGCGAACAGAATAATACGGCACCCATACTACGAGCCCTGTAGCATAAATGGATTCGGCTCGTAGCGCGGGTGCCGTATTTTTCTGTTTACTTTTTGGGGGTAGAAATGGGTCCCTTCCATTTTATTAACAAATCAAAGCCATGGAAATAAGGATAATAACAACTGACTCCCTTGAAGTTTGATGTATATTATAAAATTTTCCTTTAATGCTTGAAAATTTAAAATAGTCTTCCCTAAATGTAACAACTTCAGAATTAATAAAAGGATAATTATATTATTCTTTTTGAATAAAAGTAATACAAAAATATAAGACTTTTATTTCTCCTTTTTATTTTTCAATAATTTTTTGCCGTACCAAATTTAGTTAAAATTTGTTACATTTAGGGGGAGACTATTTTATTTTTTTAAGCATTAAAAGCAATTTATGTAATATACTCCAAACTTAAGGGAGTTATCTGTAATTATTCTTATTTCAAAGGGTTTGATTTGTTAATAAAATGGAAGGGACCCATTTCTACCCAAAAAAGCAAACTGAAAAGTAGGCACCCGCACTACGGGCCCTGTAGCATAAATGGAGCCCTCATGTAGTTACTACTTAGACCAGAGAAAAGAACATAGACTTGTATCATTATATTTCTTAAGATTTTTGTCCACACCATACAAGATCCCAAAAGGTACGCTATGGTCGCATATTCTTTTTTTTCCTTTTGAATTTATTGTTTTTATCTATCATTGACTCTTATCTTTTAAGCCGAACACTGAATCTTTTCCCCGTTTTGAGTGATGGGCATTCCTTCAAGTTCTGCGAATGTTAATTTTTGATTATTTTCACTTCAGTATGTTTGTATTTGAATGTTGGAGTTTGTTCACTTTTCAATTGTCGTGTTTCTGATGGTTGACTTCTAAAAATTTCGCTATTTTATGTTTGCCTATTTACTGATGTCATAATTATCTGCTCATTGACTTGTGATAATGGGGGTTTACTTACTCAAATTCTTGTATGAAGCTCCTTCAATTTATAATGTGAACTTAGTATACTAAGAAATATAATTACTGATTCAGAATAGACTTGTTATTGATCTTTTTTTTTTTTAATTTTTTTTTGATTCTTATGAATTATAGGCTACCATGTGATTTACGACGACTTACGATTCGCAGGGCGGGGATTATGTGTTGGAAGCTTTGACATATATATAAGGAGATGACTTGTTTCTCTATATGTTTTAAGCAGCAAAGTTCTCCCCCCTCTAAGGAAACATCAGATATTAATCGAGGTTAGATCCCTATAATGTTGATTATGATGAATCAATTGGCCCAAGATTGTTATAGTGTTTTTGTCTTAGTAAATGTTTACATCTCGAATTCTGAAGTATGATAGCTATGAAATGCATAAACTTTTAATCACTTTTGTGTCGTGCTTGTATCTGCACGAAAATCTCTAAGAGAATATTATAACCAATTGCAGAAATTTCAAATGTCGCACATGCCAAGTTGTATAGTTACAAAGAATTACAAACTGCAACCGATAATTTTAGCCCGTCGAATAAGATCGGCAGAGGAGGCTTTGGTTCAGTCTACAAGGTAATTGTGCCTTCTTGCTTGATTCTAATTTTAGGAGTTGATTTTTATGGCGCGCAATACTTCAATTCTTGCCTGGTTTAGTCAAAATTATAGTCTAATTGTAGGGGAGACTAAAGGATGGGACCTTAGCAGCAATCAAGGTTCTCTCCGCTGAGTCAGAGCAAGGTGTAAAGGAGTTTTTGACGGAGATAGTGTTGATATCAGGAATGGATCATGAGAACCTGGTCAAGTTGTATGGTTGTTGCACAGAAGGCGGTCACAGGATGCTGGTCTATGGTTATCTTGAAAATAATAGCCTTGCTCAAACTCTTCTTGGTATATTTAAATAATTTTTTCCTAGAGAAATGATGGCTTACAAGTTCTCAAATTACCTCGCTGTGAAATTTTTCAAGAACTATTTGTAAATCTCCATCAGATTAAAAGATTATAAAATAGAGACTGTGATAACTATGTGATTGTAACCTTTGTGTACGTTAGAGGATGATGGTTTAACATAAAATGCAGGGGGCCGCTACAGTGATGATCAATTTAACTGGAAAACGCGAACTAAAATCTGTATAGGGGTGGCACAAGGGCTTGCATACCTTCACGATGTAGTACAACCTCATATTGTTCATCGAGATATTAAAGCAAGCAATATTCTCCTTGACAAAGATTTCACCCCAAAAATCTCAGATTTCGGTCTGGCAAAACTTTTTCCAGCCACCATAACTCATATCAGCACACGTGTTGCAGGAACTATGTAAGTTTCTGAATTATCTCCCCGTTTTTGTGGTTCTGAAACTGATATACCTCTGGTACTGGAATTTTTATACGTTCCATTAGTTAATCTAGAGTAAGTATGCAAGACATTTGGGACTTGATAGGCATTTTACAGATTATATTTATAATAAACAGCAGTGTTCCTTTATACTGCTACAGTTTTTTGGGTTAATTAATACGGCCGTTAATAAAAAATAAGAATTGGTCTTTTTTCTGGAATTAAGCGCATGCACTCCTCATAAGGTTTTAGGGCAGCCGGTCTCAGATGAGACTGACACTGATTGCATCCTTGTTGAACTTCTAATACTAGAACTGTATAATGACACCCCTTTATGTCCCTACATCTCGTTATCCTAATATATTTGACGAAAGGGTTTATGTGAAATAGATAAACCTAACTATTGAAAATTGGTAGCTTTTATGCAATGACAAAAGTAGGTTCTTGTTCTTTTTGTATATGTTGTTTGCATGATGTTCGTCTATATGCTTTGCAACTTGTTTTTCTTGTATATGGTGTAGATGCATGTGGTTCACCTGTATACATTGAAAAAGATCGGTCATGTTTGTGATACTTAAAGATAGTGGCAATGGAGTTTTGACTCTTTGATGTTGGATTTGTATCATAATTCAGTGGTGGTGTTCAAAGTACTTTTTAACTTTTTGGGCTGATCGCAAATATTCCTTGTGAAAGTTTGAAGGTAACAATATAGCCATGTCAAAAGAAAGTAGTCATTAATCTTTCATGTTTTTCAAGAAAATATCAACTTACCCATAAAATATATTGTTAGTGCGAAAAGACAAAAATTACCCAATTGACTATAGTCAAAATGCACGTGTTCTTTTTTTTCTTTTTAATATATTAAAACATCAAAATCTAAAAGGTCAAACTTTCTCTGTCTTATTAGATTTTCTATATATATATATATATATATATATATATATATATATATATATATATATGTATATATATTGTTTATTTTTGCTTGATCAAATATAAACGAGTATAATTGTCTTTTTTACTCGGTAAAAACAATAAGTGTTCTGCACAAATTTTAAAAGAGGTTTTCGCCCCAGTATAAAATTACAAAAGATGATATACTGCTGCTCTTTACGTGATAGAGGACTTATGGTCTTTTTGCTCTGTCACATGAAGGTTCTCTGCATAAAGAAACCCTTATATATCTGGTAATCTTCGTTTTTCTGCTACAGGGGTTATTTGGCCCCCGAATACGTCATTCGGGGCAAGTTGACACGTAAGGCGGATATATATAGTTTTGGCGTTCTCCTCTTGGAAATTGTCAGTGGAAGATGCAACACAAACAGAAGATTACCAGCTGAAGAACAAAATCTTCTGGAAAAGGTATGCAGACTTGACTTGCAGTTTCTTAGTTAGGATAATAAGTATAATCTTTTCATACACGGAAGCAAAAAAAGCACGGGGATAAAACAAATAGAAACGTTATCATTTGTAAGACAGTAAACATGTCAAGAGTCAGCTGTTGTTATGTACCCAAGTGATGCAACAGATGGCTGGGGAAAATAATTATTAACAAATGAACCGTGTCTAGTCCTTTTCAACTCTTTCTGGATACATAGTGATTGTTGAAATAGATAGTTTGGAGTAAGAAAATTGTTTCTTTATTCAGAAAAGGAATAATTACAACTACTCTCCTGAGTTTTAGTCCAAATACGTAAACCTCCTTTCCGGTTTGAATAATTACAGTCACCCCATGAAGCTTCAAAACCATGTTATTATAGGAGGTTTATTTGTGATATTCTTTAAACTTTAAGGGTGTGTGTAAGTATTCAAACCTCGAATTTGATGTTTTCTTAAATTTAAAATGGTGTAAATGTAATTATTCAAACAGTAGGGGGTGTTTCTGTGATCAGGCCAAACCTTAGGTGGTGTAATTATAATATCCGCAAAACCTGTCTCTAGAATTGTCCGTGAGAGGATTGAATTTAAGAGAATGCAAATTACAATCGATATGTGTTTTCAAAGTAAATGGCTAATGCCTACACTCGGAGATAAATGAATCTCAGTGTGTTCCATATTTGATGAATTGAACATTGTATATGCATCCCAATTCCATTACAGTATCGTTTTAAAGCATTTTCTGAACTTTTTGTCCAGGCGTGGAGACTGTCTGAGAAAGGAGAACTTGTTCAATTGGTGGACGAAGCACTCAACAGGGACTTCAACACCGACGAGGCTTGCAAATACTTGAAAATTGCGCTTCTATGCACCCAAGATTTGCCAAGAGCCCGACCAACAATGTCTGTGGTTGCAGAAATGCTGAAAGGTGAGATTGATATTAGTGAGATGAAGATATCAAAGCCAGGCCTGTTGACAGAGTTCCAAACCCAGAAGAATTCAAGTAATGCGACGGTCATATCATCAGCAGGATTGGGAACACAAGATAAGTCCTCATCATCAGAAAATACAAGCATGTCACATGCAACTATGTCTTTCACTTCAATATATGATAGAAGTAACTGATTTTTGTCCAGCAAGAATGGCAAAAGAAGGAAATATTTTCATCGTTCGTTCCACTAACTTGAGTTCGGTTACTGAATATAAGAGTTGCTTGATTTTAGTTGGTGAACGGCACTATTATTTTTTAGGACGGCACTCTTTTGAGATATGGCCAAATTACAGAAAGCTCCAGTGAATTTTGGCCATATGACTTTCATGTTTTTTCAAACCTTAGGGGTGTATGTGTAATTATTTTTTTTCAAACATTAAAATATATTTTTTGTAATTTATTCATATCGTAGGGATTGATTGTAAATGTAATTATTTATCACTCTGTGGCTTTTGTTAGGAATTGATATGTGAGAAAATGCAAGGGGTGGTGGTTCAGATTTGGCAATATAATCAAGTCTCACACCAATACTTAACCAGCGTTATAATCAAGTCCAAGTTCTTTCACCAACACCTTAACTCTGCATGAATATTCAAAACCTTCTTCTTATTCACCCAAAAACATTATCACTACTCTGGCAGATCATTTATATAAATATATATATATATATATATATATATATATATATATATATATATATAATGAGTTCAGGCTAAATGTATCCTTTTATTGTTTTGTGGAGATACAACAAAAGAGATTTTTATATTGTCGATGAAAAATGCATCGGAGCTTTAATCGATGGCGACTAATGACATTACCCCTTACTTTAGAGTTTATAGAGAGAGTACAATAGGGGGATATCAGGCGGGTTAGTCTTAGATACAGCAGGGGGCACAACAGCCCCAGTCACAAACATGTGGGCCCCATGCATGTGGGGCCCGCGTGGGCCCCGCAACAGATGTCAGAGGGGGCTGTTGTGTTGTGCCCCCTGCTATACCTGAGACAAATCCGATATCAGGCGGGTTTTAGTCTTGTGCATTAAAGAATCAGTTAACTAATGAATACATGAATATTTTTATCTTTAAAATAAATAGAAAATGAATGAAGTAATTATTTTAAATGTAATGGTGCAATTTTATGTCACTAGAAACACACTAGAAACACACTATAAGCTATTAATCAAGGCTAGCGATATTGCCAAAGCAAAAAATGTTGCTGTCAAAGCAAATTTTTTGAACTCTCTAATTTATCCTTCTCAGTCAAACATTATAAAAGTATATTGTCTTAATTTCCTTAATTCACTACTCTTCATTAATTATATTACTTAATTTAGGAGTTTTATATTCTTTACCTATTTGGGCTTAAGTTGATCTTTAAAACAAATAAAAATATAAGAGATAATATTAGTAAGTTCATAATTCAAATGAATAACAGTTTTTCGACTCATTATATATATATGTATATATAAGAGATAATATTAGTAAGTTCATAATTCAAATGAATAACAGTTTTTCGACTCATTATATATATATGTGTGTGTGTATATATATATAAAATCTCATTCATGTTGTAAAATAAGGTAAAATAAGAATTACCAGTACGTCTTTAGTTCCAAAATTAGCTAGATTATATACGAATCCTCAATCAAAGACGAAATTCAATGCAAGATTATGCGAGACATTGAAACAAAATTTAAAAACAAAAAAAACAATGGTAGATATCAATCACTAAATAAAGCGAAGGAGTAGCATGGAAATATTATTAGTATATGTCTTAAATTAATATTTATATGAAAGTATATCGATGATTTCAAGCGCGATTTCGTATTTCAATATTTGGACATAATTTTTGAATTTATGTAGGAAAATAAACAAATATTAATTTTATGAATTGAAAATGATTACAAAATCTAAGTACTCTTGAATAATCACCAAATGCACACAAAATTATGGAAGAAACTAATAAAATCCAACTAATTTATAATCTAAAGCCTTATATATAATTTAAGTTTGGCCATATTTTTAATTTGAAATGAGTTATATTTAAATATATTTTCATTTACGTACACTTTTATCTATTTATAAAGAAATCTAACTTTACATTATTCATTGATAAAAACAGACTTAAAGAATAATTGTTTCCAAAACATAAATTTATAGATGGTGAGTATTAATGGTAGAGAATATTAAATTCTATAATTTAGGAATGATAATAAATTAAGAATGTTGTATTAAGGAAATCTAAAAATTAACTTTTATAGAGTTTGACTAAGAAGGGTAAATTAGAGAAACTAAAAAATATGCTTTGGCAGCAACAATATTTGCTCTGGCATTATCGTTAGCCATTAATCAAGGTTTCAAAACAGAAGATAGTAGCACATGAATTTCAAAGTACTTAAAACTCTTGAGATTTTTTTTTTTTTAATTTCAAATACAAATAAATTACTTGAACTCTATGAAACTTTAGTAAGCGAGAAGGTCGACTTTTCGTAAATTCAAATATGTCACTCCCACTGTTACATAATTATAAAAAGTTTCATTGTATAACTCATTATACGGCATGAGTAACCTGATAAGGCTATTGTTTTATCACTCAAAGAAAACAAGAAATATTAGACTTTTTCTTGAATATTTTTATACTTGTCCAATTATTATTATTATTTTAAATCATGATTTATCTAATGAGAAAGCGAAAACATTAAAAAAGTAATGCAGGTGGAGGAAAAGACTGTACTCGGTAACAAAGAGTTAATGGTAGGTTAAAAAGGGCAGAAGAAAGAAGGGCCGTAAGTTGGGCCGAGTCGGGCCGACTACATAAAGCCCGATGTTGAACTCTGGCCCATCTCAATTCCGAAATCGGCCCGCTGCAAAATTGCAGGTCTCTTCAAATCTAGGGCTTAGAGTTGTCAAATCTCAAATCACAATTGCCGATCATGTCAGACCTATCGCCCAACCATTCGCTGGCGCTGGCCAAGGTTAGTTTTCGGTTCATTATCGACTGTTTGATCATCCGAGTATAATTCAGTATTAAGAGAGTGATGATCTTACAGTGATGTATATAACTTTTTTTTTCCTCCGAGTGTTTGATTATTTGCCTCTTAGAATTGTAGAATCTGTTTATTTGTGTGATTCTTATGGGACCTATTTTAGGGCAAAGGAATAACTTCTGTTGATGATTTTGCAGTATTTAAGATTCTTTGTATTGTGGAATTATATGCTGCTTTGATCATCAGGATGGTGTAAATTTACAAACCTAGCAAATTTGATTTCACTGATCAAGACAATTGTTTAAGCTTCCATAAGATTTGATCTAATAAGCTTTGTTATGTTTGCCTTGTAAAACCAAAAAAAAGGAGAAAAAGTTGCCTTAACTGAATTGAAGTGGGTTATTATGTTGAATCTACATGCTGAATAAAACCAGTCAAAGCTTGGGAAAATAACTGATAATTTGTCCTTGGTCATAGAAAATCGAAGATTTGATGAGTCCTCTATTTGAAGTTCGAATTGAAGAATTGGCAATTAAGTGTCAATCCGTCGATCCTGGGTTTTGATTTCTGGAGTTTGCTTTTTTGTGTAGATGGATGATCCAAATACTGAAGCTGATCTCGAGATCAACTATAATTCTGAGGCAAGCGTAGGCGACAAACGAAAAAGAGAAGGGAAGTTAAGATCTAAAGTTTGGCAACACTTCACAAAGATCATGAAGGAGGACGGCACGTGTGACAAATGCCAGTGCAATCACTGCCGGAAGCAATTCACATGTTCGAGCAGAAGTGGGACGACCCATCTACTTCGTCACATAACTGATGGAATATGTCCTGTTTTTAAGAAAGATAAGAAAGACATGATGGTAACAGTGTCGGGTTATACGAGAGGGAACATGGACATGGAGCGGAGAAGCACCATTCTGCCGTGGAAATTTGACCCGCTTGGTCAATGCTCGACTCGGCAATTCCCGGAAGTCGAGGCTGAACTACTGCCAAATGGGGTTGCGGATTACGAACGACAGACGTTTAAAACAATGGAAAATGACTATGGAAGCCCGACTCCATTGCTTGCACGTGAAAAACTTCCTCAGCAGTCTATATCAAAATCCCAACTCAAAGGAGAGGTGTGGATGAATGAGTTTAGGAGTTGTGTTGCTAAACTTGTGGAACTCACAAATGGGAGGATTCCCGTTGGGTCTCTTCAAGCATTGGCCGGAAGTGCACCTGATTACTCGATAGCTAATGCTCTGAAGTGTTTGAATGAAATGGGGGATATCCCACAGTCGAGCGAGATGTATTTAGATGCTGTCGAGATTTTGCAGAGTGTGGAAGAAAGAGAGTGTTTTGTTTGTTTGCCCACTGAACCACGTAGGAGATGGCTGCAAAGAACGTTGCACCGTAGACATCCCTCGCGGTATAGTTCTAATATGTGATTGAATGTAATTGAACTTCTTGTCATTAGTTGAAGGCTTAGGCTAAAGTCCATGGTAGATCTCGTGGTGACAATTTTCGATGTATTAAGACTTGTGGTTGTATCTTATTTATTCAAGATCATAACTTTTTAAATGACGTGGGAAACAATAACCTGAAAGTTGGTTTAGGTAAGAATCACAATTAACAAATTATTTGTTTGTGGGCAACTCATTTTATTCATCGGTTGGCGTTTCTATTATGAATATCTTTTACTTGTACCCCAAAATGCAATCTGCTATTTTTCTTTTGAATTTTATGTTTTATCTGATTTCATTTATTGAAATAATTTTGACATTGACTAGGGCCATTTTTGTCTTTGCTATTTTTAGGTTTTTGATGTTTTAATTTTACTGGGGGATAAAATCAAAGTTTAAAAAAAAGTAAAAAACTCTAATCTTTTATTTTCTAAAGGCTAATGACGGCAGGGGTATCTCTGCAAATAATCTAATTATCGATTTATCTCTTTATTTAATAAACTATAGTAAAAATTACAAAATTTGTATAGTTTCTAATTTGGCACATCACTCACAGATATTGTATTATTGTGATAAAAACTCAGTTTTTCATTATTTTTAACGGATATATAAACCAAACCCTCCGCACAAAACCCCTCATTTCCACTGAGTAGTCCGCATCTAGGGTTTATCTCAAAAATGGCGACTCGCTATCTCTCTCGTTCTCTCTTCACCACCGCCAAACAAACCCTAACAACCGTCATCTCCCGCTCATACACCACCGCAGTTTCACCCAATTCGTCCTCGTTGCTGTTTCGCCTCCGCCCTCTCTGTGCGGTCTCTCATTTCCGCCGCCTTACTCCGGTCGATTCCACGAGGGGCTTCGCCTCTCGCCCTACGACGTCGTCTCTCAACGATCCGAACCCTAATTGGTCGAATCGGCCCCCGAAGGAGACGATTCTGCTCGATGGTTGCGATTTTGAGCACTGGCTTGTTGTCATGGAGAAACCGGAGGGTGACCCTACCAGAGATGAGATCATCGATAGTTACATCAAAACCCTTGCTCAAATCGTCGGAAGGTACCTTTTTTCTTCTGTTTGTGTGTATTATGCTAGTTTTAGTTTATGTGTTCATTTTGGCATTTGTGGTTAGTTTAGCATGTGAAGTGCTGTGATGGATAGTTTTGGTTGTAGTCTTGTTTTGTTGCTGTTGAGAAGTAGAAGATGTGGGTGAGAGGAAATATGGGTCGTAGTTACTGTTTTTGATTTTGATTATGGAGTGTGGTGTGGTTCTGGGATGATATACTTTGGAATGAAAAGAAAAGTTGAGGTTTTATTTGTTTCGTTGCTGGTGATGGGTTGAGGTGGATGATATGATGTTGGAGTGTTGTGTTAAAGCTTGTTGCTGTTTTGTCGCATAAGATTCATGCTGGAAACTGTCTTCTCTTGTTTATCTTCATATTTTTCTGAAAGTTAAAATCTTGAAGATGGTTGTTGGTTGGATATCAGTTGAATGAGAGAACATTTTTTTTTTTAATTCAATTTGATGGCTTGTGTTGAAGGGGTGCAGTTTATTTGACTCGTTATATCTTATTGCAGCTTATGCTTTTGTTAGATGAAATTGGTTGTTTATGGATGATATTAGCGTAATTTTTCCTTTTGGGTTGATATGGTTTGGTAATATCTTGACATCTGCAGTGAAGAAGAAGCAAGGATGAAAATCTACTCTGTCTCCACCAGGCATTACTTTGCCTTTGGAGCGCTTGTGTCTGAAGAACTTTCGTACAAGTTAAAAGGTAATCAAACTATTTGTACTTGCATTATGACAATGGTTGAAGTTTTTTTCTTTCTTTAAATCTGATTCTAATTTTTGTGGTGCAGAGTTGCCTAGAGTGCGATGGGTGCTTCCAGACTCTTATCTGGATGTCAGAAACAAAGACTACGGAGGTATACAGTTCTTTTGTACTTCTCTTTGTTTTCTATGTTTATTTAGATTCTCAATGATTTTTATTGTCTATATACATAACTGCTGGAGCATTGCCTTTCTCAGACCACATCATTTGAAATCCTGATTGAAGTCTTACCAATTGTTGGATGAAAATTTAACATTGTTTTCGCCGTCTTAATAGCCTCTTCATTTGTGTGAGCTCCATAACTTGTGTATATGAGATCAATAAAGTCTAGTTAACATTGTCGTTCAAGGTATTTGTTTCTGGTGGCTTTATTTGTCATGGGAGCTTATGCATTCTTTGGCTTTACTTGTATTTGGAACAACCTCTTCATTGTATTTCTTTTGCCACTGTGTTCAATTTCAATGTCTTTGGAAGATTTTACTTGTAAAACATTTTTTTCCTGGTATCTTTACATAAATTTCTTGGTTCACTTGTACACCGTCATCTGTGTATGTACCATGTCCCAACTGTATCAAGGAAGTTCAATATCTAAGGCATGCATCAATCAAAAATTATGGTTGCTAGAGTTCCCAATATCTTGTGTTATATATTCCTGGTCGTTTTATTCGCTTAAGTACTTCTCTTCAAGCATATCTTTTGGTGTTAATTTATCCAGCTTACTTATAGATTGATATTCCAATCTTTGCTGTTTCGTATATTTCAGGTGAACCGTTTATCAATGGCCAGGCTGTGCCTTATGACCCTAAATATCACGAGGAGTGGGTGAGGAACAATGCTAGGGCCAATGAGAGGAACAGGCGTAATGACAGGCCTCGTAACTTTGACAGATCAAGAAACTTTGAGAGAAGAAGGGAGTTCCAAGGGAATAATCAGAACTCTGGACCTAATGCTGGAGGACCAGGTGGTAACATGAGTGGTCAACCTGGAGCGATGCAGCCCAATATGCAGCAACCGCCCAACATGCATCAGCAGCCCAACATGCACCAGCAACCCAACATGGGAGGACAGCCAAACTATCAGCCGCCTAACAACATGGGAGGACAGCCAAACTATGGTGGAGGCGCCCCTCCAAATAACATGAACTATACACCAAATAACATGGGTGGTAATGCACCGAATTATCAGTATGGCAATGGCCCCAGTGGAGGAGGAATGCCCTATCAATCTGGTCCAGGACCAAATCAGAACTTCAACCCAAACATGGGATCTGGTCCGGGACCGAACAACTTCCCTCCTAGCGCTCAGTATGGTGCAGGACCAAACCAGGGCAGCTTCGTACCCAATACAAGACCTGCTCCAGGACAAAATCAGGGTGGCTATGCTCCAAACATGGGACCTGGTCCAGTGCAGAATCAGAGTGGCTATGCTCCAAACGCAGCTGGTGGAAATCCTCACCAAAGCCAGAACATTCCAGGGAGAGATTTGCCCCAACCCCCAAATTACTGAGACACATGTAGATATTAAGAATGAATTGTTCGGAGAGGTAGGATTTACTTTATGACTTTAAATTTCATAAGACCCTGTAAACGCTAATCTTGGTTGGTTATGGTATGCTTATAAGTTCAATATGTGTGGGCATGCTTATAAGTTCAATATGTGTGAATGCTGAGAATTTGCAGGTCGAAACTTGTGTTACATTTTGAGTTTTTTGCTATTGCTACTGTGCCATAGCATGTGCTTTGTTGAAACTTGGGATTCGTTGCACGTATCCTGATTCTCTCTTTGCCAAGTTCTTTTGCAATTTGTCTTTTTAATGATGCCGTATACAATATGCATATAACTCAGTGGTCATTTTACCTCTTTCATTGCAAGTTTTTAGCATCTCATACAAATTTCAAGCGTACCAGTCTTTCGAAAATGAATCTAAAATACTTAACATTAATGCCACATTTTGAAGTCCATCAAAGTTGTGCTATAGTTCATAAATACATTTAAAAGCATTGCAACTCATTAGTTAGAATGGACTCATCAATTACTATGAATTAAATTAATCATTCCAAGTTGTCACAATCGACTCTCAACGCAAAATTAAAAACTAAGTATTACCGTGCAAAATAATCATCATTCACACACAAATTATACAGAAAAAATAAAAGAAATGGACAAGGTTCTGGATTGTGCTCAGACATCAGCGGGAAAGTCACAAGTTGTATCAGTTCACATGTGAGTCCAGCAACTTTCAATCTTTCATTTCTAATGTTCTACCATGTGGGAAATCCACACAATTAGCAAGACGAGAACATTATATTAAGCATTAACCTCACAGTTGTGTTAGTTTACGCAAAAGTTAGGAACAATCATTCACAGCCTCGTCTTTAACCCTATTCTCTTTCATTAATAGCCAGAAGAAGATTTTCAAAGCTTGTCTAGCACCTGTTCTGCTCTTATGTTCTTCGCGGAGCGAATCTGATCTGCAAGTGAGATATCCTTTTGCAGTTGTCCACCCTTCCCAAAGTCCACATCAAATTTCTCCCAGGATCGTGGTTGTTGACTGCTAACTTTGTTCACAGCAAGCTTCCTTCTGTGAATCTGTATACAGTTTTGTGCAATCTTGTTAGTCATTTGAAGAAGCAAAAGGTGAACTACAAAATCCTCCCCCACAATGTGCCCCTGGTTCAAGTGTATTTCTGGTGGTGTCATATTGCTTTCATTTTTCTTTATTTCTTTCCTTTTTCATTTCCAATTTTACTTTCTCAGGCCATTTTGATATCCCCTTGCAAGCTCTTGCATAATGAAAAAAATAGCTTCAAAACGCCCATTTAGCCATCTTGTCTGTTAGTTTAGAATGGAAGGAAATAACAAAAATATTTCAGTTCATCATTAAAACTTAAATGGACATGGCACTTACTAAATTTCAGCATGCAATAGGTGATAATCCACAGATCACGGTTTTTTAAGCCATCTCAATTATTAAGAAGTGCCATGAGGAGCATCAATATTGTTTGATAAACCTTGCCCTTTATTCCTTCTCTGACTATATTCCAAAGCCATAAAAACTAAAAAGAAAAGGGATACCAGGGGTAACCACAGATATCGATGTAAGTTCCATTGTAGAACACCATATTACCTTCATTAATCTCTCCTTGAGTTTTATCTCCTCAACTTCAGCCAACTTTTCTTGTTCTTCTTTTGATCTTTTCTTTCTCTTTGTAACTGATTCTCCCCTGGCTTTTGCACTTTCTTCCCGCTCTTGCCTCTTCTGAGCAAGCATCGCCTTCTTTTCTGCTCTAAGTTGTGCTGCTCTCTCTGCTTGAACCCGCGCTCTCTCTTTCGCCTTCGCATTTTCCTGGGCCTCATGTAGTTGTAAAAGAGCTATTTCTCTTTTAATTTTGTCATAGCTATCCCACTCCAGTTCTTGCTGGTCATTACCACCTATCTTAGCAGCTTTTGCAATACTTTCAGCCCATGATCGCAAGAATTTTTCTCGTGATCTTTTCCACTGCAAGCGTTTACCCCATAACTTGGTGAGGGCTGCACGTATTCTTGCTTTGGTCTGATTACTGCAAAATAGTCACTATGCAACTGTTCAAACTTAAAGAGTGCTTACTATGCAAGGTGTTGATATGATTGTCACAACTACCATGTTTCTGATAGATAATATTGGTCATACGGAAAATAATTCACAAAACCGCGTATCTTATACCAATTTGTACTTCAACCTTTAATTTTAAATTCTTGAAATAAGAAAAATACAAGATGCTGAAACAAATATAAATGATGGAAAAACTAATATTCAACCCGAGCGATGGAAACTTATAACCACTCCCAGCCTCAGCCGAGTATTCACTAAAATCTTCTCTGCCATCTCCTGCAGGTAATTTCCCATTATATGATAGTTTTAGCCATGATCACTGCTACCAATACTGAGCCTAGATTGTTGTTGCCATCATTAAAACTTGATTCATGCTTCTCCTTTCTTCATTCTCTCAATAATCATTTCATGAATTTCTGTATTCCGTTTTAACAAGCACTTAACAGTTATAGGTGATTTTTCCTGTACTTAATCCCATAATTATCGATAGACTTGTTTGATTATTAGCCCTATCAGTTAATCTATAAATAGTTCACGCATATTCTACACTTTTGAGTTGACAATTCGGAAAAGGAGAAAGTTGCTCTCAAATTGTACAAGACTACTCAAAAATATTAGAAAAAACTTAAAAAAACTAAAAGGATTAAATTGCAAACATCATCCCTAATTGGCGTATACCCATCTAATCTTTATTAGCAATTAGCCCGTTCTAAAATTTAGTGTACATATAATTTACCAAGATATTGCTCCAAATTAGCTCACATGTGTTGAAGCTGAGAATAAGACCAAAGAAAATTGTAGGAAGTAACATTCTTATATATCATATACAATTTCATCAAGAAATATCTCTATTTCAACTCAATAAAGACATAAGTACTGCACCACCATTTACATAATGCTAACGAATATCTCAAGAACTTGCGAGAAAGCTCCAAAAGGTTTTGTAGTAATTTGCCAGATAGAACACTTATTGATAACAATATCTCGGAGTTTATCACAGTAGCAAGCCATACCACGTGTTGACATATTCTCCAGTGAAATTAAAACATATAAGAATATGTGTTAAGGGTGCTTCCTTATTAGGACAAGTCATAAACTGCACTTCCGGCAAGCTATTAGTCACAGGAACAAATTATAAAGAGCTAAAAGGAAGAATGCTATTTCCATATTATCAATCCACTGAACAACTGAGCTGTATGTAGTAACCGGAACTAATTACCTGAGAGTACGAGGACATTCAGACATCTTTTTTCTGACCTGTGAAAATTAGAAGCAAGGCCATCCAAAAGAAATGGTAAGAATAAGGTCATCACAAAGATAACTTTTTGTCTTTTCCATATATGTCAATAAGTAAAACACGATAATAACCATCAAGAAAGGCGAATGATTCTTTAAACTAAATGTCTTTCTAAATCAACTCGAGTCCATGAATCGAAAGACACATGTTTTCCAAATTGACTGATTCTTACATGACTTCACCTTGGGGTCTTTCAAGGCTTCTTTTGTTCTCTGTCTGATTTTCTCACGAGTTTCTGCATGATTACGGCAAGATCATTAAGACCCGGACAAACGTACTACAATGAGGTTTCTATATGAGATTACTGCAGAGAAAGTTACCTTCACTGTGTTTGCGTCCTTTGTTCCATGGCACTCTCCCTTTGTTCCCGTGGCCAACTTTTTTCCTTCTCTTGATATCTTTATCTTCCTCAAAGTCAAAACCCTCCAATGTAGGACTGGCTACTTGCATTTTTTCAATTAAATTTGGCTTCTCCACTAAATCCAACATGACTTTTGATTCACAAGAATCAGCAGCGTGAGGTGTCTTTGCTAGCTTGTGTGTTACTCTAATGGAATATGTACTCATACGGGAACTAAAACGGCCAAGGCATGGTGATATGTTTTCTACAGCGGATGTACTAAAAGTTGTACACTTAGCATGACTGATCAGATACCCAAAGTTGAGTGGTGTAAGACTTTTCGACATGAAAATGATAGGAAATCGAGATAAAGACTGCTTCCTGCAAGAATCCCATTACAAACCATCAATTCTTGCTGCAGTTAACAGAAGCCACTCATCTGTTTTCTTCACTAAATTTAACTATCTGATATCTCAAACGACAAAATTTCAACATGATGCAGACGGTATATTATATAGGCACTTGCATAATGGTGTATATACAAAATAATGGCACTACTGAAAACAAGCTTCAAATCTGAGGGTTTACTTCATGTTTCCATCTTACTTATGACAACTCCACCACCAGTTTAAGATGAAGGTTTAAACGGTGAGTATTGAGTTAAAAGCCCCAAGTAATTATTAACTTACACTATTATTATCTCAAGAAAACTACTCTACAACAGTTTCACTTTAAAAGAATCAAACTTGAAGAAAGTACAAGCATATTTTCTAATGAAACTACCAATTTGAAAAAGAAAACCCAAATCCAAGAAAATCCCTGATGGGTTTGGTGTTTTGAGCCCATTGTTCTTTAGAGAAAAATATAAAAGTTTGATTCTTGACAGTATATATACAGGAGGCTTGAATCTAAGTTTAAATACAGAATTAATGATGGGCAAAGGAGAACTTACAGAGGGCAGAAGAGCATTGCAGATTCCATCTGTGGGAGCACTGGAACTGAAATTGGCCTGAGCGAAACTTTTTCTTGTCTTGAAACTTTCTCGGACATATGATATCTTTGTGACGGTGAGGCCAAAATCTAATGCCAGAACAACTGTTTGTAAAGTTACGGTTTAGCCCTCGCTTTCTTCAAACAAAAATTTAATTCTTAAAATGAAATTAGACAAGATTGATGACAATTAAAAACATTTAGATAACTTATCCTTTTTTCAACTAAAATTGCATTCACAAAAGAGTATTTTTGTCATGTTAATGTTAGGTTCAACTCGGCTCGTTTTTAAATGGAACCAACATAATGCGTTTGTAAGAAAAGTCTTATAATTTTCGAGACTAAATGTTTATTTTCAACTCATATGTCTTAGAACTGGTTATGGATAGTTAACACTTGACACACGTATATAAATGCGTATAAATATAGATATATCATCACCCAAAAAAAATTGTATCAATATATTTTCTTTTACTCGATATTGTCTTACAACCTTCTTAAACGCATTCATCCAAAATTAGTCAAATATATCTATCTATAAAAATCCTTTAAATGTAATTTTTGCAGTCCAAAGCTCTCCACACTAAACCAAAACTAATCAACACAAGCCTTCTCATTTTGTGATATCTGGAAAAGTAATACATATAAAAGGAGACGATAACATATCAGGGCACGTTTGAAAACTCTATTGGACTAGGGTAGATTAGAATATGACATGTTAGAGTAGGCCGGATTCAATCTATCATTGTGTTGTTTGATTCTTTAGATTGCAACTAAAGATTAACTCTTATTATAAGTAAATTAAATCACTCACATATTATAAGATGAGGTAAGATGCCCGCCCATGGAGGATTATAAAAGGGCCATAATCCAGGGTCGGACGATTTCAATAGGCCCGACCCTGAATTAAAACTAGAATTTCAAACAACATATTAGGTTGCATTAACGTTACACAAACACTCCTAATATAGGCTGTGTTTTCAGACATGCCCTAAATTGACTAATACCACTTAGTTTTAATTGAACGTAATTCAAAAATTTATTCATGCGTATCATCATTTATCTACTGACTACTCTCAAAACTACCAAATAAATATGGGTCAAATACGGAGCAGGATTTGACCCGTTTACACACTAGCAGAACTGTATCCGTTCGTTATTCACGCGGCAAATTCAATATCTTTCTGTATTCCTCTCCGCTGCCGTTTCCTACAGTTAGGGTTAGGGTTCTACAGTTCCTTCTACTCTCTCATGGCCCGAACCAAGCAACGCAAACGCGGTGAAAATGGTACTGATAAAGCGTCCTCTAACTCCCTACATCCTCTCAATCTAAGCCGCGATGACGCTCGCAAAATACTCGACCTCCTCACGTACGATCAGCTGCTGAAGATTGTCCACAATGCCATGTTCCGCCACGTGGAAGTACTCAACGCCGTCCGATCAATCGCCGACCGCGACGCCGCGCATCGGAAGCTCTTCGTCCGCGGTCTCAACGGGGAAACCACCTCCGATAAACTCCGTTCCGTGTTTTCCTCCTATGGCAAGCTATCCGAGGCTGCGATCGTTGTCGATAAGGCCACCGGTAAGTCGAAATGCTATGGTTTTGTGACGTTTAAACACATTGACGGTGCTATGAAGGCGTTGAAGGAACCGAGTAAGAATATTGATGGTAGGATGACGGTAACACAGATTGCGGCATCGCGAGGTTCTGGTGGTGGCGGCGTAGGCAGTGGAGGTAGTAATTATAATCAAGTGGATGTTTCTATGAGGAAGATTTACGTGGCGAATGTGCCGTGTGATATGCCGGCTGATAAGCTTCTAGCGCATTTCTCAATGTATGGGGCGATTGAGGAGGGGCCGTTGGGTTTTGATAAGGCGACAGGGAAATCAAAGGGGTTTGCGCTATTTGTTTATAAAACTGCCGAGGCAGCTAAGGCATCGTTAGTGGATCCAATTAAGAATATTGACGGGCATCAAATGAACTGTAAGCTGGACATTGATGGAAAAAGGGGGAGGCCTCCTTCTCTATTGCTTGAGTCTGCTAGTGCGGGGGAAACGGGAGTGCAGGGAGGTGTTCTTGGGAATGGAAAAGGAGGGCCCTCGATGCTGGGGGGCCAGTACCAGGGGCTAAGTGGTGGTGTTTCTTCTGGTAGTTTAGGTGCAGGTGTTGGCTGTAGTGTAGGTGGTCCTGTGATGCCAGGAACTGTTACCCGAGGAGCTGGAGCAAATTTGGGGGTTAGTGGTGGGTTAAGTTCTACACCCGGTGGGCCTGATGCCGGTGGCTCTCATTTTAGTGGGATTCTTGGAACTGCGTATGTCGGACCTGGTGCTGCTGGTGCTGGATTGGATAGCACGAGAAGTGGTTTGGGTGCTGGAGCAGGGTTAGGTGGTTCTGTGGCAGGTTTGAGTGGTACTAGGGGTGGATTTCGTGGTGTTGGAGAAGGGTTAGGTGGCGCTGTAGCAGGATTGGGTGGTGCTGTGGGTGGATTTAGTGATGCTGCTAGCGGATCTCGTATAGCTTCTGGTGCATTGACCGCTACAGGTAGTGGAATGGGTGCTATTGGTCGTGGGCCATCCTTGTATAGTTTGGCCTCTACCTCATCTATGATGAGTTCAGGAGATTATCCTCGGAGTGCACATTACAGCTTATCATCTACTGGGTATCAAGGCCAGCATAATCAACCTGTAGGTGCATCAGCAGCGCCTAGAGTTCAACCTGGGGGACTTTTTCATGGGTTTCCCCCTCGCTTTTGAGGTAAAAAAAAATTCTCTATTTTTTTTTTTTGATTTTTTATTATTGGTTTGACTGTTGCATGCAATCTATGTTTGGTGCAGTTTACTAGGTAAGTATCCTTTAACTTTTATCCTTAAACACCTAGAATATCACGTTTTTAAGATCTTTTTCTACTGCCTTTATTGATGTTCTGGAGTATTTTCCTTCTTTCGGGTGAACTTGCTGTTTTGCTACTTATGCACTTGTATTGGTCCACTTGTGATTAGTTCCAAAGAGTGCATGGCTTGTTACTTTGCGTATGATGTATTTAACGCGACTTCTCCTATTGGTTGGGATATGAATGGTTCTTTTGATTTTGTTCTGCGTTTTTCATGCATTGTAGTGGGTGAGATTTTCTGATTACTGTATTTAGTGAAGCTCTTTTCCCTTTTTTAAGTTGTCCAGTGCCAATATGGAGAGGCTCCCACTAATGCTATGAATGTCTGCCTGCTTATGTGTTGTATATAGACATGAACGGCGTTACCAATTCAGGTTTTGCAGATACATACTTTTGGGCATGCACAATTGTGGCTAAACATGTTAGTTGCAAATAATATCTTAAAAGTATGAGTGTTTAGCCATAACTTATAGGATTTCTGTTTAAGTTGCAGTCATCGATATAACTAGGTGATCCTTTTACGTCCTGAACACTCACTTTCTAAAATTAGACATGCCCCAGTCTCAACTACAAGTAAGAGCTCTCCGGAAGTGGTAATGAATCCTAGAAAAGACCAACTAAAACCTGTTTCAATTTGTTGTTATATCTTTGTTTTACCTACTCATGTTTTAGGCCAAAAGCCTGGATGGATAATTTCAACTTTTGTTTGCTCTCGTGCTAATGCCTAGATTATTTCAGTTTTTTCTAATTGTTCTTCTGCTACTTTGATTCTTAAATTGTTCGGCATGAGTTGTTTGTCGTGTAGTCTCACTGCTTTGAAGTGAGTTTTTGGCATTTTGTCAGTTATTATTTTTAACTCTCATAGTTAGTCTAAATGTGAATGTGGAATGACATATTTGCGTTGTGAATGATGTTTGATTCAGGTGTATGACCCACTTGTGGCACAGTATTGGTTCTGATGATTTGTGCAGACTGTGAACTTTGGCCTGTTGCTGTGTAGTTGGCCTCGTCATCACTTCATCTACACCTTATGACTCTCTCTGAGTTCTCGTAGATACACATGCTAGAATACTATTTAGGACCTCCTCTCCGCCAAAGAATAATGAAAGAAAATTATAAGATGATTGCTAAAATAGTTTGTATGTTTTATGAAGAGCTCATTTGCTCATCCAGTTTTTTCATGTATGAGTATAGTTTCATCTTGCTGGTTCTGGCTGTTGAATGCTTTAAATTTGTAAATTCGCTTCTGGTTCCCACTGCTGCTGTGCATCTTGTTTCACTTTTTATTTTTCTCCATCTTGTTTTGACTTTTTAAATGCTACACAAGATGCTTCTTTGAGGGAGAAGCAGTTCAAGTTGCAACATTTGATGTCTGAATATTGAGGTTAGGGGGTTGAATCCCAATGTCGATAGTTAGGGGGTTTAGTTCATTGTGTAAGCAATTCTAAAGTATATATATATATGTGTGTGTGTGTGTGTGTGTGTAGTTTTCAAGGACCTGATCCTTATTCTTCAGTTAAATTTAATTAGTAAAACATGTACTTGGCTATGTGTCTTCGTGGACACACCGGAGCTTGAAATATTCGTAATAGTTTACTTCTTATCCCTCTTCCTATTTCTAGTGTCCTTACTCCTTACTATTTTCCTAGGGCTTAGGATGCCCCTCATTTTGAAGAGTAAAGGAAAATCTCTGTAAATAAGAATTGACATTGATTTGTTTGTTTGTTGAACCATTATGGTGCTCTATCCCTTTTTTTTTTTTGGATAATTCTCTATCCCTTTTCTTTTCCAGAGTTTACTGTTTGAAAATTAGTTAGTTGTTTGGAGATTAAAGTAACAAGCTCTTGCTATAGCCTGCTTGACTGAAACTTTTATGTGACATATTATGCAACTCTTACGTGACATAAAAATGTTCGTAAGGTATCTTGTAACTTGGTTGAAATAATTGTCTTCTTAGAAGTAATTAGTTTGCAAAAAAGTTTTGCAGAGTTATCTAGCATTGCACCGCAGACTTGTCAATTTGTGATGAGGAGCGACAAGTGGGTCTTGAGAAATTTATTAGCAGTCCAAACTTTATTGTTAGAGTGCCATACGTAGGCCAGAGGACATTTTCTGCACTACTCACTGTTATAGATTACATGTATAATAGATACACATATTTGGATGAAGAAGGTACAGATACGCCATACTAACTCTTCTATTTGTCTCATGAAATTCTGTGTCATACTTGGGTTCGTAACATTAACCATAGTGCTCTGGTTGTTGCATGATGATTTACACATACCCAGGTGCTCTTTTTCCTTTGTGGTTGCTGATTGGGGAATTTCTTAGTATTATGTGGAATACTAAACTTAAAAGTCTAAAATGGTTATGTTGGTTATTGGCGACTAGTGATCATGGTTGCTTGGTGGAAGATTTTACTACTATGCTATTCTAAACTGTTTCTTTTAATGTTGAAATTTGTCACTTCGAGTTTGGTGACACCTGAGTTTAGTCTAAATCTTCCATTAACTGTGTATATATGGTGGTGCTACTTAGTTGTGGCTGCACCTGTTTTGGCATGTATTGTGGAATTTCTTGAAATTATTCTAGGTTCTGGCTATACATAGGTTAGGCATGTTTTGCAAAATTGTCCCTGGCCTTTGTGCCAGTTAGAGCTTGCACTGAGATTTTGTTTCAAATATCGTTTTATCTGAAATTTTTGTTGTGTCTACATCCGGATAATTGATTTCATATCTTAAGATTTTGGTTCCTAGTTGTTTAGACAATATTTTGTTTCAATATGCATTTCATTTTGATGTGTGTGTGCGTGTGCGTGTAACGTGCAGTAACTTTGATTACTGATTCTGTGCATTTTGTGGTCATATCTAAGTTTGAAAATTTGAAACCATGTGCCCGAATCATCTTTACTGTGGCTTGTCTTGGCTCCACTTGCTCTATGTTTTGGATGTGGTGGAAATCTTGGAGAGATGCTTTTGTGATCTTTTCATTTCTTTGAATCACCAATTGCTAGCATGGTGGCTGCAGAATCTCCCATGCGAATCTTTCCTTTTCTTTTTTTACCTTATGTTCTGGCCCCCGATTTTTTGTCGGACTGTAAGTATGACGGATAATGCCATTTGAAACTTTTAATGATATCTCTGCAAGTTAGTTTTTATCACTTTGGCCCTTGCGTTCTAAGAATAAGCCCTATACTCATTGAATGTTTAAAAGATATAATATGATGCTCCCGAGGAAAATGCCATGGTTATTGTAGTTACCACCATTTTTGATAAACTGTGGCAATATGAAAAAATTAAGAGGCAAATTTTGGAGGAATAAATTTAAACATAATTTTTGTTACTAAAAACTAATCATCGCTTATAAAGTTTCATCTAAGTTGGAAATAGAATTGTTTCGATATTTTATGAAGAACATTTAAGAATTTTGATCCATTATTGTTTGAGGCACTTAATACAAGAAGATTCTCGTGAGTGGGTACACCAAAATATATTTAAAATTATTTCTCAGTTCGCTAAAAATATGTTTGGTTTGGTTCACATAAATTATCCTTAGTCATTCGGAATTTAGAGTTGAATTCCTTGATAACTTATGTGATAAACTCAAATTCCACGTCAGTTAAACGAAGGTCATTTTCAGAATGCAACACAAAACATTAAAAGAAAAACAAAATATAATTTGTACGCTCAATCAGTTTTTGGGTGGGGAGTTATACATCATATTGCATCTTCATTACCTGCTTTTCAAACATTATTTTCATAAAAAAAAAAAATTACGTCAAGTTGAGTTATTATTGCAACTGGAAAATAGTAAATTCCTTTACTTGGCGTGCACAATAAAACATTGGTTGCAAAGAGGCCACGGTTAACGCAATTGGCGAATTTATGGGTTATAACGAGTCTTAACAAAGTGGGCAAATATAAGAAGAAAAGAGGAACGTAACTTCATATTGCTTTCTTTTCCCTTTAATTTGAAAATATGCACATGATGGTATAAACTATTAAGCATTATTTAATATGAAACCTTTAATGTTGTAGCTGAAACTGTTAAGTCTTAACTAATATGAAAGCACTCCAGGAGGGAGTTACATGAGATTGATTCATTGTGTCAAAGACTAAATCTTTGTCACGCGTTGAACTTTTCCACATATGTAGAAGCAACTGTTCGTATATTTAAACTTGTGCATACAACTAAATCGCCTATTTAATAATTAATATTATACTTGTTGATCTATATTAAATTTATGGTAGATATTCTGGTCGTAATTTACACATATTAAGATCCAAAGGCACAATTTAGCTATTGCATTAACACCATTACTTTAGGATATTGTGACAACTTTACTTACAAAATTCATATGGACAACCTAAGTAAGTATTATGATATTATCCATCTGATATCAAAACTTTTAACATGGTATATTCACTTTAAGTAAGGATCGCTCTGCACGTGACAGATAACAACGTCACATATCATGCTATTGTGGATATTACTTGTGAGACAATTCTTAAAATGTAGATTTCTTCCAATGTTAGTAGTTTATTTATTTATTAATCTATTTTGCGAGATGATTTAACTATCAAATAAGCAGATTTTTCCTTTTTTTTTCCTTCTATTTTTTGCACGTAGATTCATTGTATATTTTCATAAATGTTAAATAAAATATCCAACCTTTGTCGTGGGTTAAAATTAACTTATCAAGATAAGATCACGAATAAAACTGATAAATATGGCATTAGTTGTTAACAAGTTATTATAAAACCACAGACTATAATTATAAAAAACAATAAGACTTAGTTTGCTAATTGTGTAAATATTATTTTTGTGAATATTATAAAATCAAGGGACTAATATTGCAATATACCCTTGCAGATAATAACAATCATCATAATAGAAAGAGACCTAAGATAAACCCTATTAAACCCTGAGTAAGACCTCGCACGTGCCAATACACGCACGCCCACACACATAAATAGATACATGTATATATAAATATTTACTACAAATAGTCCATGTTGACGTTTCTCTGAGGCAGGGGTTTATACGCCCTTACTCAGTCACCCAATTACCGGCGCCACTCATCTCTCGCCGGTGAGTCCTCTTTTCATCTCTTAATCGTAAATTAGGGTTTATGTTTTTCGACCTTGATCAGTTTATCATAACAATTTCGCTTTTTGTTCTGTATCTTTTGGCTAATTTGTTGATGATCATTGATAAAACTCGTTAGACTAGTATAATTCAGAATTAGGGTTCAGTTTATGTTCGTATTACGTGTTACTGGTTCTGATCACTGCGTATATTCTTCGTGTAATCTTAATGTTTGCAGGTATAATTCAAAATTCTCCTGTTCTACTTTTATGGAGGAATTGTGCTGATTGGTTTTTGGAGTGTTTCGATGGATTTAAATAAAAAAGGAAAAGCCTGGGTTGGGAACATATGCCACCAATTTGAATCGATTTGTCATGATGTTGATGATTTTATGAGCAAGGTATTGCTTTTGATTATTTTTTCGCACTGCGTGTTATATTTGCATGAGTGCGTAACAAATTTGTGGCTCTGGAAATCCAATTGAATGAAGAAAAAAAGAGAGTTTTTTTTTTGTGTGTGTGAGAAAAACACGTGGCAGGTCAAACTACGTATGTGATTGAACTATATTTGATCTTTTCCCTTCAGAAGTGTGTGATCATATATTTTACGTGTTATTAGGTAATGAGCTGTCTTCTAACTTGATTATGTCAACTTTTGTCGGTGGTGCATACTTCAGGGCGAGTTCGTTCTTTAAGTGGTTTTGTTCCGTTGTATAAATAATTTGTGAATATTAGGTGAATTTGCAATCCAGGAGTGTAAAGTTTTCTTCTTGTCTAATTTGCTTGTTGAACAGGAAACTGTGAAATTTGTCGAGAACCAAGTGCAGAGTGTTGGTTTGAGTGTCAAAAGATTTTACTCTGATGTGGTCCAAGATATACTTCCGCCCTTGGAGGATGAAGTGAAACACGAAGAAGAATCACTGACTCATAAACAAGTTGATATGAGTGATCATACAGAGTCGACCACTGGGATCGGAGCACCCCATGTAATGGTCACGGAAAATCAATTGTCTGTAGAGCAAGGTCCAATTGATACTTTGAGCAACTCCAGTGCAACATTACCAAGTGAACTGGACCAATTGACGCAATACACCGAGCCCACTTGTGCGGATACCTTTGAAGAATCAGTAGCCGATCTAGCTTTAAGAGAATTCGGTGCCAAAATCTCGAATAATGAATACAATGACATTGATGAGGATATTACAAGGGATTTGATACCAAAAATTACTGATTCAAGTTCTAAAGAGAAATTTTTTGTAATATGTGATGACAATCATAAGGATTCCACATTGCCCAATTCACCTGGACTTTCAGATACTGCAGAGATCTTAAATATCAGCAACGATAGATTTTCATGCCAAAGCTTTTCAGATGACATGGAGTCGGGTTGGTTATTTGAGAGCGAGTTAGCAATGTTTGAGGAACTAAACTTTAATGAAACTAGGAGCTTATGTCCACCACCAGTAGCTTCAGCCAATAAAGCTCATAAAGAATATGACCTTCCAGTCGATTCAGCATTTTTTTCAGGTTTTGATTCACGGAAAACTGATGATGGAATTAATTGTGATTCAATCAAAGATGAAAATTTTGATGTCCCAAGCACTTATTTTTCTTGCAACAATGAACAAGCAGAGTTCGGTTTTATATCTTCTAGTTGTTCTACATCTCCGAAGTTTTATCATACTTTGGAGACTGCATCTGCAAACATAAATCAGAAGGCTGGAAACCTCTTTAGTAGTCATGTTGAGCCTAAAAATTCAACTCCGTCTTTCGCAATTACATCCTATGATATCAAGGCCATGGATATGCTCCCTGCTTTACTTCTGGAATCGAATGGTTGGTACATCCTAGTTTTACCTTTACCTGCTTATATAACTGTTCATATTTATGTGTTCTTCCTTGCTTCTTTTCTTTCACTAACCGACCTCCCCTTTCTGTGTGTTTTCAGCAGTTCCTCAGACTGCTCCTTCCTTGAAGTTTCCCGCAAACAATTCAACTTTGGTAGATGCTAATGCTTCCGTGATTCATGGATCCGTTTCTATAGTTGGTAAATGTCAAAGCAGCAACGAAAATTGTCACGAGGATGCTCAATTTAAATCTGCATTATTTCCTTCGGAAACTGGTATATACTATTTTCCTCATTCTTATTATCCTTACTTTAATTTGTTGTGCCAAAGTAAGCCCATCCTCTTGACGTTTTGTTCGTATAGATGATTGATTTATCATAATCTATAATTATTTGATTTAGCAGTCTTTTTTCTGCTGGATCAGAAGCCGTAAAGGGTGACTCATTCTCCTTTTTGGGTGTTTACGTGTTGTAATTTAACCATTATCGGTATTATATCTTTAGGGATAGTTAAACCCCATAGATTTGGTCTAGTTATAGAAACCTCGGATGATGTTTGATTATTTACAAAACACCCCTAAAATAAAAATATTATAGATAGGCTCCCATGAGATTTGAATGGTTACAGAGACACCTCTTGAAGTTTGAAAAACACTACATGTAACTATCTCTAGATATTGCTATAACTGTTGAGGTTACACTTTCAATGGACAAGAATGTTGAAAATGAGGGGCCTGAATTAAGACTTGTCTTCCATCTTATTTGGGCATCAGTGACTTGCAACCTGAGTCAAATTTACATGACAGTTGGCATTTGCTTGTATTAGATAGTTTTAATCATTACCTTGGTTTATTATAATCCTTCAGCCTTTCAAGCCATTTTAAACTAATCATACGGTTTTGTACTGTTTGCAAACATTGATAAGATGATGTTTGCCAATTCGTAGCCTGATAACAATCCTTTCAGCATTTTCTATATGAGCTTTTTCAAACTAAGACTGGTTTTTGTACTTATTATACAGGGAACTCGCTTGAATCTCATGTTGATATAGCGGACCTTAACATGGAAACAATTGATCTTACCACTGATGTGAAGCATGAGGCAACTAGTAACTTCACCCATCCTACCTTTCATGGAAGAAGAAATTTCAGATATTATAAGGTATAATTCCCTTTGCCCTTTCTTAGATAATCTGCAAAAGCTGACTTGCTAATCATGTATGCCTACTCATGTGCATATCGATATGATCATCTTCTACTTCTTTGTATGGATAACTACTGTTAATATGATATATCTTGAGTAAACGTGAACCACAATTCATAGAATTCCTTTTCTTTTTCTTTGGTAGAAATTGGTAAAGGATGCTTTTACTTCACGGAAAAGATTATCCAAAGAATATGAGCACTTGGCTATATGGTATGGAGACATTGAGATGGAATCAAGACAGCTTTTTGAACCGAGTACTTTGCCCTCTTCCCCCTTCACATCTTTACATGCAGCGAGAACGCAACCGCTTCACGAGACTGGTGAAACAGAGTGGGAACTGCTCTAGATGTTAGTGTTACATCGCTCAATTTATGGACATAATTCATCACGCTGAGATAATTCATATGTATATTTGTTTATATATCTAGAATTCCAGCGTGAAGGTTAGATATAGGAGTTTAAATTTCCAATAATCACTAGTTGTCTTTGAGGCTACATTTCTGGAAAATGCTCATTGCACTGTTTCAGTCAGTTCCACGCATTGATGGTCTTCCCTTAGATCTATTCTGCCTTGGCTTTGCAATTTTCTCTTTTTCTCAGTCATGGAGTTTCTAATTTGGATGTTAAGATTTATTAAGGGTGAACAACGACATCATCTGATATTTGGCAGTTAAAATTATTGTACCTTTGACGCTTTGGAAATATCAAAATGTTCCTCTGATGAATAATGTTGGCTAAACTGCTGATAACAATAATTTTTTTATTTTAATTTTAGGTCTAGTCAAAATTAAGCATTGAAAGAACTTCCTTTTTGCCAAAAACAATGTTAAGTTTGTACCCAAGTCTAATGTTCTAATTCGATAACAAAACCTCTGGCCTCTCATCATCTTTTCTTCTATAAAAATTTCTTCCATGAAATATGTTGATCCGAATCAGTCTCTTCGATAATCTTGTAAAAGAAGTGCGTACAAAATTTGATTCCAGACATCAGGCACTCCAGGCAGGCACCAGTGTATGCAATCGGCGAAATTCTTAGGATCTGATCTCTGTTCTTTTGTCAAGAGTTTGCCTTTTCGCTCGCCAAAAATCGAAGCGTGAGCGTCTTTCCGGTATTCAGACAATTGAGTAATGTTCAACATAGTCACCTTAATCTCTAGCTTTTCAACAACATCTTGTAGTATTCGCATGATGTCCAGATTGGAACCAGTTCCCCAGTAATGTGATCTTTCAATTGGGTGGGTCTCGTTGAAGCAGTTGTCGTCGCTTCCAGGCTTCCATTCCCAACTCCTGCGCCAAATATTGTTAGTATTCCATTTCGGGGTTGCGAATCCTTTGTAGAAAAGGCAAAAAACTCCCTCATTATCTTCTTCACACGTTGGGTTTTCTGCCTCTTTTTTTTGTTTTTGTTTTTTTATCAAAGTGGTTTATTAGCCTATTACGTGTAACTTATGGTTTTACTTTGTAATTATTATTGCCTATCGGAAAAAAGACTCACCATAAGTGTGTTGGGGACATTGTCGAGAAAAAGATCTTTTGAGTATGAGGATTAATGCTGGCGTTAATCCAATTTGCCCAAGTTTCCAATGCTAATCTATATGCAGTGGTCACATTGTATTCTTTGATGTTGACATTTGATCCATATCTGCAAAAAGAGCAAAAGAATGGCGTTAAATATCGTTATCAAAGGATTTAGTGAAGATATTCGAGTCATCAACTGAAAAGAGCCTAAAAATTATTCATGTGTTAGACTGAACGTTTTAATTTAACGATATATTTCAATTAATTCAAATAAGATGTTTCATTATTAATACTTAATATCATCATTTGATCAAAACAAAATTAAACATGGCCCAATGCTGTAATTAGTACATGAGATTCTTACGTGGCGTTGATGGTAGGTTTGTACATCCACCAGACATAACTCTCAAAAATCAAAATGTCAGCTCCTTCCCACTCTTTGCTATGCTTAGCAACAGAATCAAGCTTCACCAACCTTTTATGTACGGTGTGATTTGTTGCGTGGTCTGATATGGATTCGATTATGAAGGGAGCCCAATAGTACTCAATCGTTGCATTGAACTCCTAACAGAAAAAATGCCGTTGAAACAATGTGCAAGTGGTAAATACACAAAAAAGATCTTGCCAAATTGGTGCACCAATCTCCATGCCATTGTTAGATTTATATCACGCACTACCGCATGCATTAAGATTCCACATTAGTTATGTACACGTGTTATAAATCTAACGATGGCACAAAGAGTGATATAGCACAAATGAATTGAACCGATTCAGGACACAAGGAGACCAAAGTCTGTACCTCTATTTTGAAAACTTTTCTTGGAGGTACTCGTTGAAGAGATGTCTTTACATCATTTGGGATTGCAGAATGAACCAAACATATCATAGACTCAAACATGCCTCTTTGCAATGAATCTCCAACAAACATCATCCTTTTGTCCCTTAATATCTCCATTAGCTTCAAGCCATCAAACCTGAAGTCATTTTTGACTCTCATGAATATTTCAATATAATTTCTATCTTCATCTATCGAAAATAATGCGTTAATTGAGAACATAATTTACTTTGTCCATTCTAATAGAGTGAGTTGTGAAACAAAAGAAGAATAATGTATTTCAGTAATTAATTATCCCCAAGTAAAGTCTCAGGTTCTTACCTTGGCAAATTACAGTCATAAGGCTGCCATCTCCAATTCTGATAGAAAGAATCAGGCCTTCCATTTCTCAAACAAGTAGTTTGTTTAACCAAATATGGACAACTCTCTTCTTTATACAGAGGATAACTTGCATTATCCCATACCCATTTACCTTCGAACACATTGCATCCTTCTTCAATCACCTCATCTTCAGACACTTCAATTGGCACTCTCACTAAATATTTGTGTCTTTTGCTTTCCACTAAACCTGGCCAAAGATTATTGTTCCTTAAACTATCAAGGACGACACGAACGGCCCCAAGCACGAGGAATGACGCCAACCCCAGCCCGAAAAGGATGTGCATTCGGCGGTGCTGTTGTGTTTTCATTGCCGGTCAGGTGGTGGCAGTTGGGGTGGGGTGGTTTTAACATATGACCATGTTTGTATAATTTGTATACTTGAGGTGGTTGTTGTCTTGGAATTTAAGCATACAGAATTAGTGATAGGTGCATCATGCAACAACTGGTTGGTAAGCTAAAAAGATTTGGTGTATGGTTCAAAACTCAACAAAACTATGTTGTTGTATCTTAGAATTTGTCATTAATTGATTATAAGTTTTAAGTTTTGACTTTGATACTTCAACTCTCATGTCTCAGTATATATGAAATGCTTGGAGTATTATAAGGAAGAAAAAGTACAGAACTTCGATTTCAAACTGCTAAATTATCCATGATTCGTTGAATTTATTCTGCGTGCCAAATCCATGCTGAGAATTGTTTCACATAATTCTATATACGGCGTCGAACACTTACAATAAGCAGGCTTAAGGCTTTCTATTTCTTTCTAATAAGAGTTATTAAAAAATAAAAATTAAAATAGATTTTAATTTTGGTAATGTAAGGTGAAGATCTAGATAGCTTCATTTACAAATTTCCACTAATATATCGACTAATCCAACAACTTACATTTTGTTTTATTCGGTTTACAAGTGGTGTAGTGTAAGTTTTAAGAATGGCAAAACTTTTTGGCACATAAACAGTAAACACATTGGTTAATTAGGGGCAAATTGCTCATTTGATGAAAGTGCAATTTTAGTAAAAACAAATATTCCTTTGACGAAGTATCATGTACTTAACATTACCCTTTTTTCGGTATACCGAAAAGCTAATCTGTATTTTAGAGACCATTAAGTTTTTACTATAATTATTTATTGACTTAAATTAGACAGTATCAGAAGTAATTAATCTGATTAACTTATTCATATTATAATATTATATTATTTTTTCTAATTAACTCGTCTCTTCGTTGTCACCAATTCATCGCGAAGGAAAAATGAAGACTGCGATTATGAGATCTGTTGTGAGGAAAAGCATCTCCACCGCCGGTTTATCCCGGCGTGGCTACTCATCGTCGTCGGCGCCGGAGCGTAAGGTCGCCATTTTAGGAGCCGCCGGAGGAATCGGTCAGCCACTCTCTCTCCTCATGAAATTGAACCCTCTCGTCTCAAATCTCGCTCTCTACGATATCGCCGGCACTCCTGGAGTCGCCGCTGATGTTAGCCACATTAACACGAGATCTGAGGTCCGATCAATTTTGAAAAAAATGCTTGTTGCGATTGTTTGCTAATTTTTAGGGTTTCGATCTTAATTGTTATTCGTTTTCACGTATCGCGATTTACTTTTGTCTTTATCGATTGTGATCGCTGTTACGAACCGAGTGAAATTCCTGAAGTGTGCTGTGGAATTGTGCAGCGATTCTTCGAAGAATCACGTACTACAGAGAATATTTAGGATAAGAGAAGAGTTTGATTGTTGTTTCTTCGATGAAATTGAAAATAAATTCATAAACCAGTATTACAAACTGCCGTCCCTAATCTCCGTCCTGAACCTTTACCCTAGGGATTTGCCTAACGATCGTCTCTGACATCACTCTGAACGATGTCCACACTTGAGAAATTGAATGACCATAATCGTGGTGGCTATGAGATTGCGATTTCTTACTGAGTTTTTTTGCTTGAATTTTGTTTGAACCTTCGCTAGCACTTGCTTAGGTTTTTTTCCTTTACTTCGTTTGGTTGTGTGTGCCTTAATCAGTTAGCTATGCTTTGAACTGCTTCTCTATATGGATATATTTGGGTCAATGCTCTCTTTGTTACTCCCTCTGAAAGAATTTTGATGATATATCTGAATTGGATATTACAGGTAAAGGGGTATGCAGCAGAAGAACAGCTAGGACAAGCTCTGGAAGGTTCAGATTTAGTCATCATTCCGGCAGGTGTGCCTAGAAAGCCTGGCATGACCCGTGATGACCTCTTCAAGATTAATGCTGGCATTGTCAAATCTCTTTCTGAGGCCATTGCCAAGTATTGTCCCAATGTAATAACTTTTTTCCTGTTATGTTTGTGAGTTTTTTTTTTTTTTTTTTTTTTTTTTTTTTTTTTTTTTTATTATATTGTTGTTTTGCTTAGGAATAGAATGATTCATGTGAATTCTTTTCAAAGTTCAGGCTCTTGTAAATATGATCAGCAACCCTGTAAATTCGACCGTGCCAATTGCTGCTGAGGTGTTCAAGAGCAAGGGAGTGTATGACGAGCGTAAATTGTTTGGTGTGACAACCCTGGATGTGGTTAGGGCCAAAACATTCTATGCTGGCAAGGCCAAAGTCAATGTGGCCGGTATGCTGATACATTTTGACCAGCAGAGTATTGCTTCTTAGCTTATAATTATGCACCCCTGAGATGCGAATTGCCTAAACTTTCTTGCTGCTTTTGGCAGATGTTAATATACCTGTCATTGGTGGTCATGCTGGAATTACTATTCTCCCCTTGCTATCACAAGTACTGTTTTTGCGTTTGTATCGCTTTTTCCGGATAGATACCATTGGACAACTGATATTGATTTCACTTGCATTTGATTCTTTGACTGTAGGCCACACCTAAAGCAAATCTGTCAGATGAAGATATTAAAGCTCTTACAAAAAGAACACAAGATGGAGGCACAGAAGTTGTTGAAGCCAAGGCTGGAAAGGGTTCAGCTACGCTCTCAATGGCGTAAGTGATATACTTCTTCTTGGTTCTTTATCCCTCATGTGTAGAGTTTTGCATTAGGCCCTTACTGTGGGAGATCTTACGTTGAGAAATCAGCATAGATAACTTTACCTAAACCCTAAACCTAAACTTTACCATCAATATTATGATTAATCGTCAAGAAATAATCAAATAGAACTTTGAGTTTCTAACTTTCAGCCTTGATCCTATCTTACCTTGTCTCTCAGTATGGTAAGTTGGTAACTGGAAATACATGGCACGGTGACCTTTAGCATATCTTTCGTAGGCTGTAGAGTTATAGGTGGTTGAGAAGAAAACTGATGTCAATTAATACCATAATCCTCAGATTTCTCAAGTAGGAATTCTGAAAAGTTGAGAATCCCAATCCTTATAACACCACGTCCGTGCTTTCAATAGTATTTGCAAGGAATAATATTTGTCTCAAAATGTAGAAGTTTGAGTGGCCTTTAAACAAATATATATTAGAGATGTAGACATCGCAGGGCTTGTTTAGGTGCCTCCTTCCTGTGTTTTCAATGAGAACCACATTATTGTGAGTGTGACTCTATACAAACTACAACTAACAAGCCTGTTAATCCAATTAACTGGGGTGGGCTTGATAGTTCACGGTATCTTCTCCCGTTTTGCTGCACATCTAACACAACACGCACATGTCAGCTATGATTATCTTTTCAGCATAATGTTGCTTAATAGCTAAACTGAGCAAGGCATGTAGCAATTAGTTTTAACGGAAGTTACGAGTGCATAAATGTCATGTTGTACTCCTCCATTTCATATAGCTACATTAAATACAACGTTTGACATCACTATCAAGTGAATTGTATTTAATCGGGTGTCCATTAGTATCTCTTGTCCGATTTGTTTTACGTTGCTATCTTTTTGAGTCACTTGTGTATATACACTTTTTGTGATTCGACTAAATCCAAAATCCCAGATTGTAAAGTTTTTCTCTGTTGCTCTAGTTTGTATTAACCCCTATTAACGCCTCATCTATTAGTTTAAAATTATCTTGAAACAACATTACATCATCAATTCAGCAACATTATCTTTAAACAGAATACACCATAGTATTTGGTCTTGAATGATTTTGGTATTTCACTATCACAATGAAGAACAAAAATGGGCTCATCCATGTTTGTGATTGGTATCAAACTATATTAGGTTGACATACTTGTCACCACAATTTCGTATCCATCTTTGATTATGTTGACATACTTGTCTTTTTCTATGTCAATGAGGACCATATGCAAATTGAAATCTCTATTGAAAATGCTTGAATGAGTTCGTGATGCAAATATAGGCCCTTTTTGGTCGATCTCCCTAGGAAAAGCCCGTATTGGGTTTTTTAATAGGAAAAAACTTATCTCAACTTGTATTCAGTTACCCTCTCCCAGAACCTGTGTCATTCCATGGGGGTTCTGGACCCATCTATTTGGCATTTCCGAGGACTTTCCTTTTTTTAATAAGTATGCTGTAACTTCATTTGGGAATATTTATTTGAACTACAAATTGCAATGACTTCTCTTGCAACGCACAATAGTCTGTAGCATAGTTTGTCATATCAACACCAGTAGACGATTTTGAAAGGTATCATAATTTACAAATCACGTTTTAACAAATTGGACATGATTTTTGATAGAGATATATTTCCCTTCTATTCAGAATGGCATCAACCCTGCTAGCAGTTGCCTTTTTCTATTTGACGAAGATTTGCATATTCTATGATTCCTTTGTGCTCATAGTTGACAGAATTTCACTGTGTCAAATGCGTCTTTGTAAAATTTAGTGGTCTGTGACGAGATGCCCATTCTAGTCTGTCTCATCTTGAGATTTTGCTGTTGCTGCTGACTTTCTATGCTATTTATTGTCTCTGCAGATGGTGTCCGATTTTTTCATGCTCTAACAGCATTCTCATCCCTGCAGGTATGCAGGGGCCATATTTGCTGATGCTTGTTTGAAGGGACTTAATGGGGTTCCAGACGTTGTGGAATGTTCTTTCGTGCAGTCCACTGTGACTGAACTACCTTTCTTTGCATCTAAGGTACGTTAGTCTTTGCAGTACGAGCTTAAGTACCCATATTAATGAGAATTAAGTTCTTGCAAGTGATACCCCTTTGTTTGCCACGTCAGACCACTCAAGCGAGTTTCTTGTTAAATCTTGTATCTCCTGTTCAATGGTTATGCACTAGATCTTAGAAACAAAATCACTATTACATGTCTGGTAATCCCATCCATGTGATTATACCAGAGTGTAAAATTGACGAGACAGTAACACTCATGGAATCACTGGTTTAGATTGATTATAAAAACCCATAGGAGTTGTCAGTAACGAAATACTCTCAACATTTATAGCTTTGTGGCACAGTGATTCATCTGTTGGAAAAGTAGAAAGTTTTTGATGAAAATTCAGCTTTAAGCCTTTAACCAACAACATGGGACCAGTTATCCTTATATCGACACTTTTTCATGATAGTGTACCCTTTCATATCTACATGGATGCAAACGTTACAATGAATAACGTAAAAAGGTATGGCATAGCGCTTCAGAGATACCTACTTTTCATCATTGATACTTCTATTTGGATTATCTATTAAAATTACTAGTAACATTAATTTTTTTTTAAAATTTTCCAAAGTTCTATAATCATGAACTAATCTTTTTTTGTTCTGCCTTATTGGATCTTTTCTTATACTTGGAATAATTATGACTATGAGGTGCGCACAACTTTATTAAAGAAATATTTAGTTTATGCATATCAATAAGAAAATATAATATTGTACCATATCTATATTATAAATAAAGAAAGAAATTGCATAAAGTAAAAGTATCTTCATTTTTATATATTTAAATAAAGAAATAAAGAAATTGCATAAAGTAAAAGTATCTTCTATTTTAGAATATTATTTTTATGTATTTATTAAAATAGAATTGAAAATTCACAAGTGATATTTCTAGGAAAATGCTTACAGCCCCAATTAGTCCTACCTCCAACTAAATGCAGGGACCAGCTTAATCCAAGTACCAACCCTTAACACATTGGAATGTGGACATAGCAGCCAAAGCTTGGGGGGCCGGCTAGATGGTGAGAAGGGATGGTGATGGTTGGCAGCTAATCATTGGGTGGGATCTGGAGGGTTTATTTTGTCTCTCCTCTTTCATTTTTATTAAATTATATAATAGCACAAGATATTTACCTATAAATTTTTCTGGTAAAGATTAACGTAAGAGTTAGCGGAGCTCCGGAGGCAGATAAATGACAATCCTAAAATAAATTATGGATCCTAAGCATGACCATGATATTGCATAGAGTTGATTACACAGGAAACGGAAGCCTAAATTCCATCCTCAATGTGGCCAATGCAACTGGATGTATTTGGAGAAACTAAATTGGTGGATGTGTAACTTTTTGAGCTATTTGTTTGTCATCTTGTTGGAAAGCCTCGTCTCGTGAAAATAATCTTTTCAATTCTTGCATGAAACAGGTAAGACTAGGGAAGAATGGTGTAGATGAAGTCCTAGGGTTGGGCCCTTTGACCGATTTTGAGCAACAAGGACTTGAAGCTCTCAAGGCTGAGTTGAAAAGTTCTATTGAGAAGGGAATTGCGTTTGTCCGTGACAACTGAAGCTGCGGCAAATATCATTGACCCCAACACAATTTTGCCTAAATTGCATGTTTCTTTGCTTTCCTAAATTTTTGCCTAGATTTGCTTCATTTGTTGCTCCGTACTGGAGAAACTCTACACTGTTTCTACATGTTTGGGCTTAGGACAGATTAGATTAAATAAGAGCCTGGCACACGTGATAGTTATCAGGCATGTGGCACTCGTGATAGTTATCAGGCATGTGATGCACGGTTGTTCATTTACTCAGATATGTCTCGCTCACTGATGATTTGCCGCTGCCCAGTGTTGGAAGGAATAACTGTCCATTGAGATCAAAGAGGACTTCGACCAATCTTTAATATTTTTGCACGTGCTGCAATCAAATTGTAATCCGCTTGTCGCAGGTGCACAATGTTGGTTCCAAGATGCGAGTGACTTGCAATAATTCTGAAATGGCTTGATAATCTTGTAAAGCCGTCTATGTTTCTAAATTTCCCATGCGAAATTAATACAAACATATAAGAAAGGGAAGCCATTTTTTTTTATCAAAACTAGATTGTATAATTTGTCAAATACATGAGAAACTGACATTAATAGAACCCATTTCCCGTTTCAAAAAAGTGCCAGATCCAGATCCTACAATATACAATGCCAGTCTTCAGCACCAAAGCCATTATAAAGTCTTCACCTGCATTCAGTGCTCCGCCGGTGAACATCCCTAACAAAATCTAATACTGCTCCGAAAGAGGCTCCGCAAACAGCCATCGACATGCAGCTGCACTACTTTACACTTATATCACAGAACTCATATTTTGATAGCACGCTTGCCCATTCATCTAACAGGACGCTGGAAATTTTTGTTTGGCAAGCTTACTGCAACTAGATATTGGGGAATCAGGCAATTATGCATTTGCTACATTCTCCCATCAAAACCATAGCATCAACAAAGAGCATAATGCAAATAAAAGTTATCTCCTTTTGCACAAAAATTGCACATCTAGTATTACGCCTAACATCAAAGGAACGGCTGAATGTACACCCTTCTTGAAGATCATAACATCTCGAGAAAAAAGCATAGGTCACCCCGAGATCGTCTAACAAGTCCTGCACTGTTGTAAAGTTTCCATAAATAATCTTTTTCTTTTCAAATAAATTACCAAATAAAAGCATATTCTAACTGGGAAACATCCCCAACTTACACCCATACTCTAAAAGAGTAGCATATATTCACATAAAAAGCACCAGTGTGTCAAAACAACTACTTGATCACTAAGTCAACATATAACTCCTCAGGAACAAATTATCAATTTTCCAAGCATGTCGAACATGTAATTTGCATACATGAAAATTCTATCGTACTAAAATGACACGAATTGTACTGCTGGTTCCGTTCTGAGGTGATGGAGAGTACATTTACATGCCTATCTAAAATTGCAACAAACACTCCCCTGCAGTGCCACCAGCCACCCACTAAGTAACACTAAGGATTCTGATGGGCAAATCTAACATAAAAGATTACTTTAGTTCTTGCAGCAGGAAAACAAAGAAAGGATCAGATATGCTTCTGAAATGTTGATCTGATAAAAAATTGATTTTTGTAATATGTTGGCTCAGAAACATGCTATGAGTCAAGAGAGAAAGCCCAATCAACAATAAAGCTGTCTGTTTTAAACCTTACATCCATATCTATCATGTCCTAGGTGAATGCTCTGCATCCGAACCATCTGCTGACGAACTGTCGCTATCAGAATCTGTAAGTACAAAAAGGCAGTTAAAACATAGCAAGATATAGGTCATTCAGAGCAGAACATATGAAAATAAAAGTCATAACAGAGACGGCATCATGAATATCAGCAGACAGAAGTATCCTACTACAAAAAATGTTGAAGCAAAATGCGGAAAAATCAATAAACAGAGAATGTCTGCAAAGTAAGCTGGAAGAGAATCACTATACCACTTGAGCTTGATCCAGAATCACTGCTTGAACTGCTTGAACTGCTGGACCTAAGTTTGCGCACCGGCCTTTCACCATCAACAGCCGTAGCTACGTTATTCTTCTCAGATGCTTCAGGAAAAAAAGAAAAAAAATAACCACTTCTCAGACAACATTGACATAGTATATCTACAAAACAGCAATACCGAAATCCAATCTGTTGAATATACAAAAACCTGTTCCACTTGCAATCTGGACGTCTACTGCTGTGGGGTTGGTGTTCTGCAATAGTGGTAGATAATTTTAGAGTTTCTGATAAGATTTCACAAAGCATTAGCCAGAAAAACAGAATAAATGCAGTTACATACGTTATATCTAGCACTTGGCGCCGGGGCAACAGTTTGATTGGCTAGCTTTCTAGCTTGAGCAAGTTCAGCTTTCCTTCGGTACTTGCTCAAGCTCTTTTTGTAGTTACTCACAAACCTATCAAGCTCCCACAGTGTTTCCGTATCAAGGGTGTCGATGTCCACCTCAAGTTCATCACCAATCTGAGAAAGGCCAGTACTCCTCCTCTTGACGATCTGAAGAGTAGCATCAAGTTTTTCAGAAGGTAAGCCCTCAAGATTTGCGATGAGTCTCTGCTTCTCATCTTCAGTCATGTCTCTTTTATTGAGATCCTTTGCTTTGGGTTTCTTTGGAGCAGGCATCCTGCCATAATAAATTCGATTCTTACGATTTAAAGGCAATGTCCCTATCCGTGGAGCATACATAACAACAGGGGCAGTAGCAGCTGGTGTAGGGACATGACCCTGCATCAAAGCAGGGACAAAGTGAGATTGAGGGCGGCCCTTCCTAGAAGTAGGAGTAGGCAGCCCTGCTTCCTGATATATTTGATAGTTCCCATGAGAGTTATACTCGGTCTCTATAATCGCCCACCTCTCTTCAAAAATATGTAACAATTGTTCTGCCATGACATAAACATCATGCCCTTGAGGATTGTAGGTCATGGCATTGCGAAATACAAGTCTAACATCTTCGGCAAAGTCATTTGGAGACTTGTAATGGTTCTGTGACAGTCTAGTCTTAATTGTGCCCAAATCCATAGGATTTTTAATGACATCATGATAATCAGCACATCCCATGACCTTTGCATTCACTGGTTCATTAAACACCCAACCATGCTTGTGTTTCATGAGCCTCTGAAGTAAGCTGCTACAGCTTTTGAATACCTGATTCCTAGTCTTATCAAACCCAAAACCAGATCCAAATGCACGTTCTGTTTCTACACTATGTTTCCTACCATTACTCATTTTCAACCTCTTATTACTTTCAGGGGCCAGCCTATCCTTTCCCAAGAGAAACTCTGAATTTCTGTAATATTGATTTGCCTTTGGAGTCCGTTTCTCCTTCTCGACAAAATCACTCGCCATATGACTATTTTCCATCACTGCAACACTTAGCTTCCTATGATAAGGCCTCAGCTCTAGATTACGACCCGCCACACCGACATCAGAATTCACTCTTGCTAATTCCATCGGTCTGGGTTCGAGGTGACCAACCACATTTGCCTCCGAAGTGACTTCCATCATTGCCCTGTTATCTACCGTATTGATTAGAGCCTCCTGAGATTGAGGAAAACTATACACAACACTATTACGACCCGCAGCACTGATCATTTTCCTACTGTCACTGGGGTTACTAAAGCTGATCTGAGTTTTATATATAGGCTTAGGAACCTTGGCTTCAAGCCGTTTACCTACACTCCTCACCTGATCAAGCTCGAGTTCCAGTTTCTTCTTAAGCTCCTCAATCTCGTTCTTAGGCGTTTCTTTAGATAAGTTGAATCTCACCCTATCATCAACCCTAGATGTGACCAGGTGCTTCACGATCTCGGCAGCCGCTGGCTCGTCAACAGAGGGGATTTGATGTCGGACAGGCATCAAATCACTCTCATTCGGTTGCTCATCCTGAACAGCCAGTTGGGCTGCTGTAACTTCTGTTCCAATAGGCAAACCATTCTCCCTGGACAACAGAGGTACCTCTCCCAAACTCTGGGTCTGTTCTCCACCACTTGTCTCAGGACGATCAATGTCACTGTGAACAGGGGGCAGTTTTTTAACATGCTGAGCCTCGTTACTACGTGAAGGACTATGTTCTCGCGGTGAAGATTGCTCCCCCTTCCTTCGGGGTGAAGTATCAGCATCCTTGGCGACTAGAGATTCTTGCAAAACATCCGCCCCTTTATTCGCGTGAGTAGGAGGTGTTGGTGCAGGACTGCCATGGTTGGTGAATTGACGAGATGCGGTGGCAGAATCACTGGGGGAGGAACTGGAAATCTGGGCGGTGGTGGTGGTGGCAACGGGGGGAGAGGAAACCCCGGCGGGCGTGAGGGTGGTGGCGGTGGGATTCTCGGAGGCGGCAGTGGCGGAGGAGGGAGCCGCGGAGGGGTCCTCCGCGGTGGAAGTTGCGGTGGTGGTAGCGTTGTCGTTACTTTTGGGGGCTCTCTTGCTATTTCTCCTCGTATAAACTTTGCTATTTTCAGTCCAACGAGACCTCCCACCGCTCAAGTTCAAATCACTGTTAGAAACCCCTGTAGTCCCGGAATCCATACATGTAATCACCAATTGACGAAAACCCTAATTTCTTCCCCCAAATTAAACAACTCTCAAGAACCCTAGAAAAGACCAAATTACTAAAACCTTAGGGTTCAAAAACCCTAGAACTAGAGACAAAGCCAAGGGGATTAACTTTACTACGAGAGCTATGCACACAGATCCAAAATTCTACAGAGAATTCACAAGAAGAACTGAAACAAGAGTGGATAAGATAAAACTGAAACACAAAAATCTAGAGCATATATAATTAAAATTGTAAGCAAAAGAAGGGGGAAAAAACCTAGGGTTTGAGGTCGCGAGAGCAGAAGAAGCGGGGCGATTTTTTCTCTCTCTAAAAAGGGGGTTCGTTTCTCTCTCTAGAGGCTGAGTGGATTGATATTTGTGAGCGGGCGCGCACCACGTTTAATCACACTCGCTGGTTGACAAAGTGATCCTAAGGCGGTGGATGGACGCCACGTCATCTGGGTGTGGCTTAATGCGATTGGGAACCGATTGATAGTGTGACGCCAGCAGCACCGATTGATATTTGCAGCGCACGCGCTATTCCTAGGATGTAAAATCTCAAACCATGTCTGTCTTTTTTTTTTATTATTATTAGTTTTTAAAATAAAGTAAACTTACATTTATCTTATGTTGCTGCAATTGTATTTTCGCAACAAACCAATTAAATTGTATGATTTTCTAAATGACAGAGCATTGAAAGATGTTTACACGTGTTTTTAAAAATAATTTATTAACTTTTGAATGCACAAAAATTGTGAAGTATTTAAATCATTGATTTATATTTGATGTATTATACCTTGGTAAAAATAATACACAGTCACACGACATTTGACGATCTTAAAATTGCTACATGTCATATATCATAAACCTCATAGTTTTTTAATTCTACTAAGATCTATCAAACGACAAGACCATGGGGTTACTGAATTGTCTTGCGAAGACAATTCATCTTCTTTGTAGTAGACCTAGTGAAGTTGTCCACTTTTAGTTAACTGTGGATCAAGCTCATTAGCTAGCATATGAATTAGACCAAATTATGCAATATTTATGTAATCATCTTTTATGATATCTGTTGACCAAGACTTGATCAAATCACATAACATAGCCTTAAGGGACTAGGGAAAACATTCTTGACCCAATCTCAAACTACATACTATCCGAACTTATACAATTTACCATGCATGTACCATAATTTGGGGGAAGTCGAACTCTGACCAAATGGGTGATATATTTATACAGGATTATAATGAGGGCTGAAACGACACCTTTTTGGCTAAAGTCTGTCATTTCTTTTCTATTTTAGCTTGTTTACTTTAATTTACTTTTGCCTTTAGATGGACGGGTCGTTCTGTCATTTTAGAAGTCCTTAGGGGTTAACTCAGAAACTCTAGCTTAGCCTTTATGTTGGATTAATTAAGTCTGTGTATTTTGTACGATTGATCCTCAAGTAATGAATAACTCTTTGAATCTCTCATCTCAAATTCTTCTATTTTCTGATCCTCTTCTTCCAAATATTACTATCTCTTTTACTACATCTTCTAGACATGGAAATGCCGTTGTCATCGAAGCAAAATGGTGACACAATGAGCTACGTGACACTCGAACAAGGAGAAAATTGACAAAACAAAGTTCAAATTATGAGAAAAGGTCGAATTGGACCTCTTGAAACAATTCAACCTATCTCTTGCATCCATTCGACACACAATAGTAATGGTCCATTCGACCTATTGGAGGGTGATTTCTTCAACCTATCTTTTTGACGATCAAAGTTCATTTTCTTTAATGTACCGAAACTTTTCCATTTCTGACTCTATGGAAAAGAAACATACAATATTTCCTATGTCTAATAAAACAAAAAATTTTACGAATTTTTTTGAAACAAATCGAACATATCTAGAAACAAGGCAAAAAATTTATAATATTTAAAGCACCGAAACATACCGTCGAAACAAAACTTTGATCCAGGGACCTAAAGGCTCACTCCCATCAATGGCAGCCCACCAAGCTCTAATGATTAAGAACATAATTGCTTATAAATGTAAATAAAATTGTCATTTGAGGTATATAATTTAAATTTACTATTCGAGTTAAGACTAAGGTCCCAAAGTATTATAGATTGAATTCGACCTACTCTAATTGGTCGAGATTCAAGCTATCGTGCGGGGGCTTCAGATAGATCCATTGCACCTCCCGAACTGTGCATATCGAGCTATCCGTAAATTCAACTTATTGGTGACTTCAACCTATAGGATTCACCTATAGACTCGTACTTCTGACGAGAGTAACATGCTTAAGCATCGAGTACCTATGTTGGGTCAATCACAACCTAATTTACATTTGGTGTCTCAATGCAGATTTCAATGTTAAAATTCTTGAAGGATCTTATAAAGTTTGAACAATCAAACATAAAGTGTTTTATCATTAGCCACATCAGCCAACGAAAACCTCGTTCATGAGATCTAAAATTTTCAAACCTAAACTACATAGGCACAAAACTAACTTCTCGACTCTCAGGATCAAATACCCAAATATTCAAATGTTAAGAGAAACTATCAACCATCATTAAATCAAGTACATGCTTATGAATACACAGTTAACATTGGATCCTCATCATATTATTTCCTTTATTTGTGTTTGACCCTAACGATCTAGATCTAAGATATAGATCTACTAGATCTGATGTTTTAAATTCCACATCTTAAAACAACTTCTCAAAATTGAGATTTTCTACACAAACATCTCAAAATTTAGATGTGTTCATGCAAAAAATTTGAAATTCAATATGCACTTATGCAAAAAAAAAAAAACTAGATCTAAGATCTTGTGAACATAAAAATATCAGATCTAATATTTTAGTCATAATCTCAATTAGTGTTGTGTGTGTAAGTGTCTTTTTGCGCACGTGTGTGTGTGCGCGAGAGAGGGAAGGGGGAGAGAAAAGGAGAGAGAACATAACTTTGATGTTGTCAATGGAGATCGGTGAGAATCGCATCTCGTGGTTTGATGGCTTTCTTGTGGTGAATTGATCTGATCTATGCGGCATGGAAACAACACAAGGGGATTTTACCGAAACAAGCTGAGAGATAGAGTGAACCGCAAGACGAAGAAGAGAAGAATCGATAATTTCTAAGAGAGGGCTAAATGGGGAGGGAAGAGCCAATGTGTGTTATAATGTGCGTGAAACGGTGGTAAAAAGGTATGCGAGAAAAATAGTCCTAACCCTATTGATAGATTCTCCAACACGTGTACTTGATCGGGTTTGGGATTACATATGAATCATCCTGGACCCGCTTGAATCACCGCCTAGTGCTCATGAGTCTCATTAGATTAGGTCCTATAGCCATTTTACGCAATCCAATCATCTAAATTTCAAACAAAACACAAGAAATAACCCAGTCCAATCATCTAATTCAAACAAGACAAAAGAAAAATCCCAATCCAATCATCTAAATTTAGAAACAAGACACGAGATCAAAGCTACATCTTGTTTCAAATCTTTTATGCCAATATGTTGTGTCAATCCGTCTGTCATTATTATATTATACGACGTATAATAATTGCGAAATAAATATATGTATTTACTTTCCTAACCACCCAATACCTCAAATATTAAGACCCCACCATGCACTAACATGTCATAAATTCAACACGCCATACGTATTGGCACGCCATTTAGCACATAAGATTTGGACAAGTTCGCATGAGACAGGGTTCAAGAGAAACAAAGCGTGTAAATAAGGTATGAAGGTACGGTTACCTTCTGGTTCCATAGGCGCTTGCTTTTTTGCTGCAAGAAGTACCAGGTCTAAACTATTTGCATTTAGAGGAGAGCATTCTACAAGTAAACTTTTAGCATGTATAGCAGATTATTTCTAAAAGGGCTAATTGAAAGAAAGCCCCCACCAACCTATGCGGTCATTTGCATGTCACCCCTAACATATCGACTTGTAAGATATTGCCCCATAACCTATTGATTTTTGTGCCATTTGCCCCTGAATTGTTGAGCAGTCGTTGGGTGATATCACTCCAAGACTCCCAAATGATTTTGAGATCCCACACTAAATGATTTGTTAATAATCTTTAAACTCCTCGTAGTTTCATAAAACTTTGCACAAAATCCTCTTTTTAAAGAAACTACAATGGGATTTTAGGCCGAGTTTTATGACACCACAAGGGGATTCTAGATAAGTAACAAATCAACGATGGGATTTAGTGTAGGATGTCGAAACCATTGGGGAGATTTGGGGGGATATCAACCTAAAATGAACGGTGGCAAATCGCAAAAATCAATAGGTTAGAGGCATATCACATAATCGATGGTTAAGGGTGAAGTGCAAATGGCACTTATAGATTGGAGGTTTGCTGCAACTAACCCTTTCTAAAATTACACAGAGAAATCCAGAACTAATCTTTCTGAAATAGTAAGGATTATACAACAGATTTAACTTCTGAAAAGAAAAAAAAAATGCAAGGCTTATTCATCCCTCCAATATGATATTTTTCATTTTAAATACAAATATGGCATTTGTTAGTAATAGCTTTGTTTTCCAAAAACCACAAGTAAATGCAAAACCTACAAAACTGTAAGTGTGGAACCAAACATAAATAAAACACACACTGTGTAACAACTTTGATCAACTCAATGAAGAATAGATTTATATATATTCACATAAATAGAACAACAGTTTTCTAGAAGACTAACATGTAATTAAAGGACTGGAGTTTAAAGCTCCAAAGAATAACTTGAGAGTCCTTATCATCCTCATATGACCAATAATTTGGACTTGTATTTGCTCCACCACCACCTAAAAAGGAGAGAAAAATAATTAAAATTCCAGGGGAGAACCTATCAGTTAATTAACTTTACTATATAGTATCTATTTTTTGGTATTTTCCTTTTGTGTGTGGAGGGGTGCGGGGAGAATTATAAATCAACTATAAAATTTGAATCAGTGATTTCCCTGAACTCATTACAACTGTTATTGGAGATTCCTGCCACACTTATTTAGCAACCAGTGATGTGTTCAACAACTGTGAATTATAGCAAGCAGAATAATGCATTCTCTCACCATAGTGTATCCCATCTTGTCACCGAGATCTGAAATTACAAAGCCGACGTGGTAAATTTTTACGAACTGGAACAGAAACATGACGAAATATAGCAAAACTTCACTATCTTTGAAAAAGTTCAAGATAAGCAATTCCGGAAGCAAGTAGCCTCTTTTTGTCATAATAAACTTCACTATCTTTTGTATGCAGCTACAATATCAACTACATGGCTATAGATCATAAAGCTTTCCATTAGATAAACAAACCATCAGAACATAAAAATCACCTTCTAAATTTGGGTAAACATCAGTAAAATTTTAATCTAAAGTTGTGTGCATGAAGTGCTAGAGTATACTAAAACGATAGTAAAGAACCAATGGGCTAATCATATACCTTTCTCTTTTCATCTATATACACAATAGAGGACTCCCTTAAAAAGATTTTATTTTTGCTATTGTGGATAGATAATTTACCAGTCATAGTCATTGCTTCAACAAGAAAGAGAGCACAAATACAAGAATATATTTATTTATCGATGAATTTGGTTTGAGGCACCATCACATTACCATCAATGAAAAAACTATCTAAGATTCTCATACTATATTTATGATTGTTATGCTAAAGTGTCTTCTGAAGCAGTTGGTACCCAACTTACATGAACCAAACTTTATCATAAGAGAAACTTGCACTAAATGTTCTAACTAGTTGAATGTACAAGTGTTGCATTAAAAAATCGATTTTCGTATTAAATGGTGCATTTGCTTTTGGTTTTCTTATTCCTTAAATAATCCAAAATTGGTGAATTGAAAATACTTAAGTAGGTCGCACATCAAACTTTCTGTCCGGAGAAAAAGCTTGCAGAAAATAAGAAAACATATTCAAAATGTTAAAAGAACGAGTAAACTGCAAGTTTGATGGAGTAATTATAAGAAGAAGAAAATAAAAAAGGGCCATTTTCCCACATTGAGGTAGAAACAGATTAAGATGCAATCTACCACACTTAGAATAAGATTACAAGTACCAAAATAGAAATTACCTGTCATCTCATAGTCTTCATTTCAGATAGGAAAGACAGATGAAGAAAGTACACCATCATCTTAATCAGGAAGGAAAGGTAATCTATCTATCACTTGTGCAGACCCATTCATTTCATCATTTAAACCGTACAACTTTTCAAGCTCTCTGTGGTCATCGGTTTCTTCACTTTCAGAACTGTCTTCATCCACTGCAACCTGTAAAGGGAGGACTCGGAGCCATTCACTAATCTCAGATATGATCCTTTCTGATTTTAGATTGTATTTACGAATGAGGTCCTTTTGAAGCAACATTATATTGGATGGTCGTGGAAGCAGATCAACAGGTTCCCCTTTTGGAATTACGACTTGCTCAATTGCAATCCTTGCCTCCTTTATATACAAGAGAATTTATTTGGAGTAAATGTCAATTAAAGGCATAATTACATGTCATTGCATTTTTTGTAAGTTGCACGTCAACAGGCAATGACAGCTGGGGTGTCAATGCATGATCCAAACATGTGAAGCACGGTAATTACTAGTCACAAATAATTAGAATCATGAAGAAGCTCACGAGGGCAGTCAGGCAGGTTACATCATAAATTTACCCTCTAATTGTCATCAAATGTCATGTCTAATCCCCAGCAAGAGCTAATCCTCGCATTTTATTTCTCTTCTACACAAATTTAAATTTTATTTTCTAATATATAACTCGCGCGCAAAAAGTAAACAGCGAAGTAGCAATAGCTTTTATGGATTTACATCAAAAAATTTAACCAGTCAAACGTCCGTTCCTATAAAAACTGCAATATCCTTCTCCATATTTCCTAGCTATATTTAATTATACTGCGTAAGCTCTCAATCACTGTTTTATGGTATAACACATAGTACACACCAGCATAGACATCACCAGCAGCATTTCCATATATGCAAGACAGTAAGAGGAACAGAAACTTGAACTACCTCCAAGGCATCAATTTTCTCAGACTCGTTTGCCTTCGCATCAGACTCGTAAGAATCAAAACCATCAGCATAATCAGACATTAGAGCTTGTAGGGCCTTGGTTAACTGCGTCAACGAGCTTGTCTTGAAAACAAAAATAAGGCATGAATGAACATCAAGCAAGAAAAAAACAGAGAAATTAACAAATGAAAATATGACACAAGACAATCCAACAGTATATATTCTTTTCATATACAAATCATTCTATATAAATAAATAATGTTTAATAAACACAATCAGAATGGAATGCTAGATGATGTATTTCCTTTACCTTACTGACATAAGTAGGAATGCCACGAGATCTTGCAGCAGCTTGAAGTCGAGAGTTCTTTTTTAGCTTGGAATGCAATGCAAATAACACATCTGCTTCGCTGATGTTGTCAGTAAATTGAATTATATCATCTATCCTCAATTGTTTTATCCCTTGTAACACACTTGCCTCCGATATCTATAGTACCTGCTTGCAGTATTAGTTTCCAAGACAAAAGAATTCACAAAGAATCCAAACGACATACAGTAAAACACTCCACAATCGAGATTAGTAAGTAGAGAGAAATCTTACCCCGCCATCTTTAGAAAACTTTAAAACACACAGCAAATCTAATATGTATAGAAAGAATGATGAGAAAAGTATATCAATTGACACCCTCGTCCCATCCCAATCTTAATGTCCACCTAATAACCAAGTCTAAACCCTACAAAATTCTATTCAGCACAGCATACCCACCTAGTTGATTTGTGACATTCCCACTGTACCTTTTCAACTGTCCAATACCACCTCCAGTATGATACTTGCTAGGTTTCTTTGAACTTTGAATACCCACAAGGTCGACTATGATACCAATCTATCATGCCTCGAACCTACTGTGCAGAGAGCTTGACACAAGAATGTGCAATCAACTCCGCTAACAACTTCCTCGTGTTCATCCCACCTCAGGATAATAACCCAAGTTGTTGGAAGAGTTAGTTAATTGATCCAACTCGTGTGTGCTCTTTTGCAGGACCATGTGTTGCACCACAATTCGAGTCATGCACTGAATTATAAAGTAACTGCTATGGTGATGAGAAGAAATGGGCATACGGCAAGTTTTACTCTGTGGGAGAAGGGAAAGGGGCGGATTAATCAGTGCAAGAGGGAAAATTGCCATCTGAGCATGGTTGCTTCGCCTTTTACTTGTATTTGTAACTACTAGGCCCATTATTTCAAACGTGCATGATTCACTGACATGCTGATCTGCCACATTAGTCTCAAGCATAATGATATTCTACTTACATTAGCTTCAAACTTCCATTCTTCACCATGGCTTTTCTAATCCTCTTTGTCTACTGAGACGAGATTGACCATCCTGTTGTTAAGGAACACATTTTTGGTGGGAACAATTAATCAAGGTCGCTTGGAGCTAATTCATTCAGACTGCAATACAAAAACCATAAGCTGAAATAAACTACAGCCATGATATCCAAATTGACATTCATCCCTCAACGACTAACAAAAATTTCGCTGCTTTTCATAAACTAGAAATGGCCAAAATGAATTTAAAGTTAACGTTGAGAAACCAGATAAACAGAATAGTTTGAGTGACCACTGCATCCCATCAAAATTTTGTTAGTGATGCATTACAAGTCACCGGAAAAAAGAACAAATAGGTTCCAAACTGTTGAAGGATCTTACCCCATAAAGAAAAATACAGAGAGCATCCTCATCTTTGCAAAAATACTCTTCTGAAACAGAGTTTCCATTGCCAAGTCTAACATCAATCATTCTAGAAGTATCTTCCCTCTCACTGTCTCCTCGTGTCTCACATAAATCAAACGTGAGTAATTGTGAGTTGACTTCGTCTTTTGATTCCTGATTATTACTCCGAACCTCAAAACTTGGGTTACGACCTACTCAATGCAAAGGTAAGACAGTATCAACTTCAAGATCATCCGTGAAAGTTGGAATGTGAAGTAACACAAACATCAGAACAAAGAGGGTGGAAATCAAAACCTGAAAGGTAAGCATCTACTGTAGCTTCCAAATTGCGATGGACACGTAACTCTGTCTTGGTAATTATTTCCACACCGCAAGTAAAAGTTGATGGTCCTTTCCTCTCCAAAACTGTTTTCTGAACACCTCTCCGACTTGCCTCTTCATCTCCCAATGTGACACTCTGAGGAACAATTTCAACAATAAGACATTTTGCAAAGCTCATCCAACAGCCACAAAAGTAAAAATAACTTAAACAAGCAGTTGAAAGGAAAACCCAGGACCAGACTAGGATCACAAGAGTAGAAAGACAATTCTAGCCGTTTTTAGGTTGACAACTATGGCTTTATCCAAACATAAATAGTCAACCAATACCTCCTACAGTGACTGCATTAAGTAAATTGCCTCAAGGACTATAATATTATCCGTTAACTCTTGAAATTCATGAAGGAAGATAACGCTTGTAATTATTCTGGTTTTGCTGATACAGTAATATTCAAAGCCTTCTTTTAGAAGTCAGCAGAACCAAAATGAAAAGACAGCTTACTAGCCTATGGACAATTTTAGGGGTAAGAAAATTACACCTATCCATACTCTACATGGAATCAGCATCAAATCAATTGCAAGAATAAAGCTGAGCTTCTTCATCCTCGTGTAAATTATAATACGCGTCATAGGCAATAGGAGGCCAGACTAATCAGCAGGAGGAAGGACTTTACTATACCTGTAAACAGTATCTAAGCAATGGGTGCAATTGTTTTTAATTAAACAGCAAAAATTATCATGTTTCTGAAGAGAAAGGAATGTTGTCAAAACTGGTGCAAAGTTTTATGTAGGTTTAGTGGACATCGGTTGTAAGATTCTAAAGTCAAAAGAGAATGGAAAACTCTGACAAGAAAATAAGCCACCAAAACGACCACTAATTACTACTCCTTTACGATGATGTCTGTCATTGCGAAAATTTCTCAACTATCTGAAAGTACTCCAAACATATTAGTGAGTTTAACAAATTTGAAGCAAACTCATTTATACAGCATAAATTACCTGCACTCCTCCAACAAGCATTTCTAAAGCAGGATTCATAATTAAATTCTCAATGGTTACTCCATGAGCGGTTGCAACTAACTGAATTCCACGCTGTGCAATTGTACTTGCCGCCAGAGCCTCAAGCTTTGTACCAATTTCATCTATTACAATTACTTGAGGCATATGATTTTCAACAGCTTCTATCAGAACCTGCAAGATTCATTAATCAAGCATTTGCTAATATATTTAATATGTCGAGAAGAACACTTGGAGTAAAGAGAGAACACGAAAAAAAAAAAACACAGAGATATACATCACACGTTCATAAATTAGCAAACTACCAAGCCAACAGGCTAGTCATTATTATCCTTCAATAATGATGTAGGTTATTCCAAAGGGCACCAAATAACAACTTAATTCAACAAACTGAAATTAGTATGTTAATACGACTGGAACATCTTCCTAGAAACAATTAGAAGTAACAACACCTAAGTAGAAGCTGAGAATAAGACAACTACAAATATTCGTGGATCGGGTAGCATGATCCGTAATCGTCTTAGATTTGCAATAAAAATGCGTGTGGTGGATGGTTCTGAGTGGATATGGAGCATTTCACTTCTATGTACTGTTGGTTAGGCACAATAACAAGGTTGTATATAAACAAGATACTCCCTATCTATATTATCATACTCAGTCATATCCAAAATCTGCATGCACCATTAGGTAAAATCCCACATTAACACGCCTCATTTCTTGCTAATGGAGAAGAATTTCATACCTTATGTTGCACATCAGTATGTGGGACTTGCATCCGGCGAGCATTACCTATTCCCTCATGAGGAATATCTCCATCACCGCCAATTTCGTTTGAGGTGTCAACAATCATAACACGTTTTTTATATTCATTTGCAAGCATACGAGCTATGTCCCTTAGAAAAGGACAGTAACAAACATTAATTTGCATGATACACAATAATACACAGGGAAGAAGGATTGAACCAGATTCACAAACATTACTTTGCAAGCATACAGCCATTTATAAAATTGTAACTTGATTAAGTTTTGCAAAGCCTGTAAAAGCAATAGGTCCACTTCCCTAAAAATTGAAGAGAAGAAAATGCTCAAGGGAATGGTTTGTAATAAAAGAAAAAAAATAGAAAAAAAAAAAGATTTTCACAATATTTACCTTTTGAAGAAATTGATGTGTGCCTACATCATCAATTACTAATAGCTGAAACTGAGGGCATGTGTAAAAAAGTAGGCAAAATACTTTTATAAGGTCGAAAAATGACAATCGTTAGTATTTAAATGTATGTGTATAACTAGCTCAATGTGTTTAATTACCGTAAGAAATAAAGCATCTCCAGTACAATGACGTGGCATAATATATATGTTTGATTACATAAAAAGTAACCTAGATTACTTGAATTGACTAAGAACATCGCTGGCATAAGATTTTGTCTAAGCAACACGGAAACTTGAAGGCATGTCACTGTATAAGAATTTTTTTGAGAACCTCTGCTTGGACACTCACTATATAAATAATAGAACAAGTAACTAATATCACATTTCTCTTCAAAATTATGAAAATACTAACCTGATAATTGTGGTTTTACCTACCCCTGGAGGGCCAATAAGCAACAAAGAAGCCCCATCCTTGACTAAATCTCGCACTAAGTTGGCACTTCCTGAAATCGCACGACCAACTCGGCAAGTTAAACCAATGATTGTACCTTTCCGATTTCTAATGGCACTAATACGGTGCAAGGTTCTACTGATCCCCGCTCTATTATCAACTGCAAAATCCCCAACCTGTAATACATAACATCCGTATCACAATTCCATAATACTTCACTTGCAAACCTAATGACTCAGATCGCAAACAGGCACACGGTTGTCATGCCGACTGGTACTACGGTGGTTGTACACCGAAATTTTCACTGCCCAACTAGTAGTGTCTTCAAGATTATGTAAAACACATAAGTTGTTAAACATCAATCTCACATAGAAATATATAAACAGTAATTATAAGTCACTACATTCGCGCAAAGTATTGAAGGCATAACAAAATCACCAAGAGAGGCATAATAAAAGAAAAACCAAAGAAGCGATAGTCAACGGAATCGACGCACCTGTGAAGTGGCCTGTTGAATGTGCTCCATCGTAATCGGATAATCCAACAAAACAAAATCCCCGGAAGGAAATCGAGCCAGCGGTTTACGGCCCAAGTCCATGACCACTTCAATCAAATCCTGAAACTCCGGGTGTTGGCTCACCCTTCGCCGCATATCCTCCGGCAAAAGCGTCAGCATTCGGTCTAGTTCCACGCTAAAATCGTCGTTGCTGACCGATAAATCGTAAGATGAGAATCGAATAGGAGAAACAGTGAAATTTTTTTCCGCTGGACGAAAATTACGTCTGTAGAACTTTCCATCGCTGAGGGACTGTATACGAGGAGTGAGTGGATAATCGGATTTGGGGAGATTTGAGAGTGATGAGAGGAGGAGAGAGGAGAATTGGAATTTTGGCGGCAAAATTAGCATAGTTGGTTAGGGTTTTGGGATTTGGGGATTTTCTTTTCTTATGCGTAAGCCTTACGCAGTCAATTTTTTCTTTTTTTTCTTCTCAAGTCTTTATAGTGAGATAAAATAAATAAAGAAAGTGAGATGGCGTAGACCTTACGTCCAAAAGGGTCATGGTCAAAATCTGATCTGATTTGGTTTAGACTTGAGATTATGTGTTAGTACTATTTATAATGAACTAGCAAACGGTCACCGCGTGCAACGGTAAATTTTATCTGAAAATTACATTACTTTAACGCGTTCTATTCAAAAAAATAAATTATTTGTTTATTACCATAATTTGTGCTTGTTTTAACTTTCTAAAGTAACAATTGCTTTGTTTTTATACGTGTGTTTTTGGATATGTGTTAATAGTTATTATGAATTTTCATTGGGCAAGAAATGACTATGTATAAATCACGAATGGTCAGATAATAATAATATAGTATGGTATTTGTCGATCTTTTAAAGTTGGTCTTTCGGTGTAATACTTTTTAATTTGGTTTTATACCTTAATAATGACTTTTTCCAATTTTCGTATTTAGATATTCTCCAATAGTAGTCCCTCACCAATAAATTTTATTGGATTGGAGTCATTTTTTGGAACTTTTCTAATTTCTTCCAAAACCTTTTTGACAAAAAGTCAAAATAGAATAGGGTACATTAACATCCCTGAAGTTTGACCCGGTGTGAGTAGTGGCCTTTAAATTTGATCCAATATCAATGACACTCCTTAAATTTAATCGCGAATTACTCTTAAAGTTTCAGCAACGCAACCCGCTGATATTTTAATAAAGTTACATCTACACCTACTAATTGTTTAGACAAACTTCTTTATACACTCCTTAAAAAGGAACTTTAGAACAATTGCATTTGCAATCTTGAGATTCTTTAATCTTTATATATCAGCATTAATTATATTTTGAATCTATGTATGTTCAACACTTCAAAACTAATATTTGCAGTATAAAATAAACAACTCAATGTTGTGAACATAATTGTTTCGAAATAACAGTAGGTGTCGATGATATCAAAATTTTATTTTACTTTCACTTTCTTAAAAGTGTTTTCCAGGTAAATTTAGAGAATTTGCAAAATAAACCGGAATTTAGCGAAATTCCTTGTCGGAAAACTAATATTGGACAAATTTTCCTCATTAGTTGACCAAAATAAAAGAACATAGAAAAGAGTGGACTTGCTATCATTATAAATTACATATAATTATCTTAATTTAGATTGAGAAAACTTTTTTCACATTTAAATTAATTTATTATTGCGTTATTCGAATGTAATGTTATTTTATAATAATTACAAGCCATATATAAGATTAATTTCTATTTGAAATTTAAAATATAATATGAAATTTGTAACTTTGTCTGTTCTAGCTATATGGTGCACTTAAATTTATTATTTTTATACCTTATAAAGGTTATAACTATATAGATAAATAGACGCATCTATCTTATATTTTTTTTAAATCCTTGTCAGGGTATTCGTGCAGAATAGGAGAAATCAGAAAAGTAAAGCAGAATTCGGAAATATAATAATATTTTTAAAGCATACAATTTATTAATGGAAAAAAAGAAAAAGACAAGCGAATCGAAGGAGTCGGTGTTGGTCCCGGCGGGGCTCGAACCCGCGACCTTCGGCTCATAAGACCAACGCTCTAACCAACTGAGCTACGGGACCTCACACGTCTGTTAAGTTTGGCTTATAAATTTTGTAATAAACGTGGCTTACAAATTCGCATATTGCACCCACCAAACCCCAACAAAATCGCCTTCAGCTAAAACACCGATTTCAACTTACAAAATCCGCAGATAAATTGAAATAACACACTCACTCACTCACTCTTATCTACACCAAAACTCTCACAAACCAACCAACAATGGCGTCTTCTTCTCTCTCATCCTCCGCTCTCATGCTCTCAAAACCACTCACCACCCACACCAACTCCAACTCCAACTCCCACACGCTCCGCACTTTCTTCAAATCGAACAATCTAATTCCAAAATTGCCCCTGCTAAAACGGAGCCTTGACCTAAATCCCCAAAAATTATCCGCTGTTAAAGCTGAATTCGACCTAGCTTTCTTCGAAAGAGACTTACAGGGAGCAGACGGGTCGAATACGCCCACAATTCCCGGGTCGGGTTTCCCTGACGTGGAGGATAAGGAGGAGCCTCAGTGCCCGCCCGGGCTGAGACAGTACGAGACGATGGTCGTGTTGAGGCCCGACATGTCGGAGGACGAGCGTCTCACCTTTACGCAGAAGTACGAAGAGGTACATTAACTATTTATCCCTGGCATGGATTAAAGTTTCAATCTTGAACCAGTGAGCTAAATTGTAGAAACGTTCCGCAAATTTTTGAGATGTTTAGGGAAAATTGGTAGAATAATTGTTGTGATGAATTTGAAAGTATGTTTAAGTCTTGTTTGGACTGAGTAAGAAACGAAAGCCTTTCGGTATTTATTTCTCGTGAACGTGTTCAGAAATATTGGTCCATGATTCTTAGTATTGTGAAACGGATGAGTTTGTCTTTACATGATTACTTTGTTCTCAGGGGTATGGGGGTATGCTGTCAGTTAGGGTCAGTTGGATTGGGTAAAAGTATTACTTGGTGATGAATTTCAGCTCGTTATTGATTTGCTAGCTCTGCTTTTGGGTACATTTGATAACGGGATATGCTTATGGAAAAGAATTTGCAGAATTACTAATGTGCTGAATATCTATGTTATACAATGGGTTTGGCATCGTATAAACTGGATTATCAGTGTATGCGTGTACAAAGATAATTGCTGATGATATAAATCAAAGTCGTTTGTTTACTGAGATTTTATAAATTGTGCTACACTTTTTAATTTCTTGCTAGGTTAAGGCAAAAGTTTTCAGGGATATAGAAACATTAGTTAAGGAGATAGCTTAGTTTTATCAACTAGGTGAGTACCATTAGTGTACGCATCTTAGTCAGATTTTTTACTATATGCTGAAGCAATATTCTTTTATCTGCTTATCTGAATGACAAGGAGCTAGTTGGAATTTTTGGCAAATGAAGTGTTGAAAGTATGGTATGACATAAATCCAAAAGCAAGCTAACTAGAGAAGATGCTTGATCCTATAAAATGTAGTACATGTAAAGTTCTGATATTTGAGCAGCTGTCCTGAATATTGAGAATTTAACAACAAATGGCGACCAGGAAAACTGAATATTGAGAACTGCTGTTACCTTTCAAACAACAAAGTTGGATGACATGGAAAATTTGAATTAATTTTTCTCGTTCCTGTATTACATTTTTCTCACATGAACCAAAACTTAGCAGTCGTTGCCACTGGACAACAATAGATGCATATAACATTGTGTGAATTATAACGTTACATCTCAACATTTGGTCAAGATATAACACCCTCACATTCCATGAATTTATAGAATATATTCTAATAATTAAGAACACTAGAAAAAGTAAAACTATCATTTACCGAATATATTCTAATAATTAAGAACACTAGAAAAAGTAAAACTATCATTTACCGTTGTGTCATTGTAGTTGTTACGTGAGGAGTAAAAATGGAGTCCGAGTTAATGTTTTATTATTGAGCTTTTAAAAAAAAAAATTTAATTTATTGAAGTTTAGAGGCATAAAATTAGAAGAAAAACTTCTTTCTCATTTTAATTTTAATGTTTTCTAAAATTTTGTTGCTGAAATGATTACTGCAGTTGCTCGTCGCTGGTGGTGGGATGTACGTTGAGGTGTTCAATAGAGGGGTAATTCCACTTGCCTACAGCATTAAAAAGAAAAATAAAGCAGGAGAAACCAACACTTACTTGGATGGTATCTACCTTCTTTTCACCTATTTCACCAAACCCGACTCGTTGTCAATTCTTGGGGAAACACTTCTAGCTGATGATGATGTTATCCGATCATCCAGTTTCAAGATTAGGAAAAGGAAGCTCTTTTAGAAACCTTTTTCCTGTATGATAAACATTTAGCATTTGTATTTTCACATCAAGCCACTGATTCATTTTCTTTGGGATAATAGACCGAGATTGTATGTTTTGATGCTGAAGAGCCAATTATGGTACGAGATGGGTATAAAGAAGTTGAGAAAAATCGTATTTAAATCTTGAACGAAGTGGTAGAAAATTGACATGTACTTTGTAGTGTGTTTATTCTTGTACTTTGTCTTGTAGCATTGTTTGGGTGCAGTGGTGTTTAAATTCTGATAATTCTTGTATCAACACTTGTGTAAATGATTTTTGCTTTGTGTTTGGTTGTTGTTTGCCTCGGCATTTATTTGATAAGAAACCATCTGGCCTCGGACTGCTTATGTCCACTATATAAACATATTTTATATATATATATATATATATTTGTTGTAGACAAAATTAGTAAAGATCAATCGATCAAATCAGAACAAGTATATATCAAATCGAACTCCTTGATTATTAGTTCACAACTTAGTTGGTTCCAAAGAGCAACGACTACTCCTGTTAGAATCACAAAAGCTAACATAATAACAAGCTGGAGACTATGAAATCCCAAAACAAAAGACTGGAAATTTCCAATAATACTCAACTCACTCGAACAGCACTGTGAGAAACTTAAAGTGAAAAAAGGAAACAAAAAGGTTACGAATTTTATGACCAGCCGAAGACATAATCAAGAACATACACAAGTATCAGAGAGAGTGGGTATAGGAGGAAAGCTAGGAGGGACGTCCAGAGGGGGAAAGTTGTGCGAACGCTGGCAAAGATCCCCATCACGACGCACACCATCAATATAACCAGCACTTCCGACGAGAAATCCCAGTATAAACCTCTTACGTAAACAAGGGCTAAGAATACAGACAAACACAAGGTGTTGTTCATGGTAACTGCTCCGTATAACTGAAAAACAACATAGATGATAGTCAGAAATATAGGTTTGAGGTGACAAGAAAATCTTCAAAGTCTTCAATACGGATATTTTTAAAAATTTTAACTTTTAGCAACTAGAAGAAGAAGCATTACCTCTGAAAATGTCAAGGAAGCAGATCTCAACTTTTTCCTGCTTGCAAATATAATTGCAGACACAGCCTCACTGGAGTTGGTGGCCAATGGTAGTGCAATAAAAGAGATGAAAAAAGTGGGAATATTTGTGGCACTGGAGAAATTATCAACTGCATCAACCAATGGATCGGCAAATACACCCGCAATAACAGTTCCCAGTAACAACAAAAGCACAGCTTTGAATGAAGTCCATCGAGGATTTTCGACACCCTCCACATCCTCATCACCTTGGTCCCCCAAAAGAGCATGCTCTCTCTTTGTATTCTGAAAAAAAAAAAAAAAAAAAAGCGACATCACAATCTAAATAGTTTATAGTCAACTTACTAAATGATGCTGTACTTATTGTTCATATACCCAAGTGTTTGTAGTAATACTTTCTTGAAGTAATAATTGAAACCTCATAACTTTCTCATGGCATATAAAAGTAATTATCCCCCATAAATTTATAGTTGAATCCATGTTCTAACATATTCCATAATTTTTGTTTCTGTGCATCGTAGGATGCAAGTGAAGTTTGATACATGGCGACATACCGTGTGAAATTCATCGATGTACTTCATTGAAGCAGAATGATTAGAAGAACCCTTGGCTTCTTCAAGCCATTTGCCAACTCCAGCAACAAATTCATCTAAATCAATTTTTGAATCTTGAGTGGTGTCGAATTCCTTCATCAATTTTTCCACAGCTTCATTATGATCCAGATTAATCTCGCTAAATTGGATACCTAAAATCAGAGCTCTGAGTTCCGATTGTGAAAGATGTCCATCCTTATTTTCATCAATTGTACTAAACAGCCTGCCATATAAAGAAGAAGAAGGTATAGTCAGCAGAACGGAGAAAGCACCAAACAACAAACTAAAATGTTGTAAACTTTTCGTAATTTTCTCAAGAGTTTTTTAAAGTGTTTCGAAAGTCCTACAAATTTAGTTTCAGCATTTCAACCTTTTATATTGAAATGTTTACAAAATTTTGTATTCATGCGCCTAGCTTTTACCTTTTCAATACTTCTGCATTAGGTTTTCCATCTTCTGTGGAAAGCTTTCCCAACGAGCGCATTTTTAAATGCTTCAAGATTCCCGACATAACATGTTTATGCTTCGAATAAGCAAGTCGCCTACTTTGGATCCAAGGCTGGAATACCTGTACAAGAAGTTTGAATCAATGTTGAGTGATCCTTAATTAGATATTATAAATTGAGAAGCTACCATCTTATTCTAGCCCTTTAAAATCAAGAAATGCATAAGAATGCCGAATATAATAATGATGGGAGCCCAAAAGAATGTTGTAACATGATGTTAAAGCTTCACAAGTTAGCATAGCCCTATTCCTGACATATGTACTTTCTGTTGGTTTTAATAACTTTGTGTTAAAACATCAATTACTCATAAAATAATTATTCTTATATATAATAGTGAAATAGTAGTTAATATCTGGATATGTCAATCAGAGAACTCGGTGAATGTTAATGTCTGAATATGCGAATACCTGGTAAACACAATAGGAGATCAAGAGCAAAACTGAAACAATAAGAGCAATCAAGACAACCAGGTGCCTTCCTGAATCGATATCCAAAATTTGTGGTAATTGGACAATTATGAAGGGAACCACGGATACAGCCATGATAATGCCTGCATAGCTCGTCCAGATATCCGTACTAATTCCAGAGCCTGCAACGAGCCAATGACCAGTAAATTGTAAGAGCTGGTATACTTTTGTCGATGAAATTGATTCTAATCTTAGGGGTAAGATCTAGAGAAGTAACATGGTTACTTAAGAGGAGATTTATTGAGAATGTTCCAGCTGATAATTGATCTTGTCATTGCACTATAATTAGTACAAGCAACGGTACGAAATACAGGCGAAAGATCTAAAGATTTTGGGGAAATTACTATCAATTTAGAGTCAATATAATCATTTTGGTTTCTATCAGTACATTCACGCTCCCAATCAACCCCATTCTGAAAAAGAAAATCCCATCAGCAATAAAAATATATAAGGCCAAGAGCTCCATTAAAAACGAGGTCTTGAAAAGAAGCACTCCCATATTATACAAAAAGGATAAACATTGCACTAATAGTGTCATACGACTCATACCCCGAGTCCTAACCAGAACTTTAAAGAAACCACTCACGAACTATAAATCATCCTAAAGCAAAAACTAAGAGTATGATCTATTCAAAAAAGTGTTCCCCGCCTTTAGTCTTGAATGAAAACAATATAAAGAATTCAGAAATCACAAACAAACTTTATCAGGTAAGAAACAAGAACAAACTTCAGAATGAGTGAAAATTCCCACATCATACACAAAAACTGCACTACATGTACGGAAAATAGGTAACGAACCAGTTAAACTGAAGCCTTTGGTGTCTTGCGAGTCAATAGCAGTCTCATCTCCCATGTCACACTTCCCAACTATAATACAAGTACCCCATATAACTGTAAGAAGCATGACCGTTGACCCAGCTAGCAATCCCATTCCAACCGATACCTGACTTTGAGCAGTTTCTGGGCTTCCAGATAGACCAGATACTGAAAACCACAACGAAACAAATTAAGCAAAACGAAGTAAAAGCCAGTAAGTTCAACATAATGCAAACATGGATGGATTATGAATCTTAAAATTGCAAAGTGAACTTGGATTGAGAAGTTAGTCCTGACTCATGATCTACTAATTACAATCGACTTAAAAAAAAGGAAATATTTTTTCTTTATCCTACAAGCTATCAAATGATTTTCAAACGATGTTTTGTAAATTATACGTGTGAACCTTGGGGCAACGTAAAACATTGTCACATTTTAGGATAGAAGCTATACTATGAACTCCTTGGGGAGTGACCTTTATGTTCTCGGTAGACGACTCTTGTCTGGTTCATATCGTCTACTTTAATCATTTAGACTTAAAGGTTTGATCGATGTTTGCTTTATGATGTTTCAACCTCGGGTTTCAATGGGGAATACAACCATTTCTGTTCATTTTTTTTATTAAGAAAAAACTACAAGGGGAAAGGTAAAGGTATTTTTTTTTTTTACAAAATCTGGATAAAAGTCAATTATAGTCTAATTTTAATTTACATTTTCGGTCAAATAAAACCCGCAACATTTAATTTGTACTAACACTACAGTACGTACTGTGCACTAAGTACTTACATTGCTGAAAGTTTAATTTTTCTTTAATGCAATATCACTTTTTCTTAATAGGCATTTATGCAATGTTACTAAGGTGGTGTTTGCAAATGCTTATAAAAGGAGCTTGTTGGCTTTTGCAGCCGCAAAAACACATTTTTAGTGTTTGGAATGCTGACTTTTGCTTTTTCTTGTCTAAAAAAAAGTCAGAAAAAGCACAAGCCGCAAAAGCATGCCCAGGGGTGCTTCCCTAACTGCTTTTGAAATTATGTTATTTTTAAAAGGTCTTTAAATAGAAAAGTTACTTCTCCTTAATTTTTGCCAACACCTAATTAATGATTTAAGTAGCTTTTTAAAAAGATTTGCAAACACTCCCGACTTTCTATTAAAAGTCACTGAAAGAGACTTTAAGCAAAAGTATTGAACAAGCTCATTTTATAAGCATTTGCAAACACCACCTAATTCTAAAGTATCCAATTTGACTAAAATTAAGACATGCGCACGTAATTAAAACCTTTCCGCGAGAAATGATACGTTACAGTTGATTTTACCTACCTACCCTCAAACAAAACCCAACTTTCCTAGTTTATCCCGAAACAGTCCATATTTTGTCCTGCCTTATGTCCAATGTCCAAACAATAAAAAACCAAAAATAAAAATAACAAACTGACACAATAATATCAAGCACCAAAATAAAAATGAAACTTATAAAAGTAACAAATTAAATAAATCCATATATATATATATATATACCTAGAATAAGCATAGCATCCGGCAGAGCACCGAGAATGGGAAGAAAAAGTCCTCCGATAATTCCGGGCCCTAGGATCTCCAGCAACAGCTCACTCCCAGCCGATAGATACGTGGCAGCCAGGAACATCAGATAACCGTACACCACAATCAGGAAACAATTCCCCAGCGCTGTCGTGGTGCACGGCATGAACCCGTACGTCTGCTCGCACCTCTCATCCGCCGCCACGTGGAGCCGCAAGAAATTCGAGAATCTGGACCCATCCGACACGAGATCTGATTGGTCGGGTATGAACCTAGCGTAGGCCGCGCCGCAGAGGATCAAGAAGAAGAGAACAGTGAGAAGAGGCCTCGAATTCGGCTGACGACGACGACGCATTTTTGTTAATTTAGTTTGAGTGTGTGTGTGTGTGAACTAAATAAATAGATACATATATTTATGTATGTATATATATATATTATAATTATATAATGATGATTGAGTCTAGTGCGTGTTATTACAGTGTAGAAGACGTGTGTGGAGAGCGAAATAGTAGTGGAAGTGGAAGGGGAGTTATTACTTACTACTGTTTGAATTTTCTGCGTTTGAATAGTGGAATTGATTGAGTAATCATAGGAATATTATTAGTTAGTTATATGTAATAATAATAATAATAATAATGTTTAGATCTGTTTTAATTTATTCTGTAGCTGGTGACTGAATTTAAAGATTCTGCGTGTTTAGTGTTTTTTCTAAATTTAATTTGGAGTGTGATCGGCACTATTAAATGAAAGTTGTATGGAGTTAGTTTTTAATCATTTTTTAATAAAGTACATGTTCGTTACTTCCAACTTAAGTCTTTATGCCGTGCCTTGTCTTATCCATTTTATCTAGGGGCCAATTGGAGCATCCCATCCTATGAATGTTGATTGATTCTGATTTTGACTTCTTATATCCACTTGCTGTGGCATTTAGAAAAGGCAAGTTGAGGAGGTAAATTGCATTTTGCACCTCAGACACGATGACTCTACATGTTGACCACTCCGATTTTTTATTTTCTTTTTTCGAAGACATTATTTGCTCTGAAAGTATGTTTTCCTGACATAACAAGTGAGTAAATTCATAAAATTATTACACGGTGACGTGATGAAGTTAAGACTACATGGATTTTATAAATTATACGACATTACTAATAACTGCATCATCTCATGGAGTAAGACACTTTATATCGTTCCAGTTAGGTCATTCTTTCACTATTTTTTGTAAAGAGAAGCATAAAAGTAAATGTATAAGATAAAATATTAAAAGATATACATTTGTTCTTAATAAAATGATCACTAAACAAATTCTAACACCACCATTCTATCCACTCTGGAAATGACGGGAACACCTTGATTATCCATCCATATGAGTAAAAGCACTTTAGACACAATGTGTGTGGTTCCCACATATGTAGAATTTACACACATGTGAGAAAAGCGAATATACGGGTAGCCAACATATTCCTGGGCTATGGCATTGAAATTCTATTTCACCATCATTCGCATCCTTGTTGTGCCTCCTTCTCCAACATCATTATCGGTATCGGATTTTGTTGCACACCATCACCAATATTGGATTTTATAGGGGCCATTTTGTTGTAGCACTGTGGATTTGTGAATGTTAGTTCCAGTTAATATAAAAAAATAAAATATGTGTTGTAATCCGAATCCTTCTCTGGGGCATATCTAGTCATGGGCTGGGAGGACTATAGCCCCCTGATTATTCTTGCTCAATTTATTAATTAGTAGGTTACGTTTCACTAAATGCTTCTTCAATTAACCTAAACATGTCTATACTATTACAAACCAAATTATCAAACTTCACATTAAACAATAATTTTGTATTTCTCTTGCAGACAAACGAAAAGAATCAGTCGCCTCTAAGAAAAAATTGGAACCCAGACTCCAGTAATATAGGAAAAAATAGAGTATATATTTGAGACAATTTTTTGAGAGATTTGAAGTTCCATAGCTACATAAAAGATCGGAAGCGTTTCTCAAAAGTCATAATAGAGTACAGATTAATCTATATAAACCGATATCTTTAATTGTTTTGTTGTGTTGCTTAGTGAATATCGTAAAATTTATGATGTAGTACTTTCAATTTTTGTCATTATTTTATGGGATTTGTTCTCATATAAGTATGCATCATAATCCAGCATGATAGAAATGACTATTACGCAGTCAACATGCAATAGTGAAGTAAGCATATGAAGGTACTAAAAAATAAAAGCCCTACAATTATATACTCAATTAATTTGGGCCGTTATATTACTGCAAGTTGGATTGGTTAATACGCGTAGCCCGACATACGAATTGACTATATTATATCCACCTAATTGCTTCAAGTCTACTATAGAACCCTATTTTTATAGAGAACGACTTGACTTCTGGAGTGAGTCCATAACATGAAGAACTCACATTCTTAATTTCTCATAAATCCAAGATTTTCATATATTAACACAAACAAGACGTTAGAAAAGTTAAGAAAAGAACATCTTTTAAGAAATTAAAGAATTTATCTTTACACCAATACAAGAATCAAAAACAATTATTTCAAGCTATATAACAGCCACTTACTTCCTTGTCTACTTTCTTATACTTTTATCGTCAACTAGATATTGTTTTTTAATAATTTAAAATCCGTGAATGGTAAAATTATTTTATTTCCTCACATTTGAACTATCACTATATTTTGATATATCCACACAAACGAAATAATCACAGTAAGACGCTATTGAGTTAAAGTAATTTATGATTTAAAGATTTAATTATCAAAGACAATTCATAATTCCACTAAATATTTGGAACTAGCTATCTTTTCCTCATAGATGTTGTTCACTCAATTTTGTAGTTTTTAGTTCATTGCTATTGCATATAGTTTATCCTGTGCTTATCATTTGGTAGGCTTAAGTAAATCCACTATCTACCCGGATCACGACATATATTCTTAACCGTCTTATTTCTAAGTTGTCATAGTTAAAACTCAAAACTCAAAAGTGATTAATCAAGTTCACTACATGATGGTGAATTTTACTACGAGACAAAAAAGAAAGTATAAAACTAATATTAACATGTAAACCATGCAAGCGTTATGATTCTTAATAATAATATTGTGATTTCCCCATCTGTCATTCTAAAAGGATTGATCCATATGATAATGACAATTTATTGCATCAAATAACGTAATCCAGTCCAAATTACATAACAATAATTAATGTTTTTCCAGAATTTATAGCAAACATCAATATGCAAACAACAAGAAATTAAGTTTAAAATTATCATTGATTCAAGTTTCAAAATATTGGCTATATCTGGTTAGAAGTTCAATACTATTTACACCGAGGACACAAATTTAGATCTTGGTCATGACAGTTTCCTCTCAAATTACAGCTAATGTAAGCTCCTACCAGAATTCGAGAACCATCAATTTCAGAGATCTTCATAAGTGCAGGCATTAATTGTCGAACGCATGGCTACCAATACTATTATAAAAAAATGTAACGTTTTTTTTAATAAATGATAGCAATTTAAACGTATTGTTTAACTGATAGTTGTATCGCACTACGCATTCGCATGAACTACAAAATGTCGGTATCTAACACGCCCCGCCCCCCAAAACTTTGAGATTAAATCATAGTAGTTTAACTAATTATGGAGAATGTCTCAAGAATGCCTAGATTTCTTCAACGGTTTCTTAAAAATTCACCAATTCCCCAAAAACAATCTATCTTAAATATTGATGACGCATACTCTCCCTCTTGGGATCGTACCCGTCTACGTGGCCTAATCTTCTGACCTCATCCCGCTTCACTATCCCATTTCTCGCACAATATTCGACCCCAGGTATATCGACCCCCCTTTACCTCCCGAACCCTCGTTAAATATTTATTATATCACATCCTATGCTGCACGTACTCCCCGAAGGGGGTCGTATCCATCACATGCAGGCGTACGTCACCTACTCATCAACCAGTGGCGACCGTCCCTTTTCCCCAACCAGAGGGAAAGGTCGGACGTCAGAGTCGACGTCACATTCCACTCGCTCGGATGCGTTGTCACCCTCACAGGGCTCGACCGCCCCGCTTCCCCAATGAAGAGCGAGGGTTCGGAAGTTATAAGGTGTGATCGGAGCACGCCAAGCACCGAGGGTAGCATGCAGGCACCACGTGCCCTACTCTACAAGGGTACTCAAATACCCTATTACCCTCGGACGAACATGCATGGTGACACGTGCCAGGGAGGGTCGGACGTCAGAGTCGACGTCACATTCCACTCGCTCGGATGCGTTGTCACCCTCACAGGGCTCGACCGCCCCGCTTCCCCAATGGAGAGTGAGGGTTCGGAAGTTATAAGTTGTGGTCGGAACACGCCATGCACCGAGGGTAGCATGCAGGCAGCATGTGCCCTACTCTACAAGGGTACTCAAGTACCCTATTACCCTCGGACGAGCATGCACGGTGACACTTGCCCATGGCCAAATTACACTTATAACTTCTCCCTCGCCCTATAAATAAGGAAGCGGGTTAGTCGTAAAATCATGGAACTCAAGCACAACACATCCCCCTCTGAGGTCACTGATCCCGATATAAGCAAGAGATAACCCTCCCCCCCCCCAGCAAGAAAGGTGCGAGCCAAGGAGGTCGGAAGAGTTCAAGATTGGTTGGAGGAAGCAGATTGAAGGGAGATCGTGCGAACGGAGCCCGAACTCCCAAGGGTCGTGGATAGTTGCAGCAACAGCGGAGCAGCAGAGAGCTTGCCGAACCCAGGGGCATCTTGAGTCGGGACCGACGTGCGAACGACTCCGGTGACGAGCGCGGCGAGAAAGGGGCGTCATCAAATATATTCTCAAAATCATTTCAATTAATTCCAAGATTGCATAATTCAAACTCAATATCTTTTAATAATATTGGTAAATATTTCAGAACTAGTAATTAGAACACAATTTCAATTTCATGTTATAAATAAAAAAGAAATTTAGCACAAAAAGGAAAGTTTGTCACGTATCTCTTTCTTCTTCTCAGACACTATTGTCACCTAAATCTGCCAATAATTTAGAAGACTCCACAACATTTCTGCTGCCACTGCAACTACTCGTTCTGCTCTGCAGAATACCCATTGACCTTGACTTACTCAGCAATCTCATCTTCACATCCAATCCCACCCTCTTCCTATCCAACGGCCACAAACGCATCTCACTCACAGAACCAATCGACTTCGATCTCACCACACGATCACTCCTCGGCTCATCTACACCGCCCACACTATTAACTTTCCCGTTCCTCCTGCTTCCCGCTCTACTATTATTCCTCACAATCTCCACGCTCTCGTCCAAAACCTCATATTCCGCCACGCGCTCCACGCGCCGCCCCAAATTCACGCAAACATCCGACGAACTCACCTTCGTTCTCCTGCACACGCGCTTCAAACAATCCACAACCTCCGCCATCTCCGGCCTCCTCGCCGCCGTTGACCGAACGCAACGCGCCGCCAAAACCGCCATTCGCCGAATCGCGCTCTCGTTCCTCGGAGTTCCGATCCTCGGATCGAATATTCCGGCGATACCGCCTGATTTTATCGCCGGGATCGCCCAATCGACGACCGACGGCGGACTGTAGTTCAAATCGATCGCATTTCTACCGGTGATAATCTCTAGCATCAAAATACCGAAGCTAAACACGTCGGATTTCGTCGACAAATCGCCCGGCGCAAGATAGCAAGGGTCGAGATACCCTAGCGTCCCCGCCGGAGGTGTGCATTTCACCCTAACATCCTCCACGTGTCCTCTCAGAGCCAGACCTAAATCGCCGAGCCGCGAATTGAACTTCGAATCGATCAACACGTTCGACGATTTGATATCGCGGTGAATAATAGGCGGTTCAGATTCGTGCAGAAACTGAACCGCTTTGGCGATTTGGAGCGCGAACCGGGTTCGTTTGGCCCAACCGGGCGGTTTACCCGGTCCGTGAAGGTAATCGTACAACGAACCGTTGGGCATGTACTCAACAACGATTAATTTGTGCTGTTGGTTCGGTACGACGGCGTATCCGAGTAAATTAACTAATCGAGGATGGTATATTCTGGATAGTATTTCGACTTCATTATCAACGGCTGCGATTGTGTTTATGTGGTGGTGAGTTTGTTTGATGATTTTAACGGCTGCGATGAGGTTAATGTGGTCGAGATTGGCTTTGTATACAGAACCATGACTACCTTTTCCCAGGAGATTTTGCGAGGAGAATGCGTTAGTTGATTCGTGAAGATCAGAGTATGTGAATTGAGTGACATTGAAGGGTCTAATTGTGTGTTTGTTTTTGGGTTGTTTGGTTAGTAGTTCCCAGTTGTATGGATCGCATGTGGCAATGGCGGATTCAGAATTGCATGAGAGATAGCCCATGATGCAAGTTTAGAGTAGGGAGTGTATGATTTTGGACTTTTAAAGGCCTTAACTGATTATTATAAAAAAGAGAAATTAAATTGATGGGGTGGGGTGGGGTGGGGTGGGGTAGGGGGGTGATCTTTTTACAGCTTTTTTGACTTGATTTTTGTCTTGAAATTGGAGCGGTGAGGAATGTGAATAAAGGAAAATTAAAGGGGAAAGTAGAGATGTGTTTGAAATGATATTGAATTGGAAAGGTGAGGAGTGGGTGGTAATTTAATGGTTAACTACTTAACTTAAATATATGTATATATATAAATTTAACAGGGAATAGAAGAAAGGCGTGCATGGGCGCTTTAATAGATGGGGTCAAGATGCCTCCTCGAACTTAGACCAGTCGTATCACCACCTCAATACTTTTTTTTTGCTATATGTTTCTTAATTTCATTACACTTCTAAATTCTCATTTTCATGTAATAGAATAGAATAAATGACTCTTGATTGAAATTAGGTTAAATTAAGACGAAATTTCACATATTTAGGCTTACTATTATGATGAAAATAAACTTTTTCGCGTAAATGTCCTACTTAATAGTGAACGAGTGAGTAATGTGCACGATTAAGAAAGATGAATGCAGATTGCAAATTCTTGGAAAATAAGGTGACCACTTGCTAAAAATGATATACGAGACTGGATTTGACGCTTATTAACTGTTCTTCTTTGATTTCTAGCTTTTCCTTTTATCCTCAGTCTCTTTTCCCTTCTTTTCTAATTTTTAGTTAGTTGTGAAGGGGATCATCTATGTAAAATCAGGTATAGGTTTACTTAATAACGAGACAGTAGAACAATAAATAGCTACTTTTTCTAGTTAAAAATAAATAAATAGCTACTTTTAAGTAAGTGAGGTAGACTGTATAATCAATGTTGAATTTATGGAGTAATCAATCATCTGAACTATAAACGTGAAAGCGATCTTGAATAGCAGATCCTTAGGACGCTGTTTAAGCTTGTGAAATCACATAGTGCAATTACTACCGTGGGATAGGTATCTTTGATTTTCCAATCTCACTAAATATTTCATTCACTTGATTATCAGGATAATATCGCTAACAACCCTGATGTTTCATCAAATATCAGAAACGTCCCATGAGGTTTCATGGAAGTTAAAACGTATTATAGGTATAAGTCCAATCGCTAAAAGAAGTCAATGTCGATAGCTGCGATCTCAATTTTAAGCAGCGGCGCAACAAAGAAGACGGGTATGAGGGGTGGGTGTGAAGTATTGGTCGTTAGCTAGGTAGGGGTAGGTTGAGTTGATATTTTGATTTTATTTAAAACATATTTTAGTTCTCTAGGATATATTGGTCATTAGCTCCTTACACATCTTTAATATATTAAGAAAAAAATCATACTATTAAATACAAGTTTAAAACTGTCAAGCGCGCAAAAGTAACGATTTTGTAACTGTATGTTATAGGTTAAAGGATGTAATTGATATAATTAAAATCCAGAGGACCGAGTTATATTATATCAAACTTCAAGGGTTTGAATGATATTAGACCTCAGGGGCTGTGACTTATATTATCCCTAGTTTCTCAATAAGTATTATAATAGATCAAAAGTCAAATATCTTATCCACCCATTACTGAGATGCTAGCAAATACTAATTCTTGGCAGAGGATTTATTAAATCTTATGGTTGCAAGACATGTTGGAATTATTAAAGTTGTAGCCCACCTTATTTAAAATATTTATATAACAGTAGTTTGTAATTTAAAAAAAAAAACATATAATTTTAGCGTGTTCATTGAAAATATAACGTGGACACTTATCATGTATATCAACAAATACTTTAAATCTGGTCGGTATGGTACTTTAAATATTCCAAGAGCCCAAGGATAGTTTTCGTAAGGCTATTATTTTAAGACATAATTAGCGGTTGATTAAAGTAATAAAATATAAGTACTTATTAATTACAATTTGTTTTAATAAATTCATTATCATTTGAGATTTACTACCATGAATGCCTCAAAAACATGGATATACGGATAACGAGAACACCATATGCTCAATCATTACTTACAGTCTCACAGTATACTAACTATTTCAAGCCAAGGGATTAAAGCTGCTTCTCTCACGCGGAAGATATAATGTCAGATTCCCTTGTTCATTCTGTGTGATGTATATTACATCTGTAAAAGCTACCCAGAATCTCTCCTGATGATGATATCAACGTGAAAAGAAGAGATAAAAAAAGATAATGATACCTACATACCCTAATGTTTGGTTTTATTACAAAAAAGAACAGATTATTTGAAAAACTGAAGATATTCCCAAAAACTTTCACAAACTTACAAATAGGCTCAGTTCAAAAAAAAAAATGTTCATGTGAACATAGCTTATTTGAACAGCTTAAGTTCTTGAAAATATACAGGAGGAAAGTGGGTTATGACACTGAACACAGAAGAGAAGAAAGTTGACTGACACCAAAGATATGCAAGTGTAGAGCCCAATCAAGGATCTAAATAATATTAATCAACCTCTGAAGAATTAATGTAGTTCATAAAATGACCAAAAAAATGAGATCTAAAAAAGATAAAAATGTTAAATGGATCTAGCCAAAAGAACCCCAGGCAAGAAGCAAGAGTATATACTATTAGTGTGGGAGCCAACAAGAAATTCAACATACAAAACATTAGCTAAAACAATCAAAATAAAGGAGAAAATAAATTTTCATGTTAACTGTTTAACCTCCGTTGCCGAGCCTCAATGTCTTCAAACATAAGGGGCGACAAATGCATTTATGTTACTTAACACACGAATTTACATATGATGTATACAAGAATGCACTATGAAAAAACCTTCTTGTTATCATGCAGAGTCACCATTTCAACGAATATAACATTTGAACGTGAAAGTCATTCAAAAGAGTCAAAAAGAACTTCACCGTTCTACACTATTGGGTATCACCTGAACTTTGGTCGTCGCTAGTTTTCCCAGAGCTATCCGTATCATCTGATTTTGAATCTAATGAGCTTGATGATTCCTGGCCCTCACTACTAAAATCATCAACGATGGAGTTGAAGGCAAGCTGACCTGAATAAAGTAACAAACCGAAAGAGTTGATCCCAAAAACAAACGTCGCAAGGTAACATATCCCATTGATTATTGTCCTGTGATAGAAAAGGCAAGTTAGTCTAGTATATCTACAAAGATAGACATTTCTCACATCAATTTACAATAACTACCTTATGGTTACGGTTATCTGGCGGACCTGGTGAACCACAACGCAAAGTCAAGTATTAGTATTCAATAATGTCCACCAAATTTCCAAAAATGAGCATGCGCATACTTTACTATCACCAGAATTAAGATCTAATTTCAATACATATAAGGTCAAAGCAAATATTGATCTCATAAACTACTCATGCAACATAACAATTCGAAGGTCTTTCAGCTCCATAAAATTTGTGAACAAACCACGAGCAATTTACAAGACATCTATCTAGGCTTGTATAAAACGCAGATTTATAGTTCCAACACGAGTTTCATACACTTCATGAGTTGAATTAGGGGTGAACTACAATAAGAGGGTTATATGGTAGCTAACACTAAAGAGGAAAACATACCGAGAAGTTATCTGGCATTGCTTGACGATTGAGAGAAGCCTCGATAGTTGTTGTGAACTTGTAAAGAATGAGTGAGATGACGCCTGCTGTTAGAGCACCAAAAAATGCCTGAGTGGCGGATGGCGGAGACTTGGCATTAACCGGAGATAGAGACACTGCTTTAAAGCTCTCCACAGCCTCCTCCTTTAATGATTTCTTAGCCCCAGACGACCTAAATTTCTGATCAAAAAAGGCCCAACAATGCTTACAACTTCTGTTAAGAAATAGGGATAATTATATTTATACACCTTCATGTTTGATCCAACTATAAAACTCTCTTTCCAAAAAAGTTCAAATACATAGAAAAACGTCCCTAAATCTCGAAAAAAAAGGATAGGTCTCACGAGTTTGAATAATCACAAAAGCACACCCCGAAGTTCAATTATCTCAGGTAAGCCCCTGATATTGTAATGTGTTTATTCCGAGCTTCAAAGGGTATTTACTAGTCATTAAGCTTCGGGGAAGAGTTGTGTAATTAGACGAAACTTCAAGGAATTATTCCATAAACATGGAGGAGGATACACACCAAACCACATATTTTGTACATCATTACTGAAGCTCGAGCACTGAAGTATAAACCCAGTACACCATCCAAGTTTCAAATGATGATATAACAACAAAATGTTACTAGTATTCAGTTCCAACACACTGCTCAAAATCCCCAAGTAATCAAGAAAATGCACACACCACACACCATGTTAATAAAATTAAGCTCGAACCCACGTAGCAAAAACACAAATTTCACCAAAAACTGTGAGAGAGAGATATATATATATATACCGTTTCTTTAGCACGTCTGGCGCGGCGGCGGAGAGACCTGAAGAGAAAAACCGTAATAGCGCCGGTGAGCAGAACGCTGGTGGCGACCTGGAGAGGAGTGGGATCATCGGAGGTGGCGAATATGGCCGGAAATGAACTGGAAGGTAGTTCAATTGGCCCATCCTCCGGCGAGGTGAGTTCGGCTAATTGGACCAACCATGGCTTGTGTGCGGAACAGAGAGATAAATGACGATGATGATGATGTTTTGTGAGGGTTGATGGTTTTAAGAGTGGAAATTTGGAATATGAAAAGGGAGAGAGTGAAGAAAAGGGGAGAATATTGGCGGAGGAGAACATGGGTTGATTGGTTGGTTGATGATGATTTTGTGCCAAGGATTTTTAAATTTTTATTTTCTTCAGTGACGATGATGCTGTTTAAACTGAAAAAAAGTTGATATCCTGATATGGTACTATCAGTGCAGCATAATGTACAAGGCTCGGAAAAAAGAAATATCTTTTTTGTGAATGTTATATTCTATGGACTTAATTACACTCGCTCCATTTGGAAAAATCTTTTCTCGAGTATTCTTCCATGAAAAAAATAATTATTAATGGCAAAATATCAATTTTGGCATACAAATGATCTGCACTCTCCGATCTTGCTTCTAGACTTTACAATTATAAGTTTATAAAATTGATTTATAAAAAGGATTGATAATGCGATTGATTTTTGGGATAATATCCCTCACAATTTGGATAATCAATCATACACACCCCTATCTTTTTTTTTCTTCTTTAAAAAACCATTACAAAATAGATCCTTTTTTAAGGTTTCAATAATTACAAAAATACCTCTAAAGTTTAAAAAACAGTATATATCAAACCTTTTTGTGCATGTGTTGAAGCTTTAAAGAGTGTGACTGCAATTTTTAAACAATAAGAGAGGTTTCTAATAAAACCAAAATTCAAGGTGTGCAGCAGATGTAATCATTCGAAACGGTTATACGAGTCTTTTATATATCTATAAAAAGGAAAGTGGGAAACAAAAATTTAACTCTATATTTGAGTTACACAGAATGGTACATTGGATCCTCTGCAAAATTTATCCTACTGCTACTGAGAAAAGCTACTTAAACACGATTTTGGAAAAGAAACTTAACGTCGCGAGGAGAACCACGGGCTCTTCTTGCCGTAATTTGCAGAAGAGCACCGTCGGTGAGCATATGCTGCAAAACTCTAGCTATGTTCTTTGAATCATCAATGCCGAGATGGTGACTTCCCAACGCTGGGATCCGAAGCTCCCTCATCATGGAAAGCATCCCCGGGGCCTGCATGCAGCAAAGAAGCAAGTTGCAATAATTACGAAACCAGAACAAAACTGTTCTTCTCATGTATCAGTGAATACAAGATTAAGAAACCAAACATACGAGAGAGAAGTGATACAGTTTTGAAACGTAAATTAGGATCAATATGACTGTATATTTTCCACCCCAAGCAACAAATAAAGATCAAATGGAGGTACAATTCTGCAACCCCATATTGTAAACTGATGCCTCGTCATAAAAATAATTCAAAGTGTAGACTTGGAAAAAAGATTTTTCTGCACTTACCCTTCTATTGTAGAAATTCAGATAGATGTCCTTCAGATTGATCCATTCCATAAAGTATGATGGAAGTTTCATCCGTGATACTTCACATTGCTGTGGGATTTTGGTTTTCACATCCCAATTTCCGCTGGCACGTATAAAGTAATGGCAAGTTAATACTAAAGCTCCAATACGGGGAGGAGTTAATCTCCATATATATAGTACATAACCCAAAATTAATTCGTGTATACTATGGTTACTTTAGTACATATTTTTGTATGGGATAACTTCATCAAAACCCTCTAAGGATTGCCTAATTACAAAACTTCCACTGATATTTAAATAACTACAAAGAGATCTCCTGAAGCCTAAAATACATGAAATATAAGAGGCCTATTCATATTATATTATTTTTTCAAGTTTCACGAGGGGTGTCTATAATTATTCAAAACACAACTGAAGCTATCTAAAATGTTTACTCAAACTTCAAGAGGTGCCTCTATAACTATTCAAATATTAATGAGGTGACTGTAATTAGACCGGATCATACTTGAACGTAATTCTTGTAATCATCCCTATTTGAATTTCAAGCAATAGTTCCCACATAACTGTAAAGCCACACAGTCCAATGACTGCTTTACTGTAAAGCACAGCTTTTTATCTTGTTTGTTTTCTGATGTAGCAATTACACGTTTTGACTCTCACACACACTGTTACATACCAAACGGCTTACCAAGTTACAAATGCGGCTTTATTTAGATATCCATCTTGCTCCTTGCTCCATAGCTTACGGTCATAAAGCCAACCTTCAAATTGTTCTATAACCTCTTCAAATGTTATGGCTGTGTCATGCCAAACGCTGCATTTATGCATAAAAGTATTAGTTCACATGACATATGAGAAACTACTATGAACCCTATTCTGTGCAATACAGGTAGCCACCAAACAATAATTAGTAAGTTGACTACAATACATGTAAGTTGAATTGTTCTAATGGCGGAACAATTACTATAGGGAGCCACCAAACACCTACTGACTATACTGGCAACAATAAAGTGAAGTCGAACAAAACCAGATATACCTACAGATTACAGTAACCACAAATGGATGCATGATGTATGATTGGGCTACTAATAATGCCATTGACACATTAACCAACAGTGTCCATTGACCAAGTCAAATCTGGGATGAGCCTTGCACAAGATTGGACATGTTTTCTCTATGTTTTCATACAATCAGCAACTAAATCAACATTCACAAAACAAAGCTGGCCTGGTGGCGACTAGAGAGTGCAAGGATGGCTGTGGCAGTAAACACGGATGACTGAGGCGAAATCAGGGAAGTAAAGAGAAACATAGGAATTTGGGATAAACAACGCAAAGATGATTGGACAAGGGATGCTGAGACGTAGGAACGACATACAGTTTGTACAAGAATGGATGGCAGTCTGCACCAGGGAGAGGCAGCATACAAAACGGACTAACACTATGAATGATGAACGCAAGAAGGAATGATGGATATCGGAGGATTTTGAACCAAACTCAGCCAAAGAAAGAACCAAGAATGCGACAGGACAACTAGTGAACAATTCATGTTTCTATGGGTCTGAACAGATACATAAGGAATGGGTGGGGAACAAAATATTTTGTAATGCCTGTAAGTGTACTAGGTAGGCGACAATGCCAGGACTTAGAGTTTCCACCAATTGTTCTATTAGTTCAATGGATAAAATAATAAGCTTTATGCTAAATATCATGTTAAAAGTAGTTGCAAAAGGGAAATAGTAGTTATTCCGTTGGTTTACACAAATGAGGAAAAAACAAAGTGACCAAGTGACCGAATACCCAAATCCTAATCCGATACTCATATATTCTAACTAAATAGACATTACATGCTCATAATCTTTAGAACCCATGAAGCAAGTTGGTTGCACCCAACTAAACCGTAAAAGGTTGATCCAAGAAAGTTTCTATACTATTGTATTCGACATGCGAGTTAAAACATGTTTGTGCATGCTTGGAAAGCTTAAACACTGCCTAGAGAATAGTTAACATGCCAGCAACTTGATTATCAATAAATTTAAAGACTTAAGACCATACCGATCAACCCCAAACTTTCCGTACTTCCCTTCAATGTATTCATTTATTCTTTGCTCACTCATCTTTACAGGTCTGACAAACCTGCAAGGATATGGAAAAGAATACTATGAGTCAATGAAGAGTTATGCCCAACTGCAGACCATCTTCAACACAAGTTACCAACTCTTCTGCCAAACAATCAACAGCGGATAATCTTCAGAGGCCCCAACACAAACGAAAACAAAAAACAAATACACATGTACATAATAACAGTTCTCTATTTTTCGCCACAAGATTCAATATAGTATTGACAAGTATTTATTTTACAGTAATAACATACATCAATAATTAACTTTATTCGCTACATGGTAAACCGGTGAACGACAAACGTGCATTACCTGTGAAACAAATCCACTACTTCCATAGTCTTGGCATCAAACAACAGCACTGGAAACTCCAAGATCTCAACTTTGCCCTCCAAATCCAAAACAAGAAAATAATCGAATTCTTGAACCCTAAATTGATTTTTCATCGTCGTCGAAACACTCTCCACCTCGCAACTATGGCTAAACTTGTCAAGATGCAGGGCATCATCCATCTACGGCAATTATCACCAGTACAACAACAGTGTACATTATTAATTTATTTATTTTTGTTGACAAAATTGAAAGAAAATAAAGGGACATTAGTAGTACCATAGTGCACTTATCCTGCGTGTAATACAAGCACATCGGTTTCCAGCCTGAAACTCTGCGAATTAGGGTTTGGGAGGATGTGGGTTCTTCTTGGTCCATTGAGATTGAATTAGCGGCACACTGAACAAATTTGCGTTTGATTTGGGGTTTTTGTTGAAGATTAATTGGAGTTGGATATGAGAAGAAAAGTGAAGTAGGATAAATAATAGTTCGCCGAACCAAAGAGGAACTCCAATTTGCCATGTCTCAGACTCAAATTGGAGGGCTTTTTCAGAAATTTCGTTTCTTTTTTATTATCCACTCTCCTCTAAGTCCTAATTACAAACCACTTTCTATTACTTCTTATTATAAAAGTATAATAAAACCAAAATTTCTCACGCGTCAATAACTAAAAAGGAATGCAAAGTTACACCCAATAATATGTACAAACTTCTATTATATATTATACTAACATCATTTTGAAACTATTATATACCGGTTTAGTGCAGGTTTGTTAAATATACGAACGAGACTTTATGCATTTTTTCTTTACCCTATATTCATGACTGTAAATCTAATAATTAAACCAAAAACTATACAACATTTGGGCACAAAATATAGAAGCGTACAAATAAAGCAAACTCTCAGATTAAAACAAACGGTCGAAATAAGTAAATAAAGAGATGGCGCTAACAACACTCTCTTGTCTTGGTAGTAATTTCATCAAACACTTGGCGGCGCCCTGCAAAACCGCCGCCACTTTCTCCGTCTTCCGCCGTTATCTTCACCGCCTTCCGCCGTCGAACCGCTCCGTTATCTTTCACTCGGCAAAAGCGTTACGCAATCGACAACTGAGACGCCGCAATTTCACCGTCGCCAATTGTTCCTCCTCTCTGCAATTGAACAATAATAATACTTCCACTGCCGATGATTCGTTCACTGCACCTTATCTCTCCGTCCGCATTTGCTGCCCAAGGCACGTTGCTGTAAGCACTGTGTCATATTTTCTCTGTTTAGTGTTGTTTTAATTTTTTGATTCTTAGGGTTTTTAAGTTTCTGTTTAATTAGAACGTGTTATCGGAGTCTCTACTGTGTTTCGGAGCTACTTCCACCACCGTCGATGAACAGGACTGCTCCGAATCTGATCAGGAGGTAGCAAATAATTTTTATTTATTTTTATATACGAGCTTTTTAGTTATTATCTCTGTCGATATTTTGATGCAATACGTGGTGGTATAAGACAGAATTTTATTACTAAATATCTTCTAATCTTTTTTTTTTTTTTGCTATAAATTGTGACATTGTAACACTTCACTGCTGTTTGTCTAGTTAGTGCACTTGGCTAATCTACCGGTTAAATATGGGATGATTTTGTTTTATAACTTATTCAATTAGAGACTATTTTAGTTATAATTAACAATATAATTACTGCTTACAAAAGTTTTTCTAGTGTTTAAAGTGTTACATCGGAAACTGTAAGTAAAGCTGAATAGTTAGGCTTTTCGTTGTGAGAAGCTGGACAATCAATGTGTATACAAACAAGTATATCCGTCAAATAATGTTGATTGTTACACTTGAAATTTGAATTATAGCGAAATTGATTACAACAGGGGACAATATTCATGTGTGGATGGAGACACATTATAATACAACATCTATTGGGAGGTATCAGCAGTCCTAAAATAGTAAATATGAGTTTTTATGTTTTGGAGAAAAAATAAGTTGCAGCTTATCTTGGCTTGCTCTACCGGTGGCTAAGTCGTGACCCTTGCAACACGACAGATTTGGATAAGCTCTACATTCAATGTGAGCCAGGATGTAAAAGACTGCATTTCACGAGCTGCAGATTCAGTTGGATTGGAAGACGTACCAAACTACGCAATTGAAATGTGTGACCATATTGATTGGATCAAACAATCTCAGGTAATCAAGCATCCAATTCATTTTCATTTTCAGTTTTTGAGGTAACTTTTTTCTCATCACTGCTGCTTCTTTTTGGCTCTTACGTCTATTGAAGGAATCTTTTCATCCTGTGGAAATTACAGATGGAGTTTGGGTTGTGCCTGAATGGAGGAGACCTCCGGTAAGATTCCAACTATTCCAAGTATAAGCTTCCATATCTTTTTATCTGTTCTTTGAATGCCCATGGCTGCTCTATAATCTAGTATGGAAATATACGATGTTTGACGTGAAGCCAATATGCTATTGCTAGTTGGTAGCTTACAGAGATGGAGCTCAAATCGAATGAACCGCATTGACCTTCTGCCACTTGAGATACAAGGCATAACTATTTGTGTAACTGTGTGCACTTAAACTTACAGGATGTCCAAGCAATAAACATAATTCTAAATCCTGGTTTGGCATTTGGAACTGGGGATCATCCCACAACAAGATTGTGTCTATTGTTGCTGCATCGGTCAATAAAAGGAGGAGAATCCTTTCTTGACTATGGCACAGGTTCGGGTATTCTCGCAATTGCAGCTCTGAAGGTACTTAACTTTTGACATGGTAATTTGCTGAACTGGTGTTACTGTAATTTATTTTCTTAAGTTTATCATCTCTCAAGGATCAACTTTGGAATTTAACCCCAGACTGTGCACTTATCTGGCATTTTCATCTCGTAAAAACCATGTAAATTGCTAAAGCAAAGCGAGTATCCGAAAGAAAAAAATGGAAATTGATAAAAGTGTCTCGTATGCTTTTGGAAATTATTTGAAATTTTTGATAGTCTATAAATTTGTTTCTCCTAAATTGGATTATCCGAGCTACCTGGAGAAAACATATGATAAATAGGTCTGTAAGTTGGCATGTACTCCTCAGCTAAGTTTAACATATGAAGTGCTACATGGTCCAAATTCTTTTTGGAGATCCTACATTTGTCGCAAGCCTTTCATTTGAATACTCTGAAAACTAAAATAACATTATTCTCTTCACTTCATGTCATATTTGGCTCCATGCAGTTTGGTGCAGATCTTTCAGTTGGATTTGACATAGAGCAACAAGCGATTACAGCTGCCCGACATAATGCTTCTCTGAACGGCATATCACCTGACAAATTGCTGCTAAGTCTCGTCCCTAGCAACAATAGTCCTCAAGATAGTGTGCAGGATTTATACAATCCAAAGATCATAGCTGAAAAAGACAAGTATGATGTGGTTATCGCTAATATATTATTATATCCACTGCTAGATTTGGCAGACCGAATTGTCTCATATGCAAAGCCTGGTGCCACCATCGGCATCTCAGGAATAATATCCGAGCAGGTATGACTGTGCATCACTAAAGCAATATTTGGAGGAAACAATAGAGTTAATGATTTTAATGCTTTTGAAATGCTAGTGTATTATAATGGTGTAACCTTTTCTTTGGATTAAAAACAAAAATTCGCTCTTAGTTTTGGGATTATACTGGATCAGACTTCCCAGGGAAGATTATTTGTCCAATTTTTAAGATGTATTTCCCCCTTTTTGTGCAGGTTCCAATTGTGAAAGAACGTTACTCCGAGTTCCTGGAGGACATCACTGTGTCAATGATGGATGACTGGGCTTGCATTAGCGGTTATAAGAAAACAAAAGCAACTGGCAGTTAAGTTATATTCTCAGGTAGCTGACATCATTGAGCACTGTCTATTCATTTTTGTGTATGTTGTGTAAGAATGTGACAGTTTCAGAAACTCGGATTAGGAATTTGAACGAGGTGCAATTCAAAAAATGTATATCTTTACAATAGAGGACTTTGGGTCCTGATGAAATCAGAAATTCGATTCACCTTTTGCACTAATCTAGAAGAATGTGTATGGTTTCATGGACCTAAACTCGTTTATTGAAAAAATATGTCTGGAATAAAATAAATTTTTTAATGAATAAAAGGAAGTTGAGAAAGAAAGTTTTCATGTTCTCCTTCCGCCATCGCAAATGAGATATGAAGGTAAGAATTTGTGCAAGCAAAACAGAAATCATCATAGGATGATAAATTATGGAAAAATTAACGTACCACTTACTCGATGATTCCACAAAATGTTATTGCTTGGTGAATAAAATGAATCACTAGATGTGGTAATTGTTATTGCTTTTGTAAATACATGTGAACAGTCAATTTCAGAGTTTATTATGGCATGAATGGTATCTGTAAAAGATTGCAAATTCAATTTGAAAGAATTGAAATACACGAAGAACATGCACTTCATTAACTTTCTTGTGGTGGCAAAACTAAGCGATCTTGGCCTTCAATCAGCTTTGCAGATCGAATCACATCCCCACTTTTTATCTGAGATAAAGTTTCTCTTCCAACAGTTGTATATCTGCATAACAGAGGAATACTATGTCAGACAAGAAAAAAAATAAGAGGGTAAATTGCATGTTCTAGTGCACAAAGAAAACAACAACACGGCAAACTTTTTGTAAATAAAAATATTGTAAGGATTTTTCGCCGATTAGAGATAAGTCGGGTGAATATGCAAAACCTGTGAGAAGAACAGAACTTATACATGTTATCTATCATAACAAAAAGAAACTTAAACATAGACGAGCTTAAGATGAAATACCCAAATACAGAAAATTGGCCCTCATCAAAGGACAGCCCTCCTAAGCCAGCCTGTAAAAGACGAGTTATTTTGGCTAATCAAATGGAAGATAAGGAGCACAATTTGAAGAAAAAAGGGGTGAAATTCATATTGCTCACATTTCTCTTATCATAAAGATAAAAGAAAAACTGGTTTGGTGAAGAATACTCCTCTGAGACCTCATTGTGAGCCATGACAAGTGCACCATAGACAGAGAGCGGAAGCACTGGTAGTTCGCCATCCTTCAAATGAAAATTTGGACGTCATTCATCAATGAAAAAAGAACTTTTGGTCTATTACACTTGGAATAATCTTACAATAATACCGTCCAATATCTAAACAAACATTGCAGAGGCACTACTCAAAGTTGAACATATGTGTAATGTTTGAGTAAACTTTAACAAATGAGTCTATAATTATTGAAACTTCATGAACGGAGGTTTCTGTAATTAAACTAAACATTAGAGGGTTAGATATAATTTCTACAATGAACTATTCATAAACCTGCACACTTAGTGTTGTTTTGTAGAGTGGCTCAAATTGCCCCGCCGGCATTATCTCTAGGGGAACACTATAGCCCTTGTCCCTGATCATCTTGGTGTCTGATAGAATTGCTTGATCTGTGCTGTTGAGCTTCACCCCATCGTATACTCCATCGACCACCTAAATTAAATAAAAGACAATTGTTGACCTAGTAAGTGAATACAATCTAGCTTCAGGATTAAAATGAAACGTTATGCACCTTTTAATGCAAGAAAGATAATAAGCAAGTACTGTAAAAGATCAAGGAGACTGCAGTACCTTACCAGTTTTGCAAAGTTTCCTGCTGTGAGTGGTGCTGAATATCCATCTAAGATGACCTAAAGACAGAAGCTTTATTCAGTAATTTTTTTTTTTATTATTATATAAATGTCACTTGGTATTTGAAAACTGTAGATGTAAGAGGTCTTGTTACTAGTTTGATGGCAGACCTGAAAAATAACACATACGGTACTGATTGTCTACTATACTATGTTAATCCGATCAAACATCAAGTCAGTTATGAAGAGGTTTTTGTTATGAACAGAGTTTTTGATGTTTAAAAGAATTTCTGAAACTAATACATCTTTTGCAAAGCTGACAGATACATAGTTTGGGCTTTAAAAAAGGGAAATTTGTGAGACCTGAATTATGGCAGTTTTTCTGGGTTGACCAGCTTCTGCTGAAAATGTCGAGCCATCGCCCTTCTCAATAGCAAATTCAACAACAGCTCTCCCTGTAAGCCTAAGGAATTTGGTAAAAACTCAGCTATCCTTCATAAGTTTCCCCTCACTTTATTAACCAAGCCTGCTGATATTTTAGTTTTTTATTGCAGCAAAGAATAGTTTAAGTCTGCTGATATTTTAATTTTTTATTGCAGCAAAGAATAGTTTAAATGAGTCATAAGGTAAAATCTACAATACCAAACATCTGTCAGAAAGAAAATTATTAAATCTGTGATAACTAAGAGCCTATAAGATTACCTGGGATAGTTCAAGAATTGCTGAGGCAACAAAAATGATAAGCCTGGAGCCTGTTAAAGAAGTATAGGAAGATTATGCTGTAAAAATGTTTGATAAGATCTCCGAGTAAGTGATCCAATTTCTGAAAAAGCGACCATATACCTGTAGCAACTCCAACTGTGCAATATTATCCAGTGCATTAGCAAGACCCACTGATACTTTGTCTGCATCTTTATCCTTGATGCTTTCAAGAAGTTTTTCCAATCCATCCTGACCAACCAAACCAATAAATTATAGCTTATGCCATAACAAAATACCCCAACCTTGTCAACCCATAATAAGGTACTCCGATATTCAGCCCTGCCATTAAGTGCATGTATAACATGTAGAGGATATATAGTTACTTTCTATGTCAAAAAGTGTTCTGATCTTTCTTCCATAATACCTTCCCGTCAGTAATAGATGCATAGAGCTTGGAACCTTTTTCTTTCAAAACAGGAGGTATGGTAGACAGAATCGATTCTTTTTCATCCGTAGCAATCTAAAAGGAAAGAACAACAAGGTGTTGAGATAGTTAACAATGAAATTTAAGAAGAGGGAACGAAATAAGTTGCAGTAACAGATGAAGTAGCAGCCAAGATCAAGAAACCATATATACTAAGATTGGACCAGGACTTCCTTGAGGAAATAATACTGCAAACAATCTGAGAATTCATTGCTACTCCATGAATTTCTTATTCTATATAAAATAACAGAGGAAAACATTTCGTTAAGTTTCTCATTAATAAATAGCAATTCTCATGTTTGTCTTCTTAGGTTGTTCCAGCCTTTGTACGATCCAGTGCAAAATAACAGCCACTACAGATCGTACCACAGTGAATTGTGGAGCTAAACTATTTTCCTCAATATAACATTGGAAGCCATCCTATCCCAAATCAACACACAAAAAAAAAAAAAAAAAAAAAAAAAAACAACTGCAGGCATAAAACAAGAATAACCAAATACCCCGTCATAAGACTGAGCTCGATCAAGCCAATATTAACATGCACCACATACAGCAAGTCAAATGATAAACTTGGTCCATTTACAAGAGGCAGAGCACCTTTTCATACATGATATCAAGCAATACCTTTAAAGCTTTCTTGACATTCCCCTCCATTGTTCCATATGGTTTTCTCTGTGGAATCCTTAGCAGGTATGATATGTCCTCCAACGAATCCTTCACAATAGCAATACACGTTTTAACTTTTTTTTTTTCCCTTCATCAAATGGATATTAAACAATGTAAGAAATAGGTAGTACGATCGAGGGACCTGTATAGCTTTCATGTTTGGGTTAGCTGGGATAGCTCTTCTCAGAGCAAGTTCCCCCGTGCGAGGAATTTTTGTTTCCGGGGAGTAAAGCACCGCTTCAGCAGAAGGAATAGACCAAGAATCGGGACCTATCAAAGGTAGTGGAGATGTCAACTGAAGAAAAATAATCATGGCAGCAAATGCACTCTCAAACTGCTTCCGTATCTTCTCCATACTCCCATTCACCAAATCCTGCCACGAACACGACATGTCAAAAGTTTGGAAGTCCTAATAACGGATATTATTACCGCACATACATGTAACATGAATATGAGTCTGCAACAAGAATGAAGAGGAATTCTCCTAGCCATAATTAAAAAAATAAGAAAATAGAATGAGTCTGGTTTTTTCAAAGAATACACTAATTTTCAGATGACCATAATCTTTCTTGCCCACAAAACTTGTATTTAGACTTTGTGAGTAACCTAATTTATATGAAGTTATATTCAAGATTGGAGCCAAGAATCAAAATTTTGGGATTTTAGGGTTTTTTTTTTTATCACATATCAATCAATCCAACAAAATTAACCCCGTATCCCACCCTACCGCTGGATCAATTGCAAGATCCACTTATTACATTGCCACTATAAAACAAACAGTTCAAACTTGGGCACTTTCAAATGAAATTGAACTTACATAGTACATCAAGAGAATGGGCAAAAGGAAAAGAAAACAAAATATTTAATAATAATGAAATTAGGACTGACCATTTTGGAGACATAGTTGTTGTTGTTGTTGGTTCGGAGAATGGTGCAGTTGTTGATTTTAAGAGAATGAAATCTTTGAGTTGGAGTACGAGTAGAGTACTGAGGAGTAGTGAGAGAAGCAGATAAAGGAAGTATCGCCATTGGTGGTGGTAGTTGATGAGCCTTTGGCGCGCCTCATCCAATATACATAAAAATAATACTCTCTCTCTCTCCCCCTTTTATACTCTCTCTCTCTCTCTTTGGAAATATTATATTATATTATATCCTATTGTTTGCTTGTTATAACTTATAATAATACGCTGTTTGATACAATGCTTCAAATATTTCAAATTTTTACTGTCATAAAAAACCCAACTTAATTTAAACTATAAAATAAATCCATACAATCTTTACAGCTACACGAACCAAAACTATAACTCAACTTCTTTATTCTCCTACACCCGTTTAAACTAACACATCCAAATTTATAAAAATATTTCAATTATTTTTAATTTTACATCACTCGATTACTTTCAGATATAATTTAATAATCCCAAATTAAGACAAGAGCTACTAGGTGCATTTCCCATTTGTCCTATGTTAGATAAGTCTATTACTTCGTCTGAAAAATAAACAAGCAAATTACCCTCACATATTTTATGTTACAAAAGATACATTACAAACTTACTACCCGAGAAAAAAGTTTAACAAATTGCCCCTATACATTCTTCACCCCTAAAGCATATGAAAGGAAATATTTTACAACATATCAAGTACTTATGGGGTAGTTTGCCTTTTTTTTCTTCTAGTGGGATGAATTTTTATTTTGTCAAAGCATATGAGAGCTAATCTGCTTATTTTACTCTGAAAGGGGAGGGGGTTAATTTGTCAATTTAGCATAACCAGGTGCTGTGCTAAATAACCTTAGACCAACAAATTGAATCCAGAGGGCGTAGCCCTCTAGCTACAAGTTATAAAATACAGCAAATCGCAAAATAAGTGATTGATGCATTGCACATTAAGGATGATTAAAAACAACAGAATACAAAGTAGATAAAAAGTAAAACTATAAAACAACAGCATATATAGTAACCAAAAAAACAGGTCGCCATCTCATCATCTGCTAGATTAGAGTAATATTAACATTTAGTTCTGACATGCCCGCAAGGTTAATCTCTGCTGTCAACTCTTGAGTACAGTAAGCTGCCGATCGTTATAGCGAGCGAGCAAAAACATGATCTTAGAGCGCGCATAAGTACCAAAATTAGCTCAAATGCATCTGCAGATTCCCATTTTTTAAACTCAAACAGAGCAAATAGCTTCAGTGCTGAACCAGAGTGTGCCTAACTCATCTCTTGCTTTCGAGATATATAGGGAAGACAAAACGAACACCTGAAATAATTGAACCCATAAAATACAAAATCAGAGAGGAACCAAGCAAATGCTGTAATAAATTGAATGGGAAGTGAATATAAGATGGCATCAACCAATGGTACTATACAATGCTTCTTTACATATTTCTCCACAGAGAATGTATTGGAACATCAAACTCGGCTAATTTCGTAAGTCTTTGCAGAATAAGAAGAAATTGGATAGTAGAAGTAAAACAAGTGTGTATAGATAAGCCCAGATACAATAAAAAGGATCACATCATCCCTTTACTGTGAAGAAACAGTAAAAACAGCCTTTCATGATCAGTAGCCAAGCGGAAAAAAAATAGCATCAATTCATTCTCATAATGCCGTTCTAGTTATGCAATGACTATGTGTTATTCCTACTTTTTCATACTTTAGTCGAATACTCCAGGATTTATTCTCACGAGGGGCTAAAAAACCAAGAAAACATAATGGGTAGAGAAATAATCTTGGGTTCAAGAATAAACTCAATACGAACATTTTAAACAATTTCGATTCATCAAGTATTTCGAAAACCATCGTATTAAGGCCAAACTGGAAATTCAAAAAATACCATCAGTTTTAGCCATCATCAGGTGTTCTGGAATTCTTTAAACATGAGATGATGTTGCTCTGATTTTAGTTAGCTTCAGAATCTACACTAATTTAGGCTTGAGAGCAAATGTAAAAAAAAAACAAATGCTTCAGTGGTGGTAACCTGCAACAAAGTGCTGAAGAAGTGTTCCAACATCCTTCATCTTCGGTCACTTGGCAGAAGAGATAGCCTCATAAGTTAGATGATTCCCAACTATCATAAACAGCTCCAATTATTTTCTCATGCAACTCGTGCCCGGAACAAGCAATTATGCCCCTATCAAGACCTTCCAGGTATATTCCTCTGGAGAAATCCAATGGTCTCCCGCCTGCATCAGTGACCACCCCACCGGCCTCTTGAACAAGTATAACACCAGCTGCATGGTCCCATATTTTTTCCTTGTATGTAGACCTCGCAAATCTCATGTAAATTTCAGCTTCTCCTCGAGCTATGGCTGCGTACTTAACCATGCTATAAACACGAAGGGGTTTATTTCTGCATTTAGGGGAGAAAAAAGTGCATATCATCAATTCACAAGAAATTTAAGTAGGTCATAAGTTAAAATGCTGAAGACAGGATAAGAAGAGGCGGATGAGGTTTATTGTCTCACATGATCAACAAAAGAGACAGATATAATGAAACATATGCGAAAACAACTGAGAAAAATAAGTATAATCATATACAATTAACTATTTTTTTAACTCATTATAGCTTAGATAACGCATCTGCAGACCTAAGCCCCACAGTGTCGGCAACTCCAGCGGCAAATGATTGATTTGAGTTAGTTTTTTCCACCGGTTCACAGAATGTAGCCAGTGCTGGATCACCTATGGAAGAAACACGAACGACTTTTGCAGAATTTGGCCATTCAAGCCTCTTATCAGAGCGAATTATGGGCTGCATCCATGCTTTCCTACTGCCTTTTCTTGTGTACATCACACATCCTACTTCTCCTGATGATATTTCTGATACGGTATGATTGTGTTGGCGATGCTTGTCTAAACCATTATCTTTAACTGGGTAATTGGGGCATCCAAGTACTCCAATTTTGACGTCCCCATCTTCAATCATAGCAAGAGCGACAGCATACTGATCTCCACGCACAAAACCCAAAGTTCCATCCACCGGATCAAGGACCCAATGTCGGCCTTGAGGACCTCCAGTCGAGCTACACTGGTTGATTGCCTCAAGAATTTCTGAAGAACCTAGTGCTTTGCCAGGACCTTGGAGGCCAAATCGAGGTGCCTCGGCCAAGCATTCATTTACAGCATTGACAACCATCGTCAATAGAGCTGATGATTCGGGTCTGGTTAGGGCTTGAACATCTTCTTCAGCAACAATGGAAAGGTTTTGCCTACCAAAAACTTCTGAGAGCATCCAGCTTACTGTTGCTTGCACACCCCAGTCTGTTAATGCAAATATCATAGTGTCACCAACAACTCACATAAGGCAGCATTCATGGATGTGAAAATCTAAGTTTATGTTGCACCAAATTCAAAATGATGTTCTGCATGCTTTTAAGGTCAATCAGATTATTTTTATACTATATGATCATAAACTAAACTACACACCGATTCCCCAGGCCAATCCATCTTAATTTTAATGGAATCCTATGAGGAAAGACTACAAACTAAACTACACTCGATCCGGACCTGAACATAAACCGAGTTACTCTTTCGTCCCATAAGTCGCTAGCTACAACCACATCTATGGCTCGAGGAATTATGTATTGAAGCGTGATGCATTTCTACATCCTTCTAGATTAGTCTCATTATGTGTGGGCTTATTATAAGTCAAATATTTTTGGAGTTCTCCATTGTTTACAAGTTAGAAGAAATCTATGCAAGTAACTAGAGAACTTCACGTTTATTTAGCTATGACATTTTCATAAAGTTCTCCAGAGAATAGACGAAGCAAGCTGGTTCTAGAGATATCGTTCACCATCTATAAATACACCCCATGGATGAGCACTGTAACCAACTCAAAATCATTAGAAATACGCAATCCAATGAATTTGGAGAGAAGCGTTGCATTCCTTACTTACTCTAACTCTCTACAACGATCTAGAATAACTTATACTTCTATTTTCCTACAAAAACCAATGTCTACAATTTTGCAAATCCTAACATTATTAGCCTCACTTCTCTATTACATTAATTCAAAACCCTAAACAATTTTAAGTTCGCGGAATCAAAGCAACACTACATTGAGAGAAACTCTAAACAGAACGAAACGCTTTCATTACGGTCTTTCCGACCTACAAAAGCCTTCGCTCCCCGTGCTCATTCGGAGATAATTTACCAAAAAAGGCTCAAAACAGAGAAGATGCAATGAGTTATAAGGCCCCATTATCAAAAAAAAAAAAAAGCAAAAACCGAAAAGTCGAAAAGCCCAAATCATAAAATGCTGATCAACAAAATCCCATGTTAAGCATAAACCAAATCGAAGAAAACAAAAAGACCTGCAACTGTAACAAGAGAATCATCGTCCTTGGACTTGACTTGATGAGAGTTTGTGGATTGCAATTGTTTTTGCACTTTTTCGCACAAAAAACACGCCATGTGTACAACTCTAACGCCCACATTCAACTCCTTTGAGTATTTTTCGTCCTCCATTTTCTGTCCGAGTTCGAATAAAAATAAATTGTTGGATCAAACTCAGATTAGAAATGAAAAGAACGTATTTTTATTGTTGTTGAGAGACCTAACTCTGGCCTTAGTGTTGTTAATTTGTTGTAAAGTTTTTTGCTTTTTGTTCCATTACAATATTTATTATTATTACTACGTATGGAGTGAGTGAACCTGTACGCAAAACGGGCACAGATGCACACATTTTTCTAACATCGCTTTTTTGCATTAAAATACTTGTTGGATGGAGGAGAGAATATCTGTTTAATTTATTCGTTTTAATTTATATGCGCTCGTGCCTGGAGATTTCATATTATTGTGAGATAATGACGATTTAGCCCCTGCATTTACATCAAATATATAGCCACATTATTCTCTGCGTTAAATTAAAATAGACATATTATTTCTCCTTCTTATGTTGACGAGCTTGCAAAAAAAGAAAAAAATAACTTTTAAGTTTCACGATTTGAAAACCCATAACATTTGCATGTCAAGATAGATGTTTTGCAATGTATAATTTGTTTATTCAACATCAGGCAAGAAAGTTTATCTTTTTATTTTTCGCAAGCATAACGTGTCTCATTATTTGCCTAAGGGGCTTACGTTTTGTGCCAAAAACCGGTGCCGGTGCCGGTGCCAAAATCCTATAGTTGTCTCTAACGTTTCATATAAAGAAAATATCATGCATTGGTATACGACATTTTCTAGTCAAAAAATTTCCTCATCTGGGATATGTATTGCTGGATCCGTAAATTAATATTTGTGTCATTGTTTGATCGTTATTTTATATCACAATTCTTGATGGAATTATGGCCACAAATGAATAGAATCAAACTGATGACATGAATCTCAATCAAATCGTATTCAGTCAAATCACTTCTTCAAGAAATACATAGATTTTTCGTAAATATTCATTTGTGTGGGATTTTTCATTTTTTTGGGTGGAATATGACGAAGATCAAGTCTTATTCCATAGAGTTCGTCTTTAAGAAAAAACTCAAATAAATGTGACAAATGAACGAGAGATTTGGTTATGAATGGAAGCAAGTGATGATCAACTTGTTAACCAACCACCGATATTTATTGTATAGACTTTTTATCGTTGCAAGTGAAAAACAAAGATAAAGTGAACTGATTTATAGTATTTTTAAAGAATAAAAATTAAAAGTATTTTATTTACCTCAACGTAAAACGTTAGATCTAATTTTTTTAAAAAAAAACTAGTGATTTATCTTATACATATATATACCTCATGAAATTTAAAAGATCTTCACACTTTAGATTTAAAAAATTAACTTAGCTTTTACAAACAAACAAAAAACTATTCAACTCACTAGCCGCCGGCCCCAGCCAGCGCACTGAACACCTCTTCTACCCGTAATTACACATTCACGAACTCACACATGGCAATTCATCAAGAAATAAAAGGAAACTCACACATGGTTAAATTATTAAAAGAAAAACGCACGAGCGGTTAGCACATATACACGCACATGGAAAACTAGGTAATCGAAATGTTTATTGTCAAGTTTGAATTTCTTAATAGATGATAATTCAGTACTCAAAGGTTAACTATTTAAAAGTAAAAGAATATTTAATATAGTCACAAATCATTCGTTCAACGCTAGCGACATCCTCCATTCGTTCAAGAATATTTAACAGTGTACAAATCACAAATCATATAACATACAACTAACACCTTTCTTTTCCTTATCTATGATCAAAGTTCAACAAAAGAAACACATGAGGAGACATGCAAGGCCGAGCTAATATATTTAAGCTAAACCACTTTATTACTCAGATACACTACAAACTACAAATGCAAACTCAGACCTGGTCCTATATAATAGTTTACAACTCCTCAATAATGGAGCAAGAAGTTTACACCAAATACTAATTTTTGCCACTTAGTTCTTTGAGAAGAAACCTTGTGTCAAAGAGGAAAAATCATATTCCTTGCCTGATTGTGCAGGACTATGTGAGATGGATGATGTCGTCTGTTTGCCAGCTCCGGAGGGCATACTGCCATTTCCAGAAGAGTTTGGTCCCATGGCATATGCGCTGCGACACAATTACAAAAATATAAGCAATCTTACATAAAAAAAAAAAAACTAAAATACTTGGGAATGCCTAAAGATGTGACATAACTCCCTAACTTAACAAAATTTATGCACAATGCTAAAGATAAATTAAGCGACGTATTGCCATCTAGCTAGCACAGGAAGATGTTCAGCAAACAACAAAGCCTTAAAAGACTTTACACTTGCTCATCAAGAAAACAAAAATGCAGTCGAACAAGAGCGTGAGTGGATTTACGAGCTTCCAATTTCAAAGCAGGAGATGGAGACAGTTGCTGTGACTAGTAATTTCATACTAAGTCTCCACGATTACAAGCAAAATTTTAAATCCGAACTGGAAACTATAATAAAATTTGTAACTTCTTAAATACTTCTGTTTCCGAGATCAAGACAAATTGAAGGGGACAAATGGCATCAGGGACTGAAAGAGGTGTAATGAAGAATTTTATCTATGGTCAAGTTTATTTTCCTTGTTATGATGCTCACACTCATGAAACCAAAGAGTCTGGCAATACTAGCAGTCTAATCCCCACTCACATTGCATGCGGCTGTTTTGACCATAGCATTTATGAACACACAGAAATTAAAGAAAGAAGAATCACACACCAGGTGTTCTTTTCTCCTATAAGAACGGTACTGATAATCAAATTATTATATGTATAGAAAACCAGCACTAAACCTTTGAAAGGTTATTAAGCATGCATGGCAAAAGAAAGAAAAAAATAAACTACACTTCATTAAACAGAAAACAAATATATCTTCCAAAGTGACAGCACGATAACAATCAAGTCAAGCAATTCCAACCATTTTAGTCCACGCACACTAGGTTACCCAAGAAATTTCCATGATAGCATAAGAGATGGGCAAAAAGCTGAAAGTAGCATACCTGGACATCGCATGAGGGAAAGAGTTACCAACTGGATGAGTTGCTCCCATGGTACCCATCTTTCAAAAGCAAGAAAAAGGAAATGTGAGTATATCTGGAGCCTTAAAGTGTCAGTGACCAAATATTTAATGTTACTAAATTGTACCTGCATATACTTCTCTAAACTGACATTTCCTGCTGCTGGCATCATCATTCCAGGGAACTGATAGCCAACATTTGGCCAACTTTGGCTGGGCAAGGTGGTACCATTCTGCCCTGGATGTGTGTTACTAGGAGCTTTTGGCATTCCACCTGACGCATTGGCTGCAGCAGCCATTAGAATAGACTGTTGTTGAGCTAGCATGGCGAGTTGTTGTTGGTGAAGAGAAAATGGTGAAACGGTGTTGCTCTGCAATATAGTTAAGCATATAATTAGTGGAGTATTGACATGGCAACACTAGAAGCAGCAACAACGAGCAAATTACGACAACAACATGAAGCATGGCGGCAATATGCTCCACCCATCACAAGAGGTCATGGATTTGAGCCACCCTGGGTGCATGGTAAATTTATGAGTGGAAACTCTTTTGAAAGAATACACAGAAATATAGAAAGCGCAACATTACAATTACTTTTTAATTCAGTCTAAAAACTCCGAACTCAGAACTCGAAAACAGTAAATTGTGATTCTTAAACACTGTTATAAAAGTAGTACATATCATCATTATTTTATAGGGGAAGGGTTGGGATTGCCTACAACATTTGACCCACATCACAATCTGGCCCCACAAGAAGGTCATGCTTTTCTAGTACAAAATATACCTTCTCAAACAGAGACATAATATCATTTTTGACATCTTTTTGAGGTTTTCCTGACATTGAACTAGGTGTTATTGATGGTAAATCCTTAAAAAGGTCTTCAACTCCAGAAGCTACTTGGTTCTTATTATCCTCAACTTTTGCGGGGGCAATCTTTTCTGTTGTTGATGACACTGCATCAGCAGCTGCAAGTTGTCAAACGTTACTTACAGAAAGAATATGTTTGTACACCACAGTGAAAATCCCAAAGCCGAAGGGCTTAAATCTCAAAAGAAGAACCATCCACCCGTGGAGAAAAATGATAAGACCAATATAGACATACACTGAAATCCTGCCCATGCATTGTCATTCCCAGTTGGTCCTGAGGCATTTTCAGCAGAACCATCCATCGAAAGCATCCCAAAAAGATCAGTAGCATAATCAACTTTTGGGGGAGAGACTGGCTGCTTTGGAGATTTGGTTGGCGCAGCAGGCTCCGGATACTGAATCAGTAGATCCGGCACCGGAATGGGAGCAGCCTGTTTTGAACAAAGAAGGAAATTTGGATTTTCATATTCGCAGGAAGCATATATTTTATATAAATAATAAAGAAGCCTCCTTGTGAAAAATTATATGTTAACTTCATTCTAAAGTGATACCAACTTGAACCTCAAAACCAAGTAGGTATAATTGTAATAACTTCAGTTCATATACAAATAGTGCAAGCTTCGATAAATTAAAAGGCCTATTCATTCTTCAGTGAACCTACCCTCTAGATGTCCAACCAAAGAAATTCCACTTTCCTGACCTTTATCCATAATCCACATTGAAAAAATTACGAAAAGAAAAAATCTTCTTTATAGCATAACACCCCAATTAATCGGGGGGGCTAAAGGCTGCTTGCTTCTTCTTGTTGCTGTATAATTTAATATTTGCCCAGTTTTTCAATATAAATGGTAGCATGAACTCTCTTTATTGCCAACATTGTATGGCTGCAAAAGAGAAGCAGTCGAGCTATCACAAGATACATGTTAAAGAACAATGTGGTATATGCAATTCAACATACTTGTTCAGGTCCTTTAGGGGCCACACGAACGCTAGTCCTGACAGCATGAGTATATTCCTTTCTACTATGCGCTACAACATTATTTTTCTCATCAAAAGAGTTTCCAGAGTTACTATGTCCATGACCAATTCTATCATGCGGTCTTTGCCTCTGAATAGATTCTTGATCTTCTCTTCTCCCAGGTAACTTTGTTTTACCATCCTTGGGTACCCATCTCTTCTCCTCATACCTTGATTGAATATTGAAAGATCAGCTACAAATCAGTTCACGGAATAAGAAATGTGCTAAAAAGGTAAGATGACAAAGTAATTAAGAGGAAGCAGCTCATACTTTGCACGAATGAAATTCTCGATCCCCACTCTATCATAATTTGGTGGAAGTTCTGCCTCCCAATAACTGTTTGCCTTCTCGTTTCCCATGGCTGTGTTCAGACAAAAACTAATTAATTTAAACAGGCTTTCATAATATTTCATATCTATATCAACCCTAAGGATCCAGACTCAATAAATCTTACACTGAATGAAAAGAACTTGCTCAGGAAGCCACGTGTCAAGTGTAGCAGATCTCACCTGAAAAAAATTATGAACAAGATCACATAAAATCAATTATGCAATTTACTTCAAACCCCTCCTCCCCCCCCCAAAAAAAAAAAAAAAGAATGATCACCAAACATTGATCTCAAATATTAGAATGACATTTGTTTCACTATGACTACACGTAATAGTGACAGAAGATGAAAAAACATTAACCATCAAAGGCCCAAAATCCAGTCAAGCACATAATTTACTAGAGAACGACGTCGTGTTGGAAGCAGATAAACAACTCGCCAGTATAGATCAGCACACTTAGAAATAGTAGTATAGCAACACGATGTGCACAATGTCATATGATATTGTACAGATACCATTGATTTTTAGTACAGGAAATCAACAAAAGCTTTTTCAAAATCGATAAGCAATGATAAACACCTTCCTATTTATGCATGTACCAGTCATAACTAAGAAAACTCAACTCCAGATCAGGATTATCACCTTTGAGATGTGTACACCAAGACTTCTGTGAATCCCCGAGCATTGCATGCACACAAATATGCCTAAGTTTACACTAGCCCATCGAGGACCTCTGTGAATCCATAGTAAAAAGATACAATCACAAATAATGGGAAGATTAGATGATAGTTTGAAACAGATCCATTAAAAGCAGTCCCAGTAGATAGTCTAAAAATATATGAAATCATAAGAAATACATACTTGCATTTGCAATCAGCACATTCCCTATTCTCTGGTAACTTAAGGAGTCCTTCTAAAACCTGAAAAACACAAAGATACTATTATCAACTTGTGTTCGGTAACTATATAGACGGATGACGTAAGCGAAGAACCCAATAGATGCAAAAGGAAAGAAATACTAAATAAAACGCTGTGGAAGAGAACAGCCAAAGTAACAGGGACATGTGCACCGCTCCATGTTAGAAGTACTTTATGCACTTAATGTAGTATAAATAATCTTATGTGAAACCAACAATGCTTCTTACATGTAATATATTTTTATTTTTTATTTTTATTGAGGTATTATGATTGCATATCATGTGAGCATACAGCGGCTATTGAATTTCGTACACAATAGATGTTCTGTGGAAACTCCTATCTCAAAGATCCTAATACTTCTGACCAACTTAAAACAAAGACTAGACTTCTTAGTTAACCAGAAAAATTAGCAACTGACGGAAATTGAGAGTTTTTAGCAACACTTAAAATGCTCCTATCAACGCCATTTACAACTCACCGCTGCTTATATTTTGTAATCGAAATACAGGCTAATAGCAGATCTTTAATTCCAAGAAAAATAATACTTCTCAACTTACAAGCGTATCCACCAAAACACACACTCAAAAAGTAGCAATTAATATTCCAAGATTCTCAAGAAGCCCATAAAACGTAAATCTTTACTTAAAAAAAAAAACCCTAATCAGTAGCCACAAGTAAATCCTATTCCTCAATCTAAAGAAACTCGGAGAAGATATGAAGCAATTAGAAATGAAACTCGATATAAATTAAATTAAAAAAACAAAATAACAATCAACAGTATAAGATCGCAAAAACTGAATGAAATTTGCAATTCGATGTAGAGCGTAAAAGACCTTTCGATGCTTGGCATTCAACTCCTTTGAAACATTCGCCTTCCCATTCATGGTGCCGTGCGTGTTACGAACAGATAATCCAATCCGTACAGTGACAAGAAAAAGAAGAAAGAATCGACGGCTACGATGTTCGATTCAGCCCTCTGAGACCGTCGGATTAGATAACTACCACTGGAGAGGAATCGGAAGCGGCCTTTCTTGTCTTTGTTATTTTGCTGTCTCTTTTTATTTTTTATTTTTCAAACAATCTTATTTTATTATAGATAATAATAATATATAAGTAATTGAAGAAATCCTTTTCTTGAGTGTTTTAGGTCAAGTACGCGTGAGAAAGTGTAATTCAGGAGTAATTTAATCAGGCTGTTTAGGATTAAAAGGGATAATCTGAATGTTAGATGCAATTGTTTTGTACTAAGTTCGTGATTATCACAGGCACGGCACAAGTACATGAATTGCGTGTATTTGTATTGCTGCTGCACTCATACTATCTCCTATCCACATTCTTGTATTCGAACTACTTTTATTAGTTTGATATCTTATAATTAAGCTTTAGGATAATTTGGAATTATTGCATTTACTCGCAATAATCTTCAAATTAGTTAGATAATTAGGAATTTGAATTATAAATTAGAATCATGTCATGCTATCTGCCAGACTATGGTGCTAACATGCACAATGAACTCGACAAGATCGTATTTTGATTAAACCTAATCAATGCTCAATATTAACTAATCAACTACATTAATCTATCTATTATTGTATTAAAAGCAAAACCTCCACCCTCACATATTTTGCAGTTGTTGTACCAAATTATTAATTCAATTAATATACCCATAATTTTTCTCTCTAGACATGTAATAAAAAGGAGGACATAAAAGTAATTTTCTTGATTTTTGTAACCAGCAAAATCTATACGTTCTCATCCAATCCCACTTTCTCTCAACTTCTCTCTCATGTTCTATTCTCTCTCTCATATCTTAACTATTTCTTATTATTTGAAAATAAAATATTTATTAAATTAATTCAGAATTTTACACGCAGTGTGTATAATTACTAATGTATTCTTAAGAGACTATACAAGTCTAACAAATTGTTCCCAAGACACCTAGCTCAAAAAGTAACGACAATTATAAAAATTAAAAATGAGCTATTGATACTAGTTAAAGAAGTAACTAGAAAAATCATCAGTGCTATAAGCAGGACCAATATTTGTGGAGTTAAGCTGCTGGACAGATTTATCGCTCGGTTTAGGAATGAGTGAATATTCTTTAGTTGAGTCTAGGAAGAAATGTCTGCAAATGTGGCATACGCAATGTACGTGAATGGTTTGGCGCCCAATGGTTTGATCGTATTGACCAGTCGACCAGATGTGGAAATTATATCCTATCAAACTTGATGAAGTAAAAATATTGTACGAGGTGGTAAATTACCTTAAACATCGAATTAGAGGTGAATTAAGACAATTATTCGACGGAACGAGGCCCAGAGTCGTACGTCAAAGAAGTTCGAGCCCAACAAATTGCAGCTCGTGTTCCTACATGGGGAAGGGCTCGAACCTCGCGGAAACCTCGAGCTCGTGAGTAAGCCAGAAGCCGAGCCTCGAAGCTTACGAGCCTCGACGGTACGAACTTGATATATTTACGCCGGGAACGAAGTCTGTATACGAGGGTAACGAGGTTAGACTGAACAAAGATGAACTAACGACAAAACTTTAAAATAGTCGTTTGTGCAAGCCATAAATACGTAGGAGCTTAGCGTGAAGCAGATAGCACAGAAGTTATGGAGATCACGTGACTACGAGGGTTGAACCAGCTGACGAGGCACCCTCGTGGGGTCATAAATGCCATGTCGGACATGACACATGTCTTGCCTTTAAGTGTTTTGTCGGACGTAACACCTGGCAGCAAAGTGTCACCTACGTGATTTTACCCATCTATAAATACCCCTCAACCGGCAGAAGTGGGAGGCTAATGCGAAAACAGGAGTACGACCCCTATCAAGCCTAAGCGACCGGTAATCTGGACTATATACCCACCCAGCTGCTTACGAGGTGCGCTTCGTACACAGCCTTCGAGCCCATGAAGCTAGTGTTTCGAGCTGTAATCTAGTTGTACAAGGGCTTAACCCGTGTTTACCGAACTTATCAAAACTAATTAATAAAATGGATAATTGTAGTAAACTGCAATCTATGGGGTCTATTGCACTAAACCTCATGACTTATGAAAATGTGTGATGTTCTTTAACCTATTGATTTTTGTGCGGTTTAATCATGATGTCAAATCTATTAGACGAAAACTCAAACACGTGTCCCAATCGAAGAGTTTAAAGAATTATTTTGTAACTATTTTTTTTTTTATGATTTGATTGTCCCGAAAGTTACAAGAGGGAAGATGGCTGAGTGGAAGGCAAGCGTTTCCTTGCTAGAAGAAAACTACCACTAGATCTTTAGCTATGGCTATACACGGTCCTTATGTATGACTGCGTCTATTAATGTACAATTGTACATATTGATGTTTCCTTAGGAAATTTGCGCCTTATGGGAAAAAATTGTTTGATGCAATTATTTTATAATGATATGATGAACACAATCGATTATTAATATAGATTCATATTGCAATAAGTTATAATAAGTTATTAATAATAATATAAGAAAATATTTTAATCTCTATTAGTTGCACCCCGGCATCAATATAATCATGGATCAAAGTTTCGGTTTTCGATGTGCGTTTCGATCTCATAAATATTAAAAACATTTCGTAGTTTTTCGGAAGCTTTTTGACATGTTTCGAAAATTTTGTAAAAGTTATAGTTGTAATGAAATTGGAAACTACTTCTAATTTCCGTTTAGGCTAAGTGAAAAAAGAAAACGTTTCGGTGGTTTTCGAGGAAACGTAAGGAAATTTTGATCCATAAATATAATGGATACACAAAATAAGTTTTCGTGCCCACAGGGCCCTTATGCAATATGCAGTTTATTCCAGGAGTAAACAAGTTAAATGCAAAAACTACCCCTGTGTAATCTCTAATTGGCAAAAACGCCCCTGTGTTATAAAGTCAAAGGCAAAAAAACCCCTAAGAGCCAATATTGTACATCACGCGCTTGAACTGAAAGTGGGTATAATTTTTCAACTGTGAAATTACGTTTGTGCCCTCAATTTTTAACAGGTTGAAGAAAATTAAAAAGAAAAAGAAATTGAACGACCATCTCTCACTCTCGAATCACGGTGACCAAAAATCCGGTGGGAACAATGTTTCAATCCACCATGTTGCACCCCCACAGACATAATTCAAGCATAGTTAGTTTTAGTTATATTAGATTTGCATTTAGAAATACAGAATTTCAAGATTGTTCTTTGAACATGGTGGATTTGTAGCAGCAAGCAGGATATTACTTTAGGCTCGGTCTGATTAGGAAAACCCTCCATGAATTTTATTTAGTTTGCAATGGATTTATATATTCATATATATATATATATATATATATATATATATATATATATCTATTTGGCGTTAATTGATTTGGGGTTTTGAGATTTCTCCATATGCTTTGGGGTTGTGCCAGGTGAAATTGGGGCGGCGCGGCAGCTCATTTTCCCAAATCGGCAGCCGCGGATAGAGTTGGTTTGCTGGCGGGGGAGATGAAGAAGACGACCAAACTCTGTTTCCTTTTCTTTTTTTTCTTTCTATTTTGCTAATTTTATTTCACATCTAATTCCAAAAAAAATTATCAAACTATAATTTTAAAATAACTAGGAGATTTATATAAGGGTAAAATTGACATTTCAAACCAAGTCAAAGATAAAAGTGAAAATGGGTGGAGTGTGCTAATTTTTGAATAACACATGGGAGTTTTCGCCAATTAAAATTAAACAGGAGTTTTTTGCCAATTAAAGATTACACAGGTAGTTTTTGCATTTAACTCAGTAGTAAACCCTGCCCTTGTTCCCCTATTGTTAAAACTTAAAATCTCATCTCCAAAACTCATACTATATAGTATATATACGTTGGTTTAATGTTCTTGTTGTTTCTTTTAAAAAAATAAATTGTAAAAACAGATATTGAAGCCCTGCGAGTGTCTAAAGAGACATTTAGAAACTTATAAAATTCATGATTAAGGTAATTGCATGAAAATATTAATTATTTCAATAAGTTTCTTCATTCATTACTCAAAAGAAAGAGAAAAGAGTTTGAGAAATGGGGATTTGGGAGTGGATGGGCTCAACGGCTGAATCACTTAAACAAAACGCACCGTCTATTCCATCGCCGATCAAGAATGGCGTCGGAGTTTCTTACAATTACGGTTGCGCCGCCTTCACAAAGATCGATCACGCCGTCAGAGTCAACCGCCTCGGTCAACGCTTGCCCGACGACGAAACTCGCCAAAAACGCTGGCCGAGGGCTACAAATTACTCCCTGGTCTGTCTGTTATTTTTCGATTTGATTCTCAACTTCCGTGCTGTTTTGTAGTCGTGTCAACAAAAATCATTTTGGGTGCATGAGGAACTCAAAATTGTTAATTGCATCTGCATCACTGATTTAATTTTGAAAATGGTGTTTATGTATTTATCCAAAATCAGAGACTTTTTGTAATTAGGTCAAACTTATCCCCTGCTTTTGTCATGTTGGAAAATATATATATATATATAAATGTCGATCGTCTCTACAAACTTAAGTTTTTTGAAGAGGCATCAATTTAGAACAATACAGTTTTAATATGGTGTCACAGTCATAGCGAAAAATGTCACTCGTTGATCCCACCGTCAATCACGTATCAATAAAGTGTTGCATTAGATGAAATTAGAGACTGCACGTGTGAGAGGGTTGTTGAGAAATATATAAAATAATAAAATTCAATCTTCTACGCAAACTTAAACTTTTAAATGAGACAACAATCGAAATACGATAAGTTTCGAGAAAGCTGATTGCATGCAAGCAGAGAAATGTGTGACAGTTAGGAATAAGACAAGGCTGTATCACAAGTATCAATTTATAAGTGTACCATAATGTTTCTACATGCAGGTGGGAATGCAATTTCGAAGATACTCTCTAATACAATCAATGATGTAAAACTTGAGAATCTTAGAGATGAGAAAATCAAAAGGCTGGAGGAGAAGTCATATGCACCAAAAGAACACACAGGCGATGACCGGAAGATGGTCGAGGGAACAGAGACCCACGGCGGAGGAGCTATACCATCTGCTTCCAACAACAGGCTTTATGCCAAATTATGAGCCCTGAAGATGATGTTATTAGAGTATTTATGATGAAAGAATTTATCGGTAATCGGTTTTTGGATGATTTGATGGTTCCTAAGAAGACCACAAGAGGGAAGAAGGCTGAGTAGAAAGGCAGATAACGGATGCTTTCCTTGCTAGAAGATCGTACCACTGGATTTTCTGCTCTTTAACTGCTGCTATACTGGGTGGTTTCTATATATGATAGTTTCTATTTATGTACATACATACGTGATACGATCACGTGATGTATCCTTTGGAAATTTATGTATTATCCTTATGTGTTTGGAAATATACTTGATTGCGCTCTCAAGTCTCAGCTTGCAAATTGCACCAATGTTGATGGTTACAGCTCAGGATTCTTGAAATTATGTGTGTGCTCTTATGGGGCTTTATGCGTGTCTCCCTTTGCATTTATCACACAAGACTCGATTTACAAGAAACAAAAATACTTGTAATAGATAGGTGTATTCTACTTGCACCCAACACGTGACCCAATATGTTACAAAAACAATTATATTGTTAAAAGAAATCCAAAACAACATATTTTTGTTAAAATACAACGATCTACCTGAGTTGTCCATGTACAAAATTATAACACAGATATGAATTATACTATATCAAGCTAAATATATCTCATGTACTATACAACAAATGCAGCACCCATATTTAGTAGGAAAATGAAACGTCACCTACCCTCCTGTGGTTCTCTCACGTTCGTTATTTTATACTGTATAACAAATCCACAAAGGTTGCTCAACTTGGATGGCCAGATTCAGGAATATGGCCGTATTGCTCAAAATATAACTACTCGGGCGCACAAGCTGCTCATTCTGCATCTCTTATTTCTGCTTCAACATCTACGACTGTACCAGAAGAACCCTTTCCTATATAACAGATTATGAATTCTTAGTCAAGGAGTACTGAAGTATCGTTTATAATTCCCAGCTTTTGGATCAAATTATTTCATTTGAAAACATTTTGGAACTGTTCTCATTTAAAGGCTATTAGGTAGCCCTTAGAGTTATGTTATATAGCCACTCAAAAGTGAGATATTGATCTAAATAAGTAAGTGATGATTGACAAGAAAAAACAAACGCAGCCAGGCCTCCCAGAAAAGAAGGGAAAGGATTGAGTAGCGAACCTTTCTTTGTACGAGGAGAGAAGTCGCTGAATCCTTGATCAAACATTGTGGATTGGTTGGAAAACGTTACGGGGTCCCTAACAAACTCATCACCCACCACTGTAAAGAGAGATACAGTAAATGTTTTAGCTTAGAGAAGATGCAGTGCTAATCCGAACATTAGGGATATCGTCATTAACGAGAGTGTATAATAATTGACCAAACATCAGGGGCTGCCACCATTATTCACCTAAAACTAAATGAATCAAGAAAAGTGCAATAAGTAGTAGGGCACCTACTAACAAGGAGAGGAAGTGCAAGAGAATTTTTTCTGAATCGGAACTTCTGACCATTGGAAAAAATAAAGTAATTTCCATGGAGTGTCTGATGCTTAGTATTACCTGAAAACGGTTGGGTACAAAATGGACATAGCTGCAGTTCGTCATTCAGGGTAGATCTGCACCACATAAACCGGAAATCAACCAATGAAACCCCAAGAATCATTCATTTTTTGATAAAACAACAGGAAACAGTATATCTTACTTGAATATTTGAAATTCATTTCCACAGTTTGGGCACTGCACAAAATATAGCAAGGTCTTAACAGGAATCAAATAATTGACATAACCATTGAATCTGACATATATAAGAATAAAAAACAAATCAAGTAGCACTATAGTGGCAAAGGATAAATGGTAAAATGGAATGTCACACCTAGGTATTCACTTTACATAAGAAGATACAAACAACAAAATTATATAAATATAAGATGTTTATATAGCTTATCATCATAGAAACTATAGTTAAAAAGGAACATTGTACTCTGGTCTAAAAATGGATGAACTGCCTTTCAGGTGCTAGCATACATGCTAAATATAAATATTATAGGGAAATATCTTTTCAAAGGGAAATTACTGCATAATACTCAGAGTTAGAGGTAAAACAATTGTAACATGTGAAATTTGTTCATAAGATGATAAACAATTCAAGTTTGCTAGCACGGAAGTAAGTTCAGTTTCACATCAATGGATGAAGAAGTAAACCAAGTAAAAGGATATCTCACGTTGCTTTGAACTATATCCCGTCCTGCCCACCAGAGAAAAGCTCCTATGCCCACAATTGGTACAAGGACCGCAATAAGCTGAAAAATAAGAAATCAGAATATCAAAATTAAGATTGCAAATAAAAGATGCTTCGTGAGTTTAATTTGCTTTTTAGATCTCTTTTAACCAGATATCATCTCCAATAAGCAAAACTCACAAAATCATAGAAATTATAACTCATTTAAGGTAAAACAGCCCAAAGATGATTGAAGATGCATCAAGCTGCCAGCAGAAAGAACTTGCCGAGCAGGCAACTTTAATATCTGCACGTCTTGAAAAAACTAAATTGATTCCAACCGCTAGCATAAGTTTCTTGCAAACTGATATTGAACTACTCCACGCTACTTACAAAGGCACTGCACAGAACTATATGTCTTAAGTAGGTACCACATCATGTCGTATTCTTTCGAGTTGTTCCCTAAGGTCCAAAGAAACTATAACATCTAAATACAATAGCAACACCTATACCTAAGTCTTTAACACCAATCAACTGATTGAATCTTAATCGAGAAGGAAAATACAAGAAAAATTCCAAACTCAACATCCGCCACCAACGTAATGCACATTCCATAACAACCATTGGCAAAACAACAACATCCGTAATTCCAATTAATTGGACTATTTGAACCAAACGAGTATCATGTCGAACCGAACACATCGATTCTCCTTCTCGACTCATACCAATTGAGTACAACGTCTTTACTAAGGCAAAACAGCATATGTCCTATATTAACATCCATAAAATTATGACAAAACCACAGACCTTAACAACATTAGAAACCAAACTGAAAAGAAGGGTTCAAGAAAAGGAATATACCCAAATTGAAACAACAGCATCAAGAAGCCAACCCAACTGCCCATTCATGGTGAAATAAGTCAGCAAAATTGCCAAAGCAAGATTCCCTATCACCCTTGCAGTTTCACCATTAACCCTCCCACCACCACCACCACCACTACCTCCACCAAGTGCATTAAACCCTTTACCAAATTTCAACCCAATAACCCTTTTTCCACCACTCACCAAAATCCCATTTTTACCCCTACCCACTCCACAGAATGACAATCTATCCCTTAAAGCTCCAGCCTTTAACCTATCTTGGCATAAAGATTCGATCTTTCTTGTGGAATGAACGTAACAACTGATGGGTTTTGCAAATTTCAACTTAATTGTGCTGTATTTGCAGTTGGAACCACTGTGTTTGTGGGGAGAAGTTGAAGTGAAGGCTGAGAATTTGATGGATAGCTGTACCAGTGCTTGCATGGCAGAGCTTTTTCGATTGTTGAAAAAAATTGAAGTGAAGTTCTTGGTGCTTTGTTTATGGAGGTGGAGCAATCAAGTTCATGCTTTGAGAAGTTTTTGAATGAATAAAGATAAAATGAATGGATTGTGTTTCGTTGCTTATAGTTTCCGTCTTTTCTACTTTCTTCAAATTCTACACCAGAAAAAATAATATTTATTAGTCTACTTTTTTTTTGACGAATATTTATTAGTCTACTTAAATTTAAGGACAATAAAATATTAAATACCTTTATTGTAGAAAGTGGGATTCTTTTTTATTTTTTTATAAGTACTTTAAGTACTTATATAAGAGGGCTTCGATTACAATCTTAATGTGCCACTAAAGAAAGTGAGTCTCATTTGTTAAATGGACTTAACTTGGGTTGCATTTACTACATCAATGTACTGGTTAATTGATACAAAATTTCAAAAACTAGGCTAGTTTTTGGTTGTGAGTAAGACGTAAATTTTAAATTTCACAATAATTAATGACTAATGAATGATAAATTTTGTAGCGATAAGTGATAAGTTTCTAAAGGTTTATAGGTTTAGAAAATTGATCTACCCTTCAGTATTTCTTTTCCATCGTACCTTACTAGCACCGACGCCCATACCCACGTTTGATTTATGTAATTTAGTCTCCACACCATAAATAATTTAAAATCCAGTTGAATATTGGATAACATTTCAAAATAGATTATGGTACAATACAGATTCTTCTCTTTTTACCCTCACCAAAAGTGCTTCTGCTCAGAGAGATGAGCAATACGAACAACAAGAACTTCATTTTTGAAGCATGAACGTCTCGGTTCCAAAGTCATGAGAAACGAAAACTAAAATGTTCATAATATTTATAAGTTTCAACCCCGATTCGATGAGTAAACAATTAACTCCAATAAAATGCTATAATACGTCGTTACAAAATAGAGTTCGAGAAATACTATGATTGGTCCGTTGCTAACCTCAACTGCAACAAGACCAAAAATGAGGCCTGGAATTATTCGACTAAGAGCACATTCAACTGTGACATTACTAGTATACAACAGCAATACAAGTTACTCTGCGTATATCCTATCACTCTGTTTTCTTCTGGTCGCTCTTCCCTGAAACGGATCCAGTGCGGTAAGGCTCAGCAGTGTATGCATATTGCATGAGAAGAGAGAAGAAAACCATCTCGACAATCACTAAGGTGTTCTGGAGAGCTTGCTGGATATGCTCGACATCGAGCCAGAAATGGTTCGATTTAATGATCCCCATTGCTACGAGAATACTAAGCACAATTCCCTGGAAAAAAGGATGAAGAATAAGGCATTAGACAAGCGATTTACAGCTTAGTGCAATTTTTTGAATGCTACATACGTACTATATGCATTCAATAATGTAAAAATGGGCATGTAAGAAACAAAAATTGATTAGAAGCAGGTCTGTAACGTTAACATATTTCATCACTAAAATCCATTTCAAATATAGGTATCTTGTGATGCAAATGTGACATGGACATTTATGAATCAAGCATAGCAAGGTGATCCTCAAGTTGCAATAGTTTTGAAGTAACTTGCCACAATAGCCTATGATGTTTCGTTAAAATACAAAAAATACCCTGTAACATTTAAAATTACGCAAAACATAGCACTGTCGAAAAGTTGTTTACTTCATATTGAGGTAGCGAACAATGAGGACAATGTGCAAAGATGAGAAACTAATTGAATAAAGAATTGTTATTAATTTTTAAAAAAATAATCAAGGTCAAATCAATTGAATTTCATACGTGAACAGTTTAAAGTTTTAGAAGCTTCAGAGTACAATAGTACATATAATGAAGATCAAACTATTTTTTGTCACAATTTTTTTAACTTTTTGAAACATGATACAAGACTTATTGTGATTAGTCAAAACTTCAAATATCACAGCACAGGCCCGTCATAATTAACCTAATTATTATACAAATAAATATGATGATCACAATCTTGGTACCTTAGACAACATTATCCACTCTGCCCACATGGTACTACGTAAACCGATCATTTTTAGTTAAAGCACGAGGAACATACCTGCCAGAAACAGAAGAAGACGATGCCTTTGACACAGAGAAACTTGGCAAGTGGTTTATGAGGTGCCAACTCTTTCGCAAAAACATGGTAGAACACCACAAGTGAATACAACGCCAATGAAACAGAGACGTTCAGAATCATGGTGAATGTCGTGCTAAGCCAACTGGGATAAATATCGAGAAGTTGAAATGCTATCATCAAGACCGAGCAAACAGGGCGAATCACAACAAATTGGAATGTCCAGTCCTTGAGTAATTTTAAATTTTTGTGGTCCAAACGAACGGTGTGAGGCTGTATATGACATAGCCATGAGATTAGAAACAAGGTTAGGAATTCAATTAAAAAATAGGGAACATGACAACTAGAAAAAGAACTATATATTTGCATAACTCGAGCAGATTTTAGATATATGATCAGTTTAACATTCAATACAATCTTGATTCTACAGTTAGTTATTTTTATGCAGTTATTCATTAGTCCGTTGAGTTCATAAGTTCATAATCTATTGTTGAAATAACTACATCTACGCCCTCTTAAATGTAGTCTAGATACAGAAACTTATTCAAAGATTTGAGTTTTCATTTCTCAATGACCCCCTCAAGCTACAAAGCCACTCCTAAAGTTTACACAGATATTGCAGAGACACTCTCTGAGGTTGCACCTAACACAGTAATGACTACTCAAGGGTGTCTTTGTAACTACTAAAACTACAGGATAAGTTTTTTTCACTAAACCAAACCTTAGAGAATAAAGACGTAATTATCCCTTTAATGTTCCGAGGATGGCCAAGGGGCAATTTACTTACTATCCACACCATTAGTAGAACAGAATAAGTCATTGAATTGTCAAAGACACGCTTCCTTATCTAAAAAGACTGATGATAAATAAATGAAAAAAGATGAAGAGCTATACCTGGAAAAGCGTCATTGGAAACGAGTGATGTATTTCTCTTCCCTTAATTTCATCAGGCACTATGTTTTTGCTGATCGAAATATTCAAGTAAGTATACATCAAACTCAAAAACTTAGCCATCACCTACATGGAAATAGCAAAGTTAATTACTTAACCACCTTCATTTCCGAAAACGAAAAACTCAGATCAACTATGAAAAAACTAACCAGAGCCTCATAACATTCCTTGACGGACTCCAAGAAGGTGAAAAACGTTTCACTCCCTTGTATGTCTAGCAAACCAACATAGGATGTGATAGCATATAAAGGAGCCATGAGGACAATAATAACTATCGCCTTTTGTTCCTTTGGCTTCTTCCACGACAGGAAATGTTGGGATACTAGTTGTATTGAGAAGTGCAGACTGAGCATGACACAAACGGTTGTGCCCATCAGTGTAATTTGCCCTCGATCCATTGTGTGAGGGTTCTCTGGCTAGATAGTTTAAACATTACGATTAGGACAAGCGAACATTACGCCCATCTCATTTGCATAAAGTCAATAATTTCATGAATCCCAAGTACAAAATAATTAAAAAAAAAAAAAGGCTTGTTCTCCTATCTGTCTCACTCTTTCTTATTCGATATCATCTCCTCAAAAAGTATAGGTGAAAACCAATAAATTACAACATGATAAAGAAGAATAACAAAACAAGTTGATGTACATTAAAGAGACAATCAGGATTCAGGCACTTAAACTAAAGATTCAATCAGTTGCAGACCCATTAAAGATGAATATAATCATAAAATCTTCTACATCTTTGAAAAGAGTAAAGAGGCCAGCCATTCTAACCATCAATCGACCATGCAAAGGCGCATCAGAGGAGACGGAGTAGGCCAGCCTAAGCATTTGAAACGATTGCTACATCGGCTTGATTCAGTTGATCATCTAAATTTGATCCTAGTTTCCACTTCAACTCAAATCTTGGACTTCTATGAATAACAGGTATATGTATTAACATCATGACAATGATCATACTTGAAAATTTTAGTGACCCCTCCTCCTCTGTATGCCATGTAGTCTTAGTCAACTTAAAGTCATCATTTTAATCATTGATCAAGATCCCATCTTCATTATACACACCCCACTCTCCAAGGTCAACCCCAACTCAGATTTCACATCCACATAATCAATCTACATATTTCTCTTTTTTTTTTTTTTTTCATCTTGTCAATATTTCAAGAAAACTCTGTTCTCCAGTAAAAAATTCAATTATAAGAATGCCCAGATGAAAAAAATCCGATCTTGCCTAAGATAACAAGAACCCACCTACACCTCTCTATAACAAGTAGTGTCACGTATAATTTTATGGCACTTAAATCAGATAAATATGTTAACAGCAACAAATAATTTATTGCAAAAGGAAGAGGCGATAGAGGATCACTTACAGAGATTTGGGCAGGGAGAAGTAATCAAGAAGAGAAAAAATGAGTAATTTTCTTCTTGGTGAATGAACCAAGAGACACGTTAATTTTGACTTGGCTCTATATATATACACGAAAGATTTTCCCCCTTTACATATTGATGAATAATTTTATTATTACTCACAAAAAAACAAATGTGAAAAAAAAAAAAAAAAAAAAGGAGTAGTATGGTAATAAACAAGGGAATGGGAGGATGTACTGTAATAATGGGATTTTAAATTTGGAGTAGTTGAGTTGAATGGTAGGTGAAAATGAAAATCTAATAAAAATAGAATAAAATCCATGTTCTTTGTCAAGGATAACGAAAATGAAAGCAAATAAACGTGAATCTATTTGATTGAACGAAAAAATTAATGAGTTACGCGTGCCGACGTATATGTTAGATATTTTGGATCTGTAGGAGTACGAAGCTTTCAACGTGATGTAATTGGATTTTTGATTCTTGACCACGTGAATGAATCTACGATCAAGCTGACGCCAACAGTTTTTTTGTGGGGTAAGTTTCATTTTAATTTCTAATTCTTTTTTTTGTCTTGACTTGTTTTAGTTTCTTGTTTTGACCATTTTAAAATAAATAATTAGTGATGAAGTAGTGTATCTTTGTTTGTCACATTACATGAGAAATTATATAACTAATGCTCGGATAGAGCAATAATTAACTTGATTCGGGACCACCTACATTCAAAAAAGACTAGTAAGTTTGAGAGTTTTTTTTTGTTGAACAGTAAGTTTGAGAGTTGGTTTAGGACTTAAAAGCATTAATGAATTTAGTCTTTAGTTAGAGAACAAGAACCTAGGTATTCTCACTTTCTCAATTTGTAAGTTTCAAGATGCGGCGAACGATTGAGTAAGAGGTTGTGTAGTGCACTTTGTGAAATATGTTACACTAATACGAGTTAAAAAAAAAAAACATATTAAATATGAAAATGTTAACCTATTTTACCTACTTGTTGGGATACCAATTCAGTTCACTATATAAATATGTTAAACCGTAATTGACTAATCAATAATTGAGAAAAAATATAAAGAACAAGAAGATTGACACTATTTTGATTGCTAAATGTAAGATAGAATATCAACATAAAACTCATACAACAATTAATGTCTTTATAATATAGTTATTGTCTCGGAATATATTCTATGTAGTAATTGGAGCCATAGATGGACTTTTGAGTATTATGTGAGAAACAATTAAGGAAAAAGCTTTCCTGACGGTCCGTAAGCGTACAGACCGTCTAATTTTTGGAAGAAAAAAATATCGCAATTGGCAACCCGATGAGCCGGTAACTTGTGTATGATTCCATCTAAATCTGTGCATTATGTTACATACTATAAATAATAAATTTGTGCTGTACAAAATTACAAATTTAAGTTTTATCAAGGACATTGGTTTTACTATCATCAGAAATACTTCTATTTATTTTTGTATTAATATTTTGATAGGTATCAAAACAGAAAGCTTGGCTTTATATAATACTAAAATTAAAGTATACTATGAAACCATACGTTTCATACACATTCATAACTTAAAAATGAGTGAAAATGAAATTATTTCTGTCATATATGGTGAATGATAAATTAATATTCATCACTATTTTTTAACTAGCTGGAAAATACATGAAATAGATATATCACACAATATGCTATTAATTTATTTTTTCTTTTGAGATTAATTTTGAGAATTTACTTGGATTTGCATTATATATACATATATATATATATATATATATATATATATATAGTCCACTAGAAACTTCCGAGATGTTAATATAAATTTAAAGACTGTTGTTTAATTACTAATTTCTAAACATACTACTTATTAGACAATTAAGTATTGATTAGTATATTAGTTAAAAAATTAACATCTTACAGCCGGTCTGTAAGATTAGCATTACTCAAAAAACAAGGACTTAATTTGCGTAATATGTCGATAACAATTAACACACTTAGCATAAGGGAATCAACGAGTGGATCTAGTTTTGTTTTGATTCTTTTAAACGCGTGCAGCGCGTGACACGATTGACACACACTCACACAGTAATCTATTACGTGACATGTACATTGTTTTGGATCTCGATAAGATAAGCTTATGTTATGGAGATTTGGATTTTGTATATATAATGACAATATGATATTACGAAGTTAATGATTGAGGATCTTACATGGTGAAATCTCTCGAATTCATAAAGAACTAAAAGTTCGTTAATTACGCGAAAAGAGAAATGCGTTTCAATGTTATTATACTTGTTGTTGTTGTCGTTACAAATTTACAAATTTATAATTTTGCAGGTTATATTATCATCTATTCTTCTAGCTAAATCTTAAAAGATAATCTTTTACTACGAAGTTCAGCCCAATGTCAATAATTTGGTGTGTGGCCCGGTAATTCAAATCTGCACGCTGCACCTGCCTAATTGATTTTGGACTTCACGGCGGCCCAAATCCTTTCAATTAGCGTTTCAATTTACAAAAAGATAAGTTGAAAATCAAATTGTTTTAATATGACTATGAAATAATCAATTTCAAAGATATCTTCCATGGAATTGGATTTGTTTACGAGAAGTATCATCCTGGATGCTCCACGCGTACAAAAGAACTCTTTTTATTTCGTCTATGATGAACCATACAAAGAAAAAGTATGTATATGTATAATGAAAACTTATTTCATTAGCGAATAATAGGCACACAAATACAACTCTTGTAAGAAATATTAATAATCTTGACCATGTTTCTGAAGAAACGTTTGAAGGGATTTAATGAAAGAAAAGGTTGAGTTAATTAATGTTTGACCCGGAGGTCGAGTTTCCTCGGAGTCGTATTCCACCTTGACGTTGACCAGAGTCTCTGAAACTCCCAAAGCAGTAAGTTGAAATGTATTTTTGTAGAAAGTAAAACCGCTACTAAGTCGACCTCCCTCGATCACTTCCAGCCCAATTTGATACACGGACTCGTCGAAATCAACTACCTTTTCCTTCTGATAACTGCTCATAATTGGTACATCTAGCACAGTCCAACAGGAAAAAATAAATGTATAATGAATAAATAATTTGGAGATGGTTTTATAAGAACGAATATGCATCTTCAAATTGGTCAAATTTATACTTATTTATGATCATCAGACGCTACAAAGGACAAGAGATAATTAGGCTCGTGTGTACTTTTTTTTTGTTAAACTGCTCGTGTATACTTTAATTGGTAAATTTTGTCATATTAGTTTAAACTAGTGTCAATTGGGTTGACCAGCGAAATAAAAAGTGGTATTGGGTTAAATAGCTTTTACCTAATTATGGATTTATGATAATCAAAGACTCGATAGCGATATAAATGATTAAAAATAGGTTCTTATAAAGTTCCGAAATTGGTATATATAAATCAGCGATAAGGCCTTCAATGGCCGAGATTAAAGCGGTCTACGGTCATAAAACCTTTGTTGGAACTTGGAACACTTTCCGTCACCGGTTGACTATCATGGAAGGTTTGGAAAAAATTAATGATTTTTGATACATAGTAACTTAAGTTTTTTCTGAAGGCTTGCTTATTTGATGGGAGAAAAAGAAGTTATCAAAAACAATTTTGATTTGATGAAGTATTCAAAAACAAATAGTGATTGGGCAGAAGTCTGATCTTTCTAAATAAGCTATGAGTGTACTTTTTGAAATATTGCATGGCCGACGCCATAAAAATCAACAGATATATTATATATTATATATTGATATGACATTTGGATAAACAAATCTCATATGAACCCCACACAATTATCAATATTATCCATGTGGAATCCAAATCAATTAAGATCTCAATCTCAACAAATGTACTCGATCCACTAGAGTAGCTAGCTTTATTCTTATTTTGGTTCAAGAAGATGGTCAAACCCAAATATTTATCGAAAATTGCCGTTATTTTTCAAGTAACAAGACTTGGAAAACTTCAAGCTATTTTCCTTGCATTTTAAAACTTTTGTCGACAATATTTGCAGTTTTATAGAACATTAAAACCACGTTTCGGAACTCTTTAAAAAGCCTTGATCATTTATATTCTATATTAGGGTTTTTGTAAAATTTAATTCCGCCTAATAGATAATTTGAGATTCTATTTCTAAAATATGGCCGGCCTTATTAAACTGAGCGATCTAATCAAGAAATGTTGTATAACATGTTAGCTGTGTAGTAAACACAATAATCCAGATAATTATATATCAAATATAGATTTTCTGAATTGTCTTTCTTTAACATGAAAAATCAGGGTACGTATATATGTACGTAACTATGGATTAAATCCTATGCGCATTCAACATGTTAGATCTTATTCCACCCTAATCCAACATGAAATTCAAACGAGGCACAAAACGTAGTACATGCGAGATAATTAATTCTTAATTAGTAAATTTAAAACTCACTTGCAATCGAACTTACCAGGTTTAAATTCAAAGAGATAAACAGTGTCAAAAGCACCGTCACCTTCCAAAACTTTGACTTCCTTTACTAAGTTGGGCAAGGAGAGTGGAACCACAGACTTGAGATCCTTTGTCAAAGCCCTCCAAAGATTTTCAATTGCTATACCAACCTTTATTTCATCTTCATCGACTCTTCTCATTCTTCTTCTAACAAATATAATTAATCTTTTTTCTAATTATATGTTGTAGTGCAAAATTTATGTGTATTTCAGAGGAAACTTTGCTTTGGGTAGCAATAAGTGAAGGGACATATATTGGAATTTTATAAGGAAAGTTTCAAGGGATTAGCATCTTTGCTTGTAGATCATAACAAATTTTAAAGATGCCTAATTTGTCTGGCACTACTCTAAATAATCCAATTAAATCTTGATATTCGTTAGTGGTAAGATATAAAATATTAAAAGAATCGTACTAGTGGAGTCCATATTGTGATGCACTACCATAAATTTGAGCAGAGCTCACATGGAGATATATAGAAAATTAGAAACAGAGCACAAAGCCCCGTGCAATGTCAACTGAGATTTAAAAAAATTATTAACTAATTCGAGATGATTCCACGTCTGAATTATATGATTTACTTAAACGATCTATGTGTCACTGAATCATAAATTAAAACCTCCACGTGCTCTTCAAGCTTCTAATTAACTAATTAAGTTATCAAAAGAAAAAAAGTTTCTAAACTTATTATAATCTAGAGAGTACGTTTTTTCATGCGTACCTTTTATGTTCTCATATACATAAATATTCCACTGTACGAAGCTTCCGCATTATAACTAATTAGGGTAAAAAGTGATTAATTGTTTCTTATTCTATATATATACATCATTTTTGCAACGTAATACTTATTATTTAAAATGTAATTACATTTAAAACCGTGACCCTTCCTAATCGGTGCAGTCCAGTACCCCTAGTTAGTCAATTTTTGGACGAAATATTAAGCATAAATACAAGAATTCATAATATTTAACCCAATTTCAATAAAAATCTTTTCCCTTCAATTTTTAAAAGCGTAATTTGTGCTTCAGTATTTCAAGCACAAAACGAGCTAATAATGATGCATACAGTTAGCATATATAAGCTGCTCCATGCATGTTGTCCAAATTCTACAATAATGTAAAAAACGGTACACATTTTTTTTATTAAAAAAAAAAACTTAAAAGGATTAAGGATCGCATCATTGATCGATCATTTATTCCAAATGTTCCATGGATAGCCAAGGTCCATTTTCCAGCAATACATAATTAAAAAAAAAAAAAACGACAAATGTAGCTGAAACGAAAATCAAGATTAATGGTTCCTAATGAAGCCATTAACATTTCATTTGATGAAAGCAAATAAATCTGACATATCAAACGTGATTAATCTTGTCGTAGTTTATCTTCTTAATTAACCTTGTTTATTCAGAAAAGTTCCGAGGCATTCAATGAAAGCAATAGCTAACTTGAGTGATTCCTCCGGGTCAACAATCTCCTGAGACTCCAATTCGTATTCCACCTTAATATTGACAAGAGTCTCCGTATCTCCAATTGCATCAAGTTGATAAGTTGTTTTGTAGAACTTATAACCAAGAGTCATGCGACCTCCCTCGATCGGTTTTATGGCAAGCTGATGAATTGACTCGTCGAAATCCACTATATGTTCCAGCTGGGGGCTTATATTTGGTACATCTAACAATATAAAATTTATAAAGAGTCCAGTTATGCATTGAAAAAAAAATGTCGCGTATAAAAGTCCACAAAAAATTAATACAACCTTGAAGTACTATTATATTATTTAAAATCCAGATCATATTAATGGGATTGTGTAGGGTTGCAAATTAATTTCACTATTCTTATAAAAATAGGCTGATCGAACAAAAGAAGGATCCACCATTATGAGAAAACTCATAGAGCAATGTAGTAGTTAAAGGTTCAAGTTATGTGAAGTCAAAGACTTATAACTCATTTCATCTTCAAACTGAAGTAGCTACGTATTTAACTATTATAGTAATTCTACATTGCTAAAGAAGAACATTTGTATGTGATCATTCTTTCATAAAATAAAATAAAAAGTTGTTTGAAGTGGTAGACCAAAGCCTCAGTGAATCAGGTCAGTCACTGAACCATGTTAAATCTGCGTGTCCTTGTTTATTTAGTAATTTAACTCGTATTTGCAACTATATATCTTGTCTACTGTTGCAACTCTTATATTATTTGGTAACTAAACTAACTAAGATCTAACACGAAGAAATTGTGAATGTAGTTGGGTTCATAAATGTGAAGCAATGAGAAAAAGATTTATACGTACCTGGGTGGTTGAGTATTAGGAGATAAACAGTGCCGGCGCCACCGTTTCCTGCCAATAACTTAACTTCCTGTACATAATTACCAGGAATGGTGAGTGGAGCAACAGAAGTGAAGTCCGTCGTTAAAGCCTTCCAAAGGGCTTCTATTGCCACACCAACCTTCACCTCAGTTTTGTCGGCAGTTATCATTTTAATTTCTTTTTCTCTAATAGTTTACGTTTCTTATGGCTTTGCTCATGACTCATGTGCTCTTTTATAGATGCAAAAAAACATGTGTTGATAAGTGCATGAAATTTTAATATTCAAGTGTGACTCTGAACCAGGCATCTTTCCACATGGAGTAGTTGCATGCTTGTTTCGTTTTCTAATGTTTTCTCCAAAAAAAAGAAAGATAATGTGTTGTAATGTTCTCTTACGAATGTTGCATAATCACTAGGAAAAAAAACGCTGAATTAGGGAGCAGAATTTGGTATAAAATCTAGGGATTAGGATCGGGAAAAAATCATTCCTGATTAGGAAACGGATACGTTGACGTTCCTAAAATTAGAAAAATGGTTTGCAATTATTTTCCAAATTAATTTTGAAATAATAAAAAATGTTTCTGAAATGTTGTAGATATTGAAATTTAAATATGCAATCTGGGTGTAGTTTTTTATTTTGAAGTAATTGGGGGTAAAAGTATAGGCTGATTAAGCTATAATACAAAATTAAATTAGATGCCTAATTTGTCTGTTGAAACTCTAAATAAACCAATAAATCATTGTTTAAGTTATCCTTCCTTTTCGATATTCGTCGGTGGTAAGATTTGAAGTATAAAAAGAACTGTAGTAGTGAAGTCCATACTGACGCGCCACAATTAGTTTAATCAGAAGCTCACGTGGAGAGAGAAACAGTGCTAAAAGCCAAAATCCTCGTGCACCATCAAGTCAGATTAATAAATTTTCGCGATGGCTCCCGGAACTAAACTGAGTTAAGCAAGCATAACATAATTATCTGTACTCGTTAACTAGTATGACATAATTGCACGTTTAATTTGCCACCAACATATGAATACTTTCATGCACGAATGACTAACAATCCTCTAACGTCAATATTCGGACCGTTGATCATAATCTAGGTCGAGTACTCGAGTTAATAAATCCATGCAACTCTTTATCTGCAACTTCCTCGCTGGGCATAGAATCAAAGTTTCGATATCGTAAATTTTGAAATTTCTTGGCCACATTTCAGAGAATTAGTAAAAAAATTATTATAACGAACGAGGAACCACTAAGGCTCAATTTGAATGTGCATAACATTATGACCTAATCTTTTTAAATATTCAAGCATATGTACGTACAGACTTGTCAAATAAATGCGATCGAATCGAACGAAAATTGAATCAAACGATTGCATTAATCAGAAGAAAAATGAAGAACAGAGTTGAGAGGAAAAGATTGAGATAATCTCCCTCAGACTACTTCACGATTTGATAAGTGAATATCCCCCTTTTTTAGTGAAGGAGAGTGTAGAAATTAGGGCCCCCTCATATTTCCCCCTAAAAGGCCTTATTAGAGGGAGAGGGGGAAATCCTTTATAAACACGTGTAGGCCGGACTGGACATCGGTTCCTACTACGTGGGTTAGGTCGCAGGCCCAACATTGTCTTGGGTAGGCTCTGATACCATGTAGAAATTAGGGCCCCCTCATATTTCCCCCTAAAAGGCCTTATTAGAGGGAGAGGGGGAAATCCTTTATAAACAGAAGCCCAAGTTCATTCCCAAGCAATGTGGGATAAATCCCAACAGAGAGACGCTCCAAAATATACAACAGTCACCTAACTTTCTATAAAGGGAAAGTCGGTACCAACGCTTAAAAATGGTATTTGAATATATACCAAAAATAGAAATAGCTAAATAATTACAATAAGTATTGATCTAATAAGACTTAAGTCTCGTTCGATTATTCCTGCTTAATTTAAATTGGATCCTACATGTGTTCACTCATATGTTAAAAAGTTATACTAAAAACGACGTAAAGCTTTAATTATTATATCTTAATAAATATATAAATAATTAAATTCATGCAAGAGAATTTCAAGATTAATAAAGTTTATTATGCAAATAATTCACAGTACATGCATGCAATCAAGTACTCCATTACATACGGGTGCTATATTTTTTTTTACGTTACAAGGGAGGGGGGGACCCCAATGAGAACTCAGCTATTCTACAATGGTTCGATAGCTGCCGCCAACAATATCAAAAAACATAAAAGGAGCAAGAGAATCAGGAGGCTGCTCGAAAATTTGGAACCCAAAATCCATAGAATGTCCCATGTTCGCCAGTCGATCCGCCACAACATTAGTTTCGCGATATTCGTGTCGAATTTCACAAGAGAGATGAGCAGCCATAAGTTCTTGACAAGAATCAATAATAGCCCGGTGTGGATGAGTATTTGCTGACTTGTGGTTGAGCAGATTAACGACGATCTTGGAATCGCAAGCAACTGTAATATGCTGGAAATTTTGCTTCAAGGACTTGCGCAGCCCATAGTAGACCCCCCAAAGTTCCGCCGAAGTAATACTTCCGTAACCAACATTGACCGAAAACCCAAAAAGAAAGTGCCCGGGTGCTATATTATATATATTTCCCACAGGAAATTAAATTAATAAAAGATAAAAGCAAATATATATCTGGCCAATCGACTTAGTTCTCGTCAACAATTCTTAATCTTGTTTCTTCGTAAGAGTTTCGAGGGATTGAATGAAACCAACTGATAACTTGCCAGCAGCTACATTTAACGTTTTTTTAATAGTATATGTTCCTTCTGGTTTTGCTAATTACTTTTATAGAATTAGAAAAATAACTATTTGGTAAGTGAATGAAATTATTTGCCGGTGGACTAGTTGCTAGTTTATTTTGTAGTGTGTGTTAAGGCGTTAACTATTCTTAGGACGGGGAGGACTATGACCTAATATTTTTTTATTTTTTCTTAGAAACAAAATATTAGGGCGTAATTATTCTTAGGACGGGGAGGACTATGACCTAATTTTTTTTTATAAAAAAATAAAAAATAAAAAATCTTAGCTTCAAACGAATGTACAAGTATATATACAGACTCAAGTCGGAATTTTTATAATACTCACTTATATTAAAAACATATATTGATAATGTTACAAAGATTCTTTTATATCAAAGTAAATATGTAAATAAATCAATGCAAGAGACTTTCAAGACTAGTTAATTATTCTTCAAATATTTCACACCACATGCACACAATCAAGACATCATTACATATATATATATATATATATATATATATATATATATATATATATATATATATATATATATATATATATATATATATATATATATATATATATATATATATATATATATATATATATATCTTCTGGACGTGGGACATATTCCCTACACAGAACTTAATAAACAACAAAACATGACAAAATCCAAATATCTGAAACATGATCATTGCGTGATTCTCGTCATCATTAATCTTAGCCTTCTTTCTTGACAAAAGTCTCGAGGGATCGAATGAGACCAACCGCTAACTTGAGTGCTTCCTCCGGTGCAAGAATCTCCTGAGACTCGATCTCGTAAGCCACTTTGATATTGACAAGAGTCTCGTAATCTCCAATTGTAGTGAGCTGAAAAGTTGTCTTGTAGAAAATATAACCAAGATTCATGCGACCTCCCTCAAAAGCTTGCAGCGCAATCTGATGAAGGTACTAATCGAAATCCACTACCTTCTCTATCTGTGGCCTTATATTTGGTACATCTAACAATATATATTCAGGTATTAAAAAAGAGCTAGATAGTAGCCTTACGTGCTGTATGCATGTTATGATTTTTACATATATGTATTTTAATTTGTCCTATAGAGATAAAAATATGCTAGCTCACATAAATATAAATCTTCTTTAGAATTCAAAATATTTATTTCGCGTGAGGTAACTTGCTTAATAAACACTTCAATGGCAACTTCTCTTTTTGTACACCAAAGATAAAACAAAATTAATTTCAAGTTTCGCCGCGTATTTTAAAAAGTCCACAAAGAATATTTTTCACCATATAAGGAGGTCGGATGCAAAAATCACCTCAAAAATCACAGAACCTTGAAGTATTATTCTATTTGAATGGTTCATTGGGATATCAAGCTAGAAATCTCTTGTTGTTTCAAAAACCTGTAAGAAAACTTCCACGGTTTGTTAATTATCTAAAAACCCTTTTCAACTTCAAAAGTTTTGTTTACAATTCCCTCCATTACATTTTTTATTAAATGATTAACCTGCATTTTTCTATATGAAATATTTTATTTTTTTTTGATAAACCTATATGAAATATTAAAAACAAAACTATATGCATATACTATTTTCGCTAAATAAATTATAAGGGAGTTTTATGCGGGGTTTTTCAAACTATTCGAAAATTTCCTGCAAAGTTTTCAAACTACAAAGGAAATTAGGCTAATTCTTAAGGGGTATATTATATTTTTAAATAGAAAAAAGAACAAAAAATAAAACAAAGTACACTTATTTATGGAGTTCTATGCCAAGTTTATAAAATCACAATAAGGTTTTGTACAATGCATTTGAAACTAAAAGGAAGTTTTTGACAGACAACGGACATTCATGCAATTTTTTAAGCCATAATTTCATTTTATTTTTATGTCGAGCACTAGAAAAAGATTTAATAGTTTTAACGTTGAACCAGTGTTGTTAAAATCGGACCGGACCGGCCGGTCCAACCGGTTGGCCCGGGATCCGACCCTTTGTTCGGACACCGGTCGAACCGGTTCAACTGCCGGTTCAGCCGGTTCAACTTGTAAAACCAGAGCCACCGGTTCGATGCCTGGTCCGGTTTTAAAAACATTGCGTTGAACGTACCGGGGTTGAATAATTCGAGGAAATACACAGTGCCCATGCCACCGTCTCCTTCCAATGTCTTAACATTTTTTACCAAATGAGGAATGTTGGGTAGAGCAACAGGGGCGAAGTCCTTGGTTAAAGCTTTCCAAAGGACTTCCATTGCAATGCCAACCTTCAACTCAGTTTTGTCTAATCTTATCATTTTTGTTCTCTCTTTAATTATCAATTCAGTATATTTGTATGTCCCTTCTAGTTTGCATGCTGATTTCTTTTATAGACGTAGGAAAAATATATATTATTTGGTAAGTGAATGAAATTATTTGCTGGTGGAGTACGTAGTTGCTAATTTGGTTTTTATTTTTTGTAAAGTTCTCGTAAAAGTGTCGTAGAATATTAGGAAAAAAAAGTGTTTCAGATTTACGTCCCAGATAATTCTGAATAGTTAAAATATGATATTTGAAAGTAGTATATATTGAATAATTTTGGATTGCTAGCTATTGCGGGTACTGTTTTTCATTAATGTTGGAAAAGGATGATTTAGCTAATGCAAATGGTTGATCCAATCGAATCATCCATAGTCCATACAACTTGGATATTGTAGTTCTAATTTCTTATTTCTTTTTTAATTCTCTCATGGCAACACGCAGGCATATTATTTATAAGAAAAAGTGTACTTTTATGAGACTAATTACACGCCTTTGCACGTTTTACTCTCAATTTATTTTTACATGAAATCAAAATCACGATGGCCTAAATATTTCGACATACCTTCATAGTCTCATACCTCCTAGTCTACACTTTCCACAATGGCTAACCATCGATCACGATGGCCTAAACGTTTGCAGGCAATGAACCTTTAACCGTGGAAGAAAAATAAATCAATGAGAAGTTCATAGCTAGCTAGGATAGACTTATTGCAAATTTTGTTGCGCAATCTTTTTACGTATCAAAACTTATGACCAGAATTATTATATGTTTGATATATCACAATTCTTTTACTAACCCAACTGGATAATAATTACAACATAAAGACCTAATTTCAGATGCAAACGACGCCAATAAATCAAGAAGAATTTACTCAAAAAAACAAAAAAGGAAATGTTAAATACTTTTCCATGATTTGGGTGAACCACGACAAATGGAAACGGGTTGCAATAGTCGGAGTCCTTGACAGGATTGCCAACTGCTAAGTATTAGGTGAGAAGCAAAAATGTCTGGGCACGATGGTGGGTCTACTTAAAAGAAGACTCGCGTGCCATTAAAATATGTCACGAGGATTTGGACAAATTTATTAATTGGATGTTACAGGCCGTAAAGTCTCGAGTCTATCAAGAATAGGGAGGCGAATAAGTTTAAATAGAATTATCAATGGCTCAGCAAATTTGCTAACAGTTTTAAAGCTATATGGTAATTTAGAACTCGCTTTGCAAGACGTGATTTCAACAATATGGTAGCCATTGAAATTTCTAAATATGTGCATATCACACTAAGTTTCTCTAGTATAATTTATTTGACTGATGTTGGTTAGGCCACAGTATATTGTGTACAACACAAGGAGTCACCAAATGCACGAGCTCTAAGATAGTGATCGCAAATTTTCACGCATAACAAAAAAATGGTAACAACTGGTTGCTTTCTTACTTCCACATATTCCATTAGATTAGCTTCACGAGACTACACGATCACAATAATGACTAATAATTGGATTTTTTTGTAAACAACAGCCAGATAAATACCAGTTAACAAATAAAAGATTCCACAAACACCTATACTGTGACCCGTTGGATGACTATATTTGTTGCAGGACAATTAATCGTAGAGATTCTTGGCAGACTTAGTTCTCTGTGATTTGGTTTCATTTTTTGAAATTTTCTCCTCAGATTTTTCTGTTAGAGAAATAGCTTTAGCTATGGCCTTCCTCTTTGACACACTCTTTGATCTCTTCATCGGTCTTCCCTTCTTCATTTTCCTGCATTGACAGTAACCCCAAAGTTGTTCTATTATTAACAAAACAAAATCAGACAAAACTGTTTCAAGGACTACAAAATATGTCTTTCGCCTTTACACAAGTACTTTTCTCCAAATAGATATTTTACTAACATGTATAACATTCACGAGTCTCATGACATCAATCCACAGTCGAGTATAGCAGATGTAACAAAAGCACGTTCACGGGAACTCTTGAACAGATACCAACGATGATACCCTTGAAAAAGCTTATTCCTGGACCATAACTACCTAAACATAAATTCTTTTATCCTATCATGCCCGACAAGCCTCAAACCTTAATGGAAAAGTCACCCCATCTGTCCCAATAATCTCTCAAGCCCACTTCTCAAGAAATTGGTACGTTATTATATCAAATGGACAATGTTAGTATGTTACTATCTCGGAATTACAATTTACAACAGTTAATAACTGTGTGTAGTCTTTATCTTGAAAGAAAAAGGTCATACAAATGAGCGTGATGAGGAGCTCTTACTAGTTCCTACTCCTATTTACTGTGACTGAATATAGCTGTTGAGTTTACTATAGACCTCGCCGAGGAAACTTTGCAACGGTATCTCACATGGCTATTCAATTAACTGGTGAAACTGGCAACGGTGGGCAAGAAAGCAAGGAGAATTTGAAGTCGCATACAAAACTGAAGAGTTGTTACTCTCTCTCTAATTTTATTTCCACGAAAATAATTCGTATCCCTAATGCTCGCGTAGAAATTTTAGCCTTGAAAAACTAGAAAGCAGATTCAACAACACAAAGGCTAATATAATTGCTTATTCTTATGCCATATCATTCTACCATCAATATTATTCGCAATTGAGAAAATTATGAAAAAAGGTAATACTTCATAGATTATTAAATATCTCCACGATGTTTAAACCTTTAACTAATTTACAATAACATCGCATCAAAACAGTACATCAACATATCTATGGTACTTGACGAAAAATATTTAGAAAATTGACGTCGAAAATCACAACAATTGAATCAAAAAAGTATCTAACCTCAGGTTTGTAGCAACAGAAGGGCGTGGAGTTACAGTATCTGACGTGTCCATTGCTAAAATTGATTAAAAAAAATAAAAAATCAGTATATGCAGTAAATTTCAATTTTGTTAAAAAAAAAAAAAAAGTACGAGTACCTTGAGAAGAATCCATTACAGAATTACCGCTGGTAGAGACATCCATTGCCGTCGCATTTTTCTTCTTGTTCCGATTCTTCGCCATCACCGCAGTTTCTCTGGTTTTAACAAAACCCTAGACGAAGATATAATTTTGCCTTTTGGGGATAGAATTGTACTGTGTTGTTACATTGAGGAGTAACTGGGCCTTTTTACTAAATATGGGCTTGGGCCTGCTTATGGAGATTTTTCAATGACCCAATTACGTATAACTGATTATACGGTATCTTTTTGTACTTATTTTTGTTTGGGTCGCGGATTCGTGTTTAGTTGTTAACAATTATGTCTTCTCACAAAATCTCTATCAATTTCTTTTTTTAAGAAAAAAACTATTAAATTCTTGATGATTAAAACAATTTTATCTCCACGTGAGTAGCATAGCATTTGCGATGTAATAATGTAATTGTTTAGTGTTATGCTAAAATTAATTTCAATATGTACCGTGTTTTATTGAAAACTAATGAAGCTTGTGATGAAAATCATGTTCGTCATTTGATAACTATGCGACTTAGACAGATCGTGACAATAAAATTGAGAAGTCTAATAGTTAGTTATTTTGCTGCTCTTTGTATACATATAGTAATTTTCTAGTATAAAAAAAAACCCCCAAATTACTACTTTTTTCGAACACAGTTAATTAATTGTCTTTCGATCACATTACTAGATCTTATGACAAAATCCCGTGATACGTATGAAGTCTAGCGTTGACAGTAAAGTACAAATACCGGATATATAGATCAAAGTTTCTAAATATTTTCTCCTCTTCGATTATGTAATAACAGAATATACAAATAAATTTCATGCTTTATAACAAAACTCTCTCTAGTATTTTCAAAATATGTTGAAGAGATCTCATGACACTATGATTTCTTGATAATATTTAGCGAACGACAATACAATACATTAAACAAAAACTTTGATCCATGATGAGATATAAGAAATTGTCCAAATGTTTGCCCCTATTTAATGTTAAGTGTAGTGGTGGCAATTTGGATATGGGTTCATGGATCTACTCAAATCCAATCCAGATCCATTGGGTTGAATATGCATGGAACCATGACAAGATTCAATCAAGTTGGGAACCAGATGTTTTGAGGTAGATGAAGATCTGCCTAAGAGCCATGGTATTCAGGCAAAATTTGAGTTGAGAAAGACATTTATTCTTATGATCCATGGATTGAAACACTCCAACACAAACGAAGTTGAATATGTTGTAGATCTAAGGTGTCAAATCCACTTTCAACTTGGATTGATCAAAACCAGAACCATTTAAGTTGGATCCAAACTCAACTTCAATGAACCATTTGCCACCCGTAGTCAAGCGCTATAGTAAAAATAAAATTTGAGTTAATGGCACATTGCATCATTTCTTTGCATCCCTAAATTACTCTAAATAGACAGATTGCCAGTATATGTTTATAAATATTTTTAAGGATAATTTAACTATTTTTGACAAATTATGTTTTGTAGATTGCACGCCTGTAAAAACGACGTAATAACAAACTTACCCATGTGTTATTCCTAATTGGTAAATAACCTCACGTGTTATTTTTAATAGCAAAACTCCTCCCATGTTATCTAAAAATTAGCGAAAAAGATCCCTACTACACTTATCTAATCAGCACGTAATGAAGTTGTTAACAAATTTTAAAACTTCTAATTGTATTCGTTTGATCCATAAAGAATTGAAATTGTTCAAATTGAATTATATATAATTTTATCAATTCTTTTTGAAAAAAAAGAACATTATTTTTAGATTTATAGAAACAAAATATGGTATTAATTATTTTATTTTATTTGTAAATAATTATAAAAGGATCTCAAAAAATTTATTAGACTACTTATATATTTATTTGAATAAATAAGCAACTGATATAAAATCAAAGTGCATTTTTGGTTAGTTTTAAAATAACATAGGGTATTTATTTATGGTAATAAAAATAGTAAAGGCGGTTAGTTGGCAATAAGAAAGAAATAACGCGGTAGTTTATGCTATTAAGTTATTAACCCCTATAATATAAATACACACTCAAGACTAGCGTTCATAACGTAAACAAGAGATCTCTGCAGTGCTTCCAAAAGAATTCTCCACACCAGTTCGAGTTTAATATTCCTCCATGATCCAAGAGTCTAATCTAGGGTTTGGGTTTTATCTGTGCGATTTTAGGGTTCGAATATGAATTAGCCCTAATCTGAAAATTATGATTCCAATCGCGATTTTTAGGGTTCGAAATTTTCGATAATACGAATTAGCCCTAATTTGAGAACTTCGATTTGCCCTAATCGAATTTTCATAAAATATCGATTGGGTGGTGAAAAAATAATGAATCGGATATTTAATGACATATTGAAATGGAAGATTAATAAGAAGAATTGACATGGAAGATTCAACTCATGCCGCACTGGTGACGACATATCCCTTGACTATTTCTTGTTCTTGTTCTTTCTAATTTTTTGTTTGATTGATTAAAAACGGTTTGAAAAAGAAACACGTTTTTGGTCAGCGCTTTGTTTTATTACGTAAAACTATATTACATAATTTTTAAAATACGGGAAAGTCGATTTATTCAAAATCGATTTCATATTTTGAAAACTTTCTATTCTATCTTTGTGTTAATTCTTCACATATGAATTACATTGCATTGCATTAAGAATTCATCTCTCTCATCCCATAGACGTTTGAGACCTTTTCTCACGATCCGTCGACAAATGCATAGTTTTCCTCTTTGCGCAATTAGAGATCATAATCGTTAATTGTTTACGTTCAATTTCCTATTTCGTGCGTCTAAACCCGAACATGTGGAGTTTTTTGATTCTAAATTAGGGTTTAACCTTTTTTCCCAGGTCATGTTTTGAACAATGTCGCGTTAGACATTGTTCGATAGAACAAACCATGCCAGTCCGATTGAGACTGTGAGAGGTTTTTACTTTTTTTGTGGTTTAAATTATGCAAAATATGAATAGAATGTTTTCGATATCCCCAAGCTCTATAGCTCGGAGCTCCTTAGAGGAAATGCTGGATTCTCTTAATCAAACGGAACAGAATCAGGAGCCCAAAGACACGCCTCCCGCACTCCCGGCCCGGCCCAAGCCGTCATCGCGTGCTCGCCGTCCCTCAATATCCAAGCGTCGCCTGCCCACGAGCTTTGAGGTTGGGGAATTAGAGAGCTCGTATAATGCGAAAAAGGATGAAGTGAAAGCGTCGGGTAGGGGTGGTTTTGTGGTCAAGAAGGTTAGACAAATGGAACAAGGAGAATCGCCCTACGTCAAGGAGGAGAAAGACAGCGCTAAGCTTGCCAACTCGCCACCAGAATCTTCGCCCACGTGTCGGGAATCAGAGAGCGATACTAACGTGGAATATTTTATTAAAAAGGTATACATACAGAGTTGTCTCATTCTGTCATTTGACTGCTTGTTATTTCCTCGTCTTGGTTGAAGAGTATTGAACGCATAATGTTTGTGAATTTGTTCCTAACTGTTTAGAGGGTTTACGTAGATGCAATAGAATTAAATAGGCACACTTGAAAATTGTAATTTATGATCAAAAAAAGGATTTTAGTATACTGGTCTAATTTGCTGTTTAGAATTATAATTTTCATGACATTATTTGCTGAAAATCTGGTTGCAACCTTCTGTCAGTAGTTCTCTTTTCCGCAATGAGATGATATACCTATCTGGTAAATAGAAAGCTGAAGCTCTGTTGTGTATTCCCTCTGAACTTGACTATTTATATATTGATATGCATCTCAACCTAACCTCTTCCTCTTGCTTTGATATATGTGCCAATGTGGTGTTTGTTTTTCACACTGAACTATAGTTCATCACCCTAAAGCCTTTGGCTAAAAGAGTTAATGTACAAGATGACATGGTTGATCTGAGTGTACGATGAACCTTAATGCTGAGTATTTGGGCATTTATAATTATAGTTGAGCTCATGATCAGTTGCAAAGGTGTCCAGGTTCATGTCTCATTGTATAGCTACAGTATTTTATACCTTTACACTTGGCATTTTATATGGGCCCCTTATTTTTGAAAGTTATTATTTTCAGAAACTTCGTGTTTGGTGTTGGCGACGTAAATCTTCATGGGAATCTGGTCAAATAATATCAAATTCAGGAAATAGGGCATCCGTTCTGCTGCCAGATGGAAGTGTTAGTTCTTATTTCTGTTTCTTTATATTTTTACGATGAACTGAATAACTTGAGGTATTGGATAAGAAATAGTAACTTTCATAATATTATAGGTTGTGGTAGCTCCCACACAAGAACTTCTACCTGCCAACCCAGACATACTTGATGGAGTGGATAATCTTATACAGCTTAGTTATTTGAACGAGCCATCAGTTCTTCACAATCTCGAGTACAGATATTCTCAAGACATAATTTATGTAAGTGTTACGTAGGCATCATTTTTAGTACTGTAAACAGTTTCTGCAATGCTCTTGAACAATTTCTTGCCTCCTTTTTACCTAGAGTAAAGCAGGTCCTGTTTTAGTAGCAATCAATCCTTTCAAAGATATCCAGCTGTATGGAGATGACTTTGTGACAGCTTACAGGCAGAAGCTTTTGGATAGCCCTCATGTTTATGCTATTGCCGACGTTGCATATGATGAAATGATGACAGGTGTTCTACGAAACCAAAACATTTGGTGAAATGGTTCCTAATGTTGTAGTATCACTTATGCTATTGGGCAACTTCTCATCTTTAATGTGAATTTAGCTAGTTCTCATTTTCTGTTGCTACTTTTGTGAATTTTACAGATGGAACAAACCAGTCCATCATAATAAGGCATGTTGACGTGTTTCCATCTCTCCTTTTCAGTTTCTAGAGTTGAAACTCTCGGTTGATTCTTTAATTTGCTGAATGACGTGATACCACTCTACTTTTTTAGTGCCTTTCTTTGCAGAATTTAATTGTTAGATGCATATATTCAGGAAAATAAATAATGCTTGTTATTATTTTCAGTGGTGAGAGTGGTGCTGGAAAGACTGAAACTGCGAAAATCGCAATGCAATATTTGGCTACACTAGGTGGAGGAAGTGGTGGGATAGAATCTGAAGTCTTGCAAACAAACTGTATACTGGAGGCCTTTGGTAATGCTAAAACATCGAGAAATGACAACTCTAGCCGATTCGTGAGTTCTCTATCCAGTATACCTTTAATTAAGAAGCATCTTATATTCATCTTTAGCAATCAACATATAAAAATATGGAGTGATGAGATTCCAAATTTGGTGCAGGGAAAATTATTTGAAATCCACTTTGATGCTACTGGAAAAATATGTGGAGCTAAAATTAAGACATGTGAGCATGCTTATACTAGCCAAGTTTGAGATTTGGGTATATCATTTATTTATTTGTTTAAGTAAGATTTAACTGACTTGATTCTAAAATCTGGTGCATGTCAAACGTATGGTTCGCGACAATGGTATAGTCCTACTTGAAAAGGTCAGTGGTGTATAGTGAGGTAATGTTTACTCTTTTCTTTTGTCTATATTCCTTTGTGGACTAAAATTTTGAAATTTATATATAACTGGAGCAGTCAAGAGTTGTTCGATTGTCCCAAGGAGAGAGGTCGTATCACATTTTTTACCAACTTTGTGCTGGGGCTACTTCTGGTCTCCGAGGTTTGTTTTCCACACTTTGTCACCGTCCACCAACTGTACCTTTTCTTATATCCTTTTCTTTTCGTAAATTAGTTTTATGTGGAAGTTTTTCAAATGTTTGTCTGCTTCTGGTGTTTAACTGCGGTTCAAGTTTCTTGTAGGAGTATTTCTTGTTAATCACGTGATACACTTTTTCTTAGTTTATAAGTATATATGCACTTATCAAACAAAGAAAATGTTCACAACTTTATAATAGTGGTACTGTTAAATAATCCAACTAGTTGCAGGGTTTTCTCATAATTCACTGATTGAAAAACTTCGTAATAAATATGAGTACCAAATATGTTTCCCAATTCTAGAACCTTTTTAAATTTTAGCAATTAGTATACAAGTCTATGAGCACCTGTTGTTATACTTATGCTAATGGACAATTGCCATGCTTTAGCTTGTTAGCATTGTTTCCTTTTCAGGTAGGTTAAAGTTGAAAAATGCTTGTGACTACAACTATCTCAATCAGAGTAATTGTTTGGAGATCCAGGACCTCGATGATGCTCAGAAGTTTTACGTTCTTATGGTAATTGACAGCAATGACAGGAATGTTATGCATTTTCTCCTTCTCCTTATATAACAAATCGTCCCTTTAGCATATGAAAAGGTTTAGATTTTGAATTAGGAAAATTTTGCTTCTGCGCTGGAACTTGAAAGAGTAGATTCAAGAACTTTAATTGTGTGTAGAGAATATGTCACTAATTCTACTCGTGCTTTCGTTGTCTAGGGAGCTTTAGATACTGTCAGAATCAGCAAAGAAGATCAGGAGCATGCATTTGAGATGCTTGCTGCAGTATTATGGCTGGGAAACATATCATTTCTTGTAATTGACAGTGAAAACCATGTAGAGGTTGTGGCTGATGAAGGTAGCAATATGTTCTGCTCCAGATTTTTCTTCCTTGTGTGTCTGGCTTTAGATACCTTGAGATCGTTCTATTTGTCTGTGGCAATATGAAGAGTTTGATGGGGAATATATTTAGATAATATTATTTTATCTATTAAATTAGAAGCTTATGCATAGATTTTGACATGCATGCTTATCTTAGATGCTTTGACTTGATTATTTTGCATGGTTTTCCTTATAAACAGCTGTTACGAATGCTGCTGGTCTGATAGGCTGCAGTTTTCATGACCTAATGGTCGCTCTTTCAACATATGGAGTACAAGCTGGAAAGGAGAAAGTTGCCAAAAGGCTGACTTTGCAACAGGTTCATATTTTTCTGTAAACAACTATTTCTTAGTCATAAACATGCAAACTTGCAGAACCTTTTCATACTACTCTTGTGGCTGGTGCTTGCAACTCATTAAAAACATAGGTTTTCACTATTTCATCTGCCGATGTACATCTCAGTTCTTTTGCCCTAATTCAGGCAATGGATGCAAGAGACGCATTAGCTAAGTTTATCTATGCAAGCTTGTTTGACTGGCTTGTGGAAAAGATCAATTTATCACTCGCAATGGGCAAACAGCAAACTGGGAGATCCATAAGCATTTTAGATATTTATGGATTTGAATCATTTAAGGTAAATTTCGTTCTTTGTTCCATGTGTTTTCATGTGATAGAACTTCTCTTTCCTCTTATTCCTTTTCTTTTTCTTCTTCTTTTTTCTCCAGAAGAACAGCTTGGAACAGTTCTGTATAAACTATGCTAATGAGAGGCTACAGCAACATTTCAATCGACATCTTTTTAAACTTGAGCAAGAGGTAAACAGCTTCAATACATAAAATTGAGTTTGAAAGAGCGCATGACTTGGTCTCTGCATACTTTGTTTTATTCTCCACTTCAGAGAATTTGCGCTGCAGCACTATATTTCTTTGTGAACTCATACTACTAAAATTTTCTGCCTTGCTAGCTGATGAAAAAAATTAGTGTTATCCAAACTCTGGGTGATTGGCATATTTGCCTTCTAAACTTTCTCTAGGTTATGCATCTTATGATTGGTATGCTGTAGCATAGTCTCATAGTGGTCACAAGATTTTTTGTTACAGGAGTATGAGTCAGACGGGATTGACTGGTCAAAAGTAGAATTTGAAGACAACCAAGACTGTTTGGATCTCTTTGAAAAGGTATTTCTCTCCCTAATGTATCAGTGTTCTGACTTGCAAAGTCTCCTTGATGAGTATTGTTTCTTGATCTTTTTTCTAGATAGGAGTGTTGCTTTTCCAGAATTCTTACGACTATGTCATGTCCCACATGGTCAGTGTAAATTCTTGTGTGTGTTTGTGTCTTATGGGAGAAGTTGTAATTCATGCCTATTCTCTGCGCAGATGTCTGTATGTATGACCCTTTTCCAGTAGTGTCACATATTTTGGCATGATACGATTGCTTATTGTTGCTTTTGATTATTTATCATTTTCTCTTGTTATGGTTCACTCTGGACTGTTTCTGCAGAAACCTATTGGGCTAATATCATTATTGGATGAAGAATCGAACTTCCCCAAGTCGACAGATTTGACTTTTGCCACTAAGCTTAAGCAGCACGTGACTGCTAATCATTGCTTTAAAGGAGAAAGAGGTAGTGCATTCAGTGTTCGCCATTATGCCGGAGACGTAAGTTTCACTTATTGTTGCGCTGCGCCTCTCTGAAATTTCCAATAAACTCCTGCTAGAACAAGAATTATAGCTTCAATGTTGCATATATACATGGAAATTGCACGGATTAGATTTGTCAACTTATACCAGCTCATGTTATGAATTTTGGTAGAATAGTAGTCTATATCACATAGGTCGCAGGATTGCGTTACTAATATAAGAGAGAGGCAAGGAATGTTGTTCGGTGGATTTTGTTATTAGCTTGTAATGGATCAGTATAGATCCCCATGATACATACTTGTGTGCATACTGTACATACACATCAACAAGCTAATTAGGTAAAGATGGCAAGTCTTTGTAGTTTACAAAAGTAAAAAGATTTGGAATATCATGGGTTTCTGATCTTGAGTTTTGCCATCTCATGGTGTGGAGTAAATAAACAAAATCTAATTCTTTTTGGAGGAATACTTTTGATAAATCCATTTATATCAATATTTGTTCTTGACTTTGAGATTTCTTGTTAGCAGAGGGCCTTTAGTCTGATTGCCAAGACGACTGAATTTTTAGTTTAGATTGTAACTGTATAATTTATCTCATGAAATAACAATGATAAACAACAATGACCATTATCAGCGATGCTGACCATCTAGCAGCGAAGCAGAAGAAAACCACTTTATTTTGCAGTATCATGAGAATAGGTTGATTGGTTTCATGCCCGTCGATTCGTTGTACAAAGTATTGGAAGCCCTATCACTATATCGAACCTTGACTTTCCAAGTTATTGAACACCTGTTTAATCGTAGATACTAACTCTTGCGAAATTGTGCAGCAAGTTTAGTAGGATAGCTTAGTTTTATCGACAAATGTGACATACTCACAGTATGTTTTTTTACCTGTTAAATGTAGTGTTGGACATAATCCTCTACTGATTATATATAGTGTTTCATCTCTGTATTATTCATTTAGATCTTATTAGTTTTGCTCATGGTACGAATAAGTTATGGCTACTAGTTCTATTGCTCCTGAAACAGTATTTCATGTATCAAACGGTTGCTCTTTTGTCTTTGACTTCTAATATCCTATTCATTTCTCCATTTATATTTTCGCTGATCTTAGATGTTTTCTGTAGGTTCTTTATGATACAGGGGAATTTCTGGAAAAGAATAGAGATCCACTGCATTCTGAAACCATTCAACTACTCTCTTTGTGCACCAACCAACTGCCTCAGTTGTTTGCGTCTACGCTACTCAAACAATCCCAGAAGCCAGCAGATCCATTGAACCAGTTGGGAAGGTCAGCAAGTCAGAAGCAAAGTGTTGCCACAAAATTTAAGGTTAAGAGCTTTTCTTCCTTTGGTTTCCAACAGTCTCCTTTGCCTGCTAGAACAATGACACATGCATGCACCAATAGACTGAAAGATAAATGTAGAAAAATGCTGCACACGCCCATGCAAGGAATTCCTGATGTTTTTAACCAGTTCTTTATGAATGCGTTAGTCCACTGTATGCCACATGGATTTCTTGCTTTGCTCTGATGGTCTTCTGATAGTGCTTTTGGTGATAAAAGTTATAAGATCAGAACTTCCCAGCGCACATGGTATTTTTAACTAAATTTGTTATAATTTCCCACCATGATGCAGGGTCAGCTGTTTAAATTAATACAGCAGCTCGAGAATACAAGGCCACACTTCATCCGTTGCATAAAACCTAATTGTAAGCAGAGTCCTGGTGTGTTCGAAAAAGATCTGGTGTTGGAGCAGCTTAGATGCTGTGGGGTTCTAGAAGTTGTTAGGATTTCCAGATCTGGGTACCCGACACGGATGACGCATCAAGAATTTACAAAACGGTGAAGGACAACTTCTATATCTCAATTTAGCTCTTATGATTACTTCAGACCTTTCTTAATATATATACCAACATGACTTCAGATATGAGCTTCTACTTTCGGAAACTAATAAATGTCAAGATCCCTTAAGTACATCACTTGCAATTCTGAAGCAGTTTGATATCCTTCCTGAGATGTATCGAGTTGGTTATACAAAATTATATTTCCGAGCAGGACAGGTGAAGTTTTTTTCCCTCTTGTAGCATAAAATATGAAACTCAGCGTTTGAATACGATATTGATAATTGGTATCATATCTTCTATTGATTACTTATGACACTTAACTTCTGGTGTGGTGGACGACAGATTGGTACCCTGGAAGATGTCAGAAAACAAGTTTTGAATGGTACCCTCGAGGTGCAGAAGTGCTACCGCGGTCATCGTGCTCGTCGATACTTCCATGAACTCAAGGAAGGAGTAGTATCACTGCAATCATGTAAAGCCACAACACCTAGTGCATCATTTTGTAATTAAATTTAGTCAATTTCCTTTTTGGACATAAACTTGGAAAGAAGATAGTTAGGTCATTTCTTTATTCATGCTGCAATCATCTAGTGTCTTTTGCTTGCATACTGAGTCTACAGATAACATTAGTCTTGGATAAGAATCAAAATATTTCCATGGGGGAGTCTCTCTCTCTCTCTCTCTCTCTCTCTCTCTCTCTCTCTCTGTGTGTGTGAAATATTTTTAAAAGTTTTCAGGACTACCTTCTTTACCTATTTGTCAAATTACACATTACTTGTCTTTATATGGTGGCATTTAAATCTATGCAGATGTTCGTGGTGAAATTGCAAGGAAGAGGTGTGATGCATTTCTCAGGGTCAGAAAACTGGGTGCTTATGAAAAGGTAGATGAGCAGCTGATGGCAGTTGTGCAAATACAGTCTGGTAAAGCATCTCTCCTTCTCGCTGTAGCCAAATAATTGATATGAGGCATCTTGATATGAAACTCTTCTGCAGCTATTCGTGGATGGTTGGTCCGAAACCACTTTAGACGGCTTCGGAACCAAAAAAAGTCGAAGGTTAGTAAGCGGAAACCAAGGAGGAGGAACTCCGAACTCAAGGTAAACCAAAAGCTACGACTTTAACATAAAAGAATTTTCACGCCTATGAGGCAATTTTCAACTCTGTATGTTGCTCAATGTTAGAAAGTTGTCAGAATTTTCTTTCTCATTTTGGTATGTATTACAAAAAAATATGTGACTATGAGAAAAAATGCAGGTCTTATTTGCTCTCTAGTTCTAAAGATAATAGATATCTGGATTTATCCATGTAAAAGGAAAGGGAACACCCTTCCCCACTCTTCTATTGCTGATGCTTGAGTTGCATGTTCATTTGTGAGTTTTGTATTAAGTTATTTTGTCTGAGAGCACAGGATCTGCCACTGGAAATGTTGCCTTCAATAGTTGAAGAACTTCAGAAGCGGGTATTGATTGCAGAAGTGACAGTTGGACAGAGAGAAAAAGAAAATGCAGCTCTAAGAGATCAATTACAGCAATTTGAGGAACGGTGGTCGGAATATGAAGCCAAGATGAAATCCATAGAGGAAATGTGGCAGACCCAGATGACTTGTTTACAAGTGAGTTCATTTTGTTCTCTTGCACAATTATTTATTATTGGCAACCCTGGAACCAAGTATGCAGATTTGATTTTTCACGTGTCAAATTTTGCAAACGCAACATAAGTAGTTTTATTGAAAACAGTGATCCCATAATGTTTGGTCTAATTATAGAATCTATCATAAAGTTTGAATAATTACTGAGACGCGCCTTGAAGTCTGAAATTAATTAAAAGATGGATCTATTGCAAATTGTTTTTTTCATTTTAAATATTTTAGGTGATGTCTTAGTAATAATTCAAATTTCAAGACATCCTAGATGTAATGTTTTCTTTTACTTTAACCAAATCTGAAGGGGCATAAATGTTAAAATCCCTTTTTGCATTCCTTATCCCTTTTTGTTGCAGATGAGTTTGGCTGCTGCAAAGAAGAGTATTGGTATGGAAAATACCATAGACAAACCCGGTTGGCCTGATGGTGTCCAATCACCTCGTTTATATAATTCCAAGGATATGTCTATGGAAAACCAGATTCCTGACGGTAGCACTCCTATCAGATCTGTTAACAATGGTGTAAATGCTGCAGCAGCTTGTCACGCAAATCATGGTTTAAAAGCAGTCAGTCCTCTTGTGAAGGAGTTTGAGCAAAGAAAACAACGTTTTGATAATGAAGCTCAATCAATTGCAGAGGTGCAGCCACAGCACTCCCCTTCCGTAAACCCTTTAAGGGAACTGCGCAAACTGAAACAAAGGTTTGAGGCATGGAAAAAAGATTACAAGGTTCGGTTGAAAGAAGCAAAGATTAAATTACGCAGGCTGGGGCATCGTGACACTGATAAACATCATAAAAGATGGTGGGGATTTTTTTTTCTTTTTCTTTAATCTTCATTTTGATTCTTTGTATTGGTTTTAGCACATTGCAATAACAATGAGGCGTCTTCTTTTCAGGAATACTCTTGTTCCACACAAAGTTGAGTGGGTGTGCGGTGGAAACGGGTATGCGGTGATAAGGTACAAACTCGGAGAGCATTAACTTGGATAACCGCGCGCATATAACAATTCTTTTGTCAAATATGAAGGGTTCAACTATCCTGCTCCAGTGATTCATGGGATTCTGTTAGGTAATTCCCTTTCACCCAGGAGTTCTGTGTATAGTATAGTTCAGAGATAGCTGAATGTAATTAGTTTTAAGCACTCAGAAGAGGGGTCCCCATATGACCTGTGTACTTGTACTTGTATAGCAGTACAATTTCTAGATTTTCCCCTGGGGGGAGGGGGGGAGCATGCTCAGGTGCCTCATGATGTGAGGGCAGGAGGTGGTGCATCATGAGGTACGGAAGACTATCCCGGGGAGGGGGGAGTTCAAGCAGCTTGTAATTTAGCCTAGCTTTCCCATGTTGTTGACTGTTGAAAAATGACTTCAACAGATTACAATGTATATATCCTGGCAGAAGTATCATGCATATAGAACTGGAAAATCGGGAGTTCAGGATATTATCAACTGTTATGCAATCGATACACTAGTTTCCCATCAAGTAAATATATTAATAATCTGCACATATTCATACACTCTCATCCAGTCACACAACACTTAGACTAAGCTATTGAGCTTATGACCCAGGGACAAATTTGGTGGCATACACCCATGCATTGTTAGCCACAGGGTTGTCAAGGTGGTCCAACAAGTTCTCGAGGGGGCCTTTGCCTGTGACAATAGCCTGTACAAAGAAACCGAACATTGAGAACATGGCTAATCTTCCGTTCTTGATTTCCTTCACCTTGAGCTCCGCAAAAGTGACTGGGTCATCGGCTAAGCCAAGGGGGTCAAAGTATTGGCCACCAGGGTAGAGGTCGTTGCCCTCACCAACTCCATCAAGGCCATTAATTCTAAATCCTTCGACAAGTCCCATGAGCACGACTTGGAATCCGAGAACTGCAAGAATGCTTTGAGCATGCACAAGATTGGGGTTCCCCAAGTAGTCGAGCCCGCCCTCTGAGAAAATTTGGGCTCCAGCCTTGAACCAAACCGGCTCCTTGAACTGGACGCTCACCCATTTCTGAAGAACTTCAGGGGTGATGCATCCAAAAGCTCCAAGCATAGCCCACCTCCCGTGAATAACCTACAAGAATTATCATCACCCATCATTTCGTATAACTACACCCCCTGAGATTATATCTAGTTATCAGACGCTACAGAGATAATAATCTTAAAAGGAAAAACATAAACATGTTAGCTGATGAAGCAACAATATTGAACCTAACCATACTATATATGTAAAAAACTTACCTCAAGAGCTCTATTCTTGGCAAAGGCTTCGGGATCAGCCGAAAGGCCGGCGGTGTCCCAACCATAGTCGCCGGGGAATTCTCCTGTCAGGTACGATGGAGTTTGAGCTGAGAAAGGACCCAAGTATTTGACACGGTCCGGTCCATACCATAAATCATTACTCTGTCAACAATGAGAAGCAAGAAAAAAGTTAGTAATATGAGATAAAAGTTGATTAATTATATTTGCGAATGGTATTTGTTTAGTATGCTTAAATAGTACCATGGTGTATTTCCCATTTCCCATGGAGACAACATCTCTAAGGGGATTGGCAGTCTTGGTTTGGCCCAAGAATGGTGTTGCCCTTACAACAGTGGTGGAGCTTGCAGTAGCAGCCATTGATGCCATTTTCCTCTTTCAAGATTTGTTCAAGATTGATCCCTTTCTCTCTCTATATTCTGCTAAAATGTTTTGGAGATGCAATATTTGGTTGTGAGGGGGAGATGTTTTATGTGTAGAGGAAACTGGAGAGGGAGAATCTTGTGGGTGAGTGGCGCAGATTGCATGGTTAGTTCTTGTGGTTGGTGATAGTAGACAAGTATGTCATCAACCAATCAGAAGGGGTTTAAAGATTTTTAGCAACTCCAACTCATATCCTTTCAATCCACACTTTATCCTCAATTTATTAAGGCAAGGGAAAATGAAATCACCATTCTTTTTTCATTTTTTAGTTTATGTTGAGATCGCATAACCACTGCCCTAGTGTACAATACGTAAACCATTGGGTTTGATGGTAGCTTGCCAACAATACAAGTCGAGCAAATCACACTAGGCAAATTTGATGGCATGATTTGTGATGTGAAATTATTAGAGAAAGAAAAGGATTGGCGTGGTATACTATATGTGATAAAGATTTTATAAATGTGAAATGGATTAGGGGCCGTAAAATTTTTAAATTGAACCACATAAAATTTTGGGGTTGAGCATTTTTTTTCTTTCTTTTTGTACTTATTTTGGGGTGAGCACTTTAACCATGTAAAAGGCTATTGAAACTTACCCGTGTAAAAAAGTCGGGAAACCTATCTCAACATCTTAAGTAAGAGATAAGTTGTTGCATCCCACCAACGGGCATTGACGCATAATTACATATGAAAGACATTTTAAAATTGTTTTCACTGTCCATTATTGACAATAAAAATAGGAGCTAAATGCAAAAAAAGAAAATCATGAATTTTGTTTAATAGATAAAATAGTCCACTACAACAAATTAATGTAAATGTGAATCCTGCAGTTATAGGGGTACAGCAAAAATGGTCCTTTATAAAGAACATATGTTGATCATAAGTGCGACTATGCGAGTGGCGTAGATAATCTTTAACGCAAAAGAAAAAAAAAAAAAAGCAATTACTGTCCCAACTTTCTCCTATTATATAAACTACCCCTACAACAAATTAGCTTATGCGTACATCGTCGGCCCAGATCGAGAAACCGGGCCGAAGCGAAATCCGGCCCACAAAACAGAAATTGGCAAAATTAGGCATGATAAATAAATATAAATAAAACAAAAGAAAACCATTAAGTGCTCGAAACAGTGCCATTATAAGTATAAAATTTAAAACTTCACAAAACGGCAAATGCTTAAGTAGCACCATTTTTTTGTTTTTATGACTCGAGAACGATCTCCATAGCCTAACTAATAAATATATCTGTACAAACTAATAATCAGAATCTAATAGTACTTGGACCCCAACAGCTCAAACCCATCACTTTCTCCAAAGAATTTTCCATTCTCTTAACCTTCTCCTCATCATCTCTATTAATCATCATCACAATATTGTTCGTCATCTTTTTACCACCATAATAAGATTGCACACTGTTTTTAGCACTTTGATGAATTGATCTCAGAGCATAGTTCCATCTACAAACCCCTAACTGATCTTTTAATGCCTCCACTGCTCCAATGCTCGTTGCCACAATCAAACGTGCACCTCTTGCTCCGTTCATAATGATTGTCTATTAATTAATTAAAAGTGTATGTATGTGATGAAATATTACAAAGAATTTGCAATGTGTTTTTGTAAATGTGGAGCGTGTATACATAAGTAATTTGTGAGAAATGGGAATTTAGTTGAGGCGAATTTAAAGAGAATTAATTAAAGTGGGCGTACAGAACTAACAGCGGTTTAACCTATGGTTTTATTTAGGAAACAGCCAAAGGTTTTTTTGAATATTATATATATAAACCGAGTGCTGAGGTCGTTTTCTGTGGTTTATGCCCGTGGTTTTTGGATGTATACACCACTTGAAACTTTGTGTAATTCCCAAAATACCCCAAGGTTTGAAAAGTTATAACGACCTCCCTAATATTGACGGGGTTAAAAACTTCTAACACACCATTCAGTGTATATTTCATATGATGAAAATAAAAGTTAGTGCCAGTTTAAAAGAAAAAGGACGAAATATTTAGGCATCCAACGATGACCAAGCACGATGGTTTGGTGGTTTTCAATTCTGGGATATAACTAATATAAAAGATATTAGATCTTGGTAAATTAAAGTGACAATAACATTATTCAATAATTCCTTGAAATTTAACGTGGTTATAGATTGTTTTACATTCAACCATGTATTAATGAATTATCATATGTGTGTGTGTGTATATATATATATATTTGTAAATGTTATTCACTAGATGTGAAATATGTTATTTTAGAGATATTTGTATATTAAAATCAACCTTTTAAGGTAGTTGTGTTTTCACGAAACAAAATAATAAATTGGCGAGTGAAATTCAGAAGTTAGTATCTTTGAGCCACTCGTGTACAAGTACAACAAACCAGGTTAATAGGAAGAATATTCAACTTAAGTCAACTTTCCATATATGCTTACGTAATAATTTGAATTTCTATATTTATTCTCACCTCGTACGTACATCAGATACGAAGTTAAACTCAAGAGCGGCAAAGCCGGCCTTCCTCTATTTGTCTCTAATAAAACAACACACACTCTCACCAAAATATATTCCTTCGTCTTCTCAGACATCCGCCACCTATATCCACGCCATTGTCCTGATTTACATTCCCATATCATATCTGTAATTTCCGCCCTTTCTTATTTGTTCTTAATATTATTATTTTTATTTGACGTTTATTCAATATTTTTGCATGGATTTTTTGTAATAATGATGGATCACTCAAACTCAAAGAATAAGAGAAAGTTCCTAACATGTTTTAAGCCAGTCACCGAAGAATATGATCAACATTCGACGTCGTCCCCTTCTTTTGATTATGACGAGGGTGGACAGAGGAGAAAGAACAAGGCTCACCTCAGATTTTCCGGTGCAATAAAGGCCGTTCTCTTCAAGGTCTCATTGGTAACTGTTTTGTGATTACGATGAGGTGGTGCAACTAATTTGGTCAATAGTATGAACACTTAGTTGAAAAGTTAATGTCTTAGACTTATAGTTATAAGATATTTACAATCTCAACTTTTAGTTGCACTACTTTTTCGTATTGTTGCGTGTATTACTTTATCATGTTGTTTCTTAAGGCATCTCTAAGATGATTAATGCTTACTTATTTTTATGTGGTACAGAGAATTTAATTTGCATTCTCATGAGTTACATGTAACATCATAATCTTTTTAAATAAACAGGTGGAGAAGTTAAAGAGCAAAAAATCAAGGCATGACTCAATCAGCAATACTGCTTCGTCGTCCAGAAGTGAAAAGTTTGCCAGTTCCATGACGAGGAGTTCATCCTGTGACAGATTTTTGGACCCAGAAGATGTTTCTCATACCAATTCACATCACTCATCCTTATTTTCATCAAGTTCAAGTGCTACACTTTCGTCGAGGCCTTCTTCCGTTTCTCTCGACTCAAGATCGGGATCGGAAAGGATTACCGGATCAGTTTCTCTTGATTTTAAACAAAACACAAACAACAGGCAACAATCTGTCATTAGAAGGGATGAAAGAAAATTTACTTCAAATGGAATGTGTATTATTGTGGTGTGTTTAATAGCATTGGTCTTTTGGGGGAAGGTTTTTGCCATAATGGCATGCACCTCAACATGGCTTTTCTTCGCCCCTGGCCATCAGCCTCAAATCATCGATTCAACGATAAATGAAGTTGTGGACTCGAAGCGCTGCAAGAAGAGGGTGATCATGCAAGTGTTGATCTAGAGAAGGCACCGTTGGTTGGTTATTATAGTAATGAATTTATTACTTTGGAATAAGAAGTGGTTAGAGATGGTAGAAGAGATTTTGAACATGTATAAGTTTTTATTATGTGTGTTTGTAATTCAAGCTCTTCATTTTCTTTTACCTTTCATGGAATTGTCGAGAAGTAGTCAGAAGATTGTTTAAAAAAAGTGTACCTGTCTCACATTCTTAAAAAGGGGATGAGCAAGTTCACCATCCCTACTTTATTTTGTTTGTTCAATACAAAAAGTTGCTGAGATATTGCATTTGACACTTCATAACACAGACATAAGGAAAAGCTATAATCAGATTTTTAATAATCCACCTCTCTAGCCATACTCTGATCAACCCTTTCTCCTTGCACATGAGCAGCCCAGCCAAATTGCTTTGCCTCAGCATTAGTTGCTGCTAGTTAAATACGGTCGCACAATGCCCATTCTCATTTTTTACCACCCCCCACAAATGCAGCCCCTCGATTCCCCTTGGAACAGCCACACTTATTAAGTTTCAGTCATCCAGGGATGGCTCGTCCCATTGAACTAATATTGGTCTTTGAGCAAGTTCTGGCTTTAGCCTAATACCTCATTTAGTAACCACCAGAACATCATATATCTAGAGTTTTTTAACTTCGCAAAGTTCTCAGCAGCACATATCAGCATAATATGCAAGAGCGCTGCCTCAATGACCCTTCGAGGCTCCATTCTAACTACTCTATATTTGAATAATTCCTTGTCACCCGCAGGTGGCAACAGATAAGCAGAGTAATGACTATTATGTATCCACTGTGAGTTGCTTTGAGGAAATGTATCAAATTTGAACTAAATATTTATGTATGTAATGTTCTCTGACAACATGTGAAAAGTATGAGCAAAGTAAAGCAAGACCTCTGCAGCTAGATTGCTGCCAGAAGGAGTGGTTTTAGTACAACGCAGACAATTCGATAGCAGATTATATAACCTTTGGCCCAAAGCACTAAATTAACAGATATTTTGAATTCAAATATATACACTTATTATTATGTTTCTTATTTCGTATCAAATTTTATATAATATGAATTTTTAAGTGTTGTCTTAAAATAAGAACTCATAAATCATTAGAATAGATTCCAATAATGCTAAACACATAGATTTATAATACACCGACCAGTTTTCTGAATAACATTAATTACATTCCAAGTGATGTGGTTAGTGATCATTGAAAGTTAGAAAAACAAGCACTTGGATTTAAGTTCCCATTGACCCTGACCCTGAGCCATGCTATCACCTTGTTCTTGATTTTGCATCTGAGGCTTGAACCGAAATTGGGACTGCACCTGATGGTGGAACAAAAGCTGTGTTTGATACTGGGGTTGGTTTAACTGATAGCGGAACAGGAGCTGAGCTTGATGTTGGGATTGGGTTAGGGGTTGCGGGTGAAATTTGGGTTAATGCTGAATTTGGAACCGCAATCAGATCCAGGTTTGGGGCTGGAGGCTAATACGCATTTTGGGGCTCGAACTGAAACTGGGGTGGGTTGGGGGGGTGAAATTCTGTTCCAGTTATGCGACAAAGGTAACCCTGCTGCTTTGGCAAGTTGTTCGACTTGACATTGTAAATCCTTTATTTCAGACTGCAACTGCACAAGACGCACATCATACTCCGCTTGCAACTTAGAAATTCTACTACACTCAGAGTCGACACTATGCTGCTTGTTGTGCAATCCGACATCCTTCAGATCAACAAGTTTCTTAATCTCTTTGCCTTTGCCCTTATTTGATAGAGACACGAGCTTTGACTTGCGACCAGAATCCCGAACCTGCGATTTTGAAGAATCAAGCTTGTCAGGAAACTTGTGTGTTACACCTAAAGTCACCTATATTATTGCAAAAAAGATCTTTAAAATCAAAATTCTAAAACAAATAATTAGGTATGTCGTACATGAATTGGATTCATCTTTGTAATCAAACCTCAAATAACATTCTACATTTGTATTTCAAATCATGAGTTCCGTGATAGTAACGAGTTGACGAAAATTGGTTGGCAGGTAAGTTTTTTTCCGCTTAAAGCGTTGGTTCAAGATTAAACGATTTTTAAGAATGATGCGTGTGTTGCTTATAACACGTTTTAGTGGCTGATTGTTGATCTTCTACACACACAAATAGCGTGTTTAACTTATTCCAAACATAACCCTCACACCATCGTACAGGGTACAAACAAACAAAGCAGATAACAACGAACAATCAGAAAAAACCCTAAATTAACACAATCAAGAAACTACAGAAGCCCGATAATTAGCAAGAAAATAACTAAATATCTTCAAAATAAACGATGATGTATAATACGGAACAAATCAAAACAAAATAGGAACGAACCTTGGGAGGGAGAGGATAGTCTGACTCGCCTGTGAATGAACCGCATGGCCCAGGTGTCGCCATATTAGATTTTAACAATAAAGTTAAAAACTATTTGGAATCAATTAGAACAATAATTTAGGGATTTCTTCTTCCCGCCAAAATATTGGAGGGAAGGTTCTGCAAGGCTTTTATTCAGTTGCAATTTTCGATGTTAATTGGGCGTTTCCAATTTTTCTCCTTTTCTCCCTTTTAGGATTAACTAAAATTACGTGTTTCTATGATTTAGACATATATAAGTTTTTGCTTTTGGTTTAGTTATAATATTTTCGGATCACCTAGATATTACAAAGTTTCGGAAGCTTTGTAGAGGCTTTTAAGGTTTTCTTTTTTTTTAAAAAAAAAAAAACTAGAAATAATGAATTACAGTATTGCAGTGAACTTAAAAATATATTTCAGTTTTATTTTCATTTAGTAGAAGAGAAAAAAAGTAGTGTCATAGTTTTTTCGTTAAATATTTAAATTAATCACCATTAAAAATACCAAAAATTACTCAACGTATTATGATTTATGACTAGCCCTATTTGTCCAACAAATCTTTTTTTTTTTTGAGATAAAAACGGTGATTTCTCCAACTAAGTCCCGAATAACTTCAAGAGTAATATAAACTAAGAAATTTACGCATAATTTATACAACTTCACAATAATTACACCTTTAATAAAGCATTCGCTTTTACATAAGTTCAAAGCCCTTAATATGCCATCCAATTAAAGTTCAGAGTCTATGAACCATGTTCGTCTTAGGGTCAGGGGTCAAGGCATGTACCCTTTCGTCAAGAATGTGGACCCTGGTTTCCTGGGGAGGCTGATAATACTGAGCTAACTTGCATACCCAGCTGTTGTTGCATCTGTTGCACAAGCTGCATCAGCAACGCCTGGTTCTGCTCAAAATATGAGATCTTACTCTGCAGGGCCTTGATCTGATCATTCTGGGTTGCAATTTGACTCTTTTGGGCCTCTATAATGGCATCTGTCTCGCGGCTCTGGTTGTTCCTGAAGGTAGACACAATATGCTTCTGTTCCTTACGAAGTTGCACCCCTAAAAATTCTGAATCTCCTAACTTCGGCACACCTGGCAATCTATTTCTCTTCGTTGGACCAATTGCTTTCAACCAAACCTTCATATCCCATGCCGGCCACTCACTCTGATTATCCCCGTGCAATCTCATGCAATCAGCAATGTAAGCCTCCTGTTTAAATTAACATATATGAATTAAAATAGTATTTAAAAATGAAAGAACTAACAATTTCAAGAACTGGTTTGAAAAATTACTCATAATACTTACATAAGCCTCTTGGGCCTTGTCATTGGCCCATTCCACTTCTCCACCTGGTCGCTCTACTGTGCGCGTCTCCATCCAAACCTCGCCAAAGGGAATTTCCGACGGAGATACATTCAGCTTCTTAGCCTATCCAATTACATACAATTAGTAATTACACATAAAATATTACGAGTTAATAAAAAATAAAAAATCATAAACATACCTTCTTGCGAATGTGACCCTCGATGCTAATCGACCCGCCAAAGTGTGTCTTATTAGGACCCTTCTTCCTGTTCTCTCGAGCCTTACGCGATTTCTCGATGGCCTCATCACTCTTCCAATACCGTGCATAGTGAGGCAATAACTCCCCAGGAATCCAACAACGGTTGCGTGCCCCCCACACTGGGTCTGCACATCCCTTTAGATAGTTCTCCTTCGCGTGGTTAATTGCACCACTAAATCGATCCCTGCATGCCGCGTTGTAAAGCTGCCTAATCCGCAAAGCATCTGCCTCATCCCATCGATAAATACTCTTCCAACATCAACAAAAGTACTTAGTCGATATACATTGCAATACAAGATAATCCATAAAGCTAAAGACATTTAAAAATTAAAATGAATACCTTAAACCGATTCCAACACGCATTCTTATCCTCACTTGAGAACTCATTATAAGTCTTGTATGGTGCAGTCAACATATTCTTCAGATTCTTGCTGATGGTGCGTACAACCTTACTGTCCTCAAAGCTCCCTGAATCTGTCAACGTAATCAGTATCCTGCTATCAAGTTTGACGGGAGGTTCAATACCAATAGCTCGACCATGTCCAACTTGCCTCTGCTCCTCAGAGTGGTCGGGGCTCACAACTGCCACCGGGGTGCCATCAAACGAGGGTGAGTCAACTAAAGGTGCACTCGACTGTGGTGATGGATTGCTTGAGATATGGCCACTAGCAGATACAACATTGTCAGTTGTAGACCCACTAAATACATGTGATCCCGACTGATGAGGGGATGGTGATGAGCCGAGCTGGATCACATTGTCACTATCAGGCTGCACTGAAGTATTGTCATTCACCGGAGTACTATCAGGGGCTAATAAAGTCAACCTCCTACAGGACCCTCTACTGGTATCTGACGAACTAGATTTATCTGGCATCTGAAAAAGAACTATTTCTCCAATGAAACACTTTTACAATAATTGAAGAAGAACACTAACATTATGTTAAAATTGTGATATTTATAGGAGTTAAGGACAGATTTAGGCTTCCCAAGCTTCAAAACACGCTAACAATCGATGGGGCTTTCGAAAATAAAAACGAACGAAAGAATACGACTGTTCTATGAACGGATTTTATACTCTAATTTACCAAACCGGAGTTACTAACATGGTGTATGAACCTCAAACATAAGCCACAATCATTTCCGTATATGAAAAATTAAACCCTAATCAAAAAAGGGAAAGATCAAACCCAACAGCATTCTTCAAATCACAATCAAATCAGTTTAACAACAAATAAAACACACACTAGCACAAAATTATAGAAGCCGATAAGTAGCAAATAAAAAGCATCAGAACACAAAAACACAGTCCAGATCTCGTAAATTAACGGCGCATATTTGATAAAATAAAATCAAAAACATAGAGCACCTTGCGTTTTTTCTTCTGCGAAATAGGGTGGTCCGATTCGGCGGAAAACGAACCGCATGGCTCAGGTGTCGCCATATTAGATGATACAGTGGTAATTGTTTGCGGATTTGTGAAGATGAAAAAAGAAGATTGAAATGAAATGTTGCGATGATTTGGGAAATTTGGGGATTAGGGTTTTTTTGTTTTTACCTGTTAAATTGAGCCATCCGCCATGAATGGAATTCTGTTTCCGCCAAATTATTTGTTTCCCTCTTGAATAGGCCACGTGGAGCGGTGGAGTGGGAAGATTTTGTTAGGGATTTTTCAGAATTGTCAAATTCACAAATTTACAGTTTTTTTTTTACTTTATTTCACTTGAAGACTAAGGCATTTTGTGTATACATTCATAAGCATAACTTTAATTACTATAATATTATAATATACATATATTAAATATATCAATGTATAAATATACATATTGTGGTTTTTATATTATTTATTTACAACATAGTAACAAAATAATAACATTAATTATCAATCCCACTTTAGTGAAAAAATATTCGATCAATATAATTTTCTTGATTTGACTATTTTATCTTAAAAAGTGGTCTGATATGTCTCCCAAATCACACGTTCAAAATTAATCAAAACACATTTTTCATTTCACCAAAATATATCCATATATGTATCTCTCTATGTTGTGTATTTAAGTAATAAATATCTGGAAGATCTATAGCTTGTTTTATATAGAAAGAAGATCTATAGCTTATAAAACTCTTAAAATCATATTATGCCGTGCAGGAAAAAAAAAGTCAAAGATAGATAAACTTTACAATATAAAAGATCAAGAAATAAATTTTAGAAAAATGTGAAGTGGATCATTCAGACCAAATCAGATTCAATCAGTTTACAACTTCTACTTTTAGATCATATTCAAACACTCAGAAATGTAACTAATTTAGTTGAATAGAATGTTTGCTTTTAACCAACTCCAATTGAGTTGCATCTATACTTGTGAAGATTTTGGTTTATTTGCAGGCATTCCATGGTTACAATGCTTTTCTTCTTAAAATCAATCACCATTCTCATTTGGTGATCAATACGGGGCACATCTCACAAAGAATTGCAATTGACTGTACTAGTGCACCGACTGTTTCCACTTATCACAGACCCCATAATTCCTTTGGTACAATCTTAATGGTAGTAATCCAATAACTCTTTATTGCTGAATCATCTAGGAGAAAGGTAAGAAGGCATAACTAGAGATTGTACGCTATTCAGAGTGACCAGAGGATCTAATGAAGCATCGACTTTCTGTATGCCTTCCGATTCATCAATCTGGAGAGAATCCAATTGGGATTGTAAGAGTTTTGCCGGCATGAAATGATTCCCCTCTGCAGCTCTTTTCTCCAGTCGAGAAGCAAGCACTTCCGGCCCAACACTTAACAAAATAAATTTCATGTTACAAACATAAGAGCCTGGTAAATAATCTGGATCTGCATGTCTGAGGATTTCCCTGTAATGCTTCTGTAAAGCAGAACATCCAAGAACTACGGTTTCACCATTTACCAAACTCACTCTTATGGCGTCCCGTAAAGTTTCAAGCCAAGGAATGCGATCTTCATCCGTAAGAGGGGTCCCACTCTTCATCTTGTCTGTTTCATGAGGAAAAGAACATATTTATTTTGCATAGTTGATGGAAATAATATCTCTAATAAGGAATGACCTTTGTTTGACTGTGGGTGGTAATCATCAGCATCGAGAAAGCAGCCATTTATTGCTTTTGCCAGCATCCCACCTATTGTTCTGCAGAAGATAAATCATAATATTTTAAAAGAGTCGAGCTTAATATACAGATGACAGGAACAAGATTGCTTGGACAAAGGCATGTGATCGGTTGCAAGACTGCCGCGAGGATTATCAAATCAAGGGAAAAATACACAATCCTTTTTGCATTATATCCACAAATGATTTAGATCTTACACGAGATACCAACCAAAAGAGAGTTTAACAGGCATGCTCACATCTCTCAAGTCAGAGTCAATTAACACTTGCAAGATTAACTGTTTTTGACAAATAATTGTTCTTTCAATTAGCAAGTGTTTTATTATTTCATAAACAAAACATACTTAGCAAAGAACATCGCAAGAAATTTCTCTTTTGTGATGTAGATTACGACATGATTGCTGGTGATTTTTCCAGGTAATGATGGCAAACTATATCATCAAAAGTAAGAGAAACCTATGTGCTTCTAGTTTTTATGGACTCTAAAAGTTCAGAGGATCTCAGCCTTTTGTACAGAATACAGTAATTTGCAAATTGCACGATATTCCCTGTTTTCATCCACAGAAAAGTTTAATCTTACAGAGCTTCATCACTCGTACAGCTTAAACAAAAACTAGCAGAAAATGGAAAAGAGAAGTTTAGAATCTGCAATATTGCAGTTAACTAAGGCTGCAAGTAAGAAAATTATTAAAGACTGATGTATTTAACAAAAGAAAAGGATTAGAAATATAGAGAAAGTAATCATATACTCACGATTTTCCAGAACCACTGACTCCCATTATCACAATAGCTAGTCCTGTGAGCATTATCATGAAGGAAAAAATGATATCAAAATAAGAAAGTGAGACAAAAAGGATTCAACAGCATTAACTTTACTGTAAATAGGTAAGAAAGTACGAAAAGAAGTATAAAATTTATGCAACCTTTATCAGATGCCATCTTTCAATTAAAAGATAGCACTTCGAAGTTAAAATGTACGAAGAGCCAGCTGTGACAGAGGATTCAAAAGACAATGTGAGTCCTTCCTGAACACAACATCGGCACTACCACCTGCAAACTGTGGCAATTGAGAGTATAAGATTTACAGATATTGCTAAAACAAAGGATTTATTTGTCTCCAATGAGTTTGTTTATGGTGTTGGGAAAAGTATGAGAAGAAAAAACCAGATACGTAGTACAAGTCATAGTTCTCGATTATAAATGAAGCCTTGATGCACATAAATGCAGTTACTTGTGGAAATCTGCTTTAAACCTTCTCAAATACTACTATTAGGCCATAAAATCTTACAAGAAAGCTCGAGTAACTTGTTCTTGCAAAATCCTAAAGCAACAATGGAGAAGGCTATGTGATGAGAATGTCAGTAAGATCCGGGCAGTTTTATGAGTTTTCTGGAATCAGCCGTGTTCTTCCAAGAGTTGTGGTTACTTTTTTCTTAAGTTCAAGAGTCTTCACTCGGTAACTTTACAGTTCTATTACAATTTTAGACAAGTCGATTTAGGATCCTTGACGTGATCAAGTCCTAGGGGAGTCTAAGTAAACTAGAGTGGATCTGGAACTTAAACAATAATTTTCATATGATCTTCTCGTCATGGGTGTCCTTTGCAAAACGAAGGTATATAAATTCTACTTGCTTTATTTCTACTCCAATGTCAAACCTCAACTATCTGCAATCATCACTTCTTTTTCATTTTAATGTAACCTTTAAACAACATAAGAGGAATAAGTACTCTACATATACAAAGCTCAGGTTCTTTAACCAAAAAGATTAATAAATCCTTGAGTATTCAACTTTTTAGCCAGTAAAAACAGAAACCCTAATTAATCATCAATCACTTATCAATGTGTCTTTGGAAATGAAAATCCCCAAATATTCAAGGATCAGACTTATTGATATTCCCACAGAATTGACATTTTGATTCCTCAAAATAGAAACAATGAAAATACATATATCGCACAGAAGCACATAAAAGTTAGAAAAATGATTTAATAGAACACAGACACACATACAAGATATGATAGGGACTTAACATAGTTGATAATCGAGAACAAAATGCTAATATTACAAATAACAAACCTCAAGAACTGATTTAGATACACTTTCGCGAGTAGGCGTTGTGCCAGAATTTGGCTCTGCGTGATCAGAATCGATAACGTGCTCTGTGTTGTCTCTTCCTAATTTCTTTCTTCTTCTTCTTCTTCTTCTTTCTCTTATTTTTGCCAATTTTATATATTACTTATTTTATCGGTGTGATCGTGTAATTACACTAAACCTCGTGGGGTGTACTTGTAATTATCCTTGTATGTTGGATAATGGCTAATAGGTCAAAAAATTTAATTGAATATTAGTAAATCAAAAGTTACAATTAATTTTAATGGATTTCATTTCTTTTATAAATATGAGTTTGTCTATGAGAGAAATTTGCAAGTGGGGGAAACATCATCTAGATACAAAATTTATGAAATGTTAGAAGGCAATAGGAGATTAGTCCTTGCACATGCACTATTGATTTTTCATTTGGTTATATCTAGAGATTCTTCGTGTATGCTTAGTTGTATCTCCAGGACTCAAGATCATTTATCTCATCTACCGAGTCCATTTTGGGAGATTCAGACGCATTTGACTAGATTTCAGATAGTGATTGGTATATTTTGCTACAGAGAGCTCTATCAGACGATAAATTTCCTAGTAAAATTGGGAGCATTATCAAAGTTATCATCACCAGAGTCACCTCACGACCAAAATTGGAGTCCAACCCAAGTTTACCATATTTGGAATACGTGTCCAACATGGATGCAAACACTTTTACTTTTCGATATTTCTACTGTTGTAACTCTTACTTCTTCCTCTATTATTTCTTGTACTAAGATTGTTATTTTACATTGAATAAATGTTTCACGACTTGATAAAAAAAAAAAAATTCGGAGATTTAATGTGCACTGGGCAAAGATGGAATGCTACTCAAAGCTATTTGCTTTTAGAGTGTTTTCTAATTTTAGTTTATACTGTATTTTTCATTGTTTTTGGTTTATTGTTAAATTTGGTGTGATGCATATTGATTTATGTTCTATATAATTAAGTAACCAAGCAGCATGATCCCTCAAAATCCACATCGAATCCGCTCAAAAGAACAAACATATATCCAACAATTTTCTATATTCCAAAAAATGTTGGCATGTTGGTTTCTGAATTGATTTCCACCAATCTAACTATCAAAATATTTCTGTTATTTGCAATATTTTTTATAAAAATTTAAATTTAACGTTATTTCGCACAAGCACTCACACTCACACTAGTACGCCCTCCCAACTTATGTGATTTAGAGCCAGACTCCAAAGGCCCAGCCCCATAACTCATTGGACAAGTCAAAATTAATGGAATACATATAAAGTTGTGAAATTTATAAAAGTATAAAACGCAAATTTTGTAGTTTTGCTCTTAAAATATGTTTTTATGACAATTTATGTTTTGCTAGTAGATATTCTATAGAGGTAACAATTATTCCGTGAAAAATGTCTTCTAACCGAACATCTTTTATTTAGTGAAAGAATTGACCAAAACCTATTTCTAGACAAAATAAAATATTATATTTCTAAAGGAGAGAGGCATGTGTTGTAAATATTTAAATAGTGCTAAATTTGGTTAATAGGAAATGAATGCCGTGGGTTAGGACTTATGTCAACAACAATATAATTAAACAAAATTAAAATGACCCCCTTTCCCCACGGCCTTCCCTCTCTCTTTTTAAATATGTTAGTGATCATGAGCCAAAAGTTACATTCCCGTTCCAGACTTTCGGAAAAAAATAATTTCATTCAACCCCATACAAAAAAATTGGTACAACAGGTACGTACACATGCAAATAGTGTGATCTATAGCAAATCGTGGCGTGATTCTGATTTTGATATTAGCATGTTTCTGAACCATTTGACTGAGGATTTTGGTATTCTAGTGAGGTTGTTCTTGAAGTCGACATAGTATAGACCGAATCGGACAGTATAACCCATGTTCCATTCCCAGTTGTCGAGCAACGACCAAACGAAATAACCCCGAATATCACACTTGTCTTGTCTGCATATTGTATAATACTAATATTTTTTAGTGACAAAATTATAAAAGCATCCTGATAAAGCCATAAATATAATTTTTAAAAAAAGTTGTAAACAACAACCAAAAATAAATATGTGGGAAAGGATTTGTCAATTACAAATAGCATAGATATATAGATTTTGTAACATATTGTAGTTAATTAGCTTAGTGGAAGTACCTTATAGCAGAAGATATGTTTGAGAGATAGTCCCTGTGATAATTTATTCTCTTGTTGTCCTGCAAAACCTTATCTAATGTTGCAAAGGGTCTATTAGGATCATCCATCCCTGTCATGAAATAATTATGTGTTAATTTTTGACGTGTTCATCGAAAATAAAAATATATTCATCTCTGTTTATCTCAACAACTACTCTAATATTTCAAAAACATTTCGAAAATCTTTCAACAAATAGCAATTTTTTTTTCTTAAATATTTAAAAATTCGTAATTTATATAACCTCACCGTTTTCAGTTATAATCACTGGTGGGTTCCCGTATTTGTCTTTAATGTAGTTTGCCAACTTCCGGATTCCCCATGGAACGATGTGTAGCCAATGAGAAGCAGCCTGGAACAAATTGTAACATTATATTAAACCACAAATTAATACCATACTGAATTTGATTTAAAAATAAAATGAAGTTGCCTTTATAAGATAGCGAGACTTACTCTTTCTCCAATGGGAACTCCATGTTTTGAAGCTATATACACATAAAACAATATTAATCCCAATTTTCACACACCCGTCTCACTTTTAATTAATTGGCGAAAAATAAGAAAAAAGATTCAATCACATAATTAACAATCTTTTTCGTACACTAACTCCACAACTTAATATGAGTCAACCGACTAGAGAAAGACTTTATTGACCTAGACATGTAAATCTTTAATAATCGACAAAATTTAGCATAAATGAAATAGTAAAAATTTAAACAAACATCTAATGCAAAAATAGTATGTATCAAACTAAAATTGTTATTGTCATTTGTATGCATTGCATGGACAAAACAATAAAATTTTAATTGAAAACCAATTTACTCTTCTTTACGCATGTTGCGCATTAAATGAAGATTTTGGTATATAAAGTATATGAGGTTTATGATATATATATAAAGATTTTTTTCTTTTGCTAATAGTAATACAATCGGATGTTCTTTTCAATTGAAAACAAGAAGATACTTTTTTGTTGTTTTTGTAAATAAATAGTCCAAAGAGTAAAAAGACTTCTTTAATTTGAGTATCTTACATGTGGTTATTATAGCAGAATCCGAGGAGGCGTCCTGTAATATGAGCTTCCGAATTCTAGTTCTATCATTACGAACGTACAACGTTGTGTAGTGATTTATGCCAACAAAATCCAGGGACCCCTTCATGATTTGGGACACTTGTGGACTTATTTCAGGCAGTCTTTCTGCCACCAACTTCTGCATTGAAAGAGGATAATTCCCAAGGAGCAGTGGATCAAGAAACCTGGATTAAATTATAAGCAACACATTCTTTGTCATATTAATTAATTAATCTTCTAAATTTAATTCCATAAAACATCCCATGAAACAAGAGTTTATTTCACCTAGCTAAATATGCTATATTTATTATAGTGTAATAGTTTTCTTTAGCAGCGTTTGTAAAATAAAAAAAAAAAGTTGAGATAAAGGCATCACAAAGCAATATTTACCAATAGAAACATCGCTAAGTAACTTTAGCAATTAAAAGATTAATTCTAGACAAGGTATTACCATCCGAGTTGAAAATCCAACGCTCTCGCAACTGCATCAATATCTTCATCTACGTCGGATATTGGTTCGTACCACTTTGCGTCTAATGCTATTCCAATTATGCCTCGTTGCCTCTCCTTGAAACACCACATCTCTATTTTAGATAACATCTTGCGTAAATGATCTCAACAACATTAATTGCGATTACTTCTCATAGATCTACATTAGTATATATATATATATATATATATATATATATATATATATATATATATTTAGACTAAGTCTCGGGTTTAATAATGCTAGTATCTCATATATATAATTAAATATACCTTGAAATTATGGTGGTAGATGCTATAAGCAGCAGCATGAGCCAAGAGAATGTTGTGAGCTACTATGTAAGGTTCAACTGAAGATTTTCCTGTTTTGCATATCAAATGTCCAAAGATAGAGCACCTCCCTGGAGCTTGAACACCCAAGTCATAACCTTGGATTGCAATCCCGTGAGGCTCGTTGAAAGTTATCCAGTGTTTCACTCTATCTCCAAAAGCTTTGAAACATGTGTAAGCATAGTTCTCGAAGTCTTTTCTGCACAAAAGTACATGCAAGTTTTTGTCATAGAATTAATGTTTTATTAAATACTTAACGGATAGCAAAATCCATAAGTGACATTAGAAAATAGCAAATGTCCTTCTAGAAAGAAAAAAAAAACTGCAGCAACTGCATGCAAGTCACATGTGTATTATGAAAAATGGTCTACCACTATATATGACTTAATTTAGCATATATTTGAACACAAAAAGACAAAATTGCCCCTCTTAACTCTTCAAAATTTTAAAATATTGAATATAGGTAGAAAACCTCAATGAGCATGGAATTATTTATTTACCTATATGAGCATATGATTGTCTTCTATCACATGCAAAAAAATATTATCGGTCTCATTAAATGGACTGCATACACATAAAAGGAGTTTCTTTGCGTGTAGAAAATTAATTAAAAAGGGGCATATTGCTAGCTAGTTCTGTATGATGATTCATGATCTTATTGTCTTTCTGTTAATTTTGTCCGCAGTTAAAAGGCCAATCCTAGATATGTGTCACCATGATGCATGCAATGTGAAAGCAATGCACATACACGACTTGATCACTCAAAAATCCTCCATATTTATCTTGAAGCGTTTGTGGTAAATCCCAGTGGTATAAAGTTGCATACGGCTGGATCCCTTGCACAAATGGGGAAAAGCACAAAAAAGAAGAAGTTAGATATATAAGATATATATGGGAATCAGTTGGGATATAATTTTCAGAATATTTTCCTTTTCATCAAACCTTTTTCGAGTAAAGCATTAATCAGATTGTTATAGTATCGTATTCCTTCAGGATTCGGTTTCCCACTTCCATCTGTAAATTTATAGATATATTAAAATTAGCTATAAGTTCGAATATTATGAAGGAAATATTTTCAGAAATAATTATAGGACAATCACATTAGTTTATACTCATGACCAATAATACACTAACAGATCACCTTTCACAAACTTGAATATATAGTTACAGATATTATCTCCCAGTTAAGAAATATATTACTAATAGACATCATATGTAATTATTCAAACTCTAAGAAAAATGTACTTATATCTAACAAATTATCCCAAAATTACATTTTAGTGGTCTTACTTGGGAAGATTCTTGACCATGATATGGAAAATCTATATGCATCCATGCCCAAGTCCTTCATCAAGTCTACGTCACCCTGTCAATTATATTGAAGTTGAAGCATCCATTTCAGTTGTTGGTATAAGTTACACGGAACCAGAAATTGACTAAAATAAAACATATTCTTACTCTTGTCTTATTGTCTAAGTGGTAAGTTCATATTTCATGTATTACTTTTATAGTTTGTAACTTGATAATGTCGGTATTCTTATCCTTTCATAATACCTTTCTACCGAAAATCAGGCTTTATTGAACTAATAAAAAAACAAAACAGATAATCTCTAGGCCAATTGCATTGAAACTGATATCAAAAGTGTAAATTCACATATTTTAATAGGTGTTTTATTTATATAAATGCGTCTTCATGTAATAGTTACCTTGAACCGATGATATTGATCAACTGCTGTGTTTGCATTGCTGAAGTCCAGTATTCTTCCTAGATAATTAAAACCAATTAAAATCACTAACGTGGGTAAAGCAAAAATTTTCCTTAATTATCAAATCAAATTAATTAGTTACACACTTATACCTTGATAAATATATTAACATTCTTACCTGGTTGTTTGCTGAATGTGTCCCAGATGCTGTCTCCTTTATTTCCTTCATTTGCAGCTCCTTCAAACTGCCAAGCACCAAATGATAAGTACTCATTAAAAATTTGTAAATAACTCTTAGAACCAGTAGTGATTTTAGAAAAATGAAATAAACTCAAAACTGACTGAAAAAATTTATGCAATGCAACCTGATAAGCTGAAGAAGCAGTTCCAAAAGTGAAGCCATTTGGAAAATCATCCCGGCTAATGGGTTCTGATTTTATGACATTAACGAAAAATGTAATAGAGAAGAGTACTAACAAACTGGTTAGTACTAATGGAATAATTTCCATTTTTAGTGAGCTATTAATTTAAGCATGAAACGTGATTTATGAATAAAATTAGCTTGCAACGGTTGGGTTTAAATGGATGGTGGAAGGAGGACGAGTTGTTGAAGCCAAGAAAACTTGAAAATAATAATCGACGTATACTCTAAAAGTTGTTGCGGTGATGGATAAATTTCTTAAGCAATTCGTGTCTTTTGCTTACACGCTATGATTCTATATTTTATGCAGTACACGTTAAAGAATATAAGCTGACAAAAGGGACTCGGTGTGATCGGTCCTATAATTTTAATTAGAGCTAATATAAATTAAAATATAAGATTAACCCTTTTGTGATTCTGAAAAAATAGCTCATCGTCATCTCCAAATTTAGTTAAAGCAAATGGAATTATATCCTTATCACATAACGGTTAGTTGTTATTAATGGTTTTCTTTCGCAAGGGGATAATATGCTCGATCGGCCTAGAATGATATAAAGCCATTTAGAAATATACGCATAAAACAAAAACTGCTTAGGATTAGTAACTTTAATTTTTTATAATGTGATTAAATACAATATATAATCACTTCATGTGGATAAGGACTTCACTTGTTCTGGATCGTAAGAGTTTATTAATTCTCTCTAAGGCCTTATTCAATAATATGTGGTATGGGATATGTAATTATCACTTATCACACTTGACCTGTGAGCGTTACACTTAATATTATTAGCGGATAAAGAGTAGAAAGAACCTCACCATGGGCGCGAATAAAATAACGACATTACGACAGAATAAAGAGTGGAATGGAGATCCCTCCACGCTAATGAAACATTGCGATAGACTAAAGAGGTTCAAGTTGTTGCTTATGGAGTTCGTATCCTAAACACTAATGATATTGATGTTTATTTTTATTGATGCTTGATGTTCATTTGACAATAAAAATATGATCCTTTTAATTGATGCTAGTTTGTATCCCTTTTTTTTTGGGTAATATTTCAAATACACACTGATGCAATTTAAAAAATTGCAATAATAGATGAGGTGTTTACTGCAGCTTTATGAAACATTTGGAGCATGCCTTTTTTTCTTGAAATCGAGTAGAAAGTTGGAGACAACTTCTTCCAAAAATTTGAACCCAAATATAAAAATTACAATGTTACCCATGAAAAAATTGGTAACCACACAAGAGGTTGTAAAAGATCAAAGAGTTAGTGTAACAGACCAAATTGGTTTTAATCTAAAGGTGCAAGATTTAAAATCCTAAAATGATAAAATGTAAAACGAGGCAAATAATTTTGAAAAGGCTTAGATCCAATCAAGTTGCTCTCGCGTGAATAAACCGAGTGACAATTTGGATTTTTGCTAAAAGAGTCTCGTTACTTTTTTTTTTTTTATTCTTCTCTTCTAAAGAACAGTGTTGTCCATCATGATCGAATTAGTCAGCCCACTTAGCATGGACCCCAACAAAAGCCCAAAATTAGGCTTTCCAAACATGGGCTCAAGATTTAAGAAAACTTCTCATACCGAATCAAGCCCATTAACCAAAACAAACCCTAAGTGCTGCAACCCTCTTAAAACCCTAATTCACCCAAGCCCTAATCCCCATCTCCTCCTCCACCCCCCTAACCCTAACAATGGGGCGAGTAATCAGAGCACAGCGTAAAGGAGCAGGCTCCGTCTTCAAGTCCCACACGCACCACCGCAAAGGCCCGGCCCGATTCCGCACGCTCGACTTCGGCGAGCGCAACGGCTACCAAAAGGGCGTCGTGACGGAGATCATTCACGATCCCGGCCGCGGCGCGCCGCTCGCGCGCGTGACGTTTCGTCACCCGTTCAGGTACCAGCACCAGAAGGAGCTGTTCGTTGCGGCTGAGGGCATGTACACGGGTCAGTTTGTGTATTGCGGCAAAAAAGCGAATCTCGTTGTCGGTAATGTGTTGCCGCTCAGATCTATACCCGAAGGAGCGGTAGTGTGTAATGTGGAGCATCATGTTGGTGATCGTGGATCGTTCGCGAGGTGTTCGGGTGATTACGCGGTTGTGATCTCGCATAATCCTGATAATGGAACGACTAGGTATATTTTTATTGATAATGTTCGTGTTGGTGTTGAATTTAATTTGTGTATGGTATTAGGTCGGTTTTAGGTTAATTTGGTTCGGTAGGAAAATTCTTTGATTGTTTTCAAACTGAAAGTAGTGATTAATATTCGCTTGTCGAGGCATGTATTGAATATTTTGCGAAAGAAATATATTAGAGGTTTGGTAAGTACTAGTTAGCAGTGTTCAAATTATTATTTTGCTGTCATTGATGTTGGAATATTAGGTTTCTGTGTCTTTCGTATTTGGTTTTGTCAGTCACTATAATACCATCTGATTATGCAATGTTGCAAAAAAATTGTGGTAATGATGTTAAATGCGTGGATTGAGGTAATGGTCCAGTCATTCAATTGGTAGACTGATTGGTTTTTCAGCCAAGTACAGAAAAAACATATTGAAACTTTACTTTCCTGAGATGTGTCAGTGTAGAGATATATCTTTTTGTGTATTGACAACTTCTTTTCCTTCAGAGTCAAGCTTCCATCAGGTGCTAAGAAGATTGTGCCAAGCGGTTGCCGTGCCATGGTTGGGCAGGTTGCTGGAGGTGGAAGAACTGAGAAGCCCCTCTTGAAGGCCGGAAATGCTTATCACAAGTTCAGAGTGAAGAGGAACAGCTGGCCCAAGGTTCGTGGTGTTGCTATGAATCCCGTTGAGCATCCTCATGGTGGTGGTAACCATCAACACATTGGTCACGCCAGTACTGTTCGTCGTGATGCACCACCTGGTCAAAAGGTTGGTCTTATTGCTGCTAGAAGAACCGGTCGTCTCAGAGGTCAAGCTGCTGCCACGGCTTCTAAGTCTGATAAGGGTTCTTAGGCAACTACCATTATGCAATCATGAGTTCAATTTTGATTTCTTTATTTTGTGGTTTAGTCTGAATCTTGACTTAGCATTTTGAAATGCGACTTTCTTTTTGAAGATATAGTAGATTGTGTTGGGATTTTGAATGTCTGAGTTTTATTACAGTGAATCTGCTTTTGTTTTAGAAAATACTCAAATAGTAATACTTAGTATATCTTCGGTTTGGGTATTCTCAGTTCATCTCGTCTTTTGTCGATGCATTTGGTGTTTGAGGTGTGCAAAGCAATCTACAGTTGGATTACCCTTTAAGTTGTAGTAAGATCTTCTGTATAATAAATTTTGTGCAGGCCTTCTGTTGGAGACTCGGAGTAGAACTTTCATTGAAATGTTAGGAATTGTATGTAGTGAGTATTATCTGCATTGTGGTGTGTTTTATCACTTTTAACCGGGTTTGAATTTGTAGATATTTTTTTGGACTGTGTTGTCAGTCTTGTCACGTACGATCATAGTCACTATATCTAGCTAGCTTCTTGGTATTCTAAAAATAGAACTAGGCAATGGTGTTTTGTAGCTTTGTAGTGCATTTTGGAGATTATTTAGGATCACAGGTTAATTAATTAATGTTTTCTGTCTAGGGTTAAAGTTGAATTAGAACCATTTGAGAAACATTTCCGCATTGCAGTGTTAGTACAGGAATGAATGCGCTTAGCAGATGTTCCCGAATATACCATTCATTAGCCAAACAAGGATTTAATTGTATAATATGTATTGTTGTATTTTGTTCAAAGAGAATTTCATGATGTGTGGTTAATGTAGTATCCCTTTGTATTTTCTTTTTTCTGTTTAAGAGTAAAAGGCCAACCGTAAACCCTTTCCATGTTTTTTAAAGTGAACCTCTTGACTTCTTAACGTGCTTGATTCACCTTCTCAATCGATTTTTGTAAAATGTTAAGTATTAATTTCCCAAAATGCTCTCATGTGATCTCATATGAGTCCATTAAAGTTAAAGTAGTGATTTGGGTTATGCAATTCCAATTTTGGATAACAGACCAATATCCCTTGAAGTTTAATAGTGCTCCATTTTTTCTTTTTTATGAATTCCCAAATCGAGCCTTAATGGCTGCATGTCCTGTATGCTACCAGACTTTGAAGATGGAGGACAATTTGCAATTGTTATCAGGAGACCGTCTGCAATAAATGCTTAGTTTGGGAATAAAATTAGGAAAAAGTTGGGCTGTACAATTGAATATTGAAAAAAAAACTAAGGGTTAAACCAGAATTGAGATTGAGTCAAAATTAAAATATAACTAATTTTACTCATCTTGCATCGATACACTAGCATGGATTATTTCCAGTCATTTAGTGTTATGTGATTCATAGAATAAAAAATAAAAAACAGAGTTAATGTTACGTGAGATTGCGATGCGTCTGCGATATTGGCCTCTGGAGAGAGACTGTCCGGGCAAGGAGAGATTATTAGGTGCAGCGGCTGTACGATGAGGTGGTACAACAAGTCGGTTTTTAGTATAAATGCACGGTTGGGATGAAGTGTAGAGAAGTTAAACCCTATAATTTAGGAATAGTATTTAATCTCCACCACATGCTGTACCACGTCATCATGCAGCGGCTGCACCTAATAATTTTTCCCGGGCAAGGTTATTTTGCTGAAAGTAAAACAAAGTCAAGTAAGTAATTAAGATGGATAACTCATTGAATAAGGATTAAATGACATGTCCTCTTTTTACAATTATTTATTTTCAATTACATTTCGTCCTATAGGTGATTCATAAAATGACTTATGTAACTATTTGAATTTTATGAAAGGTTTTGTGTAATTTTCTCAAACTACAAACTGTGGTTTGTACTAATTCGTACATTATTTTGACGCACATATATGGTGGATCTTTTTTTTATTTTGTTTTGTGTCTTATTATAATTTCGTAATTTTGTACTAAAGAAAATGATATAAAAATGATACGAATAGGTTAAAGAGTGGAATTCACGATGAGGAGAATCGTGATGCTCTTATTACTCCACGAAAAATATTTTATTGAATAATTAACATACCAATGATATCATAGTGTATTGCCATATAGTCTCTCTACATGCAATCTTGTTCTAGAAGGGTTTCAATTTTTTGTGATCTTCCTCACGTTTTATGGGATTGATCATAAGTAATCAATTCATGTCATCAGACTCATTAGTTGAGTGCACGATGACCTGAATCTGATGAAATCGTATGGTCTGTGATAGATGTTGATATATGCCTTGATGTGGGAAAAGAATGGAAATGCGATGATGAATCAAAAAATAATAATGCATGTGAATCAGTTTGACGAAAAAGAGTAAACTTATGTAGAGTTTTCGTTTACTATTAATTTCATTTTAAAATTTATGTCTTCTATTATATTAATTTTAATAATTTATCATGATATTTGATATATTGTTTACTTATTAAGTTCGGTATAAAAATAACTTTTTTTTTGTTAGACGGTATAAAAAATTAAAATAACTAGAGATGATTGTCATGGTCTCTTATTGCATACAAATCTTTCAACTCTTTGAACCTGAGGAAATAATGTATTATTTCTTGCAGGCTGGCCAGTGACCACATATCACATCATATGATTCTCTCAATTTTTTTAAACACATAATGAGAATAATATATAGAAGATTAATTTTGTAAAGACTTGATTTTTGTACACCAATCGATTCTTTCGAGGCTTTCATGAAACAAATGACATCAAAATGTTCACTGACAAAAATAGGAAACAATTAATTTTTTTCTTTTTACGAATGAGACACTTAAATATATCGATCATTTTCCACAACCGGCCGAAAATAAAAACGAAATAATTGATAAGCATAAAAATGAAATAATTAATGTGTCTCAATGATTTGTTCGTAAACTTTTAAGTTATTGGTCATCCAAATATATTCTGAGAAAAAAGACATAAGTTAAATAAATAGTGATTCACACCACAAAAAGTCAAAATGGTCCTTCACCGTAAGATGTGTGTAATGTAAATCCATTACTCGGATAAGGTCTTTGTGAAGTGGATGTCCTGTATTATTTGCATTTTAATCCTTAATCACACCAATCAAATAATTTTGTGCGACTATGTGGACTCCATTGTATAGAATAATAATTATAGTCAAAGATAAGTCCAAAAATCTATTTATAAACACGCCATATTCCTACATCTCGACTCGCATTTAAACAAAATAATCACTTCTCACGTAAAAATAAACACAAAAACAAGAGAAGCCTTCATATTTATCCATGAGAAAAGGAAACAAAAAACCATGACGATTGTCATAATCATTAAATAAAATACATCCCATTTCAAAATCTAGTATAATTCCTATATATATATATATATATATATCCTTTTCTCTCTCTCTTTAATTTGTTTTTGTGCATGTATCGAAAAAATTTAAAAATAGAAAAAAAATGAAATTCTTAATAGAATTGGTGGCGTTTTGCACATGCGGCTGCGTGTCAATCTCGTGGGGGCCTAAAGCGGAGGAGAGGAGGTCGCTGTTGGCGCGTGATCCCACGTGCCGACGGGAAAGGCGGAGGCGCGTGAGACGGGGCGGCCGCGAATGGCAGCCGTCTCTGTCGTCGATATCGGAAGATTCTGCGTTGATGGCGGAGAGGTCGGGAAATTATAGCAATGGCACCGGACGGCCGGCGACGGGACGTCGGAGGAATTCGAAGAAGACGGCGGCTTCTAAAAAAGATCGGCCACGTTCGTCGGCTATGGCTAACGATTATTATTTCAGGTAAATTTATATAATATCGAATTCATGCATAGTAATGATTCAAAAAAATAATAATTATCATTCATGATAAAGGACCATAATTTCTCGTTAATGAGTTACAATTTATTTTGTTATGAGAAATCATATTTTTGTCCACAAGAAGGAAACAATTTACGTATTAATTTAATTGTAATTACTATTATGGTGCGCGTTAACTGCAAAAACGGGATTATACAACTACACCACTAAAGTTTGATGTTACCATAAAAACTTTCAAATATGTAAAAACTAGAATTACCTCACGTGAAACTTATGTCATCCTTTTAGTAATGAGATGTCTTAATTGCTAGCTAGTTTAGTTGTTCATTTGTTGTTCTGTTTAGACTTGAATTTTGAATTGTTACATATGTATATGTAATGTTATATAAAGACTAATTTAAAGAAGGGCGTGAGATTCTTGTTGTTTTCATTTTTGATTTCTCTAATGGCTTTTTAGTAGAGAATGTCTTTGTGATTCTTCACTCATTTTGTTACATATAGAACTTCAGGAGGTGTGATTACAATTATTCTGATACTTTCATATTAATTTATCTCCATGAAACTTTCATGCTTACGAGTGTAGATTTATGTATTATATATTTTTTAATTATTTGTTTGAATTGATTACTGAATTTTATTTTTATGTTCTTTTGAACAGGCGAGCTCCCATGACAGTGCCATCATTCTCTCCGACGCCATTTATGTTTTGATTGGTCTCGGGCATTATATTCAATATCTTGAGCCATTGTAATTAACTGTATGGAAAGTTGTATGATCTGTATATGATGAATTGTTAGATTAGATTTTTAATATATTTATGTATATTTTTAAGCTCAATTTTTTTGCCGACGTGATTGTTCCATTTATTTCCAATATATACTTGGTCTATCTTTAAGGGACTATTACATGATTTCCATTACATCTACAAACTTTTGAAGTTAGGTCAAACTACACAAACTTTTCATGAGATTTGAATAAATAAGATCGTTGCAATATAATATTAGTAATGTATTTCCAAAGTATAATATTGTACACTAGTCTTCATGAACTTGTTCTTGTGATTCATGCCAAAAATTTGTCGTACTGGAGATATTACCAAGAATAAATAGGAGAGAATTGTTGTAGTTTTTTGGACTAACCTTTAACCGTTATTGTGTCGTAATAGCTAGTTACCGAACTTTTTTTTTTTCGGCCGGCAACGCAAAGATTTATCGATGAATAAGTAGAATACGTACAAGCAAGGCATCAACCAACAAATTAATTAACTGAGAAATGCCATGTGATTTGAATAATTAGCAGTTCGAAATACAATGCAAATAAACCCTTTTAGTTTTACATAATATGTAAAATTCTTTATCATGTTTTCATCAAAAAGGTTTGTAGGGATTGAACGAAAGCAACCGCTGAATCGATTGTTTCGAGTGGATCACGTGTCTCTTGCGACTCGGTCTCATAATCCACCTTGATGTTGACCAGAGTCTCACAATCTCCGATTGAAGTAAATTTAAAAGTTGTCTTATAGAATACTAGCCATTGTGTGCACGCGCGGACCGCGTGCAATGTGTTCTTAGGTATTAAAAATGGGCTTGCAATTAATAGATTAAGTAGGGTTGATTTACTCTATTGCCAAAAAAATTCATGGTAAAAGCTGTAAAAAGAGGTAGTTTGTGGAGAAAAACGAAGAAGAAATAAGAAGATGAAGAAGTTTAAAATTTTGAATTTGTTTAATTAGGAAAGAGGTGGTGAACGTGATACTCTGATTGAATCAATCTCCCTAAATTTTAGGAGGTGGTTTTGGATGATGGTTACAAATATTTGGGTAGTTAAAAGATCGGTGTTGTGGTGTACTCAAATAATTACAATATTAGGCTCTTAGAAACTAAATTTAGATGATTAAATAGGGGCAAATTTGAAAAACACTTTATTTGTACAACACAAAACCTGTTTGTTTATATTAATAATAGATATAACCAATATTAAGGCGACCTCCCTCAATCACTTGCAGCGCAATCTCATGCGTTGACTCGTTGAATTCCACAACCTTTTCCTTTTGGAAGCTCATATTATTTGGTGCATCTAAACATTGTACATTTAGAAAATGAGATACTTAGCTAGGAATAAAATAACAAACAATGAAGAGAAAATGATAGAATCTAATCTTACTTATTAATTGATCGATGGAAAAATAAGTTGAACTGACCTGAGTTTAATTCCATGAGATAAACAGTGCCAATGCCTCCGTGTCCTTCTAATATATCAACATTGTTTATCAGATGAGGAATATTGGCTGGAAGAACGTACGTACTTGAATTCCTTTGTTAAAGCTCTCCAAAGGACTCTAATTGCAATACCAACTTTCACTTGAGCTTCCTCTACTATTACCACTTTTCCTCTTATTATAGTTTTGGCGTGGTTCCAATTTTATACGAGTTAAAAGTTTATTTTGGAAGGGAATGAATGGTCTTTTTTTTTTTTTGATAGGAGAATGAATGGTCTTTAAAATGGAAGTTCAATCGTCTTTTAAACCACCAATCGGGTGCACGCGGGGAGCGTGTGATCATATTTTATTTTTGTGGGATGATGATAAGAGCCAAATTAAGATTAGATGTATTATTATTATTATTATTATTATTATTATTATTATTATTATTATTATTATTTATCTAAATGTATTGTAATTATCCTTAATGCAGTTTATTAGGAGTTATTCGAGTGAATTGCCAAACTAACACTATTACAAAAAATAATTCCCAAACTAACATCATTGAAAAAATAATTCCCAGAATATCACTCTTCAACATAATATACCTATTCTAACCTTGAGAATACTAAAACTATATTTACTTCCTGTAAACATATAAAAAAGTTACTAAAAGATATAACTAAACCTCATTATATTTATAAAAAATGACAAGAACAAAATATTGTCTTCATCCCAGCCACCGCCCCCTCCCCCACCCACCCCCCCCCCCCCCCCCACAGCCACCCACCCACCATGGCAAGCCCCACCTCAGTCATCCCCATTCTTTCCTTTTTGTTCTTTCTGTACCTGCAACCAACCTCTATGATTTCAATTTTACCTTCTTATCCCGTCTAGCTTCTGATATACAATCTCATTGCAACAATAGAATATAGCAGTATCACTAAGAAGTAAGAACAATTGATTTGGTAATTATTTAGATCCATTGTTCAAAAACCCTAGTATTCGTGAAACTTGGTGGGATTTTGAATTTACTGTAGTTCTTCGTGCTTGTGTGTTGGATTATTATTAATCTGAACAGGAACCCGAATTAATTTTGCAACGAATAATACAAGAACTAATTAGATTTTTAACAAGGGAATAAGAATTAGAGGGGAAGTTGCAGAAGCTTCTACCACTTGTAAATGAAATGGAATTGACCCCATTAACTTGCTGCCTGCAACCATGGCGGGGTGGGGTGGGGGGGGGGGGGGGGTGTAGCGGGAGTGGGTCAGCCGGGAAGACATACTATTTTATTAATTCCTTTATTAATTTAATATTTCACATTAAATTGTGTTACACAATTATAGGGAAAAATTATATATATGTATATATATATATATATATATACATATATATATATATATATATATATATATACACACACACGTATATGTGTGTGTGTGTGTGAGTGCATGTGTATATATAAATATACGTACATATACATTACAGCAAAAATATTTTGGTATATACACAAGAATTATGATTTGGTATTGATTTAATAATAGCTTGACAAAATAAAAGGTTAGAATAGTAACATCTTGGTAAAGTGTAGTATTTTGGGGATTATTTTTTCAAGGGTGTTATTTTGGCAATTACTTTTTGTTATAGTGTTAGTTTGGCAATTGACTAGTAGTGGGTAGTTATCCACAGTATGGTTATTAGAAGTTTATTGTGTTCTAATCTATTACTATTACTATATTAAAAGCAAACCCTCCACCCTCGCATATTTTGCAGTTGTTGTACCAAATTAATTGTTTTCTTAAAGTACCCCTATTTTCATCCATCACCAAAATGATCAAGAGGATAAATTTGACTTTTCAAGGGATATCCACTTTTCTCTCTCTACACAAAACTTCCACATAAAAAACCATAGAAATCCATATCTCCTAAAGTCTCTCAATTTGTAACAACTAATCTTCTCCCACTACATTTAAAATTAATTTAATCAAAAATTACAAATCGTTAATAAACAATGCATTAATTTAACATGCAATAAAATTTACGCGCAGTCTCGCGTGTGTAGGCTTTTCTAGTTCTGTAAAAGCAATGAGTTGTACCGGTATTAGAACTTAAGAACTAAAATTGTAATTTTAGTTTGACTCTTCCTCTCATCCCAAATTCTTAGGAGACCGTCTTTTCTCGAATTAGGACAAATCCAAAGGATCTTTGATCCTTAACATTGGTACTTTCATCTTGAACTTTACTATCTCCCGCAATGGATTTTGAAACTAGGCAAAACATAATCCATTTGTTGGGTAAAATGCTAAAAATCATTAAACAATGGAAGCAAAAATCCAGCACATATTCATCGCTAGCGCGCGTCAACCATACACCACCACCACCACCTCCTGCTGCATCTACTGACACCACCGTGCCTGCAACAATCTATCCACAACTTAACATCACCGTGCACAAAATCCAACAACCAATACAGATACAAGTAATGCAAAATTATATTTTTGTGCAGATTCCAGATCAAGTTGATGCCAAGTTTGGTTGGAACGTGCCCGGTTACCTGAGATCTTCATTTTTGAACACCTTTTTGCTGGAGTCCAAGCCAAGTTTTTGGATTGGTACAGAAAAATTGCTCACCTTTTTCAAAGATAGAGGGAAAGAGACGTGTTTCTCTTTTCCACCATTTCCACACCCAAAGTGTGAAGAATCAAATGAGCCATTATAATTGTTAAATGGTGAAGCAGATGTGGTCTTTGAAGAAGTGAAACTCCATTTCATCATACGTGTATCTCTTCACAAGTGAAACTCCATTTCATCATTTGGCTAAGTTTAACATGTTCATCTTACAATGCTCTTCAATGGCCTTGAGGACAAGGCCAATCTTGAGCCGGTAGGAATTGATACGTACCAGATCTATCCGATTAGTATTAAGTTTATCTTTAATTAGTCAATTTTATTTAGATATAATTAATTAGTTTAATTGTATAATATATTAGAATATATATTGATTTGTATTAGACTCGCCACCAAAGCGCACGCGGGACCGCGTGCAACGTACTCTTTGGTTATAACGCGTTGTTATTTTACTTATGACTATAAGTAAAAACTTTAAAACTTGATTATTTTTTAGGTATTTACAAAATTAATAATGTGCGAATTTATAAATTCTGAAATAATTTAAAAAATACTTTTATTATAACGTGTTGATCGTCCACACTTTTTATACCATCAAAAAAATCTTAAAGTTCTGCAAAAATAATATTTTTCCTGACCCTATTGCTCAACATTATTAGCCTTGAGTAAGTTCTTAAAGTACTGGACATTTTTATCTGAACAAACTTGTAACGGAAGATTTTAAATTCACTATAGTACTCACTATTCAAACAATTCTACTTGTAAGACTATGTAGTTTGTTCTAGTGAACAAACTTGAAGTTTCCTGACTCCAAAACTTTCAGCTGACATGGGATTTAAGATCAAATAATATACAATAAAGTTCTTGTTCTTATGAAAAGAAACATAAACAGGAACAAAATTGATGCATTCATATTGAGAATATCTTAAGATGCCTTTGCAGTAACTCAACTACATTAATGCATTCTATGCTCAACAACATGAATAAAATAGCAGAATACTACTGAGAATATGGAAAAGGAAAAAGAATACAAACAATTAGAACAGCAACATATATTGTCTTTGTCATGACTACCCCAAGTTCAAATAATAAACTAAGTTACAAAGAATCCCAAGTACAATAATGTATTAGATCATATGTTAATAAAATATATCAAAATCACTTTCTTTTGCACTATGCTTGTCACACTAAATCCATAGGTAGCCCACGAAGTGTTTTGGGATAACTACACAGTAATGATCCGGCTTGCTGCCTTTTTGGAATTTCAATAAATTTCCTGCATGAAAACCAAGAGGATATCAATGTCTACTGTAATCAACAGTTATCTTTCGATCTCATATTCAATATCTCTTCATATAATTGTATTTTTTTAATTTGCATAGTTGATCTTTAGGCAAGTCCCAACAAAGCTATCCACAGTTCACGAAATGAACCTGCCAAGTACGTAATAAAAGTTCATACTGCCACACAACGGGATTACTTATCCACTACAAAACAACATGCCAGCATTTGAACATATGCCATTTTCTTGATTTATATTTTGACTCAAGTTTATCTTCCCCGTCCTCTCAATAATCAAGCAAGCTAAAAATAAAACTCCATTGCAATATACTGCAGCTGTTTAAAACCAGCCTCTTTTCCCCAACTCATAAAATCTATAAACACTTGCAACACTATCACAGAATTTTTATGGTGAGAAGAAAGAGTAATCGGCTTTTGAGCAGAAACTAATTCAATGGGACAGAGAGCGGAATATGAAATAAGAAGTGAATAAGAAAGAGTCAGACAATATAAGTGGTATTTTACCTATATCAAAATACGATGACTATATAGAACGGAGGGAGCGGTTAATGTAGCGGCAGAAAGAAACTGAAGCAGAGTTATGAGCTGAATGATTGTTAATAATTAAACTTTTCTAAAAAGGAATGCGAAAACAATGGTTGTCATCTGCATACACAAAAATTAGAATAGTACCTTGAGGAATTCCCGGAATTCACCTACAAAAACAAACGAAGTACTCGGGATCCATTCCAGATATTCTTCTGCAACCTCTAAAGAAAATGAAAAAATTTAGATATTTCAGAGTAAGGAAATGTAAAGAGAAAAGTTCAACCAAGTAAAAAAACATTTGTGACAAAAGTATTATATATGCAAAACAACTAATCCAGTTTTGAGCAACTTTTGGAAGAAGAAAAAAACTCCAACTCCGCCAACGACCAAAGCTGATTTTAGGTGTTTGACAATACTTCAAAGAAACGTAAAATACTAATTTAAGTTGAAGTCCGCTTGATATATATATAACTGAATACTTACCTCTCTTTAGCTTTCTTTAATACTGAATGGCCAAGAGAGAAAATTACTGCACTTGCTGCATGAGAAGGTTCAACGACACTTCCTTCTGCTGGCAATTACATAATAGCCAGTTTAGATAAATGAAAAATCAAAATTACTCTTTAATCCATTTATCCTCTTTCAAATAGCTATTGGTCAGATTGGTTAAGATAGCAATCAAACAAATAAACAAAAGTCGGATACACTTGAAGGTGTTTCTTGAAAGAACTCCAAATTAAAGAAAAATATAAGAAAAGAATTTTCTAAGGTACTCACGGACATCCTCCATTATTCAATTTTCGTAATGATCCAATGTTCGACAATTGTAACTTTGTTTTATATGATGAACCCAAAACCGACAGCAACCGAGAGCAAATGATAACATCTGAAGTGTCACCAAAAGCTCATGGAAAATTGAAAATGGAAGTGAGCTGTTATTCCCCATATCGGACTCGTAATGTAGAACCTCATGTTTTGAAGTTTCCAAAACAACAACAAAGTTCAGCTGCATACCTTTTCATGAAAATGTCGCAGCGAAATTCCGAAGGCATTTGTAATCATTGCTTTTTTGCCTCTACATTCCTGCAAGCATAAGAAAAAATGATTTAGCAAAATTGAAACAAACTCGCAGGACAATATATACCAAAGTAGACCGCTTTAGTCATTAAATGAAAGAATTAATTGTTTTCTGCAAATCAAAATTATAGAAATCATTATGAAGAACTTCATATATTGAGTTTTTTGAGAGGAGACTGAGAACATATGTATAGAAAAAAGATGTAAAATAGAAGAAAATAAAAAAGAAAGAAGACAGAGTTACACAATCAATACCATTCTTTCAGATTGAATGTACAAAAAAAAAAAAAAAATTTAATTTGTAATGCAAATTGAAGTATATAGCTTTCACCTGTAGTTGTAAAACTTTTGCAACGATGGATTCTTGAAGTTGTTCCAGTGATATTTCCTCGAAGCCAACAGAGAAAGCACATGATTTTCTTGGATAAAATTATTTCACCAAATGTATCTAATCAGAAGCAGGAAAAAGTATGCACTCCAACCTGATCACTAAATCGTATCATCTCAGCCTACAACAAATTCGAATCTATCAGAATTAACCCAGATATATTTTTCACCACTAATTAATTATACGATACATTAAGCTACTCAACAATCCAACCAAAATCTGCAACACACAAAACATCACAAATCCTTATGTATTTTTTTAAATCAAAGATTACATTTTTACCAAAAGTTTCTTAATCAACAGTGTTTCATCATTACATACTACCAAAACTACCCAAATAATCAAAAATTAGGTCAAATAGGAAAAATATTAACCTGGGATTTCCAATTGGCTTCAGCGCTCTTCTTCTGTTTACTCACTGCTGAATCATCCTATTCAAACCAAAATCACAAAATTTCAAACCCTAATTCAGATCAAAATCCAATTTTAAATTAAAACCCTAAAATTAATTAATACCTGTTCTTGAGAAGCGCGAAGAAAGCCTAAGGGATCAGGGACATCGCGAGAAGAATGCGACGTCGAATTGTCGGAAAATTCGACTGCCCATCGGCGGCCATAATCCATCACCGATTTGATCCAAATCCACGCCTTTGTCATCCCTAATTCAATAGAAAAAAAAAAAAGCAACGTCTGCATATTTATTCTGATGAAAAGAGGAAAAATTCGTGTTTGTTGATATCTTTGTGAGTGAATATAGGCCCTAAGCAATTTGAGAGTAAAAGAAGGACAATCGTTGGAGCAGTTGAGAAGAAAGTGGGTTTGTGGTGAGAGGCAAAATTCCAATTCTATCCAAAGTTGTGGTGCTACATTTGGAGCAGTTAAGGGTAAATTAGGTAATCACCAAAAATTGGACCGACAACTACCACAATTCACGTGAATTTGACAATTTTGCCCTATTTTTACTCTATACAAAAACTAAAACCACATTTTTGGAGGGTATTTCATGTAAAAACTTAAAAAATAACTGCAGGCCTAGACACAAAAATGAGTTTTTTTAATATAGTAATAGAAGATAATGTTAACTGTCAAGTGAGTAGTGGATATAATTGTGTGTAGTTATGTATTAGTGGTTAGTTAGACTTAGTTGGTTAATTTCTGATATTATGTATGTAACATCCGTACATATTAATTATTAAGAAGAATATGTGAATGTTAATTTAGTTTTATCTCTCTTCAATCTCAAATAACTGGAGATCCATCCTTTCTCGAATTAGGACAAATCCAAAGCATCTTTTATCCTTAACATATGAATATTTTGCTTTACAACTCTTTTGGTGTAAATAGTTGCTCCCTACATATGAAGATTGTTTTTTGTGTAATATTTGTGAACGTGCGATGTGTGCATGGGAAGTCACAACCACATATTCTCAAGGTGGTGCGAAGGCAATGGTTTTGGTCGTTGGACAAACGATATAGGAAAAACAAAGTTTGACCGGCAGAGATCTAGATGGCATAGAATCAGGTTGCTCTCACCTGAATCGAATATGAGATTAAGGGACGAATTCCACATCTTTAACCAACTAGGTCATTGCAAATAACAAGGTGCGTATGGATAGATTTTAATTTTTCACTAATTGGAGTTCAAAGATGGAAACCCAAGTGGCCATTAAAATGAAAACTTCAAAGTGTGGGGTTAACACACCACACACCAGTTTGCAAATATTCATTGTGGTCACCATTTTGGTAGATTAGGAGTATATAGCGGGAGGATAGGGTTGGCGAGTAAGAAGACAACCGATTTTCTTTCTTTCTAATGTAATATTTAATTTCAGAACCAGAACCTTATTTAAAAAACATATTGAGAATCTTTTCAATGATTATAAAGTAATATAAAAAAAAAACGTCAAAATGTGCCGCAATAGACTAAACTAGAGCATTTCCCGTGTACAAATAACGTAAATATCCTTTTTAAGAATAAATAAAGGATGAAAAAGTTTAGTTAAAATGTAATACGTACACAAAGGACATAATAACAGTTTTAGTATTTGAAGGAAATAAATGTCCTTGATTCTAAGCATAATGTATAATATTATGATTTCATATAAGATATGCAAAAAAATCGTTAAAACTTAAAACGTAATATAACAAACACTACAAGAAAAGGCAAACTCAATTTAATGACTGTAACAACATTTATCCCGCGACTCATTTGTGGTAACCATGTCTAGCCAATTTGTTAAGTTTAAGATTTGTATAAAATAAAATATTAGACAATTACACGATTAATCTAGAATTTATGCCTAATATATATCAAATATACACGCATATTAATAGAGCATAATCTTTCTCTCTTTCATTGTGTAATGATTACATTATTGGATACTTTATTTAAATTAATAAATATTATTTTTTCATAAAAATTAGAACTTTTAGATAAGAGTCATAAGACAACACGTTTTCGGTATTAAAGCTTAGCCAAGGAAAAACATCCTCCCTCAGGTCATACATACACAACCCATGCATAAACTAATTAATCCGCCATAATCAACATGCAACGTCCATCAACAACTTGCAACCAATGTTTTGGAATCGGACCGGCCGATTGAACTGGTTGGACCGGGGTCCGGACCCTTGTTCAGACAACGGTCGAATCGGTTCGACCAGTTCAACCAACAAAACCAGTGAAACAGGGTGGTCTTATCAGTTCAATACTCGGTCCGGTTTTAAAAACATTGCTTGCAACAGAATAAAACTCGTACTCCAAATTGGCTGAGAATTACACACCGCAAATGCTAATCCATTAAATCCATTATTAATTAGATAATATATCATAACCCGTACAACTTTTAAATTCCTTGAGTTTATTGATAACAATTAATAAACGAACCACAGAATTAGGTTAATTAATTAAATTAAAACAACATTAATCCATCATATATCATCGAATCAATTCAAAAACTCATTTGGCTCCCGCCTGCGGCTCCGGTTCATTAGATTTCCCCCTGAACATATCAGAAATCGACGGCAGCTTCATCTCGCCTTTATACGACATCGGGATCGTAAAATTCCCGATCATCGGGAGATCGACGATTAAACCTAGCTCCAACACGTAATCCACGTCCCAATCGCCCGCGATGTCTCGCACCAGGTTCATCAGCGCGCTGTGAGGCACTTTCACCGCCACGTCGAGCATCGTGTTGTCTTTCGCCTTTAGCGATCCAGGATCCGGAATCGTTCCGGACGCAATCACGCGATCCGCGGATTTCACCTTGTACTCGATCTCGCCGATCGGGATCGGAACGGCGTACGGATTCGAGACCGAGATTTTTGCGAGGAATCGAATGCCGTCGAGGCCTAAGCCTTTGAGATCGACGTCGGTTATCGTTGCTTCGGGTTTTGAAACGCCGGCGACTTTATCGGCGACGAAGTTCTTCGCCTGACCTATGAGATCCATTTTTTTTTGTTGTTGTGATTGATTTTTTGTGAGCCTAAGAAATGACGACGAGTTTGTTTGTGTGTGTGTGTTTATATATATATATAGGGTTGAGATTTGGAGGGAGCGCATTAGTAGCATCGATGAAAGAATTATTTATAGTCAATTGTTACGTTTTATTGTTGGAATGAATTATTTATTTTTTGTTTCTAGTTAATTGTTATATATAATTGTTGCAGTGGTTTTTTCTACAATTCTTTTTAATGTAATATTGGATGAGCTCGGAGAGGCAATTACAACACACCTAAATTTGAAAATTTTATCTTTATTATCTTGTTGCAATTTTATTATTTTTCTGCAAAGTGATGTATAGTGAAAGTTGTGAAACCAACTATTGATATTTGTAATATTCTTTAAAGTAAAGACATTACGGTTATATGCGTTAAAATTGGTAACTGAAATGAAATGAATTGTTTGGATGTCAATTGTTGTATATGATTGTTATTGTAATGAATTAATTGTTTTCACATTGTAATATGGTACAAAATCACGAGGACGATTTTTTATTTTATTTTTTGGTAATTAGGAGAGACGATTTTATGTATCTCATAAGTTTGGAAATTTTATTTTGACTGGCGTGTTGCAGTAAAAAAAAATGATGGATAAAATTGTTTCCTGATGGAAAGAGTGTGTCGACGGCTATACTTAGTAATTTTAACTCTTTATATATTAAAGATAAATATTAATCACATCTCGTGAGACGCATATCCATATCCATATATCACACATCTTAATGCAATAATCGAAGTCTTTTGTTTTATTAATTTTGAAAATTGGAATCATCTAATTGTACGATTATTTTGTTTACTTTCAAGCTTACCATTTTTTTTTGCCTAAAAAAGGACTTAAGCATTGCAGTGCAAAGAATTGCTCAACAGTAGTCCATATCACATATATATTGCAACTATATAATTTTATTGGTCATTCTATAAATTTATGATGTTTACAACGTTTCAATATTATAATTCACCAATCGTAGCAGATATCTTTCTTTGTTTTCTCTTAATAAAATATGATGAAATTTTCCCGCCAGAGTGTATTCTCCCGCGCTTTTGAAAGCATTTGTAATTCACTGCTTTGTTAATTTATTTGATTTTGTTCCCTCTTTGGCGAGTTGCAGTTGATTTCTTCAAGGGATAATTACGGATACACCCCTTAGGTTTGATGTCACTACAGATATACCCTGAAGGTTCTAGAAAATTACAAAGAAACCTCCTGAAGCTAACGGCGGTTAAATTAATCTTAACAAACATATGAGATAAAAGACTATCACACTTCACACTTAGTACAACCCTTACGTTTTGTATAGTTGTAGAAACCACTCCTGAAGTTTGGAAGATTTAGAGAGACACCCCTAAAAGGCTAAAACTCAGATAAACATTGCAAATAGATCTAGATATTAAACAATTAGATGGAGTTTGGTGATGATAAGAGAAAATTATTATGAATTTTCAATTTATTACTTTTTAGTTTTTACAGATAATATTGAGTCTTTTAATAAACTTTTTAGTTATTACGTGCTTAGATTAACTGATTCGAAAAATAGGAAAAAAACTTTAAGCCTTTTGAATAAACTACCTCATCAATATAATTATTACAATTTTTATATTTTAGTTTCAACTAATAAATAATAAGATTAAAAGTACTATACGAAACTACAATAATATTGTTGCGCTCTTCCTCTTTTATTTCTTAATCTGAAACATTTTATGATCGATCCCCTATGTTAAGCTAAATTGGCATTATGTGAATGAAATGGTGACATCAAGTGGTTGAAGACTAATGTACAACTTATGATCCAACAATTCTAATTTCATCCTAGAGTTCATTACTTCATCTTCATCGTGCACTTGTGCTGCTGACGATATGTTTTTTTTTTTAATTACCAAATTTGCAATTTATTACTTATCGTCTAGTTGCATAATTAGGTCAGGTGCTGTTGATTATTGATACAACTGCTATAGTTCTAAACTAATTTATCCATCCTTAGAAAAGAACCAACAAAGTAAAATTTTGGATTTTTGAAAGTCCAACAACTCAAACCTAACTTTGTTATCAACATTCAAATCAGAGAAAATTGCATATTGAATTTGTTGTGCTTATTTGAGTTGAGATGGCACACAGGCATTTCATAAATTAGACAAATACCGCACAAACTGAAAATTAGCATTAATAATTAACGTATCAACATTCTTGGTTATAACTCAATACCCTTAATTTCTTTTAAGAAATTGGATTACTTCATTTGAAACTTTACAATAAAATTTACCTAACAACTTCTCTAAAATTTTATGACTACAGTAAGTAGATGGGTTTTTTCCCCTATTATTAATTTAGTTATAAAAAGTTAAAACAGATAGAACGTAGCAAAAAACGCTCTATTATCATTCTTACCTTACTTGGTCCTAGCAGTAATGTCGTTTTACAAGTTAGTTGTGACTTTTTAGCTAAGAATAATTTTTCAGGAATGAATTAATTACTCGATTGACCTCTAAGAAAATTACATTAATGAGAAAAAGATGCATTTAATATATAAATTTTCCTAATTGACCAGAAAACCATTTGATTTTTTTTTTATTTATTACATGAAGAAAAAGTCAAACTAATTTGGGAAATTCTTCGCTTAACCTGAATCCGAAAATAGGGAATTATTAAAAGGAGTAATAAGGAAAAATATTGATGGGTTGTGACTTGTGAGACTATCAATACAAAAAATAGCTATGTTGGCCCCAATTTTTCTTCATATAATAAGAAAAATTGTTTCATACTGCTATTTTGCACATGTTCAGACCAACGAATCATGATTAGACTCGTAGAATCCTCTTAATTATAAGTTATTAGGTAGTCCAAATCGTATCACAAAATTATTAGATTAGCTGCACCGTATCACATTCAATGGTGGCAGATAATAATTTACTCATACAACAATGGGCTTAATTATTCACGAATTAAACTTATTAAAAATACAATTGGAAAAAAATTAATACTGCAGTTACTAAGTTTAAAAAGTGCTTTTAATATATGAGCGTAAATGTTACATAAACCTCACTCAACTTTAAATTATCAATAAAGAACCATATTAATCATACTATTTTTAACACAAGGGGTATTATAGTAATTAAAGCTGATTAATTTATGGGCAACTAATTAATTTCAGATCCCGACATAAAACACGACGACCATAATCTTAATTATAAAATTCCTTTTATTACATTTTGAAGAAGTAGTGCTTATGCAGTTATGCTCCTTTTTTTCCTTCCTACCTTCACCAATTTCAATTTTATTGTTGGCATTATATTCATTCATTCATTCGTTTTCGTGTGAAATTGCTCTGTTACACACACTGAGTCAAAATCCAGCGAACAAAGGTAGCAGTAAGCAAAATACTACTTTTTTATATCATCAATGTTTGACGAATTCTGATACTCTTTTTTTTTTTTTTTTTTTGGAACTAAAGTTTCAATTTTTAAAAATGGGTTCTTGCTATTTTTAGTAGCTTTTATTGAATCTCGATTCCTCTGTTTTTGTTTCTGATCTTGAGCTGGTAATTTTGGATGCTTCATTTTTTGTAAAAAAATAAAATTTATATGTGTTTTATGTTTGATGAAATTGTGGGAGAAAAATTTGACTTTTTGATCTTGTTTGGCAACTCCAATGGAAGTTTGACCCTTTTGAATCTTGATGTCTCGGGATTTAGCTGTTTATTTTTGAAATTTTGTGGTTGGATTTTCAAAGCTTTGGACCAGATTTGTGTACAGTCTTTATTCTTGATTAGTTATATGTGTGAGGTATAATGTTGTTCATGGGCTTGTTTTTTCTATATCTCTGTTATATGGATGATAATTATTGTATCTGTGCTTGTCTTTTTGTCATCGAATTTCTCGGATTTTGAAAGAAAGTATAGTGTTTTGAGATGTCTAATTAAAGATATCCAGATTTTGGTTGCTAATAATGTTATTTTTGGTCTTAAGCCATTAAGTTCTTAGTTAATTGATTTGTGTGTTATGTTTTTGTAGGTTTATGAGTGAATGGCACTTGTACATAATAGTATATTGTGATCTGGGAGGAAAGAGATGAGAGGGCAATCGACTGGCTTAATAATCGGGCTATCGGTAGGAGTGGTGATCGGAGTGTGTTTCGCTATAGTTGCATCTTTGTGCATTAGGTATCGTTGGAAGAGATCTCAGATAGAAATCAACAGTTCTAGGAGGGCTGTAACCGTTCCTATACGGACAAATGGAGCTGATTCTTCTGCAGTACTGTCGGATTCATCATTTGGGACCGAGTCTCCAAAGTCTACCGTGCAAAATGGGACGTCGTTCTGGGCCGGGGGACTTAAGAAGGCCAATGTGTTTTCCGCATCTGGGATAATGGAATTCCCTTACAAGTATGTTTCTTTTGGCCTTTTGCAGCCACTATTAGGCTCATGCAATTTAACATGTGAAATACTCTTATGATTTTGAAACGAGGAAACCTAAGCTGTCTTGGCAGTTTCTATTTGTTCCAATTTTACTCAAGTTCTGTGTGGGCCCGAGATTACTCTCTCATAACAAGCACAAATAGTAATAAAACAAAATCATGCAAATGTTTTTCACGATATTGCCAGCTACCCGCGGTGAGAGATGATGTTCTGTGCTGGTTGGCTAGAGTTATGATTTTCTGTAACAGTTTCAAGGAGATAAATTGAAGTGCAGGGTAAATAGTATGATGTGAACTAATCGCCAGGCACGAATACTGTATATATCTGAACTATATTTTTTCTAAATATAACTGAACCTGTAGTGTTCACGGACATCTAGAACGATAGAGTATCTATCCATGGTGGATATGGTCGTTAGTGCTCATGACACTTGATACCTCTCCAAATACATTATTTACGTATCAACCAGCATGCAGAATCACATGTTATTGTTCTGTCTGATTCATTTTCCATGACAATCAAATTCTTGTTGATAAACAAGCAGGGATCTACAGAAAGCAACCTGCAATTTTACCACATTAATTGGCCAAGGAGCATATGGTTCTGTCTACAAAGCTCAGATGTCAACTGGTGAGACTGTTGCCGTGAAAGTTCTTACTAGTGGTTCTAAGCAGGGAGAGAAAGAGTTTCAAACTGAGGTACTTTGGTTTCACTACAGACGTGTTAGGCACGTGCCTTCTTGTTTTTGACAGAACACTCTTGAATGGTTTGGTAAATATGCCCTGCACCATCGGACTTGTCAAAGAGTACACACAAGCTTATGCTATTTCCAGTTTCATGCCTCCTTTATGGCAATAGATTCCGGTGATATTATTAACTAATTTGAATAGAATAACTTCACGAAAATTGATCTAGAATAGCCTAGGAAAGAGATATGGACACCATAGGTGCTTAATGCGGTAACTTTCTATAGATGTCTGGGAAATGGTAATTGATTAGTGATGACTCAAACTTCACTACTCTATCCATTTCGAAAAATGTTGAAAAAACTTAAATTTAATGTAGATGACCTTTTGAATCCCATAAAGATTGAATTAGATTTCCAAGAATGTTGTGTAGTTATGCACGTCAGTAGTCATAGAAATTTTGATTGAGGGGGTTGAGGAATAAACAGAAAGCAATCTTTATTGGAATTGAATGTGAAAGCGAGGAAGCTCCTTTTTTCTGCTAAGAAAAGGAATAAATGCATGGGGAGAAAATCGTCCCATATGCATGCTTCTCCAATGATGGAAGCGTGTGTCTGACTCCAAAGCGTGTGTCTGACAGAAATTAACTTCTTTCTCTCATTTCATTCTCAGGTAATGTTATTAGGAAGATTACATCACAGGAACCTTGTGAATTTGATTGGTTATTGCGCAGAAAAGAACCAGCACATGCTTATATATGTTTATATGAGTAAGGGAAGTTTGGCGTCTCATCTCTATAGTAAGTGACCATGCCTATCCTTACAAGTCTGATACAATCGATTGCATGATCTAGGACGATTATTGGTGTCTAAAGATAGCAACTGAATCAAGCCCAATAATTAACAATAACTTTCATGATCGATATCTACGGGATATGATATTGAGCATGGCATGTTATATTGTGGTTTTCCTGCTTTTTAAGATCAAGATGGTAAATATTAAATTCCTGAGGGAGGATGTAAGTTATAATCTCCTGTAATTCTCATGAGGAGATTACTGATATTTTATTTTTTTAAGGAAAATGCAGTGTTCAACTTCTCTTGTATCCCCCATATCAATGGAAATTCAGCACTTTCTGCTTAGAACATAACGCACTGAAGGAATAAACTCATTCACGTAACTAGTGTGAAAGTTTGGAAGCATAAAAATTAAAATGAAATGACTTAGGCACTTGAACACGCTAAGTTACACTGCCAACCAGGTCACAAGTTCTGAGAAATTATGAGTTATTAAGTTGAAGATGCATGATTTTAGCCATAAATGTCAATAGTTTTTATTGCCATGCTTGCACCACATAATACTCTGGGGAAATCTGTGACCTGGTTGTGTTGAAATCCTTAGCATGAATAAGCTAAAGAATGCAATTGCTGTCTGGATTTCTGCTCATTTTACGTTGTTCTTTTTTCTTCACTATCAGTTGTATCAGTTACCAATTTGGTGACCTTTCCTCAGAGTTATATTCATTACCACTTTTTGATGATCTTCAGGTGAGCAAATTGAACCATTGAATTGGGAGTTAAGGATTCAAATAGCCCTTGATGTGGCTAGAGGTCTAGAGTATCTTCACGATGGCGTAAGTTAAATTAATCTATTCTTATGCATTGGGTCACTAAGAGTTGTTCTAAGATTTTGTTTTTCTTTTTGGGTTCTTCCAAAAGAAAGGTTCTATGTTTCTGATTTCTCTTCTTTACCGGAAGCTTTTGTCATTAACTTCAGGCAGTTCCTGCAGTGATACATCGTGACATCAAATCATCCAATATTTTGTTGGACCAGTCGATGAGAGCCAGGGTACGTCTCTGCATTTTGTTTGTACTTTTCCTCTCTTAAGGATTCACTTTCTTAAACTACAGAAAAATAGAAGAGTTTTTATAAACATCTCAATGGGCTTAAGAATTATTGAACCTTTTAAATTATTGGTTTCCAAAGCTTAAATTTTTGACATGGGCTTTTATGCAGGTAGCTGACTTTGGACTTTCAAGGGAAGAGATGGTGACCAAGCATGCATCCAATGTTCGTGGAACTTTTGGTTATCTTGATCCCGAGTACATCTCAACACGCTCATTCACAAAGAAAAGTGATGTTTACAGCTACGGGGTGTTGCTATTTGAACTTATTGCAGGAAGAAATCCTCTCCAGGGGCTTATGGAGTATGTCGAGCTTGTAAGCTATCTTTCCCTAGCTATATTTTGGATAACAATGCTGTAAAAGTTCCTTCTGCTCTTTCTGTTTTCTGTATTATATTATCAGTTTTCGTTGAATTAGTGGGGTAGAGTTAATTGTGCATGTCCATATTTTTGCCGACTGGATATTACTGGCCCTTGAAATCGATGGCACCAACTTTTTATGTATTTATGAATGTTATGATTGGATTGCCTGAAATCCTGCTATTGTCTTCTTGAGACTTTTATAAAGTGGAATGCTTCTCCAATACTTCCATGGTTTTATGCAATCTAAATTCAATGTTTTTCTTGATAATAGGCAGCTATGAATACTGAAGGAAATGAAGGATGGGAAGAAATTGTGGATCCTCGGCTTGAGGGTAAATTCAATGTCCAAGAACTTAACGAGGTGGCCGCTCTTGCACACAAATGTGTCAGTCGTGCCCCAAGGAGACGGCCATCAATGAGGGACACTGTTCAGGTTCTTGCAAGAATCCTTAAACACACACATAGTTTGAAGCATCACAAGGTGGACTCGAGTCCTAGAGCCGGTGAGGTGATTATCAATATGGACCAAATAGAACGTCGGAGCCCACTTACTCAACACCGACGAGTGGAATCCTTGGGCAGCACGGCCGACTCAATTGAATCTTAACCATGGTCCTTTTTTTTTTTTTTGAGGGATTTCATTTTTTCTTTCCTTTCTTTCCTTTCTTTTTGATTTGTAACATATACACTTTTTTGTAGGATTTAGAATCACAAATAGCTCAGCGTAGTTAGGACTCAGTGCAGTTTTTATGCCTTTGTAATCTCATTTTGATATAGTAATCTCAAACATCTTTTCCTCATTTCCCAATGAAGCAAATAGGATATGGTCTGGGCTTCAAGTCTTATATTTGTCTGATGAGTGTACATTACAGAAGCTCCATGTATTATTCTTATTTGACAAATTACTTTTATATACTTTTTTTTTGTTACCATGTGTTATCTTGTGAAGTTTAATTATTTGCATATAGCACGCTACTATTACTGCATCTCTAAAAAATGCTCATATATCAAAGTTACTAATATGTGCTATTAACTGTCAAATATACTTTCGTGTTTTTTGAATTTTAATTGAGTTAAAGTTAAATATTAGGCCTCTTTTTCAGAAACATATATAAGAGGTTTAATTCGAAACAATGCCACCCCTTTTATAAACTAAAAATAATAACAAAAAGAAAAAAGACATACAAAATAAGTTTTCTTTTCATCTTCAGCTTTTGAGCGTTTAACTTTACTTCTACAATATTCTATATAGGATAAAATATTAACAAACACTATATTAATATTTTGAAGTTACATATACTAAATTTTATAGAGTATAAATATTAAAAAAACGATTTATATTAAATACCCTTTGAGCTGTATGAGTAGTCTATTCATTCTCTATTTGTGTTTCTCCATTGCGTGAACTAAAACCCACCGTAAACCTCATCGACACTTTGAACCCAAAATCTAAATTAAAAAATTAGAAATAGCAATTGACTCAAATTGGTAATCGATGAATGATTAATCTCGCATTCTCCTTTTCGCTCTATCATGTACTAGAGAGACTTCGAATTTCAGAGTCCCAAAACAGGTAAAGTTTTAATCTTTTTGAGATTTATGGGTGTCTTTTTGTTATATTCGAAGTTATTTATGGGATGTGTTTATTGTGCCCTAAATTGCTTGTAATTGAAGATATAAGGGCTAAATGTGAGTTAAATACGAGACTTTTGTATTTTGAAGAAATCCAGTCTTGTGATAGATTGAATGAGATCTAATGTTCAAATTAGTGTGATGCTATCCACAAAGCCCCCCTTTTTTGCAAGAACACGGTAATTTACAACTGGGTTTTCTTTTTTATTAGTCTAAAAGTGATTAGAGCCAGGGTATTTGACTATTAATTGATGATTTATGTTAATAGGTTTTGAGGGAGGGACTATTTTGTAGGCTAGTAAGAGTGTTAGCTCTGCTGCATTCTACGTAACTACTAATCAAGGTTTTAATGGATTTGGCACAATGGATTATTCGATGGGGAGTTGAGAAGTACGGGCGGAAAATATAGGGTGAATGTGCTAAGGGAAAATTGTAAAAAGACTGATGGATTATCAATTACTTTTATGTGGCTGTATGAAGAACTCAATGAACCTTGTTTATGTGAACTTTATGTTTGTTATGATTTCCATGTTTTCAGAGTCGCCTTTTCTGAATTCTTTTTCACATTCGTTTTTATGAGGAAAAAATAGATAAAGATGACGATATTATTCCTCCTGGCAGGTTTGGGGGTCTGAATGTTGGAAGTGATGTAGAGGATGCTCATGAGATTATCAACCAAGTTATTAAACATATCCATAACTTCCTTCTGTAGAGCCAGACAATTGGAGAAGGCGGAAGCAGCTATAATCGATGGTATTAGATTGGGAGTACTACCAGATATTGTGACCTACAATACTTTGATCCCTTGGTACTGTCAGCTTGTTGGTTTTGATGCAGGTTACCACATTGTTCATAGAATGAAAGAAGCTGGGATAGCTCCTAATGTTATTACCTATAATTCCTTGATGGCAGGCGCAACCGGCCCGCATTCATTGTCTAGGTGTTTTGATATGATGGACGAGATGCTTGAAATGGGAATTATGCCTGATGTGTGGAGTTACAATACACTAATGCATTGTTTTTTTAAAATGGGAAAGCCGGACGAGGGATACAGGATTTTTCATGATATTATTCTGAAGGATATTTCTCCTAGTCAAAGGACATTTAACATTATAATAAATGGGCTTTGTCGGACTGGAAACATTAATAACGCAGTGGTGTTGTTTAGGAATTTGCTGCGTCATGGGTATATTCCTAAGTTAGCAACATACAACATTCTTATAAATGGTCTATGCAAGTCCAGAAAGTGGGAGGAAACAATGAATCTTTTTGAGGAGCTTCGAGAATTCGGCCATATCCCAAATGCTATTACTTATACTACGGTGATGAAGTGTTGTTTCAGAAGTAAGCACTTCAAAGAAGGATTTGAGATTTTCTTAAAGATGAAGAGAGAAGGGTATTCACATGATTTATTTTCCTATTGTACAGTTATTGGGGCCTTGCTAAAGTGGGGTAGGGTTCAAGATGCCAAAGAATGTGTTGGACACATGATTAAGCTTGGTTATGAGTTTGACATTATATCGTATAACACCTTAATTAATATGTACTGCAAAAAAGGTGAATTAGAGAATGCCTACAAATTGTTGAATGTAGTAGAGGGCAAAGGACTGTATTGTGATACATATACACATACTATCTTGATCGATGGGCTTTGCAATGCCGGCGACATTGATAGTGCCCAAAAGCATCTAAACAGTATGAAAAATATGGGATTCAATTGCTTAGTTGCTTCAAATTGCTTTATTGATCGTCTTTGTAAATTTGGCCATTTAGATTATGCACTGCAGGTTTTTCACTTGATGGATGTAAAAGATTCTTTTACCTACTCTTCCTTGGTACACAACCTTTGCAAGGAAAAGAGATACTTTTTGGCTGCTGAACTCCTGCTATCTTGCATTAAAGATGGCATGAAAATACTTAAGTCAGATCGAAGGGCTGTTGTAAAGGGTCTAAGTGTCATAGGCTCCAAGAGAGATGCTGATAGATTTAAGATACAAATGCGGGCAGCCAAGTTGTTGTACTATTAACATGCTGTTCTGTCTGTGATATGATGACTTGCCAAGCGCACTGCTGCATGGGGACAGTCCTATGATGCAATAGGATGGATTCTCGTTTATTGAGTTGTCAGTCCTCCTGCACCATCTTGTTATCATGACACGTATATCTTGAGCAACGGTTCTCTCCTCTTTCTACAAGTGGTATGCCTCAAATTTCTTGAACATATGTATAGTTTGAAAATCTCAAATGTGTCATTCGTATTGTATGAAGGTTAGTCTTTTTTTTTTTGTTCCCTTATATTATACCAAGAGGCTTAGTCTATGGACTATGATAGATTGAGGTGCTTGTAACAAAAAAAGGAATATTTGACCTTGAACTAAAAAATGCTCACTCTGCTTACCGTGCACGCCCGTCGTGCACCAAATGGATCTGATCTAATTCTAAGAACACTTCCTCCCTTTTCCGAAATTGTAAAAGCACCTTTTTCTCATTAATGAATTGGGCTAAAACTGATGACAGTAATGAAATTTTGATTTGTTTCTTACTTAAATATATGCTCTTAATGAATATATGAAAACTTAATCTGTAAACTTAAACTCGAATTCTTTTTTGACTTTAAGATATTTATTTGTTCATTTTATAGTTTTCTCTTGTTAGCAGTATTCTTTTTTGCAGTAGCCTCTGTTTTTCTATTTGCTAGCATTAGTAATTCATGAGAGTTATTCTGAGTTTAGAAGCATGAGCTGTTTTTTGTAATTTGACCAAATATCACGAACGATATTGTAATTTGCTCTAATGTTAAAAGGGGATGAGGATCTGGAGATAATTCTATTGAGAATCATTTAGAGAAAGTCTTTTCCTAAGTCGTGTAGAGACGTGTAAAAGTTCCATAATCGGCAGAGATGGAAAATAAGTTCCACCATTTAAGCAATTGGATAACTTCCTGTCCATGGCATGTCTTGTTCTACTTTTACCTCTACCAGCAGTAAATTTCAATTGTATGCATTCTGTTAATTTCAGTTTGGTTCTTACTCTCGAGTTTCTTCTTTTGCTTTAAAGATATATTGTTATTCATTTTGTCCTTTTCTCTTTGTAATGTTTGTGAGACCGATGAGCGATGTTTTACTTTATTTTGGTGCTATTAATTTATGAGAGCTATTTTTTGTAATTTTTTGAATGTGAGGAAGTAACTAGACCAAACTTAAGCTGATGAAAAGACAACTCAAGCCTGTGTGCGTATCTTTTAACTGATGTGGTTATTTGGATTAAAACATTGTGTGCAATTCACTGCAGCTTCAGCCATGGCAGCGGAAAGAGTGCGATGCTGTGAAAGTCATGTCCGGAATTGATAATAGTGATGATGTTACAATGTACGTAACAGTGGCATATTTTAGTAAGAAGACATCAACTTGAATAGCAAGCACATGAAGGGCAAGGAAGGAGAACAAGGAGTCAAGGACAGAATATTGTACTAAGATTTGCTGAATAAATGTTATTTATAGTTGAAAGCTGCTACACTCTGTAATTTTAGTCCAAAAAATCGCAAAATAACCCACAGTTGCGTTCTTTTTACCGCACTAATAATTTATAGTGTTTATTTATTAAAATTTTTAACAACACTTTTGAACTTATTGGGAGCTTTTCAGATTTCATAATATCTTAAAATTATAATGAAGATTGTTGTTACAGGAATGTTATAATGAAGATTGTTGTTACAGGATCTTCATTTGTATTAAGATTTATCATTTAAGTGACCTTCTTAAATGCGAGTTGATGTTGAGTCCCTACTAAATAAATGGTAAATGTTTTTATCGCGCGCCCGCGCCAAAATTTTCTATGGTGCCTAGGATCGTCTCTTACTTTTGGACTGGATGTAGGGTCTCCATGTTTAACTATCAAGTTCTTTTCAAATTTTACATTCAACTTATGATATAATTGTGGGCACAAGTAGTATCTGAAAAAATTGTAGCCAATAAGGTCTAGAAATAACTAACGTTGATAAAATGTTTCCATTCGTGTCTTGAAGCTTCTTCGAAATAACATCCTGAATATTTAATGTCTATTAATCATCATAATGTAATGACAAGAGTATGTGATCATAAGTTTTGAAATCTAGTTTTAGATAAAACTTAAGAGGGTTTAGTAAAGCACGTAGAGTTGTGTAGTCTAAAATATTGAACATTAACTTTTAATTCATTGCGATCCGATTTGTGGGCTTGGTTGTTTGGGAATTACTGGTGGGGAGACCTTTTAATTAGAGGTACTATAGATAGTTTACCTAAAACTAGTATTGTAATTTAACTTATTAAAACGTGTGGAATTGTGTACATTAACTCGTATTTAGTCTGTGACTTACTATAGGTTGGGTTGTTTAGAGGATTGCTAGTGGTGGGTCTTTTGCTTGGATGTTGGAAGGCGCGACTCCCCAGGTGAAGCTTTTTGGAAATATTTTAAATAATATTCTGTTTTAAATATCAGAATTATGTATTATTGTAACTTAACTTATCAAGAACAATGAAAAATCTTTGTTTGGCAGTTCTCGCTTTTAATTTTTGAGTATATTCTCCAATCATTGCATTTCGTAGCAGGATATTAGGTGTCAATTAAGTAAAAGAGAATCAAGACGATCGTGTTGGAATCTTGATGGCACTAGCCTCCGCACCATAGTGGAGTAGCCTTTGTCTCCTATCGGGGTACCCCCTTCTGTTGTAACCAAAAAAACTCAATTACATGTAGATACTGATTACAAATAGTCGGAGTTGTTATAAATGGAAGTAAAGAATATATGTTTGAATTATTAAGAAGATTCATGTTAAAATAACAAAAGATGGTTAGCAATTTACTCAATCGGTCCACATAATTTGGAAAATAATTTGAATATATAATTTTATTGAAACTTAAATATTTAGAAAAAAATCCCCAGAAATTAGGGATAGTCTATTAAATTAGACTTGCTCACATTTTGTATAAACTTCAACTTGTGCTTCTCTAATTATTTAAGTACGAGAGACGTTAATTTTTACCTTTAAGTAAGCTAAATTTTAAGGTGTAAACTTTGTATTTTTAATGTAATTAATTCAATATCTCAATTAATGTTCAACAATTTTAAGTGGGACTGTCGCATTTGACACTTGTCATTACAAAAACCAAATGGCGTGAGAAATTAGAAAAACCTACAAGGCCAAAACCGTCAAACTGTCAAAACCACAATACCACGTAACTCTTTCTACCCAAGGCGGTAAATAATAAGAAACATCAACCTCTTTAAATCCGTCCGTCCATCCATAATCTAATCAACGGATATAAACCACGATCCGCGTACTTGAACCCCATTGGTCCATTCCTCAACTCCCTCTATTATATAAACTGCTCATAGCCTCTCCACTATCTCTCATATTTCACTCTCTCGCTCGATCAATTCTTCATCGAAATTTACAAAATGGCTGGTCGTGGCAAAACTCTCGGATCTGCTTCGGCGAAGAAGGCCCAATCTCGCAGCAGCAAAGCCGGGCTCCAATTTCCGGTGGGTCGTATCGCCCGTTTTCTCAAGGCCGGCAAATACGCCGAGCGTGTCGGCGCCGGAGCTCCGGTGTACTTAGCCGCCGTTCTCGAGTATCTCGCCGCTGAGGTAATTGCTCGATTTGCGGTCGATTACAGCGAAACCCCTAATTTCTAGGGTTTTTCAAAAATTAGGGTTTCTAATTGAAATTTTTGTGTTTGTGTGTTTTTAGGTGTTGGAATTGGCTGGAAACGCTGCGAGGGACAACAAGAAGACGAGGATTGTGCCGAGGCATATTCAATTGGCGGTGAGGAACGACGAAGAACTGAGCAAGCTTCTCGGGGACGTGACGATTGCGAACGGAGGAGTGATGCCGAACATTCACAACCACTTGCTCCCGAAGAAAGCTGGTTCATCGAAGCCGGCTGCTGACGACGATTAGATCGGTGTTTGAAACGCTAGTGGTGTTTTGTGTTTAAGTTTGTTTTGGGGGTATGTAGTTGTAGTTGTTGGTAGGGTATCTGTTAGGTTTGTGGATATGATCGAATTGTCTTTTGGCACCTTTTGTGTTCGTCTAGTAATGGAAGTTCTCGGTTTTATAAGTTTGTTGTTAGCCTTTAATCTTGCATGCTTATTTACTTTTTTTAATTATTACGTTTCGTTTGTTGATGCAATTTAATTGCTATAAGTTCTTGATGTTACTGAATTTATGTTCCTTGTTCTTGTCAAATTATGAGATATCTGGTGGGTTTGATTTTTGAAGTTGCAATAGATTAGTGTTCGTTCTGTTGTGTTGCAAGATAATAGTAGATTTTGTGATCGATGGAGAGTGTAAACTGTTTGTGTTATTATGTAAACTTTATTTTATCGTGTAGACTTGGGTTTGCCCTGAGATGTTCTGTTTTTCTTCGCCAAGAGGATCTGAAGTGTGTGCATTTGTTCATTAGTGGTGGTTGTTGATAAATGTTATTATTGCTGTTCTGCTTTGGAACTTGAAACTTTTTTCCTTTGGTTTACGTCTGTTGATTTTGTCGTAACGTGTTCAGGTTTGAAGTTTAGTCAGTTATGTGCATTTAAACTTACATAGATGCTTGAAAAGTTCGATGAAAGATGGTCTCAAACTTTCACTGGAATACGTCAATTTGGGAAGTTCAATTATTTCGATACTATCAAATTCTATTTTATATGTAGGAGATTGAAATGTAAATATCAATTGCATGTTGACTTCAGCGCTTGATTGTGTTAGGCTGGCCTTACAACATTACAAACTAATAGTTTGTTTGTTTGCTTTTTTTCCCCTCAATAAATGCTTTCTGTTTACATTGGAATTTTATTTAGATGCCGGTTGGTTTTAAAAAGTAATAATATGATCACTTGTGATGGTGTAATCATTACGAAAACGAACACGACAAGATACAGACACATAGATTTTTTAAAATTACAAGATAAGATACTAGGATGGCACGTCTATATTTTTGTAGTTGGACTTATGAATGTTTTTTTGCTTGTTTTTCGCGATTTTGTTTTACTTAAGAAACAATATTGAGATGAGCACCTAGTTTTAATTATCAAAAAGCATGTACGATGCATTCATTTAAGTTGAGTATCATAAATAAATACGAACATCGTTCAGAGTTGCATCATTCACGATTTTGTGTTAATTCAATTCGGGAAAACATAAAAAAAAAAAAAGTTAAAAGGATTGTATATCATAATTATTGAACTAAATGCAAAACTATCCCCGTGTGTTATCTCTAATTGGCACAACTTCCCATGCATTATATTAATAAGCAAAAACGCCCAGGTGTTCTCAAATTAGTAAAAACTTCAATTAAATTTTTTTTTATATATGGAAGATTTATGGTGGAAACACTTTGGGTACGGTGGTGGAAGTATAGTTTAGCATCAAATTAGCTTGCACTTTAATGTTATTTTTTATTTTGTTTTGTTTTGGCTGTGTAGAGTTTGTCTGTGAGATATATGACATGCTGCCTTAAGCAATAATGTGTTCTAAATATGTACAACTATAAAATTTGGTAATTATTTTAATATTGTGGAGTGGTCATTTTAATATCATAAATTTTAGCACTGAATTAGTATAAATTTCAACACTACACCTAGAACTACTAAATTGAAGTGAGATAATTAATAGTTTTCTTCACGTGGCATGTAAAAATCTCTTGTCTATAAATTTCCACATTTTATGATAATATTATTGATTTGGATATATCGTCAATTTTAGAGAAAACACGTGACATTTGAACTGAGGCTGCGTCTAATGTATGTGTAAGATTTATATATGTTTTTCTGCAAGTGTTTGTTTCCTACAAAGATTGATTCTAAAAAATTAAAACACGAAAAAATTGAAGAAGAAATTTATGAAAATTATTATAATATTTAGAAATAGTTATAGTGGTGTAATTGATGATATAAAATCATACATATTTTTCCAACTTATCTAGTGAAGTTATTTTCAAACATAAAATAAATAATTTTTGATGCAACTTGAAATATAAAATTAAAACTGAAAATTAGGTTAGTGTATATCTTATATGAGTATTATTTATATTGGTATAAGTTTTTTTCTTTTTTGGTAATTTTAAATTAGTATAAGTTAATTAATATTAATAGAGTCTAGTTTTTAAAATAAGTGGTGAAGAAAACGCTTAATAATACAGCCACCGCCTTTTAAAAACCGACAAACAAGAGACGCGTTTTTGCAAACTCTATATATAATTAGTTTCGGTTATTATTTGAGACGAATCTCGCTCTTCTTCTTCTTGTGTCGCGTATATCAGAATTATTATTACAAGCCCTAATTGGAAAAGATTCCGTAATTGAGAGGATTACGAACCCTAATTGAGTCAATTAGGGAAAGATTTGGCCGAGGGTTCTCAAGAAACTGAGAAGAACAAGTGGCGTGACGTTTGTAGATAAAGATTAAAAGATTGAATAATCATAATAAAGCGAAGGCCCAAAACCCTAATCGACGCAGACTTGGTAAGGGATGATCTGAGCGATTATTCGTACCGCCGCAATGAATTTTATTTATTTCCTATTCCTTGTTTTGTTTCTCCAGTTATGAATTGTTTGTTTTCCCTCACTGCAGACTCGGACCGATTGATTGTTTTTACTAGAGTCTCCCTATTGTAAAGGTATACATACAGTGTAATTTCGATTTTAAAATTGTGGTTGATTGAATGTACAAGGTTGTTTTGATAGTATTATTTCATTCGTGATCATGATTTCTATTTTGTATACATGGAGTCTTAGTTAATATAGAAAGCTTTTTCTCTTGAATCGGACCTTTTTCTAATGGCGCTGAAACGCTAGACTTTCACTTACTTTTCATACTTGGGTCGTTTGAAACATTTACTATATGATTTGATGATCTTTTTGAATGTTCTGTTTTCATATGCATGTGATGCTGATAGTACGAGGCTGCATTGCAAAGTTCTTGTTTGCCTATGTTTTGAATGTGTTAGAGTTACGTGATTGCATGCCTTAGTTTCTGAACAGTTTCTACTATAGGTGATGAATTTAAGGGTTATTCGCTTAGGTTTTATATGTATTACATAATTCAGTGGCTATATCTTTTGTCAGACTGTGTTTGACCCCCCCTTTTCTTTGTCGTTTGTCAGATGTGGCTGTACTAGGCATCATGCTCCCTCCCATTTCATGGATGTTATCTGAGAGAACTGACATATTCTCTCCTTTTATCTTTCCTGCCCGAGTCAGGTTGATGAGGAAATTACACCATGCACGCATTTACTTTTTTTGGTCGGTCTATCTCATATAAACCAATGAAACTGAAAGGAAATAAGCTTCTTATGTGTTTTTTTTCTTTCCCTTGATGTCTTTAGGAATAGAGAAAGGTTTGAGGTATGTCCTTTCGAATGGAATATATGAAGAAAATATGATGGTGCTCTGTGTTTCTAGAGTCTCATGGTCACATCTTGGGAATTTGAATCTACCTGTATTTATCAAATTGTTGCACCATGAGGCAATGAAGTTTGATTGTCGGCATAAGTTTAGCAGATCAATGGTTTGGGATTTTTCTTACTATATTTGCACCCAGATTCACTGATGCTCTTGTAGTTCCCAGTTTATAGTATGTTAATGTTTTATTCTTGATCTGCACGTTGTGTTTAATTGGTTATTTTGTTGTCTAAATTGTCTTTGTCCCACTAGGTCATTTGTGTAACTCTGCCTGTGTTGCAACATTGTTTGGACACAGCCGGTCCCAAGCCCGGATAAAGGAGGAGGGTCATGGTATTGGAAGATAGGTTGTTCTCATTTTTCTTCTCACATGTGAGTTTCATTTGTTGCATGAATTTCTGGTTTTAATTGAAGTCTCTATGTCTGTGAATATCTTAGTTTTACCTGTGGGTGGTAAGTAGCATGGAAATTTGCAAAAATAAAGTTGGCATAGTACCTGTTCGGCGGCGTGATACGTGTAGCAGTTTAGTGTTGTGTTGTTTGTTTGGAGGTCTCTATTAGGTTTGTCGTATTGTGTTTTGGTTACTGTTCTCGACACTTATTGTAAAACCTAGTAATGGAAGTTCGCTGTTTTTAATGTCTCTTTAATAGGCTTATTTACTTCTTGTTTGTTTGACTGCAGATATAATAAATTGGTAAAAGATCTAAGATCTTGATATGAATGGATGTGTACGTGTTCTTTTATCAGATACCTGGTGGGTTTTGAAGTTGCTGTAGATAGGCTTTGAAGGTTTAAATGTGAGGTGATATAATTGGATATGTTCTACTACGCGGTACATGGTAATTGCAATCTAAGAGTAATAAAGTTTTTAAGCTGTTTGTGTATCATGTAGAAAGAGGGTTCCCATAAAGCATCTGTAATTCTTTCTCAAGAGGCTCAGAAGTGCATTTGTTCATGTGGCTGTTGACAAATGTTAATATGAATTACGGTTTGCATCTTGATACTTTCCTTTCTTTCCTTAAGATTGTTTTTGTCCAAGTGTGTAGAATTAAGCACATAAGTTAATGTTCATTTGAACTTACAATTACCAGTGAAAAGTTATAAACATTATAAAGATGGTTCAACTCATATGTTACTTCAGGGCAATCAAACTTTTATGAAGATCCATGAACTTGTATGTTAATTTTAGGAGATACAATCATTTGGACACCTTAAATTGTATGTTATTATTCGGTGATTCAGACATAAATAGCAGTAGGTGTTATGTTGACTTCAGCCTTTTTAACAATTCCGAAGAAGACTGGTTCAGTAAAAAAATCTGTGGGGGGGGGGGGGGCGTGGGGGGTGCAGTTGTAATTGCTGGTAGGTTATCTGGTAGGTTTGTGGATATAATCATATTGTGTTTTTGTTGCTATTGTTCTTCTTTTGATGGGATAACCTAGTAATGGAAGTTTTCTGTTTTAAAAGTTTGTTGTTGATCTTTAGTATGCTTGTTTACTTTTCATTTTTGTATAATTGTTGACTGCAGATGCAATAAAGTGGTCGAAGATCCAAGGTATTGATGTGAATGAACATAGGTTAAATCAGAATTTTAAAGTTGCATTAGATAGGTTTTGAATGTTTAAATGCGAGGGGATATAATCAAATTTGTTCTGCTGTGGTCCATGGTAAGAGCAGTCTTAACTTTTATGATGTATGAAGAATCTAAACTGTGTATCTATCATGTAGAATTGGGGTTCCTCTCTAGGGTCTGTAACTATTGGTCTTTTGAAGTGCGTTTGTGCATGTGGCTGTTGACATAGTTTAAAATGGTAGGGATGCAATCCTGGTTTGAAACTTAAAAACCTTTTCTCTTTCGTTGTATATGCATTTTGATTTGTCCTAAGGGGTTGAGAATTAAAGTCTGCTCAAGCATGTTATTTTGAACTTACAAAGATACTTGTGAAAACTTATAATATTTTTATATAGATGATTCAACTTGTATGTTACTTAAGGGAAATCGAATCTTTTATAAACATTCCTGAACTTGTAGGCTAATTTTAAGAAATCCCATCATTAGACACCTGAACTTATTGTTATTATTAGGATATAGAAACATAATGACAGTTAAATGTTGATTTCAGCGCTTCATAGTTGCTTGTGCTCGGATATCTTAGATACTCTGGTTAAGGTTCTTAAGCTGGATATTTTAGCCTCTGCCCTTATGTTCCTTTGTATAAATGCAGTTCCCCTCGCTACGTCCTGGGGAGGAAGAGTAAGCTGTTCATCTCTGCCTGCCTCTAGAGGATCTGTTGAAGGCTCTTTTACTCTTGTTCCTGGAAAGTACGCATGACATTTAATTGATTGAGGACGCTGAAATGAAATTGGTACGCTGTCTTAGCATGTACTTTTCTTCTTGAACATATATCTCTCTCGGCAGTTTGTTTTTTCGATTCGCTCTTCGTTAGAAGCATGAGCTTGTTACTAGTATGTTTGCTTTCTGTGTGATTTTGCATTAACACAGGCAGCTTCCTATTTTTATTCTTAGGTTAGCAGATGAAAGGGTAGCCCATTTGCAGTTAAAGCATCTCGATTTCCTCTGGATCAGAAGGCAAAGGCAGGCACTTTTACTTCTGTTGATTGAAGTATTTAATTTACAATAGGTTAAATTATTGTTTTTAAGACACCTTGCAATTTATGCGTGGAATTTCTGTTGAAATATAACATGAGTGAAATACTACACTCAAAGGACATTATATTTTGACTTCAACTTTAATCAACGAAACTCATACACGATCTTCAATTAATAAAAAAAAAAAGATAATATCACTACTGCCTCCTGTAGCTTATGTTGGCAAAATCTAATACCTTCCAAAGAGCTTGCTTTTCCTTGTTTTTCCATTTTAAATGGTTGTTGGCTGTCCTCCATTCTGCTGGTGTCCTCATCATCGAATAGCAAACTTCTCAGGCCAAGTCTAAACAAAATTTCATACTGGACTGGACATATGCCTTAAAATGGAGGTTGTTGTTTGACTCAGGAGTCTGTGGATGTACCTGCTGGTTTATTCCCCCGTTTCCCTGGAGATTGACCATTTATGAGATTTAATGATTCTGACGGACCATAAAAAATGATAAGCTGCTAGGTGACGAGAAGGTTGTTTATTATTTCCTCTTCTTGGTATTGTTCTTTTCCTCTGCAATTGTATCTTTTTTCATGCTTCACTCTATCAATATGCTTTAGCTCTTGTACTATGTTGTGAGCTTGAATCTTTCTGGATCAATACACTTCAGTAAATTTCTCTTGTTATGTGGACGACTCCTTTTCATGATTGAATGTTTATCATATTGAGTTACTTAAAAAAGTCCATTTGAATCTTAAGCGTAATCAAAGCTATCCAGTTTCTCCTGCTTAATGCTTTATTGTGGTTGAGCTTGCGTCTGATGCTTAACTTGGCAGCAGCAGCAGTGTCCAGGATGATTTTGTTATATTTGTATTGTATGTATTTTTGTCTAGTGCATCAGAAATTAGTGGATAAAAGTAGTGTGCTGTATGTATTCCACCGCATTGACATATACTGTTTATTGCAGTTGCAGATATATTGCTACAGAGAGATGGGAAGAAAACCTTCTCCTGTTTCATGTTTCTTTTTCTGCTGTATCGCTCACCTTTTATTGCTGGGAGAACTTTTATCTCGTCTGTTCCAATTCTGCTTCTGCATATCATCGTGTTACTTTGCGGGCATAGCATTCTTCCATTGATTATGTAAGTGAGACCTGATAGTAAAGTTTTACATCATTTTATAAGTTCAAATGTTGTCTTTTTCAACTTGTACTTCATTATACTAGTTTATGTTCTATCCTAGGGTAATAATCATGCAGATCATCATAGCGGATGTGATTTTGTTTGTGCAACTTTATATTCCACACTATCTTCATCCTTTTTAATGTGTGCTTTATCATGTTGATTGATTGAGTCAGTTTTCCTACAGATGCGGATTCGCTTTGAGATCTGAGGAGATGATGTGAGGGATTCTTTCTTGGGTATGAAGTACGTCTGGGCCATCTAACAAAGACATTGGCTGAAGGAGAAGAATGGTTTACCTTGTTGAAGGTAAACATCAACTGAAACATGTTCTACTCGTTTTAGTTTGTGCGGAAGTTTCTTCCTGATAAACTAAAGTTCGTCCTCAGTTCTTTTTAGATTTCAATTTCCATCGATCTATCTTTTTAGTAACTTAACAAAACAAACGGCATTTAAAAAAAATTCCTTCCAGTTAGAATTATTAGGTACTGGTTGTTGATCAACCATTGAGCACTGTATCTTGGTATTAGAGAGCCCTTTGGAGTCGATAGTTATGTGCTCCAGTTTGCTCTTGAAATTCCTACAAGTTATTATTGTAAGTAATCTTTTCAATACCATGTAAATGCACAAATAATAACCATACTTGACATTTCCTAGTGTCCTTCACTCTCCGGAGAAGATTGATGATAGTTCATTATTATTGCCAGGCGCAGTCATATAGTTCATCAAACCGACATGCGGTCATATAGTGCAGAACCTGACAAAAGGAACGAAACCAACATTTTCGACATGCTTTTCTTCTTTTATGTTTCAGGTCTCAGCTTTCCTGTATTTCTGCAATTGATCATCTTCAATTCCTTGAGTTTAGCTCTTGGTACAGGTTACTAAGTAGGTAACTCGATGAATTTATGCTTCCATTTTCGCTTTTATAACTGCCTAATCACATGGGTTAAAAGTATTGCAGTTTTGATCACTCCCTTTGCCATGTGTTTCCATCTACCGGCAATATGTAGAGGAAAGCGACGGGATAGCAGCAATAATCATACTCACCCGCGGTGGTTAAGCCATGTCGACGTGGGTAAGGAATTTACCGACCCATTCAGCCTGTGGCCTCAGCTTTCTCAAGCTTTAAGTTCTGGGCAGATGAGGGATCTAATCGACAAACTTATTAGATAGTTTAATTCGACAAGTGCTCTGTTCAAGGTCAATCAAGTCAAATGTTGTATGTCTACTGTGATACCCTTGCAATACTTTTTCTTCTATACATACGCATTTTAGCTCCTGTTGTTATGACTTATGAGGATGTTGGGAGGATGAGTATAAAAGGTAATCTGAAATCCGTTCGAGCAAGTTACTTTTGTGAATGGCATTCATTATATGTTAGCATCTAAAGTAATGGTGAATATGTGTGAAGCTACAACTAGTCATATTATTGCGCAAACTTTTCTATTGGTTTAATGAGAAATTCTTGTGATTGAAATTAAGTTTGTACAGAATTTACTGCCATATCTCTATTATTAATTTATTAGTGAAAACCCTGTTGTCAATCTGAAACGTAATGGAATTGAAACTAAAGAATATTTCTAAGCTTCATTTGATCAATTATTCTTTGATGTTCTCCGGATCATTTTAGAATTGTTCTGTGTTTTAATTAATATATGAAACTATAATAATCACAATTTATTATTATCTACAATGTTAGTAGTTCGTGCCTGGCATTCTTTCCTTCCGAAGTATAGTTGTTATTTAGAAAGACGAGCATGCATTATGTTTAATTACTAAAATGGAAGTAAATAGTTTACTCAAGCACATACTCTAAAGAATCGACAAAAATACCAGTGAAGTTTATTAAGATCTTTCAACTTATGTCTCTTGAGGGAAATAAAACTTTCATAAAGCTACTGTTTCTTTAACTTGTATAGTTGCATGCTAAATATAGGAAACTCAATCATCAGGATATCTCAACTTTATCCTATTATTCGGAGATATATGATATATACTAGTACTTGTATGTCGACTTCAGCCTCCTATTGAGACAAAAATTGACCTAGCCGCATTTGTAGGATTTCTCTGCTAAGGTTTGAATGCTCTTATAAAGAAGTAACTATAATTTATTACGCAAGACACCTGTTTATTGTTATATCACAACGTGTAAAGATGCATAAATGGTTCTTGCTTCTTTTTTTTTTTTTGAAAGCAAACATATATTAATAACTAACGTAAACAAACAGTTTTAGTACAAGGAAAAGGGGAGCGGGTGAAGCGTGTGAAGATAGAGTACATATCGGCATACAAAAAAGGGCTCAGCCACGCAGGGCATATGTCCCAAACATGAAAAAATAGTAAATTCTGATATCCCTGAACGTCCTGCTGTCCCTGCAATCTTGCCTGTCTCTCTGCGCCAAGCTTCGCCAAAAAGTCCGCCACCGCATTTAGCTCCCTGTAGCAAAATGTCCCTGTCACGTGCTCAAACCTATGGACTAGTATCCATATCTCCAGAAGAAGTCCCTCCAGGTGGGCGGGAGGGGCCTGCGTCCTGCTTAAGCAATGAAGGAGGAGTAAAGAGTCGGTTTGGATAAGTAAATGCGTGATATGCAAGTGATTAGCAACAATTAATCCGTCCCTTAACGCTCTAAATTCCGCCTGGTTATTGGTGGTGTGTCCTAAGGATCCCAAAAAGGCTACCAAAAACGCTCCCTTTTCATTACGAAAGATACCCCCCATCCCTGCAGGTCCCGGATTCCCTAACGCTGAGCCATCGATATTAAGTAGTGTGTATCCAACCGGAGGTGGAGACCAGCTGAACGTGTGTTGATAGGTAGGGGTTTCGGCTGCGCGTGGACGTGGATGCAGGATTTGGTGATTTTCCATTTGTCTATAGCATCTGCTGAGACCTGTTGTTCTTTAAACACGAAGTTGTTCCTTGTCTTCCAGACCGTCCAGATGAAAGTAAGGCATTTTGCGCGGCCGTGTGTTGGGATGTTTTTGATGAAGAGAAGTGGGTTAACCAATGTTGCACTTTCTAGCACCGGGCACAGTGATTGTCTGAGCGGCTGAAATATCCGGCATTTTGTGAACAAATGGTCTTGTGTTTCGGGAACGGTTCCACACATTGGGCAGTTCAGTTGCTCGATTACCTTCTGGTTGAATAGGCGTTTGTTGGTAGGTAGGGCATCGTGGCATAGCATCCATGCAAAGAAACGAATTCTTGGTACTGTGCGGAGTTTCCATAAGCAGTCCCAAGGTTGTTGTGGGCCATGCCATTTCCCTGTTTGCTCCGTCAGATATTCGTATGTTGTGGCAATTGAGAATTTCCCGTTCGGGTGCCAAGCCCAAACCAGCTGATCATACTTATCGGCCAGCCCGATCTCTATCCCTTGGATACTTGCCAGTATCGTGTGAGGGATGTGTTGGGCTACAGTGCTCAGATTCCAAGTTCGCGTATGTGTGTCGATCAATGTGCCAACAGTGAGGTTTTGGAGGTCCAGGGGAATGCTTGCTACATAGTCAACTATCGTGAAGTTGCCCACCCATTTGCTGTGCCAAAAGTTTAAATGTTCGCCCGTCGTGATATGCCACTTTATAGCTCGGGGGAGGTATTCCAGGATAGAAGCTATGGATTTCCATGCCCAACTGTGGTGGGGTTTACTTGTCGCCAGCAGGAGGTTGGTGTTAGGATAGTATTTGGCCCGGATCACTGTTGCCCACAAACTGTCAGGTTGAGTGAGGAGCCTCCACCCCAGTTTCATCATGAAGGCCTCATTGAGTTTGTCGAGACGTCTTATACCTAACCCCCCTAGATTTTTTGGAAGGGTCACTGTTTGCCAGTTAACTTTGGCCCTAGCGCGTCCCGTAGCTGAGGAATTCCATAGGAAGCGCTTAGTTGTTGATTCGAACTTCTTGTTTTTGCTTAATACACGCTTCACTTGGGTCTGCTGTCAAAATCCCTGTGAGGTGATACTGTAGCGAGAGAACCTAGTTTAAACTTTTAAAATGCTTGCAAATTCCCTTGCCGCCGTTGATGTAGACTTTCTGATACTAAAGTGAAATGGGCCCCGGACAATGAGGCAAGTAACTGAAAAGTCGCTCAAAATTGTAGTTTCACATCACTTTTGTACACTGACAATGAAATTCAACTGTCATTCTACAAAATTCCCAGGCTACTTCTGAATAAACAATACCAAAGAATACAAGGAAGAACGTTGTAACAAAGAAAAACTACCAACAAATGACAAAAAAAGAATAGGAAAAGAATGAATTACAACAGCTTCAGCAATGATGTTTAAGTTCAAGCTAATACAAATTCGGGTGACTAATCTCACTTCCAAGCGGCAGGACAGGTTCAGGTAGAGGTTACCGGCAACTTGGTTAATATTTAATTTCAAATTTCTAGCTCCACCCATAGTCACATCTCTATCCATACCACATTGAACATTCTTGCTAACATCATGTGCATCAGTCAAATGAAAAGAACATATCTTGGTACCTCTCTTCATTCCGTTCCCCTAAACATCTGCACTGAACACCAAGAAAAAACAAAAAGGTTCAGTGTCTCATGTCCTAATAATATCCTGGATTGGTAAATACATACCTAGACCATGTCTACAGTAAACATTGTGGTTACAATTTTTCATGTGTGCTAAAACACGTGGTTATGATTATTTCAGGTATTTTAAATTTTTGTCCAAGTAAGAATCACCCTCATGGATTCCCCTAATTCTTACTTTTTCCTAGAAAACATGAAAAAAGCAAAAGAAACAAGCAGCAAGTAGTTGCAGAAATTTCCTCTTACATGTTACAAATCAATACTACGATTCATCGTCTGAGCTTGAGCTATCTACAACCCGCCTATCGGTGATGGCCGGGAAAAGCCGCTGACGAGGGTCCGGTTGAGTAATTTGACGTTGATCTCCAACACTCCCAACAGAATTATCTTTCTTATGTGTCTTTCGCGGGAGACTTTTCACTTCTTTACATACTCTATCCAAAATAATAAGAAAATCACGCACAATAACAAATAATCGTAAACCCTCATCCTTCCCGGCATTCCCATGGAAATAATCCGCTGTGCTTTTCACCAGTGCCATTATCCTTTTCTCTTCCTCTAGTACCCACTCAATGTCAACCTCTGCATTCTGCACAAAACTCCTCAACGTCTGATGAAATCCATCTTCTTCTGCTACTTTTTTCATATCTGAATTTAGAAAATCTCGGGCTCTTGTAAGCCCTTGACGAAGTTTGGAAACAGTTCCCATTAAGCTGTCAGTGTCCAAGATCGCAGCTCTTCTAACGTTTTCAAGCTCGTTACCCAGACCCGAGACAATTTGCAGGCCAATGCTCCTTAAGTGATCATCCGAATCTTCAGGAGAATCCACGAACGGATTGTTGGACCTGAAGCTTTGGTCTTCACTGGAATCATTTACTGCTCGGACAGCCTTTAGGCCTTCTGAACGGGTTATTTCCTGAACAACAAAGTGCAACAATGTAGTTTTTCCGTCTGTCCCTCTCACGTCTGCTAACTTCAGAAGTGTGTCAAGCTTAAATGCCTGTGCACCACCACGGAACGTTCCATCGTTCATGCGATTTCCGGTTTTAAGAACAGCCTCAAGAAGTTTGAGGAACAACCGGCTTTTCCGCAGTTCCGTGCAAGCAGCCTGCAACAAGACGAGATCATAAGTAAAAAATTTGGAGAGCACCAAAGGGACGAACTAAAGATTAAAAACCGCAAATTGAGAAACACTAAAGATCACAAAAATTGGCGAAAATGGCTCAGAAAGATCTAACAAAGAATGTTACTGGTGCTCAAGTGTTTGTCCTTGATAAAGAGGTATAGCCTGTTTCTAGAGTTTGTAAAATCTAACAAAGAATGTTATAGAGAATTTACATTATCTGAACTCAGAGGCCATATTCCTGAAGAAAGTCGGTTCAATACCAACAAATCTTATGGTTCCACAAATACTGAGTGCTACATCCATTAAGCAGCAAGGAATTTGGATTGAAAGGATTAACGTGGGTGCAGCAGATTGCCACACACAAATGATTAAGCAATTCAAAATACATGGACAACAGTATTTGCTCGAAATATTCATGGAAGACAATGCAAAGCAGGTTATACTATGCAGACTGACTCTCCCAGCTATATCTTCAATAAGGGTAAATGCAAGTATGCAACATATTAATCATAGACAAATGCTTCAACTTTAAAATGAATAGATTGTCTTTTTACAAAGTAATGCTTTCGAATTAGGAGGACTGATATCTCACCTCCAAGACTATGAAAGATTCTTTCATTGTTGACATCTCCTCCTGAAGAGTACACATGAAAAGCAATGATTCTAGTCTCTTAAAGGCAAATGGAATGTTAACCAAGACTTTAAGAAATCGCTCTGCTGGACCCAGCTGCGAAAGTTCGCCATCATAGACTCTCAACTTTAATTCTTCTTCAGCAGTAGGTGCCATCTTTAACAAAGTCTGAATAAATTCCGAAGGAAGCTCATTTCCTGATTCATGAAAAAGAAAATTATCTTCTACTTTTACAGTATCAATCACTCAGAAAAAAAAAAAAATACCTTCCAAGAAACAGCGTCTTAGTAAATATCAAAGACAAGATCATGGTAAATCTAAATAATTGATAATTAATCAAGTTGATCAATGGTAATAGTACATTATTCTGACCAGAATAAGGTATAATTACTTTTCTTTGTAATCCAGGTAGCTCTCTCAAATGAAGAATGAAGACTAAGATGAATTAAAGATGCAACCTCAGGAAAAAAAAAACATTTCCTCATATAGACCTCTTCCCCAGAGCACCAAGAAGGGAACAAAATATCAATTAGACCCCAGACTAGTTACAAAAGATAAAGGCGTGTGTACATCAGCAGAAGTAACATGGGTCTAAGGACATACATAAAAGGTTCTATCAAATTATAATAGCATAGAAAAGTCATAAAAGATAGATCTATTTTGTTATCTAGACTGTGAGGTACTCAGAATATGATTCGGACAAAAGGAAATAAATTTAAGCCGGGTGCAGGTAAAGTTGTTTTTCTTTGATATCATGGTATATTTTACTTTGAGGGACCAGCAAAATAAACAACACAAGAATACATGAAGTAAACACAGAGTCTAAAATCACCTTAAAAAGATTGTTTCCTATTGTACGAGATGTCAACTTTTAGCCAATTTAACTTAGACCATCTAATTATTCTTTGAATCATTATAATATATATATACAAAGATCATGTGCCTCTTTCAAAAGATTGTTGCCTCATAACTTATGTTACAGTTAGCAGCCACCCAACCAGACAACATAATTCTAAGCAATGCTTGATATACTTCACAAATTTAAGAAAAACAAGGGCAAAGTAAACCTTCTACAAGCGCATCACAAACTTCTTCTGTAGTCACATTCAATGCCTTGAGCATAATTGCTAGATTCTGCGCCTTTTTCGAATCAATTATATGGATATACTGGGGTGGTGGATCTTGGGATGAAGACTCCTTCTTTGCGTTATTCTTGTTTTTCTCAGCAGGGGCATAGCCAAACAGAGATTCAATCATCTCTTCATTGAACCTGTTTATGAAGTTAGTTGGAATTCATAAAAAAAGTTCACATATAAACTAATTAAGAAAAAACCATGACCAACGTGGAAAAAGGGACTTACTGGAATGATCCAGATTTGATCTGATGCCAAACCATTGAATGGTCGGGGTTAGCCAACACTTTATCCCAAAAGAAAGGCTTCAGCTTAGCTTTAGCGCCACCAGCCTCACCCTCTTCGGTTGATGTAGAAGTGGATGGATGAGCTGGGCCATGAGGAACAGGTCGAGGAGGTTTCAAGCCACTAGGTGGTGGCCGAGGAGGAGGTCCACCACTACCTGGAGGTGGTGGAGGGCCAGGCCGGGGAGGACCGGCCTTGAAGACAGAAGGTGGAGGAGGTGGTGGAGGGCCACCAGAAGGTTTTCCAGGTGGAGGTGGTGGTGGTGCGGGCGCCACAGGAGGTGGAGGCGGTGGAGGCGCTGCCATGCCTGGAGGCGGTTTAGGATTATTTGTTCTTCCAGGAGGCGGCTTTAGTGGTTGCATTCCAGGTTGTGACAGTGCAGAATTTTCCACTGAGATTGTGGCAGCCACTGCAGTGTTTCCAACAGGAACCTCAATTTTTGAACTGCTTAGAGAATGTGATTCCGCATAGAAGTTTCCACTCATTTTATTCTGGCTCAGTTTGTTGTTGAAAGACTGATCACCAAGTTTTTCTTCATTAATCGGAACTCCTAAACCAAACTTGTGTGATGAGGCTGCATTATTTGAAAAACATAAGATTATATGAGAGAGAGAGAGAGAGAGAGAGAGAGAGAGAGAGAGAGAAATGTACCACCACAATCTTGAAGATAATAGAGCGAGGATGAATATAAATAGTAACATACCAATAGAGTAGTCATTCAAACTTAAGCTGAGAAGAGGCCTCTCGTCATTTTTCCGCCTTGAGCCACTCCCACAGCATTTGCGCCAAAAGAAAAAGAGCAGTGCAGCAAAAATAAACGTCACTGAAGCTGTTACACATACAGCAATAATAACAGTTCTTCTGCTGCTCTTCTGATTGCTTGACCGTACATCAGAAGCACTTCCACTGGGTGTTGGCTGAAAATTCGAATCATTTAAATTTGGAGGGAAAAATGGAAGTAATGGAGGATTAGCACGACGTTGAGGAGTAGGAGGTAGAGGTATTAAAGGCGCTGGACTAGGCGATGATAGTGTTGGAGAAGGAGCAGGTGCATATAAAGGTGCCTCAGCCAACTCGCGTCGTGTAGAAGAAATAGGGCTGGTAAGTAAAAACCCCAGATACTGGGAGTACCAAGTATTTGAACCGTTTTCTTCTCCACTTCCAGTTCTTTTCCTTAGACAATCTAGAAGGATTTGCTTAACCTGAAGGCGCAACACATGGACTGTATCATGCATTTCTTTTCTGTGTAACCTAACATTCAAAAGTTCCGCACTATTACTGTGAAACTCAAGCTCCTGCAAATATTTCTTGCCTTGTAACAACTGAGGTTGACAGTTAATTTGCATTAATTCAGCCTGCAGCAAGAAACTTCATTGGGTTATGCATTGCAATCTAGATATGCATACTTCACAGAAATAACTAATTCAACTTCTAAAAATAATTATTATTCTTGAATTAGTTGAACTAAAAGAAGGGTATGAGGAATCATCTCATATCTTCCGCGCCAATATCACGTGGCATTCATTCTGCAACTGCCGGATTTGGGCCAAGTGTTCGATTAAAAGGTAAAAATTTATCTCTTCTATTTTCCAACCACTTTCCAAAATAAGTGGCGCGGCGCAATCCAACGGTGACACATGGTGTAGCACACTATTCGACACAAAAGATTTGAACTGCGGATGATGGCCTTTACTTCCCCGAGGTCAAACCAATTGATACCGCCTTTATCTTAACTCAACAGTATATGGAGATATATAGGTCTTCATATCAGTGGTAAAAAAACAAAAACACAAGTGTAAACAAGTAGGACCAGCCAGCAAGCAGAAGATAAGTTGTGCAATGTATGAAAACTATTTAAACTAATTCATCGCTTTCGCCAACAAACTCAGGTTACACTACAGCACAAAAAGAATATAGACCCTACACAAGAAGAAAATTTGACATGCCAATGCAGTTCACAAGATCAGCAACCATCCTCAACAAATACAAGTATCCAAAAAGCTAAATAAAAATCGTCGAATATAAAATACATCCTACTCAACCAAAAAGTAAGAATCGCATACCATCTCCTGATTTATCTCCCCTGATTCAAGCATATAAGCCAGTACAGGTTCTTGTTCCTCCAACTTACTTTCCACTTTAGTTGATACTTCAGTGAAAAGCAGCAGAACAACGAAAATCGCAATATAAATAGCCCCTCCCATACTCCTCTTTACTTGAACCCTCATCTTCCCAGTTGTTCTCAAGTTATCATATCATCACATCAACAATAAAACAGAAGAAAACCCATAACCCCTTTTTACTTCTAGTTGCTCCAACTCCTAAAATGCAATTTAAAGATCAAATCTTTATCGATTCTTGATAAAACCCACTTCAAATATTCCACCAAAACACTGAAATTTGACAGACCCTAATCAAGAATCTCACATAAAAACTCGAAAGTATGTTCAAAATTTAAACTACCAATAAACGGGATAATTCAAGAGGATGCTAAAATCTTGAATCCTTTTTCAAAGTGAATCGAAGAAAAAAAAAAGAAATTACTTAGCTTGGTGGGTTTTTTTAAGCGTGTAGGATCAGATCCACTAAAGGGTTTTCAAATAACAAGTTTTTTGCAGAATATGGAGAAATAGCGCGTTAGTTGACCAAGAAAATTCTTCTTTTGCATAAAAGTTTATTACTTTTTCTATCTGCGTAGGTAAGTTGAGTAGTGTACGAAAGCTGACAAAGTTCCACTTATTATTTTTCAGACTTTTTCTTGTCCCTTTTATTTGTGAGTTTTGTGGTAAATGAATTTTTGCACAAGTCTTCAATATTGACATTTTACTATGACTTTTGGTGTTTTTGTTCGCAGTAATTTTTTATATTTCCAATTTGAGTTTTATTTTATTTTATTTTATATTATATTACAGCGAGTAAGAGAAAAGAGACGAGTAGAGGAGCCGTTTTACGACCGCTACTAGATTGTAAGTTGTAACGCTACATTTTGGAGTATGGGCGTTTTTCAAAAAGATGAATTTTGAAGATAATATAAAGAATTAAGATATGAAATTAAGAAAAATCAAAAATAGTTGCATAAAGTTAATTTAAATAAAGGAAAAAAGTTGCATAGTGTTATTTTAAAATCAAGGAAAGGGTAGTGTTAAGTTAGATGTTGCATGTTGGGTTATTTGTATTAAAAAAATCAGTAATGTTGTAATTTGGCATTTACATTGTTGACAATCCCTTTATAATTTTTTAAATACTTTACAATGCATATTTGTTATTTGTTAAACTTCTAATTTTGTTACATCTCCACCACTTTCTATAGTTAGCTTTTGCCTTTCACAGCAGTTTTTCAGAATCTTGTAAAATTTAAAACTTAATATAACTAATCATGCAAAAGGCACCAGTGATACGCAAGTTTGATTTCGTCCCAAGAAAAAATTAGGTAAGCAAAAGGCTGAAAAAATAAATATTTACAAACTTTTGTTCAATCTAAGAAGATCATTACTGTTCTATGTTCATGTACATATGTGACAATTAACCAAAAGAATATAATGTACAAATTGCTTCTCAGGAAGATAGACCATAGAGTAGATATTTGACTATATTCGGCTGCTTTTGTTGGCAAAGATATAATGCGACGAACTTTGCGCTGAGAATAAAAAACGCCAATGAATGATTGTATAATAGAAAAATTAGGAGGAGAGAGAAAAGTCTCAGAAACATTGTTATTTATAATTTCAGATATCATTTGCTATATTATGTAATTTTGCGCGACATTATTAAATCTACGTTTACATGTAGTGGTTGTAAAATAACTATGTATTTACTTGACTTTTGCGTATTTTGCTACTTGCTGTATAAATTACTGCCATACTGTTTCCACACATGTTATAATATAATAATAGCACGCAAGTATCTTATTATTTGGCACCAAAAAAACATAAACTTAATTTATCAATTATGCTATAGATTTCTTTGATCATGGAGGACAAACTAGGAATAATGATAAAATACCTCTGGCACTGACAAATTATGCTCTGGCTATATTCTTGATAGGAAGAACTTTAGACCATGTTTGCGCATGCCTAAGAGTAGCAATCCACTATGAATGGTGATGAAAGAAGCTTGAAGTTCTAGTTCCTTATATTGCTAAAGAAATCTATAGCAAAATTTTAGTTGCTACGTACATTCCTAACAAATTGATAATTTTTTGCACTATGTTAACTGACTTAATTCTTTGAAATAATTGCATCTTAACTACTTAAGTTTGATCTAACTATTAAAATCATCTTGAATAAGTATAGAACTACGTTATACGACTCACAAAAATACTATAGATAGGCCAAATCTCAAAAGCCTCTCCTTAACACTAGTGTAAATTTTAGAGAGTATATTTGCATGTTTAAAGAACTCCATGTCTTGTTTCAAAAAACAAGAAGAAGAAGAAGAAGAAGAAGAAAAATTCTCTATTTAATGATTCAAAACTCAAGGTAAGTTTTCAGTGTTAATCTAAACTCTCAAAAGTGTAATGTAGTAATTCAAATCTTCAGACTTTATTAGGTTTGTCTTAGTGCGTTGTAGAATTCGACAGGATCAATATTATAATGACCAGTTAAAAAATAAATAAAAAAATGGCCGAGGAAGAAACTCATATACCATATCTCCACTTCATAAAGTAGCTTTAGCACTCAATTCTTTAATAATTGGGATCCAACATGCAATGCCTATGAATTATCTGGCACAACCATCATATGAAGTGGGTAAGGCACGTAGATCATAACGGAGTAGTTTCTTTTTTCTCGATATATTAAATCCAAATAAACTAAATTCTTCCAAAAAAATATCCATATAAACCAAATTGACGGAGTTCTTGACGTTTCTTTAGAGTAAATTAAACTGTTGCAATTATAAGTAGCATAAAGAGATATTTATGCCTAAAAAGTGTATGAATTGTAAGAGATTCAAAAATATTTAAGACAACGAGAGTTTCTCGATAAAATGTTTAAAGAATTCGAGACGATTGTAAAGTTCATGGATCAAAGTATCGTTTCGACAGTATGTTTCGGTTCTTTAAATATTAGAAACTTTTCGTAATGTTTCGAGATGTTTCGAAAATTTCGTAAAAATTGTGCGCACAATAGATGTAGAAAATATTATATGTTTCTTTTCCACAAAGTCAAAAATAGAAATGTTTCGGTAGTTTCGAGGAAAAAAAAAGATACTTTGATCCATGAGTAAAACAAAAGTAGACAAGATACAAGTGACCCATAAGAAAAGATCTATAGGATGATTCTCGATCGAAATTGTTCTGCATTTAACTTGATGATTTTGAGTTATTAAAAACAACTTATTGATAGGATAAATATTTTCGGCAAAGGAAAATGCACAACATCTAGCTAAAATAAATTTGGCATACATCAATTGAGTCCTTTTCTTTTGCATTATTTTAGGGGTGGTAGTCATGTCAATGCGACTTTTAATGGAAAGGGATAAGCCCGATTTAATGGAAAGGGAAATCCACTTTCACTTAACCTTGCAAATAACACGATTTAATGGAAAGTAAAAGCTACGCTTACTTAAACTTGAAACATGGTTAGGTGGTTAAGCAATTTTTTATTAAGAAAACTACAGTTTTCTTTTAAATAATAAATTATTTTCTAAGTAGCACTAGAGTTATTTTAAATAATGTCAACTTTTCCCATGAGGGGATGTAGCTCAGATGGTAGAGCGCTCGCTTAGCATGCGAGAGGTACGGGGATCGATACCCCGCATCTCCATTTTTTCTTTACAACTTTTGTGATTCTCTGTTTTTTTTCCTACTTTCTTGTGAAAGCCCAATTATGTAGCATTAGGCCCAAATTAGCTTACTGGATTTTCATACTCTTCGGCCCAAACAAATTAATAGTTAGGTAAATTGTACCCCAATCATGTGATACAGCCGGACTATATTGGTGGATTCTCTATCACAAAATTTTGGAATTAACCAATATTTTTGACTTGATTTAGTACGAAGGAGTGTCCAGCTTCATTTGAACTATTCTCTCTAAATTATTTATATTTCATATCTATTCTTTTCGATATATTAATTGTCGTGGGCAGAATCTAAATCTACATGAAATCTCAATTTAGGAATTCACGAATTTTAAGAAGAGATAAAAAGTGAGAAAATTTCAACTTTGGTGCCTCAAGTTGGCAACTTTACGATTTTGGTGCCTCAAGTTGGCACCTCTCTTTTTTGGTGCCTCGTGTTGGTATATTTTGTCAAATTTAGTGCCTATTTCCTCAATTATTCAATTTTGGAGTCAGATTTTATTTTTTCAAAACACAGGGGCAGATTTGCAAGAAACGCAAAGGAAGAAATGTTTCTTCCAGTTTACCCAAAAAAAAAACGAAAATACACATTGAAAAAAAATAACGGGAAAAGAGAATTTCATTTGACCCATCACCCCCAAAATCAAAAACATTAGGGTTCATCCATCTCAACCCATAGAATCTCAAATACCTCTCAATTTTTGTCCAATTGAAGAAGTGTTTATCAATCTTCAATCAAGGTCATCAATTTGTATGTAGTTCTTTATGCCTTTTTCAATTTATTTTCTAAAGTTTTTCGCTTTTACAACATGAGTGAGCTAAATTTTTGCAATACAAGTTGAATTGTTTCGATCTCATTGTTCAGTGATTCCTTATGTCAATATTTTCATGGTATAATTCATCTAAAGTTAATTTTGGATTGGTACTTCTTTTTGTCAAAACGAGTTAAATTTTCTCATATATTAGATTGATGCTTTTGTGGAGTAACTGGTTTTTGAATGGAGAGATTTGTGATATGAGATCGAAACAATTCAACTCGTATTGAAAATTTTTGGCTCAACCATATCGTAAAAGCGAAAAAACTTTAAAAAAAATAAGTTGAAAAAGGCATAAAGAATAACATACAAATTGATGATCTCGGTCGAAGATTGATAAACACTTCTTCAATTGGACAAAAATCGAGTGGTATTTGAGATTCTACGGGTTGAGATGGATGAACCCTAATGTTTTTAATTTAGGGGTGATGGTTCTAATGAAATTCTCTTTTCCCGTTCTTTTTTCCAACGTGTATTTTCGTTCTTTTTTTTGTCCTAGTAAATTGCATGAAACATTTCTTCCTTTATGTTTCTTGCAATTCCACCCCTGTTATTTGAAAAAAATAAAATCTAACTCCAAAATTGAGTAATTATGGAAATAGGGACTAAATTTGACAAAATATACCAACATGAGGCACCAAAAAAGAGAGGTGCCAACTTGAGGCACCAAAATCGTAAAGTTGCCAACTTGAGGCACCAAAGTTGAAAATCTCTCGATAAAAAGTCATGTTGCATTAAAGGACAATGCAATCTTTTCTTTGTTTTTCACTCCTCGAAAGATTTATGACACTTATTATAGAATTCCAATTAATGTAGCTTCTTTAGGTTCCATTGTCAACTTATGCCTAGAGGATTCACTATACTGCATTCATCCATGGATTAGTGTCACTATTATTTTGTCACAAAAACGGGGAGGGATTAATTAATATAGCCGGATAATACAAATTTATTTTAGTAAAATGTATTTTGGCGGTATTTAGTCGCTAATTTGTTAGTAATAGTTAGTAGTAATAACAATGGATTATTCTTGTTGGAAACGTGCACTTCATCGCCGTTGCCTATCTTTTTGTTGGCCAAAATTATTCTCACCAATTTTAATCCACAATCGCAACGAAAGATTTCTTGGTTGTATGCTCCACTGGTGTATTGCCGCTCAATTTTAGCAAAGATTATTTTTGCTGGTACTGGTCACTAATTTGTTACTAACAGTAACATTTTTTTTCCAAAGGACATATGTTGCCAATGTTGCTCCGTTTTCTTGTACTAAATTTGCTGTTTTCAACTCAACAGAAAAATTATATTGCACATCTAATTTTATAATATTTTTGAAATAATCCTAAAAGCTCCATATTTTTTTCCCATAAGTTATAGTTCGCAGCAATTAAAACATATGTATCGTACAAGTAAAAGAATTCAATAGACATGTTACATATAATACTCTCAATGGCTTCTTGTTACATGCCTTCGTCAGCTATATATGAATTTTTCAATATGTTCTGCTGGTGGATGTCGATTAAACTGAGGTAATCCCGCAGCTAAACATGACAACGACCAAACATTATGTATCATTTATTGCTCCTTATTAGAAGGTTAAATTAGTTTTATTGTTTGAAATTGATGTAGTTTTTATAAGCGAAGTGGCATCAAAGATGAAGTAAGGGGTTTCGGTGGATAAACTTAATTATCGGTGCTAATCCAAATGAAATAAAGAATTAGGGGTTTGGACTTCTAATCAACTAGTGTATTAATTTTTGAATTGTTTACGACACACGTATAACTGCATTTTTCATGCTTGTACATGTTTTCGTCTTGTGTGACAACAATAAGATTCGTTGTTAATTAAAGTGATATTTTTTTTGTGACATTGGCTAAACCTCGTGGTACTGACTAAATTGGAAATCGTTGCAAAGTTTTATAAAGTTTAAATATATAAAATGAAAAGCTTTTTTATCAAGATTTCTTTATGGTTTTCAGAATCAATTCCTTATTTATTCTACTTTTCCCTCTTTGCAATATTTTGCTCACCGCAACTGTCGGGGACTAGGGATAACAAATTAAAATAATGCCTTAGTTTTGTTTTTAAAAATAGTTTAATGAACTGTTTACTTGTAATAATCTTTTAAAATAGTTAATAGTTCTATATATTTTGAAGATTAATTATATCAACAAGTATCTAAACTTTTTACAAACTTTAACTTCTTATATATGAGACCATAATTTAACAGCAAACTGTAAAGAGGTTTCGTGTTTGTAATTTGTACCTACCGATGTCGATGAATATATAATATTATTGCAGTTTGATTTCAGGTTTAACGTTGTCATCTCACTTAAGTACATATCAATTGTAATTACCTGCTAAACTACAACAAGTTCAAACATAACAGTCACTTTTACAAATTGCGTAATGATATAATTTATCTCGGGTCAGCAGTTGAAAATTAAGCAATGTTATAAACTGTAGGGTATATATCTTTATAATTAAATTTTAGGATGCCTCCTCATAATTATTCAAATCTCAAGGTTTGTATGGTTAATTAAACTTAATTCCAGTTAAAGGTGTAGATGACTATCGCTTATACTTATTCTAATCACATTAGAAAACATAAAACTAGATACCAAAAGCAGACGTCAGATGCGCATTTTCTAAGGTATTTGCAGTAGAAATAAATTATTAAACAACAGGAAAAACAATGAATAAAAATCAATGTCATGAGCCATATACTCATAAAGAATTATTAACTAATGGGCATTAATGCAACTGGCGACACTTAGTGGAAGGAAAAAAATAAGAAAAAGAAAGAGGGTATAGATTCTGACTAAGCATTGGAAGTACTGGTGGCTGCTTCTGTCAACTATATAAATTGATATTAAACGTTTAAATTACTTTTCATATATATATATGCACACAAACCCATAGAAAAACGTAAATTTATATGAAGGACATAAATATAATAACATTTATTATATAAACGTCAGGGATATGAAAGTTTTAATAGTATTTATTAACTCGAACTCACTACGGTATGTCGTCGATAGAATTTTGTACTATGGTAGAAATTAAAGACCTTGCTCAGTTCCCTTGAAATAACACATTAAAAAAAGAATGTAAATCAAATTCTTATCTGAGCTATTGGAGACACTTTTTATCATTAAATTAATAAAATATAAATCAAATCCTTACCGGAGCTATGTGAGACACTTTTTATCATCATTAACATTTAACCTTCTTATGAAGTCTTACGTGCAAAACTTTTTCTTTTCTTTTCTTTTCATAAAATACCATGTATGAAATTCGAACTCTATAACTCTTATTTTAGTTCTAATACCAAATTATACAATTCATTTCATTCAAAAAGTTAAACTCAAAATTTTAATAATCTCTAATTTCATGTCATAAATATTGCTAATTCTATTGAAATAGAAGGGGAAAAAAAAAAAAAAACTCCATATAATAAAGATAAATATCACTTTCAATTTAGCGTATGTTGTCTATGTAACACCCCATTTATTTAGTTTGAGAAACGTGAGTGAAGACCTCGTTCGGTTCATTAATTCATTGTAAAAATCCTGGTAAGTATTGATGCTATAGTCTACACATTGTCGTTTCCACCTATTTCACTAACAACTAATGCAGTGACTTTTAAAACAGAACAGCTTTCTCCTGCATTTCTAAAAGCTCTTTCACAACTTTCAAATCTTCCAAAAAAGACAAATGTTTCTTTGTGTTATAATTTTTTCTTTTCTTCAGATGCATGTGTTGGTTTAGTATGGTAGGTTGGGAGGCTAAGGGAGTTTTGGTTAGGGTTAGAGGTGTTTTTACCTTCTTATTTTTGTTATCAAAATTAAATTTGAAAGAAAGAAGATATGTACTTGTGATTTGCTTTGTAATAAAATGCATGAAGAAATATTTGTAACTGAACATACAAAATTAAATTTTATATTTTATTAGGTAAAGCAGCATGAAATTATATGTCGTGAGACTCGTAACACCTTATCCTTTAAAAAAGAAAAATTTACACCTTCACCTTGCTTAATCGGTGCAAAGTATTCATCTCTTATGACCCTAATTTTAGTAAAAAGCTCAATTTTTCCTTCGATTTCATCTCAACTCCCAAATTAAGGTTTGAAATCAATAACCGGGATGAAAGTAAGAAACATAGAACAAGAGTTGTAGAGAAAAAATGAATATTTGTTGAAATTTAGAGTTAAATCGAGATGAATCATCATATTTATACTTAAATTTCTAACATAAAAGTCCTATTAAAAAATTAATTAGATCACTTGCACATTTTTAAATAGGTTATAAAGGTAGTATTTTTCTAAAGAATAAGTATTACTTTAATTTGAGTGGTTTGATATTGTTTAGCCTATTTAATTTGACCGTTAAGTTCAAAATAACTTGTAAGTTGTATCCAGATTCTTCCAAGAATAATGCATAATGGTTGCGGACGAAGTGGAATGATGATTGAGGGATCTTTTCAAGGATCTAACTTTTGTATATAAATAATAAAAGGACTTTTATATAATAGTAATAATAATATAATAATAATAATAAAATATTAAAACAGTTGAGTTCAACTGGAAACTTTTGAAGTAGTTTCAAGTATGGATCAAAGAATTTATTTCCCACTAAAAGTATCGAAATGTTTTTATTTTTAGCTATATAAAAAAGAAATATACAATATTTTTCCAAGAATCTAATTTTTGTATATAAATAATAAAAAGGACTTTTATATAATAGTAATAATAATATAATCATTAAAGAATATTAAAACAGTTGAGTTCAACTGGAAACTTTTGAAGTAGTTCCAAGCATGGATCAAAGAATTTTTTTCCCACTAAAAGTATTGAAATGTTTTTATTTTTAGCTATATAAAAGAAATATATCATATTTTCTACGTCTATTGTATTAACAATTTTTATTAAATTTTCGAAACATATAAAAAAAAAATCGAAACACTGCGAAAAATTTCATGCTCAGAGTAAATAAATCGATAAACAAGAGTAGAGATTTCTGTATGGACTTAAAAGAATTCCAAAGACAAAAAAAACTGACAATCCAGAAACGATATATATATATATATATATATATATATCTTTTATTACTACCATTAATTTGGTGAAATTGCCCTTATACCAGTATTCATAAAAGAACTCGCTGTTAAATTATAGTGAGCAAAACTAAAAGGAAAACAAATTGTCTGTCAAACTAGGAATTTTCATTTTGAATCATACTACTTATCTCAGTCAAACTAAATCGAAAAGGTCCAGTTCTTCGATCGGTGATTTACTCGTAGACCACTAAAAAGACACGTAATTGACTTAACCAAGTGTAAGTTTGACATGTCGTGGATGGACCACAAGTAAGCTTTTTTCTAAAGGTTTTCAACATTTCGAATTTAGAAGAGCTTCTCAATTTTAGGTGGAAAAAGCTCATAGGCTGATAGCATCAAATCAACTATACCCATCTCCATCTTTCACCTTTTTCGCTTGATATAATCATTTTTAACTTTATTCCTATGTTAAAAACAAGGACATTTTAATAGTCAACTCATGTCATATCTAGTGGAACTATAATTAATTGATTTACAAAGTAGTAAGAATTCACTCCTCTTGTAATTTCGCATGCAACAAAATACTTCGTTTAAATTATGGGCAATTACACTACACTTCCCGAGGTTTAGACGTTTAGCGTAAATACATAAATCTCCCTTCGTATATATTTGGAAAAGTTACAATACCGTTAATATAATGTGGACAGAATTTGCTGAGGACCTTATGATACTATAGTGGATTTTTTAATTTTGCTCCTGATATATATTAATTTTAGGCCATGGAGATGTTATTTATATAACAAGGAGAGTCTGATATATCTATTAAACTTTACAAAGTAAACATAACCGTAGAGTTTGCACATTATGTAAAAGACCTCTATATTATTATAAGAATTTGTTAAAAATTAAAATAAAACGAAAACCATCATCATAATTTCATTTAATTATTTCATATACATATATTACACACACACACACACACATATATATATTGAGTTGACTTTTATAGAGTCGTAGTGGACTTAAAAAGTGATAAGAGGCCAGGCCCAATCACTGGACTTAGAGGCAAGCCCATTTAGAGGGGAGGAGCACCGATAAGAGTGCGTCACACTGTGGCGTATTATTCCTCTGCAGTCCTAAATAATCTTCATCTTCTTATACCCAAAAAATTTCCATCCAAATTATATATATATATATATATATATATATATATACAATATCATGTAATATATTCACATCAAAGAAACCCTCACATTATCAATCGATCGGAAATGGTTACGCCGGAGAACACGACGAATTGGCTTTACGATTACGGTTTTGAAGATGTTAGTCATGCTGCCGACTTCTCTCTTCCAAGTTCAGGGTTTTCATCATGGCCCTTGAACGGCTCATCCACTCTCGGGTACACTGTTCTTCTACTGCTAATTTTATTTATCATCTATTGTTCAAATTTAGGGCTTTTTTTGGGGGTTTTGGTGTGAGTAATTGGAATCTCGAGTTGTTGTTATTAGCAAGTTCTTGGACCAGTTGGGGTTTATGTTATTATTATTTCTCAAGATTTGTTTGTGGACATGTTCTAATTTCACTACTTTTTGTTTTATAGGTCGTTTTGTAAAAAAAAATTGGTAATTTGAGATGTCTTATAATATTTTGTGGTGGAACTAGTCACTGTTTGTTTCCTTCTGAGAATCTTGATAATGGGGATTGCACTTTTTGGGCTTCATGGTTTGGGTATTGAATTTCATATGGGGTTGTCAACTCTGTGCTGAGATGACACTTCATGTCGGAACAAACACCGGTAGCAACTGTCACCTCAAACTTAGGCTTTGAATTTTTGTAGAAACCACTTGCAGGCAAGGAACTCACGTTGGGCTAGCCTGGAACACCCCTAGCAAAACCTCTGATGCTTAAGTCGATTCAAGAAGCACCTTGAAGTTATTTATAAAGTGAGGTCAACTGATATAACATACCTTGATTATGTTTCGAGCTTCTGTTTGTACGCCTCGAGGCGATTTCGATCCTTGGGTCAACCCAACCGTAACAGGGCATGTGTTTCGTCCTGATTGATCTCTTAGGATTAGTATGATTTTATGATGTCATCTACATCTCGTTCTACCATAGGTTTTCGTCATATGATCGTTAGGGACTTCTGAGGTGATGGTGTTGTCTTAAATCTCATGTTACCTCGAGGCTCAAGTGTGAAAATGGTGTAAGTGCACCTCGAGGTTAGAATTATTGATTCATAAATGTTAAATCCTGTTTATCCATCCTCCCGTGGACTGAGCATTTAGATGTTATATATTGCTGGGTTTTATAGTTTTTCTAGATGGAAGATGTTCAAAGGTTACATTAGTTGTTTTACTGAACTTCTCTTCTCTTTCTTCCTCCTTTCAGATTATATTCTTTGAACCGTGAGAAAGGATGGGAGGTTTCTAGCATAGTTATCACTTTAAGAACGCCATGACCCAACCAAGCTAGAAGACTATTGAGAATAAAATCTCTTTAGATAAGAATGTGCAAAGCTTATTGCTTCAGTCAACATGTCAATCTGTGTTAAGGGTGATCAGTAAATTTAAGGTAAATACCTGTCATGTCAGGTTTGGGTCATTGGTGGCTGAACCTACTGTAAGGTGGTCTCCCATCACACTGCAACCTTCTAGTGGCTATGACACCAAATCACATACTATCTTCCTTTTAGATTAGCTCATCGAATGGAACTGACTTTTTATACCCATAAAGGAACCGTTGGTCAACACCAAAATTTGAAAATCATTGTGTCCAAACCTAAGGGAGGTGGATGTGAACTACCCTTTAAACTTTAATTTGAGGATCGAAGATATCGACGTAGTAATCTTTTTCCCTTGTGTAAATGTTATAAATATTTTTAACTTAGATGCTTGTAAATGCAATTAAATCGTCTTCAGCATAAGCCTATATAGGTGGTCCATGTAAGATTGTCGCACAGTCACTGAGATTTGTTAGTTCACGGTCTTAAAAATTGAAGAAAGAAAAAGGCCAAAAAACGTAGTCCAGAAGATTTCGACAGCGTTGGAGATAAAATTGGTGGGTTTAGGGATCAAGGAGAGAAACAAAATATTTACCTAAGTGAGAAGTTAGAAGAATTGATCTGGTTTATGATGCCATTAAAGAAGTCAAGGAGCAGGTTGCAATATGAAATGGAAGAAAGGAAAAAAAATGGAGTGATGGTGGCAGCTGGGTATATTAGACGAATCGTCTTTGACTTTTAGGTTAAGAATATTTCCCTCCTCTCTTCTTTGAACTAAATTTTGGGCCATGAGTATTCAGTTTAGTCATACACTTACATAATTGTATGGTTATGGTAAAGTACAAATACAATTTTAACTATGAAGTATGGCTCTTACCGGCACTCACAGCCAACTTGTGTGACCTACGTGAACATGAAATTCTGTGTTTGGTAGGACAAGGCGGAGTCAGTTTGTATTAAATTATATCATTGCTTTTGATGAGATGGATTTAGGGTAAACCACTCTGTGTATTTTCTCTAAAATCAATATTGACAGAAGAGCGTTCTTTTGGAATCTGAAAGCACCTTATTAGCTACAAGCTGTATTATATGGACGAAGTTGCACTCGGTATATGAGGCATCATACTGAATCACTTCCAATCATTAAATACCTCAAAATTCCTTTTTGAGCTTTATCTTTATGTCATCTTTCTCTGTGGTTTTTCTTTTCTTGTCCCAAGTGAGCTACTATGAACTATCCAAAAAGTCCTTTTATTTTAACTTATCGTCTTTTTCATCTGCCGCAGTGTGGAAATCGATGGCTCATTTGGGGAATCAGATGCCCACAAGGAGGCGGGTGCAAAAAAGCGGTAAAGAAGCTTTTAAATTAATTCGGTGACTGATTAACCTGAAATTTTACAAAAGATGATTTATTGCTATTCAGAATTCGGTTCTTCTTTAAATGTTATTTTAATTGATGCCTGTGGCGCTTCTAAATACCAGTCACCTCTCACTTTTATACTCTTTAGATCTAGAACTGAAGCATGCACTCCATCAAGTGCAAAAGCTTGCCGGGAGAAACAACGGAGAGATAAGCTAAATGACAAGTAATCATGTTCTTCGCTTTATTACATAACGGTTCTCCTTTATTTCTATACCCTTAATAATTAATTTGCATCAACTTCAGGTTTATGGAATTGGGTGCACTTCTTGAGCCAGGAAAGCCTCTCAAAACTGACAAGTCTGCTATTCTGATTGATTCTGTTCGTGCTGTTACTCAACTAAGAGGTGAAGCTCAGAAACTAAAGGACTCGAACTTAAATCTTCAAGAGAAGATTAAAGAGCTGAAGGTAAGAATTGTGTATCACCCATGTTTGTTTGTATTTTATCCTAAATATATTAGCTATAAAGTGATTCTTGTTTGGAGGAGGAACTTGTTCCTTTCTCTTAAATTACTCTGTATGCTGTCTGTGTATACTTCTCTTAATGTTTACTCGAGTAGGTTCTTGCATCACAAGTAAGGGTAGCAATATGGAACCAGATCCATGGATTGATCATTGGAGTACCAATTGGATCCCGATGAGATCCAATATTAGACCTGACAATGAAATTTTAGAATATTGTTTGATCTACAACGATAAAATCAAAACTTACTTTATCTTATAGACTTGAAAAGTAATATTTGTTGCACACACACACATATTTATATATCAACACCACCCATCCCCCCGCACCCACCTCGCCCGCAACCAGCCCAGGGTTATTTTAGTGTCCACTTTGGATCAATCCACACGGATTGGCATCAAATCTGATCCATATTGCATCCTAATCACAAGAATGACTAACTATGCTACTATCATCTGTGGTATACTATTCTTCGTAGGCTGAGAAGAACGAGCTTCGTGAGGAGAAACACAGGTTGAAGGCTGAGAAGGAGAAACTAGAGCAGCAAGTGAAGACAATGAGTGTTCCCCAACCGAGCTTTCTACCAGCACCTCCAGCCATGTCTGCTGCATATTCCGCTCAAAGCCAAGCTGGGGGCAACAAATTGGTGCCAATCATCAGTTATCCTGGTGTCGCCAGTTACCCTGGTGTCGCCATGTGGCAGTTCATGCCACCGGCAGCCATTGATACATCTCAGGACGCTGTTCTTCGCCCACCTGTTGCCTAGTTGGCAGCAATATCTTGTGATCATGTGAAGTTCCTGTCTGTGGTCCTATTGTTAGTGCTTTGTCAATGGTGTTGACTTTGTTAGTGTTTGCTTAAAATGTGTACTTGGATCTCTTGGATGGTTGAGAATATTTCGTGATTGTGATATTTTAATTTACCGGTTTTCGTTGTAAATAATTGTTTTCGGGTCTCTCTTAGCTTATTATTGTTTCGGCATGATATATCATATCCCAAGCATTTGGTGGGACTTTTGCTTGAATTGCACTTTAAGAAGTCAACATTTTCTTTGGTCAATTTCTATGCTCCCAGATAGATGTTTCTGCGACGGCTTTGATTTGGCCCTTGACGAGGGAAAATCTTACTTGTGCATTGCTATGGATAAAATTATTTGTCTTAAAGTTACTAGTACGACTGTTACACGTATTTTCTGAATAATGTGGTAAAATGATAGCAATAACGTCCCCATGCTTCTGGAGTTGTGTTGTTATTTGCAAATTTCGGCAGAATTTAGTGAACCAGAATATAAGGGAACACTGTCTTGCAGAGAAATACTTGCGTGGGTTGACAGAATCATGCCAAACGAGGTGCATCATTTCATCACTTTCAGAAGTTGCAACAAGAAATTACAATAATAATTAATTATCAAAGGAAAAATTACAGCAATAGTAGAGCGAGTTAATTGCACTTGTGAAATATTAAAAAGAAAAAAGAAAAAAGAAAAAAACTCACATGAGTTGTATTCGTATCAGGGGCGGCCTGGATTTCAATCTATTAATTTTTTTAAAAACTGTGAAAGTCATGACAAAACTAAAATTAATTATTACTCCCCCAAGCTTTAGCCAACCTTCAAGAGGGCTATCTTGTAATTTTTGGAATATAGAAGGGTATCTGGATTTTAATATAATAACCTTTCACAAAATAGCATAATTTAGAATACAAAGGACAAAAAGTTACCGGCACAACGCACTCGACATTCTTTTGCAATTTTCAAACTATAGCTAATTGTTTTGGTTTCAATTCATTATTATTTTTTTAAATAGTAAACTTAATACCAAAATAATTTCTTTTTTAATACTAATGAGGCAACGTCTGTATTAAAGAAAGCTTTTGGTAAACTTTTGGATATTTAGTTTAATCAATTGCCATTTCCTATATACCTTAGAACAAAACCAAAATTTCATTATCACACACCAAAATTAGCCAACATACAGTTACAGGTCTCTCGGAGATTGTAACTAAATGTTAGAAGAGTTGTCTATAATGCAACATATTGCCTGTTCAAGAACCATTCAGATAAATATGAAGCTAGAAATTAGACTTTAAATTATGCAAGTACGTGTATGAGAAAGAAACAACTTATAATCATCTCGATAACTCGCTGAGCTTCCGAAACTTGTCAAAAATGTTAACTATTCTGCAGCTCAATACACATAATTATGAGATATTCGACAGAGTAAATCAGAAAATTACGCTGCCAATCACTTTAGCAAAAGGCCTATCCATCCATAAAAGGGAAAATTACCCAGATATTTTGAGGGTTTAACCGGGATGAATTCTTCCAAAGGGTAACCCGAAAAACGAACTTCTTTTCATGGCAGTAATATTGGAAAATAACCATGGCTATCAAATGGTCTCGGTATAATTTTTGCACTTAAAAATCAAGAGAGTGAAGTTACATAATTTTAATACAATCTCATCCTGAGAATGGATGGAAGAAAATCAACATACCACTATACCAGTACCCCTAACAACCGTTTGAGAAGGTCAAGAGCTAGCTACGACGTCCCATCGCCATATTGTTCCATCTTCACAACAGCTGAGGATAGTACTGTGGCACACAGATAGAACTAGTCAAGATTTACGTGCTAAAGACCATAAAAATTGAGGTGCATGACAATGACATCTCGATTTGATCAGATACCAGTGAATTACAATTCGCCCTATAAATTAAAGAGGCACAAGTATTTGGGAAATATTACCTTCCATCAAAGGACATGGCGGTCAATCTAATAGCAGATTTTGACTGAAGATGACTTAATCTGAGAATGCATCACCAATAAAGTAAGCACACAAAACATGTTAGCAAAAAGGAAACTAAGCAATCAAAGAAGGGACATTCAGAGCAAGGAGAGAAACTGACTTTGCAACAAGCACCGGGGGGTTGGATTGCACTTCCCATACGTATATCTTCCCTTCCCTATTTCCTGGTTAGCATCAGATTAGATGAAATGAGGTTTATTTAGATTTACTTTTGAAGGTATTCTTTCTACACAAACAGTGCGAACCAACTAGAATACGGTATAGCACAAATAATTTCGAAACAAAGGTGGAGGATTACCTACTGCTGCAGCCTTATAATGGAAATCGCAAGAGAACTTGATAAACCAAATATCGCATTCCGGGACGGGATATTTTTGAAGAACATCAACCGTGCCCTGAACAGAACCATTACCCGGCTTGTAAACCGTCGAACGATTTAAGAACAAAATGATTTTCAATACCAATGTTAAGCATCAAAATCCAAAATTGCCAGATAAACGTCTAAGAAATAATCTAACCTCACCAGGAGACTGTTCCTTCATTTTTGGCTCCCATAATACAAGCTCGTTATCAACACTCTGCAAATGTACAAATTTTATTGCCTCTAGTGCAAGAAAATTATATCTTCCCCAAAAAAATAATATCATTGGCCACCAGGTATCAGAGTTTCATAATTGCCCACAAACTCATCAAAGAAAACAAGCTACTACCAATGGTATGCGCCTTGGAAACTCTGACGATACTGGTACTTTACAGAAGTATGGCAACCACTAAAACATTTTTCATACGAAAGCGCATAGATTTACTGGACTTTAACATGTTACCAAGAAGCAATATTAGCCCGCGAAAAAAAAGAGTTGGTTTTCTCTAAATTACAACGATTAAACAGATGAATACGGATGAAGGTATTTTAAATGGATGAATGGTAACCTGAAAATGCAAAGTTTAAATTTAAAATTAAAAAAAATATTCACCTTAGATAGTATGAAATCACCAATCCACCGATTGCAATCAACATAATTTGTATGCACTGATGCGATAAATACCTGGAAAATAGAATAGGTGATTCAGAAGACAGCTTGTATAACACATGATGGACCCATGACATGTAATGAAAAGGAGAGAGAAGAAAAAGCTATGACTGACAGGAAACTGCACGTATTTTGTTGGGAACTTGGAAGGAAGATCTGTCCACGTAAATGATTTCTCCACATATGTCCAGAATTCTGCACGAATATGATTTATATCAACCAAAAAATCCCCAAGCGCTACAAATTGGCTATCATTTCAATTTTCAGGCATACACGTGGGAAAGTTGATCAAATTTCGAGGGTTCTGAGAGATGCACATAGGCATATCATTCGGATGCCAAAAACAAACGATCAAGCAAAAGCCACTAGATTTTTAGTATCAATTTGGTGATTGATTCCAGAAGGAGCTTCAACGTTGGAAAACAATCAAGACCAACTCCTCCGAAACATACTGTTGTTATGTACTTTTGCAAGTCAATTAGTTGTATTCTAATGATAAACCAATACGATTGGTTTGTTCTACCTTTCATTGACCAGATTTTTACAGTGTTATCCATTCCACAGCTCGCGATACGGTATATGTCAGATGGATGGAAGTCCTATAACAGCCATACCACATGAAATGCAAGATACCTTAGTACCACGTCTGAAAAGAACGAACAGAAGTACAAGAAGAAGAAAATTCAAATGGCACTCACGTACCACACTTAGAACTTCATTGCGATGCCCGCCAGCACCAGCAAATATCAAGATGCATATCCCAGTATGAATATTCCACAGGCGAACAGATTCATCCTGGCCCATTCCTTTGTTAGGCAAGTCATGCATTTAATGCTACGAAGTAATTCATAATTTGCAAAAACCACTTAATGTTATTCTTCATTAGAAGATCCATTCCTTTGGTAAGCGTTATCAACATTTACCCTGTGAGTAGATATAAAAGGTATAATACACCCCTACATGGCTCCAGATTGGCCTACATGCCCTGAAACTGAGTAGGATCAATGAAATACCTCTCTCAATACAAGAAGGTAATATCGCTAAAAGCTCCAATTTATTTTCATAGAAAATATAAAAAAGATTTTATGATTAGTTCAATTAAAATAAAATTGCAACTATATATGTATGTATATACATATACATATACATATACATATATGTGTGTGAATATATATATATATATATATATATATATATGTACGTATATATATGTATCTCTATATATATAAAAGTATTCCCAAACGCTTTTAATATTACAAAGTTAAAACACACATTAAAGACAAGCTTTTAAATACTCATCCATCAGACTACATGTCATTGGGGTACTATTTGCCAACAAAAAAAGGAGAAAAATAGGATAAATGCTTCAATAAATTACATAGAATGTAATTGCTCATTGAAAGTGATATAGCTGTGGTTTCTGCAATTTACTTAAGAAACACAAATCAATTCGCCAACTTGAGGGAATCAAACAGGAACAGGCCACTTCGTAGTCATAGAACAGAATCAATAGTCACAAGATCTATTATAGGAAGCTAGAAGGGTATAACACGGTACACAGTGTAATCCTTACCTTGCTTGCTGAAACTACAAGTGATGGCTTCAATGGCTGAGTCCTAATTTCATTTATCGAGTCTCCATGACCTACAAAGCTCTGAAAACATTAGCATTAGTAGGTAATGAATAAATTATCCAATAACCCAAAACCAATTCTACATGCCAAATCAAAAGTTAGTGATACAAGAACCGACGAAAGGAAACGGTAGCATCCAACTATATATTACTAAAAAAGCAAAAAAACCGTACTTTTCTTATAATGGAAATGTTTCTTTACTATCATCTTACTATATGTTGTTCCTTTATTTCAATGTTATTGATACCAAATGTTGTTACTCTATAAATGCCATATATCATGGTTGAAATAGAAAAGGACTAATTCAAATTAAACTATAGGTATATACCAAAAAATATATTGTAGAAGTTTCAAAGCATGCCCCGCCCCCAACTTCAATCTATAATCTATCAAAGTTCGCGCTAGCCTTCAGGCTATCATTGTATTACTTATCATAATAAGAAAGTAAAAGAAAAGTAATGACATTGAAAAGTAAAGCACAAGTTATTTTATTTGAAGTGTGTGCATATGATCACTTTCTTCTCTCTGTGTTCTAACATTCTTCTTCGTGTTAGTCTCACTATCGCATTTAGCTTAAAATTAAGTACCTTGTATATCTTCTCGCTGCCAGTATCAATAACTCGGATAATTCCATTAAGTCCTCCCGCCACTAAAAACGGAGTCCCGTCGATATTGCATGCCCAACTAACAGTGTAAAACGATTCATCTTTCTGTACGATAAAAAACAAACAAACACACACACGCACCTTCAGAATACAACAAACTTAATAAAAATCACAAGTTTTACAAACACCAAAAAATCTCTTACATCTTCGTCAATGTACGATTGCAGCACAGCAATTACACCACCTTCTAGGCATTGATACACAGTAACCTAACAAATATCAACAACCACTTAATTATCACCAAAACCCTAATCCTTACAACGAAAGCAGTAAAACAAATACGTTCTGAACATATACGGTTAAAAAAAGGAAAAAATTAGGGTTTACTCGATTTCCTCCGGCGGTGGCGAATGCGTTGAAATAACGCGAGTCTATGAAGTTAAAAACGACAGCGTATATGGGGCGTTTGCCCTCTTGGAGTCGATTGGTGACTCTGTACTCTCGCTTCTTCGACGGCGTTAGTGAACCGATCACAGGCTCACATCCCAACGGAGTCTTTGACATCGCCGGATTATTCGTCGCCGATTATCTGAGTTAACTCGGTGCTCAAACTCAGTTACTTGGCAGGGGTTTTTTGTTTTACTTGCTTCTGTTCTGTGGAGTCAGTGTAGACTAGAAAACGTTTTGTATGAAAGAGAAATAGGGCAAAAAGGTCAATTTAGTTTTTATGAAGCTTTGGTTTTAACTTTTCACGCTTTAGTTCCAATACTCCCGTTTCGTCCATTCGGTTTATGGAAATTAAATGTACCATTTAAGTAATTCATAAAATATTTTTAAAAATTAATAATATATATATAAGTCCTTATAATTTATAAAAACTTAACCTCGCTTATCACTTCTTAAAATAAAAATAAGTATTAAGTAAAGAGTTAGCACGACGAACTAACATGACACATGTACTTTGGAAGATTAGTTTACGCAACCGTTGCGTTGTTGACGTGGTACAACCATGAACCAACGGTCAAGATAATAATAATTTCCTAAAATATAGGCACCAACCACCTTACAATATTATTCAATCGTGCATTTAAATTAATAACTAATTTGTTGTGCCACCTCATCATACAAATAGTTGCACGAAATAATCTCTCTTTTGGATTGTGCTATTTGTGATGGGTAGCGTCGTAGATTTGGTTACTAATACTTACTATGTAGGGAGTGACTCGTCGCAAGGTTGGGGTGGTGGGGTGGTTACGGGGTGGATGAGAAGTTAATGACAAGTTTGCATAAATAATTTCTGCTCTAATTTTTTAAACAAAAGCAATATATTAAAAATGTTGATGTGTAAAAATTGATTTAACTTTTTGAATAGTTGCATATTAAGGGAAAAAATGGTAGCAAAACGTATATAAAATTAACATTTGTCTAAAAACCACTTTGTTCTATTATCAAAACATCTATTAAGTCAACAAATGTTTTAATTTCTTTACGTACTACGAAACATTACTAATTGTTGAGGTTTTAACAATTTATCCATATGTTATGCTAAATTGGTAAAAAACACTAATTGCCTCTTCCGTGGTTTCAAAATACAACAAACCTCGTATGTATGAAGATGTAGTTCACTCGTGCAAACATGCGAGTAGGGGTGTTTTTTTGGGTGAAGAAAAACATTTCTACCATATTTTTTCAACAACGATATGCATATCTTTTTGTTTAGTACTCTATATCATGAAAAAAGAATATAAAATGTTAAATAATTTATAGTTTGGTAATATGAGTGCCTATATTTTTTTATACCTTTTTAAATAAATGTATCATTAAATTTGAAATGATAAAAAAATAAGATAATGAAATTAATAAGGATATTTTGATTATTAAATATAATAAAAAGACTAAGTATAATAATTCATGCAACTTTAAAATCACGTTGAGAGTAATTTACCTATTTATTTTTTACATGGAGTAATTTTTCAATCTAACATAAAGACGGTTGAAATTCAAATGCTAAAAAACATTTCCTATGAGGTATTGAGGTATAGGAATATAAGATGCGGTCGGAAGTTGTTTATTTTATATGTGTGCAGTAATCAACATGATTACTGCACACAATTTCTTTTTTGGTTCGTGACTCAAAAATTTTTTAAACAATAGATTAGTGAAAGAATAATTATTTTAATGCTATAAAAGAGAATTCTCTTACTTAAATTAAACTCAGCATATAAAATACAATGATAAGTATGTCACGTTATTAATATTCTGTACTTATGTGACGAGTTATAGTCACACAATTCATAAAATTGGACCGAAATGAGACAACTATTAAGAATCTTTATTTGGGCCTACCGACTCTCAGCCGGAACCGGCCCAATTGGGAAACTTGATCATCATCGATATATCATAGAGCGCGGGAATATTCAAGCAACCTCGTATTTTCTCTCTTTATTTTTTTTGGTAATTAGATCAACATTAGAAGTAAAAAGCGTTACAAAAGTTCACCATTGGGTATTTTCTCTCTTTAATTTATACTTCTTTTGTGCATTGAAATTACGACCCATTTAATTCATGTTTAATATATAGTCATAAAATCTCATGATTCGGTCTAGGAAACACACAGTTTCTAACTTGTCATCACTTCAATGGCACAAATGCTAGATGCACAGCACAACCACAAATCAAATAATCATTCAGTTGCCAATTTTATTTTTTCCCAAAAGCATAGCAACTCGTTTACAAAAAATTAGAAATAAGATATATTATGTACAATCAATCTATATGTACCGTTTAATAAAGGGTCCTATCCTATGTTTAAATTATTTGCTAATTGTTTGTGGCATCAAAGTTGTTGATGCGCGTGACGACCATTTTTTAAAGGCTAGCGATATTGCCAAAGCAAAGATTGTTGGAGCCAGAGCAAATTTTTGAATATCTCTAATCTACCCTTCTTAGTTAACGAATATAGAAATCATATTTATAATATCTTTGTACATAATTAACACTCCTTAATTATAGCAATTAACATTCTATTTCTTTAATGCGAATGCAGAAATTATTTATATTAAGAAAGTACGATACCGTTTCAACCTTTGGAGATGATTAATTAGCTTAATCACAATAATTTGTGTTACATGATTTTAATTAAAAATTTATCTTAATCACAGTTAAATGCTATGAATTCAATTTAGCATAAAAAACAAATTTAAGTGTATATTTTCAAAATCAAGTTTGTCGTGCGTTTAGGATCATACTTCATCTTATGTACTGTCATTTATGCGATAATGGTTAATTTAAATATGTTATATATTTAGTTTAGACAGCAATGAAAATGAATAAAATAAAAAACTATAGTTTTATATATATATATATATATATATATATATATATATATTCACACACACATAGAGTGGGGTTATTTACAAAACTACAGGCAGTTAAGAGAAAAAGTAAGAGCGAATTTTTATTTATATATATGTACATTTATGTGTATATATATGTATCAAAAATAAGTTTTAGAAATATTACCACTCTAGTTTAATAATTGGCTTGAGTTAAGATAATTATAAAATTAATATTACTGCAGATATATAATGAAATCTTAACAAAGAAATATTTCTTTTAGCAACCTGTTAAATTTGGACATTATTAACTTTTGATTAATAGTTTGTGCCATTATAGCAAATGATCCGTTTCTTCTTTTAAAAGAAATCAAAAGAAATAAATAGATTAGATAGTAAAATAACTCATAAACAGAAGTTGCTGAATTAGGGGATTCTAATTAATTTAGAACGGATTTAAGGGAAGGGATTTTAATTAGATTCCTTAGTTATGAAGGGTAAATTAGAGACAATTAAATTATTGCTCTGGTTCCAACAATTTTTGCTCTGGCATTATCGCCACCCTTTTTTAAATATATATTTAATGATTACATAAAGATATATTTCCAACCTATACATGTTTAAAGGTTTAATTGATCTGTTAGAGTGAATAATCCATCACTCAGCATGTTATCATCGTCAGAATCTTCTCAACAACCTCTTCGTTTAAATTTAAATGTGCGAGTTCAAACATAGTCATATAAGTTTGAATTAATATCTGTATCCTTATTTCTCTCCTTAAATCTCTATATTTGTTGCATGTATAAAACATCGTATATTAAAAAATCTTGTAAAAACAAATAACATACTCAAATAATTTTGAAAAGATTTGTTCGATATTAAAATTGATTCTATTCTGGACAAATTAAAACACAAAAATAAGAGATATATGCGAATCTTCAAATTACTACAAATCTTCGGGATTGAATTAGAGATTCTAATTGGGTGTTGATATATGCATAGGCGCAAACTATTCAAAATTTGTAGAATCTAATGTTCTACAAATAATAGAATATTCATTCCTAGACTATCTAGCTTTTCTAATTAAATGAGTCAGGGCATGATTATTGCAGGGAAATTAGATCCACAAATAAAGCAATCCCGTCCACAAAATCGAGTCATACTCGATTGTCTAAAAACATAAACACGCTTTCAATATTTTAATTGTGGGAGCATAAATTACTCAGTGTTGGATTTTTTTCTTAAAACTTAAATAAACAATTAATCACAGATAAGAAAATTCTTAGATTAAAATGACAGTAATAAAACTCATACTTATCAAAATATTCATCTTTTTTACATAACAAATAATCAACAAGGAACATAGCTCTGCTGATTCATATAGTCGTTATCATTTATTTTGCCTAAAGTCATGCAATAATATTCCTTTAACTAGTTTGGCTATTTAGGAATGACATACATATCCTTAGAAGAAAGATTTTTCTCATTATATTTCATTTACACATAAAAATAAGCCTCCTTAATTATCGGAATCTATTCCACGCATCTAAAGTTGATAAATGATTGATTAAGAATCTCATCTTATAAGTTTATTGTTTATTTCCTTTTTTTAATTTTGCAACAATCAAGGAACTGGTATAATATAATAATAATAAATATACGCAAATCTGTTCGAATTCTTATATAATAATAATTTTCCTCTTATAAAATAAAATAATACCCTAGCACTCACCGACCCCACCGATTCAAATCCCATTATAATAAACCCTAATTCTCCCATTTGAGAGGGAAAACACAAGACAAGCGAAAAGCGACAGCACAGTAAAAACACTTAGTAAAAAAAGATCAAAATCATGGTGAAAGATGAAGAAACTTTTAGTTCAATTACTGAGAGAGTGAAACTTTATAGGAGGGGTTGTCGTTCGAAAAACAACGATGAACAACAACAACAACAACAGTTGGAGAATCAAAACGCAAATAAGCAAAAGGAGAAACCGAAGAAGAAGATGAAATCAGAGACTAGCAGTGATGATGAAGAAGATTTGGAGAGTAAAAAGGCAAAGAAGAAAACGGTGATGAAGAAGAGGAAGAGTGACGTCAACACTGATGATGATGACGAGAGCGAGTCAGAGGTGGTTAAAGAGAAAACATCATCTAAGTTAGAGGAATCGAAGGTGTGCCGGTTTCCGCGTAGAGCGAAGAAGGTTAGAACAGACACTGTTAGTGAAGAAGAAGAAGATTTGGTAAATAATAAGGAAAAGAAGAAAATGGGGAAGAAGAGCAAGTCAAAAGCCACGAGAAAGAGTGTCGTCGACGTTGACGATAACGATGATGATGATGATGAGAGTGATTCACAGCGTAAAGAGGGAACGACATCCAAGTCGGGAGGAAAGAGTTCTAAGGACCAAGATGAGAAAGGGGAGGGGTCGAAGGCGAGCCGATTTCCGCGTAGAGCAAAGATGAAGATGAAATCGTATATTATTAGCGAAGAGGAGTTGGAAAACGATACGAAGGAAAAGAAGAAAATGGGGAAGAAGAGCAAGTCACAAAACACGAGAAAGAGTGATGTCGACGTTGATGATGACGACGACGACGATAAGAGTGAGTCACAGATTAAAGAGTCGAAGGTGAGCCGGTTCCCGCGTAGAGTGAAGAAGAATGTTAAAACACGAAACAAGTGGACGAGGGATGAGAATGTAAGTCAAATTTCTCTGTTTGTAATTTGGAAATTATTTTATCAGTCTTCCAAGTTACCATTGCTTCAACTTCTTGTCATTCTATCTACAATGTCTGTCATACAGGGATATCTCCTCTCGAATATGTGCCACCAGTGTCAAAGGAATGATAAAGGAAGGGTTGTTCGCTGCACTAAATGTAAAACAAAGCGCTATTGTATTCCCTGCATTGAGAAGTGGTATGCTTCTCCAAATACTTTGTCACTACTCTCAAGTGTTTAAATTACTGACATATTGCCCCTTTGAGTTCCATTCCTTGGTTTTCTTCTAAAATTAGAAAAAAAATGTATTGTTTTTCGAAGAGAGTAGGCCTCTGATCAAATTCATTCCTTTGTGATTCACCATTGTATTCTCGTTTGACCCTCTCCTTATATTAGGTATACGTACTGTAATATGTCCGAGGAAGCTATTGCAGAGTCTTGTCCCGTTTGTCGCAAGATTTGCAATTGCAAAGCCTGCTTACGCATGGAAGCTCCAGTTAATGTGTGACTCCTGATTTTCTTTCTGGCAAATATATTCTTTTACTGTTGTATTTATGGTTCTTATGCGTTGGATACACAATGTGCTATTAGGTTGTTGATCAGATTCAGAAGAAGGCGGATGTGAAAACTGATGAAGCTGAAAAGGCTCAGTTCTCAAAATATATTATAAAAAAGCTTCTACCTGCACTCGAATCAATTGACAAAGAACAAAAAATGGAGAGAGAATTTGAGGCTAAGATTCAAGGTACTCTTCTTTTTAATCCAGTTTTAAGCCTTTTTTTGGAAACAATAAAAGATCTACCTGGAATTGGCTTTTCTTTTCCATGTAGCATCTTGGATGCTGATTCTCTGTCTGTATTATATGACATGTAGGCTTGTTAATTAGAGAGGAGACTTTGAAGTTTAATTTTGTGATATGTATTAACAGCTCTTAGTTTAATGGATGCTCTGAGCGTCTTGATCACTATTTTTTCAGAATAATTATATTTCCTTAAATCTTGACAGGAAAACCAGTGTCAGAATTAAAGGTTGAACGTGCAGCATGCCGCCTAAATGAGCGTATGTATTGGTAGGTTGTAGGAATCATTAATATTCACATCATTTGGTTTCTCTAATTTGGAATTGATTTAATTTATCTGTGTTTTTGCAGTGATAACTGCCGGACTTCTATTGCTGATTATCACAGAAGTTGTTCTCGATGTTCCTATGACCTTTGCCTTAGTTGTTGTCAAGAACTTAGGGATGGTAAAGTTGATCCTCTATCTGGATTGACGTCGAAGAAAAATGGGATGATTCGCTGCCCAAGCAAAGATAAGGGAGGTTGTGGTCGAGCACTTTTAAAATTGAAGTACTTGTCATCGGAGAATGAAGTCTCCGATTTGGTTATGACTTCAAAAGAAATACTCAACAAATTGAGTAAAGAAAATGTGTCGGAAAATTTCGAGAAGTGCTGTTTCTCTTGTCAAGATGGTGTAAGAAATCAAAATTCAAAAAAAGCAGCATCTCGGGAAGGATCTGATGACAATTATATGTATTGCCCAGATGCTTTAGATATTAAACACGAGAATCTAAAGCATTTCCAATTGCATTGGTCCAAAGGTGAGCCAGTAATTGTTCGTGGCGTGCTTGCAAATACACTCGGTTTGAGCTGGGAACCAATGGTTATGTGGCGTGCATTCCGACAAGTAAAGAACGTTGACCATGATCCACTTCTTGATGTGACGGCTATAGATTGTCTAGATTGGTGTGAGGTCAGTTTGAATATCAGGAATTTGCTTATGTTTTTCGTTTCTGTTTAAGTAATATTGTCTTATGAGAAATTATCATTTTCTTTCCCTGGTGACATGCAGACAGTTGTGAAGGCCCACCATTTTTTCGATGGGTATTCCAAGGCCCAATTTGACAAATCCGGGTGGCCTCAAATACTGAAGTTGAAAGACTGGCCACCATCTACTTTATTCGAGCATCATTTGCCCCGCCATGGTGCGGAGTTTATCAGCTGTTTACCCTTCAGGCAGTATACACATCCTCGGAGTGGATACTTGAATCTGGCTACCAAGCTGCCACAGAAATCTTTGAAGCCGGATATGGGGCCTAAGACTTATATTGCTTATGGTATAGAGGAAGAGCTCGGACGCGGTGATTCAGTTACAAAGCTTCACTGCGACATGTCGGACGCGGTAAATGCTCTGGTCTAAGTTTTAGTAGCTTGCTCCTCTAGATATAAATTCGATTTTAAGCTTCTTAAGGTCTTGTGATATGGTACATTTGATGATGTTTCTTTTTTGATGGGGCAACTGTCGAACATGTCTAGGTTTGATTCATTTTTGTTGTTACACAGTGTTTGAATTATGTTTTCTTTCTAAAGCTATGCAAGAAATTGGATACCACAATGTTGCCTGTTTTATATCTCAGTAGATTATACAACTGTTGTTAGTTTGCTAATAACCACTTTGAAATTATTTTAAATTGATCTTAACATCAGAAGCCTCCTTCAGAATTAGCTGATTTCTTTTATAATGTAGTCCACTCTTGGTTTTGAATTTCATTTTTATATTTCCATTTGCACGCTTTTCAGGTAAACGTGTTAACCCATGTGCAAGCTGTTAGCCTGGAGCCTAAAACTCTATCTACCATACACAAGTTGAAACAGAAGCATGCTGCCCAGGATCAGATGGAATTATCTGGTTATACTCAGATTGCAAGTGAGGAAAAGCAAGTAAGGGCCTCAAGGATTCCTGCTATTGCCTCCAATATGTCTAGTACGAGTGTTGAAGATGCTGATAGTGGAGCTCTCTGGGACATCTTTAGAAGGCAAGATGTCCCTATATTGGAGGAGTACCTTAAAAAGCACTTCAAAGAATTTAGGCATACTCATGGTGATCTTCTGCATGAGGTAATGAAATTGACTAGTCCCAGGGAAATACTTGAACTTTTTACCATAAAAGAAGCAGTATATTCTGAAGTATGTATTCTATTTACTGCTTCGATTTTGTTGGAAGCCTTTGAGAAGCTTTGTTTGCACTAGTAAGTTCACTGTTGACTGAATACAAATGAATTAGAAGCAGGCAATAGCTTCTTATTGTGTGTAGTTAGTAATTCTGTTGCTGGCTATTATCATATATAAGTTAAGAATTCATTAAATTATCAATGGTAATTCCTGTTTTGGCATCATTTCTTTACATAGTAAGGAACAAAAAGAATGAAACCAAAGTGCTTAACTCCAAAATAAATTTTTGGGGTCTGTAAGTTTTATGGATTAAATTAACAAGCAAAAAAGGTTGTTCAGGACTTTAAGTGTATGACTGTTACTGGTCATTTCACTCACTTTTTGATATGTTTGCCATACTATTGCCAATTGCTCACTACAGACTGAGTAGACATAGCAACTCTTACTTAAACTGAGAATCTAAATCAGCTTGCTACTTTCTCGAGCAACTACACTGGACACAGACTTTCTAGCTAGCTTTTTTGGAAATAAGAGTTTTACACTAAACCTGCCTATTTACATGAGAATTGAATGTCTAATTCCTTGTCTTTTGTAAATTCTATTAACCAACCTTTCAATATGTTTTAATCTCAGATTGTTCATCCAATCCACGACCAAACTGTTTACTTGACTGTAGAGCATAAGAGGAGACTTAAGGATGAATATGGTTGAGTTTGTTTCCTTACTTCACAAATTCTGTAAATTACTTGTGGTATCAATTTGTTTACTGATCGTGCTACATGGTTCTTTTTTCTAGCAATTGAACCGTGGACATTTGTACAGAAATTGGGAGATGCAGTTTTTATACCTGCTGGCTGCCCTCATCAAGTCCGGAACTTGAAGGTATTGTTTTTTCCAATCAAATTTTGTTGTGGAAATATAGTCCTTGGTTCATTTGCGGATTTTTTTGTCACTTTATGATTCTCATACATTTAGTTGGCTAATTGATATAGTTTTCCATTTTTTGGGAAGAAGGGTTCTTTTCTTTGTACGCATAAGCTTTATTCTCTCTTAAACAGATTAACACGAACATAATTGCATTTTCTTTACTCTTTTCTACGTTGTATACTTGTTTCTTCATTATGTATCTGTAGTCTGTACATTCTTCGATGCTCATTAGTGGTTCGAATATCATGTATATCAAACTGAGAGCTGTCCATTTTACCTATTATGGTCCTTGTCAATTTGTACGTTTTAAGTCTAAAACTAGCTATATGGCTTTTATCACCCCTTATGTAAATGCATTTAATTGTCGTTTCTTTCTATAATTTGGCTGCGTAATTGTTTTTCGGTTTAACAAATTGTTATTGGCTTCAATTAATAAGAAAACAATTTCTACCTTTTGTAGTGCATACTCCTCTAAATTGGTCTTCTGAGCTTATTTGAATTGCAACGTTTTACACATAAGTCATATTAGTATTTTCTATACTACTATTGGCTTAACCGAGTTTCTCCTCATTATTTATCTTTTGCAGTCATGCATTAAAGTTGCACTTGATTTTGTTTCGCCTGAAAATGTTCCTACATGTTTCCATCTAACTGAAGAGTTTCGCGTGCTGCCCGAGAATCATAGAGCAAAGGAAGACAAGCTTGAGGTTTGGATTTCTGTATCATATTAATTAGTTTGTTTAATAAGATCATTCTGCAAAGAAATGTTAATTTTCCTCTTTTGCGCTAGATGTTTGTATGAAATCAGTCAATTGGTTTTAGGTTTTCCAGTTTTTTTTATCTTTCTTTTTGCCTTGAATTTGTTATACACAATGTCTTTGTTCTGGGGGTTGTTTTTATCAGACAAGCAGCATTGTATAAACTGAAACTTAACTCTTCAATTTGAGTTCAACTCTGATATTTGGCTATGGGAATTTGGTGACGTTTTGTTAGGTGAAGAAAATTGTACTTCACGCAATGCGTGACGCTGTGAAGGATGCTGAAATTGTGAAGGATCCGAAAGAGAAAATGAAATGCCAAAGTAGAAGTCAGTCGGCAAGCGAATGAAAATTGTTAGAATCCTCACTTTATTCTTTTTGTTTTGCTTGTTAAGTAATTTTATTTGATGTAATATTAATTGTTGGATTTACAATTTAATTGACTTTTCTTGTTTTGATTCAGGTGATTAAATTGTAAAATCCCTTAGCTGGAAAGGTGTACAGTACAGCTTCCTTGCACCTTTTGTTGTTTTTTGAGGGTTGTTTTTGAATCATGCTCATCTTTATGTCCTGCCCTTGGACAATTGACAATTGATGTAATCTTTTGGCTTTGATCTTGATATGCATATTCGTTACTGTACTTGCTTTTGTGCCTCTGGGAAATATGTCTACTTTATTCGAGACCGACTTAAGAAATCTGAGATGGGTTGTAATTAACTGTCTCTTGCGTTGGCCCTCAAATTTATATGTTCTAATTTAATCAAATATGATTTGTTTATCAAACGTACTTTTTTGAAGGTTGGGAAAAAAAAAACCCACAAGACTTATTTACTCCAGTGTGTTCGGGGACCAAGGCACAAGCGCCCCATGAAACAAAAACTCGTATTGGGTCCTATTATATAATAAGTTTACTAGATATATAAAAAAAAGTATTTTTGCTAACAAGTAATAGAATGGGGTTAAAACTTTAATGGAGAATCAATTACCTAAAGACCAAGGTACCATTATGGTGCTTGCCAGAGAAAATGACGAATGTTTAATAAATGTTTCATCCGAACATATGATAGGAATAGTCTTAAAGCAATTGAAGACTTGCCATGAACGAAAAGAAAACCATAATTAATAAAGGTGGAATGCCATAAATTTCCAAAAAGAAACATTGACAATCTTAGTTATAGATTTATAATATGATGAAATTATAATCACTAAACTCCGCCGTAGAATCTTTTTAATTCGAAATGCAATTGGGCCAAAACCAGTGAGAAAACAAATATGGATCTTTATTTGGGCCCATTAACAATCCTGCCCGGAACCGGCCCAATTAGATACACTTATAATATCATCATCATCATTAGAGCGCGTAATATTCTAGAACCTTGAAATTTTTCCTCTAAAAGAAGACCGCGCTTTTAGTTCCAAATATATCCCACCAAATTCGATAGTTTTACATAAATATCCCTCGTCTAACGGATATTTGTATTATTCTCGTATTTGCCATTCAAATTTCAAGTATAAACCCTAGTTTCAAATTGGGGATTATTGTTTGAATTGCGAATTTTCTTTGATATGGAGACTCGCAAGAGAGGCAGAGGTGAATCTGATTTGAATTGCGGCGGCGGTTCTAACAAATCGAATCAAGGTTCATCATTTTATACGAGTTATTACTAATTAGGGTTTAATACATGGTTCAATTTTACGATTTTTCTTCGGTTCAGTTGTTTTGTTTTATGTAATATTGTTAGATTTTGTTAATTTCTTACAGTTTCTAGGGTTGTTTGTCTACTGTAATTTTTCGAAATTTTGGGAATATTTATATATATTTGTTTTCCGTTTCTTATACGTCAATTTTATTAATCGGTGAAGAGAATGTTCCCAATTTTATGCATATTTTTTCAAATTCTTGATACGATTTATCAAAATAAGAGATTTGGATTTGCAAATTTGTCTTAGTTGTTATTAGACTTCATGTTCTAAATTGTAGTGTTACGAGCAAACAAACATAGTGTCATTTAGATATTATATGAAAAATATCAAGAATTAATGAAGTTGAAAAAGTAATTAATGTTTTTGAAACAGAGATGGACTCCTCATCAAGTGGTACTGGAAGCAAGTCGAAGCCGTGCGCCAAGTTTGTCAGGTTCCGATCTTAACCTACTTAATGTGAAATTGAGATTGAAATATTAATCCACGTGCCCTGGTGATCACTGTGAGAGGTGTTTGTACTGTTTTTGGTGAACAAATTTAGTTTTAATTTGAATAAAGCTTTCAATGTCTGATTAAGGTATGGGAGTTTCTCTTCGAGTTATCAATTATTTTCTATTACTGACGATTATTTATAGTTTATTCATGATTTATAGTAAGATTAAGTTTCACACTTTTTGTGCCTGGATGCTGAACATTGTTGTCAACAACATTTCATAGCTTTTAGGTCTCACTTGTCACCAAATCTTGCTTTAACATTTAAGTCAAATATGGTATGGATTTATAGTATCAACAACAATTATTACTCTTCTTATTGTACTGCCAAATCAGTATTTTAAGTTACGTAACTGTAGACTTACCAAGGAATGTTGAATTTCTGATTTGTATTTTATCTAATACAAACGAACTTCAAGTACTCAAGGGACTTCCTAAAGTAATACAGAAGAGAAAGGCTTTTCAGCCTGAAGACAAGATCCGATCTTGGGCCTGTCACTATTTCATAGCCATTCTTGTATTTTATCTTGAGTGACAGCCACGTGCTCTTTATTCCCAGTTTGCTTTGTCTTTGTCCTGATATATTTGTTCTTTTGAGTTATTTGAAACCAAGCTGGGAGTTCCAGAACTCTTCTTAGACGTTGTTTTCTCATGAATTTGTAAGTTACAATAAAAACTTTTAAACATTAGCTATTTCTCTTTGCTGTTGTTTAGTAAAAACTTGTGAGGAGTTCTGGTGAATAAGTTTAAGTATTGGTATCTTCCATTTCCACATCTTAGTTTCTGTCCATTTTCTCTCCCTTTACCAATTTGGTTCGCTGTCTTGTTGTTTATTCTTTCTGGGTTCAGATCCAGCTTCACATGCTTTTTATTATTTTTCCCTTTTAGCTTTAGACCCTGATATTTTAATTATTTGATTGTTTTAACTTGGAGGCTGGTTTGCTTCAAGTTGACTGGCATTTTCTATCATCATTTCTTCTACCTGCAAGAAGTTTTTTCTTTATGTCTGTATAAAGTTGTTCTTTTGGTAACAGTAGCAGTCGAACTACCCGAAGCAGTACACAGGACGTCAATGGAGAGCAAGGTTCAACAAAAAACTGCGAAAGCAATGATGGTGCAGTTGAACGAAGGGTAATTCGGTCGAAGTATCTCAGATTTAAGAATCGGATTAGCGGTAATTTCATTTTGTCCCTATTTGTTGTTGACAATTATTTTTTGTGAAAAGCCAGATAATTTCTCCTTTTTAGAGGATTAAACTTTCTCCTGTGAAATTTGTATGGGAATTGGTCTTGCTTAAATATTTTATGTGGTGAAAGTTGCTGGTGTACCATGCAGATGAGAGAGACGATATCACCAAGGTTGACTCTGATAAGTTCAAATCAATAATTGAAGAAGTTGATAACTTGCATCAGCTAGGTAATGTTGGTGTCTTGCAAATTTTTTTCTTTGCATTTTGTTAGTTGTTCTTTTCAATTATTTATTTATTTATCTATTTGTGGGGGGGGAGACCAAGATCTGATGGTGTCACATATCCAACGGTAGTTTATGAAAATCATGCCTCAAATATTTTAGCGTTACATGATTTTTTACTAACATTTTAAAAGTTCACGATAATGAGTTCAAACTTTGAGATTATATTTATCGGCTGCTGACTAATGCTTATTTAAGTTAGTTTTTTCCTTTCAGTTTCTTTAATTGGTTGTTGGTTGCGTTACCAGATTACTGAAATGAAAAACTTATTTTAATTGTTCTTTTTGATACATTGATCATCAGTTATTCATCTGGACAACTATTTGCTTGATCTTGAATATACTGCTAACCTTTGGCTTCAATGCAATATTGTTTTTCTCAGTGCGAAAGCCCAGGGAACAAGTAGCAGATGCTGAAGCCTTATATGACATTACAAACACATTGGTCTGCTCTGTCAAAGCGTATAGCAACGAAGGCATGACTCCTTCAGATTTCATTAATTGTCTTCTTCGGGATTTTGGGCAACAAGGTCAAGCAAGCACTAGCCAAAATGAGGGTACAAGTTTAATACGCTGGAAAGACATCGGGCAGGTGGTTTCTCCTGCTTTTAAGACTGCTCCTGGTTGCTGTACAATGTAATTACCAGTAGTACACTTTGTCTTTCATTTTTTTTTTCCGCAGACAGACAGATACAGAACTCTGATCAATTTATTATGTATGGCAGGGTTGGCCCCATGAACACTGAACTGAAGCAGCGCAAGACTGCAGTTCATAGAAAGCATACGAGGCCCACTGATAATGCTCGGCCTGAAGAGGTACATTCCTCAGACTTTTTTTTCAGCAATTGTATCGTAAAGGTCTGATAGGAGCTTAGTGCAATAGGAGAGAGATTAAACATGGTTGTTCCTCTTTTGTACGATTTTAGCCAGGTGGAAAACAGGCAGTATTCATTCGGTTTCATGCGGAGATCTCCTCCCATTCTTAATAAATCTGTCTTTTCAGATATTATATGCAATTCAACTCTGTATTACATGATTATGCTTCTGTTGCCTATTTTGCTCTTTTTTCTTACTCTCTTCAGTGTGAAAAGGAGGTCCAGTGACCTAGTATCCGGAGTTAAATAGCCTAAATTGTTACTATTTTTTCTTTATGTCTTTGTACTTAATTCTGGACTTATTGCTACTCCTTTTCTCACTCATTTAGTGAGGCTATCTGATACTCGGATTGGCTTTGTTTTATTGCTCAGCTTGATGAAGCTGCTGATAAGGAAAAAACAGACACTGATAAGAATATGGCCACGATGTTTGATATCTTGAGGAGGAAACGGAAAGTCAAGCTTGAAAATCTTATTTTGAACCGGAGCTCCTTTGCGCAGACTGTGGAAAATTTATTTGCACTATCTTTTCTTATTAAAGATGGCCGTGCAGAAATCACTGTAGATGACAATTCATGTCATCACGTTCGTAAGTGCTTTATTTGCATGATATTCTCTTTTCCGCCTAGCCCATCTCTTTTTTATTTCTGACTTGAGTCATTTATTTTTCAGTCCCAAGGAATGCTCCTAGTGCCAGTGCAATTGCATCTGGGGAGGCCTCTTACAGCCATTTTATATTTAGATTCGACTTTAGAGACTGGAAGGTAACTGATGGATGAGCACGGAACCTTTCTTTTTTATCTCATTCATTCTCGTTTTACTAGTTAAAAGAGTCTTATTACTTGTGAACCGTGAGAAATTGTTGTTCCCTGTATTTAAACTTGTGGCATTATCACCTAAATTGAGCGACTCAATACCACATCTCGTTGTGTTTTTCTATTCCTCTAAACCAATCTTGAAAATCTAGATTGGCTATACGCCTGTTGGGTTGAAATATTTAGCGTTTACATGTAATTATGATCCCAATAAATTTTCATGATATGCTTGATATTGTTAACTTGCAGTTGATGCTGACTTCCGTTGATGTTGGAGAGGAACTAATGCCAGATAGAATCTACGTGAATGGAGCCGGTGGTGCTCAACAAGATCCAGCAGCATTGCCTACAACACCTATACGGAAATTATGCAGGAACCGAGGCCTGGTTATACAAGAGCAGGCTGTAGTTGAAGATTCACCAGAAACCAGCAAAACACCTGCAATTCGCAAAGGAAAGAGAAAAATTGGAGTAAACTGGTAAAAGCTCATTTCTGTAGCTGTTGATGTATTTTTCAGAATTCTTATTTTGTTGTTTTCTGCCAGATTTGCTTTGGCCAATATCTCTTTAGCTGAAGTGGATGGGCCATAGTTGTGAAAAATGTAGCCTTTTATTTTCATCAGTGACGATGTACGTATGTAGGCTAAATCAAAACATTTTAGTTTAAAAGATCTACTTCAAGTGATAGAGGCAAAACCATCTTCCAAATTGTAAACTTCTGTGTGATATATTTTCTTACATATGCACTTTGTTAATTTTACATTCTCACATTTCAAATCAAATTATATCATAAATTTTTGTTATTGTTGTGAATTTAGGTTGAATCCAACAATCAACACGTAACTTGTTATCTTATGCCGACATGACTACTATATGTACAGTAATTTGCACTGTAACCCCAACTACTAATGAAGCACAAAAACATTCTTGTGAAAAAGACTTCATCCAATCAGAACAAGGAATCTGGTAATGCAGCCAAATTTATTCGAAAAAAAAAATTATTTAATTTCTGCCCTTCCCTTCCCTCATTGTTTGTACAAACCAGAATAGAAATTCAGCAAAGAAACATTATTTACTGTTGAAGGTTGAAATTCAAGTGGATTATTCCACTTCCCTGTATTCTCCTCAGCCCAAAACATGTTCACATTTTCAACATTTAGACCATCAATATGTTCCATCAAGAATCCTGCGCTGCTATGGTTCACGAGCCCCTGGCACCCCGGCCTGTAATCTATGAGCCCATCTACATAGTTTGTCCATCTTCTGTAAGTTAGATTCACATTAACAAACTGTAAGTTGCTAAGAACCCCGCCTTTGGACCCTGATAAGAATACGCCATTCTCAGAAGTTGCAGTGATGTTTATGAATCGCAAATTAGAGATGGAACCAGCTCTTGAATTACTGTCCCTTGGGCAGGTTGTAACATATATAGGTTCTGCTCTACCCCACCATGATGGATCATAGTATCTAGTGCTGATATTAATGTTTGAAAAGGTGATATCACTAACATTCCCTGCATAAACACAAATATTTATCAGCTTAGATCTTATAAATAGAAACAAATCCTATTTTGTAGTACAATAGTAAGTATGGGTTCTGCTAAGTAAGGATAACATAATCATGTCATTTCGAAAAAGAGGTATGCAAGACCTCAAAGAATGAGTCGGAAATTCCAATCCTAACTTATCAGCTATATCCTGTGAATATTTCAACAAAACGATAACCCTAACTATCTCCGTTTATTATAGTTGCAAAGTCACAATAATGAACCAAAAGTCAAAACGGTATAATCTAAATCATATGCATTGCTAATGTAGTTCCAAAGCATGAATACTATAACTAGCATAATGACAAGATTAAAAAGCAACAAAAATAAGAACCATAAATTCTTACCTCCATCTCGTATTTGTAATCCAAGCCCTCTATGAGATTCCACAATTGTGATATTATCAAACACGAAACTTTTGAACTCGTAGAAACTAGCACTCCCAAGTTTAATGGCTGAAGACTTTGTTTTTATCCAGCAGTTGGTTGCTGTAAGATTGTACATGGGACCAGTATATGTCTTGGGACATATAGCATCATCTCCAGTGTTTATGGTGCATCTTGTGATGAGTGTGTTGTTCGAATCTTCTATGTCTATGCCGTCATTGTTGGGTGTATTGAAATCCCCATGGATTGCAATGTCATGAATTGATGTGTTTTGACATCTAACAATGTGCAAGCTGCAATTTTTCACATTATTTGTTATCTATTAAATGAGGAAAACACTTTTTCAGACCTTGGAAATGAGAATATGTACTAAAAACAGATTTGAGTACATTGATCTATTTCCGTGTACAAGAGAAAAAAAGAGATGCGACCAATCGAGTAAGTAGTTCGATGGATGCATAAGTTGTACGAATTTAGAAAATGAAAACATTTGTACAGGTTACGAATCCATCTCATTGATATTGATCTAACACAAGATATGCAATAGATATGGTGTGATTTCCATTTAATTGGAATCTCACGTCAAATTGATCGAGCCCCATGTTTAACAACACTACTCAACCAAAATGATCGGCGAAAGAGAATTCATGTATTCAACTCGATGTGATTCTCACGTAAAGGACTTGTTTGTCGTCATAATAGTCATCACTAGTTTGATACATTATAGATTATCAGTGCCACTTACCACCAATAAGCCGGCTGATCAAACCGAACATCCCAAATCCTGACATTCCGGCACCCAATAAACCCAACCAAACGCGGCCTACACTCGTCGCCCAGACACGCCCCCGTCTGGTTCCAGCTCACCATCACATTCTTCCTCTCATCGAACCTCGTGACGAACTCTAAACCCTGACCGTTGATCTCTCCGCCGCCTGTGATCCCCACGTCCTCCGCATTCTCCGCCACGATCACGTACCACATGTCCCGATCCTCCTCCGGATAGTCTTCGATCTTCGTGCCGCCGAGGATCGTAGCATTCTCCGAGATGTTCAAAATTACGCCGGACTTTAGGTAGAGAGTTTTGGTGAGGTACTTGCCTGAGGGGAAGGTGACGTGGCAGGGCTGGAGGCGGTGGAGCGAACACGCGTCGATCGCGGATTGGATCGGGACGGTGTCGTATTGGAGGCCATCGCCGGTTGCGCCGTAGTCTGTGACGGATATGGAGGGGATTTGGAGGATTGAGAGTGATGACGTGGCGGAACAGGATTGGATGGGGGCTGCTACAAGAGAAATAACTAGGAGGAATCGGCTAACGTGGTAAATGATTGGACTTGGATTCAGTTTCATGTCTACTCTACATTACAGTTGAGTAAGAAAATTGGACTTCAAGTTATTATTAATATTGAAATGAAATTGGAATTATACTGGTTTCTGTTTTCGGATAATAATAATTTTGGTCACTGGCAACTCTGTTAGTTGACTGACGCTTATAGCCTCAACTGGCGATTTAATATTTATTTATATATTTGGGATTGGATCATGCTTTCGGTTAGAATTTTGATAATGGCAGCTTAAAGTAGTAGGTTTGTATGACTTCTAATTTGGCATAATCTAATTATTTATGACTTATAATTATTTGTATGTTAATTAAATACTAAGTTACTAATAACAATAGCATTTTATGAACTAATAATTATGTATAATAATAATCAACAATAAATAAACTGATATGATAAAGAAAAGTAAGCATGGGCGATTTGGCAATGAAAAAGACAATCAATGAGTCCAGCTATTGGGGGTTAATAAGCCGTAAATAGTGAGGTTACATGCTGACTAATTTGGATCTGCCTATGTTTGTATTCCTCAGCTTGATGAAGCTGCTGATAAATATGAACACTGATTATAAATTATAATATGGCCACACTGCTTGATATCTTGAGGAATATGCTGAGCGTCTAGCTTAAAAATATTATATTGAATATTAATTCCTTTGCTAAACTGGTGAAGCTTGTTTTGGAGCTTGGTGTAAATTCTTATGCTGTGGTTTTGTATTTAAATCCTCTAAATTCTTACGTCGTCGTTTTGTTTTAGTTTAACCAAATGGGCTGGCTATGGCTGTGAAAAAAAATTAGCCTTTTATTTTCAACGGTGGTGATTTATGTATGTAGGTACCAACTTAATTTAAGTAGCCACCCCACTATCCCATTAACTTGCTTCTTTTAAACACGTAACAACTTGTTAACAGAAAGTTAGATATAATAAATAATGCTTTCATATTTTTATTTATAATTAAATATAGTCCATCTACTCTAGAAGGACCTACGAAAATTATTTTTCCTTAAAAAACTGTTTGTCAAATATCAAAGTTGTTCAGCGTGGCAACCAACTCTTTTAAAAATCGAATAGGGGAAGATTCTTCCACTAATGTATTCCCAACTAATACATATTTTTATTGTATCAAGATTAGTGATGTATTATGGTCACTAATTTTTAAACAATATAAATTACTTGCAAGGTATGCATTAAGGGTAGCTAAAAAATTAGTAACTATAATATATTATATATATATCATAACTTCTTTGCATGACGTGACAATATTTTGATCTATATATAATTTATGGAGCGAGTTTGGTATTTTCTTAATGAGAGCAAGAAAACTCAATTTCTCGGTTAGGCGTAACCAGATATTTGGTGGATATTTATTTAAATTTACTGCTAGACATGCTAGCTTATTATAGTCACGTTATGATTTTATGCTAATATATTTACTTAGAGAATTGAAGAAAAAACTAATTAATTATATCATATTGTTAGGAATTTTTTGTGCTGAACATAGAATTTAATGTGGTTGATAAAATTAAAATGGAAGAACAAAAAAAAATTGTCGCCTCTTATATTAGTATATTACGCATATTCTAGACACTAATATTGTAAGGTCAGTTCAATGGCAATCCTAAATTTGAAAATAATGGTACTGGATGGATGATAAATTTTCTCATTTTCATCCATTAAAATAATTTTTAATTACTTGAAAAGTCTATTTTACATTGTTAAGTTGCAAATAGAAATAGTAATTTACCTGGTCAAGTGTGTTATTAAATGGTAAAATGAATAAACATTGGCAATTCGAAAGGCTGTTCCTAAAGGCCCTATCGGATTAACTTTTAATCAATTATTTATATATTATCGTTAAGAAGCGAATTTATGTATTCAATTAAACGCGATTTTAATCTAATATATACTTTTTATCTTAATTAATGGACAGCTAAAAACTAGTTAAGTAAATTAAAAATAAAACAATAAAAGGTAATATGGAAATTCACTGAATTAATCAACAGGTGTTAATTACGCGAACCTTCTTAAAGGCGCGTGAAAGGGCGGTGGGTCTTTATAAGATTCCTTATTTATATTATCCAATTAAGAAAAAGATAAGTAGACTTGGCGTTAAAGGGACGTCAAAAGAAACACGTGTCACCATTCCATAGGCGAGTATCCAAGGCCGAGTCGGTCTCGACACCTATATAAACGCCCTCTCATTCACTATTATATATATCAAGATATCCTCTAATCTCTAAACGATCTTTCAATCGGAGAAATCTCTTCCTAATATTCTTCTTTCAAGGTATGTTTAAATCAATTTAGTCTCTGATTTATTCGTCTATTGTAGAATTTGATTATTCGTGATTATTTTAATTTCTAGGGTTCGTGAGTGGTTTGGGGCTAATTAGCCGATTAGTTTCTGTTTAATTATCATATGACTGTGCTTTATGTTTCGATCAATTGTATGTGTCAATCAACTCTCTTATTTGTCCGTCTTTTGTAGAATTTGATGGATCTTGATTATTTTACCGGCCGATTTCTAGGGTTTGCTAGTGTTTTGGGTGTCTGCGAATTGTTTGACCTCGATTGGCGTCTGTTGAATCATCGTATGACTGCGATTATGTTTTTATCAATTTAATATCTGAGTTGTAGTGTATTTGTATGTTTCTATAATCTCTGATTTGTCCGTCTATTGTAGGATTAGATATTCGTGATTATTCTGATGGCCAATTTCTAGGGTTTGTGTGTTTTGGGGGTCTGAATTGGTTAATCAATTAGTTTCTGACTAGAGGAATGGACTTTGTATACTTGTTGCTCTCTGTAATTGGTGTTAATCAAGATCTCTTATCTGATTCTCTTGTGTAATTACGTTATACAGATGCAGATCTTTGTGAAAACCCTAACTGGTAAGACCATCACCCTTGAGGTGGAAAGCTCTGACACCATCGACAACGTAAAGGCTAAGATCCAGGACAAGGAAGGAATTCCCCCCGACCAGCAGAGGTTGATCTTTGCCGGTAAACAACTCGAAGATGGGCGTACTCTCGCTGATTACAACATCCAGAAAGAATCCACCCTTCACTTGGTTCTCCGATTACGTGGTGGTATGCAGATATTTGTCAAAACCCTAACCGGAAAGACCATAACTCTTGAAGTTGAGAGTTCCGACACAATCGATAATGTCAAGGCCAAGATCCAGGACAAGGAGGGCATTCCCCCAGACCAGCAGAGGTTGATCTTTGCTGGAAAACAATTGGAGGATGGCCGCACTTTGGCTGATTACAACATCCAGAAGGAAAGCACCCTGCATTTGGTGCTTAGGTTGAGGGGTGGTATGCAGATATTCGTCAAAACTCTCACTGGGAAAACAATTACACTCGAGGTTGAAAGCTCTGATACCATTGACAACGTTAAGGCGAAGATCCAGGACAAGGAGGGGATCCCACCGGACCAGCAGAGGCTTATCTTCGCTGGAAAGCAGCTTGAGGATGGCCGAACTTTGGCAGATTACAACATCCAGAAGGAATCCACACTCCATTTGGTGCTGAGGCTCCGCGGTGGTATGCAAATTTTCGTCAAGACCCTCACAGGGAAGACTATCACGCTCGAGGTTGAAAGCTCCGACACCATTGATAATGTTAAGGCGAAGATCCAGGACAAAGAAGGGATTCCACCTGACCAGCAGAGGCTGATTTTCGCTGGGAAGCAGCTTGAGGACGGCCGCACTTTGGCAGATTACAACATCCAGAAGGAATCCACTCTTCACCTGGTGCTGAGGCTCCGTGGTGGTATGCAGATTTTCGTCAAGACCCTTACTGGAAAGACCATCACTTTGGAGGTTGAGAGCTCGGATACAATCGACAACGTGAAGGCAAAAATTCAGGATAAGGAGGGTATCCCACCAGACCAGCAGCGGTTGATCTTCGCTGGTAAACAGCTCGAAGATGGGCGTACCCTTGCGGACTACAACATCCAGAAGGAGTCCACCCTCCACCTAGTCCTCCGTCTTCGTGGTGGTTTCTAAGTATCCTGCTTGAGGTGGTTCTGGTTTGTCAGAGGAATCTGTTGCGTTGTATTTTGTTTCCTATATCTGGTTTCTGTCTATTAAGCCTGTAATGATGGCTTGTATTGACTCTTTTTATTTGCTTATGTTTGTCATACATTCAGTTGGATTTTACCATGTACAAATAAATTTAATGTGAATATTTGTTCTTGCCTTAAGTTGATAATTGATCCTGTGTTTTGCTATAATCTTGGAGTTCTAATGTTCACTGGTTGTGCTTGATCAGGATCGAGTTATGAGTAATTGTTCTTGTTGTGTTTGGTTCTGCAAGCTTGTTAGCTTCTTAGGTGCCTCCGGAGACTTCAGATGATCTTTCCTTACTTCTGGGATTTTTACTGACGGATAGGTGGATTGATTGGGCCACACTTTATTCTTACCAGCACCTTTTTCTTTTGGAACTATATATTTGTTATATTCACAGTGTTGTAGATAACATCGAGGATATGCACCAAGATAGCATGCTAAAGGTGGGGATCTTTTTGACCCAGAACTGTGATATACAATAAAATCTGGTTCCTAAATTTTCCAAATATTTCAGGTTTGTCTTTTGACACATTGAGTGGTATAAGAAATTATTAATTATTTGATATGTACTTCGACACATAGAGGAAAATTTAAAGTGGCTACCGAACTGCAATGTTGAATATATCTCTGTTATATGTGTGCAGGACAATCTTTTCCGAAATGTCCCCATTCGGATACTTTGAAAACTTTGGTAACACTTAGTTTACTCTCTAGTATGAAGTTTTTAAATTTTCAGAATGCAAAAGGTACAGGAAATAATTATTATTCGTATTTCATATATTTGGTACAGATATAACAAAGAAATTATATGTAGACCCGGACGAAATAATATTTCTTGATTAGAAAGTTGCAGAAAGTTAAGAATGGTCAACTTAACAGAAGAACGGCCATAGGAGGTAATTATGAAAGATTAACTTCTGAAGATACGAGCATGACCAACCAACCCCGTCCAAATTTTGTTTTTAATTGTTCTAATAGTATATGCCATCAATCTTTTGGGTCTATATTCTATAATTACCAGTGATAGACGTTGCGACGTTAGTAGGGTCATGAAAAACTAAATTGGGTGAAATGCATCAAACCCCGAGTTTACCATGTTTTTACTATAGATGTATATCTTAAATATTAGTTTAGTATATAGATCCAATGCTATTTGTAGAGAAATTAAATTGTGGTGCATGTAATATGGTGGCTGCCTAGCTTTGGATATTAATTGAGATTAGCCTCCTGAACATCTGGTTCTATGTGATTTTCCTTTACAAATGGATGCTTTCAAGGATGATGCAGTATTGTGGATGTGTTTAATCATTGAGTTTTTTTTTTTTTTGTTTTTAATAGGAAAATAGGCATAACCATTACTCTTCAAAAGGAAAACACTGTTCAATCAATGGACAATTGTCGGATTGTTTATGTTTGAGGTGGAGTGTGATTCTTTTTCATTTGTTGTTTCTCTCTCTCTCTCTCTCTGCATTGTCTCTTCCTTCTGTTGTTCTCCATTTTGTGTTCAGACGTAGAGCCCCATATGGTTTGCTGGCAGATTATACTTTGCATCCGAGGTATTGTCGGCACTGTGCATGATGATGAATGAACATGTTCTTTTAACTGGTTAGTTTTTTTTTGTCAACAATCTACTTTTATTAACCCAAGATGTTCTTGTCATTTCTCGACATCTGTGTCGATGGTGTCTCCATGTGGACTTCTGATCACTTGCTAAACTCAGGGTTGACATCTGCCTCTAACCAGACGAGGTGGTGTCTTATCCTGGGTTAGCATCAACCAGGTGTTATTGTTGAATTTTGATTTTCACGCGATGATGACCTATGTTTAATGTTTAAGTCAAACTAATATTAACTTTCTATTATAGCATGCAATGTATTCCTGATGGAGCTATTACGATGACTTAAGCCAAAGAGGTACATCTTGCTGCGACTCTCCTTCTTCTCTGTTTTATAGAAAAATCTGCCTTGAAATAGCTTCTGTTTTGCTAGCTCACTTCTTTTTTTGTCCAAGTTGCTTTTTTTTTGTCTAACTCACTTCCTTTTTTCTGTGCGAGTTTTGGGGATATCCCCATTCATAGGGTTCATACCGAAATTCCACATTCAGGAAACAACTTTATTCATGGAATAGGGTGCACTTTCAAGGTGCTTTGGTGGTCCAACGGGAGCAAGACTTCAAATAGCGATCCAAAATTTTCTGTTTTTTGAAGTGATGTTAGTGAAGGAGAGATGATTAAATGAGAGTATGCTATGGCATCCGTTACGAACACGTGGGTAAACAAATTTCATTAGTGTTCTTAATTCTATTTACGTAGGGTTGGTTTAATTCACCAAGGCCTAGGAACAATGTTATTGGAAATGTTAAAATGTATCAGATGGGTCATATTTCAATAAAAGGTAACATCGTACTGGCAAGATGTTGTATGTTCATAATATATGATTTAAGAAATAGTTGAACAAAGAGATTCTACACAAAATGGTGCTCATTATAAATACATTAATTGTTTTGCCATATTCTATCTACATCCAGAGAGGCAGAACGAGTTTTGGTCAGTGTGCCTTCATATTATATTGCTTGCTACAACATCGAGCATGAGTCCACCGTCATACTTGTCCTCATACTCTGTGGTTAGTTCTAAGTGTTCGACATTTAGTTATTCTTGTCGATTACTGTCACGATATTGGTTTTGGTCGCGTGACTCGTGTGACGTTTCCAATTTCTTATATCTGGTTTCGATCTATTGATCCTAAAAACAAATGCTTTTTGATTCTTTTATTTGCTGGCGTCTTTGAAACAAGTTATAAGGTGTTCCATCTTACACGGTGACAATTTACGCAACTCTTGAATATACCTGCCTGCCCTCTCGATTGAAGACCAACTGGCTCAGGCTTATAGGATTTTATCTAGCCGCTCGAAATCATCGGACCACTATTGAACCAAAATGATCGTTTTGGTACTAAACTATAATTCTAATTACCAAGTAATTCTTACTATTAGCACTTAATCTTTTCACACACTAATTATACTTTTTTCGTACACACTCTTTACACCTATGAGCACTGGGGAAGATTGCGAGTCTTTTGTGCTTGCATTGGTTTCTGATGTTATCCGACTCCATGAAATCCAGCCCATTCCTATTAGAAGACTAATTATGTGGGATAGAGTAGCCCTCTCAGTCCAGTTTGGTTTCTGCAACATTGAGAAAGCGTTTACGTAGGGAAGAATCAAGGCGTTGGTAAGACTTGGAGTAGGGGCATCTCCATGCTTTTGATATCTAGATTGGTTTTAGCTTTGTGGTTTTTGAATAAATTCTATATTCTGCTTAATGTTTTTAAAACTGGTCTGGGGCAAAATTGACCAAAAATACCTTGAGATGCTTGGGGCTTAATTTAACGAGGTCTATGCTTCGTGGTCTAGGGAATTCCAGTTTGAAGACCAGCCGGGATGGATCTTTGCCGGTGAGAAGCTCGAGAATGAGTGCATACATGCTGACTGATACATCCACTTGCTGACTGCGACATCCACAAGGAGTCCACCCTCCACCTTGTCGTCCATCTTCGTGGTGGTTTCTAATTATCCTGCTTAAGGTGTTTCCGGCTTGTCAAAGGAATTTGTTGCTTTGTATTTTGTTTCTTATATCTGGCTTCTGTCTGTTAAGCCTGTAGTGATGGCTTGCGTTGACTCTTTTGTTTGCTTGTGTCTGTGATACCATCAGTTAGAGGCTTTACCCTTTCTAAATAAATTTCATGCGAGTATTTGTTCTTGTCCGAAGTAGTCGGTTATTGATCCTGTGTTCCGCTATAATTTTGTAGTTTAGAATGTCCACTGAATGTGCTTGATCAGGGTCGAGAGTTGTGGTTCTTTCAGTGTTTTGTTTGCAAGCTTTTCTTCGGGGGTTCCCCAGACTTCACGTGATCTTTTCTTGGTTCTGGGATTTTTCCTGACAAATAGGTAATTTGGTTAGGGCATTTTAGTTTTGCCGAATATTATTTGTCGGGACTTGATTCTTTTCTCTACTATACATTTTATGTGCTGGTATCTGAAAAGTAAGTGATGTCAGTTTCGTAATTGAACTTGGGGAGATGATTAAGCAAAGAGTAAAGTCTTACATTTGTACCGCATCATATGTTGTATATAGAGAAGTTTAATGTCATTGATGATCTTACCGGCACCCTTTTTCTTTTCCGAACTAAATATTGGTTATATTCTGTGATGTAGATAACCTGGAGGATATACACATAACACGGTGGTAATTCTTTGACCAGAGCTGTGATGCAATAAAATCTGGGCTCCGAACTTTTCCATAGTATTTCTCAAATATATCAGGTTTGTCTTTCGGCACATTGAGTGGTATAAGAAATGACTAATTATGTTACAAATGCTTCGTGATATAGAGTGTATACATGCATTTACACATATAGAAGTTGAGTTATTTAAATTATTTACTCCTTTCAGTATGCAGATGGAACATGATATTAATAAAAGGGATATTTTTGATGATTTCTCAGTTGTAATCTAACAAATTTTCTGATCAGCATCTCTTTTCGTGATTTGACATAACTACTATAAAAATAGCATTGCATCTTTTACTTGCACAAGTTATAAGTGAAGATCTTTGAATTATTTTGTTCAAATAAAGTTTACTTTAAACAAGTCAAACCGAATCGCAATGAGCTTTTGCTGTTTCCTTCTCGTTTTTGATGTCTTTAGGAGGAGAGAGATTTAAGAGAAATGTCCTCTCAAATCCGAAAATATAAATAGAATGTAATGCTGCTCTATGTTTTCTGAAATCTCACGGTTTGGAAGATAGGTTGTTTATTTTTACGTCTCACAGTTGAGTTCCAATTTTTGTATATAGGGTAATTTTTCACTTGGCCTTCAGTGTTGAACTAAACTTATCATTCTTATTTGTAGTTTCAGATCTCTGTTCTCTTCTTATCTCCTTCCAGGGTTTCTTGGTCTGTCGGTTTATGTTAGGACAGTAGGATTTCATATAGGTGTTGTGCCACCTCTTATGTCGGTAAGATACAGTGTGTCAGGTTGCTGAGGAAATTATAGGACACATTTACTCTTTTGTCGTTTTTTTTTTATATTATTGTCCATGTTTGTTTGCTTTGCTACTGTTTCAGTTTGCATTTGAGAAGATGTCCCTTGTTACCTAGTTTCCTGGTTTGTGTAAAGAGGTGCCTTAAGTTGGTCTCAAGAGGGACTAAAGTAGTAAGCATCAGCCTTTTCATAATTAAGCTGACTTTGTCGTAAATCACCTGTCTGTTGTCACTTCTTTGTTCTATTGGCTGTTCACTTCTCTGTTGCTTTCCTTTCTGTTGCAGAAATAACATGCCCGATGCTCTCTATTAATGGAGTGTTTCCTCAAGTGTGTTGGTTTTTATTTAACTGCTGGCTGAGCTCCGGTTAAAATGTTCGTTTTGGTGGTTATGCTTGTGTGGTTCCTTGCAGTCAAAATTTTAAGGTGCATCCCAGGAGGTATTCTTATTTTTCCAGGACATCATAGGAACTTAGGTATTTGGTTGCGAGACATTTGATATTTCAGCGGACAAAATATCGTATTGATTGTTATAATAAATTCCCCCACTTCGGTGCAAAAGATATTGGACTTGGGCGATAGTATAACACAGTGCTTCAGATCCTTTACCCCATTTCTTTCCTGCTTCCGTCCAAACACCCGTGTCAAAACTTGAGCACTCTGCTGCTTAGGGAAGAAGTTATGATGGGAACACTATTGAACCAAAATGATCGTTTCGGTACTAATTTATAATTCTAATTACCAAGTAATTCTTACTATTAGCACTTAATCTTTTCACACACTAATTACACTTTTTTTGTACACTCTCTTTACACCATGAGTTATGAGTCTATTGTGCTTGCATTGGTTTCTGTCGATATATGACTCCATGAAATCCAGCCCATTCTGATTAGAAGACTAATCATGTGGGATAGAATAGCCCTCCAGTCCAGTTTGGTTCTGCAACATTGAGAAAGCGTTTACATAAGGAAGAATCAAGGCGTTGCTAAGACTCAAAGTAGGGGCATCTCCATGCTTTTGAAATCTAGATTGGTTTTAGCTTTGTGGTTTTTCAATAAGTTTCTGCTCAATGTGTTTAAAACTGGTCTTTGGGCAAAATTGACCATAAAATACCTTGAGATACTTGGGGCTTAATTTAACAAGGTCTATGCTTCGTGGTCTAGGGAAGTCCAGTTTGAAGACCAACAGGATGGATCTTTGCCGGTGAGAAGCTCGATAATGAGCGCATACATGCTGACGGATACATCCACAATCACACTTGTTGACTGCGACATCCACAAGGAGTCCACCCTCCACCTTGTTCTCCGTCTTCGTGGTGGTTTCTTATCATCCTGCTTAAGGTGGTCCTGGTTTCTGCCTGTTAAGTCACAAGCACGCTTGCGTTGACTATTTTGTTTGCTTGTGCCTGTGATACAATCAGTTGGGTTTTACCCTTTCTAAATAAGTCTCATGTGAATATTTTTTCTTGTCCATTTTGTTAAGCCACATGCATCGTCTCTTTCTTCTATTGTTCTCCATTTTGTTTCCAGACATAAAGCCCATATAGTTTGTTGGCTGATTATACTTTTGCATCCAAGGTGCAGTCCACACTGTGCATGAAGATGGAGTAACAGGTTCTTTTAAATGGTTAGCTCTTTTTTCAACAATTTACTTTCCTTAGCTCATGACATTATAGTCATTTCTCGACATCTGAAGTCAGAAGTGTTTCCACGTGAGCTTCTGGTGACTTGCTGAACTCGGGGTTGACATATCTGCAAATGAGGTTTTTGATAAGAGTGGTATGTTTGCATCAACTAGGTGGTATATTATTGAATTTTGATTTTCATGTGATGAGCTATGTTTAATGTAAGTCGAATTAAATTTCTATTGTTGCATGCAGTGTTTTTTTTGATGGAGGTATAATGACGACTCAAGCTAAAAACGGGGTACATCTTGCTGCGACTCTTCTTCTCCTCTGTTTCTTCTGTTAGTTTTGAAATAGCTTCTGTCTTGGTTTTTTTTTTTTTTTTTTTTTCTTTTTTGAGGTGATGCTAGTGAAGTATGTTGAATATATTTGTGAAGACCAAAATAAAGAAACAATAATAATAATTTATAAATGTATGTCTATTTCGATAGCCTCGTGGCCACTAATGACAAAATATTGAATATATTTGTGAACAACATTTGGAGTTTTGGACGCCAACAACGCCAAGAAAACGTGAAACAAACGTACGTCTCCAATAATGTTATAGTTCGATGATGTTATACGACAAACTTTGAGAAGTATAGAAGACAAAGCAATACTTAATTGACATGTGAAACTCAAAGGGAAACAATCTTGACCTGGTTTACAAGTTTGCAAAAGAACTTGCTCAAGTCGGCTGAATGATTTAAGTCTTGACGTTCTAGTTCATTGTGTGTCCTATTGTTATCAAAATAGCATAATATTAGCTGGCTCAGGCTTGATATACTGACTTGCTATCTCGATTGAATTCCAACTGGCCCAGGCTTATAGGATTGTTTCAATCCGCTCGAAATCGACGGACCACATTGTATCAATATGATGTTTTTGGTATAATTCTAGTTACCGTGTAGTGTAATTCTTGTTATTTGCAGTCAATCTTTTCAGGCAGTAATTACTTTTTTTTCATTCACACTCTGGACACGTATGAGCATCGGCTTACTATAAGTCCATTGTGGTTACAGTGGTTTTGATGTTATCTGACTCCATGAAGTTCAGCCCACTATTATTGGAAGACTGGTTATGCGGGATAGTACAGCCCTGCAGTCTGGTTAGATATCTGCAACACTGACAAAGCGTCTACATAGGGAGAAGAATCAAGGAGTTAGTAAGACTCAGAGTACGGGAATTCCACCCTTCTGATATCTAAATTGGTTTTAGCTTTGTCAAAAAAATTTATATTAAGCTCAATGTTTTAAAACTGGTCCGGGGCAAAATTGACCAAAAAATACCTCGAGATACTTGGGGCTTAATTTTAACGAGGTCTCTGCTTTCGTGGTCTAGGGAATTCGAGTTTGAAGACCAGCAGCGGTTGATCTTTGCCAGTGAGAAGCTCGAGAATGAGCGCATACGTTCTGACTGATACATCCTCAAGCACACTTGCTGACTGCGACATCCACAAGGAGTCCACCCTGGCCTTCATCGCCTCCGGTTTAAGGATTAGTAAGTGGTCATCAAAACAAGTTAGTGATCATTTTGGTGTATCCTGTGATGCATTCGTGTCTAGTTTCAACATTTGTCTTATTACTCGGTCTTTTGTATTTATAGTTTATATACTTTGCTTATATTAAGATTCTTGTTTTTTATTAAGTGAGTTATTTGAAAAAAGACAAACATTTCTAACTTCTAACTTTTTGGGACCTGCTACTTCTTTAATTTAACAGTGAGTTAGTAAACTTCATTTACTTGTGTTTTAAGTGTAGAAATTACTTTTCTAATTCAACATGCCTCTAAATGAGTAAGTAAAATTCATTTAGTTGTGTTTAGGTGTAGAAATTGTAAAACTATATGATAATGCATAGTTTGTTCAAGTCAGCCGAAGGCTTATAGTTTAAATTGTAATGCATTAGAAATCTCGTTGGTATACTCGATGCAAACTATTTTATTAATTAGGTTGCAGAACAATCTGCTCATGTGAGCAGATGGGTTGGTTTTTGAGATGGTTACTATCACATGATACATTGTGAAATTTTAGGATCTAGCAGTAGATTATACCAAAGCTTCTTGTGTAATTAACGTGTTTGTCCAATTCGTGTGCGCCACTTTTTGTCCAACTATTTGTGATAATGAATATGTCCTTAATTTGCTAGCTTGCTGATATTTAGGTGAACTCCAGTCGGATGCCGAGTCTTGCAAGCATATCTTATATCTTTTTGTTTCTGAGATTCTACTGTAATAGTCATTAGAAGGTACATATCTGATGATCCATGTCTTAATTGAAGTATTTTATATGTTGATAATGTATGTGTTGCTTCAAAATAGTTTAATGACCAAGGTACAAGTGCTCGCAGTAAACACGTTAATTTTGTCCCCATATTCTACGCCCAGAGGCGGCGAAAGATTCGTGGATAGTGTGTGCTTTCATATAATGGTATGCGAATCACTGTCATTTGTAAATTCGTAAAGTAATGGAGTGTAAATTTTATTCTCATTCTTAATCATGTGTTTTTTTATATGTGATTATATAGTTTTAATGTTGAGGGAAGTGGCAGGGTTGATGGAGTGGAGTTATTAGAACTGGTTCCATTGTGTTGTTGGAATGCTTTATATGTGCTTCGGCCGTTGCTGAGTCTTGCTAGCATTATACTCGTATTTCTGAACCTTACCTGGTAGCGTCGTTTAGGCACAAGTGCATTTTTGGTGTAAGCCTCTTGCGATGTTGTGATTCTTCTTTTCCTCTGCTTCTTGGTTTTCAGAGTCTGAAATAAGTTTTGTTTTGTTGTTTGTTTTTTAAAGTTATGTTAGTGAAGGAGAAAATAAAATATGGCATCCGTTGCAACGGGAATTTCATTAGTGTTCGTAATTTTACCTGCTTAGCACTTGTTTACTTAAAAGATTTAAACACATCTTCTCTAGAAATGTAAAAATGTATTTGATGCATCATACCTGAGAATGCTCCGATTCTTCTTTTCCTCTGCTTTTTAGTTTTTAGACTATTATATGCGTGTTGTTTTGGCTTTTGTTTTTAAAGTTATGTTAGTGGAGGAGAGTTGATTGAAAAGAGACATCTGTTGCAGAAATATGGTTATTTCACATGACATATTCTTGGTTCTGGGATTTTTGCTGATGAATAGGTAATTTGGTTGGGGCATTTGATTTTCTGCAGTACTCTGCATTTTTATGTGCTGGTATCTGAAAAGTAAGTGATGTCAGTTTAGTAATTAAGTGATTTTCTGCAGTACTCTGGTTTATGTGACTTTCCTGTACGAATAGATAGTTTTCAAGGATGATGTACTATCGTGGATGGGATCAATCATCGAGTTGTTTATCTTTGAGGTGGAGTGTTTTCAATTTTTGTTCCTCTCTCTCACTCTCGCTCACTTTTTACTTGTCGGCAGGCATCGTCTCTTTCTTCTATTGTTCTCCATTTTGTTTCCAGACATAAAGCCCATATAGTTTGTTGGCTGATTATACTTTTGCATCCAAGGTGCAGTCCACACTGTGCATGAAGATGGAGTAACAGGTTCTTTTAAATGGTTAGCTCTTTTTTCAACAATTTACTTTCCTTAGCTCATGACATTATAGTCATTTCTCGACATCTGAAGTCAGAAGTGTTTCCACGTGAGCTTCTGGTGACTTGCTGAACTCGGGGTTGACATATCTGCAAATGAGGTTTTTGATAAGAGTGGTATGTTTGCATCAACTAGGTGGTATATTATTGAATTTTGATTTTCATGTGATGAGCTATGTTTAATGTAAGTCGAATTAAATTTCTATTGTTGCATGCAGTGTTTTTTTTGATGGAGGTATAATGACGACTCAAGCTAAAAACGGGGTACATCTTGCTGCGACTCTTCTTCTCCTCTGTTTCTTCTGTTAGTTTTGAAATAGCTTCTGTCTTGGTTTTTTTTTTTTTTTTTTTTTCTTTTTTGAGGTGATGCTAGTGAAGTATGTTGAATATATTTGTGAAGACCAAAATAAAGAAACAATAATAATAATTTATAAATGTATGTCTATTTCGATAGCCTCGTGGCCACTAATGACAAAATATTGAATATATTTGTGAACAACATTTGGAGTTTTGGACGCCAACAACGCCAAGAAAACGTGAAACAAACGTACGTCTCCAATAATGTTATAGTTCGATGATGTTATACGACAAACTTTGAGAAGTATAGAAGACAAAGCAATACTTAATTGACATGTGAAACTCAAAGGGAAACAATCTTGACCTGGTTTACAAGTTTGCAAAAGAACTTGCTCAAGTCGGCTGAATGATTTAAGTCTTGACGTTCTAGTTCATTGTGTGTCCTATTGTTATCAAAATAGCATAATATTAGCTGGCTCAGGCTTGATATACTGACTTGCTATCTCGATTGAATTCCAACTGGCCCAGGCTTATAGGATTGTTTCAATCCGCTCGAAATCGACGGACCACATTGTATCAATATGATGTTTTTGGTATAATTCTAGTTACCGTGTAGTGTAATTCTTGTTATTTGCAGTCAATCTTTTCAGGCAGTAATTACTTTTTTTTCATTCACACTCTGGACACGTATGAGCATCGGCTTACTATAAGTCCATTGTGGTTACAGTGGTTTTGATGTTATCTGACTCCATGAAGTTCAGCCCACTATTATTGGAAGACTGGTTATGCGGGATAGTACAGCCCTGCAGTCTGGTTAGATATCTGCAACACTGACAAAGCGTCTACATAGGGAGAAGAATCAAGGAGTTAGTAAGACTCAGAGTACGGGAATTCCACCCTTCTGATATCTAAATTGGTTTTAGCTTTGTCAAAAAAATTTATATTAAGCTCAATGTTTTAAAACTGGTCCGGGGCAAAATTGACCAAAAAATACCTCGAGATACTTGGGGCTTAATTTTAACGAGGTCTCTGCTTTCGTGGTCTAGGGAATTCGAGTTTGAAGACCAGCAGCGGTTGATCTTTGCCAGTGAGAAGCTCGAGAATGAGCGCATACGTTCTGACTGATACATCCTCAAGCACACTTGCTGACTGCGACATCCACAAGGAGTCCACCCTGGCCTTCATCGCCTCCGGTTTAAGGATTAGTAAGTGGTCATCAAAACAAGTTAGTGATCATTTTGGTGTATCCTGTGATGCATTCGTGTCTAGTTTCAACATTTGTCTTATTACTCGGTCTTTTGTATTTATAGTTTATATACTTTGCTTATATTAAGATTCTTGTTTTTTATTAAGTGAGTTATTTGAAAAAAGACAAACATTTCTAACTTCTAACTTTTTGGGACCTGCTACTTCTTTAATTTAACAGTGAGTTAGTAAACTTCATTTACTTGTGTTTTAAGTGTAGAAATTACTTTTCTAATTCAACATGCCTCTAAATGAGTAAGTAAAATTCATTTAGTTGTGTTTAGGTGTAGAAATTGTAAAACTATATGATAATGCATAGTTTGTTCAAGTCAGCCGAAGGCTTATAGTTTAAATTGTAATGCATTAGAAATCTCGTTGGTATACTCGATGCAAACTATTTTATTAATTAGGTTGCAGAACAATCTGCTCATGTGAGCAGATGGGTTGGTTTTTGAGATGGTTACTATCACATGATACATTGTGAAATTTTAGGATCTAGCAGTAGATTATACCAAAGCTTCTTGTGTAATTAACGTGTTTGTCCAATTCGTGTGCGCCACTTTTTGTCCAACTATTTGTGATAATGAATATGTCCTTAATTTGCTAGCTTGCTGATATTTAGGTGAACTCCAGTCGGATGCCGAGTCTTGCAAGCATATCTTATATCTTTTTGTTTCTGAGATTCTACTGTAATAGTCATTAGAAGGTACATATCTGATGATCCATGTCTTAATTGAAGTATTTTATATGTTGATAATGTATGTGTTGCTTCAAAATAGTTTAATGACCAAGGTACAAGTGCTCGCAGTAAACACGTTAATTTTGTCCCCATATTCTACGCCCAGAGGCGGCGAAAGATTCGTGGATAGTGTGTGCTTTCATATAATGGTATGCGAATCACTGTCATTTGTAAATTCGTAAAGTAATGGAGTGTAAATTTTATTCTCATTCTTAATCATGTGTTTTTTTATATGTGATTATATAGTTTTAATGTTGAGGGAAGTGGCAGGGTTGATGGAGTGGAGTTATTAGAACTGGTTCCATTGTGTTGTTGGAATGCTTTATATGTGCTTCGGCCGTTGCTGAGTCTTGCTAGCATTATACTCGTATTTCTGAACCTTACCTGGTAGCGTCGTTTAGGCACAAGTGCATTTTTGGTGTAAGCCTCTTGCGATGTTGTGATTCTTCTTTTCCTCTGCTTCTTGGTTTTCAGAGTCTGAAATAAGTTTTGTTTTGTTGTTTGTTTTTTAAAGTTATGTTAGTGAAGGAGAAAATAAAATATGGCATCCGTTGCAACGGGAATTTCATTAGTGTTCGTAATTTTACCTGCTTAGCACTTGTTTACTTAAAAGATTTAAACACATCTTCTCTAGAAATGTAAAAATGTATTTGATGCATCATACCTGAGAATGCTCCGATTCTTCTTTTCCTCTGCTTTTTAGTTTTTAGACTATTATATGCGTGTTGTTTTGGCTTTTGTTTTTAAAGTTATGTTAGTGGAGGAGAGTTGATTGAAAAGAGACATCTGTTGCAGAAATATGGTTATTTCACATGACATATTCTTGGTTCTGGGATTTTTGCTGATGAATAGGTAATTTGGTTGGGGCATTTGATTTTCTGCAGTACTCTGCATTTTTATGTGCTGGTATCTGAAAAGTAAGTGATGTCAGTTTAGTAATTAAGTGATTTTCTGCAGTACTCTGGTTTATGTGACTTTCCTGTACGAATAGATAGTTTTCAAGGATGATGTACTATCGTGGATGGGATCAATCATCGAGTTGTTTATCTTTGAGGTGGAGTGTTTTCAATTTTTGTTCCTCTCTCTCACTCTCGCTCACTTTTTACTTGTCGGCAGGCATCGTCTCTTTCTTCTATTGTTCTCCATTTTGTTTCCAGACATAAAGCCCATATAGTTTGTTGGCTGATTATACTTTTGCATCCAAGGTGCAGTCCACACTGTGCATGAAGATGGAGTAACAGGTTCTTTTAAATGGTTAGCTCTTTTTTCAACAATTTACTTTCCTTAGCTCATGACATTATAGTCATTTCTCGACATCTGAAGTCAGAAGTGTTTCCACGTGAGCTTCTGGTGACTTGCTGAACTCGGGGTTGACATATCTGCAAATGAGGTTTTTGATAAGAGTGGTATGTTTGCATCAACTAGGTGGTATATTATTGAATTTTGATTTTCATGTGATGAGCTATGTTTAATGTAAGTCGAATTAAATTTCTATTGTTGCATGCAGTGTTTTTTTTGATGGAGGTATAATGACGACTCAAGCTAAAAACGGGGTACATCTTGCTGCGACTCTTCTTCTCCTCTGTTTCTTCTGTTAGTTTTGAAATAGCTTCTGTCTTGGTTTTTTTTTTTTTTTTTTTTTCTTTTTTGAGGTGATGCTAGTGAAGTATGTTGAATATATTTGTGAAGACCAAAATAAAGAAACAATAATAATAATTTATAAATGTATGTCTATTTCGATAGCCTCGTGGCCACTAATGACAAAATATTGAATATATTTGTGAACAACATTTGGAGTTTTGGACGCCAACAACGCCAAGAAAACGTGAAACAAACGTACGTCTCCAATAATGTTATAGTTCGATGATGTTATACGACAAACTTTGAGAAGTATAGAAGACAAAGCAATACTTAATTGACATGTGAAACTCAAAGGGAAACAATCTTGACCTGGTTTACAAGTTTGCAAAAGAACTTGCTCAAGTCGGCTGAATGATTTAAGTCTTGACGTTCTAGTTCATTGTGTGTCCTATTGTTATCAAAATAGCATAATATTAGCTGGCTCAGGCTTGATATACTGACTTGCTATCTCGATTGAATTCCAACTGGCCCAGGCTTATAGGATTGTTTCAATCCGCTCGAAATCGACGGACCACATTGTATCAATATGATGTTTTTGGTATAATTCTAGTTACCGTGTAGTGTAATTCTTGTTATTTGCAGTCAATCTTTTCAGGCAGTAATTACTTTTTTTTCATTCACACTCTGGACACGTATGAGCATCGGCTTACTATAAGTCCATTGTGGTTACAGTGGTTTTGATGTTATCTGACTCCATGAAGTTCAGCCCACTATTATTGGAAGACTGGTTATGCGGGATAGTACAGCCCTGCAGTCTGGTTAGATATCTGCAACACTGACAAAGCGTCTACATAGGGAGAAGAATCAAGGAGTTAGTAAGACTCAGAGTACGGGAATTCCACCCTTCTGATATCTAAATTGGTTTTAGCTTTGTCAAAAAAATTTATATTAAGCTCAATGTTTTAAAACTGGTCCGGGGCAAAATTGACCAAAAAATACCTCGAGATACTTGGGGCTTAATTTTAACGAGGTCTCTGCTTTCGTGGTCTAGGGAATTCGAGTTTGAAGACCAGCAGCGGTTGATCTTTGCCAGTGAGAAGCTCGAGAATGAGCGCATACGTTCTGACTGATACATCCTCAAGCACACTTGCTGACTGCGACATCCACAAGGAGTCCACCCTGGCCTTCATCGCCTCCGGTTTAAGGATTAGTAAGTGGTCATCAAAACAAGTTAGTGATCATTTTGGTGTATCCTGTGATGCATTCGTGTCTAGTTTCAACATTTGTCTTATTACTCGGTCTTTTGTATTTATAGTTTATATACTTTGCTTATATTAAGATTCTTGTTTTTTATTAAGTGAGTTATTTGAAAAAAGACAAACATTTCTAACTTCTAACTTTTTGGGACCTGCTACTTCTTTAATTTAACAGTGAGTTAGTAAACTTCATTTACTTGTGTTTTAAGTGTAGAAATTACTTTTCTAATTCAACATGCCTCTAAATGAGTAAGTAAAATTCATTTAGTTGTGTTTAGGTGTAGAAATTGTAAAACTATATGATAATGCATAGTTTGTTCAAGTCAGCCGAAGGCTTATAGTTTAAATTGTAATGCATTAGAAATCTCGTTGGTATACTCGATGCAAACTATTTTATTAATTAGGTTGCAGAACAATCTGCTCATGTGAGCAGATGGGTTGGTTTTTGAGATGGTTACTATCACATGATACATTGTGAAATTTTAGGATCTAGCAGTAGATTATACCAAAGCTTCTTGTGTAATTAACGTGTTTGTCCAATTCGTGTGCGCCACTTTTTGTCCAACTATTTGTGATAATGAATATGTCCTTAATTTGCTAGCTTGCTGATATTTAGGTGAACTCCAGTCGGATGCCGAGTCTTGCAAGCATATCTTATATCTTTTTGTTTCTGAGATTCTACTGTAATAGTCATTAGAAGGTACATATCTGATGATCCATGTCTTAATTGAAGTATTTTATATGTTGATAATGTATGTGTTGCTTCAAAATAGTTTAATGACCAAGGTACAAGTGCTCGCAGTAAACACGTTAATTTTGTCCCCATATTCTACGCCCAGAGGCGGCGAAAGATTCGTGGATAGTGTGTGCTTTCATATAATGGTATGCGAATCACTGTCATTTGTAAATTCGTAAAGTAATGGAGTGTAAATTTTATTCTCATTCTTAATCATGTGTTTTTTTATATGTGATTATATAGTTTTAATGTTGAGGGAAGTGGCAGGGTTGATGGAGTGGAGTTATTAGAACTGGTTCCATTGTGTTGTTGGAATGCTTTATATGTGCTTCGGCCGTTGCTGAGTCTTGCTAGCATTATACTCGTATTTCTGAACCTTACCTGGTAGCGTCGTTTAGGCACAAGTGCATTTTTGGTGTAAGCCTCTTGCGATGTTGTGATTCTTCTTTTCCTCTGCTTCTTGGTTTTCAGAGTCTGAAATAAGTTTTGTTTTGTTGTTTGTTTTTTAAAGTTATGTTAGTGAAGGAGAAAATAAAATATGGCATCCGTTGCAACGGGAATTTCATTAGTGTTCGTAATTTTACCTGCTTAGCACTTGTTTACTTAAAAGATTTAAACACATCTTCTCTAGAAATGTAAAAATGTATTTGATGCATCATACCTGAGAATGCTCCGATTCTTCTTTTCCTCTGCTTTTTAGTTTTTAGACTATTATATGCGTGTTGTTTTGGCTTTTGTTTTTAAAGTTATGTTAGTGGAGGAGAGTTGATTGAAAAGAGACATCTGTTGCAGAAATATGGTTATTTCACATGACATATTCTTGGTTCTGGGATTTTTGCTGATGAATAGGTAATTTGGTTGGGGCATTTGATTTTCTGCAGTACTCTGCATTTTTATGTGCTGGTATCTGAAAAGTAAGTGATGTCAGTTTAGTAATTAAGTGATTTTCTGCAGTACTCTGGTTTATGTGACTTTCCTGTACGAATAGATAGTTTTCAAGGATGATGTACTATCGTGGATGGGATCAATCATCGAGTTGTTTATCTTTGAGGTGGAGTGTTTTCAATTTTTGTTCCTCTCTCTCACTCTCGCTCACTTTTTACTTGTCGGCAGGCATCGTCTCTTTCTTCTATTGTTCTCCATTTTGTTTCCAGACATAAAGCCCATATAGTTTGTTGGCTGATTATACTTTTGCATCCAAGGTGCAGTCCACACTGTGCATGAAGATGGAGTAACAGGTTCTTTTAAATGGTTAGCTCTTTTTTCAACAATTTACTTTCCTTAGCTCATGACATTATAGTCATTTCTCGACATCTGAAGTCAGAAGTGTTTCCACGTGAGCTTCTGGTGACTTGCTGAACTCGGGGTTGACATATCTGCAAATGAGGTTTTTGATAAGAGTGGTATGTTTGCATCAACTAGGTGGTATATTATTGAATTTTGATTTTCATGTGATGAGCTATGTTTAATGTAAGTCGAATTAAATTTCTATTGTTGCATGCAGTGTTTTTTTTGATGGAGGTATAATGACGACTCAAGCTAAAAACGGGGTACATCTTGCTGCGACTCTTCTTCTCCTCTGTTTCTTCTGTTAGTTTTGAAATAGCTTCTGTCTTGGTTTTTTTTTTTTTTTTTTTTTCTTTTTTGAGGTGATGCTAGTGAAGTATGTTGAATATATTTGTGAAGACCAAAATAAAGAAACAATAATAATAATTTATAAATGTATGTCTATTTCGATAGCCTCGTGGCCACTAATGACAAAATATTGAATATATTTGTGAACAACATTTGGAGTTTTGGACGCCAACAACGCCAAGAAAACGTGAAACAAACGTACGTCTCCACATATTAAAAATTCCTTAAGTTTTTATGTGTACAAATCCTTATTTCCCAGTTAACTAACTTTTTAAAAAAAAAAAAAAAAGATTCTTCTTAATTTATAACCTTTTTGTGCTATATATGTGTAATGTAATAATATTGACAATTTAACAATTAATATAGTCAATTCAATGGCAATTTTATAAAACTTGTAGTTCAATCATAAATATAATAATTTTGTAGGAAGACAATTAACTTATTCATTTTATTTTAATTCATGTAAGATCAATTAAAAATAAAATATTAATAGTTAAAGGGTAATATGGGAATTTAAGGCGCGTGTCCAATTTTGGCGTGAACTCGACGCCAAAAGAAAGTCAACGAAAATATGAAGTCGGTCTTTGGGATGGGACCTATATATATAAAAGGTCTCTCTCTCATATCTCTATATTTTATCAACGGTAAATCTCTCTCCTATATATATAAACTAATTAATTTGGAGAATCGCGATTATTTTAGCGGACGATTTCTAGGGTTTGCGTTTCAATCAATTTGGAGATTCGCGATTATTTAAGACGGACGATTTCTAGGGTTTGTGAGTGCTTTGTTCATCAGCGAATTGGTTAGATTCTGTTTAATTATCGTGTTTACTTTTCGTTATCTGTTTGCGTTTCAAAATCAATTTTCGATATTCGCGATTATTTCGCCGGACGATTTCTAGGGTTTGTGAGTGCGCGAATTGGTTACCGTTATCGATCAATTTATATCCGTTAACTTTCAATCAATTTAGTCTCTGATTTGTTCGTCTAGTACATTCTTGATTATTTTACCGGCCAATTTCTAGGGTTTGTGAGTGTTTGGGTTGTCTGCGAATTGTTAGCGTCTGTTGAATTATCATATGATTGCATTTTATGTTTCTGTCTATTTAATCTCTGTTTTATCTGGTATTTGGCTGATTTGTCCGTCTATTGTAGGATTTGATATCTGCTGGCCAATTTCTAGGGTTTGTGTGTTTTGGGGGTCTCAATTGGTTAACCAATTAGTTTCTGACAAGAGGAATGGACTCTGTATACTTGTTGCTCTCTGTAATTGGTGTTAATCAAGATCTCTCTTTATCTGATTCTCTTGCGTAATTACGTTATACAGATGCAGATCTTTGTGAAAACCCTAACTGGTAAAAGACCATCTCCCTCGAGGTGGAAAGCTCTGACACCATCGACGACGACGTAAAGGCCAAGACCCAGGACAAGGAAGGAACCCCCCCCCGTACCAGCAACGGTTGATCTTTGCCGGTAAACAACTTGAGGATGGGCGTACTTCGCTGATTACAACATCCAGACGGAATCCACCCTTCACTTGGTTCTCCGATTACGCGGTGGTAGGCAGATATTTGTCAAAACCCTAACGGGGAACACCATAACTCTCGAAGTTGAGAGTTCCGACACGATCGATAATGTCGAGGCCGAGATACAGGACAAGGAGGGTATTTCTCCGGACAGCAGAGGTTGATCTTTGTTGGAAAACAATTGGAGGACGGTCGCACTTTGGCTGATTACTACATCCAGAAGGAAAGCACCCTGCATTTGCTGCTTAGGTTGAGAGGTGGTATGCAAATATTCGTCAAAACTCTCACTGGCAACACAATTACACTCGAGGTCGAAAGCTCTGATACCATTGACAGCGTTAAGGCGAAGATCCAGGATTGAGAAATAAGTTCTTTCCTCTGCTTTTTAATTTTTGGAGTATGAAATAAGTTCTGTATTACCCTTTGTTCTTTAAAGTTATGTTAGTGAAGCTATGGCATCCGTTGCAGACGTATACGAATTTCACTATTGTTCTTAATTTTACCTACTTAGGACTTGTTTACCTGTGTTCCTAGTTTTACCTACTTAGGGCTTGTTTACTTCAAGATTTAGAAACATTTGCATTAGAAATGTACGAATGTCTTTTTTTTTTTTCTTTTTTGATGAATATGTAAAAATGTATTTGATGTATCATCTTTCAATGGATGGTGGGGTATTGTTATTCTTCTTTTCCTCTGCATTTTTGTTTCTAGATTATGAAATAAGTTCTGTTTTGTTTTTTCGTTTTTTAAAGTTGTGTTCGCGGACGAGAGGTGATTGAAATGAGAATAAGCTGCAGACATATGGTAATTTTATTAGTGTTCTTAATTTACCTACTTAGGACTTGTTTGCTTTAAGACTTGGAAACATTTTGCTCCCAAAATGTAAAAACGTTTTTGATCTATCATATTTCAATCAGAACCTGGTAACTGAGAGGCAAGTTTTGGTACGGTGATGATGTCTGAGTTAATGGTATCGTTTAACGAAGGTTCTCGTCAGCATGGTGATAAGCGCGTCCATGTCGAGCACGTCCAGAGTGGGGTAAGAGGTTTGGCTAGTGACTCTTCATATTATATTAAGTGAGTCAAGTCTTTGTTTAATGATAAATAAATGGAGTTCCATTTTTCTTCTCACTCAAATAATGAAATTTCATGCTATGTTAAATGCAGCAACTGTAGTTTTAATAATGTTTAACGACAAGCTTCAGAGTTAAGCATTGAAGACAAAGCAATTAAACAATCAATGCGACCTAGTTTACAAGGTTGCGAAACAATTTGCTCAAATCTGCTGAATGGTTAAGTCTTGAAAATCTAGTTCATTATGTGACGTATGGTTACCGAAATAGCATAATATTCGCGGCAACCCATATTTTCCAAAAGCGCGCCTTGTGAAATACACTTAACCCTTTCCGGTGTGCAGAATCTGATACCCTCTATGGACAGCCATGCGTTTCCTCCATGGACATATTTGAAAACCTCTTATTTCGCCTTGTTTCATCTCTCATACTTTCAGACTTCAAAGTTCAATTGTCGTTGCTCTATCAATCCTCAATTGAACGCGATCTGGTACTTTGATATGTTCCTAACCTCTGTTTTCACTGGTGGTATGGAGTTTCTGTGAAGACACAGACAGAGAACTCTGTGAAGACACAGATCCATGAGGACAAGGAAATAAGTTTGCAGCTTGAGCTCACTGGACGGTGCAGACATTTATCAAGACTTGGCACATAGTAGGAAAGCCTTCACTTGCGAGGCGGAAAATTCTTACACATACACTACTCGTAATGTTTGGGAAAAGATCCAGGAGAAGGAAGAGATGAAGATTTTTATCAGCAATGGAATTGAAGAAATCATCACTTAAGAGGTGAAGAGGTCGGACGCCATTTACAACCTGAAGACTAAAATTCAGGATAGGATCGGAATCCAAACAGACGATCAGAAGCTAATCTGTGAAGGTAATTATCTCGAGAATTGGCTCAAACTTGCTTAATACAACATCGAGAATGAGTCCGCCATCATACTTGTCCTCATACTCCGGGGTGAGTTCTAAGTGTTCCACATGTAGTGATTCTTTTCTGTTGCTGTCAGGATATTGGTTTTTAGTACTAGTTTGATGTTTCAGTTTCTTATATCTGGTTTCTTTCTGTTGATCCGAAAATAAGTGCTATTTGATTTGTTATTTGCTGGTGTCTTTGAAGCAGGTCATTAGGTATTCCCTCTTACAGGGTGACATTTTCTGCGACTCCCTATATACTGACCTGCTATCTCGATTGAAGTCCAACTGGCTCAGGCTTATAGGATGTCTCAATTTGCTCAAAATTGGCGGACCACTATCGAACCGAAATGATCGTTTCTTGTATTTAAATATAGTTCTAACTACCATGTAATTCTTATTATTTGCACTCGATCTTTTTAGGCAGTAATTACATTTCTTGCATAAACACACTCGACAGGTAGGAGCAGTGGCGAAGACTACGAGTCCAATGTGGTTGCAGTGATTTTTGATGTTATCCGACTCCATGAAATTCAGTCCACTACGACCAGTTATACGGGATAGAATAGCCCTGCAGTCTGGTTTGATTCCTGCAACATTGAGAAAGTGTTTACATTAGGGAAGAATCAAGGGGTTAGTAAGACTCAGAGTAGGGGAATTTCATGCTTCTGAAATCTAATTGGTTTTAGCTTTGTGATTTTTCAATAAATTTTATATTCTGCTCAATGTTTTTAAAACCTGCCCGGGGCAAAATTGACCGAAAAATACCTTGATACTTGGGGCGTATTTTAAGGAGGTCAGTGCTCTGTGATTAACAGAATTCCAGTTTGAAGGCATACTTACTGACTGCGACATCCACAAGCACACTTGCTGAATGCAACATCCACAAGGAGTCCACCCTGGCCTTCATCGCCTCCGGTTTAGGGATTAGTAAGTGCTCATTCTCCTGATAAAAAAAAGAAGTTTGTGATCATTCTGGTGTATCCTGTGATGCATGCGTGTCTAGTTTCAAACATATGTCTTATTACTGTCTTTTCTGTTTCTAGTATATATAATTTGCTTAAATTGAGATTCTTGATTATTATTGAGTGAGTTATTTAAAAAAGACAACATTTCTAACTAATAACCTTTTGGGACCTGCTATTTCTTTAATTTAACAAGTCTCTAAAATGAGTAAGTAAACATCATTTACTTGTGTTTAAGTGTAGAAATTACTTTTCTAATTTAACATGCCTCTAAAAGGATTAAGTAAAAATCATTTAGTTGTGTTTTAAGTGTAGAAATTGTAAAACTATTTGATAGTGTATAATTTGTTCTAGTCAGCCGATGGGTTATAGTTTAAATTGTATATCATGTGAAATTTCGTAGGTATACTCAATGCAAACTATTTTATTAATTAGGTTGCAGAATAATTTGCTCATGTGAGCAGATGGGTTGGTTTTAGAGGTGGCTACCTGTCACATGATACATTGTGAATTTGTAGGATCTATCATTAGATTATTACGAAGACTTCTTGTATAATTAACGTGTTTGTTCGATTTGTGTGCGCCACTTTGTGTCAAACTGTTTGTGATAATGAATATGTCCTTGATTTGCTAGCTTGCTGATTCTTAGGTGAACTCCGGTCGGATGCTGATTCTTGAGTAGCATATCTTTTCTCTTTTTGTTTCTTACATTCTACTGGAATAGTCATTAGAAGGTACGTATGTGACGATCCATTTCTTAACTGAAGGATTTTATATGTTGATAATGTATGTTTTGCATGAAATAGTTGAATGACCAAGGTACAAGTGCTCACAGTAAACATATTGATTTTGTGCTCATATTCTACGCTCAGAGAGGCGAAAAAGGTGTGGCTAGGTGTGCTTTCATATTATGGTAAGTGAATCACTGTCATTTGTCAATTTATAAAGTAATGGAGTGTAATTTTTATTCTCATTCTTAATATAGTTCCAATGTTGAGGGAGGTGGCAGGGTTGATGGAGTGGAGTTATGAGAACTGATTCTGTTGTGTTGTTGGGTTGCTTTATATGTGCTTCGGGCGTTGGTAAGTCTTGCTAGCATTTTGCTTAATATTTTTGAACTTTACCTGCTAGTCGTTGGTTAGGCACAAGTTCATTTTTGGAGTAAGCTTCTTGCATTGTTGTGATTCTTCTTCTCCTCTGCTTCTTAGTTTTCAGTTGTGTTTTTTTTTTTTTTTTTTTTTTTTTTTAAGTTATGTTAGTGTAGGAGAGAATAAAATATGGCATCCGTTGCATGGCAATTTCATTAGCGTTCGTAATTTTACCTGCTTAGCACTTGTTTAATGAAGACTTAAAAACATTTTCTCTAGAAATGTAAAAATGTACATGTTGTGTCATATTTCAAAATGCTTTGATTCTTCTTTTCCTCTGCTTTTTAGTTTTTAGACTATGAGATCCGTTTTGTTTTGGTTTTTGTTTTTTAAAATTAGGTTAGTGAAGGAGCTGAAATGAGACATTCGTTGCAGAAATATGGTGATTTCATTAGTGTTCTGAATTTACCTACCTAGGCTACTTGTACTTGAAGACTTGGAAACATTTTCTTTAGAAATGTAAAAATGTATTTGATGAAACACTTAATGGAATATTTAACGAACAAGGTCCTCCTTAGGTGGTGTTTGCAAACTCTTCTCAATAAGCAGAAGTTCATAATTTAAGTTAAAACTCAATAAATCACTTCAAGTCATAAGCTGAAGGTGTTTGGAAAAGAATCTAAAAGTTGATTTTTTTGTGATAGAGTGTTTGCAAGAAAAAAAGTGATTCTACTCATTTTCTTGTAATTTGACTATAATACCCATAACTTATACATTATTAACATCTAAATGCATTAAGGTTAGAAATTAAAATGTTGAAGTTGCCGCAAAGTTATAAGAAAAAAAAATATAAATATAACAAGAAGAACTATTTACAGTTCACATCCATATTGTTATTTATTTTGGTAGATTCTTATATATTTTGCACTAATAACTTTGATAATTTAATTATGTTAGAACAATTTTATTAAAAAGATCGTAAGAATTATTTTTTTTTTAAAGATATCTATCTAAAAATTGAATTTGATGAATCATTATATAATTACACTCGTCATTATCGTAGGAAATAATTTAATCTTTAATAAAAACTCATTAAAACCATCTCTAGAGTGGTAAGATTTTTTGTAGTAGAATAAAGACTCCAGATCTTTCGTATTAAGGTTTGAGTTTATTAGATATGTTTTGTTATTTGATAATCAAAGATAAGGGTATAATTGGATAATTAAATTTTAATTTATTTTTAAATTGCTACCATAAGCTAGAAGCACCCTTTTACCAACTTCAAGATTGTGAGGGTTTTTAGCTTAAATAAAGTTTTCAAACTATAGAAGCTAGATTTGCAAACACCCCAACTGCTTAATTTAAATCAAAAGCTTATTTTAACTTTTTTTTAGAGTTTGCAAACACCACCTTAGCATGGTGCTTATGATATACACATCCAGAGAGGGGCAAGTGGTTTGGCTAGTGTACCTTTATAGTATAGTAAGTGAATCAAGTCCTTTGTTAAATAAATTAGTGTAGTTTAATTCTTTTTCTGATTCAAATATATGAAATTTCATGCTATGATTAATGCACCAACTACAGTTCAATAATGTTATAGAACAATAATGTTATACGACAAACTTAGAAAAGTATAGAAGACAAAGCAATACTTAATTGACATGTGAAGCTCAATGGAAACAATCTCAACCGAGTTTACAAGGTTGCAAAATAATTTGCTCGAGTCTGTTGAATGGTTTTAAGTCTTAAAGTTCTAGTTCATTGTGCGTCCTATTGGTACCAAAATAGCATAACATTAGTGGCGACCCATATTTTCCAAAAGCCCACCTCATAAAATACACAACCCTTTCCGGTGTGCAGAATCTGATACCCTTTATGGACAGCCATGCATTTCTTCGATGGACATCAATTAAGGACCTCTCATTTCGCCTTGTTCCATTGCTCATGCTTTCAGACTGTTCAAGAGTCGTCTCTCTATCAATCTATTGGGTACTTTAATATGTTCCTGAGTCCTGTTTGCAGGTGGTATGGAGTTCTCTGTGGAGACACAAATAGGGGACTTTGTGAAGGCAAAGATCCATCTGGACATGGCTAGAGTACCTTCATAGTATATAAATGAATCACGTCCTTACAGATATATGATATTTCATGCTATGATTAATGCACCAACTATAGTTCGAGAATGTTATAGTTCAGTAATGTTACAAGCCAAACTTGGAAAAGTATAAAACGCAAAGCAATACTTAATTGACATGTGAAACTCAAAGCGAAACAATGTTGACATAGTTTACAAGAGGTTGCAATATAATTTGCTCAAGCCAGCTGAATGGTTCAAGTCTTGAAGTGCTAGTTCATTGTGTGTTCTGTTGTTATCAAAATAGACTAATATTAGCTGGCTGAGGCTTGATATTCTGACTTGCTATCTCGATTGGATTCCAACTGGCTCGGGCGTATAGGATAGTATCAATCCGCTCAAAATCGATGGACCACTATTGAATCAAAATGATCATTTTTGTATTAAAGTAATTCTAGTTACCATGTAGTGTAGTTCTTGTTATTTCCAGTCAATATTTTCAAGCAGTAATTTTTTTTTTGCAGACACGACACTTATGAGCATTCGCTTACTATAAGTCCATTGGTTTTGATGTTATCTGACTTCATGAAATTCAGCTCACAAAAGACTAGTTATGCGGGATAGTACAACCCTGCTGTCCGGTTTGATTTCTGCAACATTGAGAAAGCGTCTACATAGGAAAGAATCAAGGAGTTAGTAGGACTCGGAGTAGGGGAATTTCCATGCTTCTGATATCTGGTTTGCTTTGTGGTTTTTCAATAAATTTTATATTCTGCTCAATGTTTTTAAAACTGGTCCGGGACAAAGTTGACCAAAAAATACCTTGAGATTAATTTTAACGAGGTATGCTTTGTGATTTAGGGAATTCCAGTTTGAAGACCAGTAGGGGTCGATCTTTGCTGGTGAGAAGATCGAGAATGAGGGCATACTTGGCGACTGCGACATCCACGGGGAGTCCACCTTGGCCTTCATCGCTCCGGTGGTTTAAGGATTAGTAAGCGATCATTCTCCTGATCAAAATCTAGTGTATCCTGTGATGCATGCCTGTCTAGTTTCAAAGTTCAAACTTATATTTTATCACTCAGATTTCCTATTTCTAAGTATATATTATTTGCTTATATTGAGATTCTTGATTTTATTAAAGCAAGTTTCTTAAAAAATGACAACATTTATAACTTGCAACTTTTTGGGACCTGCAACTTATTAATTTAACATGTCTCTAAAATGACAAGTAAAAATCATTTGCTTGTTTTCAGGTGAAGAAATTACTTTTTTAGTTTAGCACGTCTCTGAAATGAGTTAGTACAATTGTACAAAATCATTTAGTTGTGTTTAGTGTAGAAGTTGTAAAACTATTTGATACTGTTCAAGTTAGTCGATGGTTATAGTTTAAAGTGTAAATCATTTGAAACTCGCAGAGCCAAACTATTTGATACTGTTCTGTTCAAAAAGTGCTTGTTTCTTCAGATACATTCCTAATATTCTTTTGGTGCTTCAACTGAGCAGTAGTACAAGTAAGCTAAAGTGTGCTTTCAATGGGGTTATGTTCTCTCCGTTGAAATTTTATATATATCTTAATCAGGTTGAATTCACTCTTGACTTTAGTTAAACATGAGTTCGGGCACCATTGACAGTGTCAATGACAATTCTACCAATTCTTTCATAATTTGCTGGTTATCATCAATAGGTTGTTTGTTTATTACCCCTTGTAAATAAAACTTTATTTGAATCTTTGTTTAAAGCATTATGGTTTATAGCTAATTTGCCATGTTGGCACGGGAAGCCGATCCGAATGTGGCTTAAAAACTTATTACTTTTTATTGAAATACAGTTGAATTTTGTAAAATTACTAAAAATCTATGCAGGACAAAATTGGAATTATATAGAAGTACCAAATATAATGATATAGACTACTATAGGATTTTGTGTTAATTATGTCTTTTGGTTTTGTTTCCGGTAATGATAATGAAGATATCGTATTCTCTAAAAAATGAGTTTTGGTTACTTCGCCATCGGCTTATGTTATAAATGAATTGAGTCACTCGTAAGTAATACAGTAAAGCATTCAACTAAAAGGACATGCATTGTGAGGTTAAATTAAATAGTATAATTTCATGCTATGATAATGCATCACAAAAGTAGTTCAGAAGAAACACAATATACACTCAACCTATTGCAAGTTCCAACAGTAGTTCGAAAGTAACACGTTACACAGTCACATACACGAAAAAACTAACGACCAGAAACAAGCACAAAGAAAAGAAATAAGTGAAACAAGATTCGTAATCCTTGGGAATCGAATTGGAAATTGATCCTTCCATCATCAACCTGCAGGTGATCAGTTTCCTGTTGCATGCAAAATACTTGAATCGTGAAATTCTGACATGTGAAATTAAAGCCTAGTAAAACTAGCTTATGACACGTGCATGCCATGCAAAATCAACAAAAAAAGTTAAATATGACAATTTTTTAATATTGCAGTGGTTGTTGCTACAAAAAATGAAGTTATATATATATAGAGAGTTTAGTTAAGCATAGTAGCTTAGTTCTTCGTATCTTATCGAATTTTATTATTAACTTGGTGTTTATTTTGTGTGCATGGTAGAGAATGGAGTATTCCGTGAAAACTCTTACAGGAAAGTCGATCACCCTTGAAGTTGGTAGTTCGGACAACCTTAATGACAACGGCAAGGCAAAGATCAATGACAAGGGAACAACTTTGGACGTGGTGGTGAGTGGAGGAATGGAGATTATTGTCAAGAATTTGAGTGGAAAGAGAAAAACTTTCACTCTGGAGGTGGAGAGTTTAGACAACACCAAGAATGTCAAGGCAAGGATTGAGGACAAGGAGGTTGAGAGTTTCGACAACACCAAGAATGCCAAGGTAAAGATTGAGGACAAGGTAGCATCGATGCAGATATTTGTGGTCATGACTTCGTCAGGGAAAGCCATCACATTGGACGTTAAGAGGTCCGATACCATTGACAGCGTGAAGAAGAAAATACGGGATAAGGAAGAAATACCAATAAAACGACAAGGTTTGATCTATCACGAATGAGCTAACACTTGCTGACTACAATATTGACAAGGAGTCTACCCTCCAACTTGCTCTCATGTGGTGATGCCTTGTAGTGATTCTTCTCGTTAGTTTTCGTATTTACTAGACCAATTTTATTTTTATTGGCTTGAATTGATTATGCAGATTTTTCATTACGTGACATCTTCAAGTTAAAGAAGGACGACGCTTCCATCTTATATATGTCATTTTGGCCTGCTTCCTTTTTCAATGTAACAACAATACAAAATTGAATTTTAATTACAAAAATAAATAAATTTGAACATGCACGAATCTCAAATGCGTTAAATCGATCCTGTTACGTAGTTTTAATTTTGAGGGCTGCGTTCTTTCTACTACGTACATGAAGGTAGTCGAAACACTGGGGAGAAGGCAAAAACGATATTTTTTCTATAAAACAAATAAATAACTTTTATAAACTACAAATGATTGGTTTTTATAAAAATAATTAATGATTGCAGCCATGCATGTTTCTTGAAGCTGCGCCACCTCGTAAAACACAGTGAAACCTTCCCGATACTTACTCTGATCATAATCGCAAATTGCACCAATACTTTCGGTACGTTACGCCTGCCGTACATTAATTCCTTATTGTTTGTAAAACATGTCATTATTAATTGTCGTTTGGCTCGTTCTGGTGTAAGTGGTGGTATAAAATATGATAACCAACTCCGATAAAATTTTAATTATAACTCATTTCCAGTCAAATTAACCTACCAATCCCACCAATGATGCTCAATGACCAAAGTTGCTAGGGCCATAGTTCACATTTTCTCAAAAGGTCAACTATGTGTTGAGGAGTTTTCGAACGTCCCATTGCGAAATTCATGTGGCATATATTATCAATAAGAGCTACCGTGGTCTATAAAGCTAAGAAGATCATCCTAGCTATCAAGATTTAGATATTCGTAATGTATTTGTTACAATAATTCAAATTTTGTTGTCAATACGAATTAAATAAGTGTATGAGATTTTATCTATTAATTTATTAATAACAGAAGAGAGTTTTTTGCTAATGACGAAAAGTGAATGGGGTTATTTACCAATGCGAAATAATACAGGTGTAATTTTTGCAATTACCTAAGCAAAATGCTAGCTCATAATCTGCATCCAAAAAGGCGGATAAGAGGTTTGACTATTGTGACCACGTATTTATTATATATAATAAGCGAATTGATCGAGTCATCTACCGGTTGACTCCGTGTTTCATTTGTGAAAATTATGATACTTACTTCTCAAACCTCACTTTTGAACTCTACTACTTGGACTTCCCCAAAAACTACACTAACACAAACGTCTGTTAAGATAATGACAGTTAGCAAAGATCTTTTGTATGTACCTAAGTAATTTTTGAAAGGAATATATTATGAGCGGACAAGGTGCTGGCAGTAGACATATCGTTTTCTACATTCAAGAACAAAATTAGGTTTTCTAGTGTGACTCATCCCATCTATATCAAAATTTAGTCATATATATCAATTGATAATTAATTTTTCTTAAGCCATCTGATTATTGTTCCAACTGATTAAAAGAAAATTAGTCTAGGTTTAGATAATATATATATATATATATATATATATATATATATATATATATATATATATATATATATATATATATATATATATATATAAGACTGATAAGGTAAAATGTGTAAATAGATTAATCAAGGTAGAACACTGTAATCCCGAACACGAGGGCCGTATGATGAAGCGTACCTCATACACGGCTTAGATATGGGTGTATTTTTTGTAAGGATTTTGAGGAGAATATGAAGCTAACCCCTCTCGTGTTGAGGGGTCTTAGTATATATAGGGTCTTGGCTCTTGCTTAATTGGTAAGAAGGGGGAAGGTGGTGGTGGCCAAAAGTGGTGATGGAGATAGGTGAAAAAGATAGCTTACTAGCCAAGTTAATTGACTAGGTGTCAAGTGGGAGGAGATGGAGGTGTCAAAAGGTAGAGCTAGGATGAAGTAGGCATCTTAGTTTTCCACAATTCATGAAGAGAAGAGTAGTGGCAAGGAGCTTGGTGACTAAGGTTTAGTAGGGAGGTGACAAAGTACACACCTAATATATTTAGAGGGGTAAAAGGGTTCTAAATGAGGGCTCTTCGTAGAGGGGGTGAGAGGGTCTACCCTGTAGAATGGATGAGAGGGTCTAATCTGTAGAAGGGGTGAGAGGTGTCTCATTAAGACCCCTGTGAAGGGATAAGAGGGCTACGACCCCTGTGAAGGGATAAGAGGGCTACGACCCCTGGTCCTTCGAGCCCCTAATCTAGGCTAGTGATATAGAAGGGGAAATGGCACTTGAGGGCTCACGGAGTGTATTATATTGTTTATTTTATCACGCTCACGAGTTTTATTTAACAGAAATTTAAATAGAGCTTAGTAGGATACGTTATTTACCTTATCAAAGACCATCCACCAGTATTTCAGTAATGACGTACAATAAAATTGGTGTTACGTATAGAGGGCACCGCAACAAGATTTCACTAGGTAAGTCGCGTACCATTTTTTTTGTTAGGTTGCAAATAGACTGCTCAAATCAGTTAATAGGTAATTCATTGTTTAACCTACAAACTGAATGATTTGTTATGCAATACTAGGATAGGACATTTAAGAATTGCGGCACATGTTTACGAGATGCCACCTCGTAAAACATGCCCAACCGTACGTACTTAGGTTCACATTATCACTACTGAGACGATTTGACTACCATGCATTAATTCCAAGTTTCAGTTTCTCCTCCTTGGGGTATAAAACCTCGTAATTGCTTCCTCTGTCATATACTCTAAGACTTTGTATATCAAGCATTGTTTATCTACTGATCCTCAAGTCTTATTCTAACCAGGTAAAGTTTTTCTTTCAAATTAGGGGTCATTTTCACTCTCGATTACATGAAGAAATATATGTTGTTATTGGAAAATATTTCCTTTCTGTTAATATTCCTAATTAACAAAATAACCCCTGCGTACGTTGTTTTTTTGTTAGCAAAAACCTCCTATATATGAAATTTTAAAATTAGCTCCTATCATTTTTTATATTTTTTTTTGTAAAATCCTATCATTATATTTTTAAGTTTCCAAATAATGATCTGTGCATGTGTTTGTTTTCTATTCAACACATGTTAATCCTTTATGTATCAAGTGATACAATAGTTTTTTTTTTCAATTTTTCTTATTAAATTCAGCACTTACAAATTCACTAAGAATAGTGCGGGGATTTTTGCCAATTTCTTAATACTACAGTGGTTGTTGCTGATAAAAAAAAAGTTATATAGAGAGTTTAGTTAAGCATAGTAGCTTAGTTTTTCGTATCTTATCGAATTTTAATATTAACTTGGTGTTTAACTATTTTGTGTGCATGGTAGAGAATGGAGTATTCCGTGAAAACTCTTACAGGAAAGTTGATCACCCTTGAAGTTGGTGGTTCGGACACCCTTAATGACAATGGCAAGGCAAAAATCATTGACAAGGGAACAACTTTGGACGTGGTGGTGAGTGGAGGAATGGAGATTATTGTCAAGAATTTGAGTGGACGGAGAAAAACCTTCACTCTGGAGGTTGAGAGTTTCGACAACACTAAGAATGTCAAGGCAAGGATTGAGGACAAGGAAGTTTCAATGCAGATATTTGTCAAGACTTGATCAGGGAAAACCATCACATTGGACGTTAAGAGGTCCGATACCGTTGCCAGCGTGAAGACGAAAATACGGGATAAGGAAGCAATACCAATACGACGACAAGGTTTGGTCTATGCTTGTGGTTCGCTTAGAGATGAGCTAACACTTGCAGACTACAATATTGGCAAGGAGTCTACCATGCACCTTACTTTATCATACTATAATTAAATCTCTATTGAATGTATTTGTGAAGACCATTTGGAGTTTTGGACGCCAACAACGCCAATGAAACTAATTGAACAAACGTACGTCATCACATATTAAAAATGCCTTAAGTTTTTATACGTATAAATCATTATTTCCCAGTTAACTACATAGTAATACAACGTTTTTTTGATTTATAACATTTTTGCAAGCTTAGAATTTAATTTTCCCCTATTTGATCTCTTCGACATTACTATATTGCGATTTTCGAATTAAATCATGAATTTATTTGCTTACAAATTTATAAGATACGAAGCAAATAATAACTACACCTTTCTTGATAGACAGCTATATATATGACATCTAATATATTCTAGAAAACTTGGAGGAGAACTTATTTATATTAATTTAAACTAGTATATGTGCAGGTCTTTGATTGCAAATAATATTGAGCGCCCACTGTCAATTATTTAGGTTGTAATCTTATCTTGTAAAATTTATAGCTCATTTTTATAAGAAAAACCTTTTAGCTAGTCTTTGCGTATACCTTGCGACAAGTAATTCTTATTGAAAGAAACAATAACTATATTTATTGGTTGGATTTAATCAATTATTGGTGGATATCTATTAACTTATTGCTAAACACGCTAGCTTATTATTGACGTGATTATGCTTTTATGCTAGTATTTACTTAGAAGATTGAAGAAACAATTAATTATATTATATTGTACAAGAAATTTTGATGTTAAATACATACTTCCATTTTATCAATTAAAAAGAATAAAACAAACATTTTGTGCGCATCTGAATTTGCGCTATATATGTGTATATAATATTGACAATTTGACAAGTAATATAGTAGCGCAATTTGATGGCAATTCCATAGAACTTGTAGTCAATTATAAATATAGTTAGTAGGAAGAGAATTAACTTACTCAATTAAACGTGACTTTAATTTAATTCATACAACAATCTTTATTACTAGACTTTTTAAAACTTGTTAAGTCAATTAAAATTATAATAATACTAATTAAAGGTATTATGGAAATTCGTGGCATTAATTCAATTAAAGGCGGTGGGTCCTTAAGAAGATTCCTTATTTAAAGGAAAAAGATAACTAGCCGTGAACGCGACGCCAAAAACAAGTCAATAGCCAAGTCAAAATAACACGTGTCAACATCCAATACGCAGTTATTCAAGACCGAGTCGGTCTCGGCACCTATATAAACCGGCTCTCCTCCTAATAATACAATTCAGTATCAAGATTCAATCTTTTATATTTTCTTAACGATTAAATCTCTTCATAATAATACTTCTTTGAAGGTATTTTTGATCTTTTATCTGTTTATGTTTCAATTCGACTCAATCTGTGATTTATCCGTTAGTTGTACTTGTATGTTTCAATCAATTTAGTCTCTGATCGTGACCGATTTCTAGGGTTTTGTTCGTTGTAGAATTCGATATACGTGACCGATTTCTAGGGTTTTGTTCGTCGGCGAATTGGTTAAGCGATTAGATTCTTTTTAATTATCGTATGACTGTGTTTATTTCCGATCAATTTGTTTTCTGATTTATCCGTTAATTTTATGTTTCAAATTGTCAATTAATTTAATCTCTGATTTGTCCGTCTATTGTAGAATTTGATATTCTTGGTCAATTTCTAGGGTCAATTTCTAGGGTTTGCCAATTAGTTTCTTTTTAATTATCACATGACTGTGTTTATTTTTCGATCAAACTATTTTTCTCATTTATCAGTTAGTTGTATGTTTTAAACTTTCAATCAATTAAATCTCTGATTTGTCCGTCTATTGCAGAACTTGATATTCGTGGCCAATTTCTAGGATTTGTGAGTGTTTTGGGTGTCTGCCAATTAGTTTCTTTTTAATTATCATATGGCCCCATAATTTTTGGATCTGCGCTCAATAGGAATAAACTCTGTATAGTGGCTGCTTTCTCTGATTGATGTTAACCAAGATCCGTGTGTCTGATTTTCTTGTGTAATAACGTATGCAGATGCAGATCTTTGTGAAAACCCTAACTGGTAAGACAATCACCCTTGAGGTGGAAAGCTCGGACACCATTGACAACGTTAAGGCAAAGATACAGGACAAGGAAGGGATCCCCCCTGACCAACAAAGGTTGATTTTTGCCGGTAAACAACTCGAGGATGGGCGTACCCTCGCTGATTACAACATCCAGAAAGAATCCACCCTCCACTTGGTGCTCCGATTACGTGGTGGTATGCAAATATTTGTCAAAACCCTAACGGGAAAGACCATAACTCTTGAAGTTGAGAGTTCCGACACTATTGATAATGTCAAGGCCAAAATCCAGGACAAAGAGGGTATTCCCCCAGACCAGCAGAGGCTGATCTTTGCTGGAAAACAATTGGAGGACGGTCGCACTTTGGCTGATTACAACATCCAGAAGGAGAGCACTCTGCATTTGGTGCTTAGGTTGAGAGGTGGCATGCAAATATTCGTCAAGACTCTCACTGGCAAGACAATTACCCTTGAGGTTGAAAGTTCTGATACCATAGACAACGTTAAGGCAAAGATCCAGGACAAGGAGGGGATCCCACCAGACCAGCAGAGGCTTATTTTCGCTGGAAAGCAGCTTGAGGATGGCCGAACTCTGGCGGACTACAACATTCAGAAGGAATCCACTCTTCACCTGGTGCTGAGGCTCCGTGGTGGTATGCAGATTTTCGTCAAGACCCTTACAGGAAAGACCATCACTCTTGAAGTGGAGAGCTCTGATACTATCGACAATGTGAAGGCAAAAATCCAGGACAAGGAGGGTATTCCACCAGACCAGCAAAGGTTGATATTTGCTGGTAAGCAGCTCGAGGATGGTCGCACCTTGGCAGATTACAATATCCAGAAAGAATCGACTTTGCACTTGGTGCTGAGGTTGAGGGGTGGCATGCAGATTTTCGTCAAGACTTTGACAGGAAAGACAATCACTTTGGAGGTGGAAAGCTCGGACACGATTGACAACGTGAAGGCCAAGATTCAGGATAAGGAGGGAATCCCACCAGAGGTTGATCTTTGCTGGTAAACAGCTAGAAGATGGGCGTACCCTGGCAGACTACAACATCCAGAAGGAGTCTACCCTGCACCTTGTTCTTCGTCTCCGTGGTGGTTTCTAAGTGTCCTGTGTAAGGTTGTTCTGGTTTGTGAAGTAATTGGTTGGTGGGTTGTGTTGGGGTTTCTTTTTCCTGGTTTTCGCGTGTTTGGCCTGTAATGATGACTTGTGTTGACACTTCTATTTGTTGGTGTATGTGAGATGATCAATCTGGTCATGTTCCCGATAAATAAATTTCTTGTGAATATTTGTTGTTCTAATTCCTTTGTTTTTTCTTATAATTTGATTTTACAGTTCCATTGTTGAGTGGAAGGCTTGATCAATTTGCTAGCTTGCTTATTCTTGTAGAGCATATATATTTTTTTTGTGGGTTCCTGCACTATAGTGATGAACCGTATTTTAATTGAAAGTAACTTTATGTGTTTAATTGAACGACCAATGTATTGTTCAAATAAACACATTAATGTTGTGCCCATATTCTGCGTCCAGAAAGGGCGAAGAGGTGTGTCAGGAGTGTGCTTCCATATTATGCTAAATGAACCAAGTCATTTGTAACATGATGAAGTAATGGAGTTTAATTTTATTTCTCTTTCTTGCTAATATGATGCAAATCCTGTGTTTTTCTTTTACAGGTGTATGAGAGGAGTTATGAGAACTGGTACTATTGTGTGATTGGTTTGCTAGGCTTGCATATTTTTAGATGTGCTTTGATCGTTGCTGAATCTTGCTAGCATTTTAATTGATCTTTTTGTTTCTTTAAGCATTTTCAGATAGTCGTTAGTTGGTCTCTATTCCATCTTTGGTGTAAGCTTCCTGCGATGTCGTGATTCTTCTTTTCCTCTGCTTTTTAGTTTTTAGATTATTGAAATAAGTTCTGTTTTGTTTTTTGTTTTTTAAAGTTATGTCAGTGAAGCTATGGCATCCGGTGCAGACATATGGTAATTTCATTATTGTTTTTAATTTTACCTACTTAGGACTTGTTTACCTGTGGTCTTAATTTTACCTACTTAGGACTTGTTTACTTCAAGATTTAGAAACATTTCTCTAGAAATGTACCAATGTATTTTTTTCGATGAATATGTAAAAATGTATTTGATGTATCACATTTCAATGAATGGTGAGGTATTGTTGTTCTTCTTTTCCTCTGCCTTTTAGTTTCTAGACTATGATTTTGTTTTGTTTTTCTTTTTCTAAAGTTGTGTTAGTGAACTAGAGATTATGGAAATGAGAATAAGCTGCAGACATATGGTAATTTTGTTAGTGTTCTTAATTTACCTACTTAGTTTGCTTTAAGACTTGAAACATTTTCTTTAGATATGTAAAAATGTGTTTGATGCATCATATTTCAATTAAAGGTGGTAATGTACAGGCAAGTTTGTATGGTCATAATGTCTGTGTCAATGGTATAGTTTAACGAACAAGGTCTTCCTCAGCATGGTGCTCACAATAAACGAATCCTTGTCGTGCACGTCCAGAGAGGGGGAAAGAGGTTTGGCTGGTGGCTCTTCATATTATATTAAGTGAGTCAAGTCTTTGTTAAATGATAAATAAATGAAGTTCCATTTTCTTCTCATTCAAATAATTAAATTTCATACTATGTTAGATGCAGCAACTGTAGTTCAATAATGTTATACGACAAGCAGACAAAGCAATAAACAATCAATGTGACCTAGTTTACTAGTTTGCAGAACAATTTGCTCAAATGAGCTGAATGGTTAAGTCTTGAAAATCTAGTTCATTACGTGACCTATTTTATCGAAATAGCATAATATTGGTGGCGACCATTTTCAAACGCGCACCTCGTAAAATACATTAAGCCTTTCCGGTGCGCAGAATCTAATACCCTCTGTGACAGCCATGCGTTTCCTCCATGGACATAATTGAAAGCCTCTTATTTTGCCTTGTTTCATCTGTCATACTTTCAGACTTCAAAGTCGGTTGTCGTTGCTTTATCACTCAATTGAACGCTATCTGGTACTTTGATATGTTATTTAGCTCTGTTTTCACTTGGTGGTATGGAGTTCTCTGTGAAGACACTGACAGAGAACTCTGTGTCGACAAAGATACATGAGGACAAGGAAACAAGTTTGCAGCTTGAGCTCACCGGAAGGTGCAGACATTTATCAAGACTTTGACACAAAGTAGGAAAGCCTTCACTTGCGAGGCAGAGGATTCCGACACATGCACTACTCAAAATGTCGGGGAAAAGATCCAGGAGAAGAAAGAGATGAAGATTTTTATCAGCAATGGAATTGGAGAAATCATCACTTTAGAGGTGAAGAGGTCGGACACCATCTACAACCTGAAGACTAAAATTCAGGATAGGATCCGAATCCAAGCAGACGATCAGAAGTTAATATTTGAAGGTAAATATCTTGAGAATTGGCTCAAACTTGCTTACTACAACATTGAGAATGAGTCCACCATCATACTTGTCCTCATACTCCGGGGTGAGTTCTAAGTGTTCCGCTTGTAGTTATTCTTTTCTGTTACTGTCAGGCTATTGGGTTTTAGTACTAGTATCACGTTTCAGTTTCTTATATCTGGTTTGTGTCTGTTGATCCTAAAATAAGTGCTTGTTGATTTGTTATTTGCTGGTGTCTTTGAAGCAGGTCATTAGGTATTCCCTCTTACAGGGTGGCATTTTCTGCGACCCCTATATACTGACCTGCTATCTCGATTGAAGTCCAACTGGCTCAGTCTTATAGGATTGTTTCAATTTGCTCGAAATTGACAGACCACTATCGAACCGAAATGATCATTTCTTGTATTTAAATATAATTCTAATTACCATGCAATTCTTATTATTTGCACTCGGATCTTTTTAGGCAGTAATTACATTTCTTGCATACAAACACTCGACAGGTAGGAGCAGTGGCGAAGACTACGAGTCCATCGTGCTTGCAGTGATTTTTGATGTTATGCGACTCCATGAAATTCAGTCCACTACAACCAGTTATACGGGATAGGATAGCCCTGCAGTCCAGTTTGATTCCTGCAACATTGAGAAAGCGCTTACATTAGGGAAGAATCAAGGCATTAGTAAGACTCAGAGTAGGGGAATTTCATGCTTTATCTAAATTGGTTTTAGCTTTGTGGTTTTTCATTCTGCTCAATGTTTTTAAAACCGGTCCAGGGCAAATTGACAAAAAATATCTTGATACTTGGGGCTTATTTTAAGGAGGTCTATGCTCTGTGATTTACGGAATTCCAGTTTGAAGACAAGCAGGGGTTGATCTTTGCCGGTGAGAAGCTGGAGAATGAGCGCATACTTGCTGACTGCGACACCCTCAAGCACAGTTGCTGAATGCGACATCCTCAAGCACACTTGATGTTTCCAGTTTCTTATATCTGGTTTGTGTCTGTTGATCCTAAGCTTGTTAATTCTTTTATTTGCTGTATTAGGTGTTCTCTCTTAGATGGTGACATTTTCAGCAACTCTTGATATACTGACTTGCTATCTCCATTGAAGTTCAGCTGGCTCAGGCTTACATGATTGTTTCTATTCGCTCGAATCAACTGACCACTATTGTACTGAAATGATGATTTTGGTATTAAAGTATAATTCTCGTTGCCGTGTAGTGTAATTCTTATTAATTGCAGTCAATCTTTTCAAGCTTATGGGATTTATTCAATCCGCACGAGATCGACGAACCACTATTAAACCGAAGTACGCCTTTACCTCAGACAGAAGAACAACGGATTGAACAGATGACCGACCTAGAAAAGGAGGTCAACAAGTGGATTGAATCTTTTCCAGTCTAGAGACTGGCGGATTACCTTCGAAAGAAAGGTAACCGAAAATCCTTCTGCTTTGGACAAGATAAGTGGATAGATGAGTTGAATAATACAGGGACAGCTAGGCGACCCTTTGAGATCTCCCAACCTAAAGGCAACGTTCTAAAGGAACTTTTTTTTTTTCACTTTCAATGTTCAGATCCCTACAGACAGGCCTGTAAGTGTGCGCTTTCTAGTGTGGTCTCCGTCCTCTTAATCTGTTTAAGTCATTTTCTATACTAGTTTTAACTAGTATGTCGTCTAGTCTGGTTGAGTAAGGTAAGTTTATAAAATCTTTATTTATTGGATCTCTAGGAATTCCTTTTAATCAAGAAGGGAGAGATTTGGATATATTAACCAAATGGTTAGCTCCGTCTATCAATCTTTTACATCAAAAATCAAAGGATTCGACAGATTGGTATGAATTTTTGAAAGATGCGATTTTTTCAGTCAGCACGACTGTAGTAGCTTTCTGTGTAGCTACGAGTAAGGCTTAGTGTTCCAAGTCCAATAGCGAAAACTCTTCTGAGTAGCTTAGAGTTCCCCAGAAAACAGGTTGGAGGAGATAACTTCTTGAACAAGCCAAGAGAAGAGTCAAAAAATGTGCTCGCGTTTGCCGTGTAGTGTAATTCTTATTAATTGCAGTCAATCTTTTCAAGCTTATGGGATTTATTCAATCCGCACGAGATCGACGAACCACTATTAAACCGAAGTGATGATTTTGGTATTAAAGGATGATTCTAGTTACCATGTAGTATGATGCACTTTCAGTCTTTTCAAGCAGTGATCACTTTTTTTGCATACACAATTGATACCTATGAGCATCATCCATTGTGGTTACATTGGTTTCGATGTTATCTGACTCCATGAAATTCAGTCTACTACTATTAGAAGACCAGTTAAAAGGGATAGAACGGCTCTGCAGTCAGGTTTGATTTCTGCAACATTGAGAAAGCGGTTGCATATTGAAGAATCAAGGCGTTAGTAAGACTCAAGAGTAGGGGAACCCATGCTTCTCATATCTTAATTGGTTTTAGCTTTTTTGTGGTTTTTTAATAAATGTTATATTCTGCTCAATGTTTGTTAACTGGTCCGAGGCAAAATTGACCAAAAAATACCCTGATACTTGGGGCCTAATTTTAACGAGGTCTATGCTTTGTGATTTAGGGAACTTCAGTTTGAAAACCAGCAGGGGTTGATCCTTACCGGTGAGAAGTGGAGAATGAGCGCATACTTGCTGACTGGGACATCCACAAGCACACTTGCTGAATGCGACATCCGCAAGGAGTCCACCCTGGCCTTCATCACCTCCTGATTAAAAAAAAGTTAGTGATCATTCTGGTGTTTCCTCTGATGCATGCGTGTCTAGTTTCAAACATATGCCTTATTACTCTGTCTTTTGTATTTATAGTTTATATACTTTGCTTATATTAAGATTCTTGTTTTTTATTAAGTGAGTTATTTAAAAAAAGACAACATTTCTAACTTATAACTTTTTGGGACCTGCTACTTCTTTAATTTAACATGTCACTACAATGAGTTAGTAAACTTCATTTAAGTGTCGAAATTACTTTTCTAATTCAACATGCCTATAAATGAGTAAGTAAAAATCATTTAGTTGTGTTTAGGTGTAGAAATTGTAAAACTATTTGATAATGCATAGTTTGTTCAAGTCAGCCAATGGGTTATAGTTTAAATTGTAAATCATTTGAAATTTCGTCCTTATACTCAATGCAAACTATTTTATTAATTAGGTTGCAGAATTAATTGCTCATGTGAGCAGATGGGTTGGTTTGAGAGATTGTTACGTATCACATGATACATTGTGAAATTTTAGGATCTATCAGTAGATTATACCAAAGCTTCTTGTATAATTAACGTGTTTGTCCAATTTGTGTGCACCACTTTGTCCAACTATTTATGATAATGAATATGTCCTTAATTTGGTAGCTTGCTGATATTTAGGTGAACTCCAGTCGGATGCCGAGTCTCACAAGCATATCTTATTTCTTTTTGTTTCTTACATTCTACTGTAATAGTCATTAGAAGGTACGTATGTGATGATCCATATCTTAATTGAAGGATTTTATATATTGATAATGCATGTGTTGCATGAAATAGTTTAATGACCAAGGTACAAGTTCTCACAGTAAACACATTAGCTTTGTGCCCATATTCTATGCCCAGAGACGGCGAAAGAGGCGTGGATAGTGTGTGCTTTCATATTATGGTATGCGAATCACTGTCATTTGTAAATTCATAAAGTAATGGAGTGTAAATTTTATTCTCATTCTTAATCCTGTGTTATTTTATATGTGATTATATAGTTTTAATGTTGAGGGAAGTGGCCGGGTTGATGGAGTGGAGGTATAAGAACTGGTTCAATTGTGTTGTTGGGTTGCTTTATATGTGCTTCGGCCGTTGCTGGCTCTTGCTAGCATTATACTCGTATTTCTGAACCTTACCCGGTAGTCGTTGTTTAGGCACAAGTTCATTTTTGGTGTAAGCTTCTTGCGATGTTGTGATTCTTCTTTTCCTCTGCTTCTTAGTTTTTAGACTATGAAATAAGTTTTGTTTTTTTTTTTTTTTTGTTTTTTAAAGTTGTGTTCGTGAAGGAGAGAATAAACTATGGCACCCGTTGCACTGGTAATTTCATTAGTGTTTGTAATTTTACCTGCTTAGCACTGGTTTGCTACATTTTCTCTAGAAATGTAAAAATGTATTTGATGTATCATATTCCAAAATGCTCTGATTCTTCTTTTCCTCTGCTTTTTAATTTTTAGACTATGAAATACGTTTTGTTTTGGTTTTTGTTTCTATAGTTATGTTAGTGAAGGAGAGATGAATGAAGTGAGACTTCCGTTGCAGAAATATGGTAATTTCATTAGTGTTCTTAATTTTCCAAGTTTTACTTGATGACTTGAAACATTTCCTTTACCTATGCAAAAATGTATTTGATGAAATGCTTAATGGAATATTTAATGAACAAGGTCCTTCTCAGCATGGTGCTCATGATATACACATCCATGTTGTGCCCATGTTCTACGTCCAGAGAGGGGGGCAAGAGGTTTGGCTTGTGTACCTTCATAGTATAAGTAAGTGACTCTAGGCCTTTGTTAAATAAATCAGTGGAGTTTAATTTTTCTTCTCATTCAAATATATGAAATTTCATGCTATGATTAATGCACCACCCATAGTTCAATAATGTTATAGTTCAATAATATATACGACAAACTTAGAAAAGTATAAAATACAAAGCAATCCTTAATTGACATGTGAAAATCAAAGGGAAACAATCTTGACCTAGTTTACAAGGTTGCAAAATAATTTGCTCAAGTCAGCTGAATGGTTTAAGTCATGAAGTTCTAGTTCATTGTGTGTCCTATTGTTATCAAAATAGCATAATATTAGCTGGCTCAAGCTTGGTATACTGACTTGCTATCTCGATTGAATTCCAACTGGCTCAGGCTTATAAGATTGTTTCAATCCGCTCGAAATCGACGGACCACTATTGAATTGAAATGATGATTTTGGTATTAAAGTATTATTCTAGTTACCATGTAGTGTAATTCTTGTTATTTGCAGTCGGTCTCCTCGAGCAGTATTTACTTTTTTTGCATACACACTCTCGACACCTATGAGCATCGGCTTACTATAAGTCCATCGTGGTTGCATTGGTTTTGATGTCATCTCACTTCATGAAATTCAGCCCTCTACTATTAAAGACTAGTTATGCGGGATAAGTATAGCCCTGCAGTCCGGTTTGATTTCTGCAACGTTGAGAAAGCGTCTACATAGGGAAGAATCAAGGAGTTAGTAAGAGTCAGAGTAGGGGAATTTCCATGCTTCTGATATCTGGATTGGTTTTAGCTTTGTGGTTTTCTAATAAATTTTACATTCTGCTCAATGTTTTTAAGAAAAGTTGACCAAAGAATACCTTAATACTTGGGGCTTAGTTTTAACGAGGTCTAATGCTTTGTGGTTTTAGGAATTCCAGTTTGAAGACAAGCAGGGTTTGAGCTTTGCCGGTGAGAAGCTGGAGAATGAGGCATACTTGCCGGCTGAGACATCCACGAGGAGTCCACCCTGGCCTTCATTGCCTCCAGTGGTTTAGGGATTAGTAAAACAAGCCAGTGATCATGATGGTGTATTATCTATTAATTATGATCCATATTTATTTCGAATTTGGATCTCACTTCATATCAATTAATTTATAAAAGAGAAAGACCTCGTACAACTTAACCATATCCTGTGATGCATGCGTGTTTAGTTTCAATTTTCAAACTTATGTCTTATTACTCGGCCTTTCCTATTTCTTGTATATATAACTTGCTTATATTAAGATTCTTGATTTTATTGAGTGGGTCATTTACAAAAAGACGACACTTCTAACTTATAACTTTTTGGGCCTGCTACTTCTTTAATTTAACATATCTCTAAAATGGGCAAGTAAAAATCGTTTACTTTTGTTTTAAGTTTAGAAATTACTTTTTGAATTTAACATGTCTCTAGAATAAGTTAAAATCATTTAGTTGTGTTTAAGTATAATAATTGTAAAACTATTTGATAATGCATAATACTCACTTGCATAACAAAGAAAATTGTCAAGATATATTAATTGTTTATTCATAATCTCTGATTATCTTTCGAATATATAATAGAAACATCCTCCCTCGTGTATAACTCTCAAATAAGTTATGCTAACAATGAAATTGTCCATCGTCGAATGGAACGATTAATGTAACAATAAAAACCAAAAATATGCACGGGGCCATTCTAGTGCGAGGCAAGTGTTAAGGTCCTGCATGCTCCACATTCTCATTTATTAGTGCATCCACAAGAGAAACTGAATATGATTGCACGAATTGAACACATGTTAGGCCTTTATTAGGCGCAAAATATTGTTAATATTAATAATAGGGTTTCTTTTCTTCATATAATATAAAAATCTTCTTCATAAAGGAAAAATAAAAGCGGAAGAGCAAATAAATAAAAATAAAGGAGGAGAGGCTATCGACGTCCCTTTGAACTCGGAGGCGTACTACAGTATCACGGTGTATTCGAGAGCGTGATCTTTTTTCTTTATAGCGGGGTAGCCAGTCACATTTGTGGGGCATGCAGTTGCACTTAAACGTTCACCAATTACCTACATTTGAATTTGTATGTGTTCTTAAACTCAGTCTTCTTCACTTGGCATTGTCTTTAGGCTCCTTGGTGATATGCAGACCCTTACAGGGAATACCATCACCTTTGAATTGGAGAATTCCAACACCACTAAAAATAATGAAACAAGTTTGGACTTGGTTGTGAAGGGAGGAAATTGTCAAGAATTTGATTGGAAATACCTTCACTATGGAGGTGGAGAGTTCCGAAACCACAGACAATGTCAAGGTGAAGGTCGAGGACATTAAGAGGATACACATTTTTGTCCAGAAAGGTTATGTTGGAAAGATCAATTTTACGGTGAAGAGCTCCGACACTATTAAAAGTTTGAAGATCAAGATTCAGGATGTTGAGGGAATACCGGTATCCGAACAGAGGTTGGTCTTTCAAGGTAGGCAGCTTGAGGATTGGCACACATTTGCTCAATGGAAAATCCAGGAAGACTCCACCCTACACCTTATTCTCAAGTTACGTGGAGGGGCGGACCCAGGTAGGGGCTATAGCCCAGGGTAGTTTTTATGACAACTTCTTTATTATCTATATAAATATATACACTACGGAATCAAATTTGATTGCTTATCTTTGTTAATGATTTGGTTTATCACTTCTCTTCATTGTAATTATCTTTCCCTTGTTTAAAGTTTATTTTTCCTAGTTTGGAGGATTCATTATATATACACATGCACACACGTACAACTTAATGAATAAAAGCAAAAATTTTGCATTTCCCTGTGCACTAACTGTTGCATATCACTTTAATTATCCCTATCTTCTTTACTTGCTTCATATATATCCTTTTTCAAGTTTTCTTTTTATCTTTTCTCCACTACAGTTAACTTAGGCCGTGTATATTTATGTTTTCTTCATATATCCCAACTTAGCAAAAAGAGTAGCAGATCATTAAAAAAATCGTCATATTTGTTTTTCTTTTGCTTAATTTTTAGAAATAGATTAATTGTATGCATTAAAGAGAAAAAAAACTGGATTCCGATCTCTGCTTCGCGTCATGGCCCTAAGGTTTCCCATTTATTCTTTGCGGACGACCTCTTGCTTTTTGCTCGAGCCACAACTAAGCAAATGCATCATATTATCGACTGTCTCAAGCAATTCGAATCGGTTTCAGAGCAGCGGGTTAATCTTCAAAAATCCTCCATCATTTTCTCCCCGAACGTTTTGCGAAACCTTGCTCGCGAAATATCTCATATTGCTGGGATTCCCCAAGCTTCTTCTTTGGGCCGTTATCTTGGAGTTCGTTTATGCGATGGACGCATTGTTAGATCTCTTTTTGCCAATGTTATTGAACGTGTTGAGAAGCGGCTGTTTTCATGGAGATTCCGCTCTTTCTCGATGGCGGGGCGACACACTCTCATTAAATCAGTTTCCTCATCTATTCCGCTTTACTCTATGCAAACATATAAACTTCCGAAAGCGGTCAACGATCACCTGGACAAGCTTAATCGCGATTTCTTTTGGGGCAGTAATGCTCGTCGTCGGCGCATCCATTTGATAAACTGGAGAACTCTCTGCCTCCCTAAAAATAAAGGCGGCTTGGGTCTTATGAATATGGAGGTAACCAACACGGCCACGCTTATGAAGCTTGCTTGGGACTTGGTTTGCAAACGCGACAGCCTTTGGGTTAATATGTTCATAGCAAAATACACCAAAAATGGTGACGTTCTTAATGCCGGGAAGCCGTCCTCTTGCTCACCTATTTGGCGTCAAATATTTGCATGTCTGGAGCCCCTTCGCTGCGGTCTTAAATGGACTATCAAAAACGGTCGTCAAGTCCGTCTTGAGATTCCCTCTCACCTTCGGGACTTAAAGGTGGCTGACTTCGTTGACATTAACAACCAATGGCTTTGGTCTTCGTTCCAACATTTTCTTCCTGCTCGGCGAATTGCTGAAATTGCAAGTGTGATTGTTCAAAAACATAACTCTATGGAAGATACTTTAATCTGGGGTCATACTAGCGATGGTAAATTTTCTGTCCGTTCGGCTTGTGAGATGCTTAATGCAGATTCTACTCCTTCTTCTTCTTCTTGGAATCTTGCGTGGAGACTTCGGCTTCGACAACGAGTGCGTATCTTTATTTGGTTAGCTCTCCATAATAGGCTTCTTACTAATGAGAATAGACTGTTTCGCCACCTTACTGATGACTCCTCGTGCCCTCGCTGCTCTCATAGCTCGGAACCGCTGCTTCATTTGTTGCGCGATTGCCCATTTAGTTTGGGGATTTGGACTAAGCTTCTTACACCGAATTCCTCTCAGCGTTTTTTCAGCACCTCTCTTCATGAATGGCTCTGTGAAAATCTCTACCAAAACTCGGTTTTACCAAATCAGCGCACTCCTTGGGCCGCCACTTTTGCTATTGCGTGCTGGAAAATCTGGTCTTGGAGGTGCAAAAAAGTTTTTGATAATCAGGTTATTCCTATTCAACGAGCAGTCGGAATTATCTCTCAACTCGCCATTGATGACACAATTGCTTGGAATAAAATCAACGCAATTCAGAATCCCGGACATGTGAAGACTTTTCGCAGCCTCGGATGGTCTTGTCCTCCTTTAGGAAGTATTAAAATCAATGTTGATGGAAGTGCACTTGGCAATCCGGGAGCTATTTCTTGTGGAGGCGTCGCAAGGGATCATAATGGCAATTGGATTTTTGGCTTTTCAGCTAACGTTGGCTATGGTAGCATCACGACGGCGGAACTTTGGGGCGTTCACCATGGCCTTACTCAGGCAGCTCTTCATAGTCTTTCTAATGTTGTTCTTGCGTGTGATTCTAAAGTGGTCGTCCACCTCCTGACTTCGCAACTTGTTGATACCCATCCTCACCGTGGATTGATTGACTCTTGCAAAACTCTCATGTTGTCTTTCTCCTCTTGCGTTATCAATCACGAGTACAGAGAAACCAATTATGTGGCGGATAAATTGGCTTCTTTGGGCCACGACTTTGCTTTTGGTGTGCAGACCTTTAACTGCCCCCCGGCGACTGTTGCTCCCTATCTCCTTTTTGACACTGTTGGCGGCGTTAGTTATCGCAACATCATTGTCTAATTTCTCTCGGGGTCTTCCCCTTCCCTTGTATTGAAAAAAAATAAAAAATTAAAGAGAACACATAAAACTGGATGAATTTATTTTAGAGCAATAGTTGGTCATCTTTGGTTTGTTTCCTTTTTTTCTTTTTTTTTTTTATGTTACTGATTCTCAGCTAAAAGTTTTAATTAACTGTTGTTTTATTTGTTGCAAGACAATTTGCATACTTCATCCATATTTGAAATTATATATTTTTAGCTCGTTGCGACTCTAAGTCGTTTTTACTTTAGCTAGCCCGTTAATTAAATTTCTGGGTCCGCCCCTGGTTACGTGGTTAGTTCTTAATCTCATGATTCTGGTCTCTACATTAGGATATTATTAGATTCTGTTTCTAATTATATGTAGCTTTTCAGTTATGTGTTTCACCTATTTATTTGCTGGTATTTTGAAACAAGTTACTGTGGTGTTCCCTCTTATACACGTATCCAGAATTATGGATTGGATAGTTTTATATACTAAGCTTTTTTATTGGCGGATTAGCCTCAATTGAACCAAGATTTCATTTCTGTATTTAAATTATAATTTAAATATTCAAATTATTCTTCATTAGCACTCAATCTTTACCAGATTTCTGTTGGCGGATTTTTGTACCGGGTTACTGTACTTGGCGGGTGAAGAAGATATGTTGGCAGTTATTGTTTTTTTTGTTTTAAGAAAAAAAAGTAAAATCAATGCAATCTATTTTAGTTTAAGCAAAATACTTTGCTCATATCAGCGGAAGGTTAATTTTTGAAAATCTAATTCATTAAGTAGCCTAAAAGCCTTTAAATGCTTGTTACTCAAAAGAAGCTTGTTCTTGTTTGCATACGTCAATTGATCTTTCATGGTTTCCGGATTTTGCACCATTACAAGTAAGCTCTTACAATATGCAATACATATTCGACACTAGCTACCTATTCCTATGCAAATATACATATATGTCTAATAACATTTTCGAAAGTTTTTGTTACAATAAGATATCATCACACGTTGCCAATTGTCAAAGTTATTTATGTATATCAAAAACACTCCCTAATAAACATTTTAATATATTGATGTCGTCTCCCTCACAATTTTAACAGTAAAATGATATTTTTGGTGTAAATTAGTTAGTGATAGTAATGGAAATCGTGACACCTGTCATTTTTTAATATATTTTTTTTCACGGCGTATAATTATTTTTGACTGTTTTTATTGTCTTTAGTTTTGTTTTCCTTTTTGTACATTCTTCTCTCCCTAACCATGGTTCAAATCTGAAAAATCCAAAACGAAATTTGGGCTGGGCCTTTTGGAATTTAAACCAGATACTAGTATTACGTGAGTTTCACTTTGTAGAGAATCTAACCGTCTTTCTTGAGAACGGAAGAAATGCAACGAGAAGTGGACTACAATATCGTATTAGGGGATGAAAGATGAGGTTGTTGTTTACTCTTATGGCTAAAGATTCAGTAGGAGGGTCTTGCTCAAGTGTTTACACCATTTATGTTTATACTTTATATATGTAGTTTAATAAGTTTCGTGAGAGGTAATGACTGCGAATTCTGAAAATATGGCTGCTAGAGTAAATTGTTTTTCGAATGATCTAAACTGAAATACATCAAGCGGTGAATAGAATGTATGAAGCAATAAAAACAATATAACAGAATCTTAACAAATCAAACCAAGATCAGATTCCATACCAGCCAATTGTTATAATCTGACTCCATAACAAATTACAATAGACTTCTTGTTGTATGTTTTTCCATCACTGTGGTTCAGTATATGAAGTGTCTCCAGCTTCAGTTGCTACCTTCTCTACTCTTCTTCCAGCTTTGATTCTTTATAGGTTCGTGGCCGGTGGAAAATGTTTTCTATAGGTTTGGTGGGAACATCGGTGTTGGAAAAGAAATAGTTTGAAATGAAACTCAAACAATTATCATAAAGAATATTTCTAATTCTGAGATTTGAAATTTCTTGAAGGCCTGAATTCCACTCCGAATTCTAAATTTTCTCAAGAATATCAACCATGGTCGAGGAGAGAGAAAAATCTGAGAAATGGAGAAGGGTCTGTGAAGTGTTATCGGTGGAATTGGATAAAATCAAGATGAAAATAAAAGAAAATTTGCCATGGGACACGTCGTGTCAATATTTGAGGTGGGAGGAGCACTGGTACTCCCCCCACCGTAGACTTCACCGCAATTAGGTTGCAAAATAAATTTGCTCATTTCGTCAGCGGATGCATGGATGGGTTCATTTTTGAAAACCCAATTCTAATATAGGCTATACATGTGTTGAGAACTCCACCTCGTAAAAAGCATTCAAACCTTCCTAGTACTCTTCTGTCTACGACATTCAGGATTTGATGCTTGTTCTGGTCCCAACGAATGTCTTGGATCAATCATGTTAACTGTTCAGTGTATCCTACTGTTTCTTGTTTGCATACTCCAATTGATCTTTCTTTTTTCCTTCGGTTATTGATAATTTGATATAGAGAAGAAGATTGGTTGTGCTTTCTTATTATTATAAGAAATCAGACGACACCTGCTATTCATGTGCTTCACACACGCACCAGAGCGACAGAGGTTGATCTTTGCTGGAAGCAGATCGAGGATGGTCACACACTTGCCAACCACAACATCAAGAGTGGTGACACCCTCCATCTTGTTATTCATATGCATGGTTGATGAGCATTGTGGCGATGGTAGCACCCTTGCCGACCATAAAATTCCGTGTCCACCCTTCACCTAAGTGTGTCTTGGTGTCTTATCTATGTGTTTTCTTGTGTCTGCTCTGATTCTGTGATAAGACTTTTATGTGAATCTCTTATTTATTGAAACCATGACTTAGGATAAAATTCTTTTTAATAAGTATTCTTGCCCCAACTAATGCATTGGATCAATCCTCCTAAGTGCTTTGTTTCCTTGACCGATCTCCCAGCTGATTTTTGTTTGGGTACTTCAATTGATTTTCTTGGTTCCTGGAGTGATGGAGAGGTCAACTGGTTGAGCTTCCAGTTTCTAGATCGCTATTTAGCAAGCTGAAGAACGGACATTCATACTCACTGCCTGTGCTATCATTTGAGCACGCTCACCATCATTTGCCCAAAGCTTCTTCTAGCTCTCAGAAAATTACCTTTTGGTGCTTACTAGAAGTTCATTAGTGTATGTTCCAGTGGCGATTTAAATAAGAGTAAATTAATGCATCATGCTCGTCTGGTAGAGAAGAGTAGAGTCACACATAGCTGAGGATGCCACGATTTTAATATGAATTTTAGATTAAATGCTTTAGGCGAAGAATTGCACGCATATTACCATAATCATGTATTTGCCGTGATAGTATACATATAAAACGGCATTTCTTCAATGAGTGAAAATAAAAATCAACCCAAACAAAAAGAGTATTAGCAGATTTGCAGAGATGAAAGCATGGCTTTCCAACCATGAATATCATAATTATTCGAATCCATTAACACACAAAATAATTTCGTCAACATCACACATGATCCAAATTATGGAACTAAGATAGTAATCGTATTGCTGTAGATAACAAACAATCATAAACAGAAGATCAACTAAGTTTACAATAACCTGACACACCACACATTGGTCGGAAGGTCTATATATTAAGATCAATGCTGCAGCTCAGAAACCATGAATCTTGATATGCTCCTTTTTCACAATTCCAGCCTGTTCTCGAAGCCAAACAGTATGTTAGAGGAAAGTTTAAACATAACAATAATGTTCTGTAATTTGGTATAATTTCATCGAAACCACTGACATTTGACAAAATAACGAAGGTCGCCCCAAATTTTGGATCGTCACATTTAATCTGACCAATAAACTTGGATAACCAATTGCATAAAGGCAATTTTTACTTCCCATTTAAACCTGTTATGCTTTTCATGTTTTTGTTCAAACTCAGGGTAGAGCACAATGGTCATTATAAATTTCTCTCACACCGTGTTCCGTAATGATGACTAATGGCATGAGGTGTCTTTCTAATCATCCTAAACTCCAAGATCAATAAATGTTTTCTTATCTAACTAAATCACAAGGTGTTTTGACGTAATACCCGATATGCTTTTAAAAATTGAATAGTTTCTTTTGCTTTTATCTGCTTACGGTCGTCTATAATCTAAAGAAAAAGAGGTATGGATAATCACCTGAACAAGAAAAGTTGAAACGTTCTTCCGCTGGTCACCTTGGAGTTGAATAACCTTAATCCAATAAAAGGAGGAGCCTTTGTTATATATAAAGATAGACATGAAAGGTTAGGAAGGGAATGAAATGCTAAAAAAGTAAACACAAACCTGGCCTAATTCAGGATCCTGAACAACAGTTCCATTGCAACAGAACTCTTTCTTGAGATCCTTCAGGATTTTGTTATAGCTGAACTCTTTCTTCAATCCCTGCACGGTAGTTAGGCTTTTACGTCCATTCCTTTGCTGTACGCGAATATGAATATAGTCCTTTGTTCCAGCACCAGAGTTGTCAGCATTTGCATCAGCAAAGGGATCTAGCCAGTGAATCAAACAATTAGGTCCTTGGTCATCCATCTCCATAACAGTACAAGATATAAAAGAAAAAAAAAAAATTTGGAGGTTAAAAATCCGAAACATACCAAAAGTGGTAGGAACTTGGATGTCAAGATCAGACATGAAACTTTGTTACTGTAGCGAACGTGCGAACAGATTTCCTCAAGCAAGATGTGAAAGCTCAGATCTGAGCACAAAAAGCAGATATATAATTTCAGTCAGCATAGCATACTATACCAATTCCCAAATCAAGATTCAAAGCTAAATTTGCTCCACAACTGTCAATTAAAGTAAAGGTTCAAAGTTGAACTGGAAATATTTCAAATGCAATAATATGATTAAAGCAGTGAAGTAGCCAGATCTATTCTCGTGAATGATGCAAGAAGGAGCTTTGTCAGCAACCTAGATAAACAAAGAAAATCTTGTAGTAGACTCAGAATACATTATAAGATGAACACGAAAGATTCTCTAGCCCACTAAACTAAGGCCATCCGAAACGTAGGAAAAAATTACTTAGACGCATGTACAACCTGCGATCAAAGAAGATAACGTGAACCAATTCACAGGAAAATTCAGGCTAGTCCCTGACAAGTTTTGTATCTACTATATCACGTTTTATTTTTCCTTTCTCACCTTATTTAATCATAGAATGTCTACCTTAAACTGAATATAAGAGATGCAAACTTGTGAGAGGAGCAAAAGTTTTTTAGGCCGTGGAGTAATCATCTAAGTTTCAAGAGTGTGAATATTTGATGAGGCATAAAATTAAGGGGATAGTAAAAAGTGCTTTAATTTTGAACCATTAAAACCTTATTCACCAAACAAAAGAAAAAAGATAACTTTAGGTACTAGATTGAGACTGATCATTCAATTCCAATCAATTTGTACCTATATTGAAACTAAAATTAACAATTCAAAAAACAAAAAGTCAGATGTTAAATCTAATTTATCCACACATAAAACACCAGAATCTGATGGATTAATCAAAATCAATAAACATATTAACACGTAAATAAAGAACCTTTTAGAGAATTGCTATACTAAGAAATCAAACAAACCAAGTCCCTCTTGTAAAATCAAGATTAGGGCTTCAAGACCAACAAATTCAGAAATTCGAATTGAATCAGAACAGAATCATCAGATCTGAAACAATCCCTAATTCAAAAATTAAAGTAGAAAAGATACCTGATTTGAAAATTAGGGTTCGATCGAGGATAAAGAATCGGACGCTTAATAGACTTGAAATCCTTTCTTAATTAGTGCGAGAAGATGAAAACAATTATTACCCAAAAAAGTGAAACTAATAATAGTTTTATAGCGGATTTTCGCGTGGCACTCGTATGGATGTTTTGAGATATTTTGGGGAAAAAAAGGTTGCGTGTGTTTTACGAGGTTGTCTTTTGAAAACATGGGCCGATTAAATATTTTGTTGGATCAATGTGTACACCAGACTTGGGTTTTAAAGGCCCCAATACAGCCGGTTTTCAAATTTTCAACTTTTCGGCCTTCCATAAAATAATTTGCATTCCGATCCAATATTTTTCTCGATTATTAGCACTCTAGGTTTTTTTTTTTCTTTTTTTTTTTGTACAATGCATAATTTTTCAGAAAGAAAAAAAAACTAGAGTGCTAATAAATGAGTTGAGTCTATGCAATAACCTATTAATTAGCACTCTAGTTAAAAACCAGTTACAAGGATTATAACTGATTCAGCGACTTTTGACCCATTGGTCGGTCACCTCAATGGGTGTAACATCCGTAATTGGTTGAATTATAAATGTATTTATTTTTGCACTCCTTAGTAAGAATTATATTCATCATTACCGCAGCAAATTAATGGAAAGTAATCTTTTCTATTTCAAGCTCAGAAGATATAACCATTGAATTATATAGCAGACCTACCACAAAATCATAAAGCCTTTCCAAAATCATATAGGAATAATTTGAGAACCAAATATTTTGAGTACCCAAAGCAAAAAGCATCGAGCAGTTTAGAACCAAACTAGATAAGATATAAAGCCAAGAAAGTCGCGTTTTATTCACAGAGTCCCTTATTTGCATTCTTTAGCCAAGTGTCTTACAGGATTCATTTCATTACCACCAACCACTTCTATAGCCATAACCATCACCGTTATTTCTTCTATATCGATCCATAATCGTCACCATTATTTCTTTGATATTGTAATTAACTGCCATCGTCATTCCTCCAATCACTAAAACCGTATTATCTCCAACGCCTCATCTATCGAGAGAATTGTTGTCTTCGACTAATCTGTTGTCGGGTTAGATATACGAGTTAGCCCTAGTGGAGTGTACGGTAGTCATCGGAAGAGAAATAAGACATTGTACTTGTTGATATTCATATGATTATATCAAGAGTTAATGGTGGATCACACCCTTAAATTGTACCAATTTTGATAGTTTACATAATTTTTGTAACTTGCACCTTTTTTTAGATATTTTGATGGGTAATTTAGTGATTTTCAATTTTTGCAAAATATTATGGCAAGTTGCTCCTTTTTAAAGACATTTTGACGAAAAAGAAAACGCTTTTGTTTCCTACAATCGTTTTTCAACAGTAATCAATCAACAAACAAGTAGCATAAAACAAAAAAACAAAAGATTTGGCTCAAACACGATTGTTAACACCCCCACCCCCGAAGAAAAGAATAGAAGAAAAAGAAAGAAGTTAAAGTCTTTCCGTGGTCGGAATTCCGTACATTAATTAAAATAACGTAAAATCACTATGGTTTTTCTGTGATGCAACATTAAAATTATGTTTATCTCGTGTGAATATAATATGAACACACTGAAGAATTTTAATAAGGGAAAACATTCTCATGGTTACTGCTCATTAAGCAGTTGGCCAAATTAAATGTGGTCAAATAATTTGAAACATGCTAAACAAATAGTTTCAGATATATATATATATATTTTTTTTTTGAAATTGAGACATGTTCAATGTGCTATTTTATGTACCAGAGTATAATAAAACACGTGTATTAACTCATGAAGAGATTTACGTGTATTAACTCATGAAGAGATTTTAATGCACGCGATTGTGAGTGGTTAAAGAAATAAAGATTCGAATTTTTATTTTATATGTGTTACACGTGGTGATGAGTGATAATTTACCAGTGGCATTTAGATTAGCACAACATTTTATAACAAAAAATTTATTGGGAAAGGAGAAATGAATCTGTCATAATACGAAATATTCAAAGTCATATTTATATTACCAATGAAACTAAAACAACATGTCTACTTGAAAATCAATTGTTTTGAATAAAATCAGCACATGTTCTACAATCACAATCTTCAAAACGGCACATGTCGCAGCCTAAGCAAACGCATTTCCGACATCCCTCACATTTCGCAGATCTTGGGCAACCTCTACACACTTTTCGACTTTCTCGCTCTTCATCTTCATTACAAGTCAATCTGAAAATGATAAACAAAAGACAAAAATAATTAACCAGAATAATACTTCATCGACATCACATATAGTATATTTTTGTAAAGTTAAAAGTTATTTAAATGTAATCAATTTGCTACTCTTTTTAGTATTTGTGAATTCTTAGCATTGGACACAAAATCGTATTAATTAGCTCATGTTTTTTAATAACTAATCATACGATGTCTATATAAAGTAAATAATTTGTCACAAAACTTTTGAATAAACATACGTACGTGTAATGTGGCATGTCCGAACATTTCCAATTTGCAGCTGCAAGAAGAGCATCGTGATACATCCTACAAGCTTCTTTGCTTCTAAGAGAAAATCTGCGTTCTTTACGGCATGCAGAACACTTCATGAACTCATCACGGTGAGTTACTTCTCGCACAGGCATTTGAGAACTATCCGAATGGTATCGCAACAAACAAGTCCTCCACAAAGGAACTTTTGTTCCATCATTCTTAAAAACCCAAATTTGACTTTTCCAATTGTTATGTGCATTTGTCCGACCAGCATGTTGTGCAAACTCCATTGGGGATAAGTTCGCTACAAAAATAGAGCAATTCATGTCATTAATGTAACTTCAGAGCATTGCTTAAATAACTAGTATATATATGCATGTTGGCCTTATCATGGAAAATTTATTTTATATGATGGTTGTATATGACGTGTGGTATAACTAACGGTAATATTATAATAATTCTCTTAGTTGTAAAGCACTAACCATCTCATAATAAATTAACATCATCCTTGTATTGCATTTACACCAGTAATCAAATTGTGCATATGCATCACGTTATTTGTGCACACTTCAAATAATTACTCCTTATTATGAACTAGATATATATAGAAATTTTAAACTTCGGTTTATATATTCTTTAATTTTATGTTATTATTTTTGCATAATTTTATATTTTCATGGAAGACAAGAGGGCTAAGAATTACAACTTGTCATCACGATGAGTTTCATGTATTAAACTATAGAAGATGAAAGTATTGAAATAATTGAAGTTATAGTCGATTTACAGATAATCTTATGAATTATAGAGACTAGGGTTATCGAATTAACCTCCTACACAATTTTCAATATTGCAGACGCAATCAACTTCAATTCTGCCATCAGCATAAATCCTAAGCCTTCCTGGAGTATCACCGTACTTAGCAACTGTGCAACCACAGTCAATCTCAATTAAATCCTGGTTGTTCTTAAACACTCCGTGAAAACTAGCCAATTCCTCATTGTTGAGCATGTTTCCTTCTCTTGAGTGATCTCCAGCCTGTATTGTAATAACATGAAAAAAATAAGTAAGTTAATTGTTTGAGTGATCTCTAGACTACAAAATGATAATTAATAAGAAAAAGTGATAAGGGAAACTCAGAGAATTAATCATTACATTAACTAGCTTACTATACGAGTACAAGTTTAAACTCTAATCTTGAATGATAACGTTATTATTAAGAATCTCATATTACTAAATCAATAAACGCAGAAGCAACAATACCACAATTAATAATATTGTCAAATATAGATTTTTTTGTGCATTGTCTGTGCTTGTTTTGTGCAACATTTATTATTGTCTGTGCTTGTTTTGTGCAACATTCATTATTGTGAATGTTGTTTATGTATGTATGTTGTATATATGAACATTGAAGCATTTTAACTAGGGGAAAATGTTCTCAAGCAGGTTAATTTTATTAGTACTAATGAAAAGATTGTTGGCCTAATAAAATGTGGTCAGCCAGCTCAACCATAATTTTCATTGAACCTATCTAAAATTGTTTCCACATACTTTGCAGACCAATGGTTATTGCTTCAGCCAGTATATTTCTGACTTGGGAAGGAGGATACAATATAGTATACCAACTTCTTAGGGCAGACATACATAAAGCAGAAAAGGAGCAAGATGGGAAAGAGAAATATTAATGAGAAAAATGAGGATATATAGAAGGAAAAACCTTCTTGAAAAACTTGAGATGTCTAATTAAACAATTCTTGAAAGACATCCTTTGTTTTAGAGTTTAATAACCTATAATTGCCAAATAAATACTCTGTGAAAAGAAAAAAGTCAAAATTGAGACAGTTCAATGCAGCGTTAGATAAAACATGTGCATAACTCACGATGGGATTTAATGCACGCGGTGTTAGGTGATGTTAGGTGGTGATGACGTTATATATATATATATATATATATATATATATATATATATATATATATATTACATGTGTCGTGGCGACACGCAGATTCGCACCATGGAAAAGAAGATTTCTGATGAAATTGAGAAATGAATTTGATGTAGCTTCTGTGGATTACATTTTTTCCAGATTCAATTAATGAATTAGTTGCAACTAATTACAGTACAAAGGAAGAAATGCGATGTACAAGGAGATGACTCCCTTTTTGTGCACTTTATATAATATGTCACTTGTTAATCGGACTCAAATGAACAAGTTAATCGTTTTGTAAAGAATTTGGAGATGAGGCATCATCTTATTTCATATATTTTCTCAATTTCACGAGGAGGATGTTCAATAGTAATAGCATCTTAATGTTATATAAACATATATACATACCATTGTTCAAGCTTGATAGGTGATCGACTTTGGACAGCTGCGAACTTGATGATATTAAAAGCCTGTTGTTGAAGAAGTTATATAAACAAGATACTTTATAAGTAGTGCATGAATTGTATAAAATCTTTATTAATTTGTGTGTATATATACAGAGAGAGAGAGAGAGGCATACCTTGGTTTACTCTAGAACAACTTGAGTTCGATTTTTCAAATGTTACAATGACTATAGTCAAATTTTACACTTACTTATATAGCAATAATGTTGAGAGCATGGGCGCACAAATCTACTTAAATTACAGATAAGCCAACTTTTTTATTTTTCACCATCTAATATAATTAAAGCCAATGGAGAATATATTTTCGGCAAACCGTATTTAATTTAGTTTTCCGTAACGGCATAAAGCAAAAGCATTCAGTCTAGTGACGATTTATACGTAAACGACAAAAAATAAAACATAGAGATTGCATAATTGTTTCAATATTCTTATTTAAAATTCAACGGAAATAATTGTAGGTCCTTTTATTTTCGTTTTAATATTGTGATTATATATGAATAATCGGCTATTCCTCGAGTTTTCATGATTCGTTGTTTTTTTTTTTTTCTAAACTAGTGTCACAATGCTTTTGTTCTCCGGAAAAAAAAAAAAAAAAAAAGCAAAGTTTTTGAACACTCGCATAGAATATGTAAGAGAGATTTTTGTGCCATGCAAGTGAAACAAAAACTCAATGTTTTTGAAAGCTAGCCGTTGGCATGTGCTACGCACGTGTTCATCACAACATCAAGTTCTTGCTTGATTTCTTTGAAGTATAGTGTATGAACTTTTACTGGAGGCTCTTTTTTGTATGTATTTTTACTATGTATCCGAATTCAATATGTAAAATGGTCTTATTCTTTTTTTGGCCATACTGCAATTATACATGAATATCATTTTATTACATTATGCAAAATCACCACTTATATATATATATATATATATATATATATATATATATATATATATATATATATATATATATATGTATGATATCTTGCCATGTTTTAGTATATTTTATCTAAACTAGTGTTAAGCGTTCTTTTTTTTTTTTGTCACAAACTAAAAGATGCATTAGAAACAAGCGAGAGTTTTACAAATATTACAAAATGAATGGGGATCAATAAAGTTTTCCACCCAGTACATCAAAAGGGAGAATGGTCGGAAGATCTTCATGAGCTGACCGAAAGGAAGCCCGACAACCCAAAGGAACAAGCTCCGCGCGCAGCTTGCGAAGAGTCTGTCTCAAAAGAGGCTTTTAGGAATGGACATGTTTTTTAAGTAAAAGGGTCCTTTATTGCATAGCGTTCTCAATGAACGTTAACATATAGTACATAAGAGAGATTTTTTAAAAAATATTATGTATTTTTACTTTAGACTCCTTAAGTATGTACTGGTAGACGCATGGTTCACGCTGAGTAGCATCTGACTCTATTAAACTCCTTCTAGATCATTAGATACAACAGTAACAAACATATATACACAATTAGTTATTCGTTGTAAAGGACGATATGGTCAACTTACAATTTAAACACTGGAGAAAAAATCCCTCTGCTTATATTAGTTCGACTTACGACTTACAGCTCGCAGATTTTCAAATATTTTCTTTAGACTGATTTTTCCATAATTTTATCTAAAGTATTATTTGTGTTACTTTATTCTATTATGTAAAAAATTCTTGATCTATATAAGCTCACTACATAAACTCCTTATATTTTTTTTAATCTAAATGACAAGAAAACATTCCGTTAACTCTATAATTCCATTCACTCCCAGAAGAATTATTTACTTAATTATGTTAATAACATGCATAAAATTGGAGGACTATCTGCTTCATAGGAACAAAAATAGCCGGGGTTTTTTTCACTGCCCGCGATTGTAAGCGACTTAACATAAAAAAATTGACGTAAAAACTAAAAATAAACAGATGGTTTGCTATTCCTTAAGTGCAAAATATGCAAATTCCTTGAAGCCGATCAAGCAAAGTATAAAGCATGCACCAGAATAAGTTACTAAAAAGCTGAAGGGTATACTAGTTCTTCTTACACATTAAAAGTGCCCCTTATATATGCTTTGCACTGGAAGCTAAGAATCTAATTAAAAGAGATGGAATATTACAAACTAAAAGAAGCAAAAGCTTCATTCCTACAGCTTTTATATTTAAAGTTCATGCACGACCAGCCTACAAATACTTTGTTCATCGCCCACGTACAATTTATCTTCACCTTCAACCAATTATTTATATACTTAAATATTTTCAGGACAAACTCAGATAGAATTCATTATTTTTTTTAATGGCTCATACGAGTTACTTAAAACTAAATCAAAAAGTCTTTCATGTTTTAGGTATTGTGAGTGTTTTCTTGCTAATTCAAAAAGGCGGCGCATTCGAATTCCGAGTCGGAGGTTCAAAAGGTAGTTGGGCAGTTCCTGATGATCCTAACGGGTCCATGTACAATCAGTGGGCACAAAAGAACCGCTTTCAGATAGGCGATAGCTTATGTAAGTATATATTATGGTTAATTGATGAGCTCTTGTTAATGTTTAAAAATATGTAAATTATACATTGAAGTTTCTTTATAATCTTATAAAATGATGTGAGAAAATTGTCTTGTTCAAAAGTAAAAAGTATGAGATCATCTATTTACCTAATTTTATAAAAATATTTCAAAATACTTACAAATGAATTTTAACGTTAATATGTTAAAAAATGAGCTTAAAAGTCTTTGAATCTTCATGATTACTAATTACAAATGCAATCAACAGAAAGGATAAATTGACGTAGAATTTTCAAGTTTTTAAAATTTATAAGGAAAAAAATGCTATTATAGAGACTTAAAAACTTAGGATTTGTTTTCTCCAATGGTTAAGACTTTCAATTAATTGCACAATTTGAAAATTATATTTATTATAGATCGTCTTGTTGTGGATGATGACACGTGTTTAGAATCTTAATACATAAAGGGTCGTGTATTCCAAATCTTCAAACATTTCATTCACTATCTTCCAGTGTTCGTGTACGCTCATGATCATGACTCAGTTCTGCGTGTAACAAAGGAGGACTACACAAACTGCAACACATCATCACCTCTTCAAAAGTTCAACAACGGACACACAATTTTCACTTTCAACCAATCAGGATCTCACTACTTCATTAGCGGAGTGTCGAAAAATTGCCTCAAAAATGAAAAGATGCTAGTGATTGTGATGGCGGATAGATCATCAAGCAAACGCAACTCTAACGCCCCCTCTCCCTCGCCCTCGTCTTCAATATTAAACCCTACTCCAGCTCCCTCACAAGATTTTTCTCCCCCGGCGCCGTCGCAGGAGTCTACTCGTCCTAGGAATGGTGCTTCTTCGATTGTCACTCATGGTTTTTTTGGAAGTGTTGTGGTTGTTTTTCTCAGCTCAGTGCTTGTTCTAGCTATTTGATAGTGTTGCATGTTATTGGAGTTAGATACTAATGTTTGTGTTTTTCTTGTTCTTCAATTTTGGTTGCTTCTAGAGTTTTTGGCTTCTTTGTTGCTCTCAATTACTGTGGGGAGGTTAGTAATTTACTAAAACCAAAAATATCTAGGGCAATAATTCCTTGTTTGATGATTAAAAATATTTGATAAATGAAATCAATAAATAACTAAAATATAATTAATGATTAGCAACTAAAGGGTAAAGGACTACATTTTTAATTCTTAAAAGAAAAGTGCTAGTATTGTGGATAGGGACTAAAATCGAGGAAAAGAACCAAATTTGTAAGTTGCAAATTAAAGATTATTTTTGCAACCAATCTAAAGTTAAGGAACTAATTTTCCATTTTGCCCGTATTTTTTGTTACTATAGTTCATTTGGTATAAGACTGGTAACTGGAGGTGATTAATTAGATTCATAAAACACCAGAAACCATTCAAGTAAATGTAGTGCTCTCCGTGATCCACCAAAGAGTTTACGCCAGCTGGCTCTACCTTAAGGATTCCCCTCTTAAGGTACTAATATATATTAAGCAAGTTGAGACTTAATTAGAAATGAATTTATGATTGAATTTAATTTTGCCAAAAAACGCTACGCTGTGACAATTTATAGGAGAAATTACATCACCTTTTTTTTTCTTTTCTTTTTTATTCTCTAATAAAAAAATCATACCAAAGTTAATGCAAGATAGTAATAATTAACTCTTTGAACTTTACAACTTTCTAGTATTTGAAAAATATGTCTTAGTTTAGAACATAGAATTCGATCGACTCTCATAACATCTCCAGATTGATTGTTGTTAACATATTGCTTGGGAAAGATTTCGGTACTACGTTATATAAAACAATTTCTCTCCATATATACCCGGCTGTAACTCTTATATATAATCAATCATTGATATGCCAAGTTCCCGGGGAACCACATAGAACCTTAAATTTTAATTGTTCGAACCAAATCTTACTTAGTGCTGGCTGTCTCTACGCATAAAATAATAGGGTCTTGACTTTTTAATATTTTCTTCTCTATTTTGGTATATTGTCCATTTGTCCTCACTCAGTCAAACACACACACACCAAGTAATAAGACAAAAATGATCTTTTTGGAACAAAATAGAATAAAAAATAAGAAGTCAACAGTTCATGCTTACCATATATACAAAATATCCATGTCAAAATCAGCATATTCAGCCGGCGATCAGTTTGTATGCGATAATTTATGATGAATTGAGGAGAATAAGTATATACGTCAACCCAAAATATTTTTATTCGTACACCTACTAAACGGAAAGTTTCTTTGCTCCATTTATTTGCTAGAATATTTTTATTTGCTAGAATTTTTCAACTATATATTGTTGATGTTGAGCTCTAAATATAAGTCAAGAAGAAACTACTTTACAATGCCAGGATACTGCTGCCATAGTTTCCTCATTTCTAGCGTTAAACTATATTTTCTCAGCCAAATATTGACTATCATTTGGTAATATTGACCAGATAAAGAAATAAAGTGATTTTCGTAACAGAACTAAAATAATACGAAGGGAATGGAGATCTTTGGCTAGCAATTTGCTTATGAAAAGCAATTCTTTTATCAGTATGGGCATTCTGCTCCGAACATATTTTTCTTAGGGTGCAAAATCTATTCTTATCAAATTTTTGTAGGACAGTGTGTTATACTTTAAAAATGTATGAGACAGCGTGGTTGTTCTTTTAGTATATAATGTTTTTTACTTTAAAAAAGCACTAAATTATGTTAATCATGAACGAATGATTAACCAAAACAAATGTCTATCTTGTGATTTTGTATAATAAGAACCGGACTTAATGTTTCAAAATCGACATAAATTAAGGTTGCGCGCACAATAACTCTTAGATTATATGAGTAATGTTTTATATTTGACATTTTCGTACTGAAAAGTAACAAGTTATATACATGAGTTAGTTCAATAAATTACTTTCTTTTTATTAGATGCGATCTACTCCATGATTTTTTATGTACAAAATGAAGTCATCCTTGATAGTTGAGACTTTGTCCTTACAACAGAAACATGTGATGTCCCTTCTACAAGATTTAAAAATAAAGTATTTAATTTAGCTTTGTGATTATGTGCTCAGTGCTCACGTACATTTACTTATTACACTTTTGAACGTAGAGACAACGTGCTAGGTGTGCTTTTAGAAGGCAACATGCTCTTCTACATAATTCTGAATATTATAACAAATATTGTTTCTGGAACATTAATCTCAATCTTAAATAGTATAGTGGCATATCTATTTTTTCCCTAGAATATTGACTGTTTGGATTTCAGCAACAGGCCGTCAATTTTCAAATAGAAGAATTATGTATTATTCACGAGTCGTAGTTTAGTTCTTCGAACAAGTATTAACATCAATGCTATCTCAAGGTAAGATTCTTTACAATGTGACAACCGTCGTGCTTATATATATACATGAACAACAACAAAAAATAAAACAACCCAACATAGTTAATAAAATAGCAGTCCAAATTAACCAGGTCCTTTTCTTCAAGTCAATGTACACACTATCCCTTTATTTCGACAATCCTTGGAGAAAATATTCCTATTTACCTGGACAAAGAGAAAGAAATTAGCTAGGTAAGATATTCCGATATAAGAACATAATCAATCAAAACTTCGCGGTTCATGACCGTACGTGCATGTTAAGTAAAAGCTCAGAGGTGTTATTTCAAAATTTAGTATTAGGACCAAACATATATAATAGAGCAAATCATCATATTGTGATTTAAAAAGTTGCATCCCAACCTCCTACTAATAAGTGAATGTATTTGCAACTATAAAATATACATAGGCAATCTGCCTATTTTAACATAATATGGAAAGTAATTTGCCTACAAGCTTTTTACGGGACATTGCGTGCTTATTTCGTATAACACATGGGAGTTGTAGCAATAGGAAAGAAAGAAAAAAAAACTTAAACAAAACTTGGTTAAGGAAACACACATATATAAAACTAAATAAGTAAAGATTTTGTAGAAAAAATCATACGAAAAAAGAAAATTGCCATCTCACCTTGGGACTATTTTCAGTAGAACTTGCAGTGTCCTCTAAATCCCAATCCACAGCATCAGGGACAACTTTAGTTTTCTGCTTCTTAAAACTATTTTTCTTATAATTACTTTTGCCTACACCTTCCCTACACTTACATTTTTTGGACTTTTTGGGTGAAGAAGAAGCAGCATCAGAAACAAGAGAAGGGCTTTCGTCGTATTCAGAAGAATACAAAGTACTATTCTTCTCATGATCATGATCATTTTGTTCACAGATGAACCCCAAAATGTAGAATGTCCAGCTACTTTCTTGTGGAGAACTTTCCTTTATTGCTTCAGAATAAGTGGCAGCACTACTATTTGCCATTTTTAATTAATGTGGAGCTAGTGATCAAAATGAAATCTCTTTCTTGAGCCAATTCGAGTGTGGATCGAATTAATATATATATGGTGGAGAATTGTACACAACACAATCAGCATTTGTGTTTCTTTAATTATGTGGGCCATTTCAACTGCAAGAGGAATAAAACAAAGTTTGAGATAAAAAAGAAATATATCAATGACCATTTCTCAGTATATATACTATCAAAATAATTTGCTCTGGACAACAAAACACCACCAGGATGACAGGAGAAATTCCTACAAGTTACTATCAGAGTTATTTTAGGGAAAAAACTTTAAATTAAATTTTATAAAATAATTTCAACATACAATTACCTTGTTATTTATTTATTAGTTAAATATAAAAGAAAAATCTTGCTACACCAAATGAATACCTAGTCGTTCTTTTGTCACAATAACATAAAGGTGGTGATTTGTGACAGCCATAATGCTATAGGTGGGAGGGAATAGGTTGATTGGGAAAAGGTTTAACTCTTTTTCTTAAAAAAATTATTTTTGAAGCAATATTAATTAAAAATACGCATATTTGCAAAGACAAAGCATTTGTTAAGTCTTATTCTAAAATGTCCTTTTAACTTAAGAAGAAAATTTTAATCTATTAATAATTTTTTAATTTTGAAAATTTTGAACTAAAATTTTAAAAGATATACATTGAATTCTTAGATAGCTGAAATGATTTTATGATAATTTATACTTAATTTCGAGATTGTTAAACTAATACTGAAGAATAAAAATCTCAAAATTGGAAATATAATACATAATATTGTAGAGTTTAAACGTAACATTTCTAAAATATTTAAGAGTTCGATCTATTGGTATTCCATCAAACCTCAAGGTGTTACTGGGATCTTCTGAAAGATTTTGAAGTGGAAATTGAAGATTTCTCAAGTTTGAGCTAACTTTATTGTCGAAAAGATGAAAATTGAAAGGTAAAGCTGAGTACCTTGTCGAAAAGATGAAAATGGAAAGGCAAAGCTGACCCGTACTACTACAGAAAAACTTAACTGCGCACTGAATCCACATTAAAAAACTGGAACTGCATAATCGAATAGAAATCCCCTAACTGCATAATCGAATAGAAAAATCAATGACTCACGTATATTATTATTATACGCTTGACATGTAGATGACTCTGCAAAAACACAATGTCATATCAAGTTTCAAAAGGTTTATATGATCAAAAATTCTCTGGTCACATATTTATGATATTTAGTACCAAACATATATATATATATATATATATATATATATATATATATATATATATATATATATATATATATATATATATATATATATAATCCAAATAAAAACAGTTCTTCTAGTTAGCAAACAAATTATCATTCAAATAAAAAGACAAAAACAAAAATAAAAGAACAGTTTTCGCAAATAACATAAAGATCACTCTGGATACCAAGTCAACATCCCTTCACATTAAGGAGCTCACTGAGACCGCCAAGATCTTCCCATAATCCTTAAGAAACCTGACAAATTAATATCACGATTTCCATGTATGTAGCAGGTCTTAAGATTACTCGGAGCGAAGCAGCACAATAATCAGTTACCGTGATAGAAACATCCTGTTCAATCAACAACGAAAACAACAAAAGATGAAGCACTAAACAAATAACTCAAGTGCAAGACGTTAGGAAAGTTAAGAGCAGAGAAACAAAAACCTCAACGAGACAATCATGAAGTTTGGGATCAGATCTTGCTAAAAATATAAGAGGCCAAACAACACCTAAGACTTACAATAACAGAACAACAACGGTGTTTTACAAAGATCCACATTTCTTTCTTATAACCTTGTATTGAGACTGTGGCTTTAAAACTAGTTCAAGCACTCAATAACCTATGCTTAAATTTCAATCATCATACTTCTCCCACTTGATAGCATATAATACACACAGAATCATGAAAAATTGACTAAGAGATGAATTAAAACTATATGAAAAATTGTCAATGCATATATAGTCAACAACATGAGCTCTTAAATATCCATAACTGAGGACCAGAACACACATAAAGACAGAAGTATACATACTTAGATCAGGTAGCATTAAGCAAGGAAACTCCTACCACACTTGCTTCTAAGCAATTCAATTGTTTGAGAATTTCAATACTGATACTTAAAACTGCAACAGGTGGAAAAACTGACAAAAGAAATCAAAAACATTGCATTGTGTTACAATACAATCTTCCAAGTAGAAGAGTACAGATTATGCACAACACAAAGGTCCCTAGATTCGTCAAATGAAATATCAGATGTTTCAAAATATGGCCCATCCCTTGCCACAACCTGAGACAATAGAACATGATGTACGATTATCAAAAAGTTCAACTGCAAGAAACCACACAAGCAGACTTACGAAAGAGCACCCATATGACCAAAAAACAAGAAGAGAATAAATGTAACAGGTTTAAAAACCGACAGAAATCCAGAGCATCATGTTATTAGGTCTCGCAAGTTGAATACGATGCATAGTACAAAGTCCAAACTGGCTGGAGATAATATGAAATCAATCACAAGGTGTGGGGATAATATGATAATCAATCACCACCTTTCTTGCCTACTGGAGTATCAGATGATTCAAATATGGCCATCCCTTCTTAACACGTCCTGGGACAATACATCCTGATGCTCGGTTTTCTAAAATTTTGACTGCATTGTAGCTTAAAAATAGAAATTAACACCCGAGAACAAGCTCATGATATAGTAATTTCACCATCACAGACATGTCACTTCCAAAGTTCCTCAAACAAGGAAAACCGCAGAAAGAAGTGAGATTTTACAGGGCATATAATTTCGAACACACCATGAAGAAGATCTACAAGAATCCTAGCAGCAAGCAAGCAAATAAACTTTACTCCAACCACGCTGAGGCTAATTTAAAGCATCTTCCTGCACATATCACCAAACAAGAACACTTAATACAAGTGCACAAACCAAACAAAAAGATTAAGCAAACTACCAACAATAAAATAGAAAAGCCACAGCTAGTATAGATCCAACGGATGCCTGACTTTCTCAACTAGCCCCTGACCAAAACAGTTCAGAAGAAAGGCAATAATGTGATGGTACTCTTTAGTGAGTTCCCCGAGCACCACCAAGCCAGCAGAAAATTTGATGCTCCAGTATAGCTAGATCAATCTAACAGGGTGACAGAGCAACAAAGTCAGCCAATTTACACCAAGCAAATTAGTAAATGCCACAGTGCATTTAGCCAGCAGGTAAGCAAAAGGCTAGAAAGCTACCCCTAACGTGTATCAAGGACCTGAGAATGGTACACAGCAGACACCCCAAACCATTTGACTTCTTAAAGTAATCAAAATTGTGAATTCCCACGCTACTGGTTACCACCCACAGATACAACTAAAATATTCAAAGACAGAAAATTCAATTAAAATCAGAAATACTCACACGTGAGAAGTAATATTAAAACAACCTATCTTCCAATATCATGACCCTCCTCCTTTATCCGGGCTTGGGGCCGGCTGTGCCCAAACTATGTTGCAACACAGGCAAAGTTACACAAATGCCCTAACAGGACAAAGACAATTAAGACAACAGAATAACCAATCAAACACACACTGTGAAGATCAAGAATAAAAAATTAACATATAGTAAACTGGGAACTAAAGAGCATCAATAAATCTGGTTGAGAATATAGTAAAAAAACACCAAACCATTGATCTGCTAAACTTATGCCAACAATCAAAATTCATTGCATCATGGTGCGACAATTTGATAAATACAGGTAGACTCAAATTTCCGAGATGGGACCATGAGACACTTTAGAAACAAAGAGCAGCATCATATTCTCTTCATATATTCCATTTGAAAGGACCTATCAGTCAATCACTCAAACCTCTCTCTCCTATCAAACAAGGAAAAAGAAAACACATAAGAAGCTCATTTCCTTTCAGTTCCATTTGTTTAAAATGAAAACTAAAACCTAACTGACAAACAAACGGCATAGGAACAAAAATTAACACCTGATCAAAATTTTACTACAGTACAGCCCTTTTGCCACGTGCAAGAGCAATTCACTCAGTGCAGCTCCATGATCAAGTCCCCCATAAGTATAGAGCTATGAGGCTGAAAGATCACGAAAAATAATGAATCGATTAATAGAAATGGTGATGGAAACCTCCAGCATAAATCTGACTAACAACATATGAATTGGAATATTTCACTTCCTTTACTACATATAACAGCATCCAAATAAGTGCAGGCTGATCAAGTTTCACCCTAAGCCAGAACAACATGCGGCTGAGAGATCATTAATGATGATGGAATAATATAGCCATATAGGTAGTTGAAAGATCAATATCTAAAAGTAACATGTCATCTATCCGTCAGAGAAAATCTGCAAGCGAACAAAAAAAAAAAAAACTAAGAACAAGCACAAGCACAAGCACAAGCACAAGCTAATTTGAAACAATTATATATGAACAATTCAAGACGAAATTGAACTATACTTATACCACTGTACCCAATGTGTTTCCATCATAACTTCTTCCCTGAGCACCATAGTGCTCAAAGTTTTGACTCGGACGTTTGGACAGCAGCAGGATAGATATGGCAAAGGATCTGAAGCACTGTGTTAATAATCACCCAAGTCAGAGATCTTTTGCATGGCAAGGGTGGGGATAATGTAAGAATCCATACCATATTTCGTCAACTGAAATTTCAAATGTCTTATAACGAGATAGCTCTGTTCATCCTGGAAGTATACCTCATGGAATACACCTTAGGATTTTGACTGCGAAGACCCACACAAGCATAATCACCAAGAAACAACCGTATTAACTGAGCCCAGCCAGCAGTTAAAAATCAAATCAACGCACGAGAGGAACTGCACCATCAAATAGAGAGCAGCTCATATTATATCGCAAGTACTCTGCAACAAGGGAATCCATTGAGAAGTGAACAACCAAAAGAAGAAACAAGTTTCACTGGACATGTGATTTCACCAAACACCATGAAAAACAGACAAGAGGTCAACAAAGTCAGCTGAAATATAAAAAGCCAGATAATGCTTACTTAACTCCTCCTAAGACCAACTTAAAGCATCTCTTTGCAGAGATCAGGAACCTAGGTAAAGGAACGTCTTCTCAATGTAAAGTGAAAGGATAACAAAGCAAACAAACATGTACGATAATGAAACAGACAGAACAAGAAAAAGAAAAGGGTCTGACAAAAGACAATTAGTAGAGTTCCAATTTCCGAGTCTACAGTGGGGGAATAATGCAAAAAACAATTTATAATTTGGACAGTCGAACGCACCTAAAACCATCTACTGCAATTGCTTAAGAGAGTCTGTAGCAACTGGGAAACAAGTTTAGGCCAGTACACCAATCACAAACTTCGCCATTTACACCGCAAGACAAGAGTAGAGTACGCAACCTTAGTTAAGCACTCCAATAAGATAAGCATGTATAAGAATGGAAATCAAGATCATGAATAAATAATACCTCAATACTGTAAAAATTCTGCACACTATAAAACCAAACCTTCCACACTCAATCAACCACAAACAGGAGATCCTGTTGAAGAGGCCAAAGGGAATAACATAATCTAGGAGAATGGCAAAACATCGGGAATCGAACTGGCATGTGGAGGTGGCAAACCCCTAGAATACTAAAATCAAACTTACCAAGAAATCGTGGAACAAAGAGATAAGCAGAGAGGTTGCATAAATAAACATAAAGATTAAACCCTTAATTAAACATAAATAAACAAGCAGAATCTAAAAAAACACTGACAGAACAAAGAGAGGTTGCACCACACCCTTAAAGATTTACTGCTTAGAACTAAAAGAGGTTGCACAACACTTAAAAGATTCTAGAGTTGGTCAAAAACTGAAACCTTAATCAAAAATCCAAATTTCACCACAACTTAGCCATGCTATGATGCAGATATGCTTGAGATTACTGTCAGTGCTAAACAAATGAATGATGCGAGCAATCAAATGAAAATATAGAGACTCCCAACCACCTATCTATGTAAAAATCTGCAGCGCGAACTGAGATGCGGCCACACACCTCAAACCATCCAATGCACCTGAAACAACCGATGCCAAATGACATGCAGCAACTTGAAAACAAACAGGATTTTCTCATATATCACACTATGTTGCAGAATAAAAATGTTTACATCACGCTTCAACAATGGGTACACCATGCCCCCAGAATCATTTCAGCGAGCTCATATTTAGCATTCCATTAAAGTATCTATTAGAATGAAGAAAAAAAAAATTAAAAGAAAATATTAACCCTTTTTCTGTAAAAACTCTGCAGATTACAAAGAACTAACCATCCACATGCATTTGACCACCAAGAGCAGGAGATCATGTATCAAGAAGCCATAGGAAATGACACTATCAAATAAAAACGATAAGAAGTGATGACAGGCTCGTTGAATCAAGCTCAGATGTAGAGGCAAAAAGAAGGCAGACAACGTACTATGACCGCCCACAATTCAGCATGGACTGGACAAATCCTGAAAAAATCAGATGAGGAACATAAACTGAGACTACACGTAAAAATTAAAAATTGATAATGGAACAAGGAACCAACTTAAAAAAGAACAACCAGAGTATACAGTCACCCCAAAAGTTAAAAGATAACTTATGTTAAATTGGAGAAATAACTTGAGCACATCCCATTTACTGGCCCCAAAACTGTACAGATGGAAAGACAATACAAAATCAATTGAACTACAAACGAAAAGAAAAAAAAGACGGTTTTCATTCAATCTGATATGTACATCCCCTTACAATATGAACCATCTCCAGGTTAGTAAACGATTGAGACAAGTTCCGATTCCAAATGCACCCCAAATCTGAAATTAGCGGACAGAAGCAAAACCTAGGAAAAGGTTTGGGTAAAAACCAGCGACATTACTTAACATCTCTTGGAAACACTGTAAGTAGTCACAGAAATAAAAAATTGGTGATGACAGAGAGGAGACAACATAACGCTTAACTATTATTTAGCATCGAGCCACCAAACAATTACTAGGTTGGAAAATCTCAATCCTACTGGTTACAACCCACAGGTACAACTAAATATTCAAAGACAGAAAATAATATTAAAATCACAAATCCATGCAGGAAATGAAACTCAACTATGACAAGTAAAAATCAAATTAACCTATTCCAACATCTCGACCCTCCTCCTTTTTCCGGGCTTGGGACCGGCTGTGGCAAAACTATGTTGCAACACAGGCAGAGTTACACGAACGACCTAATTGGACCACAATTAAAACAAAAGAATATTAAACACACAGTGGAGCAGCGCTACTATGCAGTAGTTTCATGAATAAAAAAGAGAACCTCCTCGGAACAGGGAACTAAAAGGGCTTGGATAACTCTAGGTGCGATTGAAAGGAAACTAAAATCCTGTATGAACGTCTTACCCCCTTTGAGCTCAGACTGCTGTGTCTTACCATTCGTAACCCCTTTTTCTTTGGGGGGGAGTGGGCGGGCATCAAAAAAATTGTATCTACCTCTAAATTTGACTACCCCAGCAAATGTAGAGAAGAGCTGCAGATTGTTCGCATTATCAAACACATGAAAGCAACACAATTTCTAAAAGCAAATAGATACTAAACACAAATGATATTTCAACCTGAAACTCCCAAACCAACCCAACTATAAAGAGAAGCAGAGGTCATTATTAATCTAAAGGAGAAAGAGCTATGAATAATCAATCACCGAACAAGAAAAGCCAAAACATTCTTGCGCTTGGAGTCAGAATCCTTGTTAAAATATGAAGGAAGGGAATGAATGATCTTAGCAAGAAACACAATAAAAAGAAGCAGGAAATACAAGATATTAATTCAAGACAACAAACGGTTTAGGGTCAAAGCCAAGTAAGAAATTACACCGTACATCGAAGAGAGGTTCACAACCATATATGATCGCCAAGCAAAAGTTATTGCAATAACGAACCCATAATTGGGAAATCTGAACCCTAATTGAGAAATCTGAAACCCTAATTGGGAAATCTGAACCCTAAGCCGTAAAAACTTAAAGAAACCCGTGAGAATAATAATAATAATCAAACCCCATTGATAGATATGCAATGCTTACATTAAAAATAAAAACAAAATATTTGATTGATTCGATTCTTCACGTATACCTGATTGTGTGAGTAATGTACCGCTAACCATTTGTTGTTATCCGAGCAGAGAGAGCCACACAACCAATCCCTGATTGAGAAACAAAATATAAACTTATTAATTACAACCAACCAACCCCATATATATATATATATATATATATATATCACTAATTGCAATCCTGGGATTGAGAACAATAAATAATAATCGGACTCCATTAATTGTCGCACGAGCAGGTTCTATTTGGGCCGGAGTCCACGTCTGTCTCCTTTTCAATGAGACTGCAAAGCATTGGGCTCGGCCCAATACAAAATTATATATTGAAAGTTACTAATATGCAACTAAACGGTGATTATTAGGTAAGAAATTATGTTGAGATAATTAGAATTTATCAATCATATATATTAATGTCAACAAAATACAGTAGTTGGTTATTTAACTATCTTTGTACTGTTTGTAATGAAAATTTGATTTTCAAAAGTTATGTGCATTTCATTTTTTGAATACCACAACTTGTGCGTTGAAATAATAATTTGAACTTTAAAAAATTAATTATGACTATTGTATAACTTGGATACTTTTCTTTGAAATTTAATAAAGTAAATAAATTTAAAACACTTAAATATTAGTTGTCACACTGATTTTATGATGCTATACATTTATTGTTTTAAATTTAAAGGTTATTGTTTTATTTTCTACTAGTACGGATAATTTTTTACACTACACTCTTTTACCTTACTTTTTTAAATGTAACTTAAAATTGGAGTTGATTAGTTAGTTAGGTAAAAACGAATGAATGGATTTATTTTTAATAATATTATTTAAAATATATTTTTGCATTTAGTTGCCGATGAACATGTATATTTTGTTAAAATTTAACTATTTAAATATAATATTTTTATTTGATATTTACAATTGATTAATTGAATAAAGTTAACTAAGAATAGTTGATTTGTTAAGTTAATTTTTTGGTTTTCTTTTAATATTGTTTATTTTAAATAAGGTTATTTAACTTAATACTCTAATAGTTTATTATATTTTCTATAAAAGACATTTTTACCCCTCAAATTTTGTTAGTTAATCAACTAAGGGAGGTGGATGAGAAAAAATAGAACTAGAAGGGAGGTGGATGGAAAGAGAAGATAGCTCAGGAGAGGTGGATAGAATTTACCCTATTTTGAATGGATGATCGATATGTGACTATATATAGTCCGAAAATATATCCAACAATAGACCAACTGACCAAGGGAAGAAAGTATAACCATTTAGTGCCATATATTAAACAGTATGAAAAGTCTGGTTGGAACCTAAAACTATTGTGGTCCCTAATTTAATGTATAATACGGTACGTATTATTCACACATCAGATGGTGAATAAAACTTTATTTGTCACTCATTATACGCTATAACTAATTAGATAACGTAACTATTCGAAAGTCACGATAATGCAGTGTTTTATTCATTTTATCATTCATTAAATGAAGCCAACACCAAAGAGGATTTGCTGGTTGCCATGTGCTGTATCTGTTTCTCAATCTAACATTAGAAGTATAATGATTTTTCTAGTACAATGTACTAAGTAAGTACTAACCATATGTGTAAAACTTCAAATATTTGAAAAAGCTTTCTCTATATGATGTACGGATCGAGAAAGATATAGGAAGTCAAATTCGGTATAATACTGATAAAGCGATGGATTTTTTTTAAAAAAATTATTGCACACAACACGACAATAATAAAAATTGCAAAATTATATTTTTCTTCTTGGTTTTAGAATTTGGGATTTCTTTTCATTTCAAATAATAATTCCAACAGATTTTAACCCATTAAATTAGCTTAATTCCAAATTTACAAAATGCAATTAGTTACTTCTCTCTTTTTTTCCATGTAGATTTTTGTAAATTTATTTCTGAAAATATAAATTAGTTCTTATATTTAGAATGACTATTTATTGTGCTAGTTTTTTCCTTCAATTATTTTTTTTAAAACTATATGATATATTTCAAAGTTAATAAACTATAAGTAATGACATTATATGTGACATATGCACATTACTTCCATGCGGAAAAAATAGGCGAATCACCTTATATGTGATGTTAAACAAGACATATCACCTGATTTTCAAAAAATAAAAATAGGACATTTCACCTCCTCGTGATAAAACATAGGCAAGTTACCTTCGCCTATTTTTTTTAAGTTTCACACCCAATCCCTAGCACTTGTGTAGAAGAGGAAGTATTTGTAACGTATAAAAGTACAATGAGGAGTATCGTACCTATTTAACATACCATATGGGGTAATGCACCTATAAACTTTCCATAGGGGGTTAGTTTGCTTTGCATATTCTAACATAAGACAAAAGAGTAATTTGTCCATTTACCTTTTATGGGATGTAATGTGGATTTTTGATATAATGTAAGGAAGTTTTCAAAAACCCAAATTTAATGCAATAACATAGCTTGACTCATTTAGATACATAAGTTAGGTTATTGTATTTGGACTCATTCACTTTTAAAGTGCATTTGATTTGACGTTTAAATAGTTTTATTTTTCACAAAAATGATAAAGGGCAAAACATTAATCTTTTGGATGTGTAGGATTATTGAATACTAAATATATTTGATTATCATAAAGAAATTTGAGTTCACATTATGAACCAAACGATGTCCAAATTCCATTTCACATGATGAGGCAAGCAAAGTCATACGCTTCTCATGACCCTCATCCAACCAAAAAGCAAAAAGAAGAGCGCACAAAAGAAAATGCTATCCACAATTCTTTTGGCCCAAAAATCATGAAAGCACATAACTTGCTTCACCAAACTCAATCCACACCATTTACTATCTTGTCATGGAACAAAAGAGAAATAAATAAACCATCTAACTTTTACTATAACCAGGGAAAATCCTATTTTCACTTTTAAATCCTTTATTATTCATATATTGATCATCAACTGTGTTTGGTTGGTTCAGTCTTTATAAGTTAAATAGCCCATGAAAAGACAGACTTAAAACCTATTAAAATGAAAACATTGGTAGTTAGGAGATAGTCAAAGAAACCAACTTTATTAAATTGATTTAACTGCATCCACATGAATCTAGTGACAACATCACCATCCAGTAGCTCTTTGATCTCAAGAGTACTACTACCACTTTAGACATAGAATATAAAGGTGAAAGTTTCATGCCAAACTACAAAGAAAGATAACTCACATTCTAAGCAAGTACTCTCCCACCAAAACAATTCCAAAACCACCTCTCTTCAACCACAAGCCTCCAAACATACAAAAGATGGTTCAAGTACCTCATAGTTTTCGCTCCGAACTTCCTCAAAAAATGGCTGAAAAATCTAATCCGGTGGCGATAGGGACAAAAGGTACTGTTGCATCACTAATCATGCAAGAAATAGATTACTTTAGCCGGCTTGAACTAGGCGGTCGGGTCACCTCCAACGAGCCTTCGTGCCAACGTACAGATACGAGTCCAAAAGATGAAGCGTCCACACCAACGATTGCAGTTTCTAAAAGAAAGAGAAGAGGCAGAAAGAGGTGCTTACCGAGCATGTGTTCCGTGGTGGAGGTAGCAGAAAGTAATCAGGGATTCACTTACAAGAATCTGAAAACTGATGTTAAGAGGTTGCAACCTTAGTGGCAATTTGTAACTGATTCTACTGATTTCTTGTATGGATTTCGACACTTTTTTATCCACTATTTGTCGACATTAGTATATATACTGTGATTATCAGCATTTGATCATGAGTTCTAGCTAGCAATGTACTGCTCTGTATCCCTCAAATTTTCAGGATCTTTATGGCTTCTCACACTGCTCGTCGACTGAAGTCGAGACAAATGTGGACGAGGAAAGATCTAATTTCTTGGTTTCTAGTTCTATAAACATAAGGGCAACATATTTTCTATCAATTTCAATAGCCCCTGCTAGCTTCTATCATCTTAACCACATATATATAGTGTTTAAACTTTAAAGTAGTTAAAACAGGTCCTAAGAATTTGTGCATGAAAAAATTATTAGTGAGTTTTCTCTAGTTATAGTTCAAAAACGATACACATTAATCTGATGAAGAAGATCCTCTCGAGAATTTACTTCTTTATTTAATTTTCCAACTTAGGATGAGTGATGCACAATCCCACATTGAGAAACAAAAAAACAAGAAATTAATGATACAGATATTAATCGGTGGAAGAACAGACGTACAGGACCATCAAAGTCAAGAACAGACGTGTATGTACTTACTGCCGGAGGATTAAATAATTGGTCTAAGGTGAAACAATTCTATTAAACGCAAGCCCGAAACCGTGCTGCATAGTTTTTATTGAACTCACATATAAATAGTTCCACCATAAAAAATAAAAAATAAAAAACAGAAAATCTTATGCAACTGCAAGAACCAACCCGAAAGATGAGCCTGTATGCAAACTTTTATATGTCAATACCCGTATATGAGCCTGTCACGCATAGTTTAATACATATGCTGCACTCAGATTGGGAAAAGTAAATTAATTGAGAAATTAATCAAACCTTAACGTATTTGCATAAAAAAATTAATGGGAATTTTATATTTTTTTTTTGTCAATTTCATATCAATGTTTTAAAGTTCTGAAGAATATTGTAACTAATAATTTCAAAATTTAGGGGTGTCGATGTATAATTGAAAATTAATGGAAGTAAAATCACAGTATTCACAAAACTGAGGAGTTAGGTGCAATTTACAAGAGTCAAATTGGATGTGGGTGGCGGGGGGGGGGGGGGGGGGGGGGGGGGTGGTGGTTGGCGTGTTGCATGACTGAAATTGGAATTTTTAAAAATATTTTTTTCTAATTAAAGCCTAAAGTTAATACTGGACAAGTTATAAAACCAGTTTTGAGAAGTTTCTATTAATACATATAGCAAATTTATTCATCACCTGAAAGTAGTTTATTTGATGCACTGCACATTGATAACACGAATGAAATGTTTTTCTAACTATAATAAACACAATTTATAAGAAATATAAAAGAATCAAAAGATAGTCATACATGGTTATCATTTCTTAAAACTCGTTGATCTTATGTTCGGTCGAAGCAACCAACGTTCACCCCTGATCATTAACATTTCTTCATATTTTATTTATTTTGATTATCAAACTCTATTCATGCAATCAATCATACAATATTACAATGCTTTGAAAAGCAGAGCAAAGTGGCAGCATAACTTGTTCGATTGGTTAACTGAAAAGTTGATAATAAACATATATTACTTGGTGATGTACAAAATGGTAGTGAGCTTTAGAAATGTCAAAATTAAATATGTGATTGTGCACAATATTGTGCTTATTACCCAGAAGAATCATATTCAAACTAAATATTTATGCTCTGATTATTTATTGTTCCTAAAGAAAAGAAAAAAAAACTTAAGAACTCATTCTAAGTCAAACTAAATTAATCACTTCACATCATAAAATAAACAAACACAAAACATTTCTTTAATTTGAAAATCCCCAACTATTTAAACCATCTTGAAAAGGGGGAAAACAACTCAACATGCTATTGCTTGCTAATCTTCCCAAACAATAGCAAAATGTACACACACTTGGAGACACAGGAGATGCTGACAGAATGACAGATGAAATAACATGATACATACAACCATCACACATAACATAAATCATGCATAAACACCTCACAAATGCAAAAACAATTACCCACAAAAATTCAAACTCCCATGTGCAACCCTTCTGTTCCCATGACCCACATTACTCTACAATATTGCATGGCACATTACTAAATCAAATTATTTTCATTATTAAATCTAACATTAATTTATCATAATCCTAATCTTCACACCTCTTGCACTAATTAATCACAAAATAAAGACATTAGATCTTTAATCAATTAATCCTACTCATTTCTCTTCTATTCTCAATCCTTCAAACACACACACCAAACAAAGTGAAAATTGAGGAACAGATCTCACTTCTCTATCAAACCCACCTCATCATTTTCGCTTTAAATCTGAGCAAACCCACCAAAACCCTCAATTTCAATTTCAATTTCAATTCAAAACAACCCTTTCAAATTCATCTCTTCAACGTTCGAAAAAATCCAATCTTTATTCGAATCTGTCAAAGAAAACACAATGGGTTCTCAAAGATCCACAAAACCCACGAAACCCCCAAATCAAACAACAACCCCATTATCATCATCATCAAAATCAACTTCATCTTCTTCATTGTCGTCTCATTTAGCCATGATCGAATTGAAGCAGCGAATACTCACTTCTCTCTCAAAACTCGCCGACCGCGACACTCACCAGATCGCCGTCGAAGACCTCGAAAAAATCATTCAATCCCTCTCAAACGACGGCGTTTCGATGCTCCTCAACTGCCTCTACGACGCCGTATCCACGGACCCAAAATCCGCCGTGAAGAAGGAGTCGTTACGCCTCCTCGGCGTGTTGTGCGCCGCGCATTTCGATGCCTGCGCTACGCATTTGACTAAAATCATTGCCCACATTGTCAAGAGGCTGAAGGACTCTGATTCGCAGGTCAGGGACGCGTGTCGTGACGCCATTGGATCGCTCGCGGGGCTGTACTTGAAGGGAGGGGGAGACGGGGTGGTGTCGTTGTTTGCGAAGCCGTTGTTTGAGTTGATGAGTGAGAATAACAAGACGGCGCAGGGCGGTGCGGCGATGTGTTTGGGTAGAATGGTGGAGTGTGCCTCGGAGCCTCCCGTGGTTATCTTTCAGAAGCTGTGTCCCAGGGTTTGCAAGTTCTTGAATAGTCCTAATTTTATGGCTAAGGCTTCTTTGTTGCAGGTCGTGTCGAGCTTGTCGCAGGTTTGTAATGTCGTGTCCCTGTCGAGGATAGTTGTTTTTGGATGTGATAATGTTGCATTTTTCTGTTAGTGGGGTGTGAATTTGATTGATCATTCGTTGACTTGAAAGATGTTAATTGTTTGGGACTCTGTTTTTTGATGTTCGGTATGACTACATTTGGTTGAATTTTCAAATCTAAGTTGTGGCCTATTTGTTGAGTTTTGTCAACTTTTCGTCATATCTGAAACATTGACTCGTTACAGTTTTCTCGTAGGCTAACTTGATTTTGAAGTTTGTTGAACTTAGCTAGCATAGATTGGCTGTGCAAATTGGTGAAGACAAGATAAATATGACGATAGGCAGGAACCTTCTCTCTTCGAGAATTCTTTTATCAGATCACAACTACCAACTGATTTCCTAGTGACTCATGTGGCAATGAGTCTTGTCCTTAACAGTAGTTGACTTTGTGTGGAATAATATAATACTTTCCTAAGTTATGCCACATGATTTTATTTTGCATTCTTGCATCCTGGTATGTTAAATGGCTATCCGTTTTGTATATGTAATCACGAGAAGCATCTGGCATGTGGCACCTTTATGCTGTATTGTAAAATGTTTGAACTTGTTAGATCAAACAACATTTAGGCAATGTAGGTTATGGGGAAAGTGAAGAACGAAAGTGGACTTGGAGTATAGAGATTCAAGCAAAAGTTTTATAGAATTTGCTAATTATTGATTCTGTTACTCATGTAATATATAAGATTCTAGCATTTGCATGATGACCTGTTCGTTGATACTTTGAATTGAATCTAGTTATTAGTTGGCTTGTTGTAATCTAATACAGACTGCTTCAGATGAAACTCAGCTAAGTTTTTAGAAGCTTATGAAGTACTTATATAAAAGATTAACTGTCCACCTATAACCAATATGATAGTACATTATGAAGAACATTGCCCGTTTCTCTTGTGTATGTTAGTCTATGTTTGACTTGCCCGTTTCTTGTGTATGTTACTCTGTGTTTTCCCACCAAATAAACAAGACTTCAAAGTTTTTACTGTATGCTCTATTGCTTTATATCCTTCGCAAAATGTGCATTTAAGTTCTTACATATACATGGTTTAGGATAGGCATGATATATTCCTTCGTTTATGCTTTTTACTCGTGAAACTGAAACAAATTTCATGTATATTATTCACATTGTTTCAGGTTGGAGCAATTGCACCACAGAGTTTGGAACCATTGCTTCAGAGTATTCACGAGTTTCTTGGCAGTCCAGATTGGGCAACTCGAAAGGCTGCAGCAGATGCATTGATTGCCTTATCGTCGAATGCAAACGTAACACCAGATATAGCTGCATCGACACTGGATGTGCTTGAGGCTTGTAGGTTTGACAAGGTATTGTCAAAATAGTATCATACCTTGATTCCATCATTGATACTCCATTTTATCTATGATCTTACATTAATAATTATTGCAAATTTAACTTATTTTAGATCACATTTTGCAAACTGATGTCTTCATCTGTGATGCCCCCATTTCATGGATGATGTACAGTTGGTGATTAAATGAGACTTTTCTGGTTAAGCGAAAAGCTGGGAGTTGCATGAATTAAAGAGCAGATGAATATAATACTTTTCGTATAATTGATGCAATCCATTCTAAAAATATTATTTTTCCACATTCCTCAGATAAAACCTGTAAGAGAGAGTATGACGGAGGCTTTGCAGTGTTGGAAGAAAATCGCTGGAAAAGGAGATGGATCTTCAGACGAAAATAAAGCCTCATCTCATGGTAGGCATTGAATCTATATGTCCATCACTGGAATGTCATTTGGCTTAAATTATAATTTTTTCTCTGTTTGCTGCATCATTTTGTAACACTCGACCCTTCAGATGGCGAGGTTTCTGAATCTGGCGACACGTCAGGTAGAAGGGATCTTCAAAATCCTGGTGAGAGAGGAAGTGAAAAATCATTGAAAGATTCATCCGGTGCCTTGTCTCCACCCGATTCTAGTTTGAAAGGAAAGGGAAACAACATTTATGACAAGGCAGTCGGGATATTAAAGAAGAAGGCACCGGCATTAACTGAGAAAGAATTGAACCCCGAGTTCTTCCAGAAACTAGAAACAAGAAGTTCAGATGATTTGCCTGTGGAAGTGATTGTACCTCGTCGTAATCCTTCAAATTCACAAAATGGGGAAGAGTCGGAATCAAATGATACTGATCCAAGTGGGAGAACTAGGCTGAGCAACCAGGATGGCGATGGAACCTTCAAAGTGAATTCTGGAGTTATCGAGAGGGGAGCTATTGCTGATAGGGGTGATTCTAGTCAGAGAGACTCATCTAATATGTACTCAGATTTTTCTAGAAGTCCTGGTCAATCTGAGGGATTCATCAATAACAAAGGAAACTGGTTGGCTATTCAAAGGCAGTTGTTACAACTAGAGAGGCAACAAGGTCATCTCATGCATATGTTGCAGGTCCATTTAATTTTGTTTTCATGCAAAATATCACAATCCCACAATCTAAATTTCACTATCAGACTAAGTATTTCTTTTCCTTGCCAGGATTTTATGGGTGGGTCTCATGAAAGCATGGTGACCCTTGAAGACAGGGTACGGGGTCTTGAAAGAGTCGTTGAAGACATGGCTCGTGATCTCTCTCTATCGACAGGTAGGAGGGGTGGTAGTGCTATGACTGGAAGTAAATACAATGGATTCCCTGACTATTCCAGTGGCAAGTTGGGAAGAGGGAATGATGGTCGTTTTCAATTCGGTGAGAGGTTTGCACCATTCGAAGGTGTTGGTTCAGGAATGAAAGGTAGGAACTCTTCCTGGGACTTTAATCCTTATGGTAAAAGTGGGCAAATGGGCTCAAGAAGAGCCACGGGAAAATTGGAGAATGAGGCTGATCAAATTGGGAGTCGGAGAGGTTGGGAAAAAGGAGGTGGGCCTATTAGGTTTGGCGAGGGGCCTTCTGCAAGAAGCGTGTGGCAAGCATCTAAGGACGAAGCTACCCTTGAAGCTATCCGGGTAGCTGGTGAAGATAACGGGGTTTCTCGAAGTGCGCGGGTGGCGATACCGGAAATGACACCTGAAGCTATGGGAGATGACGGAACGGTGCAAGAGCGTGATCCTGTTTGGAATTCTTGGAGCAATGCAATGGATGCGCTTCACGTAGGTGACGTGGATTCTGCATTTGCTGAAGTTTTGGCCACTGGTGATGATTTTTTGCTTGTGAAGCTGATGGACAGATCTGGTCCCGTGATTGATCAACTCTCGGGTGAGGTAGCAAGTGAAATTGTCCAAGCTGTTTCACAATTGCTCATGGAGCAGAACTTGTTCGACATGTGTTTGTACTGGGTTCAACAGGTACGCCCCCTTTTGTTTTGTAGTCTTGTCTTTTGGTGATAATTACATCTACGCTCCCTAAGGCTTGATCTAATTATAGAGATTTTCCCTACTGTGTGAATAATTATAGAGTAGCCCCTGACGCTTCAGATACACATAATATTACTACCATGTCTCAGGATGTCATAATTTACCCTAAAATGATAGATCTTGGTCAACTTGGTTGTAGAATCCTAGTATATAGACTTGCATTGTTTTAGTCGTGTTTTCAGAAACTAGGTTAATTATCTCGTAGGAAAATCATATCTACCTCTTTGAGGTTCGATCTAACAGAAACCACGTAAGGTTTGAATAATTACAGACATGTCTCCTAAAGCTTGAATAAACTTGATAGTAAGGGGGAATCTATGTGTAATGCAATTTTGAACTTCCGGTTCGCTGTAATTGATCAAATTTCAAGAAAACCTACCTATAATGGTTGTTTCAAACTTTAGGACAGATATTATTATAGTTGTTCTTATTTAACGGATGTAAAATGTAGTTATCCCATCTTTTAACAGAATAATAACACTATCTGCCTCAAAAAGATACACCACCTTCTATCGGCACATAACCTACTTTCTTAATCATTCTCACTATGCTATCTTCTGGAAGCTCGTTTTTGATAGTGATAATGTTTTTGTGTCCATTTGATTTAAGTACTTTATACAGTACATTTAATATCTGTCGTTTCTTCTTGTCCTCAGCTGGCAGATATTATTCTGGAAAATGGCCCAGATGTCCTGGATATAACTACAGAAGTAAAACGAGATATTTTGCTTAATCTACATGACGCTTCTTCATCAGTAGACCTACCCGAGGACTGGGAAGGATCGAGTCCCGACCAACTGGTAATGCAGTTGGCATCAGCCTGGGAAATTGATCTGCAACATTTTGGGAAGTAGTTCTGGAACAAATTTTTTGCTTGATATTTCCATTTGGAGATGATGGTTGGGACAAAATACATTGTATCTACACATTGCAGGAGTGTTGCTTGAGAAGGAACTTATGACCTTAAAATATATGGTTGGTTTCTACATCTTTTAGTAGCTTAAATTGGATACTGAGATTTTTGCAAGATTGCAGATTTCATATGATATTCGTCTTGCTGAGTTTTCTATTGTAGTCAGGTTGAGATTTACAGCAAATTAGGCAGAGTTAATGTAACAACTGCATTTTAGAAGAGCGTTTGGTATGGCAAAATATTGCACCATAACAATCATCATCCATACTGCCGCTCTTGACTTATCATAATTACGCCATTGAATAGAAATTGATCACGTTACATTCACTTTACATGAAATTTTGCTAGATCTAACAAATGGCTTAAAAAGGCTTTGAAAATGAATCCCATTAGTATAGGGCGGTAATGGACTACAACATGGTCTTTAAGGCTAGGATAATTATACTAGAGAATGATACCCGTAAGGATAAAGTAGATAACGTTTCATTTTACAATTTACAATAAAGTCGATAACATTTCATTTTATCTAATATCAAAATATATATATATATATATATATATATATATATATATATATTCCACGCTTGGGTAAAATTTAAAATAGTTATAGTTTTTTGGAACAAATAACGCTGGTGGAAAAAAGTAGAGTGGTATATGAGAAGCTTGCTCTCTCACATATCAGAGCCAGGTTTCGATCCTGGGACCTGTGGGTTATGGGCCCACCACGCTTCCGCTGCGCCACTCTGATTTGTTGTTAATAGAGCCGTTCTATACATACAAATTGATTGCATAAGTGGAATATTCCCCCAAAATCTAATTATCGAAGAAGGACTAACAGAGTATAATAAATAGCAAGAAACTAGAATATTCCTCCTAAATTCAATATCGCTCATTTATTTTATACTATTTTAGAAAGCAACATGTTTTACATAGTTATTTATTTATTGCAATCTGTAAAAGTAAACATCAACATTTAAGACGAAGCCATCCTTAACCCAAGTAGCTAACACGCAAGCCCTTAAAATCAACAAAACTCAACTTCCCGAAGAATAAATAATCTGTAATCTTCTCCAAATCTCATAACCATATATTTTTATTAATTAATCACATGGAAAAGTTTCGTACCACAATTTACTTCATCTCTGCGAGTTATATAAAAATAAGACAAAAATCTCTTAAACAGTTAAACACACACCACACCTGTTCTTGTTGTAAAATCCAAAACAATTACGACAAAGTCAAAACCTTCTTAAAACAAGACATGTAATGCATCATTACTTACACTCCAAAAAAAAAACCTTGTTCCTCTCACGTTTTCATCAACCATGAAACTTTTCTTCAAGAACATCAAAACCCACAAAATATTATGTACAATAATGACAATCCTCGCCATTTTCGACGTTTTCGCGCCGAAAGTTGAAGCCTTTAAAGCACCCTTTAGGCCCAAAGACATATTGCCTCTACTGCCAAGGCAAATATCTTGGCCTATTTTGAACAATCTCAATAGCGCAGTGGACCTTTTGCCCTCTTTTGTTGGGGCTGCCTTTGCTACTCATAATAATGATTCTATTTTGAACTGGAAAGGGGCTTGTTTTTATAACAATACTGCTTGGTTGGAGTTTCACAACAAAAGTGGAAGTGAATTTGGTGGTGGGACCCTTCATATTAAGGTAGTTGGATTGGATATAGTTTGTCATATTCTTGAGTTATTGATATGTGTTATTTTGAAGGTTTGAGCGATTGTTTGTGTTTTGATTGCCAAATATGTTTGATATCTGTTTGAAATTTAGCTTATTTGGGGAGGTCCAATAAGTATTTCTTTCAATGACTATTCATCAGTGCCTGTGTTCATTTAGTATTACTAGAGTGACATTTTATCTAAATTGCTTCTTTGGGAAGCGATATGTCTTTTGAGTATCTCGCGCGACAAATCTGGATAAGTGGGATATAGTTAAATGTGTAGTCTTTTGGATTGCTTTCTAGTTAAGTTCGATATGGCAATTGCAATCTATGTGGAGAAGTAGTCGTTTTCTTAGTTTCTTATGTCTATTTTCTGTATCCAGGTTAGCAAAGCACATAGTTGGACATGTATGGATCTTTATGTCTTTGCGACTCCTTATCGTGTTACGTGGGATTATTACTTTTTATCTCGAGAACACACACTCGAGTTCAAAGAGTGGGAATCAGAGGCGGAGTTAGAATACGTGAGTTGGATTCATCTTAGTCAGAATTGTACTTCCATAATTTGATTAAATGTTTTTCCGCCTTTAATATGACAGAGTTCCCATGACAATTAGGTAAAAAATCGCGGGGTTTCTATTTTTCTGATGCAAGCGGGAATGTTAGGAACTCTTCAGGCTCTCTGGGAGGTGTTCCCTTTGTTCACCAATACAGGATGGGGGGAGAATTCTAATCTCGCATTTCTTAAAAGGCACATGGGTGCTACCTTTGACGAACGGCCTCAACCATGGGTGACAAATGTTACTGTTGAGGATCTGAACTCTGGAGATTTCCTTGTGTTATCGAAAATTCGAGGCCGATGGGGTGCTTTTGAGACCTTGGAGAAGTGGGTAACCGGAGCTTATGCTGGTCATACTGCTGTTTGTTTAAGAGATTCTGAAGGAAAGCTGTGGGTTGCGGAATCAGGACATGAAAATGAGAAGGTAATGCTTTCACTTAATCCAGAGCTTGGCAAGTGTTAATTTCTTGTGCAGTTCAGGTGTCTTTATATGTTTATTGGCACAAGCTTCGAATTTCTCTGATCTTTAAGTTTTAACTTTTGATGACCAAACACTGTTGTAACTTCGATCTTTCTCTTGATATAACTAATGCCAGAAATCTCATGAAATGTTTTTGGTTGCTAAGCTGAAATGCCTTGAAATATTAGTATAACGTCTATCAGAGTCGAGGAATGCTGGAATAAGAGGAAATAACTCCTGCTTAGAAGAGAAATGCAAGGAAAAAAGAAAAAATGTATTTGCTTTGTTGATTTAAGTTTATATCTTTGCTGATAGTAGGTACCCGTGTTGAGTTTTAAAATTGTTTTATGCAGGGAGAAGATGTTATTGCAATTTTACCATGGGAGGAATGGTGGGAATATGAGTTGACAAAAGACGATGCCAATCCACAGATAGCGTTGCTTCCTTTACATCCTGAACTCCGGGCCAAGTTCAATGAAAGTGCTGCATGGGAATATGCAGAAAGCATGTCAGGAAACCCTTATGGTTATCATAACTTGATATTTAGCTGGATAGACACAATTAGCGGAAACTATCCAGCACCTTTGGATGCTCACCTGGTACTTTCCTTTTGCATTTCTAATTCAAATATACACAAGCTTTAACCTTTTTTTTATCTCTTTCTTATTTTATACGTTTCCATGATTAATTCTGTTTGCAATTGTTATATATCTTCTTTCATACTGTTACTGCAAAGTGACTGCTTTCTTGTGGTAGTAATTGCGAGCATCTCTTCTCTTAGCGTGCACAGTTTGCTTACATGCCACCCTCATGAGTACCTTATAAGTTGCAAGTTTGGATTGGTTTTCTGAAGTTAGAAATCACACGGGTAATAATAATAATGGTGGTATTAGTTTAGTGTCTGATATGAATGTGTACTGATGTGTAAACACAAGGTTACTTGCAAGTATGAGGACTTCAAAATATTTCATTAACTGAAACTTTTTGCAAATTTCTTGTTGAGAATAGTATTACAATAATATACTGGCAGATTTTCCCATGGTATGCCTATTGTAACAACTAAAGCCTGGAAATTCGGAGGCGTGTTCACATGTACAAACAAAATACTTTAATCCACGTATTCCCTTTGATTAATTATTCTTCCATATTTTCTCTCCGTATATTTTGTTAAGAGGTGAATTTAATTTATTATTTTCTTCAGATTAATCTAAACAGCAGGTTTGATTTTACAATCAGTTGCAGCCTTTTCATGCATTAATTAACTAGATACGTTCTAATAGCAATGTTTTACATTTAATAGTTGCCAAAAATCACTGTTTCCATGCCATCTATAATACTGCTACTCATACAGGTTTTGATCCATTTTTGCACCCAAAAAAAAATAAATTCATCTCGTTTCATGCAAAAGAAAGTTGAATTCAAACTTTGATTTCAGTTTTTGATGCGGAGCAACAATAGCAGATTGCTTTAGTTGGAGATTTCAAATTTATTTACATGAATATAGTTTAGATAAGTTCTCACTTTTCATGATGGGTTATACATTACCTGATGCCATTGGTTTATTACTCTTAACATATTCAAGTTCTTAATTCATTCTTCTTTTCTTCCTCTTTATACTTTTTTTTTTCATTTTCAGGTTGCTTCTGTTATGACTGTTTGGACACAGATGCAACCTACGTATGCGGATAACATATGGAATGAAGCATTGAATAAACGGCTTGGAACTCAGGTACTTTTAATATTTATCTCGTGGATCAAAGACGTTCAGGAGTTTGAAACACTAATGACGTCAATATACTTGTTTACTTGTGGCCTTGTCATAAGATTTAGGGGAACTCAAGCCTGTTGTTGGTGTCAGTCAGTGAAAGGTTCAAACATGGAATAAAAATGTAAGAAGAAGATCTGTTGTCCACTGAAGCTAGGTGCCCCCCTTTGGTGTTTCAGTCGTCCAAAAATAAGTTTTTCTAGTTTATAGATTGGTCAAAATTTGGTGATTTGTTTGTCACTCCATGTTTAATGGTTTGATATTGATCAAATTGAAAGAAATTCTTATTAATAGGTGGTACTTCTGCAGCTACCTCAACAAAAAGACAAACAACAATAAAATTAAAGCCTTGAGTTTCACTTTGTTGGAGTGTACTTTATGAACCAAACAGGTATCACACCGAGATGCGTACGCGAGATCTCCATACTCCACTTAGTCTGATTTAGCAAACTCTTAGTTAAGTCATTTAGCAATCACATTTTTGTGTCACCTCTCTCCAAATATTTTTCCATGCCATTTAATATTTTGGCTTGCCCTTGAGAGTTATGACTGTCATACAAGGTAGAGTTGAACAGTCGCAAACAATTTTCTTGAATCTCTTTTTATGGAGTGCTACACCTCTTGAGTGTGAATATCTTGATCTTTTGCCTTACCCATACTACCTTTTTGACACGTGGAAGAAATCATATACGTTTTAGTTCCATCCATCTTTTGCTTACACTATCTTTAAGGAGTCCAGTATTTAGAATTATACAATAGTGCTATTTAGAATAGTGTTCTAAAAATACTTTTCTCGAGCTTTTCATAAAGTTATGGTAGACCCTCATTGCTCTCATCCATCTAAGTTATCGAATTTTGTATGTTGTTTACTGCAATTACTACCATATTTTTTTAAACATAATATAATCTGGTTTATGCAGAACCTTACTCTTTCTGAAATTCTGGTGGAGGTTGAGAAGCGTGGATCCTCCTTTGGTGAACTATTAGCAATTCCAGAACAAGATAATTGGATTTATGCTGATGGGAAGTCAACATCATGTGTTGCTTTTGTGTTTGAAATGTACAAGGAAGCAGGACTATTTGGTGCACTTGCTGACTCTATCCAAGTCACTGAGTTTACGGTGGGTATGCCTATATGTTTTTTCAGAATTTTGCACTCTGACTATTGTTGCTCCTCCATACGTTCTTCTTGTCTTTATTGAAGATTAAAAGCTCGGTGATATAACCCCTATGATCGGTCTAATTAAAACAGCACTGCTTATATCTAAGAAATTATAGAGCTCGCCCTCCCCCCAAACAAATTTTGATTAAAAATGATGAGAGTTAGAGAAAAATTATATGACTTTAGTTACTGCCTTTATAAACTTTAATCTATTGAATTTTTTTAAAGATATGAAAGTAGTTTTATTGAGAATTTCTACATTATTTTAGCTTTTCTGCCTCTGCATATCTTTTCTTTTGGCTTTTATTTACTTAAATAGTTGAGTGTCCTTGTAAATAATTGAAATGGGAGAAAGTGGTGTAATTTGACCAGACAAGGTTTGTCATTGAAATTCACCCAACAGAGGAACTTTACAGCAGTCCAATATTTGAATTCATTGTTATCAAAACCATAATATCATGACTGATTCAAACAATTTCAGATAAAAGATGCTTACACTCTCAATTTCTTTGAGAACAATGCAAGCCGTTTGCCTGCATGGTGCAACGATGCAGACACAGTTAAACTTCCCTTCTGCCAAATTAAAGGGAAATACCGAATGGAATTGCCTGAATACAATTCAATGAATCCTTATCCTCACATGAACGAGAGGTGTCCGTCCTTGCCACCAAATTATTTCAGACCAGAAGGCTGCTGACACGCTATGTTGTCCTCATTTCCAGGTTACTTCTCTGTATTATATGATATATTAGCTTTTAGGTTGTGTAAAGTTCTTCTGTGTAGGTCTTGTATATTTCAGTGAATTTTCCCCATAAATTCCCAAATGTTAGGGAAAACCAGTAGCACAAGTTTGTATACCATGCTCAGTCAAAAAACTGCATGAGAATAGATATTATTATTTGAATATCTCAATTCAGATGATAGCCTTTCATATCAAGTTGAATTGAGTAATTTAGAGTGTCTCCACTTAGTCGTTGGACAAGACAACCATAACTTTGTATTACTTCTACTGAAGTTTCCACAATTGCCCTTAGTAGAGAAATTTGAGGCGATATATCGGTACATTGCATATGTTTCATGTGAACGAACTAACATCCTTAGTAGTTTAAGAGCGACGTGTCTTGCAATGCATGGGGATGAATATTGATCAAACTCTAACCAGAAAATGTTGTCCTGATCCAACTTTTGCATTTAAGATGCATATTCAACTTTCGCCTCACTATTTCTTGATTTTTAGAAATCTTAGACATAACCAATATCATAAAGAAATTATCGATCGACTTATGATTTGAGTCAATCAATTGAAAGAGCCTGGGGGGAGAGTGTTTTGCCATTCACCCTGAGAAACATCTTTAAATCGTTTCATTAATATTATCATCAAAAACTATGGAAAGATGTGGCACACTATAACCACAATGGAGTGTAAATTGAACGTAGATACCATTGGTTGAATTGATTCCCTAGCTAGAATTGCTTGATAATTTTTAATAATCTGAGGTTTCCACAAATTACTATATGTATACCAAAATGCATATTGCCCCCTATGGAACAAAAACAACCAATCTCCCCTAATGTGTATATGTTCTCGGTTCATTAAGTTTTAATTAAAGACGAACATAAGCAACGTTCAACTTTTTGAAATGATAGCGCACTAAGTAGCTTGAAATCTAATAGGCAAGAATCCAGATCATAACCTATTTATTTTTTACAAGAGGGGAATATTCCAATTGAACATTACATACGAGCAATTTGCCAAAAACCCTTATAATAATTATGAAGTATTATTTGTTTGTTATTATGAGCTTAGTTGTAGGATTCAATCTGAATTCGATCCATTAAAACTCATTAAGTGTATCCATCTTGGACTCCAAACAACCATTTGAGGCAATTGCTCCAGTAATTTAAACATGACGACGGTGAGAGGCGTGTAACCAGGTGTTTGCAAAAAGCAACGCTATACTTACATAATTATTCTTTTTGACATATATAATCATTAAAATCACCATTGTGTAGAAGTGAACTTTATAACTGGTATGACAATGCAATTATGCAAGTGAACACCATGGCTGCAATTTTAAATGGAAGATCAAGTACACACTTTGCCATGAAAAAGCTAAAAACAGCCACAATGCCAAGGCTATCAATCATGTAGCAGATTGATCACGAATTGATCTCAAAATTTTCACCTCATAATATGCAACGTGTAGCGATTTCCCATCAATCTATGCAGAATCCTGAATAACAAATACATGGTGCCCGAAAATATTGAAGAAAAATTAACAGTTAGAATCAGAATGTTAAATTCATGAAAAGTACTAGAAGAACCATGTGCCATTCTTCTTCTAAGAGTAATGAAGCTACAAACCATCAATTACAACAAACCCAGGATCTGTGAACTTATACAAGTACATACAGTATTTTGTAATTTTTCAAAAGAAACTAGAACATCATTACTCCTTCTTTGGAGGAATATGGTTTCCGCCAGTTGCAATCTTGTAGACATAAAACACAGTCATGATGAAGCTGCAAAACAATAATTAAGAATCAGCAAACGTTTGTTACAATCAGTTGCAACTATAAAAGCTCATAGCATATAATATAGACATATGTAACATGGAGATAATTTATGTGCAATTATGAAACCATCTGACATTCTTTAAAAAAAAAAAAAAAAACCACAAACTAATTTTATGAGTTGAATTTACATACCTCCTACAGCACTTTACTATTTAATTATGTGAGCTTATAGAAAAAAAAATTGAAACAGGTTGATGAATTAGCAGTCTTTGATATCATCAGCATATAAGCCCTCTTTTCACTTTCCGGACTATTAAGTATCATTCATTAATGTTCTTCTCTCTACCTTGTTCGTTCCTGCTCTGCTATTTAAGAATTTACTGAATCATGGAAATGAATTTTTCAATTACAGGCTCCTCGGCTTAAGAGTGATTGGAAGATCCAGAAGGTCAAGCGAAATACAAAATGTTTTCCATGCAGCAGTGTAGTATTTAAGTGATAGAAGACTTTGTTTGGATCTTCAACAACTTTCTTTACCCAAACAGAACGTTTAGGGAAGATCAATTATTGTTATCAACTGGAAAGAAAAGAGTAGGCTTCTCCTTGAAAACTGGAGCATCTCAAGACCAAATCTTTGTAAGGTAACTAAATAAATTCAGAAAGTTAACTTTTAAGTTCAATGAGAAACTAATCCAACAAGTTGGCTTATGCAACATTCTTGCAAATCCATTATTTTAACGAGTTCTAGCAGTTTTTTCTCACTGCTTTGAAAAAGTAGTTTATTCCTGAACATGACCTAAGCCAAATGATCATTATCAAACATACATTCCAATATGCAAGACGAGAAGTCGGTAGTATACAACAACCATGATCGATCAGTTCTTCACAAATGCAATTTGAATTTGAGCAACATTACACCTAAAAGCATATCAACATCACATCCAGAGAAGCATATCCTCAGTTATAAGTTTTGTGGAGCCAATAAATGCATTAAACGATATAGTACGCATCTTTTCATAGAAGATCTAATGAGGGAGAACTTAGATTTTTCGGTTACCTGATTCCAGCAACAACACCAGCTGGCATTATCTTCGAAGTTTGCATGTACCGCTGACCCATAACCCATGTCAGCAGGGCGGCAATAGCTGTTTGAAGCAATGTCAAATTAGCAGAAGAGTGGGTTACATAATGAAAAAGCAAAAGTATAAGGACTTGCACAGAGAAATTACTACAACATAACATATCAAATTACATTTACCAAACGAAATAGTGAAGATTGTAGAAGCTACAGGATACATGGTATATTATTGAGGAAGGAAAGCTGAAATTTTTGTGTTCACTATTAGGACTCAATTAATACTGCTTTATAAGCTGAAGAAAGATATAACTTCTAGATACCCATATATGCACCCGTCATATTTGGATTTTGTGAAAAGATTATCAAAGGTAAAGCATCACAAGATGGCCTGAGCGTATTTCCTCCAACAACAATATTTACCAAGAACAAACAATATTCTACAAAACCCGTCCTCAGCACAAGTGTGCGGTATTACTCAACCAAATGCTACATACCGAAGCCAATTTACAAAATGCCTATTTGGTTTGTCGATGTTACCTTCACGAAACTGGTAGACGGCGGTTGTTCAATTTGCTTGATAACAAAGAATTTCGATATAATTATAACAAAATTATTGAGAATGTAATCTACAGTACCACGTGAATTCCAAATCCCTATACTTTAGAATTGAAAACACTGATGCGGCATCTTAATTTCGGATTACAACAAAAAGACGCGGAAACCTTTTTATCTTCCAATAACCCATGAAAATTGATAATTTCTCTCATTTCCAAAAAATGTGTGCTTCCACTTATCTCCGGAGAGTCCGAACTTATACTTGACAAGCTATGTTACGACGAAAAAACTAGAACGTATTAACTTCTCTTGAGCTGTTCAAAGAGATTCAGACACTTAAATAGCAGATAGCATACGCACTTGATCTCTCCTCACAAACAGTAAATCAAATGTGAATCAGTTAGAAACAATAAATATTAAGTACCTTTCTCTCTCACGCAAAGTAAAATTAACATTCAAAATAGCTATTTCAATTTTTGGACCTAAATCGATGAATATTGACATATAGAATAAACACATATCTAATCATCTCAATTCAAAGAATCAATACACTATAAACACGTAATCTAAATCACCTGTTTCAAGGATCAAGGCGAGATAAGAGTTTTTGCGCTTATGAAACGCTTGAAGGCTGAGATAACCAGCGAGTAGGAGGAGGAATCCAGTGCCTAAGCCCCCACCGAGCGACGCTGTGCTGCCTCTCTTGACGAATCCGATCACTCCACCGCACACCAATACCATCCCGTACGGGATCGTGAAGCAAAAATCGTGCATAATTATTTCTCAAAATTGACTACTTCTTAGGGTGCTGATGAGGCCGACGGTGATTGGTGAGTGATTTGTTCTCCTTTTTCGAGTTGAAAGATTCAATTCAATGGCGATTGCGAATGATTTAGTTGGTGAGATTAATATCGTCTTCGTCTACCAACTCCGTTGACCAATATGTTTATGTCTTGTGTTGGACGAAATTGTCCTTGTTTTCACCTGAGAGATCCGGAGGTAGGACGACTTTTGGAGGGTAGCATTGTAAATGTGGAGTTATTGTTGCAGGTGATCGCGGGTGCCACACCCCACTAACGGTATGTACCTTATTCACATTGTAAAGTATTTAGCGTAGGTTTATAAATGCGAGATATTGACTTGTAATGAGAACAGTTAATGGTACAACTTTATTCATTTCTTGTTTCGAATCAGAGTTCTTATTGGGGACCCTTTCCTGTTTCTATTTATTCGACAATCTTTGATAGTTATCGATTTAATAACAGAAATGTACTATTATCTCTAGAATAAATCATCCACAGCATAATTAAACATCTGTTAATTTCGAGTTTTCTAAAGCCTAAAACGTTATGTGCAGTGATTACACTGTTTGTCTATAAAATCCTTAATAAATCTTATGATTATACTTTCAAGATTTTAAATTCATTCTACAACGTCCAGGCAATCAATATCTTTTGGTTGAAACAACTTACAATAGTTATGCACTGATCTATACGCATTTTATTAAACAAGACTTACCTTTAGTAGACTGTAAAACACGCTTAACTTAAACATCTGGGAATAGCATCTCCAAATGAAATGAATAAAAGAGGTATCATTGCTATCAGAAAAATTCTTAAACCATCTGAAATAATTAAAGCAGGGCATCATCATAAAAAAATTGTTTGTTTTCGAAATCGTTACTACGTGTAGAAACACCAGAAAAATATGGAAATATAACCCAAAAACGCACCTCCAAATTACATGAACACAAGATAAATGATTTTCTAACTAAATGTTTTCCTCTTGAACCTACTAAATGCAAGCAACAGCAAGTAATGTGCAAGACTCATAACGTCCTATAAGTTATATATCTCAAATTACTCAGGATTTTTTTTCTTTTGCTTTATTACCGATATGCTACGAAAATTCATTTACACCTTGTCAGTACCATTTTTTTGTTGAAATTATCAGTACCAATTAACTACACATCAAGTAATATATACACGACCAAATGATGAACCATGGTACCTGAAAAATTAGTAAAAAGGAACGCAAAGTAGCATATGGAAATTCAGATGCAAAAGAAAACCTCATAACGTAAACTCCATCTAATAAAGTTGACATCATTACTAAAAGCCACATCGAAACTCAGATTTAAAAACAGATCAACACAAATGAAGGACTATGGCATCACACATTATTCAACACTCAAATGTTTCCCAGTATCTTACAGCCAACCAAGCTATCAGTTCTCTCACCTGCACCAGATCACTGCAAAAACAAAAAACAGCTAGTCAGCAGCAGCTCTACTCAAATAACACTGACCAATATTATAGACAAGCTGAAAAATATAAGCCAGTAAGTTCTCTGGAAGTTATTGTTGCTTCCAAGAAGAAAAACATAAGCTCAATACGCTATTACCCATAGCACAAAAAAAAAAGAAACAGAAACAAACATTAAGAACGTGATATGAAGCATATAGCCAATCGTCGCAACCATGCAAATATTGTTTCTCACTTTAACTAACATTAAACAACCACATAGAGTATAGGTTCTATTCCACAAGTCAGAAAAAGAGGTATCATGTGAAGTTTAAACTCTTCCACGAGGACTAGTATAGATTTAACCATCCAATAATTGCAAATTATACATGTCAAGTGTTAAATGTATAAGTATCCTAGAGGCAAATGCGAGTATATAAAAACGGAAGCAATAACAAGACACTACCTGCTGTGGCTGCTGATAGTTTCCATATCCAGGATAACCTCCATAATACATGCTTGGGTCTTGAGGTGGAGCATATCCACCATATGCTTCATACCCTTGTTGTGCATATCCATAATATGGTGCCCCGGCACCAGCACCTGCCGCAGCTCCAGCCCCACCCCACTGGTTTTGATCCGACTGAGACGAAGTAAAGATGTGAGTAATTATACATTCAAGCCACTAAAGAGAAAACATGATTGACATTAACCTGCTTGTTTGAAGGACTGCGTCCCCATGAAAGTCGAACACTTTGACCTCCTATCTGAGTACCATTTAGGTTTCCTAAAGCTTGTTCAGCACAGGACCTAGTCATTTATAAGAAATAGATGAGAATACAACCAATGGAACTTTGAAACACTGTATGAATTGAATTAGGGCCTACCTGTCAGCAAACTGAACAAATCCACATCGCTTGCCTACTGGTATTTTGACATGAACAATCTCACCATACTGTGAAAAGACTTGCTTCAGATACTCGTCTGTGACATTGGGATCGAGACCTCCAACAAATATCTGTATATGCAATGTTAAGATCAGCACAATAAGATGAGAAACAACTGCACAAAGATTAAGAAAAACTACGCACTGTTGTATTATTTGGATCACTCTCGCCCTGATTTGCTTGAGAACTGTATGGGGCTGCAAATGATGAATGATTGTGAACACCATAGCAAAAAGTAATCACATAGTTTCTTATACCAACTTGTCAAGACCACAGTACATGCAAGGACAAAGCCATAAAACAAATGTAAAGGCATTAACACAGTGTCACAGTACATTACGGTCCATCTTTAATCAGCCAAGCTCCAATATATAATTTGAGGGTAGTCCTCCACTTGATAGCCACTCCCTCCGGAGAGGGCACAAGTTGAACGAAAAAAATAGATAACACACACAGCATAGATACTAAAGTTGCATTTAGAAAAGAGAGAAAGGAACAAGATTCTAAGCTCTCAGATCGCCGAAAAATCATTATCAAACAAGCTCCTAGACAACACATTTCAAAGCAGAAAAACAATTAAGAATATTGCTAACTCAACAAACTTATCGCACACACCCCGCCATGTCAAATGGATAAAAACTACATTGTCCATTACCCAACTGAAAGAGCATCTTCTTGCACTGATCCGATTAGCCCTAATTATGAAAGCAACAAATGTGCTGCTAGCACAAACCTGATACAACAATCTGGTTCTTATGACACTAACTTCTCTTTGGGCAATCGCTAGTGGCCTCAGCTCCGTGAAACCGCACTACGCTCAACCGCGTCTTCAACCCCAAAAACACTATTTCTGTTGTTAGTCAAAAGTTTCAAAAGATAAACAAAAATTAATTAGTCCTAGTTCTTATCCCGCTCTCCCTACCAACACAACTTCACCAAAAGACCTATTTGACAACTACAACTGGTCAAACCAATATGTCAATACAATTGGATATACTTTTTTTTAACACAAATCTGTGAACATTCAAAAAAGAAAAGAAAATCACTACTGAAAAGAATTCCAAACTTATCCAACAAGTCTTCAGATAAACGAAAGACAACCTTAACAAGACTTAACTCAAGAATGCATTCACCTTCCATCAATTCCATTGATCTCATGTATTAGAACAGTGGCCGAGTTCAGGTAACGAGTTTCTCCACTTGAAACAGTTTATACAGGTAGGGAAAAAAGGAAAAAAAAGGAATTAAGCTTTAGAGGCAAAAGGAAGGCAAAACTAGGAAGGAAACTTGCACGACTTTTATGAACATTGTGAAATTAGATCCAACTAAGAAATCCAATCATGGGCTTAACATATGCTACTAACTCTTCCATAACCAATCACGAAGAAATGACCATGATATTCAATCGGAATTAAAGCTAAGTTTAACTGCAAACTCACCCAATAAGCACATGGAGAAATAAAATGAACTAAAAGACTGTGGCGCTTAAAATATAAGGAAAAATGATCAATTCCACATAAAGGATAAAAAAGGGAAGACATGAACCTCAATGTACTGAAAAGCAGGCGATGATAGAGAATACTCTTACAAAAGATGGTTAAAGTAATAGACAATAAACTTAAATAAAAGGGGAAAAGAAATTTAAGAGACTTCGTAGCAGAAGAAAATGCCACAACGGAAGGAAGCCAGGAAGCTTATGGCAAAACAAATTCAACTGACCTAAAAGGAGGCCATGCATTATAGGGGGGTCATTTCAGCTGAAATCAGTTCCAGGCCCCCATAAATGTTGCGCTCTTCCCTGCTTCGAGACATAAGTTTTATAAGTTTTTTCATATCTTAATATAATTGTCTGTCCAAACTTGGCAAAAGTACTTGGAAGGAAACGACTCAGTAAAGCCCGCATATCTTCGACTGTAAACAGTAATATTGTTCAATCTTAAGACACCATGATAGGACTTCAGAAGTACATCAAGAGAAACTCAATTGCTCCTCTAATATTGTTGAATTAGTATATCTACATATCCATGTAACACATCCAGTAAATCATAAAAGCCAATCAGACAGATAAATAACAAAACTGCAACTCTCATAACCATAAAAGAAAGATAATTAATGGGAAAACAAAATCCAAAGTCTACAACTCTTACCTCTCTGTGTCGGAGACGAAATAGTTTTTTTGTTGGCAGCAGGACCAATCCTCATGGGCCTTGTTGAACACAGTACACCATTCATCTCAGTCATAGCCCGCACTTGCTCTCTTTCATCCCCAAATTTTACAAATCCATAACCCTTGGAACGTCCAGTTGTCCTATCAGTAACAACTTTAGCACCTTTTACTGATGAGTAGACCGTCTTAAATGTTTCTTGCAAGACGTAATCAGTGACATCAGCAGCCAAATCACCAACAAATATTGTGTGTTCTGGGCCGTCATCTGTACGCTTGTCCCCAGCACCAAGAGAAGCCCAGTTCATTCGGTAGGTCTTCTCCGAATTGGGCATCATGGTACCATTGTAGCTTTGCAATATACTTTCAGCAGATGCGCGACTCCTGAACTCCAGGAAGCCATAACCCTCAGACTCACCTGTCTGCTTATTACGGATAACCTTGGCAGATACAAGCTGAAAACAGAAGGCAATCAACCAAAATTAAAGTAACTTTATGTAGTTCAAAGGAAATTAAATGAACTAATCTGAACTCTACGCAATAGTTCAAGTTCAACAGAGAACCAAAAACCTCTTTCTCCCAGCCCAACAAAAATGAATGCTTGACCACAACAGTCAACAGGTTTCATCAAATATACTCGTGAAAAGTATTTTATACTATCACTAATAACTGTATTAGACTGAGGAAACAATAACCAGAGACCAAAATAAAAACACCAACAACCATAAAAAGAACAACAGGTAACAGGCATGACCAAACAGATGACTAAAACAGATTACTAATTCATACCAGAAAGAAGTCTAAGCCCATACATTATCACTAAATCAAAAACCTAACACAATAAATTGTTTTCAAAACACGTGAAATAATAAATACCAAGAAAATAAATCAAGAACAACACAATAAACTCCAAGCAACAATTTTCTTCATAGAAACACTATACCACATCTCAATACAGTACAACACACACTTCTTCTCATGTGAAGACAACAAATTCTTTTGAAATAACAAATCACCAACAAATAAGTCAAGAACACAACAAATAACGAGTGACAACTTTCTTCAAAGAAACAAGATACCAAATATCACCCCCAGAATAACACAAACTACTTCTAATGCCTAGCCATTAATTAACAAATATACCTCTCCCGTGTGGATGAAGCAGGAGTTGAGATAATTCTCATCCATCCAGTACTGTAGATCCCCAATCCACAGCGACCGAACTTCATCTCCCGAAGCCGGAGCGGCTCCAGTCGGTGCGGCTCCGTACTGCTGCTGTTGCGGCCAGTGTTGAGGAGGCTGCGCCGATTGCGGCGGATGTTGCGGCGCTTGAGGCGGCATCATCATCCACTGCTGTTGCGGGTACTGTTGTTGTTGTGGTGGTGCAATTCCTCCTGGTTGTTGCATCATTCTGAATCGAAATTGGAAAACCCTAACCCTAGAAGAAAGGGGGATTTTGAAACTTTGTGTCGGGATGTAAAAAGGGGCTAGGGTTTGACGAGAGGGTGTGAGTGAGATTATTAGATAGAATGGCGTAATAATAAAGGTGTGATGAGTCGGCGTTACGTAAACGCGCTTTTGATAAAAAAAGCGACTTTAGTTGTGAGAGAATATAGTTCGTTTTTGGTGTGGCACAACCGCACAAGTATATGGTTCCGTTCTTTATATACACTAATTATGTATCCAATATAATTATAAAAAAGCAAAAATATTATGTATACAAGAAATCAACAAGATTATCTCAAAGTAAGGTAATTAGCAAAATAAGATAATATCTTCTCAAGAGAGCAAAGGGATTACTATATTCAGAAACAAGAAAGTCCAATATTTCGTGGATCATCAATATTATTGTTTCTTTATAATTTATATATATATATATATATATGAAAGTTTTTACAATTTTTATATAATACTTATATTTATACGATAGACAAGATTATCCAAATTGAACTTGACAGTGATGTCTTGAAATAACCACCGATTACAAAAGTGTCGTAAGTTTGTCTTAATTTATAGAGTTTTATTAAAATATCTCGGTAAGGTATATCATTAATAGATAAAACGTGTTTATTATTTGTATATATTTTGTCTGTGCTCAGATAAATAGATTTCGTCCTCTATTCAATTTTATAATATTTAGTTTGCACATTGATAAATAAATTGAGAGATAAATTATTCTCTTTTTTTTATCGTTTTAACAATAGCAGCAATTAAACGAAATAGGCTATATTAAAGGGTTTCACATTTTTAACTTTTGTTTAAAATCAATATGTTAAAAGTAACATTATATTTTTATAGGTCTGGAGAGATGTATAAATTGGCATCATTCATTCATGTACTTTAGCAAACCAAATAGAAAAATCAAATCTTTGATCATAAATTTTTTAATATAGATTATGTGAACCGACTCTTTTACACTGATTTCAATTTAATAAGTAAAATACTTCCACTTAGCATTTGAGTATTTATAAAACTTATTTTTGTCAATAGAAGAAATAAATAGTTAGTCAAATGTTCCCGTAAGGGAACATATGAGCAGTAACTTACAAATAAGAGACGAAATATAATCGACGGATTTGTGCTAGTTGAAATTTTGAAACATTACTAAGCCCCACAAACATTTTAACTTATAACCATAATGTAGCATATTTCAAAAAAATACGTTAAGACTGCAAAATTGGTTGCCCTTCACATAGGACAAGAAAATATACAACAAAAAACAAATTTTATCCTATCGTTTTCTACAAAATTTCCTGAGACTCAGAATAATACACTTTATATGGTAGAAAATTTCAAATGGAGGGCAGTAAAATGAGTCACCATGGCAGATAATTATATAAAGGAACTAAGAATTCATTGAACTCAAGAGTTTAAGAGCCAGTTCCTCTTGCTCTGCTAGAGTAACAGCCCCGTGAATACCATCATTCTTGCCTTTCATCCTCTGCCCTTCATCACCGTCACTGTCGAAGTAAATCTTGGCTTTTTTGTTATTGACTTTGCCAGTATTATTATCTTCATCTGACCCAGAAAGATCGTCTACATCACTGTCCTCTTCTTCGTCCTCGTCTCTCCCTCTCTTCAACTTCATCTTTTGTTTGATACGCTTTTCCTTCCGTCTTTCTCGGTCCAAAGCTTTATCTTCTTTGTCAACCACTTTCATTTCTTCTCTCAACTCGGCATATCTTTGGTGTACTGAAAGATAGAAAGTACAAGAAAAAGTTTCAGGCAACTAAGCAAGAAAAATTGCCAAAGATGGAATTCGAAGATAGTTCAACTTGAATAAGGTACATGCGCAAGTGGGATTTCCAGCTGTAACTAGAAGTGGTTTATGGCATAGTGTTATCACCTTAAGAACTTTGATACTTTTGCGGAAAGAAACGCTCATTTATGAATTTAACCACTGACTTGCATAAAATCAAACTCAAATTGGCAGTCGACACATAATGAGCCTTACCAACCTTACCCCACCAACACTGAACAAAAAGAAGTATATTGGATAACACATTGGGAAATCTGTAATATTTATCTTTACCTTTGTCCTTGTCCAGCTGAACAGAATCAGCATCCGAGTTTATGTTCGCTAGTTTTGCAAGAGGAGCCAAGGTGTTCCCTTCATCATCAAATACAACCCTTGTACCCACAGGTCTATTAACATTAATCTTCAACTTCTTTTTCTTTAAAACCCTGGTGGCAGGCCTACAGAATTTTAAGAATAACAAAGATAATAAAGGTGAGGATAAAAACCAATCCGAAAACAATGATAAGTAAAGATCGTAAATTCAATCCACATTAGACAAAAATAAGACCTGCAAGGCTAATACGATTCACTATATAATTGCAGTAACCCTTTGGAAATGGTATGTAAACCGAAAGAAAAGGCCTCAAAACTTTCTTCCTTTTTTCCAAGTAACATAGTGTCAAAAGATATATTCAGATGTCACCAAGAAACATAACCAAAAAAATATATATATGACTACCCTCACGCTGAAAATCATCGAGAGATGTGCCAGGAAAAGTTAAGTTCACAACATATAAATATCAAGAATAAAGATAAACGGAACATACACATCTCTGAGTTCATTTTTATTTTCTTCCCCAACTTGCAGATTATCCTTCTCTTGAAGAATATCATCCTCCTCTTGCAACTCTGTTACTTCAGGTCTCGCAGTTTCTAAATTCTCTTGTAAGAGTTCAGAAGAATTCAGGTCACCATTGCTTTCTGGAACAATAGTTAAAGTTTCGGACATTTTTTTGTCCTTGCCTTTTTGTTTAAGAAATCTGATCTTGGGGGTCATAGGAAGACCTATAGACGCTGAGAATTCATCAATTGGAAGTTTATCAACTTCAAAAACTTCTTTATCTCGCTGTTTGTGGATGGACCTCAAATAAGTAATAAAGGCTCTCTGCGCCAACTGTTGCAAATTTGGGTACTTGACTAACAAAGCTGCCAATAATCCAGAAACTGGTTGCAATCTTTTAGTATTAGCCTGAAAGCGTGCGAATTATATATTAACCAATGTGAGTACACCAAAAACAATATCAAATTACATCGTGAGACTGAGAAATACAAATCTTAAAATGTTCAACCATTGTGTTATATCTAACCAATCATATGCTACATCAATAAGAAACCACACAATGAAAAGAAAAGTATGACTGAAAATGGTGCCAGACCTTAATAAGACGAATTGGTATCTTTTTCTCTTGTAATTTGTCGAGCATCTTCGTCTCTGAGGGGGTGAGGAATAAAACGGATCTCCCACCGGAAAGGTAACGAGCAGTACGCCCCACTCTATGTATGTAAGAAGCAACATCTTCTGGACAATCCACCTGAGAAGGCCAAGCATTCATATTAATATAATAAAGTTATTTTCTTAAAATGCTTTCAAGAGTAAATTTCTATATTTTAGGAAAAGTAGTTAGTTTATGGGGACTTGACTTAGGTGATGGATTACAAACCAACCTGAACAACCCAATCGACAGACTTGTTGAAATCAAGCCCTCTTGATGCAACATCAGTGGAGAACAGAACTGAACTCTTTTCGCAAAACTGTTCATATATACCCATACGTCTATCCTGCTTCATCCTCCCATGAAGACACTTCAGTGATGTCCCAGGGCGGAGTTTCTTGAACGTTTCATAAACAAATTTCACCTAAGAAAAAGAAAAGGAAAGGTCACCAGGAAACTCGACAAAAGCACACGTAAATGATGGTAAACTTGATGAGACATCTGAGCCACACTGTTAGATATATACACAGAACCTAAAAGATTAGTACCTGCTTGCAGCTAGAAAGAAACACCAGTATCCTTGAACTAAGATGTGCCTTTAAGAAACTCCATAACATGTCTAGTTTTTGGTCAAGAGGCACGATCATTGCTGTCTGCTGTAAACGACTCGGAGTGGCTGTGGCAGATTCCTCATGCACACTAACATACTCTGGATCTTTAAGACTGAGTCTTGCAAGGTCTTGAACGGACTTGGTCTGAGTTGCTGAGAATAAAAAAGTTTGTCTGCGTTTTGGTAATTGAGATATTATAGCATTTAATTCTTTTTTAAAGCCAACATCAAGAATTCGGTCTGCCTCGTCAAGAACCAACACCTGTTTCATCCAGGAATTTATACACAATTCAGCTACAACTGTAACATGGATTCCAATAGTATTGAATATGAGGGGAAAGTAAATACCAGCATAAAGAAGTCAACATACATACTGCACGAGTAGACAGCACAAATTACTACTTCAAAATACTGGACCGTGGCCTTAAAAATTGCCACATACACCACACTAAAATATTACCAGTATGGCTCACACCCACACCAATAAAAAGAGTAAAACATATTTCAAAGCATGCTCATTAGCATTGATACCAAAAACCAAAATCCCACTGCTGAAGTCCGGAAAAATCAAATCTTTACAATAAAAAAAGTAAAAAAATCATCCAAATATTGATGCAACATGCTAGAAAGAACGAAAGAATAGAAGGATTACATACTGGGGTAGAAAACATATTGTCAAAAGAAAACTAAAGAGGGACTCATTTATTATGATTTCACCATACAAATATATACAATGTATATGAAAATTAAGAAGGGTGATAATAGTGATAAATCAATCTGTCAAAACTAAAAAAGCAGACCTGAAGCTGTGAGCACTCAAAATTTGGGGTCTCGTCCATATGCTGAAGAAGCCGCCCAGGAGTACAGACCAAAATGTTCAAATCGTTTACGCGTTCCTTTTCGGTGTCAACATCTTTGCGACCACCAATCAAAAGGCCAGCACTAAAACCATGGTGCCTCCCAACAGAGTTTAACACTTGAAAAAGCTGGCTGGCTAATTCCCTCGTAGGAGACATGATGATGCATCCAACACCGTCCTCCGGACCCCATCTAGCTCTGTACAGCTTTTCTAAAATCTGATAAGCAAGAAGACACCACAAGTTAAAAATTCATGCTCCCAAGGTGCAAAGCCAAACACATAAAATGTTGATGAAAACATACTTCATATGATAACGTTTAAAGGAAAGCACAGGAAGAAATGTGCAAAACAGCATCAACACAAGCTCATTGTAAATCAAGCATTTGCATTCACAGTCTGGTCATTAGATATGAATAAAGCCACCTCAACCGCTAAATAAAGGTTTTAGTGCTGACATAGTGGATCCAAATATGGGTCACTTGACGGAATAACTTAACTGAGCACAACTTAAACTCATTCTTTATCGAACACCCTAGATTATCAACTAAATCGCGACAATGTAATACAGGTGTATGCAGTCGTTCATACATTACACGACCTTGATAGAATCTCAAAAGAATTTCCCAATTGCTTCCTTACACAATTCCCAAGAAGCAAAACCACTGTTTCCTACATCACTCCATCTCCAATAACCAGCAAAGGGCAAAAATTATGCTTTCAAGCTGTGTTGCTAGACTAGACCATAAGGCAGTGAGTCAATCGAGGAACAAATCCACTAACCACCTTTTTATATGAATATACTCAAAGCAAGTTCAATTTCGATCAGTCGTTATCGTTACATAGAAACATCACAACATAATCAGCAGACAGACATAATCTAAAAACAGCATTGCCAAACAACACCATGAAAAAACAAACGTTACCGGGACAACGAACGCCAAAGTCTTCCCCGACCCAGTCTTCGCAGCTCCGAGGATATCCCGACCGCATAGCGAATGCGGGATAGAAGCCCTCTGAATGTCAGTCATTTTCGAAAACTTGGACTCCTTCAACCCGTCTTTCGTCTTCTTCGACAGCGGCAATTGCGTAAATTTCTCGGCACCGGCGTAGATAGAGAAAGAGCCGTCGGGTAGTTTTCCGATCGGGGACTTCGGCGGCGGCGGAGGAAGCGAGAGCGGGTTCGAACCCGAATCGGGCTTGCGCGAATCGATCCATGATTCGAGGAGCTCGATTTCTTTCACCTCAGAGAGACGATTCTGTTGCTTCAACTTCTTCGATTTAGGTCTTCTCATTATAATAATTCTCCGGCGAGTTTTTGGGGATTTCTTTTTTGGGTGAATCAAATTCAAATTCAATAATACAAAAGAAAGGGTTTAGGTTTGAATTGTTGAAGTTAGTACGCACAACACCAGCAGAATTACGGCTACTGAAGAACAGCAGAGTTAGGGTTTTGGCTACGGACAGCAAATAGAGAGAATGGGGTTTAAGGGGTTGCTTTTTCTTTTTCTTTTTCTTTTTCGTATTTTATTATTATTAATTGATTTAATATTTGGAAAATTGATTTATTATCCGAAATATCTCTCAAGTTTCACTAACATCGTAAGGTTTGATGTCATATTGCACACGAGAGCTTTTTTGAATTGTTTAAAAACACAACAAAAACATATAATAAACTTTTTTTTAAATCATTTTTCAAGGGTTTTTTCAGAATTATTTTAAAACATAACAAAAATAATCAATACTGATTTTTTGTTTCTAAAGATATAGGAAGTAATGTTATTTTGAAAAAAAATTGATAAGAAATTATGTATATAATATAATTTGAACAATATTAATTCTTTATGCATCAAAGAAGTACAATATAAAATAATTAAAATAACATAATGGAAGTTTTTGCTGTTACCTCACATAAAAATTATAGCTTCTTTTCTATATAGGCACAAATGCTTTTTAGTTTTGAAAACACATGTATTGTTCAGCAGTCAGCACTCTTAAAAATTGTTCAGATTAACAACAAACACGTTTTTCGTTTATAAACATACCATCTAACAAGTTTGTGTTTCGTAACATTTATTGAGATCTTTTTATTTAGATAAACCACATTACAATGTAGTAGTTTCATAAATTTATATTCACAAATTACAAAATAAAAACTATTTGATAGAACTTTTTACTTAAATAACTAAACGCGAGATAGATACAAAAATCTAATTATATAGTTTGACTCAAAATGGCTAACTCAGTTAGCTGCTTACATATGATCCAACACTTGCAAAATCATCCAAAGACATTTCCTAAATACTCACCAATCTGCCAACTAAAGAAAAACGAAACGCTTCTTCCTAAGCTTGATCAAGTGGCACTAAACTCATGGTATAAGGAACAACAATAGGACCAAACATTGAATTTCGCCCTAAAGGTGATATATCACAGAGCTCTTTCATCTCCCTAGTCTCAAATTTGTAAGAATAGAGTTTGGTAGACACTCTCAGAAGTAGCACCCCATCTTCGAAAGCTAAAGGATCCATCCAAAGAACATCATCTTTGCGCGTACGACTTTCCATCTTCTCTCGTATACGATATAGGATGACTGAATTTTCTTCTTCCAGTTTCTCTAATGACAGAGAAAACTTCAAACCCCACTGAGATGAAAAGTGATCCTCGAGAACCCATAGTTGAAGTCCATATTCCGAGATAATCACATAGTTCAACTTGTTATTAGATTCTCCCATGCACATTTCTGGGATGCAGTTGAATTCTGTTGAGGGAAGAGGTGCATCAATTAACCACGGTAGATCATTTTCAGGATCAAACATGAGGATTTGGTAACCATCTGTGAGCCAATAGAGATTTCCGTCAACAAACACTCCTTTGTTTCCAGCGAGGTTGTGGTTGCATGGAATACTCTCTTCTGATGTTGTCCAGGAATCTGTTTTTGATGAATATATTTCAAAGAAGAACCAGTTATGATCTTCCACCTCAATATTTGTCACAGCTACCAGTTTGAAATGCGTGGAAGCATCAATAGGGTTCTGAGAAGCGTCGAAGGCCAATGTCGTGATAGTTCTTCTGGAAAGGTTATGCCATTTCAGGCTTATCCATTGCTTGTTTAAGGGATTGCAAATGTACATTCTTGGTGTTTTAGTAGGAAAGCAGCTTCGACAACATAAGAGGCCGTTAATTGAAGACAAAATGACGACATTTTCAGGGAGGAAATTTAGAACAGTGTGCCGTATCTTGATAGTCTCGGTTTCAAGTGGAATATAATTAATGTTCATTGCATCATCATTAGTCCCTTGGTATAAATCCTGGAAAAAGAATCCGACAACTGGTTCACTCTTTTTCAGCTGGAAGCGGATGAATGAGCGACTGGAGATGAGATTGTACCAATCTTTTGAAACATACTTCAGACGGTGCAGCGCTTTGGCAGACAATCTGGATAGTATATTGACTGGGATGTCATCATTCGCAAACCAACGGCCCTTCATTCCCACCAACTACAAAACATAACTTTCAAGTTAAATGCTACAATTCCATCGCAGTAGAACTTCAAAAAGTTCTATTAGAGATTAGCTACACAAAGTCAGTTATCAGGCTTAAAACCAAAGTATTTCAGTTCTCCGGTTGATTTTAAAGTTCAACATGTTACATCCACTTTCTTCTATTTACATACAAAAACTATTAACAAAAGTTGCTTCAATATACTGAAGATGAGGTTTTCAACAGGACAAGCAAAAGATGGCCTTTTTAACACTAAGAAACGAGTCCTGGTCTATTTATCTTTTCGTTCTTTTGCAAATAGCAAGTTTGTGACTGAAAAGAATGTTACTTACAGAGTAGCACTGACTACATTAGTCTAGCAGACTAGGCTAACAATTGGAAAAAAGAAAAGGAAAAGAGATATAGCAGCTTCAATAAAGTCATTAAATGGGAATAAGTAGCAGGATCCAAGAAAACACACAATTTTTGAGAGTATCGTTGCAAGAGGAACCTGCTCGTCTCACATAAAGTCTAAAGTTAAATGTACACTATAGTCCCTTGTTGGAACATCTAATTAATTTGGAACAGAAAACAGAATATTAGCATAGCGTCGTGTCATAAGTTTTCCACTTAGAAATCACGATGTCTAAATACAAGGATAAGATTGCATAAATACATGCCACTTATCTACTTACAAATCACGATGCGTAAACACAAGTCACGAATCTACGTAAATCAGTCAGATACCATGCAACGAAGGCCACACGAGGATAGAACTAGTTCTAGGATACAGATCAATCAAATGGCATCAACAGTTTGAAAACAATATTAAGACATCCAAAATTTATATTGCTTCAAATAATTAATTTCATTCTATAACTTTACATATTCGTCATTCGGATTCTACAATCCTCTGTTTCGACGGAGCTGGCAACCGTACAGTTTTAATGTTTCAGCAAGGAGGCATCAGTATGACTTCATACTTAACGAAAAAATCACGAACAAACAAAACCATAACAATAACACTCTTAACATAACACTGTAATTAAACTAAACCATAACAGGCGCTAATTATTTCAGCATTGACACGGTACAATGAAATGAAATAAAAAAGCAACAGGCATAAAGGAGAATTTTAATATTTTACGTGTAGAAAACCCTAGTTTTCGAATTTCAAAAATATTTGCATCTAAGAAACTAAATAATAAAATTATACAAAAAGAATCAGTGACATATATTTTTCGAAACAAGAAAAAGCATATTGCAGTTGAAATGCAGCAACAAAGTTTTTGATCGAAGAACGAACCTTATGCGGCCTGCATAGAAACTGAGACGACAACAACTACTTAGGGATATTTTAATTTTCAAATGGGAAAAATGAAATGAAATAAAAAGCTAAAATCAGAAAGCGGGAAAATTGATTAGAACATGGGTTTAGGGTTTGGGGCGGCCCACCCGGCACAAAAGATCCGGCCCGACCTTATTGAAGTGGGTCTGGTCTATCCAATTTCTTTAAACCAAAGAAAGAAAAAACAATAATAGCCACAAATAATTAATACTTCAATTTCAAATTTCAATTTAGGGTTACGCGATAAATCAAATGTAATACAATGTTTCAAAATAAAAAAATAATTATAAAATTGCTTCCTTCTCTTTTTTATTGTTATAGTTATCTGTCTCTTTTTTCTCTAGAAGCTAGCATTTTGTAAATCATCAACTAATCCTACTCCTAGGAAATAATAAATTTACAATGGAGTCAATAAAAACAATGTGTTGTTTCCCATATCAATCTCACGAATATGGAACCCTGCCTCCTCACCCCACCAATTACACCTCACAAAATAATTGTTTATTCAATTTTGAAAATGGTGATGATGAAATCCCAAGAAAATTTAAACCCTAATGAGAAAATCAATCGCTAGCTAGATCAAAGTGTGCCTACCGCACTATGTAATATTCGAAATTGTTTGAAACAAATACAATAATAATAGTAAATCTTATAAGCAAAGAATTAGTGGCATCAATATCAATATATAAGCATGTAGCTCCTATGTAATTCTCATTTTTGTCCCCAAATTTATGTACTTTCACCAGAAACCTTTAGTCTATGGATTTCTACCTTTAGTCCAGGAATTTTTCGCGACGGTTGATCAATTAATACACCTGCACAGAAAGCTTTCGCAATAATTTAAACTAGTTTAGCGAAATAAATTAAGCTCTAAAATAAATAATGATGAGTAACGTTCAATGAACAAAGAATAAACATAAATCCTATGTGTAACAAAAAAATATCATTATGTGCTAGTAACATCTCTCATCATTGAGAAATCCTCGGGCAAAGTAAATATTAGCATATCTCTAATCCAAAGAATAAACTAATGTTCGTGCTATTGACACAACAACGACATTTCCAACTTGAGTGTACCTAACAATCACGTCAAAAGAATAAGAAGTAATTTGTTAGATACACCCAGGTGGGTAATGGTGTGATTGTAATCACTTAGATACGTTCAATTGACTGACACGAGCTATTTATATACATACTTTAGGCAGTTTGTTTTCATCAAGGAACTATTCCTTAAAGATCGTAATCAGAATCACATTATCATTTGCGTAAAGGATATTCACTTTAAAGAGATTTGAGAAGAATCGCAGTTTTTGATAGACTCGAATCAGCCTAAAGAAGATAGATCTTTTTTTTTTTTTTTTTTTGATAATTACCTAAAGAAGATCGATTTGATTTGAAATAAAGATTCTCTCGTATATGTCGTTTAGATTATATAAATTTATGTGATTAAGGGTGTAGGCTGTAGCAAAATTCATATGATATCACTATTTATTATATGTTCATTTATTGTGAGATTATATTGTGTTAATTAATCATTTAGTTGCTATTCCTTTTCTTTTGCCCCTTATCAACCCCGATGTACAAGCTAGTATAGAGCCCAGTCCACGAATTCTCCAACTCTCAGATACTAATATTTTTAAAACAAATCATATGCAAAGTGTGTGCTTTTTTTCTCCCTCAAGCACATGTTGGACTAGGAACGCCACATTATAAATTATTCAAAAATCTATATAATTATAAAATATCTCTTTCGGTGTCAAACATGTTAAATGATCTAACCACTAAAACAACTAGCTTGTGGCATGTACTAGCATTATTTTATATTCCGATGAATTTATTTTAATTATGTACCGTTAAGTATGTTATTTATAATTATCATAATTAGTCATTTGAATAGTTGTTTGCACACACGCATCAAATTTAGCAAATAATTAGTAGAAATGCCTAAAACTACATTTGAAATTACTTATTTGAAATTTGTAGTGCACATATGTAACGCAAAACTCTTCTTTCTATTTTTAATTATTTTTATAAAAATATTATTATGTGGAATACATCCTAAATTGATTTGAATCTTGAACTGAAAAAATGTTAAGAGCATATATGTAAAGTATATCTTCATTTTGTAAAATATAGATTTCTAATGTAAAGTATATTCTTATTTTGTAAAATCTAAATTTCTTAAAGTACAAAAAGATTTCTACCATATAAACATTTGATTCCATATATAAGGTCAAATAAACAATCAATTATAGACATATTATGAGAAGGCGTCACAAGGAAAGTGAAATAATGTAGTTATTTTGGTGTAATATAATTATAAGGCTAAACATAGAAATTAACAATTTGATAACTCAAATCATAAGGCTAAAATTGTAAATAAAAAAGTTGGTGTACCAATGTGCAAATAACACTTTCTTTATATAATAGTATAGATATATTTTTGAAATTCTGACTTAAAATCTGAACTATGTAGCCTTCTATACCAATGGTCGGGGTTTGGAAGGCAAACATGTCAAGGTCACACAAAAAACAAACTATAGTTTTTGGAGAAAAAAATAACTCGTGTATTTTAAATGTATCATGTATTTTTACTGAATCCAAGCGAACCAACTTCATTTTTCATCCTTTTGGGTATCAACTTTTATTCTTCAAACTTTAAAAGTACATATTTGTTTTATATTATAAAATTTACTCTTTCAAAGAGAAAAACATAAGAGGAAGAAAGCGAGTATGTTGCAGTGAGACTATCATCATCAGACTTTATCTTCAAATCCAGGCATAATACATAACTCTTGAATAAATATCAACTACACCCTTTTCCAGCTTATTCAGTTAAACACTAGTCTGAAAAAGTTGGGAGGGGTCTCTACTGTAATGCAGCTATGCATTCGATTTCAATTCTTGCATCCATTGGTAACGCTGCAACCTGGTAAGTCGAACGAGCTGGTGCCGGGGCTGGAAAATCTGAAAAATAATTTCTACAAGTTGCATTACAGCTTATAGTATATATACAAGTAAATTTGAAATGACTGGCTATATCCAGAGATAAATTTGCTTATACTGTTGATGTGTATACTTAAATATGCATTTTTGTGTCAAAGGAAGAAGGGAAACTTAGGAGGACATTATCCAGAATCCAGACCTCAGCTTCAAATGGCAAGAAATGGATAAACTACTGAATATACCAAGACAATTTCATGATAAAAAATTGATATCCAGATTAGTAATAGATATTATGGAAAAAGGCCATGGACTTTGGCATATTTCTTCCATAGCCTCACTGGTAATACAGAACATGAGGTGGTAGCAGCAAAATGCAGTATACTAAATAATGCATTGGTGAGATCAAACAAATACAGGAAAAGATCCCATAGGGATAAAGATCTATCAAGTTGACCTTAATTTGACTTACATTTAGCATAGATTTCGTTTACTTTCTTGAAGTCTTTCAGATCAGCCAACCTGATAAACAGGGAAAGAAAATTATCTTTAAAATGAAGAACTTGCTTAAGAAATAAAAGGGCATCATTTCATTTTCGATGAGCTTGCTTCTAATACGTGATTAAAACTAGATTGATGCAGTACTTGATGACCCCCAAAATTCATCCAGTTAATCTTTGTGCCGCTGCTTGCTAGCTCTTAATAGCTTGGGACTTAGTAAGCTTTTCAAAATCTTGGATTTGATGCAACATATTAGGGCTAGTGCACTAAAATTTTCTCTCAATTCTCTCTCAATTCTCTCTGTTTCTAAGGGGCCTTTATCAGGCCTGGTGAATTAGGATGGTCCAGCCCACCATTAGCCTAAAGATTGACCCAACGAATCTCAGGATTGCTAGCTCATTACAGCATCGACTAAGTAAGCCATTTGATGAATCAGGAACTCAATAGTCCACATTATGCAGATCAACAAGATCTGTTTCAAGTTCTCCCTAATCTTGTAAACCGTATCTTGTTTGCTCATTGCTGATCTTGTTTGTTATATCATGATAGGTGGTATCACATTTTATGCATATAATCAATCTAGCTTATATCCCATTTAACAACCTTCACTAGCACGTCAGACCATCTTAATCCAACAAGCAGACCCACTTTAAGTCTGGCATTATAGAGCACCGTTTCCACTACAATATAAGCTACATAATTAGACAGAATTCAGAGCAAATCTTATTGTAGGAACCTGTAATATGGTTCACAAAATCAGTTTTAAACCATACTTAGTCTCTTCTAATAGAAGCTAGTAAACCCAGAATTTACTGTGTCAACCTAGAGTCCAATCAACAAACTAATAATCCAGATCAATATTATGAAGACAACAGACAGGATACAATTAATTTATGGTGGATTATGAGAAAGGGGTTAGTGAGTGTGCATGTCAGATTAGGATGGTATGGCAAGCTTTCGGTGGCAACAATCCAGGTTGATTGAATCTATCAAAACCAATACCATCTAATACAACCTAACAACAATCTCTCTGTGTATCTTCACACACATAAACACACACACACACACATACAGAGGTAATGCAACAGGATCACTCACATGATTGTTGTTTTGACAACAGAGGAATAGCCGGCACCACTTGCTTTAAGTATCTCACCCATATTCTTCATAACCTATTATATCATGCACAAGCAAAATACTGACAGTAAGCCACTCATTCTACCTTTTTTAATTAGTCGGTAGCCATTTATTCTACAAGAAAATATAATAAAAGCAGATGCAACATGTGTATCCAGGATACCACTATATGAACTTTTCGTGACCAATATCTAAGTGTAAGGTTTCAGCTATACTAGACATTTAAAAATAGGTGCCTCAATCAACTAGATATTTCATGGCTGTGGCAAGATTTTTTTTTTTTTGTTAAATGGCTGCGTCAAGATTTATTTAGGATTATCATGGCTGTGTCAAGATTGTCAAATGGAAAGAAATATGACGCAGGCAAGATGACTGACTCAGATATCAATTACATGAACACTTGTCTTTTAGCCATATATTACGTAACTTCATTTATCTGGAAATGCAACACCAAATGGATGCTGAAGTTCAGCAATGAGCAAAGAAGATAATTGAGTTGTCAAAACTAAAAAAAGTCTCCCTTTGCTGCATAAAAATTAGAAATTGGAGCTTCTTTACACCGTTTCTTGTCAGAACTAAAGCACATCATAAAATTCTACATACTGCTCTTATTACACGACTCTTCAAAAAAAAAAAAAAAAAAAGCTACACGAAACCAAAACCAACGACATTCAGATACAGCAGCATACCTGCTCAGTTTGATCCTCTACACTTTCTGAGACAAACTTGCCAGTCTGCATATAAACCAAAAACGGATAGGAAAATACGTGTCAAATCTTTTATAAAATACATAAATATTTAGGGCTTAACCACTCACAAGAACAAACATCATTTTCAAGAATTAATTAACCTCCCAAAATAATGCGATCATCAACCGATGCCACGTACCTCCGGAATCAACCCAAGAACCCCAGACACGAAGAGCATATTGTTGGCTTTAATGGCTTGAGAATACGGGCCCAACGCCGCGGGAGCCTTTTCTGTCTGCACAGCCTCCTTGAGACCTAAATTCAATAGCACACAAATTCAACAAAAGAAAATCATAACATCAATGCAGAACACACAACAAACCACAATTTTGTCACTAATCCATACGATCCACTTAGAACCAACAAGAAACAAACAGTGATCAAATAAACGTACAACAAACGAGGCGTATAGTACAACTCCGTTCAAACAGGGTTCAATTCAACACTCTGTTTTTCTAAATTAACAGACAATGTATCAAAAAAGATTCAAAACCTGCAGAGGCTTGAGTGGAGAGGCCTAGAGAAGCGAAGGGGGGCGAATGACCGGAGGAGCGGCGTAGGTTAGCGCCGGCGAAGGATACGCAGCCTAGGCCAACGGCTAATGGAGCACGAGTGCGCAATGCGCCAACATCGATTGAGGGGATATGGAAGGTTCTACAGGCGGCGGAGGACCAAGCCATCGGATTGTAATTAAGTAAAGTTTCAGCCTTTTGATTTTTCTCCGCTTATACACACGCACACACCAACTACTACTACTGCTTTCTTATTTACTTCTGTGCTGTAGTGGAATGTTGACGGGCTTGGGCTTGAGATGTTGGGCTCAGTATTCTCTCTTTTTAACTGGTGGACTGTGGGCTTGGGCCGTGGCATTTGTTTTGTCAAAATTAAAATTAAAATATATTAACTTGAATCGGAAAAAGAAATCTTACTTTACTTTGAAATACTTGCGCTTCTTCTAGTTTCATTATTTTAAAATTTCACAAATGTATTTTTAATTATACTAGAGGGTGAAATTTCACAAATTTAACGTTAGACGTATCTAAAAATGCAAGAAGTGTATTATGGTCAACTTTCTGTTTGTTTTTTACGGAATATTCCATCCGCCATGCTATCAATTGTCAAACATGGATTATTCTGTTAAATTGGTGCATATTTTGTCCGTCTTTGATAGAGTACTCATCGTATATGTTACCAAACATTGAATATTCCGTAAAATAGTACAAAAAAGAGGCCAGGGAACAAATGACATATTTATAAATATGTTGAAGGACACGTTTCTCTTTATTAAATGAATGATGCCATTTTGCAAAAAGGGTATACGACGAAGGGTCAAGCCTTTTTTTATGAAAATTAGCATAATATATAAATTAAATCACAAAGTCATTATAGAAATTCAAAAGCGGGAAACCTCCATCACAAAATGAGACATTCGGGAGGCTTTGGTCATCAAAATGTTTCGACCAATTAGACAAAAAAGACCATTTAGCTAGATTATGGGCCGCACCGTTAGCGTTACGGTTTACAATAATGAACCTCCATTTAGGCCATTGGTTCTAAAATCGGCGAATACGAATCACCAGAGGATAGATCCGCCAAGGGATAGAGACGGACTGATCTTGTTTGAAATTCTTGAAAAAAATTATTTTAGAGAACTAAGGTGGTGTTTGCAAACTCTTAAAAAAAACTACAATCTGCTTTTAATCTCATTTAAGCACTTCTAGGGTGTTTGGTTGAGAAGCTCAAATTCTTCAATCACTTTTTTTAAGCTGAAAATAGCCATAATCTAGAAGTTGCTATTTCCTAGCTTCTAACTTGTGGTAGTTAATTTTAATTAATTACAGTATAACTTTTTTTGAACTTATAGATTTTTTTTCCAAACACCCCCAACTTATGGTGAGCTTTTAGATTTTTTTGAAAACACCCCTCAACTTATGACTTATAAATAATTTACAATTTTTGCTTAAATTATGAGCTTCTACTTTTTTAGAAGAGTTTGCAAACACCACCTAAGTCGACAAAAAAGCACAATCCCGGGATATTGTGAATTCACTAGTGAAAAGTCAAAATTGCCCCAGAAATTTGGTCATCATTCCTAAGTTAAAAGAATTTTGTCTTATGAGTTCTAATCATATTTCCAAACAAGAGTTATGTCGCAAGTTAGCCATAAATGATTTCACAAGTCCCCAAATACATTCGTACATATTCAAACATAATTACAAACGTCAAAAACATGCAATTTCTTTTAAACTCACCAAATTTTAATTATTAATTGCTCTTGGAGATAACTTATTCTGTATTAATTTCTTAAAAAGAATTTTGATATTTCTGGTTATAATATGTTATTATATTAGCCTATTTTTTTATTTTTTTTTGCAGATTATTTCTATCGTTTGATCTTTAATTTATATGGAACCTCGCTGTCAATTAAGCTTGCAATTATAATAAGACGATGGAAATAAATTCATCGACAAGATCCTAAAAGTATGGGGATTTTAGAAAACATGTTTAGGACACCTATTGCTTCATAAAATATGCAGAGGAAATAACTATAAGTCAAATAACAAGCTTACCTGTTATATCATGTATGCGCTATCTCGCGCACATCTTGAAGAGTCTCTGACTCTGATAATATATAACTCATTTATATGTATTACATTTTTTCTCATTACATTCCATCTTGCAAAACTTTCGAATTAATATTAGCTCCCGAGTCATAGTTCATTATCAGTAGAGGTGATCAAGATATGGCAGCTTATGCAGCTCTAGTTTCTCTTACGCATGTCATCGAACAGGTCAAGTCGTACAATGCTCGGCGACCAGTTATTAGCGACAAACAACAACGGAAGCTTGGTTTACTCCACGAAAAGGTTAGCTTTTTGCAAGATTTTCTAGAAAATTATCAACGTGGAGATAGCCAAGAAGAAGCGGATTTAAAAAGTCGAATCCAAGATGCAGCTTATAAGGCAGAAGATATCATTGAGACGTACATTGTCAATGATGCTCGATCCAGAATTCGCTGGAGAACAATATTCAATAACTTGTCTCAAGGGCTACAGAAAGTCATTGAAGTCATGTGTTCCATCGAGAGAGAGGTGATCATAAAGATCAAAGAGGGAAATACACTTGAACATCAAATGTCGAATCCAGATGACTCAATAAGAAATATGCCCGCCGAGAAGGATACTACAAAAGTATTTGGCGACGAATTAAATCAGATCATGGATAAGCTCACTGGACCACAACCTGATCTCCAAGTCATTTCAATCACCGGGATGGGCGGCATTGGTAAGACAACACTTGCTAAAAACATTTATGAAAATCCTTATATAGTGGACAAATTCGACTTTCGTGGTTGGGTCACAATATCTCAAGAATATAACGAACAAGATATGTTGTTACGTCTTCTACAGTTTCTTAGTGGTCAAAGAGAACAAGCAAGTCTTGATTATCATGAATTAGGAAAACAGTTATACCAAATCCTGTATGGCCGAAAGTATTTAATTGTAGTAGATGATATTTGGAGTATTGAGGCGTGGAAAAAGGTAGAGTCGTTCCTTCCGAAAAATGATAACAATAGTAGAGTCTTGTTAACTACTAGGCTAGTTAATGTAGCTCAGTATTGTGGCTCTTGTGATGTTCATAAGATGAGTCTTTTAGATGAGAACAACAGTTGGAGTCTGTTATGTACAAAGGTGTTCTGCGAAGAAGCATGTCCTCCTGAATTAGAGGAACTTGGAAAAGAGATAGCAACAAACTGTAAGGGACTCCCATTATCAATTGTTGTGATTGGGAGTCTCCTTAAAAGTTCTAAGAGGACACGAGAATACTGGGAGTATGTTGCCAAAAATACAGCCTCAACTTTGAATTCAGAGGATGATGAGTGTTGCTTGAAAATATTATATTTGAGTTACAGCCACTTGCCTGTGCATCTAAAGCCATGTTTTCTTTATATGGGAATCTACGACGAAGATCAGGAGATTCGTATCCCCAGTCTAATCAAACTATGGGTTGCTGAGGGTTTTTTAAAGCCGCAGAAAGCCAAAAGCTTAGAAGAGGTTGCTAAGGATTATTTGAATGATCTAATCGACAGAAATCTTATATTTGTTAGCCAACTGGGACGCACAGGGAATATAAAGTTTTGCAAAATCCACGATCTCGTGAGAGATTTGTGTTTGAGTGAAGCTAAAAAGGAGAGGTTTCTTTGTGTTATCAAGAAACACAATCGTGACATCTCTAGCGAAACATATAGTCAGCGTCGTGTTACTATTCATGTGTCAGACAAGGAAGATATGCTTCATGGTTCTCATGCTTGGCAGCCATCTTCTACTCGGTCATTTATACAAAATTCTGAATTCCGTGCTGCAGCTACTGAACTGGATTCTGTTTGGTTGAGAAATTTCAGATTGTTGAGGGTACTTGTGACCCCCTATCTTCCTTTAGAAGCTATTATTCAACATGTGAACTCACGACACCTATGTTGTTTTTGGACAATTTCTGCTACAAAATTTCCTTCTTCAATTCACCTGCTCTGGACTCTACAGACCTTATATCTCAGATTGTCCAACTGGATTTCTTTACCATCTGAAATTTGGGAGATGCCACAACTTAGGCATCTAAATATCGAATCTGCTTATCTTCCCGATCTTCCCAGTGGTCGAGAGGATTCTGTTGTGTTGGAAAACCTACAGACTCTGTCGAACATAAAAGGTTTCAGGTGTACAGAAGAGGTCCTTCAGAAAATTCCCAATATCAAGAAACTGAAAATAATGTATGAAGGTAGAGTTCACAAAGATTTGTCGTATTATGGCCTGAAAAATTATGCCCGGCTAGATAAACTCCAATCATTTAGTTGTTGGCTTCCTTTGGATATATATTTCGACAAGCGGACTGATTTTTTTCAGAATCTGAATTTGCCGTCATCACTCAAGAAATTGTCTATAGACTTTGGTTTTTTCGATTGGGAAGATGTAACGACAAAAATTGGATCATTGCCTTGCCTTGAAATGTTCGAATTAGATAACTGTTCTGGAGAAGAAGGGTGGAACACAGTTCATGGGAAATTCCTTAGCCTGAAATTCCTGCAAATGAAGGGATGTGATCTGAAATGCTGGAAAACTGAAGACGGGTCCCATTTCCCACGCCTTGAGCAACTTCATTTGATCCATATGATCGGACCGAGGATCCCCTCGTGCATAGGAGATATATCGACTCTTCGATCAATCGACTTGAAAGGCTGCGGCGAGTCCGTTGTTGATTCGGCAAAGGAAATATTAGAAGAACAACACAGCATGGGGAATGAGGATCTTCGTCTTTTTGTCGATACAGTACCCATAAAAATAGAATTATGATGAGGAAGAAGATGAGCAGTACCTATCATACTTATTCGAGTAGGTGTGATTAAGAATTCTCTTATTCTTTTTGTATGCACAGAAACTTCAGTTATACTTGGTGTAAATGTGTGCATTTATTTGCTATATTAGTATATGCTGGGGGAATATTCTAATACTTGCTTTGTCTTTGAAATATAGGGATAATATTACTCTAATCTGAGGTTTAGTCTCACATGGAACAAACACAATTAAAACGACTTGCAAGAGATTTTATCAACAATAACGGATAAATTATAAGAGATGTTGCAAAGGATGAGAAGGTCTGTACACTTACAGACTGTGATGAAAGCTTTTCCCTAAAGAAAAAGTACAAGATCGAAGATAATAACAGATATATAATCGACAGAGTTGAGCAGATGATCAACAACAACACAAACAATCCCAACATGTAAAACACCAGCAAAGGTGGTAATTTAAGATAGACGATTTATTTAGATAAAGTAGTAAGCCAATTAAAAAAACCAGTGAATTGTGAAAGTCAAACATGTTACAATACATATGTGCGTTTAGGACAACCTACTGCTTCATAAAATATGCGGGCAAGTGGAGAGGAAACAACAAGCTTTGTATATTATTCTATACACATGCCATCTCACGCAGAGCAAGTTGCAACCATTTTTTTTCAACATCTTGAAAGAGTCAACCATATTTCATTTTGTTCTCACTACATAGTTTCAGTAAACTTGGAAATCTTGTCGATTGGCTTTGAGTCATAGTTCATCATCAGTGGAGGTGATCAAGATATGGCGGCCTATGCAGCTATAGTTTCTCTTACGCACATCATCGAACAGGTCAACTCGTACAATGCTCGAAAACCAGTTTTCAGGAACAAACAACTACGACAGCTTGGATTACTCGACGAGAAGGTCAGTTTTTTGCAAGATTTTTTAGAAAATTATGATAGTCAAATAGAAAAAGAAGATCTTAAAAATCGAATCCAAGATGCAGCTTATGAGGCAGAAGATATCATTGAGACCTACATAGTGGATCATATTCATAGGCAGAAGATGTCATGGAGAACAAGTTCCAATAGTTTGTCTAAAGCGATACTCAAAGTCATCAAAGATAAGTTTAACAGAGGGGTTGATATTCAAAGTTCCAATGAATTTTCTCAACGGCTACACAAAGTCATTGAAGATATGTGTTCCATGGAGAGAGAGGCGATGAAGATCAAAGAGGCAAATGCACTTGAACATCAGATGTCCAGATATGTGAATCCAGTTGACTCATTAAGACATGTGCCCACTGAAAAGGATATTACAATAGTATTTGGTGACGGATTGAATCAGATCATGGATAAACTCACCGGACCACAACCCGATCTCCAAGTCATATCAATTACCGGGATGGGCGGTATTGGTAAGACTACACTTGCTAAAAAGATCTATGAAAATCGGTATATTGTGGAGAAGTTTGACATGCGTGGTTGGGTCACAATTTCTCAAGAATATAATGAAAAAGATATGTTGTTATGCCTTCTAGAGTGTCTCAGTGGTCAAAGAGAACAAGCAAGTCTTGATTATCATGAATTAGGAAAACAGTTATACCAAATACTGTATGGCCGAAAGTATTTAATTGTAGTAGATGATATTTGGAGTATTGAGGCGTGGAAAAAGGTAGAGTCGTTCCTTCCGAATACTAATAACAATAGTAGAGTCATGGTAACTACTAGGCTACTCAAAGTAGCTGAGGGTTGTGGTTCTTGTGATGTTCATAGGATGAATCTTTTAGGTGAGAATGAAAGTTGGAGTCTGTTATGTATGAAGGTATTCTCCCAAGAAGCATGTCCTCCTGAATTAGAGGAACTCGGAAAAGAGATAGCAACAAACTGTAAGGGACTTCCACTATCCATTGTTGTGATTGGGAGTCTCCTTGCAAAGTCAAAAATGACAAGAGAATACTGGGCGTATGTTGCCAAAAATACAGCCTCTACGGTAAATTCAGAAGATGATGAGTGTTGCTTGAAAATATTATCTTTGAGCTACCGCCACTTGCCTGTGCATCTAAAGCCATGTTTTCTTTATATGGGAATCTACGACGAAGATCAGGAGATTCGTATCCCCAGTCTACTCAAGCTATGGGTTGCTGAGGGATTTTTGAAGCCACAAAAAACCAAAAGCTTAGAAGAGGTTGCTAAGGATTATTTGAAAGATCTCGTTGACAGAAATCTTATTTTCGTTAGTCAACTGGGACGAACAGGGAATACAAAATATTGTAAGATTCATGATCTCGTTAGAGATTTGTGTTTGAAGGAAGCTCAAAAAGAAAAGTTTCTTTGCATTATCGAAAAGCACGACCATGACATCTTACGAAAAATAAATGGTCAGCGCCGCGTGGCTCTTCATAGTACAAAGCTATACGAGGGAAATAAGTTTGATGTTTCTGATACTTGGCAGAATTCATTTACTCGATCATTCATATACAATTCTGAACTCGGTTTAGCTCGTCCACTGGATTCTGTCTGGTTCAGTAATTTCAGATTGTTGAGGGCCCTTGTTATTCCATCTCTTACCTTTGGAGCTATTTCTCAACTTGTGAACTCACGACACCTTCGTTGCTCTCAAATGATTTATGCTGCGATTCCTGATCTTTCTACGGTATACCTACCCTGGAATCTACAGACCTTATACCTTGAAACGTCCTATGCAACAACTGTGCCATCTGAAATTTGGAAGATGCCACAACTTAGGCATCTAAGTATTGAACGTGCTTATTTTCCCGATCTTCCCAGTGGCCGAATGGATAGGCAAGGTGTCCCTGTGTTGAAAAACCTACAGACACTTTCAACGATCATAGGTTTCAGGTGTACAGAACAGATCCTTCAGAAAATTCCCAATATCAAGAAATTGAAAATATATTTTGAAGATAGAGGTTGCAAAGATGTGTCGTATTATTGCCTGAACAATATTGGTCGCCTATATAAGCTCCAATCACTTTACTGTTGTTTTCCGTACGATGTGTATTGTGACAGGCGGACTGGTTTTTTCCAGAACCTCAGTTTGCCGTTATCACTCAAGAAATTGACTTTACTGCAGGGCGTTTTCGATTGGGAAGATGTAACAACAAAAATTGGATCGTTGCCTTATCTTGAAACACTCTTCTTGGGTAAAGGTTATGGAAGAGAGGTGTGGAACACAGTTCCTGGGAAATTTCTTAGCCTGAAAGTCCTGGAAATGAATGACTGCAATCTGGAATGCTGGACAACAGAAGACGAAGCCCATTTCCCATGCCTTGAGCAACTTTATTTGAGCTATATGGATGGACTGGTGAGGATTCCCTCTTGCATAGGAGATATAGCAACTCTTCGATCAATTCGCTTGTATGGCTGCCGCAATTCTGTTGTTGATTCGGCAAAGGAAATATTAGAAGAACAACTTAGCATGGGAAATGAGGATCTTCGTCTTGTTGTCAATGACGTACCCATAAAAATACAAAGCTAATAAAATGATGAAGAAAATAAGTAGCAGTATTGGCAGACTAATTTGAGTACATGTAAGAACTTTTTCCCTCGTCGTCGACTTTTTTCTGTTTGTACTCATTGAACCTTCGGTTACACTTGGCCTAAATGCAAAAAACTACATGCCTTACTTTAGATCAATGCAGCCGCAGGTGAACTGGTTGCTCTCTCAAGAGCCTAGCATTTCGATTTCCTTGAAGCTGCTTATCCATCAAGGTCCAAATGCCTCTGAAGAACTTAAGCTTGCTGTTGATCTCAAAGCTCTCCACTTTTCTTGGAAGATTGGTATAATTTCAAGGCTCGGTAGCAATCTTTTTGTTTATCTAATTTTAGAACTCATATGATTTATAATAATAGTAATTCTACATATCCTCCTTTAATTGAATAGTATGCCTTGTGATTAAGAAAAAAAAAAAAAAAGAAGAAAAGTTTGGAAGAGAATCCAAATACTTAATTTTTTTTTGGATAACTCTCGTTTATGATGCTTGGTCAAATTATGTAAATTTCCTCTACATTTTGACGTGAAAGGTAAATTTACAAATATGTTACTGCACAATATTAAGAATAAAACTCTTAAGAAATTTATAAAATATATATGAAAATATGATAAATGGATGATTCCAATTTCATGCACAAAATTTTGTCGAAATAATTATGGAAAGTTATGGCTCGGCCGCTCGGGCGCCAAATTAGAAGAGTCCAATATGTTTTTAAGTTAACATCAGCGAATTTCGTTCTAGATTTTAACAGTTGGACTGTAAGCAGTGTGTGTACGGGTGTAGATATTATCTTGTGAGTCCATATAACATAGTTGTTTCATAGGATTCAAATCGATTCCGGATTTTTTTATTATGAGCCAAATGGTTTTATCATTAAAACAAACACATGTACAATTGAATAAACCCCCCATAACAACCAAACAACAAACCACCAAAAAATACCAAAAAAAATAGACAAGAAAACACAAATTAGCCCCCCTCAATCACCAATATCACACATCATTTTAACTATTAACACTAACAATTCCCGAGTTCTTAAAAACCATGAATCTTGATATGTTCCTTCTTCACAATCCCAGCATTAGTGAGAAACATAGACACTTTCTTACGTTGATCGCCTTGAAGCTGAATCACCTTCCCCAGCTCTTTGTCCTCGACAACGTTACCGTTGCAACAAAACTCTTTCTTGAGATCTTTCAAGATCTTTTCGTAGCTGAATTCCTTTCTCAGCCCTTGAACGGTAGTCAAGCTTTTCTTTCCATTTCTTTGTTGGATACGTATGTGCACATACTCCTTGATCCCCGGGGTGCCCGAGTCTTTGGCCTCGCTGAAGGGATCGAAAGCGGTTGGGATTAGGATGTCGAGTTCAACCATCAAATTGTCGGGAAAATAACTTTGTCGTCGTTGGAGATTAGAACGCGTTAAACTGCAATCGAGCTGCATAAACGTAGATTTTATGAGTTTCGCACAAGGGAAAATTTTCAAATTTTAGAACTCTTGAACATAACACAAGACAAACAAATTAAATCTTTATTATTCAACCATGCACCACAAGTGAGACATTCAAAACATGCAAATCATGTAACGAAATTCAAACATAATGTAGTGTTAGTATACACCTCGAAAATAAAACAAACAGATCTTAATTAAATAATCATCCCGCATGAATTACGACATCACGTAATATTACTATACAACTCGTAAAGGAAACAAATTAATCTTAATTGTACAACCATCGCGTGTGACAAAAACTTAACGATGAGAGATTTAGAAGTTTTTAGAGGGACCAGCTAAAAATCGAAATAAAATAACATGAGAAATTTGATGAGAAAAGAAAAACAGATACCTTAACACGTCTTTGCTTTCAAAAAATTATGTTATGAGAAGAAATGGTTCTCGAGGTGTGAATTTATAGAGGGATAGAGAGGAGGTGGTTTGTCTTATTATCCGACCACAGAATAAAAAGCCAAACAATAATTTTAAAAAATTAACTAATATAAACCATCAATTGAAGCCATTGAAGAAATATGGATGGCATAGATTCAGCGCATTTAGACTCACTTTCGGACAAGACATAAATTTTTGGATTGGCTTTTTCTTGATCAGAAAAATATCTTTTTACATATCTGTTGTCTATATTTAGTTTAATATATTTTGATCTTGTAGGATAATCAAAATCTTAAAGCCATTAAAGAAGTATTATTAGGTCATTCTTTCTCACGGATTTAGGCTTTTAGTGGTTGCAGTAGTTCAAGAATTGAATACATCCATAAAATATTTCATATTATCTGGTTCCTTGCAAACTCGGAACCACTAATTTTGTTCTTTTTATCACAAGAAATTTCTTATCCTATGGTTATTAATAACTTATTATCAAAAAGCAAAATAAAATTTGTTCCTCTATGGATACGAAAACAATTTGGTAGGTCGCCCAAAAAAGACTTTCGTAGTTCTGGACGATTACAGTTTCAACAAAAAATTGATCGACTTCATAAATTATCAATTGATTATAGAATGAGCACAGATGCAAAATGATTAGGTTATATTTAAGGACCAATTGATTAAACCTCCTAAACTACGATATTTTGGCAAAGTGCTACCAAATATGTGCAAACAACCCTCTAACCAATAGAAAAATGTGTGCATTTGCCCCAAATCCTTAATCAATCATTCATTATAGACATGTGTTTGTATTTACATTCGCTAAATTTGACATAAGGGAATTCATACACTTTAGTATATATTAAGGGTCAGTCGCACATTTTGATAAGTTTAAAAGGACATTGCACAGAGCACATTCCGGGGTTACACGCTAATAACCTACATTTAATAAGGATCTTCTACCACAGCGTTATGCTTTGTTCATATTCTTTTAAGGTCTTTACTAGATCTGAAATAGAGAAGAATATACTCTCACTGCCTAAATGCTCCTGAAGTTTTTATATTTTTCACATAGCTCTGCCAAAGGATCCAAGTTTTCAGTTTCGATGTATATTTCAAGTCACTTAATTTCAAAAATACTTTCATATTTTGTTTGTGCAAAGTCATAAAACAATGATTACCCAATGTTCTCTTAGTAGGAGAGAGTGTACTGACACTTCGATAGTTACTTGACATTCTGTTTCATACACTAAGGTTTGGCAAATGGATTAAGTGATGTACGCTATTTTTCTCCCCTGGACCTCAAGAACATGTAAGAAAATAATTTAGGAGGTAGGGTGATCGGGCAAACGCTTCAGGTCCATTTCAACTTGATGAATGGTCCACTGCATATTTTCCAATTTCTGCAGAAAAAAAAAAAAAAGAAAAAAAGAAACTTAGGTTCGAACCACTAACATCTTAATAGCAAATAATTAAAAGCATTATAGAATTACCTTCACAATGTCATGATATTGCCGAGCAATGTTATCAAAGTGTGGATCAACACCTTGATACTCACGAAGTCGTGTCACCTTGTACACATATTGAACATCAAACTTAGTCAGATTGCATCACTACACATCGGAAAATACGGAAAATAATATTTTCTAGAACGAGTTCTTTGCAGAACCAATGACTATTCCACCAAATGTTTGGATAACACAGTTTTCCAAATTGTGTTTTAAACTCGTGATTGCAAGTTTTAATAGACCAGGTTTAGGTAATAAATTGTCCAAAAAAAATATTTCTGAAATTAAGCAGTAGCACAATTAAGCAAGTGGCGATTTGAAAAGAAAAGGAAAACACTCAAACAGTGTTTATCAACTTGTCAATATATCTAATACATCAGAAATTGGTAAATTTCATAACTTTTTCATGGTTTTTCCAAAACAACTGAAACTCACAAAAGAAGATACATATGAGACAGCAATGCCAAAATTAGCCAGTGGAGCTGCATGCTTCTGAGAAAAATTACAAAGACACTGGAAGGTAAAGAAGGTTACCGCTTTATTATACGCCAGTGAAGCTTCCTCTGTTGATTCGACCAAATATTTCCTATAAGTTGAAAATTGATTAATATTTCTTATATCTAAGTAAACTATAAATTGGTTTATCTATTGGAACTCCATGATTATTTACCTAATCTTGTGGAGTGCCGGAATGGTTTCCTTCGTATAAGTCTCAAGTAGAAGAATATGCTCAAGAACACTTCAATAACAGATCAAGCAAATAATTTTGTTAGGGAAAGCATATATTATAATGTATGTTCAAGATTAAAGATCTGGTCGCGATGGGTAAGGCAAACCTTAATTTGGCACTCATGGTCTCACATCTTTTGCATAGCCAAGTCTTTTGTAGTTCATCCTACAAAAATACATATGCAGAACCTTCATATAATTTTATCAAAATGTAAAGATGGCACAATTAGTGCACTGCATCAATCAATACCATGGAAAGTGTAGATTAACGTTTCACATCAATTGCTAGCAGGATATCACGAATAAACTTTTATCACAACTGACATTGGGAAACTTACATATTTATGCTGATGTGTCAGTTTTACATCTTTGACAAGCTTGATAAGCACTCCAAGAATCTGCTCTAAAACCTTTAGGAGACAAAAGGTTGTTTAGAAGAAAATGTAAATATATGAAATCAAGACGTAACATTTGGTCAAGAAATGTGAATAAGAAATTAAATGATAATTATCAAGCACGATTCTAGCTTACATTATAGTACTCAGCAAATTTTCTGTCTGAAGAATATAGATCCTCCCTCAATGCTGATTCTTCTCTATCAATCTCCTCAGTGATCAGCTTCACCCTGCCACAAGGGAATTCAAACTGTAAAACTGGATGAACAATTTACAAATGGGGTCTGCAAGATCACACTATCTGATCTTTTCTAGGAAGTTGAGATATTTCAATCACAATATATAACACAGGCACAAAATATGAAGTATTTCTTCTCCTGAAAGGAAAACCAAACAACTTTCATCTGTTAGAAACTTTGCATGTTTCTTGAACTTCAAACTTTTGGAATATTCAGTATTCAGAAAAGAACCAACGATCCAGATATGATGCAAAGTTTATCAAGTCAAATGAACAAGGTTCTATAAAGCAGCATCATTTACTCAAAAACATTAAGAAAGGTTGCAGATATAAATTTTGACACAGCAAAGTCTATGCTGCTCAATATTTAAATTCAAACCAACTCTAGAAGCAAGTATTCAGTACGAATCTCAAAGGCTGAAATTTATTCTTAAAAATTTTCAGAGGTTGGATCAAATAGATAGAACAATAAATCAAATGTGATTGAACAAGGGCAGAGCATCACTCAAGACGTCTCAATATTTACGTCTTATACTAAATTTAAGAGTAGAATGGTTGAAATGTATCATTAAAAACTTTCAGAGAGAGAGAGAGAGACCTTTCTGGAAGCCGAGACGTCAAATTCTGGTGAGTGGTTGACGAGTCTGACAAGCCAATGGAAAGATTTAGTTAGTCTATTATATTTATCCTCACAGTATAAATGAAGTTTAATAAGCTTAGAAGACTAGAAGAGTCATAAAATGGGAAAGCAACAATTTGAGCATCACTTGAGTTGTTTCAGGATAAGGCAATACTATGCAGACTGAAGTCTGCATGGAAACCATGCATAATAGAGCATAAAACACCCAGAAAGTAAGTCGTATGGCACAAAGCTGGTAGTCAAGGGGAAACCAACAAAAGATGAAAGGTAACTGAAAAGCATAAAGTAGTCATCTGTTCAGGCTTATTCGTGTGCATATGAGGTCAGCCAAGCATGCAGTACAACTCAATATGTGATAAGATATTTAGAGAAAAGTAAGAAATAGTTAGACTAACCAACGTCATCTAAAATAACAGCAAGTGCTAACTTGTCGCATTTAGCATCTAATCGACTGGCAATCTCACGGGCAAGCAACACCTGGTATTCTGTAGTGTCCTACATTTTCAGAAATAGAAGCCAATTTTATTTGTTGCATTAAGACAGGAAAAAATAGGAATGGATAAATGTTCATCCCACCTGAAAACTCTCACTTCTTTGAAAAAAGGATTTTATTTTGTCAATGATTGTAGCATATGAAGTCAGTTCATAACTTCTAACTAAGATAAGAATGCAAAACAGATGTCTAAAATCACACATACTAACCGTACATACCATGGAAACTGGTGCCTGTTGAAGTTGTGTTTGCCATAAATAGGTCGGGGTTATCCCGAGGAACCTATTTGGAACACCACCAACTTCGGGTTCTGATGCATCAGTCGCCCCAACAGAGAGAGGATTAATTGCAGGAGCCCCGGCCCAAATAGCAGATACATTTGTATAATTAGTTGAATTTGTGCTCGAGTTGATTGTGACACTTGTACTAGTACTGTCCAGTGAGCTTCTGGAGACAACACTCCATTTCTCAATTTCTTCCTCGTGAATCTCTCCATCTTTGGAGATTAGAGGAAGCCTCAATTTCTGAGCAGCTTCTGCAACAACCATCCGATGTTCAAGGGCCTCATAGACCTGAAAAATAAGACATATTCCAACTATGATTTTTCAGACTCTAATATCCAAGCATTCGTTTACTTCATCATCTAACAAGCCCCATGATATGGAGACTAAACAGCAATCGAGAAATAAATGCAAGACTCCACGTCATTTAAACAAGATGCACTTAAAATGTCCAACTGACTCCATAAACAACACATTCTTGACTGTACATGTTAATACAAGCTCTAGCCTAGGCCCTAGATGATGGTCAACTGCGGAGTTCCATAAATCAGCATCTGGGACTGTTAAGGCAGAGGTCTAAAAGGTCGAAAATCTCAAAACCAAGAAGATTTAGAGCCCCTAAGGATTTACCCCTAAGATAGGCATATTATTCAAATAGAATGTTTCTTCAACTTATTTCCATGTCGGATAAACGCTAAACAAAAAGCATCGAATCAGTACCTGTGGTGAGTTCCTTAAACCAACCTGTGGATAAAGACCCTGAATATCACGAATCCCACCCAAATTAGCCACCGAAGCCGCCTGCTGATACTCCTCCACCATCGCTACTGCCTCTATGTATATCGCCTACTCGCACCAATACAATCCCCCAATCAACACATGTACCAACAAACCAAAACCCATTAAAAATGGTATCAAGTAGTGAATTAAAATGCCACAAACCTACCAACGATTCTAAGTACCGCTGCCTCTCTTTGCACATCTCTTCCCTCGCCTGCATTGTCAAATAAAAGGCAAAACCAAAACAATTAAAAAACATAAAAAATGAAAAAAAAAATTGAAACTGAAATAGGGTTTGTGAATAAATTGACAAATTAGCATACGAGTTGAAGATCATAGTAGGCAGATTTTGAAACGAGAGATCCATCAGGAGCCAAACAGTGGCGCTCAAGTTGATCCATCACTTGACTAACATCTGAAGGAACATTCTGTGCGGCAAACGCTTTTGCCATTTGATTGATTGATTGATTAACAAACCCTAAATCACATTCATCGCCACTTCAATTACTGATCAAGAAGTTGAAGAGTAGCGTCTATTTCAAGCAGAATCACAAACCTTTTACGGCATTCAGTCAAAACCCTATCGACATTGTAAATTTCGCTCCAAGAACCCTAATTCTCCGAACAATCCGATCCTGTGCCGAATCTCGACCCGATTACGATCGAATCAAAATGGAGATGAACTTTGTTCACTGTGAAAAAGATAATTGGGTTTTGAAGCAGAATTCAAAATTGAGAGACGTTTTCAAGATTCAAGATAATTGGGTGTTTATACTGTACATATTAAGATACTAGGACGAATATTTTAATATTATTTTTTCTATTTAGAATCTCCTCTTGCACTTGCCATTTACCGCATGTATGTATGTATTATCAGTACAGCCGTAGACCCAGTATTGGCTCTTTTTACATAGGGAGAATTACACAAACACCCCCTGAGGTATGGGCTAATTACACAGACACCCCCTCATGTTTGAGAAATTACACAAACACCCCCTATAGTATGCTTCTCATTACACAAACACCCTTTGTAGTGTGTTTTTTTAATCGAATATACACACTTATGGTGTTGGATCATAATGTCAATAATGATGTGATGACTAACTTACAAAATCTTTCGAAATATACCTTATTTTGTTTGTTTTTTTATTTTCTAAAACAGAATAAATGAGACTTATTTTCTATCGTTTTAGCAATTTTAGTTTATTTTTCATTGATTTTACAATATAAACGAGAGACGGAAATTTATATTCAGCAAAACGTAACAAATTGCGAAAAGAATTTTATCACAGGGGGTGTTTGTGTAATTTCCCAAACATGAGGGGGTGTCTATGTAATTAGCCCATATCTCAGGGGGTGTTTGTGTAATTCTCCCTTTTACATATATATTTACACTTGATACTTTTTAATGTTTTAGTTTCTTTAGAAATAAATAGCGCCGACATTGTTTTTTTGTTTTTTTAACAATGCATAATGTAGTAATTAAGAAAGAACAAATGTTTCAGTACCAAGAGTGATTGAATTAGAAATAACTAATGTAGAAACATCAAATAATAATAAAAGTTGCATCTAAGTTGAGCATGTATTCCAAATTCGATAAACTGGGTAAGTACTGCACGTGGGGTCTTCTGGATTTGGTAAAATTCTCCATTTCGCTAAAAGATCCGTTGTTTGGTTGATCTCTGTGGCGAAAGAAAAGACCCGATAGATGAACTGGGTGATCATGTGTCCTGAAAATACAATTAGCGTAAATAGAGAATTTGTGGCCACCACCAAACGAGATTTGTGATTGATTGTGCTAGTGCAAGTCTATCATGAAGTACCCAAAATTTTGATTATTTGTTGAATGACCGACTGATGCTATAAATTTACCATCTGAATTCCTGATTATCCCTCCAATTCCCGATGCACTCGGATTACCGTAGACCGATCCATCTACATTTAATTGGACAAAACCTCTAGGGGTGGTTGCCATCGAAAAAAAGTGTGTTGGTTTTGGACATTCTTTATTAGTTAGAAGTTATAAAATGTGAGTATTTCCCTAATAAGAAATAATACCCAATTTAATTGGCAAAGGGCCGCGTAGAAAAGGAAGATAAAAAGGATAGACAAGTCTTCATTTGCTTAAAATCTACGAGTGCGTTTACTAAATTATAAAAATCTTATTGCACACTGTCACTAGTATTGTAAGTTTGTAACATTTTGAAAAGTTTTAAGTGATTGCAAAATTGCTACACTATAAGACACATAAAAAAAGTAGTCTTTTTATTGTAGGAGGTTGGAAGTTTTCTCTTATATCTACTAAGTCACGTTAAATGAAATGTACATCGATCTCTTAACATAATACACAATTTATATATGTATGTGTATTATGATTGAATGTATCAAATAAATTCATAAAGAATATGTATCAAATAAAATAAAATAAAAGTTTTTTCAATTGTTCAGAAATCAGAACTAATGTAGATGTAAAGGGGTAATTGAAGTTTTAAAGATAATAGTAAGAATTAGGAAATTAATATGCTGTTGCAAAATGACTTCTTATATAGTAGAACCCTTTTTCTTTTTCACAGTAGAATATAGATTTTATCAGATGTTTGCATTTCCATCATCAAAACTGTTATTAAATATTCTATCAAAAAAAAATAAAAAATGCTATTAAATACAAATACTGAAGAAAAATCAAAGAAGGTCGGCAAAACTTGAACCCCGACCATAAAACAAACTTCATTCATAGAACCAAATTATCACTGTTCTTAACAAATTATCAAACCCAAAATCAAACGGAGAAAAATTAAATCGCACAGAGACTTTTAATGGAAAATGAAAAATCCAACAAGAAATCAACAGATAGCTGCATCTCCACTTCTTTGCACAATCTCCAATTAAACAACCACAATTTAAAACCTTCGCAGGATCCAATCGCATCCACGATTCAATCACGTATGTTTTTTTTCTCAATTTTAGTACCGAGGCTTTATTAGGGTTTTCAATTTTAAAAACTTTTTTTTTTTTGGGCAGAATTATTGATTAAGAATAAGAGAAAAGTGGGTCCTCGAAGCTTGTTGAGCTTGTGTTTGGGAGTGGTGGGTACAAATCTAGAAGACATTGCTGAGGACTTGCCTGAGCTTGGCCTCACTTTCCCCTCAGATATTAAGGTTATAATTGTTAATGAACTGAAATTTAGGGCTATTTGTTTTGTTTAATCTGTAATATTGTGGTTTGCTGATAATTGACATTTTTCTATTGTATGATTTGAACAGTTGGTACTGGTTGCTATTGCGAGGCGAAGAAAGTTGTTGAGTGATGATGTTGTCGTTTCATTGGCAGATAGTTCTTGGGAGAAACTCGATGTATCTGGCTCGGATGTTACGGATTCTGGGCTTTGTCACGTTGTGAATACCTGCACGAACCTAAGAGCAGTGGATATCAGGTAGTTTTTAGAACAAAACATTTGTTTCTTGCCAGCTTAGACGTGAATGAGCTAGTGAATTTTGTGTGAAGAGCTTTTTTGGTGGCGAGGCTAATTGTTAGATCGTGTTTAATGGTGTTCGTGGTCTTCAAGTTCATCTTCGGTGCCTTATACAGAATTTCTTTTTAGCGTTGTGTTATGACAGTTTGAAAAATCTTAACTTTTTAACGAGGCTACCTTTGTGCAGTCGGTGCAGCAAGCTGACATCTACTGGGGTGTCTGAACTTCTTCAGCATTGCCATTCACTCGAGATATTAAGATGGGGGTACACTCTCTTTACTGTTGTGCGTTAGATGGTCAAAATCTACTACATGCTTTTCATTTGATTGGGAATTGTATTCTAGAATATACCTTACGATACTTTAGACTTGCTCAGCAAATCATTCACTTGCGACTCTATTTATTGTGCTCTGGTCTGGTGCCATGAGATTGATTTTTCACTTATGCCGTGACTGCGGACAAGGCGTTAAAGATATAAAACCTTCATAAAAGCACAAAATTTGATTTGTTTAGATTTCTAAAATACTATTTTCCTGGGGGTTTATTATTCAATTAACAACTGAGAAATTAATTCCGTGTGATTTTTTGTCATTTTTGAGTTCTTGCTTCAGTATCCTCCTCAATTCCACTGTTATAAGTTAGCATCGAGGCCAACTTGTAACTGTAAACTCTTTCCAGGCTATGAGTTGTAACAACATATGTCGCATGATTCGGAAGTTCCAGTCTGAATTTTAATTTGTTTCAGAGTTACCCAAACAAGCGCATACTGTATCAGCATTTTACTATTCGACCCAAGACTCGATAAATTCTTCCTTTGTTTCCTCTGTAATTAGATTTTTCCTTTTGCATCAACCTTGGCCGCAATATTAAACAAATATTTCAACCTGAAATTGGATCGATTCTGCCATACACAGTTGTTCATCTTTAAGAGACGATGCCAGCAACTGGTCAAACTCTTGTCTAACTAGTTCAATTTTATGACCTATGAACTAAGACGAACACTTATGGTACCAGCCTGGTTTAGGGAGTTGTATGTGGTTGTAATGGCCCAACTTATTGGGTTTTGACATGGGGAGGTGAACTTTAAAATAGAAATTTAACCAAAGCTAATGTTGCAGGGGTTGCCCAAAGAGCGACCAGACTGCCCGAAGATGCTTAGGTCTCTTAAAGCCAAACCTCAATGACATCGAGGGAGAATCATGGGAGGAGCTCGATGCCACAGACTTGACCCATGGTGCACAATCTTTGCGCTGGCTTGTTTGGGTATGATCTTCCTAGTAATTTGAGATTGTCATGTTGTTAATGTGGGCACAGGTTATAAATTTGGTCATTTGAAATCACGTGCGCGTTTTGTGGTATACTGTTGTAGTCAATATATGAATGATGAGTATGATACGTTTCAACTGTAAAATGCGTACGTTTGTAGACTTATAACAATCTACACTAATGTAATCATGCGTATCTTCATTTTATTAAACTTTTTTGCTTTACAAATGATAAAGATGTCCATTACTATTTTTGCAATGTTTTCCCAGTTCTTCTTCTATTAATTTTTTTTTGGTGGGGGGGGGGGGGGGAGGTTAAATTACCCTCCAGATATTTTATAGTTTTTGTTCTTGTTGTTTTTTCAATGGTATGATTATGACACTTTTACAAAAGCCTAGGATTAAGACTTTCTATTTGTATTAACCGCATATGTTTAAAACTATTACGGTTATTATTATCTCAATGTGATGTTTAAGTTGAAAATAGTACTCCAGATAAGGGTTGTTTGGGACCTAAAACATCATCATCACGGGTTATAATCTCGTATGACGTGTCATTAGTGTATTTAGTAGACAATTGGAGTTGTTTTCTTAGCTAGACTAAATCCAGCCTACTTGGTATTACATGGGTAATACAATCTGCCTCTTTTGGATGAATTATAGGTGGCGACTAATATATTGCAAATAATTCATTGTATTTAAGCCTCATGTGTGTTACCAAATTACGCAATGAGGCAAAAGAGATTATAGTGAGGGATAAACTATTTTAACAAACGATTATGTATGATGTTTTCAGTTTTTAATGCCTTTCTTATTTATTAATCCTCCCTGTTTTCAGTTTTTAATGGATATCTAATCATCTATTGGCTATCAAATGGACCCTTACTGTTTTGCTGACCACTACTTTCTTGTGCAGCCAAAAATCGACAAGGATTCACATGAGACTTTAACTAGTGAATGTCCACGGATTATAGTAAATCCAAAACCATCACCTTTGGGTTTCAGGGGTGCCGAAGTTCCTCAAGAAGCACTGCCACAATTCGTATTGGACGATCCCATTGTTAAAGACATTGATCCAAGAACTTGGGCTGTATCTGGATTGACTACTAGGACTCCTAATCTACCAATTTCAGCTCCTAATGAATTATCAGTAGCTGAAAAGTTTAGGTTAGCATTTCTAGAGAGAGATACCCGTTTAGCGCCAAAGAGAGCAAAAAATGCACGACAACATCAGCGACGTGCTGAGAGGGAGTGGGTAATGATGAATGCCAGAGCAAAAGCTCTGGCACTTGCTTCACAAGCTACCAAATCGGTTAACCTCAGGAACTTGTGATGGAAATTTTTCGAGAGAAGTTGCTCTCCCTGCCCTGCTACTGAGGAAGACGTCCATTTCTTAAAATATCCTGTATCAGTTACTTGTGGAGATGGCGGGAGTTATGATTTTTTTATCGGGATGTTATCGACAGGCAAGTGCGTCTTCTTGAAGCAAGCTGGAGTTTGGTTTACTCGTGGTTTAAGCTCGCACCGGGAAATGGTGATGGTGAAGTTTTTTCCTTGGTAGCTGTGTATTATTGGGAAGTTTATAGGCATCAACACTATTCTCTTGTTGTACATCTGTAAACGAACTGATGTTTATAGAAGTTGATTCTCAGAATTATAACTTTTTGTGTGGTGAAATATATCTGTAAGATACAACTGAAGTTAGGATCTTCAACTGAATTAAGTGATTAGTGATGTCGCGTCGATTACAAAATGGTTTGTTTTTAAGGGTAAGAAACGTGAAACCCCATCTTATACTTCCATCTCGATGGATATACTCCGTTGAGGAGGGAGGCATATGCGATGTATAAACTTGATCATCGATGGCAGGTATATGTTTACGTATAAACTTGATCAATTTATATTCAATATGTATGAGAAAATTATAAAATTTAGATAGTTTTAGCATTCATTGCTCCAATCGAGAGTAATAGCTTTCATCACCAATACCATGAATAATAGTAGAAATCAAAAGTTTGTCTATAATATAAGGCTTTCTTTGTTATGTGTAGGATAGATCCATGTTCGTTAAGGTCATATATGTGCATGTCAGTGGGTGTGTCAGAGAAAGAGAATTCATTTCGATATATTTAAAAATTTTAAAACAAAAAACAAGCATTTGATCATATTGTACTTCTTATTTCTCTAATGACTTAATGCCTACAATAACCATTGATAACAGACTGTTGAAATAAAAAATATTTAATGCTTATAATTTAAGAAAAATTAATTTCGTTAATTTGTCTCTGTATACTTATTGGATACACAATAAAAATAAAATCATACAATAAGTAGTGCGTTAGATTCAGGAAACTCAAATATTAGGATGAAATACATCAATACCCTCTAAAGATTTAATTTTCATTACAGATTACGCTAAAAGTTCTAATACTTGAGTAGGTATAATCCAAATAGAGTCCTTCAATTTCCGAAACCATCTTTAAAATTACAAAAATATTGTACAAACGCCTCCAAGATTTACACCAGTCGTGATGTTTATTAAAAAAAATTAAGGAATGTTCCCGCAATTATATAAAACTTATAACTTGATAATTTTAATAACATAAATTATCAAATTAGAATTTAAAAGTGATGATGTAAATTATTCCCAATTTTATTCATTTAATGTATATTTTTGTAATAATCTAATTTTCTAAATCGAATTAAACCAAAAATCTAAACGTAGAATGAATTAAATAATTTTATTACTAATAAAGGTGACATACGCCTCTACGAAACCAAACAATTAATAATTTAATAGTGTGCGCTTATTCCCCACCGCACCAAAGGGATAAAATCACAAACGCGTAGGCAAACTACATCATTATTGATCTCTCACTTTCTCTCTCTGGTAAAGACCGCTCTTTCTCTCTCTTCAATAAATTTGGGTTTCACTTTTTGATCACAAATTTGATCTCGATTATATAATTTGTTCGTATAAATTGCGCAGTTGATCGAGTTGTTGATTTGATCGGACGCTATGGCGAAAAGCTCCTTCAAGTTGGAACATCCCCTCGGTATAATCCGTACTCCGATCGTCGATTAATCTAAACCCTAATTTTTTATGACTTTCTTTTTTGCTTCAATTTGACCTAAATTTTGCTTTTGTGTGTTAGAATTATCGATAATTCTTGCCGTTTACGAATACTATTGATTTCATGTTCCATCGGAATAAAGTGATCTTGATCGTTGATTTTTGTTGATGAGATGTGTGATCGGGTTCGCGTGTTGAAATTTTTATGAAATGAACAAATTTTTGCTACCCTAGGCGTATAGTTAGGTCAGATGGATGTTGTACTTTGATTGTTATCGTAATCTCGATTATAATGTACGCTGTGATTTGCTAGTCTCAATCTTGCTAAAAGAAAAACCGTTGTGGCGGTTGACTTTTATTTCTGGTGTTTGCCATTTACTTGTTGTATGAATGTGAAATTGTTAGGAGAACATGCACTTGCCACACTGATTTTATGATCTGTTTTATTTCAGTTGTGTTTGTGAACGCACAAGATTTTGCGTTCTTGAAATAATCGGTGGGTTATAATTATTAGTGTTGATGAGTTGACAAGAGTTAAATACCAGAGTAGTTTTTTATTGTTATCTGCAACCTAGAGAAAGAAATTCTTTGTCGGTTGATTATGGCAGACTTGAAAGTTTACTAGCGGCATCTGCATTTCTGTACTTGAGTAGTTGTTATCTTTTGTGTATGAGGCAATTATTGTCTGAATACATGTTATCTATGTACCATTGTTTGTGGGTTCAATCACGTGGATTATAATACTTCTGTAACATTTCACAGAGAGGCGACAGGCTGAAGCTGCTCGTATCAGGGAGAAGTACCCTGACAGAATTCCGGTATTATAATAGTCGATTTTCATGAGTTTCCTCTTGTAGATGCTTGATGTTTTACCCAGTTCACCAACAACAAGTGATATTCTCTATCTTTGTGATTTAGGTTATTGTGGAGAAGGCTGAAAGAAGCGATATACCTGACATTGACAAGAAAAAGTGAGTTCTCTTTTCATCTTTCATCACCTGGTCTTCTGTTGGGTTTAGTTCTTAGTAATATTGCCAGTGCTCGTTCTGAGTAGTTTGTATTTCAGGACAGAATTCACATACATATGTAAACAATTTTGATATTTCAAGTTTTCTGAAAGAAATGATGCTCTATGTACGGCGGTGGGGTATCGAATGTCCAAATACCAAATACTTCTTTTGTTCTTCTTTTTTGACATGTCTGATTAGTGAGATTTTGACACTTGTTTTGTTCATCTTTGTGTTTTGATGTGTCTGGTTAGTGAGATCTTTACTGTTTTGTTCATCTTCATTTTTTGATATGTCTGCTTTGTGAGATTATGAAACTTTCAATTTTCCTGGAAACCCTGATGTATACCAAATGTGTCAAGTCCCAATGTAATGCTTTTCCTGTCTTCATTTTCATTTGTAGATGTTGGTCTCGTGAGGGAGGAAATTTGTACTTTTGCAATAATGCATATAGTCACTCTTGCTTTCTAGTCTTCTAATGATGCTTGATATAAAAATATGCAGGTATCTTGTTCCTGCTGATCTGACAGTCGGGCAATTCGTTTACGTTGTCCGGAAAAGAATTAAACTCAGTGCTGAGAAAGCCATTTTTATCTTTGTCAAGAACATTCTTCCCCCCACTGGTAATAGTTAACTTTTAGCAGTTTTGATCTTAGGATGAGCTTATCTCTCTACGAAACTGCCTCTTTTTCCTCGTCTTAATGAATGTTGTGTGTTATTACAGCTGCAATGATGTCTGCAATTTATGAGGAAAACAAAGATGAGGATGGGTTCTTATACATGACTTACAGTGGGGAGAATACATTTGGGTCATTCTGAGATTGAAGTCCAGCAAGCTGTGTATATAGTCCAAGAAAAACTTGTATATTCTCGTTAATAATCTGTTTCCGTTGTTATCCCCAGATGCTTATTCCAAGTTATGTGGATTTCGTTGAATTTAAGTATAATGCTGTGGTTTCCTTTTTTTAAGCATATTTCTCCTAGGTTACTTTGCATGAAGTTTCTCTAGCAGGCTACAACTTTGCAGCTTTGATTGTTTTTAAAAGCCTCTGCTAGCCATGATTAATTAAGCTTCTAATCAGATTGTGGTGAGTTTCATTACTCGTAGAGCCATGATGAGTATTATCGAAATGGAAGTTGGGCATGAAAGGTTTGGCTTTTTCGTTATCCCTGCATTATGAGATGTATGTGGTTTTTACTACTCAAACACCATAGTTATTCAACATCTCTTGCTTAAACACCTATGATTATGTTTATGCTGACTGTTGTATCGCAAACTTGCTCCTGAGCAATGACTACGAATTGTTATTGGAGGAGTGAGAGACCACGATGTTTAGGTATAATTCATATAGAAGGGATTATGAAAAAGAAGAAAAAAAAATCAATTATGATTATTTAACTATGTGAGGGTGTATCAATATGACGTGTAAAAGCTCTCTACAGCTCGCATTAAACTCTCAAAAGCTGAATATCCAAACTAATGTGTCGTGGAATAATTTCTCTGTCAATAAAAGACCATTTATCCAATAGGAATGAGTGAATACCGAAATTTTGTGCTTAACCGACATGCATTTTCATTTTACTGCTGTAGCATAGTTTGCTTAATCGATGTTACAAATATAAATGTCATTGTTATTTTTATCCTAGACAAGATTCGTTCTACCATATTTACCAATAGTGATAATTATAGTGTAGGCTGAGTTCGTTGAAATGTAACAGTATTGTTTCGTTTCAACATCAGCGGGGATAGCTCAGTTGGGAGAGCGTCAGACTGAAGATCTGAAGGTCACGTGTTCGATCCACGTTCACCGCATTTTCCTTTTTCCCAAAGAAACTAACACTAGTTTTAGGTATAGTTAATTAACTATCAAAATGTGAGTACTTCAAATAATTATATATAAGTTATGTTCATAAATTATTTATGATCATAAGGAGTCTACGGTTGAACTAGGCTATCTGAGTATTATTTAACTTATGTTAAGAATCGACATCTTATGGTTAAAGGTAAATTTTATAATAATCTCCATATTTCCCCTCGTAATCAATTTTATAAACTGTTAAATCAAATACATAAACTCTTTTCTTCTGAAATCGTTAAGCAAATAGTCTCTCTCACCTCACAACCGTTGCCTTCCCCTTATTCCTTGCCAACACGTGTCCTCTACTCCTCTTCCCGATACTTTTCTTCCTCACTTGATCAAAATCTGACCTATTTCTTCTTCTTTCTTCGCTCATTCACTCACACATATCTGTTGCTCTGTGAAAAACCATAACAGAAAAATGATTCAGCCACTGTTCGCACTGGTTTTTGGAGAAGTTGCAGTGATTTTGGTCCTTCTTTTTCGAACGCCGTTGAGGAAGCCTGTTCTGATGCTGCTCGATCGATTGAAGCAGGGCAAAGGCCCCGTTGTGGCGTCAACAGCCGGAGCTACTTTTCTCGTCATTATGGTGTCGATTCTGTTCAGTATCACTACGATTCAGAGGCGATCGACCGAACCTGGCGGTATTAATCCGACGGATCAGGTTATGTTAGCGTACAATCTTCTCGACGCTTCGCTTTTAGGTAAATTCTCCTTCAATTGATTACGCCTTTAGCTGATGCTGTGTTTTTCATGAGATCTAATTAAATTTGTTGTTGTTGATGTTAATTTCAGTTTGCCCTAGTTTTTTGAGATGTAAGCAGTCAATTAGTGGTTGCGGAATTATAAGTAATAAACCTGTCGATTTTTACTATATATTGATTGATCTATGGGTGCCTGGTCACAGAAAAATTATTTTATGCAAACGTTGCATTGCTGACGTGGTGCAACCAACGGTCATGGGCTAATAATTTTTTAAAATATATTTGGAATCTGTTTATCCAATGCCACAATGTATACTGTGAATTTTTGGCAAAAGCAAGAGTGAACGCTTTGTGGAATGGATGTGTGTAGCGACTCTCAGATTAACTAGGTTTAGTTTGGTTGTTCTACGTATAGCGTGGTCGTTTTCTCTATAGATCTCAGTCCCCGGCAATTCATGTTGATTCGTCTTTTGGAAAAACGTGCGTGTTCGGTTAGTATTATCATATATGGTTGAGATTGCTTGGGCTGGAGGTACTGGACTTGGTTTATAGTTCACCTTATATATCTTTGTCGTGATTTGTTTATGTTCATGTCATGATGTGTTCATGACTATCGCACGCATTAGTTTGATAGATAAATATATTGATATGTGCATGTTTATAAGATAATTGAGTCATTGCCTCCTGTCAACTAAGGATTTTGTCCAAGTTTCATCGTGCCTTACTGAAGTTTTTGGTTGTTTCCTACATCTCATAAAATTGTGTGCTGTGAAATGTCTTCACATATGCCACTCGCAGATGGCAAACCATGTTACTGTTAACTATTATTTCTACTATTGGCTATCATATCCATGCTTACAATCAGGTTTTGCTAAGGAGAAAATGTGAAGAACTTTTTTTTTGTGACTTATGATTGCAGGGTTTGCCCTGTTTCTGGGGTTGATGATCGATAGAATCCATTATTACATTAAAGAGGTTCGTTTGTTAAGGAAGCATTTGGAGGCTGTGAAGAGGTTGGATCAAAAGCCTGAGGATTTGAAAATTAACGAAAAGGGAAAGACCAAAGTTATAGAGGAGGATGACGACTAGAAACAGTGAGATAACTTGTGTTTCAAGGTTAATAAAGCGGAACTTAGGAGTAGATGTTTGGTCCCTCAAATATTTGGTCGAAGGACGAGATATGACGTTGGTACTAGGAACTCTGATTAAGACATAGTTTTTCTTTCTACACATTTTCAAATTTTATATCCTAAGAAGATTTGCTGCTTTATATGTATATGCAAGCTGAAAATTGACATGTTAATGTTAGGCCATAGTCGGGATTAAGAAACGGATTTTGTTGTTGAACTTGAGCCTAACAAGGAGAGGTTGGTAAGAATATTTTGTTATGTAGAAATAGAAGTTGCTTTGTTAGCATTAATGTTTTGGTTTTAGAGATGTGTTAGATTTTGGTGGAAATCCCTTCTGGAAAGGAAGGAGGAAAGAGGTAATTAAGTTTTGGGGGACAACTTTAGACCCTGGGCGTGGAGGATGGATTTTATTTAATAAAGTCTCCTTTGAGATCTTAATAATTATAGAGACAACTCCTTAAGGTATGCACTGATATGTCGAACTTTGGTGGTCTTGTAATGTCTGTAAACTTTAGAGAGTGTTTACGTAAGCTTTAAAAGTCTATATGTATTATTCAAATCTCAAGAGAAGTTCTACAATTTAACAAATCTTAAAGTAAAATGTATTTAGTAGTTTGGTTAAACTTCAGGGGGGTAGACATACTTATTTCAAAAAAAGAATTGCAGTCTTCTTACAGTGGAAGCAATGCAAATTCAAGACCTTCTATTCCTTTTATGTTTGTAAATTTTAAACAGTTGTTGGACTGCAAAGTTTGATCTTCACTAAACATGCTCTTTTTGGAAACTTGGGACATTTTGCATTGCACGTAGAAATTGTTAATGACATCGCTTTTCAGAGTTCCGATGAGCTCTATAGTGGAGCATTACGAGCACTTGAAAGTAAGCACGCGATTCATCACAGTATATAGGATCTATGACTGAAATTTAATTCAAAATGAAGTTTTATTAGATCACTTAATTTCCACATTCAATAGTTGAACAAAGAGAAGATCTCGTGTGTTTCTCATTTTTTTGGTACATGCCAATTATGTTGATCAAAATAATAGCCCGAGTTAAATAAACAAATCATTCGTTATATTTGAAAAATATTACAAATGTACCATCTTTTGCATTACATGATTCTCATAGTGCGTCAAGTTTTATGAAGGTGATTGATTGTTTACACTCGACATTTTATTTTTTATGTCGACAAATTTTTAATAACTAGTCAAAAGTTTCAAATTAGGAATGGGATTATGATTATCCTCTAAATTTAATTACAATACTCTTAATTTTGGAGTTTGTTCCTAAATCTAGCCCAATTATATCACCAAAAAACCACCACAATAAATTAGAATACTTTTTTTCTTTCAATTTCTTTTTAAAGTGGAAATATCTGGACTTTTGGACCTTGCAATTTTTTGAGGCTGATAATTATGTATCACCTCGAATAAAAAATTAAACGGAAAAGGGTGACGTGGCAGAACATTAAATCAAACATTTAGAATTGAATTTGAAACACACTGGTGGGAGGATTAAATCCCATAGAGAAAGATGGCAGCTCTGGCCGTGGAAGGCGCAGCCGTGACGGCGCTACGCTCAGTGCTTCACCGTGTCCGACACGCGGCGGAGAGAACAGGGCGCCGCGCCGATGACGTGAGGGTGGTCGCTGTCGGAAAAACCAAGCCAGTCTCCCTCATCGAGCAACTCTACGACGCGGGCCACAGATGCTTTGGCGAAAACTACGTCCAAGAAATTATCGATAAAGCCCCTCAGGTCCCTCGTCATTTACGTAATTGCCATTATGGTCGAAAATTTGTAATTCTTTTTTGCTGACATTGTGTGTGTGTGTGTGTGTTTGCAGCTTCCCAAGGACATTGAGTGGCATTTCATCGGCCATTTGCAGAGCAATAAAGTTAAACCGCTATTGGGTACGTAATAAAACAACGACTACTTCTGTTGTTACTTGTGTTTAGTAGATATATCTATCTGAATGTTTTGATTGTCATGTTCAGCTGCTGTTCCTAATCTAGACATGGTTGAAGGAGTGGATAATGAGAAGGTGAAGCTACTTTAACGTTTTAGTTCTTCGTTGCGTGTACGTTCTTATTAGTAAGTTTAAGTCGAAAAGAAACTAGTTAAATAATATTTGCGCAAAATGTGTGAAAGATGAAAATTTGGAGCTTGAGGCAAAGAGATGGAACAAAGACTAGTTCTTCGTAGCAAATTTTATGTCCCGGACAGACAGTCTTAATCTTGTATCATATCGCATGTGAGGCGAAAAATATAATAATTGAAACTTGTAGGTTTAGTACTATATTGCCTGATAAGAAGTAAGGGAGTTTTTCTATATCATGTTTGGAGGCCAAATTTTCTGGTGATTACTCTTATATAACTACGATGAACTCGATTGCATTGTTGGTGCTTGAAAAATCAAAGTCAACTATTATGTGTCCCAAATTAATCAGTCAAAGTGATTGAATGCCATGCTGCTTTTGATGCACAGGTTGCTAATAATCTTGACCGTGTAGTTTCAAACATGGGAAGGCGGCCTTTGAAGGTTTTGGTTCAAGTGAACACCAGTGGAGAAGTATGTGAGTAATAATATCTCCTCTTTGTCAGCATTATCTTTCAAAGAGATTAGTCTGACAGACAATAGAGGCATATTTGGCAAATCTGAGTTTTGGTTCATGAGTCCATTAGCTGAAAACATAATTAGGATTACTTGGACATGAAAAATACTTGTACCAGTTTTAAATGATAGACAAATTATAATTAATTTGTTAACACTTAATGTTCTACTTGTCTATGGTGCTTGGGTGCAAACTTAACCTGGTCGTCTTTGAGTGTAGAAAATGATGTTTTTTTTATCTATTATTTTTTTTTTATGGTACTACTATCTTTGTAACCGGTTTTTGCTTAATATATATATATATATATATATATATATATATATATATATATGGACACTGAAGTTCAATGTGTCATGCAGCAAAATCTGGTGTCGATCCGTCTGATTGTGTGGATCTTGTAAAGCATGTCAAACTAGGCTGCCCAAATCTTCAGTTTTCTGGGTTAATGACTATAGGGATGCCGGACTATACATCAACTCCCGATAACTTCAAGGTGATTTTCCCATTATTTCAGAATTAGGAAGTGAATGTATAGTTATATTTGGTCCCCTGGCAATTTGTTTTTCATTTGTCTTTTTACTTGTCTTAATTTCTCTCACTATACTTCTCTTTATCTTGATGTGTTATTTTAGAGAGAGTGTGTTATATTTATATGGATGATACATTTATACCTCTCTGAGGTTTGGTCTAATTACAGAAACACCACCTAAGGTTCGAATAACAGTAATGGCGCCCTCTTAAGCTTTTAAAGCATGAAAATGAGAGACTTATTTGTAATGTTTTCCAAACTTACAGGGTATCTTTGTAATTGCTCATACCTCATACCTCATAGGAGCCTATCTATACTTTTTTTAAAGTTATAAGGGGCATTTCTTCTATTATTCAAATGGTATATGATGTATCCGTAAATACACTAATTCTCAGTGAGTGTAAGTGTTATTATCACATATTTATATTTGTATCCACATCCTAAATAGTTTTCTTGGTGTCTCACTCGAGGAGTTTCTTGTTGTATTATTGTGTCGCTTTGCTAATTGAATATTTGGAATCCTGATGGATGAATTGCTTTGCAAATATGTAGACTCTATTGAACTGTAGAGCTGAGGTTTGCAAGGCACTTGGCATGACAGAACCGCAGTGTGAGCTCTCAATGGGCATGTCCGGTGATTTTGAGCAAGCAGTAAGCCTTGAAATTCGATTTTCATGCTTCCTTTAATCGTTCATTTTCCCAGCTTTATCTTAATTCCTAAGGACAATATTCAGTTTGTGGAAGTAGTATTTCATTTGAAGACTAAGTGCATATCTTGTTGTACCTTAAAGTTTCTCAGGAAAAATTACCATTTACCGGAGCTAGATTAGTTCAGATTGTTTCTCAGACGCCATTGCATAATTAGTTCAAATTTATTTTATCAGGTAATATAAAATACTCCTGGTCCAACTTAATGAACATAAAACTTAAGCTGTAGTCAAGGCAACTATGACTGAGAACTCGGAAGAAGTTATGCCATGCTTGGAGTTCCATGTATTTGCATTTGTCTCTTCCCTGGTGATGGAAGCCAGAATTTCTGTTTATGAAGTCCTAAAAGAAATTTGCTGATGTATGTGTGTGTGTTGTTATGCATTACGTGAGGCTTTATCATTAAAACTCTTCAGAACCATCTAGATTTATTGCTTTGCTTTGTGAGTTGTTATGCTATGTTAAATCAGAAATAAGTCCAGGTAGCTACAGTTTGATGGATCCAATTCTTGAATGCTACTTTGGTACCTGCAGATTGAAATGGGAAGCACCAATGTAAGAATAGGGTCGACCATATTCGGACCAAGAGATTATTCAAAGAAGAAATAGGTTCAGTTGTATTTATTCACACTAATGTATATGCATGGAGTTGCTGCCTCTTCTTGATCCAAATTATTATACTTGTTATACAAATGTTAAAAATTGCACTTTCTTAAGCGAAATGTGGTGCAGCTTATATTGTGAGTGACTTATAATATTTACATAGTATTACCGTTTTTGTTGTTGAGAGGATCAGGGGCGGAGGGGGAGGGGGAGGGGGAGGGGGGTGTTTAGGGGCGGTCGCCCCCAGCCCCACCTCCTATATATATATATATGTGTGTGTGTGTAATGTGTGTATACATATATATCTGTATATGTTCAATGGTTGAAGTTTCAAAGTACTAGGCTGAGGAGTATCTGTATGACAGTTAAACTAGAGGTTTCTTGGGCATTTATAGAATATTGCTCCCTTGATTTGAGGCTGTAAAATATGAGTACAGGATTGAGTGATTTCAAACTTGTATGGTATGTATTACAATAGATTGATTAATGGTTAGATTTGGTCATATCTAAAATTTGGAAATCTATTCACTCCTTAGTTTGATCCGATAAGAACAAGAAATAAAAGGAGACTCTCCTTAAAAAAAAAAAAATCTTAATAATATATATATATATATATATATATATATATATATATATATATTAAATTTGTATTATTAGATTCACCTTTATATCATCTGAAATGTATTTTTACTTTATACAAAAACTTTGGTTCTATACTTTTACATGTTCAATTGCCTATTGTTTTACTACTTTTTATTTTAATTCTATTTTACATATTCATATAGAGGATGATCATTTAATATAACATCTAAGTCTATATACTATTTTAGTCAGACGTAACTTTTTTTTTTCTTAAAAAAAATTTACAAAGAAAATTTTATTTTCGGATAAAAGTATTCGCGCAGAGAAGCTAGAGACTAATGCTGAATAATTTCTTAACTAATATTACATACACATTAAGAAAGAAATGACCTAATACATTTATGCTAATTTCCTTATAATCTAATATGTTCTTAAATTATACTTAGAAATTGCTAATGTCTAAGGGAACAAAAATCATAGAAAAGTCTTAGAGGTGAATACAATATTTCTATTTTTTTATAAAATACCTTTTGTATATATTTATGTAGATTTATTCTAATTCCTTTATAAATTTTAGCTATCATAAAGTTACTTTAGAGTTATTTTAACTATAATCATAGGACAAACGCAAATTTATTTTACAGTGCAAATTCACCTATTAGTAGGTTAGGGAAAGGAGTTATGTTTATTTAAACTCGTAAACAAAACAGAAAGGCTACAAAATGATGTATAAGTATATCAATAAGACACCAGTTATAATCCCAATTTAGTGCAGAAACTTGGGGCTCAATTAATTACCAGGCCCAGACAAAAAAGCCCAACAGTTACACACTGTAAAATTGGTCTAAGCTGACGCTGACACAAAAGCAATTTGCATGGCACACGCGTCAAACGAAAAGTGAAATTAATTTGGGGATTAGTGTATATCTAACAAAAGATCTTCAGTCAATTTATGATAAGCTTTGGGAACTCTTTAGCGGTAGAGGTTAACAATATGCTGGATAGTAAATTCGAGGAGGGGTTGAAGAGGTTGCCAAATATCTTCATGGGTAAAGTCCTTTTAACCTGGTTTTTTGACATAGTTAATTGTTTTGCGAACACTCTGACGTGTATTATTATATGAGAAAACGTTGATTTTTTAACTAACTGAACTACAAGCAGTAAAATAATATTTGATGCTTTTGTAATTGAAGTTAATATCTGGTTTGAAACTAAAAACAGAGATTTTTTTGTAGCAAGCATGTATGAAATTGCAGTATACTATGTGAATGTTTAATATTAAATAGCTGCAGTCAAAGAAGTAGCAAGTATAGCTGATCATGCCTCATAAAATGGTAGATACAGAGCATAGCATGCATTATTAATAACGTTTTCTTTTGCATGCAAAATCTTTATTGAGAAAAACCAAACTTAGCTCAGAATTACAGACCTTGATGTATAATTTTTCTTTGAACACACTCGGCATATCCCTCGTCGTGTACTTTATGCCTTGTACTGATTGAGATCTTTGTCATTTGAACAGACGGAAGTTCAGTTCCATCAGGACCCTTTTTTGATCTAAATTCGCCACCCAGAACCGTTAGAGATGCAGCCTTGAGGATTAGTAAACCTTCACATTACCAACCTACAACACCAGAAAAGACCGATGAAGCGGAGCACAGGCGAGTAGATTTAACCACAGACTACGTGCCTCTGACAAAAGATGTGCAAAAGAACATAATTGTTGGGGATGAACTAAAGGAACTCTACGAGAGGAAAGAACAGTCTCAACCGGCCACTTGTCAATCGTATGAGACCACACTCATGGAACTGTCGGAGAATCAAAAGGATGACCGAGCAGTCACCGCAGAAGCCGATTTGATCAAAACACCACAGCAGAAGCCACGGAGGAGAAAACACAGGCCCAAAGTCATAGCAGAAGGTCAAACTAAACGTACGCCTAAACCACATTCCGAAAAACCTTCTGCTTCCCAGGGAATACCAAGTGTTAAGAGGAAGTATGTTCGAAGAAAAGCAGTCGACGATAGGAACGCCTCTGCTGTAGAAGGGGAGACTCACGAAACTGATTCAAACATAAAAACTCCTCCTAAGGATACGCCAGTAAGAAAGACGAAGTTTGTGAGGAAAAAAAGAATGGAGGAATCTGAAGCTAACACTTATGAAAGGAACTCCGAAATGACAGAGCCGAAGGCCGTACGGTTTACCAGAAGCTCCTGCCGAAGATCCTTGAACTTCACCTCGGATATCCAGGTGAGAGATGAAGGCTACTCCTATTCTCCATCTTCCAATTGCGACATGGAATTACAAGCAGAGAATTTCGGCATAAAAGATCCATCCAAAACTCCAAGCATGCATTGTGGGCAGGGGACGGGAGAGAATGACATGGGCATTGCTTATGAACTTACAGAAATTGCAAATCGAGACCTGCAAGATTACCTGTCAAGGCCTGGAATACAAACCCCAAGCTGCTCACCACCTATAAAGTCAGATTCATTACCTAATGGGTACCGGATCAAAGATACCAAAGGGAAATGTCAATTAGTGTTCACCGACGTGACACATGATAAAGAAGCAAACACTGCTCAAGTGATAGAACATACTGATAGTCGGCAATGGACAGCCAAGAGTACAAATAATTTCATTGGCAGCAGCATCTGCTTCATCCAAGGAAAACAATCCAGCGGTCTTAAAAGACAACATATGGGCACAACGGTTGAAGCGGAACTCTGCAGCACAAATGGATCAGGAGCATTCAACAATTCCATGCAGGTGTACCTTTCTCTATTTTCAAAGAATGCAGATAAAAATGATTGCACTTCCGGAATGCATTTTCCAACAATATATATGAAAAAGAGGAGCAAGAAGGGATTCAGTGCAACAACATCAAGCTCGCAGTACACAGCTAGTGCTTCAAACAATAATGCAAATCATGCACAACACTTGCAACGGGATTCTTATCTATCTGCATCGACTAGTCAGGGATTCTTGGTTTCACCTTGTGAAGCTACTAATCCGCTGATGACTAATTCTGCACCTTATGGTACTCAGACTGAACGACAAGATTTTGAAGATCTGCTAACTTTGGGTCACACAGAGAAAATTAAGAAAAAGAGATCTAAAGTCCCCACTCCAGTTTCTCCGGGCAAAGCAGCAAAAACATCCAGATTTGAACGAGGAATTCCTCTTGAACCTAATACAAGCATGGGAGCCCTTATAGCTGACACCTCAACAATGAAAACAAAAAAGCGGTCAAAGAGAAGCTTGATTAATTCAACATCACAGAGTTTTGGTAATCATCATGAATTTGCCAACAAATCAACGGGTAACCACTAACTTACACGATGTTTTCCAGAAAATCCATATATTATTGATATTCTTTCTGACTTTTTGTAGCATTTAATGCAGGAAAACCACTGGCTTTAACTTGGAAACACATGGTACCAATTGATTCGGTGATCGACCAACTTAATCAACTTGATCTAAATGCAGAGAGCAGCCACTCAGCTGAAAAGCAGAATGAGTTTACAGCATACCAAATGCTTTATCAAGAGCAACATGCCCTAGTTCCATACCAAACCGGTGGAGCTCTTGTCCCTTTGGATGGTTCATCTAATCAAGTTGCAGAAAAGCAAGAACGGCCTCAAGTTGACCTCGATGATGAGACAACTAGAGTATGGGAACTTCTGTTAGAAAATATAAACAGTGAAGGCATCGATGGGACTGATGAAGATAAGAGAAAATGGTGGGAAGAAGAAAGAAGAGTGTTCAAAGGAAGAGTAGATTCATTCATAGCACGCATGCATCTCGTGCAAGGTACTAATTTGCCTAGCAGGTGACTTATCAATATATGTTGCTGCCTTGAAACAAATATTTGTGTTTTAAGAAAGAATTTAGCAGAAACTGACTGGTAATGTTACTGTAAAACAGTCTTAAAGGAAATAATCCAATATCCTTTTCTTGGATTTACAGACAAGTGAAATTTACACATATAGTAATGAACGTGCCTGCAACTGCATGTTTATATATGTTGTGTAAAAAATAAAAATCATAAGGCAGCAGTGAGGACCAAAACCACACACAAGCGTGACTTTGTGTTTGTCCATGAAGGCAATGCTACACCAGTAGACTAACTATAAAGATTACGTACAGTGGCCATCTTTTTGCAGTTGTCAAAAGCAAGTGTTTATTTTTCTTATTGTAAAATGTAAGTATTGCAAAGACAATTTAAAAGGCAATATTAGGAAACCAGGAAAGTAAAGCATTTGAAGGAAACATATGTGTTACTGAATATATCAGAATCATGCTCAGATATAAAAATCTATACAATGACAGAAATTACAAATAGCAACGCAAAACTTAGCCTCTAAATTTCTAGAGACGTATTGGAGTTTCAAGTGTTTTTTTTTTTTTGTAAAAAAATATCTTAAAAGATCCTTGCTTTCCCTTGTAACCCACTATTCTCCAGCCCCTTTTGTCTTCCCAGTGATGATCTAAATCAAATCTCTCCAAAGAAATGTTTTGGTGGCATTTCAGCCACAAGTTTTCGAAAACTTTGATTTTTTGCCATGTTCTTCATGTTTTACTAAATTGTTCTATTGTTTTTTGCACAGGAGACAGGCGCTTTTCTCCATGGAAGGGATCAGTCGTTGACTCTGTGATTGGTGTTTTCCTAACTCAGAATGTTTCAGATCATCTTTCCAGGTGAGTTGGGCTCCTTATCTATACCTTGCCCTTGTAACTTAATCTCAGCTAGCTCCAGAGTTTGCAAGGAAAATATTTGTTACATTCTTACTATTTTTCGCAGCTCTGCCTTCATGTCACTTGCTGCACGATTTCCTGTCGTACCAGAGACCAATGCTGCAGAATTACATGAAGCGAGAGAGAACATTCGAAATAAAGAACCTAAGATATGTGTGTTGGATTCGGATGAGACCTTTGGGTCGAACAATGATGACTTGCTTGAGTCAGCTTGTCGTGAGGATGCTGAAATGCTTCAGGATTTTGTAGATTCTGACAATAGAGTGGTGAACAGTCTCGAGGTTTCTTCTGATGATACTATCCCAAAGTACAAAAGTGGAGGCCAATCGCAAGATGTGGCAATCCTTGGTCCTGTTGTGTCCACTGGATCTGCCCCTAACAAGTCAGTGAGTGTGATTGGGGAGGGACCAGAGATGGATGACACGGTTTCATCTCAGGCTTCAGTGATTTCTTCTCAGAACTCTGCAGATTCTCCAATTTCACAAACAATAGAGAGAACTAATTCTTGCTCACTGAGCAACTCAGAAGAAGAGCCAGCAGCTGGGGTCAAACCAAATAAGTTGGCCAGCTCTACTTCTTTCGAAAAGTTTCTACAGATTGCCGCCTCTGTGTTACAACACAGTGTTGATGAAGAAGGCAGTGACAGGAAAGTTTCTGACGAGAATCAGCAATTACAGTTAGAAACCCTAGATCTGAACTCACAGAATGAGAATCCGTGGGGATATCCCGCATTTTCAACAAAGCCTGGTACATCATGCTGTGAGTGTGCTTTGGGCGTGGTAACCAATTTGGAGGTACATGCAGAATGTTTGGACTTGTCCAAGAAACATAGCAATTACTCTGATACTTCCAGCAGGAAAGAAACTTGCGGAACTGAAACAAGTGGATTATCAGCAGAACTTGCACCCAAAGCCACATCTGACAAAGTGCAGGATATACCAGACAATGCTACCCGTGGCCAAAATTTGATGGATGTAACAGCTAGTAGCAGTATGACTGATAATTCAAGAAATTCTGAGCACAAGGACGTCAATTCAAGTAAAAACAACCCTAACCATGTTCCTGTAAAAACTGTTAAAGAGCCTAAAGCTAAAGCAACAAAAACTGGAAAAAAGAAACAGGATACAGTCGATTGGGATAACTTGAGAAAACAGGCACAGGAAGGTGGCAGAAAAAGAGAGAGAACAGCCAACACAATGGACTCAGCGGACTGGGATGCTGTACGATGTGCAGATGTAAATGAAATTGCTGAGACTATCAAAGGGAGGGGAATGAACAATCAGTTAGCAGGCAGAATCAAGGTTTACAGTGATATTTGCAACAAAAATTTGACACTTCATTTTAATTTATCCCCGAAGAGAACCAGTGAATTGTTTAGACACGCAGAAGGCTCATATAAACAACTGACTATCAATTATATTCTTGTGCAGGACTTCCTAAATCGCCTTGTTAGAGACCATGAAACCATTGATCTTGAATGGCTTAGGGACATTACACCAGACAAAGCAAAGTAAGCTACCATATTAACAGTGGATTTTATACACTTACACATTAAACACTTACATGTTTCCTGCATTCTCTAGAGAGTATCTCTTAAGCTTTAAGGGCCTGGGTTTGAAGAGTGTGGAGTGTGTGCGGCTTTTGACTCTTCTTCAGCTTGCCTTTCCAGTAAGATAAAGTTCGTTTATAGTTCCTTGAATTTTATGAACGAGTATTCACTGACAACTTAATCTGCTATGCCAAAAAGGTGGACACCAATGTTGCCCGTATAGCAGTACGGTTAGGGTGGGTACCTCTTCAGCCATTGCCCGAGTCACTTCAGCTGCATCTTCTAGAAGAGTGAGTGTCTCTCATCCTTTTCCATTTCCCATGAAAATGTAGCACCAAATGGGGAGTAACTTGTGATACCTTTTCATCTAGGTACCCGATAATGGACTCTATTCAGAAGTATCTGTGGCCTAGGCTCTGCAAGCTTGATGAAAGAACACTGTAATTCTAATGTTTCTGCAGCCCCAAATTAAAGTTTTATACCAAATAGATATTTAAGTTCAGATTATACCCTTCGCTGATTTATATGCTCTGTTATTACAGATATGAGCTCCATTATCAACTGATTACATTCGGAAAGGTACGACACAGTTTGTTTAAAATTTTGGGAATCAATAAAACCCATCACTCTTGCAAACATAGACCAAAGTAATACACTTGTCTTCTGCAGGTATTTTGCAGAAAGAGCGAACCAAACTGCAATGCATGTCCAATGAGGGGAGAATGCAGACATTTTGCAAGCGCATTTGCAAGGTTCAATACATCCTTCAGTACTCATCTCATTTGAACAACTAGAGTTCTTTGCTTTATCATTGGGGTGTTCAGAAACAGACCACCAAAGGAAAAAAAAAGTGTTGCTATGATCTTAAGTGGAATCAAATAATATAGTCGAAGACCCTAAATATTAGGAGGAAGGACCATATTTCTGAACAATAATTTTAGACTTAAAACTCCTATTCCAGAAGGGGTGAGAATCATTAATGTGAAAAAAGTATGAAGCTGCCACTAAAGTTTATCCATTTATTTTTCGATTCCCTTTAAGTTACTGTAGTGACAACAATTTTCCTGATGTGTAAACTGTATATATGTATAATGAAATATGATGAATATGCATGCAGCGCACGACGTGCTCTTCCAGCACCAGAGGAGAAAAGCATAGTCAATGCATCACAAAATAGAGCAGCTAGCCAAAATCCAGTTGGATGTATGAATACCTTGCAGTTGCCTTCACCTCAAGCTGGTGTTATGGGTACAGAATTGGGTGTTAGCACCTCTCAACCCATTATTGAAGAACCAGCTTCACCAGAGCCAATTATCGAAGTCCCTGACTCGCCTGAACCAGAATATACACAAGTTCCAGAATGCGACATTGAGGACACATTTGGCGAAGATCCAGATGAAATTCCTACTATTCCACTCAATATTGGACAGTTCACTCAGAATCTGCAGAGGGTCATGCAGCATAATACAGAACTACTGGAGGGCGATATGTCAAAGGCTTTAGTGGCTTTGACTCCAGATGCTGCTTCAATCCCTATGCCCAAACTAAAAAATATGAGTCGACTCAGGACAGAGCATCAAGTGTAAGTAAAGCTTCTTATTTCTAAAGTTTTGACAGTTTCCAACATCTGAAGCACCACAGAGTTGAGTAGTCAAAGTCTTGTTGTTAGCTTACTCATCACCATACACAATATTTCACGACACTAAGAAGGCAATTTTTCAGAACATGATAAGATGTTTGTATTCTGAGCACCTTATTATTTCTTTACAGCTACGAGCTTCCAGATTCACATCCTCTGCTAGAAGGGGTTAGTAGTCTTCCTTAAGCTAATTGACTAAAATGTGATACTTAATTACTTGCGCAAGTAACATTCCTAAGAAATTTTTATATTCTTAATTCACAGATGGACAAAAGAGAACCAGATGACCACTCCCCATACCTTCTAGCAATATGGACCCCAGGTAAGAAACTATACTTCTATGATAGAAAACAAATAGAATCTTTAATGTGGCTTAAAAAGGTGAATCACAATCTTATAATATGATATGGAGGATTGCTCATATAATGATCTAACTCAATGTTACTTGACAACTAAGGGGAAACTGTGGACTCTATTGAACCACCACAAACACGATGCAGCAGCTCCCAGGGGTCCGAGACACTCTGCACGGATGAAACTTGTTTATCTTGCAGCAGCTTACGCGAACTGAAATCCCAAACTGTTAGAGGGACTCTTCTGGTATAAGTAATATTATAGTAGCCATAAATGCTGTGTCGATTGAAGAATCGATGCAATTCTTAAAACTAATTTTTTGAATCTAACATGACTTACTACTGTAGATACCGTGCAGAACAGCCATGAGAGGAAGCTTTCCACTTAATGGCACATATTTTCAAGTCAATGAGGTAATTTTGGCCCACATGTAGATCAGCAACCCATACTAGCATCTAAACTGCAAATTTTTGTTCATCTACAGGTTTTTTCAGACCACGAAAGTAGCCTAATGCCAATGGATGTTCCAAGAGGGTGGCTGTGGAACTTACCGAGGAGAACAGTATACTTTGGGACGTCAATACCAACTATCTTTAAAGGTAATGGAGACAAACATTCCGTAAAAACTCATAGTAGGTTTTATGAAGATTATGAACATAATAATCTCTCTATGTTGATCAGGCATGACTACAGAAGAAATTCAGTATTGCTTTTGGCGAGGTATGTTGGGAACATCAGACTATTGCCATTTTAGCTGCTTTCACAGTTTCACTGGCACTTTGTTTACCTGAATACAAACACGAGATGGATTTAAGTAGTCAACTTAGCATGCAAATAATATTTGATAAACTTCATACTTCATACATACTTGTAGAAGTATGATAAATTAACACGAGCAGATAATACCAAATACGGAATGCCTTCTTTTGAGAGACGGTCAGCAATTAAATAAATAATACTTGCACTTCACTTTTTTAAGAAATGCATGTCTAGGACAGTAAGTTGAAGCAAGAAGATCAGATGGATAGAATAGTAAATCAAAGTAGCTCCAACCTTCACCTTAAGCCTTGTCGTTAACTAATTACAGAAATAGGACAATTATCACGTAACTTCACGCAGATCAGATGATAAAATGAACACTTAGATTTTAGGTGAAGATATCAACTTTTCTATTCCTGTTATATATACCTAGCTTGATATATCCATCTCTATCAACAAGAGTAAAGAAGTTTTGCTATTATATATCGGTGTTGCTCATTAATGGCTATTCATTTTACTCGTCAGGATTCGTCTGTGTGAGAGGATTCGACAGGGGAGATAGAGCACCCCGGCCACTCGTCGCCAGAATGCACTTTCCTGCAAGCAAGGTAGCAGCAAAAGGGAAAGGGAAAGGGAAAGGGAAAGGGAAGGGAAAGGCTGATGTTAATTGACCAGACCGCGCATAGTACTTGGTGTCGACTATGGCGTAATTTGGTAGATATGATTTTTGCTTAATGTTTAGTGCATGACCTGGGATTGAATCGTGCATGTTGCTTTATTATTTCGTTCCCAGTATGATGAATGTGTGTAGTTATGGTACACAGCTCTAACAGGGAATCAGTTTAGACATATACCGATATCTCTTTTAACTTAATAAATGAAGTAGCAGGTTAAAAAATTACCTTTGTAGTGGTTATAAACTTCTTTTGGAAGAAAGCTATCCCTTTTTTTTTTTTTTTTTTTGAAAAAACAGTTTGAAGTGTTTATAATGTTTTAAGCTTTAACTAAAGGATTCCTACAAATTCGAAGCTTGTAAGTATCTGCATTTGCTTTGTGATAATTTTTTTAAATAAAATATATCAAAATCTCCAACCTAAATATTTTAGGAGTTGAATGGTGGGTGAAAAGCAAATGTAATTAGTAAGATTGTAGTATGGATAGCGATGTTTGGTTTGAATAACAGATTGATTATATTGCTAAAGAAAATGTTGCACTTTGACCATTTTATCTTCACAAATTGTGATGTTAAAATAATATAATCAAGCCCTCTTAAAGTCGAATCAGGACCAACACGAATTTATTGCACAATGCAAACCACCCCTCAGTAGCTTTTGAAAGCGAGTTATGCTTGTTTTAAAACTTGTAAACAATTTTAAAGACTACAAAGTGATGTAAACGTATTCATCAAAACCACACCTGTAAAAGATTACATGCCTCTCTAATTGCATCATCCCGAGTTGATAGTAAAACTTAGTAAATTATGATGAACACGTAACTTCTGATAAATAAATAACAATTGTGCAACTTGAACTTCTTTAGAAATACATAAAAATAATTTTTAGGGAGAATTACACAAACACCCCCTGAGATATGGGCTAATTACACAGACACCCCCTCATGTTTGGGAAATTACACAGACACCCCTGTGATAAATTTTTTTTCGCAATTTGTTATGTTTTGCTGAACTTAAATTTCCGTCTCTCGTTTATATTGTAAGATCAATGAAAAATAAACTAAAATTGCTAAAACGATAGAAAATAAGTCTCATTTATTCTGTTTTAGAAAATAAAAAAACATTAAAAATAAGGTATATTTCGAAAGATTTTGTAAGTTAGTCATCACATCATTATTGAAATTATGATCCAACACCATAAGTGTGTATATTCGATTAAAAAAACACACTACAAAGGGTGTTTGTGTAATGAGATGCATACTATAGGGGGTGTTTGTGTAATTTCTCAAACATGAGGGGGTGTCTGTGTAATTAGCCCATACCTCAGGGGGTGTTTGTGTAATTCTCCCTAATTTTTAAACTACAGTGTTAATTTCGTTGGGGCGAAGCCTCTGGGCCTTTATTAACAGGCCCAAGTCCGAGCAGAAAGCCCAACAGCACACACTATAAGTAACCCTCCGCTGACACAAAAGCAATGTGCACGCGTCAAACTAACGCCAACACGTATATGAATATATCCGCTTTTCCTCCTAAAAAACAAAATCTCTCAAATTAAAAAAGCAAAAAACAAAAAACCTCAAAATTAAAACCCCACACACTCGCGGAGAAAAAAAAATAAAAATGGCGATTCGTTCGACGAAGCCAACAACAATCACCAATGCCGCCACCTCCTTCTCCGGCGATTTTGACTTCCTCGGTGACGTCACGTTTCCTCATCTGCAAGGATTTTCGAGCGCCATTGGTGACGAAAGAATGGCGTCGATTGATGCGAGAGTCGTGTCGATTGATAAACTCATCGTCGACCTTGCTGATCCTGATCGACGTGAAAAAGCTCTTCAACAACTGGTTCTGGTTTGTAATTCTCGTGTTTTCGCATGCCTAGGGTTTTTTTTTCTCGAGTGATTATGTTATTTTCGACGTTTACGTGTCTTGATTTTGCCTACTTGGTGTGGTATGGATGAATTGTCTGATGGAATGTGCTTTCATGCGAATGTTTTACCGTTGATTTGGTGAGTTATGTTCAAGAAATTAAAGAATTAGGGTTTAGACGTAATTTTTCTTATGTAATATAGTTGTTTATTGCTCGACGGAATTAATCGAGAATCGAAAACTGCATGCAGATTGACTTTCGTTGTATTTTTGTGGTCTAAGTAATTAGTTTATTCTCTTGGTACATTTAAGGGGAAAATATATTTCTAGGATGATGAGAAGCAAATCGTAACGCTTAGGTAGAATATGTTCGTATGAGAACTTTGGGTTTTTTTGTATCTTTTTCTAACAGGAATAGAAGACGAGGGAAAGTTAGTTCATGTTGGTTAGGTACATTTGTAATTTTTATACATATACTGGGTGTTCTCGAAATTTCAGTCTTAATATTCAATAATATCATATTCGCAATTGCAATGTTAGCCAGATTGCACTTTTCATCAAGTGCAGAACACACCGCTCTGAGAGGTCTTCTCGCTCGACTATGATTTTCAAAATTCCCGGATTACCTAAGTTTTTTTTTTGTGGTTTTTATTATGTCTTTATGTTTTGCTAAATTCATTAACATATCCATCAGCTTTGAGTAGTTTGTTGCTGTGTATAAGTCCTAAACTGTGTTTTTTTTCCTTTTCTGTTCTAATAGAAGAGAGCAGTGTTTGGGGATTTGGCTTTGCGCTTGTGGTTCTCATTTGGCACGACAGCTATACTTTTGCAGGTAATTTCATGTTTTATCTGATAATTTTCTGTTTCATCCAACTATGACGTATCAGGCTATCAGCATTTCTCAGTAAGGCAGCATTCAAATGATATTTGTCCATTCGATGCAAACATGGTAGCTTTGTTTGTCTTCTTCATACATGTTTATGTGCATAAGTAAGTTACTATGCTGTTAATCCTCGGACCCACTATGGAAATCTTCAAAGTAGAAGTAGTAGTCGAAAGTTTGTAATGTTTGAAAGCATTTGTGGTAGTTTTATGTGTGATTGTTTATATGTTGCAAACGCAAACAAATTTATTTGTGAAGACAAGGGTCTTATGGTTTTCTACTTGTAGCATGGTACTTTGGTTACTTCATACCGGACTGTATTTGGTTTGCCAATTACTTCTTCTGTTAACATTTTCTCCTAATTTCCCGTTCCATTCCATCTTTCTTCGTATACATTAGCTGTTAACTAATCCTTATTTTGTTGCTATGGATGATATGATATTACCTTTGGTCTATAATCATCGACTGTAGGAAGTGACTTCTGTGTACCCGCTGTTATCAGCCTCTGCCCTAACTCTAGCCCAATCAAAGAGGGTTGGCGATGCTCTTGTACTTCTTCAGGTTTGAAGTCTTTCGTTTTCAAAATATTCATTGTAGATTCTTCATGCCGTTTTTCAGCAGAATGTAGATACTATTTTAAAACTCTTTCTCCTCAAACAAATTTAGATAACTATGTCCATGAAAATTCTGCACATCTTAGCATTGCCTGTTCTTGGTGTCATGATCATATATTGATATCTTCTGTTTTCTTTTGATTGATGCAGTTTATGGCCGCTCACTTGGATACAAGGAAGCATTTTCTCGAAGGTACTTTTGATAGTCTTGTCTACGCATAAATTTCATTCAATCTGTTTGAATGAAGATCGAATTCTTAAGTAAAGAGAAATCTATTTGCTAAAGTATCTGTTCTGGTGTTGGGAGTTCTTTCTTTTTCTTTTTCTCCTTTTTTCCTTTTTCTGGGCTTGGGAATATTCTTTTGCAGGTTTCTCTCTGCAGTTTATCTTATTCTAATTTAATTTGAAAAGAACGTTTCGAGGACCTCTTGATTGAGTCATAACTTCAGATACAGTTCTAAGTTTCTTGCACTTTTTTCTCTTTCCGTTTCAATTCTGAGAAGGAGAACTGGCTATCTTTATTTGGAAGTTGTTGGATATATTCATGTTCAGAAACTTAGAAGGTTATTGTTATGTTTTTTTTTTTTATGCTTTTGCAGCTTATATCCCGATGTACTTGCATCCACTACTCAACACAAGTGACAAAACAAACCCATATGAGTTCCTAAGGCTCACTACCCTGGGAGTCATTGGTGCTCTTGTCAAGGTATTTCTTAGTCAGTGTGACTTTTTTGAATATTAAACATGCTCATAAAAGATATTTCTCTGTAAGATTGAGGCCATGCAAATTGAAGTAGAGCATATCTAATGCTATTTGATGGTCATTTAGGTCTCTATGAGAGAGACTTAAGCTTTTGCCTCATACATCTAGTCACTTCCAATATCTTGTTGGTATTTTTTATGCTTGTTTATGGCCTTGGAATTATTATTTTTGAATTCGGTGCCCTTCTGAAGTCTCCTCCCCATCCTGCATCATGTAATGATTGCTCTTTGCTTCAGAATGGGTGTTGCACATCTGCAATTTCTGATCATTTAAACAGGGTCTTTCAGATAGAAGTGACTTTGATGCTACATATAGATGGAACTTTTTCACAATTGCACTTGCTTTCTTTTGTGATTGTTGAATTTAACTCTGGTAACCCCTCTTTTTTGGTCTGTGAGGCTTTTTTATTTTAACTTTATTTGGTTTGGGTGAATTTTTATCTACCTCGTTAGCGGTGCAAGATAATTAAAATTCTTCCTTGTTTATGGTATCATATAGGCAAGAAAGTTCTCACTTTTCTAAGTCTCCAGGATCCAGACACTGAGACAATACTTTTCCTACTCGCTTCAGAAATAATGCCGTTGTGCCTGCATACTATGGAGATTGGGAGTGATTTGTCCAGACAAGTTGAGTTTCCCAGGCAGTAACTTTTGTTTCATGTCAATATTTTTGTTAATTGCATTTGAATCATCTAAATAATTTGTTGTTAACTTATTTGTAGTTTAATTGCTTGCCCTACCACCATAATGTTTACGATTAGGGCAAGTAGAAGAACAGAGTTCATTAATTGGTGGGGATCAAACCTATTTTTCTGATTCACTTATTTACCGACCTGCTCACAAAAGTGTAACAATATCTATACTGTCATAATGTGCTTCATTAGTGACGGAGTTCAATACATTGTCGGTAGTTAAACCTCATAATAAAGATATGACATGGATATTGCTCCCTGGCCTAGTGAATCCCTATGATGCTATTTTTAGTGTACCTTATCCAACTACCAGGTTATACAACATTTGCTTCCGTGTTGTTGTAATGTAACTGCTGCTAAAGCCATCTCTCCATCTCTTTTGGAAGTGATCATTGTTTTTGTGTTCTTTTGATGTTGTGAATATATTTTATTTGTTAAGCCATGCCTCGACTGCATTGACTGATGTTAGAGTTGTGACAAAAGTTTACTTCACTGGGGAGACACTGATATGGCTCGGAGTCCTCGTGAGGAATTATTAATCATTTACTGTTTACAGGTCGCAACCTTTATTTTGCTAAGGATTTTGCTGGATGATGTGGGTATGGACTATGTGTGTCATACGCTGCACCGGTTATATGCTCTAAATCAAGCTCTGGGAAATGTGGTTGCTGAACAACCCTCTCATGAGCTCTTAAATCTTGTTATTAGGTGTTATCTCCGTTTCTCAGAGGATGAAAGGTAATCATGTTAATGGAAACAGTTCTCTTATGTACTGTCTGTCTCTCTTCACTTATACTTTCATTGGAGTGTTTGTAAAGTCCAGTCACAATTTTTATGCAGGAGTCTCTGGGTTTTGAGGCATCTGCTCCCAAAGAGGCTTATTGATGGCACATTTAATCATTATCTTTGGGTGTGTATCTCTTAATCTACAAGTCATTTAACTTGTCCTTGTATCTGATAGCGTTAGTGGTAATGAGATGTTTGACAACTATATATAAGTTCGACGGTCTGATATGTGGTTGTTTCGCTTGATGTTCTATAATCGTAGGTGGATGAAACAATGAGAGTGCGGTTACAGCAGTTGCTAAACAATGTTCGAAGGCCTGCACTTGCTCAAGAAGGTTGGGCCTGATTATATAGCTATACAGGCCTAGTGCTTTAGGACACAGTTGTTATCTGAACTGATGTTTCAATATCTGACTACAGTTTCCTTTGTCTTAATTAGTGGTTTTATGGTTTCATGAATATGGGTAATAACATCTGGAAGAGCTCATATGTGTTAATTACTCATTGCTTTTCCTGTTGTATCCATTTATAGATAATACTTCTATTAGTTCGCCTTTCTATTTAATATATTGTGAAAATATGTTGTCACAAATGTAGACTGGAATAGATCACTTGTGAGAATGCCAAGGCTATAGTACCCGGCATCCTAGCTTTAGAGGACAGTGTTACGTTGCGGTATTGTTTTTATTCGTAGTCTGAAAGGGAAATTGAGCATAAGTTATTAGAGTATTGATGGTTTGGAGACTGCTCTCAGTAATTCTGGTTCAACCCATATTTAACACGGACATGCCATTACTTTCCTGGACTCTTTCATCTAATATATCACTAGCAAAGTAAATCAACTTGTGTTAATTTGGTCTGTATGCATAATATGCCTAATATTTCCTCGCAGTAAATTATCAAATATATCTGGTTTTCTCTATCCTTTAAGGGAGTATCTGGTTTGGGTTTTTGCCCCCACGTATTTGACTAAGGAGAAGAATTTGAATTACATTCCAGTTCCACTCTAGAGCTAGGTAGTTATGTCGAACTCGTGGAAAAAATTAATAAATGTGTATGTTCTAGAACACGTGTTTCAAGTCAGTTTTCAACTCAATATGGAGTTGATATGGTATGAAAGCCGTCTAGAGCAAATTCATTACTAATCGAGGATTTAAATGGATTTCTTAAAGTGGTAGTTGATACCTCATCCGACTGCAAACAACTACCCATTCATTTGTTGCAGTGGTTGATCCTTGCGCACTCCTTTCTCAAATGTTTCCAAACTTCTCCCATATAAAAAAAAACGGGGGCATGTCATGAATTCTACAGCATGCTATATTTTACGAATATTTGTTTACTCTTATAAACAGATTACTTAAGTGCAATGATTTGGCTCCTATTGTGACTTCAATTTTCCTGCCACCTTCTTTTGTTGTCAGTGTTATACTATCACGTCACCAATTGCCTTCTCGAGTATCCAAGTTCTGTTTCCTGCATGAAAAGATCATGAGTGCAAGTTGTAAATTCTATTGTAATGCTTATTATTTGTCAATATACGGTCACTTGACACTAAGCAAGAGATTGTCTTACCATATTTATAGTTTCTTCACAATTCTATTTATTTATGTTGGGCAGCTGAGCCGAATATCTCGAAGCTTGAATTCTAGGATCCTGGAGATCTCGCAACTACTTTCAATATTTCGGATGTATTTTGGTAACTAGGAAGCTTCCGTATAATGTATCATGAGAGAATGGTGTATTCTTTCTTCTTGCATGATATGCTCCTAATGAATTAGCAGCTTAATTTTACAGAAATAGTATTGTGGATAATCATGTGCTTACAAAAGTTTGTCATGTGCTTACAAAAGTTTGTCTTCAACATTTTGGTAGTAATTTCTCTATGTAACTGCTTTATTTTTATTTTTGTTGGTTGCAGATGTATCCTAACCACAATCTGACAAGGATCTTGTTCATCCCAATATTATCGCGACTGCTGAAGACCAGATATCATTTGCATGCTAATATAGCAACAAAGCACTAAAAAGTGAGGAGTCTTCTTCATTTTCTTTATGTTATAATTAATCTGCTGTATATGTACATTTCTTTTAAAGTCTCGCAATACGCTCTCTCCTTTAATCCGGCGATTATAATTGGTTTCAATTTTCCATATACAACTAAAATTATTTTTATTGAAGTCGTCAAATATATCCACGGGAACGACATACCTATATATTTAAAAAAAAATTATTTTGTATCAACCAATTCGGGATGTAGTTCGTTATATTATCATGCTTAAAATTTAATAATATATTTGAGAAACGATCAATTATTGGTAATTAATTGCCAAGATGAAGTGCAGTGTTTAGTCAATTGCTTATTCCCTTAAACTGGAGTATCTACACCTCAGTACTCTTTGAGGGACTTCAGTTTATACAGGTTGATCCAATGGTGTCCTTGACAGTTGTATTTCTTGTATGAAAAAAAGCCACGCTCAACATCAAATGGAGCCTGCTGTCCAGTGATTTGTTACACAAGAAAACAACTCTGCCAATTTTTTTGCGCTCACGATCAGTATCAACTTCTTTTTGCAGGTTCCTTATACGACATCTTATCTGTCTATTTGGTTGCTCCTATTGCATGAGTTTGTCAATTTGGAAAGATAAGGCTCATCTTCATCTGGTTATGCTTTAATTTCTGTAGTTACTATTGGTTTGTTGTATTTTTAGGGATGTGAAATTAGTATTTCTTTTCAACAATGTAAAATCATCTGCATGCTTGGTGATTCTTTGGAGCTATTGGTCTCTCATAAGATCTAAATGGTTACATAACCTTTTAACTTGGGATGTATTCATTTTTTGCTGTGGCAACACCTTCGGATATTGAGATTTTGTCATTGATGTGCCTAGCTCCTGCCTCTGCTATCTACCTTCTATTTTTGGCGTTGTCGCAATCATCTAATTACCCTATTTGATAGAAAATACTGGATGCGTCTAACTTTTTTCTTGGTTGCTAAAATGACTGATGTCCTGGTTGTTTCTATATTTTCTTCTCGAAAAAGTAAAGTTTCTTTCTAGATAATTTTTTTCACTTTAAACAAAATCCAATTTTTATAAATTTCTATAACTAGTCTTGTTTTGGTAATAATGAAATGACTTTTGTCGTACTTTGTCAACTCTTAGCGCTCACCATAAGAGACTTCTTCTGTGTATTAGTTATAGTGATTGCTCTTGAGTTTTCAGAACAGAGAAATTAATATTCTGTTAATTGGCTGTAGTGAGATATTATTCAGTGTTGGCATTTCCAATGTAAGAAAATCATTGCTTTCCTGGTGGTTAACTGCAAAAGTTACATATGTCTGTTATCTTTATTATATTTAAGGTACCTCTGACATCAACTCCCAACCAGCTAACACACTGTACTGGAAAGAAATATACATCTCGACGTCATAGATGAACTAGCCTGATTGGATTACGCCTGGTCAAATTGAGTAAAATAAAGGCACTTATATGGAGGGTACATGTTCAAAGCATGCAAATCCTGCAATTATCAAATAAAACAAAACCCTGAAAAATGGAACTTCTGGATTGTAATTAATCCTTTATATCTGTTCAAACTCTATTATTCTCTACCTGATGTGAATCGTGGTACACTTTCACGGGATCCACTTCATTCATTCTTGACAAAATCCTTATCACTACCACATCAGCATATTGAAGTACAAGGAAATCAACTATATCTCTTTGTTAATTTTAGTTCCTTTTGGAGCAGGTATCGTACTTAGAGTAGAGAGTTGATTGGGGTAGATACGGGCGGAGTCTGGTGTTCTTTTCTTTGCTACTTTGGCCCCCTTCAACATATATCAAATAGTCAAACTGAGGCTGGATACCAGGGAAATTGATGACGTGATATAATAATGCGCCACATGATAACTTCTCACATTAACTTCCAAATAATAGTCAGTGGACATCTATACTCTGTAATCTTCCATGTCACTCTTATGTATGCTCATTTCTCTGCCTTTATTAATAATGATGATAATGCTTTTATTTGAGCTTTCTTGTAGCTTTATGCCTTTTTCTAGAACCAGGCCTCCAGTCAGCATGGGAAGTCTCACCTCAGCAGTCATATTGAGAGGCTCACCTTACCAGGAGCTCTTATGTGCTTCAGCTGAGTTTGTGGCCACAATATATCATTGATGGAATTTGTGCTTGACGCCCACCTGGTGGTCTTCACCCATTGTGGGATATGGGAAATATTCCTTAGCAATTTATGTTGGGATGCCGAGTCTCGTGGATCGTTAACACCATTTTCAGGTTACTCTACAATTCCTTTTATTTGCTCTGCTAATCTAATGGGTTTAAAAAAAGAAAAAAAAAACATGGTTGGGGAAATGGTGTTTCCCCACTCTATTTTGATTCTAAGCCTAAAGTTCTTGCAAGAGATTTCTAATTCTTAGTGTTTATGACGCCTATCCTTATCTGCTTCAGATTATTTGGACTGCGATGCAGTGGAAAGTTTATGCAAGCGTGTCAGAGGATTTATTGTTATAATATGCTTGAAGAATATCTTATGGTCTGTGAGTTAACGTATTAACTTTTATATTCTTCCCACTGCATCCTATGCGTGGTTTATATTTCCTACTTGTTTTTTGTTCGCAAGCTGAGTTTACCAACTTAGGGAGTTGTATAGGTCTTACTTAGATTTTGTTAGGGTATTGCTAGGTAGATTATCGCTCATTTAAGACGAATTTATGTAAAGATGAGTTTGTCCACTGCAGATACCGATTTCTGTTTCATCCTCAATTGAACCTTTTGTGAAGGTGATCCCTTGTCATCTGTAGCAATTATTGCAACATTCCCCGACTTTTTATCTTTAACTCTTCTCATTAGTGGAGTTCCGACTTTGGTGTTATGTAGAACTGAAGTGAAGGAGTTGACACTTTATGGGGTTTATACTTTATGCTTGTTCTGGATGTCTTCTCTCAATTGCTCTCATGCCGATGATTGAACATTCAGAAAATTGCGTTTCGCCTTTTGATGTCCAAATTTCTCAACATTAACTGCCATATGAAATGCATATATTCCTTTGTATAATATGTTATTTACCTGATCATTTCAAGGACATTAATTCAACCGCAACCATACTTTATTGCTATCTTCTTTAAAAATATAAGTGGTGCAGTTGCCATTGTTGAGCATCAGTGCAAAAACATGAAAGCTAAATATATTTTCCCCATAAAAGGAGTATATAACTTATCACTTGCACGAACGACAATTAATTTTATAAAATTATCTAGAACTTTTTATCTAAAGAAAGGCTAAAGACAAGTAAAATCTATTTGGTTGCATAGATTATTAATCATATAGTAGATAAATAATGAATACGACTATGTTTATTTTCTTTGTCCGATCATAAAGTTTCTAATAATTGTGGTGTGACGAAAGTCTGTTTAGAACTTATCCAACGGACAAAAGAAAAAATTTGACCAGTAATTCATCGGAGCGTATTATCCCATCCAACCTTACATATAAAACCACTTATATACATCATATTATATTATATTATATTTTATTTTATTTTATAATCTTCTCCGTGTCGCCATGTATTTTAGTTATGAGGTTCGATTATTATTCTGGCGAGGTCTCTATTAGGATTTCGTTACTACGGTAATTACTCTTTTTTCTCACGACTAGGGTTTATTAACTAAGATTATTTTTCAATTTATTTTAGGATCCTCAAAACTTAAATAAAATATTAGGTGGTCTTTTGAGTTTTTAGGGATAAATGAGAATTAAACTAGAAGATTGATTTGTATAGACAATTTAAAACATAACACAAGCATAATAATTTGGGAGTATAGAATTTATTTAGGGGCGTGAGACCTTTTTAGTGGTGGTTAATTTAATGTTTTGTTTTTTGTATTAGGTTAATTTGATGTTTGATTCATGGGAAAAAAAACTCATAAAATTTGTTTATTGATGTTTAGTATTATATTATAATAAAAGAATAAGGTTCCATTTATTACTATTATAATAATAAATAAGAATACACGTGTATACTACTAATGACTAATCTAAATTTAACAACGTGTTAATAATAATCTCCAAAAGCGCGTTTAACAAGTAATAACGCGGTTTGTCCAAATATTACCGTTAAGAAAAGTGTATATATATATAAGCGCGCAATAATTTACAGAGCATTGGCGCGCGAGAGGTTTTCGATTTTCTTTTCTTTCCATAATCTGAAGAAGAAGAAGAACACAAGGTATAATCTTTAAACACTTTTCTTTCTTTTAGGGTTTTTATTTTCGATTTTTAGGGTTTTCGATTTTCTTTTCTTTCAGAAGAAGAAGAAATACCAAACGACCTAAATGTGCCCTAATCCCTTTGATTTTGTTATTTTGCCCTAATAATCGACTTTCTTGACGGTTATTGAATGAAATCAAACCCTAATTTGTCTTAAATAGCGTTTAATTTGTGCATGTGCGACTTAATTTTGTGGCTTAGAGAATTGAATTGCCTAATTGTCGACTTTCTTGACGTTTGTTGTTGGGAATCAAACCCTAATTTATCGATTAAACTGACGGAGTTGTATATGAGCGAACAATTAGGGCAAAAGAAATTGAATCAACAGGATGCCGAATTCTTCTTCAGATCATGATGCTCGTTTGTTCTCGGCCACATTCTTCGTCGTCATCACTTCTATTATCTTCCTGAAGCCAGTGCGTCACTTTTGATCGGTCCCAAAAAATAATTATTTTGGTTGCGTTTGCCCTAATTATCATCAGTTTTAGTGTGATTTAGGGTTTTGAATGTGAGTTTAACCTAATGCGATTGTGAGACAGGTTTAATTGTGGGTGGACTGGCTAATATTTCTCATACTGGAACCAGCATCAGGTTTTTTTCGGTGCTTTGATTTTGTATTATGCGAATTGTGCAAGTATTTATTTCTGATTAATCCGTTTGTTTTTTGTATGTAGGACATGGCTCAATTTCCACGAGGAATTTTTCTTCTTGGTTCTGTTGCCCCCGATCATATTATATCCTTCGTCATTGTTCGTGTTGTTGTTGCTTTGTTTTTTTGTTCCAAGTCTTGAGATGATGGATGGTGCTTTTATTAATAATGTATCACGGTGGTTTTGAGTAATTCCTTGACTCGTTTCCTTGCTTACTCAGTCGGGGTTTAGTCTGCAACCGGTAAGGCTACCCATCGGATGAGGAGGACTTGTATGAGATTCTCAGTGAGTACAACTTTTTTTATCGTTTAAATTTCTTCGATTAAATTGAGCACTGAATATAAACAAAGAGGTATATGTTTTCCTGTAATTGCTTTTATTTATTGACCCTTAAACATTGTATTCAGGGATGTGCAAGTGAAGAAAATAAATCTCAAGGAATCTGTCCACCGGAGGCTTATGCAAAGTTTTGAGAACAAGGGAAATTGATGAGTTAGAAATGGAATCTACATCATCTGAGGTACTTCATTGCTGTGGTTTTGTATTTCTCTGCAACTAAACATGAGTGAAGAATATGATATATATATATACATATATATATATATATATATATATATGTATATATATATTTGTGTGTGTGTTTCGATTTGTTTTGTATCTACTGAATTGATTATTGGCCTCCTTCAATTCTAGAATCGTCGGGTGCTGATGTTGCAGCACACTAATCATAGGTTGAGTGGAGAGGTTGCATTCTGAAACTGCTAGAGTTTGTGCAGTTGAAATAGGAGCCATTTTCTTAAAACTTATACAACATGTTTCAATGTTTAGTATATGAAAAAGGTGGGAGATCTCAAAAGTAGTTTCTCAGCCTCACCTTTGATGTGCAGGTTTGTAATTTAACACAGGGTAATTTCAGTTTCTTACCATGCTTGTCTTTTGTTTGAAACCGTAGTTGAATGATAGTCCATTCTATTCTAAATTACCCGAGTCACCAGAGGATTTTGTTTTACTGATGTGAACACTACCCAGAGGAACAGTGTGGATCATAGGACTTGCGAGTTTGCAATCAAGGAAACCTTTGGAGTAACTAACGTATTACTAGTGTTCGTGCTATTTATTACCGACAAAGCCAAAACCTTGAATAATACTGCATGTCTTCTTTTTCCCTATAAGCTCTGTTTTCTTATCATATTTCGGTAGGTAAATTCAATAAATTCTTCAGTTGCTTCCGTTTTTTTACGAAATTCTGTTCTTAAACTAGGAATGGGATGGTCTCATGCTATCGATTTTTGCATTGGAGCAACAGCTACATACTGCCAGGCAAGAGTTCAGTCGTGCCTTGTATCAGGTATGCACCAAGTTATTGAGATGCTTGAGGAGTTTTCATCTTTTATCATTTGGTATGCTGGTTCTGTGGTTACTAATTTTTGTTTGCCTTGGAGCATGAAGCAGCTTGCCGAGTTATTGCAAGGCTGAAGTAAGGAACGGGACATGGCACGAGTGTTACTATCACGACAAATACCCAAGTCAGTAGCAGCACAAACTGCAGACAATGCAGCTCTTTTAAGCAATGGAAAAAGAGGTTCTTGAATCTTGAAACATTTAAGTTCACTCCAGTTCTGGTGCATTTGCAAGATGAATATATTCTTTTCCTTTCCATTACTAGTTGACTTACTTGGTTCCATTAGAGTTTTTCAGGGACAATTTCATTTACATGCCTTGAGATTTGGTCTAACTATGGAAACATCACATTCTATTGAATAATTACGTAAACACCCTAGAAATTTGAAAAGAAAAACTAGGTTGGACTCCTTGAAGTTTGAATAATTACAGAGACAATCCAACGACATTTGAAAAATATTACAGATAGGCCCCCTCTGTTTTTACATGGTTTCGAAGTTTTAGGGGGTGTCTCTGTAATTATTCGGACACTCGGGCAAGTTTCTGTAATTAGACCAAACCTTGATCTAAAGGTGGTGGTTCTCTTCTTATTCAGCCGGATAATCTTCTGTTGCTTTTGTTGTCAATTAGTGGAGTTTTGGTTAATGTGCTCGCGTTGTTTCAGATATAGTAATCAGATTATACTTGGCTTTTGGGGATTCTGTAGTACTTTATGCTTGTCCCGACTTCTTTTTAAGTTGTCATATTACTTCTTAATGTTCTCTGGTTTCGTTCTAGACTCTCCATCAAAGGTTTACACTGTATAATAGTTTTCGATGTGTGTGATCATATATTCCATTCTGCCTGCTCTTTGTTGATGCTATGCTTTAGCTTTCTTAACTTACATTTTGATCTTTGCTGCTCAGTTTCTTTTGCCAATCTTGTATGCTATCTTGCAGCGCTGCATCTTTTACTGCACTGGATAGGAACTACCTTGTCCCATTTTCCACGACTCAAGGTGGCGATGAAGATGAGCACAGTAAGAAGAATGCTTCGATCCACTCGTTTTGTCGATGTAGTGAATAATAGGATAATATCAGTCACACTCGACTTACACTCACGTTGGTGCTCACATACATCTGTTTTGCCTACTATTACAAACAGCCGTTACATCAATGACACTCTCTTCCAATTAACGTATGAATAAAATTGTCGACTTTAATTCAGATTTGAAAATTTCAACTGAAGAATGATAGAATTACCCTTTTAAAAAGTGGGTCAACCAAAAATATCTAATGGATGGTCAACCCAAATAAATAATAGGTTGACTCCATTTTGTTGTTTCAATAGAAGTATAAAAGATAATCTCCCTTACCCCATTTTATTAAAAATAAAATAAAAATTCTGTCATCATAAATTTTCATCAACTCTTATAATGTATGACTTATATGGTATGCAATCACAAAAAAATATTTTTTAAGACCGTGGCATGTGAGATTGTAGGAGGCCACTGTGATTGCTACAACATTGGTTGCTTATATTGCTATGATATATTGGTTTGTGCCGACTAAATCACACTTGTTTTCCTCCTTTAAGTTTCGGTCGTGATAAAATACATGGTGTACATTTTATTTATCTTAATATCTTTTCTCTATAGATAATCAAAATGTTTTTCTGTATGATGATATAGTAGTCCTGCTTAGATTTATTGCTACCGCTCAGGACTTCTAAGAGTAGCCCATTAATAATGGGTGGGCAGCACTAGATTTAATTATTCATGAGTGTTTTACTGTTCCGTAGATAGTTGTTTAGCTCATCCCTTTTTGTGAACCTTTTTTTCTTTTAACGTTGTGCAGATGAGCTTCTGGGGACAACCAGGATTAATGGACAGGGCTAATCCTCCTTTAACAGGGCTAATCCTCCAAGATAGAATTGACTTCAGTTTATGCAAGGTTGCATGGGACATATCAAGTTGGATATTAGGACTGGTTAGCACCATATCCCAACTATGTCACTTACTGCCATGAAAATTAGGAAATTTTGGAGTAAATGATGATCATAGGGGTAGGAGTGTCAAATCCAGCAGAGTCGCCACTTTTGAACAGGCCAATCTGATTACTTTTGTACATGATTTATGAAATTCTGGAATATTACTTGTTCGTTGCACGTATCAAACACGGAATGAATCTGTTCGAGTTTCACAGCAGCTGCATCTCTTATTCATATTTATCTTTCTGTAAGTCCTTAGATTTTATTTCAAGTTTACGGATGAGGATGAGGAATGAACTGATGCATTTTGCTGTTTTTGTTTGTACCTCTTCTATACCCCCCCAAAAGGTGTTAACTCTAATAAAATGTTTGTAGTCTTTTTGTTCAACAATTTAGTATTTCACAGTGATATAATACCAAAATATCCTCTATATTCTTGCCATAAAATCCGTTATTTCCGCTATTGACTGTCCGTGCAATTACCAGGACTTTTTGATGATATATTGTTGGAACATCCTGATTTTAGTGTGGCTCATATTCATTTTTCCCTTTTGTACCCAAATAGTTCAACCTGCTATAAACCTGCATTGTTGACTACGTTAAGTGTTTTTCTGGAATGCGGTCATCAATACAGTGACGACACACCTCTCACTCTCTCATACTTACATAATATGTGTACACTCGCATGTATGTAAACTCGCATGTATGTAAATCATACGATATGAGCAAATGATGAAGTTTTTGGTTTTCGTCGGAGAAGAAGGAATGTGAAGGATTCGCAGTGTAAGGGTTTGTGCAGAGCGCTGGGGCGGCAGCCACGGGCTGTTTGTTCGGTTGTTTTCTGATGAGAGAGTCTCACATCGCTTTGGCACAGGTAAAATTTGAATTATATGATGAATTCGTTCACTGGTTTTATATTTTTTGCTTAATTTTATATTTGATGTTAGCATGTCGTGTGGCTAAAATGCGTTCTCGCCCCTGTTTATTTCTGATGGTGAGGTCTTTAGTTAATGTGTTAGAAGTGTACAGTTGACCGATTTTGTTACTCCTTTTTGAATTAATTTTGGTGATGAATGAGCAGATGAATCACGTGGAGAGAGAGAGAGAGAGGAACCTCAAAATCCTGGAGAAGTTGATTTCATGGAGTTCAAGGATGAGGTATGTACTTTTGAGATTGCTTGATAGAGTTTCAATTTGCTTTGTTTGGTAGTCTTGTTTTATTAATTTCGGCTTGATGCGTTGTATAATGACTGTATGTCTGTAATTGTCAATTTTGATTTTGACGTGATAAAACAATTGTTTAATTTTTGTGACTATAATCTGTTTGACGAATTTCCATGACCATGCGTATAGAAATGTTTCTAGTTCAAGGTAAAAAAATCTGATTCCATGTTAAAAGGAGAACTGATATTGGTATTTGGATGTTTTTGACTCGTGTTTTTCCCTCGTGATTATGTTTTTTTTTTAAGTTCCAGACTCGACCAGCATATTTCAATGTTATCTTATTTACGTGATCATATTGCCACTGAATTCTATTGGTTTTCTTTTTCAAACAAAGCATAGAGGATAATCTATCCGGCGTAACTACTGGATTCTTAGCCTTTTATCGCATACTGCGACATATTTGTACTCTTGCAGGCCAAGTTCTAAAATGCTTCTGGAACTTTACCCTAGACTCCTGCTGAAATTCGAAAAGCCTCGGGGAAATGGGAGTATGTAACAGGTCAAGACGGAGAAGGGAAATTTTCATCTAATTTGCGGTCTCACATTACTTCCACTGAGAAATTGAAACTAGAGAAACTAGCTGATGAATCTCCAACACCTATCAAACTTTTTGACGAATGGGAAACTGGAGCAGGTTTATCGGAGGACACCCCCAGCAGGTACATTTTCCTCCTGATTATTTCTCTGAAACAGTTGGAAGTTGGTACTTCCAGTGTTTATCAAATTTGACATTGTCAGTTCTCTAACACTTGTTTCTAATATTAATGGTGTCTGTTAGCTGGAAATGAATTCGTAGGGGACCTGAAGGGAGGGAAGTGGAGTTAATTGTAGGACATGGTTCTGAGACAAGGCACCTCTCACTAAAGTATGTATGATAACCTTCACTTGATAACTGTTGTCTCTTTCATATGTAAGTTTTTTTATTTGGTTGAGAAATACGGGTCATTACATACATCTTGTATTTGTATACATTAACGCATTGGTTTGAGATAATTATCTGTACAAAGTAATGCATTGAATTGGCCTCAGGGTGGTTGGAGTAAGCTCCATTACCTTATTTTACACTTTATGAAATTCAACTTATTGTCCACCTCATCGGGAAGTGTAGAAAATTCTATCTGATTTGGAATTGAATCTTATGCTTCTCTCTGGGACCTTCCTGTTTGTATGCAGAAAAACTTAAAAGCTTATGTGGTTGGATGCTTGGTGAAGTTACTGCATCATATCTTTGTACTGTGAATATCTAGTCTTTTTATGCTTTGCTTGGTGTTTTTTCTTGTTCATAAGGCTGTTGTTTCGCTCCTGGATTGTCTTTTGTAGTCAAACTATTTGGATATCAGCATATGAAGATGTGTTTGGCCCCAGTACGTGTTAGGAATTGAAATCCGTTATTTTAAAACATCTGATGTTTGAGTGGAGAAAAATGGTGATTGAAAATCGTAGTACAGCTGTATTCCTTTTCTCATTGAGCTTTTCTGTGCTTTATTCTTTTCTTGATTTGGGAAAATAATCTTTGCAAAGTAACGTTTTAAATGGGTCTTTCTCAGGTGGTTGGAGTAAGCATCAGGGCCTTTCTCAGGTGATGGAACTTGTGCTCGACGCCCACCTGGTGGTCTTCACCCATTGTGGGATATGGGAAATATTCCTTAGCAATTTATATTGCGATGCCGAGTCTCGTGGATCGTTGACGTCTTTTTCAGGTTACTCTACAATTACTTTTATTTGCTCTGCTAATCTAATGGGTTTAGAAAAAGAAAAAAAAAAAAACATGGTTGGGGATATGGTGTTTCCCCAATCTATTTTTGATTCTAAGCCTAAAGTTCTTGCAAAAGATTTTTAATTCTTAGTGTTTATGACACCTATCCTTATCTGCTTCAGATTATTGGACTGCGATGCAGTGGAAAGTTTATGCAAGCGTGTCAGAGGATTTATTGTGATAATATGCTTGAAGAATATCTTATGGTCTGTGAGTTAACGTATTATTTTTTATTTTCTTCCCACTGCATCCTATGCGTGGTTTATATTTCCTACTTGTTTTTTGTTCGCAATCTTAGTTTACCAACTTAGGGAGTTCTATAGGTCTTAGATTTTGTTATGGTATTGCTAGGTAGATTATCGCTAATTTAAGACGAATTTATGTAAAGACGAATTATCGCAACATGCTCTGACTCGTTATCTTTAACTCTTCTCATTAATGGAGTTCGACTTTGGTGTTATGTACAACTGAAGTGCGGGAGTTTACACTGTTATGGGGTTTATACTTTATACTTGTTCTGGATCTCTTCTCTCAATTGTGCTCTCATGCCAATGATTGAACATTCAGAAAATTGCGTTTCGCCTTTTGATGTCCAAATTTCTCAACATCAACTGCCATATGAAATGCATATATTCCTTTGTATAATATGTTATTTACCTTATCATTTCAAGGACATTAATTCAACCGCAACCATACTTTATTGCTATCTTCTTTAAAAATATAAGTGGTGCAGTTGCCATTGTTGAGCATCAGGGCAAAAAGATGAAAACTAAATATATTTTTCCCATAAAAGGAGTATATAACTTATCACTTGCACGAACGACAATTAATTTTATAAAATTATCTAGAACTTTTTATTTAAAGAAAGGCTAAAGACAAGTAAAATCTATTTGGTTGCATAGATTATTAATCATATAGTAGATAAATAATGAATACGTATCGACTATGTCTATTTTCTTTGTCCGATCATAAAGTTTCTAATAATTGTGGTGTGACGAAAGTCTGTTTAGAACTTATCCAACGGACAAAAGAAAAAGTTTGACCAGTAATTCATCGGACCGTATTATCCCATCCAACCTTACATATAAAACCACTTATTTACATCATATTATATTATATTTTATTTTATTTTATAATCTTCTCCGTGTCGCCATGTATTTTAGTTATGAGGTTCGATTATTATTCTGGCGAGGTCTCTATTAGGATTTCGTTACTACGGTAATTACTCTTTTTTCTCACGACTAGGGTTTATTAACTAAGATTATTTTTCAATTTATTTTAGGATCTTCAAAACTTAAATAAATATTAGGTGGTCTTTTGAGTTTTTAGGGATAAATGAGAATTAAACTAGAAGATTGATTTGTATAGACAATTTAAAACATAACACAAGCATAATGATTTGGGAGTATAGAATTTATTTAGGGGCGTGAGACCTTTTTAGTGGTGGTTAATTTAATGTTTTGTTTTTGGTATTAGGTTAATTTGATGTTTGATTCGTGGGAAAAAAACTCATAAAATTTGTTTATTGATGTTTAGTATTATATTATAATAAAAGAATAAGGTTCCATTTATTACTATTATAATAATAAATAAGAATACACGTGTATACTACTAATGACTAATCTAAATTTAACAACGTGTTAATAATAATCTCCAAAAGCGCGTTTAACAAGTAATAACGCGGTTTGTCCAAATATTACCGTTAAGAAAAGTGTATATATATATAAGCGCGCAATAATTTACAGAGCATTGGCGCGCGAGAGGTTTTCGATTTTCTTTTCTTTCCATAATCTGAAGAAGAAGAAGAACACAAGGTATAATCTTTAAACACTTTTCTTTCTTTTAGGGTTTTTATTTTCGATTTTTAGGGTTTTCGATTTTCTTTTCTTTCAGAAGAAGAAGAAATACCAAACGACCTAAATGTGCCCTAATCCCTTTGATTTTGTTATTTTGCCCTAATAATCGACTTTCTTGACGGTTATTGAATGAAATCAAACCCTAATTTGTCTTAAATAGCGTTTAATTTGTGCATGTGCGACTTAATTTTGTGGCTTAGAGAATTGAATTGCCTAATTGTCGACTTTCTTGACGTTTGTTGTTGGGAATCAAACCCTAATTTATCGATTAAACTGACGGAGTTGTATATGAGCGAACAATTAGGGCAAAAGAAATTGAATCAACAGGATGCCGAATTCTTCTTCAGATCATGATGCTCGTTTGTTCTCGGCCACATTCTTCGTCGTCATCACTTCTATTATCTTCCTGAAGCCAGTGCGTCACTTTTGATCGGTACGAAAAAACTAATTATTTTGGTTGCGTTTGCCCTAATTATCATCAGTTTTAGTGTGATTTAGGGTTTTGAATGTGAGTTTAACCTAATGCGATTGTGAGACAGGTTTAATTGTGGGTGGACTGGCTAATATTTCTCATACTGGAACCAGCATCAGGTTTTTTTCGGTGCTTTGATTTTGTATTATGCGAATTGTGCAAGTATTTATTTCTGATTAATCCGTTTGTTTTTTGTGTGTAGGACATGGCTCAATTTCCACGAGGAATTTTTCTTCTTGTTTCCTATGCCCCCGATCATATTATATCCTTTCGTCATTGTTCGTGTTGTTGTTGCTCTGTTCTTTTATTCCAAGTCTTGAGATGATGGATGGCGCTTTTATTAATACTGTATCACGGTGGTTTTGAGTAATTCCTTGACTCGTTTCCTTGCTTACTCAGTCGGGGTTTAGTCTGCAACCTGTAAGGCTACCCATCGGATGAGGAGGACTTGTATGAGATTCTCAGTGAGTACAACTTTTTTTATCGTTTAAATTTCTTCGATTAAATTGAGCACTGAATATAAACAAAGAGGTATATGTTTTCCTGTAATTGCTTTTATTTATTGACCCTTAAACATTGTATTCAGGGATGTGCAAGTGAAGAAAATAAATCTCAAGGAATCTGTCCACCGGAGGCTTATGCAAAGTTTTGAGAACAAGGGAAATTGATGAGTTGGAAATGGAATCTACGTCATCTGAGGTACTTCATTGCTGTGGTTTTGTATTTCTCTGCAACTAAACATGAGTGAAGAATATATATATATATATATATATATATATATATATATATATATATTTGTGTGTGTTTCGATTTGTTTTGTATCTACTGAATTGATTATTGGCCTCCTTCAGTTCTAGAATCGTCGGGTTCTGATATTGCAGCACACTAATGATAGGTTGAGTGGAGAGGTTGCATTCTGAAACTGCTAGAGTTTGTGCAGTTGAAATAGGAGCCATTTTATTTAAACTTATACAACATGTTTCAGTGTTTAGTATATGAAAAAGGTGGGAGATCTCAAAAGTAGTTTCTCAGCCTCACCTTTGATGTGCAGGTTTGTAATTTAGCACAGGGTAATTTCAGTTTCTTACCATGCTTGTCTTTTGTTCGAAACCGCAGTTGAATGATAGACCATTCTATTCTAAATTACCCGAGTCACCAGAGGATTTTGTTTTACTGATGTGAACACTACCCAGAGGAACAGTGTGGATCATAGGACTTGCGAGTTTGCAATCAAGGAAACCTTTAGAGTGACTAACATATTACTAGTGTCCGTGCTATTTATTACCGCAAAGCCAAAACCTTAAATAATACTGCATGTCTTCTTTTTCCCTATAAGCTCTGTTTCTCATCATATTTCGGTAGGTAAATTCAATAAATTCTTCAGTTGCTTCTGTTTTTTTACGAAATTCTGTTCTTAAACTAGGAATGGGATGGTCTCATGCTATCGATTTTTGCATTGGAGCAACAGCTACATACTGCCAGTCAAGAGCTCAGTCGTGCCTTGTATCAGGTATGCACCAAGTTATTGAGATGCTTGAGGAGTTTTCATCTTTTATCATTTGGTATGCTGGTTCTGTGGTTACTAATTTTTGTTTGCCTTGGAGCATGATGCAGCTTGCCGAGTTATTGCGAGGCTGAAGTAAGGAACGGGACGTGGCACGAGTGTTACTATCACGACAAATACCCAAGTCAGTGGCAGCACAAACTGCAGACAATGCAGCTCGTTTAAGCAATGGAAAAAGAGGTTCTTGAATCTTGAAACATTTAAGTTCACTCCAGTTCTGGTGCATTTGCAAGATGAATATATTCTTTTCCTTTCCATTACTAGTTGACTTACTTGGTTCCATTAGAGTTTTTCAGGGACAATTTCATTTACATGCCTTCAGATTTGGTCTAACTATGGAAACATCACATTCTATTGAATAATTACGTAAACACCCTAGAAATTTGAGAAGAAAAACTAGGTTGGACTCCTTGAAGTTTGAATAATTACAGAGACAATCCAACGACATTTGAAAAATATTACATATAGGCCCCCTCTGTTTTTACATGGTCTCGAAGTTTTAGGGGGTGTCTCTGTAATTATTCCGACACTCTGGGAAGTTTCCGTAATTAGACCAAACCTTGATCTAAAGGTGGTGTTCTCTTCTTATTCAGCCGGATAATCTTCTGTTGCTTTTGTTGTCAATTAGTGGAGTTTTGGTTAATGTGCTCGCGTTGTTTCAGATATAGTAATCAGATTATACGTGGCTTTTGGGGATTCTGTAGTACTTTATGCTTGTCCCGACTTCTTTTTAAGTTGTCATATTACTTCTTAATGTTCTCTGGTTTCGTTCTAGACTCTCCATCAAAGGTTTACACTGTATAATAGTTTTCGATGTGTGTGCTCATATATTCCATTCTGCCTGCTCTTTGTTGATGCTATGCTTTAGCTTTGTTAACTTTGTTTTTAGTCAAAAACAAAGAGCTTGAGCCAAAAAGTTTATTTGGCTTCCTAGGTTTCACTTTGGCTAGACTGCACATGGTTTGGGGTGATTCTAGTTTTATTGTTGCTTGGTGTGCTTTTGTTTCTTTCGTCTTTCTTTGTTTGCTTTTTCCTGATTTGATACTCTAAGCGCCCATGTATCTTATTAGTAGTTTGTTGCAGCAACTAGGTTCTTGCTCTCTTGTACATTAATATGCACATGGGGATTCGTATCCTATTTGTTGTGTATCTTTTCGACTCTTTAATCAAAACAGTGATGATGACACTCCCTTCAGGTGTTGTCTGTACCTGACTAGATTATTGCTTCTTTGTTCATTTCAGGAATTTTCCCGCGGGAATGAAGCTATGGGGTGTTATTGCTGAAGTTAACGAGAAAACATCGTTGTTAGTCTTCCAGCGGGTTTACGGGGACTGGTTCGTGCATGTGAAGCCTTTGAATCGATTTTTGACGGTGAAGTAAGATGGATATTTTATTCTCCTCAGATAAATATTTTTCAAATCTATTGAATGATATATGGGATGTCTTTTCAGATTCTAGAGGTCAGCTCTGAAGATGTTCTGGTGCTTTCTGATTTTACACTTTACAGGGTGCAGAACACAACTTCCTTGCTAGGGTATATCACGTGGGGCAGTTCGTGGCTCTGTTTATTCCAAGTCTTGAGATGATGGATGGCGCTTTTATTAATAATGTATCACGGTGGTTTTGAGTGATTCCTTGACTCGTTTCCTTGCTTACTCAGTCGGGGTTCAGTCTGCAACCTGTAAGTTGTCCTGCCTTCACTTTTTTCTTCGATGCTTTGCTTAGGATGATTAACAGGGAGTTGGAAAAGTATAGAATAGAACTGATTTAAGGCATTCTTAATTATCTCCGACCACACACAATTGCGGAAACATGTATTTTAATTCAAGAAAGCAATAGAGAAAGATTTGGGCCATCGATTGCTTTATTTCTCTAGTTCTAGACGTAGGATTAGTGTGCAGGCGTTGGGGTACTCTCATGTTCTAGTTTATCTTATCTATAACAAATACTTACTGCAGTTTTCTTTTTACTGCTTGCAGTCTTCAGAGCTTGGAATCCTCTCTGTTTGTTCTTTTCCCATATTTCTCGTAAGATACTTTGTGCTGTTCTTTTTTCATTTTGTTGGAACTAGTATTAATTATTTTGGGTTCGTTTCTCTCAATTTTTTTGGTTGTGTTCATTTCTCCTAGTTACATGCTAGCAGAAGGGCTTGGACTGTCGGGTATCGTATCTATATTATTCACAGGCATTGTAAGTGAAACTCATGTGGTTTACATTGTATTGATCTTTCATTTGGTGCATATTGTGAAAAAACAGTATGGTTATTAGGTAATGAAGCACTACTCTTTCTCGAACTTGTCGGGAAGTTCTCAAAAATTTGTATCAGCTTTTTTCCATCATTGGCAGAGACTTTTGTGTAAGCAATTTTTTAGTTTCTCTTCGTCTTTATTGCTTATATTGTACAATCAGGAAATTTACTTAGTTTTTGATATCTTGCAGATTCATATACATGGGATTTGACATTGTTATGGAACAGCACAAGTGGTCCCATGTCGGATTTATCTTTTTTTCAATCGTATCCTTCAGTTCTGCAAATTATGGAGAGAAAAAAAACCATTTTTTTTTTTTTGAATGGGCAAATAATTTATTGATTGTGGGATACAAGGGGTACTCCACCCAACATTAAACAATACAAATCAAAGGAAAAACTATCTTAACCACCAGTACAAGAAAAGAAAAACCCTCAGAAAAAAACCATTTACTGTTTAATCTACTGGAATCGACTTTTATTTTTCCTTAACTTGATCCAAATTATATATTAGCTATTCATTGGAATTGCTAGGTATGCATGCTTTACCATAGAAATTTCATGTATACACACATGCATACACTCTTGAGTGCTCAAACTCATAAAATACCGCTGCAGCGCTATGGCTTTTGCTCATGCCTTGCAATCCGTGCATGATCTTCCAGAAGGACACGGCCAAACAATATTTACCACCACGACTGCATTAATTGTTTTGAAGGTTCGAAATTATGTGTTCTTGACTTAATTATATTTATGATAATACTTAAATGGAAAAACATCTTTATCTTAGCGTATGTGATAAAGGAACGGAGATGGCACTTTTTTAACGAAATTTGCATTTGGCCATTGCAGTAATGTTGTTATCAAATTCAATTACTTCCCATGGTTTAACTATATCAAATTCCACGGTTGACCCTAGTTTGTTGAAGGTCCGTACTGGTTCCTCACAGACTAATGGAAGTATTAGTAATTTATGTTTTTACTGGTTGTGATATGCATCTACAGCCATATTTTAGCCATGCTTTGTATTTGTCCTCTGCTTTGCTTCTTCTAGGTGCAATCCGTTTCTGCTTGTTTATTGAAAATCATTAGATATATAAAATACTCATTGCATCTCTGATGTTTAAAAGATCCAGCAGCCTGATATTTAAGGCTTTAACTAAGCACTTCTATGGTATATAAAATTGGATCAATAGTCTTAACATTTCTTTGAATTTTTGGATTTTCAGGTTTTGTTGATAGGAGGATCAACAGGAACCATGCTGTTCCAGCATTACAAGTTGTGGGCGACAGCCATGATCTCCCACTGGGTGAAATAAGTTGTCATTAGGTTATTGCCGACTGGAGCATTTCGAATGTGAAGTAAGTTGTCTTATTTTATGGAAGATCTGCCTTACTGATTGTATCTCTTTCATTAGCTATTGCTTTAACTTTACTGTACCATTTTCCTAACTGCAAAATGAGCTGGTTGGCAATGTTAGGAGGAGGAATAGATTGAGCTCTGAGAAATTCATTGCCGAATTTTGTGTACCTTTTGCCATCTTCCATATGATTCTGAGTTGCGTGACAATAATGATTGTTGGTGAATTGTATTCCCCTTATAAATCTTCCTCTCAATTTCAGAGCTTTGTGATGACTAATGGCTCCAGCCTTCCTCCTACCAGTGAGGGGGAATCATCATCTGGAAATAGTTTCAAGGCAAAACTAAAAGAATTCCATGAAAGGTGATGAAAGTTGATTGCTGGACTTCCATTTTGATCTTTGCTGCTCAGTTTCTTTTGCCAATCTTGTATGCTATCTTGCAGTGCTGCATTTTTTACTGCACTGGATAGGAACTACCTTGTCCCATTTTCCACGACTCAAGGTGGCGATGAAGATGAGCACAGTAAGAAGAATGCTTCGATCAACTCCTTTTGTCGATGTAGTGAATAATAGGATAATATCAGTCACACTCGACTTACACTCACGTTGGTGCTCACATACATCTGTTTTGCCTACTATTACAATCAGCCGTTACATCAATGACACTCTCTTCCAATTAACGTATGAATAAAATTGTCGACTTTAATTCAGATTAGAAAATTTAAACTGAAGAATGATAGAATTACCCTTTTAAAAAGTGGGTCAACCAAAAATATCTTATGGATGGTCAACCCAAATAAATAATAGGTTGACTCCATTTTGTTGTTTCAATAGAAGTATAAAAGATAATTTCCCTTACCCCATTTTATTAAAAATAAAATAAAAATTCTGTCATCATAAATTTTCATCAACTCTTATAATGTATGACTTATATGGTATGCAATCACAAAAAAATATTTTTTAAGTCCGTGGCATGTGAGATTGTAGGAGGCCACTGTGATTGCTACAACATTGGTTGCTTATATTGCTATGATATATTGGTTTGTGCCGACTAAATCACACTTGTTTTCCTCCTTTAAGTTTCGGTCGTGATAAAATACATGGTGTACATTTGATTTATCTTAATATCTTTTCTCTATAGATAATCAAAATGTTTTTCTGTATGATGATATAGTAGTCCTGCTTAGATTTATTGCTACCTCTCGGGACTTCTAAGAGTAGCCCATTAATAATGGGTGGGCAGCACTAGATTTAATTATTCATGAGTGTTTTACTGTTCCGTAGATAGTTGTTTAGCTCATCCCTTTTTGTGAACCTTTTTTTCTTTTAACGTTGTGCAGATGAGCTTCTGGGGACAACCAGGATTAATGGACAGGGCTAATCCTCCTTTAACAGGGCTAATCCTGCAAGATAGAATTGACTTCAGTTTATGCAAGGTTGCATGTGACATATCAAGTTGGATATTAGGACTGGTTAGCACCATATCCCAACTATGTCACTTACTGCCATGAAAATTAGGAAATTTTGGAGTAAATGATGATCATAGGGGTAGGAGTGTCAAATCCAGCAGAGTCGCCACTTTTGAACAGGCCAATCTGATTACTTTTGTACATGATTTATGAAATTCTGGAATATTACTTGTTCGTTGCACGTATCAAACACGGAATGAATCTGTTCGAGTTTCACAGCAGCTGCATCTCTTATTCATATTTATCTTTCTGTAAGTCCTTAGATTTTATTTCAAGTTTACGGATGAGGATGAGGAATGAACTGATGCATTTTGCTGTTTTTGTTTGTACCTCTTCTATACCCCAAAAGGTGTTAACTCTAATAAAATGTTTGTAGTCTTTTTGTTCAACAATTTAGTATGTCACAGTGATATAATACCAAAATATCCTCTATATTCTTGCCATAAAATCCGTTATTACCGCTATTGACTGTCCGTGCAATTACCAGGACTTTTTCATGATATATTGTTGGAACATCCTGATCTTAGTGTGGCTCATATTCATTTTTCCCTTTTGTACCCAAATAGTTCAACCTGCTATAAACCTGCATTGTTGACTATGTTAAGTGTTTTTCTGGAATGCGGTCATCAATACAGTGACGACACACCTCTCACTCTCTCATACTTACATAATATGTGTACACTTGCATGTATGTAAATCATACGATACGAGCAAATGATGAAGTTTTGGTTTTCGTCGGAGAAGAAGGAATGTGAAGGATTCGCAGTGTTAGGGTTTGTGCAGAGCGCTGGGGCGGCAGCCACGGGCTGTTTCTTCGGTTGTTTTCTGATGAGAGAGTCTCACATCGCTTTGGCACAGGTAAAATTTGAATTATATGATGAATTCGTTCACTGGTTTTATATTTTTTGCTTAATTTTATATTTGATGTTAGCATGTCGTGTGGCTAAAATGCGTTCTCGCCCCTGTTTATTTCTGATGGTGAGGTCTTTAGTTAATGTGTTAGAAGTGTACAGTTGACCGATTTTGTTGCTCCTTTTTGAATTAATTTTGTTGATGAATGAGCAGATGAATCACGTGGAGAGAGAGAGAGAGGAACCTCAAAATCCTGGAGAAGTTGATTTCATGGAGTTCAAGGATGAGGTATGTACTTTTGAGATTGCTTGATAGAGTTTCAATTTGCTGTGTTTGGTAGTCTTGTTTTATTAATTTCGGCTTGATGCGTTGTATAATGACTGTATGTCTGTAATTGTCAATTTTGATTTTGACGTGATAAAACAATTGTTTGATTTTTGTGACTATAATCTGTTTGACGAATTTCCATTACCATGCGTATAGAAATGTGTCTTGTTCAAGGTTAAAAAATCTGATTCCATGTTAAAAGGAGAACTGATATTGGTATTTGGATGTTTTTGACTCGTGTTTTTCCCTCGTGATTATGTTTTTTTTTTTAAGTTCCAGACTCGACCAGCATATTTCAATGTTATCTTATTTACGTGATCATATTGCCACTGAATTCTATTAGTTTTCTTTTTCAAACAAAGCATAGAGGATAATCTATCCGGCGTAACTACTGGATTCTTAGCCTTTTATCGCATACTGCGACGTATTTGTACTCTTGCAGGCCAAGTTCTAAAAAGCTTCTGGAACTTTACCCGAGACTCCTGCTGAAATTCGAAAAGCCTCGGGGAAATGGGAGTATGTAACAGGTCAAGACGGAGAAGGAAAATTTTCATCTAATTTGCGGTCTCACATTACTTCCACTGAGAAATTGAAACTAGAGAAACTAGCTGCTGTATCTCCAATACCTATCAAACTTTTTGAAGAATGGGAAACTGGAGCAGGTTTATCGGAGGACACCCCCAGCAGGTACATTTTCCTCCTGTTTATTTCTCTGAAACAGTTGGAAGTTGGTACTTCCAGTGTTTATCAAATTTGACATTGTCAGTTCTCTAACACTTGTTTCTAATATTAATGGTGTCTGTTAGCTGGAAATGAATTCGTAGGGGACCTGAAGGGAGGGAAATGGAGTTAATTGTAGGACATGGTTCTGAGACAAGGCACCTCTCACTAAAGTATGTATGATAACCTTCACTTGATAACTGTTGTCCCTTTCATATGTAAGTTTTTTTATTTGGTTGAGAAATACGGGTCATTACATACATCTTGTATTTGTATACATTAACGCATTGGTTTGAGATAATTATCTGTACAAAGTAATGCATTGAATTGGCCTCAGGGTGGTTGGAGTAAGCTCCATTACCTTATTTTACACTTTATGAAATTCAACTTATTGTCCACCTCATCGGGAAGTGTAGAAAATTCTATCTGATTTGGAATTGAATCTTATGCTTCTCTCTGGGACCTTCCTGTTTGTATGCAGAAAAACTTAAAAGCTTATGTGGTTGGATGCTTGGTGAAGTTACTGCATCATATCTTTGTACTGTGAATATCTAGTCTTTTTATGCTTTGCTTGGTGTTTTTTCTTGTTCATAAGGCTGTTATTTCGCTCCTGGATTGTCTTTTGTAGTCAAACTATTTGGATATCAGCATATGAAGATGTGTTTGGCCCCCGGATGTGTTAGGAATTGAAATCCGTTATTTTAAAACATCTGATGTTTGAGTGGAGAAAAATGGTGATTGAAAATCGTAGTACAGCTGTATTCCTTTTCTCATTGAGCTTTTCTGTGCTTTATTCTTTTCTTGATTTGGGAAAATAATCTTTGCAAAGTAACGTTTTAAATGGGTCTTTCTCAGGTGGTTGGAGTAAGCATCAGGGCCTTTCTCAGGTGATGGAACTTGTGCTCGACGCCCACCTGGTGGTCTTCACCCATAGTGGCATATGGGAAATATTCCTTAGCAATTTATATTGGGATGCCGAGTCTCGTGGATCGTTAACACCTTTTTGAGGTTACTCTACAATTCTTTTTATTTGCTCTGCTAATCTAATGGGTTTTAAAAAAGAAAAAAAAATATGGTTGGGGAAATGGTGTTTCCCCACTCTATTTTGATTCTAAGCCTAAAGTTCTTGCAAGAGATTTTTAATTCTTAGTGTTTATGACGCCTATCCTTATCTGCATCAGATTATTGGACTGCGATGCAGTGGAAAGTTTATGCAAGCGTGTCAGAGGATTTATTGTGATAATATGCTTGAAGAATATCTTATGGTCTGTGAGTTAACGTATTATTTTTTATTTTCTTCCCTCTGCATCCTATGCGTGGTTTATATTTCCTACTTGTTTTTTGTTCGCAATCTTAGTTTACCAACTTAGGGAGTTCTATAGGTCTTAGATTTTGGTAGGGTATTGCTAGGTAGATTATCGCTCATTGAAGACGAATTTATGTAAAGACGAATTATCGCAACATGCTCTGACTCGTTATCTTTAACTCTTCTCATTAATGGAGTTCGACTTTGGTGTTATGTACAACTGAAGTGAGGGAGTTGACACTGTTATGGGGTTTATTCTTTATACTTGTTCTGGATCTCTTCTCTCAATTGTGCTCTCATGCCAATGATTGAACATTCAGAAAATTGCGTTTCGCCTTTTGATGTCCAAAATTCTCAACATCCACTGCCATATGAAATGCCTATATTCCTTTGTATAATATGTTATTTACCCGATCATTTCAAGGACATTAATTCAACCGCAACCATACTTTATTGCTATCTTCTTTAAAAATATAAGTGGTGCAATTGTCATTGTTGAGCATCAGGGCAAAAAGATGAAAACTAAATATATTTTTCTCATAAAAGGAGTATATAACTTATCACTTGCAACAATTAATTTTATAAAATTATCTAGAACTTTTTATCTAAAGAAAGGCTAAAGACAAGTAAAATCTATTTGGTTGCATAGATTATTAATCATATAGTAGATAAATAATGAATACGTATCGACTATGTCTATTTTCTTTGTCCGATCATAAAGTTTCTAATAATTGTGGTGTGACGAAAGTCTGTTTAGAACTTATCCAACGGACAAAAGAAAAAGTTTGACCAGTAATTCATCGGAGCGTATTATCCCATCCAACCTTACATATAAAACCACTTATATACATCATATTATATTATATTTTATTTTATTTTATAATCTTCCCCGTGTCGCCATATATTTTAGTTATGAGGTTCGATTATTATTCTGGCGAGGTCTCTATTAGGATTTCGTTACTACGGTAATTACTCTTTTTTCTCACGACTAGGGTTTATTAACTAAGATTATTTTTCAATTTATTTTAGGATCTTCAAAACTTAAATAAAATATTAGGTGGTCTTTTGAGTTTTTAGGGATAAATGAGAATTAAACTAGAAGATTGATTTGCATAGACAATTTAAAACATAACACAAGCATAATGATTTGGGAGTATAGAATTTATTTAGGGGCGTGATACCTTTTTAGTGGTGGTTAATTTAATGTTTTGTTTTTTGTATTAGGTTAATTTGATGTTTGATTCATGGGAAAAAAAACTCATAAAATTTGTTTATTGATGTTTAGTATTATATTATAATAAAAGAATAAGGTTCCATTTATTACTATTATAATAATAAATAAGAATACACGTGTATACTACTAATGACTAATCTAAATTTAACAACGTGTTAATAATAATCTCCAAAAGCGCGTTTAACAAGTAATAACGCGGTTTGTCCAAATATTACCGTTAAGAAAAGTGTATATATATATAAGCGCGCAATAATTTACAGAGCATTGGCGCGCGAGAGGTTTTCGATTTTCTTTTCTTTCCATAATCTGAAGAAGAAGAAGAACACAAGGTATAATCTTTAAACACTTTTCTTTCTTTTAGGGTTTTTATTTTCGATTTTTAGGGTTTTCGATTTTCTTTTCTTTCAGAAGAAGAAGAAATACCAAACGACCTAAATGTGCCCTAATCCCTTTGATTTTGTTATTTTGCCCTAATAATCGACTTTCTTGACGGTTATTGAATGAAATCAAACCCTAATTTGTCTTAAATAGCGTTTAATTTGTGCATGTGCGACTTAATTTTGTGGCTTAGAGAATTGAATTGCCTAATTGTCGACTTTCTTGACGTTTGTTGTTGGGAATCAAACCCTAATTTATCGATTAAACTGACGGAGTTGTATATGAGCGAACAATTAGGGCAAAAGAAATTGAATCAACAGGATGCCGAATTCTTCTTCAGATCATGATGCTCGTTTGTTCTCGGCCACATTCTTCGTCGTCATCACTTCTATTATCTTCCTGAAGCCAGTGCGTCACTTTTGATCGGTACGAAAAAACTAATTATTTTGGTTGCGTTTGCCCTAATTATCATCAGTTTTAGTGTGATTTAGGGTTTTGAATGTGAGTTTAACCTAATGCGATTGTGAGACAGGTTTAATTGTGGGTGGACTGGCTAATATTTCTCATACTGGAACCAGCATCAGGTTTTTTTCGGTGCTTTGATTTTGTATTATGCGAATTGTGCAAGTATTTATTTCTGATTAATCCGTTTGTTTTTTGTATGTAGGACATGGCTCAATTTCCACGAGGAATTTTTCTTCTTGTTTCCTATGCCCCCGATCATATTATATCCTTTCGTCATTGTTCGTGTTGTTGTTGCTCTGTTTTTTTATTCCAAGTCTTGAGATGATGGATGGCGCTTTTATTAATACTGTATCACGGTGGTTTTGAGTAATTCCTTGACTCGTTTCCTTGCTTACTCAGTCGGGGTTTAGTCTGCAACCGGTAAGGCTACCCATCGGATGAGGAGGACTTGTATGAGATTCTCAGTGAGTACAACTTTTTTATCGTTTAAATTTCTTCGATTAAATTGAGCACTGAATATAAACAAAGAGGTATATGTTTTCCTGTAATTGCTTTTATTTATTGACCCTTAAACATTGTATTCAGGGATGTGCAAGTGAAGAAAATAAATCTCAAGGAATCTGTCCACCGGAGGCTTATGCAAAGTTTTGAGAACAAGGGAAATTGATGAGTTGGAAATGGAATCAACGTCATCGGAGGTACTTCTTTGCTGTGGTTTTGTATTTCTCTGCAACTAAACATGAGTGAAGAATATGATATATATATATAGATATATATATAGATATATATATATATATATATATATATGTATATATATTTGTGTGTGTGTTTCGATTTGTTTTGTATCTTCTGAATTGATTATTGGCCTCCTTCAATTCTAGAATCGTCGGGTGCTGATATTGCAGCACACTAATGATAGGTTGAGTGGAGAGGTTGCATTCTGAAACTGCTAGAGTTTGTGCAGTTGAAATAGGAGCCATTTTCTTAAAACTTAAACAACATGTTTCAATGTTTAGTATATGAAAAAGGTGGGAGATCTCAAAAGTAGTTTCTCAGCCTCACCTTTGGTGTGCAGGTTTGTAATTTAACACAGGGTAATTTCAGTTTCTTACCATGCTTGTCTTTTGTTCGAAATCGTAGTTGAATGATAGACCATTCTATTCTAAATTACCCGAGTCACCAGAGGATTTTGTTTTACTGATGTGAACACTACCCAGAGGAACAGTGTGGATCATAGGACTTGCGAGTTTGCAATCAAGGAAACCTTTGGAGTAACTATCATATTACTAGTGTTCGTGCTATTTATTACCGCAAAGCCAATACCTTAAATAATAGTGCATGTCTTCTTTTTCCCTATAAGCTCTGTTTTCTTATCATATTTCTGTAGGTAAATTCAATAAATTCTTCAGTTGCTTCCGTTTTTTTTACGAAATTCTGTTCTTAAACTAGTAATGAAATGGTTTCATGCTATCGATTTTTGCATTGGAGCAACAGCTACATACTGCCAGGCAAGAGCTCAGTCGTGCCTTGTATCAGGTATGCACCAAGTTATTGAGATGCTTGAGGAGTTTTCATCTTTTATCATTTGGTATGCTGGTTCTGTGGTTACTAATTTTTGTTTGCCTAGGAGCTTGATGCAGCTTGCCGAGTTATTGCGAGGCTGAAGGAAGGAACGGGACGTGGCACGAGTGTTACTATCACGACAAATACCCAAGTCAGTGGCAGCACAAACTGCAGACAATGTAGCTCGTTTAAGCACTGGAAAAAGAGGTTCTTGAATCTTGAAACATTTAAGTTCGCTCGAATTCTGGTGCACTTGCAAGATGAATATATTTTTTCCTTTCCATTACTAGTTGACTTACTTGGTTCCATTAGAGTTTTTCAGGGATAATTTCATTTACATGCCTTGAGAATTGGTCTAACTATGGAAACATCACATTCTATTGAATAATTATGTAAACACCCTAGAAATATGAAAAGAAAAACTAGGTTGGACTCCTTGAAGTTTGAATAATTACAGAGACAATCCAACGACATTTGAAAAATATTACAGTGGTTTCGAGTAATTCCTTGACTCATTTCCTTGCTTACTCAGTCGGGGTTCAGTCTGCAACCTGTAAGTTGTCACTTTTTTCTTCGATGCTTTGCTTAGGATGATTAACAGAGAGTTGGAAAAGGATAGAATAGAACTGATTTAATGCATTCTTAATTATCTCCGTTCACACACAATTGCCGAAATATGTATTCTATCTTTTGGTTATCCATCAGATCTTAGTGAAGCTTTGCTATGGATACAATGTATTTAACTTGACTGATCTTATTATTTTTCCATTCAAGATGACATATATTTTGAATTTATTGGCAGAAACCATTCTTTTCTAACTTTGGAGCCATTGTCACTTTTGCAATTTTCGGAACTTTTGTAGCTTCTGTTGTCACGGGCATTTTAGCGTGAGTGTCATTCACTTTGTTGCTGCAGGTTTACATTCCTCATATTCAGTACTGTTTTGGTAATATTTATGTCAGTGCTCGATTTATGATTTCATGTCGTTTACTGCAGATATCTCGGCGGAGTTACACTTATCATGTACATCAGCATATTGTAGTACAAGGAAATTAACTATATCTCTTTGTTGATTTTAGTTCCTTTCGGAGCAGGTTTCGTACTTAGAGTAGAGAGTTGATTGGGGTAGATACGGGCCGAGTCTGGTGTTCTTTTCTTTGCTACTTTGGCCCCCTTCAACATACATCAAATAGTCAAACTTAGGCTGGATACCAGGGAAATTGATGACGTGATATAATAATGCGCCACATGATAACTTCTCACACTAATTTCCAAATAATAGTGTTTCAGTGGACATCTGTAGACTGTAATCTTCCATGTCTTATGTATGCTCATTTCTCTGCCTTTATTAATAATGATGATAATGCTTTTATTTGAGCTTTCTTGTAGCTTTATGCCTTTTTTCTAGAACCAGGCCTCCAGTCAGCATGGGAAGTCTCACCTCAGCAGTCATATTGAGAGGCTCACCTTACCGGGAGCTCTTATGTTCTTCAGCTGAGTTTGTGGCCACAATATATCGTTGATGGAACTTGTGCTCGACGCCCACCTGGTGGTCTTCAATGTATTTAAGTTGACTGATATTAATATTTTTCCATTCAAGATGACATATATTATGCATTTTTTATTGGCAGAAACCATTCTTTTCTAACTTTGGAGCCATTGTCACATTTGCAATTTTCGGAACTTTTGTAGCTTCTGTTGTCACGGGCATTTTAGTGTGAGTATCATTCTCTTTGTTGCTGCAGGTTTACTTCCTCATATTCAGTACTGTTTGGTAATATTTATGTCAGTGCTCGCTTAATGATTTCATGTCGTTTACTGCAGATATCTAGGCGGAGTTACACTTCTCATGTAGAAACTTCCGTTTTTTGAGTGTCATTCTCTTTGTTGCTGCAGGTTTACATTCTCATATTCAGTACTGTTTGGTAATATTTATGTCAGTGCTCGCTTTATGATTTCATGTTGTTTACTGCAGATATCTCGGCGGAGTGACACTTCTCATGTGCAAACTTCCGTTTGTCGAGTGTCTGATGTTTGGTGCTCTCGTTTCAGCTACTGATCCTGCCACAGTTTTGTCTATATTCCAGGTGATCTTGTGTTTTAGACTTGTGAAGTTGTGTGTTGCTTTGCTTTGGTATTAGCTACTTTTCTTTTTCACAGATCACTCTTGAACCAGTTGAGAATGTTTATTAATGGAAAATCTAACTTATATCAAGTTCATGATGGGACTGTGATGATGTAAGGGTATTCATGACTCGCTTTGCGGGCAAAGTTTCTAATTTAGCATTATTAAGAATTCGCACCTTGATATGAACAAAATGCATTGTTTTATTTATTGCCAGTACGAGGTGGTCCTGCTTCATCATGTTGCTGGGAAATAGTAGTTTGTGAGTGGATTCAGTTTTCTTTTTTCATGAGATTGTTTGGAGCATCTGCTCTGTTTTGGTTATTATGCTGAATATGTTGGATTTAATTGTTCTCTATTAGGTCCAAAGAAGGATTGAACGATTGTTACTTGCATGAAAGTCACAGGACCATGATCATCTTTACCTTCACGATGGTGCCATCCTATGTGTATATGTACTGTGCTTTATCCTTATATGGAGTTTTCTTGCAAACTTTGTTACATGTTTTTTTCTTTGCTAGGGCAACTAATAAGTTGGCAAAATTGTTTATATCCAAGTTTATAATTGGTTTGTCACTTTATGTCAATTTCTAAATTCTGTAATTAGTTTGGATGTGAGATTTTATGTTGAACGAATTTTACTTCGTTATTGGAACAAATTTTACATATGTGGACATCTGTAGACTGTAATCTTCCATTTCTTATGTATGCGCATTTCTCTGCCTTTATTAATAATGATGATAATGCTTTTATTTGGCTTTCTTGTAGCTTTATGCCTTTTTCTAGAACCAGGCCTCCAGTCAGCATGGGAAGTCTCACCTCAGCAGTCATATTGACAGGCTCACCTTACCAGGAGCTCTTATGTGCTTCAGCTGAGTTTGTGGCCACAATATATCATTGATGGAACTTGTGCTCAACGCCCACCTGGTGGTCTTCACCCATTGTGGGATATGGGAAATATTCCTTAGCAATTTATATTGGGATGCCGAGTCTCGTGGATCGTTGACACCTTTTTCAGGTTACTCTACAATTCCTTTTATTTACTCTGCTAATCTAATGGGTTTAGAAAAAGAAAAAAAAACATGGTTGGGGAAATGGTGTTTCCCCACTCTATTTTGATTCTAAGCCTAAAGTTCTTTCAAGAGATTTTTAATTCTTAGTGTTTATGACGCCTATCCTTATCTGCTTCAGATTATTGGACTGCGATGCAGTGGAAAGTTTATGCAAGCGTGTCAGAGGATTTATTGTGATAATATGCTTGAAGAATATCTTATGGTCTGTGAGTTAACGTATTATTTTTTATTTTCTTCCCACTGCATCCTATGCGTGGTTTATATTTCCTACTTGTTTTTTGTTCGCAATCTTAGTTTACCAACTTAGGGAGTTCTATAGGTCTTAGATTTTGTTAGGGTATTGCTAGGTAGATTATCGCTCATTGAAGACGAATTTATGTAAAGACGAATTATCGCAACATGCCCTGACTCGTTATCTTTAACTCTTCTCATTAATGGAGTTCGACTTTGGTGTTATGTACAACTGACGTGAGGGAGTTGACACTGTTATGGGGTTTATACTTTATACTTGTTCTGGATCTCTTCTCTCAATTGTGCTCTCATGCCAATGATTGAACATTCAGAAAATTGCGATTCGCCTTTTGATGTCCAAATTTCTCAACATCCACTGCCATATGAAATGCATATATTCCTTTGTATAATATGTTATTTACCCGATCATTTCAAGGACATTAATTCAACCGCAACCATACTTTATTGCTATCTTCTTTAAAAATATAAGTGGTGCAATTGTCATTGTTGAGCATCAGGGCAAAAAGATGAAAACTAAATATATTTTTCCCATAAAAGGAGTATATAACTTATCACTTGCACGAACGACAATTAATTTTATAAAATTATCTAGAACTTTTTATCTAAAGAAAGGCTAAAGACAAGTAAAATCTATTTGGTTGCATAGATTATTAATCATATAGTAGATAAATAATGAATACGTATCGACTATGTCTATTTTCTTTGTCCGATCATAAAGTTTCTAATAATTGTGGTGTGACGAAAGTCTGTTTAGAACTTATCCAACGGACAAAAGAAAAAGTTTGACCAGTAATTCATCGGAGCGTATTATCCCATCCAACCTTACATATAAAACCACTTATATACATCATATTATATTATATTTTATTTTATTTTATAATCTTCCCCGTGTCGCCATATATTTTAGTTATGAGGTTCGATTATTATTCTGGCGAGGTCTCTATTAGGATTTCGTTACTACGGTAATTACTCTTTTTTCTCACGACTAGGGTTTATTAACTAAGATTATTTTTCAATTTATTTTAGGATCCTCAAAACTTAAATAAAATATTAGGTGGTCTTTTGAGTTTTTAGGGATAAATGAGAATTAAACTAGAAGATTGATTTGTATAGACAATTTAAAACATAACACAAGCATAATAATTTGGGAGTATAGAATTTATTTAGGGGCGTGAGACCTTTTTAGTGGTGGTTAATTTAATGTTTTGTTTTTTGTATTAGGTTAATTTGATGTTTGATTCATGGGAAAAAAAACTCATAAAATTTGTTTATTGATGTTTAGTATTATATTATAATAAAAGAATAAGGTTCCATTTATTACTATTATAATAATAAATAAGAATACACGTGTATACTACTAATGACTAATCTAAATTTAACAACGTGTTAATAATAATCTCCAAAAGCGCGTTTAACAAGTAATAACGCGGTTTGTCCAAATATTACCGTTAAGAAAAGTGTATATATATATAAGCGCGCAATAATTTACAGAGCATTGGCGCGCGAGAGGTTTTCGATTTTCTTTTCTTTCCATAATCTGAAGAAGAAGAAGAACACAAGGTATAATCTTTAAACACTTTTCTTTCTTTTAGGGTTTTTATTTTCGATTTTTAGGGTTTTCGATTTTCTTTTCTTTCAGAAGAAGAAGAAATACCAAACGACCTAAATGTGCCCTAATCCCTTTGATTTTGTTATTTTGCCCTAATAATCGACTTTCTTGACGGTTATTGAATGAAATCAAACCCTAATTTGTCTTAAATAGCGTTTAATTTGTGCATGTGCGACTTAATTTTGTGGCTTAGACAATTGAATTGCCTAATTGTCGACTTTCTTGACCTTTGTTGTTGGGAATCAAACCCTAATTTATCGATTAAACTGACGGAGTTGTATATGAGCGAACAATTAGGGCAAAAAAAATTGAATCAACAGGCTGCCGAATTCTTCTTCAGATCATGATGCTCGTTTGTTCTCGGCCACATTCTTCGTCGTCATCACTTCTATTCTCTTCTTGAAGCCAGTGCGTCACTTTTGATCGGTACGAAAAAAACTAATTATTTTGGTTGCGTTTGCCCTTATTATCATCAGTTTTAGTGTGATTTAGGGTTTTGAATGTGAGTTTAACCTAATGCGATTGTGAGACAGGTTTAATTGTGGGTGGACTGGCTAATATTTCTCATACTGGAACCAGCATCAGGTTTTGTTCGGTGCTTTGATTTTGTATTATGCGAATTGTGCAAGTATTTGTTTCTGATTAATCCGTTTGTTTTTTGTATGTAGGACATGGCTCAATTTCCACGAGGAATTTTTCTTCTTGGTTCTGTTGCCCCCGATCATATTATATCCTTCGTCATTGTTCGTGTTGTTGTTGCTTTGTTTTTTTGTTCCAAGTCTTGAGATGATGGATGGTGCTTTTATTAATAATGTATCACGGTGGTTTTGAGTCGTTTCCTTGCTTACTCAGTCGGGGTTCAGTCTGCAACCTGTAAGGCTACCCATCGGATGAGGAGGACTTGTATGAGATTCTCAGTGAGTTCAACTTTTTTTATCGTTTAAATTTCTTCGATTAAATTGAGCATTGAATATAAACAAAGAGGTAAAATTTTTCCTGTAATTGCTTTTTTTTTTTATTGACCCTTAAACATTGTATTCAGGGATGTGCAAGTGAAGAAAATAAATCTCAAGGAATCAGTCCACCGGAGGCTTATGCAAAGTTTTGAGAACAAGGGAAATTGATGAGTTGGAAATGGAATCTACATCATCTGAGGTACTTCATTGCTTTGGTTTTGTATTTCTCTGCAACTAAACATGAGTGAAGAATATGATATATATATTTGTGTGTGTGTTTCGATTTGTTTTGTATCTACTGAATTGATTATTGGCCTCCTTCAATTCTAGAATCGTCGGGTGCTGATATTGCAGCACACTAATGATAGGTTGAGTGGGGAGGTTGCATTCTGAAACTGCTAGAGTTTGTGCAGTTGAAATAGGAGCCATTTTCTTAAAACTTATACAACATGTTTCAATGTTTAGTATATGAAAAAGGTGGGAGATCTCAAAAGTAGTTTCTCAGCCTCACCTTTGATGTGCAGGTTTGTAATTTAACACAGGGTAATTTCAGTTTCTTACCATGCTTGTCTTTTGTTCGAAACCGCAGTTGAATGATACACCATTCTATTCTAAATTACCCGAGTCACCAGAGGATTTTGTTTTACTGATGTGAACACTACCCAGAGGAACAGTGTGGATCATAGGACTTGCGAGTTTGCAATCAAGGAAACCTTTGGAGTAACTAACATATTACTAGTGTTCGTGCTATTTATTACCGCAAAGCCAATACCTTAAATAATAGTGCATGTCTTCTTTTTCCCTATAAGCTCTGTTTTCTTATCATATTTCTGTAGGTAAATTCAATAAATTCTTCAGTTGCTTCCGTTTTTTTTACGAAATTCTGTTCTTAAACTAGTAATGAAATGGTTTCATGCTATCGATTTTTGCATTGGAGCAACAGCTACATACTGCCAGGCAAGAGCTCAGTCGTGCCTTGTATCAGGTATGCACCAAGTTATTGAGATGCTTGAGGAGTTTTCATCTTTTATCATTTGGTATGCTGGTTCTGTGGTTACTAATTTTTGTTTTCCTTGGAGCATGATGCAGCTTGCCGAGTTATTGCGAGGCTGAAGTAAGGAACGGGACGTGGAACGAGTGTTACTATCACGACAAATACCCAAGTCAGTGGCAGCACAAACTGCAGACAATGCAGCTCGTTTAAGCAATGGAAAAAGAGGTTCTTGAATCTTGAAGCATTTAAGTTCACTCGAATTCTGGTGCATTTGCAAGATGAATATATTCTTTTCCTTTCCATTACTAGTTGACTTACTTGGTTCCATTAGAGTTTTTCAGGGACAATTTCATTTACATGCCTTGAGATTTGGTCTATCTATGGAAACATCACATTCTATTGAATAATTACGTAAACACCCTAGAAATATGAAAAGAAAAACTAGGTTGGACTCCTTGAAGTTTGAATAATTACAGAGACAATCCAACGACATTTGAAAAATATTACAGATAGGCCCCCTCTGTTTTTACATGGTTTTGAAGTTTTAGGGGGTGTCTCTGTAATTATTCCGACGCTCGGGGAAGTTTCCGTAATTAGACCAAACCTTGATCTAAAGGTGGTTCTCTCTTCTTATTCAGCCTGATAATCTTCTGTTGCTTTTGTTGTCAATTAGTGGAGTTTTTGTTAATGTGCTCGCGTTGTTTCAGATATAGTAATCAGATTATACGTGGCTTTTGGGGATTCTGTAGTACTTTGTGCTTGTCCCGACTTCTTTTTAAGTTGTCATATTACTTATTAATGTTCTCTGGTTTCGTTCTAGACTCTCCATCAAAGGTTTACACTGTATAATAGTTTTCTATGTGTGTGCTCATATATTCCATTCTGCCTGCTCTTTGTTGATGCTATGCTTTAGCTTTGTTAACTTTGTTTTTAGTCAAAAACAAAGAGCTTGAGCCAAAAAGTTTATTTGGCTTCCTAGGTTTCACTTTGGCTAGACTGCACATGGTTTGGGGTGATTCTAGTTTTATTGTTGCTTGGTGTGCTTTTGTTTCTTTCGTCTTTCTTTGTTTGCTTTTTCCTGATTTGATACTCTAAGCGCCCATGTATCGTATTAGTAGTTTGTTGCAGCAACTAGGTTCTTGCTCTCTTGTACATTAATATGCACATGGGGATTCGTATCCTATTTGTTGTGTATCTTTTCGACTCTTTAATCAAAACAGTGATGATGACACTCCCTTCAGGTGTTGTCTGTACCTGACTAGATTATTGCTTCTTTGCTCATTTCAGGAATTTTCCCGCGGGAATGATGCTATGGGGTGTTATTGCTGAAGTAAACGAGAAAACATCGTTGTTAGGCTTCCAGCGGGTTTACGGGGACTGGTTCGTGCATGTGAAGCCTTTGAATCGATTTTTGACGGTGAAGTAAGATGGATATTTTATTCTCCTCAGATAAATATTTTTCAAATCTATTGAATGATAAATGGGATGTCTTTTCAGATTCTAGAGGTCAGCTCTGAAGATGTTCTGATTTTACACTTTACAGGGTGCAGAACACAACTTCCTTGCTAGGGTATATCACGTGGGGCAGTTCGTGGCTCTGTTTTTTTATTCCAAGTCTTGAGATGATGTATGGCGCTTTTATTAATAATGTATCACGGTGGTTTTGAGTGATTCCTTGACTCGTTTCCTTGCTTACTCAGTCGGGGTTCAGTCTGCAACCTGTAAGTTGTCCGTTGCAGGGCTATGTGGAGCTATGGCTTTTGCTCATGCCTTGCAATCCGTGCATGATCTTCCAGAAGGACATGGCCAAACAATATTTACCACCACGACTGCATTAATTGTTTTGAAGGTACGAAATTATGTGTTCTTGACTTAATTATATATATGATAATACTAAAATGGAAAAACATCTTTATCTTAGCATATGTGATAAAGGAACGGAGATGGCACTTTTTAAACCAAATTTGCATTTGGCCATTGCAGTAATGTTGTTATCAAATTCAATTGCTTCCCATGGTTTAACTATATCAAATTCCACGGTTGACCCTAGTTTGTTGAAGGTCCGTACTGGTTCCTCACAGACTAATGGAAGTATTAGTAATTTGTGTTTTTACTGGTTGTGATATGCATCTACAGCCATATTTTAGCCATGCTTTGTATTTGTCCTCTGCTTTGCTTCTTCTAGGTGCAATCCGTTTCTGCTTGTTTATTGAAAATCATTAGATATATAAAATACTCATTGCATCTCTGACGTTTAAAAGATCCAGCAGCCTGAAATTCAAGGCTTTAACTAAGCACTTCTATGGTATATAAAATTGGATCAATAGTCTTAACATTTCTTTGAATTTTTGGATTTTCAGGTTTTGTTGATAGGAGGATCAACAGGAACCATGCTGGAAGCATTACAAGTTGTGGGCGACAGCCATGATCTCCCACTGGGTGAAATAAGTTGTCATTAGGTTATTGCCGACTGGAGCATTTCGAATGTGAAGTAAGTTGTCTTATTTTATGGAAGATCTGCCTTACTGATTGTATCTCTTTCATTAGCTATTGCTTTAACTTTACTGTACCATTTTCCTAACTGCAAAATGAGCTGGTTGGCAATGTTAGGAGGCGGAATAGATTGTGCTCTGAGAAATTCATTGCCGAATTTTGTGTACCTTTTGCCATCCTCCATATAATTCTGAGTTGCGTGACAATAATGATTGTTGGTGAGTTGTATTCCCCTTATAAATCTTCCTCTCAATTTCAGAGCTTTGAGATGACTAATGGCTCCAGCCTTCCTCCTACCAGTGAGGGGGAATCATCATCTGGAAATAGTTTCAAGGCGAAACTAAAAGAATTCCATGAAAGGTGATGAAAGTTGATTGCTGGACTTCCATTTTGATCTTTGCTGCTCAGTTTCTTTTGCCAATCCTGTATGCTATCTTGCAGCGCTGCATCTTTTACTGCACTGGATAGGAACTACCTTGTCCCATTTTCCACGACTCAAGGTGGCGATGAAGATGAGCACAGTAAGAAGAATGCTTCGATCCACTCCTTTTGTCGATGTAGTGAATAATAGGATAATATCAGTCGCACTCGAATTACACTCACGTTGGTGCTCACATACATCTGTTTTGCCTACTATTACAATCAGCCGTTACATCAATGACACTCTCTTCCAATTAACGTATGAATAAAATTGTCGACTTTAATTCAGATTAGAAAATTTAAACTGAAGAATGATAGAATTACCCTTTTAAAAAGTGGGTCAACCAAAAATATCTAATGGATGGTCAACCCAAATAAATAATAGGTTGACTCCATTTTGTTGTTTCAATAGAAGTATAAAAGATAATTTCCCTTACCCCATTTTATTAAAAATAAAATAAAAATTCTGTCATCATAAATTTTCATCAACTCTTATAATGTATGACTTATATGGTATGCAATCACAAAAAAATATTTTTTAAGTCCGTGGCATGTGAGATTGTAGGAGGCCACTGTGATTGCTACAACATTGGTTGCTTATATTGCTATGATATATTGGTTTGTGCCGACTAAATCACACTTGTTTTCCTCCTTTAAGTTTCGGTCGTGATAAAATACATGGTGTACATTTGATTTATCTTAATATCTTTTCTCTATAGATAATCAAAATGTTTTTCTGTATGATGATATAGTAGTCCTGCTTAGATTTATTGCTACCTCTTGGGACTTCTAAGAGTAGCCCATTAATAATGGGTGGGCAGCACTAGATTTAATTATTCATGAGTGTTTTACTGTTCCGTAGATAGTTGTTTAGCTCATCCCTTTTTGTGAACCTTTTTTTCTTTTAACGTTGTGCAGATGAGCTTCTGGGGACAACCAGGATTAATGGACAGGGCTAATCCTCCTTTAACAGGGCTAATCCTGCAAGATAGAATTGACTTCAGTTTATGCAAGGTTGCATGTGACATATCAAGTTGGATATTAGGACTGGTTAGCACCATATCCCAACTATGTCACTTACTGCCATGAAAATTAGGAAATTTTGGAGTAAATGATGATCATAGGGGTAGGAGTTTCAAATCCTGCAGAGTCGCCACTTTTGAACAGGCCAATCTGATTACTTTTGTACATGATTTATGAAATTCTGGAATATTACTTGTTCGTTGCACGTATCAAACACGGAATGAATCTGTTCGAGTTTCACAGCAGCTGCATCTCTTATTCATATTTATCTTTCTGTAAGTCCTTAGATTTTATTTCAAGTTTACGGATGAGGATGAGGAATGAACTGATGCATTTTGCTGTTTTTGTTTGTACCTCTTCTATACCCCAAAAGGTGTTAACTCTAATAAAATGTTTGTAGTCTTTTTGTTCAACAATTTAGTATGTCACAGTGATATAATACCAAAATATCCTCTATATTCTTGCCATAAAATCCGTTATTACCGCTATTGACTGTCCGTGCAATTACCAGGACTTTTTGATGATATATTGTTGGAACATCCTGATCTTAGTGTGGCTCATATTCATTTTTCCCTTTTGTACCCAAATAGTTCAACCTGCTATAAACCTGCATTGTTGACTATGTTAAGTGTTTTTCTGGAATGCGGTCATCAATACAGTGACGACACACCTCTCACTCTCTCATACTTACATAATATGTGTACACTTGCATGTATGTAAATCATACGATACGAGCAAATGATGAAGTTTTGGTTTTCGTCGGAGAAGAAGGAATGTGAAGGATTCGCAGTGTTAGGGTTTGTGCAGAGCGCTGGGGCGGCAGCCACGGGCTGTTTCTTCGGTTGTTTTCTGATGAGAGAGTCTCACATTGCTTTGGCACAGGTAAAATTTGAATTATATGATGAATTCGTTCACTGGTTTTATATTTTTTGCTTAATTTTATATTTGATGTTAGCATGTCGTGTGGCTAAAATGCGTTCTCGCCCCTGTTTATTTCTGATGGTGAGGTCTTTAGTTAATGTGTTAGAAGTGTACAGTTGACCGATTTTGTTGCTCCTTTTTGAATTAATTTTGTTGATGAATGAGCAGATGAATCACGTGGAGAGAGAGAGAGAGGAACCTCAAAATCCTGGAGAAGTTGATTTCATGGAGTTCAAGGATGAGGTATGTACTTTTGAGATTTCTTGATAGAGTTTCAATTTGCTGTGTTTGGTAGTCTTGTTTTATTAATTTCGGCTTGATGCGTTGTATAATGACTGTATGTCTGTAATTGTCAATTTTGATTTTGACGTGATAAAACAATTGTTTGATTTTTGTGACTATAATCTGTTTGACGAATTTCCATTACCATGCGTATAGAAATGTGTCTTGTTCAAGGTAAAAAAATCTGATTCCATGTTAAAAGGAGAACTGATATTGGTATTTGGATGTTTTTGACTCGTGTTTTTCCCTCGTGATTATGTTTTTTTTTTAAGTTCCAGACTCGACCAGCATATTTCAATGTTATCTTATTTACGTGATCATATTGCCACTGAATTCTATTAGTTTTCTTTTTCAAACAAAGCATAGAGGATAATCTATCCGGCGTAACTACTGGATTCTTAGCCTTTTATCGCATACTGCGACATATTTGTACTCTTGCAGGCCAAGTTCTAAAAAGCTTCTGGAACTTTACCCGAGACTCCTGCTGAAATTCGAAAAGCCTCGGGGAAATGGGAGTATGTAACAGGTCAAGACGGAGAAGGAAAATTTTCATCTAATTTGCGGTCTCACATTACTTCCACTGAGAAATTGAAACTAGAGAAACTAGCTGTTGAATCTCCAATACCTATCAAACTTTTTGAAGAATGGGAAACTGGAGGACACCCCCAGCAGGTACATTTTCCTCCTGTTTATTTCTCTGAAACAGTTGGAAGTTGGTACTTCCAGTGTTTATCAAATTTGACATTGTCAGTTCTCTAACACTTGTTTCTAATATTAATGGTGTCTGTTAGCTGGAAATGAATTCGTAGGGGACCTGAAGGGAGGGAAATGGAGTTAATTGTAGGGCATGGTTCTGAGACAAGGCACCTCTCACTAAAGTATGTATGATAACCTTCACTTGATAACTGTTGTCCCTTTCATATGTAAGTTTTTTTATTTGGTTGAGAAATACGGGTCATTACATACATCTTGTATTTGTATACATTAACGCATTGGTTTGAGATAATTATCTGTACAAAGTAATGCATTGAATTGGCCTCAGGGTGGTTGGAGTAAGCTCCATTACCTTATTTTACACTTTATGAAATTCAACTTATTGTCCACCTCATCGGGAAGTGTAGAAAATTCTATCTGATTTGGAATTGAATCTTATGCTTCTCTCTGGGACCTTCCTGTTTGTATGCAGAAAAACTTAAAAGCTTATGTGGTTGGATGCTTGGTGAAGTTACTGCATCATATCTTTGTACTGTGAATATCTAGTCTTTTTATGCTTTGCTTGGTGTTTTTTCTTGTTCATAAGGCTGTTATTTCGCTCCTGGATTGTCTTTTGTAGTCAAACTATTTGGATATCAGCATATGAAGATGTGTTTGGCCCCCGGACGTGTTAGGAATTGAAATCCGTTATTTTAAAACATCTGATGTTTGAGTGGAGAAAAATGATGATTGAAAATCGTAGTACAGCTGTATTCCTTTTCTCATTGAGCTTTTCTGTGCTTTATTCTTTTCTTGATTTGGGAAAATAATCTTTGCAAAGTAACGTTTTAAATGGGTCTTTCTCAGGTGGTTGGAGTAAGCATCAGGGCCTTTCTCAGGTGATGGAACTTGTGCTCGACGCCCACCTGGTGGTCTTCACCCATAGTGGCATATGGGAAATATTCCTTAGCAATTTATATTGCGATGCCGAGTCTCGTGGATCGTTGACGTCTTTTTCAGGTTACTCTACAATTACTTTTATTTGCTCTGCTAATCTAATGGGTTTAGAAAAAGAAAAAAAAAACATGGTTGGGGATATGGTGTTTCCCCACTCTATTTTTGATTCTAAGCCTAAAGTTCTTGCAAAAGATTTTTAATTCTTAGTGTTTATGACACCTATCCTTATCTGCTTCAGATTATTGGACTGCGATGCAGTGGAAAGTTTATGCAAGCGTGTCAGAGGATTTATTGTGATAATATGCTTGAAGAATATCTTATGGTCTGTGAGTTAACGTATTATTTTTTATTTTCTTCCCACTGCATCCTATGCGTGGTTTATATTTCCTACTTGTTTTTTGTTCGCAATCTTAGTTTACCAACTTAGGGAGTTCTATAGGTCTTAGATTTTGTTATGGTATTGCTAGGTAGATTATCGCTAATTTAAGACGAATTTATGTAAAGACGAATTATCGCAACATGCTCTGACTCGTTATCTTTAACTCTTCTCATTAATGGAGTTCGACTTTGGTGTTATGTACAACTGAAGTGCGGGAGTTGACACTGTTATGGGGTTTATACTTTATACTTGTTCTGGATCTCTTCTCTCAATTGTGCTCTCATGCCAATGATTGAACATTCAGAAAATTGCGTTTCGCCTTTTGATGTCCAAATTTCTCAACATCAACTGCCATATGAAATGCATGTATTCCTTTATATAATATGTTATTTACCTGATCATTTCAAGGACATTAATTCAACCGCGACCGTACTTTATTGCTATCTTCTTTAAAAATATAAGTGGTGCAGTTGCCATTGTTGAGCATCAGGGCAAAAAGATTAAAGCTAAATTTATTTTCCCCATAAAAAGCGTATCTAACTTATCACTGGCACGAACGACAATTAATTTTATAAAATTATCTAGAACTTTTTATCTAAAGAAAGGCTAAAGACAAGTAAAATCCATTTGGTTGCATAGATTATTAATCATATAGTAGAAAAATAATGAATACGTATCGACTATGTCTATTTTCTTTGTCCGATCATAAAGTTTCTAATAATTGTGGTGTGACGAAAGTCTGTTTAGAACTTATCCAACGGACAAAAGAAAAAGTTTGACCAGTAATTCATCGGAGCGTATTATCCCATCCAACCTTACATATAAAACCACTTATATACATCATATTATATTATATTTTATTTTATTTTATAATCTTCCCCGTGTCGCCATGTATTTTAGTTATGAGGTTCGATTATTATTCTGGCGAGGTCTCTATTAGGATTTCGTTACTACGGTAATTACTCTTTTTTCTCACGACTAGGGTTTATTAACTAAGATTATTTTTCAATTTATTTTAGGATCCTCAAAACTTAAATAAAATATTAGGTGGTCTTTTGAGTTTTTAGGGATAAATGAGAATTAAACTAGAAGATTGATTTGTATAGACAATTTAAAACATAACACAAGCATAATAATTTGGGAGTATAGAATTTATTTAGGGGCGTGAGACCTTTTTAGTGGTGGTTAATTTAATGTTTTGTTTTTTGTATTAGGTTAATTTGATGTTTGATTCATGGGAAAAAAAACTCATAAAATTTGTTTATTGATGTTTAGTATTATATTATAATAAAAGAATAAGGTTCCATTTATTACTATTATAATAATAAATAAGAATACACGTGTATACTACTAATGACTAATCTAAATTTAACAACGTGTTAATAATAATCTCCAAAAGCGCGTTTAACAAGTAATAACGCGGTTTGTCCAAATATTACCGTTAAGAAAAGTGTATATATATATAAGCGCGCAATAATTTACAGAGCATTGGCGCGCGAGAGGTTTTCGATTTTCTTTTCTTTCCATAATCTGAAGAAGAAGAAGAACACAAGGTATAATCTTTAAACACTTTTCTTTCTTTTAGGGTTTTTATTTTCGATTTTTAGGGTTTTCGATTTTCTTTTCTTTCAGAAGAAGAAGAAATACCAAACGACCTAAATGTGCCCTAATCCCTTTGATTTTGTTATTTTGCCCTAATAATCGACTTTCTTGACGGTTATTGAATGAAATCAAACCCTAATTTGTCTTAAATAGCGTTTAATTTGTGCATGTGCGACTTAATTTTGTGGCTTAGAGAATTGAATTGCCTAATTGTCGACTTTCTTGACGTTTGTTGTTGGGAATCAAACCCTAATTTATCGATTAAACTGACGGAGTTGTATATGAGCGAACAATTAGGGCAAAAAAAATTGAATCAACAGGCTGCCGAATTCTTCTTCAGATCATGATGCTCGTTTGTTCTCGGCCACATTCTTCGTCGTCATCACTTCTATTCTCTTCTTGAAGCCAGTGCGTCACTTTTGATCGGTACGAAAAAAACTAATTATTTTGGTTGCGTTTGCCCTTATTATCATCAGTTTTAGTGTGATTTAGGGTTTTGAATGTGAGTTTAACCTAATGCGATTGTGAGACAGGTTTAATTGTGGGTGGACTGGCTAATATTTCTCATACTGGAACCAGCATCAGGTTTTGTTCGGTGCTTTGATTTTGTATTATGCGAATTGTGCAAGTATTTGTTTCTGATTAATCCGTTTGTTTTTTGTATGTAGGACATGGCTCAATTTCCACGAGGAATTTTTCTTCTTGGTTCTGTTGCCCCCGATCATATTATATCCTTCGTCATTGTTCGTGTTGTTGTTGCTTTGTTTTTTGTTCCAAGTCTTGAGATGATGGATGGTGCTTTTATTAATAATGTATCACGGTGGTTTTGAGTAATTCCTTGACTCGTTTCCTTGCTTACTCAGTCGGGGTTCAGTCTGCAACCTGTAAGGCTACCCATCGGATGAGGAGGACTTGTATGAGATTCTCAGTGAGTTCAACTTTTTTTATCGTTTAAATTTCTTCGATTAAATTGAGCATTGAATATAAACAAAGAGGTATATGTTTTCCTGTAATTGCTTTTTTTTTTTATTGACCCTTAAACATTGTATTCAGGGATGTGCAAGTGAAGAAAATAAATCTCAAGGAATCAGTCCACCGGAGGCTTATGCAAAGTTTTGAGAACAAGGGAAATTGATGAGTTGGAAATGGAATCTACATCATCTGAGGTACTTCATTGCTTTGGTTTTGTATTTCTCTGCAACTAAACATGAGTGAAGAATATGATATATATATTTGTGTGTGTGTTTCGATTTGTTTTGTATCTACTGAATTGATTATTGGCCTCCTTCAATTCTAGAATCGTCGGGTGCTGATATTGCAGCACACTAATGATAGGTTGAGTGGGGAGGTTGCATTCTGAAACTGCTAGAGTTTGTGCAGTTGAAATAGGAGCCATTTTCTTAAAACTTATACAACATGTTTCAATGTTTAGTATATGAAAAAGGTGGGAGATCTCAAAAGTAGTTTCTCAGCCTCACCTTTGATGTGCAGGTTTGTAATTTAACACAGGGTAATTTCAGTTTCTTACCATGCTTGTCTTTTGTTCGAAATCGTAGTTGAATGATAGACCATTCTATTCTAAATTACCCGAGTCACCAGAGGATTTTGTTTTACTGATGTGAACACTACCCAGAGGAACAGTGTGGATCATAGGACTTGCGAGTTTGCAATCAAGGAAACCTTTGGAGTAACTATCATATTACTAGTGTTCGTGCTATTTATTACCGCAAAGCCAATACCTTAAATAATAGTGCATGTCTTCTTTTTCCCTATAAGCTCTGTTTTCTTATCATATTTCTGTAGGTAAATTCAATAAATTCTTCAGTTGCTTCCGTTTTTTTTACGAAATTCTGTTCTTAAACTAGTAATGAAATGGTTTCATGCTATCGATTTTTGCATTGGAGCAACAGCTACATACTGCCAGGCAAGAGCTCAGTCGTGCCTTGTATCAGGTATGCACCAAGTTATTGAGATGCTTGAGGAGTTTTCATCTTTTATCATTTGGTATGCTGGTCTGTGGTTACTAATTTTTGTTTGCCTAGGAGCTTGATGCAGCTTGCCGAGTTATTGCGAGGCTGAAGGAAGGAACGGGACGTGGCACGAGTGTTACTATCACGACAAATACCCAAGTCAGTGGCAGCACAAACTGCAGACAATGTAGCTCGTTTAAGCACTGGAAAAAGAGGTTCTTGAATCTTGAAACATTTAAGTTCGCTCGAATTCTGGTGCACTTGCAAGATGAATATATTTTTTCCTTTCCATTACTAGTTGACTTACTTGGTTCCATTAGAGTTTTTCAGGGATAATTTCATTTACATGCCTTGAGAATTGGTCTAACTATGGAAACATCACATTCTATTGAATAATTATGTAAACACCCTAGAAATATGAAAAGAAAAACTAGGTTGGACTCCTTGAAGTTTGAATAATTACAGAGACAATCCAACGACATTTGAAAAATATTACAGTGGTTTCGAGTAATTCCTTGACTCATTTCCTTGCTTACTCAGTCGGGGTTCAGTCTGCAACCTGTAAGTTGTCACTTTTTTCTTCGATGCTTTGCTTAGGATGATTAACAGAGAGTTGGAAAAGGATAGAATAGAACTGATTTAATGCATTCTTAATTATCTCCGTTCACACACAATTGCCGAAATATGTATTCTATCTTTTGGTTATCCATCAGATCTTAGTGAAGCTTTGCTATGGATACAATGTATTTAACTTGACTGATCTTATTATTTTTCCATTCAAGATGACATATATTTTGAATTTATTGGCAGAAACCATTCTTTTCTAACTTTGGAGCCATTGTCACTTTTGCAATTTTCGGAACTTTTGTAGCTTCTGTTGTCACGGGCATTTTAGCGTGAGTGTCATTCACTTTGTTGCTGCAGGTTTACATTCCTCATATTCAGTACTGTTTTGGTAATATTTATGTCAGTGCTCGATTTATGATTTCATGTCGTTTACTGCAGATATCTCGGCGGAGTTACACTTATCATGTACATCAGCATATTGTAGTACAAGGAAATTAACTATATCTCTTTGTTGATTTTAGTTCCTTTCGGAGCAGGTTTCGTACTTAGAGTAGAGAGTTGATTGGGGTAGATACGGGCCGAGTCTGGTGTTCTTTTCTTTGCTACTTTGGCCCCCTTCAACATACATCAAATAGTCAAACTTAGGCTGGATACCAGGGAAATTGATGACGTGATATAATAATGCGCCACATGATAACTTCTCACACTAATTTCCAAATAATAGTGTTTCAGTGGACATCTGTAGACTGTAATCTTCCATGTCTTATGTATGCTCATTTCTCTGCCTTTATTAATAATGATGATAATGCTTTTATTTGAGCTTTCTTGTAGCTTTATGCCTTTTTTCTAGAACCAGGCCTCCAGTCAGCATGGGAAGTCTCACCTCAGCAGTCATATTGAGAGGCTCACCTTACCGGGAGCTCTTATGTTCTTCAGCTGAGTTTGTGGCCACAATATATCATTGATGGAACTTGTGCTCGACGCCCACCTGGTGGTCTTCAATGTATTTAAGTTGACTGATATTAATATTTTTCCATTCAAGATGACATATATTATGCATTTATTGGCAGAAACCATTCTTTTCTAACTTTGGAGCCATTGTCACATTTGCAATTTTCGGAACTTTTGTAGCTTCTGTTGTCACGGGCATTTTAGTGTGAGTATCATTCTCTTTGTTGCTGCAGGTTTACTTCCTCATATTCAGTACTGTTTGGTAATATTTATGTCAGTGCTCGCTTTATGATTTCATGTCGTTTACTGCAGATATCTAGGCGGAGTTACACTTCTCATGTAGAAACTTCCGTTTTTTGAGTGTCATTCTCTTTGTTGCTGCAGGTTTACATTCTCATATTCAGTACTGTTTGGTAATATTTATGTCAGTGCTCGCTTTATGATTTCATGTTGTTTACTGCAGATATCTCGGCGGAGTGACACTTCTCATGTGCAAACTTCCGTTTGTCGAGTGTCTGATGTTTGGTGCTCTCGTTTCAGCTACTGATCCTGCCACAGTTTTGTCTATATTCCAGGTGATCTTGTGTTTTAGACTTGTGAAGTTGTGTGTTGCTTTGCTTTGGTATTAGCTACTTTTCTTTTTCACAGATCACTCTTGAACCAGTTGAGAATGTTTATTAATGGAAAATCTAACTTATATCAAGTTCATGATGGGACTGTGATGATGTAAGGGTATTCATGACTCGCTTTGCGGGCAAAGTTTCTAATTTAGCATTATTAAGAATTCGCACCTTGATATGAACAAAATGCATTGTTTTATTTATTGCCAGTACGAGGTGGTCCTGCTTCATCATGTTGCTGGGAAATAGTAGTTTGTGAGTGGATTCAGTTTTCTTTTTTCATGAGATTGTTTGGAGCATCTGCTCTGTTTTGGTTATTATGCTGAATATGTTGGATTTAATTGTTCTCTATTAGGTCCAAAGAAGGATTGAACGATTGTTACTTGCATGAAAGTCACAGGACCATGATCATCTTTACCTTCACGATGGTGCCATCCTATGTGTATATGTACTGTGCTTTATCCTTATATGGAGTTTTCTTGCAAACTTTGTTACATGTTTTTTTCTTTGCTAGGGCAACTAATAAGTTGGCAAAATTGTTTATATCCAAGTTTATAATTGGTTTGTCACTTTATGTCAATTTCTAAATTCTGTAATTAGTTTGGATGTGAGATTTTATGTTGAACGAATTTTACTTCGTTATTGGAACAAATTTTACATATGTGGACATCTGTAGACTGTAATCTTCCATTTCTTATGTATGCGCATTTCTCTGCCTTTATTAATAATGATGATAATGCTTTTATTTGGCTTTCTTGTAGCTTTATGCCTTTTTCTAGAACCAGGCCTCCAGTCAGCATGGGATGTCTCACCTCAGCAGTCATATTGACAGGCTCACCTTACCAGGAGCTCTTATGTGCTTCAGCTGAGTTTGTTTTTTTGGCCACAATATATCATTGATGGAACTTGTGCTCGACGCCCACCTGGTGGTCTTCACCCATTGTGGGATATGGGAAATATTCCTTAGCAATTTATATTGGGATGCCGAGTCTCGTGGATCGTTGACACCTTTTTCAGGTTACTCTACAATTCCTTTTATTTACTCTGCTAATCTAATGGGTTTAGAAAAAGAAAAAAAAAACATGGTTGGGGAAATGGTGTTTCCCCACTCTATTTTGATTCTAAGCCTAAAGTTCTTGCAAGAGATTTTTAATTCTTAGTGTTTATGACGCCTATCCTTATCTGCTTCAGATTATTGGACTGCGATGCAGTGGAAAGTTTATGCAAGCGTGTCAGAGGATTTATTGTGATAATATGCTTGAAGAATATCTTATGGTCTGTGAGTTAACGTATTATTTTTTATTTTCTTCCCACTGCATCCTATGCGTGGTTTATATTTCCTACTTGTTTTTTGTTCGCAATCTTAGTTTACCAACTTAGGGAGTTCTATAGGTCTTAGATTTTGTTAGGGTATTGCTAGGTAGATTATCGCTCATTGAAGACGAATTTATGTAAAGACGAATTATCGCAACATGCCCTGACTCGTTATCTTTAACTCTTCTCATTAATGGAGTTCGACTTTGGTGTTATGTACAACTGAAGTGAGGGAGTTGACACTGTTATGGGGTTTATACTTTATACTTGTTCTGGATCTCTTCTCTCAATTGTGCTCTCATGCCAATGATTGAACATTCAGAAAATTGCGATTCGCCTTTTGATGTCCAAATTTCTCAACATCCACTGCCATATGAAATGCATATATTCCTTTGTATAATATGTTATTTACCCGATCATTTCAAGGACATTAATTCAACCGCAACCATACTTTATTGCTATCTTCTTTAAAAATATAAGTGGTGCAATTGTCATTGTTGAGCATCAGGGCAAAAAGATGAAAACTAAATATATTTTTCCCATAAAAGGAGTATATAACTTATCACTTGCACGAACGACAATTAATTTTATAAAATTATCTAGAACTTTTTATCTAAAGAAAGGCTAAAGACAAGTAAAATCTATTTGGTTGCATAGATTATTAATCATATAGTAGATAAATAATGAATACGTATCGACTATGTCTATTTTCTTTGTCCGATCATAAAGTTTCTAATAATTGTGGTGTGACGAAAGTCTGTTTAGAACTTATCCAACGGACAAAAGAAAAAGTTTGACCAGTAATTCATCGGACCGTATTATCCCATCCAACCTTACATATAAAACCACTTATATACATCATATTATATTTTTTATTTTATTTTATAATCTTCTCCGTGTCGCCATGTAATTTAGTTATGAGGTTCGATTATTATTCTGGCGATGTCTCTATTAGGATTTCGTTACTACGGTAATTACTCTTTTTTCTCACGACTAGGGTTTATTAACCAAGATTATTTTTCAATTTATTTTAGGATCTTCAAAACTTAAATAAAATATTAGGTGGTCTTTTGAGTTTTTAGGGATAAATGAGAATTAAACTAGAAGATTGATTTGTATAGACAATTTAAAACATAACACAAGCATAATAATTTGGGAGTATAGAATTTATTTAGGGGCGTGAGACCTTTTTAGTGGTGGTTAATTTAATGTTTTGTTTTTTGTATTAGGTTAATTTGATGTTTGATTCATGGGAAAAAAAACTCATAAAATTTGTTTATTGATGTTTAGTATTATATTATAATAAAAGAATAAGGTTCCATTTATTACTATTATAATAATAAATAAGAATACACGTGTATACTACTAATGACTAATCTAAATTTAACAACGTGTTAATAATAATCTCCAAAAGCGCGTTTAACAAGTAATAACGCGGTTTGTCCAAATATTACCGTTAAGAAAAGTGTATATATATATAAGCGCGCAATAATTTACAGAGCATTGGCGCGCGAGAGGTTTTCGATTTTCTTTTCTTTCCATAATCTGAAGAAGAAGAAGAACACAAGGTATAATCTTTAAACACTTTTCTTTCTTTTAGGGTTTTTATTTTCGATTTTTAGGGTTTTCGATTTTCTTTTCTTTCAGAAGAAGAAGAAATACCAAACGACCTAAATGTGCCCTAATCCCTTTGATTTTGTTATTTTGCCCTAATAATCGACTTTCTTGACGGTTATTGAATGAAATCAAACCCTAATTTGTCTTAAATAGCGTTTAATTTGTGCATGTGCGACTTAATTTTGTGGCTTAGAGAATTGAATTGCCTAATTGTCGACTTTCTTGACGTTTGTTGTTGGGAATCAAACCCTAATTTATCGATTAAACTGACGGAGTTGTATATGAGCGAACAATTAGGGCAAAAAAAATTGAATCAACAGGCTGCCGAATTCTTCTTCAGATCATGATGCTCGTTTGTTCTCGGCCACATTCTTCGTCGTCATCACTTCTATTCTCTTCTTGAAGCCAGTGCGTCACTTTTGATCGGTACGAAAAAAACTAATTATTTTGGTTGCGTTTGCCCTTATTATCATCAGTTTTAGTGTGATTTAGGGTTTTGAATGTGAGTTTAACCTAATGCGATTGTGAGACAGGTTTAATTGTGGGTGGACTGGCTAATATTTCTCATACTGGAACCAGCATCAGGTTTTGTTCGGTGCTTTGATTTTGTATTATGCGAATTGTGCAAGTATTTGTTTCTGATTAATCCGTTTGTTTTTTGTATGTAGGACATGGCTCAATTTCCACGAGGAATTTTTCTTCTTGGTTCTGTTGCCCCCGATCATATTATATCCTTCGTCATTGTTCGTGTTGTTGTTGCTTTGTTTTTTTGTTCCAAGTCTTGAGATGATGGATGGTGCTTTTATTAATAATGTATCACGGTGGTTTTGAGTCGTTTCCTTGCTTACTCAGTCGGGGTTCAGTCTGCAACCTGTAAGGCTACCCATCGGATGAGGAGGACTTGTATGAGATTCTCAGTGAGTTCAACTTTTTTTATCGTTTAAATTTCTTCGATTAAATTGAGCATTGAATATAAACAAAGAGGTATATGTTTTCCTGTAATTGCTTTTTTTTTTTATTGACCCTTAAACATTGTATTCAGGGATGTGCAAGTGAAGAAAATAAATCTCAAGGAATCAGTCCACCGGAGGCTTATGCAAAGTTTTGAGAACAAGGGAAATTGATGAGTTGGAAATGGAATCTACATCATCTGAGGTACTTCATTGCTTTGGTTTTGTATTTCTCTGCAACTAAACATGAGTGAAGAATATGATATATATATTTGTGTGTGTGTTTCGATTTGTTTTGTATCTACTGAATTGATTATTGGCCTCCTTCAATTCTAGAATCGTCGGGTGCTGATATTGCAGCACACTAATGATAGGTTGAGTGGGGAGGTTGCATTCTGAAACTGCTAGAGTTTGTGCAGTTGAAATAGGAGCCATTTTCTTAAAACTTATACAACATGTTTCAATGTTTAGTATATGAAAAAGGTGGGAGATCTCAAAAGTAGTTTCTCAGCCTCACCTTTGATGTGCAGGTTTGTAATTTAACACAGGGTTATTTCAGTTTCTTACCATGCTTGTCTTTTGTTCGAAACCGCAGTTGAATGATACACCATTCTATTCTAAATTACCCGAGTCACCAGAGGATTTTGTTTTACTGATGTGAACACTACCCAGAGGAACAGTGTGGATCATAGGACTTGCGAGTTTGCAATCAAGGAAACCTTTGGAGTAACTAACATATTACTAGTGTTCGTGCTATTTATTACCGCAAAGCCAATACCTTAAATAATAGTGCATGTCTTCTTTTTCCCTATAAGCTCTGTTTTCTTATCATATTTCTGTAGGTAAATTCAATAAATTCTTCAGTTGCTTCCGTTTTTTTTACGAAATTCTGTTCTTAAACTAGTAATGAAATGGTTTCATGCTATCGATTTTTGCATTGGAGCAACAGCTACATACTGCCAGGCAAGAGCTAAGTCGTGCCTTGTATCAGGTATGCACCAAGTTATTGAGATGCTTGAGGAGTTTTCATCTTTTATCATTTGGTATGCTGGTTCTGTGGTTACTAATTTTTGTTTTCCTTGGAGCATGATGCAGCTTGCCGAGTTATTGCGAGGCTGAAGTAAGGAACGGGACGTGGAACGAGTGTTACTATCACGACAAATACCCAAGTCAGTGGCAGCACAAACTGCAGACAATGCAGCTCGTTTAAGCAATGGAAAAAGAGGTTCTTGAATCTTGAAACATTTAAGTTCACTCGAATTCTGGTGCATTTGCAAGATGAATATATTCTTTTCCTTTCCATTACTAGTTGACTTACTTGGTTCCATTAGAGTTTTTCAGGGACAATTTCATTTACATGCCTTGATATTTGGTCTAACTATGGAAACATCACATTCTATTGAATAATTACGTAAACACCCTAGAAAATAGAAAAGAAAAACTAGGTTGGACTCCTTGAAGTTTGAATAATTACAGAGACAATCCAACGACATTTGAAAAATATTACAGATAGGCCCCCTCTGTTTTTACATGGTTTTGAAGTTTTAGGGGGTGTCTCTGTAATTATTCCGACACTCGGGGAAGTTTCCGTAATTAGACCAAACCTTGATCTAAAGGTGGTTCTCTCTTCTTATTCAGCCGGATAATCTTCTGTTGCTTTTGTTGTCAATTAGTGGAGTTTTTGTTAATGTGCTCGCGTTGTTTCAGATATAGTAATCAGATTATACGTGGCTTTTGGGGATTCTGTAGTACTTTGTGCTTGTCCCGACTTCTTTTTAAGTTGTCATATTACTTATTAATGTTCTCTGGTTTCGTTCTAGACTCTCCATCAAAGGTTTACACTGTATAATAGTTTTCGATGTGTGTGCTCATATATTCCATTCTGCCTGCTCTTTGTTGATGCTATGCTTTAGCTTTGTTAACTTTGTTTTTAGTCAAAAACAAAGAGCTTGAGCCAAAAAGTTTATTTGGCTTCCTAGGTTTCACTTTGGCTAGACTGCACATGGTTTGGGGTGATTCTAGTTTTATTGTTGCTTGGTGTGCTTTTGTTTCTTTCGTCTTTCTTTGTTTGCTTTTTCCTGATTTGATACTCTAAGCGCCCATGTATCGTATTAGTAGTTTGTTGCAGCAACTAGGTTCTTGCTCTCTTGTACATTAATATGCACATGGGGATTCGTATCCTATTTGTTGTGTATCTTTTCGACTCTTTAATCAAAACAGTGATGATGACACTCCCTTCAGGTGTTGTCTGTACCTGACTAGATTATTGCTTCTTTGCTCATTTCAGGAATTTTCCCGCGGGAATGATGCTATGGGGTGTTATTGCTGAAGTAAACGAGAAAACATCGTTGTTAGGCTTCCAGCGGGTTTACGGGGACTGGTTCGTGCATGTGAAGCCTTTGAATCGATTTTTGACGGTGAAGTAAGATGGATATTTTATTCTCCTCAGATAAATATTTTTCAAATCTATTGAATGATAAATGGGATGTCTTTTCAGATTCTAGAGGTCAGCTCTGAAGATGTTCTGATTTTACACTTTACAGGGTGCAGAACACAACTTCCTTGCTAGGGTATATCACGTGGGGCAGTTCGTGGCTCTGTTTTTTTATTCCAAGTCTTGAGATGATGTATGGCGCTTTTATTAATAATGTATCACGGTGGTTTTGAGTGATTCCTTGACTCGTTTCCTTGCTTACTCAGTCGGGGTTCAGTCTGCAACCTGTAAGTTGTCCGTTGCAGGGCTATGTGGAGCTATGGCTTTTGCTCATGCCTTGCAATCCGTGCATGATCTTCCAGAAGGACATGGCCAAACAATATTTACCACCACGACTGCATTAATTGTTTTGAAGGTACGAAATTATGTGTTCTTGACTTAATTATATATATGATAATACTAAAATGGAAAAACATCTTTATCTTAGCATATGTGATAAAGGAACGGAGATGGCACTTTTTAAACCAAATTTGCATTTGGCCATTGCAGTAATGTTGTTATCAAATTCAATTGCTTCCCATGGTTTAACTATATCAAATTCCACGGTTGACCCTAGTTTGTTGAAGGTCCGTACTGGTTCCTCACAGACTAATGGAAGTATTAGTAATTTGTGTTTTTACTGGTTGTGATATGCATCTACAGCCATATTTTAGCCATGCTTTGTATTTGTCCTCTGCTTTGCTTCTTCTAGGTGCAATCCGTTTCTGCTTGTTTATTGAAAATCATTAGATATATAAAATACTCATTGCATCTCTGACGTTTAAAAGATCCAGCAGCCTGAAATTCAAGGCTTTAACTAAGCACTTCTATGGTATATAAAATTGGATCAATAGTCTTAACATTTCTTTGAATTTTTGGATTTTCAGGTTTTGTTGATAGGAGGATCAACAGGAACCATGCTGGAAGCATTACAAGTTGTGGGCGACAGCCATGATCTCCCACTGGGTGAAATAAGTTGTCATTAGGTTATTGCCGACTGGAGCATTTCGAATGTGAAGTAAGTTGTCTTATTTTATGGAAGATCTGCCTTACTGATTGTATCTCTTTCATTAGCTATTGCTTTAACTTTACTGTACCATTTTCCTAACTGCAAAATGAGCTGGTTGGCAATGTTAGGAGGCGGAATAGATTGTGCTCTGAGAAATTCATTGCCGAATTTTGTGTACCTTTTGCCATCCTCCATATGATTCTGAGTTGCGTGACAATAATGATTGTTGGTGAGTTGTATTCCCCTTATAAATCTTCCTCTCAATTTCAGAGCTTTGAGATGACTAATGGCTCCAGCCTTCCTCCTACCAGTGAGGGGGAATCATCATCTGGAAATAGTTTCAAGGCGAAACTAAAAGAATTCCATGAAAGGTGATGAAAGTTGATTGCTGGACTTCCATTTTGATCTTTGCTGCTCAGTTTCTTTTGCCAATCCTGTATGCTATCTTGCAGCGCTGCATCTTTTACTGCACTGGATAGGAACTACCTTGTCCCATTTTCCACGACTCAAGGTGGCGATGAAGATGAGCACAGTAAGAAGAATGCTTCGATCCACTCCTTTTGTCGATGTAGTGAATAATAGGATAATATCAGTCGCACTCGAATTACACTCACGTTGGTGCTCACATACATCTGTTTTGCCTACTATTACAATCAGCCGTTACATCAATGACACTCTCTTCCAATTAACGTATGAATAAAATTGTCGACTTTAATTCAGATTAGAAAATTTAAACTGAAGAATGATAGAATTACCCTTTTAAAAAGTGGGTCAACCAAAAATATCTAATGGATGGTCAACCCAAATAAATAATAGGTTGACTCCATTTTGTTGTTTCAATAGAAGTATAAAAGATAATCTCCCTTACCCCATTTTATTAAAAATAAAATAAAAATTCTGTCATCATAAATTTTCATCAACTCTTATAATGTATGACTTATATGGTATGCAATCACAAAAAAATATTTTTTAAGACCGTGGCATGTGAGATTGTAGGAAGGCCACTGTGATTGCTACAACATTGGTTGCTTATATTGCTATGATATATTGGTTTGTGCCGACTAAATCACACTTGTTTTCCTCCTTTAAGTTTCGGTCGTGATAAAATACATGGTGTACATTTTATTTATCTTAATATCTTTTCTCTATAGATAATCAAAATGTTTTTCTGTATGATGATATAGTAGTCCTGCTTAGATTTATTGCTACCGCTCAGGACTTCTAAGAGTAGCCCATTAATAATGGGTGGGCAGCACTAGATTTAATTATTCATGAGTGTTTTACTGTTCCGTAGATAGTTGTTTAGCTCATCCCTTTTTGTGAACCTTTTTTTCTTTTAACGTTGTGCAGATGAGCTTCTGGGGACAACCAGGATTAATGGACAGGGCTAATCCTCCTTTAACAGGGCTAATCCTCCAAGATAGAATTGACTTCAGTTTATGCAAGGTTGCATGGGACATATCAAGTTGGATATTAGGACTGGTTAGCACCATATCCCAACTATGTCACTTACTGCCATGAAAATTAGGAAATTTTGGAGTAAATGATGATCATAGGGGTAGGAGTGTCAAATCCAGCAGAGTCGCCACTTTTGAACAGGCCAATCTGATTACTTTTGTACATGATTTATGAAATTCTGGAATATTACTTGTTCGTTGCACGTATCAAACACGGAATGAATCTGTTCGAGTTTCACAGCAGCTGCATCTCTTATTCATATTTATCTTTCTGTAAGTCCTTAGATTTTATTTCAAGTTTACGGATGAGGATGAGGAATAAACTGATGCATTTTGCTGTTTTTGTTTGTACCTCTTCTATACCCCCCCAAAAGGTGTTAACTCTAATAAAATGTTTGTAGTCTTTTTGTTCAACAATTTAGTATTTCACAGTGATATAATACCAAAATATCCTCTATATTCTTGCCATAAAATCCGTTATTTCCGCTATTGACTGTCCGTGCAATTACCAGGACTTTTTGATGATATATTGTTGGAACATCCTGATCTTAGTGTGGCTCATATTCATTTTTCCCTTTTGTACCCAAATAGTTCAACCTGCTATAAACCTGCATTGTTGACTACGTTAAGTGTTTTTTCTGGAATGCGGTCATCAATACAGTGACGACACACCTCTCAATCTCTCATACTTACATAATATGTGTACACTCGCATGTATGTAAATCATACGATACGAGCAAATGATGAAGTTTTGGTTTTCGTCGGAGAAGAAGGAATGTGAAGGATTCGCAGTGTTAGGGTTTGTGCAGAGCGCTGGGGCGGCAGCCACGGGCTGTTTATTCGGTTGTTTTCTGATGAGAGAGTCTCACATCGCTTTGGCACAGGTAAAATTTGAATTATATAATGAATTCGTTCACTGGTTTTATATTTTTTTCTTAATTTTATATTTGATGTTAGCATGTCGTGTGGCTAAAATGCGTTCTCGCCCCTGTTTATTTCTGATGGTGAGGTCTTTAGTTAATGTGTTAGAAGTGTACAGTTGACCGATTTTGTTGCTCCTTTTTGAATTAATTTTGTTGATGAATGAGCAGATGAATCACGTGGAGAGAGAGAGAGAGAGAGGAACCTCAAAATCCTGGAGAAGTTGATTTCATGGAGTTCAAGGATTAGGTATGTACTTTTGAGATTGCTTGATAGAGTTTCAATTTGCTTTGTTTGGTAATCTTGTTTTATTAATTTCGGCTTGATGCGTTGTATAATGACTGTATGTCTGTAATTGTCACTTTTGATTTTGACGTGATAAAACAATTGTTTGATTTTTGTGACTATAATCTGTTTGACGAATTTCCATTACCATGCGTATAGAAATGTGTCTTGTTCAAGGTAAAAAAATCTGATTCCATGTTAAAAGGAGAACTGATATTGGTATTTGGATGTTTTTGACTCGTGTTTTCCCCTCGTGATTATGTTTTTTTTTTAAGTTCCAGACTCGACCAGCATATTTCAATGTTATCTTATTTACGTGATCATATTGCCACTGAATTCTATTAGTTTTCTTTTTCAGACAAAGCATAGAGGATAATCTATCCGGCGTAACTACTGGATTCTTAGCCTTTTATCGCATACTGCGACATATTTGTACACTTGCAGGCCAAGTTCTAAAAAGCTTCTGGAACTTTACCCGAGACTCCTGCTGTAATCTCAAAAAAATGTCAAAAGTCCTCAATAATTGCAAAATGCTTAAAAAATGAAGAAAAAAAAAACATATAATGGGGTGAGAGAGGCTCGAACTCTCGACCTCAGGATCACTCAACTTAGCTATGAGACCTACGCGCTAGCCAACTGCGCCACCACCCCTTGATGTTATCCAGTCGCCATTAGTAAATTATATTTGTTAATTTGGGATAAAATCATTAGACCGCCTATACTATTCCTCGATTGCATTTTGCCCCCTGTCCTTTTATTTTTTGCGACTTGCCTCCTATACTATGGATAAATAACATTTTGCCCCTGAGTTCAAATTCAATGGCGGAAAATAGTGACATGTGTCCATATTCAACGGTGAAAAAATGACTCGGGGGCAAAGTGCTTATTTAGACATAATACAAGGGTTAAGATGCAAAAATTAAAAAAATAAGGGACAAAATGTAATATAAGGTAAAGTATAGGGGTTTAACGTTTTTATCCCAATTAATTTTACAAAGAAAAATTTGTCCTTAAGAATTACATGTCCATTTAATACTTGCTTAGTCAAACCATGTTTCCACTATCTATTCAAAACTTTCATTGATTCACTTGTGGTGTTGTTCGGTAAACTTCAACTCATGTTATTGGACTGGGCCCAGTTTCATGATATAGTACCCCATCAAAAGTCATAATCAAACCTGCGGAAAATGAAATGAGATGCACGTACGGGAGAGGGACGAAACATTTTTGCACGTGCTTGTTATAACATAACTCATGAGTCATGACCTATGTTGCACGGACACTTCAAAAAAATAAAAAATGCAGTGTCGGACACGCCTAGGACACGGACACGCCTTGGACACACCATGGACACGTGTCCGACACGCCACCGTAATTAATCAAAAAAATGTGGACACGCGTGTCGGACACGTTTTAAGGGCGTGTCCGACACGGCACGGACACTTTTAAATTTATATTTTAAAATCCTAAAACTCAAGGGGGCAAATAAGAGCACTAAAGGATTAAAACCTAAATCTCCCTACAAAAAAAAATGAGATTCGCGATTAAAATCATTCCTAAGAAGGAAACTTGAAAATAAACTTTCTTATATCTTCGATAGGGAGCTGCGCAATATATTCTTAAAAATTAAGGTCGAATTAATTGCTTGGTGTTTTTTCTTGTTCATAAGGCTGTTGTTTCGCTCCTGGATTATCTTTTGTAGTCAAACTATTTGGATATCAGCATATGAAGATGTGTTTGGCCCCCGGACGTGTTAGGAATTGAAATCCGTTATTTTAAAACATCTGATGTTTGAGTGGAGAAAAATGGTGATTGAAAATCGTAGTACAGCTGTATTCCTTTTCTCATTGAGCTTTTCTGTGCTTTATTCTTTTCTTGATTTGGGAAAATAATCTTTGCAAAGTAACGTTTTAAATGGGTCTTTCTCAGGTGGTTGGAGTAAGCATCAGGGCCTTTCTCAGGTGATGGAACTTGTGCTCGACGCCCACCTGGTGGTCTTCACCCATTGTGGGATATGGGAAATATTCCTTAGCAATTTATATTGCGATGCCGAGTCTCGTGGATCGTTGACGTCTTTTTCAGGTTACTCTACAATTACTTTTATTTGCTCTGCTAATCTAATGGGTTTAGAAAAAGAAAAAAAAAAAACATGGTTGGGGATATGGTGTTTCCCCACACTATTTTGATTCTAAGCCTAAAGTTCTTGCAAAAGATTTTTAATTCTTAGTGTTTATGACGCCTATCCTTATCTGCTTCAGATTATTGGACTGCGATGCAGTGGAAAGTTTATGCAAGCGTGTCAGAGGATTTATTGTGATAATATGCTTGAAGAATATCTTATGGTCTGTGAGTTAACGTATTATTTTTTATTTTCTTCCCTCTGCATCCTATGCGTGGTTTATATTTCCTACTTGTTTTTTGTTCGCAATCTTAGTTTACCAACTTAGGGAGTTCTATAGGTCTTAGATTTTGTTAGGGTATTGCTAGGTAGATTATCGCTCATTGAAGACGAATTTATGTAAAGACGAATTATCGCAACATGCTCTGACTCGTTATCTTTAACTCTTCTCATTAATGGAGTTCGACTTTGGTGTTATGTACAACTGAAGTGAGGGAGTTGACACTGTTATGGGGTTTATACTTTATACTTGTTCTGGATCTCTTCTCTCAATTGTGCTCTCATGCCAATGATTGAACATTCAGAAAATTGCGATTCGCCTTTTGATGTCCAAATTTCTCAACATCCACTGCCATATGAAATGCATATATTCCTTTGTATAATATGTTATTTACCCGATCATTTCAAGGACATTAATTCAACCGCAACCATACTTTATTGCTATCTTCTTTAAAAATATAAGTGGTGCAATTGTCATTGTTGAGCATCAGGGCAAAAAGATTAAAGCTAAATTTATTTTCCCCATAAAAAGCGTATCTAACTTATCACTGGCACGAACGACAATTAATTTTATAAAATTATCTAGAACTTTTTATCTAAAGAAAGGCTAAAGACAAGTAAAATCCATTTGGTTGCATAGATTATTAATCATATAGTAGAAAAATAATGAATACGTATCGACTATGTCTATTTTCTTTGTCCGATCATAAAGTTTCTAATAATTGTGGTGTGACGAAAGTCTGTTTAGAACTTATCCAACGGACAAAAGAAAAAGTTTGACCAGTAATTCATCGGAGCGTATTATCCCATCCAACCTTACATATAAAACCACTTATATACATCATATTATATTATATTTTATTTTATTTTATAATCTTCCCCGTGTCGCCATGTATTTTAGTTATGAGGTTCGATTATTATTCTGGCGAGGTCTCTATTAGGATTTCGTTACTACGGTAATTACTCTTTTTTCTCACGACTAGGGTTTATTAACTAAGATTATTTTTCAATTTATTTTAGGATCCTCAAAACTTAAATAAAATATTAGGTGGTCTTTTGAGTTTTTAGGGATAAATGAGAATTAAACTAGAAGATTGATTTGTATAGACAATTTAAAACATAACACAAGCATAATAATTTGGGAGTATAGAATTTATTTAGGGGCGTGAGACCTTTTTAGTGGTGGTTAATTTAATGTTTTGTTTTTTGTATTAGGTTAATTTGATGTTTGATTCATGGGAAAAAAAACTCATAAAATTTGTTTATTGATGTTTAGTATTATATTATAATAAAAGAATAAGGTTCCATTTATTACTATTATAATAATAAATAAGAATACACGTGTATACTACTAATGACTAATCTAAATTTAACAACGTGTTAATAATAATCTCCAAAAGCGCGTTTAACAAGTAATAACGCGGTTTGTCCAAATATTACCGTTAAGAAAAGTGTATATATATATAAGCGCGCAATAATTTACAGAGCATTGGCGCGCGAGAGGTTTTCGATTTTCTTTTCTTTCCATAATCTGAAGAAGAAGAAGAACACAAGGTATAATCTTTAAACACTTTTCTTTCTTTTAGGGTTTTTATTTTCGATTTTTAGGGTTTTCGATTTTCTTTTCTTTCAGAAGAAGAAGAAATACCAAACGACCTAAATGTGCCCTAATCCCTTTGATTTTGTTATTTTGCCCTAATAATCGACTTTCTTGACGGTTATTGAATGAAATCAAACCCTAATTTGTCTTAAATAGCGTTTAATTTGTGCATGTGCGACTTAATTTTGTGGCTTAGAGAATTGAATTGCCTAATTGTCGACTTTCTTGACGTTTGTTGTTGGGAATCAAACCCTAATTTATCGATTAAACTGACGGAGTTGTATATGAGCGAACAATTAGGGCAAAAAAAATTGAATCAACAGGCTGCCGAATTCTTCTTCAGATCATGATGCTCGTTTGTTCTCGGCCACATTCTTCGTCGTCATCACTTCTATTATCTTCCTGAAGCCAGTGCGTCACTTTTGATCGGTACGAAAAAAACTAATTATTTTGGTTGCGTTTGCCCTAATTATCATCAGTTTTAGTGTGATTTAGGGTTTTGAATGTGTGTTTAACCTAATGCGATTGTGAGACAGGTTTGATTGTGGGTGGACTGGCTAATATTTCTCATACTGGAACCAGCATCAGGTTTTTTTCGGTGCTTTGATTTTGTATTATGCGAATTGTGCAAGTATTTATTTCTGATTAATCCGTTTGTTTTTTGTATGTAGGACATGGCTCAATTTCCACGAGGAATTTTTCTTCTTGTTTCCTATGCCCCCGATCATATTATATCCTTTCGTCATTGTTCGTGTTGTTGTTGCTCTGTTTTTTTATTCCAAGTCTTGAGATGATGGATGGCGCTTTTATTAATACTGTATCACGGTGGTTTTGAGTAATTCCTTGACTCGTTTCCTTGCTTACTCAGTCGGGGTTTAGTCTGCAACCTGTAAGGCTACCCATCGGATGAGGAGGACTTGTATGAGATTCTCAGTGAGTACAACTTTTTTTATCGTTTAAATTTCTTCGATTAAATTGAGCACTGAATATAAACAAAGAGGTATATGTTTTCCTGTAATTGCTTTTATTTATTGACCCTTAAACATTGTATTCAGGGATGTGCAAGTGAAGAAAATAAATCTCAAGGAATCTGTCCACCGGAGGCTTATGCAAAGTTTTGGGAACAAGGGAAATTGATGAGTTGGAAATGGAATCAACGTCATCGGAGGTACTTCATTGCTGTGGTTTTGTATTTTTCTGCAACTAAACATGAGTGAAGAATATGATATATATATATATATATATATATATATATATATATATATATATATATATTTGTGTGTGTGTTTCGATTTGTTTTGTATCTACTGAATTGATTATTGGCCTCCTTCAATTCTAGAATCGTCGGGTGCTGATATTGCAGCACACTAATGATAGGTTGAGTGGAGAGGTTGCATTCTGAAACTGCTAGAGTTTGTGCAGTTGAAATAGGAGCCATTTTCTTAAAACTTAAACAACATGTTTCAATGTTTAGTATATGAAAGAGGTGGGAGATCTCAAAAGTAGTTTCTCAGCCTCACCTTTGATGTGCAGGTTTGTAATTTAACATAGGGTAATTTCAGTTTCTTACCATGCTTGTCTTTTGTTCGAAACCGTAGTTGAATGATAGACCATTCTATTCTAAATTACCCGAGTCACCAGAGGATTTTGTTTTACTGATGTGAACACTACCCAGAGGAACAGTGTGGATCATAGGACTTGCGAGTTTGCAATCAAGGAAACCTTTGGAGTAACTATCATATTACTAGTGTTCGTGCTATTTATTACCGCAAAGCCAATACCTTAAATAATAGTGCATGTCTTCTTTTTCCCTATAAGCTCTGTTTTCTTATCATATTTCTGTAGGTAAATTCAATAAATTCTTCAGTTGCTTCCGTTTTTTTTACGAAATTCTGTTCTTAAACTAGTAATGAAATGGTTTCATGCTATCGATTTTTGCATTGGAGCAACAGCTACATACTGCCAGGCAAGAGCTCAGTCGTGCCTTGTATCAGGTATGCACCAAGTTATTGAGATGCTTGAGGAGTTTTCATCTTTTATCATTTGGTATGCTGGTTCTGTGGTTACTAATTTTTGTTTGCCTAGGAGCTTGATGCAGCTTGCCGAGTTATTGCGAGGCTGAAGGAAGGAACGGGACGTGGCACGAGTGTTACTATCACGACAAATACCCAAGTCAGTGGCAGCACAAACTGCAGACAATGTAGCTCGTTTAAGCACTGGAAAAAGAGGTTCTTGAATCTTGAAACATTTAAGTTCGCTCGAATTCTGGTGCACTTGCAAGATGAATATATTTTTTCCTTTCCATTACTAGTTGACTTACTTGGTTCCATTAGAGTTTTTCAGGGATAATTTCATTTACATGCCTTGAGAATTGGTCTAACTATGGAAACATCACATTCTATTGAATAATTATGTAAACACCCTAGAAATATGAAAAGAAAAACTAGGTTGGACTCCTTGAAGTTTGAATAATTACAGAGACAATCCAACGACATTTGAAAAATATTACAGTGGTTTCGAGTAATTCCTTGACTCATTTCCTTGCTTACTCAGTCGGGGTTCAGTCTGCAACCTGTAAGTTGTCACTTTTTTCTTCGATGCTTTGCTTAGGATGATTAACAGAGAGTTGGAAAAGGATAGAATAGAACTGATTTAATGCATTCTTAATTATCTCCGTTCACACACAATCGCCGAAACATGTATTCTATCTTTTGGTTATCCATCAGATCTTAGTGAAACTTTGCTATGGATACAATGTATTTAACTTGACTGATCTTATTATTTTTCCATTCAAGATGACATATATTTTGAATTTATTGGCAGAAACCATTCTTTTCTAACTTTGGAGCCATTGTCACTTTTGCAATTTTCGGAACTTTTGTAGCTTCTGTTGTCACGGGCATTTTAGCGTGAGTGTCATTCACTTTGTTGTTGCAGGTTTACATTCCTCATATTCAGTACTGTTTTGGTAATATTTATGTCAGTGCTCGATTTATGATTTCATGTCGTTTACTGCAGATATCTCGGCGGAGTTACACTTATCATGTACATCAGCATATTGTAGTACAAGGAAATTAACTATATCTCTTTGTTGATTTTAGTTCCTTTCGGAGTAGGTTTCGTACTTAGAGTAGAGAGTTGATTGGGGTAGATACGGGCCGAGTCTGGTGTTCTTTTCTTTGCTACTTTGGCCCCCTTCAACATACATCAAATAGTCAAACTTAGGCTGGATACCAGGGAAATTGATGACGTGATATAATAATGCGCCACATGATAACTTCTCACACTAATTTCCAAATAATAGTTTCAGTGGACATCTGTAGACTGTAATCTTCCATGTCTTATGTATGCTCATTTCTCTGCCTTTATTAATAATGATGATAATGCTTTTATTTGAGCTTTCTTGTAGCTTTATGCCTTTTTTCTAGAACCAGGCCTCCAGTCAGCATGGGAAGTCTCACCTCAGCAGTCATATTGAGAGGCTCACCTTACCGGGAGCTCTTATGTTCTTCAGCTGAGTTTGTGGCCACAATATATCATTGATGGAACTTGTGCTCGACGCCCACCTGGTGGTCTTCAATGTATTTAAGTTGACTGATATTAATATTTTTCCATTCAAGATGACATATATTATGCATTTATTGGCAGAAACCATTCTTTTCTAACTTTGGAGCCATTGTCACATTTGCAATTTTCGGAACTTTTGTAGCTTCTGTTGTCACGGGCATTTTAGTGTGAGTATCATTCTCTTTGTTGCTGCAGGTTTACTTCCTCATATTCAGTACTGTTTGGTAATATTTATGTCAGTGCTCGCTTTATGATTTCATGTCGTTTACTGCAGATATCTAGGCGGAGTTACACTTCTCATGTAGAAACTTCCGTTTTTTGAGTGTCATTCTCTTTGTTGCTGCAGGTTTACATTCTCATATTCAGTACTGTTTGGTAATATTTATGTCAGTGCTCGCTTTATGATTTCATGTTGTTTACTGCAGATATCTCGGCGGAGTGACACTTCTCATGTGCAAACTTCCGTTTGTTGAGTGTCTGATGTTTGGTGCTCTCGTTTCAGCTACTGATCCTGCCACAGTTTTGTCTATATTCCAGGTGATCTTGTGTTTTAGACTTGTGAAGTTGTGTGTTGCTTTGCTTTGGTATGAGCTACTTTTCTTTTTCACAGATCACTCTTGAACCAGTTGAGAATGTTTATTAATGGAAAATCTAACTTATATCAAGTTCATGATGGGACTGTGATGATGTAAGGGTATTCATGACTCGCTTTGCGGGCAAAGTTTCTAATTTAGCATTATTAAGAATTCGCACCTTGATATGAACAAAATGCATTGTTTTATTTATTGCCAGTACGAGGTGGTCCTGCTTCATCATGTTGCTGGGAAATAGTAGTTTGTGAGTGGATTCAGTTTTCTTTTTTCATGAGATTGTTTGGAGCATCTGCTCTGTTTTGGTTATTATGCTGAATATGTTGGATTTAATTGTTCTCTATTAGGTCCAAAGAAGGATTGAACGATTGTTACTTGCATGAAAGTCACAGGACCATGATCATCTTTACCTTCACGATGGTGCCATCCTATGTGTATATGTACTGTGCTTTATCCTTATATGGAGTTTTCTTGCAAACTTTGTTACATGTTTTTTTCTTTGCTAGGGCAACTAATAAGTTGGCAAAATTGTTTATATCCAAGTTTATAATTGGTTTGTCACTTTATGTCAATTTCTAAATTCTGTAATTAGTTTGGATGTGAGATTTTATGTTGAACGAATTTTACTTCGTTATTGGAACAAATTTTACATATGTGGACATCTGTAGACTGTAATCTTCCATTTCTTATGTATGCGCATTTCTCTGCCTTTATTAATAATGATGATAATGCTTTTATTTGGCTTTCTTGTAGCTTTATGCCTTTTTCTAGAACCAGGCCTCCAGTCAGCATGGGAAGTCTCACCTCAGCAGTCATATTGACAGGCTCACCTTACCAGGAGCTCTTATGTGCTTCAGCTGAGTTTGTTTTTTTGGCCACAATATATCATTGATGGAACTTGTGCTCGACGCCCACCTGGTGGTCTTCACCCATTGTGGGATATGGGAAATATTCCTTAGCAATTTATATTGGGATGCCGAGTCTCGTGGATCGTTGACACCTTTTTCAGGTTACTCTACAATTCCTTTTATTTACTCTGCTAATCTAATGGGTTTAGAAAAAGAAAAAAAAAACATGGTTGGGGAAATGGTGTTTCCCCACTCTATTTTGATTCTAAGCCTAAAGTTCTTGCAAGAGATTTTTAATTCTTAGTGTTTATGACGCCTATCCTTATCTGCTTCAGATTATTGGACTGCGATGCAGTGGAAAGTTTATGCAAGCGTGTCAGAGGATTTATTGTGATAATATGCTTGAAGAATATCTTATGGTCTGTGAGTTAACGTATTATTTTTTATTTTCTTCCCACTGCATCCTATGCGTGGTTTATATTTCCTACTTGTTTTTTGTTCGCAATCTTAGTTTACCAACTTAGGGAGTTCTATAGGTCTTAGATTTTGTTAGGGTATTGCTAGGTAGATTATCGCTCATTGAAGACGAATTTATGTAAAGACGAATTATCGCAACATGCCCTGACTCGTTATCTTTAACTCTTCTCATTAATGGAGTTCGACTTTGGTGTTATGTACAACTGAAGTGAGGGAGTTGACACTGTTATGGGGTTTATACTTTATACTTGTTCTGGATCTCTTCTCTCAATTGTGCTCTCATGCCAATGATTGAACATTCAGAAAATTGCGATTCGCCTTTTGATGTCCAAATTTCTCAACATCCACTGCCATATGAAATGCATATATTCCTTTGTATAATATGTTATTTACCCGATCATTTCAAGGACATTAATTCAACCGCAACCATACTTTATTGCTATCTTCTTTAAAAATATAAGTGGTGCAATTGTCATTGTTGAGCATCAGGGCAAAAAGATGAAAACTAAATATATTTTTCCCATAAAAGGAGTATATAACTTATCACTTGCACGAACGACAATTAATTTTATAAAATTATCTAGAACTTTTTATCTAAAGAAAGGCTAAAGACAAGTAAAATCTATTTGGTTGCATAGATTATTAATCATATAGTAGATAAATAATGAATACGTATCGACTATGTCTATTTTCTTTGTCCGATCATAAAGTTTCTAATAATTGTGGTGTGACGAAAGTCTGTTTAGAACTTATCCAACGGACAAAAGAAAAAGTTTGACCAGTAATTCATCGGAGCGTATTATCCCATCCAACCTTACATATAAAACCACTTATATACATCATATTATATTATATTATATTTTATTTTATTTTATAATCTTCCCCGTGTCGCCATGTATTTTAGTTATGAGGTTCGATTATTATTCCGGCGAGGTCTCTATTAGGATTTCGTTACTACGGTAATTACTGTTTTTTCTCACGACTAGGGTTTATTAACTAAGATTATTTTTCAATTTATTTTAGGATCTTCAAAACTTAAATAAAATATTAGGTGGTCTTTTGAGTTTTTAGGGATAAATGAGAATTAAACTAGAAGATTGATTTGTATAGACAATTTAAAACATAACACAAGCATAATAATTTGGGAGTATAGAATTTATTTAGGGGCGTGAGACCTTTTTAGTGGTGGTTAATTTAATGTTTTGTTTTTTGTATTAGGTTAATTTGATGTTTGATTCATGGGAAAAAAAACTCATAAAATTTGTTTATTGATGTTTAGTATTATATTATAATAAAAGAATAAGGTTCCATTTATTACTATTATAATAATAAATAAGAATACACGTGTATACTACTAATGACTAATCTAAATTTAACAACGTGTTAATAATAATCTCCAAAAGCGCGTTTAACAAGTAATAACGCGGTTTGTCCAAATATTACCGTTAAGAAAAGTGTATATATATATAAGCGCGCAATAATTTACAGAGCATTGGCGCGCGAGAGGTTTTCGATTTTCTTTTCTTTCCATAATCTGAAGAAGAAGAAGAACACAAGGTATAATCTTTAAACACTTTTCTTTCTTTTAGGGTTTTTATTTTCGATTTTTAGGGTTTTCGATTTTCTTTTCTTTCAGAAGAAGAAGAAATACCAAACGACCTAAATGTGCCCTAATCCCTTTGATTTTGTTATTTTGCCCTAATAATCGACTTTCTTGACGGTTATTGAATGAAATCAAACCCTAATTTGTCTTAAATAGCGTTTAATTTGTGCATGTGCGACTTAATTTTGTGGCTTAGAGAATTGAATTGCCTAATTGTCGACTTTCTTGACCTTTGTTGTTGGGAATCAAACCCTAATTTATCGATTAAACTGACGGAGTTGTATATGAGCGAACAATTAGGGCAAAAGAAATTGAATCAACAGGCTGCCGAATTCTTCTTCGGATCATGATGCTCGTTTGTTCTCGGCCACATTCTTCGTCGTCATCACTTCTATTCTCTTCTTGAAGCCAGTGCGTCACTTTTGATCGGTACGAAAAAAACTAATTATTTTGGTTGCGTTTGCCCTTATTATCATCAGTTTTAGTGTGATTTAGGGTTTTGAATGTGAGTTTAACCTAATGCGATTGTGAGACAGGTTTAATTGTGGGTGGACTGGCTAATATTTCTCATACTGGAACCAGCATCAGGTTTTGTTCGGTGCTTTGATTTTGTATTATGCGAATTGTGCAAGTATTTATTTCTGATTAATCCGTTTGTTTTTTGTATGTAGGACATGGCTCAATTTCCACGAGGAATTTTTCTTCTTGGTTCTGTTGCCCCCGATCATATTATATCCTTCGTCATTGTTCGTGTTGTTGTTGCTTTGTTTTTTTGTTCCAAGTCTTGAGATGATGGATGGCGCTTTTATTAATAATGTATCACGGTGGTTTTGAGTAATTCCTTGACTCGTTTCCTTGCTTACTCAGTCGGGGTTCAGTCTGCAACCTGTAAGGCTACCCATCGGATGAGGAGGACTTGTATGAGATTCTCAGTGAGTTCAACTTTTTTTATCGTTTAAATTTCTTCGATTAAATTGAGCATTGAATATAAACAAAGAGGTATATGTTTTCCTGTAATTGCTTTTTTTTTTTATTGACCCTTAAACATTGTATTCAGGGATGTGCAAGTGAAGAAAATAAATCTCAAGGAATCAGTCCACCGGAGGCTTATGCAAAGTTTTGAGAACAAGGGAAATTGATGAGTTGGAAATGGAATCTACATCATCTGAGGTACTTCATTGCTTTGGTTTTGTATTTCTCTGCAACTAAACATGAGTGAAGAATATGATATATATATTTGTGTGTGTGTTTCGATTTGTTTTGTATCTACTGAATTGATTATTGGCCTCCTTCAATTCTAGAATCGTCAGGTGCTGATATTGCAGCACACTAATGATAGGTTGAGTGGAGAGGTTGCATTCTGAAACTGCTAGAGTTTGTGCAGTTGAAATAGGAGCCATTTTCTTAAAACTTATACAACATGTTTCAATGTTTAGTATATGAAAAAGGTGGGAGATCTCAAAAGTAGTTTCTCAGCCTCACCTTTGATGTGCAGGTTTGTAATTTAACACAGGGTCATTTCAGTTTCTTACCATGCTTGTCTTTTGTTCGAAACCGCAGTTGAATGATAGACCATTCTATTCTAAATTACCCGAGTCACCAGAGGATTTTGTTTTACTGATGTGAACACTACCCAGAGGAACAGTGTGGATCATAGGACTTGCGAGTTTGCAATCAAGGATACCTTTGGAGTAACTAACATATTACTAGTGTTCGTGCTATTTATTACCGCAAAGCCAATACCTTAAATAATACTGCATGTCTTCTTTTCCCCTATAAGCTCTGTTTTCTTATCATATTTCGGTAGGTAAATTCAATAAATTCTTCAGTTGCTTCCGTTTTTTTACGAAATTCTATTCTTAAACTAGGAATGGGATGGTCTCATGCTATCGATTTTTGCATTGGAGCAACAGCTACATACTGCCAGGCAAGAGCTCAGTCGTGCCTTGTATCAGGTATGCACCAAGTTATTGAGATGCTTGAGGAGTTTTCATCTTTTATCATTTGGTATGCTGGTTCTGTGGTTACTAATTTTTGTTTGCCTTGGAGCATGATGCAGCTTGCCGAGTTATTGCGAGGCTGAAGTAAGGAACGGGACGTGGCACGAGTGTTACTATCACGACAAATACCCAAGTCAGTGGCAGCACAAACTGCAGACAATGCAGCTCGTTTAAGCCATGGAAAAAAAGGTTTGAATCTTGAAACATTTAAGTTCACTCGAATTCTGGTGCATTTGCAAGATGAATATATTCTTTTCCTTTCCATTACTAGTTGACTTACTTGGTTCAATTAGAGTTTTTCAGGGATAATTTCATTTACATGCCTTGAGATTTGGTCTAACTATGGAAACATCACATTCTATTGAATAATTACGTAAACACCCTAGAAATATGAAAAGAAAAACTAGGTTGGGCTCCTTGAAGTTTGAATAATTACAGAGACAATCCAATGACATTTGAAAAGTATTACAGATAGGCCCCCTCTGTTTTTACATGGTTTTGAAGTTTTAGGGGGTGTCTCTGTAATTATTCCGACACTCGGGGAAGTTTCCGTAATTAGACCAAACCTTGATCTAAAGGTGGTGTTCTCTTCTTATTCAGCCGGATAATCTTCTGTTGCTTTTGTTGTCAATTAGTGGAGTTTTGGTTAATGTGCTCGCGTTGTTTCAGATATAGTAATCAGATTATACGTGGCTTTTGGGTATTCTGTAGTACTTTATGCTTGTCCCGACTTCTTTTTAAGTTGTCATATTACTTCTTAATGTTCTCTGGTTTCGTTCTAGACTCTCCATCAAAGGTTTACACTGTATAATAGTTTTCGATGTGTGTGCTCATATATTCCATTCTGCCTGCTCTTTGTTGATGCTATGCTTTAGCTTTGTTAACTTTGTTTTTAGTCAAAAACAAAGAGCTTGAGCCAAAAAGTTTATTTGGCTTCCTAGGTTTCACTTTGGCTAGACTGCACATGGTTTGGGGTGATTCTAGTTTTATTGTTGCTTGGTGTGCTTTTGTTTCTTTCGTCTTTCTTTGTTTGCTTTTTCCTGATTTGATACTCTAAGCGCCCATGTATCGTATTAGTAGTTTGTTGCAGCAACTAGGTTCTTGCTCTCTTGTACATTAATATGCACATGGGGATTCGTATCCTATTTGTTGTGTATCTTTTCGACTCTTTAATCAAAACAGTGATGATGACACTCCCTTCAGGTGTTGTCTGTACCTAACTAGATTATTGCTTCTTTGTTCATTTCAGGAATTTTCCCGCGGGAATGAAGCTATGGGGTGTTATTGCTGAAGTTAACGAGAAAACATCGTTGTTAGTCTTCCAGCGGGTTTACGGGGACTGGTTCGTGCATGTGAAGCCTTTGAATCGATTTTTGACGGTGAAGTAAGATGGATATTTTATTCTCCTCAGATAAATATTTTTCAAATCTATTGAATGATATATGGGATGTCTTTTCAGATTCTAGAGGTCAGCTCTGAAGATGTTCTGGTGCTTTCTGATTTTACACTTTACAGGGTGCAGAACACAACTTCCTTGCTAGGGTATATCACGTGGGGCAGTTCGTGGCTCTGTTTTTTTATTCCAAGTCTTGAGATGATGGATGGCGCTTTTATTAATAATGTATCACGGTGGTTTTGAGTGATTCCTTGACTCGTTTCCTTGCTTACTCAGTCGGGGTTCAGTCTGCAACCTGTAAGTTGTCCTGCCTTCACTTTTTTCTTCGATGCTTTGCTTAGGATGATTAACAGGGAGTTGGAAAAGGATAGAATAGAACTGATTTAAGGCATTCTTAATTATCTCCGACCACAACACAATTGCGGAAACATGTATTTTAATTCAAGAAAGCAATAGAGAAAGATTTGGGCCATCGATTGCTTTATTTCTTTAGTTCTAGACGTAGGATTAGTGTGCAGGCGTTGGGGTACTCTCATGTTCTAGTTTATCTTATCTATAACAAATACTTACTGCAGTTTTCTTTTTACTACTTGCAGTCTTCAGAGCTTGGAATCCTCTCTGTTTGTTCTTTTCCCATATTTCTCGTAAGATACTTTGTGCTGTTCTTTTTTCATTTTGTTGGAACTAGTATTAATTATTTTGGGTTCGTTTCTCTCAATTTTTTTGGTTGTGTTCATTTCTCCTAGTTACATGCTAGCAGAAGGGCTTGGACTGTCGTGTATCGTATCTATATTATTCACAGGCATTGTAAGTGAAACTCATATGGTTTACATTGAATTGATCTTTCATTTGGTGTATATTGTGAAAAAACAGTATGGTTATTTCAGATTAGGTAATGAAGCACTACTCTTTCTCGAACTTGTCGGGAAGTTCTCAAAAATTTGTATCAGCTTTTTTCCATTATATTGGCAGAGACTTTTGTGTAAGCAATTTTTTAGTTTCTCTTCGTCTTTATTGCTTATATTGTACAATCAGGATATTTACTTAGTTTTTGATATCTTGCAGATTCATATACATGGGATTTGACATTGTTATGGAACAGCACAAGTGGTCCCATGTCGGATTTATCTTTTTTTCAATCGTATCCTTCAGTTCTGCAAATTATGGAGAGAAAAAAAACCATTTTTTTTTTTGAATGGGCAAAAAATTTATTGATTGTGGAATACAAGGGGTACTCCACCCAACATTAAACAATACAAATCAAAGGAAAAACTATCTTAACCACCAGTACAAGAAAAAAAAAAAAAAAAAACTCTCAGAAAAAAACCATTTACTGTTTAATCTACTGGAATCGACTTTTAATTTTCCTTAACCTGATCCAAATTATATATTAGCTATTCATTGGAATTGCTAGGTCTGCATGCTTTACCATAGAAATTTCATGTATACACACATGCATACACTCTTGAGTGCTCAAACTCATAAAATACCGTTGCAGGGCTATGTGGAGCTATGGCTTTTGCTCATGCCTTGCAATCCGTGCATGATCTTCCAGAAGGACATGGCCAAACAATATTTACCACTACGACTGCATTAATTGTTTTGAAGGTACGAAATTATGTGTTCTTGACTTAATTATATTTATGATAATACTTAAATGGAAAAACATCTTTATCTTAGCACATATGTGATGAAGGAACGGAGATGGCACTTTTTTAACCAAATTTGCATTTGGCCATTACAGTAATGTTGTTATCAAATTCAATTACTTACCAGGCCTCCAGTCAGCATGGGAAGTCTCACCTCAGCAGTCATATTGAGAGGCTCACCTTACCAGGAGCTCTTATGTGCTTCAGCTAAGTTTGTGGCCACAATATATCATTGATGGAACTTGTGCTTGACGCCCACCTGGTGGTCTTCACCCATAGTGGCATATGGGAAATATTCCTTAGCAATTTATATTGGGATGCCGAGTCTCGTGGATCGTTAACACCTTTTTGAGGTTACTCTACAATTCTTTTTATTTGCTCTGCTAATCTAATGGGTTTTAAAAAAGAAAAAAAAAAACATGGTTGGGGAAATGGTGTTTCCCCACTCTATTTTGATTCTAAGCCTAAAGTTCTTGCATGAGATTTTTACTTCATAGTGTTTATGACGCCTATCCTTATCTGCATCAGATTATTTGGGCCGCGATGCAGTGGAAAGTTTATGCAAGCGTGTCAAGAGGATTTATTGTGATAATATGCTCGAAGAATATCTTATGGTCTGTGAGTCTTAACGTATTATTTTTTATTTTCTTCCCGCTGCATCCTATGCGTGGTTTATATTTCCTACTTGTTTTTTGTTCGCAATCTGAGTTTACCAACTTAGGGAGTTCCATAGGTCTTAGATTTTGTTAGGGTATTGCTAGGTAATTTATCGCTCATTTAAGATGAATTTATGTAAAGACGAATTTGTCCACTGCAGATACCGATTTCTATTTTCATCCTCAATTGAAGCTTTTGTGAAGTTGATCCTTTGTCATCTGTAGCAATTACTGCAACATGCTTTGACTCTTTATCTTTAACTCTTTTCATTAATGGAGTTCGACTTTGGTGTTATGTACAAATGAAGTGAGGGAGTTGACACTGTTATGGGGTTTATACTTCATACTTGTTCTGGATACTTCTCTCAATTGTGCTCTCATGCCAATGATTGAACATTCTGAAAATTGCGTTTCGCCTTTTGATGTCCAAATTTCTCAAGATCAACTGCCATATGTAATGCATATATTCCTCTGTATAATATGTTATTTACCTGATCATTTCAAGGACATTGATTCAACCGCAACCATACTTTATTGCTATCTTCTTTTAAAAATATAAGTGGTGCAGTTGCCATTGTTGAGCATCGGTGCAAAAAGATGAAAACTATATATATTTTCCCCATAAAAGGAGTCTGTAACTTATCACTTGCACGAGCGACAATTAATTTTATAAAACTTATCTAGAACTTTTTATCTAAAAAAAGGCTAAAGACCAAATAAAAACATTTATATATTTTATTGAAGGTATGAAAGGTAATTTAGTTAATTTGGGATGAAAAAAGCTTGAAAAACGAAAACCAACTTCACAGATATAGACATGCACTCTGATTTTCGGAGAATTATTTCGCAATTCGATTACATTAGACATTGTTGAATATTTTTTCTTCTTAGAGATCCAAAACCAATAAATTTAAGCTCATTACATCATATCCATACATTTAATTATTATTGTTCCTCGTTTGGGTCTTTGCAATATCTAATTATTATACTTTATCCAAACATTTATAATTTAGACCATCTCTTCAATTGGCGCCCATTGGGCCTCATTGTAGAACCGACTTTCTAAATTTCCTTTTTTATCGAAACAAAGGAGAGTCTTTTATTTACATTTTGAGAGACTCTAGTTGTAGCGGAAGCGCGTGGGCAACACCGCAGCAGTGTACCTAACTGTTGAACAGGCGTACACGTGTACAACGAGTACCACAAATTAAATTGAGTATTGTGAAGAACCTTTCAGTTCTCTCATACATATATATATACGTGTGACAAACCTCAAAAGTTTCATAGTGAAATTTCAAAATCAAAAAACCCTAGAGATTGAGAAAACGAACGAAAATGGCGAATCTACCACCGTCGCTGAACTTGAAAGCCGCTCCGTTCGACGCTGCGAACAGTTCTTCTGCTAATAAAGACCGAAAAATGCAATCAGCGGAGCAGCTTGTTCTCGATCTCTGCCATCCCGATCTTCGCGAAAACGCGCTCCTCGAGCTCTCTAAGGTTTTGAATCGTTGTGTGTTCGTGATTTATTGAGATGTTGAGCGTTTGTTATAATGTCGTATGTTGTTGATTGTTTGGCATGCTTATGAGATAAATTTGTTTTCCTTGTTTTGTGAGTGTATGTTGTGTTGCTTTTTGTATAATCGGCGGTTTTTATTTCCGGTGAGATGAGGCTACTAGAACAATGTGATCATGAGAAGGATAAATTAGGTTTGTATTTTCTACTAATGTGGCTTTCGAGTAATCAATGTGAACGCAATCTGAGTTTCTGGGCTCATTTTCATGGGTTTGGTTCTTGCTAAGTTCGTAATTTTGCTCAACTGGTATTCATTCACACTGCTCTGTTTCTGCTTTAATAGAAGAGAGAACTGTTTCAAGATTTGGCTCCATTGCTATGGAATTCATTTGGTACCGTTGCTGCTCTTTTGCAGGTTAGTTTTTTTACATCCTATATCCAGTCAAGTTCTCCATTTTTTTTGCATTCTGGGCTTTGCCAGTTGATTAATTGATATATAGTTGAAACTGCGATGACTAGTTTGTCTATCTACCTGTTTTTTCATTTTTATTTTAGAAGGTTTCTCATTCATCATGCTTCTCTCTGCACATGATTATTTACTTTAAAGTAATGATTTATTCTGCAATGAACATTGGTTACTCTTTTCATCCTTAGACTTGGTGTTGAGCGTTTTGGTGTGACATCTTTGCATGACAAGATTTATTTTCTTTTTATCTTCTGCAGGAAATAGTGTCTATATACCCAGTTTTGTCACCGCCAAACTTGTCTCCCGCGGCATCTAACAGAGTCTGTAACGCACTTGCGCTTCTTCAGGTACTTTTATTTCGTAGATTTGAAGTTCTCAGATTCTTTGTTTTGGCTTCTACGATTGTGAGGACTGGCTTTGAAATCCTTTTTGCCTCATACTCTAGTGCGCTTCTTCACTAGTAGGTTTTGTATTTTAGCTTTTGTTTTATATTTTGTGGTTTAATTGGTCGAATGTTTTACAGTTGATACCATCCTATTAAATGGGTGCCTTTGATTCACTTGGTGTTGGAGGGAGAGAGAGTAGAGTTATAAGTGAGGGTCGAAAATATCAGCACAAGTGGCCTGGCATTTTGTTCAGGTGATTCAACTAAGAGATCATAAGAGCAAAGAAGAGTTTTATCAATACGAGTGTTTCAAATATCTTTATTCGGGTAGAATTTTGAGGTTCTCTTTAGATTGTATGCAAATTTCCATTTGTTTTATGATCTAAGAAAGGAATTTATACTGCGTCTATTGATTGCCAGCATTGACAATGTGGGTCTAACAGCTAATAGTTTTCTATATTAGCCTACTTTCCATTGGATATATTTTAGTTACTCGTTTTACCCATTCATAGCTGGCTTATACTTCACAACTCCTTCCCTCAATAGGCTAAAATAAAAACTGCCGGGAAGTTGGTCACAAGGAAATGATGTTTGTCAATTGGAAAAAGTAAATCAATGAGTTGGCTAGTGATTTCACAGTGTTTTGAAAAACGTGTCCAGAACCTTGGGGCGCGCCCATGAGGCAAACCGTTCATTGGGCGTTTACCGCAAATGATGGGGTGTACGCCCAGGATGAAAAAAGCGTACAGTCAAGAAAATGTAAGTGGTCCACCACGTAAGAGAAGTAAGAGAATAATCCCTTTCATGAATTGTGGAGGCAAAAAAAAAAATAGCAAAAACTTTAAACCGTCTGTTTTCTTTATTTTAATATTTCAAATATCCAAATTCCATGTTTGCCCATTAGTACTGTTCTTAAAAAGGGTGTTGACATTTGTTAAACTTCATTTGGGAATATAATCTTTTTAATTATCTTTTCTATATGTTTTTTCTCTGTTACTATCTTTAGTGGTAGAAAACATGAACCCAGAGGAAATTATTTCTTTTAATACATCATAAGTTTGTATATTTTTCAAATCTGTTGCAGTGTGTGGCTTCCCATTCAGACACAAGAATGTCGTTCCTCAATGGTAAGTCTCTTGGTTGCATGACATGTATTACTCTTGTATTTTGCATTTTAAGTAAATATTATAACTTCTCTAAACAAGCTTCTCCGGCTGATGTTCTCCTGTTGCAGCCCATGTTCCGCTATACTTGTACCCTTTTCTCAATACAAACAGCAAATCGAGGCCCTTTGAGTACTTGAGGCTTACAAGTTTAGGTGTCATTGGTGCTCTGGTGAAGGTACTTCCTGTTTGAGAAATTAACTCTGCAGTATCATGTATATGTACCTATCATGCCTATTATGTTCTTTATAGAAGGATACCCTGCACTAGTAGAAAAAGTTACTACGTGGTCATTGACATGCAGAATGTAATTTAATGTTCGCTAAGCATCTCAATAGTTGGTGTGCCCCCTCCCCACGATTATGTTGGTTCATGTTTTGACGCTTTTTACAAGTGTAGTAGTTGAATTGAAATGTAGTCTGTGATATGTGGATATTATCCTTATCGCATGTATCAATTAAATCCAACTGAAATCTCATTTGTAATTAGTACTATTAACGTTTTACTTCGTCAGCATTCTTTCCCTTTGTTCTCATTTTATTTTTGTTTTTTGTTGCTTCGTTACATCCTAATTACAAACTTGTAATTTCTGCTTTTGATTATTGTTATCACCAGGTCGATGACACTGAAGTCATCAGTTTCCTCCTCTCCACTGAAATTATTCCATTGTGCTTACGGACAATGGAGATGGGAAGTGAATTATCCAAGACGGTGAACTTTCTTAAATATTCTATCCTAAATCCTGCCTCTCATCTCGTCTCTGTGTAAAGCGCCTATGTAGCACCTATTACGTTTATTTCTCAAATCCTGACTTATTGGTGTTTGGATAATGGTGGCTCTAAATCTTGTTAGATGTGGAGGTTTCTTCAGTTTTAATGGTGTGCTTGAAGTTTTTCCTTCTACAAAAGAAGATTTTTGCCACCACTACTGTACTTGTATTCATCACTGCTTGCATTAATTTTTTGAAATTTGCTGCATGGTGTGTATTGACAAACAAATGCCAGTCTAGGACGGAATCTGTTGATTTTGCGTACTTCTACGATAAAAGTTTTAATTGCGTATTTCCAGATTTGCAATTTTTCGACTCAAGCTATGTTCTATGGTATCTGTTACATGAGGACAACTTAAGTGTTATCATTGACATGTGTTTTAGTAATTTAATAAACTGAACGGTTTGTTCAAGATCTTTTGTTGCCCTTTGTTGTTAAAAGTATTATGATTTCGTGGATGGAGAATAATGATTTTGTATGCATTTGTGGGCATATGATTATTGGCTTCACCGTGGCCATCCATATAATCCTTATAAGAACTGGCTTGTGCTGGCATTTTCATGTTGGTGTTCCATGTCTAATTGGTTGATGAGAAAGTTCGTAAGAGCTTTATATCTCTCACTTGGTATAATATAGGGATAATTATGCATACCTGTCTTCAAGTTTGGCTTAGTTATTTAAACCTTCCCTGCTGTTTGAATACTTATAAAAACCCTTAAAAAAGAATATTACAAACAGATGCACCGAAGGTTTGAACAGTTACAAACGTACTTCTAGAAGTGTGAAAAGTGTTACAGATTGGTTCCCAGAAATTTTGATGATTTTAAAATTTCAGGAGGTGTCTTTAAAATTATTATAGATACTAGCTTAGGGAAGGTTTTCTGTAATTAGACTAAACTTGAGATTCTAGTTGTAGTTATCCCTATAATATATGGGAATTGTATAGTGTATTGATCCAAGTATTAGAGATACAAATGATATGATATCCCCATGTTAAAACTTTATCTGGCTAGTTTCTATCGGCAATAAAGCCTTAAATACAGAATCAGCTGATCTTACAATTTAGAATTCGAACCAATCTTGTGGTTTCTATGGTCAGTGGAATTTATACAAGTGTTATGGCATTATGAGCAGGTGGCAACATTCATAGTGCAGAAGATTTTACTTGATGATGTGGGATTGGATTACATATGCACCACAGCCGAGCGGTTCTTTGCTGTGGGCAACGTGCTGGCAAACATGGTTGCTGCTCTAGCTGAACAGCCTTCTTCTCGGCTGTTAAAGCACATTATCAGATGCTACCTTCGGTTATCTGATAATCTGAGGTTAGTTTGCATCACACAGAGATTGGCTCTTTGATGTACTATTTTGTTTGTACAGTAATTTGCTAAAACTAATCAACTTCTTATTTGCAGAGCTCGTGATGCACTCAGGAATTGTCTACCTGACATGCTTAGAGATGCAACGTTTAGTAGCTGCCTTCGTGTGAGTTACTTATTCAAACTTCTTACTATAGAATAATAAAGATCCCTCCTGATGTTTGGTCAAATTGCATAACCACTTGTTCAAGTTTTAGGCATTACAAAAACACCTTTTGTAGATTTTTAATGTTCTGACAAGGATATTGTGATGAGAAAAACTAAAACATCGTGAAAGGTAACTTTGATTTTGGTTGGTTACTTTTGTGGCAAAAAGAAACTCCGGTAGAAATTTCTTTAGATTTTTAACATACCTTAATTGTTTTCAGTAAATTAAACTTTGTTAAGACTGTCGAGATTGCAGTCAATATTTCTAGATTGTCAAGAGAATCAAGAACTTCAAGTTAATGAGAGTTGTCTTCATTATTCTTAAAAGGGATAAAAGCGTTAAACCCCCTATACTATACCCCCGATTGCACTTTGCCTCCTATCCTTTTAATTTTGACAACTTGCCCCCTGAACTATGGATAAATAAGCACTTTGCCCCCTGAGTCCAAATCCAACGGCAAAATATAGTGACACGTGTCCAATTCCAATGGTGAAAAAATGACTCAGGGGGCAAAGTGCTTATTTATCCATAGTACAGGGAGCAAGTTGCCAAAAATAAAAGGATAGGGGGCAAAGTACAACAGGGGGTAAAGTATAGGGGGTTTAATGCTTTTATCCCTTCTTAAAATAAGAAGGGATATTGTACTTTGATTAGATTTAGTGTTTTACTGTAGTCAACCCTTAAAATTAAGATAGCCTCCTCTCAAGGAGTAATTATTTTATGTAGTTACTACATAAGACGTGGTGCAGCCAAAATTACTGTTTTTCGAAATATACAGCTCGGATGAGATCATGTACTATATTATTTCAATAATAGAGGAAAGTTCACTATTCCATTGGCTTTCTGCCTAAATGTTGCAACAAATACATGAAACAATCTTCTCTTTTCATGGCACATAGAATAACCTTTTGCTGAATGATATGGTGACTTTTCTCAATGGTGTGTCTTTCAGGAAGACCCGACAACTAGGAGGTGGTTGCAACAATTGCTGCACAACGTGCAAGGACCTCGAGTGGCTATGCCAGGAGGAGGTGGATTCGAGCATATGATGGTCAATTAAACTGAAGAGCAAATCATATTTTGTGCTTGTCCGGACCACCTGGTGCTCGCCAGCTATCTAAATCTATATATAAAGTGCCCTTGTTTGCTTTCTATGTGCACAGTGACTAGAGTATATCTGAACTTTGTTTTAGCCGAAAAAGCAACCTAAATTACTTAGCTCTTGAACCGCTCTTTTCAGCTGGAATCTGATGTTATGAGCGTGTTGCGCCCCTTGAGTCTTATCTAAACGGCTTCAATACTCACTGTTTTGCACATGTTTATTCTCTTCTGCTCTGCTCTTGAGTGCTTAAATACATGTTCTCTCAGTTCTCTGCTGTTTACTCTCTGATTGTCATTTTTAACGACCACCTTTACTGCTGCAATTATGAGAAGGTGAGTTGTAATCTTAAGAGTTCGAAATTATTGTTATATTTTTGAAATAAATTCAAGAATATTGTAAACAATATATTCTCCCTAGTTTATCATGGCAATCTTTAAAAAACAATATATTCTCCCTAGTTTATCATGGCAACTCAAAGATTTGAAGTGTCGGAATATGTATGTATTGGGTGTCTGGATAGACGTTTATTTGCAGTAGTTGTGTTCTATTTTGTGCTTAGATTAGCTCATTCGTTTCAGAAGATGGTGCAACACTGTAACCCTGAGCCCTATAAGATGTGCATTGAAGCGATGATTATGGATTATTTCGCAACTTTGCAAGTACACATCCAACTTCAATGTCATATTAGTATGCCCCTTCGTGTATCATTAGCGAACAAGATCTGCAACGTGTGCAACTGAAGTAAAATTAATATTATTGTTACTATAGTTTGTTTCTACGGCAGTGGTTGATGTATGAATATGTTTTATTTAACTGTTAACTATGAGACATACTAATATTTATTTCATTCGGGCAAGAAATTTTACTACACCCCATTAATACTTATGTTGTAGTCTCTCGAGTGAAGGTTGGAGGCTAGGCAATGGCATGTATAATTTTCCGTTATTTGTGCTTAAAGATTTTATTTTTGTCGTTTTTAAAAGCTTATCTTCTATTTACTAAAATATGAAATAACTTTTGCTACATTTCAACATACTACTAGAATACAAAAAAAATAGTTTTCACTACAAGAAATTATAGAATTTTTAAGTAACCATGAACATAATATTTAAACGGAAAACTGAAATTCTATGTTACTAAACTAACAATAGCGTTGTTACCAAAGAACTGCAACCAGTTCATAAAGCCAGAATACAAAATAAAATCTCATACAATTTTTCCCGTATTTCGTAACAACGGAAATAAATAGTACAAAATTGTTCGTTCAAATCAGTATTAAAATACCTACGGAAAACAGTAAAAATATGCTAATTTTAACGGTCCAGGTCCAAGCAGACTGGTCCCAGTTCGACCCAGGCCCATGAGGGACACATGTGGGCTCGGTCTCGGGCCTGAAAGGTGGGCCTAGGCCCTTTTTTGTTGTGCCGTGACAAGCCAGCCCAGCCCATCTCCCACCTCTAGACTGCGTGACAATAATAATAATAAGCGAAATATTTTAATAACCTAGAAGGGCAATTCCGTCCTTGCAATTTCTAGACCAATTTATAATAAGCGTTTGTATTATTTGACGCAAAACAGAGTGTTCGTTAGTTCTACATTCGAATCCGATCCATTCTGCTTAAACGACAAATCCAATTCACAAAGGTTTGCTTTTTCTGTACACTTCTTTCGATTCTTTTTTTAGCGTGTCTTCACAATATATTTACATTCTTACTCAAATTGTACATGCGTCAGTTGTATCAGTTAACTGTTTGATAAAATGCCTCAGAGGATTTGAAGACATAAAGAGAAATGTTAAAAGTCAAATAATTCCCTTTATTATTCTGGGATTTTGATCTTAATGTGTTTTAGTTGTGAATTTTTTTAGGAAAAGATGAAAAAAGGAGTTCATCCTCAGATGCAGTGGATATCCTATGTGACCCAAAGTGGAAGATTGATGAATGTTATGATGACCAAGATTCACCAGGTCGGTAAAGTTTATCATTTCCGAGCAAAGCGGCAGATGGCTCAGAGTATCGGACAGATTGCCAAGTTTAAGCGCCGTTACGGACAGAAGGAAGAGGAGCCTAGCGAGAAATGACATCGTACGACGCGCGTAGTTTCATGTTTGAGTAGAGTGTTGTTCTATTGAGGTTGACACACTGCTAATTGTGCTCAACATTGTTTCCTGATTCTCGTTGTAATCATACTGAATTGCTTTGGTTCTTATTGCGGGAAATAATTGTCGGTTTATCTTACGATACTTCATTTTGAAATTACATTCATTTTCTAATGTTGCATTTACAAATTTACGGTCTAAGTGAACTGCGTGACTAATAAAAACTTAAATTGTGATCCTAGTGTTTCACTGGCAATCCCTGCGCTATGATGCAATTGACTACCTTCTCCTATTGATTCATTGTGGCACAGGAAGTGCAGAGTATGTAGTGATTAGTAGAATGGTGTAGCGTAGAATCACTCTTTAGTGTTGATTGGCTATTTAGCTACGAAACCAATCTTCGACTATACTAATGATCTGGTCTTATTATGTCTACGCTTTTCTTATCTTTCATCTAATGCCAAAAATGTTTTCCAATATCATGTCATCCACCACGATCAAGTTTTATTCCTTAGCTGTTTTCCCAAGTGAAGAACATTATTGAGGATACTTTTAATCCAAAAGAAGTTCCAGTTCATTGTTATGGGGCAGATTTGATGTATTCTTTAATCTTCCATTGGTTTCCATCTACCTTGCTCAAGTGACCTTCTACAAAAAGTTGCAAGTTTCCGCGTGTACAATACAAAGAGTACCTTCCGTTCTCTGTAAGAAGTGGGAGCATAGTTCTTCTATAGTATTATCACTGTTGGCTTCAGTTTGCATCTTTGTTCTCTAGATAGCCTAGTTTTGTTTGTTAACCATCCAGCATTGGACTTTGAGTGACTAATTGCCTATATCTTGGGTGGGAGATGCAGTAATTGGCAGCAGATCAGTTACCTATATGGCTATACAATATTGTTCTTGAGTTTTCACTTCGTTGTATCTTGGTTGGTAGTCGTCTAATCATATCGTTAAATTTAATGTTTCTTAACGAGCATGTAACATCACATTCACCACTGTAGATACGGAACACTGCTCCGTGTTATTTGTGCTAATGTGAAGATATGTGCTGAAGTTGAAAAGTGATTGGGGGGAGGATTGAGTGATTGAGATTTGTAAACTTTATGAAGAAGTTAAAATGAAATTGTGGATCAACCTTTAGGGTAAATTTTACTTCAAGTCTTCTCTTAGTAAAATATATAAATTATATTTTCTTCTGTGCATCATTTTCTCCATCATATATCTGCTATTTACTTAAAATATTACCCAGCCGGTTTTCCTTTGAGTTTCAGACGAATTATACAGTCCAGAATTCATATTATTTGAGAGAGTATCCAATTTAAAATAACTATGCTTGCACAGTGTCAGATAATAAAGTAGTTTCGTGTAATTTAATGGAATCTGAGAATTCATGTTACATTGACTCTAAAATCCCACTAATTTATTTGTCTCTTTTAAATCTCTCCTAGGAGAATCAATATTCTCATTCTATACCACAAATTCTCCCAAATTTCCCACACTTCAAACATATTTTCTTATATAGGAAAAAATAGTGGTAGTATACCAGAATCAGAAGCATTCCAAGTCGAACTACGTCTATTCTCCAGCGAATCCAGTTTCGCAAAAATTCCAACTAACATCGCAGTAGTATACGTACAGGCCTCCGTTTGCGCAAAATTATCCCTTCTATCCCTAAACTCATCCTTATCATCGGGTCCTCCAACAACTGCTCCAACCAAAACATTTGGATTCGGGTTCGGGTTTCCATACCACTTTTCATACGACTGCTTGCACCCAACAAAAACCTTAGTATATTTGTATGGTTCAGCTGATGCGCCCCTATGGTGTACCTGTTGGAACATATAAGCGAAGATATTAAGAGCCTAATGTCTATACACACTTAAGTATTTTTAGACGAGACAATAATTCAATATCGTATTAGAATCAAAAGAGTTTAACCCTGGTGTTCAAATTTAACCATTATTCATCTATCAAAAATGCTGAGTATTTGGCGTAACAATGAAAGGTTATATTCTGCACGTGAGGATGCATACTGAAAAATATATCCAAAAATATTGATGTCTGAATTTTTCGATAAGGTGGCAATTCAACAGTACCTTCTGGGGATAGGCGGATCCATATCCCACGAAGTAGCTGAGTCGCATGGGATTGGAGCCCAGGATGTAGTCCACTTGTGATTTGACGAAGGAGAAGATCTCGTGTGATTGGAGCGATGAGTGTTTCGGGCAGCTGAGGACTTGATTGGTGGAGTGGAGATAGTCAGAGTAGACTGTTAGTAGAAATGATGCTCCAACGACATATTGAAGGTTGTTCCATTTGCGGATCCACAAGAGACCTCCTGGTGTGCGTCGCACGTTAGTGGAGTTGTTGTGGTTTAAGCAGGCGCAGATGAAGGATTCTGCCTTGGTACGGTATTGTTGCAGAATCTGCTTCTCGTGTTTGGTTTTGCCTTCCATAGGCAACTGCAGCATTACAGAGTTGATGAATGCTAAAAGCAAGATAATATCGTCGCAAATCTTTGGTGTCACTGTTAAATATAGTCGCACACTAAATTTCTCTATGCCAGTTCCATGATATGCGTCATTTTGTAAATTTGAGGCTATAATTTCCTCATGTATTAATCATCACAACGTTCTGAATATGGTAAACTAGAGTTGCGATGTCTATAAACCTGATTGAGATAACAATTCCTAGCAAGTATTTATGAAAGTGAGAAATAAGAGGTTTTACCATAGCCGCGAGAATTTGGAGACCACCATACTTAACATCCCAACTGAATTCGGTAACTTCCCAAGCGATGCCACCTAAGCTCTCGGCGTTTTCAATAGCGTAGTTTAAGTATTGTGCGTTGTGGGTGGCCTTGTAGAGCCACAACGCCGCCCATAACAACTCATCAGTGTAGCCACTCACCGAAGTGTAATACCCCTTTGCTCCTTCATATGTCCCTCTATACTTGTCGCCAAACTCAAACAACTGCAATATCATCACAAACAATTCGACATTCTTGAATTTTGAAATAATTTTTTGTTATATACAAAAAATTCCGCCAAATAGTTTTGTGTTGTATCCTGCATTTTTCGCATGAAATCACCATCTGATATTTCACCCCTTTATGACAATAATAGTTTTGAATTTATATATGTTGGCACAAATGACAAGGAAAGATCACCATAGCTAACAGTCTCATTAACTAACTTACTTGTTGTGCATGTTCCAGCAGAAGATGAGAGTAATGGGAATTTGTTCTCCTAAATACAATTGAGGCCGCAGCCAGGGCCGCTGCGGTCTCGGCCACGACATCGGAGCCAGGTGAGTCCTCATCAATCTTAAAAGCAAAGCGAGACGTTGTCATGTCTTCCGGCCGCTGCCAGCAGAAATGATCGGTTTCTCCATCGCCCACCTGATCATCAACCACAGCTATTCTTAATAGGGGGTATTGTTGAGCAACTTTCAAAGGGGTCATTTGAAATTTATCTATTTTATTTTCACAAGGAGTATGTGTCTATTTAACATAACATATGATCTAAAATCTTATTGACTCTATTAAAATGTGTAAATTTATTGTTTTATAAATTAGAGAGACAGAATAATTACTTGAGCCCAAAAAACATGAGGTCGAGGATGTGCTTTAATGAAATAATCAGTGCCCCATTTGATGGCTTCAAGTGCATGTGCATATTCTCCAGCGTCGGCAATTTGATACCGGTACTCCATCACTCCCCACGACAGCATTGTGATCGTAAAAGCCAATGGCAGACCAAATTTAACGTTATCACCAGCGTCATAATATCCCCCTACTAAGTCCACCTATTCAAAAATAATAACATATAAGTCGCATGATAATTTCACGAAAATAAACTTAAAAGCGCCTATTATGGACAGACCCCTTGTTCGAGGCCGTCGGTGAGGCCTGAATGGTCGCGCCACCGCACTCTCTGGTTGTACGGCAGGTGCCCCGAGCGCTGCCCCTCAAAGTAGAGAAAACTTTTGTGTAGAGCATCTTTATAGTCGAAAGACGATGTTTGAGAAAACGGAAGCGTGGAAAGTAGAAAGAGTAGTAAAATTAACAGGTTTGGGTGATTTTCAAAGGCTTTACACATTTTTCTATTTATGTTCAACTCCATATCTATCTTCGTAATTTGTTTGCCTTCAGTTGTCGTGATGGTTGTATCTTTTATACAACATTTGAGGCACGTGAGAATTTAAAAATTATTGCATGAGATTAATTTATTAGATTTGGGTAGAGCAACTTAACTATTTTACTTGTTTAGTTCTGGAGATCTTGATCATAGTAAACCTGTTTTATGTTGAAGTTATAATACCGACGAGTGCCCTTAATTTCATAGCATAAGAAAAAGTTCCTCAAAATAAACGTGATGTATAACAACAGATTCAACAAATCTATCATAAATTCATGACGTGGAATTTAAGTCTCTCATTGTATGTCACATGTGCTAAAGTGAGTTATAATAGTCATTATCATAGAGAAACATCGGGTATTGATCATATGTAAAACTATGATCTTTGTTAGAAAATCCATACTGTCGGGTGTTTTGTGGAACTATATAACCTTGCTGACCTGCCCAACTTATAGTTAATAATTATAAGATAATATTTTTGACTGATGCTAACTGGACATTGAGAAAAATGTCATTAATTAGCACTCCAATAGTTTTTCATCGAACCAATTCGTCAAAGATAGTCTAAAATATAAATTAGTCAGTACAACATACTAAACTCACAAACTTTATTCAAAATCGCATGATTATTGACAATAAAATTAATAATTTGTTTCATATGAAGATATGAACATTAAAAAGGTAGAAAATGGTTTTCTTGACAGACCAATAAAAAACAATCCGAATAAAACTAAATAACCTCATGCGGGATAACTTCAAATATTTGACTTGATTTGGTTTATCAAGTTAGACATAATTAAAACACTCCAAGTTTGCCTTCACTCAAGTGAATTACCAAATTAACAGTTTCATAAAAAGTAATTCCTAAACTAATACTTTTGAGAAATTAATTCTCACAATATTGCTCTTAAACAGAATACCAGACTATGTTTATTTTCTTTATTGTTAAATCTGTTAAATGAACTACATAGAAATTCCTTGAGTTCTTTCTTAATTGATAAATGAAGATTTATTTTGATCTGTGATAGCTGTTGACAAATGGGGATGATTGTGGATCAAAACCATTCGCCTCTAATTTTGACTAATTACCTTCACCTAAAGATCTATCGTAATTCTATTTTTGAATAAGGATAATTTGGACAACTTCAAAATTTTCCAATCGTTTTATCATTTATGCCATAATATTTCTATATATGTTTCATGTGAAGAGTTGCGGTTTCACTTTCAGACTTCTTTAGGCATGACATTAATTGTCACTTCCTTTTAGGCAATATTTCCAGGCGATGTTAAGAAAATAAGCCCCACAGTATATAGCTAAAAGTACGTACGTAAAACGCTAAAGAAGTAGAAGATAGAAAATGCTAAGTAGACAAAAATGAACACGTTTATATATTTTTATATATATACATATGTGTGTGTGTGTGTGTGTAACATGAAAAGGTAATAATAAAAGTACATTAATATTAAACAGAGAGCACACTTTTATTTAATCAAGCTTGCAGGCATTACATGAAAAGCAACACACAAGATTTTACACAAACCACAAACAACTAAAGTAGAAATATAATCTGAGCTCAGCACCGCCTTTAATTTTTGTTTAATTTCATTAGTTGTTGACAGTACAATAATAGTACTAAGTACTTGTTGAAATGGAAGCTAATAATGTAGACCAGTTTTCCACTTTTTATTCTCATCTCCTTTTGCATGATCAATTGAATTCGTAGTCTCACTTTCATAATTATTTGTCCCTTGGACGCTGCTCTCCGGCCCCGGAGTCTCCGGGCCATGGCCGTGGTGGTGGTCGTGGTCGTGGTCGTGGCCGTGGCAATGGTGGTGGTGGTGGTGGTTGTGGTGGCGGTGGTCCCACCAATCCACTTCAATGTCTCCGGCTTCAAAAGGTAAATGTGGAAGTACTATTAATTTAATTGCTAATGTAAATAATTACATGAAGCCGTTCTGTAAGAAGGTAAGGATTAAGACTAGACTATAAGAAATAACAAGTACATACTATATATTATGTCATTTGTATGACTACAAAGACATCTTGATAAATTCTTCTATATCATAGTATCCGCCTGAATTCTTCTATTATAATGCCCGTCAAGAGTTAGCGAATTGTATTATGTCATGAAATACGTATTTATAATAATCCTGTCAAACCCTATAATAGAGAACGTCGATCAAAATGAGACCTCTTAATATGTGGTAGTTGTAATGTGGAGTACCAACTAATTATGTGGACTGCCAAGCGACACCAATGTTTTGCAAACATTAAGAATCTTGTGACTGTTTAACTTATTATTATTTAGTAAGTATAATAATAACTATTTGAAAGAATAGCGATCGTAAAATTTAAAAACTATGCACCATGCATGACTAACGCAATAAAGGTATTATACTCACGAGTTTCAGACGAGGCAGTAGGCATTTGACGAGCTGGAACTACATTAGAAGAGCTGATTTCAAAGATTATTGCAACGACAATGCAAAGGAAAAACAAACTCTTAATGGAAGACATTTTCTTAACAATAATTATTGTGTGTTGGTGTGACTACAAACTTCGAGTTTTGTCACACTTTATAGACAATTGATTAGATGTACGGGTCAAAAACGCCGACTTTTCTTAAATGTTGGAGTGCAAAAATTTTATGATGAGCACAAAATCGTCTGCAATTGGTAAAGTTCTATTTCTTCAATTATTAATTAGGTACTACCTTTTAAATAATAATTTGTTTCATAGAATTTGTTTGAGACGCAATTAATAGTTTTAGTAGTCATTTGTTATCATCTGCAATGGTTAAAGCTCCGTTTTTGGTGATTCGCGGTTTGAAGGTAATACTGCTTTTTTAATAATTTGATTCTTAGAATTTGTTTGAGACGCAATTAATATTTCTAGTAGTCCATTTGGTAATAATAATCAGGCCCATAATAAATGGGAGTAATCGCCATGCCCTGTTATGGTGTTTAATATTATGGTTATTTGTGCTTACAAGTAGTTGAAACATAAATATAATTTGTACATTATTGGCAAATTACATTACGGATCATAATCGGTCAAAATCAGATTACGTACTGTAGAATTACCAAATACTCGTTGATCAGACAAGTGGCGTATAATAGTCTATAGTTATCATAATTCAGATGTATTCACTATTCTCTTAGAAAGTACTTGTGTATTGTTATAATCAAAATTTCTAACTATTTAACTTAAAAATACTTTTAGATTACCTACAAAGTAAAAATGAAAAATATTTTGATTTGAGGGGAACCAGAAATTTTGATATATATTAAAGACCATATATCTTCCCAAATTTGATTTCTCAGGGACTATAAAGACTTACGTGGTGTTTGCTCACATAGAAGTGTACCATAATTAGAGCATAACGAACAATAACCAACAACACGTGTGTTTGTAAGATGAGCTCGCTCAACAATATATGCGGTATACTTGATTGAAACACACCTCATCTCAGTTGTTTGATATGAATGACATATGTTCTCTTTGGTATTTCCTGGGTATTGAGGTTGCTTCAAATCCAAAAGCATTGTGCGACCAAAGGAAGTGCATGTAACAAACAAAGTTAAATCATGGGTCTAGAGGAAAAGCCAAGAGAATGGCCTAAAGAACGCGCTACAGGCACAACACCGATATTTTCACTCGTGTGTTTTTTATTTTTTATTGGACGCACAAGCTTATGATAATCAAGGAAGCCCTGAAGTCGAGCATTTTCGATGACTAAAAGAACAAAATTTTGAGTATGATGTATTATACTTGGTTGTGAGGCTTAGCTCGTGTAACAATAGCGGGCACAGCTTCATCCCATCATAACCGCCCAAAGTGGCAATGATGAAGTTCCATTGCAAAACCTCATAAGCATAATGTAGGACCAAAGGCTTCCTAGAAGTCAGCTTTATCCTTTCCATATTAAGCTCCCACTTGATTTTGTTATAAGGATTGACGAACCCTCGCAGCTAGAAATTCTCTAAAGTTTTCCCTTTTTTTAGAAATTTGAGGAACTCTCTCATAATCATCATGGTTCATGAATAGAGGGTGATGATCACACAAGTCGTGTGGCATGACTTTAGAATTGAACATCGAGGAGTCAGGCATCTCATCTTGTCTTGATTATATAAAGCGCTGAATTATGTTTGAGCTTTAGAAACATATGGCATTTCATGTTCTTCATTGTTCTTAACATTAGGGAGGTCAGATGTTGCATCACCAAGAAAAATTTTCCTTTGATATGAACTAGACGGCCTTCATCAAAAGCAACTACATTTAACTCAAACTCTGTTGGAACGTTTCTTCTAACTACAACATTATGGGTTGGCAGCGGGTATTGGGTAACCTCTCTGTGGTAAGAGTCCCCCACATAAACAGGGCATATACACAATTGTAATAGGCCATAGGCACCAACTGCCATCAATCTCATTCTTACGTGATAGTTCATGGAAACAAGTCTACTAAATGCATATCATTCTAGGAAATCGGTAAACCTGACTATATCTGCAACATTCTCCATCAACACAAACTTCGGCCTCATATAGTCCACAAATTCATAAACTAAAGGAGTAGCAACAACACGTGTGTTTGTGAGAGGAGTTTGCTCAAGAGTATATACAGTATACTTGGACTGAGATAGAAGATAGCCCTTTGGAGATGAGGTGTGTTTCAAAACCTTGAAACCCTAATTATCATCTCCGGTGATGGTCATGTCATCAACATATGACAAAGCATTAGACGATCAACGGAAGTGCATGTAACAAACAAAGTTGAATCATGGGGACTAGAGAATAGCTTAAAGCACGGGCTACATGCAAAGCACCGGTATTTTCGGCTTACGTGTACTCTTTTTGTCGGTCCAACAAGTTAATGATAATTAAGAAAGCCTTGGAATCGAGCATCTTCGCGACTGAAAGAACCCAATTTTGAGTATGAGTATTATACTTGACTGTGAGGCTCGGCTCGTGTAACAATAGTGGACACAGTTATATCTCACCACAGCCGCCCAAATGGCTTTGATGAAGTTCCATTGCAAAAACTCATGGCATAATCTCGAACCAAAGGCTTCCCAAAAGCCAGTTTCACCCTTTCCATATTAGGCTCCCATTTGACTTTGTTATCAAGATTCCAGACGAACCCTCGCAGCTAGAAAATCTCTAAAGTTTTTCCCTTTTTGTAGGAATTTGACAAACTCTCACATAATCATCCTGACTTAGGAGCAGAGGGCGATGATCACACAAGCAGTGTGGCATAACTTCAGAATTGAACATCAAGGAGACAGGCATCTCATCTCGTCTTAACCTTATGAAGCGCTGAAATTTTATTTGAGCTTTAGAAACATATGGCATTTCATCACGTTTCTCATTGTTCTTAACATCAAGGAGATCAGATATTGCAACACCAAGAAAATATGTCATTTTAGATTGACTTCACGGCCTTAATAAAAAGCAACGACATTTAACTCAAACTTTGTTGGACTGTTTCCTCTTACTACAACATTATGAGTTGGCACCAAGCATTGAGGTAACCTCTCTGTGGGAAAAGTACCCCACATAAACATACGCATACGAAATTGTGGTAGGCCATATGCACCAGCTGCCATCAATCTGATTCTTACCTGATAGTTTATGAAGACAAGTGTAACAAGTGCATATCTTCCTATGAAACACCAGCAAATCTAACTATACCGACAACATTCTCCATTAACATGAATTTTGGCCTCAGATAGTCCACAATATCCATGAAAATAATCAATTGCTCATTTTTTGGATCTTTAAGAAGCCCCTCCTTATTTCTATACCTGTTGAAGCCACTTATGCCTTGACAAGGTGTGTCTCCACATAAAACATCAACCATCTCGTTCCTCATTGTTCTTAACATTAGGGAGGTCAGATATTGCAACACCAAGAAAATGTGTAATTTTGAGATGAGCTTCACAGCCTTTATCAAAAGCATCGACATTTAACTCAAACTATGTTGGAACATTTCCTATTACTACAACATTATGAGTTGGCACCGATATTGGAGTAACCTCTATGTGGAAAAAGTCTCCCACAGAAACATGCGCATACGAAACTGTGGTAGGCCATAGCCCCAGCTGCCACCAATCCAATTCTTACTTGATAGTTCAAGAAGACAAGTTTAGCAAGTGCATATCTTCCTAGGAAACCACCGACAAACCTGACTATACCGACAACATTCTCCATTAACATAAAATTTGGCCTCAGCTAGTCCACAATATCCATGAAAATAACCAGTTGTTCATTTCTTGGATCTTTTAGAAGTTATTCCTCATTTCAATACGTGTTGAAGCCACTTATGCCTTGACAAGGTGTCTCTCCACATATAACATCAACCATCTCGTTCCTCGTTGTTCTTAACATTAAGGAGGTCAGATATTGCAACACCAAGAAAATGCGTTATTTTGAGATGAACTCCATAGCCTTCATCAAAGGCATCGACATTTAACTCAAACTCTGTTGGAATGTTTCCTCTTACTACAACATTATGAGTTGGCACCGGTATTGGGGTAACCTCTCTGTGGAAAAACTCTCCCACAGAAATATGTGCATACAAAACTGTGGTAGGCTATAGGTTATAGGCACCAGCTGCCATCAATCACATTCTTACTTTATAGTTCAAGAAGACAAGTGTAGCAAGTGCATATCTTCCTAGGAAACCACCGGCAAACCTGACTATGCCGACAACATTCTCTATTAACATAAACTTTGGCCTCAGATAGTCCACAATATCCATAAAATAATAAATTGTTCATTTCTTTGATCTTTAAGAAGCCCCTTCTCATTTCTATACATGTTGAAGTCACTTATGCCTTGACGATGTCTCTCCATATATAACATCAAACATCACATTCCTCATTGTTCTTAACATCAGGGAGTTCAGATATGCAACACAAGGAAAATGTGTGACATTTAAAGATGAACTTCACGGTCTTCATCAAAATCAATGACATTTAACTCAAACTATGTTGGAACGTTTCCTTTTTACTAGAACATTATGAGTTGACACCGGGTATTGGGGTAACCTCTCCTTGAGAAAACTCTCCACATAAACATGTGCATACAAAACTGTGGTAGACCATAGGCAAGAGCTGCCATCAATCACATTCTTACATGAGAGTTCTTGAAGACAAGTGTAGCAAGTGCATATCTTCCTAAGAAACCACCAACAAACCTGACTATATCGACAACATTCTCTATTAACATAAACTTTGGCCTCAAATAGTCCACAATATCTAAAATAGTCCACAATATCTATGAAAATAATTAGTTGTTCATTTCTTGGATCTTTAAGAAGCTTCTTCTCATTTCTATACATGTTGAAGCCACTTATGGCTTGACAATGTGTCTCTTCACATGTAGCATCAACCATCACAGACAATGGCATGATCTTGGACTTGTATCCTCTTGATACAATTTTTTTCAGCTTTCCTTGGCATAAACTAAAATCCTTCAAGGGTTGCCATGTGTCGTGGATTTAGAATATACACTTGTTATCAATAAGATTGTCATGGATTTAGATGATTGTGTCATCGACCATGCAACACCATTGAGCAGTGAAATTTAGGGAGACGTCAACTTCTTGGAACATCTCATTATCTTGCAGAGGTAAAGTTAATTGTCTATGTAAGGTTCAGCTTTTTACAAAGGCATCGAATACAAGAAAAAACACTTGTCCATCAACATCAGCTTGAACAAAGTGACATCTAGCTAAATGACTTTCGAATCCTTCTGGTACCTATGCGGCCATTGGTGCTTAACATCCTCATCAGGAAACGGTTCACCAAAGAACTGAGGAGACTACTCTTCTTCCCCTTCTTCATCCACAATCTCACCATCAACACTCTCCAACACCTTCTCTACTCTCTCACTCTCACTCTCACTCTCACTTCAATCCTCTTCACACAATAAGAGGCCAACATTCGAAATACATACATGATAAATATACCAAGAAAAGAAAATCCATTATGCCGAATAAAGATCTGGCGGTGGAAAAGTACTGCAGATCTAAAAGGCGAGTTCCGTTTGGAATGAGGTGGAGATATGCCATCTTGGAATGTTAAGATTGGGGAGACATGATATTTAACAAGAATAACAAAGGTATGAGAATAACATAAAGAAAAAATATCAAAAGTGTTTAGGGTTTTATAGAGATAAAAAATATATACAATTAAAAGACAACTAAAAAACTAAAAGTACAAAAGATCCATTAATTGAATAATATACAAAAATACTAATATGCTAAGAAAATCCACTTCAATGGCTCCAGCTTCATAAAGTACTTGTCGAAGTATTATTAATTTATTTGCTAATGTAAATTATAAGGATCAGTTTTTAAGAAGGTAAATGAAGCGAATTGTATTATGTCATGAAATCCTATGAAACACTATAATGTAAGACCTCTTACTATGAGGTTGTTGTAGAATTTGGACTGCCAAGCGACACCTTAGTGTTTGGCAAACGTCAAAAATCTTTTGACTGTGCAACTTATCTTTTGCATGTATAACGATGAAGTTATGGTTAAATATGACGATATTTCTTTATAACTGGTCAAAGTTGGATTTTACCCATAAACACTAGGGTTTAAGAAAGTTCACAAGTAAAATTGTTTAAGGAAATATTAAACTTAATGACTTATAAAGTATGCGCTATAATTAATATTTTAAATTGAAGTATCCACTATTAGGTAACACCACAGGAATATAAATTAATCATTTTCCTTAGCCCGACTACCTTGCATGAAATAGTTTTTTGCCCAATAAAATGTTAATTTAAACCTAAAACGACAGTTAGACTTGGACATAAATCCGGAGCGAAATGATAGACCGTAGTAAACCAAGGACTAGACAAGAACATGAGAGTAACCTGCGGTGTCAACTGGTAGGGTCTTATTTTACCTTATCCTATGGACTATTGTGCTCAACCCCAAACCCAATTCTGACCCGCTTAATCTGCTCAATGACTCAAGTCCAGACTCAAACTGAAACTTATAACCCCGATCCAAATGGTAAATTAAAAGTCGTGCCAGTCTCATCTAGTTCTGTTTTAGCTAACAAAGAATAACAGCTTCCGTGCAAAGAAAAGTAGGAAAGACAAAGTGAAACCAAAACCAGAACAGGTAAGCTGCAAACAAAAACATAAGGACCGTGATATAGTAGAACATAGAAACTAATGACATAGCAAAAGCCACGTTAAACCAAAGTCGAAGGATTAGCAATAATATGGCAATCAAACTAAGTTCATAAATCTAAACCAGGGACACAGATATCCAAAAATCCAGTGCTCAGGATGTTTAACATAGCGACTTTTGTTACAACTCCAAACCCCATCCCATGATTTCCATACACACTATGCAGTTGCTCCTCCAGTCTGATGCAGCATAGCGTCAATCTCATCACCATCCTCCATTTCCAACTAGAAAAAGGAAATTAAGTTCAACAATGAGCTTTGGTGTATCATAATAATCAAGTAATATTTGTAGGAATCAAGAGATACCTCGTCAGGAGTTTGCTCAGCTCGTAGGCGACGACCATCAAATAGGAAAGCAATGGAGTTGAGATCAACTGACTGTCGGTCACAGTATGCATTCATTAATTTTTTCAGCTGGGTGTTCCTCTTGATCCTGAAAAATACTTCGTTCCCATCCTACAAAAATTGGTGATTAGGCACTTGCTTCGGCAGCATCCAAGAATCAAAAAAGTTAAATGAATAGCCGAGTGTCTTTTCCCCAGATACGTTTTACAGAACAATTGAATCTAACACACTAGTTAGTAGCCAAATGACTCTTGGAGCGGAAACATCCTATAAGGAACTTCACAAATCAAACACGTTGCCATCACACTGATACACAGACATGGAATTTGCTAACCCGATGAAATCAGTCCTTCCTAAAACTAACAATGTATAAAGCTCCACATCCTACTGCAGGACAAAATACTGACATAACAATGGTGGTCATAAATGGTCATTGCATACACTAACAGTTCCTTACTCCCTGATAAACATTTGCGAGATATTGCTAACCATTCAAAATGAGATTCAAGAGATAAAACTAACAAAAGCATCAAATTTGAAAAGCATCATTGGTACGGCAACACCAAAAGTACTTGAGAAAGGTGACAGGTTTGTTAGAAAAAGGCAAACCGAAAGGGTAATCCTTCAAAGGTGAAAATCAAAATATATAAGCCATTTTTTATTGTTATTGTTAAGCCCTTCATACAACGGAATTACATTCAACAAACTGGCAGCACACCTCTAGTTCTACCTAATGCATAAAACAAAACAAGTCCGGATATTTTATTAGACATAGTTAAGGATAACAGTTAAGCACAAATGAGAATATACAAACATTAAGCGATGTGCATATATCATTTTCGGGTTGTTTATCTTACAAGCCATTTCTTAAGTCACTATTGAGTAACTAGGGGCAACAAATCCAGCACTGCTCAAAATGACCCTACAATGATTAACTACACTACGCATTATCAGACAAATAATAATGCAGTGAAAATAAGAATACAATATTCTTTTTAAAAACAAATGGTAGACAACCCAGTAGTAAACCACAAAATTAGCAGATTGAATCGTATTAAACACACAAGCATGACTTTTCATTTTCCAAGTATTACCAAACACCAAAATAATACTATTTCCCGATCCAAAAGTTGTTCGTGCCAAATGAAACTTGTTTAGCATTAGACTAACTCATAATTGTCTGACAATGTCAATAAAAACCTTCTGATTTATAACAGGTTTCAAGCTAGCCCTATGTTTTAAACTTTTTGAGGAATAAATCAACTACATCAAACACAATTGCATTAAAAAAATTATTGACCATCAATAGGAAAGCACCATTGAACTTGCACATACTTCACATAAATCGCCCACTACAAACATATTCGTAGAGGAATTATCAGTGTCCGCGTAATCAATCAGTTAACCACACAAAAATCAACAACAAAAACATTCATGAACATTTGAAACAAGTTAGCAAAGCCATATAACAGAACCAACAACAGTAATCACTCAAAAAACCCTAGAGTTAGACTAAGTCATAATTGTCTGACAATGTTTATAATAAAAAAAACCTTCCAATTTATATCAAGTTTTAATCTTACCCTAATTTTTTATTTTGTTCTGGAAATAACTCAACTACATCACGTATAATTGCTTAAGAAAAATTATTGACAATCAATACAAAAACACCATCGACGTTACACAAACTTCACATAAGTCTTCGTAAACGAAGTATCAGTGTCCATGTAATCAATTAGTCGGCCACACACAAATCAACTACTACAACAACAACAAAATCAAAAACAATTCATGAGAATTTGAAACGACGTAGCAATGACACATAACTGAACCAACAACAGTAATCACTCGATAAACACTAGAATTAGACTAAGCCTGAGTCATAATTGTCTGACAATGTCAATAATTAAAAACCCTAATTTTTTATTTTGTTTGGGAATAACTCAATTACATAATACACAATTGCATTAGAAAAATTATTAACTATTCAATACAAAAACACCATTAAACTCACACATACTTCACACAAACCGTCCTCTACAAACAGAATACACGAAAATTATCAGTGTCCGCGTAATCGATTAGATAACCACACAAGTTACATCATCATCATCATCAACAACAACAAAAACATTAATGAAAATTTGAAACGATTAACCAAAAACAAAAATCATCTCCAAAACCCTAGAATTCGAAATCAAAAAAAAATAAAAAATAAAAAGAGAGAAGAGAATAATAACCTGTCCTTTGACTTTGAGATTGATGTGTGCAGATCCATCGCCAGGCTTCTTATCTTCCTCTTGAGACATCTTCGATCGTCTCTCTCTGCTTCGATTTTTCTTCTTCTGATTTTGTGTTGAAACCCTTCAGTACTCTCTGTCGATTATTTTTTATTTTATTTTCTCTTAAATATAAGTTAATGGGCAACGAGAATGGCGTGTGAGAATCTATTTTGACGGTTCGGATGATTGTAAGGGTGATCCGACGGTCAATGATTCGAGTCGTTTTATGGATACAGTCGGTGTCGTCATCAATTTTAAATAGTTGCTTATCTTTGACGCAGAAGCATCTTTCTCAATTTTGACCCTCTAGAGGAATTATAATTAATTAATTGTGACCACGTTCTCACAATATAAGGAATTTTTTAATTTGATTTGTATTGAAATATGTTGTGTATAAGAGATTCACTTTTTTATGTGCGGAGAAATATGTTTTGGATTGATTTTGTTTTAACCAAAACGTACAATAACAATATATGATGATATTATTCTTTAATATTAGTAGATTTTGAGAAAAAAAATAAGTTTTTTTATAATTTTGAGTGAATATGCGAGCCACTGTTTATGATATTTGTGTCAAACAAAACGAAGTTAAAACATATGCTTTTGTGTATCTGTATTCTTAATTTGTCTATGTTTATTGTGTATAATATTAATAGATTGGAGAAAGAACATGTATCACACGTCATTTTTTTTTTCGAAACGAGAAATGTGAAAAGAAAACAAATTGGCTTGTTTTATCTCTAATGAATGTTAAATTGTTTTATTACACATGTCGATATGTCAAATATCTTTTCTACTCTTTGATAGGGGATAAGATAGCTAAATATGTAGGCATTTTTTATATCTATCGTGGATTCACAAGAATTTCTCAACTAATATCTCATCACGAAATATCGGAAGCTTAATTCTCGTGAAATGAAATATTTTCTTGTTTCTTGCGATTAGCAATGCTAATCACAACCCACGTATAATTGGGCTTTCTTTCATTCTTCTAAACGGCCCATTACTGTATTTTCTGGCTGGAAATATGCTGGTTTTGTTTCTCCTGTTCGGCGTGATCGCCTCTTAAATTGAAAGAATTATTTGGTACAATCGTTGTAAATACCGTGTTTAATTTTAAGTATTGGGGTAGATCTATGTTTAAGCGAAGTTACTGTGAAGTTAATGCCACATAATTTAGAAAATGTTTTTATCTTTACGGTTGGTCTTATGCCACTTTGCCAATGTAACTATTACATAAAAAATTAAAATTATAAAAAAAAAAAAAGAAACAACTTATTAGAGAGCATACGACCTATCACTTGTGGTGTACTCTCCATGAATGCCATACCTTAAACACACGCCTCGAGTAATTTTAGGTCATAATTCACATGGGAATGTTTTTCTTTTTTAATTTACTTCCACACAAAAAAAAATGATAGTGAACTCTGTATTTACTAGCAATTTATACGAAAGAAGAAAATATATTTTTTAAAAAAAGAACTACGTAATCAACCAGATCCATCCATCTAAAGACAAAATACGAAACGTTCCACTCATGCGCCATAAATGTAAATGGGATGTCCAATAAAGATTTGAATTAACTTAGTAATCTATAGAACTCTGTATTCTTAATCAATATATATGAAAAATAAAAGTTTTTTTTTTTAAAGCTAGGTAATCATCCAGATCCATCCATCTAAAGATAAATTACGAAACGTTCCACTCATGCGCCATAAATGTAAATTGGATGCCCAATAAGTGTTTGATGTAACTTGGTAATCTATAGAACTCTGTATTCACTAGCAATTTATACGAAAAAATAACAGATATATTTTTAAAAAAGAAGTAGGTAATCAACCAGATCCATCTATCTGAAGACAAACTATGAAAGGCTCCATAAATGTAACTTAGATGCGCAATAAACGTTTGGTTTAACTTAATAATCTATATAACTCTGTATTCACTAGCAATTTATACGAAAAAGAAAAGATATTTTTTAAAAAATAACTAGGCGATCAACAAAATTCATTCATTCATCTAAAGGCAATCAACAAAATTCATTCATTCATCTAAAGACAAATTATGAAACGTTCCACTCATGCGCCACAAATATAAATTGGATGCTCAATAATGGTTTTGTTTAACTTAATAATCTATATATTGCTACGATGATATTTACACGAATAGTTAGTTTGAGAAGTGAACCTTGCAATATGTATCCAAAAAACTAATTCTTTATATAGAAAGTATTACCCCACTCTAACCAAATATGTGGATGCAAATAAATAACTATCATATTACCATACTTCTAGTTCACCAAATTTTATTTTGCGTAATAAAATTAATTGAGTAATAAAATCCCACGCCGGCCCACCCAACGCCTCCCACACCCGACAGCCAACCCATGAGTCCAGGACCCCCTTCCCATCTCGAGAACAGCTCACCCACACACGCATACATATGAGACCAAGGGACACGCGTATATATGCTATTATTATATATATATCGTACATACGTTATATTTAAAACATGATTTACGTAATTTTCTATTTATATTTTTTATTGTTATGGCATATTTGTACATAATATATGAAAGTTCAAATACTTTAAATATTTTTTGTTGTTACTGCATATTTGTACAAAAATGAAAGCTCGGATATTTTACAAATGTTTTGTAAAATAAAAACCAATCTAACACACTATTATATATCTCTGGCTCTTATATTAAGTTAGACTTAGATATCAGTCTATTCTTTCTTCATTGTCAATTAAATCACAAATAAGATGTGGTCCACCAAATCTATAAGCGAATCACGTAAGAACAAATATTTCTTAACTTTTATTTTAAAATGCACTTAACTTTATATGTGGAGAATTAAATTGGAAAACGATGACATATTCTATATATATCCGCATTGCATTGTCATAGACTATTCAGAGTCTCATATGTATGAACGAGGGCATATTCCTCTAAGAAGCGGAATCCAATATTAGCATTTGTGAGTTCACACTTATACCTAGAGAAAAAATATGTTAAAAACTCGTCTTATCGTCTACCACTTGTCCTCTAGCATGTGGCTAGCAATTCTCGATGCAAATTCACATCTCCAACCATATACTATGAGTCTATTACATATATATGATCTATAGCAACTTTTTTCTTTTAGTAATTATAAGATAGCAATTATGATATATATGCTTATAAACTATTATTGTTTTGTCGTACAATATTTTAAGAGATATAGGCCTTAATTAGATTATTGCATTAAGAATGTATACGGACTACCGCGGCTGTATAAAATAGTTTTTCATTCCCACTGCAAATTACATACTATTATATTTCTTTTTGGTGTAAATGACTAGGAAATATTTTTAAACGTTGTATTTTATATTATTGTTTGATCTTTTTGGTGATATAAACAATTTGTTGTGAAAGGCGTGTAATTGATTACAGTCACTAAAACTGTTCACTATCAATCTAATCGCGTAGATGTGTTTAAATTTTAGCAATCATAGAACCTCTAATAAATCAATATTGCAATATTTTTTTTTAAAGTTACTCAGTTTTTTAAACTGTCACTTTTATAGGAGAACAAAAACCACAAGATTTCATCTTGATCATCCATCTCAATTTTAATCTAAAGGTTAGGATTTAGTCTTAGATGGTGTGCTTGGACATATTAATCTCTTGAAGACTTTGACCAATAATTAATTTGAAGACTTTGAACATTAATCTATCTTTGAAGACCACATTTAGAACATAAGACTTGCTTTTTTGACCAAGGGATACGATGTGATTATTGTGGTGATATTTATTTCATCCATTTTTCTTTGTGATCCAACAATTGAAAATCGCGCGTTTTTCTCGGCAGCAAGATTTCAGCTTCGTGCGGCTTTAGTGTTTCATAACTCACTCTATAGACGTCGAAATTGCAAACCGCTTTTTGCGTTGGAAACTAGACATCTTCGGCTTTTCAGTGATGTATTGCACACCTTCTAATTCGTTCTGCACAAGTGCCAGTGAATTTTCAAAGTTTCGCCTCTTCTTTCTAAGTTCACCTCTAATCTATAAAACATGAAAACAAAAACAAAAATACCACAAAACAATCAAAATATAAAATTAAATAAGAAAAGCTATGATATTTATGAGTAATTTTACACACTCATCACACTTCCTCTTAAATTTGTGGATTAGTGGTAGTTGTACGCTAGATTGTTAACTAGCGTACTAATTTTTTAGCATATTATATCACATATATAAAACAAGCAGTTGAAACTCTATGGCGGTCTAAATAGGATTAAGCAGACTACACATATTATACAATTGATATAATCCATAAGATGTAAATAAAAATTCCACTTTTGGCCAGCTTATTAGTTACGGTCATTACATATGCTGTAACCCAACATAGCTAACTTTTGATGGGTTGCAAATTGCAGTTCATGTGGCTTTGTGCCATCCCGCTGTGCTAGGGTTGTAAATTGGGTACAACCAACCAAATTTCGGTACACCTATTTTGTCGATCCGGGTTAGTTGGGTTCGTTTGGTGATAATGGTATGGATTAAAAACTTAAAGTTTTTCAAAATAATTTTATAGAAACCATCAAAATTATTTTCGTTTTTATTCAATGGAAGCCAACAAATGAGAATACAGACACTATGGTTCTCTTTATCATTTAATAAATTATAAACTTATAATAGTAGATACATAACAAAAATGTGGCAACAAGGCATAAGTGCTGTAGTTAACGAAAATATGGCGACCTTCGTCTTAATAAGATCATATTATGATTAGTGATTCCACTAATTAATGATAAGGTAACAAAACTTAATTGCTCAAACAACATGTTGGGTTCTAAAAACGAGGTAAGTTGTGGAACTTCTTGTATCTATTATTTGTAAAGTAATATTTGGTGTGTCGGACAAAGTTTAGTAAACTAATTAATGGTGATTATGGGTATTATTTGATCCCTTATACCAACAAAACTATAGCAATACATGGGATTTTTTATTTATTATTTGGTCATTTATTGTGATATTTCGATTCAGTTTCGACTGTACCATTGTCTAATTTTAGTTTATTTCTTATCAAAGTGCTAGGATTTAATTACTTTCTTTCTTCACAAGAAAATTTTGGGCCGATTCGCAAAATTTACAATAACAATAATATTATACATTTCATCCAACACATACAGACAGAATGCACCAAGGGTGAGATTAAATCCCTACTCTGTGCCTGGTCAAAATTCATAAAACTACCATTTATTTCTTAGTGATAAACAATTAAACATCCTTAATATAATTTTATCAGCGACTATCACATGTTAAAATTCAATTAAACTAGCAAAAGAACCACCCCAAAAGTCACAGTGTCTGTGTTAACGTGTCTTATCACTCTTAATATTCAAATTCTTAATTTTTTTAGAAACAGCACCCACTTGGTACATTGTAAGACACGCTTTTATCCTACGCCAAACCTGCTGCCATCACACGTAAAATAATAAATGACAAAACCAGACAAGGACCCCAAAAATACCACAGCCATTAATGAAGAAAATCCCACAACAAAAAAATTAAAAAAAAAAAGGATAAAAAAGAATATATGAATCAAACGCAAGGACTTTTCCGTCTTTTCTCTTCGGTAGAAAAATAGGGCAACAATGTGCACTCGGTTTGTGGGGGCGTGTGAGAAGGTGTAGAGAAATCGAGATAAATCAATTAAAAAACAATTAAATCACAAAAACAAAAACAAAATAAAAATAAAAAATAGAAAAAAAAAACCCTCACCCTCTCTCTCTCTTCACGCCCAACGCATATTAGATTGAGGCGAAAAGGAGAAAGAAAAAAATAGATTTTATCACAATCTCATCTCCTTTTGGGTACCGTTGTTTGTTTTCTCTGTACATATGTTTTCATCTTCACCTATTAATCTCTAACCCTATTTTTCACAATATTTTCCACACAAATCCACAACACCTCTCATCCGCTGAAGAAAGATCTCGATTTTTTTTGTGAGTTATTTCTGTAACATCGACGATGAGGCGAGGCAGAGCAGCGGCGGCGAAGCAAACGGCGGCGGATCCGAACGGATCTGGAGGAGGATCCGAGATCAGATTCAGAGGCGTTAGGAAGAGGCCTTGGGGCAGATTCGCCGCGGAGATCAGAGATCCGTGGAAAAAAACCAGAGTCTGGCTCGGAACCTTCGATTCGGCCGAAGACGCGGCGCGTGCGTACGACGCGGCCGCGATCTCGCTCCGCGGACCTAAGGCGAAGACTAATTTCCCGATCGCCGGCGGCGCGTACGCGGATTTCAACGGTGAGAACCCTAACCCTAACGATCCGTTCCTAAACTCGCGGTTTTACCACGAGGACCACGTGATTGCGCAGCAGAGGCCGACGTGTAGCGGCATGAGCAGCACGGTCGAGTCTTTCAGCGGTCCGAGGCAGATTCCGCCGGCGCCGGCGCCGGCGCAGGCGGATCAGAGGAGGAAACCGCGGTCGCCGCCGATTGTGCCGGATGATTGTAGGAGCGATTGCGATTCGTCTTCGTCTGTTGTTGATGATACGGAGTGTGATATTGCTTCTTCTTCGTGTAAAAATCTGTTGCCTTTTGATCTTAACATGCCGCCTCCGGCTGATGTTGATGAGCTGGCTTGCACGGCGCTCAGGCTCTGATGATGATTATGATTATGCGATATTTGTATCATGTGGAAGAAGTTTTAGATTTTCCTAAAGAAAGAGAGAGTGGTGAAGAAGACTAAGACGGTAGAAAAACTAGAGTCTGTCTTCTATGGGTGTTTGTTGTTTGAAGAGAATATTTACTACTTTTGAATTGAAAAAACATTAATCTTATGGATAATAGATGATGTTATGATGGATATTTATGTGTGTTTTTATGGTGTTATTTATCTTATGATGGTGTTCTTGGTATGGTTAGTGAAATTTGTTATCTTGTGCATCCTGAATTGTAGCCGATAGCTAGGCGGAGAATCAATTTTGATCTGTTGTCTTGCGAGTCATTTGGTGGGAGGGGGTTATCTATGATTATGGGGTTTCTGATTTCAATTTGTCCTTGTTTGATGTTAAGATTGAGGCTTTATTATGTGAATGCTACTTGTGTTGATTTGAGTTCTGTTGCTATGCTTAACATCTATGAATGATTAGTTTGATGTTCAATAGTTCGAAGTTTATTTGCGTCGTTAACTAATCTAAATCTGCAATCCCTTGTAGTCTGATAACCTATTAGGAATTCATCACTTTGTGTTTTTTGTGGTATATGTTTGAAAATTTCTCGAAAATATTTGCTTTTGTTTTGGTTTAGCTAACACTTTTTACTTTGTTTTCTTTCCTTCTATTCAGACCAAGATATCTTCTTTATCCAACTTTGGAGAACTTTCACTGTATCTGAATAGCTGTGTTGTCTGTGCCTAAGAATAATGCATCTAGTGAAGAATCACTTGCGTGCTGGTTTTACGTGTTGCTTTAGTGTTTGTTAACTGGCTGATGTAGTTAGATTTTATCTTTATGGTAGGTAATTAATAAGTCATTACGGTCTTGCTTTGTCTAATTACCTCGTGCCCACGCTGTGTTTCCTTAATACACTTGTTGCGGCAAATATTTTTTCTGTAATTGTTCATTAATATGTTACTAGTTTTCTCACTTACTCATCGTATTGCCACTTGGGTTCTAGCCGTCTTTCTGTTGCTTTCTTCGTTGCTCTTCATAGAAAATCATGAATTAAATATCTTCTTAAGAAACTTGGATTTGTTTGATTGCATCGTCTTTCTGTTGCTTTCTTCTTTGATCTTCTTCTTCAATTACAAGTTAGATCTATTCTTAAGAAACTTGGATTCGTTTGGTTTGCAATCGCAGGTTGTACGTGCGTATGGGATTCTCAAATGCTAATTCTGTTTAGAAGTGTCCTTTTTTGAGTTTGTCGAGTCTTTCGTGCTGTGGCCTGTCTTAGCTGGTTCTATTATTTGTTACCGTTCAATTTAAAGTGATCTGCAATTGATTCTGGCTTCAGGAAATTATTATTTCAGGTTTGGTGCTAATAAAACCCCTAGATTTCTGCTGTTAATATGTCCTATTTGTTGTCTCGTTTGATATATTATATGCTTGGAAGTTGAATTTTGTTATACTCTGTTTTGGTTGTTACGTTATTATATGTCGTAAGTTCTACCATAGATGTCTTCTTATGTGATTGCACCAACTATTTACAGCTATCATACAACTCGGAGAATAATAATTAGAATAGTTGAACATGATAAAAACAAAATTCAAACTCAAGAACACCATAGTTAGTCTTAATATTTAGTTAAATTTACGAACACCACCAATATGGGTTAAACTTTATCACATATACTTGCTGATTGAAGAATTTATGGAGACTAAGTGACTAACTCATATTAAAAGACAATAATTGCAAAGTAGACTACTCATGATAAAAAATATCACACATTATTCATGGCTTTCTAATTGCAATCACGTACTTCTGACTTTTCTTGCTGAAGCTATTGCGACTAGTCTGTGCCATTTTGAGTAGGTTATAAGATGTTTTTATCAATCTTCTTCTATTATTTGTTAGGTACCAATTTGGCTTTCTTCTTGCGACATGTGCAACATCGTGCCTTGCTCAACCTTATCGACTGAGCCTACCACATTTCATTAAAGAAAACTATTTACCTAAATAGACATTAGACACCCACTCAAAACGGAAGATGCATCAGTCACATTCTCATGTAATCTTCTTAAGCCTGAACATTCAAACATAAAGCCAAAAGTATAAAATAGATTGTTTCCTAAACAAGTAATATCTAAAACATATCTATTAGGTGCACCAACAATCTTAAAAAAGTGAGTTGGCAAATTCATGATTAAGTAATATGTAGAACGCAAATTCATTGAAATTTTAAGCATTCTTTCTTTTTTCAACATTTTTTTTAAAGCATTCTTTATTTTTTCAACATTTTTTTTAAAGCATTCTCTACATACTTCTCAATGGTTCATAATATTTTAAGCATTCTCTACATACTTCTCAATGATTCATAATATTTAAGCCATTTTTTTGTTAAGCATGATATTTAAAAGCCTTTGAAAATTGTTCGAGACTAAAAACTCTGGTTATATATATATCTAAATTAAATATAATAATATAATAATAAAAAATCACAAATAAAGAAAAGCTTCAGTAAAAGAAAATGATAATAGGTGGCTCAGATGCGCTGATTATTTTCGTCCAGGAGTCGGACACAGTGGATAACCCAATAGCCACTTTGAAGCACAGAAGATATCATCATAGCAAAGCCCATTACCGAGATTGCACCAGCCGGGAATCGAACCCGGGTCTGTACCGTGGCAGGGTACTATTCTACCACTAGACCACTGGTGCTTGTATTTCATTACTTACATTACAAGTTTTAATTCATAAAACTGTCGTTGACTACTGCGAGTCTAACGTTTGAAGAAAGAAAAAACAGTAAACTTATGGTTGGTAGAGTTAGATTTTGAGAGGTGTAAATTGTAATAAATCGAACTTGAGGATGTAAATGTAATAATCCGTACTTTGAATTGGATTGTGATGAAACCTTGCTGTGATTGTGACTTGTGTCCCAAAATCTTCTTCTGTTCTCATAATGAATAAATTATGTTCACTATTTGCATGGTGGGAGGAAAATGGATAATGATCCTTACATATTCCTAATTTCCTATATGGTCATGGTCCTTCCACCTTAATTTACTCAGTTGCCCCTCTTCCATAGTCTATACATTGAACTTTGGATCTAAATTTCTTCTAAGAAATATAGAAACAATTTGGGTTGGGTATATTTTCAATTACATACTTTATTATCATGAATTTAAACCACAATAAAAAAATTTATAAAAACAATAATATAAACTCTTGAAATACCTTATATCTACACCCTCGACTTTTTTGTCGCTCATCTTGAATCATATCTTCTTCTTGTGAATTTTGTATGTAGAGCGTTAAAAATCCTAGATCTATGTAAGATTAATTAATTTTTACAAATTCCTCTTGTAACCTCTTAGAAACATTCTTAAATATATTTTTCTTTTTCTTTTTTGATAATACTTTTAGTTGTATTTAACCATCTATATTAGTACTCATAAACAGACAATGAAAAGTCTGAATAATTTTTTCGAGTGTCATTTTCTGTAAATAACCCCCAAAACACGGGCGATAATGTTAAGCAAAAATCTCTCACTTTTCACGACAAATAAAATATTTGTCGGAAACGACGACGTATGACCCCCGGTCCCACATTCACCTTCCCGCATCAATTTTTCTCCTTCTAGTCTCTCACATTCACTGTACTTTCAAACACTCGCATTCAAGAGAGAGAAAGTGCACTTAGATCTGAGTCCACATTCTCCCAACCCGACCCGCACACAAGATCCGGTAACCATTTTGTCTCTCTTTCTCTAGCATTATTAGTAACATGAGATAGTGTGAGTTACTACTTAATTATTTTATTGTTTCATAGAATAAAAATGGTGTCTTTGTCGAGATTTACAAGTTCTTGAAGTAGCTTCAAACCCTTGTTTATTTGTTTGCAGTGATATGTCGTGTGCAGGTCTTGTATTTATATAAATTAGCATGCAATATTAATTTGTTTTTTGTTCTGTTACTTGTTGTGGTCAAAGGGATGCTTTTTATTTATCTTCCGAGTAAATGTGATGCATTTTTAGTGTTATTATGTGTTGACATTGTTAATGTTGCTGTTATTCTGGTGCGACGATCTTTCGAAGAATATCAGTTTACGCTATTTTCATTGATCTTGACTGTGAAAGCTCTAAGCTTTAGAGGTTACTTTCATGTTTATGTTCATTATTAGAGAGTAACTAAGTCGTGTCGTATATGCTATGACTGATGTTTTTATACTTTCTCAGGTTTGCTTTAAATAATTGTGGGATGGCGGCGGTGGAAGCTGAAAATCCTCTTCTTAGACAAATTACTTGTGGATCTCTGCTGCAACAACTGCAGGCAAAGAATTTTCTGAATTGCTTTTTAGTTTACGAGTGAAATTGTGGTATGCTGATAAAATGTTTTATCATTTTTTGGTGCAGCAAATCTGGGACGAGGTAGGAGAAAGTGAAGATGAACGGGATAAAATGCTCCTTCAGTTGGAACAGGAGTGCCTGGATGTATACAAGAGAAAGGTTGACCACGCTGTGAAATCGAGGGCACACCTTCTTCAGACTTTGGCTGATGCAAGAGTCGAACTAACCAACCTCCTGTCGGCTCTTGGAGAAAGGACTTATACTGGGATTGTAAGTAATTTTATGCAAACTAAATGATTTTGCGAACCTAAAAGGAGTATTGTGCAGTCAATGTGATTTGATGATAATTAATCTTGTTGTTTGGAAAAATATCATTTGAGACTCTTTGTTATATTGCACAGCCTGAGAAGACATCAGGAACAATCAAGGAACAGCTAGAAGCTATAGCTCCCGCATTAGAAAAACTTTGGAAACAGAAAGATGAGAGGATACTAGAGTTTGCTGATGTTCAATCTCAAATACAGAAGATAGTGGCAGAGATAGCTGGAACTGATGAGCAGTTGGAGAGTCCAGTTGTCGACCAGTCAGATTTAACCCTTAAAAAGTTAGATGCTTTCCATGCTCAGCTCCAAGAACTTCAGAAAGAAAAGGTGCATAGACCATAAATCAGTTGTTATTATCCTTTAGTAATTCTTGTTCCCTTAGCAGTAAAACTTCACACTTTTTGTTATTGATTTTCAGAGTGAGAGGTTGCACAAGGTACTCGAATTTGTGAGCACTGTGCATGATCTTTGTGCAGTCCTCGGTTTAGACTTTTTTACCACTGTCACTGAAGTGCATCCAAGCCTAAATGACTCAACTGGGGTGCAATCTAAAAGCATAAGCAACGGTACTCTATCAAATCTTGCTAAGACTGTGTTGTCACTAAACGAAGATAAGAATCAAAGATTACAGAAGGTAACAATATCCACTCTGAGCTGATTTTCACAAGAAGAATATGTGTTGATGGTCTAAGCAATACCTTTTGTTCCATATAAAGCATATCATCAACTACTTATGAAGATCAAGATTCTCATCATAGTGTTACATGCTAACATACTCATCCACTCTCAGTTTCCGGTACATATTTGTTCATGGCAAAGAAGCATTATCTAGTAAAGCTTTCTACTTAGTAGTTACACTTATACTTTACATTGTATTTTTATGTTTTGCTTCAAAAACTATTGCCCTGTTGTGCATATATCCCTTTAATATCTCTATAAATTTTTAAAAAGCTTATGTCTCTCCAGCTTCAAGAATTGGCAACACAACTAATTGATCTTTGGAATTTGATGGATACACCCCCAGAAGAACGCAGCCTATTTGATCATGTTACATGCAACATTTCAGCTTCAGTCGATGAAGTTACAGTTCCTGGTGCGCTTGCGTTGGACCTCATTGAAGAGGTGGACTTGAGTTCTTTACTTTGGATATTTCTATGTTTGCAAAGTAAATTTGTAATATATTCATTGACATGTAACATTTTTGAAGGCTGAAGTAGAAGTGGAGAGGCTTGATCAGCTTAAAGCTAGCAAAATGAAGGAAATCGCTTTTAAAAGACAATCTGAGCTTGAGGAGATATTTACTCGTGCCCACATAGAAATTGACGCTGAGGCTGCAAGAGAGGAGATCTTGGCACTCATTGATTCAGGAAATGTTGAGCCTACCGAGTTATTAGCGGACATGGATACTCGCATTGTAAAAGCGAAAGAAGAAGCTTTGAGCAGAAAGGAGATATTGGATAAGGTTGAAAAATGGATGTCAGCTTGTGAAGAAGAAAGCTGGCTTGATGATTACATGAGGGTAATTTTGTTTTATATTCATTTTTGCTTTATTCAACATTTGTTGTTTTTCTGGATCTTGTTTCATGCCATCAGATCCTTTGAACAACTATGATTGTTGACGAGCTCGTTTTTCGTAGTTAATTTTGTTTCTTGGAACTTGATAATGTTTCGTTGGTTAAACAGGACGACAACAGGTATAATGCTAGCAGAGGGGCGCACTTGAATCTGAAGAGGGCAGAAAAGGCACGAATCTTGGTCAATAAAATTCCAGGTATTTATTGAACTACGTGATGGTAAATGTCGTTAAAGAATTCCGTTATTATGATATTTTTGTTCAAAGTGATTCTCCAGATAGATGACATTTTGCACCTCTTTTTGGTAAAAGCAAATTGAAATAGTTAGTGCCAAGTACTATCTTCCAGTAAAAGTGGTTTTTCAAGTCACTTTTTGGCTTTCCTCTGTTTTAGGAGTAGGCCAAAGTTGCTTAAAGCATTTTTAGGGTTTCAAATTGGAATGTGGTTGAGAAATTTACAAAAGATCTTATAAACGAGAGAGGGTCCAAATTGCCTCAAGATGCTCTGTTCCACTATTGCTTCGCACCTTATATTTCAATACAAAGATCTGCTTTGCATCTGTTAGTTTTCCTTTTCAAAATGCATTGGGTTCAAAGATCAATAACCATGTGATAAAATCTACATATGCATGGTATAGGGAAGCACTTCAACAACAATATACTGTTTGGAAACAATTAAGTATTAAATGTGTACTACAAATTATGGAGTCTTTTGAAATGAAATTCTGAGGACCTTTAAAAGCTAAAAAAGAATTTTGTCGGCATATGTGCTACACAAAAAACTATTACAGGGCTTAGAAATTCACTAGCAGGCCCGTCGCTCTGTAAGAAAGCTAGCAGATTGTGGTGTATTCTTGCTTTATATCTTTGAATCTTTTGGAATTTGTGTGATCAATCTTAATATGTTACTCTACAATTGGCCATGCAGTTCTTGTTGACAGCTTAGTTGCTAAAACTCGGACTTGGGAACAAGATCGTGGCTTAACTTTCACCTATGATGGTGTTCCTTTACTAGCTATGCTAGATGAGTATGTGATGCTCCGACGTGACAGAGAAGAGGAAAAGAAGAGGTTAAGGGTAAGTCTAATTCATGTTGACCCCTACTCGAACTTTATTCCTTCCACCTATATTTCTCATTAGAACCTTTTTGCAAAATACTTTTTTTAAGTGTTTCGTCTTCCTTTTTTTTTTTTCCAAACACAACCATATTCTTCTTACAAAGAGGTCAATAAAACTATAATTTTACTTTTTGTGATTCAAAGGATCAGAAGAAGACACAGGAACAAATGACCAAGGAACCAGAACCCGTGTTTGATACAACCCCAAGTCCTGCTCGACAGCTCAGTACAAAGAAGGTGGTTGGTACACGAGCCAATGGGGGTGCCAATGGAAGTAGTAGTCGACGGCTCTCTCTTAATGCGCATCAAAACGGCTCCAGATCCATAAATCGAGACGGGAAGAGAGACAGCAAGTCAAGTTCTCCCGCAAATTATGTTGCTGTGTCAAAAGAGGATGCAGTGTCGCCCGTTTCTGGGACTGAACCTCTTTCAGCGACACCCTAAGTGTTTGAAACCGCGAGATTTGTTCATCCATGTACCTTTGTAATGTCTGTGATGTTATTGTTATATTATTGACTGTGCTGTTGTAGCCTAGGAGGACTACTTGTTTGACAAGTGAAGTGACTCATTTGATTTGAGGGTAGAGAGTACTAAAGTAGATGTGTATCTTAGTATATTGAGGTTAACTAGAGTTTTATCGACTTATCTTGCCACATGGTGCATTTGATGATTCTAACTTAAATTAGGTTCTCAGACAATAATTTAATTTTATTAATGTCAAATAGATGTGAATTCACTCGTTTTTGCTATATGGTGAATTTGTTGTTACTTAAATTTTTCTAAAAGGTTTAATGTAATTTTGTTATTTCTATTATGGTCATATCATCGAGCTGATGAAATAGTTTACTGAAAGTATTTTGCTATTATTGAACTCAAAAGAAGCTACTTAAAATATTAAAACAGAGAGAAAAATTTAATAATTAAAAAAGTTTTTGTAATTACCTATTTTCTAAGGGGTATTAAGAAAAATCACCTGAAACTTCAAAATAAACAACTTCTACCCATAATGATATGAAAGACCAAAAGCAAACAATAATTTCTTAAAACTTTATAACTTTTATTTCTTTTTTCCTTTTAATTCCAAAAGGTCAAATGTTAATATGAATTGAAATATATAAAAGTTCATCAATTTGTGGTGCGACTGCGAAGAAGACGATTAACTTGCATAATTTTGACAACTTCTCAGATCACCGATTTCAAATCGATAAAGGTAAAAATTTAATATTCCTCAATTTTTCTTCAATGTTAGGGTTCTAATGATTGGGATATATTTTGACTGTTGAGCGATTTGGCGCGCATATGTCTGTTACTGCAGTTGAATGCTCGTGTGTAAATTTCTTCTACTGTTGTTGAATTTGTGTATATCAATTTTGTTCAACTCTGAATTATTGGGCTAGATATTGCAATTTTTCCTTATTGAATTTGCTGTACCTTTAGGTATTTGGTGTAATTTGTTTATAGTTTTTAATTGTTTATGTTGTGTTAGTTGTTTATTTGCTGAGTTATTGAGCTAGATATTGCGATTTTCTCTATTGAACAGCAAAATTTTGGTCGGATTAAGCCAATTTTGGTGCTCCAGTAATAATTTATGTAAAGTCATAAAAGATTGTACTTTGAACCTCTCTGTTGGATTGCATATTCCCCTTGAGCATGATTTATTACATATTAGAAGATCATTGAATTGAGTTTTATACTAGTTTCGGATATATTATTCGGAACTGAACTAATTGCTCAAGAAACTCTTAAATATCTTCTATATCAGAGCAATGGCAGCTTCTGGAGACTCGTGGGTGAGGGAGTACAATGAGTCTGTAAAACTTGCTGATGATATCACTAACATGATATCCGAAAGGAGCTCGCTGCCTGCCACTGGGCCAGAAGCACAGCGGCATTCGTCTGCCATACGGAGGAAAATAACCATATTAGGTACCAGGCTGGACAGTCTACAATCTCTTCTGTCTGGGCTTCCTGGCAAGCAAATTCTGTAAGTTACGCTACTGGCATTGATTCTTCTTAAGTAAGATGTCAAAGTTTTATCGTAGTAGTATATCTCACTGGAACGGTTATTTAGTTTTTGATATGTACTTTCTTTGTTCCTTCTCTCACTTTCTCGTCTCTCTCTGTTCAGTCTTTCGTAAGATTTACCTGCCCTAGCTTCCAGCTAAACAAATTTAAGAATAATTATCTAGGATGTCATTCTACACTGACTGGATGATCTCTGATGATGCATTTGATTCTAGTCTTTAGATCTAACTACTTTTACTTGGACTGACCTCTTAAGCTGCAGTTGTTCAGTTACCACTCTTATTGCTGTTCTCCAGTTGTCTGTTGAGATTCAATTTATGGTTATCATTCTGTTTCCATTTACGTTTAGATATCATCCACTTTGAGTTTGTTGTTGCTTTTACATACGGATACATTGATATGTAACACAGTAGGGAGTTGTACATTTTGAGGTTCTGAATGAAATGAGAAAACCCACTCTTAAATTATTTTCTCTTTTCCAAGAACAGCCGAGAATACTATGAGCTATTTCACCGTTGTTGGTATTATCAACAATGCTTTGGTCCTTTTGTTCTCTCGTCATGTCTATATATAGCTTTGTTGTTTGTTTGAATTGGTGACGGACTGTTCATGAAAAATTTACTAGATAATAAGGGGTGATATTTTATCAGTATGACTTAATTCTTCTCTGAATACAGGACAGAGAAAGAAATGAATCGTCGCAAGGACATGGCTACTAATTTGAGATCAAAAGTAAACCAGATGGCTTCAACATTGAACATGTCAAACTTTGCGATTAGGGACAGCTTACTTGGGCCAGAGACAAAGCATCCTGATGCCATGAGCCGAACAACTGGCCTTGACAACCATGGTGTAGTTGGTCTTCAAAGACAAATCATGAGAGGCTAGTTTTTCTAGCTCTGATCTTAAACTATGTTTAATATGCCATGTTGATAACTTGTTGCTTATCTTTATCCTTTATTTTGAATGCAGAACAAGACGAGGATCTTGAGAAATTGGAGGACACTGTGATAAGCACCAAACATATTGCTTTAGCAGTGAATGAAGAGCTTGATCTGCATACAAGGCTAATTGTGAGTTTTCTTGTTTTTCCCTTTCAGTTTTAAGATACTTTCTTTATCTCCTGAAACTGGGCTCTTTATCATTAATTGCTAGACACTATTCTGCTGACTTAATTGGCTTTTTGGGTTTGCAGGATAATCTGGACGAACATGTTGAGGTTACAGACTCTAGACTACAGGTGAGAGTTGTTTCCATTTAGAGTTTCTCAAAGCATAATAATTGTCTTCGAGCTTTACTATATATAATTTGTATCTTTTGTGGGCGTTTATGCAAAAACCTTGTAGTATTCAAATCGTCTTGCATATTAGTGACTGTGAAAGGTATTTACTCTGCATCCCAACCACGAAAGCAACAAAGTTATACCTTCTTTATTATGAGAATATATTTTTTTTGGAAAATCCGTTAAATTTGCTTCTGAAAATAGTAATCATATGTAGCTAATATGATATCATAACAATTATTAGTTGAGTTGTAAGAGGCACTCGGGCTGTGGCTTTGCACCCTTGTTGACGTGCAATTCTTATTTCGATCCTGCAAATGCCTAAACATCTTATCTCTGCAAGCAGATTGACGTGCATTTTTTTTTTTGCTTTCTTCTTTTTCATGAGAACAGCGAGTGCAGAAGCGGCTTGCAATATTGAATAAACGAACAAAGGGTGGCTGCTCCTGCTTGTGCCTGCTTTTATCAGTTATAGGTATTGTCGCATTGGTTGCTGTTATATATATCCTGATCAAGTATTTGTGAATAAGAAAGGATCTGTCGAAATTTTCTTATCGTTTGTTTCCGAAATTGATTTTACTTTCTCGAGAAAAAGAAGAAAGTGTGGAGTGGCTTTGTAGTTTCTTCTGGAGAGACACGTGGATTGTCGTTTGTTCTTTGTTTGCACAACTATTTTCCGGCATGTATAATGACATAAATGTAAAGGCCCAAAACAAAGTTCTGCAAAATTGTGTAAGCGTCAAATTTAACTCTGTTTGTTTGTTTGGTTGGTTTTTTTTTTTTTTTTTTTAGTTGGATGTTTTATCTCCTGTACGGTATTGGATTTTCCCCCCGTGTGAGGAATACACTGTGGAAATCAAAATATAAAATAGTATACTATATCTGTGCACGATCCAGTATAAAAGGATGATCACTAGATTCATATTCCTAAAAACACTAGAAACAATAGACCACCTGGTAAGTGGAGAATTAATATTCGCGAGGAGATTAACTGACAGTCTGTAGTTCAGAGAGCATTTTCATAATTTGGACATAGGAAGAGTACAAGCTTACATCTCAATCCAAGTCGCTGCGGAAAAATTTAGACTATTTATAAATTACTCTTTGTTCTCTTCAAAGTACATAGTTTTTGCCATATCCATAAAGAAAATATTGACTATATACAAATCACTCCTTGTTCTCTTCGAAGTACAGTCTAAAGCCGTATCAATAAATGAATAACAGAATGAGAACTAGAATAGAGCACGTTCCATATAAAGCACAATCAGAAAATATTGCATTAACTAATTAAAATTACAAATATATCTAACAGAAAAGACCTCTGGATTAACATAAAAGCCCCAAGAGTTTATATAACTTCACTTTTCTGTACACAATCAATAGCGCAGCTTTGTTCATAGATTATTGTTTCATTCCGCATCATTTAAAATGGGAACAATAAGGGGGTTCATTTGTGCAAGGTACACAATTGCCCACCTGAAGAGAAACAAAATAAACAGGTTAAACTTTGAATATAGGAGCAACCAAAAATTTCATAAATTAGAACAATACAAGAACTATATGATACAGAGCACAGGAGGGAAGAGACCAAAACATACGCTTCCAAAAAAAAAAACAAAAAACTGATCTGTGTCAATATGAGTTCTATACTAAGACTCGCAGAAAAAGAAAGAAAGAGAATAGAAAGATTCAGCTAGGTCTTTACCAACTCCTGTAAAAGCTCTTCTTTTCTTTCCAAAACAAAACCATGCAAGCTTATGCACATAGAGAGGAAGATGGTATGCTCTTAACATAAGTTGACATGGCCAAACACGCTCCAGCCCCAGATATATACGATGCTAATCGACCATGTACATAAGACCAAAAGATTTAATAACTTCACTACTACCCAATAACTTCAAAATGAAGCCAAGACAGTCCTCAGCGTTTCAATAGAATTCCACTGTTAGTTCTCCGTGCCACATTTGATAATTAGCTTATCCACATTTACATAGTGAGAATAATAGTCACACATAAGCAGCCCTAAAAGTTCTCCTAAATTTGGAACAACAAAATGTGGGCAACCAATACAGGGGGCTTATTTTCTAAAAGAAATTAAGAGAAAAAATCCAGCTTCTTTAAAAAGGGCCAGGTTATCCCTGCTTTCGTAAGCACGTGCAATCCACTCACAAGCACCGTCAGCCATTCAGGGTACCAAGAAAAAGATAAACTAAATGCAGCACATGATTCATTTGGTGGGGGGGGGGGGGGGGGGGGAGATCCAAGAGCAGGTTAACACGACAACATGTATCTAATATATGCTTAAAGAAGAAAGTTAAACTTACATCATCCAACAGCATACAGTTGCCGTAATAATCAATGTCAAATGTAGCCTGTGATGAAAATGAAGTTTAACCATGCGTCAAACAGGAGTTCAGTACTAGGCCAAAGAGAAAAGTGTATCCAAGAAACAAAATCATCAAGCAGTCATTGGAAATACATAAAAATCTTCACTAAGCAATACCAGCACAAAGAAACGTCACTAAATTGATAAACAACAACTTTGACCAGAAACACGAGGTCCTACAACTAAATGACATGAGATAGTCCCATTCTAAGCACAATAATCACCGACTACGCGACTATATTTCCTGGCACTAAACAACTAGAACTTCTTAGCAAGCCCTGTGATTATCTAGGTGTCAGAATACAACCATGTGTTAGTACGATTGCTAAAAGGTCCTGTAGGACACCCCGAAAATCTCGAGCTTTCTGAGAACATACCACTCAACAAGTACCAAGACAACACCAGACGTCCATAGTCCTAAACACCAGAATTGAAACTGAAATCGACATGCAACTTATTCTGTTAACCACTAACCATAGCGTTACACATCTTATTACGATTGTCGTAGACCAATAACAAACAAACTGTAGCATAACCGATTCAGATTCGGAGTAATAATTTTATGCAACTGCTACACCAAGACACGGTGCATACAATTCGGATATTTATCTTAACGCACAACTGAGATCGCAGCATCAAAAAGCGAGTGCCCAACAATTCAGAAAATACTAAAACCTTAGTCATTGCTTAATGCCTGTACCATGTAATCATGATAATAATTAAATTCACCAAGTCAGTTGCATTGTGCATATAATATCTAAAAAACTATGCAAAGAAAAAAACTCGATATAGAATAGAACAACACATACAGATTAGCAGAGGGTCCTCTGTTGCAGCATATTCTGGCACAGAGTGCTGCAATTACACCAACCACTACGAAAATTAGGGTTGTCACCAAGAACCCCATCTCAAATCTATCACAAAAAGATGAGACTAAAAATCAATACACAGTCCAATTCAAATTGCAATCGTCGATTAAAACCCTAAAATTTAATATGAACATTACAGATACGAACAACACTCACCGCGCTGCGATTGGCAAAACAATCAAGTAGTTGAGGGCGTTTGATCTTTATTAGATTCAATTATCCAGTCTATTTCTTCAAAGATTTTATTGTTATTATATTTTCGTATAAGATTTAGATCGTGTGATCATTTTATTTATTTTGTAAAATAGGAGAATGTTTTTAATTAATATATTTAATATCACAATTATAAACATAGTAAAATTACCCGCCAAAAGCCAAGAAGAAAACATAATTATATAACAAGAATCTCTCCGATTAATTTTGCGGTATCAAAACGATTTTTACATTGGTTTGACTATTCTGAATTTCTGATCCATTTGACTTAGTGATATTTTAGTGACAAATAATTCCATTTAATTTTTTTTAACCAGAAACTATTCCAATTCTCTCTGTCTTGAGAATCGAAAATAAACCTTTCTGCTAGTTCACGTGATTTCATGTTATATACATAAGTATAATGGGTTTTTGTAGGTTCAAAATAAAACGCGCAAGTTTATCAGTTGAAAAGTAAGGCGCATAGATGAAAAAAATAAAATAATAACGCATTGTGCTTAATTATAAGAGCTAATGAGTAATGACCCAAAAATCAATCCAAATAGTTCGCCTTATGTGAAAGTGGAAAAAAAAAAAAAAGAAACATGTAAAAAAAGAGACAAACTCCCCCTTATATTGTGTAAATTCCAAAAGAACCGTGTGACAATTAAATTACAAATCCTAAAAGTTGAGATTTTTCAAAAACACCATTAAGAAAACTTTAATTAAGTTGAAAAATCAAAAATGCCTGAATTTTTTGGAATCATTGTATTTGTGTTTGTAGTTCTTTTACTGTAAGAACAATAAATGCAGCTTTCTGTAGTAATGAAATACAAATGAATCTGATATTTAATATCCAAACAAATAAGAATTACTTTGAAAATTAAGCAAAAAAAGAGTAAATTAAGAAACAAAAGGATTTCGCTAGAGTTAGGAAAATAAGATAATATGCAAATCTACTCCCTTGATTTTTATTTTTTTTATTTTTTTTCTTTCTCAATTTATTCGTCGAACTTGAATTCTAAAGAGTGTATCAGTTTACAAAACTACAAATAGTCAAGGATGAACAAAGATATAGTAGGCCATATAAACAGAAAAATATTAAATACTCCATATTTACAGTCCTCGGCATACACATATTTAACTCTAGTATTCTTATTTTCTCCAAAAAGAAAAAAAAAAACTATAGTATTCTTGAAATTTAATCTTACATTCGTGTATTACTCTTTTCTGATATAGTTCTCGCGAGAAATGCTTACGCGTGTTCGCTAATATATCTCTATTATTGCAATAAAATAATAAATATCGTAGCACTATAAGAGGATAATTATAGTAACTACAGACTATTATATGCTATTTACCTGATGAAGAAAGTATGGTAAGTTCTGCTATAATCTAAACTTGACCAGTAATATAATTTGATATTAATGTACAAATTGTATTTATGTTTTCAACCACTTGTATGCCCAAATAACCATCTCAAACACCATAACAGTGCAACGTTGGTTAGTACCATTTATTATGGGCCTATTATGGTACCAAAAGACTACTAAAAATGTTAATTGCGTCTCAAACAAACTCTAAGAAACAAATTACCAAAACAGCAGTACCTTAGAACTGCCAATCACCCTAAAACGGAACTTTTATATTAAACAAATGACTAACAAAAATATTAATTACGTCTTTAAACAAACTCTACGAAACAAACTATTAAAAACACATTACCTAATATATTCCGAAAAATAGAACTTTATCAATTGCAGTCATGTCGTGCTCATCATCAAAATATTGCACTGCAACATTTAAGAAAAGTCGGCGTTTTCGATTCGTACATTGAATCAATTGTCTATAAAGTGTGACAAAACTCGAAGTTGTTAGTCACTCACACACAATTACAAATTATTATTGTTAAGAAAATGGCTTTGAAGAGTTTGTTTTTTCTCTGCATTGTCTTTGCAGTAATCTTTGTAATTTCCTCTACTAATTATGTAGTTTCAGCTCGTGGTGAGCCTGAACCTCCTGATCAAGCCATGGTTGAAAAACGTGAGTAGTCCTTTTAATTTACTTAAGTTTGTCATAACTTTTGAAATATTTTAATCTGCAAATATGATAAGTATTATTGTTATTATTTTTAACAAAGAGCATCTTGAGTCAATCGGTTTGTACTTCTCGACATGAAACTCCATAACTACTTTACATATAAGATAATTTTAGTTTGATCAATATAACATTAAACACATGTCTGATTTTTACCAACATGAACTTTGAAACGAATTGATCGATCATTCAACATAATTAAGAAGATGAATTTTGACTATCATACAATTTTTGTGTCACGTACCTTCTAATAAAATTCTAATACTTAGTATAACTAGCATTAGAATTAACTAATTAATATTAATTACAACATTTACTTTTTGAAGCCCACAACATTGGAGTGGATCATTTTGGTATAATCGATAAGGGGATCTGGGAGAAGATCTGCAAATTGTATAAATGGCCCTTCTGCATTAAGGGTTGGGGCCATTGGGACGCTACTCGTGAAGGACAAATCAAAACTGAGACTACTAAATCAGTTGACCCTGCAAAAGGAGAAGATGGTCACAGAAAGTGAAAAATTGGGCTCATTTGAACGTTTGTTTGCAATAACTTATGACATTGAAAAATAGAGACAGTGTGCTAAGCTCAGATTATATTTCTGACTTAGTTGTTTGTGGTTTGTTTAAACTCTTGGTGTGTGGCTTTATCGTGTAATCTCTATTTGCTTCGTGAAAACTTGATTAAATAAAAAGTATGCTTTATATTAAATATTAATGCGGGAATAACTAGTTTTTGAATTTGATCGTATTTATGTACTTGATCTTCAAAAGTATGCTATTGTCAGAAACATCTTAGTGCATAAAAGTACATCACGAATTCGTCAAAAATTTCACCGCACAAACTCTTGAATAAATGAGCACAGATTAAGACAACTTATCAAGCGGGTATATCATATTCATGTAGTGTTGACCAACTTAGAAAGTCTCTATTTATAACTTTATAAAAGTATGTAATATATAAATATAACGAATTTACGCTAATTCTTGAAATATCTTATATTATTATTAATTATTCCATTCGTGCATTACAATGTCTGGTCTTTTTTGATGAAATACTAACAAGAAGATCAATGTTCGGACATTGTTTAACTTATCTCTATTTTCACAAGAAAAATAAATATATAGCGAGCAATTTGTAATACTTTAAATTTCAAACAAATTATAAGAGAACAATTATTAAGAAGCTTTACCTAAAAACTGCGGATAACCCAAAAGACGCAAACTTTATCCTTATCGGACGGTGTCGTGTTCATTATCATCTAGAAGAAGGTGATATCAAGTTTACACAAAATTGCAAGAAAGTATTATTTAGAGTAAGTAGTTACTTCCATAAATGAGCATAATCGTGTTCTTACTTTATACGTAAAATCATGCCTCCAACATTGAAAAAGTCTGCGTCTTCAATCTGTACATAGAATGCGTTGTCTATAAAATGTGAGAAAACTAGATATTGTTTGTCACACACAAATACCTTGAGCACATTATTACAAAAATGGCTTACAAAAGTTTGCTTCTTCTATGCATTGTCTTTGCATTAATCTTTGTAATTACTTCTTCTAATGTAGTTTCAGCTCGTGAAGAGCCTGCTGCCTTGTCTAAAACATGTGAGTAAACCTCTCAATTATTACCTTACGTTAGTCCTGTACTATGCATAATTTTTAAATTTTGTGATCACTCTTCTTTCAAATACTTATTTTTTCTAATTTATTAAGTAATAATGATAAGTTATGCATCCAGTCACAAAATTTTTATAATCACTAACATTTTTGGTGTCACATAGCTTCCAATGAGTATAAGTTAAATTGGCAAATAAACTAATATTAACTACCACACTTACTTTTTGAAGCCAACAACGTTGAAGTGAACGGGTGGCACGATGGGCATGAGCATCGGCGTCGGCCCCGGCACCGCCGCTGCCACCACCCCCACTGCCACGAGACCGATATTCACGAAGAAGAAACCAAAACCGAGACTACTAAATTAAGCGGAGGTGGGCACAAGAAGTGAGTGAGCATTGGCCTCAATGTTAGCTGCCCAAATTTGAAGAAGCGCTTATTAAGTACTACTAGTACTATACTGTTCGTTTCTAATAATTTATGAATTGAAAAATAAAGGAGACAATTGCCAGTGTGGTAAGCTCAGATTATATTTCTGAGTTTGTTGTTTCTATTTGTGTAAAATCTTATGTGTTGCTTATCATGTGAAGTCTATTTACTTCAGCAAACTTGTTTAAATAAAAGTACAGTCTATGTTAATTAATTATTAGAATTTAATTTTGAAATATATGTTATTTGTGGATGAAAGACCCTTCGATTTTAAGAGATGAAACAACTTGGAGTCTTGGGTAAATCGGAGACATCATTGACAAATTATAGCATAAAAAGATTTAATTTTTAACAGTTAGTTCATCTAAACTAGCGAAGGTTTTGATCCATAATCATCAAACTGCTCTATACTCTAGCATTATATAGTTATGGACTCATCTGTTTCAACTACGCGTATGCTCTAATAACCATATATCAAGCACCCTAACAATGCATTGTGGTTAATACCGTTTATTATGGGCCAAATTACTATTACCAAATGACTACCAGAAATATTAATTGCGTCTGGAATAAATTCTAAGAATGAAAATATTAAAAAAGCAGTATACCTTAAAATCACCCAAAAAACGGAACTTTAACCATTCGGGCGTTAACAAATGACTACCGACTACAAGTATCAATTGCGCCTCTAACAAATTCTAAGAAACAAGTATTAGAGGCGTTAGAGGCGCAATTGATAAGTACTGCACATTCCACAGGTCTTAGTTTGATCGACATTCGCTATTATAGTGTTTGATAGTATTACTATAAATACTAACTTCAAGACATAATACAATTCACCAAGGATATTATAATATAGAAGAATTTACAAAATGTCTTCCTACTCATAAATACGACACACTATATAGTATGTACTTTTATTACTTAGTCTAGCCTTGATCTTTACCTTCTTACATAACGGATCTTTATAATTTACAATAGCACTTGAACAAACACTTGCCTCTCAACATCAGCTTGAATGGCTCCCGGATCCTTCTGGTACCGATGCAGATCGCTACTTCCTCATCAAGAAACGACGCACCAACTAACTGATTTGACGATTCGTCTTCCCCTTCTTCATCCACAATTTCTTCATGAACCAAACTTTGTACCAACAATTGCTCCACCCAAGTCAATTCAAACATAATCTTGCCGTAGACACTCTCCAACACCTCTGCGACTCTCACTCAATCATCTTCACACACTAAGAGGGTATTTTCAATAGCTTACTTTTGCTTAAAGTCATTTTAAGTAATTTCTGACAAAAAGTTGGGAGTGTTTGCCAATGTTTTCGAAAAGCTACTAAAAACATTAATTAATTTATTTTGCAGAAATTAATGAGAAGTGACTTTTCTTTTTAAAAATAGCTTATTTTCAAAAGTTTTGTTGCTTGTGCTTTTTCATACATTTTTTAAGACAACCAAATGCAAAAGCATGTGTTGCAAACACTAAAAATATGCTTCGGCTGTAAAATCTAATAAGGTTTTTTTATAAGCCTTTGCAAACATCACCTAAGACACGAAACACATCTGCTAAATATGTTTAGTAAAAGAAAATCTAGAGCGTCGAAGAAAGATCTTGCAGTGGAAGAGAACCTTAGATCAAAAAAACGAGTTTTGTCAAAATCCAGTGGAGCATGTTAAGATTGGTGAGACATGTCATTCAAAATGAATAACAAAGGCATGAAAAAATATGATATAAGTCTTGAATAACAAAATAGACTACCAAATCCAATTATAGTTCATGGGAAAAAGTCTACAAGTGCATATCTTCCTATGAAACCACCAGCAAACCTGACTATATAGATAACATTCTCCGTCAACACAAACTTTGGCCTCAAAATAGTGCACAATTTACATAACAATCATTTGTCTATTTTTTGAATTTTTAAGAGGCTCCGCCTTAATTATATACCTATTGAAGCCACTTAGGCCTTGACAAGGTGCCCCCCACACATATAAGATCACACAAATTCCATCACCTTTTCTTGTCGTGACCTAGAATGCTTCAAGAGTTCCGTGTACCTTCTTTAGAGCCATAACTTTTCCAATGTATCTTAAAATGTAGTGCAGGGTTATGTGTCTTATTGGGATCGACATAAGAGACTTACAATATATTTGCAACTTCATTAACTTCAAATTCTACCCACCATAATCATCTTCTTTGTCGTCATGAACCCCAATGTCATTTGAACTCACTTGTATAGCACATAAATCATTTTCTAATAGAATGGAGGTACCAAGCTTCTCCCGCTCTTTAATCAAGTGCAAGAAATCATTTGCCCATTCATATCACACATGTGTCTCATGATGAGACTTTCACAAGAAGGCGAGTTTATATCTACTTTCCATTTAGCAATAAGTCTTACAACGGAATTGTTGGGACGAAGACAAAGCCCAGTAGATATGGCATCATATCCAAAGTAAATGTCCAACAATGTTCTCTTATTAGTTTGCTCGTGTACTTAAAAAAATCCAGGTACTGCCATAGCTGGATTTCTTGAAGTACATGAACAAACTAGCGAGAAAACATTGTTAAACATGTACTCTGGATATGGTGCCATATCTAGAGGACTTCGTCTTGGTGCCAAGAGTTCTGGTGTAAAACTTGTTACTAAATGGGATGTAGATATAAACGGACCTACATGTGAAAGTCTCATGTTGAATTATTCAGAGACACAGGTGAGACATGAACCGCCAGAAGAATTCATGCACTTGAGTAGAGGAGTGTGAGAAGCTTGTTACCTCCATCTTTTAAGAAAATAGATCACTTGATGAACAAGTGAATTCAAATGGCATTTGTGTACAGGATGAAAACGATAGGAGAATTCGAAGTTTATGAAGTTGCAAAGATATTGAAAATTTGTTATGGCAATAAGACAGTGAACCCTGAAATTCATTTTGAAATACTTCGAAAAGGTTATAGCATAAAAAAGATACATGGAAACCTTAAGAAGGTTCGAGTTCATGCCGCTAAGGCTTAAAGAAATTGAATCAAGAGGATACAAGTCCAAGATCTTGACATTGCCTAGGATGGTTAATGTTATATGTGGAGGCTACCTTGTTAAGGCACAAGTGGGTTCAATAGGTATAGAAATGAGGAGGGACCTCTTAAAGATCCAAAAAATAGACAAGTGACTGTTTTCATGTATATTGTGGACTATTTGAGGCCAAAGTTTGTGTTGATGGAGAATGTTGTTAATATAGTAACGTTAAACAATGGTTTCTTAAGAAGATTTAGTGTTCTCTAAATTTAGTTATATACTGTTAGCTTATTTCTTAAGCTCACCTGAATAGATTACCTAAAAGGAAGTGACAATTTCATACCTTGAAGTCTAAAACTCCAAATTTTCACATAAAAGGATTGGAGAACTCTCAAGTTGGCTAAATTACACGTAATCAGAAACAGTTTCCATAAATTTTTAAGTGATGGTAATTTGGAAAATTTCAATATATTGCTCTAATAGCATCATTATTTGCTTCGGCAATATCAGTCGAGCTTAACTTCAATTGTTAAGTTCATCAAAGTAGAGGTGAATGGTTTTGATCCACGATCATCCCCATAATCTTGTGGCATACTAAAATTTGTAATCACATGTAATACCACAATTTTAAATGTACCTATAATTGTAATCACAAGTTATTAATATCTTTAAGAACTATTATCTATATAAAGGAACATCACTTGGCAATGTGGAAAGATACCTTTTGAAAACACGCTATAGGGGCAAAAAGTTCCACAATCCGGATAATCAGTTGATCTTTCATCCCCATTTGTCAACAGCTATCACAGATCAAAATTAATCTTCATTTATCAATCAAAACGTTAGGAAAAGCAGATCTATAGAAGATAGTAGCATAAATAATCCACAACCCCAACCAAAGTAACAGCTAATTTTGTAACCCAAAGATTAATGCAGTCAGATAGTGATAATAATCATAATTCTTTTTAAGATATAAAGTATTACACCAAGAAAGAACTCAAGAAATTTCTATGTAGTTCATTTAACAGATTCAACAATAAAGAAAATAAACATAGTCTCGGACCGGAAAATTGATGAGAGCTTGATACAAAATTAAGCACCACCTGCACCCTTTCCTTTCTTCCTCTGGAGTTTCTTCATGTAAAACTCCAACTCTTTGCCTTCCAGAATATAACTACAACCAGAAACAACTCCCTCAATGTGAGTAATGTATACTATAAAGATAGCTGAAATCTCGGCGAATAGATGGCACTAATTATTATCAAAAGTAAATTACAACATATGAAGCAAAATGCCTGAGTTTCATTAGAGAAAAAATGTGTTTAGCCACATAGCAAATGATAGAAAATCAAGCAGTACACTTTCATAAGCCATCATAGTCATCAAAAGCACAATGTTAGAAAAGGACAAATGCGTCCTAGTCCTCGGGCTGAAGTCCAGAGAGCATGTCCTTATCTTTGAAATCAGTAAATTAATAGCAGAAATCAGAACTAGTCACTGAACTTTTAATTTTTAAGTTAAAGGGTATATAATCACAATTCACAAGTCAAAACACTCAATATCAGAGATGATACAAATCAAAAAACTTCACAATTTTTATATTATGTTATAAATAGATTCAAATGAAAATAAGAAGAGAGTGATGTAGAGAGATATAGGAAATAAGCAATTAGTTGGAAGGAAAGAGAATAACAATTCGAAATAAAACACAAGAATATTTTGGGGTATTCACAGAAGCTAAAACTCACTTTCAACAGCTAAGTATCGTCTTAGAAGCAATTTCTTTTAATAACCACACTACATGATTAAAATTGGTTCCTTCAACAAGGAAAAAACTCAGAAAGAAACACATACCCATCACAACGTCCACACTGGCCAGGTCGTGAAGCAATCGCAGCCAACAATCGACCACCGCCAAATTGCTCCTCAATATGTGCATCAATCTTACGATCCTGTTGGCGCTTTTCAATTTTTCTTTGGACATGGTTGCTCTTCTTTACCTCCTCGGCAACAGCAGCCTCCGCCTCCTAAACAACCCACCAAACATAAATTTAACAAATCCATATATAGATACATATCTTCCAAATTGCCAAGAAACGAGGTCAACTACAAAACAACAAAAAACCAAACAGAAGCGCGTAATCACCTCTCCCTCCTTCTTGGCAGCAGTCTTCTTCTTGCGGCCAATCTCGACGCCATAGTGCTGAAGATACCACTGCTTGAACGGTGCAGCGTCAACTTGAACAATAGCACCCTTGACCAAAGTCTGAGTACGCACCAACTCGTTGTTCGACGCATTGTACACCACGTCGAGGATACGCGTTTTACGAGTCACCGCTTCGCTTCCCCATGAATAGTTACCGGTGTCCAATCTCAATGCGCGCCATTTCACATTGCCTCCACGAACCCTAACACGGCGCACCGTCTTGTTGCTCGATAATTTAGTGTTCGCAGGCTGTCTTCCGAGCTCATACCTAATTAAACAAACATATATACATAAGAATCAACAATTCAAACATAAACCGTGAAGATCAAAATAGATTTTAACCGTAGAAATTGAAGAATTAACATGAATTAATCAATTTACTTTCGCTTCTTTCTCCACGCCTTCTTCTTTCCTCCAGTGGCGCGCCTCTTGTGCATCGAATCTCGTGAGATACCTGAGGAATACGCACATTATTTTACGGTCAAATTTGTTGCAAATTGAACACTGAAAAGCACATGAGAATGTGAAAACGCGATTGAATTTGATCGTTTTACCCATGATTGAAGGCGGCGATTTCTAGGGTTCCGATGAGTTCTGATCAACGGCGGCAATGTGAGGAGAAGTCGAAGTGAGGCGGGTTTGGGGATTTAAAATACTTTGCTAAAAACCCTAGAGGCTTAAATTACAAATAAGCCCTTGTCTTTTGGGTTTTGTGTTTTTTCGGGGACGTATTCTCAAAGCTGACACGGTATGATATGAAAAAAAAATAATAGGTATAGAATTTATAGAGGTGGATATGTTTGTAACTTGGCAAATGATATATACAGAATAATATCGTTATTCACTTATCTAATATATCATTTTAAATCAATATCCAATTCATCTTCCATATCAATGTCTATCAATAATTAACATAATATTAAAGATATCCCTGAAAATCTTCTCCTTTCCTATTTATCATGTAGAGAAAGTATCTCTTTGTATAATGTAGTAAATTATTTACGTAAGGAAGTTACCTAGTATAAAATTTAAATAAATATTTAAACTCGTTACATGTTATTAGATATAAGAAAGATGTGCAAAAAGTTTACAACAAATAGGACACAATGCCCTAACATAACTTTTAAATGTTTAAAATATGCATCGCTAGTATAAAAATTAAAAAGTTGATTAAGTAATTAGTGTATCAACTTACTTCTTATTCCAATTTGTTAATTTTCTTTCTTGTAAACAAGCACGCACACACACACAAAAAAGAAACTTCATAGAAAAAATAGAGAAAATAACTGCTATCATTCTTGATATGTACTACAGTATATTATATGAATTAAGAAAGACTTTTAGCCTTTTGGAGATAGATTATAGTTTTTGATTGGTTGATGTGTTTATATTTAAGAAAGAGGATCTTAGTCGTTAAGTTAGGGAGAAGATTTGATTTTTTGTTAGTTATAAATAGGAGAAATTTGTTTCCTTTCTAATACATTTCCCGTAAATATTAGAATCTTTTAACAAACTTAATCAAAGCATAATTCTTATTTAAGACATGATTATCTTTCTTTAAATAAAAATAGTAAAAAATACGAATAAGTTTCATCATATAATATTTCCAATCAAAAGATAATCAACAAAATTAATTAATTGAGTATTCTATATAAATATACTTACTTTTTCTCAGATACTTAGAAAGAATTTTCAATAAATAACCAAATTTATAAGATTTTATGGATAACAAATCTAGAAATAAACGATTAGTCAATAAAAATTGCATAAGTAGTAACAATAATACCACTTACTGCATTTTTTGAATTAAAGATTATGCACTTACAGTCGCTCAGAATAAAAGGCTACTTAACAGAAAATTGTTGCTAACCTCTTTTACATAATTACATCATACTGTGACTTCTTAAATTTTAATTATTCTTAGAAGTAAAAGAAAAATTACACCTTTACGAATTGTTTGATTACCTCACTTTAATTAACGTGGTATCGAATCTAGGACTACTCAGAATGAAAAATAAGAGCAAACAATTCTTTTCGATTTGAAAAATAGTTGGGGGACTATAAAATAAATTATTAAATGAAAATCCAATCGTAAGATATTTTTCGCCTTGTCTAAAGGAATTAACGATATGTGAGTGATATAACTATAAATCTTTAGCAACAACTAATGAGATGAATAAGGCAATAAATCAACATTTGGGTATGGTGTTCTATTAACTCAAGGATAAAGATGAAACTTTATAAATTTTGCTACGATTATAGGGATTTTGCTTTACATCATTTGTCTTTATTTTAAAGTTGTTATGCACGGAGTGTGACATGAATTACGTACCATAAATATATTACCAAGACTTAACAAAATATAGGCGAGTTTAAACTTCGCATTGTTTTGGAAAATCTGAATACGTATTTAGGTGATATTTGAGTTGTATTTACTATTTAGTCAGTATTAGTTAAAACTGGTATATTTGCACAAAATATTGGGAGATATTTCTATTATTTTTATTTGAGTAAAGCAGTCTGGTATGTTAGTGTTAGCACCACTTTCTGTTCAAGTAACAAATAGAATTCATATTATGTGGTCAAGTTAGTGAGGCAATATTTATTTTTATTTATTTGGTTCACATGCTTATTTAGTTATTTTGCGGTGGACGACAGAATCATTAAAACTTTTACTTAGAGAGCTTCTTTTTTTTTTTTGAATATGTTAAATTAAAACTTGTTTTCAGCGTTCTAAATTAGTCCAGTTAATCCATTAATGAAGGTGATTAGGAACCATCAAACAAGTTTTTAATGTTTTTCATGAAAAAAATTATTCTATGCAAACAAGTATAATAATGCACACCAAATGTCAATATTTTTTATTAATAATATTGGAAAAATACAATATCCAGTTAATATTGAAAAAATACCCAGTTCATATCACACAACAAAGAATATTGAAGCCAAGCAAACATAGGACAAGCACACTCCTCACTCCTCCTATGAAGATGTGTCATCTGTCCATGACTGTCAAATTAGTTGTCTGATCCAAAATGACCCAAGTAGGGTCTTCTGCTTTCACTTCAACAAGTTAATAGTGATGATCTTGGTATATTGCACCAAATTCTGCCCTCCAAGCCTCATCATCATCATCATGGAATGCAGTTGAAGAATTATCAACTGAGTCTTCCCGATATAGCGTCGACGGCCTTAAGGCAGCTTCAGGCAATCTGCTCTCTGCGAGGTATTGCTTCATTGTAATCATCTCCATTTTGTGCTTTCTCTTCAGTTTCTCCACTTGTCTCTTTAACTTATCGTTCTCTTCCTCAATACTCGAGTTCTTCCCCTGCAATAGTCGAATATAATCTTTTACAATCTGGCTATATTGCATAAGTAGGATGGTTAAAGGAGAAGAAACATATGAATAATTAATTACCTCAGCCATTGAAGCCGCTTCCTCTGCTTCTCTCAACCTAACAAGAAGTTCACCTGCAGCATGCACAGCTTCAGCTGTGTCTTTAAGTTGAATTTTAAGACTTCTGTTCTCCTTCTTTAACAACTCCCTTTCCTTCTCCCTTTCGACCCTCAATGCTGAAAGCTCGGCTGCTAGTGCCTTCGTAAATTTAGAGCCATGGCGGCCCTTGGCTCCTGCTTTGGAAGCTGCCCTCTTCACCTCTGCCACTCCTTCCATGATCGATCGATGTTTTGCTAGCAAATCATTGTACTTCTCCTGCAGATCTGCATAATGCTCCACCATTCTAGCATGGCAAAGAACAGACCTTTTCAGGGTGTCGTCCAATTCTTCTGTGCATTTTTTCTCTAACCTTAACTCCATTTCCACTTGTTCTGCTCGTTGGCGGTTGGATTCTATGTCGATTCTCAGTTCATCAGTTAATGAAATCCATTCACTCTCCATTTCCATCCACTTTTCTCTTTCTTTCTCAAAATCTTCTCTGCTGTTGTTGCCTTGAGAAAATGCAGTGCTTTTCCTCAAATGCATTGATTGGGATAGTAAAGAAGTTCTGAGGTTGTCGGATGATCTTCTTACAGGTGCATCTGTGTGGAACTTCAGTTTGTTTTTAAGAAGTTCTATTTCTTGTAAGAGTGTTTCCCTTTCTTCTGAACTGAAGGATTTCTGCACGGTTAGAAGATGATCCAAATCCTCCTGCTGGACTTCTTTAATTTCACATTTCTCCTTTATGAATTCTGGCTCAGGGTTTTCATTAGCTTTCCATGTCAGAAGCTGAAAAAAGAAACAAATATGTCTAGTTGGTGGGATTTTTCTCAAAGCACGAATAATAGTACAGATTATCAAAGAAAGAGAAGTTTCGGACCTTATTTTCACTGTTCGGTTGGTGGGATTCTTCTTGCTCATTCTCATTAATTGGTTGCAGTTGGTTCATCCCATTACTGGAATTTGATGTAACATTCTCGCACTTGTATTGCTCTAGCTGCAGTATTATCAGGAAATTAAACATATTATTGGCCAAATAATACTTGACACAAAAATTCACATCAGAAGAAACATAATATTACCTGTTGCCTTAAATGCTCAATCTCAGCCGCCTGCTCTTTACAGGTACTAGTGAGCTCCGCCTCTTTCTGAATGGCCCAAGCTAAGTCTTTCTCTGTATCCTATAAAACAAAGCAACAATGGAAAAAGATTTAAACAATGAAAAACCAGGTAATTTAGAGACTAAACATGATTGGTATTTCAAAGTCAAGAAACATCAAACCAACCTCAGTGCCAGTAGAAGCAGCAACTTCTTTTCCTTGACATTTCGTACAAACAAAGTTACCAAACTGTCCGTTTTCTGGAGAGGTTTGAATTGAAACATCGACCTTGTCAGACGACACACATGGCTTGAGTGCCAAATGTTCAAAAGAGAAGGAGACTGAAGATCTAGTTGATGCTGCATTCTTCTGATGATAGTCGAGGAGCTGTAATCCTCTGTGGAGGCTTGCTGCCAAGGACTCAGTAGGACCTGGAAATACTCTGCTCGATCTTAAAGAGGATTTTAATTGATCAGGTTGGTATGACTTCCGTAGCATATCAAGATTTTCTGAAGATGGCATTGCATCGTTCTGATTGGACAAGTCATTTGAGGAGAAAGCGACACTTTTCCTTTGGATATTTTTAATTTTAGGAGATTCGGACAAGACAGGATCCTGTAGGAACGGCGGAAGATCCATTGCAATTTCATCAGGCTCTATATGAGTTTCGCCTGAATTAATTTCTTCAACGTCACTTTCTTCATTTTCATCACAGCTTAGATAATGTTCACAAGTCAAGTTTGTTTTACAGCCTTCTGCAGAGTATAAAAGGGTATTTTCCCCAGTCTCAGAATCTTCTTTCGAGTGTTCTTCTTGGAAACTACTTATCTTGTCGAATTGAAGCCGCAGTTCTTTGACATCTTCCTCATTGATGCATAAATCTTCATCAACATCAGTGCCTATGCGGGGTAAGATTAGTGAACGATTGAGGCTGAGTCTCAACTGATTCAAGCTTTCACGAACATTTCCCCGACTGAAATACCCATCATTATTGCTGCTGTTGAGTGAACTACATGCACTGGACTTGGCTTTCATTAGTTCTTCCTGCATTAGACATGACAGTCAAGATACTATGCTGAAACAAACTGGTCAAATTTTCGTCTTTTATTAAGAAGAAAAAGAAAGTACCTTCAGCTGCCGAATCTGATCGCTAAGGTCATTTACATCATCTTCTGTTATTACATTTACTACAGGTTCATTCTTCATGAGTTTTGCCCGCAGTCCAAAGCGAATTGTACTCAAAGTTTCACTAGCATTCCTGCTTATGAAAAGAAAAGAAAAATTGAAATTAATACTTTTGATGCTTCAAAAAGAAATCCAGCGTTCTATAACAAGCAAGCACAACCACTGCCTTATAAGATTAAAGGTCACATTACTCTACTTGTTATCATATGCAATGGCACACGTACCACAGAATTTAGTATTGCAACCAAATGATTCTTTTAGGATGAGTTAGACGGGTAGTTAGACGGGTAGTTATATATGGGACAAAATCAAATACTAAATCAATTTAAATTCAAAAGATTAAGGGTCATATAATTCATTACTTGTTATCAGGTGAAATGGCACACATAACGCAGAGTTTAGCATTGCCACCAAATGATTCTTTTAGAAGGTGAGTTAGACGAGAACTTCTATGTGGGACTTCTTCAGATTTCCCAGATTGACTTCCTTGTGCAAGAATATTTACGATGTGCCTGCACAAACGAAGAGTGGTTGAATGAATTACAAAATGTATTTACAACTAGATATAGGTCATGCCTTGTGATTCAAAGAAACCGTAAGCTTGAAAAGAACTCGAAAAGATGTTCAGAAGACATACCCAAGATGAGATGTAGACTTCTTTATATATTTCCCTTCTTTCACATGCTGTCTACTCGCATGATCAAGTACATTTCTCTCTAATCCAGCAAGGTCAACAAGGCAGATTCTACTAGTCTTTGAACTACCAAAGCACTTTGATGAGGACTCCTGAGAGATTAGTTTTAAGACAAGTGTGAAATGAAAATTTTAAAAATTGGGGAAATCATAACAAATCAAATAAAGTTTCAATATAGCAGTTAACTTGCATTACTCTTAACTCGAACACCATGTCATACGGTTATTATACATCAACAGTGGAGTAATTTTTTCAACAAATATACCAAAATTCTAAATAACATATGCTAATACAAATTAGAGCCTAATACCCCCAAAGGTGATGAAGAAAATTATCAAGATTGAAACTTTCTAAAGTTATATAAAGTTATAGGTTTCCTGATTCTACCTTGCACCAGGACTCAATTATGCATGTGAACATGATGTGAGATCTTGAACTCTTCGAATTTATGCTTGTTGCTCCAATCTTGCGATTAGCCAAGCCCTGCAGCACAAATTTGTGTTAAAAGTAATCCTCAATGATAAGAAAATAATCCTGAAATACATAATAATGCTCAAACCGTCCTGTTTTGTTACCTTGATCAATATTTGGGTAACATCATCATAACTGGTCACATACTCCTCAGTCAAGTTCTCCACATAAAACCCATTCTTGGTATCATCCTTTATCTGAAAAAAATTCCATATAATCTCAGTTTAACAAGGAACAATGAACAGAAGTCCTAAATATTCTTAACCATTACAGAAAGAAAAAAAAAACTGAAAGTTATACCTCTAAGTTTCTTTGTGTTGGATCAAGTAGATCACCAATTTTCTCATCATACACCTGCAAAAATAAACTTGCATGATTAATGAAAATGGTGATATCTCAAAAGAGCTATTTGTACCAGGATGTTTTGACGTAAATACCTCGAGAAAGGAGCATCTACATTGATAATTTATCTGTTTGTCACTAGAATTCTCTTGCTCCTGTGTGATTAATAGAAACAGATAATTAGATGAATTCTTCCAAATCTCCATCAGATCCTAGATTTCTGTTACATTAAAAAACCATAACCTACTTTTTGAATTTGGGAGAACAGATTCTGAAAAATGCGTGGCACAACACCCTGAAGACCATCGATGGATGGACCTTCAACCATGGCACTTGGGGGTCCCCACATTGTGTAGGTCTTCCCGCTTCCAGTCTAATATTACCAAAAAAATAATAACGTCAAAGTTCGTATAATCCACGATCGAAAGAGAATCAAAATTGCATTAGGGATCAGCCCACAAACTCACCTGTCCATAAGCAACAATCGATGTGTTGTAACCAGACAATGCATCCTTAACCAGAGGAGCCCCAACTAGTTCATATACATCCCCCTAAAATACACAACCATAACTTCATTAATCATATTTAGACAAAAAAAATTCTTCACATTAAACTGAGAAAATCCGAATTCCTCATCCTCACATCCTTTGTACAACAATTTCCCATTCAAGAAAAAGGATGAAACATAAATAACATAGATTCAATAACATATCTGAGATGTGAGAATTAAAAACGACTCCAAAGTTGAGTTGATTTTGAGTCAAACACAGAACCAAACATATATTTTTTTTCGTCAACAAAAGGGATGAAACATAAATAACATAGATTCAACAACATATCTGAGACGTGAGAATTATAAAAACGATTCTGAACCTGAGTTGAACTTGAGTCGAACACAGAATCAAACGTATACTTTCTGTCACCAACAGATACCGATTCCTTCGAAACTTTTCGAACCGAAGCACCATTACCAGGCCTTATCCTCACCACAACCTACAATTCAAGTGTATACACAAATCTAAGATTCAAAAACACCAATTAAAATCAATTAAAATCAATCAAATTAAACACTTCCAAAATTAGGGCTTTTTTAGTACCTTGACTGGTGGATCTGAAACTTCAGTCAATTTTTCCTGAACCAAAGGTTCAGCAACTGCTTCCTTAGTAAAATTAACCTTAGGTTTTAACGGCGATTTCTTCGGAAACGAAGTCGAGGCCGAAAGTGGAGGATCTCTGAACTGAACGTTGGGATCGATCGGCGCTATGTTCTCCGAATCCGGTCTGAGTTTCGATCGGCGAACTGAAATCGCCTTTTGCTTCGATTTGAGGAGTAGATTTTTGAACGGCGCCGATTGCGTAATGCTTCCGAAGAATCTACTGTTCTCCGAGATTTCGGAATTAGGTTTCGCCATGTTTTGATTGATTCAATTGGAAAAATTGTTCTGTGCAATTTGATTTGTAAACGGATATATGTGTTGAAGTTACAGAGAGAATGAAGAGATAAGAAGGTGAATCACAGTTTTGGCATGTGAGGGTTTGATTCAAAGAGATAAAAGAGACGTTAGAATGTGACCGTTGGAACAATGCCGTGCATCTGTGGAGCGGAAGCAGCGTTTAAAAGTTTGAACGTCTTAGCGAAATGACTAAAAGGTCCCTCGAGCATGTTCGCGTCAATTTTACGCTAATTCTTTTTTTCGAATGACTTTTATATGTAAATCTATGAGTGTATTACTATAATTTTATCTTGAATTACCTTTACACCGACAATTAATTAGATCTAGTTTTTTTAGGGTAATGACTTTGTATATTAAACTATAATTTTATGTTGAATCACCTTTGCAGTTACAATTAATTAGATCTAATTAAAAAAAAAAATCAACCGAGATAATTAAATAGCTGCAGTGCAGATACATTTCTTGAGGGTTATACAAGTCTTACAGATAAATCTAGTCTCATAGCGGTTTTTTTATTGTAATGTTTGTGTAATTAAGCGATGTTTGACTTATCAAAAAATTAAGCAATGTTTGTAATTGCAATTAGGGTTTGATTTGGAATTGAAATTGGAAGGGATAAGGTACAATTAAAAATCAAAAGTTTAGTCACTTTAACGATTTATTTATAGTTTATACTAACCTAAATTAGTGAAAATGTAAAGTCATCTTTACTATGAAACTTTCCACATTTTACTATATACAATTATACATTCAAAAGGCATAAACATCGTTTCATCTTGTAGTGAAATTTACTCAGGGTACAAATAAATATGTTTTATAATTTTTATAATATTAAAATTAAAATGATAAAGTAGCACAATTTCAATCATTAATACAATATGTAAACTACAAAAAATACTCAAGACATAATTTTCTTGATTTGATAATATCATTTCAATACTGACCAACACCTTTTCCCCAACATATATCTAAAATAAGTTCAGACAGAATAGTGTTTCACGTATAAATGAAGGATAATTACTTTTACTTCCCCTAAAATTGGATATAATAATAAAAGTTTGAATAATTAGTATGGCATCAATGGAAACTTCAAAAACGTGTGTACTTAGGGAGTCTATTTGTGGTGTTTTTCAAACTTCAAAGGATGCTTTTGTATTTATTCAAACTTTTTGTCTATTTTTGTAATATATATTCTTTTTTCTACTTTCTACCGGTGCTCATGTAATGATTTAACTAATAGATGACGTTTTCATAATGAACTTCAACGGTGTAATGTAAATTATTCCTAAAAATAAATACTCATGATGACCATAAGATATTTTCATAGTTCTTCAATGAGATGGTGAATATTGTCCGAAAAAACTTGTGAGTAATAGGATCCGACTGATAAGTTTTGATCATACTCTTCGAATACGGTAGTTTATAAATGCTTCAAACAATTAATATTCATGAACGAAATACATTAATGTATACAGTGAAATGCAGTTGTTATAGCTTATTATATGATTAAAGAGTAACAATTTTGTGTAGCTTAATTATTAGACGAATCATAAAAAGTATTAACAGGAAAACATCTACAATCTTACAAAATCAGAGCGTATTATTAAACTTCAAATTTGTTTTGTAACATGATCACAGAATTGGCAGCTTTCACTCGTATTGCACCACATTGCACGACTTCTCAACCTAAGAAGCAATCTTCTTTTGCCTCTTCCACTGGTAGGCGGCATCCAGAATCTTCAGGTTATTTGGTTGCGTCTCTTCCGGGAAAAGGTAGTCGATGTACTCTTCGTACGAAAGAGATCCATTTTCAATTTCAACATGCCTTCTCTTTTTCAGCTTCTTCGGCAACTTAATGCGAACCAGCTCAACATCACCAACCCCGCCAAAGCTTCTTTCCGTGTCCAACCACGCTTCCAATAGCACTGCCCGTTCCTCCTTTAGTTCAGGTTCGGATGTTCTGAAGTAGCTAAGCGCTCTTTCAAACACATCTCTCGCGCTTTGAAGGCATCTTCTCTTCAATTCATGATTACTCTCGTGAATGTCAGGATCTTGAAGACCCTCTTCTATTGCAGATGCTTCAAATTCGGCATAACTTATCCACACCTTCAAGTGTTTGGTGCGGTTCAAGAGCCTCTCATAGAGTGCTCTTGTTCTTTCGTATTTCAACTCTGATATTTCAAAGTCAATATAAGTCTTCCATATAAACTCTGGTTGGTCTAATGCAGGTTGGTCGATGGCGAGATCAAAAATCGCTCTGGCTCTTTCCGTTTCACCCAATGATCTCTCCAACTCAGCAAACTTAATCCAGGCATAACATTTCTCTGGTGACCATTCCAAGTACTTCTCATATAGTTTCCGGCACCGTTCTATATTACCGAGATCCAACTCGATCTCAATATATTTCCTGAATAATTTGTCTTTAGGAGCCATACCAATTGCAGATCCTAAAATACGTCGTGCTCGATCAATATTCAACTGGCGTATTTCAAACTCTGCTGCCATTAGCCAAATCTTAGCAAACGAAAACTTTTCATGAGGTATCAACTTGAGACATAAGTTGTACAAGTCTCTAGTGCGATCAACATTCTGCACATCAACCTCCTCATATAACAGGTAATAGATCCACAGGTAGATGTAGCGTTGCCAATACCGCTTCTCTTGAGCGGGAGGTATATTTGCAGTAGCCCTCTCGTATACATCCTGGATCCTCTTTCTATCTCCACCACTCTCTTCTAACCTAATGTAGTCAAACCAGGCATCATAGTTAAGCGGGTTCTTCCTAACTTCGTCCTCATACTCAAACCTTTTCTTTCCCACAACAAGATCTTCAATCACTTCCCTATCACCATACTGCTTCTCGAATACCACAAACTTCTTGTAAAGCTCCTGAGCCCTCCCTTTTGGTATATGATCCAGGGCAAGTTTATACACAGCCCTCGCACGCTCTATCTCCTTACACTTCTCTTCAAAATCAGCAAAGGCCACGAACAACTCCTCCGCCTGCTCGTCCCCTGCCAACTTTTCCACGGCCTTCACGTAACACTCCCTAGCACGCTCTATCCCTCCGTTCTTCATCTCAAACTTTGCAAACTTTATCCACGTGCTAACCTTCGGGTGACTATCAACAAACCGTTCGTATATCCCTCTCGCTCGTTCCACCTCACCGTACCTAGACTCAAACTTTATATACGAAAGCCATCCGTCCTGATCAGGCTCAAACTCCATCCACCTCTCGAAAATCCGCCTGGCACCAGCCACGTTGCCCAACATCTCCTCCATATGTATGTACTTTACCACAACTGATCCACTCTAGGCAACAACACCACGGCCCGATCAAACATGTTCCTCGCGTGATTAATCGACTTGTTCTTCATCTCGAAACCTGCGTATTTCAACCACATTGTATGGTCTCTGTAACCGACCTCGACCGCACGCTCCCACACCGATCGAGCTCGTGCGAAATCGTTCTGCGATTCTTCCCAATTGGCGTACTTCAGCCACACGCTCTTATTCGATTTCGATCGACGGATTAAGTCCTCGAAATTTTTGCGCCTGATGAGGCGATAGTCGTCGAGCTCCGATGAATCGCCGATTTTCTGCTTCGGTGGACGAATCTCCGCGTCATGAACGTCGCGCGATTCTCGGAGAGTTTGCTCCGCCGTGATCTGGATCGGAGCGGGGGTCTTGTTCTTGACCCGGATTGGTCGAGGCATTCTGATATCGGAATTGCTTGACATTGCCGTCGAATTGAGATTTTGGGGGTTAATGCAGAGAATTAGGGTTAGGGTTTTAAGAGAGAGAATGAGAAATTGTATTCTGGTTTATCGTGTATATATAGAAACAATTGAGGAGATAATTTTGTTAATTAGAGTTCTAATTGGATTAGGTCTTGTTCCGTACAGAATTTGAGTGCTGTTAGCATTAGGAATACAGAATACTTACAAGGAAACTAAATCCTTATTCGACTGGGTTTCTGCAAATTTTCGTGAAGATGATGGAAGGAGAACGAATCTCGTGTAGCAGGAGCATTGGTCCTTCGTGGGTAGTGATCCAATGTGCTGGTCTTGTGTGTGCACCAAACAAAAATAAAAGAGGAAAAAAGGGGAATAGAGTAATCTATGGGAATTTTGTAATAATAGTCCTCTAAGTTGACACTTCTTCAATTTTAGTTCTCTATATTTTTTATCTGCAATTTTAGTTTTACAAGTTACAACATGTTTCAAAATTGGTCCTCTAACCAATTTTTTGCCCATTTATGGCGGAAATTCTAGCAATTTCACGAAATCTAGTCATTTTTTCCGGTTCTTTTTTTGGCCCCTACGAAATGTGACTTTGTGCTTGTGTTTTATGAATAAAACTAAATGAAAAAAACTGAAGTTTTTGGCCAAAATTGTTGAAAATTTGGTCAGAAGACCAATTTTGAAACATGTTGTAACTTATAGGACTAAAATAGTAGATAAAAAACATAAAGGACTAAAATTGAAAAAGTGACAACTTAGAGGACCATTATTACAAAAATCCCGTAATCTATCGTGTAAACATATCCCCTGTGTTGGTTTATGTGGACCACGTACGTGGATCGATCTCATGTTTGGGTCGACATGCACTTAAGTAAGAGAAAAAGAAAAACTCTCTTGGATCCATTTTGGTGCAAAAATTTCAAAGTTTCATGCCCTTAAATTAGTAAGTGACGCATTTGGAAATTAGATTTTGGAAAACATGTTGACCCAACTAATGGTTGTTGTAGCCAAAGGCTTTTAATATTGTTTCGATGCCTATATACTTAATTTTTATGAATTAATTAATCTCTATTTTACTGATTAGGCAATCATTTAAAATATTTTTTTAATTATTTATTGATTATTATATTATTTCTAAACACCTCCATTCCAAATAATTTGATCCTATAATCCTATTTTTCTTCTTGAATTTTAATTTTTTTTTACATACCCTAAAATATTATAAAATTACTTCTAAACAATATTTCAAATCTTTTGCACATTTTTTAAGATACATGTAAATAAAAATTGAGACAGTCACACGGATGAAACTACACCCAGACATGATTCAAATGTCCCAACTTATTCACTTCATTATGAGTTTATAAATAAGTGACACTTGTAGACCAAATTTTGTGCTTAATTAGTTTATAAATTAATGTAAGTCGAACATAGCTAATCAAATTAGTACATGTGGATAATATGACGCGTTTTGACCAATTAATGTGGACAGTATGACGCGTTTTGACCAATTAAAGTGCTTTTTGATAAATATGAACTAATTAAATACGTGAGTATGACGAAGAGTGACAAGGCCGACCAATCATACGTTGACGCGTCGACAATTGATTATATGAAGACTATGATTACACAACTATAAATGGAGGTTTAGTCTCAAAGAAAATTCACACACACAACTATTATTAAACATCAATTATTCTTGAAAAGAATAAGATTTGTAAATCTCCCCATCATCTTCAAGGTGGTGAAGTAAGGATCGGAGTTATTCTTTGCGAGGACTAAAGATTGTTGCATTTGTTTCAACAAGAAAGCTCCAATCATCCGGTTAGTATAGCTTCTTTTTGTAAGAATATCTTGAAAGAAATACATAATCGCATTATTTCCATAGTCTTCATACGTTTGTGTATATTTTTAGACAAATCGTCAAACCAAGTAAATTTTAGTACTCTTTTAGGGATCCTATCACTCACACCCGTTAGGGTTTGGCGTAATATCAGAAACCTCTTCCGAGGTTTCAATTGTATCATTTGCACCATTTGAGGTTTGCATCAACATATCACATAAGTCCAGTATTTCCTTTTTCCCTTTGTTCACAAAACTTATTAAGAATAAAGTATAATTTTTCTATTCAAACTCTAACAATGACTTTATATATATATATATATATATATATATATATATATATATATATATATATAGACACACACACACACACACAACTTGGAAATTTTTTAACATACAGTTATATTTTAACATAAACTTTTATAAGATTAATAAGAATGTTTGGATTCTAAATATTATATGTTAAAAATGATAAATATATTTAAATGATATTAAAGATAGATGCAACACAAAATATTATAAAAGAGAAAATAGAAGAATTTGTTTTTTTTAATATTCTTTTGAAATTGAATAAAATAATCTTCTAATATTCAAATCATATATATCCAAAAATAAAATGAAACTTTTGAATATTTATTTTAAGTAAGTTTTTGTTTTCTTAGTTTTATTTGCATGTTTAAAGTTTTATTCGAAATTTATATCTATTTAAAAACAAAATTTAAATTCTAAATATTTATTCAAAAAAATTGGTTTGTCTTCTTTCTCTTTTTAATATTTAATGCGAATATCAAATATGTATTTTGGGCTTTAACAAGTGCTCAAAGTTAGTCAAGGGTAAAAAGGGTGATGGACCTATGTGCTCTGCGGGTGCAAACTTTAGGGAGTGTCAATGATATAACTGAAACCTCAGAGGAGGTTTCTGATATTATGTCAATCTCAGAGGTTGTGAGTGATATTATCCCTAATTTTTGTTAGGTGCTTTTACATATATAGTAGTATATTTTTTCCCACATGGAAATAGATAATGTAGCTTTAACTTTTTACTCCAATTAACATGACACTTATATTTATAACGGAGTATCTTTATTTTTACATACTTAATCAAACCAAAAAACAGTAAAAGTCAATAAAGTGAGATTTGATAATTTCTACAAAAAACAAATATATATACTTAATTAATTTAATACATGTTTATTTTTTTAATCCAACTTCTTAACTAAATGTTTCAGTTGGCAAAAATAAAAGGAAAAGAGATAGGCCATTTATGAGGATGCACCGGCCTTAACAAAAGTCAAACACAAGTAGGTTGACGCGCAGATTTCAAAGTGTAGGTAAGGACAAATGACCATTCAAAGCATTTAAAGTCTTTACTTGGCTTTTGCAAAGAAATATTTAAAGTAACGACTAATCACATTAACTATACAGTAAAAAAATATAATGAAGTCGTATTGTTGGATAAAAGTTTTAGTTTTTTTTTTCGAAAAATATTAAAATACTTTAACTTGAATTTGTAGAAACTAAATATAAAAGTTGTTTGGGATATATTATAATGACAAATTTTATGAATTTTCTAAAACATGTTGCAAAAATCTCATAATGTACACCAAAATTGAGACTTTCATACATATCAACTTTAAAAAAGAGAAAAGGGCAAAAGAATAGTTGCATATTTTTTCTTTTATTTTGATAGTTATTACTCGCATCTCTCTTTAATTTCAAAATTGTACAAAAAGTATAGACCTAATGAAAAAAGGACGCACTAATACGTCGGTAGTACCACAAACCAAAAGGATAAGCCTTGCCTCTTTTTTGCGTTAGTGGGGTCATTAGTGAGTACTATTTAGTGACATATTACTCAACAGTCAAAGCTAAATGATAATTGAGTACAAACTACAAAGTATAAACTTTGACACCGAAATGGAATTTGTTTTTCACTTCTTCTGTATATCATAATATAACACACACACTGACCCACACACAAACACACACTGACACACACATATACACATATATTTTTTCTTTATTGAAAAGCAAGAAAGATGAAAGTATACAACATATTAGTTTTATTTATTATTTATAACATACATTAATACTTTTATTATTGATTTGATCTCCTGAATTGAGAAATCAATGCGGAGAAAGCATGCTGGAAATGCACCTTCCAAGATTTATGATTCTTCTATCTAAACTTGATTTATAGACAATTTAATCATAATATTGATATTTTTCTAATAAGACGTGAAGTTAAATTTATTTTATATTAATGTTGACTCTCAATTTTTGTTTTGTTAAGTTACTACAAGTATAAAAACTATCATCATTTTTGCTGACGCCCACGGCATATAAATTTTGATTCATAACAACTTTATCATTTTGAATATACACATTTACGATGATAAAACTTAAATGTACAAGATGAATACTTATATGAATTCAATATAATTACTAATATTTAATTTTTGCAATTTTACTTGAAAAAGAAGTCATTTAATTAAAGTGCAAACATGCTCCCAACGCTCCAATGTCCAATTTCCAACTGTGCATTGCACTCATAATTCTCCTGATTGGATTTTCCCATCATAAATATCCATCCATACAAAAAGACACACAGTCTTTCAATTTTATTAACTTTTTCCATTTATTTAAAAAGACAAAAGTATAAGAAAAAAAGAGAACCCGCAACTTTTTTTTCCTCACCAGAACAATTCATAACTTTCGACTTTGCTGTTTTCTTGATTTGCTGAAAAAAGGGTTATCTTTAATTCTTGAATTTGACCCTCAGAATTTGTGCAAAATCTAGACTTTGGAGGTAAAAAGGGCACAAAAAATTGACCGTAACTGTTGCTAATTTATTGTTTATAAAACTATTTTTCTGTTGTTGGAATTTATTTCTATGCTGCTTTTCTTCTTCTTTGTGTTCTGCAAGTGATATCCGTGTTGCCCAGTTTGTGAGGTGAAGTAAAGATTGTAACTTTATCGTTTTTGTGGTGAAATCTTGATATGAACTGATGATGATTTTGTGTAATTTTTGGGATATTGTTGTTTGCAAATTCTTGGTGGAAAAGAGGTTTCTTTGTTAATCGTTATGTGTTTTTATTTTGATTGATGAAATTTACTTATTATTGGTTCTTGATATTCTGATGAGTTGTTTCTTGTTAGTATTCTATTTCTCTCTCCTGTCAATTGAGTTTTAGTGCCTCTGATATCAATTTTGTTGTGTTTAGAGTTAACATGGTTTGCATCATCTATGCCGTTTCTAGTTGAAGAGTTTATGAGTTTTAGGTTATTGTTTGATTACAATCTCAAAGCTTAGAATTTCTTGGTGTGTATTTTCCTTTGCTCAATCTTGGGAAGTGTTTATCTAGTTTACTACTTATTACTATCTGCTCTAAGACTAGTTAACTAGTTTTCTTTAGCATTTTGTTTACTTTTTTGGGGGTATGGCTTGCAATATTTTCCCTGTTCTCTCTCTCTCTCTCTCTATATTCATTTCTTGCTATCAGATCATGAAGTTTGGTTTGGCCTGATATAACATTTGAAATATGTTGGAAAAAGTTCAAGATACTTTCATATGGAGTTTCTTGGATGTGAACGAAAACGAAAACGAATTGTGTTTTGGTAGTCTGAAATTCAGAATACAAAAGTAAAAGTAATCCATACAGGGTTTAAGAACCTTGAAGTGTGCCTTTGTTTTGTTAGATTTTCATTTTTCTGTTATCTCTTTTGTTTTCTTTCTCTATTTCTTCATTTGGAGATCTTATCTGAATCATGTGAAGAGTGGGAACCTGATCTATCTTCCAACTTCTAGAACACCTGATCTATCTTCCAACTTCTAGAACTTACTTTGAATTAATGATGCAGTCATCACAGAGTAACTTAAATAGTGCTGTGAGTTTTTCGCTGACGAGATCTTGTTGACCCGATTTGTAGGTTTTACTATCAAGCATACTCATGGATTCCCCTCTGTCGGTCGTGTCACCACTTAAAACCTCGTCTATTTTTCCTGAGTCTGACAAGCAGAACACAGGTCTCTTGGTAGAAAACTCTTACTTCCAGTCAAGGGGAACCAATTTTCAAGGAAATGGAACAACAATTGAGAAATCTGGAAACACCATTGGTGCTTTTCTTGAGGTTTATATACACCAAGCTAGGGACATCCATAACATTTGCATTTACCAAAACCAAGATGTGTATGCCAAGCTTTCTCTGACTAGTGACCCCGAAAGTACCATCTCGACCAAAATCATTAACGGAGGAGGTAAAAATCCAATCTTCAACGAGAACTTATGCCTTAACATTCGTGAAATTGACTCCTCGCTTAAATGTGAGATATGGATGTTAAGCAGGGTTAAAAACTATCTTGAAGACCAGCTTCTTGGATTTGCTTTGGTCCCCGTTTCTGAAATCCTCTTACAAAATGGGAAGTTGGAAAAAGAGTTCTCGCTCTCCTCGACTGATCTCTTCCATTCCCCTGCTGGATTTGTTCAGTTATCTGTCTCTTACATTGGTGCCCCACCAGAAGTTATTCCGATTCCCGCACCATCCGCGTCGACTGATTCAGTCGTGGAGAACGTGGAGTCCTCTAAGAATATCCCGTGTGACTTGGACAAGATTGAGTTCCCGGATCCAAAGGTTACTAATGAGAATCATCAGATGGTTGAGGAATATATTGCGATGCCGTGTTCCAGTTTGGACACACAAACTTCTTACAGCCTGGTCAGTTCCGAGACTGGAAACCCTGTAAACTCAGAAGTTGGGGTTCAAAGCGATGAAAGTTTGCCAATGAACCAGAAAAGTTCAAATCCATTTACAAAGACCAAGGATTCGGCTCCAAGTAGTTTGTATACAAACGGGTCTTCATCTGCCTCACCTCCCGTGAGTTCTCAATCTTGCGAAACTCCTGAAGAATCAAAATCCCCAAGCGAGGAACATGTTTCTCCTCCTAGAAACAATCCAAATGGAGACAGTGCCAATGTTTTCAGTACAAACCACAATTCTTCAGTTGGCCTTGCTAGTACTAGCGTTAATATCCAATTAGAGCCAGAACTAGTGCAGCAGGATTTTGTTGACATGTACATGAAGAGTGTGCAGGAATTTACTGTTTCATTAGCCAACATGAATCTTCCAGGGGACGGCGTAAGCGGGCCAGTAAGTTCCAGTAATTCAAGTACGGATCAGAAACCATTGGAATCTAAAAACTCGGGCTCTAGAGTGTTCTACGGAAGTCGAGCTTTCTTCTGATTGTCTATTGCTATGGCGATAATGCAAATTATTAGAATGGGAACTGATTCTAGCTGTGTATACTTGTGTGCATTGAGGTATTTGGGATATGTTGGATGATGAGAAAAGAGTCCCGACTTGTAAGTGTAACAGGCCTTGTGCCATCTGAGTTACCTTTTGTGTGTTTTTTGAGAGTGATGCTCTTAATATTTCCTTTTTACTGACTTTCAGTGTTTGGTGTTTGTAATGATCCTTAATCAACTTATCTTCATTAACAGATCATTACAATGTATGCTGAGACACTACTTCTGTTATGGACTTGAAAGTAGATGGGATACTGTTTATTATATGTCCTTTTATAAAGTTTGGTTTAGTTACAAAATGATGAGTTCCTGAAAAAGGAAATGAAGTTGAGGATATAACAATTTATGTTATGTCAAATTAGCAAATTACCTCGATAAAAAATAAATAGACAATTTGGCAAATTACTCTATAAAAAATAGGGTCAATTGCGATCACCCCCTTAACGTATGGGGCGTTTTGCAATGTCCCCCCTGACCTTTCAAAAAGAGCAAAGTGCCCCCTAACATTTTATAAAATGTGCGATTTGCCCCCTCCAACGTTGACCGACCACTTAAAAGGGAATATTCCATCGGAGATTCTTCCACGTGACTTGCACATGAAATTAGCAAAGGGCCTTTTCGTAATTTTGCGTCTCCCAAGCTTTTTTTTTTCTTTTTTTTGATGAATCGTCTCCCAGCCTTTTAACACACGTGAGGGCTGACTCCTCGGAGACGCACAGAGACGGCGGAGGGCTGACTCCTCGGAGGAGATGCACAGACACGCGGCGGAGGGCTGAATCCTCGGAGGAGACGCACAGAGACGCGGCGGAGGGCTGACTCCTCGGAGGAGACGCACAGACACGCGGCGGAAACGGATAAAAAGGAGAAGTTCTGCCGTTCGCACGACACCTCTTTACATTCAGATCTATTGGGCTCTCCAAATTCCATGTCAATTCCTTCAGGTTTGCAAAGAAAACACTCTTTATATTTTATTTACTCAAAGCCATTTTGGTCTTCAAGGTGTTTGATGAAATGCCCAAAAGAGACGTTTTTGTTATATATTTTGTCGTGATTGAGTTTTATCTTCTTTTTTTTTTGACAGAACCTCCTGATATAAGAAATTGGTTCTCGAGTTACGTATACGAGTCCCCTGAATTGAATACGTTAGATGGCTGCTTCCAAGACTTTGATGGGTCTGCGGAAACTTCTCTTGATGGAGGGGCGAAAGCAAAATTGGCCGAGAATGGGAACATTGGGGACAAGGAAGATGGTGCTGGAGGAAAAGGATTGGCCAGTGTGATTGTGGAGTGCGATAAATTTGATGAATTCGAATGTGTCAGGTGTGTGTGTGTGAGCGTTGTTGATGAAGACGAGTTGTAAAAGCCAAATAAAGCAACTGAGACAGTATTGAATCTTTGGGCTTAATTCTGCTGAGTTCCATGATTTTTGGATGGAACATTCACCAGCTGAGAGGGAATGACAAAAGGATTATTGGAGAGTGCCATGGCTCACAATTTCTCAGCACTCTCTACTCTCAAATCACGTAACCCTTGGAACTTTGCACCACAAATTTACATAATTAGGCACTTACATTTGGTATGTTTTTTGGTCACCCAGGAAAGTGAAACACGAAAGCAATCGAATAGGCGAAACGCAAAATAAAAACCAGAAAAGCCAAAAGAAATTTGTTCTGAAAAAATACATTGGCATCACAAGTGTATACCTCATAAAAAGAATCGTGAAATTTAATGACCTTTTCTTATAAAGGTCGTTAGAACAATGAGGTACTTGGTGCTAGAAAGACTTGCAGGATCAACAGTTCAAGCTTTCAAGCATCAAATGAGAAAAAAATCACACATTTCATAAGGCAAAATAGCCGTTGCTTATCCCTCTACTATTGGTATTAATGTGCGCATTTGGGATTAAAAGTGATGAGCTAGTTAGGTACATTGCTAGAAAACTGATGTTAAAATCAAAAAGTACAAACAAATCTGGTTATTTTTGTTTAAAATGGTAGGGGGCAAGTCACTAAAGTTATACAAACGTTAGGGGGCATACTGCTCAAAATGCACAAACGTTAGGGGGCATGATGCTCAAACTGTACAAACGTTAGGGGGCATCATGCTCATTTCTACAAACGTTGAGGGGCATTCTCACACACAAACGTTAAGGGGGAAACGTTGGTGCAAAAGGTTAGGGGGGTCCCACCAACAGTGGTCGGACGGTAATGCCCCTCCACCGGGCACGTGCTGGGCACGTTTTGGCATCTTCGGCAGAATATTCCGTCGGTCAACGGTCGAGGGGGCATTTTGCACAACTAATGAAACGTTAGGGGGCACTTTGCTCTTTTTGAAAGGTCAGGGGGGACATTGCAAAACGCCCCATACGTTAAGGGGGTGATCGCAATTGACCCTAAAAAATAAATAGGCAAATTATTTTTATGTGATTTTAAAAATTGATACACAACCTCACGTATTTCTTTACATTTAATGACCATTATTTCTAAAACTTTCTTTTCTGTAGTTTTAAGTTTTATTAACCTTTTTAAAAACAATATATCATAAAAGTATAAAAAATATTATAAACATGCATATTATAAAATCATGACCTATTTTAAAATTGAAGTCATTTTTTTAACAAGGTAAAGAACTAAACCAAAACATGACATATTTTCTTTTTAAGAAACAAATAGTATAATTGTCTCTTTTTTTTCCTCTAAAGAACTATCCTTACTCTCAAATTCGAACAATTGAGCTACACCTCCCTCTACAAGGAAGTAATTTGCCAATCTAAAATGAAGTGTAATTTACCTATTTATTTTTCACAAGAATGTAATTTGCAATTTAGCATAATATGGGTAAATTGCCAAATTTTCTATAAACAAAGCACCTATTTGGCTATTTCTATTACAGTAGAACCTGCTAAGGATAGAAATGCCGAGGTTCACAACTTCAAAATATGGGAAACAGATGGCTGATTATGGAAAGGATTGTACATTCACAGTCATACTTATACAAGAGGACAAAACACCAAAATACACTTTTGAAACAACATCTATATGTACATAACTAAAATCTCCAGATAATTAGCTACTAGAGACGATATGCCGAAAGTTTAGCAAAACATAATTATTTCCTCTCCCTCGCATTCGTCTATAACCAGTGACTACGCATACGAACAAAAGGTTCCTACTGCCTCATTATACAGTTGTTACTAGGGAAAGGAAAAACGAGCCCATCACAAAAAGTGGACGCTGCCGAGCAGAGTGGATCGAATACACAACCTGGTTCCGTTACACCATAACACTTTATATACCACGCCAAAATAGAGTCAACATACTTCCCACCAATTATTGCTGAGAGTTAGCTTCTTTATGAGCAGATTTTACTTCCTCTAGCTTCTTGTCTCCTGCATAAGAGATCCGAGAATTATAATGAATTAGGCATTCGGAAGTTCTAAAAGTTAATATACATAGACAAGGAGGTACGGTGCTACACATGATCTAACAGAGGAAAAGGCCATCTGAACAATTTCCTAATCACTCATACTACTTACAGAAACTACCTTTAGCAAAGTGAGAACAAAACCTCTTGTGACTTTGCTCGTAGTATATTACCTTATGAAAACAAAATCTCATGATACCACTGCGTCATGTTTGCTCATATTAAGATGTGTATAAAGTGCGAGAAAGGGAGGGATTCTGGCTTTATTTGCTCATGATAGTGCAGTGGAGTGAGTTAGCAAAGATAAGATACCAGATCACCAGTCCTTTGGGTGTCAGATGGGAAGACAATTGGCCAGCAACACTTGTCTTCGTTCATTAAACTCGAATTTTGGAAATGCAAGAGAAGAGCAGTCTTTCCCTGGATTCTCGCATATGCCAAGGAAGCAACTTTTCCACTACTGAACTTACCCCATTTCTTTCCATTAAATGCCTGACAAGATGTAAAATTTAAACATAGAGAATATAACATAACATTTAAGCAAGCAACATGATAAAATAGTATAGCAAATGACAAATGTGCAAAATAGGGAAACACAAACCTCGTAGAAAGTGATGATGTGGGAAGGTGACACCAAATTGATGAAGGCATACCCAACATTGCACTTATTCTGGACCAGAACATAGATATTATATTTCAGGTATTCTAGACCAAGAAAAAAAACAGAATATATGGTTTAGAATTTTTAACTGAAACCGCTAAAAATAGTTTCTTACCTTAAAGTCTATTGGCAAATAGAGAAAGTCATATGTGCCCTCGTGTGTTTCATCAATAGCAGTGAGTAGCATCTTCGAAGTGTACCTTCAAAAATGGGATAAAGACAATATAGTAAGAAACGGATATTTAGTATCACAAAAGAAAATTAATATTACTTCATACTTGTTGGGGATGTTTTTAATCATCAACGTAGTCCTACTATCTTCACCATTCATTATCTTTGCAAGATCAAGAAAATACTGCTTTTTGTTATCCATCCCATTTCCACTGTCGGTCCGTTTACTTCGACCAAGGTCAAATACTTCACCATTTTCGGTGGCCCCAATACCTCCGAATGAACCATTCCCAAGATTAATAGGACCGTTTCTTGGCATCGGCATCATTTTAGAACTCAAGGAACCATTCCCGGAGAAATTTCCAGCAAAAGAAACTCCTAAGTTCATGGCCCCATGGCCGCCAATGTTCACTCCGCGATTACCGATTTCCCTATGAAAATTTGTAACTCCAAATGCTGCCCCGTTTCCATACGCTGTTTCGGGTGACCCTGGAAAAAAACCAAATTGCTTTTCCAGTTGAATACTAGATGGAGCCGATCCCACATGATGATGTGAGCTGTGAAACCAATTATTTTGATTTGTGTTAGGAAATGGATTTCCCTTCGATGATGATGACCAGATTGAAGAGCCGCTGTCGTCAGAATGAATAGTAGGACTTCCCCACAGAAACTGAGGACCCGAAAGTGTTCCAACGCTAGATGCCCGGGGATCACTAAATGGGGAGACAGGTCCAGGACTAGAACTTAACTTAGGATCGGGAATGGAGTTATAAAACGATCCTTTAGTCATTATCTGGTTTGTATAGCTTATTCTTGCGGGATCTTTACCAATTGGTGCAATCTTGACAAGATTTGATGCATGCGATGGAAGAATCGAAGCCAAACCATGGAAACAAGTGCTCCCCGCTGGACTCATACTTCCAACCTTAGCCGTCTGACTATAACCACGCAAGAAATTGTTTTCAAGGGGACTTCCAAGATCTGTCCAGCTACCTGCAAAAAGCACCCATTGTGACTATAAACACATATTTCCAGAGTTCGGTAAAATATGTAGACTATACATCAACATACGTGGAGAAGAGCTGCCTACGAGTGAACCAATGTGATGCCAGAAACCTCGAATTTCATCTTGCTCCTGTTCTTGACCAAGTTGCTGCATTGAGCTGTGGACCGAAAATAAAGTCGTTACACTTTCTAAACCGACTTTCTATGATTTTTTTTTGGGAGCAGGTAATAAGCTATAGTCCATGCCTAAACATAAAAGTATAAAACTACAGGACCAATGATGATAATAGAGAATAAGACAACACGGGTATCGAAGTACAGCATTAATTAGAAATCAGTAATTTGCAGAAGCGGACTCATACAAATAGTACATAGAACTATAAATATCCCATCTACGACAAAGCATTGCATTACTATGCAACGCAACCAACATTTCTGCAAAAGCCACAGTTGTAACATCAAGACTGTCAGAGATTAGTGGGAATCAAATGGAAATGCAAAAGATTTACAAACAGAATCCCCTGTCAATAATCGTAGATGATGCACTTATTTTGTGCGTGTTTGTGGGTGTGGATGCAAATATAAAATAACTTCATATCCCTGACCCCAGACAGGAATCGCTGCATGGATACGTATCAAAACCTTTAAATGTTTCTATATCTTCAAAGTAAGCAACAGTTGAAGGCAATATAGTAAAATGTTCCTCTTTATCCATTATATATTTATTAGACGAGCATGAAGCGGAAGTTGCTAAGTGACGAACTTTTCTGCTTGCTCAAAAATTACCATAATAATAATTACAGCAACGATGCCATTATGAGATGTGCGAAGCCACTAAAGGAAGTAAAAGTAAGAAAAATAAACAGAAAACTACATGACAATATCACCCCGAAAAGCATAAAATATGGACTTTACCTCCGACGAGCTCCCCCGGGACGGCTAGGTTCAAGCTTTATGCGCTTTCCAGCTATCTCACTTTTATTTAAGGCCTTGAGAGCTGCCTCTGCAGCTCTAACATCATAAAACTCAATAAACTTATGGTGCTGTTTCAGGGGCGTTTCCCTTATCTATATTCAAGGCGGACCACGACAAATACAGAACAGCATAAGCTGACAAATTCCGAAAAAAAAAAGAAACAAAAAATATCATAAATAAACAATTTGACATGTACGAAAATCCCACCTCCTTAATTTCCCCATAAACTCCAAATATTTGACGCAGGTCATCATGGGTTACAGAAGCATCCAAATTGAACACCACCAAAGTTCCTTGATTGATGTCTTTTTCTGATGGATTATCCTGCATGTTGCAAGAATCAATAGTTTTAATGGTTGGCTATTCACAAATAATATAATGTTACAACAGAAACGATATATGTGTTCAAACCTTCGGAATTGAAAAATGTATATCAAGCTTTCGTCTTCTTAAGGGCTTGTTCTGCAATCCTCGCATTGCATCTCGGGCAGCTCTTATATCGTAGTAAGATATCATCACAAATCCCCGGTGCTTACATGCAGTATAAAGAGTTCTGATCTCTCCATATTGCTATTAGGAGGGAAAAGAGAGAAAAAGGTACAGTGACAAATTAGCATTGTTTCAATCAATCTCAAAACTGGAAATTTCAATCGTTATATTAAATGAAGTTAGGAAATCAAAGAATAGAAGTAACCATTAAATAGATCAAACAGAAATGTAACTAGATATGCATTGAAGGAACCAAGACATAAGGGCTTGATCATAATGTTTAGTCTAAGCAGGGAAAAAGAGCTAACAACACTATAATCAACAGGAAATATCACATGAAGCAAATAATAATGTATGTAAACAGACTCTACAATGGAACTTCTGAGAGGAGAAATGGTGCACCTTTGAAGAGTTCCCAAGGGACTTCATATACTAAGAAAACATGGAGTGATTACAGATTGTGCATATCAGTAGGAACTAAAACAGTGTTGCCCAATAAGTTACACCATTGGAAAACGTATTTCGATCATCTACTTAGTGTGAAACCATGTAGGCACTGGAGTCTGTCCTTAAGAAAAGCTACAAAGTACAAACAAATGTGTAAACAAGCAATGCAGAATACTGCTGCAGATATTCGTCAGTCATTGCCGGTTTGTTCATCTCATATGAACCATTGTGGTACTCGATTTCACCTCAAATTCATAAACAAAGATCAAACTTCACTGACCACAAGACTTTTATGTATTTATCCCTTCTGTTGTTCGATTTAGTATCTTTTCAAAGTATGTAATGCAAAAAATTTCAACCCATAGCAGGCTAGAACCATTTTTCAGATGCTTGGGGGCTGGGGGGTGCCTTTAAAAAAGGAAACAACATCAATGAAAAAGTGACATGCCAGACGCGTGGATGGAGAACAAAGATAGATATAATAGATGCAGTAAGTTTGAATAAGTCAAACAACACCTCAAAGAGTGATGTAAGTTCAGAGTCCTCGACACTGCTGTTGATATTCCGAACAAATAATGTCCTAGATGGGTGCTCCCCATACGGGTGTTCGCCGCTTATAGCTCCAACACCATTTGTCAAACCATAATTAGAAATGCCACTTCCACCAATAACGTCACTCGTGCTTAACCTCGATATACCCTTAACTAGATTCTCTTGATTTTCAGATTCTATTTCCAGTCCCCCTCCGCTACCAAATAAGTCGTCATCCAAGTCCTCAGGCTGAGTCGGCAACCCACTAAAATCAAAATCATTCATAATACCAGCAAAAAGTTCGTCTTCATCGTCGGGAAGAAAGCTCCTTGCTATACTTGGTTCACTATCTTCGATTAAATCCTTTACTTCGTCTCTCAGACGAACTTTATTGAGGCCAGGGAAGCCATCATCAAGTGATTGACCATCTGGATTGAATTCATTAAAACCAACTGTATATTGAAATAAAACCCTTCTAAGATAAGTAATTGAAAATCTGTGAGAATTAAATTAGTAACTGAAATATTCATGCTCACATTTCTCATGTGGAAGGACGGGCAACGATGCGGAAAACAAGCTGGTATCGGTAAATGCCTGATACACAGCACTTCTGATAGGGGTGTTTGTAAACGAACTTCCAGAAGAGCCTGCAATGAAGTATGCGATAAAGTTTGCAGATTCAAGAAAAGAGAATGTATATTCCTCAAAAGTCAACGTAAATGCTATAATGTATGAAAAAGTGAATAACAAATTAGTAAAGAAAATAGAAGCTCTCTAAACTAACCCGAAACGGAGTTTTTGAATGATTGCTCCATCAGAATCACTTCCTGAAAAGAACAGCAGACAGTTTTTGGTAATCCAACTAACAACAAATAGATAAATAGGATCTTATAAAAGAAAAGAGATGCTTAAGCAACATGTAAATAAAGTTGACAAGAGGATATTCGTGATAAATACTGCAAAGCAATAAATTGGCAAACAGATAACAAAGCAACTACACAATACAAGTTGTGATTATAATAACAAGGATTGCATAAAACCTCACTAGAAAGGTAACATGAATAGAATTGAAAACTATTCTCCAGTAAAACTCGACCAGCTGAATCAAAAGCTTAATTTAGGTGCTCATCTCAAGCATTACAAGGTACATTAACATTACAGCAATAATACCCAAACTCGTGTAGTAAAATTTGGTCTTTGGTCAAACCACGCACAAAACCCTTAACTCCCTCATACACTCAAATAAAATTGGAAAAAATCTCCCAACTCACACAAATCACAAAATCCAAGTAAAACCCACTTTACATTTTAACAAAATTATACAGAATCCACTAAAAGATCCCAACTTTACATCCCATACCTTATAAAGATCGCAACTTTACCCAAAAAAGCAGTCCTAATTTAAAGTACAAAGACCATATCTTAAACCCACAAAAGAATACTAAAAAAGAAAATAAATGTAACCATAGAACCCACCTCAATTATATAGCGAGAGCAAATTTTAAAAAGAAAGAAGAAAATGGAACTTGGCAAAGAGAGGTGAAGTTAACATAAATTTATGAATTTGGACAAAAGAACAAGGAACTAGAAAATGGTCAAATACAGTTTCGTATAAGCAGAGAAAATAGTTTCCTTCTACTCTTTTGCTTACTTCTCTACCGCTTCAAAACACCAAAATGTGTGTGTATTTGTGTGTGTGTGTGTGTGAGAGAGAGAGAGAGAGAGAGAGACCCACCGAAGCAAAATGGTCCAAAGTGAAAAACAGGGATAATGATTGGAAACAAAGGAGGAGTATATCACTATCTGCATTTGTAATTCTGTAAGAAAAGACTATTTGTTGCTTTTATAGTATATACAAATACATATATTGGGTGCTCTTTCTTGTCTTGATTTGAGTACATCTCTAATTTGGACGTGACTTTAATAGTAATGCTCAAATGTTAATGGTACTTAAGGGGTTGTGATCTTCATTAAGTTTTATATATATCCAGCAATTTAATTCACTAGATGGTACATTGTACATTGCCTGGTTTATTGACAACTCAACATTTACCCGACACGTCGCTTTCTGTGAAAATGTCTCACAATTAATCAAATGTCATAAAACTCCTAAAAAAACAAGAATAATAATATTAATTAATAATATTAATAATGATGATATTAATAGGTCTCAAGCTTTAGAATATAAAAAAAGAGTGATAATGATTGGCGTTTGTGCACTATTGGTGGAGGAACACAAGACTTTGCGGGGGGTGACTTGGCCTTTTTTGTTGTTTTTCTTTAATGTTATCACACTTTTAAGAATTAAAATATTAGGAAGGAATATATCAATCGGATAATCAATCCCACTTAAGAATCTTGAGATAATATACTAATGGATAATGAGTTCTCCACGAAAATAAGTTGAAAAGATGAATTATTATTATTATTATTATTATTATTATTATTATTATTATTATTATTATTATTATTATTATTATTATTATATAGTTCTGTTTAATTGTTATACCGTGTATGCACTCAAAGTAAGGAACCACTGTTTACGATAATTAAAAATAGCTGTCATTTTTTTGGTTGCTCCCCGGGAAATAATTGGTTTGTTTTTTCGTTTACGATGAGATAATTGAGTATCTTACGTGCTCATGATTAACTTAATCACATTGAACTGTCAAATCTGAAAATATTACACGCTCATATTTTATTGATTTATTTTTTTCGTTTATCATTTTCATTTGAGCAGTAGTTTCATAACATGAGAGAATTCTGGTTACAAAATTTACATACAACTAAACTTTAACATATATATGTTGGAGAAAACAAGTGTGGAGCATCCGGTTAAATACGTGGTTATTAGTGGGAAATAGCAATAGATATAATGCTTTAAGGCTTTGGGTGAAGATGTGATCTCAAGTTTCCATTAATGTGATGTTTTCATGTTAACTCGTGAATTAATTTCTCTACTTGTTGGCTCACTAAGTCCTATGAATATAGAACACAATTTTTTAAAATTATAATTAGTGCATTATACTATAATGCATGTACGCAATATACACAATAATTTCATGCTTATTTTGTTTCCAAGCGGAATGAAGCCTAATATCCGACAAATCGAGGAATTGGTTTGTGATATTTCTATTTATTTTGTTTCCGAATTATCTGATTTGGCTTTTTAATAAATATGTAACTAAAATAGCTTTAGTGGGATCCCCAAAAATCATAATAAATGACGCCGAGATAGGCTAACTGCGAGAATATAATGAAAAAATCTATTATTCTGCAATTATGGATAAATACCATCTCTTAAAAAATATTACTGAGAGGGAAAAAAATCCTAAAGCCATGGTGGAAAGACGATACATTATCACGTCATGTTTGCGTTAAAGTTTAATAAGCAAATACTCAACCACACGCGAAAAAGATTTAAAAAGATATATCCACGCGCACAGAGAATTTAATTGATACAGCGAATGAGTGATGAAATCACAAATCTGCTCATAGTCAAAAGAATTAGTAGAATGTGGTCATATCATATGATTATAGTTAAGAATATAGAAAAAAGAAACCATGATAATCACCACAACTCTAATCATCCCAAGCGGTGGACTTGTATGGCTTAGTGATTAGATTGAGTTTACACGTGTATTGTGTTAGCAAATTATTTTGCACATGCACGACAGTTACATTACATTACATATAAAGCGTAACACGTGTTATAAATATTCGTGTTTAATAAATAGTACAATACGATGATAGCTTACTACTTTTATTGATTAGTAAACTATGTTAGAAACATATGCCATTGTAGATATTTTTTTGTAAGTTTTTTCGTGTCACTTGGCATGCGTATTGGTATCGGCCATTGATACATCAGACAATGAAAAGGACGATTTTATTCTTAAATTTAGTTTTTAGCCGTTATAATCTGAAAACTAAAATTTATAACTTTATAAAACTTTTTGTAAAGAAACTCAAAGGCTAACGCGCATGATTGGAAAATTTTATTTTGCCCACGTGGGCTAATTTGGAATCAACAGTTTATTTGGTTTAGTTTGCTCAGCGGTCAGCCCATACTAAATTGGCCAGGCCCATTCTTGTTCTTATTTATAATCCATGTCCAACTTGGTGAATTTGTGATCTTATAATCAATTTATTGGAGAATTTAATACATATGATACTTTTTTTTTTTTCAAATTACTGCAAATTTTTGTAAGCTTTGAGGTATCTTTTTAAACACCCTAAACTTATGATTTGTAAATACTTTTACATCTTTAGCTTATATTATGATTTTGAACAAGAGATTGAAAAAACACCAAGTTAGTCATTCTTTTCTAAATTGAATCTTTTGACAGTGTATTAATAACCTTTCATGATGGAAAAGAGTCACTGTGATACATGCCACCAGGACTGGTTCTATTCTACATAACAGAGACGTAGAGAAAGAGTATATATTTTGACTAGCGAGTTAGAAGAGCTGATCAACAGACAAAGAGCTAGTGAATATATTAGTCTTTTATAGAGAATAGATAATTATGATTGATTAAGTTGAATTGATACCTCACTTAATAGTTTATCTTTGAATTTTTTGTCTCTTCTTTACCCAAAATCAAACTCATCTTATTCATTTCCGTCATTCCAAGATTTAAAGATAAATTACCTGAAAGTCCAAACATTGAGATCTATGATATAATCAGAATTTTGCAAATCAAAACTGGATTAATTTGTTGAAAGTTGAAACTGCAATTTTTTTTTTCGAAATTCGATCATTTGTAGTTTTATATATAAAATGGGGAAACGTAATGATTTTTAACACTTAAGTTAATCACGTGCACCTCTGTAGTTTAATGCCCGGGAAATATTCTCAATACAAGCACCAAAAATCCGACACACAGTCTACAAATTATGACTTAAGCGCACACCGACCAAGGGAACAGATATACATTATCTAATTTAACCCAAGGTCAAACCAATGTATCAAATTTTACTTTGTTTTCAAATTAAGTAAGATGTACATTCTAATAAAAAATAACTTATGGATTGAAAATCTATTTTTATATCGAAAAGCATCAATATGCTCATTTATTTTACTAAATTAACCATCGAAATCCAAAGAAAGTTTCATATCTATTATATAATCTCCAAGCCAGCAATAAAAATATCGCATTTTTTATAATTTGATTTTAATGTTGATGTAGCTTGAAACTTGTGCTAAGAAAGCGTAGTTCGTGAGACAAATATTGGTAGAAATGCCACGCTGCTTGTTCCATTGTCATCCTTAGTAGTAAAGAAACGGAAATAATTTAATGAAAGTGACAATAAATCTGCCTTTTTGATGGTGAAGTTCTTGTCCACTGCACAATTGACATGTGTAATGTATAAATTTATTCATTACATTTTTTTTATTGATTTGTCTGGTTTTCAAGCTGATCCCATTGATTAATAATTGCCTTGAGGATGCCTCACAACAAGGTCACTAGAGGCAAAATATTATTTTCATTAATTTTCCAGTGGCATCTCTGAAAGAAGCCAAAAAAACACAAGTCAAATCACGAAAGGTTCACATCACGAATAAAGAAGTGAAAATAAGTTTGTATGTTGGAGGTATGCCATATAATACGGTGTTAGAGGAAAACACTTAATATGGAACATAAACCTTGTGGTCATAATTCATCAAAAACCAAAAACCTTATGGTCGCAATATATTTAATTATTTAATATTTTTTTAATTTTATAATGATGTTAACTAATCTATGTATATATTAGGATTAATTGCAGCAAATCCCTAATCTATTGGTCTTTAGTAAAACGTTGTGTTGGACTGTCTAATCGGTCCATTCATGAGCATTTGATATAATTGAAATGATGCAAAAAAGATAAGTATGATCTTTGCTCAAGACTAACAAGCACAAATCGAGCAGGATCTTTCCTAGGTGGTGTTTGCAAATGCTTATAAAAGGAATTTGTTGGCTTTTGCAGCCGCAAAAGCACATTTTTAGTGTTTGGAATGTTGACTTTTGCTTTTTCTTGTCAAAAAAAAAAAATCAGAAAAAGCACAAGCCGTAAAAGCATGACCAGGGGTGCTTCCCTAACTGCTTTTGGAATTATGTTATTTTTGAAAGGTTTTTAAATAGAAAAGTTACTTCTCCTTAATTTTTGCAAACACCTAATTAATAATTTAACTAGCTTTTTAAAAAGATTTGCAAACACTCCCGACTTTTTATTAAAAGTCACTTAAAATGGCTTTAAGTATAAGATTGAACAAGCTCTTTTTATAAGCATTTGCAAACACCATCCTAGTCTAATTAGACATGTATATGTTATATGAGTTTCTCAAATTTTTGAGCTTAAAAAAAAAAACAAAAAAACTTCAACACCCGTAATGGTTTTTATAGGATTTAACAACTTTTCCTGTTTAACTTCTCAAGATATTTATGAATCGTCTATTAGATAAACATAAAACTCATTTTAATATAATGAAAAATTACTACCACTCGTCCGCAGTCCGCACCATATATGCACGTGCCACAAAAAATTTATTCGATGCCTTATCCACAGTATATTCCCATACATGTTGGAGTTATTTTTGGGCTTATAATAAGTGTTGCTCGTCTGAACTATTTTCTCTCTTCTTGTTCAAACAATCAACAATATTTGCATTCCAAATTGTAGTTCCTAATTATTTTTGACATGAATTACCGTTTTTCTTATATACATTAATCAAACCAATTTATCTAAAGTGTAATATACTTAACCGGTTAATTTCTGCATTATATTTTTTATTGTTTACTTATAATGCTAATACAATCCCTGCATGGCATAAAATAAGTGAATATGTATCTCACTTAAGATAAAGTACATAGACACAATGCAAGAATAACGCTAACTTAAGCATATAAGTTTCTATTCTTTAATCTTTGTTTACTCAACTTAAGTGGAGTACATTCAACTACGAGTGCTTATCTGAGAGCATATTTAATTAAAAAAAGTATTAGATACTAATTATATAATTACACACTTTAAATTGAAAATTTTCTTTTACTTTTGCTTTAATTTGATTTGAGTTCCTCAAAAGCAAAATTATAGAAGTGTTTAAAAATTGTTACAAAACTTACCAAAATTAAGAAACATATAAATATTTTTTAAATGTACTCTGAAATCTACTTATTGTTCATTATTATTATTATTGATCGACACAATTGAGATAAAAAAAGCACAAACAAACTGATATTAAGCGCGTTTCTTTTTTCTTTTTCCCACAAACACTTAATATTATCAAATAATAATATAATAATTATTCGGTGCAACTCTTATATAAAGCGTCAAGTTTAGGCAAACCTATATCGCCACTCACTCACACAGAACAGAGGGGTTCTTCTATCAGATCCACACAAACCAATCACTCAAAAAATCCTTCTCAAAAACAAACACTAATATATACAGTATTATAATAAATATCTACACAACAGAAGATAGGGTTTTTGTAATAATTATATATATGAACGAAAGATTGTTGTTGTTGATGGTTGGGTTTTTATAGTTTGTATGATTTGTTGGTAATTTAATTATTATATGAAGCATCGATTTTTGTTTGTTTTCATCAACAACAATAATACGAAGCGTACGAGGTGGGATTACTTGTTCGCCGTTCGAAGCCGCGGCCGATGGGGAAAATGTGGCTGAATTTGCCCTGAGGATTAAAAGAAACCTAATTAGTTGAATTTGTTCGTTGAATTTTAGGGATACTGAGGTTATTAGTAAATTAGGGTTTTTTTTTGGGGATTTTGTTGGAAGATGCAGTCGGAGCACCGTAAGAAAGTGAGTTCCTTTTTGTACGCTAAGTTTATTGTCTATTTCAATTTGAGAATTTTAAAAAAGTGATCTTTTTTGAGTTTTGATGTTTTGTTTGCGTTTATGTGGTGTTGTAAGATGTTCTTTTGGGATTATGGTTTTATCTGTTCTTGATCAGTGGGTGATTATGTTGTTATTGTACTTTAAGTATCACAAGTTTAGTTTGATGATATGAGATTTTTTTTTTGTTTTTTTTATGGTATGATTGTGAATTGTGAACTAGTTTGTTCTTGGTGTTATTGAAACTAACTGTGGATATTGTACCGTTTTGAGTAGTAGGTGTTTAAAGAATTACTGAACGAGTGAATGATCGGGGGTTAGGGTTGTGGCAGTGAGATGATGGATTCAATTGTTGGGTTTTGAGACGTTTGTAAGTTGAATGTATGTTCTGGCTAGGTTAATTGGCAAGTAAATTGGTAAATATGTAACTGCATTCATTTGTTATCGTCCTCTTCTCTTAATCCCTATCATATTGTTTATTAATTTTGATCACTATTTCATCATCTATAGGTGTGCTTGTTATGACCTAATTTTACATCAAGTGGCTGTTATGGTTTTGCTTTATGATAAACGATTTCTGCGTGCTTTCTGTTGTTGTTCTTGTTAAGATGAACTTGACCTCCTTCTCGCATCCTTGTTGACCTTTGCCTGTGGTTCCATGTTCCATATCTTTTCCTCACTTTATCTCTGAAATTCGTTACTGGAATGATTTTGTTGCATTTTACAAGCAAAAACTTCACCAAGTCTGTGCCATCAGTCCCATCATCCATTATGTTTTCTCTTATTCATATTCTATTAGTTATTTCTCCTGTTATAAATTACACTGGATTTGCTTTCATGGCTTGCACTCTTGCTTAATGTATCAATTTTGCAGAATGAACCTGTGGTTGGTTTGATATAACTCCAATATTTGCTCAATTTCTTCAGCTGACTAAATTTAGTTATTTCTCTATGTGACAGAGTTCCACAGAAATGGACTTCTTTTCTGAGTATGGTGACGCAAGCAGGTATAAAATCCGGGAGGTCATAGGTAAAGGAAGCTATGGTGTTGTTTGCTCGGCAATTGACACTCATACCGGTAAAAAGGTGGCAATAAAGAAAATACATGATGTTTTTGAACATGTTTCTGATGCTGCCCGAATTCTCAGAGAGATAAAACTTCTCAGACTTCTACGACACCCGGATATTGTTGAAATAAAACACATTATGCTTCCACCTTCAAGGAGGGATTTTAAAGATATTTATGTTGTTTTTGAGCTAATGGAATCGGATCTACATCAAGTCATCAAGGCTAATGATGACTTCACACGTGAACATTATCAGTTTTTTCTATATCAATTGCTTCGCGCCCTTAAGTATATTCATACAGGTTATTCCCACTACTATACATCTTGCCTTACTTTTCCAAGTTTTCTTATTTGGCCTTTTCCCCACCCACCCCGAGGACAAAAAAGATAAGTGTGGTGGAGATGGGTGGTTGATTGAAAACTCTGATGCTACTAGGTCTTTTCTACAATGTTTTACTTCTGATATGACTTGGGTGCTTCTAATGCAATCTTAACCTATGTCCTAAATTTTGAAAATAATCAAGAAACGAGTTCGGAGTTATCTCAGCAATCATGTCTTTTCTGTTCACGAATCTTGTATTAGGCTTGTAATTTACTTGTTGGTCCAGGCTTGTTAGTTTGTAACCTTGCGATTGTGAAAATAACTAACAAGTCAAGCTTTTGTCTGCAGCAAATGTTTATCATCGAGATTTAAAACCAAAAAATATTCTGGCAAATGGAAATTGTAAACTCAAAGTGTGCGATTTCGGATTGGCTAGAGTTGCATTCAATGACACACCAACAACAGTATTTTGGACGGTATGAAATCAGAGTTACATACATCCTTATTGAATACCGCAATTATGTTTCCTTTGTTAAGAGCTCTCTTTTTGCAGGATTATATTGCTACAAGATGGTATAGAGCCCCGGAATTGTGTGGCTCATTTTTCTCAAAGGTATATTCGATTTCTTTGCCACTTTGTTGTTCATACAAAATCAATAGACCGCAAATCAGTCGGATGTTATTCCTTACACATAATTCCAATTTCATGGTATCATTTGGATGACAATCTGTTTACTTTGATATTAGTTATTTTTGTGAAGATATACATTTATAGGTTAATTGATATGATCCTTACACATTTTATGAGGTTTGGTTAAGGCACAGTAATTTTAATCTAATGTATTTATATATCCTTATATATTTATTACATGTGTTTCAGTACGTCTACAAATGTATATGTGTGCATATGTATATATTATATTATTTGCACGTTTATTGCTTGGTTTCTTATATTTTTACGCTCACTAGCTTTTTAACTCAGATTTGGTGTATATCCCATGGGTTAGTTCTCCCGAAATATCACCATGTCTGAGCTTGTCCACATGTAGCTTCCTTCTTTATGCTCTTGTGTTTCCAGAATCACAAGCATTGATGTTTTTCGCTTTTGATTATATATATGTACAGTATACTCCCGCTATAGATATATGGAGCATTGGCTGCATCTTTGCTGAGGTGTTAACAGGAAAGCCACTTTTTCCTGGAAAAAACGTTGTTCATCAGCTGGATTTGATAACTGATCTTCTTGGTACACCTTCTAAGGAAACCATTGCTCGAGTAAGCATCAATTGACATCCACTATAGTCATGATTTCAAGTTTCTTGGCTTTGCATTCCTTATCTATTCATTTTTTAGGTGCGCAATGAAAAGGCTAGGAGATATCTTACAAGTATGAGAAGAAAGCAGCCCGTTCCTTTTGCTCAGAAATTTCCCAAAGCCGACTTTTTGGCCCTCCGACTATTGGAGAAGCTGCTTGCATTTGATCCAAAGGATCGTCCAACGGCTGAAGAGGTTTGATATGTCCGTACTTTTTTTCTAAAACTTGTCCATGATGGGAAATCTTCATAAGTTCAGGATCTTCATCTGATCTCATCCTCTTTCTCATGTACTGTTGACCGTTCCCTTTGTCTACAATGATATTATATAGGGTGCATTACAGTGAGAGTATTTGATGTTTGGTCTATAATAAAAGTCTCGTCACTTATTCAAAAGTATGAAGATGCCCTAGTAGTAAAAAAACAAAACATCGCTTTAATCATGCCATTCTGGTATGTTAGGAGCCAGTCAAAACTTTATTGTTGTAATAGTTTTGGCAAATTTGATTCAAGAAAGGCACATCTTTATAAAGTCTGAAATGTGAGGGGTGGTGAATGGTGTTGTAGTTTGACGAAGTGTCAGGAGTGTCGTCGCAATCCACTCTTTTAATACATATCCTTAGTCAATTCTATCTACATGTAAACTTTCTTCTTTATCTCCCCTTTCTTAAGCGTTGTTTTTTTGATATTTTCTTGATGCATTTACAGGCACTTGCTGATCCTTACTTTATGGGATTGGCCAAAGTTGAGAGAGAGCCATCCCGGAAACCAATTTCAAAGATGGAATTTGAATTTGAGAGACGAAAGGTGACGAAGGAGGATTTCAGAGAGTTAATTTTCCGTGAAATACTAGAGTACCATCCTCAGCTGCTGAAGGATTATATTAATGGAATTGAGAGAACTAATTTTCTCTATCCAAGGTGATAGCTTTTTCTCAGTCCGTTTTCTTATTCAGACATTCTTGTCTTCTCAGTATAGATTTTCTAATCTTGGACTTGTTGCAGTGCTGTTGATCAATTTAAAAAGCATTTTGCACATTTGGAAGAAAATGGTGGTAAAAGTGAGCCAGGGATTCCTTTTGAGAGAAAACATGTATCTCTTCCTAGGTATATTCAAACTCTGCTTTCTCTTTCTTCTTTTTCCTTCATGTCTGGGGTCACTGTTTTTGTCTCTTGTAATAACAATAAACCATTCAGATAAATATGCATCTTTTCTACGCAGAAAAGAACTACTGGTGTTGTATCATGCTTCATAGTCGTGTTAGGCTGGTAACTACTTAATGCTTAGGGGCTTTAGGAGTTGCTTAAGGTTTGATGCTTTTATTTGCATCTCATGCAGAAAATTAACTTTTCTTTCCCCTAATATGTAACGCAGTCAAAATGAGTGGAGAAAGCAAATTTAATGGAATGTAATTGAATTTGATGCTGATTGTCTTATGCATTTGATGCTCTTCTTTCTTTTTGGGTTGCGTCGGGTTTCATTGCTGAATATGACCCGTTGTTTAGTTTCACATCTTATTTGCATCATAATATTTAGGGGTAATTGCAGTTACACACCCCTTAAAACTAATCACGGAAAGTTCTCCTACTATGGAATTGCAAAAAAAAAAAAAAAAAAAAAAAAAGAAGGAGCCCCTTGAAAGTTTGAAGAGCATTACAAATAGACTCTTTTGGAGTTTGAAATATCAGACAAGACGCCCTGAATTTTTGAAAAACACTACAGATAGACCCTCTATTTTTGTTGCCTTTTAAGCTTAGTAGATGCCTTGCAAAAATAAACCCTAGGGAGATTTCTGTGAATAGATCAAATTTTAGGTACCTTTGATCCGATTTGCATAATATCAATTCTTGGAATGCACCAGGTCTACTGTGGTACATTCAAATACAGTACCTCCGAAGCAGCAAACTACCGTAACAAATGTTAAAGATTGGCAGATTGGTGAAGACCAGTGCACAAGAAACCCAAGAGACATTTCTGGGCTTCATGCTAGTTTATCGAGAACCTTACAACCACCAGCGAGGTTCCCACAAGGTAACTGTTATTTGGTCAAATTAAAACAAACTTCATCATAAACATTCTTCTTTAGAATTAGATTCAGTTTCTTACTTCTATTGTCTTATCAATCTTTCACTTGTGAAAATGTTTGAAAAACTTCACCTCATCTTTTTATATTGAATATTTCTAGAGTGTTTTATCTGTTAATACAACACTTGTAGTAGCTACGAGAATTCATGTCATAAGTGATGTTCTGCCTTTTGTTTATACTATTGATTCACATTGATGTATTTGTTCTATTGATGCTCAGCTAAGCCGGGGAAGGTTGTCGGTCCAGTTTTCCCATCGTATGATAATGAAAACACGATCAAGAATGCATATGATCCGAGAACTCTGATCAGAAACACCATGCTCTCCCCACAAGTGTTTCCCTCGGCTTACTCTTACCACATAAATGGCAAAGGGAAGCAGGAGAGGTCGGTTGCTGAGACCCTACCAAAACGAGGCGGCACTGCAAAAATAGCCCCTGACATTGATGGCGACCCGCTTTATTCGACTCCGGCAGGAGTAACAAAGGTGGACCATGTTGACGATGCTGTTGCTCGGTTTGGAGTTGGTGTAAATCTAAGTGGGCATAGGAAAACAACTACTTTTCAATATAGTTTTGGTAGGATGTATTCGTGAAAGGTTTTATGGTGAGTGAGTTTTTCTCCTTTTAGAGGGTGGTTGAACTCACAATTATTAGAGTTTGTGTATATATAAGAAGTTGCCGGTTGTTGATCGAGAATATATTTCAAGTTGAGTTCATCTTGTGATTGTCAAGTTCAGTTTGAGTTTTAATAATCTAATTCCATCAGTCTACCCAGTTTTTAAGAATTTAAACTAGGGGGTCTTGAAATAAGTAAATTGATTCTAGCAATAAATAAAAGTGTACTATTTTTAAGATTTATATTCACAATTTAAATTGTAAATGATATTTTCCTTTTTAACAACATTGTACTTTTTTTTTTTTTTGGGAATTTTAATATTACAATTTTTGACACTATATCTAAACTTCCATAAAAGTTATTAAAGTTAGATTTGACCTAATATTTAAAAACTTCATGTAATTTACTCAAAATTCTAAAATAAGTTCTAAACTTTCACAATATATTCTAATGTTTTATACTTTAAATTAACGGTCCAGATCAAATCTGCAAGTAATTTTACTTTCAATTTTTATTTTTGTATCAATGATTACAACCAGCCAACTTGCTAAACAATCCAACGCCACTTTTTCGCACGTGCCGCGCACAATCTTTAAAAGCTCCTTTCATTCTATTCGCCACTCAAAACAAATAATAATAGCAAAAAAAGATCTGTTCAAAACCCTAAAATCGAATTGGAAACTCAGCAGCACAGTGCTCCCGCAAACCAAGGTATGAAGTTCTCTTCTCACATTTCACTCTTCTTTTTTGCGTGCTTCTAACGCTCACTCTGCAGTCTTGATTTGTGTCGTAGTTCAATTTTATTGAGTTGTTACGGTCAAATTCTTTAGGTTTTCTGATTCGTTGATTTTGTTCACGATATCGTTTCTGGATCTGTAGGAATTATTAATGGCGGATAATTCTGTGATCAACGGTGAAGTCTCTGATGATCGGACGGTCGAAATTGCCGGCGATGATTCATCGGCCAAAATCTCAGCTCTGAATAAGAAAATCGCCGATCTAGAGCGAGAGAATGCTAAGATCATTCACGAAAACGACGGGTACAAGCGTAGGGTTGAGGAATTGAAGGATTCTGCTGAGAAGTTGAGGGTTGAGAACGCGGAGTTTAAGAATCAGGCTGAGAAGGCAGTGTCGGAAATTAGGGTGTTGGGCGTTGTGGCTGCTCGAGCATCGGAGCTCGAAGGAGAGGTTTCGAGGCTGCAGCATGACCTGGTTTCAGCAATGAGTGCTGTGGAGGATTCAAGTGTTGAGTTGTCGGGATTGAAGAAGGAATTGGAGGAGACGAAGGAGAGGGAGAAAGGGAAGGGTGTTGAGTTGGCTGCTGTTGCCAAGGAGAGGGACTTGTTGGTCGCTAAGGTTCAGAAATTGGAGGGAGCAGAGAGCGGTTTGAGGGTTGAGTTTGAGGGGAAGGAAAAGGAAATTCGTGGTTTGAAGAAGAATGTTGAGGAGTTGGAGACGGTTGTGGCTAGTAGCAAGAGTTTGGAGAAGTTGAAGAATGAGTTGGAGAAGACGGTTGAGAAAATGAAGGGCGAAATTAGCATCTTAGAGAACACTTTGGACGAGAAGGAGAAGTTGATTAGTGGATTTGAAGTGAAGGAAAGAGCTGTTGTTGATGGTCTGAATGGGGGCGGCGCGGTTGAGGGTGGAAAGAAGGGATCACTTCCTGATTGGAAACAGAAGGACCTGGTGGTGGTGGTTGGCTCGACTATCGCTGCTGTTGCTGTGATGGGAGTTGTGTGCTACGTACATGCTGCACGGAAACATTGATTTCAATGCTCCATGTTTTTGCTAGAAGTTAAGAGGTTAGAGGGTTACTTACCTAGCCAATGGATGAAAATTTTCAATTTTGATAGGTGGCTTTTGCTGGTTTATGGTTTCTTTGTGGTATTTGGTAATATTGCTCGACAGTTTTTTACACTTAGTACTAAGTTGTGGGATAATACCGTGGAAGTGTGTTAGTATTATCTTCCTCGGAAAACTGCATGTACTGAAGCTATGCGGTGATCACTTTTGCTATGGCAAACTACAATTTTATTTTGAAATTTTGTTAAGAACTTAAGATCGTGTATGATCATGTATTCTTTTGGACCTCTTATGTGTGGTAGATGAGTTTGTTCTTTGTTCTCTATTGTTGCTTGGATCAAACCCATGTTGTCTTTTCGAGTGACAGTCACTCTTCATGGAAAATTTTGTATGTAGATTTCGACCCTGTGGGACACATATTTAATGTGTAGAAGTTCTGGCCATATTGTCTTTGTGTATTTCATTTCACAATATTTTTATGTCGTGTCAAAATTATGGCAGTAAGGTCTAAAGAGTGGTGGCTAGAGTCATCTGTGCCCTTTGATTTAAGAGGATATATCCATAATTCTATCTTGTATTTAATTTCGCTTTCTTTTGAGTTACCTGGCAAAATTATGGTGTTAAGTCAACTTGAAATCATCCCTGTCCTCTGATATAATACAATACTTATGGGTTGTTCATTTCATGTTTAATTGATGGATTTCCGGCCTTTTATAATGAAGCCAATTTAGTTTCCTGCTAGGTAGTCGTGTTGATGATGTAAAGTTTGGCTCCTTCCTGCTAGACAGTTGAATCAAATGACATATCCTCTGAAATACTAAAGAATTTCGTGTTTCTTTTTTGATATTTCGTGAAAGGTAATGCTTTTTGTGAATCTTGTGCTGCTCATCGATTTGTCTTGCTGGTCAATATTGTTGGGTGCTGGACCTGGATGATCCTTTCCTACTCTTACAGTTAGCAGTTAGGTTTTGTTTTTTGCAAAATTGTTTTATGTGCACTAATGGTTTTTGAAATGAATTCGTATGTTCTAATTCTTGAAGATATAACTTGGGTACATTACCTTTTCTGAGCGCTGATGGTATATGCTTTCATAGGCCTCGTTCTAATGCAAACCAATCTCTTTGTTTTTCAACCTTTTAGGTTTGACATCTTCATCTAGTTCTGTTAAGTTATATGTTAACATGGAAGTTTGTCTGATTCGAGAGTAAGTTTGTAGTCCACAAGCAAGTCGATATAACCCCTAGTTGGAGTCGTGAAAATTGTTTTAGTAAAGAACGAAAAGTTTAAAATATAACAAACGTTTTTTGATTCGTCTTTCAGCTATGAGCAGAGATTTTTTTGAAAAAAAGTAACAAATACGAGCAGAGATTCTGAGGAAAATTTGAGAGAGCACAATCTTTACTGACGGGGTTCTAATTTCCAACAAGAGAATTTTAAGTTCCTTCGCCAAAAAATACGAGAAGGCGATAAGTCATTCAATGCTGACAAGGTAAAGAATGTGACTTTTTTTAGTATCAACAGAAGGCACTACCAAGTAAAAGAATGTTCCGATAAAGTTGGAATTTGAGCTCTCATCTCTATTTTCCGAAAATAATAAAATCGGAAAAAAAAAAAAAAGAAAACCCCCAACGATATCTGCTCTCTTTTGGGAAGCATTTTCTCTTTGAATTACGCGAGTTTCTACAACTTTGGTGCACTAAAGTGTATCAAATTATATGAATATAAATTTTTCATAATCTAAGACGATCCAGTATGAAGTATCCAACAACAAGATTGATTGTACATGTTCACATATGTTTAATCTCCTACAAAGAGCCAATGGCAAAAACCTCCTTGTGTCATGCACAAAAAAAAAAACCCTACTGTACAACTTGCGCAAGTTGCAAAATACCCCTGTGATAGAGAAATAAACGAATTATCCTTGTAATTCTAAAAACAAAGGCAAAAAAGCTCCTTAGATTGTACTTTGTATACACCAAGTTTTTTATTTTTTATTTTTTGACCTACTAACTACTTATCCAGCGCAGTGGTCTTTGCAACATGTGCAAGGTTTTTTTTTTTTTTTTTTTGCCGATTGCTTTTTCTTGGGGGAAGTTTTTGTCTTTCCCATAACATAAGGGCTTTTTATGGCCATTAAAGAATATAAGGTCATTCTCATTATTAAAAATCTTTGTAAAGCCCATTGGACCGTTCTTGGGCCGACTGCCTAAACAACAACAGCATTAAGTCCGGCCCATTTCCAAAAAAGCCACCAATTTTTATGTTATACCCTGTTTCTCTTTACCTAAAACCCTCCTTAAGCCGCTCACTTTCTTCTTCATCTCTCTCGCACACACTTCTCAATGGCTCTCACAGCACAACCACCAAACGCCGCCGTTTCAAAGGTCACCAAAACCACCGTAGAAACAGCCATCGCCGCCCTATTGAAATACAAAGCCACACAATCATCAAACGAAAAACTACAGCTTTTGCCCTCCGATGATTACATCTACCTCAATCTCACTCTCAAAAAAATCCCATCAAATTCTCGCACAAACCCTTTTAGGATCAATCTCCCACACCCCATTTTAGACCAAAGCTCGCAGCTTTGTTTGATTATTGACGATAGGGCCAAAACCCCAACTCCACCATCTGACCAGATCAAGAAACTGATCAAATCCCAGAACATACCCATCTCGAAAGTGATCAAGCTTTCTAAATTGAAGGCCAATTACAAGGCTTTTGAGGCAAAGAGGAAGCTTTGTGACAGTTATGACTTGTTCTTGGTTGACAAGAGGGTTGTTCACTTGTTGCCCAAGTTGATTGGCAAGGAGTTTTTTAAGAAGAAGAAGCTGCCGTTGGGTGTGGATTTGAGTAAGAAGAATTTGAGTTTGCAGGTGGAGAGGGCTTTAGGGAGTGCTTTGTTGTATTTGAGGAGCGGGACGTGTTGCGTGATGAAGGTTGGGAAGGTTTCGATGGAGAAGGATGAGATTGTGGAGAACGTGGTTGAGGCGATCGAGGGGGCGGTTGAGAGGGTGGGGAAGAAGTGGGATGGTGTGAGGAGTTTGCATTTGAAGTTTTACGATTCGGTTTCGTTGCCTGTTTATCAGGCGATGCCGGATGTGAAGTTGAGGATTGAGGGTGTGGGGGAGAGAGTGAAGGGAGGAGAGGTAGCGAAGGCGAGCGATAGTGAGGGTGAAGTTAAGGAGTCGAAGGGAAGTAAAGATGGGAGGAGTGGGATGAAAAAGAAGAAGAAGGGGAGGATTCATGAGGTTCGGTATATGGATGTCGGAGATGGTATAGAGATTGATGACGATGATGTGGATGCGAGTGAGTTGGTTAGGGCTGAGGAGAATGATGAATCTGCGGGCGATGCGAGGATAGATGGAAATTTGATGGAGGAAATTGATGATGAGATTGAGAACATTGAGGATGAAGATAAAAGTGTTACTGCAACTGTGGAGAAGAAAAGAAACAAGAAAAGAGCCGTGAAGGACCAGGTTTTAGAAGCGAGTAATGAGAAGAAACGTCTGAAGAAAAATGCAAAAGCTGAGAAGATTGGGGACAAGAAAACGAAGAAAAATGAGTTGTCTGGTGGAGAGGAGTCTGGTGGAAAGAAGGGAAAGAAAAAGTTTGAACTTGGAACAATAAAAAAGAGTGAAAGGATTGCTAAAGTGAAGGATGCAACACAGAAGAAAAGAGTGTCAGCTAAGTAATTGAAATGATTAGCAGGTTCTTACTAGTTACTTATTCAGTGTGCTGAATGGCGGAGGAATGCACAGCAATGGAAACTCGACTCTCTATGAGGGCAGCTTGCTCATCATTCCTGATCAAAGGACGCCCAAAACTTTTTTGCTAAGTGGTCCTAGCTTTTGATTATTTAGAAAAGTTCTTTACTCTATAATTAAAATTTTGTTGTTGATTTATGTTATGCTTTATTTTGATAGTGCCTAGTAGTAATTTGTAAAACTTTTGACTCTCTGTATTGGGATTTTGAACCAAAAAAATGGATTTCTTGAATTGGCCGTAATGCTTATAATATTTGCTTTATTTATGTTAATACACATTTGCATTCCTTTTATGTCTGGCTTACAAGCATATGCAATATCTTGCAGTACTTAGATAGTTTATTAGAATCTATGAATAAGCCAGTCTGAAATTGATATTTCACCTTGTGCCGTAAATTTTTAGTGTCAGCTCTTTAGTTCATTGGTTTTGCAACATATGATCTATCCAGTGAAATGGGTTGATAATCGAAGTGTATTAAGTTACTTAGTAAGTATGAGGTTGGGACACTAGCCAACGGTTAGGCGTACCTGGGTTTTCATAAAGCAAGGTACGAAATTTAGCTAGGATCTTTGATGATTTCAGAAGGGTACTTGAAACTTGAACAAATAATATGCCACTCCGTATATCAATATGAGAGTGCCTGCACGAGGGATTGATATGGCTTATGATATGACGCTAAGTTAGCAATTTTTGCAAAGGAAGAGATTTGTTAAAATTACTAAATTCACACATAGTCTATTTCCTTTGAGATGCCACCTGCGTGTCACGACTCACATGTAGTAGCGCCCTTGAGGCTCTATCCACATTTTGTAATGTAACAGAGGGCTGTTTGGTGCCCCAGTAAAATTATATATGGAGATTCAGCATGTCTATTCTCTCACAATAGGATGAGTTCATAGTGACTCTAGTAAGTCATTTGTCGAAATATAATTCTGTTTAGTTAGTACTAAAATTCCTAGATAATCAGTAGCTGATTCGCAGGGAGGATAGATTAATAACTTTAGCTTTTTGGATGGATCACATTTGAACATTTCTCATTTTGTTCTTTGTTGAGTTTTCCTAATCGCGTGTATGTTGGTGGGCATGGATAACTTGTAGGAACAATCATGTAAGACAATGCTTTCTACTTGTGTTCATTTGTTTTCCATAAACTTGAACTATTTTCAGCTGAAGATACATGTTAGCAGTTTCCTGTAAGCTACTTAAATGGTAATGTTGTACAAATGTTTGTTGTTTGCTCTATAACTTATTCTACCTCTCGATTGGACGGTCTTATTAAAGTTGTAAAAAACATAATTAAAGTATGTATAATATCACTGACACATTATGAGGTTAGATGGGAGGATTTTGATATTAAGTGCTATGGAGTGTTAGTGATATTAATGGAACAGCTAGAACACATGTAAAAGTGAGCATGGTAAATTTTCGTATCACTAATCTTTTATCCCTTATCATTAAGCTTAACGACCATTGCGAGTTTCTTTGTATAGTTAGAAAACTTTATCATTGTACATGTAATATGATAAATATGAACTACAATCATCCAACTCGATAGTTTTCATCCGAATGCCCCTCATTATACTTACACAACCAACTGCCCCTCATTATATGTTAGTTGATTATACAGCTCGATACAATTCAAATGGGGTCAGTATTGTGAATAATAATCATCCACTTCACTTATTTTTCCTCCGAAAATTTATTGCGTATTGTTGTGACTTGTGAGGGGCTGGCTAGTGGTCTCCTCATCATGAAAATTGTTATTTTTTTGAATCACAATAACACTAGTCGGAAGTCGGTTATTGACAGGAATGGAAGCTTTGGATCCAAAGGACTTGATAATGAATCATCAAAATTTAAAGGACTTGATAATGTATAATGTTTGTGTGCTAGCATTTACTGCCAGAATTCAATGTGCCCCTTTCTCATTTTAGTGCTTCTGCACCTACCCCTGTGTCATGGCCATAAGTGAGTTCAATTCAAACATTTTCTTGATATTTTCTTTTTTGCATTTGCTTTTCAACAAGTCATATATTTGCTACTGTGTGATATATATCATGCCAAGTCACTGTTACTACGCTCTTGATCTAATGACATGTTTGTGCTATAATGGAATAAAATTTTGACAAGTTGAAATGTGATAAAATGACATGTTCGTTGCTAGAGATTTTAAGTCACGTCGTGTTTATGTTCTTGGTACTAAATTCATTTATAATCATATCATTATGGAAACGATTAATTTCTTTGTCAATATGTATTACTCAAGTTATATATAAGAAATCATCTTAGACATTATCCACAATTTTAATATTCCAAAATGCACGTTCATATATCATTAAGGTTTAAAAGAAATTGAACCATCTCACAAAAGAAACATTTACTCAACGTCATGTTAGAGATGTTTCATTGAACTATTGTATATCTTAGACGAAAAGAATAACAAAAAGTAAAAATGAAATCTATGAGAGATTAGAAAATGGTAAATCATCAAATAAGTCAAAAATACATATATCTGTTTAAGTTTTTAGACGTCGAGATTGATTATGTAATTCAACTGCAAAAAATGAAAAAATCCACATTACATCAATGACAAAGGGAATGAACTTGCACAATAAAAATAAAATAAAACAAAATCCATCACAAAATACAGGCAATCTTGCAATAAATTTAGACAGGCAGATTGTTGGCAAGTCACCTTCCATTCTCCATAAGATTTTCAAGTAACAGAATGGCAAACACAAGACAAGATGAAGGAGCTAGTTTAAAACCATTAAATGCATATGCAATAAGATACACTATAATAACGGATCGAGGTTTAAATGCGGAGCTGCATCACAGACAACCAACCACGTACTTGTATTTACTTCAAATCTCTGAACACTCTTTATATACTCTGCTCTGCTCTGCATCATTCTCATCTCTCAACACTCTTTCTAATTCCTTACAAAGTGTCTGCAACAATGGTATTGAAGAGAAATAAGCAAATGTCTGTTCTCCTGTGGGCTGCTGTGGCTGCTCTGCTGTCCCAAAACTTGGCCATATCTGTGATGGCAGCAGCAAGCTTTGAGGATCAGAAGTACTTCTTTCCTCCTTATCCACACCTAGGAACACCTCCAACAGGTACTCTATCACTTACACACACTAAAATGTGTCAAGCATGCAGAAACAAAAGTGAGGACTGGTGTTGTACTAAATGTAGAGTTCTTTGTCATGTTTTCAAGAAAGTAAATTGCATAACTAAATGATCCATAGGGATTTGATACCATTTATAGTAAAGCTTTTGCTGTCTAATCTCGCAGTTTCTTACACACCTCCGGCTCAAGGCTCGGGAGCTGGCCACGCGACCCCGACGCCATCTCACGGCACCCCGCCTGCCAACTGCGGCAACCCACCAAGTGGAGGAGGCCAACACTCTACTCCAACTCCTTCACACCACTCTAGCCCGACCCCTTCACACCACTCTAGTCCGACGCCTTCACACCACTCTAGTCCAACACCTTCACATGGAAGTGGTGGTTACTATCATTCCCCTCCAACCTCAACCCCAACCCCAACCACCCCAACTACCCCTGCACCAGTCACTGTTACTCCACCGTCAACTCCGAGTACACCCACCGTCACAGTTCCATCACCTCCATCTTCATTCGATCCTAACTCACCCCCTTTTACTTGCACGTAAGTACAACTATCCATATCCAAAAACAATATATGCTACTAACATTTAAATCCGAAAAACTGAGATACTAACTTGTCTTTTTTCACTTATCTAAATTGCAGTTACTGGAAGAGTCACCCTACATTGATATGGGGCTTATTTGGGTGGTCTGGAACAACAGTTGGAGTTGCATTTGGTGTCACTAGCTTACCTGGCATTGGTGCTAAAATGGACTTGCTTGGGGCTCTTTCAAATACTCGTACCGATGGCCTCGGAGAACTCTGCAGGGAAGGAACCGCCGCTTTGTTAAACTCCATGGTGCATGCAAAGTTCCCTTACACGACCAGCCAGGTTAGAAACAGTTTTTTGGCGGCCATCGGCTCAGACAAGGCTGCAGCCGCTCAGGCGCAGCTCTTCAAGCTTGCTAACGAGGGGAAACCAAGTCCAAGAGCTTGATTGATGCACTAAAATTCTTTGTGTTACAGATTGGTGATTTTTCATATTCAGTTTGGTTCATGATGTATTTCTGTTAATTGTGTGAGGTTCTTTTAGAATGAGAATTTATGTTTCATTATTTTTACTTGTAATGTGACAGAGGCAAGATGGATACTTGGTTTATGTTTCCTCATTTTATTTAATCTAGTGGATTGCTTGTGTTGGACATGAGTTAGCCTTGTATTTACCTTCAATTGGGTATTTCAACTATTTTCTTCATGGAATTAAAACAAGAGGTAAATTTGAATTTATGTTTTTCAGCATCTTTAGCTATTGTTAGTACAAGCAATATTGCTTGCTGCAGCATAAATAGTGCATCAAACAAGAAAGTTAAAACCTTTATGTGTATGAATACTTAGCTACAAGGGTCTGTTACAAAAAACTTAAATATCTATATTGTAGTTGATGATTACAAGAAGGAAACACAAAGACTAATAGATAAGATGAACAAACAGAAGCAAGGTTATGGCTCTACCTCTGAACAATAACGTTTAAGTTAGTCCATCAACCATTCTTAATATGACATTGATATTGCAATATTTACGACTAGCTTTTAGAAGAACATGCAAACTAAATAATGAGTGGAAAAAAATGAATACTTGAATGCTGAGCGTTTGATATCATGGTATGTTATATATCATGCAATAATTCACTTATGATTAAACTAAAGGTGGCACCAAAACTGAAAATTTTCCTTATCAGAGAGACAATGGAACTGAACTATCACAACTTTCACTCACTCCAGATAATGGTCTCCATCATCCAGATTTTATTGCCGTAACCTCTCTTCAGTCCCATAAATTACAAATGTATTTATACAGCTCTACTACCTGCAAATTTTAGGGTAGAACAACAAATGTGTCTTAGCGTATCTTCAAGAAGTATAACGCTTTTTCCAACTCCATGTGTATGTAATCAAGAAGTTCTATAGTAAGATCTCCATTTTGTTGTCCAGAAGATAAAGAACAGAATCAAGCATCGGAAACAAAACTTCTTTCGGTCTGAGGCAAAGAAATATATACAACAGCTGATGCCTCATCAAACTCATCCTAAGCTTCTTTCGGTCATATCAAACCGCTAGTCATCCTAATTTAATTTGAGAATGCTCAGTGCTAATCAGTTTATATGAGATTCAATCCAGTGGAAGACTTACCTAGACCGTAAGCTAATTATTTCCTCATTTCCCGACACGCAAATGCAAGATTCGCTTCTACTTGGTGAAGATCGGTATGGATAAAAATAAAGTCATCATATAAGTCAAAAAACAGATTTTTTACAAGCACAAGTATAAATTTAAAATTCAGTTGATATAAAACGAATCAATATAAGACATTTTCTTTACAAGAGTAAATTATCAGTTTAATATTGAATAATTTTCATTAGACATTGAGAGAGATTATATAATTTCAACTGCAAAAATGAAAAATCCAGATCACCTTAACAACAAAGAAAGACAACCCCCCATGTTCCCATAATGCCTGTCTTATGGATGAATTGCCATAATAAAATAAAGTAAAACAAAATGCACAAAATACAGGTAATCTTGCAATAAATTTAGACAGGCAGACTGTTGGCAAGTCATCCTCCAATCTCCATAAGATTTTCAAGCAGCAGAATGACAAACACAAAACATGATGAAGGAGCTAGTTTAAAACCATTAAATGCATATGCAATAAGATACAATATATCAAGGGAGATAGGTTTAAATGCGCAGCAGCATCACATACTTGTATTTACTTCAAATCTCTGAACGTTCTTTATATACTCTGCTCTGCTCTGTGTCATTCTCATCTCTCAACACTCATTTCTTCCTTATTCCCTTACAAAATTTTCTGCAATAATGGAGTTGATGAGAAGTAAGCAGGTATCTTTTGTCCTGTGGGCTGCTCTGCTGTTGCAAAACTTGTTGATCCCTGTCATGGCTGCAACAACAACCTTTGAGGATCAGAAAAACTTCTTTCCACACCTCGGAACGCCTCCGACAGGTATTTTAACGCACACACAGAAAGAGATGTCTGTGTGATAAGCATGCAAAAAACACATGTGAAGGAGTGTTCTAATCTTATTCTACGTCAGGGAGTTTTATTGTACTTTGTTCTAAAAATAATTTGATAAATTAGGATAAACATGGAATAAGAGAATAATCCACTCTTTTTGTTTCAAAATGCATTAGGATTTATTGACCTGAGCAGGCAACATGTTACACCTCAATTGAAGAAAAAGAATAATTTCATTTCCACTTTTTGGTGCTGGTCTAAATATAAAAACTATCAATACTATTTGAACAACAACAGAAACACTCACAATTTGGAGAAACGTTCCTAACAATTCAAACACATTAATTTTCTCATATTCTTAGAATCTTAAGGGTGCCTTTGTAGTTTCAACTTTTCGTAGAGAATTTATATAGTGAAACTAAATCTGAGACGTAGACGTAATTATCTCTAACACGAGACGCGAAGAATGCATGTGTTTTAAAGTGCTGCAATATGCATCCTTGGCTTAATATACTTTTTGTATTCACAATTTCTTACACCCCTCCAGCGCACGGCTCGGGAGCTGGCCATGCAACCCCAACACCCTCCAACGGAGGCACACCCCCAGCGAACTGTGGCAACCCACCAAGTGGAGGCGGCCAACACTCTACTCCGACCCCATCACACCACTCTAACCCAACTCCATCACACCACTCTAGTCCAACCCCTTCATCGCACCACTCTAGTCCAACCCCTTCACATGGCAGTGGTGGATACTATCACTCCCCTCCAACATCAACCCCAACCACCCCAACACCAGTCACTGTTACTCCACCATCAACTCCAAGCACACCCACCGTCACAGTTCCATCACCTCCATCTTCATTCGATCCAAACTCACCACCTTTTACTTGCACGTAAGTACAAATATCCATATTGCACCTAAAACTATTACTAAAATCTACGTAAAAGTAAACGACAAACTTTTTTTCTCGTATATAAATTGCAGGTACTGGAAGAATCACCCAACATTGATATGGGGCCTGTTTGGGTGGTCTGGAACAACAGTTGGAGTTGCATTTGGTGTGACTAGCTTACCTGGCATCGGTGCTAAAATGGACTTGCTTGGTGCTCTTTCAAATACTCGTACCGATGGCCTCGGAGAACTCTGCAGGGAAGGAACCGCTGCATTGCTAAACTCCATGGTGCATGCAAAGTTCCCTTACACAACCAGCCAGGTTAGAAACAGTTTCTTGGCGGCCATCGCCTCGGACAAGGCGGCAGCCGCTCAGGCACAGCTCTTCAAGCTTGCTAATGAGGGAAAAGCAATTCCAAGAGCTTGAGAAACTAAAATTCTCTGTTTTACAGATTGGTATTTTTTTTCATATTCAGTTTGGTTAATGCTGCATTTGTTTCGATTTGTGTGAGGTTTCTTTAGACTGAGAATTTATCATTTTCATTATTTTACTTGTAATGGTACAGAGACAAGATGGATACTTGTATTATGTGATTCTATTTAACATATTGGATTGTTTGTATTGCATATGAATTTGCCTTGTGTTAACATTATTTGGATATTTCAATATTTGTTCCTCCATTTTTGTTGTTTTATGCTATCTATAATGGTGCAAGTAACAGCCAATGACTAATATCTTAATACTAAGGTTAAAAGGGTTATTTAAATATAACATAAAAATAAATTCAATGTCTAAATTTTATCATAAATTTTCAAGTACAAAGAATAATCCGAAACCTTAATATCTATATTATTAGCCAATAGAAAGGAAAAACATAGAAAATTCAAAGTGGGCAGATAAAGCAGATTTAATATGCACGATTGCAACAAACATCTACAAATGAATAAATGAACATGCCGAACATTTGATATCATGCAACAATGCACTGAGTTATGATTAAACTAAAAAAAGCAATATAAATTAAAACTCTTTACTGCTTGAAACAAAAATATCCATTTATATATATAAAAAAAATTATATGAATTTAAAGTTGCGTGGCATAGACGCACATGCATGTAATAACAGGACGAAGCAACTAATAAAATTCAAATCTTTTGTTCCACTGTAATATAGCAATTGCGATAAAAGAAATTGAATCATAAGTTGATGATTATAATTTGTACTGTAAGTACCTGAAGTATATGTGATATTTATATGCCGATCCAGATGGGAAAATTTTAACTATTTTTATATCAGCAAAAAATATGTATTCTCGCATTCTCTTTTTTATTATACATACATGATGATGAACACAAAAATCGACGCAGTAAAGGTAATATTATCATTGGTGAGCGAAAATAAGTAGCTAATGCTTATTTTTTCATGTACTAACAACAGTGTACATTTTATATTGGCGTAATATAATGGCTTATTCTAAAATCTGTAAACAATATTATTATATTTATAAATAGGGTTGTGTTAATATAAAAGAAACAAAGAAGTATTTTATTTAAGGGGTTTCAATAAATAAATAAATTATTAAAAAATAACACTCGGGTCAATCCCCCATCGCCATGCATTTATTCATCTAAATAAATAGTAATAAATAAATACCCTGTTTTTTAATTCGTATTTTCCTCTCTCACATCAAGTTTACAAAATCAGCACTTGTATCAAATCAAAATCAACTTCACTCACTGTAAGTACTTATACATTCTTCTGATGAATCATCATATTTCACCCGTTTAATTCTTTTTGTAATTCTTGCAATTCTGTATCTGTTATATCAAATTATCCAGTGGTGTATGTATCTATAATCTACGATCAGACACGGAATCATATATTTTGCGCAATTTGTGGCACTGGTGTGTGTGTGTGTGTGTGTATGTGTTTTTTTTTTTTGGTACTTTAGAAAGCTGTAATTTTGTTTTTTGTTTAAATTGTTGTAATTTGTTAAGAATGTGTTATTGCTTTCACTGAATTCATGAATCTCTGATCAGTGTTGTTTGAAATGAAAACCTAATTTTCTTGTTTGTAGATTGAATTTTGGACATGGATCTAAAGTTTAATCTTTTGTTTTGTCACATTGAAGGTTCTTCTACATTCTGTTTCAAAATGGCAAAACATAAACCAAAGAATATCTTGATTACCGGGGCTGCCGGATTCGTAGCATCCCGTGTTGCTAACAGGCTGACTCGGGATTACTCCGATTACAGAATAGTAGTTCTCGACAAACTGGACTATTGCGCAAACCTGAAAAACCTCGATCCATCTCGACCATTTCCCAACTTTAAGTTTGTGAAAGGAGATATTTGTAGTGCGGACACTGTCAGTCGTATACTTCATGCAGAGAACATCGACACGGTTATGCACTTTGCAGCACAAACGCATGTTGATAATTCGTTTCGCAACAGCTTTGAGTTTGTTAAGAATAACATTTACGGTACTTATGTCCTTCTTGAAGCTTGCAAAGATTACGGCCGCATTAAGAGATTTGTCCATGTGAGTACTGATGAGGTTTATGGGGAGACCGAGGAGAATGCTGTTGTGGGCAACAGTGAGGCCTCACAGCTTCTTCCGACGAACCCATACTCTGCCTCTAAAGCGGCTGCTGAAATGCTCGTTATGGCATATGGACGATCGTATGGTCTGCCTGTGATAATTACAAGAGGGAACAATGTATATGGCCCTCATCAATTTCCTCTTAGCCGTGAAAGGGAAGCCTCTCCCGATTCACGGGGATGGCTTGAATGTCAGAAGCTATCTTTATTGTGAAGATATTGCTGAGGCTTTTGATGTCGTACTACACAAGGGTGAAGTAGGCGAGGTTTATAACATTGGGACGGATGAGGAAAAGCGAGTTATTGATGTGGCGAAGGATATTTGTTGGCTCTTTTCCTTGGATCCTGTTTTTTCGATTAAGTTTGTCGAGAATAGACCTTTTAGCGACAGGAGATATTATCTGGATACTCAAAAGATGAAGAACCTGGGATGGTCTGAACGGACTACATGGGACGATGGTTTGAGGAAAACTATGGAGTGGTATGTAAGAAATCCTGATTGGTGGGGAGATATTTCTGGGGCATTGCTTCCTCACCCGAGTATACTTCCTTTTCCTAAGACGAGGAATGTTGATCCTGATGTTGGATTTAGTGTACCGTCTCGTGCACTGAACAAATTTGATCGAGAACGACGAGGTTGTAAGGAAAAAAGATTCACCAACATACCGAGAAGCTACCTTTGAAATTCTTTGTAATAGAGTTGGCAATTATTTCATGGAATAAGAGACAGAAAAAAGGTTTTGGTGAAAGCTTTTATTAAGTCTCAACTTTTGTAAATGTCTATCTATGTACATTCTCAAAGCTTAATTACATGAAATTTTTCACATTGATTGTGTAGGAATTTTATTGTAATAAAACATTCTTGAAGTTCAATATTTTCCAAGAATGTGAAAATTGAGTCTTGACATAAGAATGATATGAGGTGAGTGTTGGCAACGGCAAATCCTTTATATTTGATTTCTATTGCATTTGCTTTGCAACCACAAGTTTGAAAAGGGGTGTATTCATTGTAAAGTTAACATAAATAAATAATGCAACCTCTTGTCATTTACACTACTATAATGTAATTATTGTGTACATTTTTCAACAGACTTATTCTTTCGAGCTAATAAAAAGTAATCTAGTGCCTAATCTATAAACTAGAATGAACATCATGAGACCATTAATTATAAGGTGCTTGAAACAATAACTAAATTCTAAAAAACAAACAACAATGACCACCAATAGATCAAATTTATAAATTTATCAACATCACTCATATTAGTTGGGATTATAGGCTTGGTTGTTGTTGTTATCAACATCACTCAAATATGTAATTATGATAAAGAAGGTTAAGCTATTTTGACCTATATAAACAGATAAAACAATAAGCCATCATGCCAATCCCACCATCTAATCTTATTTTAAGAAAATGGTTGAAATTTTCCTTAGGATCTAATGAAAGTGAAACACATTTTTCCTAAAATTACATCAGCTATTATAAATCAACACTCTACTGGGCCCAAATTGCACGTTGCTGGTTGACGTTAAGATACGATAGTATAGGAGACATAAAACTAGAAAGATGGCTTTTTTATTTGAGGATTTGATCAATATTTAGTGCACACATCACATTCATCATCTTCTTTTACGGGTAAACTTGTGTTTTCTCACTTAAATGGTATCTATCATTTTCAGAAATGAGTTTCTGCCACGTTTCTCCTATGTAAAAATCTTGTTTCATTGTCATTTGGCTATTCAGATTCAGTTAGATTGCTTCGCACAAGACTTTACACGTGACTTTAATGAAGTAATTGCAAAAATTATTCCTAATATAATGGACAAATAATCGTTTATGTAATTTTTATTAGGGTAACTTAGTAAAAAGAAACTCATGTAATACATTTACTTATTTAATTTTTACGTAAAGACGGGATAGTTTTTATAATCTCAGCGTAAATTGATAAAATTGAAACAAACAGATTATAAACTCATGCCTTACGAGATACGTGATGTAAAATTACAAAATTATTAAGATTTGTCACATAAAACTTCAAACTTAAGGCATTACGATGCAAGTGAGTCGGCAATCTCGATAACTCTAAGTTCTAACCCGACGAAGGCAAAAAGCTGGTGAAGTTTCAATTCAAATTAATTTGGAGTAAAATTACAAGAATATATGAATTAACTAAAACCACATGTGTTTCTTTTTCCCAATTCATCCCAATTGAATAGTTAATCTTAAAATAGTCATATCACAAGCATATGCAATATCATCTTATTTTTATTTGACTTAATTTTCGTACGTTTTTCTCTTGTTCTAACCGTTTACTCTTGTTTAACAAAAAAAAACCGTATACTCTTAATCGAGAGTCTCGACTGACATACTATGCCAGTAGATTTACGTCTCACATAATTAAAACACCATAAGTGGTATTCTTTAAATATTCACTTAACACAGAGAGCCATAGACTATAATTTTTTTAATTAGAATTATCTTTTGACCGTGATGTCACATTGTCAATTAATAGCTAAACATTCATAACAACATAAACAAAGCATCTCTAATAACATTCATATACTTTTATTTAAACTAAATCCTATGAATTGGCACAAACAATGTTATAGTCTACAAATCCCATCCCACTAGTTTGACAAGTTTCATATACGATAACAACCGATTGTGACAGAGCAATTAAGACCTCAAGTTAATTATTAATTAAACAAAAGAAAGTGATGATTAAAAAAAGTTACGTAAAAGCGAACCTAGAGAAAAATTAATCAACGGGACGGTCAAAGTTATGTGTCACCATGTGTCGGTGAAAAAATCTCCGTACTCCTCGAGATGCACAAGGTACAACATAGTCAAGCATTAGTGAATTCCAGTTGCAATCTTATAATTCCCGCGGCATTTAACGCGGCTTTAGTCTTTGGCTTTTCATTGGCCCCCACACAAACACTCTCTCTACACACACATATACATACATAATATACATACAATCGTATGTATATATATATAAGCATTACTTCAGTACTGCAATTCTTTATGCTTTATTCTGATATTTTTACCGTACAATTTGTCGCATCGCAACATTTTGTAGCATCATCTGTTCTATTTGACGAATTAAAATATCAAAGCAAACGGATTACGGATCTGATTATCGCGATGATTAAAACGTTGATTAAGAATAAGTTTTGATCGGGACATGAAGTTGTATATTTCAACGGCTGAGATTAAAAGAGTGACAGTGTCCAGTGGCGCTGATAGGAGTATGAAGGGGAAGAATTTCTCGAAGATTTATGGCCGTAGATTGTTTCATCGGACGGTGATGGTGGTGATGGGATTAATTCTGCCGTTTCTGTTTTTCAGAACAGCTTTTTTAGTCCTGGAATCTGCTGCTCTTTGCTCGTCCTCTGTTGGTATACTAATTTCTACTTTTTTAATTATTCTGGCTAATCCTGTAATTTTTGTTTTACTGAGGGGCTAAAGTGTGATTACTTGAAGGTGCAGGGTGTTTTACATGGAGGTTTTTTGGCGGGACCGATGCTCTGGTAAGTAAAAGTAATATTATATTTCTTTTAATCTGTTATTATTTTCAGCATTAATCTGTTTTTTCAATTTTATTGTTTTGTTTAAATATATTTTTCAATGAAGTCCTAGCAAAAAGTGACTAAAACATTAGTTTGTGCGACGAATATAGATATTTGGAAAAAGAATAAAAACTTTTTGTGGAGCATCTTACGTATCACGTGAAATAGTATATTAGTAGATATTTGACACTCTACTATCTTATTCCAATTATAAACAAGTTAAACCTACTTTACGATTTAATTTACGATTCGTTACCAAATAACACATATAATCATATATATCGATTGTGCAACGCAAACTCGTTCTGTAATGTTCAGTTTTGACTCTAAGATGTTAAATTAAGATATTTAAGGCATAATACTTACATAATAATAGTGGTCAAAAAGTAGTACACTATTGCACAATTAGGATCACATGTTTTTGAACTGTTAGACTTCAGTCCTCGCCCCAAATAAAATTTGGCACGTGAAACTATTTTATAATTTTATTGTATGAAGGCGTGAGTACAATATTATCTATGATGCATATTTCTTTATCACAATCAGAGGAAGCGTTCGATTATTCGTAGTCCTATATGTTAGGGGATAATTAGAGAAACTGGCTATGAAGTTCAACATAAATCTTCTATTATTATACATCAGCCATCTTCTATTATTCGTAGTCCTATATGCATGTGTGAACAATAGTATACTGTGGGCATTAGGGATAATTATATCTAATTATGCATATTACATTATTACTTTAAGTGACGTTTGATGTGGTTATAAAAAATACTTAAAGTTTGAATAACTATTGAGAAGCTAAATATTTTAAAGATATTAATTAGTGAAGAAGTCTATAACTCTACATGTCATGTTTTTCAAAACTTCAGGGGTCAATGTGATTATTAAAACTTTAGGCAATTTTTTAATTTGAAAAGATAATTCAAGAGTTACTTTTATAACAATTCAAAAACTACCACTAGTTTATGTAGTTAGACAAAAATTTAAAGGCGTGTAAAAAGAAGTATCATTCCAGTCTAACTTCGTGATCATTATTGTTTCACTTATGATTATTTTTGTGATGTACTGCTAAAAAAGCTCAGAGAAGAGCTGACGAGGGCGTTACTAGAGGCGGCCTCTAGCGGTGATGATGGTAATTTAGGAGTTGGGAAACTGGAGAGTTCAAATTTAGAGCCATTTACCTTTAAGGATCTTGTGAAGGACATGGTGTCAAACAGACAAGACATGAAAGCCTTCGCTTTCAAGACCAAAGCTATGGTATGTTTGGTATACTTCGTTGCCATGTGCTATATCTATCTCCCTATCCCTTATGCTTGTTCCCACATGATTGTTGAGCAGTCACATTCATATGACTATAAGTGAGTTCTCACTTTTTACCCGAATTTTGGAAGGTTTTTCTTGTCACAGGGAAAAAAAAAAAACACAAAATCCCGAATGATTCTTCATTTAATTATAGGCTATAGACATACATCCACAAAGTTCTGCATAATTTATGTGTTTGTTTTAATGCACGCAATTATTGTTAAAGCTGTAACAAAAACAAATGGCTGATGTCTTGTAATAGAAGGTTTATTCTGAGGGATAACATGTTGAACCATTGTGGATGATGGGTGGCTTCTTTGCTGTAGATGTATTTCGAGCTCACTTTGGTTATTCTTTAAATAGTTTCATTAGCCAAAAGATGTGGCCAATTATCATATTGTTCCTATTGAAAGCTAAAGGCTTTAAGGGGCAGAAGCTTTCATTTTAACAATGTTTTTGCAACTTTCTTAATCATAACCATCAAGTTCTAGCTATAGTTACTCTTGGTATCAGCAATGTTAGTGAAAATTTCGCAAGAATCTGGATTTCCATGTAATTGAAAGGAGATATGAAAGCAGAGATGAATATAGGAAGAAAGATATTATAGTTATCTTCATCTTCTACTGTTGGATGTCAAGAAGTTAGCTTCATTGAAACTTTCAGCTTCCGATGGCCTCTGTTTTATAATCTAATTAAAGAATTATGCCACCAAAATATTATGCTGTTTCCTTGAATGGGAACAGTACAATCTATCGTATTTTTAACTGCAACATGATTCACCTGTAATTTTGGTAGAATAATCAACTTCGGGTTAAGTCTTGAACGTAATCATCTTAATCCTAATTGACCAATCTGACCACAAAAAAATCATTTCCCCAATGTGCAGATTATAAAGATGGAGCATATTGTTAAAAATGCTAAAAGGCATGAATCCATTAACTGGCATTTAGCTGCTCATGGTGTACCAAAGAGCCTGCACTGTCTCTCACTCAAATTGGCTGAGGAATATGCCGTAAATGCTGCTGCTCGTTCTTGTTTACCTCTTCCTCAGTACAGTTACCTCCTCACTGACCCTTCTTTTCGCCACATTGTTCTTTTAACTGACAATGTCCTTGCTGCCTCTGTTGTTATCTCCTCTACAATAAAAACCTCAGTCAATCCCCAAAAACTGGTATTCCATGTGGTCACTGATAAAAAGACGTATACTTCAATGCATGCATGGTTTGCATTAAACTCAATTGATTCTGCGGTAATTGAAGTTAAGGGCTTGCATCAATATGATTGGTCTGATGAGGTAAATGTTGGGGTTGAGGAAATGCTAGACGTTCATCACCAAATATGGAATCATAAGTACAGAAACTTGAAGAAGGAAGACTTTGATAGCGAGGAATATCATGATCACAAGTTGAATGTCTTGAGTCCCAGCTCTATCTCTCTTTTGAATCACCTCCGGATTTATCTCCCTGAGGTAATAACTCTCCTGCAAAATTTGAAATAAATTTTGTTTGATACAACGATCTTCTTAAATATCAGTTTTTGAGTTCATCTGTGTAAAAGTGGATCTTTTGCCCTGTACAAAGTTGCACAAAAGAGTGTGTTTTTCTGTTGCTTTTTTTTTTTTTTACGACAAATAGGTTAATTCTTTATCACAGTATCGGAAAATAGTTCGTTGCAGAAAATCTCGTAATTGATTTAGTCTGGACAAATCACAAGGATATTTTTCAGGCATATATTATGAAGATTGATTCATCATTTGATTTTGTAAATCTCCCAGTTATTTCCAGATCTGGAAAAAGTTGTATTCTTGGATGATGATGTTGTAGTACAACACGACTTATCATCTCTGTGGGACATGGATCTCAATCACAAAGTAGTGGGTGCAGTTGTTGACTCGTGGTGTGGTCATGACTGTTGTCCGAGAAGGAAGTACAGCGACTACTTCAATTTCTCTGATTCAGTCGTCTCGTCTAACTTGGACCCAGATCACTGTGGGTGGCTTTATGGGATGAATGTTATTGACCTTAAACAATGGAGGAAGACTAACATCACTTCAGTATATCATCAATGGCTTAAACATGTGAGTACATTTCTGCCTGAGATTTTGTGCTTGAATATGTTGATTCTGCGTATTATCTTGGGTGAATTACGACATGATGGCATGTCACAATTAAGATTGATTGAAATTTCATCACAGTCATGGCCTTTAACCAAATTATTGTCAGGACAGGCGGTGCGATTTTTAATATTGTTGATCAGCTGGGCATCACTATAATTCACCCTACTACCTTCTTATGTAATTTTGTCTCAAGCTTCTCCTACAGCTAATATAGTATTCGACTCCACAAGGCCCTCGCCTTATTATACTAAAAAAGAATATATAATTCGAATCTATAAATCAATCTTAAGCAAAAAGATTTGAAAAATTTATCTGATTTTCCTGAACACAGAATCATTAAGTATTTAAGTAGAAGTTTTTTCTTTCCAACAATATGACACTTTTTTTTATATTTCCCAGAACCGTAATGCCGGTTTTGCCCTGTGGCACCCCGGAGCACTTGCACCTGCCTTGATTGCATTCCAAAGTCACGTACATCGCCTCGACCCCTCATGGCTTTTAGCTGGTTTGGGGCATCGGTTCCCATACATCGACAGATATGAGGTAGAAAGTGCAGCAGTTTTACATTTTAGCGGCCTTGCAAAGCCATGGCTCGAGATTGGGTCCTCTGAGGTAAGAGGCCTGTGGTATAGACATTTAAACTTGACAAATGAACATATTAGGAAATGTGGAATAACTGGCTCATGAGAAGATGAATGCATATATACATATACTAGTCCCCACCATTGTCTGAGAAGAGGGAAGAAGGTTTAGCCTTCAGCCTCTTTTCAGGCTATCCTCCCCTGTTGATAAGTACCATCTTGTTATATGATATAGAGAATGAAATGACATTGTTACATGGTTAGAAGATATCTAACATATAAAGCTTATCAGCAATAAGCACATGTTGTAAATATAGATTACAGAGTATAATTCTCTTTCTTTTTTATAAATAAAATCGGTATCTTTATATATAGAAATTTTGGAATATACAAATTATTAAGTTTGTGGTGCTAAAGCATTTGTTTCTGTTTGTTCACATTTTTTGATGTTCATTGACTGTGTATTGAGCCTCTTAGGATAAAAAATTTCTCATACTTGAAATTCTTGGTATGTGGCAGCTTAAACTCTAGCTATTGCTAAATGTGGTGCAATGTAGTCGTAGAATGACCTTTATATAAATTGGGGAAAGAAAGCTACAAGTGGTGAGTGCATGTGATTTTATATTGCATGCATTAATGGATGTTATTTTTAATCTCTTAGTTGTGATGATGACAAGTGCATTGAATCTTAATACATGGTGATGGTGGAAGAGGTTTCTGTAATTTTCTGAATAGTATGGTGAGAATTTTATAATTAGGCTAAACTTGAGGGGTGATTAATATTATTAGCTTCATTGCATATATTGTGTATGCCCAGTAATCAAAAACTCATGGTCGTATACTCTTATTTACAGTAAGTGAAATAACACGACGCTCCTTGACTATTAATAGAATTACAAATTCTATTTTTGCATTTAGTATTTATAAAAATACTTCTTTGGAATTAGTAGTATTACTAAAGAACTAAACGTCATTCCGCTTGCATTGTTCAAACTATGATGTTTTCGCTACTGGAGAAGAAAAGAAAAAAGAAAAAAAGAAAGAAGGATGACATTTTGATTTTAATTTTCATATATTTTATAGTTATGATTCATTAAGTTTAAACCGCATGATTACGAGACAAAAAGAACTTTCACTAACAATACTCTTTGAATAACGTATACTTTCAGGAGTACACAATGATTATTTAGAAAGAAGCAAACTTGTGCATTCTCAAAACGCGAAGAGTGTATAATCGTCTATCATGTTTTAATATTTTATAAATTTTTGACACCTGGTATTGCGTCATATGTTGAAAACTTTCAGTTAGTATGCATGTCACGCATAAAAGACGCACCATAGGTCCATGACACGAGGGATATAGTATACACCGAGGCTTGTCTAATTGAAGAAATCTCCAAGATTTTTTAGTTAATTCTTATAGGAAAATTTCTTTAAGTCTATAAGAACATTACGAATACTTTTTGAATAATTACATACATACCACAAACATACCTATTTTTTTCTTCATACAGTTAAAAGAAACATGATTCGGCGTCTTTCTAATATTTCCAAAAGTATATAAGATTTTTGTAGTTAGACAAACTAGATGGGATTCGACATAATTATTGTTAACCAAGTAATTCGATGTCAAAATTAGTGAAAGTTTGACCTAACAGGCAATATAATCTATTTTTGACAAGCAATACGATGGCCACCTAAACTATACGAATGATGCATGTCCATGCACCAGCGTGATTAGTCGCTTAGGTGATTTATTCTTTTGATTTATTTAGTTTGAGAGTTTTCTTAAATTTTTTTAACCATTTCTTATTTCTCTATATAAATCTATGAGTTTTACATTTTTGATTGTTCATTTTTTCTACTTCCGCATCATTAGAACAAGTGAAGTTGTGATTTTAATTGCACACCTTTACTACAGATATGTCAATCGACAGACAGATTCAGAAAAAAAAAAAACTTTACATTTGATTCACATTATTGGTCCAATGTGTAAGATTTTTTTTTTTTTTTTGATGAAACAATGTGTAAGAAATTTACAATTTATTACAAAGATAATGTAATGAAACTTCTTTTATTGGAAAGGGAGAAACGAACATGAATGATCAAAGTCGTTATCCAATTCTCCAAAGGATAATTTATTGCGCATCCCAAGAAGCCGTATTCAAACCTAACTTTCCTAGTTGCTTCTCAAATCTGATCTCTCTCTACCCACCATTTATTACATTTATTTGGTAATTATTACGTATGTGAATACATTTTAGATTGACTTAGTTACAAAATCTACTTATTTTAAATTTACATATAGGGGCTTCTGTAGATTATTCATTATTTATCTAATGTGAAATTTTAATGATTAGTAATAAAACCTTATTTAAATGTATATTTTATATTTAAACTTTTAAGATCATTGATTTTTTTGGGAAATAATTTTTAATAATCAATTTTCTATCTTCTTTTTATTGAGCCACATGTAAGTATCTCCACATTAATATAAGTATATATATAAGATACCTAGCTTATTAAAAATGATCCCTTTACTTATTTTTCTCAATTTGTAATAACGTTAATTTACTCCTATCCCCAAAAGTAATAAAAGATTAAATTAACTGCACATGTCACATACAGCACATCTTTATTTCAATAATAACGGATAAGATCTCGCAAATTTCTTCAAACTTTACAAATCACATTTTATATTAATAAATAAAAAATAAAAAAGAGTTTTGTGATCCCGTATACTAAAAGCAAGCGGGGGTATTTTCGGTGCAACAAAAATTGACTATTTATAAACACACACACGCACACAAATTGCACAAAATAAATTGTAACACGGAAAAAAATTACAAGTGAAAATGGAGAATTTTGATCATTCCACAGTAGCTCGAAGCCGTTTAGCCGTGCTCTCAGCTCACCTCTCAGCTCCGGTTGATCAATCCGGCGCCGGAATTTTGGAATACTCCGGCTGCTCCGCCGCCGTAGAGCCGCCGCGTAACCTGAAAGGTCCGCTGACGATCGTCGACGAACGTACCGGAAAGAAGTACCAGGTTGAGGTCTCCGAAGAAGGCACAATCAAAGCGACCGACTTAAAAAAGGTGAAAAAATCTAATTGTAGAATTGTTATTGTTATTGTTATTAGCATCGAGATTTTAATTTTGATTGTGATTTGTTGATTATTCTACTTTGTGCGAATCTCGTGTGGTGAATTTGAGTACTTATGTGTGAACAGTGTGATTGTGATTGAGAACTGATTTAACACAATTGTGACAATTTGTTGTGATTGATTTGATCTGGCTGAGTTTGTGTAGGTTTTATAGTGTGTAGTGGAACTAGTGAAGTGATATTGAAATACCGGATGTGTTATGTATCGTTAAATTTGGTTAATTTTGAAACAGTTATTTGAAGTAGTGTTTTGTTGATGGACTTGGGCATAATTCTGTTGAAGATTTATGATTGAAGTGGTGAGTGTTACAGATAACAACCGGGAAGAATGATAAGGGGCTCAAGCTGTATGATCCAGGGTATCTTAACACGGCTCCGGTGCGATCATCCATCTGCTACATAGATGGTGATGAAGGGATTCTTAGATACAGGGGTTTTCCTATCGAGGAGCTTGCGGAGGGAAGTACCTTTTTGGAAGTGGCGTATCTTTTGAGTGAGTGTTGCTGATAGATTTTTTTCGTGTTTTTGCATTTCCCTTGTATGTATATTGGGTCCACGTTTAGTTCTTGTTACTATTGAAAGTTAGTCTATTTGAGATTTGGATTTACAGTTAGTTGCTTTGTTTTCTGTGTTACTTTCTTCCGTTAGTTAGTGCTTTCATTTAGCATTGGTTGCTTATTTTCTATGTTATTTTGTTTGATAAGTGAGGATATATGCTTGCTTAACTTTTCAAAATCCATCTTTTGAGGCTTTCAATGTATGGCAACTTACAGTTGTTTCTTGTTCCAATAACTGAGAAATATGTCAGTTAATAATTCAGTTTTCTCAAATGATTTTGGTGCTGCGCTTCAGATTTTTACCCTCTCTTCCTTTTCAGTGTACGGGAATTTGCCATCTGAGGGTCAGTTAGCAGATTGGGAATTTGCAGTTTCACAGCATTCTGCTGTTCCACAAGGAATATTGGTATGATTATCTTCTTCATCATGCACATATATTTTCTTTTCTTTTTCCTCTTTCCGGCTTTTGATTAATGCTGTGCTCTTAGTTTGTGAAGCCAAATCTTTTATTACGTAGTCAAGCTGCTGTGCTCTTAGTTTATGAGCCAATTCTCTTATTACATAGTCAAGCTACATTTCCTGAATGATTTTTGATCATGTTTGCAGGATATCATACATGCGATGCCCCATGATGCTCACCCAATGGGTGTTCTTGTCAGTGCAATGAGTGCTCTTTCTGTGTTTCATCCAGATGCAAACCCAGCTTTAAGGGTAAGCCAATTGTTTAATGTTTTTGAGTTCCTATAGCTCTTCATATCCTTTAAGACTATGTTTGTTACTTCCTTAACATTTTGTTCTTTTTATACAGGGACAAGACATTTACAAGTCTAAACAAGTGAGAGACAAACAAATTGTGCGCATACTTGGGAAGGTGATTTCTTTTTCTACATTCAATTCTACAAATAGTAGCATCACTGGTTTATGACTGGATAGAATACTTTTTCTGCATCTTCCTTCGTATTGTTTTACTCAACAGAAGCAGCACAAAAGGTGTTTAATATCTGTAATTGCAGGCACCGACAATTGCTGCAGCTGCTTATTTGAGGATGGCGGGAAGGCCAGCTGTTCTTCCATCCAGCAACCTCTCATACTCAGAGAATTTCTTATATATGCTCGATTCTTTGTATGTTCTATTCTCTTCTTTTCTTCTAAACCAATTCAACATTGAAGACTGAATTTGATGATTTCCTTTAGTGGGACTTAACATACACTTCTATTTTGAAGACGGGGATAATTGTATTTAGCAGTAGTGTGAACATATAATTTAAATTTGAGCTGCTTCGTAACTAAGGATTTTGTTTTGGTAAACAGGGGCAACAGGTCCTATACACCAAATCCCCGACTTGCTCGTGTTCTAGACATTCTTTTCATATTACATGCAGAGCATGAAATGAATTGTTCTACAGCAGCTGCAAGGCATCTTGCTTCAAGGTTGTATCTCGTTGTCTTGTTTAAGATTGAAAAAGTAATTTTTTCAGTTTGTAACTTAAGTGAATTTGCACGTTTAGTGGTGTTGATGTCTATACGGCCCTTGCTGGAGCAGTCGGCGCCTTGTATGGTCCTCTTCATGGTGGAGCGAATGAGGTCTGCGAAGTCGAATGACTAAAATTTTATTATCTCAGACATCTATTATGATTTGCTTATGTGTCTATATTTAATGCGTGCCACATTCGACCTGAAGTATCGTTCTGTGTACTTTACAGGCTGTGCTTAAGATGTTAAGTGAGATTGGAAGTGTTGAAAACATACCAGATTTCATTGAAGGTGTAAAGAATAGGTGGGTATCTCTGTGGCAGTTATCTTCTTAATGCTTGAAAAAATTGTTTCTTTGCACGATCTAATCCTGTAAACTATTGTGTTCATTAAATTTCACAATCTCTAGGAAGCGTAAGATGTCTGGTTTTGGGCACCGCGTCTACAAGAACTACGATCCGCGAGCAAAGGTCATCAAGAAACTTGCTGAAGAAGTATTTTCCATTGTAGGCAGAGATCCTTTGATAGAGGTGGGTTTCTTATTTTAAGAGTGAATTAACTGCATTGTACTAGATATTGTCATATATGGAATGTGTAATCGAGCCTAATTACCACTAAAAAGCGTTGAGTTACCCATAGAAAACTTATTCCACAGCTGATTTTAGAAAACCTATAAAAGCATGAACTCAACTGAGTAAATGAATGTCTCCATTTTGGATACCATGTTTGTTTGTTGAAAAGGAGGTTGAGCATTGTGATTAAGAGGTTATCAGTACCATAGCCCTCGCCCAATTTTATCTCTGTAATGAATACAAACAGGGGCCTAAGTAGTGATATTCACCAAATGCGTAGAAGCAAAATACCAGATGGTTTTGGGGATTGAGATTGCCGGAAAAGTTGTCATTTGAGAATTTATCTTGGTGACCAAAATTCTTGGACCCCTAGTTTTGTTGCCTTTGTTTCTTCACGATGTAGATAGTGGAAATATGATCAACCCCATAGGCCCATGATGTGGCAGTTGACTAGACTATGATAATTCACTTTTAAGTGAACTCATTTTCTTTTTTGTATTTTATAATTAAATTTAAACCTGATTGTGTATCTAAATGACTGTAAACTGTTCTTAATATGTGTCATAGCAGACAAACATTATGTATTGTTTATCCAAATTCATATTTGTTCCGGAATGCTAGTTTTCCATTGCTGCATGTCTCTTGTATTAAATTCTTGACCAACTGTTCAAGCTCGCTATTGCGATCTCTGATATCCTTGCTTGACTCCATATCATTTTCAGGTGGCCATAGCTCTGGAGAAAGCTGCTTTGTCCGATGAGTATTTTGTGAAGAGAAAGTTGTACCCTAATGTTGATTTCTATTCTGGGTTGATATACAGGTATGTTAAAATGAGACCTGCCTCATTCTGATTTCTGTTCTTTCTTATGTCCTTCTCTTTGGGTGGGTGGGGGGAATTAGGTGCTAAGTTTAAAACTTATGAGTATTTTCCATTTCCAGGGCAATGGGTTTCCCAACAGAGTTCTTCCCTGTTCTATTTGCAATTCCTCGTATGGCAGGATATTTATCTCACTGGAGAGAATCACTCGATGATCCTGATACCAAGATAATGAGACCGGCACAGGTACTCTATTCCTCGTGTTCTTTCCTGTGTATTAATCAAATTTTCATTTTTTTCTACCTTTTGGTTCATATTATGTTAACAGAGTATCTCCTAGTATTTTCCTTTTCCCTGAAATCTCTTGGTCAATTATTGCCGAGATTGAAAAAACTGAAAATAAAAAAGAAAATGGCCACCTGCTCATGAAAATTTGGCTTGCTGCTTTGTGTTTGATCATTTTGGATTTCCCTGATAAGACCATAGAATAGCAGAGGGAAACTGAAAGATTTTAGCTGGTTCTTGATTTGGAACAATACATACATTTTTAAGTGATAATTACATCTGCACCTGCAGTCCCTGAGGTTAAGTCTAATTAAAAAAAAACTTCCATTAAGCCTTGAAATTACAGAACCCTCCCTGAACCTTCAAGAACACAAAAAAGTAGGGAAGGTATCTGCAATATTTATTAAACTTAAGGGGTCTCTGTAGTTATGTGGGTACTTTTCATGATTAGACTAAACTTTCGGTGTTGTGAATATAATTACCCCAGCGTTGGTAATTACGGCATTACAAGAATGAGATACACACTATAGCAGGCTCAATCCATCCTTTTTTTTATGGGACCAACCTTGTCCAGCAGATTCTGAACCAAATTATACCAAGTTATGCTCTTCTCCTAATAATTGATTTTCTCTTGATGGATTAAGATTTAGGCCTGTGACAGTGTGCCCTTATCTGCCTTCATACTACGATATTTTGCACCACTCTTAACGTTGGTTTCATATTCCAGGTTTACACTGGTGTATGGCTACGAGAGTATATGCCGCTAAAAGAACGAATGTCTTTGAAAGAAGGGGATAAACTTGGTCAAGTGGCAGTCTCCAATGCGACAAGGAGGCGACTGGCGGGATCTGGGGCCTAGAATCTTGAACCTTCTGTGCCGAATTGTTTCCTTCTCTAAAGATCAGAAGAATAAGAGGAGCTTTTTATGGGCTAGGGTGCATCTTGCATGATTTCTTGAATTGATTTTTATATATTTTGTTTGCAACATAAAAATGTAATAGTTGTTTCTATGCAAATACTGATGATTGAGCTCTTACAATAATCTTATTGCAGCTAATTATCTTGGTAATCTTTATTTTACCTATATACCAACGCAAGCAACCTGGATGCCTTGTGTTTCATGTTTTCTGTGGGAAGTATAGAAATTATCAATTGTCTCCGCTTTCACCTGTTTAAGCTTAAATATGGTTGTTACTGCCTTACTGGTATCAGCAAAAGAGTGTCCTATGTGTTGGTTTTCATAAAAAATACAGATGTGTTTGATTTACGAAAATATTTAATAAGGATATTGCATAAACTTTTATTAAGTTTCATTCGATTGCGAAAGTTTTTGTGTTGTATGAAATATCGCATATAGAGAACATCAGTATAGGGTGAATGAGGTGCTCACCATCCCTCCGTACCTTAAACTACCACGTGCTTTCAAATCACATATATCCAAAACCAATCCAATTACGCCTGTTTCATTTTTATACAGAATCAATCTTTTTGTTCATACAAAATATTCAAAACAAAACGAAATGAATCCAAACAGAACCTAAGAAATTAGGTTATTTTTAGATTTTATTCACAATTGGAACTAAATATACATATTGGAGTGAATATATTATATCTGGAGAAGGCTATAGAATAACTCATTCCAGATATCAGGAACTCCAGCAAGGCACCAATGAGTGCAATCCATGCCCCTGTGACCTCCATTGCCATAAATAGAAGGATGCCCGTCAATTCTTAGCTGTGAAAGTTTTGTGATATCCAACAAATAAACTGGTTTTCTCATTTTCTTTAGAACTTTCTCTAGCACCAATTCTCCTGGATGAGGACTCCCTGGCTTTTTCAGTGGTTCTGTTTGATTCGCACAGTTTTGTACATCTGACCCACTGGTATAAAAAACACCAACATTGTTATTACAATTAAAAAATAATATTTATAATATCAAACTCTTGAATGAACCAAAAAAATCAAGCCTCAACTAAATATGTAACATTCGGCTTTTGCCAAATTTAATATCAATTTCCGGGATCTCAATTACTAAAATATGAATTTTAGTATCCTCGATTTTTAAGGTTGTATGCATATATTCAAATTATCTTAATTTATTGACCGAGTTTGAATTATAGCATATGCATATTCCCGGGGTTAGTTGTATTATAGCAAATACAGTAATTTGTTGGGCCTATAATTTTACCCGGCATGATCAGGAGATACACCCTGAAAAAACACTTTAGTCTTTGTTGGATCTGTATTAGAGTCTATCCATTGAGCCCATGTGGACAGAGCCATTTCATATGCAGTCATACGATCCATATCCTTAACTGTCGTATCCCCATAAACGATCAAATCCCAACTGAAACAAAATAAAGGGATTTTTGTTATTAAGAAACAAAGTGAAGAAGTAAAAAAAGTTTAAAGATTAGGGAGGCAATGGCAAAGTCTCACGGTTGTTGTCTGCCGGTGTAAAGCCACCAATGCCATGAATCGAAAACGAGAACATCGGCTCCTCCCCATATACTAGCGGTGCTGATCGAATCCAGCCTTAACTCCCTCCCGCTTGTCTCATTCGTGATGTCCACGAGGAATGCATTTCGAAATAGGTTGATAGAAACATTATATGCCTATTTATGCATTTTAAAAGACGTTCAGTAGCCAAGAAACAATTAGATATGGACTATAATAGTTGGAGATTATAATATAACATTTGCGTATATAATTACGTTATTGTTTGATAACATAATTTATTTTCTGCTATGCGTACTATTACCTACAATGTATCATTAACTGTTGTGTTAAGTGTGGCATTTTAATAATAAAAGCAACTGATTGTTTGAAAAAAGAGAGGCGAAAATTAATCTCACGGGGAATGCAAAAGTAGAGAGGCCGCCGATTCTTCTTGAAGTGTAATTTGCTTGTGGTACTGCTGCATGAAGCAAACATGTGAGAGATTGCCACTGGTTAAGACTCAATGAATCTCCCACAAACATGACGCTTTTGCCCTTCATTTTTTCCAAAAAGCCAACGCCATCAAACCTGCAATTTATATTATTAATCGAGGATCATATATATATATATATATATATATATATATATATATATATATATATATATATCAAATTATTAATATATATTAGATTCAAGATATGAGATAAAATAAAAATTCTAAGTCAAAGTGGTACATTCTCATTCACATGACGAACTGAATTTTCATTCAATTATTAGAAATGCCAGTTAATTGCATGTCCACCTGTCAATTCACTTGTTATTAGTCCACGTGATGATGCGAGTGCTGACGAAATTACACTAATTTTTTTATAAAAGGAAGTCCATTCACCTGTTTATTCCTGAATAATATTTTGAATGATTGAATGTAAATTATAGAAAAAAATTCTGCAACCAAAGAATAAAGCAAAAAAGTAAAGCAACAGACATGTAAGTTTTGGGAAGACGTAAAATAGAATTTTAGTCATGGATTATTAGTGGCGGCCAATATCTATGCAGTTTTAGATAATACTCTTATATATATATTTCAATTATAGTTTAATATAATCTAACATTTTTATTTAAATTTACACCCAACTTTTGTTTCTTTATTACTTAATTTGGTGATAATATCTTGTTGACTTGTCATACACTCAAACTACTTACTCTTTCCAGATTTTGTTTTTAATCTGTTTCGCTCTCTTTGATGTAATAAATAAAGTAAAAGGTCGTTATCTATAACTTGAATTGGGTTTATATATATTTATTTTATTTTTTGAAATCTTACAATATTCAAGTGTATATTTTAACTTCTTTTTTTTTTTTTTGACAAAAATTGATTGGTCTACACAGTATTACCTAATTCAAAGATTATTTCATTAGATATTTGCATTAGCCAGATCATACAGATTACGAAAGAAATTACTAAAAATTTTAATATTCTCTCAAACCGGACTACAAAGTGAAAAAAAAAAAAAAAAAAAACAGATATTGGAAATACAAACCCCATATAATATATGTAATGAGAAAAAAACACCACCCGTGAGAAGAAAAGAAAAAAAGGCAAAAGATTCATTGTCTTATATATGAAAATAGGCAAAAGAATCATAAAAAATGAAAGGCCAAAAACCATCCATGTGCGGAAAAATAAGAAGAAAGTATGTGTGTCTTCTCTTAACATCACATGGTGCTTGCGCTTCTTTTTAATATCCTCATGTCATGCCGAATCATTATCTTTTCATGAACTAAAACTAACATACTATAAAGATTAATTAATCATATTCCTGCCTATGTAAATAATTGTATAAAGTTAGTATAAGTACATTAATTAATTAATAATTACCTCGGCAGTTGGCATCCGGTCGGCTGCCATTTGTATGTCATGTAGTCTTTATCCGGTCGACCATTCTTCTGGCAATCGAACGGCAATTCGATGAAAGGGCAATTTGTTGAATTGTAGAGAGGATATGAATCATCTTCCACCCAATTTCCTTGGAAAATATTACAGTACCCATTTTGCGTCACTATTTTTCCGTTTACAATATTGTTTCTTGAGAGAGAAAACAGAAGAAAAACTAGAATTAAAGCAAAATGATTAGAAGTAGAACTATTCAACATACTTGATTATCAGTGACGGAGTCTGAAACGGGAGTCATGCGATGTTTATAAATGAATAGAGAGAATATTAAATTTATGTTTTTTGAAGTGAGTGGCGAAAATATGGTATTGAATTGCCGTCTCACCTGTATAGTTTGTATAGAGAATTGATATTTATTTATTTTTATATAGCATCTGACATGTCATTTATGTGTAGATTGTGGATATTTTTAATTCAACTGATACAATAACATTTTATGATATGTGGGTGGAGGTGGGAGTGGGACTGGACCCAGGACTTATAATTTGGCTTGAAATTTGATATGACGATGTCTCGTCTAAAAGTTTAAATTTATAGAGAGAATTGATATTTATTTGTTTTTATAGAACTTTCAACAAAGTTTAAAGAAATACGAGTTTGATGTGTAAATATGTAATTAGTTAACCTGTGGAAATGATCGTATGCTTAGTTAGAATGTGTCTTTTTTAATTATATTCTCGTGATTTGTATGACTTAATAATTTAATAGACGTGTTGAGTTGATGGGGTGACATATCGTTGTATGGGAGATACGATTTTAGGATCTGCTAGCTGGACTTGACTAACTAACTATGAATGGATTTCTCATTTCTCTAAAGAAAATAGAGAAATGGAGATGAACTACGATGATAATTCGCAAACATTGGTTTATACTTCCATGCCTTATATATACTTGGGAATAGGTTAAAATTAATAATAGCTAACATAAAAAAAAAAAAATAGCATTTAACGCCCACAGACTTTTCTGATTGTTCTAAAGTGCTCCTTGATCAAACTTTCAAAGGATTATTTTTTCCTGAAAAAAATCGCCTTTGCCTGATTTGAAGAGCATGCCAACATTGAGATTTATCTAGATTTAAATCCAATTTCAATAAAATACCTTATTTTTTCTTCAATTTCATCTCAATTCCTATAATTGGGGTTCGAAAATTTATTTCGAAGAGCGCATGCACCTTTTTTTTTTATATTAAGACAAGTTTTCAACGGGACATAGGTTGTGGGGTGGGACACTTTTTACCATGTAACTGGATTGCTTTTTATATGATTTGCATATAACATAAAAATGTAAGAGTTACAATGGCTATGCAATATAAATTATGATAGAATATTCTTAACAATAATCATGCAAGCTATTCCACTTATAGAAATAGCACCCGCTATTTAAATATTAATTCTAGATCTTATTCGTGTACACATTAATAAATATATATCTAAAGTAGTAGCTTGTATAAAAGCTCATTCCAGATATCAGGAACTCCAGCAAGGCACCAATGAGTGCAATCCATGCCCCTGTGACCTCCATTGCCGTAAATAGAAGGATGCCCGTCAATTCTTAGCTGTGAAAGTTTTGTGATATCCAACAAATAAACTGGTTTTCTCATTTTCTTTAGAACTTTCTCTAGCATCAATTCTCCTGGATGAGGACTCCCTGGCTTTTTCAGTGGTTTGGTTTGATTCGCACAGTTTGGTACATCTGATGATCCTTGCCCACTGATACATAGCAATACCAACATTATTATAATTATTGATCAAGTTCGAATTGTTGTATTTGCTTGGAGTTAGTTGTAATGCAGCAATTTAAATAACTTGTTTGGCGTCTATTTTTTACGTACCCGGCATGATCTGGAGAAACACCCTGAAAAAACACTTTAGTTTTTGCTGGATCTGTATTAGAATCAATCCATTTATGTAGTCAGAGCCATTTTATATGCAGTCATACGATCAATGTCCTTAACTGTCGTATTCCCATAAACGATCAAATCCCAACTGAAACAAAATAAATGGATTCTCTTTTAAGAAACAAAGTGAGAAAATCAATATTTAGAGGATAAGGGGGCAATTGCAAGACTCACGGTTGTTGTCTGCCGGTGTAAAGCCACCAATGCCATGAATCAAAAACGAGAACGTTAGCTCCTCCCCAGATACTAGCTGATCGGATAGAATCCAACCGCAACACCCTCCCGATTGTCTCATTCGTGATGTCCACGAGGAATGCATTTCGAAATAAGTTGAGTGAAACATTATACTCCTATTTATACATTTACGAGAGACGTTCATTAGCCAAGAAACAATTAGCTATAGATTATAATAGTTGGATATTATAATATGAAATTTTCACGATTACGTACAATGGTAACATAATTTATTTTCTATTATGCATATTAAACACTCATTATATGTCGTATAAGTGTGACATTTAAATAATAAAAGTAACTGATTGTCTAAAAAAAGAGTGGAGAAAATTAATCTCACGGGGAATGTAAAAGTAGAAAGATCGCCAATTCTTCTTAAAATGTAGTTTGCTTGTGGTACAGCTGCATGAAGCAGACATGTAAGAGATTGCCACTGATTAAGACTCAATGAATCTCCAACAAACGTGACGCTTTTGCCCTTCATTTTTGCCAAAAAATCAACTCCATTGAACCTACAATAATTTATATTATTAATAGAGGATCACATACATATATATTAGATTTAAGATATGAGATAAATAAAAACATCAAAGTCAAAGAGGTACATTCTCATTCACATGACGAACTGAAATTTTATTCAAACATTGAAATGCCAGTTAATTATTGCGCACATGTCGATTGACTTGTTAATCCATGTGAGTGTTGATGATATTACACTAAAAATGTATAAAAGAAAGTCCATTCACATGTTTACCTGAATAAAAAAGTTGAATGATGGAATGCAAGAATTCAAAATATGCTCTTAGGTTTTTTAAAACAAAAATGAAAGAATACGTATACAAAATTAGAGAACAGATACTGAAACAAAAGAAAACGAAAGAATACGTATACAAAATTAGAGAACAGATACTGAAACAAAAGAAAACGAAAGAATACGTATTTTTAGAATTACGTAAAATAGAGTTTTAATCATGGATTAGTGCGGACAATATATGTGCGGTTGTCTATAATTATATATAATTGTAAATTATAGTTTTATACTATCTAACATTGTTATTTAACTTTACACCCAATTCTTTTTTCTTTTTTTTTTTTTTTTTTTTGCGTTTTTACTAGTTAATTTAGTGAAAGTATATTTATGACTTGTTGTCTTGCTCTTTTTCATGTAGTAAATAAAATAAAAGATGATTATCTATAACAACAACTTGGTGTGTATTTATTTTGATTTAGAAATCTTACAATATTCAAGTGTGTGTTTTTTGACAAAAAAGAATTGGTAGATCACACAGTATTATATAAGTTAAACGCGGGGATTATTTCTGAAATTTTGCATTAGTGATACACATTATGGATGGAATTACCCAAAATTTTAATTTCCTCTCAAACCTGACTGCAAAGTAACTAAACAGATACATATTGTAAATACAAATTAACCCTTCATATATATGTAATAACGAAAAATAACGAGAAAGAAAGAAAGAAAAAAAAAACGGAAAAGATTCATTTTTTTATGATATAATTGGCAAAAGAATCATATGAATGAAATGCAGAAAACCTTTCATGTGCAAAAAAATAAGAAGAAAGTTTTTGTGGCTTCTCTTAACGTCATATGGTGATTGCGCTTCTTTTTAATATTTTCATGCCGAATTATTATTTTTGCATGAATTAAACTAATCATTTATAAAAATTATAAGTTAACGAAAAAAACACTTCTACATATTCCCTTTAAACTATATTCCTGCCTATGCAAATAATGTATAAATCTAAGTTAGTATAATTAATATAGATTAATAATTACCTCGGAAGTTTGCATCCGGTGGGCTGCCATTTGTATTTCATGTAGTCCTTATCCGGTCGACCATTCTTCTGGCAATCGAACGGTAGCTCGATGAAAGGACAATTTGTCGAGTTGTAGAGAGGATATGAATCATCTTGCACCCATTTTCCTTTGAAAATATTGCACCCAATTTGTTTTACTATTTTTGCATCTACATTGTCTCTTGAGAGGAAAAATAGAAGAAAAACACACGCGAAAAAAAGATTAGAAGTAGTACTACTCAACATACTTGATTTTCAGTTAATGGAGTACTATGGAACGGGAATTGGTGCTAGTGATGTATATATAGGGTGGGAGTACTAATTAATGCTTATCGAAGAGAGTGGCAAAAATATGGAGATGAAGTGTATCTAGATGAATGATATATTTATTTTTATTTACAAAACCCCTAATACGCCCTTACGTGTGAGCTGTGAAAGAGGTTAACATGTGACGTTTTTTATAAGTAGATAGTGGTAAGCTTCAGACCTAAAACCTTATTTGACTTGAACTCAAATACTATATTAAATTATTGTCCCATCTAAAACTTACATTTTCAGAACCTCCAATAAAGTGGAAAGGAATACGAGTTTGAAATGTAATTAGTTAACCTCTGGAAATTAAGGTATGTGTTAATTAGAGTGATCTGTCATATTTGAGGAGTTGAGATTTATCCTCTTTAATTAATTACAGTCACGTGGTTTGTATGACTTTGAATATTTTTTTAATAGACGTGTTCAATCGTGATATGAAGGAATACACTCTTATTAGTATAAGGGCAACCCTTAGTTTAATTTGCTGGAGTTGACTAACTAATTATGGATGGATTTCTCTTAAAAAATAGATATGGAGATGAATTAGGACTACACCAGTAAGATTTGGTTTATAAGCCGTAACATGGTATTTATTGGGGGGTTCGGTGCTTTTTACGTTGTTTATCTGGGACTTACATTTTTATGTGTTGCAACATAAAAATGTAACAATTTTATCTATGCAATAATTCATAATGGAACTCTTAACAATAATCAGGTATACGCTATTTAATCTTTGTTCCGTTTAGAAAAATAGCACCCGCTATTTAAATTCTTCTAGATTTTATTTGAATACATGAATATATATATATATCTAGAGTAGTAGCTTGTATAAGATCTCATTCCAGATATCAGGAACTCCAGCAAGACACCAATGAGTGCAATCCATGTCCTTGTGACCTCCATGGCCATAAACAGAAGGATGGCCATCGATTCTGAGCTGTGAAAGTGTTGTGATGTTCAACAAATGAACTGGTTTTCTCATTTTGCTTAGGACTTTCTCTAGCACCAATTCTGCTGGATGAGGACTTCCTGGATTATCCAATGGTTCTGTTTGTGTCACACAATTTTGTGCATCTGATGATGATCCTTGCCCACTGATGTATAGAGATACAAATATGTTAATTTGTTAAAAATGTTCAATTATATCTTCATAACATATTAGTAATGGGAAAAAATCAATTTTGGTCCCACATGAATAATCCAATCTCACTTTTACTAACACGGGGATGCTAAAATTGTAAATAAAAGTTTAATTCATTAATCATGTTTGAATTATTTTACCTATCATGATCAGGAGAAACACCCTGGAAAAGCACCTTAGTCTTTGTTGGATTTGTATTAGAGTCTATCCATTTAGCCCATGTAGTCAGAGCCATTTCATATGCAGTTATGCGATCCAAGTCCTTAACCGTAGTATTCCCATAAACGACCAAATCCCAACTGAAATAAAAAGGAAAAAAAGTTAGTTTTTTAAACAAAATAAAAAACAGTTTATAGTTTAGGGGCAAAAAAGAAGTCTTGTGTCAAAATAGTGAGACCAATCACAATATGTACTAACTGTAAGATAGAGATTTAAAATCTCGTTTCTCTAACCACACACGCAATGTGGATTGAGATCCCACCACAAATTACGTACGATATAATAATAATAATAATAATAATAATAATAATAATAGTATAGAGGACAAAGAGTGTTGCATCGAGGGAATGACTCACGGTTGTTTTCTGCCGTTGTGAAGCCACCAATGCCAGGAATCGAAAACGAGGACATCGGCTCTGCCCCAGATACTAGCGGTGCCGATCGAATTCAGCATCAACACCCTCCCCCTAGTCTCATTGGTGATATCCACAAGGAATGCATTTCGAAAGAAGTTGATCGATACATTATATGCCTATTTAGACATTTTACATTATAATGCACCAATTCATTAATGTTGCATGATTGTGACACTGAATAACAAAAGGCAATAATGTGTGAGAAAAGATAGGCGTAAATTAATCTTACGGGGAATGTAAAAGTAGAAAGATCGCCAATTCTTCTTGAAATGTAGTTTGCTTGTGGTACAGCTACATGAAGCAAACATGTGAGAGATTGCCACTGGTTAAGACTCAGTGAATCTCCCACAAACATTACGCTTTTGCCCTTGAGTTTTGCCAAAAAATCAACGCCATTAAATCTGCAATTAATATTATTTGAATTAAGATCGTATTTTTATATTATTCAAAAAATTCATTTCATGTAATTAAGCTCTTAGAAAGAACATTTATATTAGCTTTGTAGTAGAATCTTTCTAGTGGAGAAGTTATGAGGTCTCAATTAATATCCAACTTTATAGATGTATACTAAGTGATACATCAGTTTCAAATCAGGTTTATCTAGTTCCCGTAATTAGTATAACGTGAAACGGTGAAAGAGTCATAAACTTTTAATTATATGTCTGTGTCAAAGAAAAAGAGAAAAAACGTGAAAGAAGAATATTACACTATAAATTGCTTATTTCCATATTAAATCACAACCTACACATAGAAATTTATGCAAGGATATATATTAATTTTTCATGTTGCATGAACACTACTTCATATATATAATCTGGTAAATACAATTAAAATAATTATCTTGGAAAATAAAGAAAGTTGAACTCAAGTTGAAGGAAAATTATATCAATAGATAAAGGATACGTGAGTTCATCTTTTTTTTCTTTTTTCAGAAAAAAAATAGGATGGACATGCATGTAAAAGTGTAAAAAATATTAGTACTTCATAACAGTGCTTTGCATAAATATTGTCATTTCTAAATTCTAACTGATAAATAACTTCAGAAATATTTTACTGGCAGATATCCGTTATAAAATGAAAAAATTGCACACTCGCATACTACAGGTTGGCTAAAGTTTAAGAAATTAATTCATTGTTAAAACAGAAATAAAATTTCTTAATATAATTAATTATATAAAGAACATCCCGCTTTCCGCCAGACAAATTAACATGCTAAAGTCGACATTGTTTTTCCTACTCATGTGCGGCCTATTCAAGACTCAAGATATCTTAATAAATTTAAATTATGAGATAAATAAAAATTCAAGCTGATCAAAAACGTCAACTTTCATTCACATGACAGCTGAAATTTTATTTAATTATCAGAAATGCCAGTTAATCGCATGCTCGCCTGTCGCTACTAGTTAATCCATGTGAGATGAGAGCTGATAATATCAATTAAATTAAAAAGACATAAATTCACATGTTAAGCCCTGAATTAACATTTTGAATTATTGAATCTAGTTATATAACACTACTCTAGCCTCTTATAAAAAAAAAATTATAACACTCTAGCCCTTTTTTTGTCTTCTATCCTCGTGTTTTGATTCCTCGCCTCTCAAGATTGGTTGTGCAAATTATACCAAGTATAAATTCAGCCTTTATTCAAAAACAAAACAAAATAAGAAACCATATAATTAAATGTAAAAACTTCAGATATAACGTTCCCTCTAAAATAAATGAAAGATTAAAGAAAAATAAGAGAACAACAAATTCTGAAACAAACGAAAAAGGACAAAAAGCCACAAGATCATTGTATCTTATATGGTTGTAGTTATTAACTATGCACGAATCACGATTAATTAGACTACAACTACGAATCAATAATTTATAAACTCTACAACTTTGTTGGATTTACTGTACCAAAATATATGCACGATAACTGTAAAAACAATTTTTTTCTCTTATACAAAAAATCTCACCACGCCCCACTCTACACCCCCCCCCCCCCCCCCCCCCCCCCCCCTTGACTCCCATTTGCCAGCCAAAAATAAGGATTAATTTCATGAATTATATCATGCAAAGCGCGCATCAACCGTTAATTTCCTACCTCCCACACATCAACTATCTTTAAACTTTAGGCCATGAAAGCAACGTAGCAACAATAAATTAAAGCTATTAAACAATTTTTCCATCAATTAAGATTTTATCTTCTAACAAGTAACGAAAAAAGTTATTACAGTTTACCTCGGCAGCTCGCATCCCGTTGGCTCCCATTTGTACTTCATGTACTCTTTATCCGGTCGACCATTTTTCAGGCAGTCGAACTGTCGTTCGATGAAAGGGCACATTGCAGAATCGTAGAGAGGATACGAATCGTCTTTCACCCAATTTCCTTCGAAAACATTGCATCCTTTGCGCGGGAGTATTTTTCCGTCTACACTGTCTTTTGGTAGAGAAAAAAGAACAAGAAGAACTAGAAATGCAGCAAAAAGATTGGAAGTAATACTCACCATGTTTGATTTTCAGTAATGGAGAGTGGAAAGGTAGCTGGTATTAACTTGGTGCATGTGATGTTTAATATGTTGAGAGGGGGGGCGGGTTACTAATAAATGTTTGTGGAGGATTTTTGTGGCAAAAATATGGAAAAGAAGTGTAAAAGCAACATGAGTCTGAAATGTGATTAGTAAATTAACATTTAGAAATGACGTTATGTGTTATTTAATTAGACTGGTTTGTCATATTTGTAGAGTTGTAATCTGTCCTCTAACATTCACACGCTTTATGAATTAGACACATTTATGGTCTTATATAGTGATTTGGTACATATGGTGGTAACTGGTATGATAATATATTTTTATTGGTTAATGTGTTGGAGTTAATGACTAATTAATTAATTGATGATTTTTTATCTAGTAAAGAGAGAAATGAGATAAATTAAGATTACATTACAGGTTAAGCGGGGCACATGTTGAAACTATTAATAATAATTATGAAATTCCAACTTGAGTTTGCTGTACTGTTCTTACTTCTTAATTTTTAAATAAATTGGGATTGTGGGAAAATGTATGAGAGCATAAGGAGAGCAATAAACAAAAGATATGCCGAGACAGAAAGATTTATAACATACATCTCTTACATGAAATGTATTTCGTTCGACTACAATACATCACAAGAAATAGAATAGCCATTGCTAAGGCCGAGTGGTAGAAGGAACATTACATACATACAACCTACATTTGTGCCTTCCTCAGCCACCTTAGTCCCGAAAGTTTGGGAACTGTAATACGAAGAAGCCCGTCCCTGCACCACAAATAATATAGTCGTCATCAGAGAACGCATCATAAGTTGCCAAGGAGATGGCTTGTTTGCTAACAAAGTTAGACACACCATATGCACCTAATGTATAACTAAATTTGTTTCCTATAGTATTTTCAACCTGAGTTTGATGGTATATGTTACATCTGATACATACAGATAAAACGAATAAGAACCTATTACTCAATTTTCGATTGTTTTCAATATTTTGTAGTATATGCAGACTGTTAACATTGCTTGTCAGAATATTCTGATTGCCTTAATAAAATAGCTGAACATTGAAGAGAAAGAGTACATGAATGTAAGCTATCCTCTTCAAATAGTTCTCACCAAAACGATGAAAAGACATGAGAACACTTCAGAAAGATTAAGCAGGCTTATCAGTTCTTCTAATCACTGATGTTCCTCGATGATGGCTTATCAACTATTCCGAGCAGTCACGTGAGAAGAATCAAGATGACAGGACGAAAAACTTACTGAATCTCAGCTGAAATTTTCTCCTTGTCTGCATTAGTTGGAATCGGCCATACGATTCGATATGGTCCCTGTAAAATCTCCCTTCTGTGGTAGGATGAGGTGGACTTATTCGAACAAAGTGATGGCCCACAAGAGACAATTGACCGTTTACCGGTTACAATCAAGCTGTAACATAAGATATGTCCCAATATTGTTAAAATAAAATCAGCCCAGGATAGATTATAAATTTCTTTTATATGATGTATAGTAATCTGTATCAGAAATCTTTAACAAATAAATAATAATGAATTATTACAACAGTTTACCTTTGGTTGTTAACCTCAATCCTTATGTTGTCAATACTTACTCCTGGGATTTCTAATGTAACAAAATAATTGAAACCAGATTCTGCAACATCCATTCTTGGCTTCCACTCCAGTCCTGTGACGTGACACAAAATCAACAAACAAATTTATTATGTTTTGATGAAATCATGGAAATAATTTCTCTCCAAGAGATCACTGGAGACAAGCTAAACAACAATGTTATCATAAAACTCCACCCTTGCTTTGATAGATATATAACTTGTATTTCATGTTACCAGAAGCTTAAGTTGGAACTAGAAATGTATTTCGCCAAGGGATATAAAAGGGAGAAATATAACTAAAACTTTTCAACTTAGAAAGGTATGAAAGGTGAACTATACACGGGTATAGGCCATAAATGAAAAGTCTCTGCACGGAAAGAAACTAATGTAAGAATTCACCTAAGACGTGGAAGTTTGGACAGTACCTCTACCATTTGACGCATGATCATGCGCCCCTTTCTGAGATTGACGTTGGGAATTCCCACATTTTTGGCTTGGCCTTGCAAATACAGGAGATTCTGGGGCAGGGTCAGTATATCTGCAACCTTGAACCTCAGATTGAATTTCTTTAACGCATGGAATACGAGATTCTACTTTAGCAACTGGTCGAGAAAACATGGGAGCTTCAAAAGCACTAGACCCCTTGTTTCCACAAACAGTGGATTCTGAAGCCATGTTTGGTTGCATACGGTTAACCTGTGAAGGGTCAAAATCATCGAAGTTACAACACCTTCTAAATGGACATGACTTTCTAAATACTTTCTAAATATCTGTATACCTCTTTGGTTGAAGCCTGCCTCATGAAGCAACCTTGAGAACTGGATCCTTGGCGAGCAAAGTTTGTTCGGTTATCGCATCTCCTAATGACAGAATTCAGGCTGTTGCTGCAGCTCTAACAACAGTAATGCAAGTTAGCATCAAACATATGTACAAACAAAAAGAATTGAAGGTAAAGATAATTTATTACCTTAATGTTAATAATCACTAATTTAGTTCTCACATATTATCATTCCTTGCCTCTATAACATTTGACAAAAGTATTCTCAGAAACTAATGTTCTTTCTATAAATAATAAAAAGAAATTCTGAACAACAAATTGAAAATCACAAACAATGAAGACAAGAGAAAAGCACTTGTTAAAATTTTAAGACCTAACAACACTGAATCCATCAACTCTTCTATTAATCTTTTCTAGCAGAGAAAGAACAAAATTGTAAACCTCAGTAAAATAAAGAAACAAAACAAAAACCCATTTGCAGTTGAACGAATTCGCACACAATCATCACATATCTAGTTAAATTAAACCAAACCCAATCACTAATTCTTTGTACTAATCTTTTCTGGCACAAAAGATCAAAACTTTCTCCAACCCCAGTTAAATAAAAGCAAGTTTTTACATAGTAAAATAAAGAAACAAAAACCCATTTTCAGTTGAACAAAATCTGTGAACAAAACCCATTAAATAAAAGTATCATATAAAATAAAACAACAAGTATAAAAAATACCATGGGGAAAACATGAGTGGCAGTTGCAGATATATCTTCACATGAAGCCAAATGGGCTGCAATTACATTTGTTCTTCTTCTCACTACTCCACTCTCCATTGCTAAAGCAAGACTCTGTTAATTGACTCTTGATATTTTGTAAGTATATAAAAGGGTTTTATAATTATTTGATTCTTGATATTTTGCAAGAACCATTAAAATGTGTGAGAATTATTATGACTAAATTGGAGATATTTTGGGAAAAAATAGAGGAAAAGAGGGTTCGGGGCATAAAAATCAACTTTCAAGAATATCAAATACCGATATTTTAATTTATTATTTTATTTTTGTTTATTGGAGGGAGATAAATAGTTTGGACTTTGGACTATGGCATGTTGTGTTGTTGGCACTTTCATGGCTTTAGATGTCCATTTCAACGAGTTTTTTGATGATTAGTTCTTGATATTTTTCAGTTATATCTCTTTTATTTTAGAAGAAAGATTTGGTACTCTTTTATTGGTTCTAATTTGCTAAATGAGAATAACAATGGAATGTAAATGTACAGTTAATTCAATTATTTTTATGACATAGATAATGAGATCGTATGCGGAATATGGAATTAGATGTGAGTAGTCTCAAATGCTAGTATAGTGTATAAGAAACGAAGCTAATTTATTTCCCTCTTAAAAAGTTTATTATTGTAGGATAAAGAACTTTTTTTAGCCCAATTTCGTTCCCAAGCAACGTAAGACACTTGTTAGTTTTTAATCACTACCATACTTTGAATAGAAAATGCTTTTGACTTCTAAAATAAATTGTTTATAATTTTTCTACTTAGCTAAAATGATATTAGTAGAACGTGAAGATATAAAAATAATTACTTTTTATTACCAATTCTAAAATTAAATTAAATTAAAAACAATTAAGATGAGCTTTAAAGAAAAGAGTTATTTTAAAACTTGAAATTCAAGTTTTATCACATTTTTCGTTTAAATTCCATTTACAACTTATAAAATTTAGTAAAATGATAACTCAATGAAATAATTTTATATGTTTGCATTTCGTTATCGTTTTAATTTGAGTTTTTAAAAGAATTGTACAAGATTTTGCATATGGTTACACATTGACACCCTAAAACCAGTAATTGAATCAGATACATACATTCTTATAGAAGGATAATTTTGGTCAGAATTTAATTTGTTGTTAATGTTAAAACTGATCAATGGTAATTAAAGCCGAGAGTTCATTTAAATTTCATACCAATTTCAACTGATTCATTCACTTTTTTTCTAAGTGTTGGGCCTAATTATAATATTTGCATAAGTGTAGCTTTCAGAAAATTACAATTCTCTGAACTTAAATATAAGGAAAATGCTTTCCTCACCGACTGTAAGCTTACAGTCAAGAGAAGCATTCCTATCTTATTCAATTTATTCCTGAACCTGTGGTATATTGTAATGCTTTGACCCCCAACTCTTATATAATAGCATATTAACCCCCAAATAGTATAATCATAGCTCACTAGTTTATTTCGTCTCATTGAAAACTAACCTTCTTACAATAGAGACAAATAATTTGAGAAATTAAACAATGTACAAGCATATGAATAAAAAAAAAAAGAGTATCAATAAAACCTCTATATGTGGAAAAGCTTCTTGACTTGCAAATATTTATTTCTTCTATTATAATTTCGAATAACAATAATTATACTTATGAGCATGAAAATTAACTATTAGTTTGAATTAGAGAATAAACATTAGATCGAGTAACAAAGATTGAAAATTGTAAAACGTCAAACACCTTAACTAGCACGTGTTAAAATATCAAGTATATTATTATGATTAGTACTCCTCTAATTGAATTTAACACTAAATTATTACTAGCACCATATATTTTGTTTTCTTATTCTAAGAAGTAACTAAATTTAAATTATTACGTACTTTAAACTGAAGAAACACAATATTGATACAACTCACCTATATTGTCTATTTTCCATTAGAAACAAGCATCTTCATATAATTAGTTTCCAAGATATTACTGAATTCTAATATCAACATATAGTATGCTGTCCTAGGCAAAAAAAAAAAAAAAAACATATAGCATGATACTACAAAAAAGAAAAAAAGGTTATACTAAAACTATTTTGAAGTTGGAAATCAAACATGTAACTTCAGTTATTTCAAACAGATTATATATGAATTTGTTTCTCAAATCTTAACTCTTGCTTATTCTATGAAGTTTACTAATTTAATTTGTCTTATCTTTTTATTCTTATTTTCTAGTACTTGAAAGTTTTGTGGTCAATTTAATAATATTTATAACTTATAGTGGCTTAGTTAAATGTAAGATCTGTAAAAATCGTTCCCATAAATGAATTTGAAGATAAATTACAAGTCTGTAAGCTTACAGACTGTGAGACTAGCAATGCCGATTTAAAATTTGTGACTGAGTTAAGATTTATTTTCAAACTTTTCTCCTGATATAATAAGTGGTCTATCGCCTATGTAATTTAAGAGGCAATTGTTGTATAGCATAAAAGTTCTTTTTAATTTGGAGGCACGTATCAAGCTTTGAACTTTTATTTGAATGAAAATGTATATATTTTTGAAAATATGAAGTTGATTTGTGTTACTAACGAAGATATTTTACTTTCTCTGATAGAAACATTAAATCAACTCAGTAATTAACTCACAAAAAAATCACGTAATTACTTTAGTAACAATCATTTACTTGTGTATAGAATTAGTTTTGGTTTAATTTAGTTTTTTAAAATTTTAAATTTTATATTACAACATTATGTAGTAATATCGATAAGTCAGAGACATCATAAATGTTGAATTTAATTGAAATCTTAAACCAGTAAGTGCATGCCTGGAATATATATATATTTTATGTAATAGCATATATTCTGAAAACTGGATATGTTTCATTGGGTTGTGATTACATCTTTCTTTCTTTTGGGTTGGTAAACATAAATTTTTTTTGGAATAAAAAAGATAACATAATATAATTATAAATCCAGTTTTCCAAAAGTAAACAATTATGGACTTTGAAGACATTAACAACTAATAAGTGAGATTACAAGAAGAAGAGTAAATGTGTTGAAACACATATTGGACGAATAAAATTAATTAGCGAAAACACTGGTAACAGCTAAAATTAAAGCACAAGATAAAAGTTATAAAAATAAGGATTAAAACAAATATAGTTGCAAATTATTATTAATGATTAATATAAATAAATGCCGCCTTTTAGTAAACCGACAAAGAGCCAGCCAGCCAAATCTTCTTAAATATAAATAAGGCCCCTCTACTTCTATATATTATTATTATTTTATTTTCTCCTGCTCTGCTCTGAAAATATTTATTTTATTCACGCTTAAGTTTTTCTTATTTTATTTCCTAATTTCGTTTCGCTGATTAGGGTTCTTGCGATTATCAATTAGGGCGCTTCCAATTTCATGATCAGGGTTAGGGCTTCATCTTCTCTGTAAGTTTTTCTAGTCAATTTCCTATTCTTTTCTTGATTAGGGTTAGGGCTTCTTGATAAATTCGTAGTGTTCTAATTTTATTTCCTAATTATTTCCTGATCTTGAACAACTGCTATAGAAATTTTTTAATTAAGAGTATGATTTTCCGTTAATATTACTACAAATTGTCATTCCATGCACAAATTATTCTTTTTCATAATTAAGTCAAGAAAATCTATCTTAATTTCAGGCACTTGAGTCTTTTTCTTGTTTGGTGTCTCTAGGAGGAGAGCGAGGGTAACGATACATGTTGAACTTGTGTCTTCTCGCGCTTGCACCGTAGAAACTGGAGTCGTTTACTTATTTTTTGTACCTATATTTCTATCATCTTGATGCATTGTGATCTGATTGTGGGCATAAGTCTGGCCGATCCATGGTCTGGGTATGACTATGTCGTTTATCAGATCGGTGCAGGTAAATCAAGATTGCCTGCTTGTGTTTTATTTTTTTGTGAAATTTCCAAATGCTTTTGTGTTGCTTTCCCCTGTTTCGTAATGTGATCAACCTGCAGTTTTATGTCTCCAACTCGCCGTGGTAGTTGAGTTTAGAAGTAAATATGGCCTGGCCTTTTGGGATGCAAATGAAACGGGTGAAGAAGGGTCGAGCAAGATGTTAGTCTGAGGCGGAAGAGGTAAAATAGTCACACGAGGGTCAAGCACGATGCTAGTCTGAGGAAGGAGAGGTAAAATGGTCATGCTGCTTCTGGATATTTTACTTCTGAAGCCCTTACGCTGTGTGTGGCTTGTTTCCTCATTTATGTTTCTTGAGAGTCACTGTCACGGTGTTGCTTGTTTTTGCAGAACCCGGTGTCGAAGGAGTAGGAAATATGTTTATTGGACGCCAGATATGGAGTATAGGGGATATTTAGAGGAACTGCTGTTATTGGGTTTGGCATTACTCTTTCCCCTTTCTGAGTGATCGATATTTCGTGCTTTGCTTGGTGATGTTTATTTTGGCATTAATAATCTGATTTCCTCTTTGTTAAAACTACGGAGTGACAAACTGTGTATCACACTTCTGACGACCACTGACATTAAACTTAGACGAGATAAGTTATGAGTCTTCTTACGATAGTTATGATACCATATCATGTTTGTTATTTGTTTATGTATTTTCGGGCTGACTAGGGATTTTAGTGGAAAGTGTTCCGAGGATTTGCTTGCGATTGTAAGTATGTTTCATATTTTGGCAACTCTTCATCATGTTTCAGCAATGTGTTTCATACAACTTATTTTTTCTTAAAACTACTGTTCCCATTTTCTCTCACGGTAATCCATTTGATTTATTTACAAGAAATTCGAGTCTTGTGTGTCTATTTCCATGGGGGTTACAGAAAAAGAAGTTGCGTAGAAACAATCTGTAACAGTTAACTTTCAGGGGTCAACTTTTAAGCACATGTGACTTCTACTTCTATATAGTACAATATAAAAATAATACAAAAATTAATTATGCTATAGTATTTGTTCCATTTATGCTCATAATAAGAAATTTCCGAGATCAGCATCTGTGTTTTTGGTTTGACACTGTCATAGTAACAGTTGGTTTTCTTTTCTTCAAATGCAAATTATATCACAGCTCGCTTGGTTAAAACTTTTCGATGGAAAACTTAATATTGTCATCGCATCTTTTAATTGTACAGTTCAAAGTTCATCAATTAAGCTGTAAACTATTATAATTCTTCAAGCAATTTTCTATTCAATTTTGGGTACCGAGCAAAAATTTTATTGCATCTTTTCTGTGTTTGATAGTGTGAACAATCTGCAGCGCTCTTTTCCAAGTTTTCCGGTGTAGTTAAATATAGATGGTCATACACGATGTTAGATCCTTTTCGTTCGTTCCTTTTTGTTCCCTGTTCAGAGGAGTTTCTCATTTTATTCGTGAAACTACTGCATGGTAGTGCTGCTCCACTATGTGTCTAATTGGTTAATCTTTTGTTTGTAATGCGGTCCCATTTAGGTCGTTCGTGCAACTCTGCCTGTGTTGCAACATAGTTTGGACACAGCCGGTCCCAAGCCCGGGAAAAGGAGGAGGGCCGAGATGTTGGTAGATAGGCTAATTTGATTTTTACTTCTCATAGTTTAGTTACATTTCTTGCATGGTTTTCTTAATTTTTAATGTTATTTTCTGTCTTTTAGTATTTTAGTTGTACCTGTGCGTTGTAACCAGTAGTACTGAAATTCGACAACCTAGTAATTGTTGGTGGCTTAGACACTGAATAGCAGTTAAGTGTTGTTTTTTCCTCTCTGTTTTCATCAACTCTAGTGGCTGCTTCCCATTTGCCTAGGCCTGTGGCAGTATGCCCTAATCTGCCTTCATACGGCTGTAGTTTACACCACTCTAACGTTGGTTTCATGTTGAAGGTGAACACCGATATATGGCTACGACTGTATATGCGTCTAAAACAATTAATGTCGTTGAAAGAAGGGGCTAAACTCGGTCAAGTAGCAGTTTCCAATGCTGTTGGAGGCGGTTGGGCTTGATCTGGGGCCTAGTCGTCTTAATTCAATATAAGGTTTGTTTTGTTACGATAACTAAATATTGTCTCAATTTGGAAATATTATGTATTTGTCTAATCTTAAAGTTGTTTTTTATTTCTTGTTTTCACTCGATGTAGAGATTAGAACACATGATTGACTTTCTAAGAACATACCAAATTCTACTTTGAAGTCGATGTTGGACTTAACATACTTGCACCAGGTGGTTTTTGTTTCTTTAGAATGGTAAAATAGTTTCTTGAGGAAATATCAATTGATTCCTGATTCTTGTTCGCTTTTATTTTTGATAACAATTCATTTTAATTCTTTCACTTATGCTTTTTAAAATTTCCCTCTTTTTTCTTGCACAGAAGGATAATCGTTGCTTGATAGTTGATATCCGATTTCCTCTTCCGTCAGGTTCGCGGTACGAGTTCAATTATCGAGTTTCACTATGTTTGCTGCACTGCAGTAATCAAATCATCAAGATTAGGGTTTTTGGGGATGTGCCGTATCGTAATTTACCTTATTTAAATCGCGTATTTTCATTGTTTTTGTTGTTTATGGGCAATAATGATTTATTCTTGAGTGTCTCTTTTAAAAAAATGGCACTGTTTTTACTATTTTCATGGAAGTCTCGATTTTCTTAAATTGATTACCCTGCATTGTGGATAATGGATCCGGGAAAGTGCTTGTTCTAATGTTTTTTCATGTTCATAGTAATGAATTGTCGTACAATCTTCTCATTCTGTATCACTTGTATTTTGTGTATGATTCTTGTTCATGAATTAGACGGTGCTTGGTTCATGCCACTGGATTTAGGCGTTAAAATTCTTTATCTTTTATAGCCTACATAGATGATGTTATTTATTTTCTGAGGTTTTTTATTTTCTTGTGGATGGGTTAACGTTTATTTCCATATTATGTTCAAGTAAAAAGTGATATTTAATTTGTGATGTTCTCTGAGTTGAAACAGTACCTGATAGGGCAGATGTAACCATATCTCAGGACTTTCGCCAGCCCTTCACGCTTATACAAGATGCCAGAAAAAATGGTGGTGGTGTCTTGGTTCACTGCTTTGCGTGACGATCCAGAAGGTGTTTTTTCAATATTTTTTCCATCCAACAAAGGTTTTCCTAGTTATCCTATTAACTGACTTGATTCATTTAATAAGCTGCCTAAGTACCAATCAAAGGCAAACTTGATTATTTGAGTGGTGAGAGTACTTTATGGAAAAAATATAACTCCTACTTATTGTTCCCGTTGTCCAACTAAGAGGTCTGTCACTTGCCATGATATCTGGAAGAACAGTTTCTCAACCTTGCACATTCATTCCACGTATTGTTCCTGTAAAACTTTCTTTGTCGGGGCAGATTTCTGGTCAGTAGTTCCTTTCATTTTTTGGTGTTATTGTTTGTAGCTGATCTTTAATTTCCTTTACTATGCAGTGTGACTGTCATTGTTGCTTATGTGTGATGTTTAAAAAACTGGGTGAGTTTTTCTGAAGCTCTGCAACATGTGAGGCGAAGTCGACCAGCGTTTCATACTCAGGGTTTACGTTACAGCTCAATGTATATGAGAGATCTCTGTGGGGTAATTCTTTATATTTCTTTATTGGTCAGTTGTTGCTTATCTGATGTTTAAAAATGGCATGAGCTTATCTGAATCTCTGGAACATGTGGGCGAGGTCGACCAGTTGCCTGTCCTAATAACCAGGATGACTGTATGGAGTGGGGGAAGGGGGGGGGGGGTTGTATCCTTGTCTCAAAGAACCAGGATGATGATTGTTTGATGCAGAACACCTGGATGACTAGGCTATTTTGAAGATATAAGAATCAATAAAAAAACTACCCAAACTCCACCAAGATTCATGTTTCACCAAATAGTCATGCAAAGAGTTCATTATACCATGTAAAATGCGTTGTTTCATTGATGAGTATGTTTGAGGTTTATCGTACCAGCAGCTTTTTGAGTTTATTTGGAGAATGCCCCACCTCCCTTTTGGACTTCTGGTTCTTGTTGTTCTGAGTTTGCAGGTATAGCCCATAAGAGAAGACAGCCTATGAGGATAATGGGATGTCATTGTAGGATGAAGAACAAACACATTCCTTTTGCACTGCCCAACACACACTACTTTCAAGTCTTAGATTTTCCTTTTGTTTTGCTACTATTCCCCTCTCAATTTTTTTTTTTTTTTTTTATCGTGTTTAAATTGAAAACATTTGTTTGATGCCACCCACTACGAGTGTATTCTCTAGTTACTTCTTTATTCAGAAAGTTTCGACAGCACTCCTTCAAATAATATTTAGGTGCTCCTGCATATTCGTATAAACATGTGTTGAAAGTTGAGTTGATTCTTGCTTTTCATCCCAGGGTGCAAGGTTTCAATTTGGGGACAGCCGTTGCAGTGATGGTCGATGAAGGTTTTAGTTCCCGATCTGGTTCTCTCTATCAGTTCTTTGGAGGTCTGGATATCAACCCTGATTATGAGGTAAACTCATAATCTTTTACTGAAACATTTAATGTAATAGCCTCTCCTGATTTCTGGTAATGAGTGTACATTTTGATCCACTTAAACTGCTTTCCACTGTGTTACCCTGTTTTCTTGTTTGTTGAAAAGGAGGTTGAGCATTTAAGAGGCTATCACTTATTGTACCATATCCCCCGCCCAATGTTATCTCCCTAATGAATACAAACAGGGCCAAGGTAGTCACAATCACCAAATGCGAAGAAGGGCAAGCCCAAATAATCATGGATTAAGGGATTCAGATTTCCGACAAGGTGTCCATTGAGAATTTAGCTTGGTGACCAAAATTGACGACCCTATTTTTTTTCCTTGTGTTCTTTCACAACTTTTCTTTATGAGTATTTTCGTTTATATTGGTTTGACTTTTGTCCCTAATTTTCATCAGGGCAATGGGTTTCCCAACAGAGTTCTTTCCTGTTCTGTTTGCGATTCCTCGTACGGCAAGGATACTTATCACACTGGCAAGAATCACTCGATGATCTTTATACCAAGATCATGAGATGGGTACAGGTACTCCCGGACATAAGATTACTTATATTCTTTTCCTTTCTATTAATTTATCTCTACGTATTTTCTACCATTCATTAGTTTAAAACAAGTTAACACACATCTAGAAATTTTTCCTGGTCCCTGTAATATATAGGTTAATATTTGTCCAGATTTGAAAGAAAGAAAAAGAAAAAGAATTGCCTTTACCACCTGCTCAATGATAATTTGGTTTGCTGCTTTTTCTTTGATCATTTTAGATTTCCCTGACAAGAACCAAAGGAAAGCAGATGGAAACTGAAGATTTTAGCTGGTTCTCGGTCGGCAAACAAATCATACATTTTTAAGTGATACTTACATCTACACCTACACCCCCCACCCCCGGCGGTTTAGTGTAACTAAAAGAACTTTCATTAAGGCTTGAATAATTAGAGAGCAGGGTCTGAACCTTTAGGAACATGAAAAAATAGGAATGTATCTACATTTATTAAACTTAAGGGTCTCTGTAATTGTTATGGGATTTTTCGTGATTAGACCAAACCTTCGGTCGTGGGAATACAATTATCCCATTAGAGGATTGGTAACTACACCATGACAAGAATGAGATACACACTGTTACCGGCTCAATCCATTATTAAGAACCTAATAATGGGACCAACCTCGTTTAGCAGTTTCTTAACCAAGTTATATCATGCGTTTATTCTAAGTACTCTGTTTTCTTTGGGTGGACTATGCCTGTGGCAGTATGCCCTAATCTGCTTTCATACTGCGGTATCTTATACCATTCTAACGTTGGTCTCATATTACAGGTGTACATGTATGGCTACGACAGTATATGCTGCTAAAAGAATGAATGTCGTTGAAAGAAGGGGATAAACTCGGTCTAAGTGGCAGTTTCCAATGCTGTTGGAGGCGGTTGACTGGGGCCTAGTTGTCTTAATTCAATTTAAGATTTGTTTTTGCTATAATAACTATATATCGTCTCAATTTGGATCTCTTATTTACTTGTCTAGTCTTAAATTTGTTATAAGTTTCTTGTTTTCACTTAATATAGAGTAAGAACAAATGACCGACTTACTAAGAAAGACAAAATTTTACTTTGAAGTCAAAGTTGGACTTAAACATATCTTGGACCAGGTAGTTTTTGTTCCATCTCCTCGTTTACATATTCTTTCTGTGAACACGTTATACACTTATACTGCGTGTGCTCGTCATCTTAATCATGCATCTTATTATGTCTTTTTCAGCCAAAAACCTGAAAAAGATCATTGATACAGGAAACAAACTACTTCCAGACACCCCCCCCCCCCCCCCCCTCGTAAGGAGCAGTGCCTAGTAAGCCATTTGCTATTCGCTATGCATTGATCTATGTTGCCATGACCTAATGAATGTCATAACCAACTCTTCGGAGTTTACATCTTGGTTGACACAGATAGTTCAAAACTTCAATATCTGAAAATTATGGAGGTTGTTGAATACCTGATCAGTTAGTAAGATTTACAGTTGCTAAATAATTCCAAATTAACTAACCTTTAGGCTACCTCCAAAACTGACATATCAATCTCTCTAATCTTTCAAAACTAATGCAGTCTTATCCACTATATTGGGAATGAGATGAAAGAGATGAGCAGGATACAAATCCTTCTTTAACCATCGTGTATTGCTTGTTGTGAAGACCTTTTGTTTTTCTCCACGAAATTTAATGGTGGATTGAACTTATGGGATAAAATCATTGATCGCCTTGTACTTTAATACCTGTAGCACTTTATCCAATATTCTTTATTTTTGGCAACTTGACATCAAGCAATAAAGAAATTGATTTCAAATTCTTTGAGGACCACTACTGAAACATAACGAATTAAAGAAAAATGTTAGACACTTTATTTAATTTTTCATGAAATATCAGGCTTGCCAAGACCAGAAAATCAGAGAATAATTTGATACAAGAACTATGAAATCATCTAGGACCTGAGAGAACAGATGGCAGCAATTGACTTCCATTATTCAAACCAATTTCTTGAACCCTAATATTAACTAAATTATCTGGAATTATCAAATCAAAATCAAGATCCATAGGAACATCCCCAGCACCCTCAATGACCTTGATCACCATGGACATTGAAGGCCTTCTAGTGTGATCACTTTGCAGACACCAACCAGCACTTTGTATCATCCTCACAACTTCTGCTCCATTCAACTGCATATCGTCGCTGGATTTGTCGATAAGATCTAGCCATTGCCCTTCCTCGGCCTTTTTCTTGAAAAAGGCTAGCAAATGCCTTTCTTCCTCAGGCTCAGATAGTTCAAAATTTCTCTTACCACACAAGACTTCCAAAAGTACAATTCCAAAGCTATAAACGTCGACTTTCTCTGTTATGACTGCACTGAGCCATTCGGGGGCCAAATAGCCTGGAGTGCCTCGCATGGTCATTATCACTTTACTTTGGTTCCTGTCCATTAGTTTAGAAAGTCCAAAATCGCCAAGTTTGGCGCTGTAATTTTCATCCAGCAATATGTTTTGAGGTTTAATGTCTAAGTGAATTATCTTTTGCCTGCATTCTTCATGGAGGTAGGCCAATCCCTTTGCTATATCAAGAATGATCCTCCTTCTATGATTCATGTCAAGACCCTTCAACCGATTTCTTCGATAAATCCAATGATCTAAAGATCCATGACACATATACTCGTAAACTAAAAGCCGGTGAGATTTTTCAGCGCAAAACCCGACTAGTCTTACAAGGTTGACATGATGAATGCTGCCAATAGTCTCTACCTCTGCAAGAAAAGACTTCTTGATTTGGCCAATTCCATCTAGACATTTAACTGCAATTCTTGTATTATCCTTCAATGATCCTTCAAAGACAGAACCAAATCCTCCCTGACCGAGCTTCTTACTGAAGTTGTTAGTTGCAAGAACTAACTCTTTATGAGAAAATCTAGTAGGCATCCCTGGTACATGATCCAAGTAATCCTCCTCAATTTCTTCAGCTTTTTTCTTCTTTCGGTATACAAAAACTGCCAAACCAACAACGACGAGGATCCCTCCAATGGATCCCAGTAATGGTCCCAAAAAACTATTTGTTCCTTCAGAATTTCTAGAAACTACGACACTCGAAGCCATCTGAATTTTTATGGATATAGAAGAATTGTAATGAGTCTTATCTTTTTCATTGTTCATAACTGAGAAGACTTCAGACGGCATATAGCAAGCACGTGAATTTTCATGGTCCATGAGGACAGCAGCTTTGCAGGAACAATTTCTCGAACAAGCCTCTTTACATCTGTTCATATCTGTATTCCGAATGTCAGGATTGTAGTTGAACAAGCTGAAGTAAGTCAAGTCCTCAAGGTCCAAAAAACCTTGATTGCTACTGGAAACATCACAAGTGATCGGAACGACTTCCGAACAACCAAGATTAGGTTGTCTGTCATTTATTTGCCTGAAATATTCGACACTAGAGTTTGATCTGGGACAACTACATTGTCCATTATTAGAACAAATCCCATATTTCCCGCAAACCATCGGATAACCGCACTCACCTAGACCTAGAAAACCTGTAAAAAGATCAGCAACTTCTGTCCATGGATCACTCCACTCAAAAACTCTAAGATGACCATCAGGACCAAATTTCATAAACTGAGCTGAGTTTGCCACGGGGACATCTATCGACTTATCAGACTCATTCGGTTCAGTTGTATTTATATACAACTGCAGGCTCCCATTTTGAAACTTTGCATAACTTGGCTCTTGATTCTGTTTATTTATCGTATAAGTATTGACATAGTACATCATAGGGGGATTTGCATCCACAAAAGCTATTAACCCTTCGCTAGTCATTGATAGATACAACAAACCTGCCTGCGTCCAGTTTGTTTGTGAAGCACTTGCTGTCAAATTGTTTCCTGATACCAAGATCTGCCCTGGAACTAAAACATCGGTTGGATGATCAAAAGATTGCCAAACTACGGAGTTTCTTGAATCAAAGAGAACAAGATTTCCCAATTCAGTTAAATTCAAGCCGGTCACCGACATTCCTGAAGTATTTGTGGACCATGCCAGTGATCCATCAACATCTCGAAGGACCAAATCACCTGCAGATGTTAGCTCCAAAGTTGAGTTGATCCTAACTGGATTGTTTGGATTTGCGGACCAGACAACCTGTGGAAATCCTGAGCCGGGCATAACTATACCTCCACCGCTGTTTGTTTGGACGATAAATACGGCAAAGAGGTATGTTTCACAATTTCCATTGCAGTAGAAACCACAAGCATATCGTGGACCATAAGACCCTCGGAGAAGTATGACTCTAACAGTTGAATTATCCTGATAACTTATTGAAGGATCTAATGAGACACTGTTGATCCATGAAGTGGAGAGATTTGCAGCAGTAGGATAATCCCATGGCTGTGAGGTTATATAAAGTGGAGAAGACAAAAGAAATATGGTCAAGACAATTGTCCAAGATTCGGACATTTTTGGGACAGGCAGGTTTTCAGGTAGAATTGCAATTACAGAGAATATGGAAAATTCAAAGATGACAAGTCTGCTTTTTCCAGCAACGATTTTTGTTGTGGCTAAAATATACAATAAAGTATCCGACATAATATGATAGTGGAGACATATTGATGGGGATTAACATATAAGTCGCAACACACTCTCACAAAAGTTAGGAAGACGGGGATTTAACTTTGGTTAGTGCTTGCTTTCTTCACTTCACTTTTGGAAACTCCTATGATATTAAAAGAAAAAAGAAGTCTTCGTAATGATCATAATTCATTAGTCAGAAATATGTTTGATTTCATAATGTTGAGTTCACTTTTGCATTAACAATTGTGAATGGAGTGCTTCCGCTCAGTATATAGTTTAAGCATACTGCACAAATCTTATTTACAATACAGCAAAATCAATACTAACATTTTATTTTTTCAATGGAACTCATACACAAGCATAGCAACTCAAATAATGCAACTTTATACTATCTTATTATCATAAAAAAAAAACATATAATATTTTCTGCATCATCAAACCAATTGGCCTAGAGTTTGCGCAGGATTAACTGCGCACCATATTGCGGTTGAAGTGTTACCACCACATCAGGTGCATGTGCATAGGATGAGGAAAGTTCGAAATAATATCGTTGTAATATCATGGCCAGTGCCATTTTTGCTTCCAACATAGCAAAATTTTGTCCAATGCATATTCGAGGCCCGCCGCCAAATGGGAAATATGTAAACTGCCCTTTCGTAGCCTTTGAAACTCCTTCGCTAAACCTCTCCGGATTGAATTCCTTTGCATCATCGCCCCATATTTTCGAGTCCTGGTGCAGTAAGATTATCGGTAGCAAAATCTGTAACCCACCAGGTAGTACCAAGTTTTGTATTGTTGTTTCATCTTTAATGGTTCGACCAAGTATGTCAACTGGTGGATACAATCTTAAAACCTCATGAAAAATCATGTTCACCTGTGTGGAAGGATAAAGAGTGAGAACATTTACTCAGAGTTAATAAGAAAAGAAGGTACAAAAACACAAGATTGATACTTACAATTTTGAGATGGTTTAACTCATGGAACTCTGGTTTGTCACTCGCAAAAGCTTGCATAACCTCGTCTCTTGCACGAGCCTGCCAATCTAAATGCTTACTCAACAAAATCATAGTCCAGACGAGCAAGGACGAGGTTGTCTCCTGCCCAGCAATGTAAAAAAGCTTGCACTCTTCCACAACGTCCATCTTAGTCATTCCGAACTTGTTTCCGTTCTGTTGTATTTCCTTGAAATTTGATTCCAACAATATACTGAGTAAGTCATCGGGTTTAGCTTCCCCTGCCTCAATGTCTTTCATTCTTTTATCAGTGATTCCTAGTATAGATGATTCCACTTCCTTTGCTATTTCTTTCATCCTTCTATTCAATTTTGTTGGCAGAAACCTAGTCAGAAAATTCAAAAGAGCTAAGAAAAAGGGTTATGTTTGATCAAGTTATAGAAAGACGAAAAATGCAAGAAAACAAGTACTAGTTTACTAAACCTCCACCCGGGGATGTAAAGGGACATTTGCGCCTGCAAAACTAGAACACCTTGTTCTCTCTGAAGTTCGAATATTTTTCTTCCTTCTTCATAGTTACTGCCAAACGCAGTTCGTGAAATTGCATCGCTTGTCAAGTTTTGAAGATAAGGCCACACGTCTAGTTCACACAATCCTTCACTTGGTACAATATTTTCCCATTGTGTCAGCATGTCGGAACAACTCAAGTAAAACGATGGAAGCATATGCTGCCCGAACGAAAAAAGATTTGAAAGTGCTCATTAATATATATACCCAAATGGAAAATACACCCAACTGGCTAACTTTGTAACATCTTCATCTTATTTGTATCATGGTTTTTGCCAATACTTAGACTAGTCAAGAACGTTGAGTGTGTAATTTATTTTTCGAAATAAACTAGGTACCTTTAGTTTCTCTTGGTGAAAAGCAGGATTTATCAATCTTCTGTGCTTTGCCCATTTATCTGCTTCATAGGCAGATAATCCTTGTGCTAGCAGTTTAAGCGGCGGAGTAAAAATCTTCTGAAATACTAAATATTTTGATAATATCTCTTTTACAAGTTCAGGTTCTGATATAAGAACTGCGGGTGTTGGACCCAACCACATAAAGCAATTCTGACCTGCAAATTTGAAATTGTAGGCACCAAAGTCTTAATCACTGATTTAATGACCAAGAAAAGAAAAATATCACGAAGCGTAGCAGCAATTTTGGATGGGAAACAACACACTGGTAATTATAAAGTAGCGAAAATTCAAAGGACAAAATACGATGAGAACTAAAAACTACCCAGGTCATTTCAATTTTCATCTTAACAATCAAGTTTGAGCTATCAACCCCAAGGTTAGCTTGATAAATTAAGAATAAGTAGCAAACAACTAATGAAATATATGAAAGCTATTCAGCTCGATGGACTCATTCCAATGACACCGAAGTTCGTGAGTGATTGGTTCGTTATGCATTGAAAAGAAGCTAATTAATTTCATGAATCACAAGTTATCCAAACGCGCTAACTTAGAGAACAGGTTTTAGAAAGAAAATAAAAATCGAAGAAACTTTACCATAGATTTTGACAGTTTCATTTATGAAGGGCATGACTCTAGCCACAATATCATTGGAAAAATTAATGGCCTTGGACTGTGCTTCTTTCATTGTCATGGCTAATTCTCTGTAGTCCCCAATCAATAATCTGTAAGATTTCCCATTGAAACCTTGCTGTCTCAGGCTTTTTTCAACTTTTCTTGGCCTAAACCACGCCCAATCCAAGATTTTCCATGCATAAACTATTGCAAAAGAAGCACATAAAAGTGCCGCAAAACAATGCAATACCTCCATTAGTTTGTTTCTTCTTGATATTTTATCTCTTATGTGTTTATGAATGTAAATGAAATGCTATATTTATAGTATCCTACTATAAGTGTAGAGAAATGATTAGAATTTTCTCTTGTAGATATTTCCCTTGGTTTTATTCGTGTCAATCAGAGAAAAGGCTATGGAGACTGAGGCCTTGGATTAGTATTTTTCTTTACATTTCTGGTTTGACTTTGCTACTTCCAGACAAAAACATACCCAACAGCCAAAGAATGATGCATTCATATCTCGTAGAAATACTGAAATTTAAGATAACAGAAATATAAAATGTGAATTTTAGGGAGATTGCAATTTCTTTTATCTTTGATAGGATAAGTTTTACATAATTCTACAAGAAAATTCCATGTTGAATGCTTTTGACCTTTTCTTTCTGCATATATTATACTGTACTGTTCTATTTTAAAGATTTGTACAGTTGGATGTTTCCCAAAAGAATTAGTTAGGAATTCGTGCGGTTAAAGTCGAAGCAACTTTTCTTAGACTTACCAACTACAGAATATTGAGCTCATGAAAAGAATTTTCAACATGGAACCTTCTCTTAAAACTATGTCTGATTTGTTTTAATTTTATAACTCTTTAGTTGAAGCCAGCTGCCTCATGAAGAAACCTTGAGAATTAGAATCTTGACGAGCAAAGCATGTTCTGTTGCTGCAACACCAGCTGACAGAATTCAGGCTGTTGCTACAACTCTAACGACACTGATGCAAGTTAGCGTACAAAACATAAAGGCCAAAAACAAAGAATACACAGTAAAGATAACGTCGTCTATAGTGTGCTAGGTAGAATTTTAATAGAATAATTGGTCTAAACTCTAAATAATTATCCCCTAAAACAAGCATAGAAGAGAAGACATAAAGAAACTACATATAGAGTTACATGTCCTGATCTTTGCTATCCTATGTAACTTAGTACAATTTAGCACCTTCATATAATTACTAATTTGATCAGACATTCAACCTGCATAGCTTTCTGTGGCGACAAAAACGTTCAAACTCCGCAGAATTGGTTATGAGTCTTATGACACACTTCAAGTCATATAATATATCTCTGTTTTCATTTTTTTTGTAATCCTACAACTAATGTGCCAATCACAGATAGAATTCACACAGATTATCATTACCCAGCTCTCTATTTTATTTTATTTTTGGCTCAACATTCTTTTCTAACTGAAATTTGTTATCTGAACTACACATCAAAACACAAAAGATCAATTATGACAAGTAAATTTTACAGGGAATCACATTGAAGCTGACAACAAGAGCATCATATTTAGTAAAACCACAAACTATACCTTAAACAAAAACCAAGTGCTAATTTCTTTCGTTTTTAATCTTTTCTTGGACAAATTTAGACCAAGACTTTCTCCATGAAGCCTCAGTAGAACAAAAGTAAGTGCATCACCTTTTTACACAGTAAATAAACAAAACCCATTTTCAGTTGAACAAATTCGCACACAAATCTTGTGAACAAAACCCATTAAATATAAGTATCATATTAAACAAGAAGTATAATTATATAGCAAATACCATGGAGAAAACATGAGTGACAGTGGCAGATATATCTTCACATGAAGCTGTAATAACATTTGTTCTTCTTCTCACTATCATTAATCCCGCTCTTCATGGGATGAACAAACATTATTAATCAAAACACGCTGCAAACCCTGCAAAGATTGCTTCTTTTTGGGGTTTCAACTATATTCTAAAAAGGGGTTCGTTTAATTGTGGATATTTTTTCGACCATGAAAAAATGATAATCATGAAGTAAAATTAGCGGTTTTGGATAAAAGATTTTATAAAAAAAGAAAAAGAAAAAAGGCGAATACGGGTTTCAAACAAAAATATATAATAAAAAATGCTAAAGTGACTTCTGGTTTTTAAAACTTGAAACCAATATCAAATATTAGTTTGCTTTTTAAATGTAAATGAACAAATAATAGAACAAGTTATATGTGAGGAGTGAATGAAGGTACTTAAATGCTAGTTCTAATTTTTTTGAAAAATTAATTTAATTTATAACTTTTAAAATATTATTGTACAAATTTCATATAATATTATATTGAAAACCAATGATACTTAATAAATTTATCAAGTGGAACCCTTATTTATAACGTCACATCGACGACCTCCGAAATTTTTTATGTCAAGATGTCATTGGTAAATTTCATCTAGTTTTTTTAACGCACATTAGTTTTAGCCTTTTAGAGGGAAGATCATTGTAATTTTTTTCAAATCTCTAAGTAATTTCTATAAATATCCTAACTTCATGGGGTGTAGCTGTAATTATCTCTTATTATAGTGAGAGAGCAATTTTATATATTTTTCCAATGTTACCCCTTGACAAAAGTTTTCTTAATTCCAATTTCCGCACTGGAATCCTTCAACGGTTAATGTACCAAAGATAGATGCAAATATTGTAGCCATTTTCCGTGCAAATTTTTGTGAAGAAGTCATTTTGGTAACTTAAAACTGGCCTACTATTGTGGATTTTGATGCACTTTGAATCTTTAATGTTGGTGAAGAATATCTTGAGAAGGTTTCAAATCTATATTGGGGATGAAAGAATTCATAATAGCCAAAGTGGTGAATTATGAAACAAGTATAGTTTCTCATTTTAAACATTGTTATCATTCAATATTTGCTCAATATATGGTTTAAGCAACTGCAGAGTTCTTATAATAATTCACAGTAAAATCAATACAAACATACCATTTTCAATAAAACTCACATCACTAGCACACAAAATCAAGCAACAACTGCAACTATAAACTATTTTCTTACCACACAAAATTCAATCACATTTTCTGCACTACCAAACTAATTAGCCTAGAGTTTCCGGAGGACTAACTGTGCACCATGTTGCGGTTGAAGTGATACCACCATATCAGGTGCATGTGCATAGGATGGCGAAAGCTCGAAAGAATAACGTTGTAAAATCATGGCCAGTGCCATTTTTGCTTCTAACATAGCAAAATTTTGTCCAATGCATATTCGAGGCCCCCCGCCAAATGGGAAATACGTAAACTGCCCTTTTGTGGCCTTTGCAACTCCTTCACTAAACCTCTCAGGATTGAATTCCTTCGCATCATCGCCCCATATATTCGTGTCCTGGTGCAATAAGATTGTCGGCAGGAAGATCTGTAAACCGGCAGGTAATATCAAGTTTCTGACTGTCGTTTCATCTTTAATGGTTCGAGCAAGCATGACAACAGGTGGATACAATCTCAAAACCTCGTGAAAAATCATGTTCACCTGTACCGAAGGATAAAGAATGAGAATCATATACTCAGTGTTCATATAAGAAGAAGTCAATTTAGAGAAGCTACAAAAACACAAGACTGATGTTTACTTACAATTTTGAGGTGGTTTAACTCGTGGAAATCTGGTTTTTCACTTGCAAAAGCTTGCATAACCTCCTCTCTCACACGAGCCTGCCAGTCTAAATGCTTACTCAACAGAATCATAGTCCAGACAAGCAAGGACGAGGTTGTCTCCTGTCCAGCGATGTAAAAAAGCTTGCACTCTTCAACGACATCCTTCATAGTCATTCCAAACTCGTTTCCATTCTGTTGTATCTCCTTGAAATTTGATTCCAACAATATACCGAGTAAGTCATCAGATTGCGCCTCCCCTGCTTCAATTGCTTTCAATCTTTTGTCGGCGATTCCTAGTATAGAAGATTCCACTTCCTTTGGTATTTCCTTCATCCTTCTATTTAATTTTGTAGGCAAAAACCTGGACAATAAATTCGAACAAGATAAGAAAAAGGGTAGGTTTTGATCCAGTTAATAAAAATCCGAGAATGTAAAACAATCGCGTCTTTATCATACCTCCACCCAGGGATGTAAATGGATAAGTGTGCCTGTAAGATTAGTTCACTTTGTTCTCTCTGGAGTTCGAATATTTTTCGTCCTTCTTCATAGTTACTGCCAAAAGCAGTACGTGAAATTGCGTCGCTTGTCAGGGTTTGAAGATAAGGCCACACGTCTAGTTCACATGATCCTTCGCTTGGTACAATGTTTTCCCATTTTGCCAGCATGTCGGAACAACTCAAGTAAAACGACGGAAGCATATGCTGCTCGAACAAAAAAGATTCGATAGTGCTCATTAATTTAATTAGATATAGCATTTCCTAATATTGCATCATGGATTTGCCAACACTTGAACTACTTAAGAACATTGAACACACATATTTATTTATTTATCGAGATAAAGTATATACCTTTAATTTCTCTAGATGAAAAGCAGGATTTATCAATCTTCGGTGCTTGGCCCATTTATCTTCTTCATGTGAAGCTAATCCTTGTGCTAGCAGTTTATCCAGTGGAGAAGAAGTCTTCTGAAACACTAAGTATTTTGAGAAAATCTCTTTTACAAGTTCAGGTTCTGATATAAGAACTGTAGGTGTTGGACCAAACCACATAAAGCAATTTTGTCCTGCAAATTTAATATAGTACACACAAGATTCTTAATTATTAATTGATTAAAAGAATAAGAATTGGCAAAGGAAAAACGCAAAGAAGCTTTTACCATAGTTTTTGACAGTTTCATTTATGAAGGGCATGACTTTAGCCACAATATCATTTGAAAAATTAATGGCCTTGGACTGTGCTTCTTTCATTGTTATAACTATTTCTTTGTAGTCTCCAATCAAGAATCTGTAAGATTTTCCATTGAAACCTTGTTGTCTCAGGCTCTTTTCAACCTTTTTTGGCTTAAACCACGCCCAATTCATGATTTTCCATGTGTAAAATATTGCCATAGAAGATAATAAAAGCGCCACAAAAATATGCGATATCTCCATTAATTTGTTTCTCTCTTGATGTTCTACCTCTTATGTGGTTTTGAGTGTAAATATGTTTGTGATTAGTGTAAATAAAATTCGATTTTTATAGTATCCTATTATAAAGGAGAAATGGTAAGAATTTTCTTTCTGGCTAGATACTTCCTTTGGTTCTATTGAGGTCAATCAAAGGAAATGCGATGGAGACCGAAGCTTTAAACTGATATTTAATTATTTACTATATATTTCTAGTTTGACTTTGCTACGGCTAGTTTTATTTGAATGTTTTACTTTGATGCTTCTTCTTTTTTTCTAAGTTTTACTTTTATGCTTTTGTTACTTTCGGGATAAGAAAATAGCCAACAGCGACAATAGAATGTGACGCGTGGTTTCACGTAAAATGTGAATATATTGTAGATATTAATTGCATAATTCTGCTACACTTGAAAGGATCAAATTTACGAATTAAAAAAAATGATTAAATTTATAAAACTGTAATATGATGGTGGAAAGTACTGCACAATGATTTAACAGTATAAAGTACCAAAATTGTACCATCCATCTGAATGTGCAAAGTGTCAAAAGCTCTTTCACGAACGTGTAGATACGAAAATAAAGATTATGTTTAGTCGAATAAATGAATTCCTATTTTTCGCTATTCGTTTGAATCATGGAACAACGTTTCGTAAAAATTGTTGTTTTACTAAACATAGAAAACATTGTATGTTTATTTTTTATAGGGTCAAAAATAAAAACGTTTCAATACTTTCTGAGGCAAAAAAAAAACTTTGATCCATAGTTTGAATATATTAGAGATAACAGTTGGAAATGATTTCACAACTCACGGGAAGATTCGAAGTTGAACTTTTTTGACCTTTTCTTTCCACAGATACTATTACAATGTTCTGTTCAATGACTCAATCTTGAAAATTAGTACCACGTGGATTTTTCCACGAAATTTAGTTAAGAATTCGTGCGGTTCAAGTCCATGCAATCTCCCTTTAAGATTAGACTCTCCAATATTCAAATAGTCAAGGGTTGTTTTCAGAGTAAATAGCAAAAATTACTCCTTTGTTAAATAGCTCCATGTATAACTTTTAAGCAAATTCTCTTTTGAATTCAAATAAACATTTAAGTTCCTTTTTATAATTTTGAGTTATCTCTGGAATAATTTAAAAACATGATATAATAATTAATACGGTAAGATTATCTATTTAAGTTCCTCTATGATGCTTCAAGCATGTTTTAATTATGTCCATTTCCATCTGAAAAACAATGGAAGTGGTGGAGATGATGCAACAAATGAATATTAGAGTTAGATTATGTACTTACTGTGTTATATTTGTCATCATACCTGGGTGTTCTTTTTTAGAGTATTTTGATGGGGATAGATTGGAGAGTTAATTATTATTTACTGATGAATAGACTGTTATGGGGAAGAACATGTGACTCTTGTGTATTCATCCTTTATACTTATGGTTGATGAATATGTTTGCAGGAATAGTGTAGCAGAGGGTTAATCACCATTTGTAGCAGAAGATCCAGGCCATATGTGTGACAAATTGCAACAAATTCTTCAATTACCATGGTGAAGATTGAGCATATTTCGAACTGGGCTCAAGGACATCAATCAATGAAGACGTTCACAGAGTCCTTTGGTACTAAAACACGTTTATACAATTGAAACAAAGCGCGTTACATAAAAATCTAAGACGCGTCTTCTCATGAAATATCAGGCTTGTCAAGACCAAAAAAAAAAAAAAAGAGAATAATTTGATCAAAGAACTGGGAAATCATCTAGGCCCTGAGAGAAAAGATGGCAGCACTGGACTTCCACCTTCTAAAGCATTTTCTTGGACCCTATTATTAACTAAATCCTGTGGAACTAACAAATTAAAATCAAGATCCGTAGGAACATCCCCAACACCCTCCATGGCCTTGATCGCCATGCACATCGCAGGCCTTCTTGTATGATCACTTTGGAGACACCAACCAACACTTTGTATCATTGATACAACTTGTGCTCCATTTAACTGCACATCATCGCTGCATTTATCGATAAGATCCAGCCATTGCCCTTCCTCTGCCTTTTTCTTGAAAAGGGCTAGCAAATGCCTTTCCTCTTCAGGCTTAGATTGTTCGAAATTCTTCCTTCCACACAAAATTTCCAAAACAACAATCCCGAAGCTATAAACGTCGACTTTCTCTGTTATGGCTGCACTGGTCCACTCCGGGGCCAGATATCCGGGAGTTCCTTGCATGGTCGTCACCACGTTATTTTGGTTCCTGTCCATTAGTTTAGAAAGTCCAAAATCACCAAGTTTGGCATTGTGATTTTCATCCAGTAGTATGTTTTGAGGCTTAATGTCTGAGTGAATTATTGTTTGCCTGCATCCTTCGTGGAGGTAGGCCAATCCCCTTGCTATATCAAGAATGATCCTCCTTCTATGATTCCAATCAAGACCCTCCGAGCCGTTTCCATGATAAAATCCATTTATCTAAAGATCCATTACACATGAACTCGTAAACTAGAAGCCGGTGAGATTTTTCAGCGCAAAAACCGATCAGTCTTACAAGGTTGACATGATGAATGTTGCCAATGGTCTCAATCTCTGCTAGAAACGACTTCTTGATATGGCCTATTCCATCGAGACGTTTCGCTGCAATTTGTGTGCCATCCTTCAACGATCCTGCAAAAACAGAACCAAATCCTCCCTGACCGAGTTTCTTACTAAAGTTACCAGTTGCAAGAACCAACTCTTCATAAGAGAATCTGGTGGGTGTTTCTAGTACACGATCCAAAGAATCTTGTTGGACGTCTCTAGCTTTTTTCTTCTTTAGGTAGACAAAGACTGTCAACCCAACGACAACCAGAGTACCTCCTACCGATCCCAGTACTGGCCCCAAGTACCTATTTGTGGCCTCAGAGTTTCTAGAGGGTACGACACTTGGCGCCATCTGAGGGGTTTCTGCATCCACAAAAGCCACTAACCCTTTGGTTGTCATTGAAAGATGAAAAACATCTTTCTGAGCCTTGCTTGTTGGTAACGCACTTGCTGCCAAATTGTTCCCTGGAACCATAACACGAGTCGGATGATCAAAAGATTGCCAAACTACAAAGTTCCTTGAATGAAAGAGAACAAGATTTCCCAATTCAGTTAAGTTCAAGCCAACAACCGACATTCCTGAAGTATTTGTGGACCATACTAGCAATCCATCGACATCTCTTAGGACCAAATCACCTGAGGATGTTAGCTCCACAGTTGAGTTGATCCTGATTGGATTGTCGGGATTCGCAGACCAGAGAACTTGCGGAAATCCTTTGCCAGGCATAAAGACACCTTACCACTGTCTGTTTGGACAACAAAGACGCCAAAGAGGTACGTGTCACAATTTCCTTTGCAGTAGAAACCACAACCATATTTTGGACCTGAAGATTCTCTGAGGAGTATGACTCTAACAATAGAATTATTATCTTGAATTCTTACTGAAGGATCTAATGAGACACCGTTGATCCACGATGTGGCGAGATTTGCGGTTGGATAACCGAAGATCTGAGAGTGTATGTAAAGTTGACAAGACAAGAGAATCATGGTGAAGATGATTAATGTAAGAGATTCCGACATTTTTGGAACAAGCTGGTTTTGTGTTATAGAGAAGATGGAAAATAGCTTGTATTATTATAGGAACTATGCTTTATTTCTCCAGCAATGATTTATGTTAAAATATACAATAAATGATGAGAGGTGTTTAACTATTAGTGGTAACACTCTCACAATATGGGATTAACTTTGGTTAGTGCTCGCTTTCTTCACTTCACTTTCGGAAATTCCTATGATATTAAAAAGAAAAAGGAGTTTTTGTAATGTTCATCACTCATTTTGTCTTGGATAACCTCAGAGATCTTGTAAGATGCATTAGCAATATTAAAATGTTCAAAATATGTTTGATTGATGTAAAGGTCACTTTTGATCTTCGCACCACTGTGGGAAATTTGACAAGTTTTTGAAACATATGAAAGTGTTGGAACACTTGTGGTGGATGGATCTTTTTTTTTGGATATGGTACATGAACCAAGATTAGACAAGAGTTAAAAATATAAAAACCTACATCACAAGAAAGAACAGATTAATAACGATGGATTTTGGGATACGGAGATCTACCCAAATCTTCTCAAAGCAAAAATTCATTTACATAGAGTGTCAAAAGACAGTATTTAATAGGGTCAATTGCGATCACCCCTATTGTTTGGGGTGTTTTGCGAACTGCCCCCTAACGTTTTAAAAAGAGCACTTTGCCCCCTAACGTTTGTTAAGTTGCCCCCTGAGTCCTTGATCTACCGTGAAAAACATAGCCACGTGGCAAAAATGAACGGTAGATCAAGGACTCAGGGGGCAACTTTACAAACGTTATGGGGCAAAGTGCTCTTTTTGAAACGTTAGGGGACACTTCGCAAAACACCCCAAACGTTAAGGGGCAAAACGCAATTGACCCTATTTAATATGGTAAAATGTTAATTGTCAATTTTAGAAATTGAGCTTGAGAGTTGAGACCAAATATGATGAATAGCTTTTCACTAATCATGACGATTTTTTGTTTTAGTAGTCCTATGGGACTGAATGTGATTAATGAGTCATCATGTGGGACCAAAGCTTAAAGTTATGAAAATATATAAGTTTAATAAAAAACTAATTTCAAATAAAATTAAATTATGTTTTATAAAAGTGGAGTCTATTAATAGTTGTTATATAGTTGCTGTAACTAACTAAGTACTTCCAAAAAATTAAACTTAATAAAAGAGAAAAAGAACAGACGTTTAAAAGGAAATTTATAAAAATATTGGCCTCTAAAATAAAGAATTTCAAATGGCCTAAATCACAACAAAACATTATCACAAAGACATACGAAAGAGACGACCAAATAATGTGAGGAACGTAGAAATTGAGAAAAGAAATGGTTAAGGTTGCCACTGATTGTTTGGGTTTTTGTCTGGAAGCAAATTACAAGCCAAGATGAGTTTAAGATCTCAGAATCAAAAGTGCACCTAAAGTGTTTGAGCGAGTGCCTCACAGAAAAATCATAAGGGCACTAGCATTTCAATTTTTTCATGAAATATCAGGCTTGCCAAGAACAAAAAATGAGAGAATAAATTGATACAAGAACTGGGAGATCATCTTGGCCCCGATAGAACAGATGGCAGTAATGGAGTTCCATCTTCTATACCGAGTTGTTGGACCTTACTATTAACTGGATACTGTGGAATTACCGAATTGAAATTAAGATCTGTCTCAACAGCTTTACCCCCCTCCATGACTTTGATCACCGTAGACATCGCAGGCCTTCTCGTGTGATCGCTCTGCAGACACCAACCAGCGATATGCATCATTTCCACAACTTCTTCTGCATTTAACTGCATATTGTCGCTGAATTTATCGATAAGATCTAGCCATTGTCCTACCTCGGCTTTTTTCATGAAGACGGATAGCAAATGTTGTTCCTCCTCAGGCTTAGATTGTTCGAAATTCTTCCTCCCGCACAAAATCTCCAGAACTACAATCCCAAAGCTATAAACATCGACTTTCTCTGTTATGACTGCACTCAACCATTCGGGGGCCAAATAGCCAGGAGTGCCTCGCATGGTAGTTACCACTTCACTTTGGTTCCTATCGATGAGTTTCGAAAGTCCAAAATCAGCAAGTTTCGCGTTGAAATTTTCATCCAGTAGTATGTTTTGAGGCTTAATGTCTAAGTGAATAATTTTTTGCCGGCAATCTTCGTGGAGGTAAGCCAATCCTTTTGCTATATCGAGAATGATCCTTCTTCTACGATTCCAGTCAAGACCCTCTTCCCCGTTTTTATGATAGATCCATTTTTCTAAGGATCCATTACTCATATACTCGTAAACTAAAAGCCGGTGAGATTTGTCAGCGCAAAAACCAACAAGTCTTACTAGGTTGACATGATGAATGCTGCCAATGGTCTCCACCTCTGCTAGAAATGACTTCTTTACATGGCCTATTCCATCTAGACATTTCACCGCAATTCGTGTACTGTCCTTCAACAATCCTTCAAAGACGGAACCAAATCCTCCCTGACCGAGCTTCTTACTGAAGTTGTCGGTTGCAAGAACCAACTCTTCATAAGAAAATCTGGTAGGCATTCCTGGCACATGGTCTAAGTAATCCTCCTCATTTTCTTCAGCTTTTTTCTTCTTTCGATACAGAAAAATTGTTAATCCAGCAACTACAAGAAGCCCTGCAACGGATCCTAATACAGGCCCCAAAAAGCTATTCCTGCCCTCGGGATTTCTAGGGAACATTTCATTGCGAGGGGACGCTACACTTGGAGCCATCTGAACTTTTATGGATACAGAAGAGTTGTAACGAGTTGTATCCCTTTCGTTGTTCATCACTGAGAAGACTTCAGATGGCATATAGCAATCCCCATTAGAGGAATTAATACCATAGCGAAATACAGCAGCTTTGCAGGAACAATTCCTCAAACAAGCCTCTTTACATCTGCTCATATCTATACCTCTAATGTCCTCATTGAAGGTGAAGTAGGTCATATCCTCAAGGTCCAAGAAACTATGGTTGCTGCTGGAAACACCACAATTTACCGGATTAACTTCTGAACAACCAAGATTAGGTTGTCTGTCATTGATTTGCCTAAAGTATTCAAAGCTAGAGTTTGATCTAGGACAACTACACTGTCCATCATTTGAACAAATCCCATAATTCCCACAAACCATAGGATAATTGCAGTTACCTAGAAAACCTGTAATAAGATCAGCAACTTCCGTCCAAGGTGATCTCCACTCAAAAACTCTAAGATGACCATCAGGCCCAAATTTCATATACTGAGCCGATATAGCCGTAGTTACATTGATGTACAAATCGGGCTCATTGGGTTCAGTAGTATTTACATACAACTGAAGACTTCCATTCTGAAACTTTGCATAACTTGGCTCTTGATTCAGCTTCTCATTCATAGAAACATGTTGATAGTAAACCTGAGGGGGATTTGATTCCACAAAAGCTACTAACCCTTGGCTAGTCATTGAAAGATAGAACAAATCCGCTTGCGTCCAATTTGTTTGTGAAGCACTTGCTGTCAAATTGTTCCCTGACAACAAGATCTGTCCCGGAACCAAAACATCGGTCGGATGATCAAAAGACTGCCAAACTACCGAGTTTCTCGAGTTATAAAGAACAAGATTTCCCAATTCAGTTAAGTTCATACCAACTACAGACATTCCTGAAGTATTTGTGGACCAAGCCAATGATCCATCAGCATCTCTTAAGACCAGATCACCGCCTGATGTCAGCTCCAAAGTTGCGTTGATACCGACAGGATTGTTTGGATTTGCAGACCAGACAACCTGTGGAAATCCACTGGCGGGCATAACAATACCTCCACCACTGTTTGTTTGGACAATATAGACAGCAAAGAGATATGTTTCACAATTTCCATTACAGTAGAAACCACAAGCATATCTTGGACCAAAAGATCCTCTAAGTAGTATGGCTCTAACAGTTGAACTATCTTGAAAACTTATTGAATGAGGTGCTGTGACACTGTTGTTCCATGAAGTTGAGAGATTTGCTGTCGGATAGTCGAATGGCTGTGAGGTTACATAAAGTGGAGAAGACAAGAGAATTATGGTGAAGATGGTTAATGTCCAAGATTGGAACATTTTTTGGACAATGGTTTTTGTGTTATGGCAAAGCTTGCATTATTCGAAGATGGAAGTCTTCTTTATCCAAAAATGGCTTTTTGTCTATAGTCAAATGGTTGAACAATTTTTTATTGCATAGTTTTGGTTAAAATATTAAAAAAAGTACTTGACGGGGATAGGATATTGGCCACTGGGGGCAAGATGAATAGATGATGAAAGGTTTAACAACTAATGTGTACGAACACGGCATATACCCGCGTAGATAAATGTTTATATATATGGAACTTGCCTCTTAACTTCCTCATTTGATGAATTGTACGTTGCATGAGCATAAAGTTTTATTTTTTTTTATTATTCATTCTCATAACTAATTCATAATTAAACTCTGGCTCTTTAGCCTCTTGTTTTATGAGAGAATATTCAACTATGGCTCTAAAGTATATGCAAGTTGCATGTATTATATATATAGTATTAGTTTGATAGTAAATGCTAGGCCCTACACGGAGGAAGTTTGGAACTGAAATACTGAACAATAAATTGGATTGGAAATGATAGTCGACAGTAGATCTGGGACAGAAACGACTTCAGATATTCTCGAAACACCCATTTAAATAAATTGTTTAAAATTCTTATTTATAAATCTGAATTTATATTGGGCCAATAAGTCCAATATCTATTGATGGATGCACTAAAACTCTAGTGGTGTAGTCTTCAGTCTTCACACGGATGAATCATTATGAATATTGCGTTTTAGATTAGAACAATTTGATTCAAAAACAGCCTTATCCATCTTTAATTTATGGGCACAACTCACAAGCTTCTCGTCATAGATCAAAGTTTCGTTTCGATCGTATGTTTCAGTATATTGAATATTAGAAACTTTTCGTAATGTTTTGAAATTTTTTTGATATATTTCGAAAGTTTAGTAAAAATTGTTATTGCAATTGTGTGTTTCTTTTCGGGTAATTTTCATCCACCTCCCCTGAGGTTTCATACTTTGGCTTATAGCCCCCTGAGGTTTCATACTTTGGCATATACCCCCTGAAGTTCCATTCATTGGTATATACCCCCCTAAGGTTTCAATTCTTTTGCATACACCCCCTTGAGGTTTCAATTCTTTTGCATATACCTCCCTTCCATCCATTGACCTTTAGTCAACTATCAAAAGTGAGGGTAAACATGTAATTTTCTTATACTTTAAAATATACAAACTCATTTATGATTATTAATATGTCAGTTAACTTAAATATAGTCTATTTATTCTTATAATCTAAATAGTTAAATTAAGCATGATTTGTATTTAATTATATTAGTTCATTAGCAATTTTGTATTTACAAATTTATTTTTTTAGAAGTTTTTTGAGTAGCTAAAAATTGACACGATTAGGAAAATTATAACTTATGGTCATTTGCTTATTTTTAATATTTATAGAAATTTTTTTAGCATTTTTACTAGAAATTCTGAACATTTTATTCCTAGCTATTGTTGATGATTATATTGATTAAAGGACATTTAATTAAAATATCGATCTTATTTGTATGTTGCATATGTAAAATAAAATATAGAATAAAAAGAATATGTCTCTAAATTATATTATTGTTTAGTAGAGAAAAATATGCATATTAATGGACCAATATGATTAAAAATAATTCATACTTAATTTGGTATTTAGACAATAAAAATAAATAGATTATGTTTAAGTTAATTAACAAATTAATAATCATAAATAAATTTTTATATTTTAAAGTATAAGAAAATGACATATTGACCCTCACTTTTGATAGTTGACTAAAGGTCAAATGATGGAAGGGAGGTATATGCAAAAGAATTGAAACCTCGTGGGTGTATGCCATGAATGAAGTTTCAGGGGGTATATGCCAAAATATGAAACCTCAAGGAGCTATATGCCAAAGTATGAAACCTCATGGGAGGTGGATAAAAATTACCCATTTCTTTTCCTTAGAGTCAAAAATAGCAACATTTCGATATCTTTTGTGGAAAAGATCAAACGCTTTGATCCAAGTTCTCAGAACAACCTTTCCAAAGAAAATCTTATAATTTGAAAATACAAAAAGTATTGCTATAATACTATAATAATGCTAAATCTTATAAAAGCCTAAACCCTAAATATGCCATCAGAAGATTTTGGCCACATATCAGCGTTTCTTCCTTAAACCCAACCAAAAATTGTCTCAGTCGAAAATCTACTACTCATTGCCACTACAATTCTCCAATTCACAGCAATAACTTTTTTTCACAAAAACCCCTTTGAAAGTATCGTTTCAAAAGCATCAAGAAAATGTCTGATTATATACCTGAAGGAGTCATTATCAACATTCTTCAAACACTTCCTATAAAAACCCTTGTCCGTTGCACATGCGTTTGCAAATCATGGTACACTTTAATTACTAGTCCTCAGTTCATTTCCACTCATTTGAATTTCAGCAAAAAGAACAATGCTCCTTTACTTATACTAAGGCGTTGTTTCATAAATAAAGAGCGTTTTGGTTTGCACTCGGAATCTTTCAAAAGGTTTGCTAAATGGGATTGCCCATTTGAGATTATCAATTCTTATTTCACAATTATTGGTAGCTGCAATGGGTTGTTGTGCCTTTGTGATGTTCGTGTGCCCACGATTATTATCTGGAACCCTTGTGTTAAAAGATCGGTTCTACTGCCAAAACCCAATTTGTTTTATAATTTTTTCGGTAAGCAGTCGTTTGGGTTCGGTTACGATTGTGTTGCTGATGACTATAAGGTTGTTAGGATAACATTTAGGTCCTGTTTTGGAGACACTGTTAATGTGGAGCTTTATAAGTTAAGGACTGGTGTATGGGAAGATATTGGTGATTTGGGGCTTAAGCATGTTATATATGGTAAACGCCGACAAGCCTATATCCACGGGGCTAGTCATTGGGTCGCTCGCTGCGGGGATGGTTATGATTTGATTGTGTTGTTTGATATGTGTGATGAGGTGTTTGGGGAAATGAGGCTCCCGGATATTCTTGCGAATACTGATCTGATAAGTAATAAAGATATGGTGGTCTTCATGGAATCTCTTGCTGTTATCACATGGAATGCGTCTTTGGATGAGTCGAGTTTTAGCGTATGGGTGATGAAAGAATATGGTGTTGCAGATTCATGGACTAAGCACTGTAATGTTGATGATTCTCAATGTCGTTGGGGAGATTTTATTAGGCCGTTGTGGGTTAGGAAATGTGGTGAAGTTATGGCAGTTGGTGATACTGGACAACTAATTTCCTATGGTACCGATGGAGAAGAAGTAAGAGATCTTCACATCAATGCATCAAGGTCTGAAGACTACTGGGACTCTGTTCATGTGGATAGTTACGTGAAAAGTTTGGTTCTTCTTGAGAGAGGTCCTGGTTTCTGTGATGCAGTCACTTCAAGCAGAGTATCAGCTTTGCTGGAACATGACAGTGATGAATGCAGTAGTTACGATAGCGATCACTAGGAGTCGTAGTCACAAAGTGATAACAAGCATTGGCGAACAAGTAGTGCTTGTCGATATGGAAGTGATTATGGACATCAGTCTGATATAATTACCAGCATCAACGACGAAGTTATGGTCTGATGGAGAGTAAGTGTACTAGAGGATAGCACAATGGGAAGAGGGATTTATGACTCTTGATCACCATCTGTATTATAGCATATATGATCTAACTAGTGAGTATTTGATGAATTATATCATCTGATATGAAGTCTTAAAGTATACGAGTTCTTGTATGGCTTTCTTTTTTGGGTTATGCTTAATTGGTTAAATTAATGGTAGTGCTATTTTGCTCATGTCCTCCTTGGCTCTGCCTCCGAGAAGAAATGTCTGGCTTGCCGGGATCAAGTAGTCAGCGAAATTTCATATACTGAGCCGATGTAGCCAGAGTAACATTGAGAACAAATCGGGCTCATTTGGTTCAGTAGTATTTATATACAACTGAAGACTTCCATTCTGAAACTTTGCATAACTTGGCTCTTGATTCAGTTTTTCCCCGGTATAGACACGTTGATAATAAACCTAAGGAGGATTTGACTCCACAAAAGCTACTAACCCTTTGCTAGTCATTGAAAGATAGAACAAATCCGCTTGTGTCCAATTTGTTTGTGAAGCACTTGCTGTCAAATTGTTCCCTGACAACAAGATCTGTCACAGAACCAAAACATCGGTCGGATGATCAAAAGACTGCCAAACTACAGAGTTTCTCGAATTATAAAGAACAAGATTTCCCAACTCAGTCGAGTTCATACAAACTACAGACATTCCTGAAGTATTTGTGGACCATGCCAATGATCCATCAGCATCTCTTAAGACCAAATCACCTCCGGATGTTAGCTCCAAAGTTGCGTTGATTCCGACAGGATTGTTGGGATTTGCAGACCAGACAACCTGTGGAAATCCACTGGCGGGCATAACAATGCCTCCACCGCTGTTTGTTTGGACAATATAGACAGCAAAGAGGTATGTTTCACAATTTCCATTACAGTAGAAACCACAAGCATATCTTGGACCAAAAGATCCTCTAAGTAGTATGGCTCTAACAGTTGAACTATCTTGAAAACTTACTGAATGAGGTGCTGTGACGCTGTTGTTCCATGAAGTTGAGAGATTTGCTGTCGGATAATCGAATGGCTGTGAGGTTACATAAAGTGGAGAAGACAAGAGAATTATGGTGAAGATGGTTAATGTCCAAGATTGGAACATTTTTTGGAAAATGGTTTTTGTGTTATGGCAAAGCTTGCATTATTCGAAGATGTAAAGTGTTCTTTATCCAAAAATGGTTTTTTGTCTATAGTCAAATGGTTGAACAATTTTTGATTGCATATACTTTTGGTTAAAATATAAAGTCAAGTAATTGACAGGGATAGCATACTGGCCAGTGGGCGCAAAATGATGAAAGTTTCAACAATTATTGTGTACGAACACGGCATATACCCGCGTAGATATAAGTTTATTACTCTATATGGAACTTGCATCTTAACTTCCCTATTTTGATGTTATGTACGATGCATGAACATAATTTTTTATCTTTTATTATTCATTCCTGATTCCTCACAACAAATTCACTATTCAAATACTGATCTAATTTTATTTTTTATGCAAGTTGCATGTATTATATATCTTTTATGATATTAAATGACAGGCCCTACACGGGGGAAGTTTGCAACTGTACAACAAATTTGATAATAGAAGTGGTAGTTGTGAAGGCCAACATTTCTCAAAGTTTTCTAGCAATTTTAAAAGAAATGTTTGTCTGATTTGAAGGTCACTTTTGGATTTCGCATAAATACAACTTTTGGAACAAAAAAGGTGTTGGAACAGTTGTCAACGTTCTTTATCTTTAGAAATAAGAGGTAATTAAGAACTAAAATCAAGACAACGTGAGTTGAAAATAGTGAAACCTCCACCGTAGACAATTAGTGGATCTGGGACGACAGTAACGATCCAGATCTTCTCGAAACAAAAGCCCATCAACGTAAATTGTGGAATAATATTATTATCATTGTTTATCTATGAAATCTGAAACTTTATTTGGGCCAAAAAGTCCAATACCTATTGACGGATATCACTAAAACTCGGGCAGTTTGGTCCACCATCATTGATGAACTATTATAAGTAAAGTTGTTTAAGACAATTTTATTCAAAAGTGGCAGACGTAATTGTAAATATGTGATGATCTTGATTGGGTAAAAAATTAAAGCTCAATTATGCACGAAAGAGCATGTTTTGATAGAAACAGGCGTATATAGTCGCATCAATGGAATGTGTCGAGATAATTTTAGAGAAGTAAACTATACGTAACGTGTTGCAATAATTCAAAATGAAATGAGAAATAATATATCCATTCCATTATGATAGTAGTTGGCATGTGGCAGATAAGAGAAGCAACTATATTTAGTTTCTATTTGAGTTCAGAGTTTGAATTATTATATTATACGATTTCTATGATTCAGTTAGGGGTATTAACTATTAAGTTGGGAAATAGAAGCTTGGCATGGCAGGGCACACAAATTTTAATAGATCATTAATTAACGTGTTGAATTAATTTTTTAATAGATCGTTACTTAATGCTATTGAAAAACAACAATACAATTATATATTAATTTTATAAATTGGAATCAACTATAGCAATTAAAGTAAGGATTGCATTTGAGTACGTGAATTCTCATGCTCCTGTCTCCTCACATTTCAATTGAGTGTTTCGCATCCTATCCAAAATAAAATAAAATTGAGTGTTTCGCACATTTACTAATTAATCATACCCATTCAGCTACATGCATATTTATTCTAGTATAATGTCGTTTTTGCGTCTAAACTTCAGAAGGATAAGATAATATTTGACTAATAACAGTATCATATATATATATATATATATATATATATATCAATGAAATTGAAATTACACACTTACATACCTTATTGTAACTAGAGCTTTCTAGTAACAGTTTTACCGCATTTTATGATTGTGTGATAGAATAGAATGTTTGGTCAAATAATAGTAATAATAAATTTTAAAACTAAAACACATCAAAATAGTAACCAATTGTTTTACTATAAAAAAGATTAAAAAAGTACTTGTGGTAAGCTACATCAGCACAGAGGTTCACATATTCAAACTAACTTTATAGCATAAAAAGGCAAAAGTAACATTTAATTATTGTCGCAAGATTCTCGTGACAATCTTCCAATAAAAAAAAAACATTCTTATAGCAGAAAAATACAAAAAAGGTAATAGTATAAAATTTCCTCTATAAGTGTGGGAGTGGGACCCCATTGCCAGCGCACCACCGCCCTGTCTAAAAAGTCACTATTATAAAAATGACAATTTCTTACCTGTCATGAGAAAATTTTGAGCACTCACTAGTGTTTCTCCTTTAAACTCATCAACACATTTCATCTACTCTCTTGAAAAATCACCACTCAGTCATTCCCACTACAATTTCCACTTTATGCAGCTATTCTCTGTTGCTCTTGAACTTCTATATATGTATGCTTCAAAAGACTCGTTTCAAAATCATCAACAAAATGACTGATTATATGCCTGAAGGAGTCATAATCAACATTCTCCAAAGACTGCCCGTGAAAACCCTTATTCGATTCACCATCGTTTGCAAATCATGGTACACTCTGATTACTAGCCCTCGATTCATTTCTACGCACTTGGATTTTACCGCTTCTTGCAAAAAGAACGCTCATTTACTTCTACTGAGGCGTTGCGTTAGAAATACTGAGCGTTATGATTTGCATTCGGACAATGAATCTTTCAACAGAGTTGCTAAATTGGATTTCCCATTTAAGAGTGTGAATTCTTATTTCACAATTGTTGGTAGCTGCAATGGGTTGTTGTGCCTTTCTGATGATCGTGTGTATTTTACGCATACAATTATTATTTGGAACCCGTGTGTTAAGAAGTCGGTTTTACTGCCGAAACCCAATTTGATTTACAGTTCATACGGTAGTTTTATGCAGTCGTTTGGGTTCGGGTATGATCGTGTTTTTAACGACTATAAGGTTGTTAGGATAACATATGTGGACTATAATGGAGTCCCACCTCAGGTTGAGCTTTATAAGTTGAGTACTGGTAGTTGGCAAGACATTAGTAATTTGGGGCTTGAGCATGTTATATATAGTAAAAGTCGACAAGCGTATATCCACGGGACTAATCATTGGGTTGCTCGTTGCGCGGATTGTTGTGATTTGATTGTGTTGTTTGATATGTGTGATGAGGTGTTTGGGGAAATGAGGCTCCCGGATATTCTTGCGAGTAATGATCCGATGAGAAATAAAGATATTGTGGTCTGCTTGGAATCTCTTGCTGTTATTACAATGAGTGTGTATGAGGTTGAGCCAAGTTTTTCTGTATGGGTGATGAAAGAATATGGTGTTGCGGATTCATGGACTAAGCATATCAATGTTGATTTTCGCAGTTTTGGCGGGGGATTTAGTAGGCCGTTGTGGGTTGGGAAATGTGGTGAAGTTATAACGGTTTGTGAAGATGGACGACTAGTTTCTTATGGTAGAGATGGAGAAGAAGTAAGGGATCTTGGCGTCTCTGGCTCGAGATTTGAGGACTACCGGCGCTCTGTTCATGTGGATAGTTACAGGAGAAGTTTGGTACTTCTTGAGAGAGGTCCCCGTTTCTGCGATGCAGTCACTTGCAGCAGATTACCAACTTTGCAGCGAAATGACAGCGATGAAATAAGTAGATATGGTAGCGATCAATATGAGTCGTTGTCGCAAAGTGATTACGGGCATTAGCTGATACAGTTACCAGCATGGCCGAGGAAGTTGTGGTTTCGGGGAGAGTGAGTGTTCAAGTGTAGTATAATTGGAAGAGGGATTTATGACTGTTGATTATCATCTATATTGGCAACTAACTAGTGAGTATTTGATGAATTCTATCATCTGATATGAAGTGTTAAAGTATACCAATTCTTGTATGGCTCTCTTTTTGGATCAGTCTAAACAGGTTAATACTTATGTTAGTATACAACCTTCAGCGACATGAATATTCTTTTGAGTCTAAACAAACTTCAGAAAAAAAAAAAAAAAAAAAAAAAAAAAAACAGATAATATTTGTCTAATAGCAGTATCACATAAATCGATGCAATTTAAATTTATGAATAAAACAAGTTCGAATTACCCACTCACATTACCTTCTTGTAACTAGAGTTTGTTAGGGAAATGAGCTTCAAAAATTGAATTAACCTGTTGGGCAGCGCGTGAACAGAAATTAAACTAGGGAAATGAGCTTCAAAAATTAAGAGTTAATTAATGGAAATTGATTGATGCTTCTTGCCTTTTCGAGAGATATTTGAATATCCTTATAAAACGTAAATCTATCATAAGCAAAATCTATGGACACTAATTTTAAATTACTCCGCATAACAAGTTAAATACCGGTAAAATTGTTTTGGTTTTAACTAGTTATTTTTTTAAGTGTGGTTAAAATTTCTTTGAAATGAAAGAATCAAGATTGATTGGCTTCCAAATTTACTCCCACGATTAATAAGATGATTAAGATTTGATTTCGTATTTCTACACTTAAAGATACATTCTTTTTATAAAGTGTACGTGTGTTATTTCATATAAATTATGTACAACTTAATATTGTGATTATAAATTGTCATATATTAAATTAGTAAACTGTAATAGTAAATTAAATATGACATATTGCATATTATTCTTGTTGTAACAATGGTAATACCGGTTGAACTATTGGTTGGTTCAACATTTGAACCAATTAAATCAATAGCCGATAGGAAATCTGTTTTTTTTTTTTTAAAGCTTCATCATTAAAAGGTTTACAAATTTAAACTAAATTATAATTATTAAACTTTTTTAAACACAAGAAGGCAGCATCGTTTTATTATGGCCAGAAGCTTCTCGTGACAACCTTTCCCAAGAAAATTCTTATAATTTAAAATACAAAAAGTATTGCTATAATAATGCTAAATCTCCATTTGCCAGGGCACCACTATATAATATAATATATTCTTTATAATGTTAGGCACGCTCTTAAAGTCCAAATTTTAAAAGCCTAAACCCTAAATATGTCATCAGATAATTTTGTCCACGTATCAGCGTTTTTTCCTTAAACCCAAACAGTTCAAAAATATTCTCGGTTGAAAAATCACTACTCATTGCCACTACAATTCTCCAATTCACAGCAGTAACTTTTTTTCACAAAAACCCCTTTGAAAGTATCATTTCAAAAGCATCAAGAAAATGTCTGATTATATACCTGAAGGAGTCATTATCAGTATTCTTCAAAGACTTCCTATAAAAATCCTTCTCCGGTGCACCGGCGTTTGCAAGTCATGGTACACTTTGATTACTAGTCCTCAATTCATTTCCGCTCACTTGAATTTCACGTCTTTTCGCAAAAAGAATGCACCTTTACTTATACTCAGGCGCTGTTTCCTAAATAATGAGCGTTATGCTTTGCACTTGGATAAACAATCTTTCAAAAGGGTTGCTAAATGGGATTGCCCATTTGAGATTATTAATTCTTATTTCACAATTGTTGGTAGCTGCAATGGGTTGTTGTGCCTCTGTGATGATCGTGTGCCTACACTTATTATGTGGAACCCGTGTGTTAAAAAGTCGATTTTGCTGCCGAAACCAAAACCCAATTTGGTTTACTATTTTTTCGGCAAAATTATGCAGTCGTTCGGGTTCGGTTATGATCGTGTAGCTGATGATTATAAGGTTGTTAGGATAACATGTTTCGCCCATATTGAAGTCCCTGCTCAGGTTGAGCTTTATAAGTTGAGTGTTGGTGTTTGGCAAGATATTAGTGGTTTGGGGCTTAAGCATGTTGTATACAGGCAACGTCGACAAGCATATATCCATGGGGCTAGTCATTGGGTCGCTCGCTGTAGGGATTGTTATGATTTGATTGTGTCGTTTGATATGTGTGATGAGGTGTTTCGGGTATTGAGGCTCCCGGATATTCTTGCGAATAATGATGACGGGAGACATAAAGACATGGTGGTCTACATGGAATCTCTTGCTGTTATTGCATGGGATGCGTCTTGGATTGAGTCGAGTTTTTGTGTATGGGTGATGAAAGAATATGGTGTTGCGGATTCATGGACTAAGCACTTTAATGTTGATGATTCACAATGTGTCTGGGGAGATTTTATTAGGCCTTTGTGGGTTAGGAAATGTGGTGAAGTTATGGCAGTTGGTGAAAGTGGACATCTAATTTCCTATGGTAGTGATGGAGAAGAAGTAAGCGATCTTCGCATCCATGCCTCGAGCTCTGAAGATTACTGGCGCTCTGTTCATGTGGATAGTTACATGAAAAGTTTGGTTCTTCTTGAGAGAGGTCCCGGTTTCTGTGATGCAGTCACTTCCAGCAGAGTATCAGCTTTGCTGGAAATTGACAGTGATTAATGCAGTAGTTACGGTAGCTATCACTAGGAGTCGTAGTCACCAGGTGAAAACAAGTATTGGCAAAGAAGTTGTGCTTGTCAATATGTAAGTGATTATGGACATTAGTATGATATCGACATTATGGTTTGATGGAGATTTGAGTGTTCTAGTGTATCATAATTGGAAGAGGGATATATGACAGTCGATCATCATCTGTATTGGCATCTATCATCTAAACTAGTGTGTTTTTTATGAATTTTATCATCTGGTATGCAGTCTTAAAGTATGCAAGTTCACATATGGCTTTATGTTTGGATTAATCTTAACAGGTATTGTAGTGCTGTGCGGTGTCATTTCGCAAATGCCCCCTAGGCTCCGCCTATGGCAAGAAGGGATAGGGAGACGCCATTTCTCAACTGCGTAAAAGGCTGTGCTGATGCTCATGGATTGAGTTTCTTTTCCTTTGGAGTCGAATGAATATAAAAAAAGCAACCATGCGAGCTAAAATAATTCTGGTTAGGTAAAAAACTTTTGTGGCTGTCAGGGCAAGCCGATGATGTTGTGCCACCACCATGGTCCTTCCACTTTCTTCGTAGAAGCTAGCAAATGTTGTTCCTCATCCTCAGATTGATCGAAATTCTTCCTCCCATACAAGAGTTTCTAAATCTACAACCCTGGAACTATTAACATTCTCCGCAATAACTGCACTCATCCATTCAGGGGCTAGATAGCCGGGAGTGTCTCACGGGGTTGTCACTACTTGACTTTGGTTCCTATCGATGAGTTTCGAAAGTTAAAAATCAGCAAGTTTGGCATCGTAATTTTCGTCCCAGTAGTATGTTTTGTGGTTCAATGTCTAATTGAATAATTTTTTTGCCTGGAATCTTCATGGAGATAGTATAATCACATTGCTATAGCGAGTAGGATCCTCTTTCTGTTACTCCAGTCAAGTCCTTTCACCCTGTTTTTATGATAGATCCATTTCACATATATTCATAAACTACAAGACGGTGAGATTTAATTACCTTGGTCGTCAAAAAAAACCATTTAAAGTATAAAAGGGGTCCATTTATAATAATGGATTGTGATCATTATTAACATAACTTTGATTTGAAAATAATAATAATTATATTACAATAATATTTGATGCTTAGATCAGAGTACTATAAGAAAAACCAGAGATATTTCCCATTACAAAAGAAGGTTTATGTCAAGATTTTAAAGCAAAAAGTTTCAATTGATATGAGGAAAATAAATACAGAAAAGACAGATGAAGAAAATATTTTTTTCTCTCGAAAACTTTACAGTAAAAATAAAATTAAAAGGAAAAAGGAACAGTCTATAGCTATGAACGAAAAACCTGTGTGTTTCAGAATATTGTTGGGCACCCATGCACCAACTTATTAATGTTGTTCACCTTTAAACTCTATCACTACATACAATACCCTTAATTAGACTCATCCTGTACCGCCGCAACAAGGCGTCTCAACGCCATAATGCCGAAAAACCACCGAGGATTCCGGCAAGTCTCCTAAATCACCAAACAGAAGCTTGTCCTCTTCTCCAATGGGCATGAACCCTTCCACCTTTACGTCGGCCCAAGTGGGTGCGACGAGGGTAGTTCCATCCATCATGGTGGACCCCACGTCACACAGCCAACCAAACTCGGACGCGATCTCCGTAAAGCTATTGGTCCCCGGCTCTATGTCCGGCTGGTTGGCGAAGGCGGCGCATTCCTCTGGAGGAAAATTTGCTGGCACAGAAGCCGTGGTGGATACAGAAAGTGATACACCATTTGACACAGAAGTCGTGGATATAGAAATTGACACACCGTTTGACACAGAGGAATTTGGTTGATGGTGATGGCTTTTGGTGGTGGTCGTGGTGGGAACAGGGTGGTTGTGATCACAATTGTAGGTGATGAGGAGGTTGGTCGGGTCGTGGCGGCTCCGCTCAACTTGTTTTCTAGCAGGGCAACCTTTTGAGCTGCTACACCTATAGTAACCCCTGCAGGAAACACATGCAAACAACTTAATAATTAAGCACCAAAATTTGCAAAATTTATCAGAGTATCTTGTGAAGAAGTAATTATAATTATCTCCATGCAAGCGACATGGTTTTAACTTTTACGTGATTTTCGTCTTAGTTCATATAAACTAATTCAATTACTTGGAATTAAATGTTTGATTGTTATTGTATAATCATCTGAAATTGTGTAAATGCCTCAGATGTACCCTAGGGAATAGAGCTTTCTGGGTAAAGAATTCCTTTTAGGGAATCATTCATATCTAATCCATTTATCATATCTAGGAAATTATAAGAAGTTCAAAAGTTGTTATGAAAGTTAATTAGGTGCAGAGAAAGCTACATATATAATATTCTCTTTAATGTTTGTCATGTCTCGCGCGCATGTTTGTTATTAATATCTATTACATCGTGTAAGTTTCCCTCTTATTAATTATATGATAAAAAATGTTTTCCTGCTACAGATCAGCTGTAACTGTCGGCAACTAATTCTAAATACATCTTTTCTGAACACCATTAATCAATTTCGTGTAATTGATCAGGATAAGATTGATACAAAAACCCTAAATTTTGGGGTTTCTTTTTCCTTCTTTCAAATTTAGGAGGTATGCATTGTGTTATTAATTTATATTAGTTCAAACAACAACAAAATCCTTCATTTTCTAATTGGAATAGACACTATTACAAAAAATCACAAAATTAAACATTTTCATATTAATTTATTTTTATTATTCATAAGCCTAGAATGTTGCAAAATAATCTGAATAAAATAAAATTGGGAGAAGAAATGAAATCAAAGTGAATTTGTCATTGAGCTTTCAGTAAAGGATTTCAACACTTCAGTTTATGAAAATTTTCAAAATTGTAACATAGAAAGAAAAAAATCTATTTCAACATCAATTTTAATTAGCAATTTCTATTGAATGATTTTTATTTTTTTTTTGGAAATGTAAGACAATACGGTAATTCAGCCGGATGTAAGAAGGTTTTAAGGCATTCATCAAAAAAATAAGAGAGAAGGCTTAGGGGTTATAAGTATAACTCAATCTAATTTGAACCACAAAACTACAACACCAATTGTGGAAAAAGTTAGTTATCAATTTATTGTAAAACATGTCGTATTTTGAGTAAACTTTCCATCAAATTAGAATTAAATTAAATTCTTCATTTCTCCTATCAAAAAAGAAATTATATTTTTATTTATTTCTCTACTTTTGTATATATATATAAAAAAAAAAAAAATGCAAGTGAGCACACATATGGCCTACCACCAATCAAGAGCGTGGAACACACACACACACCATCATAATATTAAAGCGTGTGAAGATTAATCCAAAAATAGTTATTAAAATTTTCAACCACCTCACTAATCCAATAGCTCACTCAATCAACCCCAACCCATGTAATAAATGACAATTTTAACCCCACAGCCGCCTCTATTATTTATCTATCTGTCCTCACATTATTAAAATATCCACCACCTACTCCCCGGCGGCAACTACTATACAAATAACAATAAACAATTTTTACCCCATCCACCAATTACAATACTTAAACAATTAAATAAATTACCTGGGATAAGGTGAACCCTTGATCGGTTTTTGGCCGTACTTCCTCCATGTCCATGAATCCGGCGGAGGGTACACCTCCGTTTTGCTCCGTGATCCGTCGCCGTCCGATATCGGCACCGTCACAACTTTCTTATGATTACCTCTCCGGCTGAAAAAGTAAATTGAACTTTAGTACTTAGGATAGAATGAAACAAGTAGGCGATGAGGAGGAAGAAAAATGATTAAATGATTTTATGCGAACGTTGTTGTGTCATGACGTGGTACAATCAACAGTTCAGATCAAAATACTTTACTAAGTATGTAATAACTCTTCTATAATTTCGTCACAACTGTGTATCTACAATAGTTACTTTACTGTAATTAATTCCATCACAACTGTGTATCTATTTATATAAATCGATTGTATGCATCAAATCATCACGCGAAATAATTTGACGAAGAACAAACAACAAACCTTCTTTTGGGTGAAGGAACATAATCTTCTTCAGCTGCCTCAGCCGTGGAATAAGGTGAATCAACCATGTTTTCCGGAGGTGTGGCAGTGGAATCCTCGTCGTTTTCGTTATCAAATCTACCCTCTATTTTCATGATAAAAGTTTGAATATGTACAAAAGTGTGTGTGTGTTTTGTTTATGTAGATAGCGTTATAGATGGGGACTCAAAAAGACACTTTTTCATGGATAGTTTTATGTGTATATATGAATTGCTGCCTAAGAGGAGGAGAGGAAGAGGGGTGGGGTGGGGTGGGGTGGGCGGAGAGAGTTGGTGTGAATTTGTGGGAGTGTAGGGTGGTGGAATTTGTGAGCTTAGGGAATTTAATATGGAACTAGTCACGTTGACAGATTGGCATAGGAAGTAATTTATTAGGGACGTGCAACCCAATTCACTCATAAATATATAATAACAACAATATTAATACCAATAATTGGATAGACGAATAATGGACAATTTAAGAAGGTGGCATACTTAAATTTAAGTATTTCGTTGCCCTCTTTTCTAAAATACATTTCATTGCATCATAAACTTTAATTAATATGAAGATTAGTGACATCTGAAAATTTGATCCGGCTTCTATATTCTGGCAGATTCTATTTTTTCTAATCGGCCTAGTGTTAGTAAATAAACCAACTCATGGATATTACGAACTTTTCTTTGGTGGAATTAGTTTTTATTTTTCAAGAATGTGGTTGTAATTCAACAGAAACATGCGATTGAATTTAAAGTGAACTATCAAAAGGAAAGGTCTAATACGTAACTAGCACGGTTTTACTAAACATCTCTAATGAAACTGTCCTTACTTCATTGCGGTACATGAAAGGACATGATGTGGAGATTTTGTTTTATCTAGTGTAATGAAATTAGTTCGCATCAATTAATTCATAGTTTCTAAAACGTTATATATGATCGGAATTGTACTTTGAGCTAAGAGGAGATTTGTTATTTCTACTCATTGTAAATGTTAGAAAATGAAACGAACAATATTATGATTGAATTTTAACAAGTCTAACTAGTCAATTAAGTATTTCTATTTATTAATTTTATATAAGAAGTTATACTTATATATGTAGTAATTAAATCAGATGATGATCAAAAACTGTTATCTTACCTATCAAATAATCACAGAGATCATAGCAAAAAAAAAAATCTCATATGTTATGACAAATAGAAGAATAACTCTTAAAAAAAAGTCCTGTGATTTTAAAAATCATTGCACACTATCTCTCTTTATATTTTTCATGTATTTCTGCTTGAAAGACTAAAATACCCTTACTTATAATTACTATGTAAATGAAAGATATGTATTTATATCAATTCTTATTAGGCATTTCACGGGTTTGCTACATTTTGAATTCCAAGTTTCAGTCTTGCCTTTTTTTTGTTTTTTTGGTTTAAAAACAAAAGATATGGATATTTTCAAAGTACAAGGATTTGAAAGTACTCTTACGTACGTAAAACATCAAACACACTCTCACTTTCTTAATTCCAGTACTAGAGTATAAAAGGGAGAATTTGCCACATAGAAACCTAAGAAACGTACACAAGATCGTTTTAATTTGTCTTTGTAAAACGTTTTTTAACGTAATATTGCAATATTGACCTGAGGTTCTTTTATCGAAAACATTCATGTTTCCTAGCATCGCGCGTATTATGTTTCCAGATATTGTTTATAAGACCCATACTCAATTGTAATACATTTATTTATTTTTGGTTTTCACATTATTAATATACAACAATAAGTTGACAATCATGATATGTGTCACATCCAATGGGTAACAGTTTTTTATATACGGTGCGCAAAACAAAATGCATATAAATGGCCAGAACTAATTATTGTCATATAGTACTTAACCTTCATTTTAATTTGTCAGTGATTGTTTAATCAAGCCTCAGAATCTCAATTATGGAGTTCGTTAAGAAACAGCTAGCATTTCCGAAACTTTCTCAATTCGATTGCATATATTGAGCTCTAACAGAAGGGGTTTATGATAAGATGAAAATATTTATATGTTTAGGCAAAATTAAAGAATTCTTCAATGTCATGTTTTTTCATTCTTATCACATTATGTGGAACATTGAATATTCAGTGTGCATTTTATGGATAAATGATATAAGCACTATGTTTGTGTTTAAACTTGATTTATGATTTACTTGAACTTAATTAAGCAACTAACTTTTCTTATAACACGCACTCTGAAATCTGAAAACTCCCGGTTGAGTTTTTCTTTCACACAATAATTAAGGAGACCTCCACTTGATTTTGTCTTAACGTCCCGATTCAGTTTGCAGGGCAAATAGAATAATTTTTATAGTCATAACTTATAAGTATCACGAAATTGATGTATATCTCAAGTTTGGTTGGGCTGATCACACACGAGGTCCAAAATTACCCTAAAAGATTAATTTGTGATCTACTTCTTTATCGTTGGTTTAAGAAAAAATAGGATGAGAAATACAAGATGATGTGTGATAATCCTATCCTAAGTTAGTTTTCATTGGATGGAAAAGTTGAAGGCCTATATGAATGCTTATACTAATCTGATCAAGTTGAAGCCCTATGTAATATGCTTATTCCGAAAATACCGTCATTTTCTTGTTAAACCATATTATAAGCCTCTTCCTTTTTAATACAAAAAAAAAAAAAAAATATCAACAAAAGTTGAAACAATATAATTTCATAGGAATTGATCCTAATATATATCAAATCCGCTTCTCCAAAAGAAGGTCCCATAGGATAGGGCCAAAAAATGAAATCACCCTTCCATGATGATTACGTGGAACACGTGAAGCACGTCATTGGCTCAAATGGGCCAAACATAAATATGCCTGGATCGATGTTGCCTATATCACCCAATATTTTTTCCTTACCCCTTTATAATTTCATTTATATGTATACTTTTAAATTGTTGATCACGGGATATATGTTTTGCTGATGGTCCTCAAAACGTCGAATTATATCCGTAGAGTAAAGGTTTTAATGTTGAGCGTAAATAGCTACTTTACTATACGTCGATACGATATAAGCAAGAGTATTTTTAATGTAAATAGTACTTAATTAGGGGTATTTAATTTATCAAATTAAGTGGGTACTGGTTAATTATGCAAGCTATGGGTCTCATCCTATAGTTCTCAATAAAATACAATACTTGAAACTAATACGGCATTAACCACCATAATTACAAAACTAAAGCGTTGGCGATATTTTTATATATTCATCGCAGTAACTTTTTAATTCGAACAAACAATTTCGGACATATATATTTTTTTAAATAAATATATTTGTTAGGTAAGACCAGTATTGCGCATTGTGAAAGTAACATTACCTTTAAATCTTTACATAGTGTATAAAAATCTCGGATTAGTAATCAAAGTGTGTTAAGCTTTATACAATGAAGTATCTGACGCATATGACATCTCAAATATTCTAGATTCACTTCAAGTACTCAACATGTTAATTAATGTCTCTGTGCTTATATAATTGTCTAAGCTGTTCATTAGGGTCATAGCAAATTACGCCGAAATTTTTATGGAAGCGATGTTATTGTTGTACTTTATATGGAGGAAACAAATATTACGAATTCGATTAATAGAATAGGTAAAACAATTCTCCCGGCAGCAAAATTTATTATTCAATGCAAATAAAATACGAATAAACTTTATACTTCAAGTCGTTCACTAAATTGTGTCCTACATATTAAATTTACTCGTAATGCTCATACGCTAAATTTGATTCAAAATCTTATCTTTTTGGCGAAAAAATTGATTCGGGTCTAGTTGCATAAGACCCGAGATGATGGCGAGTTGGGGTGGGCTGGGTGAAGAAGGAAGGGGTTTTTGTTTTGTATAAAATTTTGGCCAAAAAACCGATTAAAACTTTTCTCAAGCCAACTTAAGTGGGATTAGCGTTAGAGAACTGAACTTGAGAATTTGTTTCCCACAATAAACGATAAAATTAATGATGGTCCATAACAGAAGATTAAAAAATAGCTAATAAATTTAGAGTACAAGCTAAAATTCAACCTCCAATTTAGAGTACAAGTTATGTTATAAGTGTATCTTTTTTTTTCTTTTTTTTTTTGAGATGTATGTTATAATTTATATCATATATGTGTATCTGTAGCCAGAGAAATGCCTAGTTTAGTTGACACTACAAAAGCAATGCGTATTGACAAATAGCTCAAATGTCAATTGTTAAAGTATAGTTACATGCAAAAACTACCCATGTCGTGTGTCTACTTGGCAAAAAGAAAACCTGCTTTATTTCTCAAAAAAATCCAATAAAATAAAATAAAATAGAGAGGGTAATATTTTTTATTAATTAAACATAATACATAGGCGGTTTTTGCTTTTTAGTCAAGATTTACTCAATAGAAATCAATATTTGTACGAACACATTACTAGGAAAGGTGGGGTTTGCCAATTAATTTTTAACACAAAGGGGTATTTGTTAATTATGATTTTTAATACATAAAGTCAATTAGACATAACAAATGTAATAGATCTCTTGTGTGTACATGTTTGTGTTTTTAACTTTAAGATGGAGTGTAATCTCTTTACGATCGGGCGTATGAATGCAGCTTTTTTATACCTTGGAAAATGATGTCAGACTCAGACCTAAAGGACTTCAACACGTCGTACACTTTATCACTTAAACTATTATTTCACACTAAGTTATGTCACGTGTGTTTACTAATGTCAGAACCAACTACAAATAAGTTAGTATAAGTGCTTTCCTCGCACTTGATTAATTAATAAAGAAAGTTGCAATGACATTTAGAAATTATGGGAAACTTTTAGACAATTAACAAACTAAAAAAATTCGAGTAAATTTTTTAAAAACCACAAGGAGCTTTGAGTTGATTCCCCATTTTTTTAGTGTAGGTATGAGCGTAAGTTTCATTTAAGTTAATGTGGTTAATTTCAATATCAGAAATAAAAGAAAATAAAATGTGTTTTGCATAATTGTTGGATTTTGAATATAACATTTTAAATTATTGCAAATAATGAAATTATATTGGGTTTGTTTTAAATATTGGATATGCCTAAATATGTATTAAGACTGTGTGGGACTTTAGAAATTTTTAAAAGGTAATATATAACATACTTTTAACGGTGAGTTTAACGGAGACGAGAGAATCAGTATAATCCAACCAATGAAATAAAAAGTGAAAGAACAATTGAAAACTTTGAGGGAAAAGAGATACAAAATGATTTTGTAGAGGAAATATAAAGCCTTTGTACAAAATCATATAAATATATAGTTCGGTCATTATCTGGTCAATAGTATTGATTTACACGTGAATAAAACATATAACTATGTAGCGTGTACTCTAACGCTAAATCTAATTTAACTAAATAACATCACGTGCAACCAGAAAACTACCAATAATAACATTAGATCATTTCTAATCTTATTGATGTGATAAATCTAATTCGTTAGCAAATGGCAGAATAGAAGAATTTTCTGACACCTATAGTGCACAAAACTATTTGTGATGATTACAAAGATAATTATGGAACGCGAGAAAGTGGGCTGATCTTTCAAAATTCTATCTTCTTGATAATATTTGATCGCCAGCTATGTCGAGAACTAGTTTTCTTTTCCCTCTTATAATTTTCTCGTTATCTAGCTTAACGACTCAATGAATTACATACACAACCAATGAGATAATTACATAGATATTCTTCAAAAATAAGAATGATTTCTATACACTCTTGAACTATTTTCTATTATCAGTTCCGTCTTTGTTGCTATTTAGCTCTTAAGGAAATATTTTCAAATCAATTTGATTGCTAAACAATTGGACTTCTCGAATTTAAAATAAAAATGATTTATAATTAAACTAATTAAGCCTTCGAAAATGTTCTCTGGGTAACAAATTTTAACGAGTGCCAACTAATTATTGTCATCCTTATCAATAATTGGATGAGACAAACGTCACAAACCCTTTTTCCCTGTGCACACTAGACCTTGCACGTGAACTAGCGTAAAGTCATTCAATTTAAGCAGGTGGTTTGTATGCATGTACTTCTTTCTTGGTTTCAATAACAACATGACATTATCGCATACTCTTTATACTGTTGAGAATGAATTCTTCTGCGACATTTTTATCACAAATTAAATAGTTGGAGAACGCTTTGTGAGTTGAAGTGTTATTATGCAGACGTGTTTTCTTAAGTTAATTTAATAAGATAAACAACAATGCCGTTCAATAGAACCAAATATCTAAAAATGCATATTAAATATTAACTACAAAAACTTCTACAAAATTATAATATTTAATGAATTAAATCGTGGGGCATTGTTAGGTGCAAGTGAACACTGGGACACAATCCCACGAGGCGTGAATCACGAGATATGGCTAACTTACACGTCAACACCCCAGGCACAGAACTGGGACACCACCCTCTAGCCAATTTTCTCTATTTGCGGCGGAAAACTAAGACAAAAGGGAAATAATTTTGTAGAAGGTTAATTTAATTGTTTTGGTTTTTACGTTTTCTATAAAAATTGATTAAACGCTAATTAATGTCTAGCTAACTATTTTCCTTGAAGATGGACCATGATCTCTTTTTGTTGTGCTTAATAAAGTAGTAGCGAGTGCCTCTAGGCTCTAATTACTTTAACGGAAAAGTAGCTTGCTACTTTAATAATTTATCGTTTATGCTAAAATATTTCAAGTTTCTTTTCGTTGACGTTAATTTGTAAAAATATTCACACACCGCTAGACCAATATAAATCTTCCCTCAATTAATTTAAAAACCCATAAAAAATATTTAATAATATTATTTCTATCTTTTATCTTATAACTTTGAACACTTCCATATATTTCTCCAAAACCCAAACATCCCTTCAAACACAAAAAAAGCTTTCATGCTTCATCCTAAAACTAAAATCAAGAATGTACGTAACTTGATATAAAAGAAGATTTATATCCTTGGCTAGATAAGTTCTTTGACATTTGATAATTTTGTCGCTTCATCCCACAATTTAATAATACTTATATATTTTTACTAATGTAAATTATATTACATGCAACATTTTAAACCCACAATCTATATAATCCTAGTCTAAAATTAACCTATCATCCTAGTTCTCTGACGTGCTAAATCTTGCTCATGTGTCAAGTACTCCAACATCTTAAAATTCTATTTTATATTGTATTGACCAGAGTTTGGCTCAGAAAAATTATTCACACTTAAGAAAAAGTGAGTATTCTGGTTCCGGCCAGTGATATGTATAGTAAAATTGAATCCACGAAGAAAACACGGACAAAGAATAATCAACGCCTGCTTACTAAAATCTAATCATTCACCTAACCACACCCCTATGCTAATTAGATAATTAACCTAATAAAAGATATTATGTATTAGTTCACTCAATTATCGTTTTGCTTCTTAGTTCTTATCGATAATAGGGGTTATTTTGTCAACAACCAATAATTTAAAAATAAATAAATAAAAGTTAACCGCGTGCATTATTCTACATGCTAAACACGTGCAATACATACAACAGGTCAAATATCAAAATGCAACCTCAACTTAATGTCTTAATGCACACTTTATATAAATAACCCCACCACTAAATGCGCAATAATAAGAATCTCAACACTTGTTCAAAAATCCTCAAAGTGAACTCAAAATTTGCCGACAGAAAAAAAAATGCCATCATCATCAACTGATCAAGAAACAGTGATAAGTCTCTTCGATTCTTACTGGTTTCAACACACAATCTTCTTCACACCAAAACCCACAACTCCAAATCTTGATCAAACTCCACTTCAAGAACAAGAAAAAAACAGAGCATCAGTTGAAAAACCAAAACTGAACCGCATGAAAAAATCATTCAGCGACCAGTCCCTCAGCTCAAAAGATTGCTTAAACTCTTCTCCAACTTCAGTTCTAGCGCCTCAGCTTCAGACAATTTTATCCGGCAAAGAGTTCGACGACAAATCCCCTGTTTTTTCTTCAACACCAAAAAAACAGAGCATCGACACTCAAAATAGGAAAAAGAGGAGGAGTGTTATCAGCAAGAGTTTGTCTGAGCTTGAGTTTGAGGAGGTCAAAGGGTTTATGGATCTGGGGTTCGAGTTCTCCGATGATGACACGTGTTCGAAGTTGGTGTCGATTATTCCAGGGCTGAAGAGAGTGGGAAAAAAACATGCGGATGAATCGAATAAAGTTTCGAGGCCTTATCTGTCTGAAGCGTGGGATCGTTTGGAGAAAGAAGAGAAGAAGAGAGCGATGATCAATAGTCCGCTAATGGACTTGAAAAATCGGTATTTTGGGAGTGAAATGGAGTTTAAAGATCATTTGAGGATTTGGGCTCACACTGTTGCTTCAACTGTGAGATGATTGATAGATAGTGTGTGTAGTTAATTTTGTCATGGCATTTTTGTAATTTTTGTCAGGCTTTGATTGGTGCTTTTTTTCTGATGTATAATTCATAAGATTTATACATTCAGTTAAGTATTATTTTCGTTTAAACTTGCTTTCATTTATTTTTGCATATTTGCATCATAAACGAGCTCCATAAGTGTAAAAGTTAATAGGGTATATTTTGAGAAAAATATAAATTACATAAAGCAAAAACTGCACTTAAAACAGAAATATGATAAATAAGAAAAGAATTTGTGAGTAAGTAATTAATTTCCTATGCATGGGCCTCATGACTCATGAAATATTTACTTAGGTTTGAATTACTTGTTGGTCGATTGGATATTTTCGTCATTTCATATTAAAATATAGAAATTTGATTGTTTGGTGGCCTTGGACTACTATTTTATTGAGCATGAGATTCTCACACCAATTTATAAGATTAGCTGATTTTATTTAGGGAGACCTAATCTTCTCCCGTTTCTTCATTTATTAATTCTTTCAATTTTTTTCAATGATTAATAAACGAATATTCTCTTTCTTTAACATAAAATTCTTTGTGCACGTGAGAAATCACATGTGCCATTTTTTATCAATCGAAATAGTTTAGGTGTTAAAGTACTAACTACAAGACAAGGACCCGTAGATCGAGAAAAAGTTTAGCTTTAAAACGTGTTGAGGTTGTTATTAGCAGAAAAATATGAACAACTAATCTCAAATTGATGTGTATCAGTGTATGTTGGGAAGTATTTTTCTTTAATTAAGTGTATGCAGGTCTTTTTGTCACAAATCTTTTACTGGTATTTAGGAATAAGCCTCCACGTGTTATTATAATTAGCAGATTAATTACTCCTCTTGTGTAATATAAGAAAAAAGAAGGCAATATACCTCGATCTTTGTTGTTGAAACAAATCAACATTCAGAAGTTTCAAAAGTTTTAAAAAATCTCCGGGAACTACTAGAATTGGTTAGGAGTACGATAAAAAGATTTCTTAGTTTTAAACTTCAAATATTTTTGATGTTTCAACTGCTGACTGAGCCCCGCCACTCTAAAGCACAAAGCCTTAGTAATTAATTAGTGATGTTTAATCACAATCACGCAGAATTAGCTAGGCCGGCAGCTTTATCTCTTAGTTGTTTATCAAAATTATTGAGAGTAAACAAATTGTGTTGTACGTGGCTTGATGTTTAAAGCGCATCTATTGGTTTATTATAATACAGGTTATTAGAGTCCATGCCAGAAGGAGAGGAAACTTTATTCTTCATTATAACATATTCTTTTGTACTTACTTCAGGATTACTCTACTTTAATAATGCAGAAAAACTAATAATGCAAATAGTCCTAAATTTTGGAACTTGTCATTATATTTAGTATCAAGTTCAAAGTTCAAACTTTAAAATCAAAAATTGATTTATAACCGCCAAAAAAATGTAATTTGACACTTCGAATCTAAAACTATAATTTTACTACTTTATACTGCAATAGTTTTCAATAGAATTCTGCATTTTTGAACTATAAAAACTAGAAATACAAATAAAAACATAATTCACTTATTTATTGCTAATTAATTATTATTTTTATAAAATTAATAGCTAAAATAAAATAACAAATTTTCAAATAAAAAAGTAATTGGGGGTATAAAGTGCTAAAATTACGTGTTATGGTGCAAAGTACTAAAAGACACTTTTTTAGATGGGGCAAAGTTAATTTCAGTTTATGAGAAGATTTAGGACTACTTTTGACTTGGGTATAGTTATGGGTCTCGATCTTATTTTGTATCATCCATACAAAAACTTTGTGACATGGTAGTATTTACAATAAGAACTAATGTCAATTTACGCTTATGTTATGTTAAATAAACATTATCCTCAAGTGGAAAAAAAAAAAAGAAGACTACCCATTTTAAAAGTTACACATTTGCCCAACACTTACGTATAAATTGTAAAAGTGTGTGTTGTGGGCAATGTAGAATATATACATAGGGAATTTGCTTATTTATTTCTCACAATGGGATCAATTTTAATCTTATCAAACACTTGGGTAATTTATTTTGCATATTCTTTTGATATTTATTTGCCAATATAATTACCATAATGCTTGGTGTTGTGCCTAAAATTCTTACAACAATCAAAAGCATTGCATTGTTGATACTATAAAATAAAACTTAAGCAAATTGCGTAGAATACATATCTGAAACCCGCCACTCGTGAATTTTATAAGTTTCTCACAATTTCTAGAGCACTTAAATGACTTGAGTTGCCAACCACCGCCTACAATGATTGGACTACAGAAATGGAGCATCCAAAACAATAGTTATTATCGGTATACTTGACCTTATATATATATAAAACTAATTATTGGCACTGAACAAATCCTTAGCATTATACGCGGATCAAATCAGGGACATTATTTTAAGGAATAAATAGTAACCCCCCAAGATTTGGTCAAATATCATTTACACCCCTTAAAGTTCCAATAATATCAGCACCACACCCGTGAAGTTTTCAGTAACATGTCAATTAGTATATCATTCACTTTTCACCCATGATCAGTTTTGACCAATTAAATAAAACCAAAAATACCCAGAGAATTCCACAGTCACTCCTTGAGATTTATTGTAACTTATAAAACAAGTCAATAGCAAAAGCGTATTCTTGGTCTTAATAAGTTGGTCGAAGTCGACAAATGGCATAAAAAGGAGCGACGGACTTGTTTGATATAAGTTTCTACAAACTTTACGGGTGTCGTTGCCATTATTAAAACCTCCAAGGGTCTAATTGCTACTTGACCAAACATTAGGGACTGTCACGCTTCTATCCTTTATTTTAATACACTACAATATACTTCGTGTCTTACAAGACTTGCTCGCTGAAATATTCTCCAGCCTGCCATATAAATAAAACTTCACAAAAACCTTTCACCAAATTGAGAAAAAAAAAAAACACATAACAACAAATGGAAGCCGATGAAGTTCTGAAGCTCCTGGATGTACACTGGTTCGAGCGTGGAGTTTTCACGCACGTGCAAAACGCACCACTCCCTCGTGCCAAATACGTGCAGCAAGTCCAACACAAAACTGATCAAGAATATCCAAAGCTCCGCAAAGTGCAAAACCTCCAAGTTCGTTCGTTGAGCGATCGGTACTTAGGCGTCAATCCAAATGATTTTTTCTTCGAAGAAAAAAAAGTGCCAAAGCTCGAGAAGATTTTATCAGGAATACAAGTCACTTATAAGGAGGAAAAAACGCAAGCGCGCGACGACAACAAAAGGAGGAACCAAAAAAATGGACCAAAACCAGGGATGATGACACGAAGTTTATCGGCACTTGAATTTGAAGAGGTTAAAGGGTTCATTGATTTGGGATTTGTGTTCACTGATGAGGATAAAGTGAACTCAAATCTGGTCTCAGTTATTCCAGGGCTAACAAAATGGAATAAAATGGCTTATGGTGATGATAATGATGATGGTGAAATGGTAATTAAGGAAAAAGTTGGAGTTTCAAGGCCTTATTTGTCTGAAGCATGGAGTACTAAAAAACAGGTGATCAATATGATGAATTGGAAAATCCCATCTCATGTGAATAATGAAGTTAATATGAAGGATCATCTCAGGGTTTGGGCTCACAATGTTGCATCAACTGTAATATAATTTTTTTGTACCTCTTTAAAAAAAAAAAAAAAGGTTGATTGTTGTAAGTTCTTTTTTTTTTTTTTTTGGTTTGTTACTTTTTTAGATTTCCATTTTTACTTTTTCCTTTGTTGTACAATTTTAATTTCTTGGTTTGATAGTTTTGCAAAATGTACATATGGTGATGAAAAGATGAAAGTTCAGTTTAGATTGTTGCACATTCAATTCATGCCGATTTCTGGGTTTTGGTTGTACTTTATTGATGGTGCCAAGGAATAAAATTGGTTGGATGTTGATCAATAAAATGTAATCCGGCTTTTCGTGCATGTGAATGGCTCAATTCAAGAATTTTTGTCCTGTCGTTGTTTAATGATTTGGAGCTTTTCTTTTTTGTTTAGGCAAAACAGTACTATTATGAAAAATAGAGAGAAATATTGATGATAAGTGATAACCACCTCTTTAATTGAGCACCACATATCCTGCTTTTTTACATCAGAGACAGAGTATACCAAAAATCATAAATATCGTACTGTAAGCTAAACAAGGAGTTGCAAGAGTACCAACTCCATAAGTATCGAGAAAAACATTTGTACCTCAAAATTGAGATTGGGAATCAACATAAAAACCCTGTGTATTTTTGAAAACCTGCACGGAATTCCTGTAATTTATTAACTGTCTATAATTTTCTTGTAGTTTCATAAACTCTGCACAAAATTCCCACTTAAATGATGGTTACAAGGAGTTTTTGTGCAAAACTTTTTGAAACCGCAAGGGGGTTTGGGCAAATTAAGAGATTTTATTCAGAGTTTATGAAATCAAAAAAGCGTTCTAGATGATTATCGTACCCTAAAAGGATTTTGTGTAGGTTTTTTAAAATACATGCGGGTTTTATGCATTTTCCCCGATTTTAGAAATAATTATGTCAAATATTTTTGGTTTTATCATATTAAATGTTGTCACGTGAAGGAGTTCCAGGAATTCTTGCATCACGGAAATCAGAGGTGTTCTTGTTTTCGGCTGATGATATCATCATTTTTATTTTTTTTGGTGGGATAAAAGATGACATCATTAAAATTCATAAATGAGAATTGTGAAATCAATTAATATAACATGCCTATTAACAGAAATTGTGGAGCAAATGCCCCAAATCTTTACTCCAAATTTGTTGGCTGATTCCAGTATATTCCTTATAATATAACTAACGCTTTTGCTTGTTGATGGTAATAACAGACAAATAAGGCTATTTACATGCCTTAAATATTACATGTAAGACAGCAACTCGCTTGTTTTATTATTATGAACCACTTGATTTGATAAGTAATGGGCAATGCTAAAAGCGTAATTGACTAATACCCTAAAACCAACACACACCACCTAGCAACGGTAGACTTATATTATATAATAATCTTATTCAGTTTTTTTTTTTTCTTTTTTGAACAAATCTTATTCAGTTTTAAGTCATACGTCAATTGCATAGTAGTGCAAAGCACTACTGTCCTCTGTTTTGCAAGTAATACTTAATACAGACAGTTGGAATTAAAGACTTCTGTTGCAGCACCACAAAAACTGCAGAAAAGATCGGTCTATACATATACAGCTAGCTATTGCGGCATCATAATTTTGATATATATGCAAATACGTCATCTTGATTTCTAAGTTTGTTTTGTTTAAGAACAAGCACAATTTACGAAAGCTTCATGTTTTCTAAGTAGTTGTGATATACACGTTCTAGCTCACTAATAATATATGGCAAATTATTTAAACTACCCAAGTGATGACTGATGAATTAGGAATGGGTATTTCGGGGTATAATTTATGTTTAAAATTTTGATAGTATACAAAGACTTCTATTATACAAAGAGAGATTTTTTATAGTCACTAAAATATAAATTTATAAAAGGCTCTAAAGAGTTGTCCAAAGAGTAGTTAATTTGTCCAACGTGGAGCATAGAGCATTCATATTATAACATTGTTTTTTGAAATATGCAACCCAAATAATATATATTTCAAAACATTGATTCATTGTAAGTCATGTATCTTAAGAGTTAACTGCATGCAAAACCATAATGTTTTATGCTTAAAGAGCAACAAAAAAAAAACCCCGTGTGATTTATTGGTGAATACGCTCTTTTGTTACAAAACTAAAGCTGATATCCCAAGATTAATCTACATCTGCATTTATCCAAATAATAAAGCTGATAACTATTTGCTGAAAAGATGACTTTTTGAACATATACAAATTTTCTCAATCAATCTTATGCATCACTTAATAGTTTGCACTTCACTATTTTCAGTCTTTACATCATGAGCACTTTAAACTATGTAATAATTCAAGTATCGGCTCTGTTTTTACATCCCTAAAGGATATCCATTCCGCGTAAGAACCATGGCAACACAAAGGCTACAATCAAGCATGCCAATACGAAGTTGCGGAGAGACTGCTTACACCGGCGCGAGCTCTCTCGAGAAGAATCGAGTGTTGCTGCTGCTGCCCTCATCTCATTCCATTCCATCATGAATACTGAATTGTCATCTGCATTGTCGTGTACATTTTTTGCTATCTTGCCGCAAATTTCGCAAAATCTGCTTGGTTCGAGGAAGTGAATCAGATTAAATTAAGTTCACAGTTGCCCAATTTTGGTTAATTTTAGAAAAGAAGTGTCATGGTTGCGCCACATTACGTTATGGTTATATTCAAATCTCAATGTTACACTATCAACAATTAAGAACGTAGATACTAATTTGTGAAACTTTTTCTAGACTAAGTTCTGATCAACTAGATTCTAATGTGGACTTAATTCTATAATGAAGATCTCCAAGTACATCATAGCTAGAACTCTTAAAAGTTCATATAACAAGGCTGGCATGTATAAATATAAAATAGTGGCATGATCCTCCTGCTGTTTAGTTTAATATAAATAGCAGCACAGTGCTAAATTTTGCAAAGCATAAATTTCAAGTTCTTCCTATACGATCAAAGTCCTAAACTAATGAATAAGAGCACTTCTTATTTTCACCTCCAAATCTTGGAAGAATCTCTATAAGGCAAAAGATCACTTATATCATTTCGTGTACCATGTAACCACTCATCCTATTTAATTACCGACTATCTATATATGCTCGATCGGGGATGACAAGGGGGTACGTTTAGTAGGTCCGAAAATTTACCTGTTTCCTTTCTGCAAAAACCAGGCGTCTGCGCAAAACCGGTGGGAATTACCTAGCTCCCCTTTGCAGTCACAACCAAGTTTGATGAGTTCCGACTCCCCGGAGGAAAGTTCCGAACCTAGATGACAGATTCTGCACACCTTTTCTGCCTCATTACCAACACTTTTTACTTCAATCGAACATTCCTCGTTCGAGGTGATCTTATTATCTAATACTTCACAAGAATCTATAGCTTCGGAATGTTTTGTTTCTCCTCCAATTTCTGTCTCCATTTTGATCACTCAGCTGGCGAATCAAATTACCTCCTCATAAGTTTATTCTCCATGTACAATCCCTTCATACCTTAAGTGGATCGTTAAATGGATGATCATACACTAATTTCTGAGATTAAATAACACAGTGCACAAGAATCACAAACAGATCAAACTTGTGGGACGCACAATTGATGCTGGAGAATATATATGTGCTACTTCTTTTTATATAGTTGTGATCATAAAAAAATGTCACTTTCTTTAACAAATAAAACCTTGGACAAACCTTGTACAGGAGAAGGTTGACCAAGTTGATATGGAGTACTTGGTGGCGGTTTGAATACGGACAGGATGGAGAGAATCTTTGGAGTTAAAGCAATTAATTAAGCAAGTCAGAATTATGTGATTGGAACACACGGGATCGACTAAGTTATTGAATATAATTAACAAACGTTGTATGATAACGTTGTGTGGTAAATCATTTATTCATTAGTTCTTCAACTGTTGTGTACTAAATTGTTTCTCATGTCAATTGTGCGTTGCCAAAGATTAACTGATTTATTGCGTGATACTCATAATTATTAGATGAACGATAACACAAGAAAATAATCGATTAAAATCGTTTTGAAATGTTGAAATTAGGTTTCTTTTCTTCTTCTTTTTCTTTTCTAGTTTTCTGTACTATGTTTAATCAAATTTTGAGGAAACATAGTTCATTTCCCTAATTAATTGTTATGCATCAATACGATGGCAAAATTATCATACACATACCATGACGAAAAAGCAATACCATAAAAGAAAATCACACATGAAGATTCGCGTCTTTGTTCTTAACACTCTCTACACTCTCGTCACTTGTGTATAAGGAGATGATATATTTGGTATGAATAAATTACACAATGTTACTAGTTGCCACTCGTTTTTCCACAAATAATAAATTTTCAAGCCTGGGTGACAAGTAGGGATATGATGCCAAAAACCCTAATTTGTTTATACCGTGTTGATCTAGGCATATGATACATTGAATAATAATAATTTGAGAATCTTCTTTTGTTCTTACAATGCACCTGGCCTATTGTACGTACCACGCATAATAATTTTATTTATTTTTGGATCCAAATTCTCATGAACTCATTAGAACTTCTCGCTCACTCGTTATTGTTAGATGTCAAAGACTCAAAAGCACAACAATTTTATATATTTTAAAAAAAAATACTAAATTACAAGTAAAAGATTTTATATAAAATTATTTAAGTTCTTATACAAAAACTTCTGTGAGAACGAAGAAAATGTAAATCAAAAATAAATAATATTGCTGCAAAACAAAAAAAAGGCTAGAATTCTTATTAAAATTTTTAATACTTTAATTCATTAAAATCTTGAAACTCTAAAAAACTTGTGGCTATACCCTTTATTTTAATCTCCCGTTCAATCCACGGACTTTATCAATTTCTTTTACAAAAGTATATATATACTGTATTAAATATAATATAGTATATTTAAACTATTGCTGAACTTTGGATAATAAAGTGTTGCAATCAGTAATTAACATTGCATTAGTTTCAAAATCTTCGAGCATTAAATTCTCATAATTTTTACAGGTGCACTCACAGCCGTAACCGTGCACATTGGCATTAATTAAGATACTAACTAGTGGCATATTTGGTAATTGAGTCATTCGCAGGGGCAAATAAGTAAAGCGCTTTATAGCATCAGATATTCTGATTACGAGAGCAAAATCGAGTTCGTTTCACCGCCGGAGCCCTTAAAAAGAAAATTCTCTCGATATATACATACACCTCTCTGTATCTATACATCTCCGATCGATCTCTCTTCGTTTAGCGGCGGCGAACAGTATTAGCGCGCTCAAACGGTAACACAGGTCGTTCTTCTTCTTCTTCTCCGATAAAACCTATAAACCCCAAACGTTCACTCGTTTTTCCTATTTATTGTTATGTTTTGATTGTTTGTGTTCGTGTTTCACTGATTTTTTCAATTTAGGTTTTGAATTTCTCGTTATTGTTTCGATTCTCTCTTAATTGATTGATTAATTGAAGTTTTGCGGCACTTAAATTCGTTTACACGAATTTCAGCGGATCAGTTTTTAGTGGAATTGCATGATTATGTGTCTGCTGCATCTCAAAATCATTGTGTTTATCGTGAATTTCGCTAAGTTATGATGTTGGTAAACAATTGGATTTAAGCTTGAATTTGGAATTGAAATGTTATCCTTTTTTGGAATGTTGAATAGGTGTTTGTTGCCGACAGAAACGAATGGAATGAAGTGGCGATGTAGATATTCAGTTTTGGTAATCAATTATTGTTGCAACTGTGATGATTGAAAAGTGTGTCGGTTTTGACGCAATTAAGATAAAGGGTCTTCCGCAGACAGAGGACCCTTGATTCAGCGTGGATTGTTAGTTAACAGTTTCTTATAGTTTTTCCGTTAGTTTTTCCGTACAATGCCTGCTGTACAGAAGCTCTATAACGCGTGTAAAGCGTCACTTACGCCTGATGGACCTGTGTCGGAAGAAGCACTAGGAAAAGTTCGCAGTCTATTAGGTATGTAAGGGAGAAATCCTTTTTGTCCTCTTCTTCACACTCTTTAATTATGATTCCTTGTGATTTGGTATGCATTTAGGGAAGATTTGGTATATTGTCGTATTAATACTACTTGCTTCTCTTGTGCAATTTTAATTTTAGAACCACCACTAAGCGTAAATTATCTTGATTTGGAATGAGAGTCACGTGTCGTCAATCAGATGAATTCTTCCGACATTCCGATCAAGCAGAATCTCTTCATTTTGTCCTTTTGTATCACCCAAGTCCACGTGTAATCTGTTTGTTTGCCCTAATTTAAGGAGTTTAACTTGTATCTAGATGCATCAATGGATCCATTAGGTACAAGTTCGTGTGCAATCAATGTTTCAGTGTGCTAGCGCATTGTGTTTTTGTTGTGCTCTGGTTTCAGTATATAATGAAGAAGAATCTGATATTTTTCTGCAAACAAGAGTAACATTTGACCTTAAGTCAGTTGCTTGAAAGTTGAAGCAGCTGATTTATTCCATTACTGCATTATAAATTATCTTTCTATAAATTCCCAGACACCTTAAACGTGAAGTATCAGTTAGTACCTGTACTTTATTTATTGGTCTCTGCCTATCTCTCTTTTCATCCCTATTTACAGAATTACTCTGCAATTATTTATCTGCTCTTCTGCCATGTTTTTGGGCAAGAATTGCTGATTATTGAGGTAAAGTCTGATGATGAAAGTCAGAAATGTTCAATGCTGTTGAATTATTTCTAGGTTTTTCTAGTCAAAATAGTACTGTGGCTGAAAATAAGCATGGGTTGGAAAACCTATTTGTGCTACTCCAAAAAAATTCTGGTTCAGCATGTAACAAAAGTTTATGGATTTCATAAGTTGAAACTAGAGTAATTCTTCTATAAACATTCTTCCATGTCGTCTTTAAAATTGTAGTTGGAAGCCAGTGGTGAACTTTGTATTCAGTTAATGAAGTTTTTCAGTGGTATCCACAATCTTATTTTGCCTTGGGGAATGCCTGAATCATGGATTGCTGACAGGTTGTACTAGAGTTTGATATGTTGCATTGTGGTTATGATAATATATGTTTAGCCTGACCACAGCTGTGCGACAAAGTCTCCTGTATTCAGCCTGCATTAAAAGCAGAAGCTTGTACGTCCAATCTGCTTGGTCTACATGTCATATCCTTATACTTATACTTGCCATAGCATTATAGGAGTATCCTTTCCTTTGATTCTTTCCATTCCCATAGTCAATGTCTCAGACATCGCCATACCACATCTCTGCATCATTGGAACCATTCCAAAACTTCCTTTAGTTGTTCAGAGTATTTGTTTATAGTTACCAGCTAAATTTGGAGCCTTCGACTAGCCATGTTATGTAATGAAATTCACTGCAGCACCACAACTTCTGTCTGTACTGAAATTTTTCTTAAGTATAAATTCATTTGCCTCTTTCTGTTTTTACCCACTGTTTCAAGTTATTTGGAAGAAGAAGTCCAATCATCTGTGTTTTATCAAGAAGGAAATAAAAATTTTGCAGAGAAAAGGAAACTGTATTTTGTTCTTTGAAGTTTTTTCTGCCTTGCTAACAATAGATTGATTAAAACATGCGAAACTTGTTTCTGTTTATATGTTTTCGATTTGCGTTTTATTATTGTCCTCTAACAGTTGGTCCTGATTGTCATCAGAGAAAATCAAGCCCTCTGATGTAGGTCTTGAGCAAGAAGCACAACTAGTGCGGAGTTGGAAAGGTTCCTTCAGTGAACGCAATGGTAGTAATGGATCACCGCCAACAATTAAATACCTGCATCTGCAAGAATGTGATGGCTTCTCTGTAAGTTGTCCTCCCAATGGGCTACTGATACCGTTGCCATTTCCTTTCATTGAGTTGGTTTGTTGTTTGAATTTCTTAGTTAACCTCCTTATCCTAAATCACTTGCATAAAATTATATCTTTTTGCAGATGGGAATATTTTGCATGCCACCGTCCTCAATCATTCCTCTTCATAATCACCCTGGAATGACAGTGTTGAGTAAGCTTCTGTATGGTACAATGCACGTGAAATCCTATGATTGGATTACCGTACCCGAGCCTTCTTATTCATCTGAAGGTTGAGTATCCTAGGGCAGTTGTATTCTGCTTCGTTGTAACTAGTGAATTAACACATCTTTTTTTTTTTATTATTGTTTTTTTTTTCAATTAGCAATTTTATTGAAGTTTTTTCTATTACAATCAGGCGCAAGGCCTGCAAAGGTTGTTAAGGATTGTGAAATGACGGCCCCATGTGAAACTACAGTTCTATATCCAACTACTGGAGGCAACATCCATTGTTTCAAAGCCATAACTCCTTGTGCTATCTTTGACATACTTTCTCCACCTTATGCTTCTGAGGATGGACGGCACTGCACTTATTTTAGAAGGTCCCCAGACGGAGATCTTCCAGGTAAACAAACTTGTTACCATCAACAATTCATTTGTTTTTTTATTAAAAAAGAAGGTAATTCCTATTTCTTCCCTTATTCCTTTATTAAGGTACCATTGAGGCGGACGGAGATACGATATCTGAAATTACTTGGTTAGAAGAGTTTCAGCCTCCGGATGACTTTGTGATAAGGAGAGGACAGTACAAGGGGCGCGTTATCAAACCCTGAGAATTTTTGATGTGGTAAGGTATAGTTATATGGATCGAAGAGCTTGATTGAAAGTTATTCAGTTCAATTCTTAGTATATGTCTGAGCTCAAATGAGAATAAAGTTAAAAGCAGAAATTAGACTTGGAGTTGTACATAATTGAGGTATTATATGTTATTTTTACTGACCTCACCCGCATAGTAGCTAAATTAATTATGAATTATGTGATGCTTAATATTTTTATTCCATTTTGCTTTTATTTGTTGATGAACTGTTGCGGCATCAGCGGCTGAAGCACAAGTTAGTGGGAGATTAAAGCATTTTAATTTATGTCTGAATCCTTCTCCTAACCAGAGGAACATTGTTCAAACTTCGAAGTCAATGGTGAATTATGCAAACGCCTTTTGATGTTTGTTTGAGTTGCAATTTATCCTGTTGTTTCTGGAAAATAATGATTCATGGATTTGCGAGCAAAATGCTATACAAATTGTCATCATCAGTTTTGATTAACTACTTCTCGATTCCTTTTTTGATGCGAGGAATGTTTCAAAGTCATTGAGCATTGCCGTTGACAATTGGCTGAACCAAGCAAATAAATGTTCGTTTGATACATGAATTGAGAAAAATTTGATCTTAGAACCTACAAGATCGGTATACATCCTAACCTACAAGCTATAATACATATGGAATCACAGATGCTACAAGACGAGCAGATGATAAAATGCCAAAATATGATAATATCAGGTATGCCCATAACAGAATTGCTCCAAAGTGCTTGTAGCCCCTTCATCACCTTGATCAGCTTCAGGGTCTCACATAGCTCTCCAGCACAAAACTTGGTTCAAGTGGCCAGTTTCGTGACCTTTGCAACGAAAAGGCCACTTGTAGAAGATGTCAGCGGGTCAAACCTTATAGTCTTTGGCAATCTCGCGGACCTGCAGGGCCAAGTCTTGGAAGCTTCTATCTCCAGCAACTCTGCAAAAATAGGAACATGCAACATATTTGCAATGGCACAAGATTATAGGTAAATGTAAACTTGACAAACCAATAATATTGGGTTTTAGCATGTATAGAGTACCACCAGTGTAACAACTCCGACTCGTCACCCCGACACCTAAAAAAGCTAAATGAGATTTAGCCCCTGTGAAATTTAAGCTATTCCAATGGTGGTACTCTCGTTTCTTGAGATTCTTACAAGTGCATTGGTGTCATCAAACTTGCACACACATTCATTATTATGTACTAGCGACAAGTGCAAAAACCCCAATGATGTGAGTACCGTCCCTATAATCCATTCCCATACTTCTTTCCACTCTGCCATCTAACTTACCTGTGTGCTTAATCTTGTGATTAATTTAGATCCTAAATGTTTGAACGGAGAAGACCTATGAATTTAATTGGACAAGAAATGATTTAACCATCACGAACCAAGCATCAACATGTCCATTACATTAATGGACATTTTTTTTTTGATATCAATGGACATTTATTGAAATCTATACACTGACCACTTTTATAGTGGAACCAGCCCAATTGCTATAGTTAAAGTTACATGATAATATTTTGCAAATTCTGTAGAAAAAATATCAAGATATATTCAAAGGTCCATTATTTCTGATTTTGATAAGAATCAACTCTATATTCATGAAAGCACAGAAAAATCTACCTGCGGAAGCGTGCTGCGAAAGGAACTGCTCCACCACATCTTCATTTTGACTGACAGTTAAACTATTGACCACCAAAGTAAATAAATACAAATCCTTAAGAATAATATAAACAAAAGAAGAATGACAGTTACTCAAATTTAAGAGACGTCAAGAAGACACCTGCAAGTGCTGTAAACAAGACATCCACCAGCTTTGAGCAGTTTGAATCCATTGGTTAGGAGTTTTAACTGCAAAAGAACATTCTTGAATGAAAAATTGCTTAAACCGTAGTCAATCTTAAAGGAACATTGCGCAAGTAAGTAACATGTGTACCTGAAGGGCATTCAAGTCATCAGTTCTCTCAGCATCCAATACACGGCGTGAAAGTGTTGTCCAGCCCCATTGTTCAAACTTCTGTATGTGCTTAATTGAACCATCGTGTGTGCATTCTGCATCCACAAGGACCTGAGTAAATTATAACAAGTTGCCAGACATTTAGCAGAAGAGTGATGTAATTGTCAAAGGATTGACAAATGACAAAAGAACCATATTCATAAAAGGCAGTTTATAGAAAACTAAATAGATGAAACACAAATAAGAAAAAGGACAGGTCGAAAATTGCAATTTACCTTGTCATAGCCAAAATGCGAAATCTCAAGATCATTAACACTTCGGTACATGTCATATTTACTCAAACCAATCACCCCCGAGTGACGGCCATAGAATAGAAGTTCCGGATCTTCATTTCGTGAAAATGTGTTACACACATTTTTTTCCCTAGCTTTAGCAACTCTCTTTCGTTCTTTCCATGGTCTTCGAGGCGTCCACTCCTTGTATATCTCAGAATTTTCTTCTATCTCATTGGCTGATAAAGAATGATATTGTTCAGGCAAAGAAACATAACAGTAGCCTAATATTGGAGTTTTAAAGATTTGTAATTAACTCAATAAAGATTTTACCAAACACATTACATGATTTAAAAGATGATTGGACTCCTGATGGGATGATAGAGAATTTTGTTCCATCAGCCACAAAAAGCCGACACCGATCACCGAGTGCATATTTCTGCAGCATAGTTCTAGAAGCTGCTAACCGGTGTCTAGCAACATCAACGCCAGTCACAGAACCTGAACACCCAAGAAGGTCCAGTGCCATACAAAGTTTAGCACCTACAAAAACAACGAGCTGGTAAATGGAACTCCGGGAATATTTGATCCAATAATCTGATGAACAGAAGCTTGAGGGACTATAAAACAGTGCAAGCACCAATATGTAATTTTTCCAACTCTGTAAACTAAACTGTCCTGTCCTCGCTCTTAAATCGGTGATTGATTAGTAACACGTTAACTATTTAAAATCAGTTAAGTAACTTGAAAGAGTTTTCACATTGGTGGAGTAGCCTCTGTAAATCACAGATCATAAATAACGTACAACTGAATAGGGTCAACAACACGACAACTTCACCAAACCTTTAAGAAAAATCAATTAGTCGAAAAAACAAGGGTTGATAATTCAGCATTGTACCAGGAGCTGCACATAGGTCGAGAACGTGATCTCCCGGTCTAACATCCAAAGCCAGAACAGCAGCCCCTGAAGCTGCATCAATGCCATATATCTGCAACACCAAAAATAACATAAACAACTTTATATTGTTCTTAATAAAACGTAAAAACATCAACAACCTTCACACTCAGTTTAACATCAATCAAATTTAAGTCTCAGAAAACTCATCTGAATTTCATTAAAACACCAACACACTGATTAATTTTTCTTCTCACCATTCCTTTTTTATACGCCTTGGTGCTCGCGATTCGAACTTCAGGCGGAAGATAGTAGAAATTTGGTAGCCAACACACTTGTGTAAGCTCGCATTGAAGCTCAGATTCGATTGCTGATAGGTGCGATTCGCAGCCTGGTTTTAACCTAACGTAGCGAGGCGCAGATTGAGACGCTATGTAAATTGATGGATCCAAATCGTTTTGAGCGAGAAATTTGAGAAACTCTTTAGGCAAAGGTGAATTAGACGGCGTCGTTTCGACCTCCTCATCCATCGGCGCCGATGGTTTCGTTCTTTTACTATAATTGGTCAAGGCCTTAGTATTGAGTTAATTACTCCTCTGCAATTGTCTAGGGTTTTGTCACAAAATAAATTAATAATTTATTTGCTAAGTGTTTATAAATTAAATTAAGTTCTAAAACCAGATTTAACCCATGTGTTGATGGTTAGAGATAAATCATTTAGAAGATGAAAATTTAACATTATTTTGTTTTAGAAATAATTACTATGAACCTAAAGCATGTTCATATCAATTTTGAGGTTGGGAAAGTATCTAATAAATAAAGTTCTTTCAAGTTCTAACCTTACAAAAAAAAAAAAAAAAAAATTAAACACCCCGAAATTGTTTGTTTAAATAAAAAAAAGTTGATTTTAACTATTTTTATGAATTTACAAACATAACCTTAACATTAGTTGATCAAATTACAACATTTATCTCCATATAATTCTATAATTTACACGAAAAACAATAATATATAACAAAAGGAGGATTTTAATTCATAAAGATCAAAATTCTATCGATTCACAATGAACTCGTTTCAAGAATCAGAGTATTTTAATAGAAAAAATATCAACATTTTGCAATAATAATCTCAAGATGAGATATTTAATTTTACATGTTCCACTTTCACCACGCGAAAAACCAAAGAAAATAAATGACAATCCAAGATGACAATGAATTAAAATCACACAAAAAGGTATACACTTATACACTAATACAAAATAACACAATGTGAATTTTGCCATTTTATATATTGAATATATGCATGAAAGAATATACTAAAAGAGGGTCGTGCACTCTTGAGATATCAATTGCATCATATCCTACAGAGTAAATTACAAACAATAGATGCAGATGTATTCTAAAGTTCAGGTTCTGTTCTTCCAGAAACTCCAGTCACAGCCTCCTCTATAGCTTGTGTAAAAGTTGCAATCTTGTATGTGAAGAATCCCACTAACATAGGAATCAATTCAAGATGCATTAATCCATATTCTGGAACTAAAATCCTGCACATAACAAAATAAACCAAATTTTTAAACAAGTACAAAATTCCAATGAAGATTCGACACTCTACTTGTTTGGAAAAGGAAGAGTGGCAATCTTTTACACACAAAAGGCTATTTTTACCCGTTCCATCGATTATACACCATCACCAACACAACAGGAACTAATAGTCGTGGCTGTCCAATCGCTGCCCTGCAAATGAATCAGCAAAGTCAAAATGGAGCCTCGAGTTAACTACCCATTTCAATTTGTAAATGTGGAAAAGGATGATGAGACCAAACAAAACCTCATACGGACTTGGAAATTGTATAGGTTTAAAATGTAATTTTCATATAGTTCTAAGTTCACTCGTCCTCATTGGATTAGTATTACAACAATGGCGTCCGTGCAGAAGTTCTGGACTTATAAATTTGTTCCAAAAGGTGGTGATCTTCTGAATGTAGAAGGATAGTGCAACGTGAGACAACCTTACACCAAAAGCAATTTAAAGGAAACGTCATATATATGAATTATAATGCAAATATTTTGCAATTCTGACGATTGTTCTAAGTTTACTCTTTTATAAAGAGCATTTAAAAGATGGATCATATGTTTGTTATTAGACCAAATCTCACAGGGTGTCGTCAATGTAACTATCCCAAGATAATTAGTTACCCCAGGCGAATAAAAAACAAAAAACAGGGCAGGCTTGGTTACTTGGTCTGAGACCAAGGCCAAATTCTCAGTCTATGACAAACTTGATGGAGCCAAGAATGGAGGCTTGACTTCATCAATTTTGAATCCAAAAATACATGCATAGGCCCATATTATTCTACACAAATTGCATAAGGCACAACAAGATGCATCTAAGCTAATAGAGTCATACAAGCAAACCAATTATTTGATCACATTTGGGGACACCTTTGACACAATATCACATGCCCTGGTCAGAGACAAGAAACTAAAAATGCTAGAAATAGACTTGTTGAATAGCCTGATAGGTGTTACTATTTTTTGTAAACTAAAATACTCATCTCATTGTGGAAATTTTTAGTAACTAACCGATAAGTTCTTCAACCAATTTCATTTTCTAATATCCATTCAATAAAGCTCTTCCAGAGAAATTCACACCATAAACATTTACATGACAAACCAAAGGTTGTAATATCTGAGAAAGGAGGGAACATAACATACTTGATTACTCCTCTTGCTCCATCTGCCATAGAATCAATACTGTTACCAAGCATTCTCATGTACACCAAAGAACCAAGGAAACCGGCACCATAGCTGATGAATTCAAGATAAAGGCATATTATAATATGGCAGACAGAATATAAACATAAATATAAAAATATACATATGCATTTGATTTTATAAGAAAAACTTGCAAAGAACAGTAGCCTTAAAGCCACTAGTTTCATAAGTGACAAATGGGACATCCAATGTTCGAGGATAGTGTGGATATACATGAGTAGACACAATAAATATAAACGCATAAACCAACATCAACTACAACACGACCCCCAAGGATCAGATTTTTGTAGCAAGGATGGTGCATACTGCATAGGCAATTTTTTCCGTTTTACCTCCATAGCTTACTCTTCTGACTCTTGTTTTGGCTTCAGTGATTTGGACCCATAATCTCAATTCACCAACTATTAAATAGTGTAACTCCATTATAATAAGCTTAGGCTATTAACCAAAAAAAGTACCTAGCAGCAATTTCCGGAGTATATGATAAATAGGCTGAGATCAGTCCAACACCACCAATCCCTACGGTGAGAACTTGCAACTTGTTCTTCAACTGGCATGTTAACAAAAGGAGAAATGTGAGAGCTCACAAGTGAAGATTACTAGAAATATGAGGCCATAAAATGCTGCAAGTCATTACCTTATAATACTGTTCCCTTGACTGGGCGGCCAAAACTTCTGGATCCCCTCTAGGACGCCTTGCTTCTCTGAACATGACATCCTGTAAACCAATAAGACTATAAATTACAGCATAAAGATCGTGGCTTAATCACAACATTCGTTAGGAAGAACACCTACCCACCCACCCACCCCCAACACACGCCCTCCAACATAGACAAGCATTTATAAAAAAATGGAAAGTTTGAACTCTGGAATGGATATAAAAAACTTACGGTTGGAAACGACCCAATTCAAGCTATTTTGAGATTAAATGAGGAAAAGAGAGAAAATCATTTCTCCCATATATTAGAAAACCACTCATTGCCTTCTATCCTCTAATAGCTCTTAACTCTCCATATCCATGAATTTTCGTCTCGACATGCGGTAACCGTAGAGAGAGAAATCCATTTTGGAGTACGCAAAAAAACAGTATTTTTAGGGGCCGTTTCCATGAATCGTGGACATATAGGCGATATTTTTATACAAAGTTAGACATTGCCCTAAAAGATACAAATCCCTTAGACTGTATTGGAGCAATGTAGCAATGCAAATTCATCAGTAAAATCATGCAACAAAGATCCTTATCCATGGTATCATCATAATACCCATTTTGGTTGGAAAGGGTTAGATTTCCTTCACTTACACTTCCTCCGGTTGCAGCCTTAAGAGCTCTATCCCACTTATCTTGCTCACGACGTGTTGGGGCTGGTCTCCATCTTCGACCAACAGACCTAACAGTCTAAACACCATTTCACCCCAATGAGTACAGAATAGATACAATCCACAAAGTAAAGCAGAATATATATATATATATATATATATATATATATATATATATATATATATATATTAGCAAAGAGAGCTCAGAATCTCAATAACACTTTCACCTTGACTTCCTCTTCAACTACTGGTTCCCGAGTCGCTGTAAGCTCTTTGCTCAAGTCAACTTCCATACTGCATTACATAGAGTGTTAGTCAAAAAATAAAAGTTAAAAATTTAAAAAGAAGCCATTTTTCACAATTACAGAGAGTAAGAAACAAAAGAAGCTTTACATACTTGTCCAGGCTCATGACTCTATTCAAGCTAAGAAACCCAGAAGGCACCTCCTATTTCAACCAAAAAAAAAAAAAATCAATAACCAATTCAGTTTCAAATACCAAGTAACACAACTCTAATAAAAAAACCTTACACATCAATAATACTGTAAATGAAAAAAAAAAAAAAAACCCATCAATTAAATAATACAAAACATCAATCCCATGACATTTCACTAACAAAATACCAAAATTGAACCAGTAACACCTCAAGAAATTCATCAAGATTAAATTTTTAACTATTTTTCAAAACCTTGGCAGATTTAAATTGGGGCTCATTATCTTTATCATCAGGATCTTGAATCAATTTTTTCATGCGGTCCATAAAATCTTTGTTCCACATGTAGTCATCATCGGCGAGAGGGTCCTTATCACCACCCCAGTATTTTCTGAGCTTGGTGGTAGTTGGTGGGCCCGCGTAATCACCTGGTGCGACCCCAGTGGACCATTTCAACGGCTTCTTGTTTGGGAGTATGATCTTTGTGGGCAGCCTCGGCTGAGACGATGATGGGTTTGAGGAATCTGGTGTAGCGGGTGTAGCTGTGGATGTCACTGAAAGGCAGCAGTTTACTACTACTACTGCCATTGTTGTGTGTTTTTTGAGTGGAGGAGGCAAATTGGAAATAGAATAAATGACTATCGTGATTTTGTGTTTTTAACTGATATTTTGATTGATTTTGTGCCGATATTTTCATGAAGTAATTGCAAAACGACGCCTGTTTTATTTATAATTAGAAAATGGCCCCTGTATTGTTTTTATTAGCAAAAACCCCTTGTAGAAATTAATAATTAGCAAAAAGAGCATAATATATTTTTAGTTGGATGTACTGATAACTAACAATCTTTTTATCTTAAATGTATGTTTGTTAAATTAAATATTGTAATCTTTTATATGGTGTTTTTGAGATTTTTTTAGAATTATTTAAAAACATGACAAAAATAATTAATACGGTATTTTTGTTCATACAGATCTAGAAACTAATGTTCTTTTTAATTTATATATATATATATATATATATATATATATATATATATATATAATTCAATTTGAAAAACATTAATTCTTCATAAATCAAGTAAATATATTTTTCTAGGTAAGTATGAAAGCTGAAATATGACGGAGCTAAGAACAAAAAGCAAATGAGTAGGTAAAAATAAAATGAAGTAGAAGTTGAAATTGGGAAGGAACACACAATATACAAAATAACATGTAAGGATACAGTCATACAGCAAACGCTGGAAAATTTGAAATTTATTAACAACAAACACTTATACGAAAATCTTTAGACAAATTCAAAACTATTTACAGACAAAGAAATTCTAAAAAGTAGTTCAGAAGACGAAAGCTCACAAAACTAACTAATAACAAATGAAAGCAATTGGCTAAAATAAACAAATCCAAACTAACTAATAATTAATTGTTCAGACAATGAGCTCTATATCCCCTCCTGCTTTGCCAGCATCGTTAAAGAATCTTTTCCAAAACCAGTGCTTCTTCCAAACCCGTTCGTTCATCTCATCAATGGGAACTCCTTTCGTCTCAGGCAGCAAAAAGACAGCAAAAAGTCCCATGACAACAATCCAGGCTGCAAAGAAGAAGAAGATCCCTGACCTCATGTGGCATAGCATCGTGAGAAAAGCCTGCGCGATAATCGCGGTGCACACCATGTTCGTTATGACAGCGATACAAAACCCGGCTGATCGTGTCTCCAATGGGAAAATCTCACTCGGAATCAGCCATCCCAAAGGACCCCAGGACCACGCAAATCCCATCACGAAAACACCGATCAAAAGAACTACGACGTAAGGCCACGGCTTGGGGATAACGTTCGTCGCCTTTAAGTACTTTGCGAGAACCACTCCAGTAAAAACCTGAGTGATCAGCATTTGACACGCGGCTTGGATAAGTAGCTTCCTTCTTCCAAACTTGTCCACACCGAATACCGCGACCAATGTGGCTAATGAGTTGATCGAGCCAGTAATGACTGCAGACAACAAAGAGGCGTCGGCGCCAAATCCCATGGTTTGTAACAGGACAGGAGCGTAAAACATGATGACGTTAATCCCCGTGAACTGCTGGAAGATCTGTAGTACAGTGCCGCAAATGAGTTGAGGCCAATTGGAACGCTTTGTGAACAGGTTCCTGAAAGGGTCTTGGACCTTATTAGAGATCTCGGTGGCACGTTCAATTTCGTTGTACTCTGCATCAACATCATTGACGCCCCTAATTATCTTGAGAGCTTTGCGGCCTTCATCTTTCTTGCCTCGCTCGATTAGGCTTGTCGGTGTTTCCACGATGACAAGAGAGCCTATTCCGAGGAAAAGGGCCGGAACTGCAGCACCTCCAAGGGAGATTCTCCAACCATATGGATGAATTTTTGAGGTGTAGTAGTTGATAATGTTTGCCACCAAAATGCCAACCGTGATGAGCAATTGGAAGCAAACATTGAGGCCTCCTCTGTACTTTGCCGGGGCGATTTCTGATATGAATAGTGGCACTGCCTGGTTTCCGAATCCTACACCGGCTCCTAGACAAATTCGTCCAAATATTAGCATAGCGAGATTCCTCGCTGCGGTGTTGAAAACAACGCCGAGTAAGAAGAAGCCCGATGCCATCTGCATTGTTCGCTTTCGACCACATAACTGGCAGCATTTAGACGCCACCGCACTGCACACCACCGCGGACACGTACAACGAAGACGTGAACAGCTGGAGAAACTGATCATCAAACTTACAATAGTTGTCTTCTTTCGCCCTGTGCTTCTTTTCGTATACCTTTGGGAAGAATTTCAACAAGAAATCGTCCATAGAAGATACTCCTCCTGCATATAAATTTATCAATATAGGTATTAGAATTTGTAAACTAAGTCGAATGTCACAGTGACAGAAGAATGAAACATCTTTGATGGTTAAGATCTCTCATTTGCTTGTTTCAAACAGAACAAATACATTTGTACTATTGACGTACAAAATTGTAGCCAATTAAGATTGGAACGTGCTCAATTTGGTTGATCATATAATATTGCAATATAGGATAAACATGTAATCTTTGCCATTCTGTATGTCGAACAAAGAAGACATGTTCCAATTATTGATACTAAACAGTCTGATCAAACTTACAAGTATATCAACTATAATTAGAAATAAAGATCCTGACACTAGATTAGATATGTACAAATTAATCACATGATATATATTAGTTTGTGTATCAATTTGAACCTTACACACAAGAAATGTAACACATATATTAATAGTAATTACAAACCTGATATGCCAATGTCAAATCCAAACATAAGGCCGCCGAAGGCTGCTATGATGGAACAAAAGACAACCTGCGTTGTGAGTTTCGCGGGGAAATCACCGCCGCCATTGTTAACCGCCACAATTTGTGGTGCCATGGTGATCAAATATACGTATGTGTATGTATGGTTCTTGAAGATGGACGTGAAGTTTTTCTCTATGAAATGAGAGTATGTTATGAAGAACTATAGAGATTCAACAGATAGAACTATTAGCAGTACTTCTTGTTGTGTACTTGTTCTATTCTATAAGAATCTTAATAACATTCGACTTTCTTGTCTCATTTGTCCTTTTATAAATCTAATTGTCGTGAATTAAGGAACACTATATCTAGTTACGGATAAATATAGTTGATTTTTGGGTTTATCATCCTTTTCTACTATCATTTGGTTAGTATAATGCGGGACTCCAATTGTTTAGGAGATATCAACAACTTTGTTTAGTTTACTACATTAAAGATATAACTATATTGAAATCTAGACCATTAAAATTTGTGGGATCAATCATCAATGAACTAGCTAGATTTTCGGGAAAAAAAAACTCCGAACTAACTCATCCAATATAAATTCGTTTACTTTTTCATATGGATAATTATTTTTTTTTAATGACGTGCTTTCAAGGTTTCGTTTACATGGAATAGGGCGTGATCTCGTCAAGAATCCGATATTTGGGTTGCCGTTATTGCATTACTTTATGCATTTGTATAGTAAATCCACAAGCTTTGCATGTTTTATTTTATCATAATTATAAGTTATAACAACCAATTATGATAAATTTTACGTGTGAGTTAAGAGAATTTGTTAAAAGTTTTAATTAGAGAATGTTTAAAGAACGTTTACTTTACCAAGACGATGGCCGGGGCATTGAGTAGATAACTTCCGGAAAAAAAAACTCTGGCAAAAAAACATTAAAGTTTAGAACTTATACATTGTAGACCTAAATTACTAGTACGGCTTTTTACATGGATTTGGATCGTATCATTATTCAGTAAATCATTTAATTGAGAAAATAAATCAAAAAATACCTTCTTCTAGAATAAACAACTGGAACTTTGCCTACGATTCAACAACTTCACAGTTCGCACCCAACACTAGAAGCACCACACTAAATAAGAGAATAAATAAGAGGGAATCAGAAAACTATTGCTAAATTATACACCACCAAGCAAATCAATAATATCCATAACAATAATAAGAGAAACTGGAAGCAACGTTCCCTCAAACATGTTCTACTTCATTTCTTGAAGAATAAAAATTTGAACCATACACTCCATATCGAATTCAACAAACAAATTATTTCTTGCTCCTCGAGCGCTGGGTTCTGTGAAGCAATTAACCTACCATACACACGAAAAATGAAAAAGAAACATGGAGAAATAGATCTACCTCTACATCTCATTCCATCACATTGCTCCATTATTTCAGCACGTGCCACTATCAGAATAATGTGAGGACATTAAAAGACTAGGCAAACTCCATACAAGTTCATTATCACTTGATGACAAGTAACACGGCCAACCAGCTGGCATCATGCATCCTACTTATCTTCAAAAGGGAACAAACACCAACTCCAATGCGAAGAGAGATTCTTGTTTTCTGATGCACGACACTGTCTCGCCCGTGAAGTAAGGTAATCTAAAATACCATGAAACTTAATGTCATCACATCCAAAAGCTAGAACAACATTTACACGATTATCACAAATATGCAATCATATACTAATGAAGATGAATTAACAGTTACCAGCTCAACAGGAGAAAAAAGAAAAGCAAATTGAACTTTGCACCAGTTCCTCCAACTTGAACATCAGCACAACTAGCATATGAAAAGAAGATAATCAAGAAAAACATCAAAATAGGTACCCATTCCTCCATATAGTATGTAAATGTTTCATGCGTCTCAGTTGTGAAAAATAAAACAATCTATACATTGTTCACCATCTTAAGTAGGATTTCCCAACACCATCCAGTCTCGTAGCACTTCATCGTGGAAGGAGAGTGAATGCAAGAAAATATGTGTCAACCAGATATATGGTGACTCATAAGGCACGAAAAGAAGATTCAAAACATCAAGCAGCAAACCCTCCAAACACGTGATATCTCCTATCTTGAAGAATGCCACCTAAAGCTAATACACCTTTGTTATCTTACCACCACTAACACTATACCCTTGTATGTTGAAACACAAATTAGAGTCTAAACCTAAGTGAAGCAAGTCACCAGACAATTCCAATGCCAACTTTATGTTGCAACTATCTTCGCTACTGGTTACAGCCCACAGGTTCAACTAAAATATTCAGAGACAAAGAAATCCATGCAGGAAATGGAACTCACTTGTGATAAGTAAAAAAGAACTATCTTCCGACATCGCGACATCAGGAAATGGAACTCACTTGTGAGAAGTAAAAAAAAAAAACTACAACTAATGGGACAACTCACTGTGTCCAAAATGACATCAGGAAATGGAACTCACTCAGGAAATGGAACTCACTGTGTCCAAAATGATTTTGCAATACAGGCAGAGTTACACAAACGACCTAATGGGACAACTACAACTAAAACACAAGAATAACCATTTAAACACATAGAGGAACAGCCCTCCTCTGCAGCAGTTTCAAGTAAGTAGGAACTAAAAGAGTATAAATAAATATGGAAGTAGATGGAGTAAGAAAAATCTCAAACCATAGATCTGCTCGACTTATGCCCACAATCAAAATTCATTGCATCGACATGTTGACAGAATATGGGTATACGCCAAGTTCCATGATGGGACAGTGAGATTTCAGAAAACATAGAGCACCAAATGTTCTATTCAAATACTCCGCACATGTTCCATTTGTACGGACATTTTTCTTAAACCTTTCTCTCCTAAAAACACCAAACAATAAAAATGAATTAGTAAATGAAACAGTGGTCTGTATTTTAGCCAGTTAAACACAAAAGGCTTAAAAAAGCGACTCCTTTGTGTGTATCAAAGATTTGAGAATGGTACACAGCAGTCACCCCCAACCATTTGACTTATGAAAACCAATCAAAATTGTCCCCAAAATAGGCAACTAGAACATCCACACAGTTAAAAAAAATCATGATGGGTGTTTGACTACATAATATGACATTCTTAAAACTTATTTAAAGATGGGACATCAAATATCCTTATCCTTGTCTCTTAAAGGTAATTTTCTTAGAAAAACACAACTGAAAACAATTGATGCTAAATCAAGTTTGTTGCATGTGAAAGACAGTCTACTGTGTATACTTGGTTTCCTGACTTTGGAACATCATTCCAAAAAATGTACCTTTCTATCCATTGGCTAACTTAAAACACTTGTTGGTCCTGAGAACAAAGCAAAGGGGACAAGTAAAAGAAAGATGAATACAAAGATCATCCAGAAAAAAAAGATACTATAAACATTCTGAATATAAATACAGTTACCAAAAGTATTCCTTAAGATCATTGTAGTTTCTCCATGCTGAATGGCTTAATTTCCCTCCCTTGTTTCTCCTGGCTTCCTTTAGGATTAAGATTATTGAATTACATAGAGGGAAAAAATTGGCTAAAAGTACCATTTGATATATGACTTCCTTTCCACAGAACATCAGAAATAGGTGTCACAACATCCCTGAGAAATGATTCTTCATCTTGTGCTGCTGTTTGATATGTACCTACGGTAACATGCTGGATGATTGCCGATTAAAGTTCCAAACATATCATTTGCCATCTTGAATTTGGAAAATATAAGGGTTACCTGTGAATAAAATGAAAAAGAAATTATCAGCCGAATCTTTTATGCACCAAAGTATAAAATGATCAACAATAGTATGCAATATCAACCGAACACGTCCAGAGGCAGTCAAGATTGCTGTTTCACTATCGTACTTATGAAGATGCATATTCATTATATACTAAAAGCTAACGGAGGGAAAAAGGCGAGCTCAATGCATTATCCGAAACACTGTTGGACATTTATACTATTAATCATACAGCCTTCAAGTGAAGATTAGTATAGTTCGAAAATGTTCGTAACGATCAAATCAAAGTTGACAATAGACAGTATAAAGTTTTCATTAAAAAAATTGATGCTGCACCAACTTTTGTTACTTTTTCTAATGGTCAGATTTATTTTGTATGTAACTTCAAACCTTGGGTGTGAGTGTAATGCTGATATTTACTGAGACTTCATGGGGAGTTTGTGATAGTAATCAAAAATCAGAGAATGTACATGATACTATCTATGGAAAAGATCAGAATGCTAGGGTGAGAATTTACTTATATAATGCTTTTATTGCATAATTGGTTTGGGTTGCACCGAGATGTGACTGCAGAACATTCGGCACTTTGACTATTTGACAATCTCATCGACGGATAAATTGTTTGTAGAGCGAGACTATAACTTATTTCTTTCTTCAACATTTATGAGTTAAAGAGTTAGAAAGTCGATACATAACGTTTCAAAAGATCAACAACCAAAACCCAGTGTTGCAACGATAACGAGCATAAGTACAAGATTAAACATATTAAGTCAGCTAATCCGGAAAAAGAATAATTTCGGGATTTTCATGAATAACTAACTAGTTACAGACAGAAAATATAATAGCATATCAAGAATATTTAAAGTGTTGACAGAAGACAACAGATGAAACACGTAGCATACGCATTCGGGCATAAATCGGATCTCCGAGTGTTGCCTCCGATCACCCCAAGGACACCTTCAAGCAAATTAAAAGATTCTGATCATCATATGATGCGTAATTTATTTGTAAAAATTAAGCGATAATGTAGTCAATATCATTAACATTCAACTTACTCAAGATTTGGTGTAGTGCACCACCATGATTATTATCATGCTATAATTAGATAAGTAAAAATAAACACTGAATATGTATATTGTACAGTATACTCTGATTATTATTGTTACAAAAATATACTTACTTGATCATATATAATCCTCGAAATCCCTATTTGTTTCAACTGCGGCAAAGCCTAATCTTGGTCCCACTGGAAAACGAACATCTTAGATGAAATTTGCCTGTGTTAGGGCTCAGATTTTTTCTTGTTTAGTGAAATTTCTCTTTGAATTGATTTGCTTAAATATACTCGACCGTTAGCTTTTATTTAACGCTAATGACGTTTACGCGTCAAATATTTTTCACCGACCTTTTCATGCTTTTGCAATAAATACCCCTTGGGTTTTAATTATTGCCATATTTACCCCCTGCTATTTCAGTTTATTTTACAAATATTTCAAATGATGCTTTTTTAAATTATCAATCTTATTATTAAGTGAAACATACAATATAATAAATAAAAAGTGATGATTTTCATTTTCCGAAGTCATAAGATAAATTCATTTTTTTCATATATATATATATATATATAGAGAGAGAGAGAGAGAGAGAGAGAGATACATTTTTTGTATTTAATATAATTTGAGAACTGAGAAAAAGGTGGAATGAGAATTTTGATATGCGCACCGAGCTATTATAATTTGCCTTAGTATAGATAATATAGCTATGTATAGGTCAATGAGCTATATTGTTTGATCAAGTCGAATACATATTGTTTAGGGCTTAATTCTTAAACCAAGACGCAATTTGTAATTGAAAATCTCTATAAACCTTAATGTAATTAGAAAATTATTTTGTACAGGTGTCGATTTTTTTTTCGCACTATAATTTATTATTATTTATTTTGAGAAATAAAAATACTGAATCACTTATATAGTTGGCTAGGTTTCAGGGATAACAATTTTGTCTCTAATACTTAAATAACAAAGGAAAAGAAAAATAAGTAGCGTAATGGTACAATTACTAATGTTATCAACTTCATAAAACTAGAATTATTTGATAATAAATAATTTAATTTAAAATAAAATATCAACATGCACAAAAGTTGTAACAATAATAAGATTTATATATCCGCAATACATTAGTTGTAATATGCACCTGAAAATCAGAAGAAAGTAATATAATTTTAGTCCCACTAACTGCTATGAGTTTGGATTGGGGCAGTTTAACTCACCAATTTCGGCTCATTGGGCTACGCTGAGCAATTATATAAGACCAGCCCAATTAAATTAGCCCGTCAACGTTGGACAAAAGTACAATTGAGCCCAATTGAAACCCTAGGCCGAAATAATAACTAGTACAGATAAATTCTCACTACATTTAGTCCATTCAGCGACTTCAAGTGAAACCGGAAGAAACCGGAGGAAAAGGCACAGAAGAAGACCCGTTCGACAAAAAGCAATCATCTCTCTCTCTCTCTCTCTCTACAGTCACGCTTTGTTCTTCCGCAAATTTCGCCTCACAGTGAGCTTTTTTAGAGAGAGAAAGTAACTAAGAACTCAAAACTCAGTGGATCGGCGATGGCTACTTCTTCAGATCGCGAGACCTCCGTTTACGTCGCAAAGCTCGCCGAGCAAGCCGAACGATATGACGGTATTACCCTTCCTCGTAGAAGAAAATAATATTCTGTTCGTATTTTTAGGGTTAGAGGAGATAATCTTTAAATATTTTGTAGATCTCGTTTAGATTATGTGTTTGTTTATTGATAGTAGTTTTATTGCCCTGCACTTATGTCGATTTGAATATGTTTTGATACTCCTTAGCGTTTCTTGTGAATTGAATTATTCTTCAGTTTAATTAATTTATCCATAAGTTGTTTTTTCGTAAACTGATTCTAACTAAGTTAATGATTTAGAGTATAGAGATGATAAATCATCAGTACAGTGATGTAGTTGAAAAATTAGAATTTCAATTGGACAATTAGTTTTTAATGATTAGAATTATCTTTATGTATTGTGTTTTTATTGTTTATATTGTATTAGTGATGACCTAACTGGAAAAGTTGCGTTGAAATTTGGCAGAGATGGTGGAAGCGATGAAAAAGGTGGCCAAATTGAACGTGGAATTGACTGTAGAAGAGAGGAACCTGCTGTCGGTGGGTTACAAGAATGTGATTGGGTCTCGGAGAGCCTCGTGGAGAATCTTATCGTCAATTGAGCAGAAGGAAGAGTCAAGGGGAAATGAGGTGAATGCTAAGCGGATCAAGGAGTATAGACACAAGGTGGAGTCAGAGCTCTCGGATATATGTAGCGACATTATGGCTATCATTGATGAACACCTCATTCCATCATGCCCTGCTGGTGAATCCACCGTGTTTTACTACAAGATGTGAGGAATGGTGGTTTTATGTCTTTTTAATGTTCCATCTTTTGGAGTTCTTTGTTTTAAAGTTATTTTCTTTCACTTCTGCAGGAAAGGGGATTATTACAGGTATCTTGCTGAGTTCAAGACTGGTAATGATAGGAAGGAGGTCGCTGATGGGTCATTGAAAGCATATGAGGTATAAACTTTTTATGTGAAAATATGTTGGAATTTCAAATAACTGCCCATGTGCAGACTCAGATTTTATTTTTCAAAATTTTCAGTAAATCAACTGTTAACACCTTTGTAGAACTCACTGCACAATTGATATAGAAGATGTTGTGTCGACTATTTTCTCTTAGAGAAAACTCATCTAAGAACGTGTAGAAGAGGAACTCCATCTAAGAACGCATAGAAGAGTGCATAATATTGACATCCCGAATGCTCATTGTCAGTGGGGTTTACAGTGTCTCTGGTCATGGTTAATATAAGATGATTCTCTTCCTTTTTTTGAGTTAAGGTATTATATTGCTTTATTTACATTAAAAGGCACTTTAGGGAAAAATCCTGAAGGCTTGCATGGATATAGGAGGTTAATGCTTGGTAAAAGTTTTGTTTGCTTCTGTGAATAATGCCTTTTTGATAAAAGATGTTTAGATTGCATACAATGGTATATTATGAAAACCACCAGTGTTGTAAAATGTATATGCCCTCCTGAGGCGAGGTGCTGTGGAAACACCCTAGAGTGTGTTATTAGGCCGTGAACTTGCGATGGAGATTGACACGATCGAGCAAATACCGTGGCTTCATTGATGTACAACATCTTTATTTTCTAAATTGCTAAAATTTTGTTTCTCTTGTTTACAGAGTCCCTCCTGAAGCCACTTGTCCTCTCTCAACTGTATCTTCTCTCATGTACCACTCTATATGTTTCTTCTCTCGATCAATGATCTTGTGTGGGCATTTTAGGGCTCCTGGTGTTTTACAGTAAATCTCAAAATTACTCGGCAAATACTCTCACAAACCTACTGCCAACATCCGCAAGTTGTGTCAAGTTTCACTTCCATCCTCATATAGAATTTCTTCTCGAATCTAAAACCTGTAATCATGTGCAATTAATTCTAATTATTTAAAATAGTATTAGCTCTAATAGGCTACTTAATTTAGGTTGAGATAACAATTTTTAACCCTTTATTGAATTCATGTATTGTTTTATTACATTTTTTGATGTAAAATAATAGCATTCACGAGGCTTATGCCTAAATGCTTCGGGCTGGCAACTGGCCCCAAAAGACTGGGAGTGGCTCTCTCAACGCCTTTGCCTTTTAGAACACCGGGAAGGACTACATTATAGGTTCTGGTTCTGTGTATGGATAGTGAGGGGAATGGTTTCGTAATGTTAACCAGGGGAAGTGATTGATTATTAAGAGAAAAATTATATAATACTTTGTTATATCTAACAATTACAATAATAGTAGTAATAAGAATGCAATGAAACTTGTCAGTCATTTATTATACTTAGGAACTATATCCACTTGTTTGGTGATGTAAGTTTTCAGAAAAAGGTGTCTGTGTTAGAAATACTTGGATGGTGTTGTGGACTTCAGAAAACCCTTTTTCAACACTTTGACAATGCCAATTTCAAACCGTGTCTGCCCAACTATTAATTTATCTATTTGCATTAGTGTGCTCATCTTTGGCACTTTGCTTGCAGACAGCTACCACCGCTGCTGAGGCAGAGTTACCTCCAACACACCCCATTCGCCTGGGTTTGGCTTTGAATTTTTCAGTTTTCTACTATGAGATTCTGAACTCACCTGAAAGGTTTTGTTTGTTGGTCATTTGTATTGTATTTAATCCGTGTCGCACTTTTACTGAATCACCAATATTTCCAGGGCATGCCACTTTGCAAAACAAGCTTTCGATGAAGCAATTTCAGAGCTTGATACCTTGAACGAGGATTCATACAAAGATAGTACCTTAATTATGCAGCTTCTTAGGGACAATCTCACGCTGTGGACCTCTGACTTACCAGAGGATGCAGGTAATTGAGTAATAATGATAAATAATCAAGGGCAAAATTTTCAGTCCTTTTTGACACTGGTTGTAATTTTGTGTTGTTTATACCCAAGGTACCTCTTATATTATCCCAACATTTCTGTGCTTGGGTTTTAAACTTATTTATAATAGGGTGATTAGTTCTCAGCTTCTATCAGGGTAGAGGGGGCACTTTAAAAAGCCAAAGCTTGATGTATTGTGGAATTTACTTTAGCAAGTACGGTCTTTCTACAAGTTTTAAATACTAGTAATTGTTGGATCCTGCATGGGACCAAGCAGGCAATAAGGAACTCATTTCAGTGGTGACTATTGCACATACATTATGACATGTTTCTTTTATAGTACAGAAGGATGAGAGACCAAATTTAAAACTTCAAATTTCTAGTTAGATTTCAGAGTCTACTACAGTAAAAGTTGTATGCTGGAACTATCTTCTGCTTGATCCAGACTCCCTTTTTTGCTGTGTCTGAATTTATCCATTCTTTCTAAATCAATTTCCTCCGCTGCAGAAGATAAAATGGATACTTCTCACAAAGCTGGTGGCGACGGTGCAGAGGTGGTCTACTTTCCCTTCTAAAATCTTTTGTTTGTTGAAGCTATTTACAGATTGGTGTATAGCTTGTGTGTACTTATTTACTTGTTGATCTTGCAGTAAACCTTCCGGATGACTTAGGCATGAAACATCTGAGGATGAGCAGTTGATGATGTACTTATGGGACATATGATTCCAGTCATATGAGATACTCTATAGTTGTACTGTTATGGCTTGTTCACTCTTTCAGATTGATGTTGGTTTGTACTTTATGTTGTGTTCCATCCCTTTTCCTCGCTTATAGCGAGCGGAGACAAATGTTATATGGATTTAATTTGGCCTATAGGTGGTTTATTTTTTAGTGACTGCCTTTGCCTAGATGGAAAGATTTTTATGCTCATTTTCCTTTTTAATCTCGTTTGATCTGTTCATGTTTCATCTGTTCTTATTTTCACTTCGTTGATGATGTGAGACTGGTTTCTGTTGAAAATTCATTGAGAAACTGAAACTGTCCCAGCTCTATTTACTTAATGTGCACCAGGCGACCAGGATATTTATGTCCAACTTGGCAGATCTTCACATTCATTAGAAATGCATAAACTATCCTACTGGCAATATGATTAAACTGATGACGAAGCTGACCAAACATTAGGGGCATTATTGTAATTTATCCAAGAAAAAAGAAAAAAGATTTTCAGGTGCAAGACAATAAAAAGAAAATAGTTTGAAACTCCCAGTGACTGGATTACCCAAAACGAATATCCTGTTTAGTTTAGGACATGAAGAAAGCTTTCAAAATATAGCAAGAATTAAGTAGTGAAGAATGATTGCCTTGAGAACAATTCTAGGTCAGAATCACTCTTGTTAGATTATTGCAAGAACTTCTCAAATTTTAGGTGCAACTCTGTAACTTATTGGCTAGAGTTTTTTCCATAGAATGACTGGTTCACAATCTATTACCCTCTGGCTATATTAACATTAAGTCCAGTTCTGATCTTCTTAAGTTTCACTAAAGCATCTTTCATATTGAGCCTCTCCTCAGGTAAATCCATTGTGCAGTGTAGAGCTACTTCCATCAGGGCGATCAAGCACTTCTCGTCATTGGGTCCAACAATTTCTTCACCATTATTAAGTAAATCCGGATCAGTTATCTGCATTACTGCATTAGGTATCGATTCAGAAACCCATCTCTTCATGCTTAACTCTTCCAAAAACATCTCATTTGTTGGCTTCTTTCGTGTAAACGTTTCCATCAACAAAATCCCGTAGCTATATACGTCCGCCATGGTCGATACTATGCCAGCTGAGCCATACTCTAAGAAGATTTGCATACATTTTGATCAAGGGACCATGATAAAAGGTACAAATATTATTAAGATTGACAAAAGAAATTTTATTCTGAATGGTGAAATTCGGCGGGTGTCCTTTACATTTTCCCAGACCATAACATGCAGAAACTATTAAAAAAAAGGCACCCCTTTTGAACGGTTGTTTGTTGAAACTACAAATGGAATTTTAGTTAAGCTCCTTATTCTACAATATTAATGACATGTGAAAACTTGATGAAGTTATTGGCTATTGTTTTGTTTTCTTTTATTCTTAAAGTAGACAGAATGAGATGGTGTGAGAAGTAATTGTTTGTGCTTATGCTATTAATCGACTTGGATGGATTAAAACATAACGTCAAGAGATATCATCACGATTCACCATTTTCTGAACTGAACTAAAGTTTTGGACTCGAATTCAAAATCTACAAATATGAAATAGAAACTCTTACCTGGTGCCATATATCCGATGGTACCTAATGTTTTAGTTTGTGGCATACTTTTATCTTCTGTCAAGAGTTTGGCAATGCCAAAATCACCTACTTGTGCAACCATATCTTCATTCAAAAGGATATTGCTAGGCTTTATGTCACAGTGAGCGATCGGCGAGGAAAAACCATGGTGTAAATACTCGATTGCAGATGCCACATCTATCATTATTCCCAACCTTTGAGCAAAGTTTAAGGGACAAATGGGAGAGTACAACCATTTATCAAGGTTCCCATTAGGTATATATTCCAACACCAAGGCCTTGAAATCATGGTTGGCACAACTAGTAATAACCTTCACAAGATTTCTGTGGCGAATGCTCCGCAGTACATGACACTCTGTGTCAAAGCTCTTGAGTGCACCTTGCACATCTAAATTGAAGACCTTAACTGCAGCCACCACACTGTCAGAAAATGTACCCTTGTATACCGATCCAATGCTACCTTTCCCAATTAAATTTCCTTCGTCAAGGTTGTTTGTAGCTCGAAGAACTTCATAATATGACATCCTTTTGTATGTTGGGCCAAAAAGTGAAGTAGACAGAGGTAACAAGGATGACTTTGTTTTAAGATGTCTAAGAAACAAGATTAGTACAGTGGCTGCAATCGCCACTGAAGCTATTGGTGGTAATACATATCTTAGAAGTATGTTCTTCTTTGAAGATTTGGAAGTATTCCTTTTACATACCTCTACTTCGAAACGGGTATTTCCGCACAAACCTTTATTACCTCTGAAAAGATCAGCTGTGAAGTTTAAAAAAGGTCCAGCATCTGGTATTTCTCCAGTAAGCTCATTGAAGGAGACATTGAAGTAAGTAAGAGATGAAAGGGTCTCCAAGGATTTGGAAATTGAACCAGATAGATTGTTGTGGGAGAGGTCCAAGTACTGCAAGTCCCTCAAATCAGCAAAAAGTTCAGGTATAGGGCCATTTAACTTGTTATCTGATAATGATATTTCAATTAAATTCTGAAATCTTCCGACAGTGCTTGGAATGGCCCCAGAGAGTTGATTTCCTGATAGATATAGCGCAAGAAAACTTGTCACATCACCAATCGCTTGAGGCAGAGGGCCACTAAAGAAATTGTTTGACAACTGTAGAATTCGTAGGCGTTCATTGAACCATAAAGCTCTAGGAATGTTTGAGTTGAGCGCATTGTCATTGAAATACATCGTATCAAGCGAAGACATGTTTCCTAGACAACTTGGTAGCTCTCCATAGAGCTTATTTCCTGATACACTTGCATAATACAGGCTTTTCATACTGCAAAAACTATTTGTTATGGGACCTTGTAGCTTATTGCCATAGAGTGTCAGCCTTTGCAGATTCTGTAAACTTCCAAGTGCTGAAGGCATTGTTCCTGTTAAGTTGTTATCTCCAAGGTGTAGCCACACCAACTTAGTAAGATTACCAATTTCATTTGGGATTTCTCCCTCGATTCTGCACGTATCAGCAATAAGATTCTCAATAGACGAAGAGAGGTTCCTCGAGCCTAAAGATTTAGGGAGCCTCCCGGTTATTGGATTGACTCCTATATCTACAGATCTCAGTTTCTTGCACTTTGACAGGGAAGTGAGGAAGTCTTGTTCAGGTATGGATACATTATTTGTGAACTGATTTTGTGCCAAGTTTAATACTTTGAGTTCATGTAAATTCCCTAGAGTTATCGGTATGTGCCCATTGAACGAGTTATTCCCAAGACTGAGTAAGTTCAGTAGTGAGAGATTTGAGATAGACAAAGGAATTTGTCCAGTGAATTGATTAGTGGCAAGGTAGAGACCTTCAAGATTGGGAAGTGCTTCGGATATGAAAGATGGGAGATTGCCTGTGACTTCATTGTGCGCAAGCGAAAGTATCTGTAACCTTGAGAGATTGAAAATTGAAGGTGGAGTTTCACCATGCAGCTTATTCATTTGAAGATTTAGCCATGTTAAACTGGACAGAAGTCCTATTTCCGAAGGAATTATGCCTTGGATATTGTTTGTGCCCATATCCAATCTCTCCAAATTCGACAAATTACCGATTGATGGTGGAATATGACCTGTAATATATTGGTAAGTGAGATTTCATCATGGTTCTTTTGTCTATAGGTGGAATTAAGATTTATAATGTGGTTTTGGTTTAACTGGTTATAGGGTGCTTAGCTACAATAAAATTTGGCATAGAGGGGTCTTGATGTTTAAGCTTAGAGTAATTTGAACTGATATATTCTAATGTACCTGTCAAATTATTGCCTCCTACTGCAAGTATCCTGAGTTGTGATAAGTCCCCAATCTTCTCTGGAATGCTTCCAGTGAAATTGTTGGAAGACATAATAAGTACCTTGAGCTCTTGACATCTACTTAAACTTGTTGGAATGTTCCCACTTAATTGATTGTTCGAAATTAGTAGCTCCTCCAATTTTCTTGAACGAGAAGTACACATGTCGTCAGGGAGAGTCCCGATTAGCTGATTCCTCCTAACTTCAATAATCTGCAAAGAGGAAATGTTGAATATGTTCCAAGGAATCATGCCTACTAGCTGATTGTATGACATTTTCAGCACGCGAAGACGGCGCAAATTTCCAATTTCATCTGGTATTGGACCATGAAAACTGTTGTTACTCATCTCCAAGTACTTAAGGAACGACAGTTTGCCTATTTCTCGCGGAATGGTGCCTTGTAAGTTCATGTCGAAAAGATCCAACCCCGTCACTCTCGGGTTTCTGCGTCCGCAAGTTATGCCTTGCCAGGTACAGAAAAAGGTCCCTTGTGACCAATTTGTGGCTAATATATTGTTGTGGTAAGAGTTGATTATGTGAGTTTTGATTGCTAGAAGAGTGGTTTGGTCTGTGGAAACGTCAAGAGAAGCAGCAAAGGAGATACTTATGGGATGTAGTATGGATAAGAACATTAAAACTAGAACACATGATTGTCCCATTCTTTTGTCTTTCAGAGGTAGAGAGGTCATAGAGCAGGGTCTTATACTTATAGAGAACTGGACTTCATATGAAGTGGAACCACATGGACGTGTGAGTTTCTATTTCGATGTATGTTTAGGATTACAATTTATTAGAAATGTTTCATAATCATTTTAAAGTTTTCTGCATCTTTCACGATATAAAAGCAATTGTTCTAATAAAATTTAGAATATACTTCTATGTTTCGTTCACGTAGAGTTGAATAAAAAAGTTTCGGCATTTTTTTTTCTTTTGAGAAAATATTAGAAACTTCAACCGTGAACATGGGCATTGGTTTACTGTGGTAAGAGTTGAAGCGGACATTATTGATCACTATTTCTTTTTCTGCAACTAATAATGTAAAGTTGGAGAAATTTTAGTGCAAGAAATTATAATAAATGACCCCGAAATAATATTAAATGACCCCTTCTGGCGTGTTGTTATTTATCAACTCATCTTTTAGAGGGCATGTAGGAGTGGGGCTAGTGCTGAAAAACAGTATGATAATGTGAATGCACCACCAGTTCAGAACTTCAGATGGGATAATGTACTCCATTAAAAATAGCTTTTCATGTAGGAGTCGTGAATTTCTTGGAAAATTGGAGTCTTTTGCATTTTCCTTTTTTTATTTTTGGATTTTCTGTTTGACACCTTTCCATTAGAGAGGTGCAAAAAATTATACACCCGCAAGAAAAAATTATAATACTCCTTTCCTTTTTAAGGATTTTTGTACGAGAGAGTTTGGAATTTGGCTACGTCACAGGTTTAATATTTAATGAATGACTAAATCTTTGAAAAGTTAGAACTCATAAAGCAAAAAAGAAAAAAAGAAAAAAAGCACTTTAGATTTTTTGTGTGATCAAGTACGAAGAGTAGAACTCATTATTTTGTTCAATTTTGACTCAGTCCACGTTCCACATGAGAGACACGTTCTGCGCTTGTTCTGATTTATGCGACCCAACATATCCAGCACTTTGTTGGAACTATTCGATATAGGACACTGATTCTTTAGCTTGGCTCAAGTGTTGTAGTGGATGACCAGCTCTTTTTAACAGTGTAGACCACGAAGAGAAAAAGTATTTACATTCATTGTCCAAGGTATAAAGAATAGAACTCAAATAAATTTTTTAATTTCGGGTTGATTTAATTCTCTCCCATGCCTCAATGATACGTTCGTGTTATCTATTACGAGAAGTAATACGTCTGAGTTCTTTTCGCTTAAACAACCGTGTCGAAATTTGTAAATAATAATAATAATTTCTTAGCTTTATTTTGGTATCATTTTAAATAACAAATTCAATGAGAAGGATATAATATCAATTATCTAAGTAATGACAATATAACCCATTAGGCCATTATTTAGCCGAATTTTAGGGACAACCGCAAAAATGGTAGGTTACCAATTTAGGCCACTTTAAATGATCATTTTTGTATTTTCCCTTGAATTTAGGTCCATACATTTACTCTCTCAAGCTCCAATCTTCTTTTAATGGTCTTCTTCCCTACTCCCAAAAGCTCTGCTTCTCATTAGTTACAAAATGATTCTCAACAACAATTAGACAAGTGTTACATAATTCTAGAAAGGCAAATATCTTCATTGAGGAGATAATCACAACTGAAAATTCGAAAGACATATGACCTCGTTATTTGTCTGTTAACAGGATCTGATTTTTATATATTACAATCTAAAAATACCAATATAAAAAAATAATATAAAATTGACGCATTGAACTTGATCTCGAGAAATTACAAGCTAGTCAAAGTTCCAATGAGGAATTTGGTAGTTGAGGACACAATAATTTTTTTTATGGTAGTGGGACTGGAGTTAGTGCGACAAATCAGTGTAAGATTGTGAAACAGGCCAACTCCAGATGGGGTGACAGAGTTGACTAGCCAAAAGCTTTTAGTACTTTGCCATAGCGAATCTAATCAAGGATTCATATTTTTAGTGGGAATATGTGGAGTCTTCTGTAACTTGCCATCAAGTGCTGAGGATAATATGAATACACAACACCAAATAAAAGAAACAACCCAAATTCTAGAAGAAATACAACTCAATAATTCATAATGTAAACAAGTTCAACAAAAGTAAGCAAACTAGCTCACTTAAGACATTAAAGTCTAAGTCCCAATCAAACTGAGCAAACAAGAAACATAATCATAGCTTCAATTACCTGATTATCGCAACTCTGGACGAACAAAGTCGGCATCAACGGGCACAGAGATGTCAACGGTAGGTCTCAACTGGGCACATACTGCAATTGCACTGTGTATGGAATCAGACAAGAAGTTGCTAATTAGGTCTTGGTTGATTGGAGTTTTGTTGTCCACGGCAACAAGTGCTTGTTGGGTAAGGACATAATCGAATCTTGGAGCCCATTTTCTTGAACCCAAACGAGCGGTGGTTGAGCAGTTATCGACCATAAAAGAGACACCGCGAGCATGCATGAATGGGTTTAATGAATCCACAGATTCAATTACACTCTCATTTATGATTTCAGAGTACGAATGCCCTTTCTTCCTCAAAACCTCAATCTGTATTAACATAGATCAAATTAGTGGTGCAAAAGAGGAATTTTATAACAGCGTGACACTTTCGATCGATTATAAAGTCGTTCATTCTGTCATAAGAAATTGTGACAACTAGTTTAAGCAATATATTACATTCAGTATGTTACATATAAGGGTTAATTATGATTGGATCCTGACATTTGTACGAGAACAGGAATTAAGGTTTTTAAAATCATGAAGAAAACACCCCGTCTCATGGATAGACACTATCCAAAACTCATTACAATCTTAATATTGCGATATTCAATATTTGTTGACGATAGAGCATGATTATATGAGAGAGTTTACAAGAACTTTTACCTCTGGTTTCTCTACTTACGTCAAAATTATCTTCATCACGTCTCCTATTTGCATTTGCCCAGCAAAACGACAAAAAAAATGCTATTTTTTCCAAGCTTTAGTTCTTAAGGGGTGGTGTCAATTGGAACATGAGGCGGATCATATAATTTGACAATGTGTCATGAGGTGTCAGATATCACACCACCATGGGAATTCACACTTCTACTGCACTCCACATGCTAAGCATTGTGTGAATTAATTTGAACTGACTGAAAGATTTACTCACCTGGGCCATCATCAGTGCAACAAAAACACCTGCTGTGAAAGGATACAGAGGTCCCAAGTCACCCGCTGGACGAGTTGCACGAACTCGCTCACCAACCTTCCACATCCGAGTCTGGTCAATTTTGCCCATGGGGAAAGCCGGTAGTCCTTCTTTTTCCTGCAAGGCAGCAAAACACAACTATCAGTTAAAGAACAGAAATGTCAATAGATATCAAGCCAAGGATGACTCATTTGCATACATAAAAGCGACGTCCTGCCAAGACAACACTCCTTATCTCACTTCCGCTGGCGACATCTTCATAGCATTCATATAGAATATCCATGCAGGGATAATATGACGCACTATATGCAGCTTCGAAGTCTCTTTTGCCCTCTTCACTTAGAGCATTGTAGACGGCCAACATACCCTGTTACAAGTTACAACACCAAAATGATAAACAAGAAAGATAATGATCCAAAAAGGGTGCATAAACTTTGACTCAGAAAATAGAAAGATCAACTACTCCTAGACTAACCTTTGTTGATATGGTCTTAGATATTATTCCGGTAATGCTCTCCACAGTGTTCTTGTATGCATCATCTTCACTCATTCCATTTTCAGTGAACCTTCTGAATAATGACTCCACAATACCATGCACCGCACCAAGCAGAATGCCTATATTTCAATGTGTAAATTAGATTCATAAAGTCAATAAGGCAGCAATAGCAGCAACAATTACAATACCTCGCTCCCCAAAAATGTCACTCTTGTACTCCTGCTCCAGAGTAGTGGCAAAAGTAAAAGGTGAGCCAAGGGCAACCGACCATCCAAGGGCAACATCTGTAGCTCTACCATCAACATCCTTTAAAAGAAAGAAAAAACTCAATATTCAGATCCATATATAACAACAAGTTGCGCTAAATCAACCACCACTAGACCAAATTACAAACAAGCAAACATGGAGATATAGTACCTGATGGACAGCAAAACTTGCATTTATACCCGCACCATTAATCTCTTTCCCTTGCACGTATAACCTTCTGACAGAAGGTCCCATTCCCTTGGGGCACACGGCTATCACACTAATGTTTTTGGGAAAGTCAAGACCTATCGACTGTAGATGGCCCAACAGAAATCCATGGGAAAGTCCAAGTATGCTGTTTGGTTTCATGCGCGAGAACACTTTCTCGTAATTATCAGCCTGCAATGCATAGTGTACATAATAAAATGCCTATTATATGAAAAGATTTTATGAAGTAATTTGCAGATATCAGATTAACAAGGTGCAAAATTTCTTCAGTAGTTGCAGGATGCCAAATATGGTAAGTAACGAATCACAACCCTCAACTTCAGATTCAAGGAAATTCATACCTGAGCTGAATCTGATATCAAAAGCAGCACCAAATCACTGCCAGCAACAGTTTCCCATATGTCTCCTAAGGTCCCATTTTCTTCTGTAAACCCAGCAGAACGGGCCTCAGCAAATGAATGAGAACCCTTCCTCAAACCAATCTGCATTAATACAAACAATGGCAAATGGATTTGATCAAGAATGCCAAGAGCAACATCTGTTATTCCTCAACAACCATAATACATAGGGATAGAGGCTAACTGAAATATATTACCTTCACCACAATATCAGATTTTATTTCAGCAAGAGAATCCCTTAAATTCTGAGCTTGAGCAGGCCCCTGCAGAAACAAAATTGATTAATACATCGACATATAAATAATTAAGCTAAAAAAAAACTAGATAACAGAAGTTGCAAATTTCATGAAACATTATTCTGAAAGTGAGTTGATTTATTACTCAAGATAATTGAATAAGTTCCACATTGGCTTCGTTTGCGAACAAATCCTATACACAACTATAAAGTAACCAACACTTGTCTTATCCAAAAGCTACAAAACAAGTAATCACCTCGATACCGATAGCATTTACTTAAATTGTCTCTGAATACAACTATATCGAAGGACATAAAAAGCTATTCTTGGATCACTCAAAATGGGATAACAAGAAGAAATCAAAATATTATAAATTAATCCAGATGCATGTGTATAAATTGTTAAATTAAAATGTTGACTTAGAACAGTATGTGCGGTAACGATAAAAAGTGGAATAGTTTAAGACAAGAAACACACTGAGAAGCCATGAAATTTGACATCAAAAGATAAAAATTCTGTAACAGAAGAAATTACTGAGAAAGCCATGAGATTTGATGCTTTGCACAATTTCAGAGTTGAAAGTTGAATCCTTCTAACTGCAGGAACACATTGGAATCTTCCAACATAAACAAGACACAACCAATCGTTTGGCAATAAAATTTACATAGACTCAAATAATCTCAAGAAAAATATCGTCTCTCTAATCAAAAAAAGTAGAAAAGCATACCTGTGAACCCCAGCCAATCACCCCAATCTGCTTAATACCCTTGAATGCGTCGGGCAACAACTTGAACAGATTTCTCCCTCCCCTCACAATGTACTGCATACAAGATAAAATACATTTATCAATCACCAAATCAAACTAAATCACAATTTACACACCACAAACTGCATATATAAAACCACATAGCAAGAAAATAATCATTCTTGCAACATCTTTCAGTCTCAACCCAAAAGTACAACGCAAAATAAACGCTCACGCATCGTCACACAATCTTTCCAAAAGTTTGCACCTTGTTGTAGATCAAACAGAAAATAACAACCAACTCTCCGAATCCAAGAGTCGATAACGACTACACGCACGCACACACACACACACACACAAATCTAGTGGTCTTATCCTGATTGAAACCATCCTAATACCACAAATAATTCCACACAAATCTAATTAAGGTCAATAACTAAACAAATCATCGTCAATAAGAATCAAATCCACTAACAAAACATGAAAACACAATCATCAAAACCATATACACACGCATTTCTACGAACATCAACTATAGTACCTCATCGTGGCCAGCGAGGTTGATTTTCTCCTTCGTGAAGACGTTGGTGTCGAAATCTTGATACGCCGGCGCTTTGACGGCGGTTGCGGCCACCATACGAGCGGAGAGAGCGGATCCCGACGCATTAGCGGCGGTGTTAGGAGCATTAGCCGCTGCTCTGAGCGGCTTGAGCGAAGGAGATGAAGATGAGAGAAACCCTAGAGAGAGTGGATTTAGGGTTTTTGAGTGCTGATTTAGGGTTTTGGAAGCGCTGGAGATGGTGGATGAGAAGGAAGTTGGCGCCGCCGCCGCCATTGTTGTGTGTGTGGCTTTTAGAGTGTGCGAAAGGGTTCTGTGACTTTGTGTGAGAGAGAGAGATATTCAGATATGGGGTTTATCATTTATAGTGGATATGGGGGGGTGGTTGTTGTGGGGTAGGTATTTATTTAATTTCTATCTACTGAGATGAAGTTTTTTCAATCTTGAAACATTTTATTAGTGTGAACTGTGAACTAAGTTTAAAGTTGTTTTTGCTAAATTTGACACAGAAATAGTGTTGTGCAAAAGTATTTCAAAAAGTTTTAGAAACTATAAAGAATAATATATGATTTGATAATTCGAGATGAAGTATATTCTTTAAATGTATCATATAAATTATTTTTTGAAATTATTTTTAAAAAATCTATATTTTAATTTTACAAGGGGAAACACGACGGTATACCTATGTTCTGTTGAATTAGAAGTGGATTTTTTTCATACATTTTGACGAGCAAAAGGTGGTAATTCTTGACATGTTTTGCTTATTGAACTAATTTTTTGTTATAGAATATTGAATTACATTTTACAATTAAAGGTTTGGGCTAAACTAACTTAAGTAGTTAATCTCGTTTGTTTAATGAGAATGAAATGATGACAATACACTCGCATAATGCATAGTTCATGAATCATATTTGGAAACGCTTTTCATTTCAATACATGTTCTGGTAAAGTAAAGTGTGCTAAAAATAAATTCCATTAATAATGTCGAACTTTGACGATAAATTATCTCTATACATAAATATTACATGCTTCACAATAAATTCAAAAACTTTAGGTTGGGTTAAATTTAAAGGAAAGACGGTACGCAACTAATAATTATTATACATTCAAGTCAATATATTAATTGTGCAGTGCTCCTTTATGATGCCCACTTACAAAAATCTTAATATAATAATAGAAAATATAATAAAGGTGCCCCCACACGCGTACATGAAACAAAGAAAATCTTGTTTGGATATGGCAAGTGGGCAACCCTAACACGCCTCCCACTGATCCAGCTGCCGATTCTAATCCTGCTCTCAACTAAATCGTATTCTTTCTAGGTTATTTGGGCAAAACCCCCAACTAAAAAACACGTCCTATAGGCAAATCTATGAACAATTATAAGCATAGGTCAATTATATATATTACGTATAGCAGAAGGTATCGGCGGAATCTAATTAAAGATATAATAAATTTATTTGTCTAAGGCTTTGTACAAGAGGAACAATAATAGTACAGAAGTAATAACTATAATAGCTATTAATTAACCAATGAACCTAATCAAAAGTATATTAAAGTGATTTATGAAAGGCATTTATAAAATGAAATAACTACGGCGTATAAAATCTCTATGGTAATTTCAAGTAGAAACTATCAGTGTAATTAAATCAAAAATAAAAAAAGTTACTTACCTTAGGCAATTTACAACAGCCTCAATTGTAAACAAGAAATAGCTATATTGGTTAAAGTAGTACTCGTACTGTCAGTTATCTTTAAGACAGAGCAATTTTAGTACGTTTGTGATACTTACCCCTCCATGAGTTTGTACTATTTTTCCCAATTTCCATGCCCTAAGTTCAGTAATTGACCCCAGCATATGAGTTTACTTTATCTTTCCAATTTTTAAGCCCTAAGTTTAAACCCAACCATCATTGAGGATCGAGAACGTGGGAATTTAACCAATTGGGCCTTCGCCTTGGTCTCAGTTCTCATACCTAAATTCAAAAATCTTTAGATCCACACTAATGGATCAAAATCCTCCCAAACACCCGCAACCAACTCAACTCCCTGCAGGTCCTGGGCCCATCACAACTTTAGATCCATTAGATCGTGATAAATTTAACTTTGGACCGGGTCTAAGATCCAAAACCAACCGTACATGATTGAAAAGCAAAAATGCAATTTGAATTAAAAATAGATCAAAAGGCTAATGTATTTTTATTTTCTTGACACTATGACTTGTTATTTCTTTTTATTTTCTCTCACTAATATTATTGCATAATCATGTTCGATGCAACCAGAATAGATCCATCTTATCATATTACTACAACGAGTATATATAAACGCGATCATATAGTAAAACGCCTGTTATGGTTCAGCACATACCCATCAACCACTATATATAAACAACGTGATCAAAGAGTATAATGCCCGTTACCGGAGGTTTGTCCCCAGGGCGCATAACTGACACTACTGGCTCAACTCCTGTAGCGACTCAATTCAACAACATAGGTACAACAAGAGTGATTCATACAAGAAAGAGTTTCAGTAACCAAAAACTTTCGAAAGAATGACCGATGCCGCAATGATAATTGCAGAGATATGTCCCCATTTACCTGCCGGAGATATTGCTCGACCCAGCGGTTCACCAATACTAGACGTTAGATATTGGTTAACTTGGCCGATCACTACTCCATCTCTAGTTGAAGTACCAACAACATTTATGTGAGGCTGGTTAATTTGGCCGATCACTTGCCCATCTCTGGTCGAAGTACCAATAATATTTATCACAGGCTCGTTACTTTGGCAGTTCATTAGTCCTTCTCTGGTTAAATTACCAACACTATTTATCCCAGGATGGTTGATTTGGCCAATGACTAGACCATCTCTGGTTGAAGTATCACGAATATTTATCCGAGGATGGTTTATTTGGCTGATCCCTAGCCCGTCTCTAGTTGAAGTACCATTATCGACCACGAAGGAAACACCACGAGCATGCATGGATGGTTTTACTGAATCCAGGTAGTCAATAGTACTCTCATTTATGATTTCAGAGTAGGAATGCCCTTTCTTCCTCAAAATCTCTATCTGTGGAGTCAACATTAATCAGATTAGTAGGCAACTTAGATAATTTTCTCATAGCATTTCATTTTCAATAACATAATCTAATTTGGAACACCATTTTAAGCAACAAACACTAATTCTAAGGGTTAAAAGTATAAAGAGAACTGAGAACACCCCCTAAATTTTTAAGAGTATAAAGAAAACACCCCATAACATGAATATTGAAAACTACCTATAGCTGATTACAATCTAATACAGTATGAGCCCATAATTTAATGAAAAGAAAATAATATGTGTGAGTTTAACAATAATTATTAACTCATAATCGATGTTTCTTGTTCACTTCAAAATTATCTTTATTCATATTATTATCTCCTATTTGCAATTGCCAAAACTACATGACATGAAATTGCTTTGTTCTCTACAAGACTGAATTCACTAGGGGTGGGGAAGTTGGAAATTTGAGAAGCATGCTAAGCATTGTAGACATTTGAACAAGTGGTGTGAGGTGCCAGGACAGCCAGGTAACCATCTCATAGAAATTAAACCAACTTCTACTATGCTTCACATACTCAGAACTATGTGAAAGAAATTGAACTGACCAAAAGATAAACTCTAAACTCACCTGGGCCATCGTCAAGGCAGCAATGACACCTGCAGTAAATGGATACAGAGGTCCCAAGTCACCTGCGTGACTTGTTGCTCGACCTCGCTCACCAACCTTCCACATCCGTGTTTGGTCAATTTTGCCCATTGGGAAATCAGGTGATCCATCTTTTTCCTGCATAGCAGCAATGGTAAGGTATCAGTAAAGAATAGAAATGACGCTAGATCAGGGTAACATAAGATATTTGATTTACATACATAAAAGCGACGCCCCCCCAAGACAACACCCGTTATCTCACTTCCGCTGGCTTCATCTTCATAGCACTTATATGGGGTATCCGTGCGGGGATACGAAGCACTATATGCAGTTTCAAAGTCTCTTTTGCCCTCTTCAATTAGAGCATTGTAGAAGGATAACATACCCTGTCACAAAGTTACAAAAGTTGCGAAATATGATATTAAAGAAAGATTAAAATTTGAATGTGAAAACACAAAACTGAAGAAACTTGAAAAGATCAGTTGCTCCTAAAGCTAACCTTTGTTGATATGCTCTTAGATATCATCCCAGTAATGCTCTCTACAGTGTTCTTGTACGCAAGATCTTCACTCATTCCATTTTCAATGAACCTTCTGAATAAGGACTCCACAATACCATGCACCTCACCGAGCAAAATGCCTGTAGTTGAAGGTGTAGATTAGATTCATAAAGTCAATCACACATTAGTAATATTAGGAATTATAATTACCTTTCTCCCCAAATATGTCGCTTTTGTATTCATGCTCCAGAGTAGTGGCAAAAGTAAAGGGTGAACCAAGGGCAATCGACCATCCAAGGGCAACATCTGTAGCTCGGCCATCAACATCCTTCGGAAAAAGGAACGAGTTCATCAAATATTCAGAAGATTGAGAACCACATCAAATACTCAACAATACTCAACGAGTAAGTTACACGTGGCACGCAAAATCAACCACCACCACAACCAACTCACAAACAAGCAAACACGGAGATGTAGTACCTGGTGAACAGCAAAACTTGCATTTATACCGGCACCATTAATTTCTTTTCCTTGCACGTATAACCTTCTTACTGAAGGTCCCATTCCCTTGGGGCATACAGCTACAACACTAATATCTTTAGGAAAGTCAAGACCCATTGACTGCAGATGGCCCCACAGAAATCCATGGGAAAGTCCAAGTATGCTGTTTGGTTTCATGTGGGAAAACACTTTCTCATAATTATCAGCCTGCAATGTTCAGTTTATATAGGAATAAAATGTCTATCATGTGGAAACATTCTATGCAGTACTTGATATATCAAAGTAACAAGGTGCCAAATCTCTGAGATGGTTGCAGGATGCCAAATACTGAGAGGATGAAATAACAGCAATTACCTTAGATTCTAAGTAATTCATACCTGAGCTGCATCCGATATCAAAAGCAGCACTAAATCGCTGCCAGCGACAGTCTCCCATACGTCCCCTAGGGTCCCATTTTCTTCTGTAAACCCAGCAGCATGGGCCTCGGCAAATGAGCAAGAACCCTTCCTCAAACCAACCTGCATTATAACACAAACAAACACGAATATAATATCCATCAAGAATGCGAAGAGAAACGCTCATAATTCATTAACAACCAGAATACATAGGCTAGCAGAAATATATTACCTTCACCAGAATATCAGATTTTATTTCAGCGAGAGAATCCCTTAAATTCTGAGCTTGAGCAGGTCCCTGCAGACATATAGAAGGACATCCATGATAAACTAATATCAAAACAATTTTATTAATGCTTTGACGTACAAATAATAAGCTAAAATAACTAGACGAGAGAAGGTGCATGAAACATAGTAATGAAGATGAGTTGGTTTATTCACCAAGAATGTATTTAACTCAGAATTATATATTAGCTATCTTTAGAAGGTTTCAACATTGGCTGCTATGCTAACAAATCCTATACATAACAATATGTAGCCAATACCTGTCTTAGATAAAAGTTACAAAAAGTTTCACCTAGTCACAGACTACATTTTCCTCAGATACAACTATATCGAAGGACACAAAAAAGTAATTCCTTTGCATTACTGGATAGCCCAACAAGTAACCATAAGAAGAAATCGAAACATTAAAAATCAATCCAGATTGGCATATAAAAGTATGTGAGATGAGATACTATTAAATTAGATGCTGTATCTAACGTTGGAGAAAAAAAGTTACAGGTTCCAGCAATTGTCCAGGAAGATATATACATAATTATGGAGAGAGAAAAAGTTCCGAGCAAATTGGTGAAAAAGGAAAACTACACTTGAAACAGATGGCCTGATAATAATCAACGCCTCACTGTGCTCCATGATGTATCACCCCCAGGCTTTCAGAAACAAACAGAATTTCAAATAAGATATGATATATGATCAGCAAAAAGTGAATCCCCTCATAATAAGTTCCATCAATCGGACGATGTGGTGGATTCATTTCTAATTCACAAGTACTTCCACCATATAACAAGGCAAGAAGTTCGAGTCACCAAACTTGAAAGCTGGAAACACTACCTCGGTCTTTTAATTGTTAAATTATGGATAACACGACACTCTTACGATGAAAATTGCAACAGAAGAACATTCAGAGTCATGAAATTTAATGCTTCACACAATTTCATAGTAAACATCGTTTCCGTATACTTGAAAGTTAATGACTTTTGCATGAACACATGAAAGGTAGAGCCTTTTAATCTGCAAGAACCAAGCATTTGGCAGGTATTGCAAAATTAGCAAAAGTCACATGGACTTAAATAAACTCAATGAAAATAAATGTCTCTCCAAGTAGAAAAGTAGAAATGTATACCTGTGAGCCCCAACCAATCACTCCAATCTGCTTGATACCCTTGAATGCATCGGGCAACAACTCGAACATATTTCTCCCTCCTCTCACAATGTACTGCACACAAGATGAATACAATATCAGTCATTAAAATCAAACTTGATCTATAATTTAGCACAGTAAACGCTCTCGCAGCATCTTTCAGTCACAGAACCAAACTCTATCAAATATATTCCAAATATGAAAAGCACAGTTGATGAATAACTTCAGATACCACTACCATTATTATGTGCCTCAAATCAAAACTGAGCCATATTTTACATTTGCAAAAGTACGCAATGTAACGATTTCTTGCTATATTTATATAATCTCCTTGTCTCCCTGCTACCTCTGCATCACGTATTTAATCAGGGGATACCGGGGGTTTGGATACCATAAAGAATGAATGAAACTAAATCAAACTTCATATATTATGATATATCCGAGAATAAGCAAACACTCCCGCTGCATTCAGCAGCAACACGAAACTAGTTAGCACAGTAAATACTCAAAATATCCCATAAACTCACTCTCAAATCCAATAATCACTAACTCACTCTCAAATCAAGTGATCTATCCTCATATCCATACTATTCGAAGAGTACAGGTTATGCAGCCAGCCGAACAAAACACGTTCCCCCAAATCCAATTAGGTTTTCGCACAAAACATTGTTAATCTTAATTGATCCTCGAGAAACATAAATATCAAACCAATATACATAACACATTTCTATGTAGATATATACCTCGTCGTGACCGGCGATGTTGATTTTCTCTTTGGTGAAGACGGAGGTGTCGAAATCGTGGGACGAAGCGGGAGCTTTAACGGCGGGTGAAGACACCATTCGAGCCGAGCTAGATGCTCGGAGTGAGCTGCTGAGGGAACGTGGTGATGATGATGAGAGGAGGTTTAAGGATAAGTGTGATGGTGAAGTTTTCGAATGCGGGTTTAGGGATTTGAAGGTGGTGTTAGTGGTGGAGGTGGAGTAGAAGCAGGAGGCCGCCATTGTTATGTGACTCTGGCTTTTTGTGAAGGTGAAAAAAGAAAGGGTTATTGGGAACTGAGTTTATAAATCTTGTTTGGGTCAAATTTTACAAACATTAAACAAAAAATCGGCTGATATATAGTTAGTCACTTTGTGTTTGAACATGTGTTTCACTTTCCATTTTCAAGTTAAGAATGTATATAATCATCACACTTAACAATTACGTGGAATATAGTATAAGACACAAAATAGAACGGAAGATCCTTGTTCACCTCTAGTCAACTTACTTAAATAGTTATTCTTGTTAAGGATAAATGATCTTGTTATAATAAAAGAAACAGTTCGTATACTAAAAATCAGTTATATTAATTTGACTATCTGATCAATTAATGTTTTGCTATAATAGGGGATGCAAACCCAAGTCTAGATCCTTATATACTTTGAGCAGGGTTAAGGTTCCTAGAACAAAAAAATTAAAAGTTATAAGATTATGTTAATTTCTGTAAATCTCACCGTAATTTTTTTTTTAAAAATATGGCACAAGTTTTTGGTAGAATGCATTTTATGAATATGGTACTAACTAACTGATATTATTAAAACTAAAATGTGTACTGCTGACATCTTCTTTACATAAATCCGAGGAATCCGAAATAATAAGTACTTATTCATCAAAAAAAAAAAAAGAAGTAATAAACACTGCAGGCAATGAAGGGCTAAGATTGAAGAACGGCGCGTGGAGAGCTCGTGCCAGATTAAATTCTGCTTCTCACGTGCGGACATAGCTGGTACCGCCGCCAATTTTTTTGTATGAGAATCTGTTGTTTTGGATCATGAAATGTTGTCAGATAATCAGAGGAATTTATGGGCCAACCCAACCCCCACTCGGACTATGATTGTTATTCCAAGCATTGGCTAATTTTTGTGAATGAATATTCAACTACAGCTCTTATAAGCAAGTGTCAATGGAAAAATTAATTCCCAAGATAACATTATAAAAAATATATTCTCATTCTTATTTTGTCAATTAATTGTCAAAATAACATCAGTTGTATTTTATATTTATATACAGTACATAAGAGTTGGTATATGATACTTTTTATGTAAACATTAATTAGATTTAAAGGCTGCAAGATTCGAAACATCAGGTACAGCCCAGACGTAAATACTAAATATATATAGCTGTGTGTTTATTAGGAAACATTGAAATCCCAAAAATAAATGCGGTAAGGAAGAATTTTTTTGATTAAGTTTTCAAAAGTTACACTGATTATAGCTTAGTATTAAATAGGAATAATAAATTTAAAAGAATTACCAAAGTAAATAATAAAAGTTTGCCTTGTAACTAAGAAATTTACTATGCATATATCATCTCTCAAGTCTCAATCATTAAAGATAATTATAAAGTTGGTATAATTATAAACCTTCTCTAAAAGTTTCAAGGATTTCATTAGCAGCTATTAAGTTTTAAGAATACCACTAATACAAAAGTCATAATGATTCAAATATTAGAAAATTTATTTGTGATTTTTTAAATACAAGAGTGTTGTCTCAATATACAAATCTTATTTAACATTAAACACAACCCTTGTACCCACAGGTCTATTAACATTAATCTTCAACTTCTTTTTCTTTAAAACCCTGGTGGCAGCCCTACAGAATTATAGAAATAAAAAGCCGAGGATAAAATTAAAAACCAATCTGTAAACCATGTTTTAAGTAAAGATCATTAAAACATTGTCAACATAAATAAAACCTGCAAGGCTAATATGATTCACAATATAAGTAATCCTTTGGAAATGGTATGTAAACCGAAAGAAAAGACTAAAAACTTTCTTCCTCTTTCCAAGTAACATAGTGTCAAAAGATAATTCAGATGTCACTGAAAAAAATTATGACTACCCTCGTGTCGAGAATCGTAGAAAGACGTGCCAGGAAAAGTTGAGTTTACAAAATATAAGTACGAAGAAGTATGATAAGGAAACATACACAATCTCCGAGTTCATCTTCATTTTCTTCCCCAACTTGCATATTATCCTTTCTTGAAGAATATCATCCTCCTCTTGCAACTCCGTTACTTCAGGTCTCGCAGCATCTAAATTCTCTTATAAGAAGAGTTCAGAAGAATTCAGGTCACCATTGCATTCTGGAACAATAGTTGAAGACCTATAGAAGCTGAGAATTCATCAATTGGAAGTTTATCAACTTCAAAAACCTCTTTATCTCGCTGCCTGTGGATGGACCTCAGATAAGTAATAAAGGGTCTCTCCGCCAACTGTTGCAAATTTGGGCTCTTGACTATCAATGCTTCCAATAATCCAGAAACGGGTTGCAATCTTTTCGTATTAGCCTGAAAGCGTGCAAATTATATATTACAAAAACAATATCAAGTTACAACGTGACTTATCCAATCATATAGAAGCTGAGAATTCATCAATTGGAAGCTCACAAACTTCTTTATCTCACCGTCTGTGGATGGACCTCAAATAAGTAACGAAGGCTCTCTGCGCCAACTGTTGCAAATTTGGGTACTTGACTAACAATGCTGCTAATAAACCAGAAACAGGTTGCAATCTTTTGGTATTAGCCTGAAAGCGTGTGCAAATTATATATTAACCAATGTGAGTACAAAACAATAGCAAGTTGCATCGTGAAAGAGAAATACAAATTTTAAAATGTTCAAATTCAAGCATTGTGTTATATCTAACCAATCATATGCTTCATCAATATGAAGCCGCATAATGTAAAGATAAGTATGCCTGATCTGAAAAGGGTGCCAGACCTTAATAAAAGCTGCATGGGTATCTTTTTCTCTCGTAATTGGAAGCTCAAAAACTTCGTTATCTCGCCGTCTGTGGATGGACCTCAAATAAGTAACAAAGGGGCTGCGCCAACTGTTGCAAATTTGAGTACTTGACTATCAATGCTTCCAGTAATCCACAAACGGGTTGCAATCTGTTGGTATTAGCCTGAAAAAGCGTGCAAATTAAATATTAACCAATGTGAGTACACCAAAAACAATATCAAGTTACAACGTGACTGAGAAATATATTAAAATGCTCAACCATTGTGTTATATCTATATCCAATCATATGTATGAAACCACATAATGGAAAGATAAGTATGATCTGAAAAAGGTGCCAGACCTTAATAGGACGAATGGGTATCTTTTTCTCTCGTGATTTGTCGAGCATCTTCGTTTCTGAGGGTGTGAAGAATATAACCGATCTTCCACCGGAAAGGTAACAAGCAGTACGGCCCACTCTATGTATGTAAGAAGCAGCATTTTCTGGACAATCTACCTGAGACGGCCAAGCATTCATATTAGTATAACAAGGTTATTTTCATAAAATGCTTTCAAGAGTAGATTTCCAGCTTTTAGAAAAAGCTGGTAGTTTATGGGGACTTGGCTTAGGTGATGGATTACAAACCAACCTCAACAACCCAATCTACAGACTTGCTGAAATCAAGCCCTCTTGATGCAACATCAGTGGAGAACAGAACTGAACTCTTTTCGCAAAACTGTTCATATATCCCCATACGTGTATCCTGCTTCATCCTCCCATGGAGACACTTCAGTGATGTCCCAGGGTGGAGAGAAAACGTTTCATAAACAGATTTTCACCTGAGGCAGGCCACATTCCCACATAAGCAAATTGCCAGGAAACATATAAAAGGAAAAAGAAAAGGAGAGGTCGCCCGGAAACTCAAGAAAAGCACATGTAAATGACGGGAAACTTGATGAGAGATCTTCAGCCACATTGTCAGATAAAGACACGGAACCTAAAGGATTAGTACCTAGAAGCAGCTAGAAAGAAACACAAGAGATACTTGACGTTATGAAAACTCTATCCATTGGTATTTCCTAGTAAACAACGCATACAACTGTTGACTCCACTCACAAATATCATCATAGTTACCCTTGCAATTGTAAACGCCCGATACATTTCTTGATGAGAAAGTTGATCAAGCAACAAATGAAAATTATTAAACCAGACTATCATTATTAAAAAAAAAAGATGTTTTTTTAGTATCGTTACAAGACAAAGGAATTACACCGAAAAACATGGAAATATTACCTAAAAACACCTCGAGATTCTGAACTCCAAAAAAATGATTTTCTTTCTCTATAAACCAAAGTATTTCCTAAGGAACCTACTAAGGGTTTGAGTGTGTGAGCAAATAATGCGCAAGACTCTTTAACGTACTGATAACTCTTAGTCTCGAATTACTCAGTTTTTGTATTTTTCCGCTTGTATTATGGACAAGATTAACTATGAAAAAATTGGCTAACTAAATGTGCAGTAGATTTCACATGGAAATTCAGGTGGGAAAGATAACACCATTACTGAAACAAACTCCATTGAATAAAGTAGAAGTCATCACTAAAAAACCTTCAAAACCCAGATTTAAAAAAAAAGATAAACACAAATAAAAGGCTATGGCTTCACAAATTATTCAACCCTCAAGTGTTTACGATTATCTTACAGTAAATCACGCTATCAGCACCTCTCGATCGGTTTTCTCATCTCCAGCTGATCACTGCAAAGATAAGAAAAGTGGGCTAGTCAGTAGCAGCTCCATTCAAATAACACTTTTACGGATTAAAATATAGACCAGTAATTTTGATGTAAGTTATTTTTTCCAAAGAAGAAAGACGCTCCAATGCACAATGCTTGTACCCAATAGGTTTGAAAAAAGAAACAAAAACAAATTTATCCATCTGCCTCGATATACTATGATGTGAACCACCTTGCCTAAATAGCCATCGCAACCATGCGAAAATTGTTTATCTCACTTCAACTAACATTTCAATAACCACAGAATATTAGTTTCAATGCCACGGGTAAGGAAAAGAGGTATCTTCAAAAGTTTAAACTCTTTGACCTGGACTAGTATGGTAGTCTCTCTAGAATTGACCATCCAAGAATTGTAAAATACACACGTCAGGTTCAAACATATGAAGTATTCAAAAGTGGAATGTGGGTACAAAAATACATAAGTAACAACACAATACCTGCATGGCTGCTGATAGTTTCCATATCCAGGATAACCTCCATAACACATGTTTGGGTCTTGAGGTGGAGCATATCTACCAGCACCAGACGCGGCTCCAGCCCCACCCCACTGGTTTTGATCAAACTAAGACGAAGTAAAGATGTCAGCCATGATTCATTTACAGGTCCAAGCCACTACGTGAAAACATGGTAGAAGTTAAACCTGCTTGTTTAAAGGACTGCGTCCCCAAGAAAGTCGAACACTTTGACTAAAAGTGTCTCCTATCTGAGTACCGTTTAGGTTCCCTAAAGCTTTTCAGCACCGGACCTAGTCATTTATGAGCAATAGATGAGAATATATAACCAATGAAACTCCGAAACACGGTATGAGTTGCATTAAGGTCCACCTGTCAGCAAACTGAACAAATCCACAACGCTTCCCAACTGTTATTTTAACATGAACAATCTACCACACTGTGAAAAGACTTGCTTCAGATACTCGTCCGTGACATTGGGGTCGAGACCTCCGACAAATATCTGTATTTGCAATGTTAAGGGTCAGTGCAGCAATAAGATGAGAAACAACTGCACAAAGATTAAGAAAAAAACTACGCACTGTTGTATTATTTGGATCACTCTCGCCCTGATTTGCTTGAGCATTGTATGGCGCTGCAAATGATGAATGATTTGTGAACAACATAGCACAAAGTAATCACATAATCTCCTATACCAACTTGCCAAGAGAGTAGTATAAGCCAGGACAAAAAACATAAAACAATGTAAAGGCATTAACCAGTGTCACGGTACATTACGGGCCATATTAATCAGCCAAACTCCAATATATGATTTGAGGGCAGTCCTCCACTTGATAGCCCACTCTCTGCAAAACAGCATCTAACAAGCTCCTGGACAACACATTTCGAAACAGAAAAAACAGTTAAAAATGTCGCTCAACCCTACAACCTTATCCCACGGCCCCCGCGATGTCACATGGATAAAAACAAGATTGTCCATTACCCTACTGAGAAACTCCGACGCCCAAAGAGCATCTTCTTGCACTGATCCGACTAGCTTCCTAATTCCAAGAATGGTGCAGTTAGAACAAAACTGATACAAAAATCAATGCTTGACCACGACAGTCAACAGGGTTCAACAAATATACCCGTGAAAAGTATTTTCTACGATAACCAATAACTACTAGTGTATAAGAATGAAGAAACAATAAGCAGAGACCAAGAGAAAAAATCAAGAACCTTACTCAATAAATTGTTTTCAAACAGACTTGTTGTAATTCATACATTATCACAAAATCAAGAACCTTACACAATAAATTTTTTTCAAATAAATAAAAAATACCAAGAAACAAAGTCAAGATTACAATAAACACTCCAATCTTGATATACCAAGCACAGCATATACTTGATCTCATGTGAAATACATTCAAGATTACAATATTATCTTGTGAAATAATAAAAAATCAAGAAGAAAATAAGTCAAGAACCAACAAAGAAACAAGATACGATTGTCCCATAGTCGCATCATTCTATTCTGAACGTTAATTAGAAAACCCTAATTTTGAAATTTGGGGAAAGTGGGAGTGAGTGAGATTAGATAGTGTGGCGTAACGGTAATAATAACTATTATCAAGTGACGCGTTTTAATAAAAACCCGACTTTACTTGAGAGAGAATACTACTGTTCGTAATAAAGATATATTTTTATGCTCTGGGCTAATTGGCATCATTAATTGGGGATTTAGGCGGCTACTAAAATCTAAAAGAATCTTTAAAAATCTTGCAAAAGATATTATTATTCATAAGATAAAAAACATTCTCTATCTCCGTCGTTTAAAAATAAATAGTTCATATAAAAAATCAAAATTGTTAACTCTAGACTTACATTCTTTTATTTCAAATCCCGAAAAAAAAATCTATAAAATATTTATATATCTTAAAATTTATTCTTTTTGAAAATCTGATGAGGGTTCTTACATCATCACAAAAAGATGACTTCTACATACATTATGTTTTCTTTTAAGATTTTTTTTGTTGATTTAAGATATATTCACCAAGGTTGTGTATAAATTATGTATATTCAGTTTTTAAATCATGAATATTCACGGTTGCTTCGAAATTTGATCTTATAAATACAAAAGAAGTGATATATAAGTTGTTGCTAGCCAATAGATCAGCGTGATTCAACCCTTCTAATGTATGATATATAATTTCTCCAAAATGTATTGAACATTTGAACTTATGACAAATAACTTATGTTTTAATTTGTTTTTCAAACAATTTTAAAATTTCCAAACAAATGAATTAAACATGAATACAACTGAAATGCAGCTTAAGTTGAGGACCTAAAATGAAAAAAACAAAAAAAAAAAACTGAAATGAGTTAATGATTGAACGACAGACGTGGAATAAGGTCGGGCACAGCGCATGGGCAAAGTAAGCTTTTCATGGCCGATCGAAAACTTACAAAAGAACCCATCCGTGTCGTTTCACATGGACCACTCTTTCTATTACTCCTTTTGGCTTTTCTCCGCATATTCTTCTTACCTTTTTTCTTCTTTGCCTAATCTTATCTGAATATTCCGATCAAGTGCTACAAATATCCACTAGCTTCCACTAATCATAAATCCCGAGATCTCCAAAATAAGAAAAGATACGACGTTTATTTGTTTATAATTTTTAAAAAACTTTTAAGGACCATCTCAAATTATTCAACCTACTATAAGCATCAAGATTTCCGCTGGGATTAATGGTGATTCTTTAGTAGACGCGTATTTAAGAAAATCGATTTACATCCTCTTTTACATTTTGTCCGACATCTCTTATATTACATTGTTTAGAGTAGTGACATGCGTCTATGCAATTTAAGGTTTCTTATGAAATAAGTTAGTGACAATAGTTTAATAAAATAAAAAGTCAATTAATTATAAAAGAATAACATTTTGTTAGATTCTTTATACATTAATTATTACTTATTTTACTCTCTCTCTCTCTCTCTCTCTCTCTCTCTCTCTCTCTCTCTCTCTTCTTCTTCTTCGTGGATCTTCGGTAAAAGCTAATAACTTGGCCAAGAAAATATATATACGAACATTATTGATTGAACTCTTCAACATTATTTTCCAGGATGTAACAATATATCTGCAGCTGAGGGGAAAGTAGAGTAACACACTACTAGCTAGCTAGCTATATATATATATATCTCAGAGTTGCGTACAATGCCGGTTCCTCTAGCTCCATATCCCACTCCACCCACAAACGGTATATATATTGATGAATGTACTTACTTATGTTGTTCAAAATTCATAATTGCTTCAACTTCATTTACTAATTAAATAATGATAACCGAGTTAAAGAAAACATCAATTGCTGCCTTTAATTTAGCTAGTCTGCAATTATTACATTAATTGGTATTCATAGATACGGTCTGAATGTAGGTAATCAGAGTCAGGTCGTATGTTCTGGTTGTGGAAACCTGTTAATGTATCCTGTTGGAGCAACTTCCATATGTTGTGCTCTGTGCAACGCTGTCACTGCCGTACCTCCTCCAGGTATGTTAATTTGTCTCCAAGAATATTTACGTTTTCCAAATTTTAAAAGGCATCTCTGTAATAATTTAAAATCGAAGGAACATTTTGTTACAATTTTTAAATATTCAAGATTGTTTATATTGTTATAATGAATGTGAGAACAAACAATTAAATCTAGTTTGAAGGACTATAAGCATAATTATTTCATAAAACTTAATTCGTTTTATCCAATATTATATCCAGGCACCGATATGGCTCAATTGGTTTGTGGAGGTTGCCACACTTTATTGATGTATGTTCGTGGTGCTACAAGTGTTCAATGTTCTTGTTGCCAAACCATCAATCTAGCTCTCCAAGGTCTCATATTCTATTCTACCAATCGAATAACAACATGTTATGATTGCTTCTTGAGAAAATTATCATTTATTATCTAATTTTAAGTTTAACAATGCTATCTCTTTATTTTTTTCTCACTTTACCCAAAATATACGTGACAGCAAATCAAGTCGCTCATGTCAATTGCGGGAATTGCCGAATGTTGCTAATGTACCAATTCGGCGCGCCTTCTGTTAAATGCGCAGTTTGCAATTTCGTTACATCTGTCGGGGTAAGTCTCAAAGTTCTTTCTTTTGATATTCAGACTTTTTCTTTGGTAATTGTAGACTAGTAACCAAAAAAATTGAAACTGTTTCATACGTAGTGGATGTGAATAAATGAAAATACCACAAATTGTTTTTTAATATCTAAACTAAATATCCTATTGTCATTAAAAATTCACATCAAGTCCCTTCTTGTCATTAGGATAAGAAAAAATTCACATCAAGTCCATTCTTGTCATTAGGATAAGAAAGTTGAAGTGACAATTCAGCTTTGCTTCATATCTAGGTAGTGTTTTATTAAAAGACGATTGTGGTGTTGAATCCTTAAAAACACCAGGGGATTTATACCACGATGAAAAGTTAGTGCAGATTTTGTGAAACAGAGGTTGTTCTATATATTTCCTCGTTATTTTTTTTGTGATAAATCATTGAGCGACCATTTCATCTAAAAGTTTAAAACGTTTGTAGAGATAATAAACACTTACTTGACTACATTTCTCAACAAAAACTATAGGCTTCCGCAGGTACCAACCGAGCAGAAATTCAACAGCCAGTGTGAGAAGAGTTGACCGCTTAAACTGAGTTTCCATAATTCAGCAGCATAAGTTTGGGATAAAAGGAAAAGTTGACCGCTTAGCAATGTATAAAAGGAGAAAGAACAACTTCTCCAAGCTGAATCTTCAAGGTATTACAAAATCACTCGTTAAGAAATGTGGAAAAGTAGTTGGATTTTATTCTCTCTTTTTTTTTTTCTTCCTTTTCGACAAGAGAGGTGGCACTACTTGTTATGGTTCTCTATGATGCTCTCCTTACACCTACATGAGTTCGTTGAACATTGTAGTTTCGAGATAAAATTGCAGAACCAAGTTAACCCATTGTGTAAGAAGGGTTTGGCAAGTTGATGACAGTGCTTTTGACTTTAGTCATCATACCGATACTGTTGGTTATGCCTTGAGAACCAATGCCACTGTCCTTCAACCCCTGAGGATACAAAAGACAACGTCGGTAACTTGGGTGAAGAAATATATGTTTTCACAAACCAATAAAAAGCCGAATAATTTAAAATATGTTTTATTAGCATTGATCAATGTCATAAGGAATATTTCTGCAATGAACTCGAAAAATACTTTTCATGTTTCACTTCCACAACATGAGAAAGGGAAAGTGTTCAGTACTTTTTGAGGACACATTTATAAATTTTCATCCATGGTCACAATGTTAAATGTGTGTACGTAGTATGTGGGGGAAGATAGAAATGCACCTGAAAAGGAAAATGATCTGGTCCACGAGCAGGCGCTGAGTTAATCTGTATAGTTCCACTCTCCATTTCATCACTAAGTAAAATTGCTTTGTTGATATCATTCGTAAATATAGAACCCTACAAAATCACAATCAGATCATTCTTTCTTCGGATCTCAAACTTCTTTTTATCTCACACATTTTGGTAAAAGAATTTGACAAATAAATCAATAGCAACTAATTTTTCATACCTGAAGTCCAAAATTGCTTGCATTACAATGGCGAATACCTTCCTCCACAGAGTTTATCCGGACCACTGGCAAAACTGGACCAAACGGCTCCTCCCACGCTATCCGCATATCTGATCGAACATTGTCTAATAATAACGGCCATATCAGATTGCCCTCCCTTCGATACTCTTGACAAAATGTCGCTCCTTTTTGCTTAGCGTCCATCACAAGCTCTTCAATAAAATTAGCAGAAGACTCCGTGACAACGGGAGTTATGTCACAGTTATCCTCAGGAGCCCCGACACTTAACTTTTCAACCATCTCGTTTACTTTCTTAACTAGAGGATTGGCAACTGATTCCATAACCAACACAATCTTAACTGCCGTGCACCTCTGACCACTACAAGGAATAATGCATAAAATTTTAGGTAAAAGGAAGTTAAAGAGAAACAGTTAGTGGCTAAACTTTGCTACGCGTGAATACTAGAAGAACATCTAGAGGTAAAGGCAAATAATCCCTTATATTATGTAGAGCAACCAAATCAATCTTTTAGTACCAAATTACATCCTTGTGATTTCAGAGAGGCAGCTCACTGTTCACCTACTAATGTTTCCTGTTATTTTAATTTTATTAACTATAATGTCATTGATATGTCCGATAAGATAATTCATGTATGAAAAACACTACACAGACAGATACAGACATCCATGGACATATCATACATATGTGTATGCTTGTTAACATATGTCTCTCCTCATCTAAGTGTCCTGTAGCAACTAATTAGTTTGTTGAGGTAGAATCACCTATAAGAGAAGCCTCCTTTGACAATATTAGATGCTGCCAAATCTAAGTCCGCATCCTCTAGAATTATACAAGCATCTTTTCCACCCAATTCCATTTGTAGAGGAATCATCCCCGCCTTCTTTGAGATGCTAATTCCAGTGTCTCCACCCGTGAAGCTATAGTCAGAGAAGAAAGCTCCATTAATTAGTCGAAACATAGAAAAATAATCAAGTAAAATCTCTAGTAAGACTGCAGTTAAAATGTATGGGACATAACAGAGTGTCAAGTTAAGTTTACTTTCGTGTTTTATTGAAAACTGACGCTTATAGTTTTATCACAGCTTAATTATAAAATACTTAGCTAACGCATGTTATAAGAAATACATATTTTTCATTCTATTTCTTGGTGAGTTAATATGTAAAACTAATTAATGGAAGAAGACCTACAAGGTGTCCCACTGCTTGAAGCTATTCTAGATGTTTCATTGTATTTCCAAATATATGCTCCAACATTGTAAAATGATGAATACCTGATACAATTGACTCCAGGGTGCGTCGTAAGAAAGTCGCCAATCTCAGAACCTTTTCCAGTAACACAGCTGATAAGGCCTTTAGGAAAACCAGCCAAATGAAAGCAGTGCACCATATGGAGGGCAGAAACCGCTCCCTGCACGTCAAAAAAAGGGGAACAAACGTTACAAAATTCTCACTTAACTTTACGCAATTGAGGAGTCTCAAATCACGATAACCAGAGAAACAAGACTCGATTCATTAAAACCCATTTAGGCATTACTTGGGTAGGTGGCTTGAGTACAAGAGAGTTTCCAGTGATAAGAGCAGGGGCGATCTTCGAAACCGCAAGATTCACCGGATAGTTAAACGGTGGGATAGCCAAGACCACCCCAAGAGGAACCTGATCAACCCAAGTTAAACATATCACGAATTAACGACTTTGTTCCCAAATCTTCTTTTCAAGATTTCACAAAATAATCTCATAAACCCACAAAAGCATACACCCAAACTAAGAGAGTAAAATTAACCTTAGAAGCGAGACAATATTTAGTCCTATCATTCCCAGGAAAACTATCAGACACCAAAAAATCCCCTTTGCCAAGAATTCTCACCCCTTCTTCGGCACAATACGACACCAAATCGCCTGACCTAACAACCTTCAATTACAAAATTAACACACATCTCTTAAGTAGTGCCCTAATTAATGCAATTGAAAGATCATAAAAATTTAAAAGTACCTCAGTGATGGCGTCTTTAGCGGGCTTGGCGATTTCTTTGACGAGGCAATCGGCGATCGGATTCTTGTGCTGCTTCAGAATGGCGGCGGCTTTGTGAAGCAACTCCGCTCGCTTCCAAAGAGGGGTTTTCGCCCATGATTTTTGCGCTGTTTTTGACGATTCGATTATGCTGTTCACTTCCTCTTGATTGCACGCTGATCATCATCATCATCGTCAATTCGTCATTAATTCAATCGATTGAAGATGATAACTAGAGGATTTTATTCGACATTGATGGAATTAGGTTTAGTGATTTTTTTTGTTTCATTGAATTAGGGCTTTTTTTTAATTTTTCGTGATCATGTTGAAGGTGCGTATTTTAGTTTTTACCTATTGATTTGTGTTAAATAGACGCCGCCTCTTGTGGTTAAATAAGCAGATTAGTGTCACGTGTGTTTTAAAGAAGTTGTGCACCGCCACTTCAAACTTGCGTATAAAGGCATTTTTTTACGCGATATAAATATATTTAGGAAGTAATTTAGTTTGTTTATTTTTTCACTGCGGTAATGTGTCTATTTAAACAAATACTAGGACAATTAATTTACTATTTTTTTCATGGAAAACATGTTTATTTAAATAGACATATTACCTCAGTAAAAAAATTATTGATTTTTTTTTTCATAAGTGGTGAATTAACTTTTTGTTCTCTGATGGTACATGAATAAAATTTACTGATTTTTAATTATTTCAACAAATTTAAGGACTAAATATTTATGTGTGTGTGTGTGTATTACTTCTTTGAAGATAAATTGTTATTTAGCAAGTTAAAAGAAGTAAGAAATGTTTTTACGACTACTACAACATTAAAAGATTAATATTGTAATTTACACTTTTATGTGATTGTGTATATGTACATGCATATGATCGCGCGTACCTTGGACCTTGTATTGTGTTTTCCTGGTTGTGGGATTGATGACGGGCACACACTTGCCCGATGTTGAAACTTTCCATTCACCGTCTGCATAATACTTGAATACCTCATTCTCCATCATCTCTACAAAAATTAATTTCCTCCCTTAATTGCAGTACCATAGTATACTTTTAGTGGATGATAAATAATTAAATACACATCTACACGTAAATTGTATGTGGAAAACTATATATTTGGCTCCTTAGTATTTAAGGTGTCAAAAACACTAGTTTGCTCTTATATAAACTAGGAAAATTAATGCGCCATGCACAACGACAAGCAAATTTCTAAGTACTGTGTAAAATTAGTTCTTTATATCACACAAAAATACTTACACGTATTAAAAACAGATCTAGGAAAAATATAAACACAATCATAATATTTGTTGTCACACAAAGCAATGTGATCACTATATCATTAAATTTAAATGAATATGTTTTCCGCAATTAGAATGATAAAGGATATTCATTTCTTTAAATCGAGTCTCGATGTGAATTTTTCATTTGTAATGTATAACCTACTTTAGCTAATTAGAACCATAAATTTAATCCACCATATTGTGATAGTGATTGCTTCAAACATTAAATATTGACCTTGATTATATGCTGTAGTGGATGTGATGGATGCTCTTCCAGCATTAGTGGAGGTGGTCGTCTTTGAGTTCTCCCATAAATTAGTGAGAAGCCCCGTTAGTTGAGGGTTCCCTCCTCCAAAGAACAATAAATTCATTTCAACCTACGAACAATAGTTTCAATAAAGATGTAATAATCTAAATATGAGTTTCTTTACAATGATGGCAGTTTTAGGACAAAGTGAATCCTTCTACATTTACATAACAGATAAACACGAGAACTAAAAGTTGATACAACTGACTCCAAATAAATTGCCTGATTCAAAGGCAATAAGCAAGCCATGTTTTACCACAAGCGTGCAGTTAATACTATTTGTATGATTATTTTCGGACAAAGTTTACCAACTTTTCCTACATTGGTGCACATTTAAGCCAAAAAAATAGAAAGAAATAATAAGGCATAGACAGAGTCATGTGGTCAAACCGGATAGTGCTCAAAAGCAAATGAGATAAATATATGCATGTTTCAATATTGTTTAATTGGTTATAGAAATTTCTTTGATGTATAAACAATTATAGAAGTAACCTGAAATATTACAATTGCTTTTCTCACTAGCCTGAATAACGAAAAAAAAAAAAAAAGAACCTCTTATGTTTTATAAAAGAAGAAAGAAGATTAGGTAGGCTCCTTATATTTTCATGTTTTTCAAGTTTTAATATTTTTTTTAAATAATTATTCACATGCAAAGTTTTTTTGAAATCAGACAAAAATTAGAGAGAGAGAGAGTTTTTGGTTTAGTGCGTGCCTTTAGTGTATTTTGTATTTTTTTAGTAATAAAGGGCGTATTCTTTTTCGATCTTTCTTTTTAAAGAATATACTTAATACGTCAAATTGAATCTTGTCGGTTATCATGAGTTGCTCATTTAAATAGCGGGTCATAATTAGATGAACAGTGGTTTAACAAAAAAAATTAGATGAGCAGTGCAATGATTAGTTAAATGGTAAACCTGGGCCATGACCCATTTAATATTAATAGACTGAGTCGGTTGATGCTTATTGGGTTGAAATTGACACTCGGGCCCATTATAAAAGCACGGCCCAAGAAACAAAAGATCACCGTACAGGCTACGGACTATAAATATAACGGGCCTATGGTCCTTATCTCCCACGCCTGATTTATCAAGAAAAGAGAGAGTGGGCATCAATTGCAATTTTCCGAAATTAAAAAAAAAAAAAAGAAGAAGAAGAAGAAGAACAACAACAACAATAGAATAAAGTCATAAACTTTATGGCATATTTTTTAAAATCCCTAATTTGCCCTAAGTTGTTTATTCTTTTGCCCCAAACACAACACTCGAAAACCCTAATTTGCCCTAATTTTGTTTATTCGTCTAGATCGCAAAGACAAATTGCTGTTGGCCCTGTACTGCAGCATCATACACTGTGAATTTCTGTGTTTCAATTTTGTTTCCAAAATAGAGAGTGAAAAATCGATAAATTAGGGTTTAGATAATTGGGATCATGGAGAAAGAAAAGAAAACAGACGAAGTAGAAGAGGCGATTGAGTTGGTTCTGTTTCAAGTCCCCGAATGCTATGTTTACATGGTGAATTTCCTTTTCTACCCCCATCATTCTTCTCATATTACTGTGCGTGTAGTAGACTAAGAATGTGATTTCTTTAATGGGTTTTGTTTTGTAAACTAGAATTATAAAGATAAATATATTGCTTCATATGCAATACTATTTTAATTGAATTTTGTAGTATTTTGATCAATGATGTGAATTTTGGTAGTTTTGTGGATCAAGAAACAATGGTTGTTGTCTATTCTTTTTTTAGTATGTTGACATTCTAATCCAAGAAACAAATACTTCTTGTCAAATTATAATATCAAGTTCTTGGCTCGTTTCTTCTACTTGTCCATCGCGAATTTGGATATATTGTTTGCTGTTCTAGTCATACTTTATATGCGATCTTGACCCCCTATTTCCCATGCCCACATACTGATATCACCCCCCATCCCCCTTTATGTTCTGTTATGCTTTTTTCAAGTACATTCTTTTATCTCCAATACTTTGTTGTTTACACCTTTGACTTGGATCACACTTCACCTATATGTGTGTGTGTCCTGTGATTGTCATATACTAGAAATACGCAAACAGGTAAGTTTGTGATTTGACCTGTTGTTGAATGTGGCTTTGACTATTGTAGTTTCTGAAATATACTCTTTAAGGCTGATATTTTGTACAGAGTGTATGATGCTGGTCCTGTTTTCTATAAGGGTGTAGAAAGAGTTAACCGTGTAGATAAACAATAGCAATAGCCAGTGTAATCTTGTTGCATGCTAAAGCTTGTAGGTGAACATTAGGCTATTCTGAACTCTGCTATGTTCGTTTTAGCTTTAGTCATTTCTTTAGAATTTTCTTTAATAAAAATCGCTGATAGTTTCAACTTTCTACATTCTGCAGATACCTCCTCGGAAAAGTGCAGCTTCTTACAGGTATATCATTTCTAGTTCCAGATTGAAAACAAATTGAGCTTCTTTAGGTGCAATTACATAAAATTTGTCTCGTGCAAATTCATTCTCACTACTTATGTAAAATCTATATATCCTGAAAGGTTTTGTTGTTTTGCTTCAGTTCTATGACTAGAAATCTTTCCATAGGTATTTTTGGGGTTATTCAATATCAAGTATTTAGGAGATTGAGTAGCCGAATCCTAAAGATGGGAAATATTTCGGAGGTCTTGTTTAATAAAGTTTCTTGATCCATTAATAACAATACACTTTCAGCAAGACCTTCTATGATTAAAGAACATTTTCTTTGTCTTGCAGGGCTGATGAATGGAATGTCAATAAATGGGCATGGGAAGGCACTCTGAAAGTCGTTAGTAAAGGAGAAGAATGCTTTATCCGGCTAGAGGATAAGAAAACGGGTATCTTTGTTGACTTCCAAGAGTTAGACTACCCAGTGACTGATTCTGCATGTTCTTATAGTTTCTGAATCTTTTAACACTTTGATCTGTGTAATAGGTGAATTGTATGCTCAGGCATCTTTAAGGGACGGGGAGCCGCATCCAGTTGAGACTGTAATCGATAGCAGCAGGTTTGGATACTTGTCATGTTACCTGCTTGAGAAATATGTGGCAGAAAATTGAGAGTTTGTTTTGAATTTTGATCCAAAGAATGAAATAGCATAGTTAGAAATAGAATAATATCTGTCTATGTACTTCAATTTATGGAGTTTCATTTGTGCAACATATGCTATGGATTTGTTATATCATTATATGTTTTAACTTTTTCAACTTCTTGTTACTAATGCTGCTCTATAACTGCTTTTGTGAATGGGCTTGTCTTTGCAGATACTTTGTTCTACGTGTAGAAGAGAATATTGGTAATCTCTCTCTCTCTCTCTCTCCCTCTCATTGTCTGTTCACTGATCCCACATGTTACAAACCTCTTAACTTGACCCAGATGTGGACAATCTCAGATTTTTCAGATAACATCAGATTATATCAAAATTATTTGTACTTCCATCTACTTTAGGTGATCCTCATTATATGTATGCACTTCTGAAAATAATTTCGCATTAGATGAGATGCATTGATAGAGAGAAATAATAAACTTTAGATTCCTTTCAAGTTATATATATTTTTATTTTAATCTTTTTCTTGAAGGATCAGAAAAAATCGGTCCGGATCTCCTGCGGGAATGATTTGGAAGATCCAAAACCAAAAATAGTGGTATTTGCTAGCAACAACATAATGGAGGCAGTCAATCAATATAGATTGATCCGAAATCTGATTCAAATCCAATATAGTACCTATGGGTGCATAAGAAATGTATTGAATCGATTCTTTTTAATGAATAGATCCTGATTAAAGACATAGTTAACAGCTAAACTTTTAATTCCATATACATAGGAGTAGGACATATGACTAAACGTGAATCACATTGGTACAAGCACCTAAATATAGTTACCTTAATTATATGTTTGTACGCATGTGTGTTATATATACGCAAACACATACATATAATTTCCGTACTTGCTGTAAGATATCTCGAGTAACTTGTTTCTTGATGGTTAAATATTGAACCATCCAACTTAGTGTCCAACTTTGATTTTAAATTCTTTTTTACCATGGAATCCATATGACATCAATTTTCTAGAAAAGCAAAACCTTAAAATCCCTTTAGCTATAGGATATGGCAGCATCACTTCTTATATAACTTGTTTTTAGCTTCTTCTTTCTTTTCTACGTAAATTAGAAATGATGCTAATTTGCAGCTATCCAGGTGGACGCCTTCGCCATGCTTTCATTGGTATAGGATTTCGAGAAAGAACTGAAGCTTATGACTTCCAAGCCGCACTACATGACCACATGAAGTACTTTTTTCAAGCCTTATTGCTGTTACTCGTTTTATTGCCCTGCCAAAACTCTATTTTGATGTTCAACCTCAATCTGAAGGTACCTTAATAAGAAGAAAACTGCAGAAGAGATGGAACAGCAGTACCAGAATACTTCTTCAGTTGATTACAGTTTAAAAGATGGCGAAACCTTGGTGCTTCAGCTTAACAATGTAATACTTTCTGGCATGAGTTGGTGACTTTTCCATGATTGCATAATGCATTTATTACAAAATTTCTTTATCTTGTGTGCTACAGAAAGGTCGCGGAAACATAAAATCAAAGTTTTTCGAGCAGGGATTGAATAATCTTTCATTAGACGATGATAGTAAAAATAGAGAAACCTCTGCAACAGGTATCAAACTGCCGCCGCCCCCACCTCCACCGCTCTCCCCTGTGGCCACCCAAGAAAAATCCGACTCGAGATTTGCCTCAAAATTTGATCTAGGGGAAGAATCCTCGGAAGTGAAAGCATCCGAATCAGAAAAAGATCAATCAAAAGCATCAGAATCCATTGAAAACAAACCTCCGCAAGATATACCAGACGATGATTTTGGTGATTTTCAAGCTGCTGGGTAATTCGACGGTAAGAGGGATCTGCTCGTTTTAAACAGTGTAACATTATACATGGTCTGGAAACCTTTCTCTGTCTTTTACTTTCTGATCCAGTATATTCTGATCTTGCTGAACAAAGTCTTCTTTCAAGTTATCTATTTTCGTTTTCTTGTCTTCCTTCACTGTTGTCCGAATTTATGTGTTAGTTTACTTATACTTGCATAGAGAATGGCTGCTTAAGAGTTACAACAATTTATTTTTCTCGTTATTTGAAGGACACATAAATTTCTCTTTCTGTCATTGTATCAGTCTCTATAAATGTCATTATCTCTTAACGTCAGTTGCTCGTGAGGTTACTCAGGCTGCAAATTGGGTTGATATTTGGAGAGGTATTCAAATGTGAGTTATTATTTATTAACTTTTGTTCTATATTCGTGCCGTTTCCATATAAAATCGAAAACTGGACTTGGATTAGTTTTTGGAAAGTTTAATCAATGGTAATAGGGTGATTCTAGTTTCTATTTTTTTTTTCTTTTGAAATGAAGTGTTTGGATTGTGGTTTTATTTTGAAAGGGTATTTAACACCTAAAGTCAGAGGTCCAATTTTATGTACACATATAAAAAATAATACACACATTCAAATACATAATCTAAATTTAAATTTAGGGATAAAAGCATTAAACCCCCTGAACTATACCCCTGTTGCACTTTGCCTCCTATACTTTTATTTTTTGCAACTTGCCCCCTGTACTGTGGATAAATAAGCACTTTGCCCCCTGAGTCCAAATTCAACGGCAAAAAATGTTGACACGTATTCAAATCCAATGGTGAAAAAGTGACACAGGGGGCAAAGTGCTTATTTATCCATAGTACAGGAGGCAAGTCGAAAAAAATAAAAGTATAGGGGGCAAAGTGCAACAGGGGTATAGTTCAGGGGGTTTAATGCTTTTATCCCTTAAATTTATAAGTTGAAGTTTGTTATTAGTTAAGTGGACTTTTTAGAACTTTTCACCTTTATTGGTAATGCCGAACTTACTTTCTGAGTGAAAAATCGAAGGCAAGTTATGTACTAAAATTGAAAATCGTTCAGTGTTTTTATTCCGATATAATCATTGATCCATTGGTAAGACACGGCTTGAAATATAGATAGTATGTTACTTACGTTTGCATGGATCATCGGTGCAAAATCAGATTTTGTGACGCTCTCTGTATCGTTTGAAAAATAATCGTGGTTAATTAATTTAAATATTAAACATAATTATGTTTGTCTATTGCTGGTATAATAGAAACACACTTATACTAACCCATTGCCAAGCCAGCTAACATGAAAATTAGAGAGGATCAATTTTGGTAGTCTTATAAGCCAGGGGAAGATATTTCTAGTAAGTGATCGTCAAGAATTAATTTAAGTAACTCTTAGAAAACACTCAAATACTTTGAATTTTTTTTTTTTTCCTATTTTAAACAGATCTTTTAACATACTTTGCAAAACTATCAATCTTAATTTTTTTAAATTGTAAAGCGCAAGTATAAAGTTCGACTTACACCCTCCACAATTTAAAAAAATATTTTCAACTTAAATAATTAAATTTTGCAAAATAAAATTCGGAACAAAAGAATCGCCAAGAGCACTTAATCAGGAAAAAGTAGATTGTAACTCTAAAAAGAAAATCAAAAAACAACTGTTTTAAATTTTTAATTAAACACCAAAAGAACAAAAAGAGAAGAGAGAGGGTGAGAGACGTTACTCATCGAGAGGTTCCCTTAATAATTTGGAAACTTTAAGAAAACGACTCACAAATCAAATTCAAGAAAAAACAATAAGAACGTTATAAATCAGTAATTATATAGAGACAAAACACATACACTTGTGCACGTGTCAAGAACCCAAACACAGCAAGAAGTACAAAAGCAGGTGAACTCTAATTCTTCTTCTTGATCAATACACATATGATAATTTCGCACACGTATATATATATATATGTGTGTGTGTGTGTGTGTGTGTGTGTGTATTATCTTTTGATTATTTAAAGTGTTTTACGCTACCTTTGGGTTACTTTCGTTTTTGCAGCGCTGTAAGTTGCTATTGATCCTCTGTTTTCTTTTACCTTTTACTGTTACTTATTTTTTTCTTTTCACCTTCTCTTGTGTTAATTATGTGCATATACTTATCACTGTCATATGTGCTATTAACCCTCATTCGGACATATAAGCTCTGATCGAAAACTGATACTTAAAGACATGATTTTTGCTTTTAAGACATGTAATAATGTGTTTGATTTCTCTGTTGTTGTAATCTTGGTATTAAGTCTTGAATTATTATGTTGTAAAGACTTCAACTTTAGTGTTTTTTGTCTTCTCAGTGATGATGGACTTGATTAGGAAATAGAGAAATTGGTGTTGGATTTTGATTATCAATGAAGTGTATTTCTTAGTGCAATAAAAATATTGTTATGCAAGAAATATTCCAAATTCATGAGAAGGGTTTTTGGAAAGTTTTTTTTTTTTTTTTGTGAAATAAATTGTCAGTGTATTATTCAGTAATTTTTAAATATATTCTCCAAAGCTATGTTATAAGGGCTTTCTTCCACAAATCCATGAAAGAGAGAGAATACAAGGGTTTCTTGGTATGTTTAAATTCCTTAGATTTGGGGATAAAAGGATATGTTGTTTTATGTATTAAGATATATTTAAACTCTTTTGTCAATAATACGAAAAAAACACTAGTTAAACATCTGATCAATGTTTAGAATTTCCCAGTTCTTTTCAAAGGTGAATTTTCCGTTTCTTGGCAATGGCTTAACTTGATCGGATATTCTTTCACTTTTGCTGCAGATTTTCTTTATTCGGGCTATGCGCACTTAGTATCGTGTATTATTCTATAAGCATAGTGAGAATTGCTTTTTGTTAGGATTGATATATGACATGTAATCTGAAAAGATTATTCTGCCTGAATATCTTTCATAAAACTATTATCTTGCTAGCTGCATGTTTAGATTGTATACTTATTGTAACAAAGTAATACAATTTCATTGGTACTTTGCGAAACAAGTCAGAGATCAAAATATTGACATTTTTAAAGATATAAACATGCTAAAATAACATGCAACTGTTTTTTTTTTTTTCTTTCTCAAATACAGTTTCCTCTTTGCAAACAGTGAATGAGTAGTGCAGGGGATCCTTGCTTTTAAGTTTGCATAAGCATGTCTGTTTTCATCAATAGATGGAAAATACTGTTATATAAGGGAAATAACTATTTTATTCAGCTCATACTCGTTTGAATTTCTGACTTGTAACTACTTCATATTGGAACTTTTACAGAAAGACCGATTTTCTATTGGAAAAACATTCAGCTATGGGTTCCGAAGGCATGAGCTGGGCTACCTGTTTATATCAGAAGTTTGAGACAATGTGTGCGGAGAGTTTGGAGACTTTTGAGGTAGAAGTGTACGAGGTTAGCCCCCTTTCCATCTTTAATCTGTGTCGCTTGTTTTACGTTGTAGTGGACTTTTCCTCAAATAATCCTGTTTTGTCCTTTGTTCATTTTCTCTTTTAATTCTCTTAATGATTTACTATACTTTTGTTCCAAAATCCTCAGATGGCATATTACTTGAAACCTGTATGTATTAAAATACTATCAGATATGTAAATCATAAACCCAAAAATTGCTCCGGATAGCCAATAACAGGAACTAGCATCTCCTGTTTGAAATTTTCATATGCAGTGCGGTCCTTTCTTTGATGGGCACATGCCTTTTAGTGCTCAACACTCCAAGATTTTCATCTTTTCCTTACAGGGTACTGTCAAGTATGTGGAGAATCAGGTGGAGAAAGTCAGTGGGAGTGTGAAAAAGTTATGTTCTGACATGTTTCTTCCTCCGTCTAGCGTCCATACCGTGGAAGTAGTCGCTGGCGATGAAGATATTTCTGATTCTACTGCAGTACAAGAATCTTCCTTAACTGGCTGTAGTGACGCGATCAGACGCCTTATTGGTATAAAAAGAATTTCTACAGGCAATCGGGCTTCAGAATTATCTAGTCCGACAAATCATGGTGACGTAAATGTTGAGTCATCCCTAGATTTCTTTGCAGGACGTTATATTGGAGAAGAAGTCAATGCTTATTCTGGTGCTTCACTTGAGTCTCATGCTTCCGAAAATCCTATCTCTGTTAAATCAGCAGACCAAGAGAAAGATGATTCTGAGTGTACCATATCCGGAAGTGGCTCGCCCTCAGAAGGTATTTTGATTTTAGATTCTAATATCAACCCAAGGAAAAAAAAATGAATTCTACCAAAAGAGATCATACTTTGGAAACAATTTCAGCGCATCAAACTTTAGAACTGTTGAATTAAGAATCAATTCAAAAATCTTATTATAGCCATTAGTAATATTCCAGCAAGTACTGCTTTTTCTCTATTTTATGAAACCTTAATGTGTGTTGTTGACCGAACTGCTTGTGTTGTCATATATATATTGCGTTTCCTGATGTAGTCTTTTGATGTTAGATTGCTTTGACATGGATTTCATTGAAAAAGATGAAGTTGTTGAACCAAAAGTAGAAATCTTTGAGCCAGTTGAAAACTCAAATCTGGAGGAAACCATGATCACGGCGGAAGGAAACGAGCGTCTTTTTGTCAAAGAGATCAAGAAAAATAAATCATTCAAGGTTCTCTCTCTCTCCCTCTCTCTCTCTCTCTCTCTCTTTCTCTCTCTCTCTCTGAAGTTGCATCAATGTTTCATTGTTTTGACATGTTATTACTTTTCCCTCAGAGAAAGATCCGTGAAGTGTTTCCGTTAAAATTCGGGTCGAGCAAACAAGATCAGAGTCTTTCCCAGTTTAAAGATTTATGTGTTAAGAACGACTCAGGGTCCGGGATTCCTTATCTGAAGATGGGCCATGATGGAAAAATAGTTCCGTTACCCGATTCTTTTGAATCGGATTGGGAGCTTCTTTAGATATATACCACGGTTGCAGTTGATTTAAGACTTCTCCTCAGCTTCGAATGCTAGTTTCCATACAGCAAAATGGTACAAAGGTACCTAATGTTATCGTTAAATAGTTATTCTTGATTTACCAAAGATAAAGATTTTTTTTTAGTGAAAATGCATACTTTTGCAATTTGGTAGTGTCATTTTATTCTTTATTTGATAATTTACTTGGTAGTGTCATTTGGCATTTGCATCTGCTGATCATATATACTTGCTCAGAGTAAGGGGGTAGCAGATCCTCTATGGCGTGGTGGGGGTAAAAGTGCATATCGCATCATTAAGCATTGGATGTATGTCCTCGATAGACCTGTTTTAGGTAAGTATTTAGTATAGAAGATCATTTTTTTGACCAACGGGGCAAATTGTGACATAAGATCCATGCATTGCTTATTTCAGCAAAAATGATGTTGTTGATGAAACATTTACATTCCAACAAAAAATATTAGTCATAATTGCAATCAATGTATTAAGGAACGCCCAGTATTTAATAAATTTGCGGTAGTACAATCAGGACGATATGTGGGGACGTTGCCGCAGATAGCAATTGTACGTTGCTGTGTTTTGTTTGAATTTGCTTCTCTTCAAATTCAACACTAGTAGAGCGGGAACTATATATAAATCTACATTGGTTAAATCATGGATCAAAATCTTTATCTATGTGCTCGAAATCATTGAGATGTTTTTGTTTTTGATTTTGTTGAAACGGAATTACAAGTATTTTTCAACTGCATTATAACTGTAATTTTTACAGAATTTTTGAAACATACTCGAAAGCTCTTGAAAAATTGCAAAAATACTAATATCTAGCAGACCAAAATATACGTAGAGAGTGAAACTTTAATTCATGGGTTAACTGTGTATGTTTTCCAACTGGCTAAATTTAATTTTTCATCTCTGATTTTTATATACACTTTCCTAAATTTCTAAAACCTCCGGTTACTTCAGTATTCCAATTTCCAACATACAATAGAATACGAGTGACTACGTACTAACATTCTATTTATGTTTTTCTTAGGGATCATATGTGTTTCTCAAAAAAAATAAGCAATTAAACTTTTTTTTCATATCTAAAGTTGAAACCAATTTAAAATAAAAACCAAATCATTTCCAGATTTATGCCTTGACAAACTCCATCGAACATCGTTTGAAAAATAGTTTGTGGTCCAGCTGCCGTAATATGATGACTATTTTTTTTCTTCTTATGTATCGACTTTTTAGGTATAAATTGGCCCCGCTATGAATTATTGTCATAGCAAAGACCTTTTCGTAATTCGTTGTCTTAAAAGTATATCCATGTGTTAGTGTCTGAGCTAGAAATAAAGGATTGTTATGTGAATGAACTCACTAAATGGGAACAAATATGAGTTTAGCGGAAGATAACCGAGAATATGACAAGCCTCAACTAATCTAATAATAGCCAAAAAATTGTACTAACTTAGTAACTTATATTTAGTGAGTACTTTGGTTCTCATTGATAATAAATTGACAGTAAGCCGGTAACCCTCAACTTCATTTGTCGTCCATAATAGAGATTTTAGCCAAAAAGTAGTTCTGTTATGGGCACTGTGTATTTAACTATTTAAACGTTGTAAAAGATATTGAGATCGTGGGGGAATGCGATCGATATTAAACTAGATAATGACATTTTACTCTTTTCGCTTTTAAAAAAAAAATAGTTTTATATTTTTCAGTTTAGAATATATTAAAATACTTAGAAGATACACGTAATTAACAATATCAACATATTTTTTTTGTCACAAATACACAAAATAGTAACGGAGGGAGGTTTATTAAGCAACTTTTCAAAACTACATATAACTAATTTGGTTAATTTTCATGTAATAATGTGCTTATTTAACTTAATATGGTGGACCAAATATGCAACTCCATTTAAATCACGTAGTACGTACTACTGCTACATTACATATAAATAGTGGTGCATCATTAAATTTGCTCAGTGTCCAAACTCATTTGAAACCTGAGATCAACAACATGGTGGGGTTTCATTTGAAATCCCTTTTCATCATCTCTGCTCTCTTTTTGTTAAACCATTCAAAAGCAGAGCAACATTACCTTAACGCCACCACCTCCGTCGCCGGAAATCTCGCCGGCCGGCGGTGCAACATTTTCCGGGGCAAATGGGTGTACGACGCCTCGTATCCGCTCTACGATTTCTCAACTTGTCCGTTTATATACGATGAATTCAACTGCCTTAAGCACAACAGACCGGATAAAATGTACCTCAAGTATAGATGGCAGCCTTTCTCGTGCAACTTACCAAGGTACGTACAAACTATTTATTAGAAAACGTCGCGTGTGTGTCGAAAAATTATAGTTTTACGCGAGTGAGGGGACGTGTTAGAAAACATATACAGAAGTATAGTTGCCTAAATTATGAACAAGTTTGAGTTTTTAAATGAGACAACAATTTATTAGTGTCATCGGCATTCTTGATTTTTCTCTTACAACTTAGTAATACTACTAGTACCACATTAACTATTTATTGAATAGTTGACGTGTTATAAAATATATATAAAAGTATAAATCTCTAATCTGCGTACAAGTTTGAGTCTTTAAATGAGACGATGATTTATTTGTGTAGTATGTATTCTTTTTTTTCTTTCTTAAAATCGAGTTAAAAAGTAGCTTAATTTTGGTGGTCCTGATTTTGTAGGTTTAATGGTGTTAATTTTTTGGAGAAATGGAGGGGGAAGAAGATTATGTTTGTGGGAGATTCATTGAGTTTGAACATGTGGCAATCATTGAGTTGCATGATTCATTCATCTGTACCTCGAGCTAGGACCTCACTCGTTAGAACTGAAGGTCTTGCTGAACTTGCATTCCTGGTATGTAATGTGTTATCATTGAGCTTCATTACTATTATCAGCAGCAATTTCTTTTATATATCACCTTTTGTCTTTAAGATCCTCTCTATCATAAATAATAATTTTAAAAATATAAGAAATATTAACAAAGAGAGTATTAATCCAAAATTTCTAGACAATTTTGAAGTGTCCCATCAATGCTTTTAAATTAAAAATAAAAAAGAAAGCACATGGTTCAACCCGATAAAAGTGTCTAATGCCACATTCAAAATTTCCATCCCGTATTATGAATAATAGATGTTGTGTTCTCTCAGTATTTTATTTCTACAAACTGTTCTGAACCCGTACTGTTGTTATTCCACTAGAAGTTATTACATCGTGATTACATTGGAATATGAAAAGAAGTTTAAAGCTTACACCACCCGTACCATTGTGGTATTTCGATTTGATGTATATTTTGACCTGTTATACATGAAAAAAAATTGTACTTTTTGAGAACTTTTTGCTAGATGTAATAAGTTTTTTTTTTTTTTTTTTTTTTTTGAGAAAACACTTGTGGGGATGAACTTAAGAAATCTCTTTGGGTTTCGCTTTCACAAAAATGTTTTGGTATTTTCCATAAAAGTTTATAGAAATATTTATCCATTACAATGCGATGTTGGGAGAGATGGGTAGTACACTTATTCATTGCTCCACTAAGTTTCAACTACTTCTCAGTTCTCATTGAATTTTTAGCCTAAAGATGATGACTTTGCATAGTGCATACATGTGCAGATCCTGACCCTTTTAGCTTTTTGGAAGGTAAAGGTTCTCAATGTGTTCATTAAGCTTTGTCACTTTTATTCATCACTCTTACTGCCTTTAGCTTCTTTCCGTCAATTATGGTCTCATAACTTGAAAAGTCATCAATACCACGGATATAATTGAAAATTGAGCATCAATTTCACATTTTGATTTTCAAACAGCACAGCTGGTCATGCTACCTCTTTTTGGGAACTTTAGGTGATTACAATATTTGAACACTAACTCTAAAAAGTCACTTTCAGTAATAGATAAAAGTTGATCATGACAACTAAAAAACAAATGCCTATTTCATATTATAAGAGTGGGTCACGATCTGCGTCACATAATAGTGAAATGGATATGTGGCTTGAACGAATATATCTTCATAGTAAAAGGTGAGAAAGTCATTATAAGAGTTATAATAAGTAATCATCATAATGACCTATATTTGAAAATTCGCCAGGATTATTTTTGACATAATCATGAACGTAAAGTGATACGAAAAACTAATAAACCGAAACCATTAGGACTTCAAGGATCAACTTAATGAACGATCTCCATTTTTATTTTATGAGAACTACACAAACAACCCGGAGCGTGGACAAACAAAATACACTGAAGTATATTTTTGTAGAATAACTCCTCCTTTTTTGTCCTTGGAATGCAGGATTATGGGGTTAAACTGTTGCTATATCGCACTCCATTACTGGTCGACATTGAGAAACAAAAGATAGGTCGAGTTCTAAAGCTCGACTCCATAAAAAACGGGAACAACTGGAGAGGTATGGACATGCTGATTTTCAACACGTGGCATTGGTGGACCCACACTGGACATTCTCAGCCGTAAGATCGGTGACATGTAACATCTAGAATACTTGAGCCAATAATAAATATTAATGACTAATTTGTTTTATTCTTTATATTTTTTCAAGATGGGATTACATTGAAGATGGAGGCAAAGTATACAAAGATATGAACCGTTTGATGGCCTTCTACAAAGGGCTGACAACCTGGGCAAGATGGGTCAACTTAAATGTCAACCCTTCAAAAACTAAAGTCTTCTTACTAGGAATCTCCCCCACACATTATGAGTAAGCACTTCGTTCTTCTACTTATTTTTCAACTTGTTCTCAATAGCAATTTCAAAAGCTACAAAAAGTCGTTGGAAAAATGCGCCTTTCCTCAATTAATACGAAAGAATATCTCCTTTGATAAAAATATTATAGGGGAAGGGAATGGAATGAACCATCAAAGTCTTGCAAAGGTGAGACACAACCATTCTTCGGGTATAAATATCCAGCAGGCACACCATTAGCTTCAGTAGTAGTGAACAAAGTGATGAGCAGAATCAAGAAACCTGTTTATTTGCTGGACATCACACAGTTGTCACAATACCGGAAGGATGCGCATGCGGGGTATTATGGCCTGAACAAAGGCTTGGACTGCAGCCACTGGTGCCTCCCCGGGTTGCCGGATACTTGGAACCTGCTCATGTACACAGCTCTATTCACCTGAATAAAGATGACTTGTTTCTTTTCAAAGAGGAAATTCATTTGATTGATCACAGAGAGTTTCTTTACTTCTTTCACATTTATACTGCAAGTGGGTGAATACTAGGAGTAATGATGATGATTTGATAGTAAGGTAGTAGATGATTGTTTTGGTCTCAAATGTTTTATCATATTGACAAATGAAGGTTTATGCAAGAATGACCTCCCCCTCCAACTTATGGGTGATTTAATTTTTACTTAAATCTAAATTTATAGATCTTTTGTCTATAATTGTGACCCATTATCCAAAAAGTAGTAATGTTACCCAAAACATTATGGAATTGCATCCACGAGTTTTACTACATGAACACTTGTGATCACAAAGTCTACAATAAATCTATATTAGCTACTTCAAAACTGAAAGTCTATAAAGCAATGTATGTTCAAATAGCATTATGCACATGGGAGACCTCCCAAAAAAAAAAGGAATTTGGATATTTTGATGAATGTTTACAACATTTGTAAAGTTGTCTGAAAGTTACAAAGTCATGCGGTCAGACAATAAGTCAATAACGATATCTGATGCGACGACGTACAAGTATTTTCCGAACAAATTTGCTTTGATGAATCTATATGTATGCATATGAGCTTCTAATCCTATAAGAACTCATAAATATAGTTTTTATGCATGCTGAAAATCTTAACGTATCAAATCTAGGTTTTTTTCTTAGATGCATATTGCTACACTGGAGTGGTGGATTGAGTTGGGTGGTGGCTCTGTGCAAAGGAAGTAATGCTGCACCAATTCACACAACTCTAACCGATGATACTACACCTACGAATATATTCTTGTGCGAGAGTACATTTTTCAAGAATTAGAATCCAGTTTACGAAGAAATACCTGGCCTATAAACGGATTCCCGTGAATAACAATGCATGAAGACGAGATCTTGGAAAATTTGTAGAAGGTATCTTCCTACACAGTAACAGTTGAAAGAACCAAATTCTCTGCAATTGATGTTGGTGACTGTCCGTTATTACGATAAATGAGCACCCATTGTGGTTATCATAGAATAAGAATATTTGGAGTGGGTGAGTACCCATATAGCAATAATCATTTGTCAGCGATCATTTCACATCCCTGCACAAAGTGCATCTGCAATGTCCGATCATGCTGGATCCCTCATGGCCTGGAAATAAGTAACTTGATAGGCTGTGAACAATTCCCATCTTTACACTGGAGCAAATAAAGATACATACGATAAGCTATCATTTAATCTTAACAACATCCTAATCAATCCTCATGGCCCAGGATATGTTGCATGACACTTAAGCAATCAGCTGCACAGAGTTTACGCTGCAAGAGCAAGAGTTCCTGTGTTTCTTTGTTTCTTACAGCCTTCAAGGAAACTACGCCATATAAGTGCATTTGGCGGGATAGGCATCCCCAAAATTAGTTGTTCCGCTTCCTTTAGATGCCCGTATCTTGCCAATAGATCAACAACAAGAAGATAATGATCTATTTCTGGTTCAATGTCATACTTCAACTTCATTTGGCTAAACAATTCCATCCCTTGTTTCACCCATCCAACATGTCTACAAGCAGAAAGAACGGCTAGGAAAGCAACCTTATCCGGCTTGAATCCTAGTCTCTCCATCTCTCCGAAGCTTTCTAATGCTTCATCTGCATAGCCATGCTGTCCAAGGGCTGAGACAAGAGCCGTCCAAGAAATAACGTTCTTATTAATCATTTCATTGAAGATCTTAACAGAACTCTCAAGGCCTCCACATTTTCCATACATGTCAATCATGGTGTTGCAGACAAATATGTCGCACAACTTAAAATTCGTCTTCATAATAAGACCGTGAAGAGAACTCCCAAGAGCCAGGTTACACAATTTCGTACAAACACTGAATAGGCTGACATACGTGTAATTGTCTGGACTTACTTGAGATTTACGCATGTGAGTTAGAAGTTCAAAAGTCTCTTTATAGTCACCAGTGCGCGAACAAGCTGCAATCAAAATATTCCAGGATATAGTATCTGGATCCTCCATGGCAGCATATAATTCTTGAGTTTTGTTGTACTGACCAATTCGGTTGTAAATCCACGCAACAACATTAGACGAAACAACAGGAAGAATGTTATTATCAGAGCCGACAAAGACCAAGGCGTCACTTACCATACCATTTCTGGCATATGAGCTTATGAGCGAGCTTAGTACGTAATCATTCTCATGGTAACCCATTTTGATTGTGAGTGAATGCAGTTGAAGCAACTCCATACGTAGTGATGACTTAATAATAGTAGAAAAAGACAGTTCATTTGGATGATAACCTGAGTGGATCATTTCTTGAAGCAGCTTAATTATAAAAGAAGAACCCATCTTTGAATACCCAAGCATCAGGGAATTCCAAGAGACCACGTTTTTCTCTGTTATTCCATCAAAACAAAGACGTGCTTCTTGCAATTTATCGCATTTAGCATAAAAGCTGACCAAAGCACTCCCGGAATACATATCAGCCTCAAACCTTTTCTTGATCATCTTGGCATGGACATATTCCCCAAATGATAAATTACGCAGTCTTGAACAAGTGCTTAGAACATGCAATAGAGTTGCGTCATTAGGCGTTAATCCAGTCAGACAGAATTGTAGGAACATATCAAGTGCTTTGCCTGGTTTATCACTATCAACCATCGCTCCAATGAGGGTGTTCCACGAAACAATATCCTTAACCACAGCCTTCTCAAAAACTTCTTCTGCCAAGCTTGTCAGATCAAACTTTGCATACATATTAATCAGACAATTCGACGCTGAAGCTACACTATCAAATCCAAATTTTATCACTAACCCATGTATTGTCTCTCCTAATTGCATATCAACTTTTTCAAGAACAGATAAAACACTCACAAAAGTGTATTCAGACAATCCCATTCCACTTCTCATCAGCTCAGAAAACATCAAAATGCAATCTTCAACAAACCCGATCTGCGCAAATACAGATATCATACTATTCCAAGTCACTAAACTCTTTATAGGCATGATTTCAAATACTCCAACAGCTTCATCCAAACATCCCTGCCTTCCGTACATTCCCAATAATGCAGTTCCAACAAAAGCATCAGCATAAAGCAAACCAGTCTTCTCAATCAACGCCTGCAGCTGCATTCCTTGAAAAACACTCACCGCATGACACGATAACAGGCTGCCGTAAGTGAACTGGGTCGGCTTCAAATCACATTTTCTCATTTGGGAGAACAATTGCCAAGCCTCCTGAAAAAACCCATCTTTACCATAAAACCCAATCATGGAATTGTACGACACAACATTTCTGTGAGGCATTTCGTCGAACAACTTTCGGGCCAGGTTAATATTCCCAAAACATGCGTATCTAGATATGATACTGTTGTGGAGAAAAACAGGGTCTTGCGTAGGAAATGGGCCCAAAGTGATGACGAGTGCGTGAAGCGATTTAGCTTCGTTAAGAGAGCGGATTTTGGCGGGTTCTTGGAGGAGTTGTAAGCAGGTTTTGTGTTTGATGTTTTGTCCATGAGAGCTGACTGAGAACTGAAGCTTGTGGGTGAAAGAAAATAAATTGAGGCTCACGTTGGAGGGAGAAATGGACGTTAATTTTCTCATGCAGCAGTTGAGTAAAATTGACGCTAAAAGAAATAAATTTGTTTTTTTTTTTTTTTTTGATAAGTTAAAAGAAATAAATTTGAAGTAAAAGTAAATTTGAGGACTACATATGTGACCACTTAAAAGTTAAAGAACTAAATATATAAAATATTGTATTTTTCTAATTGGTGTTGAGGGAACAAATTGCAAAGAAGCGATGAAAGAACAGGAAATCAGTAATTGTAAGCAAAAAGATCAAACTTGCGATAAATTTTGCCAGTACATTTTAGTTTGTTTGAGCAATTTTAATTCGTTTTTCTTTTCTTTCTAAAAATACGGAATCAAAATCAGTATTTTATCTCTGTATTCAGCTTCAAGTTTCAACTAACATTTGTTCAATAAAAGAGTGCTTTAATATTTTATAAAAGGGATGAGAGCATTTGACCCCGGCCTAAATCGACTTATTTTAGCACCTTATCCCTGAAAATTCAAACAAGACATAACAAAGGAATAACGTATGACACGTAATGAATAACTATTTCTGAAATGTATTGAAATTGATGATCAAATTAATATTTATGTGAACATTGTAATAAAAGATAATTAACAATTTTACTGAATTAGAATCATTTTTTCTAAATAAAAAGTGTTGTGGTGTCTGTATCGACAATTATTCATGTTTCTAATACTTTCTTATTTCCAAAATATCAATCATGATAATTTTGAATACTTTACCGTTTACAATCAATAATGAATACGTTTTTTCCAAAATTCCAAAAAATGAGACACATTCTCCCTCTCCCCAGAGATATCACAAAAAAATCTTGAAATTTGTGAATGATTCAATTCATAACGAACAACGTGCTATGTTTTTTGAATAATACTGAGGGACAGGGTGGTTACATTGATGATCTCGGCAGCAAAGTACTAAAATGTATAATCTAGATACACATGATCGTAATTATCAACCAAAAGTCCTATTGCTTGCATAGTCCAAAGACCAACTTCAAGTGTCTTTGACAAAAACTAGCACATTACAATTACATGAGGAATTACTTAACTTAATTAAAAACATCAGGAGTCGGGACTATCTACTGATCACTCAACGCTTCAAATGAAACTGAGATTTATGACATGGGATCACTGAGGTGATGTCGGGGATCTGGTCCACCCGGAGCGAACCGTTTGGTCTTGTATCGGCCATCCAAACCGTCGTCGCCTTCATAATCATTCTCGATCATCTTTCTCACAAACATTTTTCGAAAAGATTCAGTCACGCTAATCTTCTTTTCAAAGGATCCGAGTGGCCTAGCGTCGAATCTTAATGCGAAAGTTGATAGTAAAATGAATAACAAGAAGAATTTGTAGCAACACATTTTATTACTCAAAATAGTTAATGAAGATTGAGCATTCATGATTCAACAATTGTATGCACAAGTATATATAGGCGTCGACCTATAGCTCCTCCGTTTTTCAGTTTAAAAGTACATATTGTCTACCATGCATCCTTTCACATTTTCATTAATATCATAGCCAATGTTTTTTGAGGTATGAGCTATCCATATCATATTGTCATCGTATTCACTAATAGAAAATTGAACCTAACATACATCCTTAATATATATCAAAAGATTCTTTGAAACGCGCAATCTTTTATTTTTTGGTTTGCGGCAAAAGTGTTTGTGTTTGTCTACTCACTGGCTTTTGGCATCCTTAGCCACTTGCGGTGATCAAAAGATCAAAGGCTGACTCTCTAATGAACATTGAAGAGTCACCATGCATGTTATATGAGTGCTAAAATATGCAAATATATAAGATAACTAACTAGTATGATCATAGAGCCAGAGAGAGACGATTACTTGAGATGGACACTCAGTGCTATATCATTAAACAAAAATATCATCTGTTAAGCTTAAAAAAGAGTTTACACTTTGCAAGTGAGAGGTCGTGTTAATTCTTTACTAATTTAAACTTAGAAATGAAAGAATTATTCAATAACGATCTTTTTGGCCGAAAGTCTTAGGTTGCGTTTGGTATGTATGTCCTGCGCATGTAAAGTATACGAAACTACTAAAGTAGCTTAGGTCATTGGCATTTGACTTAGAAGAATAACAAACCACTTTAAATTTTGGAATATTGTGTAAGATAAATCAATTCATTCAAAAGATTGGTAGCTTTGTCTTACATAATACGTAAGCAACAAAAGTTCCACTTTCTAGTGCTTATTCAACTCTTTTGTGCACTAATCTACGTACTGATATAAGAATATGTTGGTTATTTATTTCAATTAACATAATTCACAATTTAGATATAAACTAAGGACACAACTGTTGATATTTAAACTTAGTGAAATCAGTAGGAATACTTTTAAGATCTAATATTTTCTCTATATAAATACAATCAATGCCATTCTTCATTTTTAGTAGAAAAGTAAGTACATCGTTTGAGTTGTATCTTTTTTTTTCTGCATCATTTGAATTATTTATTTGTCAAGTTTTGGAAACTAATTAAGTTTATATTCAAATATCCTACTAGGCTACTAACATCAAAACCTCCTAGACGCCGAAATCTTGAATGACGTGCGCAAGATACGATGATCCCTCTCTAATAAGAATCATGCTTGGTGGTATCTTTTTTGGTGTATTTACAATCATAGATTCACAAACTCGACAATCACCCAAAATGGAAAAGGGATTACCAGAAGTGTTGTATAATTTAAATGCACGCATCTTTTGGCTACATCGTGGCCTTCATTGCCAAAGTTGCCTCTTGGTGTCATCTGATGGCCAGCACAAGCTAGCGGTCTAAGATAATTGATATGTTTTCTTAACTTGAACGTGACTAATTAAGATGGGAAATATACTTCCAAAGGTAGTTTATTAAATTGTTTAATTGAGAAGTTCAATTGATCAATATTTGAGAATTTATGTATTTAATTTTGCTTGTTTTAGGTAAGTCTATGGAAAAATAGGGAAGTTATGCTTAAGTTGTTTTCTTAATTCAGAATGTCATTGAATTTAATGATATTTTAACTTTTTTACAGACAAATTTAATGAGTCAATTTAAAATATTATCACTTCAAAAGAAAAATTGGGAGATTTGTGACTTACCATACTATAATCCTCATGATAAGCATGAATTTAAAATTTAAATTGATTTCTTGCTTAAATTTTGCACAAAAGAATTTTAACATCAGCCTAAGTGCGAGAACCGAGAAGCCACGACCCATGTTCTGACCCGGACTAAATGGGTAATAGTCTAATAGGCTAATACGTGTGAACTTTGGATTTTTAGCTTATTGTGTATTTGCCATTTGGTCACAACCATTTGAAAGTACCACCATGGGGCCAAACTCTAGTGTGAAACTTTTTGACTTTTTCAGGTTTATCAATTTTTGTTATTAATATAATGTGGTCTCTCCACGTTCGCGTTACCCCATATACACAACTTTTTCAACTAATTAGGTAACTTTTTATTTTGAGTGATAAAATCTAGTAAATGAATCTAACCGCACTTACATTACAATGATACTAACAAATCCTGATCTTTACAAATGGAACTCCCTTAGTAAAATTTGCAAAATCAGCCCAAATCGTACATTCACAAGGACTAAGGAACAAAACTATAAAAACAGTTATAGCAATATCAATTATAGTGCAGAAAGCGATTACATTTTTATTTTTTTTTCTGTAAAAAAATTCATTTGATGTGAAACCAAAAATCATGGTTCCGTTTAATTTTAATTAATAACCAATGTGACAAAATAAAGTTAATGACGTTCTCTTTCATTTTATTTCTATATTATCTTTCAAGTCAATGAGAAGTTGTTTGTAGGGTAAATTAGTAAATATTTCATTGCGTATTTTTAATAGCATATGTCCCTAGTGAAATCAAATGCAATAGTAATATTTACTTTTCAGACAGAAACAGCATCTCATCTCATGAGTATCCATTCATTTCTATGTCGCATTTGAAGGAATAATCATTACAATGCCAATAGAAACTTATCCCATTTTATTTTATTGGTATTACTCTGTTTCGCCTAAATAACCCAATGAAGAAAATAATGCTGACTAAAAAACAATAAAATATGTATGCACTAATAAAACCAAATCCAATAAATCATCAATGAACAATCTATCTAACTATCTAAACCCAATTCTCAAAATCTTGGAACGAGATTTGTGGTCTGCATCACACAGTTTTCGCTTTCTATTAGCAGGCCTAAAATCAGCTACCGATGAAATATTGTGGAGATTTGTGATGTCCCTTAAAGGCTTTCTCAACTGATCATTAATCTTCACGATCTGTAATTTTGTAACTGATGAGCTGCTTTTTTCATTGGGAGAAAATGGCGGGATGTTTTCTTTGTTATCATGATGTGTGTTAGAATTTTTGGACTCCATTGAAAAGAAAAGAAAAGATGAAGAGAAGTGAGATATGTTTGGTTGGGAGATTGTGAGTTATATATATTTGTAGTAGTTGATGGGATTGGGAGGGAATTGGTTTGGAGGGATAATTTTTACAAGTTTCATTTTCACTTTTGCGCTGCGAGTCTGTGTTTTTTTATTATTATGTTTTGGGTTTCAAAATTTGGAGGTGAATTTTTGGGATTAGTGTTTGCGCGAATATTTTATTGGTGGGTGGAGGGAACAAGAGTGGTCAAAGTTTTTGGTGGAAGTTTCAAATGGAGGAGGGATTATTTCCAATTTCGGAGCATCTCACACTTTTTTTTTATGTTGCTATTATTATTACGAAAAAAGTTTTACGTGAAATAGGTGTAAGGTGGAAATTAATATGTACTAATATCTTTCTTTATTGACAACCCGATATATTTATGTATTCGTACTTGAGTTTATACTTGGGGTTTTCCGAGGAAAAAACATTTTGGTATTACACGTGAGAGGAAAGAAACCCCTTTACATTTCGCCGTAGGTTGCAAAAAACTCTTTTGTGAAAAATAAATAGGCGAAACATCCCTTATATTTGGAAAAATGTGGACTTCTTTTTACTTCTCTATTATTTTATTTTTTTTGAATCACAAAGGAATTTTTGCATATTAATCTTTCACATGCGTTTTTTGCAATATACCTAGAAGAGAAGGGTTTTCCTGCATACCTTTTTTGAAGGCATTTTTTTGCTCTTATCACATGATCACAAGGATTAGCAATTAGCTCTCTTTCCTTTACTTGATGCATGTATGACATAAATTTAACACCAGCATATTATTTGATACAAGACATTTGAAGAATGTCAAATTGCTCTCAAATCAATTTATGTGTCATATGGTGGGATAATGCCACGGTATACCAAATTTATAGATCATATACGGTTATAGTTGTGACTTGTGTTGTATCATCTAAAATTATAATATTGAATATATTAAATAATTATAGCCACAAGTTTTAGTGTATAGAACCACAAAATCTACCATAAAGTTGATTCATTTAAGCATTTTTTCCAACTAACACGCATTATGTTATTGGGTCGATAAAATAACATAGTGAAACATTATTTCATTCAAATATTAAAAAAGCAATAAAACTGAGAACTGAATATTTAATTTGCCATTATGCACATTGCGTATAACACAAGTCTAACGATGACATATACCAGAAACAAAATCGGCTCAAAAGATTTGAGACGTACCTAAAAGGCTGCCGCCATAGTGTCATTTTGGCGAAACTTGAAAACTGAAAATTTGATGTGGAGGGAACTAAATAAACAGTGGAGACCTACATGTCAATAAATGAAAACTGAAAAGATAGCTGACTTGGGCACTAATTATGCTAAACGGCGTCGATTTTCACAATCTAATGCTAATATTGCCACAAGAGGACCACTCTAAATTTCATTTCTTTTATGTCGCATCTAATAAATACTTAAATGAGATGGCAATTTAGGCTCTTACTAGATTGTTGAAGAACTTAGGAAGTCCCAAAGTGTGATGACTGCTCAGCAATTGTCACATTACCCTAATTATTAATAATCATTTCTCCTAACTAAAAATATGCCAAAGTGTCCTCAACATTTGACCGGGCATCCAACCGGTTTACTTGTTGGTTAGTGTTTTAATCGGTTCAAGCCGTTTAATAATTGATTAAATGGGTCTAAATAGATTGACGGCAAATAATGTAACACTCATATATAAGATTTAAAAATAAAAATTAATAATCTTGTATTGAATATATATTTTTAAGTCATCGATACTCTGCTCCTACTACATTGCCCAAACATGCACCTCAATGAAGAATAGAGTTCTTCAATCTTGTAATAATATATTTGCACAATAAAACCAAAAAGAATCTATTTATGAATCTATCTAAAACCCATTCTCAAAATCTTGGAACGAGAATTCTGCTCTATGCTCTCACCAATCAACTTCCGCTTTCTGTTGACGCAACTCAAAACAGACGACGTTTGTCTGAAATCTTTTTTGAAACCAGCTGATGAATTGTAGAGATTTGTGATGTCCCTTAAAGGCTTTCTCATCTCATTAATCTTCACTATTTTTTTGACCTGTGATTTTGCAACAAATGGTGTGTTTTTTTCATTGGGAGAAAAAGGTGGGATGTTTTCTTTGTTTTCATGATGTGTGAGAGAATTTTTGGACTCCATTTGAAACGATGAAGGGATTAGAGAGATGAGAGTGTAATGAAATGGAGGTGTGTGTGTTTGGTGAATTTTGGTTGTGAGATTGTGAGTTATATATATTTGTAGGTGTTGTTGATGAGTTGGTGGGAGTGAATTTGGAGGGATATTTTTGAAGTTTCATTTTGGTGTTTGGTCCAATATTTTAACGGGAGGAGGGAAGAGCGTACTGGTGAAATTTTTGGCGTGGAAGGATTTCGAATTTTGGAGCCTCTCATTGTTTTTGTTTTTCAAAAATGGGATTTTTTTTCATAACATTTGGTTTAGTATCTTCAATTGGGGTGTCAAGGATTTATATTAAGTATCGAATAGGTGTAATGACTAATGGATTCTTTTGTGGTAATTAAATTAAATATAGGTACTAAAACAATTTGATAAGAATCTGTCTTGTTGTCAATTCTAGATTTTTTTCTACATTGATATTTGTAAGTGAAGCGGAAAAAAATTAATTTTTGCGTGTCTGTGTTTTTGTTGAATTATTTTACCCATAATGATCTTTGTAAGGAGAAAAATAGTTGTGACATCTTTTAAGGGAAATACGCGAACGAACTTCAATTTCTATCAATTTTTTTGTTTTGTTTTTTGAAGCAAACAAAAGCAAATTTTATTCAAACATCAAAACATCGACATCAAACCAGTCGAACAGTTTTAGTAGTTGGGAACGGGGATCGTGTAATACGTTATATAATAGCAGAAATATCAAAATGTAAAAACGGCGTCAACCAGTCCGGGCAAGTTTTTTCTTAATTCAACTGTCAAGTTAAGTTGTTTACTTACAAGCAATCCAAGAAAATGAAAAGAGACTCACACGAAACTATTTAGGTATGTTTATCTTTCTTTTTTCCAAAAAGATTCCTTAATTCCTTATGAATATTTCATATTATAGCTTGGAATTTTTTATGTGTTCAACTTGAAAAATAAGTTAGAAAAAATAACGAAAATTACCTGAAAAAAAAAAATTTGCTGGGTAACTATTCTAGTCAACTTCCGTGCTTGAAAATTTGAAATACAAAATCAAGTCGAGTCCATGGTTGACACTAAAGTTACTTTTCTTTGATATTCTTTGGCTGTCAAAAATGATCAGTTTCCATTATTGAAGGTAAATTACGATAATAGGCCTTGATGCCTGGTCATACGGACAACTTTCCACACCTTTCAGATCAGAGATCTACACCACTTCAGCACAATAAAAAAAGAAAAAGACAACTCATCTTTCATTTCTTCATCACTACTGCTCAAATGAGATACTAATGCAGTGAAAACGAAGTAAATAAAATTAGTAAAAGTGAAATTTGATAAGGGAAAGAGAATCGAGTTAAAACCATTGGTATAATTACAGCTATAACCCCCCCCTGAGGTTTGGTGTAGTTAATACTAGTTATACTTATACCAATTACCAACACACAATGAGATTTAACTTTAACTACAAATACCTCCTCTGTAGTTCATTCCAACTTTTGTGCAAACTCATAGTTGTAACTCTGCTTGTAACTATCCTACATATACATTTCAACTCTTCACAAGCATAAGCTTAAAATAAACATTGAATACCCCTGCTTCAAGTTGAGATATGACTATAACTCATTAGTTGGTGATATACTATATTAATTGATGATACACCTAAACGTGTACAAAAAGATACCACCTATTTGACTACGAAGAGATCACTTCGCGTATAAATGAAAGATCAAGTTCAAATTATCAACATCTACGCAAGGCAGAATAGATTGTCTACTAAAAACATAAAGAAAAATAGCTACAAAATCAGAGTATAGGAGAACATGACACAACTTAAGAAAAATGGAACAGATTCGATAGAAAATCAAGGAACCGCGTGGATATTAAACTGCACATTGCAATTCCATGAACATACAGATGATAATTTCCGGAGAAAAGCCTTTGCTTTTTCCCACTCCTAGTTACACTTAATATTACTTCAGAAACACACCTCGTTAGTTGTCAAAAGATTAGTATAACAGCAAAGAAGAGATGAATCGTAATTGATACCCAACCCCAATAGCAAGCCTCCATTGAACCACTGCTGCTCAGATTTGAACTATCCGATCCTGATCCTGATCCTGATCCTGTAGATCCATCATAGCCGGAACTTGGGCTGCATCGTCATATAGTAACATATTCAGTTTTAATTTCGTCATAGTTTCTTAATTATGCTCATCATTTCTGAGACTACAACCTCATTTATTTTATGCTTATGTTGAGATATCTCGAGTTTATTGGAGTGATTCATTGGTTTATTAGACAAACTTAACTATCTGGAAGATTAAATGCCTAATTGATTAAAATGCTATTTGCCATAAATTATAGTTTTTATATGTTTCCATATTTAGCTCAACAGGAATGAAGGTACAAAAAAAAAACAAAATTCCGAGTGCAGTGCGCTACATTCTTTATATTTTCCAACTTCCTTTTCTAATATTTATCATCAGATCAAAAGGGATAAATGGAAACTTGATCTTAATCTACGCTATTTCGTACAACACAAGTCTCCGCGAGCAAGATCCAAACGAAGGACAGTTTGGATTTGATGATAGCATTACACAATGCTCCATACGATGTCTAAATTATAGTATACCTAAGATTAAATTACCTCAGTAACCATGTTCTCTTGCATCAATTGTTCATAAAACATATCATCAAGTAATTATTTTCATGTACTAAACTTTTGCTTAGAATAATTACAAATGTTGCAATTAATCCAGTATAATGCTAAGTTCCACAAACTCTTACTCAGTGTACTTAATTAGTTACAGTAACTAAATTATGCAACAAAATTCCACAAAAACTTGAACCCCTCGTAATATTTACCTGGATGGAAATTTGCAATTATTGTGACCTGAAAATAAATTGAAATCACAAAAAAAAATTAAAAAAATGAACAAGAAACTGACATCTTTAAACTTTCTATTACCAACTAATAATAATACTCACTAGGGTTGCGGTCAATAAGAGACGCGGTGTTGCTAAAATTGCAACTGTCATCAGAGTGCCCATTCCTGCGGTAGTAGTCGTTGAACGCGTACGACGCCGTACGCGTAAGATCCGAAGCGTCGTAGCAAGGCCCACCGCTCTGAATTGGCCCACAGTCCGCCCCGCCAGGCCCACAGGCCCAATCGATTGCCGATTGCAAGGCGGCGTCCTCTGCGTTGTTGTTGGCCACACACCAAAGCTCCCTCGATTGGGCCGCCGCTAAAGCCGAGGTTATGTTAATTGAGAATAAATAGAAAATCACAAAGAAGATTTTAGAAGAACCCATTCGAGTGATCGAGTGTGAAGTGGGAAAATGAAGAAATAGTTTGTTTATGAATATTATTAGGACGTTTTTGTTGAAGGGGTTATTCTTCTTAACTATATTATATGAGTTGGAAATGCGACCGTTGGGGTTTCATGTGGAAGTGTGTAGTAGACACGACAAAAGAAACTGAGAAGACACGACAAAGACACTGTACTAGTGATATCTGCAGATCTGTGTGTAATTGCCTGTGACGTTAATACGGTGAATATATATATATATATATAATTAATGGGGTGTAATAATGTATGTAATTAGGCAGTAACTTTTATTTTGGAGTTACATCCCTCAAACTAATTATAAATTAGGGATTAATTGTCACTTACCTGTTTTTAGCTGTTAATAAAGTGTATTTGATAAGCATAATCTGTGACAAGACTATACATTTTAAGAGTTTATCAAAGTTCATGAAGTAAATAATGTATCAACCACATCAATCAAGTTAAATACCATGTTAAGCATAATTGTACTCGACCCCTTTGACCGTAAGAGCCTAGTCTCGTAGCCCTAAAGGCCTTGAATGAACGAACATGGAGGCCCGAAGAGCTAGACCTCGAGGACTCGAAACTAACCGTTAAAGAGGATACGAAGCCCAGGGATCCAACGGGCATATATTAGTGCCACTAAACGACATAGTCATTGAGGGACCGATATCTAAAGTCATAACTATATAGAAGCCTCCGTATGAAGCAGACAACCCAATATTAAGTGAGTCGACGTGAACGCAAGGGGTCAAACTAGCTCACCTGGTAGCCTCGTGGGGTCTTAATTGCTTTGTCGAACACGATACTTGTCCCCTCTTTAATGTTATGTCGAAAACAACACTTGGCTTGGGGATGACACTTGAACGGTTACGCGCATCAATAAATACATCCCAACCAGCTCTAATAAGAGGCTAATGAAAGAAAAAAAAAGAGCGAACAAGCCCTAACCTGAGAAATATGCCCAACCCAGCTGCATACGAGGTACGCTTCGTAAACAACATTCGAGCCCAGTAATTGAGTGTTCCGACCAATAAACTCGTCAATTTGGGGCTTATTCCTATCTCACTCTATTTACCTTATCAAAAAGTAACTATTACGAGTAATTAAAGTAGTTTACAAGGTGAATGTAGACGATATATGCAAATTGTAGTTTTTCTAAGTAAGAAATATAATAACCATCGACAACTCCTTAATTGTTGGAACTCGTTACATAAACTTTAACTTACTTAAGTAAGTAGATATTTACTTGAATAAGCTAGATTACAAATTAAGAATCACTCATCAAACATATTAGTTTGTAAGTCATTATTTCCATATCATAAAAAGTCTAAATATTATTGATATGTTGAATATTTATTTATTCTAAAAAGATGAAGGACATAAACAATTATAGAATCTGATGTATTGAACTTTTAAATGTTTGAGTTGTTTACAGTCATAAACATTCTGCAAATAGTTTAAATATATCATGAAAATATTTAACAAAAGAGTTATTTATTAAAGTATGTAATAACAAATTTTTTAATTACAATAAAAAACATCTTGAGTTAAAATAGTTTGCGAAACAATTTTTCTTGTAAATATCCTATTTATTGATCTGCAACATTACACCATTTTTTTTAATTATGTCTTTGTTCTAAGTATTAATTATCTCTAATAATATGATAATTTAGTTTAATTTAATATATGTTATAGGTCTTTCTCATTTTTGTTTATTTTTCTCAGTTGTATTAAAACATATATATTTTGAAAATTGTATGTTAGTAATGATTTAAACTAAATCCCGATAGTATTTCTTAAAATATGTTGCTTCAATAACCTGTAGATAGTTTAAATTTTTTCTTTTGAATAACATAAAAAATAAAATATTAATCCAGTGCAATACGTTTTTAATATGTTAAACGCCTAATTTGAGTTATAATGTTCACAAATTTGAAGTACAACTATTATTTTGGAAAGTTGAATGATGTGAAAAAAAAAAAACGCGTTGTTTGCCGCTTGCGCTTATTTTGTACGCAACGGAATAGAGCCGTTGAAATCGAAATTATTTATAAGAACCCTAATCACACACTTCAAAACCCTAATCAATCATTCAATTTTTCTATCGTAATACGCCGCTCTCTCTCTCTCTCTCTCTCTCTCTCTCTCTCTCTCTCTCTCTTTTTCGTTCACCACCGCCAAAAATCGTCCTCGAAATTACTCATCGCTGTTTCACATTAGGGTTTTTGATACTTTATCCTCTCTTCTTGCATTAATCGTCTTAAATTACATCTCAAGAAAGTGAAATTGAATAAAATTGATAAGATCACCTGCTCGATGATGAAATCTATCAAGAGAGATTGGTTAGTTTGTTCCACAGCCGTAGTAATAATTTAAAGATTTGCGAATCTTGAATGTTTTTGTTCTGTGAGTTTTGCTTTGAATTTTTTGATTTTTAAATGTAAAGATATTTCCATTGGCGGTGATGAAAAAAAGGCCGGACTTACGGCTGCTACCGTATGGTTGGTAGTAGGTTGATGAACCCGAACATAAAAGGTATTTTTGTAACTCTGAGCCCATGGGTATTTTTGATAATTTTTCACAAAGTTTTTCAAATTTTATAATTGTAAAAATATTTCTACCAGCATTGGTAATTAAAAAGCCGGATTCTCGGTTGTTACTCTATGTGTTTGTTGAAGATTAATTAAAGAAAAGCTTTATATGTGGTGTTCTTTTATTTTGAACCAATTAGTATGAGAATATTAACTAGATCAAGTGTAGACTTATAACTGTGGCATGTATGATATATTATGTATTGTTGATTCCCGCCTTGATTTACTGGACGCGCAACATAGGTTCCTTAGAATGAGTTTTGTTCTGTTAATTATGCTAATATTTCAATGCTTGTGAAACTTTAGATGAGCAACTTTCGATACAGTTTGGCAATTGATGATATTCTCAATGCACTGGGTTTAAATCTTTGCTAATGGATCTTGAAATAGTGGTCTAGGACGTGAATTGGGCCACGTGGTCTCAACTGTTTCAAGGTGAAGTCTATACAAGTTTTCGTGGAGGAGTATATATTTTAAAGATTCTTTTAAATGTTTCGTTTTCAGAGTTTATTATGTTTATCCCGGTAAAGATCTGAGATTGGACGAATACCGGAGACAGCCGAGTGACCATTAAGATAAGACCGACCTTACCGGAGACAGCCGAGTGACCCTTAAGATGCTTTTTTTCTCATTGTTTTTATCAGATAATCTATATGATTCAACCCCTTTAACATTTTTGCATGATTACAGGAAAGTGATTTGAATAGATTGATAAGATCACCTGCTTGATGAAATGTATCAAGACATAGTTCCACTGGCGTAGTACGAATTTAAAGATTTCCGAATGTTGAATGTTTTGTTCTGTCATCCGTGTTGTTCTTTGGCTAAAAAGGAGATTTGTTTGAAAAAAGGATAAGGTAACTTGCTTTATGTTGATTTTGCATTGGGTCTTGATTTTTGACTTTTTTTTGATTGAAAAGATATTTCCATTGGCAGTGATGAAAAAAAGGCCGGACTTACGGCTGCTACCATCTGGTTGGTAGTAGGTTGATGAATGCTAATATAAAGGTATTTTTGTATTTCTGAGCCCATGGGTATTTGATAATTTTACACAAAGTTTTCATAACATATAATTTAAAATATACTTCTACCAGCATTTGTAATAAGAAGGATTTTCGGGTGGTACTGTCTGTTTTTGTTGAAGATTAATGAAAGCTTTATATGTGGTTTTTTTTACTTGAGACAATTAGTATGAGAATATTAACTAGACCAAGTATAGACTAATAGGTGTGGCATATTTTTTTATTGTATATTGTTGATTCCTACCATCCTCATGTTGATTGATAAGTTGCAACATAGGTTCCTCCGAATGTGTTTTGCTAAATATCATGATTTTCTTCTGTTAATTGTGCTAATATTTCAATATTTGTGAAACTTTTAGATGAGCAACTTTTGATACTGATTTGCAATTGATGATATTCTCATGGCACTGGCTTCATAACTTTGCGAATGGATCTTGAAATAGTGGTCTGGGACATAATTTAAGCAACGTGGCCCCAACTGTTTCAAGGTGAAGTCTGTCAAAATTCTCATGGAGGCTTCATAACTTTGCGAATGGATCTTGAAATAGTGGTCTGGGACATAATTTAAGCAACGTGGCCCCAACTGTTTCAAGGTGAAGTCTGTCAAAATTCTCATGGAGGATTTTATATTTAAAGGATTCTTTTAAATGTTTCATGTTCAGAGTTTGTTATGTTTATCTGGGTAAAGATCTAAGATTGGACGAATGCCGGGGCCAGCCGAGTGACCATTAACAGAAGACCTTAGATGTCTTTTGCTCATTGTTTTTATTAGATTAGTTATGATCTTGCTATATGATTCAACCCCTTCAATGATTTTGCATGATTACAGGAAAGTGATTTGAATAAATTGATAACATCCCCTGCTTGATGAAATGTATCAAGAGATGTGTTAGTTCCACTGTCGTAGTACTAATTTGAAGGTTTGCGGATTGTAAATACTTTTTCTGTGCCGTCATGTTCTTTGGCTAAAAGGGAGATTTGTATGAAAAACGATAAAGTGACTTGCTTTATGTTGATTTTGCATTGGGTTTTGAATTTTTATTATTGAAAAGATATTTCAATTGGCAGTGATGAAAAAAAGGCCGGATTTATGGCTTCTACAGTATGGTTTATAGTAGGTTGATGAATGCTAACATAAAGGTATTTTTGTAATTTTGAGCCCATGGGTATTTGATAATTTTACACAAAGTTTTCTATAATTGGAAATATATTTCTTCAAGCATTGGTAATTAAAAAGCCGGATTTTGGGTTGTTACTCTGTGTTTGTTGAAGATTAAAGAAAAGCTTTATATGTGGTGTTCGTTTATTTTGTGCCAATATGTATGAGAATATTATTTAGACCAAGTATAAACTTATAAGTGCGGCATATCTGATACTATGTATTGTTGCTTCCAGCCATCTTTTTCTTGATTTACAAGCTGCAACATAGGTTCCTTAGAATGAGTTTTGTTAAATTCAATGATTTTGTTCTGTTAATTGTGCTAATAGTTTAATACTTGTGAAACTTTAGATGGGCAACATTTGATGCTGATTGGCAATTGATGTTATTCTAATAGTACTGGATTCAAATCTTTGATAATTGATCTTGAAATAGTGGTCGAAGGCGTTAATTAGGCAACGTGGCCTCAATTGTTCCAAGGTGAAGTCTATACAAATTCTCACGGATGAGTGTTTATATTTAAAAGATTCTTTTAAATGTTTTGTTTTCAGAGTTTATTATGTTTATCCTGGTAAAGATCTGAGAATGGACGAATGCCGGAGCCAGTCGAGTGACCATTAAGATAATATTTTAGATGCTTTTTTCTCATTGTTTTTATTAGATTAGTTAAGATCTTGCTATATGATTCAACCCCTTTAATGTTTTTGCATGATTACAGGAAAGTGATTTGAATAAATTGAGTCACCTGCTTGATGAAATGTATCAAGACATATGTTAGTTCCACTGTCGTAGTACCAATTTGAAGATTTGCGGATTGTAAATTGTTTTTCTGTGCCGTCTTGTTCTTTGGCTAAAATGGAGATTTGTTTGAAAAACGGATAATATGACTTGCTTTATGTTGATTTTGCATTCGGTTTTTAATTTTTTGTTATTTATTTCCATTGGCAGTGATGAAAAAAGGCCGGACTTACGGCTGCGCTACCCGTATTGGTTGGTAGTAGGTTGATGAATGCTAACATAGAGGTATTTTTGTATTACTGGAGCCCATGGGTATATGATAATTGATAACATCAATGAAATCTTTATATGGGGTGTACTTTTATTTGAGCCAATAAGTATGACAGTATAACTAGACCAAGTATAGACGAATATGTGGCATATTTGATATTGCATATTGTTGATTCCCACCATTCTCATGTTAATTTACCAGTTGCATAATATTATTGTTCTGTTAATTGAGCTAATATACTAATACTTGTGAAACTTTAGATGAGCAACTTCTGATACTGATTGGCAATTGATGGTATTCTCATAGCATTGGCCTCATATCTTTGCGGCTGGATCTTGCAGTAGTCGTCTAGGACGTTACTTATGGTACGCGGCCTCAACTGTTCAAGTTGATGGTTTTGTTTCATTTTCAGAGTGTTGCTTATGTTTTTATCCGGGTGAAAATCTTTAGATAGGACAAATGCTGGAGCCAGCCGAGTGACTGTTGTGATAATACGTTTGATGCTTGGTTTAGGCACTATATACATAGAACAAATGTAGAATATAAGAATTAGACTAAGGCATTAATGGATCTAATACATGACAACTAATTGTGCATTCCTTTTATAGGGCCAAATCATTATGTCCAACATTCAGATCTATCCTCCATTCAATAATATGGTTTCCGAATGATACTGCAATATTGCACTTAGGAAAAGGATCAGTAGTGTTATCTGCAGCTGACCCAAATTACCTAACTACTGCTGATAGGCCTGCTTTAAGGGGTGAGATAATGCATTTGATGCTTTTTTCTCATTGTGTGATGTATTTTATTTGATTAGTTAAGATCTTGCTATATGATTCAACCCCTTAAATATTTATGCATGATTACTATGTAGAAGTTTGTTCAAAGCTGTTTGGGAAAAGGTTTGCATATCATAAGAATTTCTTCCCTTTTTTAAAGAATTAGAATGGGAGATGAAAGCAAAACACTCTTTTTGAACCTTTTCACAGGACAGTTTAGTGAAGCTCATGTGTTGCACCTTATGAAAGAGCACGGGTTTAAAAGTTTGTGCTTGAAGTTCTGAAGTGCATGCTCTTGTTTTGAGGGAAAAAATGTGGTTGATAATGTTGAGACTAACGACACTTTGCTCGGCTAGGATGAGTTAAAGGTTTAATTGCTCGATGTAAGTTTTCTTTTGTTTCGTTGAGTTTACTCCATTCGATTGCTTATTTGTTATGTATATTGTGGAAACTTTGTTTCATAATTTCACCATTTTTAGTTATGAGATACAATTGGTACCGCAACAAGAACTCTTCTTTTTTCTTTTTTGACTGATCCTTCCCTCACTAAGTTGCATTGACATACAGATTTTCAGTCATTTGCTAGTGAGCTACCTGGATTTTCAGTATCTTTTACTGTGGTTTTACAAGAGGGCATTTCCATCGCAAATGATTCAATCCGGCCACAGGTTCCCCTCGGCTACTTTGTCACCTCACCCCAGTCAAGGACTTCTTTGGGGGATCATAGGCTTAGCTTGTGCTTCTCGCCCAATAGTCACGTCCCGGAGAATGCTCTGCCTCAACTGCAAAATGTATTCGGTAGTGTTCTGTATAAATGCTAACTTTTGTTACAGCATTCTTTGATTATGTATAGAGTAATATGTTTTGCTAGTAATGCCGTGTCACAAAGAGGCATGAAGATCATAATTGAAAATTCTATGAAAAAAATTATTGTCGAAACATTTATTGAGTTATTTGGATTTTTTTTTTTTCAGTTTAACATTTTTAACTTGTATTTAGATTCTTAACTTACGTATACAGATCTATGAATCTTGTGATGGATCTATATTGGATATCCTCTGACTTGATTCAATAGGAGTTCAGCACATCGAGATCCATGCTAAGCACAATTTCGGCTGAGAGTTCAAATCGCTCAAAAGAAGGAATAGAAACAAACCGATAATACAGCGAAGTGAAGCTTTTGTTTCTCTTTTATCTATAAGTCCTATTCTTGGTACTATCACAATTCACAGCTAAAGATGTACATTGGACCGCAACTTTTTATCAACTACATGAAAATGTGCATTTTGATGCCACATCTTTAAGCAACTTGAAAGCTAATAATTCGCAAGCTCACAATATTCACTTAAACATGTTTTATCTTATGTGTACTTTTTTAGTAATCAATAAGAATTGTCAATTGGGCTTAAGACGAAATTGAATCATTTTTTGTTTCATATAACAAAATACAATAAATTGATATAATTAAGATAATAGGGTTTGAATCTTAAAAAGATGAATATCAACACAGATCTTTACGTGTTATATGATATAATCACTAATATAGACTTAGTTAACGGTAAGTAACATTTTTTTTTTCAGTATCGTTTCATAATTCATTTTTAAGAGTAAATTAGTACAAAGCAAAGCCCTTTCAAATATCCACGTACGCAATCACATTATTCTTGTATGTTTTCTTATTTTATTTGACGAGTAACAACACATTAAATATAATATGAATTTTTTAAAATTCAAACAAAAAGAAAACTATATACATAGAGATACATACATATTGTGCATAACGCAAATCGCTGACACGCACAAACACCAACTGACACACACATACAATACACACACACAGTAATGGGTGCGTACAGAGCAGACGACGACTACGATTACTTGTTCAAGGTAGTTCTGATCGGCGACTCCGGCGTCGGAAAATCGAATTTGCTATCGAGATTCACTCGCAATGAGTTCAGCTTAGAGTCCAAATCGACAATCGGCGTCGAATTTGCCACTCGCAGCATCCGCGTCGAGGAGAAAGTCGTCAAGGCTCAGATTTGGGACACAGCCGGTCAAGAGAGGTGAATTTTGAGATCTCGAATTGTAGTTTGTTCGATCGAATCATGTTTTGTTCAGATCTAGGGTTTTGGGGATAGGTTTGATGATTTGATCTCTACGCTAGGGTTTTTTGAAACCTCCGCTATTGGATTGAGCCGATCTATGTGTGATTGTTTGAATGTGATCGATAGGTTTACCGTGTGATTGCTCTGCGTTAGGGTTTTGATGATACGTTAGAAATTTTGCTTCGCATTTTGCATTTCATATTTGTTATTGTATGTACATGTGTAAAATTATGACTCTGTTATGGTTTAATTCGATGCTAATCTGAGAATATCAATATGCAACGACTCTGTAGTTTTTACACAGCTTTTGATCATAAGTAATTGGGCTAGGCTAAATGAAGCTGCTGTGTTTGGATGTGAAGCAGTAAATTTCACGCATGATCTGCACTGAATTTATAGAGGAATGTTAATAACCTATTTTGGTGTTATCCGTACTTCTCAATTGCTGCTGGAATTGTGCTTAAGTTCTACACAATTTGCCCAGAAATGCATATTTTACTTGGTCGAATTATAATTTTTAAGCGTCCACTCTCATTTTACCAATCTGTCACCCTTCATCGGTTGATGGCTATGGAGACTTGATGTTGTCGTTGTATTCATATGTATATGATCCTTAGTATCTGTATACAGCGGTTTGGGATTTATTGCATCTTCAGTTTGTTAAATTTTAGTTTCAGATTCATTGCCCCTTAATATAGCTTTGGGCTCTCTAAATGGAAACGCAATCCTGCTTTGGGAATTGATTAATATTTCCTATATATATATATATATATATATATATATATTGCCTGCATTATATTGTTACTAATTAGTTTCAGAAGAACGGGGCTGATAGCATATGTCTCAAGTTATTAACTAAGTTAGGGAAAATCTACATCTTTCCAGGTTACTAGTGTGGCTCACAAGATTGAAATTGCCCTTCAAATGAATTCCACGCCACTATGTTTACCATGTTCTTTACCCTGAAAATGCCAGATCATTTTCTGAATTTCACTTTTGGCTACCTAAATCAAAATCAAATTGTGCTTTGGAGTTGATTATTATATTTCATATGTTTTTTTTTCTCTGAAATTTGATCAAATTTGTAATGCTTCTGGAATTCATACCCGTGTTGCATCATATGTTTATTCATATCGTGTGACCTGGCGTTAAGATTTCCTCTTAGCTTTGATCAGTATGAGTTGCAATGCCCTGCTGTATCTTCCTTACTCATATGTGCTCTTCCAATGAAGGTATCGTGCAATCACAAGTGCCTACTATCGAGGAGCTGTTGGTGCGTTGCTTGTTTATGACGTTACACGCCATGTAACATTTGAAAATGTAGAGAGATGGTTGAAGGAGCTTAGGGATCACACAGACTCAAACATTGTTATCATGCTTGTTGGGAACAAGGCTGACTTGCGCCACTTGCGGGCTGTTTCCACGGAAGATGCAAAGGCTTTTGCTGAAAGGGAGAACACTTTTTTCATGGAAACTTCTGCCTTGGAATCAATGAACGTTGAAAATGCCTTCACGGAAGTGCTTGCTCAGATACATCGTGTTGTCAGCCGGAAAGCTCTAGAGGCAGGTGATGATCCAGCGGCTGTACCCAAGGGACAGACCATCAATGTTGGCAAGGACGATGTTTCAGAAGTAAAGAAAGTTGGCTGCTGTTCTGCTTAAAACCGACCTACGAGCTCTGTTTTCCATGTGTGCCCTAATATTCCTGTGGTTTTAGATGATCTTATTGTACACTCTGATCCCTTGGATGTTACTCACCCAAAGTTTTAGCTCTTTGGCATACAAAAGTTTGTTCGGATTAAGCGAATATTCTCCTTAGAGAGTAAGTTTTTAGTGACATCCGTGCTTTTTTTCATTTTCTATCTTATGCTTTCCGTCGTGTATTATTTGTAGTAATGCCCTGAATTGTTTACGTCAGATTACATTCATTGCTTCGATTTGGAATTTAGGCAGTAATTTGAAAGTCTGACACGTTGATGTACTCTGATTTGGTTGTTAACTAGCCACGAGTATTATTCTGGTGCATGTGAAAATTATCTCAAAATCAAATTTCTTTGCAGTTTGTGCTTCCTTTTTGGTTATCCTGTGATCCTGTTGTACTTTTAATCTTCTCTCAGCTTGATTTTTCAATATCGATGGTGAAGGCCTCTTGCCTTTCTCTGCTATAACCAAAGTTGTGAGCCTGTGGCTTTGCACCTGGTGTGAGACCTTTTAACTAGGTTGTATTAACATTTTCCTGTTGGTTGGGAGATGATTCAAGCTTGAAACCTAGTGTAAATGCAGTCTAGGTGAACTTGTAAGGTTGACACATGCAAAAGTAGGGCAGTGGTTGTGTTGGGTTACTCGGGGTTTGGGAAATTCAAGTTGGCTACCGGAGTTATCAAGTTCAACTAAGGTATTTGAACACTGACCAAAATAACATAATTGATAGAAGGTCAAGTAATCATCTTAGGGGAATGTATTCCGAACTTAATTCTCCGATCCAACATCTATTCATTACGCGCTTCATTATCCTGAATTTCAACCGGTTAGATTATTTGAATACCCACCCACCCCCTTGGTAATCGGGTTGTCTGGTTTGGAGCTGGCCATTTCCGAACTTCACTCTCGCTAGTTTAAATTATACTTTTTAGTTTATAGATAGAAAAAACAAGAAAATGGAAGCACCTGCTGCCTCTTTTCACTTCCTAACTTTAGCAATCACAAGTACAACTTTTCCTGAAGAAATGTGGAACTTAATTGCAACTGAAGGGTTAGAGACATTAATATAGAAAAAGGAAAATAGTTCATGTAAATTTTGCAACTGAAGGATTCAAGATTTCATATGGCCACTGAATTAGGTCTTAAAGGGAGTGCAAATAACATTAGTGGTTGTTCCCTTGCTAGGATGTTATCTTGAGCAAAACATTACTGAATATTGTATCTTGAGCTGTCATATAACGAATGGCTGTTCCCTTGCTAGGATGTTATCGAATTGCGTGCCATGTTCTTGTTATTGGTGAAGGAATTGTGTGCCCTGTTGCTGTTGCTATTCCTGTCTTGATATGTTGTTTAGTCCAACTCAGAAGCACTTTCCAAACTATCGGAAATTAAACAAAGCCAATTATAATTACCAATTAAGCAGCTGCATTGAGACAAGGATAAGTTAATAAAATCATCATATCTTAGATGACTCGAATTGAACCTATGAAATTTCACTTACAAGCTGAACCGTTCTACCACCAGATTGCGCATTATTATCATCAACCATTTCAATTTAGCTCTTATGCAAAACCAGAAAGATATTTAGAAGTTAGAAGGATAACGAAAAACAGAATCTCTACCATTAATCTTATTATCCAGATATGGCTTGAAACATCACTGGTAATTAATGTGGACGTTATCCCCAAGTCAAAATCAAATCTTGATGATCGGCTGTTTTGCCTACATGCAGCTACAAATAGCAAGTGATCAAGTCTTCATCAAATGACATGAGGCAGTAATATTACCAATTCTACTATCAAAACATGGCATTATTCAATGGAATAGAATCCCATCAAGAGCTCCTTGAAGCTCAAGCTCGTGTGTGGAACCACATATTCAGTTTCATAAACTCTCTGTCTTTAAAATGTGCAATTCAATTAGGCATACCAGATACCATCCACAAACATGGCAAGCCAATGACACTTTCAGAACTAGTTAACACCCTCCCCATCAACAAATTGAAATCCCAAAGCCTTTACCGCTTAATGCGCATTTTAATCCATTCCAAGTTCTTCATCAAGATCAAGATTTCGGAAGAGGATGATGATGTGGGGTACTGGCTCACACCCGCCTCTCGTATACTCTTGAGAGATGATCCACGGAGCGTGGCACCACTTGTGCTCGCTGCGTTAGATCCAATTTTGATAGATCCATGTCATAATGTGTGTGAATGGTTTCAAAACAATGAGCCAACGGCGTTTGCCACCACTCACGGGGAAACACTGTGGGAGCATGCTGCTAAGGAGCCTAGGTTTAATGAGTTATTTAACGAGGCTATGGCTAGTGATACACATTTGATTAATCAAATCCTTATTGAGAAGTGTAAATCAGTGTTTGAGGGATTGGAATTGATGGTGGATATTGGGGGCGGGATAGGAAGTGGGACTAAGGTTATAGCCGATGCATTTCCAGGCTTGAAGTGTGTCGTGCTTGATCTTCCGCACGTCATAGCTGACTTGAAAGATGGTGAAAACCTTACATTTGTCGGAGGAGACATGTTCGAGTCCATTCCTCAGGCATCAGCCGTGTTTTTTAAGGTATACGTCTAATTTGTCATAAAAATATATTCTACTTGGATTCCGTATTAATGATCCGTTGAAAGATAATTACAGAAAATATAAAAAGATTGAAAAGAAGCCTGATAATGTTCGAATCCCATTGTCACCCATTCAAAAATATTATAAGGAAATTGTCAAATATCAGATTGTAACAAAAACAGATTAAAATTTGTAGGCTAAGGGCCATGTTGGATAATATATACAAACATATGCACATCCTATATCTTTACATGCGTGCTTAAACTTTTAGACGAGACAATATTACAACGTGATTCTCATACATGACAAGCAGTGGATATTGCATGACTGGAGTGATGAAGAATGTGCAAAAATCTTGAAGAAGTGCAAAGAATCGATTCCAAGCAAAGACGAAGGTGGAAAGGTGATTATTGTTGAAATGGTCGTGGATGACGAAAGACAAGACCATGAAGGGGTTGAAACTCAACTCATGTTTGATATGCAGATGATGATTCACACCCCAGGGAAACAGAGAACCGAAAAAGAGTGGGCGAGACTTTTCTTTGATGCTGGATTCACAAGCTACAAGATTACTCCTGTGTTAGGACTTAGGTCTCTCATTGAGGTCTATCCATGATTATGTAGAACATAATTAGCTATGCTCCTCTGATTTTGATTTGGTCGTTGGCTTTCTGAAATAAAGCAAATGCAATAATGCCATTTAATCCAAGTATCCAACTTATAGTAAAATAAAGCAAACATAATGTTGTCATTTAATGCTTATAAATATTAAGTTTATATATAAATAACGGGACATACTTGTGGCTACAACATTTATAAATTCCTCAGAAATTTTACAATGAGATGGAGATTCCAATTGATTACATAAGATTTATACTGCAAATCTATATCTAATATCGGATTTTATAGAACCTAATTATTAGTGCCGGGTTTTTTTTTTTTTTTTTTGAATGAAACGGTGATATATATATTCTTCAAAGACAACAACAGTTCTTACAATTTGAGTAACATAACCAATGCAACAAACAGAAAAGAAAGACAAACAGGGAAAACAAAAAGATAGCAGCATAAATTTAAGTACTATTACTCCTAATCCAATAGCAATCAGCAACAGAGCTGCGAGCAAGATGGTGAGCCACATCATTTGCTTCTCTCTTAATTGTGTTGAAACTGAAGGACTCGAAACCAGAGCATAGATGTTTGATGTCCGCAACGACGGACCCGAATTCAGCCAAGCACTTTGAACCTTCGCCTATGGCCCGAATAACATTAGCACAATCGCCTTCAAGAATAACCCTGTGCCATCCTCGTGCTCGTCCCAATTCAGCCCCCAATCTTGCCGCTAAAGCTTCTGCACTTGCCGGAGAAAGTCGTCCCTTCAAACGTCGCTGACTCCATGCTTCCACTCGACCCTGGTCATTACGAGCTACTGCGGCCATACCTATCTCACCTTCCTCTTTGAAAAGAGCGCCATCAAAGTTGATCTTAATGGTGTTATAAGGAGGCGGTTCCCACAACTGTGCATCCTGTTGGTATTGGTGATTCCCCACCCGCAGAAGGGCACCAGCTGCTAAGAATTCATTATGCTGTTTTTTAGCAAAGTCGTACACTTCCATTGGTGTCTTAGCAACCTCGCCAGCAACCATCTTGTTCCGATTTTCCCAGATAGCCCAACAAATATAAGCGAAACAGCCTACCTCCTCCCGGCTGAGTGTTGAGAGAATCCTTCTGACCCATTCCACCATCGACTCCCGATTAGCAAGGATCGTACGAGATGGTAGGTTGGAGACAGCCCACACTTGACGGGCAAAATGGCACCAAGTAAATAAATGCTCCATCGATTCAGCATCACAACCACAAACTGGGCAAAGATCGTCATGGCAAACCCTCCTACGTTTGAGATTACTTTTTGTAGGAAGAATCCCACAACAAGCTCTCCAGAGGAACATCTTTACCTTATTAACAACATTCAAACTCCAAATAAAATTCCAGTTTAGGTGATATCCAGTACTAGTACTACTCTCCCCCTGTTCCTTATTGCGCCATAAATTACGTGTCATGATCAAATGGTAGGCACTTTTAACAGAGAAACAACCATTATTATTGTAATGCCACACCATAACGTCATCATTGCGTTGGTTAGCAAGAGGGATTTGTAGAACCGCACGTTGGTCTTCTTCCCATAGATGCGCATTTAACAAGTCATACTTCCAAATGCCAAGGTGTTGATCAATGAAATGTGCAACCTGCACCTCTCTCAACTCATCAGGTGGAGGAGTGATAAGCTTAAAGGAGAAGGGTTTAGGAATCCACTTATCACCCCAAAACCTGACAGATTTTCCATTGCCGATTCTCCACCGAATGCCTGCCTCAAGAACTCCTTTCGCACTAAAAATACATTTCCATGTGAATGAGGAAGTTGTTCCCTTTTTAGCTTCAAAGAAACTTGAGTTAGGAAAATACCGAGCTTTAAGGATTCTCGCAAGGAGGCAGTTTGGGACCATAACCAATCGCCAGGCTTGTTTCGCTAAAAGAGCTAAATTAAAAGCCTTGAGATTACGAAAACCGAGCCCCCCGTCTCTTTTGCTTTTACACATGAAGTGCCAATCGCGCCAATGGATCTTCTTTTTGTCTTTATCATCCCACCAATAGTTTCGCATCAGTGCTTCTAGATCGCCAATAAAATTATCAGGAAACTTGAAGCAGCTCATAGCGTACGTAGGGATTGCCTGGAGCACCGCCTTGATTAAAACTTCTTTGCCTGGTGTTGAGAGTGATTTTTCCTTGTACCCTTTGATCCTATCCCATAGCCGATCTCCAAGAAAGCCAAAAACCTCTCGTTTTGATTTTCCAACCAACGCCGGTAAACCAAGGTATGTATCATGCTTGTCTTCAACTTGTACATTGAGTATGGATTGGATAGCCTGTTTTTGATCAATACCACAGTTTTTGCTGAATACGAGTGTCGACTTTTCCATATTAATTTGCTGTCCTGATGCTCGTTCATAGACCCGCAACACTTCTAAAATACTTTCTGCTGCCTCTTGTTTTGCTTCACAACACACGATCGTATCATCGGCAAATAGGAGGTGTGATATACATGGAGCCTGTTGGCAAACTCTAATGCCCATAATTTTTCTTTTCTCCTCCGCCACTCGCAACAAACCTGAGAAAGCTTCGGAACAGAACATAAACAAATATGGAGAAAGGGGATCCCCTTGACGGAGTCCTCTCCCCGGGTGAAAAAAGCCACATTGAATGCCATTGATCAACACTGAATAAGTAACAGTTTTAACACAAAGCATGACTAATGAGATGAAGCGAATATCAAAACCTAACCTCTCCATTACCTTTTGAAGGAAGACCCATTCAACTCTGTCGTAGGCTTTACTCATGTCTAATTTCAGAGTCATAAGTCCATTATTACCGTTCCGTTTATTCTTAAGAAAATGGTTAAGTTCGAAAGCCACAAGAACATTATCAGATATGAGACGGCCAGGAATGAAAGCAGATTGAGTTTCACTAATGATTGAGTTCATCCAAGGTTTGAGACGGTTAGTGATAGCCTTTGTAGCAATTTTATAAACAACGTTGCTAAGACTGATCGGGCGAAAATGAGTAATGGACAATGGTTCTTGGATTTTAGGAATAAGCACTATATGAGTATAATTTATTTTTGGCTGAAAGACTTGATCGTTAAGCAATGCAAGAATGCATTTCACAACATCATGCCGAATGATATGCCAAAATTTTTGAAAAAATAAAACAGGTAAACCGTCAGGACCGGGGGATTTAAAAGGAAACATAGAGTCAAGTGCGTTTTTTACCTCCGTCTCTCGATAAGGCTGAAGTAAGTCTCTGTTCATATCTGGAGTGACGCGGGCAACGATTCCCTCCAGTGCCATTTGAATATCTCGGGGACAAGGGTCAACAGATGTGAAGATTGATTGAAAATGATTAAGCGTAATCTGTTCAATATCTTTTTGATCCTCCTTCCAACAGCCATTATCATCAACTAACCCCCGAATTAGATTTCGTCGTTTTCGTTCGGTAGCTTGTGAATGAAAATAAGACGTATTCCGGTCCCCTTCTTGAAGCCAATGCACTTTACTCCTCTGTTTCCATTTGAGCTCTTCCTTATCAAGGAGATCCTCCAACTCAAGCACTAAATTCTTATCCTCCTGTTTTGTTTCTGCTGTTATTGGCCCCTTACGGATTTCATGGATTCGGTCCTTTAAGATTTTTATTTGAGATGATAACTGTCCCACAGAATCTTTGCTCCATTTTAGCAGACCCACCCTACAATTACCAATCTTATTCCACAATGCAGACCCATCAACGCCATCATTTTCCGATTCCCAAGATTCTTTAATAATACGTTCACAATCAGATGATTTCACCCACATAGCCTCGAATCTGAATCTTTTCCTAGCTCGCACTTTCTGAAAATTGGATGGAGGGGGGCACGTATCCAACAACAGAGCTTTATGATCCGAATGACGGGTGTCCAAATGCGTAATAGAGGCCCGAGGGAATAAATCTGTCCATGTTGCTGTCGCGCAGCCCCTATCAAGCCGCTCCCAGATTGTATGCGGATGTAAGCGTTTATTGCACCAAGTAAACTGATTTCCTTCAAAACCGAGGTCACTGAGTCCACAACTAATAAGCGCTTGCCGAAACTCCTTCATCAAGGTCGCTGATTTAAGAGCTCCACCTAGCTTCAGAGAGGTCAATAAGTTGGGTTGTACTTTACCAAGACCCATATTTCGGTAAATTAGGTCAATAAGTTGGATTTTTTTACCTGTCTTCTTGGTTTAACCCTCGCCTCTTCAGATCCCCCAACAAAAAATGCTGTAAGATGGATTTTCTTAATACATGTTTGACCAACTTTTAAAATAAATTATAATAATTGAAACAGAGAATTCTTTAGCTTAATATATTCTAGGTTTTGTGTAGATAGTGTTGTATATATAGTACCCATATTAAACCAGATTCTAACTTGGACCTAACACTGACTGCATAAAGATTACTGAATAATGGATGGTTTTTCTATTTTAAAGACAGTATTAGATTCGTGTATACATTTCAAATTTAAAAGGTAAATTCTTTTCAAGAGAAATTACTGGTACAAATTAGAAAATACGATTTATTTTTTATGGGAAGGCGCAAACCAGTTTTTTTGGAAAGACAATTACCCAATTTTATCAAGTGTAGATCAAATCGAATGACCTTAAAAGATCTTGTCTTCCAGAATCCAGAAATTCCATGTTGAACCTAATAATGCATCATCACTATGTCGGAGTAAAATCCAAAACCATCCAAATAATGCATCATCACTACGGATCAATGTCTTGGTAAAATCCATAAACATCCAACTTGAACCTAATAATGAATGCATCATTATTGGATGTTTGGATTATATCGCTGCTATTTGTGATGGATTCGACACAACGGTCACATGTCCATTTAGAAATGACATTCTATATTAATATGGACATAATACTTCACTGACATGCATGCCACTCATGTACATTTTAACACTTGTACGTATATAAAAATGCATAATTAGTATAAAAAACCAATAGTAGAACATCAGAATTTAAAACACAAGTAGATACAAACACATATAGATCAATCCAATTATTACTAAAAAGTTTAGTTTAAATAGCAATTTAGTGTTGAAAATATTATGAGCATATATCAGAATCAGATTCGTTGAATAATAATATGAATTCCACATTTAAAACTTTACGGAGAATCAAACCTCTTTGATTCCACAAATATGCGTCCTCAGGATTTGCCCATTATGAAAATATGAAGCTAAACGAATAACAACTGACAATAATAACAACACAAGGATTTACTTGAAAACTCCAAAACCTGAGAAAAACCACGGACAAGACGGAAATTCACTATACAGAAAATTATTACATCTATATAATTTTCCCCCACTCTCACTACCTTCACAAAGCTTTTTCACTAACAACACTCACTAACTTACACCTCACTCTACAAGGAAGGAATTAGGAACAATGGTAGACACTTTGTTTTTGGATTATTGAAATAATACACATTGCTATTTATAGAAGGAACTTGGGGAGCAAAATCATATTCAGCATAACTAGAGCGACCTATATGTAAACAGCAATGCTAGTCTAACAGACGGAGTTTATGTCTGTGATACAGACACCTTATAACAATTTATATTTTATTACAATTAAGTCCTTTCATAATTTAAGTTCCACTTAAACTGTCCCTTTATTATTTAAAAATGTTAAAAAGCTCCAACACTTAAGAAGGAAACGTGATATACGGGGAATCTATATCAACCTAACCCTCAAAATAATTGAAGCAATCTTTCTTAAGTAATTGATGCCGTCTTACCGAAGAAGAAAAAAAGCTTTGGCAACATTGTGCTTCTTTTAGTAAACATGATAATAAATCAAACCTTATATCTTGAGAATTGTAATTATATTAGAGATTCCTAATATTAATGTATGTAAACATTTTTTCGTTTTGGAACTTTTTAGTTTTTCTTTTTTCTTGTAAATTTTGATGAATGATGAATTACTTTAGCTATAAGAGAATAATAAATGTTAAATTATTACATTAACAAATTAAATTATGCACTAATTGCTCACCTTATTCTTGAATATTTACTTTTTTGTTGAAATTATAAATGACCATTTCTAAACAAAGAAGAACAAAAAGAAAAAGTATTCATTATTTAGCTGTTAAAAAGAAGGAAAATGTCCAAAATAATTAGCTTTATATAGAAAAGAATTTGCTACAGCTACCCAATATCTCAAAGTTGGGTTAAAATGTTATTAATAAGATTTATAGGCCTACCATAATTAAAGAAAGAATGAAAGAAACTAGGTTGAATAGGTAGCCCATTTTAAAAGAAATCTTAGCCGTTCAAACTATGTCTGTAAGCTTACGGACTGTAAGCTAATGGTTTTCCATATGTAAATTACATATAGGCCTCTAAATGCAATAAATCGCCTATGCTATTGACCGGGTCATTTTGGCCCCTCCCAAAACAGCCCCTACAACTTCAATTCACATGTCATGTTAATGGCATGTCTTTGCCTGCCGACCAATGCCTACATCTATTACCTAACGCAATACTTGAAAATAAGGAAAGAAGACTCACTTAATCAAAGATCATTGAATACGCGGTAAAAGCAATTTTTATTAAAGCCAGGGGCATAGTCAAAATAACAATTATTGAACGGCACCGACCATAGATCCAATCAATTGAATGGGTGTAACGTTAGTACTACCCAATTTTACTAGAGCCAGCTAGGGACATGGTCAAAACAACATTTCTTGATGCCATAGCAATTTTTGGCGGTGAAGCTTATTGTTACCTTATCTATATACCCTTGGTGAATTGGGAACATAGGTAAAAATTTGATTAAAAAATAGTAAATTAGACAAGCTACAGAAAAATCTTTGGACACCAACATGAATTATTTCTCTCCCGATGTCACAAGCCTTTTGTTAGTCGTGGACCCGTGGATGTGTGCCATCTTCACCAAAACATCAGAAAAAGTAGAATCGCTTCCACTTCAATCCAAAAATGACTGAAGCATCTTTTCTATTATGTGCTCCCAATTCTATACTCAAAATTATAATAAAAATAAAGCCATATTCAAAAGTATCTTGGTCTTATTATCAAAAACAAAAAAAAAGGTATCTAGATGTAGTAGATAGTTTGATTAATAAATACTTTCTATATTGAGTGATGTGCCATTTCATATTCTACCCAACATTACGTGCTAATGTTGTTGTTTGTGAATTATAAATTTTATATATATCCACTGGTATCATTTTTTTGAAGTAATGGGAATTATTCGAATTCCAATGTCGAAGATTTATAGTTGCTATAAATAGTGACGAAGCTACGGTCATCGAATCCCATGAAGCAGTTATAGACTAATTAGTAAGACTTCCATTTTCCAAAAAATGTCGCTGCCCAATGGAATAGAATCCCAGCAAGAGCTCCTTGAAGCTCAAGCTCACGTGTGGAATCACATGTTCAACTTCATAAACTCCATGTCTTTAAAATGTGCAATTCAATTAGGCATACCAGATACCATCCACAAACATGGCAAACCAATGGCACTTTCAGAATTAGTAAACACCCTCTCAATCAACAAATCGAAATCCCAATGCATTTACCGTTTAATGCGCGTTTTAATCCATTCCAAGTTCTTCGTCAAGATCAAGATTTCAGATGATCAGGAGGGATACTGGCTCACACCAGCCTCGCGTCTACTCTTGAGAGATGATCCACTAAGCGTGGCGCCGCTTGTGCTTGCTGAGCTCCACCCATGTCTAACAGATTCATGGCATAACGTGGCTGAATGGTTTCAAAACAACGAACCAACGGCGTTTGCCACCACTCATGGGCTGACGCTATGGGAGTACGCTGGGCAAGAGACAAGGTTTAATCAGCTGTTTAACGTGGCCATGGCTGGTGATTCACAATTGGTAATTCAGATCCTAATTGAGAAGTGTAAACAGGTGTTCAAGGGGTTAAAATCTATGGTGGATGTTGGGGGCGGCATAGGCATTGTGGCCAAAGGAATTGCTGATGCATGTCCGGGCTTGAAATGTGTTGTCCTTGATCTTCCGCACGTTGTTGCTAACTTGAAAGACAGTGAGAACCTTACCTTTGTTGGAGGAGACATGTTCGAGTCCATTCCTCAAGCTGATGCAGTGTTTTTTAAGGTATTTGTCACAAGAATATTTACACTCATTCATATTTATTGAAAGATACGTATAAAATATAAACGTCACAAGTTTAAGTTTTTAGATGAGACTAGAATTCAACATAGTACCATAATCAGAGTAACATAGATCCAATAATGTTTGAATCCCTTCGTCACTCATCAAAAAATAAAATAAAAAATGTCACATGTTAAATGTAACAAAAAGATTACAATATGTAGGTGAGGATACTATTTACAAAGGGTCTAAACGTTTTATATCTATTAAAGCTTAAGCTTTTAGACGAGACAATATTTCTACGTAATTCTGATCATTTGGTACATTGGATTGAATTGCAATCAGTGGATATTTCATGACTGGAGCGATGACGAATGCGGTAGAATCTTGAAAAAGTGCAAAGAGGCGATTCCGAGCAAAGCCGACGGTGGAAAGGTGATTATTTTTGACATGATTGTCGGAGATGATCAAAGAGAAGAAGACCACGAGGCAGTTGAAACTCAACTCATGTTTGATATGCAGATGATGGTTCAAACCACAGGAAAAGAGAGGACTGAGAAAGAATGGTCGAAGCTATTCTTTGATGCTGGATTCACAAGCTACAAAGTCACTTGTGTGTTAGGGCTGAGGTCTCTTATTGAGGTCTTTCCTTGATTATTTAGAATATAATTAGTATGTTCTCCAGAATAATGAAGCAAAAAATAATGTCTTAATCATGGCTCAAATTAATGTATTTCTGATTTCGTCCTCTTGCACTAATGTTATTCTTGTCAAAAATAACGTGAGTTACGTTTGGATTTTATCTCTTGCAAGCAAATGTACTGGCAAGAATCGTTAGACACAGTTTGCTGAAAATTGCTTGAAGTAAAAACTATAATTATGAAATAAAATAAAAACACTGGACATTTCTTCATGATATTTTAATACTTAAATGACATTTTTTTTATGACATATATTATAAAAGTATAAATATAACTTTGGTAATTATTAACATATATTATAATACTTAATGACATTCTTTTGAAATATGTTTAAACAAACTTCTTTAAGTTCCGTTGCATGGGAAAAACTCATATATATGTTGTATATTATAAGGGGTTGTCTGTTAATATAATTGGCAATTCAATAAAAACTTCTAATAATAATGTACTCATTTAGTTCATTTTCAGAAAACAAAATTACTTAAAATTTTTAATTTGGATATACTGATTTTTAATTAAAAATCTAAATAAATATTTGAATTGTTTGAAGGCTGAATAAACAGAAGGCATTTTGTTGCCTACCGTTTCGTTCAAAACTTGCATTTATTACTGAGAAAAAATATTTTATTTTAATATGATCTATTTTTTGGATATTTTGGTAGTTTATTTTAATATTGAAGTAGCATTTCATTACTATTAAATGACTTGCATCAATAATTATCATATCTCTTCCCTTCGTACGCACATTTAAATTAAAAGATGTGGTAGTTTATTAGTACGACGGATCTATTTAATTTTGTTTTTTTCAGATTTATCCTAATATCACTTTTAATTATATATTTTATCAGTATACATTATTAATAGAATAACAAAATTACAAATTAAATCGTAAATACGCCAGGTTAATACGCGTGAATACGACGCGTTCGCTGACTTTAGTAACTCTATATATATTCACACCACACCCCTCAGATTAGCTTATTAACCAATTGAACCCCAATTAATTTCTCATCGGTCAAAAAACCCCCCGCAAAAGAAGCGGGAACCCTAATTTTGCTTCACAAATCAATGGAAGAAGCCGATGCCGAATCGCAGGTTTACTTAATCGCTATAATTATCATCTATTCGATTTTCTTATCTGTCGACGTGAATCGTTGTGATCGCTATTTTGGTACGATTGATTTATTTGTGATTAGGAGGAGAATTGTATGTTTTCATGTAAAATTATTAATCAGTAATCAAAGTGAATTGTATTTTGTCTCACGTTCTTATGTTTTTGTGAGTCTTTTGATCTTATTTAAGTCCACGCCATAATCAAACTATTTAATTAGACTTTGTCAATTTTCTTATGCGGTAATTATGAGTATGATTAGTTTAATGGTGATCCCCTGTCAGGCCAACAAAATAGACTGAGAAGAAGAAACAATATTATATTTAGAGTTGAGACCTCTTATTGCTACTTTGTTACTCTGTGATTTTCATCTTTAACAAGTTTTGATTGTTAGCATTGTTGATGTTTGAAATAACTTTCTGTCCATAAAATTTATATTCCTGGGTGTTCATGTACAGGTATATATGGCATGCATTACGAATGGCCAAAGGTACCGCGCTTTCGAGAATAAAGGACTGTGAGAGGAATTGAAAGGATATTGAGTATAGTATGTGTTTGCTTGACAAGAGGCAAAATAACTTATTACTAATGAAAATATAGAGTCTCTTATTACGATTCCAGTATATGTCAACTCCATGTTCTGGAATTTTGGGAAGATGGCATTGAATATTTTTGCATTGGTTGAGATGGGTATGCGAAGAGAAATGTCCAAGCAGGACTGTTAGTTCTGGTATCTTACGTTTTCTTGATAATTTAATTTTACTCACTGTCAGTGCAGTGAAATATCAAGCCCAGCCTTCCATCGTTTACATCATCCCAAAAGTCTGAAGAAGGTGTTCTTGGCTGCTCTGCAGAACACTGGTAATCTGGACATCTCATTCAATTTTTTGCTGGAAGCTGTTTATTTAATTCTAATAATATTCGGTCGTAATGTAGATGGTATGCATGAAGCACCAACAGTAAAGCTTGTTAAAAGTTCATTATTCAGCAATGAGCAAGCATGGCATAGGTAAAGACAATGTAGCGTAAATTGTGTGCCTATGTTTTTACTGTATTTCCTCCCATTCATAGTTTATCGAGCCAGTATTTCCTCGCTGATCAATTATCTTTAAATGTACTATGTAGATTGATATATTTCTTAGGTGATATTTTTCGTGCATCCTCTGATTCAATGTTAGTTTTCCCTCAGAACGCTTGTTATGGATTTTGCTAATTTGTTGGGACATTGGGATACAGAGAAAGTTGTGGACAACAGTTATCTAAATAATCTCAGATGAATTTGCTTGCTCTGCTGTTAACCTGCATATTATGTTTCTATTGGTTTCCTTTCAGTTATCTCTTTTTAATGTTAAATTCTGTTTCGATTTAAACAGACTAATGTATACTGGAAGGCATGAAGGGTAGAATATCAGTAAAATGATTTCTTTTGTAAGTTGAATAGTCCAAGCGTGATCTGTCATTCTTTCTTCCTCTCACTCCTTTAGAGTGCCTTTGTGTCAGAGTCAGACTGAAGATTCGCTTGTCAAGTTGTAACTAATACATGTTCGATATCCTTAAGTAACTTCGTGGGAGAGGTTAGATCTCCTAAGTACAAAGATATATTGTTGAAATAATATAATCGCACATCAACATTGTAGGACACAACAGTAGATTGCTAAATCTGTCATCAAATATCACATTTTATCTCTGGGTAGCAAAATTATCAGTCAGGATTTTATTATATTTGACATCGAGCTTTTATCAAGAAACAATGACTTTTACTATGTATTTGTCAAACTCATTGATCTCAAATACTGTTGGGAATGTTAATCACTTTCTTGGTAAATTTATTAATGTTGTGAATCCCACTGTTATCGCACATCAACATTGTAGGACACAACAGTAGATTGCTAAATCTGTCATCAAATATCACATTTTATCTCTGGGTAGCAAAATTATCAGTCAGGTTTTATTATATTTGACATCGAGATTTTATCAAGAAACAATGACTTTTACTATGTATTTGTCAAACTCATTGATCTCAAATACTGTTGGGAATGTTAATCACTTTCTTGGTAAATTTATTAATGTTGTGAATCCCACTGTTGAACTGTAGCTCAATTCTATGATGGACATTAGAAGCGAATTTCAAGTTAGTGCCAGTGGGAGACTTCTTTCGCTATTAGAGAATGAAAGAATTGTAGACACCCTACAACTGGGTGAGAGTGGGAACAGATCGATAGCTATTACTTAAGTCTCACAAATTTCACTGTATCTTTTTGTGTCTTTTTCTGTCTCTTACAAATTTCACTATATCTTTTTCTGTCTCTTACTCTTCTTTTCTTCTGCTATATCTATCTATTAAATATAGGGGAAAAGCTAGATTCTATAAGCTCAGCTACAAAAAGGATAAGAAACAATTTCCTCAATGTTGATTCAACTGCTCACGATGCTTTGCAAATATTTAAAGTTGACGAACATCCGAGCCATGTGGGCATTGGTAGAGTGAAGGAAGGGTAATGAAGATACGTGCTTTTGGTTTTCTCTTTAATAAATGTCCAAACAATATCCACATTGGGCACACGTAGAATGTGCTCTTGTTTTCAGGTTTAACTTTAAAGTTCATGGATGGCTGTGACTGCAGGTTTTTTGTATACGGGGTGACGAATAAGATCTTGTTCTTCTGGGTTTTATGTCTCCTAGATGTCCGTCTCTCAGATTATTGCAGCAAAGAGTGGGATTAATTCCTTTCCGTTCTTGCAGTATGTAACACCAATAGGCCAGAGATTGTAATGCTGCTGGCCTGCCTTATTGCTAATAAATATTATTGAACACTCGTCTTGACACTGTATTCAGTTCCTACCCGATTCTAGTTATTGCAGTCATTTAATTTTCGCTAACAGAATTTGTCGGAGATTGAAATGTTAGCAAGTTCCTAAGGATTAAGTGAGACGTTTCAGATGGAACAAGGCTTTGATTTCACGGTTGAACTCTATGCTCTTATCAGCACGGAATGTGGTGTTTTTCTATAAATCAAGCCGAAGAATTTGTTGGTCGAACATCTTTTTTTTCAGTGAAGTCTGTGAAAGATGTACCTTACATACTCAAGGTGAGTATATTTTCCCTTATTTCACCCAATTAACATTGACTTTATTATGTCCATAATATCAGTTACTGAGTAATTATGCATTCATTTATGGCAAACCTTTTCCGCTAAGCACTAATTTGATTCTGCCGTTCAAGGGGATGGGGTTATATCATCTATGTTCTGTTCCATGTATTATTAATGTTATTAATTAGGCTCTAATTTAAACACATGTTTGATATTTTCTACAGAAAATCAACTCTCCAAGTCTGTATGCACGATTAGTGACTGGACAGCCTCTCTAAATGTATGGTATTATTCTTTCCCAACTTAGTAACTCAATCATCTGACAAGTTATGACAGTCACTAAATGGCAGGAATTTGTTTTTGAAGCGCGATCTCAATTTTGTTTCACTTTCAGGTTTTATGTCTGGATGAAACTACATATGAGCCCTGGAGCAAATGAGAACGTTGGTTAAATATCCCCAGTTTTGATGAATCAATTGTATACATAATGCGACCTGAGATATACTATCAACATACTATGTTTGCCTGTTACGACACTGTATACATAATATTTATACACGGAGAAGGTTTTTCTAGGAGGATTGGCAACATGACTCCGACATTGCAATAGTGCCACTCCATTACCATTGTCTTCCTGTTTTCTTTTCCACAGGTGTTTGTAGCACGTATTTTCTTCTTTCGAGATGTTAACGTCTGCTTCTTTTACAGAGCATATGCTCACTGCTGCACATCAACAAGATATTTGAAGTAGGCATCTCGGCATTTCAGAAACACTTCGAGAACAACTGGCACATTTAAACTTGGACTTCATTGTTAAGGTATAACTGCCACCACCAGATAGTTTTCTCTATTACTCCGTTCACGTTCGTTCCTAATCATTCTTCTGAACCTTTTCTTTAGTTGTATCTTGTTGCCTTGTAATTTGCACTCCCAACTTTTACCATATAATTTTAGTTACATCATGATATTAAATTGTTAATGGTTAAATTTAACCTTATGTATAAATTACGTCATATCATTATTTATCCCACTTATTGTATGTTCTAGTAGATTAACATTTTACGAAAAGAAAATTATATTTTGCATGTACGCTTAGTACTTTTCCAATTCAAGATTTCAATCAATTTAGGATATGTTCAATAACAATATTGTTGTACTATAAAACATAAGAACTAGAGGGAAGAGTTTTATGATACATAAATGCGTTAAATGAACTATTATATTAGCCTTGAAATTTTTACTAATTTATCTGCCATGTTTGATGTGTGTATGTGTGCAAAAATTATTTAATTACTCATTCATGATAATAATGGTAACATATTTCGTGATATCTTAAATCAATTTCATCAAATAGAAAACAATTGCTTTAAATCAAAATAAAAAGTTAGATGCGCCATAATATTGCGTGCCACCGTGTCTAGCTAAAAAGAAGTAAGAGTTTCTCTACGCATCTTTGTCGAATTCTCAATATTCTCCTAAATCAATGAATCTTCGATTTTTTTTGTATGGTATTCTTCTTATAAGCTTCCTTTACGTAACTTGTGAAAGTTGTTCATTTTGTGTAAAATTAGTTATAAGTGTGAATAAAGAAAAGGATTGTAGAAATATCTACTAACTTTGTTGTTATAACATAATATCATTTCGATACGATTGAGAGCTTAAACATAATTACTTTTTATCAACAATTGACCTGCAATTCTTATATGACACTTTTTATCCAAATTCAGTTGTTGGTTAGCAGCCAACTCAATTTGGGGAGGTGAACATGGAGACAATATAACATGCAAGGGAGTATTCAGTCAAAGTAAATAGGTGTTGTTTACGAACTTTTAAAATAATTAAAAATCGTCTTTTAATTTAACTTCTATGTTTTGAAAAATTTTTAAAGCTTAAAACTCTCACTATCTTGAAATTGGTAAATAGGTGCTTCTAGTTTATAACAAAATTTTTAAAATAAATAAAAATTTATTTGTCCAATAATATCCTTATTTGTCTAATAAACTCAAACCTTAATATAAAGGGGTTCTGGTGTCTTTATCTCTAACAAAAAGTCTTATCACTCTAGAAATGATTTTTAGGTTTTTCTTATGATCTTTGCTACCATGTTGATGAGTATTCTTTATTTAATCATTCATCAAATTGAATTTTAGATAGATTTACATTGTAGCTAAATTTCAAAAGTTACACTAATGCGAATTTAATATAACAATACGCCAATTTAAATAACTATATTGATATAAAATATAAAAAGATTTGATTATCATTTATGATTTTTTTTATAAGTTTGCGGTTGTTTTAATATTGTAAAGTTGTAATAGTTTTTATGTTGAATTAATCATGTATAAGTTACAAGTATTATAGTCAAATTGTAAAGAAAAGAATCACATCTTTTATTGCAAACACTCTAGCACCTAAAAAACAGCTTTCAGGTTGTTTTGTTTGAAAATATGAGGTGAAAGTAGCTTTAGGTTAATTTATAAACATAACTTTTTTGGGAGTAATTAAAATTCAGACATAGGTTTCTCAGACATTCAGATTAAGGAACACCTGTTCGTGTCCATTTTTAAAATCATCATCGTCAGTTCACTCAATTCATGGAGCATCACACGACGACAGCCCGAAGCGAAGCCGAACGGCTCCTCGGAATCGCCGAGAAGCTCCTCCGTTCAAAGGACTTCAACGGCAGCAGAGATTTCGCCATCTTAGCTCAAGAAACCGAGCCCTTACTCGACGGCTCCGATCAAATCTTAGCCGTAGCCGAAGTCCTCTTAGCCTCCGACAACAACAAGAAACACAAAGAAGAAGATTGGTACTCGATTCTCCAGATCCCTCACCTCTCCAAAAACGACGACGTTTTGATCAAGAAGCAGTACCGCCGGCTCGCTCTCCTCCTCCACCCGGACAAGAACAAATTCCCCTTTGCAGACTCCGCTTTTCGCCTCGTGGCCGATGCATGGGCCGTTCTCTCAGATCCCTCCAAGAAATCGGCATTCGACTCTACTTCCCGATTTCAGAAAGTTGATCTTGTTGGTAATAAGAGACAATCAGCTTCTTCTGCTGCTAAGAAAGATGTCCAGACCAATCGGAAACTTCCGGTCCGTCGTCGCGGTGGAAATAATTCGGACATTAATACCGCCGCTCCTGCTCCTGCTCCTCCTCCAGCGGCTGCCAAAGTCAATAACAACAATGCGGAGGTGCTGGGAAGTTTCTGGACGGCGTGTCCTTATTGTTACAATTTGTACGAGTTCTCGAGGGAATACGAGGGGTGTTGTTTGAGGTGCGAGAGTCAGACGTGTAGGAAGGCGTTTACTGCAGCCGAGATTCTGTCAATGCCGCCTGTTGTGCCCGGGAAAGAGGCCTATTATTGTTGTTGGGGTGTTTTTCCAATGGGGTTTCGTGCTGATCAGGGTGCTACTGGAGGTGATGGGTTTCCGAAATGGATGCCGCCCATATTTGGAGATGTTGGCGTGGCGGGGGAGCCGATGCCACCACCATCACCACCTCCTCCTGCGGCTGCGGATGTGACTCCGTCGAATGTGGGTTCTACCGAGAAAAAGAAGAGGGGTCGACCTAGAAAGAATTACTAGTGTGGATGTGCTTCGGTCAGACTTGTCCGTGTCACTCTATGTGTCATAATCACCCTAGAAAATCTAGCATGTGTTTTATGTTATGTTATCATCATGACTAAGTAGATGAGATTAAGGGCTGTTGTGTTTGTGAATGTGTCATGTTTAAGCTGGAAATCTGCAGTAGAATTTTTAACTTCCACATATATCCTTTTGTGCTGCTACACAAGGAATTGTTGTAGGAAGCTTCTTCTGCTCAAGTTGTATGATAAAGTATGATGTTTGTGTAATGATCTTCTAGCTAGTGTTATCCAAGTGAATCTTCTCCGTTTCAGTTTTATTCTCAATTGTATTTCGTAGAGGACTGATTGCTCCCTTGTTATAGGATTTCCTCTTGCAACATTTAAGAATGCCCTGTCAAACGGATTCAGTAATTGTTCTGCTGTACAATCAACTGGATATCTGAGAGGGAGGTGAGATATGAAAATGTTGAATTTGTAGAGATTCATGATGATAAACAGCCACATGCTTACAAGTAAAGAGATGCTTCCTGACTGTTTGAACTGGCCATTAATTGGACCTGGTTCGAGTATCTTTTCCGTGTGGGTTTGATATTCAGATACTCCCAAACTAGAAAAGGATGTTATGCTTAGTTTTGCTGTTGCTCCAGTGAAGTTTCTTTGCAACTGTTTGAACTTCACACGAGGCTAAATGCTATTAAGAATTACATAGGGGTATAATGTCAATCTGAAGTGAATAACACCATTGATTAACACAGGGCTAGCTATTGCCATTAGCCCCTGGAATCTGTTCTAGCTGTATCCACTAGTATTGCATCGAGTTAGTCGTTTATTTCGGGAGTTATTGGGGTTATTTAAACTTTTTTTCCCTCATCTTATTGATGATTAACTTAGTTGGATATTTGCAACGTCCTTGTCAATTTTCCTCTGCAGGTTCACTTTTTGCGTTATTTGAATAACCTTTACCATGATGACTACCTGGGTGCATTGGAAAACCTTCACCGTTATTTTGATTATTGGTAACAGAGTGATTCATTTTATGTTCTTCGAAAGTCTCTCTTCCTTTGCTACTCATTAGTTATTTATTTTTGTTGAACATGATCTTGCTAATTCGCAGTTAGGTGGTACATTTTGTTGACGAGTGGAATCAGATAGGTAAATTAAACACGGGAAAAAGTTAGAGGTTTTTATAAATCTGTGGATGCCCTGGCTCTGTTATTTGCTGTTAGATTATCTTATAATCCTCTAAAGGAGCTCAGTGTTGTGGTTAAAGAAAAACCACGGGCTGTTTAAAACTTTGTTTTTGTCGTCCTGTCCAACCATTACTTATTTAACTAATTGAGAAAGTTAATTGCCTACCTGTAGGAACTTGGCGCGCTGTCATGGTCTCATGCATCCATCCTACCATTGCTCTTGTTTACTAGAACTCCCTTCACATTTATCTATTACTTTCTGATCTGCCTCTCTTTCCGGGTTTTTTTCATTACATCTGAGTATTTAGCCAAGAAATGTAAAATAGACTTGAGTGCTCCTCTGATCTCTATCATAATAGGAAATTGTGAATTTTTGACTGAATGAAAACAATTAAGATAGATACTGGAGCTTGGCATCAGCTATGAAAGCAAATCAGAAGTCTAAGTCTGCTATGGGCAATGACATGGTGGAAATAGGAATCCACTTGTAAAGATGATGAACATTGTGAGAGGACTTCCTAGTACTGCAGAATATTTTTTCGAAAAGCGTGCTGAGTTCTTTTTCAGTCAAATACATTATCCCAGCCCTTGGAATAATATCTTGTATAATTGACCCAATTATATTACCTCTTTGAAGTTCCTTGTCCGATTTGTGTTAAAAGTACCAGTTTTCCCATTCTTAAACATCTTTATTGCTCTATCATGTAAGATTTGTTCTCGTGTGTTAATGTACGTAATCATTAGTATAATGATATCTGTAATGCAAACATGAAATAGAAACACTATCTTCGCTCTGTTTAGAAGTCAGAATGAAATTCCAGTCACCACGCTCTGTTTCTGATTCTTATGCACAACTTTAGGGGGATATTGCAAAATGGATCAAACTTTAGGGGGTGATCTCTATTGACCCTATAATTGAACCAAGACTCTAGAGGTTGTAAATGTAATTATCCTTAATTTAAATGACAAACAGTGGATACTGCATGACTGGAGTGATGATGAAAGTGTTCAAATACTGAGAAAATGTAAAGAAGCAATCCCTGGCAAAGACAATGGAGGAAAGGTGATTATCCTTGATATTGTTGTGGATGATGAGAAAGAAGACCATGAGGCAAAAGAGTCATCTCTGTTTAGATACGTGCATGATGATTCTAACAACGGGAAGAGAGAGAACTGAGAAAGAATGAGCAAAGCTCTTCTTTGATGCTGAATTCACAAGCTACAAGATCACTCCTGTGTCAGGATTTAGATCTCTTATTGAGGTCTTTCCATTATTGTGAGCATAATTTTAATGATGTACTATATTTTATTGAGCTCTTCCATGATTGTTCAAACGCTTTACTTGCCCGGGGTAAAAGTGTGTTCCTTACAGTATTTACGAAGTTTGAATACACTATTCTCGAAATTGAAGGTTACTCTACGAAGTGTGCCTCGTGAGCAACAAGAAGGTTCTCTCTCTCTCTCTCTCTCAAATGTTCGTGTGTTGTAGTGTTTAAGTAATCGGCCTTCATCAGAGTGAAATGAGTTTTTATAGGGCCTATGCCTCATCCATGTTGTCATTTCCTACTTTGACATTCTATTGTTGGGATCAGATGAACTAGGTACTTGTGTCGGTTAAATGCTAACACTTGGAGGTTCATTAATTCTTCCTTCATTAGTGACTGATCCGAGGGTCGTGTAACAAGTGCTCGTGTTTGCCCGAGGTTTCGTGGCGGACACAATGAGTCCCCAGATTCTGAGGACACTGCAATTCTTCGTTTAATAGTTTGTCATGCATGCTTGTATTCAAAGAATAGATTATTTTTAAATCAGGTTTCCACTTAATTAATAAATTGTCTCTTCAAAGTTATAAAACAAACATTAATATGCCCAAGGTGTAGTTATAGTCATTGAAGAACAACGATATGAGAAGAAAGACTTTTTGGTTCTGAAGCAATCCCGTCTCAAAAGAAAAGGAAGTATGCAAGATTTCCTTCTCATCTTTAGTTCATAAATCACGCTAATTGTTTAAATTATATTTGATGAAACTTTTGAGGTCAAGAAAAGATATTCACCTCCTCAACCAACTAGACTCTCGTGAGTCGTGAGTACGTCTAATCCATTTTCGTGGCTACTTCTTTATGCATTTGATAAAGTATACACGTTACATGGTACAGAGCACTTGGAACAAATCAAAAGTGAGAGAGACGCTTTGAAATGCGATTTTAGTATTGAATGGCAAAAGCTTCTGAGACAAAGCTCTTTTCATATTTCTACAGAAAAAGGCAGTTTATAGAATTTCTTCTCAAACTGCTTTATTCAAGTGTATATACTTGTTGATTCGTTTCTTACGACAAGTCAAGGCTCAAAACTTGTCGAGGTCGAGTTCAATTTGGATAACTATTAATTTTGAAAAAAAATTTGCTCGATATTAGTGCTCACTTTTTCTTATTTGTTTGTATTACCGCTATTAAATTTCTAAATAATTTTTTAGAACTCAGGGTTTATTATCTTTTCCATTAACTGTTATAATTACTTGTCGGAGATGAATATTGCAAAATAACTGATCAGAACTCCGATTGCGAAGAAAAATTTGAAAAAAAAAGCTGCGATTTCTATATTTATTAAGCTGCGAATATTCTGTTGGAAATATTTTATTTTTCTATATTTAACTTACTCAATGATGTTCCTTTTCATGGACATATATAGTAAATTATGTTAATATAACATATACTGAGTTAAAGTTGAATTCATGGGAATTAGTGAAAGTTAATTTCATGAAAAGCAACTCATCATTCTACGATAGTAAAATACATTAAAAAAAATATCTGTAATTTATTTCGTACTCATTTTAAAATTCCTCCATAAATGCAGAACTCTGACCACTTTACTATGCTCATCCGAAAGTAGTTATAAGAAAAATGATATGCAAACCCCGTGTCCCAACTCATAACAATTTGAGAAACTTAAATATGGTAATACAAAGAATGAGTAAATTGCAACTCTAGTCCTGTAATTTGCGCAAAAATAGACATTTATCTTCACCTAGCTAGTTTGCAATTTTAGTCTTTTTAATTTAATTTCTTTACTTGTAAATATAGTTTTTATTATTAATTGCCAACGATTTACATTATCTTTCCTCATTTTTAGTATTTAATTTATTAATATAAATTGGTTTCAATCTTCAAACAAATAATTATTGAATTTCTTTACCTAACATTTCAAAAATAGAACTTACACCACTTGGAATTTTAGAGAGAAAAGTTTAAAGAATATGAAAGGTTGGTTATCAACCTATCATTGACATGTACATACTCTGGTTATAAATAGCTCATTGAAGCTATACCGCATATCACACGAGGAAGTAATATTTAACTTTTCTCTTTCAAAAAATGGCATTACCAAATGGAATACAATCCCATCAAGAGCTTCTTGAAGCTCAAACTCATGTTTGGAACCACATATTCAACTTCATAAACTCCATGTCTCTAAAGTGTGCAATTCAACTTGGCATACCAGATACTATCCACAAACATGGCAAACCAATGACACATGTTGAACTAGTGAACACACTACCCATCAACAAAGAAAAATCTCACTGCCTTTACCGTCTAATGCGCATTTTAATCCATTCTAAGTTCTTTGTCAAGACCGAGATTTCAAATGAGGAGGGGTACTGGCTCACACCGGCCTCTCGTCTCCTCCTGAGAGACGAGCCTTTGAGCCTTGCACCATTCGCCGCATTCGAGCTCGACCCGGTTTTGACAGATTTATGGCATCATTTTGATGAATGGTTTCAAAATGACGATGCAACGCCACTCGTGACCTCTAGTGGGCAGACACTTTGGGAGCACACGTGCCAGGATCCAAGGATGAATAAGATATTTAATGAAGCTATGGCTAGCGATGCAAATGTGGTATGTAAGTTGTTAGTTATGAACTGTAAGCAAGCATTTCAGGGCCTGAAATGTGTTGTAGATGTTGGAGGCGGCACTGGAACTATCGCTAAGGCTATAGCCGGTGCTTGCCCCGGCTTGAAATGTGTTGTGCTTGATCTTCCGCACGTCATCGCTGACTTGAAAGACAGTGAGAACCTTACATTTTTTGGAGGAGACATGTTCGAGTACATTCCTCGGGCGGATGCAGTGTTTATGAAGGTACAATTTTTCAAATTAAAGTATCAGTAGTTTATATATAGACATACCCACATGTCTCTAAGTCTAATCCCTTGTGTATATTATATTACATATGAATGTAATGCCAAACAGTGAATATTGCATGACTGGAGTGATGAAGAGTGTGTCAAAATATTAAAAAAGTGCAAAGAAGCAATTCCAAGCACAAAAAATGGAGGAAAGGTGATTCTCATTGAAATGGTTGTGAGCCATGATGACAAAGAAGATCACGAGGCATCATATGAAACTCAACTATTTTGGGATATGCTGATGATGGCACAAATAAATGGAAAGGAGAGAAGTGAGAAAGAATGGGCAAAACTCTTCTATGATTCTGGATTCACTAGCTATAAGATCACTCCTGGGTTCGGACTGAGGTCTCTTATTGAAGTCTTTCCATGACTTGTCTGAATTTTTCACCACCATTTTCTCCATCATTATAATTCAGGATCCCAACCTTTAATAGATATGTTATATCCAATACGTTACCTTAGAATTCTATGTTTTCTCATCTCAATATTATTAAGTGTCATTTGCAATATTAACTACGATGCATAGCCAACAGAATATAAGGAGGCAATGATATATATATATATCCAAAAAAGAACTATCCGTGTATTGTACTTGCTGAATCAAGACATTTTTTTATTTTTCATTTAAGAAAAAAAAAAAAAAAGGAATACGCAAAATCAAAAAATTGAAAAAACTAAAAAGGTTTTGATCCGCGATTGAGTCTCCGGCAGGGGGACCTAGGATTTAAATTTACCCCGGTCTAATTAAAACTGAGGAACTTAACTATAAGCTAATTATTTAAAAGGAGGAAATACAAAAAATGCCCTTTAAGTTTGGCAATTTGGCACTTTTGCCCAATATTTTTTTGGGCCGAACTTTTGCCCCGTACGTTTCGATAATCGCCGCAAAAAATGCCCAATCGGGCTCAACACGGGCTTTTTGCCTACGTGGACACCCAACGGCTAAATCGCCATTCCACCTGTAAAATCGCGCGCCACGTGTTTTTGCCACCTGTAAAACACGATTTTTACACACTTGCAAAATATTGCACAAACTACTCCTAAATTATTCATAAATTACACAAAGAGCCCCTCATGTTTTAAAAAGTACACAAAATCATCTTATATTATGTTTGATATACAACTTACCCATTTCTTTTTTTTAGAACATACACTTAAATAAAATATGACATTGACTATATTTTTTTTTGGATAACTTATCTTTAGTTTCAAAAATTATATTTTTAATCTAAAAAAAAGGTAATTTTAAAAAAATTACATTTTATAATATTTATTTATTCTTCAAATTAATGTAATTCTTATTTAGGTTTTTTTTTTTCATTTGTTAAATAGTAAAAGTAAAATAAAAAAGAAACAAAATTGAAAAAAAAAATAAAAAATTGGGGAATCGTCTTCCCCGATTCCCCAGTAAAATCTCCTCCACCTCCAAATCCAAACCCCAAACCCATCTAGACCCCCACCACCTTCGCCCTCCTCCCGTCAGCCAACCCCACCCCGAGTCTCAACCTCCTCTTCTTCATACCTCGCCTCAAATTCCTCCACCTCCAAATCCAAACCCACAATTAAAAACCCTAATTCTCAAATCCCCGGAGGAGAGGTGCGGCAGAGGTTGAGACGGTGGGGTAGGAGTGGCTGACGGGAGGTGGAGGAATTTGAGAGTCGGGGAAGACTATTCCAAATTTTATTTTCCTTTTTTTTTCTTTTTTTTTTCTTTTTGTATTTATAATTAATATTGGATATATGAAGAAAAAAAAGAACTCAAATAATCCTTTTATTATTTGATGTATAAATAAAATATCATAATATGTATTTTTTTTAAAAATTTTCTTGTTTTTAGACTAGAAATATAATTTTTAAATAAAAAGTAAATGCTATGTTAATGTCATATCTATTTTTTAATACCAAAAGAGGGGTAAGTGTATACCAAACATAATATAAGAATATTTTGTCTAGTTTCAAGTTTAACAAAAACAAATTTTTAAAATTAACATTTAGAGTTTCCTTAAGTGAAAGGTAAAAATTAGTTTGGGGCAAGTGTGCTAATTAAAAAAACAACAAAAAGAAAAAAGAATAAAAAAATTACTGTAAATAATAAGTAATAAGATTTATTATATGATAGAATTTAATTAAATTAGTTTGTTGTAATAATTTCCAAATATTTAATTTACATAATAATGAAATCTAAAAAGTTTTAAACTTTTTAGTTTTCACTTTGGCTTATAAAAGAAGAATTAAGAAATTTTGGGGTGTAAAGATAATTTTTTCAAAGATATGGTGTATTAGTCTAGAAAAAATTAAAAATTAGGCCAATTAGAGATAAAACAGGAGTAATTTTGCAACAACTTCTAACACATGGGGGCTTTTGCCAATTAGAGATAAAACAGGGGTAATTTCGCTATATGATAAAAATTACACGTGTCATTGTACTTTTTCTACGTGGGATGATGTTTTGTCCGTTGGCATGCCACGTAGGCAAAAAGCCCATGCAGAGCCCGATTGGGCATTTTCTGCAACGATTATCGAAACGTACGGGGTAAAAGTTCGGCCCGAAAGATATTGGACAAAAGTGCCAAATCGCCAAACTTAAAGGGCATTTTTTGCATTTCCTCCTATTTAAAATGTCGAATATGGTAAATGATAAAATAATAATTACGCCATAGCATATAAAAGTGGATGATTTTCCCATATAAACTAAGAGTTATTAGTTAAAGTTTCACCATAGGCAGAGTCATTCATCAACTAAATCAATATTATCCTCTTGCATGATTATTTTATACCGCAAATATAAATTTGTCAGGCTAATATCACGGCTTGGCAAAATTAAATAGACCGTAAATTTATGAAAAGCATCTTCTCATAAATGTCTTTATTATTACTTTTAAGAAGTCTGATAAGATACACAAAATAAAAATTAGTTCAGAGAATTAGAGTCCACGTACATTCTAATAAGATACACAAAATTCCCAATGTTTTCTTAATTATTTTGTATAGTTGCTACTGGATTCAAGAATTAGAGTCCACGTTATATTTATATTATTAAACAAAAAAACTAATAAATATTTAAGATTAGATTAAACTAGATAAAAAAGGTAAAGAAACGGTATATTCAATTTTGAAAAAGAGACTTCACAAAGAGAAGAAAATAAACAAATAAGAAGCAAGTGATTTCAATATTTATTCCAGATTCAATTGGCAACAGGCTACGCTATAATATATTATCAGGGAAAGAAAATCATCCAATTACTCAAACTTGAGAGATTTTTTTATTAGCCTAATTTCAGCGCTATATGCAATCAATTGACAATACATTGCAGTATTATGTGCACCCGTCCGTGCCTGTGATAATTGACAATAGTCAGAATATAGGGCAATATTGTTTTCGTGTGAAAGTACAGGAAACAAACTTTATGGCCAACAAACTTGCGAACATGGATCACTCATTTTCATTCGGCGTGCAGTCTTCTCACAGCCTCCTAACTTTGTCTCTTTCTCGCTTTCATTTGGGGTTGTTGGTAACCAAAAAAAAAAAAAAATTTGTTTTTGGAGAATATAAATTAACTTTATGTGTGAACTGTCAAAAATCATCCACAGTTAAAGTTTGTTCTTTAACAAACAAACCGAAAAACAAAAAAACTATGAAATACCCCTAAAATTTGACCAATATATAAACTCTCTAAGGTTGATTGGATGAAGGTGGAAAAACAGATTACGGTTCTAATTAAAACCTTTTGCCTTTCCTCAATTTTCAGATTTGTATATTATGCTCTTTTATTTTATTTTGTTTCCGAAAGCAAAAAAGTATTCATTCAGCTGCAACGTCCATAGTACACAGCTAGTTCTTTTTTTGATTTATATATTTTTTTTAAAGGACTCCAGTTCAATATTTCCAGTAAAATTAGATAATTAGGTAGAGGCACCGAAATTGAATAAAAGTGCCAATTTGAGCACTAAAATTGATAGGTTCCAACTAGAGGCACAAAAATTGAAAATGTACCAACTTAAGCCACCAAAATTATAAAAATTATTATGTGCAGTGATGCATGATGGCGTGGTATAACCAAATGTTGAGATTAAACATAATTCTTAAATCATATAGCACTAACTTCTCCACACATCATCCTAATTCTACATTTACACTAATAACCGCATTGTTGCACCACCTCATCTTCAACCGTGGTATCTAATAATCTCTCCCAAAACTGAATACTTATGGACGGAGTTTGTCTGAAAATTGATTGAACTATTATTAATTTGCATTAAAAAGTATTTTTAAAAAAACATTGAATTTTTTTTTCATGAGCTGTCATATAATCACGTATACATAGTTGGCCCCCACTGCTATTACAACTTTAAAATCATGTATCATGTTCGAATGAGTGATATCTTAGCTACCCATAAGAGTAACATCACTTTCTTCACGCCTGTAGGACCTACACACATGTGAGAGGGAGTGATGCAACCTTTACGGGTAAGATTTTTTCGTAATAATGTTCATGTCTCACGAGAAGTTATGATACATTCGGAATCCTAACCTTCACAAGATACAAATGTGTGAGAGCAAGAAACTTGGAATTGATCCAAATTGGAATAAAAACTCAATTTTGTTTAAGTTTTTAAAACTTCTAAATAATAATTAAAACGAGTAACATATAGTTCTCACAAATATTTTAGTTTGAAAAAAAATATAGAGTTCTAATTAACATCAAATTATAATAATACGTAATCTAAAAATATCTAAATATCCTTATTAATTAAATGCTGAATAAAACTGCCTTTCTCATAAGTGTTTGTACGAAGTTTATAGGTCTGGAATTAAGGGTATACGAGTAAAATTTCCGTACCAAGACGGAAATACGTTCATTTGATATATTATGGAGCTCAATCAGAGCACCGAACCAAATGTTATGAGTATTTTGTATGAACTAAAATTTTGTTTATAGTGTATAATGTTTCGATAGGCTAAATATTAGAATTTTTTCTCAAAAATATTTTGAGAACTTTTCGATATATCTTAGAAAAATTGTAAAAATATTGTTGCAATTGATGTGAAAAATACTTGTATGTTTTTATAGATTCAAAAATAGAAACATTTTGCTATTTTCTCAACAAAAAAAAAAATTTAGAAACTTTGAAATGATATTTTGTACTGCCCGTTTTCCATGGAGCTGATCTCGTCAAATACTTTGTTCTATACCATGTTAACTGTGACTTAGAGCAGAAACATCTTTATTTTTAATTGTTTGTATTGTATTGTATGAATAGACCAAATTAAGACGCAAGCGATTTCTGGGAATTAAAAAGCTCCAATAATAAGTTAGGCACATGTTCAGTTGTAAATGTCATGAAAATTAAACACAACAGATTTTCCTAATCCTGCTTAGTCGGAAAATATCCTGAAACATCATTCTCAATTACGTGATCCCAATTTACACTCAAAATGATCATTTATTTGCTCTCAGGCTGCTATAAATTAGCAAGTGTTCAAGGCTTGTGAATCACAGTGCAAAGCATTAGTTAATATTAATAATTCCATTTACGAAAGATGGCATTGCCCAATGGAATATCCTCCTCATTATCCTCTTCCAAAATCTTGGCCTTGACGAAGAACTTAGAATGGATTAAAATGTGCATTAAGCGGTAAATACATTGGGATTTCGTTTTGTTGATTGGGAGGGTGTTAACTAATTCAGAAAGTGTCATTGGTTTGCCATGTTTGTGGATGGTATCTGCTATGCCTAATTACCTGGACACCTCTAAAGCTTGAGAAACATTAAAATTTGAGGTCTATCTGTGATATTTTAAAACTTCAGGGAGAGTCTTTATAATTATTCAAAACTTCAAGAATTTTAAGGGGCATTCAAGTAATTACTGGAATGGTTTAGAGGTTGTAAATGTAATTTCCTTTAAGTTCTAAATGACAAACAGTGGATACTGCATGACTGGAGTGACGAAGAAAGTGTTCAAATACTGAGAAAATGTAAAGAGGCAATTCCTAGCAAAGACAATGGAGGAAAGGTGATTATCCTTGATATTGTTGTGGATGATCAAAAAGAAGACAATAAGACAACAGAGACTCATCTCTGCTTTGATATGTGTATGATGATGCTAGCAACTGGAAAAGAGAGAACAGAGAAAGAATGGGCAAAACTCTTCTTTGATGCTGGTTTTACAAGCTACCCATGTGTTAGGATTGAGATCTCTTATTGAGGTCTTTCCATGAACATGTACAACGTAATAATTAATAAGTTCTGAAGAATAATGAAGCATAATAATGTGTTACTCAGCTCCAATGTATTTCTGTTTTCGACCCATATTCCCCTTGTTAAAAATAGCACGAATTATAATTTTGGATTTAATTTCTTGCATCGAAATGTCTATCCAGATAATTTTCAGAAAATTGCTTGAGTGGAAAAGCTAATGATCTTCAGCAATGCAACACTCGAGCGCGTGGGTTCTTTCATCTCCTTTGTAACACTATGAACCCCTTGATTGTTATTTTTCTTTTTGCAACATTAACTTATAAGGTTGTATGTGAGGAATTGAGGACGAGAGTGAGGTACAAGGCCATTTTTGTCCATTGCCCTTCTCACAGAGCTGTACATGAACGTTACCGCTCATACAGCTCCTAGCCAAATGCAGTAACTCTAACTGTCCTAAGGTAGTGAAATTCCTTGTCGTACTAGTGTCTACAGGCTTTGGCTCTTTAAGTGATGATAAGGATGCTGGGTAAACTGTTAACTCAAATTCTGCCTCAACTTTGATGCCCACATAAAAGAAGTCTAAGGTATGATATTATAGAAAGAGCTTGTGCAATAACTGAGTCTGAGAAATGGATCTTACTCATGCAGAATTAAGTCAGGGATATAGTACATTTAATTAAGAATATATAAGCTTGATCTGGGTTAATGATTGCGGGTATATCATTGACTATGTGTTCTAATCAGATGATATAAGATTATGCATGAAACTAATAAAGATTATTTTTCATATAAGTGTACGTAAAACTTCAAATTGAGGTCATGGAGAGATTTCAATGAGAGACATAAGTCCAAACACAAGAGTGAGTTTGTAACTTGTGAATCCAGTATCACAAAAAGGTTTAGGGTATGAATCATCACCTCAGTTGTCTGTCTTCCAGTGGTATGAATCATCACCTCTGCATTTCAAACAAGAGTTGAGTTTCAACTCCTTCACGGTCTTCTCTTTGATCATCCACAATAATAACCTTTCAACCATCGTCTTTACTTGGAATTGCCTCTTTGCACTTTTTCAAGGTTTCAGCACATTTTAGGTGTAAAAATCAGGGAGTCAAATGCATCAAACCCCCCAACCTATTGCCCATGTTCGGTTTGTCCCCAACCTATGAAAAGTCCCAATATTTCAACAAGTGTGTTTCCGTACTTAATCAACCGTCCAATTTGGACACGTTTTTATATTTTTGGCTATTAGATTTGTGTTGGCAGCACTTCGCACATTTTGAATATGTTGGTTGTTGCAAGTTTTCATAGCTTGGGGGACAAATCGCACCTGAGTAATAGATTGGGGGGTTTAATGCATTTAGCCCTAAATCAGGATCCAAACCTTTAACTAGATATGTTATATCATATATATTGGAAATTTTGTAATAATGATCCTCTAAGTTGGCACTTCTTCAATTTTAGTCCTCTATGTTTTTTATCTACAATTTTAGTCCTATTACAACATGTTTCAAAATTGGTCCTCTGACCAAATTTTCAGCAATATTGGCCAAAAAATTCAGTTTTCTTCATTTAGTTTTATTCATTAAACACAAGCGCAAAGTCACATTTTGTAGGGGGCAAAAAAAGAACCAGAAAAAATGATCAGATTTCGTGAAATTGCTGAAATTTCCGGCCAAAATGGGCAAAAAATTGGTTAGAGGACCAATTTTGAAACATGGTGTAACTTGTAGGACTAAAATTGCAGATAAAAAATATAGAGGACTAGAATTGAAGAAGTGTCAACTTAGAGGACTATTACTGCAAAATTCCCAAATATATTATTACCTTAGAAGTCAAAACTTTCTCATCTCACTAATCGTTGTTATAAAGTGCGAGCACTGTTTTCATTTGCAATATTAAATAGCATGCAAAGCAAACAAAACAGAGTATAATCGAGGCAATAATGTCTTACTGGGACGGGAAGGGTGTGTATGGATACATGATACAAAGAAAGTAAGTCGGAAATAAGTAAGACTAAATTATGAGACGAGTCGATACAGTAAAAATGGGTCAGAGTAAGGAAAATAACATGATTACGGTAATCCACATAAATTTAGAACACGATAAAAGAAATATCAGCATATTCTGACAAGCTTTAGGGGGTCAATCGCGCTCACTAATTGCAGTCAGGTGCTCGTCTATTTCTTCAGTCGTCAACACTTTGAAAAGCGGATCTTCTTTCCTCACAACACCAACCTGGAAACATCAAAAAACTTAGTGCAGCACTCTCCTGGTTACCACATATCATAATAGTTAAAACAGGTCATTTGAAATAGCTCGATAAGATCTAGCTAGCTATGAGATTGATCAAAAGGTCAATCTTAACAAAGAGGCCCCAATGCAAGACAAAGTAAAACGTGTGCAAAATAGATACTGTCTATTTAGGCTTGTCGAGGCTTCTACACAAACCAACAAATCCCAGTACCTAATAGAAGAAAAATAACGGAACATAAGCAAGGTTTAATTTATGATCAGAAAGAAAAGACTACCTCAATCTCACTAGCTTTGAAATCTTCCTGTAGAACAGATTGCAGAGCCGAAATTGCAGTCTACAAAGGGGAAACAAATATAAGAACTCACATTCCTGATATTAAAAAGTTAATGGCATTTTCTTCAATTTAACTGAAAATAAACTTCGTAAATCTACGAGCAGCCATAATTGCTGTCAATTTGTTTCTCGCCCAAAAGGGCCAAAAGCCCAAAACCCAAATAAAGAACTAACTTGAATTTTCCCTGGACTTTATTGGGTAGGCTACATGGATCATATATAGGTTATACCAGCAAGGTCGAGATTACCAGATTCCAAATGTACAGACGTGGAGAAAACAAACAGGTAAAGTGATAGCTAAAGTAAAATGATATACATATGATTAGAAACAGCACCGAACTTAATCAACTCGAGCATGTATGTTTTACTAAAAATACTCAATCAAGCAGGCAATGGAAATGAAAATATTTAAAAAGCTTAAATCTATATTATGCCTTTATGCTTACCTGTACAGTTTCCTCATAGGTGAATGCAGGATCATTTTTCATCTTCTTTTCTAGAAAATTAATGGCTTCTTGATCTTTTCCGCCGGCGCTTGTTGCCTATCAAAATCAAAGCAGAAAACATATGAATTTTTCCACAGTAAAACAGTGCTGCAAGTAAATGTTAAAGTAACATTACTACCTATATCAAGCCTCTACCAAAAATATGATCAAACTTGAACTACCATCAACATTTAGTTGGGTTGTTAATAATTTAATGTTGCATTAGAACCATATAGCAGATTACGTCAAATCTGACACCAAGAGTCTATAATATTATTGGAAGCAACCCAAGAAGACTCTATCTACTGAAGGACAAAGAAAAATATTAAGTCGGTTTCGATCGAATAAACAATTTAAAGAAGAAAAGTATCTTGAACCATTTACAGGAACTAAAGAAGACAGTCAGTAGCACGCAAATCATACTAATAACAAAACTTTGTGCAATATCTGCACATCTAAGACTGTCCCGGCAATGAGTTATAGTGATCTATATATATCAAACAACTGATCAATGACATAAATCCATTCAAAAGACTCTGAGATTCAAATAATTCGAATTCAAGGAAGCTTAATACACTTATTTGGCGCTGAAATGACTTCAGATAAGTATTTTTTAATCTGTTAGCCAGGTGAAATGTTTAACAAAGGACATATATTAGCAATATACTTCTTTTTTCATTGTCATGAAGACTGATTAAAACAAGAATTAATTGATCCATTCGTGTCTCCTAACAACCCACATGGAGACTAGACTAGCCAGGAGAAAGCAGTTACCAATGTTCCGTGGTACCAACTATCAGAGACAAGATAGTGAATTTCTAAGGGAAAAAAAAATTGACCTTTAGGATCCTATAGTTTCAAGACGTCAAGAATATCAGAAATCTGTAGGAGTTGGACTCTACAAAATCTATTATACAGCAGTAATGTGTGAGATATCCACAATTCTTTGCGAGTCTCATAACTTTGCAGGTAAATGAGAAAATATTCATTCAAGATAAATGCATCTTAGCTCTAAGTACGAGTCTTTCACACCTCTTGAAAAACTTAACAAATGATTTCAAAAGTAAACAATATGAATTTTCATCTCAACCATGTAACATGTTATTCACCTTATGACCAAAGAAATGCCCGGCCGGATCACATTTGAAGAGCTGAGGTCCTTTCTCCTCATCAATACCCAAGATCATTGCAACTTTACAAACAAAATGAAGAAAAATTAAAGACTAGAAATGCATAGTGCCGTTAATTGAACTGAAATCAAACTACCAACCTACTCCAAGTGGTCTCATGTATGCATGTTGTGTGTAAACTTGGGACTTGTCAGCAATCCTGCAACAAGTTCCAGAAACTGATCACTAACAAAGATCAAATTGCAAATTAAACAATATGGAGGTTGCATCACAACCCAGTTTCCTAAAAGTTTTTCTACTCCAACATTCTTAAAGTACTGATCAAGCTTGCTAGGAAAATTTTATAGACAGATAATAGAGGTAAAAAGTTGGTAAAAAAACAATATCTGCAGTGCAAATTGCTACAACATAAGAGTTTGGGAGTAGGCAAGAGTGGTTAGGCCATGGTGTCCAGTGATGTACGTTAGCTATGTAACACGTGACTTGTTAACAAATAAGTTGCCGTGAAATAAATATAAATCATAATAAGTTGTCAATTGTCGTGACTAAAATACAAATCACCATGGAGTCGCTTAATTGTAAGGCATTACAGCACAAAGTCAGAATATTAGACAGATATACCATCGGGCCAATGAGTCTACAGGCATTTCATATCCGTATCTATGACGAAATTCAGCAGCTTCATTCCTTGCTTGTTGGACTAAAGTCCTGGCATCAGCTGCCACAAGTGAACAGGACAACAGGAACAGATAAGGTCAAGAAGTCAGTCTAATATGCTGGTATTCAACATGAATACTGAAAGTTTCAAAGGAAGTTCTAAGAAGGCATACAAAGCACCATTGCTGCAGGTAAACTGAGTTTCAAACACAAAATCTAACACGAACAAATGCTAATAACAATAATTAGTATGACTTATTTCAACGATTAACAAAATTGATGTGGAACACTAATTATTCAAAATAGTCGTACCACCCCCCCCCCCCACACCCCCGCCTACACGTACCCCAACACCAAAAAACAGAACTGAAGTAACATAACATCTACTGTTAAACCAAAAAGTGTGTAGCGAACTACACTAGTAAACATCCAACAAAGGCCATGCAACCTTAGATTTCATTATCTTGCAGTATGCCCGTACAATAGCTCCAGTTCATTCGTTATATTCTCTAAAGCTAACACAAAGATGATCTGAAAACCCAGAAGTCATAAACACAAAGATAACCTACAAACCATATAAACAAGTTATTTTCCACAATTTGGCACACATAAGCAAAAATAATACAAACAATCGCGCTAGTGCCCACCGCATATGCACGTCAGATTGCAGGTATTGCTACTAGATAATCACAACCCTAGTAGTGATAATACCTGTTATTCCAGTTGCCAACAATCCGAGGAACTTAGTGATAGGAAACAAATGGGTGACACTGGTCTGATCCAAAAGCTTGTCCTGCACACACACACACAGCATTTCACGCTAATAACAAACCCTAGCGATAAAAACTGAACTAAAAAAAAATCGCAACTGCGTATTAATCATATACTCACGGGAACTTTCTTCTGAGTAACAACGCAAACTGAATCGGCACCTCGAACACCAATCGAAGTGATTCCCGCAGCCTTCACCGCCTTAAAAGCATATTCTGCATAAACCCTAATTTTTTTAATAATTCTCCAACATACTGAGTGAACAACGATTAAGTGATGGAACAAAACCCTAATTAATAATATTTGGGGGAAATTAGAGAAACTAACCAACTTGATAGAGACGACCTTCGGGAGAGAAGATCGTAATGTGCCGATCGTATCCGCCTCCACTGCCGCGGCTCATTCTTCTTCAAATTAATTTCAATTTTTTCGACTTTATTGTAGTGTTTTGATATTTGAATTTGTACGTGATTTAGATTAGGAAGAAAAAAAAAAAATGATGAGTGAGCAGTGAAGGGTTTATAGAAGTAGAAAGCTTTGTGCTCAAGACAAGACAAGAAGCAAGAAGAAATGAAAGTCCAATTACTGAAATAACCCTGGTTATTATCAATGATAATCGAGTAATTGCTGACGTTTTCTTTTTATATCTTGTAATCTTGAAAATTATAATCCAGTACCATAGGCCCGGCGTAAGCCCAACGCAACCCATCTTCCTATGGGGTCTGAACTTGGACGGTGGGTCTTTATAAAAAAAAAATTAGGTTTATTGGGCTGAAAAGAAAGCTCAGGCCCAACAAGGCCCATTACTGTACCGGGCCTGGCCTGGCCACCATTCAATCCCCCTCCCTCGATTAAATTATCGTTTCAGCCAACACAAGACTTCTTTTTTTTTGGTTAAAAAGCCAACACAGACAAGACTTCGTTGATCCAAATTTGGTATCTGTTAAAAATTTATAAGATATATATTATAAAACTTTCGTAATGTTTTCGACATATTTTAGAAAATTCACAGAAAATATTATTTCAATAACAGGATAAAGTGTTGATCAATATAGGACCATAGACTTCTAATTAATTAGCTCTCTCCCAATCTTTCTATCTCGAAAAATGAATTTTGCACTTTTTCCAGTTTCCACCCATCTTGGTCGGCCAATGATGTACAAATTAAATATATAATTTATATTTTACAGAATAATATACATATATACATATGTGTGTGTGTGTAATCTATAAAACTGAAAAACAATTTGTTTTGAAAACACTTGAATAAAAATTAAACTTTTTAAGTAAGAAAACTGTTTGAGGATTTTATATTATTTCTTTATTTTAATTTGAAGTTTCCAAAAAAATATTGTACTTTAATTTATTTTTTTTTGAACCTTTTTAAAAGGGTTGTGTACATTTGCCGTTTATCATAGGCACACCATCCCGAAGCATTACAAATATATCATATACATTCTCTCTTATAGAACAGTAATTTGGTCTAAAATTTATCTCAAGTGTCATAATAAAAAGAAATTGACAGTAGCCAGTTCATATTAATATGATGTTGACTTCACCAAATGCCGTCCAAATTTCTAACCGTTGAGGACCAAGCTATTTATAATTTTAGAGTAAGTTTCATACTATTAATTTTTTCCATACTATAAACATCCCTAGATGTAATTGATCCGTTCTAATTATAGCGCAGAGTCAAACTTAAAAGGAAAAAGTAATCACGTGGTAGCAACGGTGATAATAAACACCGTTGGTTAACTCGATCTTTTCCATGTATTAAATAATTGATAGACCAACAGCCAAATCGTTAACAGCAATTGGACGATAACGTGCTTGTAGGCCATACGCCACATGTTTTGCCTGGTTGTCCAACTTCTGTTTTTGTTCAACTTTAGTTTAATATGATCTCGACTCTTTATACAATGAACAGATTTTTGTGGAGTAGGTAGTCCAACTTGGTTTTGTTTATTCTGCACCTATAATTTTACTTCGAATTGCCAGCACATATCCACGAAGACAGAGATGCTACAGCTTTTCAATTCTCTTTTTTCTTCAGCCCACTTCGAATTATTCTGTGATATATTTGTAAATACTGAATAATCTCTCATCAACCGACTGTAATCACTTACTTTAGTGATCGGAAAAGAAACAAAGAGAGAATCAAGAAAAAAAAAAAAGAGTGAATTTCCCAATAAACTAGCTTCTAAAAGTGATTTTTATATTAGATATGGTTACTCTATATGGCCATGCCATCTAAAAGAATATGTTTTTATAATTTATGTAAATTTAATAAACATCAGGCCATTTTATTATAAGAACTTAAAATTATATATTTAAATAGAAAAAGCCCAAAAAACAACCTCCGTGAACTACTTGACCCAATTTAGAAATGATTTTACAGTAAAACTATATATGCACCGCGCATTGAAGTTAGGGACATTTAAAATTCACAGTCGGATTATAATATTGAATCCTGAATATACAAATTCAATCCATCGTTATATTGTTTGGTTCGTCATGTTAATAGAATAATCTAATTCGTCATTCTCAGTTTGTTTCATTTGATTTCACTAAATTGCAAATTAAAAATTATGTCATATTATAAGTAAAATTGCATTAATATTCCTATTATAAGCGGTCTATATATTGTTACAAGTGAATTTTTAAGTCGTCCACTCATAATTAATTATAAGAGGCCCATATATATACTCTGACCATATACAATTTCAATATAGGTATGAGTTATGACCCTGAAACGTGCCTTTAGGCTTAGTTTGGTTTCCGGGTGTTTGGCAACACAAGAATTTTCTGGAAAAGAAAAGAAATTTCGGGAAAAGATAGAAAAATCTTTTCTTGCCTAAAAAAAGGTAAAGAAGATTATGAAATCTTTCATTATCATATCTTCATATTCTCTCCTATAAAATAGGATCAAAATATTTTTCAATTTTAATTTTTTTTTCTTACTTAATATGTAGACAAAAATTTTCCAATTTATATTTTCACCAATATGAAATAAAAGACACTTAATTCAAGAATTAAATATTGTCTTCAAATTATATTCCACATAGATATAAACACACACACACATGTATGTGTGTATATATATATGTAATATTTATTTGTATTTTTTTTGAATTATATGATAATTATTTTTTCGTCTTATTATGTATTATTGTATTCTTTCATCTTAGATGTATTAATTTAAAAAGAGTTTAACGAAATCAGTAATGTATTTCATAAATTCAATTATTTCAATAGTGTAGAGAACTTATGGAAAAAAATATATTAATAGTTTAATGGATGTCTTATAAAATTTCTTATTACTGCATGATTTAAGTTTTAAAATTGAAATAAAATAATTTAAAATATAGTTGCACAAAATCATTTAGTGTAACCATTTTCCTAGAAAATTTATAATGATGGAAAACAAAGAAAAAATTTATTTTGCATAAAAGTTTTCTTGGAAAATCCTGTTTTCCATCATTTTCTCTCATTTATTTTCGTTTCCCCCCATTTTCGGGAGAACCAAACTGAGCCTTAGTGTCTTGATTAACACATTTTCTTTGGTAGCATAGAAGAGCCATCCTAATTACTTTCTTGGTTATTAATTTTCCATCCATTACATATGTATTATTATCTAACCAAATTTTTGTCTCGATTCAAACCATGAAGCCAGCTAGCTAATTCCAACAAAGTCCAACCTCCACATCTTATCCCCAATATAAACCCCATACACCACATGCACTAAACTCACTCTCACAACTCACCATCACAATGGCAACTTCCACTCTCCTCCTCCTCTCCACCCTCCTCCTCCTCCATACCGCAAACGCGCAAACGGCCCCGGCCCCCGCCCCATCCGGCCCAATCAACATCACCGCAATCCTCGAAAAAGCCGGTCAATACACCTTCTTCATCCGCCTCCTCAACGAAACACAAGCCGGCATCCAAATCAACGCCCAAGTCAACAACTCCCACGACGGAATGACCGTTTTCGCCCCGACCGACAACGCCTTCAACAACTTACCTTCCGGAACCCTAAACAACCTCACATTCCAACAACACATTCAACTAGTGCAATATCACATCTTGCCTAAATACTACACTCTTACCGACTTCGAAACGGTCAGCAACCCGGTCAGGACACAAGCCAGCGGGCAGGACGGCGGGGTTTACGGTTTGTACTTTACGACACAGGCTAATCAAGTGAACGTGTCGACTGGCCTTGTTGATGTTCCCGTTTATAATGCGGTGAGGAAGGACTTTCCTTTGGCGGTTTATCAGGTTGATAGGGTTTTGTTGCCTAAGGAGTTTTATGAAGCTAAGGCTCCGGTGCCGTCTCCACCGTCTGATGCTGCTGGTGGGACCAGGGGTGGATCGAGCGGTGGTGGTGCGAGGGCGCCATCTACGGTTAATCCGGGCAATGGTTCGGCCAAGATTGGAGCGGGATTAGGTCTGATGTCGGCTATTTGGTTGTTGTGCATGGGATTGTTGTTTTAAAAATGAAATTATAAACTTGGTTTAATTTGTGATGTAATTATTTCATTTTATTCATTGTGATGCTGTTTTGTATTGTTTTATTCCATTTTTTTTTTCTCGGTGATCCAATATTATTATTTCCTTCTATATTTTGCATTTTCTTCGGCGAATCAAGTGTTTTTTTTTTTTTTTTTTATGTATATGGAATTATGGAGAGGAGAAATAATATAATCAATTTATTATTGATATAGTCATGACCATATATATCAATACAAACTCGATATAGGATCTAGTCCATAGATCTGAAGTACGAAATGTGGAGCATGTGGTGCTTAGTGAAAAAGACACAAAGATACAAAAATATTAAAAGAAAAAGAATTGCATTTCACCTCTTTTTTTTAACACGATCGAGGTCATTTACTTAACATAATGTAATCGTCTTAGTACAAAGATAACAAGAATTTGAACAATGAGACACAGTAAACATATTATCACATAATAAAAGTGATCGCAGCCACTTTTAACAGGGGTTCCAAATGTTGTAAGCAGATGAAGTAGTTGCAGTAACATCGAGTTTAGCTAGACCATCTGTTGGTTGGTTTGTTTCCTTATAACTGAAAGTAGCAAACACAGATGTGAAGCTAGTGAGGCTCCTCCAGATATTCTGTATTAAGACTCACCACATGTGTTGGGTAGTCCGGAGTCCTATCAAGACAATTCAGCATATAGAAATAATATGTAGCAACAATCAAGTGTGTAATCCCCATATTTGGGGCCAATGCAAGTCCATCTCGTAGTGCCGAGAACTCCGTTTGATCGTTGATTGAATATCCCGCTAATACCGAGAATGCTAGCATAAAGTTTATTTAACGTCCGTAATGATGTCACATATGACTGCAGTTCCTGAATTATGATCCATTCATATTTTCTTGAGTTAATTGAAGGCTGGAGTGGACTTAAAGGCTAAAGCATCTACGATTATAAAATTTTAAAAAACATCTACATGTTTGGCGGCGTTTAAAAATGGTCTTCTGATAGAAAATTAATTGACTGGTTCTTTATCATAACTACTACTTTTTCCTAAATGAGCAAAATATATTATATTGCTCATAATCTACGCGTAGCTAGGAAAGCAACTAATTACTGTCCCATTTGAATATTTTGATGAAACCAGTGGCCAGTGTGTAAGACTCCTTAATAGTCAACAAATTGGTAGATCTGAATCTTGAAATTAAATTTCGTAAACTCAAACCCTGTCGCACGATATGTTTTAATGGTCTGAGACTCGAACTATATACAATTACGTCAAGATTTAAATAACAACTAAACATAATATTAATACACACCTCAAAATTACAACTCCCGAGGTTTTAAAATTTTCCAACACATCCCTCATTATCTTAACACCATTAACTACACCGCCATTTTCTACAAAATTACGTTTTAGTTCTTAGATTAATGTTATCAAAGACTAATTAAAAATGAAGGGAAAGATCGAAGGGCAATAAGGTCATGAATTTTTTTTGTGAAATTTGACTAGGTACAAAAAGACTTTTCGGTAAGAAGAAATTGCGCTAACATGAATTCCTCTAACGTTTGGAATGGTTGGACCAATTTGATATGAAACCTTAAAGAATAACGTTGATATAATTGAAACTCTTTAGGAGGTTTTTGAAATTAAGTCAAATCTCACTGCGTCGGTGATAATTGTTATTAGAGTTTGAGTCCGTTGGTTTTCCTTTCAAAAGCTAAATTATAATTTTCGTTCTTAATAATCAAGGTTTTGTTGACTTTCGATGATCATTACTATAAAGAAGAACATGTACATAACTAGAAAGTTGTATACATTTCATTCTTAATTTGCTGAGTTTCTCCCACCTGAAAGAATATTTAAGAAGAAGAAAGTTATGTGTTGCAAGCTTTAATCAAGACTTGCGTATAACCTTATATTTATAGCCTGATTACAAAAAGTAATGAAAAGATATGATCAAATAATATCCTAACTCATCTGTACCAAATCTAATATTTAAACTTATCTGCCTAACTATTTGAATTTGAATTACAATAAACTTATCTATGAAACAAACGTCTAACACCCCCTTGCAAACTGAGAGGGGAGAATACAAATTCTCAGTTTGGGACGTAGGAAAAGAAAACGTGCTGAAGTCTGCCCTTTGGTAAATGCATCAGCAACCTGATCAAGTGTAGAAATATATCGAACCACAATATCTTTATTTAGAACTTTTTCTCTGATGAAGTGATAATCAACTTCCACATGCTTTGTCCTTGCATGAAAAACTGGATTAGTGGCCAAAGCTAATGCTCCAACATTATCACACCAAAGTGTTGGACATTGTGGAAGGGCAACACGTAAATCACGAAAAACCATTCTTAGCCAATATATTTCAGCAGTTGCAAGTGCCATGGATCGATACTCCGATTCTGTACTAGAACGTGAGACTACGTGTTGCTTCTTTGAACTCCAAGAAATAAGATTCTGACCAAGAAAAACAGCATAACCACTTGTTGATTTTCGATCATCAGGATTTCCCGCCCAATCAGAGTCACAATATACCTGCAAATTAATAGAAGTAGGCTGATAAAAAAGACCAAATTCAACAGTGCCTTTGAGATATCGTAAGATCCGCTTGACAGCAATCCAATGAGGTTGTCGTGGATTATGCATAAATTGACACAATTGATTGACTGCATATGCAATATCCGGACGTGTTATTGTGCAATACTGAAGTGCTCCAATCACTTGTCGATATTCTGTAGGATCATCAAGAAGATCACCATCCATTGCTGATAATTTGCTGCCAGAAATTGTTGGTGAAGATAAAGGCTTAGCTCCAGACATTTTTGTGCGTTCCAGTAGGTCTACTATGTATTTCGTCTGGCGAAGATGAAGTCCTCCAGAATCTCGAGATGCCTGGACACCAAGAAAATAGTGTAACATTCCCAGATCTTTAATTTTGAATACTTCACCTAATTTATCAATCAAAGCAGAGATGGCTGTAGAAGAAGATCCCGTAATAATAATATCATCGACATAAATAAGAATAAATATTGTGGCCTTATCTGAATGAAGCGTAAACAAGGAATAATCAACTGATGACTCGACAAAACCAAACTCTAGTAGCTGGTGAGCAAGTCGATTAAACCAAGCTCTTGGAGCCTGTTTTAGACCATACAATGACTTGTGAAGTCTGCAAACATAATCAGGATATTCGGGATCCACAAAACCCCTAGGTTGCTCCATAAATACCTCCTCTTCCAATACACCATGCAAAAAGGCATTCGAGACATCTAGTTGTTGAATTGGCCAATTATAAGTAACAGCTAAAGCAAGAACGAGCCTGACTGTGGCAGGTTTGATCGTAGGACTGAATGTTTCGTGATAATCAATTCCACTTTGTTGTTCAAAACCTTTAGCAACGAGTCGTGCTTTGTACCTGTCAATCGAGCCATCAGCCTTCATTTTTAGCTTATAAACCCATTTATTTCTTACCACACGACGATGAAGCGGTCTTGGACATAAGGACCAAGTCCCATTATCCATAAGAGCTTCAAACTCTAGACCCATAGCAGCACGCCATTCAGGACAAGTTGCAGCTTTGGTATAGCAAGACGGTTCAAGCACAGAATGGACAATTGATAAGGCATGGAGAGGATGTTTAGTGGAGTAGAAAAGCTTAAAGTCTGAAAAATCTTTTGGCTTTAAACTTCCAGTCTGAGACCTAGTAACAATTTTATTTTCTGGTGTATTGTTCAAAGATGAGGTCTCAAGACTTGTAGTTTGAACTGGAATAGGTAACTCAGGTGAAGATGGTGGCATGTTGAGCAATGGTAAAGAGCTTTCATGACTTGTAGTTTGAATATGAACTGGAGACTCGGGCAAGGAAGGTGGTTGATTAGCTGAATGTAGAGAGGAGTCAATTTCTACACTAGGCTGAACAGGATTATTGTTGGTTGGTTGGAGAATATGTGGAACATTTGTTTCTCTACAAGTCATAGGGGTCGGATAATCTGCAGGAATTAAATTAGTCTCAAAATCTGCATTAGACATGTTAGAATCATTATAACCAGTAGCAAATTCTGATGAAGTATGAAGAGGAATATTACATTGTCCTACCTCTTTAGTCTGGCAAGCACGAGATGTATCCTTAGCAGGAAAAGATGTCTCATCAAAAATAACATGCCTTGAAATATATACTTTGCCACTAGAGGGATCAAGACATCTATAGCCTCTTTGATTAGTCATATACCCCAGAAAAATGCATTTTTTACTTTTAAAATTAAGCTTGTGTGCATTATACGATTTTAGAAAAGGATAGCAAGCACAACCAAAGGTTTTTAAATCAGTGTATGAAGGAGATCGAGCAAACAATTTGTAGTATGGAGAATCATTTTGCAAGACTTTAGATGGAAGACGATTAATTAAAAATATAGCTGTTAAAAATACTTCCACCCAATATTTTGCATTAAGTCCAGATTCAGAAAGTAAGGTTAAACCCGTTTCTTGTATGTGACGATGTTTTCTCTCGGCCACACCGTTTTGTTGAGATGTATAAGGACATGTTAAACGATGATTTATCCCATTTTGTGTCATGAAGCTCTTAAATTCATTTGATAGATACTCACCACCATTATCTGTTTGTAGTTGCTTAATAGATCTTGAAAATAAATTTTCTACAAGAGCTTTAAATTTGATAAAGGTGGAAAGTACTTCAGACTTGTTATGTATGGGATACAACCAAGTAAACCTAGAATAATCATCAATAAATAGAACATAATATTTGAAGCCACTGATAGATTTAATAGGTGAAGTCCAAACATCTGAATGAATTAAGTTTAAAGGAAACAAAGACTCACGACTAGAACTAACGAAGGGTAATTGTTTTGCCTTGCCCATAGGACATGAAGGGCAAAAATTACTCTTTTTATTGGACTCAAAAACAGGAAGCTTGAACTGACGAATTAAAGATTGTACGACTAACAAAGAGGGGTGTCCCAGACGAGAGTGCCAACAATCCACAGATGTCCGAAGCCCGACAGTAGCAGTCAAGCATTTTATTTTATTTTGAGATCTCTTGTGGAGTGCCAGAGGATACATGCCGTTCTCAGCCATTCCTTGGAGGAGGATTCTGTCGGTTTTGTTCTCCTTCACACAAAAATCAGAATCAGTTAGCTGAAAATAACAATCATTGTCTTTGCAGAATTTATTAATAGAGACTAAATTAGAAGAAGCGGAAGGACAATGAAGAATATCTTTTAAAATAAAATCTGAAGTTCCAATGGAAAAAGGGGTAGAACCAGTATTTTGTATTTCTAAACCTGAACCGTTGCCAACCGTGACTGCTTCTTCTCCTTTATAGGGCTGCTGATGGACTAAGTTTTCAGCATCAGATGTGATATGGGCATTGGCACCACTATCCGCATACCAAACTTCATTCTCGTATACGGCATTGCTTTCAGCCACCATTGCAGCAAGCTCCATAGGTGGATGACGTCCCTGATATGCATAATCATAACGGTGAAAGCAATCAAGAGCCTGATGAAACTCCTTCTTACAAATCTGACAAACATCTCTGCTGGAATCAGGCTTCATAAGATGAGGTGGTGGATTTTTGAGACCGGTCATACCAGATGATGGTTTGGCTTGCTGAGGTCGAACTTGGCTAGAGATAGTCCCTTGTAACACTGGAAAATTTTTAGATTTGCGTGGGATAACATTAGACTTTCGTCGTGCTGCTGCCATTGCAAAGTGGGGCTCTGGAGTAGGATGGGAATTTTGTTGGTTCTGTAACATCGAGTCATAGCTGAGAAGTTCAGCTTGAAAGTCATCAAAGGGAAAATCCTTTTCACGGGAGGCAAAATTGTAAGAAGTGATAAAAGGATTATAAATTGGATTCAAACCAGATAGTATGTAAGAAATTAAATCCTCGTCATCAACAGCCTTACCAGATGCAGACAATTGATCAGCCAAACTCTTTGCAAGCTCAAGATATTCAGTACACGTAGTGTTACCTTGACTAATTGACTGGATTTGGCGTTTGAGATGGGATATTCTGGACCGAGACTGTGATGAAAAACGATTGGACAAAGATGTCCAAACCAGATGAGAAGTGTTTAGTCCATATAAAGTAGACATTACCTTCTCAGAAACAGATGAAAGAATGCAACCAAGAAGATGTTGATCTTTCTGACGCCAAACCAAATAGGCTGGATTTGGTGTACCATCTGCATTTGTGATATCAGGTGCAGTGTTTGACCCATCAATGAAGCCAACATAGTCAAAACCGCGAAGAATAGGAAGAACTCGAGAGCTCCAATTTAAATAATTTGGACCTTCAAGTTTGACATTAAAATACTGCGCAATATTGGGCAGATTTGGTTGTGTTTGGGGTTCTGTCATTTTGACAAAAAAAGATGAGGAAAGAAGAAAAAAATAAATGTGCGGAAGCTAACCAGGATCAAGCGTTTGCTTAAAAGGATGATACCATGAAAGAATATTTAAGAAGAAGAAAGTTATGTGTTGCAAGCTTTAATCAAGACTTGCGTATAACCTTATATTTATAGCCTGATTACAAAAAGTAATGAAAAGATATGATCAAATAATATCCTAACTCATCTGTACCAAATCTAATATTTAAACTTATCTGCCTAACTATTTGAATTTGAATTACAATAAACTTATCTATGAAACAAACGTCTAACACCACCTAACCCGTAAAGGCAGCAACTGAATGTCTAAACTAAACCATTTCACGTGTTCGTTTCCTCTTATTAAAAGCCATGATCAGAGTCTCCTCAATCGCATGAGCATGATTAAAGACTACCTTAATTACTTACATTCATTGATTTCTGGGTCTTGGTAACTGCATTCCTAATTTACTCTCTGCACCTAGCAATTATGTTTGTTCCTATCACCATATATATTATATATTTGTCTAATAACGTGGTTTATTCAATTAATGTCGTTTGAAGATTACTACATTCAACTAGCCCAATGTCCCAAAAACATTCAACTAGTCCAATATCCCTTTTGGATCGAACTCTTCTGATTTCAACGTGTAAATAGCTTTTGTGAGATCGCTGACATACCAGACCCATTGCACTAACATTTATCTTTAGATATATATGTAAAAGAACTAGCCAGAGATTTTATATTATGTACGTTATTACTACATTCGTTGCATTTTATTAGAGAGATAATCCTTTACATCTCATCCCTTCTTTAATTTTATTAAACTAATTTATTCTTTAATGAATATATAAAGTAACGAAACTACGAATTCAACTTTCAATTCAATTCCTAAAAAGTTCTGCGAAGTACAACACGATTGGGATTCTAATTAGATCCAATGCAGGATGGGGTAGGCTTTGATCAAAATTGCCGACCTGGCCTATATATTATAACCCATTTGATTTCTCAAGTTTAAAATTTCCCATTATATTAAGAAAAACAATAATAGGTTAAACAAGTTATGATGAAAAAGAAGGTATGATGCACCTTAATTAAATACTTAATCTATTTATTGTTTATGTGGACAAATTTACATTTTTATTATATAATATGTTGACTTCTCAATTGAAGATTGCACCGCCACTATTTTTCGAGTATAAAGGATAAAATAAAATGAATCGAAATGCAAAATTAGAAAAACCCTAAAACATTAACCCTTCTCCAAGTTACTCATTTCTCTAAAGCCTAAAACCCTTCTTCCCTCTCTCTCTCTCTCTCTCTCTCTACTCACAGTTGAGAACTACAAGGTTCGTGAAGTATTATTATTGCAATTGAAAACAGTAATTTAGTGTTTAGTTAATCAATTTAGGTTTATTTCTGATGTTTTGCAGGGGTTTAATTTGAAACGATGAATTTCAGAAATGCTAGGGTTCCGAATATTCCGAGTGGAGGCGCTGCCCTAATTAAATTCGGAATTGTTGCGGGACTTGGCGTTTACGGGATCTCAAACAGTCTCTACAATGTTGAGGGAGGTCACCGCGCTATTGTTTTTAACCGTATTATTGGGGTCAAAGATAAGGTCTCTGTTTTGTTTTGTTCGTTGTTGAGTTTTACATTGTTGAGATAGTTTTACTGTGTTTAGAGGGAAAAAATGAGTTTCTTAGTTCATGTTAAAAGTTCTCAGGAAATTATGTGTTTGGTGAGAGGATGTATTTAAACAGATGTTCGAACAATGTGGTTAATTTTTTGTAAGGGTGGTAAATATATGATTTTAATTATGTTGAAGGTTTTAGTTGGAATGCACTGCATTCGTTTTTATGATTGAAATCGTGAATCCGGGCTGTTGTAGTTTTTGGCGTTTTTTATAGCAAATCATGTAATGAATTTAAAACCAATCGTTCAATGCGGTTTAACTGCGTATGTTTTCTGTACTCTGTGAAAATCTTGGTAAATGGTTGATAGTGGTTAATCATTTATTTGTTCTCGAGGATGCTTTTTGAGTTGTTGATACATTTTGTTTGTATGTTGAACATGCAGGTCTACCCTGAAGGGACGCACTTGATGATCCCATGGTTTGAAAGGCCAGTGATTTATGATGTTCGTGCACGACCTCATTTAGTGGAGAGCACGTCAGGGAGTCGTGACCTTCAGATGGTAAACCTTTCCCTCACCTGTCTTTCTTCCTCTGTCTCGTCTCTGGTTGTTAGCCGGTTATCGCTTGATGATGTTGGAGGAACACGATAGCCGTTGTCTTGTTTGAAATGAATTTATTACTCCATGATGATCGCTGAAGTTCTTATCATTAAGTACGGACAAAAGAAATTTCCTGCCTCAATTGTAGAACATTATACAACTGAAATAGCTACATTAACAACTAAGCATTTAATCCTACTTAACTGGTGTAAGTTGTAGAATGAAATGAGATGATTTTGAATTAACAACACGAGCTTTCCTCCTTTACTCATTCAATTTGAGTAAAGTATCTTTGTTTATTTATTTCGTTACCATATCATTCTGGAACACTTCTTCAGTCATATACTCGTCCTATTTTCTGGTCTATATGAAGAAGTTCAATGTGTTATTACTAGTGCATTTGTAGATCTGTACCTCACAATTTCAAACCACTTTAACTGATTTTCTCAGTTTTCTCTTATTTGGGGCTAAAACTGTTTTCTACAAATATCATCATCTCTCGACCATCATTTCTCTCATGTACTTCACATTTATCCAAATCACGAGCATTCCACTATACCCAGTTTATGAGCCCGAGGCCAGCATGTACTACCATATGTTAAGCAAGTTAACATTTTATAAAACCTACGTTTTTTTTTCGAGTTATAGCTTACCATGTTTAAGCGTTGGTAGTAACTAGCCTTTATGTTCTGTGTCTGTAGGCATGCTATTCTGTATCTGTAGGCTTTGTTCAGAAACTCTGATGCAGGGTCATGTAACGCTGCAAATTATCTTGTTTTGCCTACAGTACTGATCATGTACGGAAGTTTTTTTTTGGAACTTGAAAAATACCGTCTTAGTTTGTTGTATCACCTCTTTCTTTCTTTCTTTTTTTCCATATTTCCTTTTGTTTTTCAGTGGAGCTGAGTGGACAGTTGTTATCTTTGAGCTTCTTGCTATTAGTAAAAGATTAGGAATTATCAATTGGTTGGGTTATCAGAGCCATGGGTAGGTTTATATGAGTTTATAGAACTGTAAGTTGTATTAACTGTTCTTGTAGTCCATTGTTCTAGGAATCTACAGTCATGTTCTCAACATGACTTTTTTCATGTCCATGATTGCCTGATATACGTTACACCTCTTGCCACTTTTGCCCAACTGAGAAGTTTGAGGTTTAACATTTCATCTGAAGTACTTCATATATGGTTAATCTTCTTTTGTCAAGATACCTCTATCAATATCTTGTAAATTAAGCTTATTTTAGATTGGGCTACTGCTAGAGGCTCGAGAAATACTTTTTGTGCTAAATAGGGCATCCTTGATCACCCTTCCGATGGAAATGGAGGAGGGGAAAGTGCTGTTTTTAATCAAATTTTTTATGTGATTTTTACAGGTGAAAATTGGTCTTCGTGTTCTCACCCGTCCTGTCCCAGACCAATTGCCTACCGTCTATAGAACTCTGGGTGAAAATTACAATGAGCGAGTCCTGCCATCAATTATTCACGAGACTCTGAAAGCTGTGGTTGCACAGTACAATGCTAGCCAGCTTATCACCCAGAGAGAGGTAAGTGGCGGCCGTAGACACTTTTTTCAGCAACGATTTTCTGGTTATGGTGTTAAGGGTTTGTTAAATTATGAGTTAACTTTTTAAACAGTATGCGTCTGCGAAAGAATTTCGTGTGGTTTGAATAAAAATTCATTATTTTAGTATTAAAGTGAAAAGCACATGATACTATGGCATTATATGGCTGCACAGCACTGCACGCGTAGGAACTGGAAGTTATAGTGAAAACCTATACTGCATTAAAAAACCTATACTGCGTAGGAACTGGAAGTTATAGTGAAAACCTATACTGCATTAAAAAATTCAGTGGAGAGAATAAACCAAACTTCACACATTAATGTTTCGGACTATTTAGGTTATGGACAAAACTTTTTAGGAGTGATATGCTACCTTTTGGAGGTGAGACTTAATGAAGATGGGCAAAACTTGGAATTTGAAAAGTCTCATAAATACCCTTGAGCATTTAAATTTAGTTAAGAAAATTAGTACAATTCCCTGATATTATGTAACCATAGACTTACTTTACCTTATGCAGAATGTCAGTCGAGAAATAAGAAAAATATTGACTGAAAGAGCCGCCTACTTTAATATCGCGTTGGATGATGTGTCCATTACTACACTGACCTTTGGAAGAGAATTCACCGCTGCGATTGAAGCTAAACAGGTAGCTGCACAAGAAGCTGAGAGGGCCAAATTCGTGGTCGAAAAGGCTGAGCAAGACAAACGAAGTGCTATTATTAGAGCACAGGTAAAAAGAATTAACTATCAATATTTTTTTTCTTGCCGTTAAACATTTTTTGCGATAGTTTGAGGTGCAATATTTTTCAAGACAAATCCGGTAATCTTCTTTGTCTGTTATTAGTTTTAGGTTTTGATGCTTTGTATTTGAATTGATGCAAGTTGCAACCTTTACTGGTTTCAGGTTGAGCTAGGACAAAACACCAAGACTGACTGGTCAATTAGTAGTTCAATTGCTTCATGCATTTGAATCAATGAAACATGTTCCTGGATGAGTATCACTTGAGGAAAAAAAACATGATACTGAAATGAGGAAAATTGTATGGAAAGGAGAAAAGTAAAATAAAAAAAGGCTTTGGCAGAAAAAGAACTTGATCATTTTTTGTTTATCTAACTTATAAATTTAACTTGAATTTGTTGAACATATTTTTACCACAGAATTAAACACCCAAGTCAAGTTTCAGAGCTTTTCTTGTTTTTAGCCCACTTGCATTCACTCTGATCTTCTAATTTGTGGACTGTGTGAGGATGAATATAAAGTTTCTGAAAGTTAAAATGTAGAGTATGTTATTGTCCTTCAACCAAACATTAGGAATGTCATCAGTAGTCATCCCTGTTTGAACACTGACCACTTTTGCAAATTCCTTTTTTTGTTTCTTTTTTTTGTCTGAAATGGGAAATCTCACTATGTCATTTCGATATTATTTTCATTTTGCCACCAGGGAGAGGCTAAGAGTGCCCAGCTGATTGGTCAAGCTATTGCCAACAATCCGGCGTTTATTACCCTGCGTAGAATTGAGGCTTCTAAGGATATTGCTCACACCCTTGCATCTTCGGGCAACAAAGTGTACTTGCACTCTGATGAGCTACTGCTGAACCTTCAAGAGCTGAAGCCCGATCAAATTTTGAAGAAGTAAATGGTCGAAATGGCTGAATTATTGGTTACCTTTTAGAGTCATCTACTGAGTTACCTTGTGGGAGTCTCATTAGATTTGGTAGTGTGAAATAAGAATGGAACTCTTTTTTCGTGGTCTTTGGGAAATACGGGTATCCCGATTTGCCGGAAGTGTCGTTTTCCAGAGAAGAATTGCTATGTTCCATGTGAGACAACTGTTCAGGGTAGGATGTAGGAAATGAATTGAACTTTCGGGATAAGTTGTGTTTGCTCATATTAATGGTAACTTATGTACTCTCTTTAGTCTTATGGGAAATGGATTGAACTTCGAGTCTTTTAAGTTTGGCTTCATAATAACCTTGAAATGTTATAGCTTGTGTTGAACTTTGTCTGTATGCTTCATCCCAGACACAGCACTAACATACTAGCGCTTCAGCATCATATCTGGATTTATTAACTTTGCTTCTATTATTTTGGTATGAAATGTCTGTGTACTGAACTTAATAGTAGACTGGTGATCGATTTCTTGTTAATGTTTGACTATAAATCTTGTTGTCTTATTGTGTTTTTTACTCGATTTTGAGTATACTCTGGTGAATTTGAATATTATATTACATTTTTTTGGCTATTAATTTTGTTGTATTTTGAGCATACCAAGATGAATGTGACCGTGTCTGTTAGGCCATATCTGTTAGTTGAAGTTTATTTTCTTTTTATATTTACTAGCCACCAAAGCACACGGAACCGCGTGTAAAACTTTTAAAATATATATAATATTTTTTTTATATTTAATAGATATACACGGAAAGAGAGAAGTACAATTACAATATGCGCGAGAAAGTGGGTTAGTAGAATGAAAGGCAATTACTCTTTTATCCTTTTTGAATTGTTAGAAGTTAATAGCAGTGTTTTCAGAACCGGACCGGGGCCTTGAACCGGTAAGGCACCGGTTCATGGTTTAACCGGTTTAACCACTGGTTCGAACCGGTTATATATATTTTAATTATTAAAAAAAAAAAAAAAAAAAAAACCACCGCCGCTTCTTCTTCTTCTTCTTCTTCTTCTTCTTCTCTTTCTCGTTCTCGTTCTCGTTCTCCTTCTCCTTCTTCTTCTTCTTCTTCTTCTTCTTCTTCTCACCACCACTTCTCCTCCTCCTCCTCCTTCTTCTTCTCCTCCTCCTTCTCACCGCCGCTTCTCCTCCTCCGCCTCCACCTTCTTCTTCTCCTTCACCGCTTCTCCTCCTCCTCCTCCTTCTCACACGGGCATAGTTTTTTGGAGTGGGGCGATTGATTGGGGGTGGGGCGATTGGGCAAAATTATAACTTACAGAAGATATCGGGCGGCCATCCGACGGCGACGGAGGCGCCGAGCCCAGCGGGGGCGGCGGGTGGGGGTGGGGCGAGCGGGGTGGAGCGGGGGTGGAGCGCGGGTGGGTCTTTTTTTTGGCTGCGTTGTGCGATATGGGGTGTTTTGCTAGGGCTAAAATAATTTTGGGGGCTGAAAAGTAATTTACAAACTTTTTTTTTTAAAAATCCTGAACGGGTCGAGCACCGGTCCGGTTCACCGGTTGAACCGGTTAAAACGCCGGTTCGACCCAGTAAAATAAAAAAACGGTTGGATGGGTGTTTCCGGACCGGCTCCGCGGCCGGTTCCCGGACCGGCTCCGCGGCCGGTCCGGGTTTAATAACCCTGGTTAATAGAGTTAGGGTTATTTTAGGAAAACTAATAATTTAGTACAACAATAGTCAAAATATGTGAGGTGGAGGGTTTGCTTTTAATATAGTAATAGATTACTGTATGTCAAGTAAATTAGAATGACCTTGTGACATGTTTTTAACTATGTGAACAATAAATTTCTTTATATAGTGTATGGATGTCGGGGGATGAGTTTGGTGAGAACTTAGATGGAAGAAACAAAAGCAAGAATAATTGAAGTACAAAAGTATAGTAAGCACATGAAATCTACTATGAAATTATCATCATTTTTAAAATTTGGGATTTATTTTGTACTTTTAAAAAATTTACAGTATTAACCGAATGATATACATATCTTTAGAGACAAAAGGGGTATCATTATCTTTTTTCTTTTTTCTTCTTAGCAAGGAAGAACTATTTTATGCAAGCTCCTAGTCCTTGCATAGGCGTGGTTTGCCACTAGCTTTTCGTAGTTACTCGGGATCAATTTGTCTATTTATTTTTTATAAGGGGTAATTTGTCAACTACCTGGCTTGTGTTAATTAGCACAAAAATTATTGCGCGCAAGGTGTCTTTGCCGATTGAAGCAGGTTGCCAATATCGGAAAGGACATATTGTTCGCACATATTATTTCAGAATTTGATAGGTATAAGTTATAACTGTAAAAGTAACACAATGCTGATGTTTAAAATATAGGGATAATTATTTTAAAAAAGAAAGTAAATGTAGGGTGAATTTCACAAACACACTCTGAGGGAAATTATAGAGAGACCCCTCATGTTTGAACAATTACACAAACAGCCCTTAATAGTTTACATCCCATTGCACAAGCTCCTCATGTACATTGTGTCCATTGCAGAAAGCACCATACGTCCTTAAAATTGCTAAGGAATAACGAACTTTCACAATTACTTTACATAAACTTCCAAAAACACCTTGCGCATTATAAATTAACATATTTGCTTCCAGTAAAGTTATTATTGTTTTACATGTATAATAACAAATAAAGAAGATAGTTTTAGTTGTAATCCTAGAGATTATAAATTTATGCACAGATCAATACAGAATTACCCATTTGAAAATTTTGCTAATTTTTCATACAAAATTTCTGTATATTTTGTGGTCCTAATAATTCGTTCTGGAAGTAATGTCAAACAGCAAAGTAGGCATGGGTGGGTGGGTGGGAATAAATTTTGGTAGGGGCGACCTAATGAATAGTTGCAATATGGGTAGATTATAATGTCAGATTGGGTTTGTCTTGTGCACAGCAGGGGGCACAACAGCCCCCACACACATGCACGCGGCCCCATGCTCATGGGGCCCGCGTGGGCCCCGCACATGTGTGAGAGGGGGCTGTTGTGCCCCCTGCTGTGCACAAGACAAACTCTGTCAGATTCTTGTACGGTCTGGCTCAACTTGAGTAGCCTAAAGAGGAAATTAGGGGTTAGTCTTAGGTACAGCAGGGGGCACAACAGCCCCCAGTCACAAACATGTGGGCCCCATGCATGTGGGGCCCGCGTGGGCTACGTCGTTTCAACATTTTCGAGCCATAATTTGTAAAATTGCCACCTAAAATTAGTGGTGAATTGCCAAATAATTAACATGTTTGAGCTCTTGATTTTTCAGCAGTCGCTAGACGAGTTAATTACAAATTTCTTGAAGGTTTCGGCGAGTTGAAAGAAGATGTTTGTGTTACTAAAAAATCCAAGAAAAAATGGTATATCCTAAAAGGCTAAAATATAAAATCAAATAACAAAATATAAGGCAATAGTAAATATTTGGTCATGTGGCAATCCACGTGGCAAAGAAGCCATATATATATATATATATATATATATGACGTTAATATTTTGGTAGTGATATTTCATTATTTTGATAATTATATTATTCTTTTGATAATTATTCTTTTACATCGAGTTAGTTTAACATTCACTCCAAAATTATTTTGTATGAGTATCCGGTTGGTTTAAACTTTAAACAGCACTTACAAAAAATGTTACGTCTCTATTTAACATACCAGAAAATGTAAGACTTTCTTCAAATAGAGTTAGTTATATAGCCTTCTACATAGGGTAACTTTCTTAACTCTTTTTACACACTATTAATTGTAGAAATATAAATTCACTGCAGGGATAATTACTATGTTATAAATTTAAATTAACTTTATTAGAGTAAGACGAGAAAAAAGTCTTGTGCATACTTTTCAAAAACATGTCACGTGTAATGTTTAAGAAAACAAATTCCAACATACACGTTGAGCACATGAATTGGAAAAAAAATATGTGACTGATTCTCAATCGGTTATAACTGCCGGACAAATATGCCCCGTACCAGAAAAACCCTCGATCTCTATATATATTTATTACGTCTCTCGAGGTGCGCTGTGCAAACAGTAAACAAATTATTATTTTAATACCAAGTTACTACAAAAGAAATTAAAGAATCATGCAAGGAGCATTTCCATTCAGAAAGTACTCCAACCAATCGCCAACCCTAAACCGGCACAAAAACAACCCTAAAATACCCGAAGAAAGGGATTTAAAGAGAATTGTCGAGGATAAAGCAGTGGTTGTTTTTACTCGAACGGATTGTTGTCTGAACCTCGTATTGCAGCGGTTGCTCCCTGACGGTCTTGGGGCCAACCTCGTTGTGTACGAGGTCGAGGAGAAAGACGTAAACAACGTCGTACAAGAGCTCGTTAATGTAGGCGGAGTGCTAATTAAGGAGGGAGTGCAGCTGCAGCTACCTACGGTGTTTGTCGATGGGCGTTGGTTCGGAGGGTTGGATCGGGTTCTCGTTGCTCATATGACCGGAGAGTTGATTCCATTGCTCAAACAAGTTGGAGCATTGTGGACTTTATGATGCATGATCATATTTAACTAACCTCTTTAATTTGTGACTATTTATCTTGTTAATTTTTTTTAAATTTGGGGGATAATGTTTTATATGTGTAATGTGTTATCTTCAACATAGCATAACACTCGCAATCTCGCACTTGAAATATTATTCATAAGATTTTGCGTGATTTGAGTTCAGCTATATATGTGTATAATTCTTATATTTAATTTTTGCTATAAAAAAGGCAACAGTATGTTTAAAAACTCGTTTGTGACTAATTTAACCTGAAATGCCTTAACTATTCCATTAGGCTTAACTTTCTGCCGACATCCTCGAACTTAGGGAAACAATCGGATTGCAAAAGGCATTTACTTCTCAAAAAAAATGTTGATATTTGTTATGTTTACTTATCAATATTTTTTCATCTTTAATTTGTATACATTTTGACCTAACTAATAGGAATATTAAAAGAGATTTGACAATATTATTAACATTGTGTAACATATATAATTTCTAAATTCAAGTCTCATCTTATTTTATAGGTTAGTAACAGATATCAAACTTATCATCATCGTTTTGAGGCCTTGTGTTTTTAATTAACATTTCAATTTTTATTACTATCACTTAATTATATGATTTTTGAAATATATTGAGAGGCTACTGAATCCTTATGCAATTTAGACAGAAGTGCAACAATAGTTTAATTTTTGTAATTTTCCATAATTTTGTATTGAAATAAATACCTTTTTATCTTTCAGAAAAATCTTAGCTCAATTTTTTTTATATTTATATTCATGTTCTCGCTTTTTAAATGCACTAGTGTCTTTAATCATACTGACTATATTTAGTGAGTAATCTGCTTATCAGTTCTTTCATGTTTACTAATTTGATGAAAAATTAGTGAAATTGTAAGTAATTTAACAAAATTCGAATTACAACCCGCTACCCTGTAATTAAATTTCGTACTATCCCTCCCCATCGAGTCTCCAAAAAAAATTGCACTTTGTTTCCTAATAGCTCAGAGAGTGTAGCCCTTTGGCCATTAAACTACATGTTATTTCAAAATGCCCTTGATATCATGCTTTAAAAGCTTGTGAGAGCATATTTCTATATTCTTAAAGTGTCAATTTGTCTTCTTTTGGGGGGTAATCAAGTTCCATTAATTATTCCTATTTTTTTGGTGCCTATTTCAGACTTAAGTGGTTGTTCACATTTATTTCCTTATATATTTGGCTTTTGGCGTCCTGTACAGAAACGAACTCCACGTTATTTTCACAAAGGTGCCCACTTATTAAATGGCCAAAGAATTGTGGGGAATAGAAGACATTATTACTATTAAGATGGACCACAATGGAAAGAAAAAGAGTCTAAAGGAATAACTTTCTTTTCAATTGATTGATTCTTTTCCTTCTTTTTTTTTTTTTTTTTTTTTTTTTTTTTTTTTTTGTTATTTTGGTTATTGTCATTTGCAGGGAAATTTGCATTTTGAATCTTGGAATTAGGACTTAGTGACTTTGCAGCACTACAAATTTGAGAAACTAAAACTTTACACCAAGAAATAAATATTTGTGGGCAACTTGCAGCCCATCGTGTATTTTTTCACTTTCAGCCAAAGAGCCTTGCTTAGGTCAAGTAACTAAGGACTAGGCGATATGGAGACTTTGCTTTCCGAATTAAGGTGCTCCACCAACCAACCTAATCAGATTCACCATCAATTTCCCTTACCAAAACATATGAATATTATCGTAATGTTTCAAAAAGCAGGGTTTTTTTTCAACTTTGGTCCCTTAATGAATACTGATTCCATATTTGGTCATCCATTGAACTTTTTTGCAACTTTGGTCCTCTAATTTGTTTTACAATTCATACTTGATCATCTTTTCCACCGAATCGTCCTTTTTGGCAAAAAAAAAATCACGTGTTGTGCACTTGGTCACATGTGGGTTGTTTTCATATGAGAAAGAAGTCGCGATTTTGAAATCGCACCCCTCTTTTGTTGTTTTAAGGTAACACTTTTTCTATTAGGGGACTAAAGTTACAAAAAAAATCAATAGGAGACCAAAAATGGAATCAGTACTCACTAAGGGACCAAAGTTGAAAAAAAACCCAAAAAGCAATCATGTCTAATAGGCAAAAAAATTTTAAAGTAATAAAAATAGGCGAAATATTCTTGTATGATTAAAATTATTTTCTTCTTCATTCCTTTTTACTTGTAGATGCCCTTTGTTCAGTATTACTATAAAAACAAAGTATATATTTTCTTTAATCAATTCACAGTTTCCAATTTTGAATTTTCTTATTTTTGTGATTTTATCATACACTTTTTCCATTTTTTATTTCTTTTGTTTTAAAATGGAGATATTATTTAAAGTATAAGGGTGAAAGAATTATTTTAGGGTTCATCTTTTATGCTAAATATTGAGTCTTTAAGACAGACGAGTACCAAAAAAATCAAGAATTTCGTGTAATCTATAGTGAAAAGAACTTGATGATTCGTCATCCGTTTTTCGAGATCATATTGTGTTATTGGGTATATATTTATTATGTGCTGGATGTTAAATCAGGTCAAGCTCGGGTATAATTTACATTTCAGCCCAGACCAATTTGTCCAGTTAGTCCATGGTCCAATTAATCTGATCACCCCCTCAGAGTATCACACATGTATACGTATGCGTATATTTATTTTTTGTGCTCTCAAATTGATGCACGCGTAGATAAACTTTGTCAATTAATTAGAAAGGTTTCAATTTTGTTTTCAGTGTTGCGCGCGTTCGCTCCAGATAGAGAAGAATTTATGAATTCCTTTCTGCATGCTATTCTTTTAGCATATTCTACATCAAAAAAATCGTCTTTGAGTTATATATATATATATATATATATATATATATATATATATATATATATATATATATATATATATATATATATATATATATGTATATATATATACATATATATACATATATACATATATATATATATATTATTTTTTTATTTTGCCTAATATTGTTTAGTCTTTTACATAAAAAATGGTCCTACAATGTGGCCTGTGTTAAAGTCCGAGTTTTTACTTTTTAACCACTTTACATAGTCCTTTTTTATTTATTTATGTTTTGGTTTATGGACGTTAATTTAGAGATATGAACAACAACAGTACCTAGAACAACAGCAAAAAGCATTAAATAAATAGATTAGGACTTTAGTTTGTGCATCATTTTCATTAAACATATTAAATTATATAGCATTTTATTATTGATGTGTCTTAGTCAATCTTTGGTTTTATCTTCTCTTTAATTATAAATAACAATTTCGATCACCATCAAGTTGTGCACTAGCTAGGGCTCATCTTCTGCATTTCTTGACCAATTTAGTGACAGTTTTAGTGGGAGGGTGGACCCTTACTTTGAATTCGTTTGAACACCTTTGGAATCAAAACACCTTTCGATTCCAAACAACATAGCCTTTTTCTTATAAAATATTTGGCCTAATTGACTCACCTGTGTATCAAAATGATTAGGGAAGAGCTAATATTTAATATCTTAACGGGAATAGAAGTATAGACAATGTTGCGTTTGGTTAGTATAGTCCCACATATATGAATTATTTGGAATTAAATCCAAAAACTCTAACTCCAATGGTTTAATTGGTTTAAACGTTTTCAAGCATAATAAATCTCTAAAGATCGATGTTGTTGTATGTAAAAAGATTTTTATTTCCCTTTTCCATTGATCATTCGGAAAGTGTTGATATCTTCAGTCGAGGACAGAGATGGTAATTTCCAAGCACCAAGGTCTAAACAATTTGATTTTATTGTTGGGTTACTACTTACTAAAGGTATTTTGTCTTTGAAATATTTTATTTTATTTTCATAATTTCACAGAGATATGCAAACATATACACCCACCTCCACACAATGATTCATGAACCATAACTTCTTCTTTAACACAGGTGAAGCATCTTACCAATAGGCTATTCTTCGTCGCCTTTAACATATATATCAAGTGACCTGTTCATAAAGTCGGCAAGTCAAGAACTTATATAATTCATATGTATATGTCACCTCCAGAAATATTGATTTTTGTTTTAATGGCGATATAAATTTATTTTTGTATGAATATTTGCGATTTGAATTGAAAGGGTAGAACTGTTTGGTAAATATTAATTTTTAAATATTTTGCAGGGCTATATATGTGCAGACTGTACTTTTATTACAATAACAAAAAGCACCTAAAGCTCGTTTATAAATGATTGCATATATATATTATTTTTTTTGAACAAGTTGAAAAACCTTTTTTTTTTTTTTTTGATACAATGGAAGGGGAGCTAGGAATCCCCAAGTAGCAGAACAACTACTCAATAGTTAAACGATGACTAATACCACCAACAATGTCAAACGGAAGAAAGGGAGAAATAGAGATAGGAGGTGCAGCAAATGATTGTAGACCGTAGGGGAGAGTATGTCCGAGATGAGCCTACGGAGCAAGTTGAAAAACTAATTATGCTTTGAATGTTGAGGGGTGACAAGTCCGCCATGGAATTAATTGCCGGTAGACTCGTCATCGTTGCGTCCCTATTTGCTACATCTCATAATTGAAAGAAGTAATATGATGACAATAAAATTGCTATATGTAATTAGAAAATACTTTAATTTTAAGAGTTTAGGGGAAATATTATTTACATTAATTCCCCTGGAGATTCTAGATTCATAGTTTTCAAGAAGCTAGAGAGCAGATGATCAATTAACAATCTGTTCATGTTATAAAATGAAGCACCAAAATCTTGTCTCTCCTGAAAAGGAGAACCATAGGGCTACTAGTTTATAGATAGACCATTATATTTATATCTACATGCACATATGCATCTTTATTGTAAAGCGAAAAGGAACTCTAATCTTTATAGATTAGATTCGGAAGATGCATGATTGAGTTATCATTGCGTTAATTGAGGGTGTTTTAGGGTTCAAGACAGATTCATTCCACGCGCATTAATTAATGGGATGGACTGAAATATCATAATGTTTCCCTAACATAATCTCTTAAAATAAATCAATTAGCTTATAACAGGAGAATTCATCACGACATATTTTGAACCTCAAATGACAAAAAAAAAAGGAACAAGAAAAACCTAATTTCAGTGCATACAATCGAAGGAACAAAGTTCTATTGATCATAATATTATAAGCAAGACGTGTGTTGGGGGTTGGGGGGGGGGGGGGGGGGGGGGGGGGTAACACACTACAACTAAACGGAGCCCGCTACTATTGATCATATGTAGAAAGTCGATTTAATTTAGGTGCGTCCGATTAATTGGCAGCAATTATAACAATTTTGAAAGCACAACTTATCTTAGTCAATGTGGGTAAACTCAGAATCAATTATAATATGCTAGTGGACATGCGCACGTAGTTTTGTCTCAAATAAATTAATATACAATTAGTTTGTTTTTGTGTGCTATATGCATAACGTTTTTTTTTCTTTTTCTGAACAGGATATGTATTTACGTTTTTATTTTATTTTTTATTTCAGGATAAGCTTGTTGTCTTCATTATATTGCTTGCCACGGCAATAAATTTTCTGGGATAATACCAATGACATCCCTAAAGTTTTGGATACTATCAGAAATACTCCTTAAAGTTTTAATAATGTCAATGGCACTCCCTCTTGGTCAACAGTATTAACAACAAAATGGTTAGTTCAGAACAAAAAGAAAAAAAACATTTTTGTCTCTATCTAATTTCAGATACATTTTTTTAATATAAATTTATTAACTTTTTCTTAAGAAATATTCTTGAAAATAAACTGACCCACATATTAGGAAGCAATCCATTTTTAAACTATATTATATATTAAAATTAAAAAAACAAATTCCACTTCATCCACGATTATAAATTTGGTTAGTTGAGGTAAAATAAAAACTTTTTATCTTTTAAAAAAAGTACAATCAATCAAACGAACCCATTATAAATTTGTATTCTTCACGAAATGTTGGGGTCAACTCATTTTAAAGGATAGTTAATTTTATAATTTTAAATATAACATGCATAAATACATCTTTTTTAAAAATATTTAAAAGAGAAATTAAAGATGGTTTCTATGTTTAAACTAACTGTTCGGTTGACGGCACTAGCTAAAGAGGGGTTGTTGTCGCTGATATTTATTTAGCCTTTACGTGTTTATGATATATATTTCTCCAAACCTGATGAGGTGGCATTAATATTACTCCTAAATTGTTGGCTATAAGTCTATAACTATATGTTTCGTGTTATAACAAGCATATGTACTAAGCTTAATAATTGGGTACTGAATTAAGTTTATAATATTGTTGTAATCAGTTTCCAAGACTTCGCAGTGATTTCTTTGTAACGCCCAGAAACTTAGGGAAAAATAATACTTTTAAAAGTTAAAGCAGATAAAATGTAGGCAAGCCCATTATTTCCCAAAAAATCTGATGTGTGTGTGTGTGTGAGTGTGAGTCTCGTCACATAAGAATGATATTTATACGGAAAATAAAATATATGGAAATTCATCCATGAGTGTGGTTTGGCTATTGATCTTTTAGTTGTACATAACTCAATTCTTTGATTATTACCCAGTAGAGTATTTCTTTTGGGTGTAGCCTAGCTAACGTAAGTGGGTGACACCGAACTGTGTAAATAATTGATGTGCGTTATTTAAGTTTTCAAGTAACTTATGGTTAAACACGCCTATAATAATTGATACTGACTTTTCAACCTTCATGATATAGCTTTATTATTGCGACAAGGTGTGTGAAAATTTTCAAAAAAAAATAAATAAGAAGTTTTTAATAGGTAATTAACACCTTGTCCTATCTGAGTTTACCTCTACAATGTTTAAAACTTTAAATAACAATAAGACGTTAATTGCATTTAAAGTTCTAGGCTATATTATACCAAACTAGAAAGCCACCAAGGCAGTTGCTTACAGAGGTGGAGACAAAGTTCAATTTTTGAAATTAGGAAATACTCTACAAGTCCGAGACCTTATAAATACAGACTTTAGGTATAAGACAACAAAATTAGGAAACAGCCATAACCTTGGTGACAACAAATTACTTTTCCCTAAACATTTCAAAATTGTACGCGCGTGTTATGTTAAGAAGTTAGTTTATATATGTTATGTGTGTGTTTGTATATTATACAATTTCTACAAGTAGTAATATTATTAATTAAATATCTTTCAGACCCCAACACTCAATGAATATATACCAACAATAATTTGGCCAGTTCTTCATGGAACGTTAGTTGTTTATAATTTTCGAGATTTAAATTTATGAAAAGCTTCTCAAGTTGCCACTTATATATACATATATATAATTATGTAGATATACACATGTACGCACACAATTAATTAAGTAGACCAGGGGTAAAAAATAGCTGGACTTTGAAAGTTGAAGCTTTTGAGATTGTCGGGGAGGTGAAGAATATTCTGTTGTCGCCAAAGTTCAACAACTAAACTCCAAAGATTAAATTCTAAACAAACACGGAAAGCAAAAACATCATTAGATTATGATTAATGAGTTAGCAGGAAAAGTCAGCCCACAAGTAGACGACTACGCACAATTCTAAAAATTCACTGATTCTGTCAGTTGGATGTCGATCTCTTATTTAAATTAACCTTGACTGTAATCTTATTTTGTTACTTTCAATAACTGGCACCGTTTAAATCTCCACCTTTTTTTATTAGTTTATAGTCGACTAAAAATACTATAAATTAATTATAACTGGAAACTTTGCCACCATTTTAAGACTTGATCCGATTAATTCATTCTCTTTTCTCTTTTTTTTTTTGTTTTTGTTTTTTCAGGAATCATAAAGTTGTGTAGTGTATTTATTTTATTGTTAATATTATTTTTGAACTGCCAAAAATATTAAGGCGTGTAGCTTTTGAATTAAATATGTTGATTTTCCTCTTTTCACTTAAATTTGTACTAATGCAAAACATTTCTTGAAAAAACTAGCACACTAATACAAGTTTTAATACATTTTCACATTTTCAAAACCCATAAACCAACAGGCATACATGTTTCTCAATAGTTCAATAACTACTCCAATCTTTTTTTTTTCTTTTTCGAGAGAAACATTTAAAACCTTAAGAGGAGACAAGATTCAGGCAGGCCCGAATTAATGTTACATTGAGTTATAAAACCTTTGTGCTACACCTATGTTGAAAAACTGGTTAGTGATTGAATCATCAAAGTAATTACCTATCAAATAATATGTAAATTCGGTGAGTTACAAAGTATATTTGATTGAGTAGAAGTGTAGAACATGGTGAAACTAGAAAAGTCAGAACTTAAAATGCAACTCATCCCTTTAAAGAAAAGATTCCTTTAATAACTTTAGGGAAAGCAATAAAGTGGTTATCATTATATCATCTAAAATTCAATGAGCCAACTATGTCAAACTATACATGCATTCATTGTATACCCTTCTCTTTACCTTTTTAACATAAAGCTTGTCACTGTAACATGCTCCCAACAATTGTCTCAATGGGTTAATTTTTGTACTTGATTTGAAGGAGTTACTCTTATCACAAAATAAAGTTATGGTCATAAAATCTATTGATCACGCATAGACTTATTTCTAGTTCTTAATTTATTAAAGGACATGTACAAAAGGGTAATTTATAAGTGGGGTAAAAATCTTTTTATTGAAATGTAAGATGGGAGTATCCAGCCATGGTCTACACTACTGTCATTAGGACGATTATTCCCTTTTTATGCCAATTTTCTTGTCGTTTCCTTTGGATTCAATTTGTTGGACAGTTGGGCACGTGCATGGCTTCTGCATTTCTTCATAATCAATGAGAAAAGTTACAGCATGCAGTTTTGCTAGTATTGCTCAAATTTGTTCACGAGGGTTGCTTGTTTTGATCGCCAATTTGTACTTGGAGCTCGGTAAAGACGACTGTTTATAACCAGTCTATGATTTACATGTAGTAGCATATTTTATCATTCAAAAATAAAATAAAATTAAAGGCTGTTTATATTAATAATATTTTAAAAGCTTAGTTATGTAGTTGCTTATACGTAGGCAATTGTTTTCATAAATGGGTGAAGCATAATTTTACATAATATAACATGCGCTTTTGAAACATTTCCATAGCTTGGGTAATTTTACATTACTTGGTCTACCGTTTGAATGTGTAGTCCGTTTTTGAAAACATGGGGTGTCACCGGGCATTATGTGTCCAGAGGTTTATTGGTTTTTTTACTGTAACTTTTCTAATGTCATTTGGAACTTGGACAAAAATAAATCATGAGAAAATATTTGCAACTAATCTCCCACCGCTACTAATATAGTATTAGCAACTGAATATAAATCAATTCCTTACATGGAGAAACATTTTGCAATGAATTTTAACAATATCATAAGCGCTTTCCGATAATTATTAACCAGTCGACTTTAACATTAAACAAACAGAACACGTTATATTAAAATTTACGATTAGAAGGGTATATGAAATAAACCTATTTAATAGTTAATATAAGAAAAATCACCTTTGTGGTACCGTGTGAAGTTCCTAACTAGCTAGCTTGTTTACAAACCTAACACGATATTTAAATGGTGTTTTTCATTGATTTAAGCAAATTTATAAAAGTTTGAAACTGAAAATATGCATAATGAGTTAAGCAAATTGATTGAAGGGTTTGGTCAAATTGTCATCAATTAAAGTAAATAAAGGGGAAAAATCTTCATTTTCTCTTTGGAGTTAAGCATATACATCCCCATCAAACGTGTCACAATCACCAAGATAAACAAAAGAAATAGAAAATTTGAATGTGGGGTTCTCGAAAATAATCAAAGCAATGTGTCACATTAATCACAATATATATTGATCACATTTGGTGATTGGAACAAAAGTTTAGTACAAATATTTAAAAACAAAAAGCATAACAATTATGGGATAATCATTCCAATCAGAAAGGCATGGACTCCAACTTTCTCTGTATCTCATCATATGTGTCATCATTCACCTTATTAGTTACCTCCCACCACCCTACCCACCCCACCCCACCCCCCCCCCCCCCCCCCAACTTTTACCTTTCACCGCCTCCCATGAAAAAAACCAAATATTCTGATTTGGGGAAAACAACTTATGTTATTCTATTCCGACAGGAAGCAGTTAAAAATCTGTAAAATACGAGGTGGGCAGAGAGAGAGAGATGCAATAATATTCCATCCATCTTTGTGTACGTTACTTAATAAGACTGAAACCTCAAATATTAATCACTCATTCTCTTTGGAGCTTTCCTTATAATAACAATCTCATCAATAATATAAGAAAATTAAGAGAGTAACTATAACACTCCAATATCAGCTAGCTATATAGATAGATAGTGCGAAACTTTGACATCACAGCTAGCAAAAGGTATCTTTTAGCTCTTCTTCTTAACTTCCTCTGAATCGATCCCACTACCTGCAGAAGCATAGGAATTTCCACAAGAAGATGACAGAGGAAATCATTTCAATAGGTTCCACACATAATCCACTCTCTGATTCCACTCCTCAAGCAAAGAAGAAGAGAAATCTTCCAGGCACCCCAGGTAATTCATTCATTCATCAATCCTTTTTTCGCAAATAGAATACCTCACCACCATTTAGGCTTCACTGATGAAAATTCGTTATTTCCGTTGGTAAAGCCTAAATTTTTGTTGCAAAACACCGTCGTTGTTGTTCAGTTTCTTTTTCGTCTCCCTCAAGATACCACTTTCTTTTACTTTTTTTCTAAAAATCATTAATTAGATTCGTTTATTCCATCTTTCTTAACCTTTTTATGTGTATACTAATTTACTATATAAGCATATGCATGAATATTCAAGGTCTTGTTTTGTGTTTACTTTACACATAATCAACCCTAATTCATGAAGATTTTAAAAAGCCTTAATTCTTGTTATACACATAGATCCTGAAGCCGAGGTGATCGCCTTGTCACCGAAGACCCTAATGGCCACGAATAGATTCTTGTGTGAAATATGTGGAAAGGGTTTTCAAAGGGATCAAAATTTGCAACTCCATAGGAGAGGTCACAACCTTCCATGGAAGCTAAAGCAAAGGACTAGTAAAGAAGTGAGAAAGCGCGTTTATGTGTGCCCCGAGAAAACGTGTGTTCATCATCATCCGTCGAGGGCACTCGGGGATTTAACGGGCATCAAAAAGCACTTCTGTAGAAAGCATGGTGAAAAGAAGTGGAAGTGCGAGAAGTGCTCCAAGCGCTACGCCGTGCAGTCGGATTGGAAAGCACACTCAAAGACTTGCGGTACTAGGGAATACAAATGTGATTGTGGGACTGTTTTTTCAAGGTATGGTGTTGTTGTCTCCAAATTTTCTATTATATGTGTTGGAGATATAGATGTTGCATGAATGATACATAGATTTAAGTTTTCACTATGCTGTAAAATATGGTGTTCTGTATTGTGATAATATGTTATCTATATTTAGATATTTATTTTCTAGCACATTAATTAAAGACCAATTTATAATCAAGATGCGTTGATTTTCATTTTTCAGCCCCTAGGTATTTTTGTTTCCGTAGGATTAATTTTCTTCATCTAGACATATAGGTTCTTGTTTCATGTTCCGCTTTGGAACCATATGTTATTCGTGCAACATCTGACACTATACACTTTTAGTATCAACAATATATGTATCCTGTTGTAGTTCTCGATTTGAGTAAATCAATGATACTGTAATCAGAAAATTTCCATTTATATATACATAGCATGTATTGAGATCGATTTGAACTTTACATGAAAATCAAAATATTTACTTCTAAAATACTAGGCATTTGGGTTTGTGTGAACGAAAGCTTCAAATTTCTGTGCCTATTCCAATATTTGTAGCCAAAAATCTTTTGTGATAGCACAATTTATGTACCTCTCTATACCATCGCTAGATTTATATCATATTTAATATATATAAAGTAAAAATTTGAATGCTTATTTCTCTATCTACCTACCACCATGGGCACTAATTAGATCCTACTGCACTTTATATTCACATGTTGTAAATTCGACGATATTACATAGGGTGGTATACGATTCTGGTAGATATTATTATTTTTGCTGCAATTTTACTAATATAATACTTTTTATGTGTGGTACTTATATCTCCTTAAACTGAGAAAAGCACTTCTTTTGAATCTCTTTGAGCAGGAGAGATAGCTTCATCACACATCGAGCATTTTGTGATGCCTTAGCTGAAGAAACGGCAAGAATCACAGCCGCGTCGCACATGAACATGAACCATGCACCACCAGGCATCAATTATCAGTTCATTGAAACATCACTAGGCATGGGGCACCATTTCTCTCCCATATTCAAGTCAATTTCCAGCCCCAGCGACGAAAACATCGATCCCATCCCAATGCAACGAGGCCTGCCCGTGTGGATGCCTCAGGGTCACAGCCATGTACAAGAAATGCATCATCCAATGGGATCATTCAATGGTTTTATTCATGACCAAATCATTAATAATCCATGTTCTAATCCTCCACCATCCACTAATTACCAGGTGAATTGGGATTTTGGAAGTAAGATAACTTCCAATGGAACAGAGGATTTAACCAATAGTACATCAATCCCTTTAAGCAATTTGAAAGATGTTAGTGTTCCTTCTCTGTTTAGCACTCAACATCAGATTAATGGCCAAACATCTGCAGCAACCATGTCTGCAACAGCTTTATTGCAAAAAGCTGCTCAAATAGGAGCAAATACAAGTCATGACACTGCATTTTTAGGACACTTTGGGGTAAAGGGCAGTGACAATATTTCAGTTCAAGATGGTAATAAGTTCTGTGGATATTATGGTTCAAGTTCAATTACTAGTGGCCTTGCTAGTGATGTCGAAAGCTCGGTTAACGATTTTTCCAGCCTGAATCCGATGCAAATGAACCCTTCCAAGCGAAGGCGAACGCAGAATCACGAGGAGATCACAGGGGGAGAAACAAGAGATTTTCTTGGGGTTGGGATACAATCCATTTGCCATCCATCATCAATAAATGGATGGTTGTGATTCAATGGAGTTTGATGGAGTTGAGGTAAATTAAAAGATGGAAATAAAGGGTAAAGTTTGCAGCTTTGCAGTGAAGGAGAAAAGGTGGCAAAGTGAGTGGTTTGTTTGAAGATAAAAGGTGCATGGAAAAAACTAAACAAAGAGCTCTCAAGGCAGAGAAGATCCATGCATATTCTATTGAACCCCATGAAATATGTTCCCCTTCAAAAATATATATATATATATGTGGCTTTTGATTATCTTTTGGTACAAAAAAGTGCATCTGTAGTGGGGGCAAAGGAAAGAGGAGGCCTTTTCAACTCCATTATTGTGTTCTGTTAATTTTATTCTCTACTACTTGTTATCTTCTCTTTTAATTAAAAGAGGATCCAAATGGAGAAAAGCCTAAATCTCTAATTTAAGTAGGGTTAGCTTCTGCTACTGTTCAAAAATTTAAATTGCACTCTTCTTTTGCATAGGCTTTCCAAGTTTGTAAATTAAAATATTTGTTGTCTTTCCTAGCAGAAAAGAGATGGCAAATGCATGATTAAACGCCTTTCTACCATCAACCCCACTAATAAAAGGAATTCAACTTTCTAATTAGTGAGATTTGACATTATCTTAATCATCTTGGTGCATTATATATATATATATATATATATTTTGGTTTACTGATTTTTAAATCAATGTTATCAATGTAATCTGTTAGTTATCCTCTTGCGCACCTAGTACTATCTTAAAAGAAAATTTATATAAAAATTACATTTGAATTAGTGAAGTAGTTACCATCAAGAGTTGGAATTAGCAACCTCACACTGCATGCACCCAAACATATTTTCAGCTTTTACCGCGTCGCAAATTACCAATTTGCCCTTAAATAGAGCCTCATCTTACAAAAAGCCAACCATTTATTTACGAGTAATTTATAATCTTCAACCATGAGAAACCCTAACTTAATTTAACTCACAATAACAGTCCGTATTAAGGTTTCTTCACCTTCTTTCTTCTGTTTTCGGGCCTTCAAGTTTGATTTTATATCTGTTCTCGAATAAATTCATTAAATTTCAAGATTACATGATTCATTAATTCTTGAATCGATTCTAATTAAAAATACTCTTTACGAGAGGCATTGTCAGTATTTTGAAAAAATAAAAAGAATCTTTTATTACGCGATGTTTCTGTTGTAAAATACCAGCTAGGATCGTTGGTAGTAAGAACAAGTGTAGCAGGAGGTGTGAATTAAGGGACATCGGGTTTCACTTATTTGATCATGAGACGGAAGAAAGAAAAAAAATGATTCTATTTTGTTGAAAGAAAGAGGGCAAAATGGTATCTTCAAAGTCCAGAATTGACTCCCAGCTGCATTAGGTGCTTGTGAATTGCAGTTTGGGTTTGGAGGTGCAATTGACTATATAACACATGGGGTTTTTGTCAATTCAAATAAGATTTTCTGCCAGTTAGAGATAACAGAGAGGCAGTGTTTGCTATTACCCCTTTCATTAATTAGACTGAAAATAATAAAATGTTTGTAACCAACAAAATTTTGTAGGTTGTAACTAATCGGGACATATACCGTATCTAGAATGAATCTCAATAAAACAGCTTTTTTCAGGACATATACCTACGGTACTTTTTAGAAGATGCATATGTTGTAAATATAAGGAAAAAAGCTGTTTTACTGAGACCATCCATGAGACTGGATCGCTATATGCCTATGTCAAGTTATTTAAGAAGTTGTGATATTTAATTAATGTTAATAAATGTTAAAAGATTGTAATAATTTACAAATACACCTAGCCTAGCTCTATTAAAATTTGAAAAATAGTTATATTTCATTATTTACCGAAGTATGAATTGTTAACAATAATACAGTGCACAAACAAGCATTCCATGCTACGAAACACTTATTTGACAATATATAGTTCTACATATAATGATAGTTACGCTTTTGGTCCTTCCTATTTCTTCTCTGAGTTGCGAATATTAGGACTTTTGATGGAGAAAATGTGTCTTGCATTGAAATATATATAGTAAAGTATGCACAAAATCAAATAATTAATTGTGGTGTAGTTAAAAAGTTGCAAGAACTAAAAAAAAAAAAAAAACAAAGGTGCTAGCGAGCCATCTTTAGTGCGATTTTACTTTGAAAAGACCAGCAACAGGCTGTAAGCACAATTCTGGTTCAAGGCAAGAGTTAAGATCGACATACTGCGATAGTAGGGTCTTAGAGAGCCATTTTAGTGCGAGTTTACTTGCGTGACACGGCTCGACCAGGGACCAACCGATGCATGCAAACAAGAAATTAAGGACCATGCACAGAAGAGAAAGTGCCATGAAGAATAAGAAGACAGCACAAAAAGGTTATTTGACTTATTTCACTAAATTGCAAAGTCCCAATGATGTAATAATTTGGGTTATTTAGGACAAGCCGGGCGGTATTCTTGATATCCCTTGGCGGTGTAGTTCCACCATTACAGTATCAATAGATGGAGGTTTCAGTCCTAGAGGCAGCGGCAGCCATGGCTTCGATAAAACATCTCCAAGGGCTCTGTCTACGCTCTCCTTTGACTGTTACGACATTTTGTTATAATGAAGTCAGCAATAAAGATACTCTGGTGTTATATACAACATAAAAGAAAGATGATGTATCTTTAATTTCAGAATCATATTGAGGTACAATTTTGTGTGTGAATGCGAGTGTGTGTGTCTATATGTATCTAAATCCGTCCAACTGAAACGAAATTACTATATACCAAATATGAAGCAAAAAGAGTTTGATTAACATATCATTTTCTGGGAAGGATGAGAAACTGCTTGGGAAAATAAGAAGAGATGCTTATATATTTCTCTTACGGTCAAATAATATGCAAGTGCTTTCAAGACCAAGAAAATCAATTGTAAAAATTCAAACAAGTGAATATCAATCTCCTGTCTCCATGAAGATTGAGAAACTGTGATGGAAATTGGACCTAATCATAATTTTTTACAATGTGAAAATGCACTTAACCTTGCAAACAGCAACAAATTCATTGAATCAGCATATAAATATATTTCAAAGATAGAAGATGTCAGAACGAGTGAGACATAATGCTAAGTATTTTCATTTTCGGGTTTACTTATTGCAAAATGCAATTTATCATAGAAAAATCATCGATGTTTGTTGGTATTATTGAAAATAATAGGATTTCAATCCCAGGTTGAACGATTTGGCTGTTGAACAAATAGTGACATAGCAAGGAAACAAATCGGTTCTTGATCTACTTTTGAGAAAGAAGACAACTGGTTAGAGAGAGAAGGAAGAGAGGACGACTTACATTGCAAAATTAAAGAAGCACTTAATTACTCAATGTTTCTAAAATATCCTTGGACATTTGGTTCTTTTAGGACTTTTAAAAAGGGTTGAAGGAAGTGTAAAAAATACTCAATACACACAGGTTGGCGCTCATCTGTGTTAAGAGTTATATATGATATGAATAACAGACAATCAGAAGACGTCTGGGTTAAGGACAATATGACAATATGAAGTCCAGCATATATTAGTCCAGTACCATCAGGTTTCAGCATATTTATGTCTAGATAAGCAAATAGTATGTTTTATAAGCAAATTCTGTATTGGTCAATTTGCTAGATAGCATGTTTAATAAGCTTATGAACATTAACATGAAGCCAAGGGACAAAAACAAAGGAACAACACTCACCAGGTAAAAGTCATAAGAGGGTTGGTGCAGCATTTTTGCAGTAGATACGGCGGGGATACCAGGGCCAGGGTCTACTCTGTATTGGACTGGTGGAGTGGGAAATCCCTGCATGATTGTCAAATACTTCCTTATTCTATGTCCATTTATTGTTTGGAACTAGAAAGACATAAATACAAGCATGCATGCAACTGTAAATAATTTAGTAGGTTTTGGAATTACCGTGGCTGGGTAATGTGGCAATAAGTAAGGCATTCCTTGTGCTGGAACCTACACAAAAGAGGTGTCATTAGGACTAGGGCAGAACGAGAAGTTTGCCTTAAAAAAGTGTGTGTGTGTGTGTGGGTGTGATTGTGCGTGTGTTAAAACTCTTACGTCTTGGTGGTGGTAATACCAAAAAGAAGAGTCACCGAGTACTGGTGGTGAAGGCTGATGAGCTGGGACCCATGTTGGTGTAGGTTGGGGCCACATGTACATCAACGATTGGTTGGCTGAAGGATGTCCCCATACATGTAAGGGCCTATAATGAGGCATTGGTGTAACAGGTGGGAAGCCAGTAGTTGGTACAACCCAAGAATCCGGATCTCTCTTCCCTACTCCACCTGATGTGCCACATGTTTGCCGCTTCCTCCTCCAGCTTGCTGTTTCAGCTTCTCGGGCTAACAAATGTTTCCGATGAGATCGATATTTCTGCATGTTAAAAGAATAACATTTAATTCTTTTTAGCTCATTCAGCTATACAACTAGAACATAAATCACATGTCGAAGCATGTTTAAGGAAACCATATTATCTAATTCTCCCACAATGCTTGCTTTCTGCAACCGACAAGAATCTAACATACTGAAAATTTGAAGGGAGAGATTTAATTAGCTTTTTTTTAACACAAAATATTCATATTATACAGTCATAAATTGCAATTGACAAACTTTATGATAATGCAATCAGTATATCGGGATGTGCAAATATTGTACGGTAAAGTTCGTATTACAAATTGGAGAACTTCCATATTAACAAAGAAAATATTTTAATGAAGAAGGAAATCTGTAAAACAGGAGTAGCTTTGACAAAGATTAGGTATAAAGCAGCTATAAGATGTGGAACAGAAAATTAGAGAAGAATCATGAGAGAAAGAGGCCAAGATATATGCATACCTGAAGATGGCTGGCGACATTATGGCGAGTGAGACAATCAATTCCCATAATCTCTAGAATCTTAGAAGGCACTGCTTTATCCACACCTAGTTGTTCCACTGCTTTCACAAACTGCCTGTGAAGCTCTGGTGTCCAATCCACCTATGCATATCAAATAACAAACCGTTTTATTTCTTGAAACTTTAAATTCACACCAATGCACTCAACATTACTAGTCTTCATATACTTATAGCAACAGAATATCAATGGTGAAATGTACATTATACCTAGGCTCTCTGCAATCCACCAATATCAAAAGGTTCACTACCCTTAGGACATGTACCAAACACATAAACATGACATGCAAGAAATTTATTGAAATTTTTTCATGTGGAGAAGCCTTCTAATGAGAAGCAAAAACTTTTATTAATTAAACACCCAAAAGAACACCAAGCTTCAAACCAATTTTACGGGTAATTTTGCTTACCTTCATCTTCCTCTTTCCCGGAGAACTTTTTAAATGAGTAGAAGATTTTCGACCTTTGTCAACTTCGACTGAAGCTGGATTACCTGATTCCTCTGTTTTGGTCCCAGTTTCATCTCCCTGGGTTAAAGTTGAGCACAAGTCCAAATTTGAGGCTGAAGCTGAGGCAGAAACTGAGGGTGTGTTTTGTTCTTTTCTTGAACTCCTTTCGTCATCCACTTTGTCAACTAATACTGATGTGGCATTGGTAATCCTCTCTGATTCTTTGTCGGCACTAACTGAGTGTTCAGCACTAGTTTTAGGGTCCATCTCCAAATCCTGCTACATTTCCCCTTAATTTATCCCGAAAAAGTAAATAAACAATAATGTGGATCAAATTCCCAACCAAGAAATCCAACAAGTCATTCTATTGTATGGAGGAAACTGCTCATCTGGGTTCAAACTATACTTTTTTGGTTTTCCTTAATAGTGAAACAGCAGCCATTAGACAGCATGAAACAAAATGTTGTATAGAAGCCATCCATAATTTAGAGATCATTTTTTTTAACAATATAAACAATATTTAGTTTATTAATCTTGTTTGTTTAATAAAATAAATTATCACTGATGCAATTAAATGTTAATTCCATAGAGTCTAACATTTGTATGATGCAAATATCCTTGGATAATCAGATAGTGGAAAATGTAAAAACATCCAGTGGCTTTTTTTCCCTAACTCAAAGGACAAACTGTGTCGTACTCCAATTTTCTTCTTTCTACCGTTTAGTGGAGGGGGCAATTGGTTCACTATTTAGTGTCTCAAAAACTCTCCTAACTTGTTTCCTATGCTTGTTTTGGGTGGCCCGCTTTCGGTCATGAGTCGGTCTGATTTCCTTTTCCTGGTGGAGGAAATCAGGAGAGAGATTTGATCTGGATGGAATTGTATAAGCTGGAATAAAGCTGGTGTGTGGTGAAAAAACTGAGCTAATATTTCCCTCTACAACAGCTTTCAAGCAGTCATGTAACCCATGCAAAGTATCCATTGCTAAACTGGGGATAGGCATGTTCAACTGCCTTATCTTGAAAATATCAAAAGACGAGGGAACGAGAACACAGATAATTACAGTGTATAGGCACACTGTCATAACATTTTCTTCATTACTTCCCAGAATGCATATCCTATTACTCAAACAAACAACTACCAGCCTTAAAGATACACACTAATGTTTGAAAACATTTTTCCTGTCCCCCAAAGCAGTGCCAAGAGAGTATATAATCATATTCTTGAACTCTTAGTATAAATAGCAGTCCTTCCACAGCTCCCCACTAATGTATGTTAAGCGATGGATCTAGATCCATTTTACCAAGACACATCTAGGGCACGTTTGAAAACTCTATTGGATTAGGATAGACTAGAATATGGCATGTTAGAATAGGCCGGATTCAATCTACCTTTTTGTTATTTGATTCCCTAGATTACAACTAAAGATTAGCTCTTATTATAAGTAATTACATCCCTCACATATTATAAGATGGGCTAAGATGCCCACCCATGAAGGATTAAAAAAAGGGCCATAATCCAGGGTCGGATGGTTTCAATAGATCTGACCCTGGATTGAAACTAGAATTTCAAACAACATATTAGGTTGGATTAACATTACACAAGCACCCCTAGTATAGGCTATAAAATGTTTTTCAAACATGCCCCTCGAGTTATACACCAGACTGATTACGCAAGGTTAAGTCCGTTTCTTCATTTCCAATTTTCATGTTAACCGAATTGTGTAGAAATAACAAGCCAGAACCAAAACAAGGACAACTGGATCTCAGACCGTCCATTATCCCGTTCCCATTGTAAAACACGTATAGTGATACCCTGACGCTTTTAGTCTCGCAGAAACAGCAAAATATGTTTGGATCCAACCCAAGTAGATGAACAAAACCTCATTTCTTCTCTAAATTAAATTTTTTCACCAAATAAACGATCTTACACATGATATCAACGAGAGGAATTCTTAGGACCTGATCAAGAACAATCTATTAGACAGGCTGCACAATACACATTAATCAGATAGTAATCTGGATCTTGATAAGAAGAAAATTAACCATCTACTCACTACACCATCCATTATAACACGAAAACATATACTACTAAAGCATGAGATTCACATGATCAATTAAACTACATAACCATAGCGAATGAGAAATTAATTCCCACGTAAAACTAAAAACAACATATCTTCAACTCAGTGAAACGAATTAATCAAGCGACTACTCACCTCATGCTCTCTACTTCAACTTCCTCACATCAACGATCAGAGCCTTGTACACAGTCCACCCGCAACTCCTTTTTCACAAAATCAAACAACACAAACACATCAAAATTCAAGTCTCATTGCCAAAAAACTTGAAAAATAAACAACAAACAAACACAGGCAATTAATCAAATCACGTAAAAATTAGCAAATTCGAGATGGAACTAACGAAAATTTAGCATAGTTTCTGTTCACGAACGGTATCAGCAACAACGGCTGTTCAAAAACGAGTACAGAGCTTTTCGAATCGGTTTATTTATGGCGAATAAAAAATCGAAACCAAACCCTAGCTTCGTCGTGTGTTCTTATTCTAGTGAGATGATTCGTCTCTTCTCCTCTGTTTTTTTTCTTCTTGTTTCAGCTAAAGAGTCATTAAATGATTTTTTAGAGTGTGTGTGTGTGTGTGTGAGAGAGTGCCTTGAAAAGCTTGTGATCATAATAACTGGTCATTTTCAGAAAGTGTAGAGTTACAGAACCTTGTAGGTCCCGCCAAAATATATGATTCATTAATCAGACTTTTAAAACATTTGCTCCAATCGTTAGTATTTAAGAAAAAAAAAATCGTACTCATAATTTACTGAGAATATTCAAGAAATAACTCCCAAACAGAATTTTTTTATAAATTTGATACATTTTAGAGGTTTATTGTAACATGTCTGAAATTGTTAGCAAAATTAGTTTCTCATTTTAATAAGACACGTTAAAAGTTATAGCCTATCACAGACTCATAGCGAAGCTACAAATAATGTGTCATATTATTGTTCTAGTTTTTGAGAAAACACAACACACGTGTAATTTGTGGGTTTATTTTCATTGAAGAATAGTGCCTATCAAAATAATATAGACAATTAGTCTTTTTATTATTTTCAAATGGTAATGTATTTATTTGGCATAATTTTGCAAATTTTCATTAACCCTTAATATTGTCTAGCAAACAACAACAAATTTGATTACCTAATTGTTAACATTCGCCGGTTTTGATAGTATTGATGTCGTTAATTGCATGTGTACCGTCATGCATTGTCAAAATGATGAGATTTTATTCTGTACCACTCATGCTAATTAATAACAACACGCTAATCTTTTATTAGGAGGAGAATTTCAACTATAAATAGGTCGCTATACATAGTAATTAATGCTGAACGTGGAATTTTTTAGGCTTTTGGAATCATAGTTTATGATTGCTGGTTTGGTACATTTCGGATGAGAGCTCATGAATATATGGTTGAAATCATTACGAGTGTTGAAAATTGAAATCTCGTCATGTCTTAAAAATTAAATTAATAGCATACAGTTAAAAAACTTGATTAAATCACAGAATTTTTTTCTGAGATTTGGACTTTACTAAGATATGATTTTTACTCGGCACATTTTCACAGTTCTTTCTTTTCAAATTAGGACAGGGGCAAAATTTTCTATATGACTTTTTGGTAGGATTTATGGTTAGAAGTGTTGGTGCAAGTGTAATTTCTCAGAAAAAAATAAAAAATCGTGTCAAGTTCATTGAATTGCAAGGGTGCATGTAAATGTAATTTTCGTTGAAATTATGAGTGAGCTTTTGAATTTTTGTTGTTGGTCTAGGTAATCGAGCACTATCTAAGGCTCTCGGTTTGAGTAGTCAGTGTCATTGCCTCATTATGTTTGTTACTTTAAAAATAATCAAAAGTCAATATATGAAAATATTTCTGAGGCCATAGTGAAGCCACATATAGCATTTAAAAGGTGAATATTCATAAGATTTGTGATGATTCAGTCATTGTTCTTGTTGGTTTTGCCTTTCTTTCGCATCTCATCCGTAGCCCCACCTTTGGTAAGAGATGCCACTGCCCCTACTACCAAAAAGATGTAACTTTTACAGCTATATGTTCCATCGCCACAGTAATTCTTATCCTGATTTGCCACAAAGGACCTACTTTTTTAGTTGGACCGACCTCATATTTGTCTCTTATATTTAAAGCTATATTGAAAATTTTAACAAGCTAAATAAGGAAAATAAAAACAAGACAAGTGGTTTTATCATTTGAGGTAATTAGAGTATTTTGTGTGGCTCGTTGATTCAAGCACCAAGTTTTATGAACTCTTGATTTCGGACAGGATTTAAAGAGTTTGAATTTATACAAAGTACTTACTAATTATTAATACAAGACGTAATATTATCTTCTCAAATTTTACATAATACCACTTACATTTAGCACTATCAATCAAACTGAAGTGAATCCAATTATTCAAATAGTACCTAGTTTATAATTGCATAAATAACTTTTTCTAACACTTCGCTGTATTGGCGTAAACCACTTCAATAACGATTAGTTTATTCTAGAAATTGTTGAATCGTTCCATATCTGGCATTTCAAATTGCACATCTATCGAATTTGAATCTTGCCACTCAATCAAAAAGTGAAGATCCACGCTATCTCTTCTGGGTGCTAGGTCTATATTATTCTTGTAAAAATTTCTCAGGAAAAGATCGCCACTTGGCTTCTTTTTTACCCTGAATATATAAGGCCTTTGACTGAATTATATCATTATGAGAATATTGCTGCTGATTATTGGCGTGAGAGGATTATTTGGATTTTGATGGAGCATTTTCTAATTAGTAAGTATTTGAATAACTAAAGATGAATTTATGAATAAAATGTATTTTTAATATATATGATGCATGTGTCGGGCTTACAACATTAGATTTTATTTGTACGTATATTATACAACAAGATTTTTTTTAGATGTGGTTAATGAGCATATAGTGACACGATTAATTTGAAATAAAACATCCAAGAATCAAAAAGCATTGAGTTTAATTCTTTGATCATTAAATAGATTGCATGATTAGAAACATCTCTTAATTGCTAAGATCAGTAAATGTAAATCTTTAAATCAAATTAGTAAATGACCTAATTAGGAGTTTATTATTCTCGTATGAATTAAGGGCTACGTGTTTGTTTTGATGATTCATTGAATTCGTTTCACGCGTAAAAACTGTAAATGGCAAAACATATATAGCTAGAGCGCATGAGCCCAACAGTTCTATTCAAAGACCTCGAAGGCCTAGCAATGTTATAAGATGTAACTATATATTCTGTTGGAGTTGTGGAGTTCAGCCATATTTCTTTCAATTTCTTACGGCTTGGCTCTTTCCGTCTAGCTCGCAGTTGCTGGAATACTTGTTGTATAACTTAGCCCATCATTAACAATCTTCATAAACATTGTACTCTCGATTGTGGTTATATACAAAATTATTTGAAATAACGTTCACGTATAATGTTACATATGTACGTATCATTATAAATCATCACGGGAAATATGAGCTCCAATAATAAAATCTCTCTGCATAAACCTTTTGCTCAAGTCAAGAGTTTTACATTCGATCGAAGGCACTCTTCAATAAATACACGAGAATATATTATTTTATATTTCACTATTTCGATTGGATATTTATGAGACTTACTGACTTACACATGAAATACAACTATATGTACAACTTGTTAGTGAAAAAAGTTGCTATAAAAACAGAATGCAATAGGTTAACATTGAAATTTGTTTTTTATTTGAATATTATGGTTTAAGATAAATGGTAAAATTGTTATGTTTAACTTATGTTTGTTACACGATTGTTTCTTTTCCAAATCAAAGTTTTCCGTTCCGTGGCGATCTCCACATTCTAATAGTCAAACCATTTTGTGTGACATACTAATTATTAGATCCTTGCCACTACACATATTAGTTTCCAGAAGTTCTTGGGGAATATTCATGAAACATAAAAAGTAATATAATGGATTAACAGATTATGGAAGTAATTTACTCATCGAAAAGAATTACCATATGAGCTAGTAAAGAGGATGCATTTATTTTATTGAGGAAGTTCATTTTTAATTGAACCCAAAAGTTTAGCCGCATGTCTAATACTCTATATCACTTATGATACTTAGCATTACATAATGCCCAAAGTTCGATACACTTATGTTCTTGCACACAAGGTGACACGAAAAAAAGAACACAACGGAAAATGAACTTGTAATTAGGGAAATGAGAAAATAAAAACACGCACAACTGATGATTGATATTCACCAATATAGTGCTTGACATGTCGTCGAATTGGGGGGGTTTCTCTTCAGTTCTTGGCCTAAAAACTTTAGAGAAAGATCAAGTTCTCTATACCACATTTTATGTGTCGCGTAACTGTGATAAGGCCACTTCAAATATTTCAAATTAAGCGCATGTGGTTGGTATTTTTGACAGCCCTTGCGTTTGTAGCTCCACCATAACACTGTCCATAGACGGAGGTTTGAGCCCAAGTGGCAGCGGAAGCCATGGCTTGGATAAAACATCTTCTACGGCTGCATCCACACACTCCTTTGACTGTTACATGTCAAAGTTACGAGTTAGAAAAATTCAAACAAAAAAAAAAACTCTAGTCGTTGGTTCTTTTAGTTAACTAATTAATTATTTTTCTTAATGATGCCTATGGTGATCTACTAGGTGGATTAAACAATATTTTTATGTAAGAGATTGTCGAGAAGTAAGATGTAAGATCATACATATTTTTATTTATTCAAAAAGAACTACCATAAGTTAAAAACAAGTATGTAATAATTTCTTAGCTTAAAAAAGACTTATAGTAACTTCTACTTCGTGGTCATTTTTAACTATTAAAAAGAAAAGAAGCCTTACGCGATTTTAGGAAGTTAATCAGTTTTTTTAAAGTGCTTAAGGTGGTGTTTGCAAACTCTTAAAAAAAGCTATAATCAGTTTTTTATCTTAAATAATCACTTTTAGAGTGTTTGGTTAACAAGTTAAAATCATACAAGTACTTTTTTTAAGCTGAAACTACCCACAATCTAGAAGTTGTTATTCCCCTGCTTTTAGCTTGTGGCGGTTATTTTCAATAATTATAATTATAATTTACCAAGTTTTTAGGAACTTTTAGATTTTTTCCCAAACACCCTCCACTTAAGGTGAGCTTTTAGATTATTTTGCAAACACCATAAATTTATGACTTAAGCATAATTTTATAACTTTAACTTAAATTATGAGCTTCTACTTTTGAAGAAGAGTTTGCAAACACCACCTAAGTTGGACTAAAAGATTGTTCTAGTTTTTTTCGTTTTTAAGAGTCTCCAACATGTGGCACGTTATCAAGATTAACACGCCGTGTCTCTTAATCAACATATCCAACTAGTTCAAGGTATCAAATTAGATCTTGCCTCACCCTTGATTGACAGTTCAATGATATCTACCACTGGTACTAATACGACTACAAATTAGATGATTAATTTCCCAATTCGCTTCTTGATTTATGCTAAAAAAAAATAAAATTATCGAGTTATTTTAGCTATTTGTTTGCTTGAAGGAGAGAAATGAATAATGATCAACTTACCGGGTGGAGGTGGCCTGGGGTCTGGGGCAGCTTTTGTCCTGCAAGGGGTACGGCAGCTACTTTGTACATTGCTGGAGGAGGTATGGCTGAGACCGGCGGTGGAGGTGGAAACCTCTACATGATTGCATGAACTTAATTAAGCAAAATGTAAAACACTTAAGCGATTAATGTTTTGTGTTTAATATATAGGCCATTCAAAAATCAAAAGAAGGATTAAATCACTTCCCAAAAATTATTTTTGGTTTTGTGGTCCCACCTTTGTTAATTTCCCCACATTCAGTCTCGACATATATAATCCCAAATATAAGATTTTACTTTAAATCTTGCTTCTTTTTTATGTTTTACTCATGATTATTTGGTGTTGTTCGATTTTCTACTTTTGTTTTGTAACAACGTTTTCAAAACTATTTTATATTAATTTAATTTTGCTATTTTATTGTGCTTTAATTCGTGCATGTCTCATGCACAAGTTTGGTTTCTAGTGCAACAAAATAATACTCTAGCATGCATGTCCGTTTAATTTAATTACTTGTATGTTCATATTTTACAATATTCCAATGTTGTAGACTACTTTGGTCAGTTTTCAGTTTTCATCTTGTAAAAGCATTAAAAAGAAGAAAAAAAAAGCTGTATGATCAGATACATACAAATTAATTTTAATTGGTTTTCTTTAATTTACTCTTACTTACCATGGGTTGCAAATGAGGTGGATAACAAGGTGTCCCTGGTGTCGGAATCGGAACCTATGTTTGTAAAATTAACAAGTACACCTGTTGTCAATATAGACTATAGAAGAACAAGAAGAGGATATATAAAAGATGATAATTAATTTATAAACTTACATTTTGGTGAGAATGCCAATAAGATGGGGGCCAGGGGTGTGGTGGTGAAGGGGCTAGATGTTTAGGCCACGTGTGTTGGTCCACTGATGGGTGACCCCACACATGCATTGGGCCGGGTCTATTGTAATGAGGCGGCATTGGTGCTGGTGCGACCGGAGGGAATCCCATGGTCGTCGGTGCACTGATCCAGGCGGGGCTCACGTCTCTCTTCACGCCACCGCCGCCGTGTATCTGCCGCTTCTGGTTCCAGTTTGCAGCCTCAGCTTCTCTTGCTAGCAAATGTTTCCTATGAGACCGATATTTCTGCAAATTCAGTTGATGGAGTTTTCAGTTTTAATTACGTACTCGGGGTTTGTAATTATGCAGTACAAATCTTGTTTACCAAAATTGTAGGATATGCCGAGCTTATTTTAGTAATAGCTTTAATTGCAATTTATTGTATCTTGTACCTTAATTGAAAGATTAATTTATCAAAATATCAATTATTGTTATAATAATATAAAATAACATCACCATCCCCGCGGGTTATATATAAAAATAAATTATCAATATAATTTGAGAGAGAGAGAGAGAGAGAGAGAGAGAGAGAGAGAGAGAGAGAGAGAGAGAGAGAGAGAGAGAGAATTCTGAAAATGAAAGTATAATATAATTCTGAAAATAACTCATGAAAATAAAATTGAGGGCCACGTTCTGAATTGCAAATATAATAGGAAAGGAAAAGAGAAAAGTTTAATTTTGCTAATTATTTGGTGAACGCACGAGAACAGATATTCTTTAACGGTAATTCTCCAACACATGAGAAGCAGAAAACTGGAGTCGCGGCTGGTGGTGGATCAATTTGTTCAATCAAAAGAATATCCAATTTCGACAATTATCATGAGTTCCACTCGAGATTTGTTTTGATATGATTTATGACCAACTTTGCTTCTTAAAGCCAAGAGCAAAGGACAAGAAAAATATATACGGTGCCAATCATGGAATGACAAAAGTTTCCCTGTTGTTTCAGTGTCTTCGATAATTTAAAATAAAAATGCTAACATGTGGATTAACTATACAATAATTTTTTCTGAAAAAACAAAAGAAGCGACTTTTTATTAATATTAAGCTCCAGGAACGTGTGAACGCTAGGAAAAGAAGGATACTCCCAAGAAAGTACTCAAGTCAGTTGGTCATTTTTGGCTATATTAGGTTTTGAATTTTGTGCCTATAATTTTATCAGGTCATCTGAAAAATTAGATACATAATACAAGTATGGCAACAAATTTATAAATGACCAGTTCAGTCTTATATATTTCAACTAAGATTATATCAATTAGTAGCTTGCCAAACTCACAAAATTCTTTCTTTTTTTTTATAATTGTTAGACATGTTCTATAATTTTGCATGCAATGCACACATCCCCGATAAAATATATAATGGATGACATCGTTAGCTGCTTGTAATTATTGAATTATAACTTCTACACGTCCAGCCTAACGATTGAAACTTTCGACCTTAAAAACTTAATGAAGTGATAGGTCCAAAAGTAGCTTTTCCAAATTTAAAAGTTATCAATATTTTTATTTATTTTCCTAAATATTGAAGACTATGTTGTTTTAAACACTCGCAGTTCATCCGCTATGAGTCTACTATAAAACGGAGTTCAAAAAAAATAAAAAAAAGATAATTAGATAAAAATTTAGCTAGCAAACCATTTTGTGGGTATATAATTATAGATTATATGTCGGTTTACATTACATTTGCTTCTCTAAAATAAAATTAACACAAGGACAAGAAATTTTGGAAAACTAAAAGAGTGAAAGAAAGTTCATATAGTAAAATAAACTAAATTCAGTATTTGGGGAAAGAAAAATAAAAGAACAAGTGGCATATATATGTATAAAAATATACATACTTGAAGATGGCTGGCAATGTTATGGCGAGTGAGACAGTCAATTCCCATAAGCTCCAAAATTCTAGAAGGCACTGCCTTGTCCACCCCAAGTTGCTCCACTGCTTGCACAAACCGCCGATGGAGTTCTGGCGTCCAATCCACCTATACATAACACGCTCAATAATTTTTTTGAGAAAATTAATGTTAATTTGACTGTTTTCCCTTATTCAAATATTAAAAATTATCAAGCACATGCATAGCTAAAAATGGATCTCATTTGTTAGGGTTTCATCTGAAAAATCACATTTTGACTTGGGATAATAAATTGTTTAATTAGAAGGCACCTCAGATTCTCGTGACGTTATAGCTTTCCTAAGAAACATATGACAAGCCCATAAATGTGAAAGGGAGGGATAGGAAACTATTAATTCCACACTGGATAAGTCTTCCTTAATGTTTTCAAAAGTCTTATTAAACACTTAATTAGTGCCAGTTTCCTTATTTGATGTAACATTTCTCCTACACACAATATTAATATAATAAAACATTTCCGTAATGTTTGCTTAAAATATAAATATGTGCCATTTATAATTTTTAATTTAACTAAATGACGATTTAAAAGAATATAGATTTCAAATTCTTTAGTTATGATTCCAAATTAATCATTTGAATCAACATTTTAAAAGGCGTTTTACCTTAATTTTCTTCTTCCCTTGAAGGTTTTTCGAGCGACCCGATGATTTTCTTCCTTTATCAGCTTCCTTCATAGACGAATTAACCGCAACTCGTTCCTCTCTTTTACTCATAATTTCCTGTCCATGAATCAGGCTCCATGGTCTCGAAACTGAAACCAAAGGCGCTCCACCGTTTTCACATTCTCCTAATTTTCTTGAACTGATTATTTCCTCTTCTGATTTCTCCGTTGATCCTGACGATGTACCGTTCATCTCCGATTCGAGGCTAGCATTGATAGCTGAGAATTCAGCGAGAATCTCAGGGTCCATCTCCAAATCAGGCAACAAATCTCCGTCGAAAAGATCATCGAAGTCAATGCTGTCGAGTAAATTCCCGTCCGTGAAATCTGGAAAATCGTTCCCTTCGAAAGATAAACTTTCCATCTCGTGACTTTCCCTGTCGATGTTTCCATTCCTCAACGGCGACACGGCAAGCATTCCAGGGAATAAATGAACCTGTGAATATTGATTGTGACAACGTACTTAGTGTATTAATGTAGTTTAATATAATGGACAATATGGTATTTGATAATTTGAACTATATATGTGCTTTCATCAGATGAAAAAGGAAAGTTGAGAAAATGGAAAAGATCTGCAAACCCTGGAAAACTTTTTGTTCTTGATGGAGAAAAGGGGTTATAAATGCATATGTACTAGTACTACTGTGTTTGGATACTTACGTTTTTTTTTTTTTTTTTTGCTGCGTTTTTTTTTCCTAAGGCCGAGTTGGGGTGGGGGGGGGGGGGGGGGGGTGGGTGGTGGTTGCAGGAATTGTTTCTCAACCACAATTTGGTGAGAGGGCACTCCTGATTTATTTTAATGTTTTTTGTTTTGACTTGTCATGTACATAATAATGTCAACATAAATGTGAGTTTGTGGATGTCCTTTTTTTGAACTCACAAAAATCTTGTAGGAGTGTTTGCTCGTGACTAGCTTGTTACAACCTTTTTATAAAATATTTTTTCGTATTGAATATAGAGTTACACTTTAATCCTAAAAATGTCGAGATCTCAATACTATATTGGTTAAATTTTATATGTAAGATTCACGAATACACCATTAAAGTTTCTCAAGACTCAAAATGTCTATGGACGAGAATTTTATGCCTCAAATCATTGTGGCTTGTGCACTTTTTACGTCATTTACACTTTGGCCTTCTCGATCATTGTTAGATCTCAGTTACGCTCTCTACTAGTCAACCTCTCTACCTCCTCCCGACTTAAGAAATGGAGGATTTTAATCGAGGCAACAATGGCTAGTTTCATGTGCCTTGTTGGAAGGTATATCCTGGTCCAAGATTCATTGTTGCGTGCCAAATGGACTATTCTCTATATTTTTGGTTTTATTTTATGTTTACCTAAGTTTTAATTTTTACTTTTCAGTATATTGTCTGTACGTCTCAATTAATTTTTAATTGAAATGAGTAATAATTTATAATACTAACTCAATAATTTTAATTTTTACAAACCTTTAAATTTAAATTAGTTTTAAATAAACAAATATGATAAAAATATCATCATTGCCATAAAACAGTTAATTGCCCCAACTGAAAATAGATTATATTATTAGGGCGCATACTGCACATTTCCAAGAAACAAAGATCATTTTCAGAGGGCATATTCCAAATAGTCATATTTTCCAGTTGTAAAATGTTACTTCTAGTACAATGCATATGAATTATTTTGTAAATACTAAATAGTAATTGAACCGTCCTTAAAAATATTCAAAAACTATGACGAGGAAATTGACAAATTAAGGAAAAGATGTGTCAATTTTTTAAGCCACGCATATATACATACAAAATAGATTTTAACCCAAAAATAAAATATCAACCACCCGACTTAGATTTTACTGTCCTATTTTTTGACCAATTCTCCAACGGATATCACACTTCTAGTTTATCAGAATTATTTATTACAATTCTGTTATGTCTTCGGGAATTTATCGTACGCATATTTCGGATATTCGTCTTCTATGTCTCCATCATCATCAGCTTTTACGGTCTCACTTTCTAAATTTGGCATAACTCATTGTAGATATTCACATTCCATAGAAAGTGAAATTACTGTAAATTTTTATTGTATAAATTACTCTCTTTTAAAAGCTTAAACTTTGTCGAGAGGAGACACTTTTAAAATTCTCATCACAGCGCTAACATATGTATCAATTTTCGTATGCATAACCAATTAAATAGGCCTGATCACTGGACTTCAACATTTATTGTTTCTTACGTGTTTTTTCATGCTTACGCTATAATCATTTCAATATTAATGAGTAGTACACTAGTACTCAATTCCCTTATAAATGAGCGGCGGTAAATTTTGAACCCAAATCATTCTTTAGGTTTCAAATATAGACGACCACTTTCTGTTGAAATTTATTATTATAAATTTGAAATTTTAATATTTTTTTCTAGCTATAAGAATCACATAGATAATTACGTGTTAGACGAGTCATCTCTCTCTCTCTCTCTCTCTCTCTCTCTCTCTCTCTCTCTCTCTCCCATTTTTACAGAAAATAAATCATAAAGATTGTTACATTAATTGCAAAACTTTACAATAGTTACTTGGAAAAATGTACTCCGCAACAATTTTAGTTCTTAATTCTCATAATAATGATTGTTAAGTTAAGTCCATAAATTCTGCAGAGAGGGAAGATCTACAATTAAGAATAATTTAATTGGTCTTATAACTAAAATCTCATTTCGCAGATGATGATATCAAATTATAAATCATGTAGATATGCATGTAGATAACAATTGAGCTTTGCTCTAAGATTAGAATCGCTTCAGATTTCTTTAGAATTTATACCGTTATATTTGTTGTATTCATATTCTGGCACACATACAGGGCAAGTTGCGCCATATATTTGACCTTAACCCATCTCAACAAGTCTGCAGAATAAAACCTTAATATATATTTGTAATGACTGAAAATCAATGAAGCAGATCAGTCTTCTTCTTGCAGTTAATGTAGTCTCTATAAAGAGTAATTTTCATGGGGCAAGGTGGAAGTTTATCTAAAGAGAATGGTGGGGTACATCACACGATGTGGTAATTGGGACCATGACAGAAACAATTTGGCCAGCATTCACTTATTTGTCAGCACGTCCAAAAGAGAGACAAATGTCTGTATCACTGGACGTGATATACTGGGAAACACATGTAATAAAATGGGACCTCAACACGTTAAATTATTGTTGCTGGTATGTGGTGATTGTGCTGTACACACACATAAAAGATGTTTCAGTTTTTTTAGAATTAACCACAAAAGCAAATTGTATATATAATGCTAAATTACTTTTTAATAGTAACTATTAAAAGTGTCTTTTTTAAGGGAACGTACTGCGAATCTTTCGTGAAAACTGGTGGCACGAGAGAAATGCTGGTGAAGCTAATCATGTTATTGATAGATAAAATGTTTTAGTTTTATCTAAATAATTAAGAAGCTAAAGGCTTGATAATATAATTATCCGAACTTGTGGTTTTCTTTTTTTTTTTTTTTTGCAATAACAAATGTTTTTTCTTCATATATAGTGATCACGATATCCATTCGGCATGGCCAAACTAAATTGAGTTTTCTCTTAATGATGTATTTTTACAATTTCATAAAGTTAAAAAAGAGTTTGTGATCTGTCCTATCTAAAGGTATCTTAGTAATTCAATTTATTTTATTTGGCAAGGTATAATTTAATTAGTCTCTTATCTTTAGAATGATCTTAAAATTAAATAGTTTGCTTGTTTATAAACTATAAATATAGCTTTAAATTTGAACCTAGTGAGCTATTTTAAATTTAAAACCTTTATTCAATTAAACTATCTAGAAATGTCGTCATTTTCACGTGCATGCACGAAACCCGTGTGAACTTTAGTTAGGTGTAGGAAAAAATAAGTAATTTGCTAAGAAATGAAGATAGTGTAAAACTTCAAACTGTTATCGAAAGTTAGGTTAAAGATTAAAAATGGATCTTGTTTCCTTTTAACGGTGTGTTTTTAATAGTTTTATAAAGTTACAATTCGTTTAATTTAATTCTATTTCTTCGTGACAGATGTGAATATTATTAGATGTAGGAAAAAGGTATACAAATAAAAGGTTTTATCTTGACACTATATAAAGCATTATTGTGGCATTTGGTTTAGTGGATTTAATCCAGTCGGCCAGTGTTTAAGGCACATTATAATTCACCCACATTTGGTGGATTACATAATCTACCAAAATTAGATTATAATAGGGCTTGTCAAATATTTTTCTTATGGACAAAATGCCATATTCTAATTTTCACCTATCATAACTTGGATGTAATAATTATTTATTTATCAAATGGCCCATTAAAGGATTAGAAATGAAACCCTGTCATTTCTTGTTTTAGATGGCGTGTTTTTTATAAATATAAAATAGAAAGACGTTGTTCTGTTTCCAATTTATTCGTAATTCACGTAACTAATTTTGACCATCTAGGTCGTCTTTCATGCAAGAGGTCACCTTCTCTCTCATTCAAATGAAAATACTGAAGACTGCTGACCAAAGAGGTACCCCACCCTCTTCAATTATTGAAAAGGAGATTAGATAAAATCAACTTCGTTTCTATACATACATATACGATATATATATATATATATGTGAGTATGCGAGTGGAAATTGTGTTTTTAATATAGTGAACTGTACGTAAGACAAATCGATAGAGGTACTCACAAGTGAAGGAGAGATTTGTTCTCGTCAGATAATTGGGAAACCAAGTTCTAGTATTCAAATTACATTTTCAAGTTTGAAACTAGAAACTGGTGTTGTTTTTGCGCTGTCAAATGCTAAAGACATCATTATATATATATAAACACAGAAGAATTTTTTACTTAATTAGATATACTTTTTAAATTGAGGTCAAACAGGAATGCAGTCCTAATACTTACAATCAATTCAATAAGAGTTGATACCTTTAACTCTTACTCACCACTAAAATTAGATCTTACTTAATAAAACAGAATGTTCTTTGAATGAATTCGACTCATTAGTTTTCACAATATAATCTAGCTAGCTATATGATTTAATTAATTATCAACGAATTTTCCGTGGAATAAACAATCATATCTTGAGGCACGACGATAAAAGTTTATTCTATACAGTTACCATATAAAACAAATCGTCAATGATTTGATTAAAGGCCACGACAATATTTGCTGCAGCGTGATTTTTAATTGTAGTTACATGCAATTACTTGTATAATAAAAGAATGGCTACAGTTCTTGTGGCTGACATTATTTTGTCTGCATGCAAATGCATGCGAGATTTTTTGTTGTTTGTTAGTATTTTTTGATTGGCAACGAATTAATAAATATACATGTAGGAAGTCCAAGAATGCATTTTGATTGCGTCCTGTAATTTTTCAGAACACCAACATTTATAAACGTGAAGATTTGTCAGTCAAGCGTTAAGCAATGATCAATCTGGTTTTTCGCATCCAAATTGGAGAAGTTCTTACAAGTCGGATGAATATAGCTATGTCACGTATTAGTTTATATAAGATTTGTGGAGTATCAAGCATTTAGTAGGGATAAAAAAAGTTGACCTCTCTATATATTATGCCAACATGGCAAATAATCCCTATGAAAAATAAATAGACAAAACACCTAAGATTATTTTAAAAAATCGCACACTAGTCCTATTCAATTGTGTAGTGCATATCAACATTTAATGACAAAAATACTCTTGCTTTTAAAAAAATAAATTTATTGTAGTTTTCACTGAAAACTACAAGTCAAAGTATATAATATAAATAGATATGTTACAAGATTGTACCTTGGTGTTAAATGTTAATTTTGTAGATTTTTGGTAATTTAGAATATAAACCAAAATATATACATACTTTTTTAAAAAAGAGGTTGAGCAAAAAATCACCCTCAGTCTCGAATATGGTCGAGTGATCACTACACCGTGTCATGTGCTACTTTTCAAAATTGAATAAGGATAAATACTTCGTCTATTTATTTTTTACATGGAGTAATTTACCAAAATTAACCTCCATTTAGTATTATAATTTTTAAAGGGAAAATCATGTGGCAAACCCCATATGTTATATCCTCTTTGAAAATGTGCGTTTTAACCTTTAAATTAAGAGAAAACAAGCCCCCTGTATTCAAATTTCAAATATGTGCAGTTTGACACTATCAATTTTGTACAAAAAACTATGTGTCAAGTAGTTCATCCATTTCTTTTAGTTATTATTATTTGCAATCTAAAAGTTGAGTAGGAGCACGTTTTCTTAATAATGTTGCAAAATTAAAATCATACGTGATCAACAACGAATAATTCTGGAATTGCAACTTTTCTTGTTTTAACACCGGTTGATTAACAATATGAGCTCAAGAACCAAAATAATATATGTAACCAAAAAAATTAACGACACGAGAGAGGAAACCCAATCCCATGTCGTTTTGTCGGAAACAACACAAACAACAAACTACAAACCACCCCAACCGCCACCGGCAACGCCGTCAGAAGCTCCGTCGTCTCTTCCGACGGCGAAGGGTACAAACAACTGATCACATTCTGATCAAACATCGCCACCGCACCGAAAACGAGAACGGACATTACGCCGTGGAAGAAGTCAACCAACCGGAGCCGGAACTTCGCCGCCTCGTGCGGCGGCAGTGCGGTGGAGCAACCGTCGATGACCCACAAACCGCGAAAAGTGGCGATGCCGTACCGAACTTTTCCCCTCTCGTCTCTGAAACTGTCCGTTAAGCATAATATGAAGCATGAGAATGCGCAGAAGGCTAAGAGGCTAAGCGTCGTCGTTTGGCTGACCGTGGTCTTGCATTTTCCCTCATGGGTGAAAACTGGGGATAGGACCTGATTATGCAAAGACTTATGTTTATTATTTTTATTATTGTTATTATTATGCCATCTTACAAGTTTTTCGGTTGTAAATGACTAAATTCAGCTTGGTAGCTTATACTCATGTTGCTAAGAAACGATTATAGTATATTTAATAAATCGAATATGCAAAAGATACAAAAGGGTTGTCTTTAACTTTTTTATTTTTCCTACTATAATAAGCTAGTTTTTAATTATTTATAGCATGCTCAAATGCTACGTAAAAGACAAGTAGCAAATAATATAATTATAATTCGTATAAGACGTTTATAGATTGCAAAACACATCCTTAAATTAAATTGTTAATATATAACTTCTATTACCATTTATTGTTATTGTAATTAAGTTTTAAATATAACTTAATTGTAAAATTTTAAATGATTCTACATGAAGAGAACTTTGAAATGGAATAACTTTTGAAAAAATATGTACGACAGATTAAAATTAATGATGTTGTTGCCAATGTCACTATTTTAGTAATTCTACAAAAATTAAACAATTCGCTAACTATTTTGATAACATTTCTAAACATTTTAAAGAAAAGATCCAAAAGGGTTCTTAAAAGATTTATAGATTCACTAGGCTTAACGTAACGGAATATTATTTGTTAGTTAGTGCTTTCTGAAATTAATAAATTTAAGTGATAGCGATTATCATGGAATTTCATTTATGCAGTTGTGAAGTTTGTGTTTTTCTCACTTTCTGCAAATCTAAATTTACGTCATAGAAATACACACAGAATATCAATCTTAATTTTGATAATCACACGTACGTCAAAACATTTTCCCTTGTGAATCTTTCAATTAACAATACCGCATTAGTCTTTTGCAAAATTTATTAATAATAATTTCGTTCGGTACCTGGAATGCGAGAAGGGAGCCTGTTGGGAGGAGGTTAGAGAGGTGCGCAGTGCCCTTAAACGCCTTTCTGACGGCCTTCTGTGCCACCGTCTTTTGCGGTTTTACAGCTGGCAATGGTGGCGTCGGCGGTGTCGATTGGACGTCAACGAGGAGAGGCACTTGGAGAATGTCTTCTTCAAAGGATGACTGGTAGGATCTTGTTCCTTTATCCGTGTTGGTGTCCATTATTGCCTTTTTCCTTTTTGGCTTTGTTTGATGCTAGAATATGAATCCTGGTTTTCCAAGATTGAAATTTTGTGCATGCATAAAATTGATTATATATACATGGTGGGAGAAGAAAGAGAGGTAAAAGAATGGAGGTAAAATAATGAAGAGAGAAAACGAGAGTTCTTGATCATATAAACATGGAGAATTAATTAATGGGTTTTCGATATAGGTTTAAGAGTTATTACGTTTGAAAGACAAGTAACTTAATTATTCCATAAATAGGGTGTTTTAATTAGGAATTGCTAATGGTTAAATTTTGGTTTCGACAAACGGCGGCTTATGGGCATATATATTTGTGAAAAATAAAGGCTTATAGTTTTAATTAGCTTGGATTTGGCAGAACAAATGCACAATATGCGCATATGAACATATTAATACATGTTCGATAAGTAACAATTACCATTTGCATTATAGTAAAAGCGCTAAAATGAATAATTTCACTAGCCAATAAAAGATGATTTTATGAGTTTGCAAGAAGTTTTAGTGGTACGAAATAAACCTTTAGTGTTACACTTGTATATTGTATCGCCGATTTTGATCAGTTTTTGGAGTTGTCAAATTAAGGTGGACGACTAAATTTATTAAAAAATTAGGGTTCCGTCAAAACACTCCCGTGCTATGGGAAAGAGGTAAAAAGCAACCAATAATAAATAAAAAGAGACACAGGGTTATTTTTGTCACAAACCAAAATACAGAAAAAAAGAGTTCATAATAATAATAAATAAAATAAAAGGAGAGCAATTTGGTAACAAGAAGATCTTGAACTTGTTTCTTGAAAATCATCAATTTTATTTTTTTTCCGCCCTAATTATTCGAACCAAACATGCCTTCAGATTCTGTTAGACGGTTAGCAGTGCTTAAGAGGGCTATAAGATTTCAATTTTCCCGCCCAATTAAGCAGTTATTCTTTGCTTGTCCTTCTCTTTCAAACTTCACAAGGGTTTCAAATTTTGTACTCAATATCTCTCGAATCGAAGAATCGCAGTGCGTTCGATCATTATTTGATTCCAAAATTAGGTTATCAACGCTACTCAGTTGCAGGATTTTAGCGGAAAGATGAAGGACGATGAGAGAGACGAAGATCTCGTAAGTTACCGATTTTTGAAATTTGTTTATTGTGTGTGTTTTGTTTATCTGAATCGATGAAGTTAGATTCTGTGTTTGTTATTTGAGTTGTGATTTGTGGATTCAGTGATTTGAATCGTTTTTGTAGTCGGATGAGGACTTGGCGTTGAAGCAGCGATTGGAGGTGTACGTCGACAGGGTACAACACTCTGATCCTGAACAGCAGAAAGTTGCATTGGAGAACATGAGGTATCAAATCTCTAATTTATTGTTATGCATTTCTAAACAATCGTAGCGTGTTAGGTTTTTGTTATTGATTTGACACTGATGAGACATGTTTATCGGTCTAGTGTGGATTTGGCGCTAATGTTGTGTTAAATTGAATTGAAGTACCTAGAATGCGGGTTAATAGTGCAGAGTCGTAAATGATGAAGAAATTAACACTTGTCGACATTTTGCTCTTTCTCTCGAATGAAAAATCAGATGCTGATTGAGAAAGTACTAACAGCTTGTTTGTTGTATTAATCCTTTTATTATTACAACTAAGGATCTATATAATATTGTAATTGGAATGTTGTAAGACCTTGAAGAAATGACCGCTCTGTTATGGTACCGAGACATCTTCACACTCTCTGTTGAATGGAAGTGAAACTAACTAGGGACACAATCATTAGGATCAAATTATTTCAGATTAAAAGCTTTTCGTTCAACTATTTGATGACTCTGAGACAATCTTTTATGCCTCACCTGATTTTTTGGTGTATACAACGAAACTCGGTCAAAGGTAACTAAATATTGAGTTTACTGAACTCTTCCAACTCAAGTTCTCTGTTAACAATGACATGCATCAGTTTTGCTTTGAATAATGGCCGTAAGCTATGTTGTCATATAGCCTTTTCTTTTGGTTTTCTTGTCTAGGCAAGAAATTCGTGATACGAAAAGCTCTGTGTCTGTTCTGAAGCCATTGAAGTTCTTACGTCCTCATTATGGCACTCTACAGTCACATTATGAGAAAGTGGAAGATTCAGATTTAAAGGTGTCTGTTGCTTAGTTTTGGTGGTTTTTGCTCATATTCCTCCATAGTGTAATTTGTTTCTGACAGAGATTTGTCCTCTAACTTTTATGTTTTTTTTGGCTGCAGAAACTTCTCGCTGACATACTTTCTGTTTTGGCCTCGACTATGTCACCCCATGGAGAAAGGGTATGTTGTATCACTTGTGATCAATGCACATGATGGGCCTTGTTTGAATTGCCGCATGTTGCTGTGCATGCAGTTTATGTATAATCAATCTGAATTAGCAAAATAGAGAAGTTCATGCAATTATAAACTATCCCTTTTTGTTGGGCGTTCACCTCTTAATAATCTCCTTTGTTCAGTAATATTTGTTGCTTGTTGTGCATCCAAGCTGGAAATTTCGTTCTGATGAACAACATCCTGTTCATAATCAATTTTAATTAAATTCGGAACTGAAATAGGACATCTTGAGATTTCTTATTTGGCTCTGTGCAACATATTTCAACTGGCATATTTTCTTTCAGCTATTTTTCATTGAAATTTTGTGAATGGTTAGTGTATCACCCTCAAACCATTTCAATATTCATCTTCTCGGATATATATACGTTTGATCTGTAATACGTGATGGCACAGGCAGAGTTTCACCAATGATCAGGAGTAATGGAAATATAAAATTGATAGCCAATAACTTTTAATGTTTATGGATTGCCCTTTTGTTGAAATCAAAAGTAATTATTGGAAAGACTTAAATGAAACTTGAAAATAAGCATGGATCTAGTTCATCTCACTGTAGGAAGCTCGAACCTATTTCATGTCACATCAATAAAGCCCCTAGAGTGGTGATCACATGATAAATCTTCTTCAGTTTGTTGGTATAATACTGGATTTTGGATCAATTAGCTCTAAATTTTGAATAGTTCTATCTGTTGGGTTGGCTAATGTGCGCTTGATTGTCGCTTTTTGAAAGAAAATAATCCGTTTTCAAATTTTCTTTGTAGAAGATCATCAAACTCATATGCTATTAATTGCAGGCCAACTTGAAATACAGATTATTAGGTTCAGTTGGTGATATTTGTTCTTGGGGTCATGAGTATGTCAGGTAAGGATCTCCAGAGCTTACATTGGTTAATGAAGTTGGTTCTGATGTCCATATGTATCTGATGACAGAAACTTGCTTTTAGTCCATACATATTTTGTGCTTATATTATTTCTCTAAAAGATGTATGGTTTCAAATCTGCATGTATTTCAAGTATATATTATGGCTTAGAGTATTGCTCTTTAGAGTTTTCATGAAAGATTTCTAGAGCATTTACATTCTCATATAAGGGAGTGGATATTAGAAATTGGTGTCAACTCTTGAAACGAAGCATTCATATCCCGTCTCTCTATCCGCATATGGAACTTTGTCAACTTCCCCTGAGTGCTTTTCAAAAGAATTCATATTAGACACTATGTGACTTCATGATAACTTTGGGACTTGTAATTGTTATTCTCATTGCTTGCAACATCTTTTGCATTCCCTGATTAATTATTCTTTTTCATCTCTTCGAGGCTGTTACTTTTGTTGGATGTGGGCCCGACAATTTTTCATTTAAGATAATTGTGGTTTATTAATTGATTCTTTTGCTAGGGACTTGGCTGGGGAGATATCTCAAGAGTATGAGAAACGGCTGGTTTGTTTTCTTGCACTAGTCCGGAGCAAATGCATTACTGCGCTTATACAAGATTTCACTTTTGAGATACTTTATAGTCTAAGTTTCACTTTTGAGATACTGGGAACTCTTCGATCAATATTAAATTTTTGATAGTGAACTTAAAAATGAACTTTAGTTCTGATTTTTTTTTTTTTTCGATTTAAAATCTTGAGTTACGACACTAATAGCTCGACCATGAAGGAACCATGGGCTTTTAACAATAAGTTATGTGGTTCTCTTTTCTTTTGTTGATCTTTGAAATTCTTATCTTTATGTTTCTCTGCTTTCTCTTTATTGAGAAAAAGAATTAATTTTGTTTGGATGTCAAACTGCGCGTAGGAAACCGCTTTACACGATATCGGTTTCTTAGAATAAGACCTTGGGTAAAGATTTTTGATATTAGTCAACAAACATCCACAGAAAGATGGAAAAACTGTACATAAGTCATAACTATGAATAATATATCACGCTATCAGGAAGCATTTTCTTAAACCTACTATGTAGATAAAAGCAAGGAAGAATATCTCTCAAAGTTTCGACTTGACATTTACTATGAGAGTTCAGTATTGTTTTTCTTATTTTGTTCCAGTTAGCAGAAAAGAAAGCAATCAATCACAGCACTGGTATCTTCATTTACTTTTTCCTTTATTCCTGAATCATCCCTCGTGCTCTCTGTTTCTGATCCTCTGCTTATTAATCTCATAATGGTTCTCTGTTTGACTGTGACTTAAAACAAGTCTCTGAAGCATACTTCCTTGGATTAGTTGAGGCTAGAGTAGAGTTCAGAACCATTAAGCACTGAACAAAAAATTGGATGAGGATCATATCGTCATTATAACAATTTTCAGTTTTTGCTTATTTGAAAATCTATGTCCTCTCCATTAGAGAAGTATGTTCACGGTGATTGGGAGTTGATATTTGCTTCATTCTTTTGCATCATGTGGGAGACAGTATATTTTACTCCATTCATGAAAGTAGTTGATCAAGTCGAAGTTTTAAATTCAAAACTTTGTAACTTCTTAAATAATCATGCCAATGTTCACAAAAACTACTTAATAAATCAGATGCAAATATTCTGCATTCTCAATAGCTTCTGAATATGATTTTCTCTATGTTATCTTTTTTTCAGGATGAAAACGCCAAATGTAATGACCTTAACGATTTGGTCGAGGAAATTGTTCCCTTCTATTTGAAGGTATCATTCTCTTCATTGTATTACTTTCTGTTTCTTCTACTTTTGGCTTTATGTTTGAGTAATTTTGTTGTGTACGGATACGAGATGTCATAAGTTACTACCAAGTACCTCAGGAATGCGTTTCTTGCTTGAAGTGTGCATATCAGCTTGTGCTTCTTGCAATGGAAGTCTCAGCTTGTGATTTTGTGTGTTTGCAGCATAATGCTGAGGCTGAGGCAGTTGATCTTTCATTGGAGGTACTATAGACCGCCATCTTACACTTTTAATCATGTTTGCTGAAGATACCATATGGTGTATTCTTCAGAAAACAGACAAAATTATTGGTTCTTGTTTCTATCCAGTCAGATCGCCTTGAGCCGATAGAAAAGAACGTGGATGATGCAAACTATGAGAGGACGTGCCTCTACCTTACCAGTTTTATGAAGTAAGTATATTGATGCCTAAATTCCTTCTTTACTGGATTATATATGCACGGAACAAAACCCAAATTCATGTTTTAGTTTCATTTCATGTTTTCATGGTAGAAATTCTTACAGTTTGAGACATGTTCTTACTAATTTGTCATAACGTTTCTTGTTTTGGGAGTTGACTAGTAATAAGTACTCTAAGTTGAGTAAGTAATACGTATTATTAGCTAGTAATATAAACTATGAATTTTTCATAGTTACTCCTACTGTAACAAGTTCCTCCCTCTAAAGAAGACCCGGGCGATTCAGTTGACTAGTCATCTTTTGACAATATTAAATAATTTAGTCGACTCCTTTCAGAATACCTACCAAATTTCTAACATTCAACACTATTATACATACTGCATCTCAAAAATGATGCAAGATCCTCAAAACAACAATATGATGTACTAAAAGCATTGAGTGCTTCTTGAATTCGACATTAATGTGGAAAATTTTCATATTTAATCTGGTAATGTGGCCTCTGTTCTTTTATTTTGATCCTCTAATTTGGTCATGCATAGTAATGTATCAATTTCTCCAATTTTGGGTTTTCGGCACATGATAGTCAAATTTAGGGTTTTTCTCAATTTGTTAGTCTCTCATCTGTGACAATTTGACTAGTTCATCCATTGAGTGTTGTTTTGGTTAGTTGTGTTCTCTTGATTTGGTCTCGAGACGGCGGCCCACTAAAATTGATTTTTGCCTTGCTCCTTTTCAACGGGCTCTTTGATGTTTCCCAAAAGAAAGAAGCAGTGTTGTCAACCTATATATGTATTATTTGCTATAAGATTGATATATTTCTCTATATATGTATATTTATTACATTGGTATTTCCCTATAAATATGCACATATACAAATCGACATAAATAAGTTTTTTCTGTATGCTTCTATATTTGTGAAATTTTAAATTTAATGTATTGGCACACAAAGGGTTCTGCAAATATAATCGAACGGTCGAATCGTTATTAAATTGAATTTTTGATCCGATTCTTGGCTGTCATCAGAACCCACTTTGATTTGTTTTAGATTTTAGGAGTCGATCTCCGAATCGAATCAAACACCAATTCTTTTTTAAAATATAGCATACATAACAATTTACTTTCAATTGTTTATGGATGAATTTAATGATGTATTGAATATTAATGAATTTTGATGCATGGCTTAGCTTCTCTTATGTTTAGTTATGTCTTAATTTAACGTTAGACTGTTTGTGGAATGTGTTCAACTAAGTGGAAGTTTCAATTTGATGTGTGAATCTGTGATGATCAATGATTAGTTGTGATGAAATGATTGATGAATTTGAGAGTATATATTATTTTTGTGGTGCTTCATACATCTTTTCTCTAGTTTTAAATGCAAATATAAGTGATTATATTGCATGTTTTTTTTTCTTCAAAACTAAAACACAATAAATAAATGGCTCAGAATCAAAATAGAATCGAAATCGACCCATAAACTGAATCAGATAATTTCAATATTCAGTTTCTGGCTGTTGTTTTTCCACAACCAAAATCGCTTTATCCTAGCTGATTTGATCCATTCGATTCGATTTAATTGAAACGCACAGGCCTGCTTTACATGAACTTAGGCTGGGCATACATTTTCCTTTTATGAGGTTGGAGTAATTTGAAGCCCTGGCTGACATGTCTGACTAAAAATCTGACTTGCGTCTAACTATAAGAAAGTTAACTGGCATTGCGCTTGCCCCAGGATAGTTTTGCTTTGGTGTATGTGACCTGGTTTCTGTGTGAATCATTTGCTGTTACACGATTTCTAATCTGACCAAATTGATTGACAGTTGAAATCTCTAAGTAAATGACTATAACTTATTTTGTGTTTCTTCCCTCAATTGGCTGTTTACAGTTAATCACAAAATTGTATGATGACACTGACTATTTCTGATATCGAATCTAAAAAAATTCAGGCATTATACTGACCCAGAGGTCATGTCCTACATTCCATCTTTCGCGTACTCAATCTACAAGAAATTTAAAGACTATCCGAGAGCATTGCAGATAGCCATGTGTATGGATGATATGAAGGTTTGTAATGCTGTGTCTAAGAGATATTTGTCGCATTTTAATTGAGTAAACTGCTTGTGCTGTCTTACTTAGAATTAATCATTGATCAGTTTGTGATATGAGATATGGAGCAAAGGACCTAATATTATATATGGTGGATTTAATGATGTACATGAATAACATGTTTTTGTTTCAATATTTGGATAATCCTTCTGCAGTATGTAAAGCAGATTTTCATAGATTGCAATGATCTTCAAAGAAAGCAGCAATTTTGCTTTATGATTGCTCGCCATGTAAGTCGCCTGGAATTTTGCCTTTTTGCATTCAGTTACATCATCACCCGGATTTTTGCCTCTTTTCTCTGGTTTCCTTGTGATTTTCTTTATTTTTCTCATTTTTTGTTGGTGTTTCCGTCTTGTATTGATGTTAGGTGGATGGTTCACTGTTGGGAGAACTGGGTTTTGAACTCGGCCCTACATGGTAGTCATAAGCACTAAAGAACGTATTGTTGCCTAATCTTTTTAGGGAAGCCTTGGATCATCAACAATTAGTTATAAGGTGTCATCATGCACTTGAATCTGATGATGTGAGAAATGTTGAATGGAGACTTGCTTTGTATCTCACCAGAGGTTTAGTAGTGTAGAGTGTTAATGCCTGGGAGCTTCACTATGTAATGTTGAATGAAGGCAGTAATGCAACTGTGACACGTTGGCTCGTTGATATAAAAAATGTGAGTCAACGTTTTATAGTGCTAATGTCTTTCTACAAACTCTTTGTGCACTCAGGTACAAGTTATGCTACAGGCTTGTTACTCATTCATAGTCTGGATAATTATGTTGTAGTAGGAGTCTGGGCACTTTAACATTGTCCACATTTTTTTGTCTCACTTAAAGTTGTCCTTCTAGCGTAAACTTTCTTTACCTACTTGTTTTCAGGGCTTTGAGTTTATGCTTGATAAAGAAATGTGTGAAGATGATGAAGAAAGGAAGGCTTTGCAAAAGATCACCGATGGCATAAAGTTAAATGAAGGCTATCTTACCCTTGCTCGTGATTTGGAAGTCATGGATCCCAAAACTCCTCTAGATATTTACAAGGTCTGGATGTCTTTGACATTTTCCAATATTTCTGATCATCTCTAAGTTGATGCATGTTGCAGTTTCTGGGTGTCCTCGTTGGCAAATACTGCCTCAAGTCTCAAGTTGGATTACTTATGTTTTTAAATAAATTATATTTTTTAATTTCTTTGTGTAGGTCTGTTTTTTCTTAGATCTAGCACTTAAAATTTGTATTCTTACTTCTCTGGCAAACTTAAAGTGTTGAAACCGAAATAAGAAGTTTCCATTCTAACAAGTGCATGTGAATTTTCAGACAGATCAACTTGACGATAGTGGTAGTTGTGGGCTAACGGTTGACAGGCAGATTTTAGCAGCAGCATTTGTCAATGCATTTGTAAATGCTGGTTTTGGTCAGGTGAAATCAATATTATAAACCATATTTGGTTTTGTTCCAAGTGTAGGAAGTTTGCTCTTTATTCTTACATGGTGTCATAATTTCGCAGGATAATTTGATGTCTGTTCCAGCAGACTCTTCTATTAGCAGTTCTTTAACAAGCTGGCTATCTGAAAATATGGAACATCTGAATACCAGTGTTGCCGCAAGTCTGGTATGTACATTTTCTCCTTGTTTAGTTATGTTTATAAATATTTCATCAAGTGGCTGGATAATTACTGAATTCAACGCTTTAGGGGATGATTCTGCTTTGGGATGTTGATTCTGGACTTGCTCAACTTGGCAAGTATTTCGACTACACTAACAGTCATGTTCGTGCGGGCATATTATTAGGAGTTGGGATTGTAAACTGCAATGTCAAGCATGGTCTTTCTGTAAGATCAGTTTTTAGTGCCCTAATCCTATATGTGAATTCACATGGTCATCTTCGGCATTTTGCTTGTTTATCTAACTTCAACTTTCCTGGCTTTGATTTATTCTTTTCAGTCGATGGATCGTTTGGAAAAATATGTAGAACACGAAGATTCTTCAATTAAAATAGGTGCAATAATGGGAATAGGTCTTGCCTATGCAGGTTTACGAGATGAGAAAGTACGTTTCATCTCCGTCCAATAACCAAGTGTGCATGATCTGGATTATTTATACTTTATTAGCCTAGTTATTACGGTTTTTTAAAATCTTACATGAGCTAACTAGTTTTCTGTTTCCAGATGGGGAATGTATTTATGGACATACTTAAAGATGAAAAGTCATCTCTTGATGTGATTGCATTTACCACAATCTCTCTAGGCTTGTTATACGTGGGTTCCTGTGAGGAAAAAGTCGTCGACGCAATTATATATGCATTGAAGTGTCGAAGTGCGTCGGATCTGAAGGAGCCCCTCATACGCTTCTTACCTTTGGGTCTTGGTTTGGTTTTTCTTGGGAAGCAGGTAATTGTTGTAACTGCATAATGATGGTCGATATCAACTGTTTCTTATGGCCTCTATTATATTATTGGATAGTTGGCATGTCGTCTCGTGTTTGAATTAATTAGGTTAATCGCCATAGTAGGTGCAGTAGAAAGACCTCAGGACATTTTACCTTGTAGATCTGTGTGCTCAAGTTATATTGTATTAACCTTTCATACTTATGGTGACAGGATGGTGTGAATGCAAAGACATTTAAACCAGAAATCAGAAAGTACTGTGAAATGACCTTACTTTCTTGTGCATATGCAGGTACTGGGAATGTTCTAAAGGTAATAAACCCTTGTAGTTGCACCTACATGGCAATCCTTTTTATGCTTCGATTAAGTTGCTCATCTCTTTTTCCGATGGCAGATACAATACTTCCTTCGTCATTGTGCTGGCCGTAATGGAACACATCAGGGAACAGCTGTTATTGGTATTGCTATGGTGGCAATGTCCGAGGAACTGGGTCTTGATATGGCCATCCGTTTAATGGAGCATCTTTTTAAGTATGGAGAGCTGAATATTAGAAGAGCTGTTCCCTTGGCTCTGGGTCTTTTGTGCATATCAAATCCAAAGGTAATCCGGCTTCTGATGTTGGCGGGTCTTATTACCTTTGCGTTAAGTAGCAAATATGAATTGCCTTTTATTTGTTATGTCGCGATTTCAAACTTTCTTAGTTGAGGCAATCCATAAGCATATCCAAAATTTGTTATTGCAACCAAATTATGAAGAGCAATTATCCGTATCCATATATATATATATATATATATATATATATATATATACATATATGAAAACAGTAAAGTAGAGCAGTGCTGTTGTGATGTGATGTAGCGTCAACAAGCAAGTGAGATGTGTAATTTTGGAATGGTATATATGACATGATTCTTCTTTTAGACTCTTTGAATCAAATGGCATTAATGTATTAGTTATCTAAAACAATTTCTAACTACCGTTTTAGTTCTCGTAAAGCTTGCTTTAAATGTAGCCTCATCTGTTTTCACTTTATATTCACCATTTAGTAATTTGGTGTTCAATCAGATCAATGTCATGGACACTTTAAGTAGGCTTAGTCATGATGCAGACGCAGAAGTTGCATTGGTAAGATGATGCTTAAGTCAAAGTTCAACTAATTATTTCAGTGAAAGTGGATTTCTTTGTTGACTCATTTACATTCATCTTGAGTTACAGGCTGCCATCATTTCTCTGGGTTTAATTGGCGCGGGAACCAACAATGCTAGAATAGCCGGAATGCTTCGTAAGCTCTCAAGCTATTACTACGAAGATGAGAGCCTTCTTTTCAGTGTATGGGTTCAATTTTACCGTTTGTGCACCATGATGCAACTTCAGCACAGTAACACATCCTGATTCTTTCTTCTAAAATCTAAAACAATGTCTATTTGCAATTTTCCAGGTCCGGATTGCTCAAGGTCTCGTTCATATGGGAAAAGGGTTGCTGACACTTTCTCCCTATCATTCTGAAAGATTCTTGTTATCACCGTAAGTTTTGCTATTCTAAAATTTACCTTTCTTTATTTCCATTTTGGATTGTAGGCTTGGTTGCTGTTGTATTGCCCTTTTGGATTTCATTTTCATTTTAAGGCTTTGGCTAGGCCCAACTTAAAAAATTTACATACACATAGTCCATCATTTTACCTCCATTTGATAATTTCGTTTTGGTTTTTCATCATCTGAGATGTGAGTTGGTGGACTATGGGTCCTAAATAGTTGTGGTGCATACCATAACCTTCTGCAAGGTTGGTTTTATGTCATATAGGGTGATATTTACACTGTTAATCATCTCGCCTGCCTGTGGATTTTGAATAATGGCGTCAAGGTATCGAATTTTTTGTAGACCCTTGCAAACAATTGTCAGGTGTTGTAATTTGTGTTGTATGGTATGATTTTCACATAGCCAAGGTGCTGCTCATGTCCGAAGCTGGCATAGCCAGAAATCTTTTTGGTGGCCTGAGCAAGATGTGGAAAGCATGACATTCTCACATTTTTAGTTTTGTTGTCTCTGGGATCCATGCGAATGTAAGAGGTCTTTCATTTTATCTCGCTTAGAGCTTTCCTTGTCCAATAAAGCCATATTAGTTGCATGAAGCTTCTTGTGGCTTAATCCGTTCCGGAGATTCTTCATGGATCTAAACTTCATTAAAATAATTATATTTAAACACCTAACTGTGCAGGAAACTTGTCAGTTTTTGTGAGAAAACATAAGTAAATGGTACAATTATTGATGGGTTTTTGCCTACACAGGGTTGGGGATTCAAAAATAAGCTCTATTTATCAATGAAGTCGGCATCACTTGGCATGTATGCATGAATAAGCATCATACACACGGAAGTAATCCTTATCTGTACTAAAATACTATGCTGATTTTCCAATGGATTTGGTTCATATTCCCGCACCCTTTTGTTAGTATTGCAACTGAAAGCGTTAGTAGGAACCATCCTTTTAGTCAATGGTGACAGTTAGAGGCTTCACGAGAATGATGTCGATTCATCCACACTTCCATTCCTTGTAGAGGAAGGGTAACTGTTTACTGGCTGGGAGCTGTTTGAGCCGGGTAACGTCCACGTACAGTCTTAATATTTCATCTGCAGAAATTTTCTTGAAATGGTTAAAAGTAAAAACCCGATTATATTGCAAAAGATTTTTACGTTTTTTTTCTTCATATTTTTCTACTTCACATTATATGCTATCTTGACATCCATCTCCTACCCCCGCTGCAGAACGGCACTGGCTGGAGTAGTGACGTTGCTTCATGCATGTCTTGACATGAAAGATATCATCTTGGGGAAATACCATTTTGTTCTATATTTCCTTGTTCTTGCCATGCAGGTGCGTTTTTTCTCCCATTTGTAAGACCTTTTTCCACCTTCTTTCTCTTAATATTTGTTTTCTTATTGTGGTTTGTGCTGAGAAAAAAAAAATTTGTTTTACAGCCAAGGATGCTGATGACGTTGGATGAAAACTTGAAACCTCTTTCTGTACCCGTTCGTGTGGGCCAAGCTGTGGATGTTGTGGGCCAACCGGGTCAGCCCAAGACCATAACGGGTTTCCAGACCCTCTCAACGCCCATTCTTTTGTCTGCTGGTGACAAAGCCGAGCTGGTAACTGAAAAGTAGGACTTGTTGTTCTTTACATCTAAGATTCTGTTTCCCATTTCAACACTTTCAGAATTGCATGCTAACGTCCAATTGATTAACAGATACATTCCACTCTCGCCATTCCTTAAGGGATTTGTGATCTTGAGAGAGAATCCGGAGTCCATAGAGGATCAATGATGAGGCTAAGGTTGCTTGTGGACTGCTTCTTACGTTGCATGCGATTTCATTTATAATTTTTGTGGTATGAATTAATGGATGACCACGGAAGCTCGTTAGCAACGTTTTAAGCTTCCCAAAGTTTGCCTTCCTGTGAGTTTCATCTCATCTTTGGCTCAAAGTTAGGAGTAGTTATGAAGGGAGATCGATAGAGAATGGAACAATGTTGAAAATTTCAGTTCGGTAGTTTGTTGCCTTGCAAGTTCCAAGATTTGGTTCAAATTCGTATATAATAAGAGATCGTTTTCGAAGTAGCACTCTTCTTAGAAACCACTCAAGAATAAGATTGTCTTGAGAAAATATAACCACTGCCCGTGTCGTGATTTATTAAAGTCGTGACAACCACAAATACCGTCTTTAACTACACTATTGAGTTGAATGTCTTTTATTGAGTCGGAGAATGCCCTTAGCGTAGAATCCTCTTTACACTAAAATCTTTTGAATTTCTTTTATTAATTTTTTTTTTAAACTGTTAATAATATTTTCATTTTATCCTTCAGCATTATTTTCCGAATATCAACATTTTCTTAGATTGATCATGAGAGAGAGAGAGTTGCTGGTATTGTTTGTTTCCTTATAGTAAATTTTCTTTGTTTGATTCCTAGAATTTAGGATCAAAAAGTTGCGAATTGCTGCTAGGCAGATGTATTGATGTCTTGTAACCATAATGTCTCATAAACCTCCTTAATGCAAGAAATGAAAATTATTTCACTTCATAGAACCACAACTTTTACCTCCTTAATTCAACTGTTTCTTCTGGGTAGTGATTTTAGCATTATAATTTATTACCCGGAAAACTCAATGACTTACTTTGTGTGAATGAAGAAGTAGTCAAATGGAAGAGATTTTGTCTGAAATAGATTATCTAGATACCACCCAAAGATATATATATATATATATATAGATATATATAGATATATATATATATATATATATATATATATAAAGCAACTTTTAATCAATAAGATAATACTTCTATTTTATTTTTAGTATTATTTATTCGAATTTAAGTTCCATTATGTATAATACTAGAGATTTTCATAATTTTATACATAATTTTGCCTTTTGGATTGCATTTAGATTCACAATAAATCCATGTTTTGAGAGAACTCAGTGACACGACTTAGATCCATTCCGTAACTTTTCGGGTTTCCTATATATCTTGGTTAGCGTTATCTAAATGACTAAATGTATATATCCACTTAAAATAACAACAATAATAATTTTAAATGATATGGTTTTAACCGTCGAGTTATACAGATCATATATGCAATAATAAAAGTTAATGTTATTCTTTTCTTCTCTAAAGAATGATTCATCAACTCAGTTGTGTACGGATAATTTGATAAAGGAGCAACCAAAGACGGCTGATTAATTTAGTTCCAATAATTGCACCAATATTAAATAGTTCATTTTATTTTTTCTTACAGCAGTTGCATACGGATAATTAGAGTAGTGACTAGTGATGATATTATGCGGTGCGCGGTGCCTTATTTCGCTCACGTTTGTTTGAACGGGTCCTCCGTTGCTTCCATCATACTTCCTCATTATTTGCCTCCCTCTCAGTACCTAAAAAGAAAATTATTCAAGGACAATGGGCCCGGTTCGGTTTTAGAAAATCAATGGCTTTAAATCAAATAATACGCCACAATCGTGTAACCTTACAATAATTTTTCAAAAAGAAGTGTCTTTTTATTATATATAAATTTACAAATATGTTCAATTGATGAGTATGGTAGTCAATTAATCCATTTCTTTCTTACGTACACGATCACATTGTGTACGTGTGTCTTTTATATATAAATTCATATAAAATCTAGTGATATTTACACTTACACCTGTTAAGGTTTAGTCTAACTATCGAAATATTTATCGGGGTGGGGATGTAATTTTTTTACTTCAAGGGGTGACTCGTAATTATTGAAACTTTAAGATGGTACATTTTTAAATTATTTTCTAAATTACCTAGTTATTCAAATAATAAAAGACATTAAAGTAATTAGACCGAATGGCAGAGGTGTAGCTGTAACATTCCCAGAGACTTAAATTGTATGGAGATCAATTCTAATGAAGAAAAAAAAATTGACCGATTAATTAAAAATATAATCTTTATTATTTCATTGCTAGTATGCAATTTAAATTACAAACCAAAATAATTTTTTTGAATAACACCCAAATATCGGCTCATTTTTATTATTATTAGGTTAAAGGCAAGCAATAGTAGTACACGATGATTGTACTTGTAAACATCCCAGAAACAACGGCGGCATATGATGCTAATTGCCGGCACATTAACGCCTTACGCGCGTCCCCTCCCGCGTGCCACGTTTCTTCCGCATGGTCCCACATTAAAAGCACCTTAATCAATTCACACAAAAATACACACACTCTTTCTTTCGCTTGGGCGGCGCCTCCTCTTTAGTCAAATCCTTTGTTGACCACACCCACCCCCCCTACCCCACCCCCCCCCCTACCCCCTCCCAAATTTTTCCTATATAATCAACCATTTCCCTTTTATCCCTCAAGCCTCATTACAATCAGGCCGCACATCACACCCAACTTACATAAATAAATCTAACAAAGTGTAAGAGTCCTAAGTTCTAACATTAGCACAAAATGGCAATGAAGGACAAACCTAACGGCGCTAACGGAATCACCCCCACCAAAGTTAACGGCGTCAAAGAAGTCCACTACAGGGGCGTCAGAAAGAGGCCGTGGGGCCGTTACGCCGCCGAGATCCGCGACCCCGGCAAGAAGAGCCGCGTCTGGCTCGGCACCTTCGACACCGCCGAAGAGGCGGCGCGTGCGTACGACGCGGCGGCGCGTGACTTTCGCGGCCCCAAGGCCAAGACCAACTTCCCGTTACCGTCGGAAAATCCCGCCGCCGCACACAGCCCCAGCCAGAGCAGCACCGTCGAATCATCAAGCGCCGATCTTAAACCCCACGCGCCGGTGGAACTTGATCTCACGCGCCGCCTTGGAGTGGGTCCGAGCCCGATCGACGGGTACCCGTTTTTCGGCCGGCAGCCCGCGATGGCGGTGCTGCCCAACGGGCAGCCCGTTTTGGTGTTTGAGCACATGATGGCCCCGAACGTGGCGGCGTATCGCGTGAATCCTTTGGCGGCGCGTGTGGGCGCGTGGCAAAGTGATTCTGATACGTCTTCGGTTGTGGATGAGAATCAGATTGATGTGAAAAAAGGGTTGGATTTGGATCTTAATTTTCCACCACCAATGGAAGCTTGATTTGATGATGATGATGATGATGATATTGATTAAGAGAGTTTAAAAAAAAAACTAACGTTTTTATTTTGAATGTGTATATAATTTTGGAAGGTGCCTTCTTCATTTTTATTTCAATTTTTGCAGCTTAAGGAGAAATTGTTGTAATTTCTCTAGTTGTTCCACTTGTAGAAGGCTATTAAGGTTCTGTTAATGTTCTTTTAAAAAAAAAAGAAATTCAACAATTTAATGTTATTTTTGGGTAATGTTTTACATCTTGCATCTTAGTTTTGTAAATTTTCTGGATTAATCTGGAATTTTGTCGTTTTTTTCTCTTTTATTGTTTTGTTATTATTGAATTGCATTGGCCATTATGGTTGAATTATTTAATAGGAAAAAGTGAATGACGCAGAAGAAGATAAAATGTGGGGAAATTTGGTCGACTTGGCTATGTATGAACAGATCTGCTCGAGATCTGTGATTCCATTATAGTCATGCTTGATATTTTTTAATTTTGATGTTACAAGTATAATGTTCTGTAATATTCTATTAGAAAAGTAGCATTTATGATCTAGGTATATTTCTTATCATAGTCGGCGTGTATAGGTTCTTAAGTATTTTATTTTGTTTGACCCTTTCAAATTTTGTTGCAAACAATTATAAATCAAGTAATCTACTTCATAAAAATTAGGTATACCTGCACTAAGTATGCTTAAATGTTTGTATATTATGTAAAATGTGACGCTTTTGAGGTTAAGGAAAGGGATCCAATTACTAATTAAGAGAGGGGCGGCATCAATTCTGCATTTAAGGTGAGTTTCAACGTGTCAATATTTTGTGGCATCTTGGTCCCACAAGGCGAGAGAGATTCTTTCGGATAAAAAATGCTTCTTAAAGACAATAAATCATGGAAAAGATGCTTAGTCAAAGTACGTTGATAATGTTAGGCAACAACACGGTTGCAGATGTCATTAATTTGTTCTAAATTTGTGAAAATTGTTGGTTTATATATTTAAATGCTAGGCAATGCTCCAGAAAAGATAATTGAAGATTAACAAAATCAAACTATAGTGTTTGTTCTTAAGTCTTATCAAATACTACTACCAATAATTTCTTTATTAACAAAAACATTAACGATAAAATAGAGCGTTAGTTGTATAAAACTAGACAAACAAAAGTACATATTCTTAATACAAAAAACTTTAATTTTCCATATTTTTGCTGGAATTATGCGTTTCACCGAATTTCTTAAAAAACCATATCTAGTTCTATCAATTCTTGTAGAGTACATTTTTAGATCCATATAATCTAAATAATCCTTAAAATACATATTTTTCTATTTTAAACGTCTATACATCTTAATGCCGCTACCTAAAAAAAATTAAAAGTTATTGAATGTGGTAGACCCAGATTTAGCTTCACTGTCCGAAACCGGGGTGATAAAAGAGCTGAATATTTTAATATATATGAATAATAAATAATTGTAGTATGGAAAGTGAAAGTGGTCAAAAAAGCAAATAAAATAAGTTATGGGGAGGCAGCATTTAATAACGCACCGACGGCAATTGGAGGCTGTTGAGGGCACGCGGCAGCATAGAAATAAGCGGGCTGTGGGGCCGTAGAAATGAACGTGTTGACGGGGTACATGTCGTGCCCAAGGTGGACGGCAAACGCGTTACTTTTAGTTTGCCGCCCACTATCGTAGCTGCTGTCTATCTATTATTTTTTGTCTTTTCAATCATCTAAACTCATCTTTGCGTTACACGTGCTACTACTTATCCTTCTATTTGGATTTTGCATTTTGTGAATTTATTTGTGTATTTAGGTGTATATTTTAGTGAAATGTTAACTATTTAAACTATGTGATAAGTGCGTGGATTCATTATTATTTACCTCAAGTTCCTCGTAACAAAATGTAACTTGTCAAGTGAATGAAATAAGACATGTTTTGATCGTTGATGTGTATTTATGTAGCTCATAGTATATGGCATAACATATATGACAAGTGGTACTCCAAAGATTTCTGTACAAGCATATTCATATATTAACTTTGTTTGATACTTGTGAGAGATTATTAATTCGAATGTTTGTGTTCTTTTCAAGGTTACGAATGTGAAAGTAATTAGAGTGCTAAACATTTGTGGTATTAAATCCTCGCAAGTCACGAGAATAAACGAGGGGGCCGTGGTGGGCAATGTCTTAAATGCGTCTAAACGTCAAGTACGGATGAGGTTGTAGTGATTGTGGACCACTATACCCTTGTGAGTTGGGAGGTCAAATATTAAGTGTTTTGTCATAATATAACAATTTCATAACAAAAATACCTAAAGATAACCAAACTAGAGTGGAACAAAGATGTTGATTTAACATAAATTACTCTTAATTGTTGTAAATAGACTGAATGAAATGGATCATAAATTTGGATTTAATGCTCTAATTGAGGCCCTAAATCTATCGCCTAAGGTAGTTCGAAACAAGACAACCTTATAATTACCAAAAAAAAAAAAAAAAAAACAATCTCATCTCACTTCTATTTGATTTTAGAGTTTTTTAGATTAATTGAAATCTTTTTATGATTTAGGTTTCTTTCTCCATTTTCCTAACTAGGTGATAACTCTTTTCTCCGTTTTATGATTATCGAATTAGTTCATCTAAAATTTCTCCCAAATTTGTGATGTTCTTTGTTTTTTCTATAGTTTCCGCTTATATTAAGTCATGTGGCCTACTCTTGGGACCTTATATTAAAGTTTTTAATATAATTAAAAAGTGTCATGATATTTTTGTTTTCTGACAATGTTAAAATTTAACGTAAAAAAATTTCAAGTCGTCTATTGTAACAACTATTTTTATAATTTCTATTCGAACAAACTGATAATTTTGCACAAAAATAATTTAATCCTTGCTAAATTTCTCACATTCATGCTGATAAACTGGTGATGAAGAGAATTAAAACACACACCTCTTATTTAGTCCGTCACCACTTTAATACGCGTCGTCTCAAGTGAAAGCTCAAATTTACATAAAAACAATATATATATATATATATATATATATATATATATATATATATATATATATATATCGATTTATAGATATTCCTAAAAAAGAAAATGTAAGAATAACGTATTTTCTTCACAAGTTATGCTATTTTCTTTTCTTTTGAAAGCTAAATACAATAGAAATATTAAAATGTTTATTGGGGGTGTGAAGTATTATTATTATGAGTTTGAGTGGATAATTGCATTGAAGAAGGGAGCAGGAAACGTGTGGGGGGAGCGGGAGACGACAAGACGGCGGTGGGCCCACGGTGGTTGTCGCGCCATCTTTTGCCGCTTTTGGTGGGGACCATTTTTTTATGCGTCGGCGAAATTTGTGGAGACTTTATAATTCATTCATCTTTCTCTCTCTTCATCTCTCTCTCTGCCTGCCGCAGCCGTGACACGCGGCATCTTAGCCATTATGTCTTCATGGGTACTGGTGTAACAACAACAACAAAGAATATACCTTATTTTTATATATAATAATAATTTCAAATCTTCTTTTGACAACTACTTTATTTGACGAATAGGGTTCATTTGATAATTATAAGATTAAAAATTATCATTGCAATATAATTTCATTTAGATTCTTCATATTTTTGGGCATAAGATATAGAGTTGAGGACAACTTGTTTCAACATATTTCATTTATAATCACGAGTTAGAGTTTTTAATATAAATATGATAGTACGTTATTTCACGTCTTAATAGAAATAAATTAAAATATGTCTTTTAAATTAATGGTCGCAATAATTTAAAGTTTTGGGAAAAAAAAATGTGACCTAGTACGGAAAACAAGTTAGGACATTTTGACTAATAGGTCGCTAGATTCCAAAGGAAGCTCCATTTTATAAACAGAAATTTTAGGACCACTTCTTTTTATTACAGAACAAAGCAAAGAAGAAACTGAATTACAAAATATACCAAAAACTAAGGAACTGCTTTAAATTCTTGAACAAATCAAAAATAGTTATAAGGAACTGTCGCAAATGCCTTTTTTACACGTGGTGGAAAGCAAAAAGAAATTTCTAACTACACACCAGCCGCATTTTAGGTGAAGATCTTGTAATATCGCTGAACTTTCTAGCTTTGGAATTTCACTTTGTAACATTATTTATCAGCGATCTGCATTGACATTTACAAAAACTCCTGGTGAAATTATTTAATTTAGAAAGAGTTCGTCATTTCTCTGGCATACGTGTCAATATATTTAACTATGCAAATGCATCAATTTTGCGTTTACTTGAGACGTGGCAACATTTCTCTATGTAAAAGACAATTGCATCTTTCAAGTATCAGCACCCATTTGTTGTATGTGGAATATTTTACTAGACATATTTTCCTAACAATAAAAGAAAAAGCAGATAATTGCGTCTATTTCTTTTGAAAACAAAAAGTCTCTATATGTGGTGCTATTTTTGTTTCTGCGTAATGTTTATTAGGCATATTGTTCCACTTGCGATGAAGAAATAGCATTCAAACGTTTCTACAAACACAAAAATGCTTTTGGTTTTAGTATTTAAAATACATGAGAAAAAAAGAAATATGCTACTTATTACCTCGTCTAGATCGTATAGTTGTTTTTTATTCTTTTTTAAAAAATTATATAATTGTGACAAAAGAGAGATAAGTTAGGTTAAGATATAAAAGCAAGCGCCGCCTAAGCCGGCAGGTTGGGCTGGCATTGTCACAAGTGGGACCCGCGGCCCACCGAGTGGTTAGAAGATTATTGGACACGCGTCTCTCACGTGCGTACCCAAATTGCCGTCACCAAAGCACCTTTGGCCCGGGCGGCTACCAATTGCCCCTTTCTCCTTTTTTTAATTTGTCCCCTCCTTTTTATGTTTTCTTCTTTTCTGCTGGAGTGTGGAGGAGGAATACTCGTGAGAATATTCTTTATATTTGATTCTAGTATTTATGCAGATTTTATGATTATAATATTTTTGTATATTTTTTGAGATTCTTTATTTATGATTAGGGCATATATCTATATATTTCTTATAAATTGTATCTAAAATTTCATTTCAGATTAACTAGTATTCATTACCAAATACATTCTCTTATTTGTCTTATTTTTGTCGTGTGATTTACAATTTTGTGATACTTAATATAGATTTGATTGCATTTCGAGATCACTATAACAAATAACAATTATCATTTCATATCATCTTTCTAAACATTGTTTTATCTCTTATATTACTTTGGAATTTAATCATATTAAACTTAGAGTTTTGAACATAATACTTTATTTGACATGTCCGGTACACAAATTACTCCTTGTGAAAATAGTAGACAAATCACATTCTTATGTAATATTAAATACGCACATTGCCGCTTGTAAATGTAAATAGACGAGAATTGATCTCAATACTTTTATATTTTGTAGAGTATTATATATTATGTACCATATTAGAAGTTGGTGTAAACCTTTTCAAAGTAACGCGTAACTTTTCGTTAATAAATAAAATATTGTATCTATTTGATATAACACAAGATAAAAGTATCATTAGCTCTTAAAACAATTTAAGATAGCGACAAATTTATAAAAGTAGTCGCAGTTCATGGAAATCTAAAGAAATTCACTTTTGTTTTGCGTTTCTTGCACGTAGCACAAATTCACGCATGATATACACTATGAATTATGAAACATGATTTTTTAAATATGCCGAACACCTATGATGCGCAGGGATTACGAAATAATATTTTGTACCGGGGCCCATCTCACGCCGCCGCCCTAAAGTAAGATTGATTGTTTACACTAAGTAAGCTTGAAAATTAGCATTTGATATTGACTGAGGGTTTGTTGGTAAATTAGGAGCAACTAGCAACTAAAAGTTCTATGTTTCAAATTTTAACGCACTTGTTAAATTATAGGTTGATAGCCGTCGATGATGTATCTGATATGATAGGGTAGTTGAAATTGTTATATATGTTACAAATGATGGACAATTACAAAGATACTCTAGCTTAAATAATTGAGTGTTGTTAGCTAGACCATCAGTCCATTAGGTATGAACATGATGATCTTGATAGCTTGGTGCCGTTTATCTTTAATTCTTTATTCATTTTTATTTCTAAAAATTTCTTATTTGATATGGTAGTTGTAATTTAAGTCTTGACCTATCTTTTGCAGGGACGGCGACACGCATCAAACTCAAGTGGGACGCAGTCACGCTGAAAAATTATTATTTCTTTTTATTTTTAAACATAATAATATTCAAAATTGATTATTTCTCAATTGATAAAAAAAAAAATCAGGAAAACAGAATTAACTCAACTTAATAAGAAAATCATCTTTCATCACCATATAATAATTTCATATTCATTGATTTCCATTTTTTGAAATACATATCCAAGTACAAACATCTAAAAGATGGTAAAATCATCCTACGTCAGAAAATATGCTATCAATGTTGCTACAGAAATATGTTTTACGTGAAAGAGAATATAAGGTTAAATTTGTAAAAAAAAAAAAAAGAACTAACAAGACAAGTTACCAATAACTTATCAGATATTAAGAAATGAAATGAGCCAAAAATAATGATCAAGTACAACGATATCATAAACAATCAATAACTATTAAACGGCTTGAAATTAACTTGAAGTCCTTCAACTGCACTCTACAACTTAAAGGTTAAAGATCACATGATTGGAAGTAAAGACCACTCGAGTCTTCCTGATATTCTATACTCCTAGTTAACATGTTATAAAAAGAAGTAAAGCCAATTTGTTAACATCCAGAACCAATTGAAATTTGAAATGGAACTAAAGCGAACAACAAATCTATTAACAATCCTTAGATAGCCCAGACTCATTCTTAAACCGGATTTATTTGTCTCTTTTTAAATCTATAGCTAGAAGTAATATACATTAAATTATTAATGCTTTTAGCTATTTGTATGATGACTTTCGGCACTAGATGATTTGACCATGTATCCCTTAATTCATTTATATCTCTTCATTTTTCACCGAAAATCGTTTCAAATTCTACAATTGATCGTTTTTGGATCTACTGGTTCACTGAATTTTTAATAATTTTGGTTGTGGGCTTACTGAATTTTGTCACTGAATTTTTAATAGTTTTTAAGGATTCGTGTATTCTTTCGACTTTTGGGCAAATGTCACATATTATAATTTTGGTTGTGGGCTTACTTTCAATGAACTCTCCACAAATCAATGAGCTCTCTCTTGGTTGTGGAAAAACGTATGGGCCCAATATTGGGCCCAAATTCAGGCGGGCCATTGGCGAGTTTGGGCCTTTTCCGGGCCAGGCTCGCAATTGACTGCCACGGAGGCGAGCGGTGCCGGGCCGAATGAGAAGGCATGGTGGGCCGTCCGAACCGAGATGGCACGGCCCACTTCCCATCTTTAGGAGTAACTGATATTTTAAAATTAACGGATGACTACAGTCATGTCTCAGCTTAATTACAAGAATCTTCCCTATTTGTTATATAAATATAAAAATACCTCTTCTTAAATTAAAAAAAAAAAGAAAAATAGGCTCTCACCTGAACCATTGCAAAAATACCCTCTAAATTTCGAAAAAATGTTATATATAGAGTTTTTGTTTTAAGATTTCTTTTTTCTGGTAATCAGACCAAAGCCCAATAAGTACACGGATGTAAAGGTTTGATATTTTGGGGAGCTTTGCGAAAGCACTTGTATATTACCTAAGTAATCTGCAAAAAGGAAAATTTTATTTACTAACACTAATTATTTTATAAAAAACTAAGAAGTATAAGTGGTATATCAAAAGTGTCTCACGAAGAATCCGACAGAGTTTTCTTTATTTCAGAATAAATTTCAGTTCAAAACTAGATCTTGATACATAGTATTCTGCCATCAGGGTTCAGCCATACCCTAGCCAGCATGGGCTCATCATGTCTCATGAACCGAAACATTGAATTTGGTATTGAAATAAATCATTCTCAACCATTAGGTAAAATGATTACTATGTGGGCGACATGTTTTTGTTTGTTTGGATCATATACGAAAAAAACGAAAGATACTATGATTATAATTTTTAGTAATGCTATATTATAGTATAGTTCCTTTGATGTTTACGTTCTCACTTTGTCTAGGAACTGCAATGAATAATAGAAAATAATATAAATATATAATTTTGTAGGATATATCAAAAAATGTTATCATCATCTGTTGCCTTTTTCTTAAAGAAACGTCATAAGCCCTGAACTGGTAGGAGCCTTTGAAACTAAAACTCATAAGCGAAGAAAGACAAATTTGGGTAACATTTCTCATATTGATGCAGGGAAAGTAAATGAATTCAAATTAAAAACTATAGAACGTCACATTCAGATCATTAATATATAGAACACAAATGATACCCTTTGAGAATAGGGATCATGGAGCATATTTACGGGCAAATTTGCCTACGAAATTTAATACTATAACAAGTTAATGTATTAATTATGTGGACTTGACCTCTCGTAATTAAACGTTAAACATGTCTCCTTGTTGATGTTGCCCTCACATGTACCAAGCACATGCATCAAATGTAGCGACAAACTTCCATTGCATCGTTTAAAACAACAATTGGTGGACATTATAATCAACAACGGGTTACGATCCCCCAACATAATCCCTATATCAACTATTAAGACATCGCTTCTGTTACTCGCTCACAAGATTCATATTGTTGAGAGGTGCTTTAGGTCATGAAGACTAGGGTATCCAATTTATTACGACTTCACAGCTCTACGTACCCTCGTCATAGTAGAAATGCATCACACTATTAACTTTTTTTTATTATTATTTTATAAAAAAATAAAATGAGAATGCAAAATGTCTAAGCGTCACGGACATATTTGGGTGGGTCATTGAGTCATTGTAGAGGCATGTCTGGAAGTGTGGGGGGGACCTAAATTGAGGTGACTTTGAGCATGGGCTGCTCCTTTAATTCCACAACTTAGACAGTTGTACTGTACACGAATGTGGATTTGGGGCAAGAATCCACCTTACTCAACAGCCAGCCCCTACAGCTTTGTATCATTCATATCATATGACTTTTTAAGGTACCTTATCCTCTATACCATTTTTTGCTGTCCATCTAGATAAGTTCCCCTCCTAGGAAACACACAACACTACTCATAAATTATTGTGTTAATTATTACTTTTGTATCAATGAATCCTGGCCCGAATCTTTAAGGTTAAGAACACTTTTTACACTTCTAAAATTTGTTCAGATGATTCATATTTCCTCCAATAAAATGAAATTTACGTCAGATCTAATTTTGTTTTGTTCGACTTTAAGTCTAACCATGAGAGAAGATGCATATGGTACATTTGTTTAGCTTCAAAAGATATACTTATCACTGAAGAACATGCAACTAACAATTAAAATTTCTCATTCAATTAAAATTTCACAAATTAAAACTATAAGGTAGCAGTAATAAACTTCAATTATATTCACCCAAAAATTATAGTAACAAAATGCATATGTTAAAAATTGTCCGAGTATATATTGTATGCACTTCTTTTTATTAGAAAATGAGCGAAAGAGATCAAATTAACCCAATTTCAGTATGTTAACCGTAAGAAACAACTTTTGATATCAAATATGTAAAAGAAGTACTAAAAACATTAATTACCGTTTTATTAAACACCACTCATAGCCAAAGACAATACATTACAAGGTATTCCGATGTGATCAACTCAACAGAAACCAGGAACTTTACAGACAATTCACACTTGAGCTAGCCTCCGAAACAAACAAGGACTAATAAATTACTGAATAATAATTATAACAACAACATTACATACTCAAATTAACATTTTCATGTGAGCAGATCATTGACCCACCCAAGATCCGGCCCTCCCACATTGTTCTCATTGTTGTTGTAGTAACTGCTTGAATAATTCTCCATCACTTGATCATGAAAATTATAGTTGCTCCTTCCAGTCGAGAATCCGCTATAGCCAGGGCTCGACGTCGAAGGAGACATCAAGAACTGAGTCTGTTGTTGATCATCAACAATAGTAGTACCACCCAAATTCACATCCATCATCATACTAGACGACATTATTAATTCATTCACCTTCATAGCTTCTAAAGAAGCCATCACTTCACTCAAAGCATCCATTTTATACCTCCTCAATGCATCATTATTAACAAACCCTGGAGAAACAGGAGGTGAAAATTGGGACCCACCCAACAAAGTAGAATTAGGCGATGAAGAAGAATTATTAGCCACAACACAATGACAACAATATCCACAACAATTATTCTTATCCTTCAAATTAGCAACAGTACTAGTAGTAGTACTACGAAGCTGGCCTCTCGAATGAGCGAAAAAACACACTTTCCTCTTGCAACTCTTGCCATCTTTACAAGCCTCGGTTCGATATCGAGTCGGGTGCAGCCAACCCTCGAAAACGCCGTGAGAGTACTCGCATTCGTCGCCTTTGCTACAATAACCGCTTTTGCGATACTCGGTACATATGGTTCCGCAGTAGTGATACCTCCTCGGGTCCCTACGCCGGGCCTTCTCGCCCGGGTGGGCGAACGGGCAGTCGGTCCAGTCGTGACTACGGCTTCTCGTGCATTTACGGACCTTGAACTCGTACATGCGGAACTGGTCCGATGAATACGGGTTGTTGTCGGAATCGTCGTTGTAAGGGAGGAATTTGGAGAATAGTGTGGCGTCGGATTTTGGAGAGTCGATAAACATTTTGGTTTGATGTGAAGTGTTTGTTTGTGTTTTGTGAGGATGATGAGGGAGGAGGTAAGAGTATATATAGGTGGGGGGTGGTGACGAGGTATGGGTGAGGAGATGCGTGGCTGGATTGTATTAGGGTTGCATGCAAGGTGTTGGGGTATGTGGCAGCTTCACATTATACAACAATTGCATGCAGTGCAGACGGACGGACCAATAGCTAGCGTGCTTTCTTGGTGTGAGGCCCGAGGTTTTGTACTTTACTTCCTTGGGGGGCTTTTGGGTAATTGTGTAGAGCATAGCATATTGTTATAAAAATAGTTTCTACTTTATCACGATTGTTATTTAACTAAAAATAGAATTTGTTTCTTTCAAAAGATAAAAATATAACATCTCCGCACGTAATAAGAAGCGAGTTTTGCGCCCCTTGAAACACATTGGAATTTGGCTTCAATTTTGTTGACTCTTTAATGATTGGTTTTACTTGAAAAAATCAAAGATGAACAATATTGATCTTTTTGTCAAACTTTTCAATTTTGAACTGTTTATTTCAGATTACTAAACTCCATTTCTTTTGGCACTTCATCAAAAACCAATTTTGCGTTAGTTGTATGTAAGAACTTTTAAAGTTTTTAAAAATCGTATTATACTGTACAAGTCATTTGAAGAGTACCAAGCTATAATAGATTAAATTTTGTGTCACTATAATTTTAATCAACTGCAATATCGTTCCTTAATTTTTCTACTTGCTATAGTATATTGGAGGCTTTAAAGATTATACAATTCAAGTTTTCAAAGCAATATTGTGTCGTATGAAAGATTTTTAGGTTGAACATTTGAAGTTTGTTTTGACATATAAGTCCAAAAAATTGTTTCCTAATTGCCTTGGACTTAATACTATAAATGAAAAATCATGAGCCATTTTAGACAGATGAAAAGGAGTTTGAGTAAAATGGCCTTGTTTTTGACATAATTGCTAAAAGAAAGAAACATCCAGACTTTGAGCCCACCTAGCCCGAGTGCAAGTCCGCCCCCGCATGCATGTGGATCGAGCAATGTTTTTTTTTTAATATCTGAACCATCCTTTCAATTCTTCATTTGATTAATTGATTCCATATATCGTTGATATTTAATGTTTTATGTAACTGTTACTTCGCTGAATATATGCATTACTACATACACGTGGGAAAAGAATAGGAAAAATTATGATTTTATTATTGCTTTCAAATACAAGTAGCATTAGATTTAGTATCGAGAATACAAGAAATTATGTGTTGAATGTCGTTTAATTATCCAGTGCTTCTCAAAATCAGAAATCAAGGAGATCATGGCAATTTAATCAACTCCTTTACGCTGTAGTATACTAAAACTTCAAACGATCCTGCAGCAAGACAAAAAGTAAACAAGCAATATTTCACATTATTACCATTAATTATATGCATGCTTAAGTTCAAACGTATGCAAAGATTAAAATAGTCAATTGATTGATGATCAATTATAAAAGCCAAATACAATTCCCTTGTTATTTGATATATAAGCCAATCAGGATTTCTTGATAAATGTGAAACAGCCACCTTCCATAGGTTTACTTAATCTGTTGAACAACAAGGCCTATTTGGTGCATTCTCCATTCTTATACCCAGGCCTATAATACGACCCTTTTTTCTTTTTGTTCTGAAACTGCTAATATAATGAAAAGTTGTGGTAATATTTGAGATAATTGTATCTTTTGGGTGTAAATTATTTTTCTAAAATCCGTCATTATATTCATGAGTTTTTCATTAAACTCAACATTCTTGGTGGGCCAAGCAAGGGCCCTTTAGGGATTTGGACCACAGGGTTAGAATATTGATTCTTGAGAAGCGATAGTAAAATTCTACTCTCGATATATTGTATATGACTTATCTTTTTCTATTATTACCGCAAGTTATACTTTTTAGGTTGGGATGTGCATCCGCATCGGCATGTCAAGTCAAGTTTATTCAGTACATTATTTGTAGACTACATCTAATTTGAGGATTTATCAAAAACACACCCTAAGTGTACATAGTTGCAAGATCACATGGCATAAAAGCAAAGGAAAAAAGGTGACCGTTTATATAAAAACATATTTTTTTGAAGAGCCATTCAACATACCTAGAGCAGTCCATGTGTTCTGAAATGGGAAAGCTCAAGTGAGTGTTGCACCTAAGAGGCAAATCTTGAATACGTGATTTGATAAACGGAGGGTGGAGATTGGTTGTCGCAAAGTCTTCGATACAATTGCAAAGCCTCCTCGGACCACCTTTTTCTTGCTTCGCTATTGCATTTAAATCCGCAAGTTCTTCACAACACATAGGTGATGGATCATCATCCATTCCTTCTATATATTCAGAGCATAGATCAAAATTCTGGAGCACATCCATGCACTCGTATTCGTGAGTACAAATGCTAGTTGACTTTGAAATGGAGAGAATCAATACGAAAAATACAACAAGAAGACTCATAATTTTGTGGTGTTCTTTTTTTTTTTTTTCCCCTTAATTGTGAAGCAATATGAAGAAATTTCGTTATGACTTTATAGAGGGGAGTTTTGTTAATACTGTCGCTCTTTCATTTACAAAGGTTTCCTTTGCATGTTAGTTTTATGTTTCAAGATTCATGAGATAGTTCATGCATTCTCCATGGGCTTATATTATATATTGCCTGAATTTTCTACACATTGTTCTTTCGTTGAAGCCCCTTTAGGAATTATTCTAGGCAAACCAATTGTACGTGTCTTGCAAAGTTGAAAATGTAATCCTTCCATTAACTTATAGCTTACACCAGTTCAAACAATAATCGTATAATGGCAGGCTTGTAAGAAGAATAATTAAAAGAAAGACAGTTAAATTAAACCAACAGACCTAGGCAATTTTAGTAGTTCCTTGTGTTATTAGATTCTTTTTATAGTTCTAGTATATATTAGATTGCTAACTATATTATTAATGGTAAATACAGGTCATCCCTGCAAATGAATATCACGGAACTGACACCGTATAATTTACTAGTTTCTGTGTTTCGATTCACAAAGTTTTTTAGTCCACCTGCATCAATCGTGCATGACCCAAGATAAACAAGTTTGAATGGCACCTAATACAATTTCTCTCGATAAATTCAAATATTATACCGGATTATCATGACACGATGATCTTACAAATTTAATAATGCTTGATTTTTTAGAATCTACGAATCCTAAACTTACTATAGCAGTACATATATGTTTGCCGAAAGTCTGATATACTAATTCTCTTAAATCCTAAGTGTTCCTTTCTAAATTATTTGTTCTTCTTCATAAAGTTAAATATTTTAGAATTCTATTTTATTTTACATTTCATCAATCTTGTATGAATCATTCTAAGTAGCATGACACGTGACCGAGATTTAATTATAACTGATTTATGTTAATATGCGCGCAATTTATAAAACTTAGAGCGTGTTTTTCCTACCACGAGGGGTCACATAACATTAGCCAGGGTATTTTTTTTTACTTCTCTTATTTCTTATATTACACGAAACTAAACAATGTCCAAATTCAGGCAAAAGGCTTAAAGATAAACATATTATAATTTATAAGCGCTTTATTAATATATGTATATATATAGCGCTAATATCCACACAATATATTGCTAATTCATTAGCATAACTTGTTATAGCTAGTTTTTCTTTTTTTAATCCTCTTAAACTTGATATATTCCTTTCTATTTTAATTTTATGGCAAAAATAATTGTTTATCTCTCAAATTAATATCTTTCCTTGAATTCGTAGATCATAAATTAAAGAATTTTAAATTTATAGAATGGGATAAAAACATAATTCAACCTAATATTCGAATATCTTTCTTATATAAGTACCATAAATGCCAGATTTACTCATAGAACAAGAAATAGAAACTCGTAAGATTCACCCAAACCAAAAACAGAATAAATAGGAATAAGAAGAAAAGAAAAACAAATATTCCTATATTTGGTAGAGCCTAAATATACTGAACCGCCAAACCGACGTCGTATTGGCAATATATAGACATGTCTTCTTATAGCCGTTATAAGTCAACATTAAATCACATACATTCCAAACAGTCACCAGCTCCTCCCCATTCCCTTTTCAAAAAAATCGACCGTTAGACAAAAATCCGACCGTTAATATCAATCTTTTTCATCTGCATCAAATCATAAAACACTCTTACAAGATCACAAATCATCATTCTTTTCCCCTTCAATCTCTCTCGTCTCACGTCAATTAACGAACAGATTTAAAATGGAAGAAGCGTCAAGTGACAACAACAACATGATGATGATGATGATGATCGATGAAGCGTACGAGTTCTCTGCACCGAGATTCTACGATTTCTTAAACGGAGAGTGCGATGATGATGTTCGTCAGGCCGAATTGTGGTTCGATAAAGACCAGGCTTATGCTCCTTCTCGTGCGTATAATTTTATCTTCTTGTTGAGATTTAGTGCGTGTATTTTTATTTCTTGAGTTTATTTTGAAATTTTGACTTGTGGGGTTCGTCAATTTGACCAAGATGCACATTAGGGTTTGTTATTTGGATTAATTTTAGTATTTTCGAATTGGGTTTGTGATTCAATTAGGGTTTTTTTTTTGAGATCTTTTCTCAAGATTCGTTTCTTTACAAATTTGTCTTTAAGATCTTGATTAATGCGTTTTTTAATTGTTAAGTTTTGGGTGTGAGAAGATGGTTGGTGTGTGCGTCGATTTAACCCAGATGCATATTAGGGTTTGTTATTTGAATTAATTTTAGTATTTCGAATTGGGGGTTTGTGATTCCATTAGGGTTTTTGAGATCTTATCTCAAGATTCGTTCTTTGCTGGGTTCTTTATGCTTTACTATTTTATTCGCTTTAAGAATTTGAACATTTTGAAGTTGGATGATGGTACTAGAGTAAAGTTGATTAAATGTTTCAATTTTGTGTATAAGGCTCTGGCTCTGTTTCAGTTTATTCACTAAGGCCTTCATGATTAAAGGAATGTGAATCTGAATTTTGTAGACCTGTAATTTGTTGCCTTTATCATGTACCATATGATGAATGAGGATTTATGTTCAGAGGTTTTTGGTTCACTTTGCAGCATTTACGCGAAGAATTAAGGCTACCAGATCAATTCAATCTCAAATTCTCTGCACTTTTGATGAAGATAATCAAACACAAAAGGTAAAGTTGGTCAATAACTTAGTAGTTGTAAAGTTTTAGATAATAAACTTGAATAATATCTCTATGGATGTCGATTTATACCATATGTTAACTCGCTAAAATCATACAGGGGTCAGAGACATCAGAATCAGCTAATATACCAAATTCTGCAGAAGAATCAGTGCCACAAAATGAAACAAAGTCAGTTGCTTTGCATATCTTAGGACTTCAATAAAGTTTATTATTCATTTACTTTGAGTTTTTTGCTCCAATACTACTCTTTTATTGTGAGAGGGATACTAAGCGTAGATGTGTCATGCATAACAGATCCACACCAGTGCTCAATCCAGCAGAAGCAGTAGAAGTTACGAAAAATATAACGTCTCAGGTTGAAATTGTTCCATCGGAAATGAACGAAAACGTCAGTAAAATTCATGAAGTTATGAACAATACTTTGGATGTCGAAGGCACTTGCATTCAGAAAATTGAAAGGTGTGTAATAGTAGTAGTAATGTTCTTTTTCTTGTTATTGATTTTTTGCTAATGGAGTAATCTTGTGAAAAATAATCTTTTTGTTCGATTGATACTTAAGTTTTTTGCTCGTGACTTTCAGTGTGTTAGCTGGGAAAACTTCCATTTCTCTTCCTGCAGAAGTTGGCCGAGGTCAGTATTTCACATAAAAATTTAATAAATATATATAATCTAGACTTTCTTTTTGGTAGATCGTCTTAAACTAGATTTTCTTTTTGTTTTTAATTTAAGGTTCTGAGCTTTGCACTCCTGCACCATCAAAGCAAACTGGAAACAAGAAGGTTCAGACAGCCAAAAAGATAGCAAGCATCCTAAGAAATCCTTCGGCAATTACGTCTAAGAATCGGTTGCCAAAATCACAAGTCAAGAACAACACACCAGCTAATGTTAGAAGGTAGTTTCGACTTTCTTGTTCCCTCTCTTCTCCATATTTTAGTACTTATTTCGCATGCTAAATCCCCACCAAATATCTTTTCAGGGACCCAAATGTGAAGAATATTGCTGGAACTCCCAACTTTGGAAACCAAGCCATCAAGAGGCAAAAACTTGAAGGAGGACAATCTCGACAGGTGTATATTATAACATCTTTTTCTGATAAATATGCACATAATCTGGTATTAACTATTTTTTCCGCATTTCAGATTCTTACAGTCAATAAACCTTCAAATCTACCTCATAAAACAAGAACTGGAATTGTCACCAGTAGTTCCAACTTCTGCTCATCAACTGCTAAACCAACTTGTAAAGAAGACAGAAAGGTATTTCTTTCAAATATTTGTGAGATAAGATGTTCCTTTTTAAACCATTTATTTGTAAGTTGGCTGACTTATTATTTGATTAGAAGATGTACGTTCGAGAACCAGCAGCCCCGTTTGTCTCCATGGCAGAAATGATGAAAAAGTTTCAATCAAGTACAAGAGACATGTCTCTCAATCGTGGCACTTCTCTTTCACAGGTAACTAAAAAGTTACTATCTTATGTTTTATTTTATTTATGATAAAAATGGTTTACAACTTCTACTTTTATCCTTATCTTTGTTAATTATAATAATTCAGATTGATGCTGCTGGAACGATGCAGAGGAGACCTAAGCTAACGCTAACAAGGCCCAAGACCCCCGAATTTGAAACTTCTCAACGGGTGCGTTCTGTTAAAATTAAAAGTTCAGCTGAGTTAGAGGAAGAGATGATGGCTAAAATACCCAAGTTCAGGGCTCGCCCTGTAAACAAAAAGGTAGAAATCCCACTTTTGTATTCGAGTTTTTCCTGTTCAATTCGAGGGCATATTAGTATAATAAGCTCACTTGTTCATCTTTTTTTTTTTGATCTGTTTATTACAGATTTTCGAGGCTCCAACTTTACCAGCACCGCAAAGGAGTATACCACAGCCTCCAGAATTTAAGGTAAAAAATGTAATCACTTGGTTGTGGAAAATTGGAAAAAAACACTTGTTATTGATTCCAGATGGTTAAAAAGTTTGTACCTTGAACAGGAATTCCATTTGGAAACAATGTCAAGGGCTAATCAGAATGCAGAAACATCTACTGTGGCTTCCTTCGAATCATCAACACAGGTTCAGGTTGATTTTCAATTCTTATTAGGGGGGCTCAACTGTATCTTTTGTTGAAGGTACTCTTGTGTTTAATGATTTCCATAATTGGCAGAATCATCAATGGAGACCTAACCACCTCACAGCACCAAAATCACCCCAACTTCAGACATCTCTCAGGGCTCGTCCGCCTAGGATCAAAAGTTCTCAGGAGATAGAAAAAGAGACACTTGAAAATATTCCCCAGTTCAAGGCCAGACCTTTAAACAAAAAAGTAAGAAGCTTACACACTATAGTTTTCCATTGAAAGAGAAACTTGCCAAAAGCTTGTTCTAACTACGCCCGTGGTCCTTTTTAAATGTCTGCAGATATTTGAAACCAAAGGAGACATGGGTATCTTCTGCAACATGAAAAAGCCAGTGACAATACCTCAAGAATTTCACTTTGCTGTAGATGCAAGAATTCCACCACCAACAGCTGTTGTAGATCTTTTTGACAAGGTATATAATGGCATTTTGTGTTCTTTAATGTTATGGGACTTTCTCGCTTTTCATTGTCTCTTATTGTGCATTTTTCCTCGCTTTAGCTTTCGATAACTTCAGAATCTCGTTCGGAAAAGCCACTTCCAAGAAACACTGCACCAAATCCATTCCATCTCCACACAGAGGTATGGAACATTATCTCCACTTATGGATAAAGCTTTGTTTGCTCATTATTTATTCATTTACTATTTTTCTTTTATTTGGTTTTCATGTTTTATGTTACCTTCATCAGGAAAGAGGGGCGGAGAAAGAGAAAAGATTGGCGGAGGAGCTCATGCAGAAGCGACTGGAAGAGGAAATGGCTAGAGTTCCAAGAGCACATCCATATCCTTACACAACTGACTTCCCTGTGGTATACACGACAGCCATACGAATTTTTCTTTTCACAGTTGACATCATAGAGAGAATTAACATTTTAGGCATTACCTCAACTCTTCTGCAGATTCCACCAAAGCCGGAGCGGAAGCCATGCACAAAACCAGAACCGTTCCAACTGGAAAGTCTGTTGAGGCATGAAGAGGAAATGCAGAGAGAAATGGAAGAAAAGAGAAGGATGGAAATGGAAGAAGCTCAAATGAGAATATTTAAAGCACAGCCGGTCTTGAAAGAGGATCCTATTCCGTTGCCTGAGAAAGCAAGAATACCCCTCACAGAAGTTCAAGAATTCAATCTACATGTCAACCACCGAGCTACTGATAGAGCAGAATTTGATAAGAAGGTGGCTTTTCATCACTCCCACAAATTGAATTTGCATCTTGTTAAGTACTTTTGTTTATTCGTACGCTAATAAAGAGCACTTGACAGATAAAGGAGAAGGAGATGATGTACAAGAGATACAGAGACGAGGCAGAATCTGCAAAAATGGTAAGCATATGAACTAGATTTTCATTACATTGTAGTGAAACAGGAGAGAATCTAAGATATTCTTTTTCGTCCGTGAAATCTTTCAGATGGAGGAGGAGAAGGCCTTGAAACAGTTGAGAAGAACACTAGTTCCTCATGCTAGACCAGTACCTAAATTTGATCATCCTTTCTTACCGCAAAAGTAAGTCTAAAGTCTAGAGCCTAAATTTAATCATCTTTCTTCACGAATAATTTTCAGCATAGAATGATTCTCATAGAAAGTTCTTTCTTTTTTGTACAAACTAACAGGTCTGATAAAGGAGTAACAAAAGCCAAGTCTCCAAAACTGCAAATCAATCGTAGAAAAGAGAAGCGAAGGATAGTGTTTCCAACAGCAGCAACGGCTACCAGTGCGGCTGCATCTCATATGAGATGATTGATTATGTCATGTATTGATGATGAAATGTTCAAGTAATCTTGAACCTCAATATCTTATGTTGTTGACTAATTATTTTGTGAGTTCTGTATTCTTATTTTCAATCCCATGCATAAATACAATTAGGGATTTTAATTTCTTTAAAAGTATCAATAGTGAAAATGTGTTAAGTAAATGAAGCTTTTATGTGACAACTATCAGTTGAAAATATATATGATGAATACATGCACCGATTATTACGCCAGAGCTAAGAGTTTTATTTTTCCTATGGTGCCTCCAGTCTTGATCAGTGATTTGTACTTGTTAATTTTTCTGTTTCTGATTTTATGCTTGTTTGAAAGATTTTCCTTATTAATATTTACATTGTATATGTTGTTATGTTAAGCGGAAACTTAATTGTTACTTGTTTACGTTTTACAGATGATTATTTTATATCTGATGTGTTTTAGCAAATTATTCACATGAGAATTGGAGTCTTTCTTTTCTTGTTTGTCATATTTACTATGAAACACTGTGAATATTTTTCTCTTTTATTTGGATTGAAATAAATTGATCAAACTAGTAAATTGGATACGAAAAAGAGAACGGGTAATATTAGAATTTACTGTTCTCAATTCTCATGGAATTAATTAATGCCGCGGAACTGCTGTTTTTGCTTTGTAAAAATTGGTTAGGTTTCGAATTCTGAGTAAAAGTGAGATTTTGCAGTATTTGGCTCAAAGGAAACCGTTCTCCCCTATACCCTTTCAGTAATACGTACACTTCAAATGATTGATTGTATAAATGATCTTTATTAAATGAAAGGCATTCTCACAGAGAAAAAACTTCCAGCACTTAGTTGTTGAGATTCTCTATCATTATCTAAACATCAAATAAAATTAACACTAAATACGTATTTTACTATCTCCAGGTTAAAAGATAAAAAGATTTTTCAGCCCTAATACAATGCTCTACCTAATCAAAGGGTAAAAATAGTGTCAAACCTCCCAAACGATGGAGTATATGGCAAAGTGCCTCTAGACCTGTTAGAAAGAGCATCAATTTCGACATGTTTTTATAGGCCTGTTAGAAAGAGCATCAATTTGGACATGTTTTTATATTTTTGTCTATTAAATTCGACGTCTTGAGACAATCTACACATTTTTCAATAGTTTTTTTTTTAATACGCTTCTATTTTTTTGTTTGTTAAATTCGACATCAGAGACAATTCACATATTCTTTTATAGATTTAACAGTACTTTGCAACAGACTTGTAGTTTTGGGGTTAGACGCACTTATCCCTAATTAAAAACAAAGTAAGTGATTTTGGACTCATTTCATTTGACACAATTCTTACTGCTAGCAGTTTTATGCCGCAATATTTGCGCAAATGTATAGGAGGCACGCTAAAAGAGCGCAAATGTGTATTTAGTTGTTGGCTGCCATGTGCAGCACACGTGCACTTATGCATAGAAGTGTCATGTTTATTAACGTGCAAGTGCAACACATGCGCCTTTCTATAATAAAACTCTTTTAAGTCTAGACTTTGAGTGTATATTCAACAAGACAGGTTCATAACTCTTGCATCATGTATTCAACAAAAAACACTACATATCAGGCTCAAGTTTTGTACTGAAAAAATAAATCATGATCTACCTCCAAACAAACTGACCTGGACTGCAAATTGAAGGCATTTAGCATAAATTACCTATCATAAAATAGAAAGTTATGGTTTTTGTTTCGGTACTTAATCTTCTAAACTTACTGCAAGGATTATAACATTAATCTGTATGGAAGGAAAACAAAAGACAATTCAACTTCTTTAGAACCATCGAAAAAGAAACAGTTTGCTAATCCCCTCGTTTATGATCTTTCCTCCCATTTTCCCTGCAAGAGTCCCTGGCTCCGTTTCTGTCTCTCTTTTCCTCTCTCTGAGAGCATGTTCTCTTTGTAAACATGGCGCTGCAATCGAGCCTTTTCTTCCACCTCTCCTCCCTCCAATCCTCGATCAGGAAGCAGTCTTCTCGAGAATAGCCTCTGAAAAAGCAGATGGAAGGAAGTTAAATGAAACCATCAAATAATATTCAGGATATTGTTGAGTGAGGGTCAAAACTAAGTTGAGTAACAGTTTATGAAGCTCTTGTGCAGATCATTATTACTGAAAGCAATTTTCAAATCCTCTGAAAATCTTTGATATAGATAAGCAACTGTTGTTAGAGTAAGATGCACACTCACTCATCCAATGTGGAATTGTAATTGAATTGAACTCCTGGGCAAGTGCTTTGATGGCCTGAGGCGGGGATTGTAAAACTGGCATGGAGCTGGAAAGGTTGGAACTTGATGTTCTGTGATCCTTCAACCAGAGCATTTCATCACCATGCATATGGGTTGTGATGACTGGAGCATGCTGCATTCGTATAGTTCACTGATCAATTAACATGTAAAATGGAACGAGCAATGGAAGTGCAAAAGGAGTGAAAGAAAATAAATATGTCTATAGGCTTCTGTATATAAGGAAACTATTAGCCAGACTTAAGTTATACCAACAACTTTCAAAAGCATAAAAATTCTCTTTTACCAATTTTTTTTGTTAGGATCATCAATAATAACAGAGAATCTCACAAGCTTGGCAAGCAGTGAAACAACCCGGCTTTCAATATGGTTTTCTTTGTTTGTCCAGAAGAATAAAGAATGCAAAACATCTATTCGGAACAGAAAATCATCTTCGACTAAAGTGCATAACGCATGCGACTGGGAGCTATAAGAAAATAATACAGCCAAAACTAAGAATTTTGAAGATGAGTGTTAAATGCACACTATTCTTCAATCGGTATTTAAATCATATTCAAGATATAGTATTCATATTACCTCATGCTCGTGCTTCAAATTTGATAGATGTTCGGTTAATTTCTGTATTCGGTTGATTCGGGTCACTTTGTTAGAATTCATGGCACCATGTCGATTATTACTTCTAACACCACCTCTTCCCCAGGTAAGCAAGTCTGGGTTCACTGGACCAGAGTAACTCCTTTTATCTTCATTGGGTGTTTCTGCACCACTCTGAACATTGACAACCTCTTCAACATCCATAGCTACACTAGGACTTCGGGCAGTAGGTATTCCCTTCCGTCTCCCACGTCTCCTTTGACTAATCTCAGGTTGATACTCATCATTTACTGCATTTGTATCCTTATCGTTTTGATTCTTATTAGAATCATCAACTCCATTTTTCTGAAAGTTCCTCCTTCTTGAATAAGAATTTCGACAACTGCGTGGCGTTCTTGATGTAGAAGGAGAATCAGTATCCCTACCAAATTTTCCGACCTTACCTAGTGCTTCTAATTGTCGTTGATAAGTTCGAGAAATAGATGCTTGGATCTGTGAAAGGCATAGAATTTAAGTATCCACAAAATAAAAGTTCCCGTATTTTCTGACTTAACATTCACTGCTGAAATACTTTTGACAGTGACCATGAAGAATTGCCAGCGGGTATGAAGTGCATATTCACATAAAGCTACCATGTTATGTTTCAACGTAGAATGCTCAAACTGGAATGATCATGAGTACAATTGGAGGTAACTTCTTAAAATAAGCCAGATCTAGACGAGATGGGACCAAATTGCCAGAGATGCAATTCCCAAAGGCATATATAGAAACAAGTTGTATGGATAAAAAAAAAAGGACAAACTAAGACAGATAATCCTGCTATCAGCAGGTCGCGGGATCTAACCTGCTCATTGCGCGTCTTCTCTTCTTCATGAATAACCGATTCCTGAATAGATGGATAAAGCAAATTAGTGAGGATTTTATGAGACAGAAAGACAAAGACAAAGAAAGAAAGACAAAACAGTGAGCATCTTCCCAAAAAAAACAAAATTTGTGCATCAGGGTGGACAAACTTGGAGCAAGTACAAAATGGAGAACAAATAACCACATAAAGAGAAACCATCACTAACAACAGAGATACTCGAGTCTACCTCTTCTTCGTACTTCTCGGGATCGGGATATACTGAACTAATGAAGCTATCAAAGTCTAGATCATCTCTCAAGGAACGCCGACTTGCACAGTGTATGCGACAAGCAGGACACTCGTTATTCCTACAAATAGATTGAGTCATTAAGCCAAAATAAATAATGGTTAGTAGAGATCATATATCATTCACTTGATTTGTCAAAGACATTGTTAGAACTCATATGAAAAATGTACCCAAGTCTCATTGATTTATCAATGCACTCTCTGCAGAAGCGGTGTAAGCATCCCATCACTGTCCGAGTTTTCTTGATGATGCCTGTTACATCCAACAGTAGAATTCTTATTCTCCATAGATGTTAGCAAAGATCTTTATCTTATGACTTTGTGCACAGAGTACGCACAAACAAATACAATATGAGACTGTGAAAGGATATGGTTAAACTATAGACAAACCCACTCCCTACATAGATCATAAGCGGTACACAGGGTTTTTAGCATCATATAATACAGACACATTTATTCCTACGAAACAAAGAGACTCTACAGAGCCAAGGATTTCATATTCCAAGAAATGCAAATTGTGTAGTAGTTTTCCTACTTTCAAAGCATTATATTAATTACGATTTAACTTCTTTGAGGAAATTCAGTTAAGCGATAAAGCTATCCCAGTAGGCAAAGTAGCAGCATACAAGGGATTGTCTGGGGACCAAGGACGAAGTTTATTTACATTTGACCAAAGCCTAAAGTTTGTACTGCACACATTTGGGTAACTAAATTGTCTGTTAGATCAATAATAGTCGAGATTTGACCGGATATCTGATTGCTATAAAGTAATATATGATCTTCGGAACAGTTTTATTTAACTTAATATGTTAATGCATGAATGACAAAAGAAAATAAACTTATCACTGGAATGAAATTAGGGCCAACTGAGTCGAGAAATGAACTTATCAGTACTAATCAAGGCTTTAAATGTTCAAAAATTACATATGTGTTTCTCAACAGGAAACGGGTAGGTCAGGGTTCAAAGACTCATTAAGTCGTAAAAAAATAATAAAATTGAAGGAGCACGATGACTCATAACCAGCATGGTAGCAGGCCAAACCCTTTGGTGGTTAAATTTGATGTTTTGCAATTCAGATACTTTTACAAATAACTTACATCTTTCTAGAATGCAATCTACTAGAGTGTACATGGGTGCAAGTTCCATTTTTTACACACTATCTTCTCAAGCTATGAAACAACATAAAGTCATTTCACTAGAATAATGTAACCAAAAGCCATAAACTAACGACAAATGACATTTTTAAGAGCAGAAAAACCTAGTCATATCAGAAATACTACATATTTTCTAGCTTCAAAGAATTTGCAGGAAGAAATTCTCTAATTGAAATCCTGCAAAACATTCAAATCGAAATATCCATAGCATTTAGTAAAGAGTGTAATGGAAGTACCTAAACATATTGGACATTGTACATTGCTACGGAGTTCCGATAGTGACACAGCAACAACTCTGCGAAGCGAATGAAGATGTGAAAGTTATTAGAAAATGTTGTGGACCTAAAATGAAAATGAAAACATCATAGAAGCCAGTGGAGAGACAAGATATTGCATCAAGAAGAAAGTGAAGAGTTATGACAAAAGGAAACAAACACAAAGATCATATAATAGTACCACAACATATTTGCACAATCTTGCATGAGCCCACATGATCGTGGAAATTCATAAACTACTATTTTATTTGCATGCAAAGGTAAGAAATCATTCCAAATAAAGGGTGGTGGTTATTCTATTTTTAGCATTGAATGATTGTTCGATCTTTTTCCTCTTCTTATTATAACTCATGATCAATCCATTGTAGTGACGAGAAGGAAAAAGACATGGTTTAAAAGTGCACGAGTACCAATTTGAAGTTTGCAAACAGTTTCAATTAGAGGGCAGAAACAGCGGGCAAGAGAGGCGATGGGGGGGAAAGGATGGAGTTAAACATAAAGGGGAAATACACAGATACGTATATAACCAAATTATGCTATGTTTATCAACCAATCCAGCTTATAATAGCATCACAACCAACAGAGTGAAGAAGCTGCAACACATCTCTATTTAGAAGCAACTATAATACTGAGAGAAGGAACCCCACGAGTACAATGGAACCAGAAGAGTTCCTAGAGCAAAAACTCATAAGCAAATGAAGATGCAACAGTACAACGCAGATGATAAGAACGAGACCAATCAAGGGAATTAAGTGTCAACGAGTTAGTCCTTTCACATTAAAAATGAAGTAAACCAAATAAACAATTTGCTGTTTGCACAGACAACACTGCATATGCAGATGTGTAAAATCAGTAAAATGCAGTACAATAATTCGCAAAACAGAGGCAATTTAAACTAGAATGGCTTAAGATTGCAGCCCTTTGCTACTAATTATTGATATATTGACTTCGACAAACAAAATATTTCCTGAAATTGCATCATTCTCCCTTTGCTAAAGGCAAATTGAAACTATAAACATCCACCATGCCCAGACAATCCATAAACGGAAAATTCCATTGAAATTCAAAATCTTGTATATACCTCCAGAACTTTTGATCAAATTCTAAAGAAGTATACAGGAAATCGCCGCACGCAAAACTAAACATCAGTCAGAACCCAACATAGAAGATTGCTCTTGCTTTCAATCAAGCACGAGTAGTGCACGAAACAACAAAACTCAAACAAGATATAAACACCTCTAAACCCATAATCACAATTCAATCAATGGAAAATCGAATTATTGAAACATGCAAATGAAAGCTGCATTCAATTCACAGCTGAGAAAAGGAACCAAAAACCAAAGATCAACACCCACAGAAATCACCAACACAAAAGGCAAGCTGAAAATAACTTAAATCGGGTGAAAAATTCGATACTTCACAAATTCAATCAACACATGCAAATCAAAACACACAAAATTCTCCGGCAACACATGCATAAACACGAAACAATCGCACAAACGCACAACACAATTAACCGCAAAAAAAGAGGAATGTTCACTTACTCGTCGAATTCTTCAGGATCAGTGCCGCTCTCTTCAATTTCCGCATCTGAAAAACAAAAACACAAGTCAAACAAAATCAGCATCAACACACATCAAATACACGTCAAAACAACAATGTATAAAAAACCTAGTGTGCGATTTTCTTCAATTTCTTGCTGTTGCGATGCATGTTCCTCTTCTTCTTCTTCTTCTTCTTCTTCGCGTGGTGGCGATGGAGTAATAGAAGCAGCAGCAGCAACAGCTGTGTAATAATATCCCTTCGGTGCCATCCCACGGCGGCGCCGTCGACGATTGACGGTGCTCCGAGAACCTTCTCCGGCCTCACCGCGCCTCTGTACCGGCATTTCTTCCTCCGATTTTAATGCTTTATTGATAATGATGATTTTCACACTCGAATCGCCTCGAATTTACTGTGAATAGTAAAGCTTTTGTGTGATAAATAGTGACACACATACGGTATATAAAAGGCTAGAGCTGTGAATTGCCTGTTTTTTTTTTTTGTTTTTCTTTTCTTTTTTGACTCTCTCTGTGTGTATATGTGTGTGTATTTTATATACAGACAGTACACTCTGTGTTTTTAATACAGTGAGTTGGACTAGGGTCAAATTTTCCAGAAAAGTCAAATTTTTATTATTATTGGTAAAATTGTAAGCGCGTGTATCAGATTTAGGTGTTGGTTACATGTGTGAAGAGTCTCGGATACGAGCGTGTAGTTCACGTGCGAGTAGGTAAGAACTGAAGACATGTGTGTGGTAGCGCGTGTATTAGACTTGCGTGAAGTACGCGTGCATGTAGGTAGAAGTTGGGATAGGCTCGTCTTAATGCCAATTTACTTTTTCTATTTACTAAACACGGTAGAATAATTACTTTTTTAGGTAAAGACTACGAATAGAAATGTAATAACATTATCATTTACAAGCGGATCTCTTTAAATTAATAAGTTGTTTAAGTGTCAAATTTCAAAAAAGTTGATGTTATACATACATATATATATATATATATATATATATATATATATATATATATATATATATATATATATATATATGTGTGTGTGTGTGTGTGTGTGTGAGTGTGTATTTTTGTATATACATTATATATACGTATGTATATATGTATTAGAAAGAGGAAGAAGGTGTGTTTATGTACATACACACACACGCACACACACATATGTACACGTGTGTGTTTATACTATGTACTTAAAGACACATACATATGTGTGTACACATTCCATGTTTTCGGTAGAGTGAGTAGACTATAGGGTCAATTTTTCCGAAAAAAGTACTTTTTCGAAAATATTGATAAAATATAAGTGTGTCAAATTTATGTATAACTGCATGCATAATAAGTTTCAAACACGAGTGTGCAGCTCTCGTGCGTACAAATAAGAACTAAATTATATGTGTATTGTGACACGTGTAGGGGACCCACTTCCATACGAGTGCATGTTGATAGAAATTGGGATAGACACGTCTTAGTCAAATTACTTTTTTTTCTATTACGAATCTCTTTAAGTTGATAAACTATTTAAATGTCCAGTTTTAAGAAAAATGATTTATATACGTGTGTGAAATGGAGAGAGAGAGAGAGAGAGACTTAATCTACACTAACATATATACAATACATTTCATAAAAATACATAAGAGATAAATTTTACAACACATTTGTAAAAAAATATAAGCCCGAGCATCAGATTTATGTACACTTACATGCATAATGTGTTATAAACACGAGCGTGCAATTTACATGCGTATATGTAAGAATTGAATTAGATGTGTATGGTAGTGTGTTTATGAGGCTCTCATACATATGCATACATGTTTGATAGAAATTTAGATAGGCTCATCTTAACGTCAATTTACTTTTTCTAATATTAGTTGAGGTCAAGTAATCTTTTATAGTATAAAACCACAAATGGAAATGCAATAATAAGAATCTCTTTAAATAGATAAACTTTTATCAATCTTTTTAAGTGTCAAATTTCAAAATAAAATAAAGTTGATTATATATATGTGTGTATTTATGTATATGTGTGTGTATAATTGTGAGGGGAAGAGGGTGGATTCATATAAACTAACAAATACAATACTTAATAAAATATGAAAGAGTTAAATCCAAGATAAGATTTTCTCTAAAAAGGCCAATGCCCAACTAGGAAATATAGCAAATATACGTAATCAATATAAGAAGAAGAAGAAGAAGAAGAAGAAGAATACAATTGAAGTGGCATGGAATGCTCTATAAAATCCAACTCATCAGTTTCCTATTAAGAAAGAATCTAGCATAAAATTACGTATGAGTTTTGAAGTATGTACACAAAATTGTTTAGTAGAAACTTCGTATCACACCCGCTTTCTCCGGTATACTTCCTGAATTGTACATAAGATCTTGTATATATATAGTCACACAAAGTTGAAATAGAAAAATGATTGAGTAAGACAGAAAAGAAACATGGAGGTTTTAATAGTTGTCGCTCAATAAAAAATTTAAAAGATTTATATAGGGAGAATAACAAGTGATGTAAAAAATGATAAAAATTGAGATATAAATACAACATGGACAAAAACACTTTATGCTACATTGCTAAAACAAGTCATGAATAAGATGTGATTAAATGCGTAATGTATTTGACATGATAGATTATGGGTCATAATAAGGATGACCATAATATGTAAGAGGGTCAATTGCGATCACCCCCTTAACGTATGGGGCGTTTTGCAATGTCCTCCCGACCTTTCAAAAAGAGCGAAGTGTCCCCTAACGTTTCATTAGTTGTGCGAAATGCTCCCTCGATCGTTGATCGGCAACTTAAAAGCGAATATTCCCCCGGAGATTCCCCCACGTGACTTGCACGTGAAAATGGTGAAGGGGCGTTTCGTAATTTTACATCTCCCGCCTTTAACAACGAATGGGTGTGAAGTTGAATACATTAAGGGGTTTTTTTTCACACTTTTTCGTACGTTTGAGCATTTGGGGAAAAAAATTAGGGTTAGCAAATTCGTTCGATTTCGCCTCTTTTTGCTTGAAATTTCTTGCGTAAAACACATACAATGGATGCGACGAAGGGATACCCCTAGGGCGAAACACACCCGATTACGGTTCGTTTTTTGTCTCCTCCTCGTATTACACACTTTTGGCTTATTGCATGGTGGATTTTTGTTAAAATATGTTTATTCCATGCTATATTGTACTGGTTTTTGTATTTTATTGTGTGATAATGCATACTTTACTGATTTTGAGGGTTTGGACCACAACTGGGGACCATATTTTATGCTTATTTTTGGTAGAAACAAACATTGACCATGTTTTACTGTGCATGTTGGTTGTGTGGAGACATTTGTTGGTGTCTATGTCCCTTTTGTTAAAAAAAAAAAGGCCCATTTGTTCAATGCAGTGTGTATTTTATTGTGTGAAGTGTGTATTTTACACTGCTGCTTTCGAAAGCCACAATATTTTAAATTGCATGAATTGGTTGTTAATGTTTGCTTGTGATTTTGTAAAATTTAGGTTCCATGATAGTTTTCATAACATATATATCACACTTAGCTTCTTTTTTTGTATGCATGCAGGTGCTAATAGTGAATATTTTTCTATAAAGTTTTACTATGGTGGCCACTTTGATACTGTGGTCAAGTGCATTTGGGTGGGGGGTACATCTGTCTACTTTGATTACTGTAGTGATGATAAGCTTTCCATGAGGGAGTTGAGGGAAATGGCTAAGGAAGTAGGCTTGAGAGAGCATACTTATGAGTTGTTTGCAAATGTTGGGGCAGACTTGGAAAACTTAAGCCTAGATTTGTTGCTTACCGATGTAGATGCAATGAAGTTAGGGACTTACATGGATGAGGATAGGGTTGTGACTGTTTTTGGAGAAACAAACAATGATGAATATGATAAGGAGGGTGAAGGTGGTGGTGAGAATGTTAACTTGCCAGAAGTTGTTGAAGGGTTGGCATTTATGGGGCAGCATGAGGGAGTGTCAGAATTAGAAGAGGATGAGCAAGAAGATGAAAATGTTGCTGAAGCAGAGGAAGAGGAGGAAGAGACATATGATGCATATATTGTTGATCCAGAAGAGGATGATTTGGAAGACAAGAACTCTGTAGGCAGTGACTCAGAGCACTCTGACATTATTGTTGACAGTGAATGTGATCACACTAATGATAAGCTAGAGTATGTTGTGAGGGAGCATGTCATTCAAGAACAATTCAAGGATGTGAGTGCTACAGAACCTTCTGGATTTATAGTAGTGGACCGTCGGGACTGAGAATGCAATATCAGTTTTTTAGTGGATTTATAGTGATACTAATTTTAGAACTTATGCAATAAGACTAAGCGTTGAAATTAACTTTTTGGCATTGAAGCTTCGAATTATAAGTTCACCCTTTCTCTTCACGCTTCGTTCACATGTACAAATTACACGTCTACCCAACAATTTAGTGTATAAAGAAATAATTATCATTTCTCAAATTAATTAATATAATCGACTTATTTTTCAATAACTCCTTGATGTTATTAAACTATTTACTAATCAATTAATGATCTCAGTTAGTTAAAGAATTAGATAATCATAAATTTCATATATGAGATATTGAAATTTAGAGTTACGTTATTTTGATTTTATGAAATAAAATTTAATTTGATTTATTTGGATTTTATTATTTGAAAATAAAAAAATCCAATTAACAAAGTGTAAACTAGACTAGTGTCGTCACATTACTTAATGGTATCAAAAAAATTCAAATATTATTGTAGCTTTTCTTTAGGAATATTATGTGAAAAGTATACAAAGATATATATTATGAAATCATAACTTAATTTTAAATTTAAATTTGAAATTGAATTTTTTACAATTTAAAGTATTAAACCAAAGATATACAATTTTTTTGAGAAAAAAGAATATAATTGTCTTTTTCACTCAAAAACTATCCTCACTCCTAAGTTTGGAATATCCTCACTCCAAGTTTGGAATAGTGAACTTCTACATCTTCCTACATTAAGAGATAATTTGCCAATTTTTAAAATCACAAGAGAATAATTTACCTATTTATCCTACATTGTAATTTGTCAATTTGACATAAGGGGTAAATTAACAAAACCTCTACTCTCTATATTGGGAATTACATACTCTTAAGAATCTCTCTCTCTCTCTCTCTCTCTCTCTCTCTCTCTCTCTCTCTCTCTCTCTCTCTCTCTCTATATATATATATATATATATATATATATATATATATATATATATATATATATATATATATATATATATATATATATATGAAATTAGGAAGAATCAAATGATTCAAATCCAAGTCAAATCAATATGCACGCACCCGCAGCAAAGCACGAAGAGGTTTTGACAGGTTGATAAATTTCAACTTCCGCGGGTAACCATCTCTTTTGTTCATTTGGATTCTCTAACGTCCAAACACCAATATTCATCACAGTACTCAAGAATGATATAATACGAACAACAATTTTCTTTTATCAGTACTATTAATTTACACAAGATGCTTTGGAATTTCTAAAATGTGACAACTTGCTTTGCAATTCAATCTAGCAAAAGAGGTGTCATCGTATTCACTCTTTTCAATAAAATCTCACAAGACTGTCGTCCAAAAAAATATCATTTACGAACAAATTTTGGGGCGCAGTCCAAAAACTATTCATTCATTAGATGACGTCATTACGTCATGAATTCCAGTTCTTTGATCCTCTTCATCAGTTGATCCATATATAATAGCAAAATAGTGCCTTAAATCTGCCAGGGTGAGACCTGGAAACCGGTGGATACTGCTCGGATGTGAATCAACTTTAACAAATGGCCATTTCATATGTTCTGCCGCTTCACATTCTTCCCAGCCATCCCCTATGGCGCAAAACTGGACATTCGGTCCTCTGAATCGCTCCTTAATCCATGAAAAGCATTGGAGTTTCCCTACTTCCGCAGAGCTGTAGACTGCAAAACAGCGTTTAAAAAACTCAAAATTAGATAAAACCATTTATATTTACTGATAAAACTAGAACCAAGATCACAGCAGTTGCCGAGAAGAGTTTGTATTATAAATCTTGTTCTTGCTAGTGAAGAGCAAAAGATCTATTGAGCAGATCAGACAGAAAAACATAAATCACTCAGCAATTAACAAGTACAAATTTATTACTATATTTCTTCGTGAATCAATACAAGCCTGGGATATAGTAATGTCTTCTGGCACTGAGACTCTTTTGTGTACACAAAACTGGATATAACTGTAACACCATCCCCTCCCTCCAAGGTGTTAATTGGTCTTCCACATGTGGGGGTGTTTGGGGTGGGGGTTGTGGGAATATTGCAAGATGAAACCTTGAAGATTAATGGGTGTTTTCTGAAGTTAAGATACATACAAGATAAGGTAAAAATACTGGTGCCAGTGAAACCATATGATGTTTGATCAACTTACAAAAACACTCACATGCAATACCTAAAGCTATGCCCTGTTTATTAACAATTGACAAGATATAAATGATAGTAATAAAATCTTGGTCATGCTCTTAGTTCCACATTCCCAACAAACAATGATTTTTTGAAAGATTTTAAAATATATTATAATTTGATTCCAATTTTCTGATGAGTTTCAATTTTTCATTTCAAACTTTTTTGTGCATTTTTTTGTCATTGTGCAACGGAGCAATGTTTTTCTTTTTGCTAATTGTACTAATTCACAAGGGTATTGTTATAATTTTTGAAATGTGAAGGTGAAGAGGTCTTAGTTTCAATTAGACCAAATGCTCAGGGTGTCATCATATATAACCCCAGTGAAATATATAAGAATCAGTACACAACTTACGCAAAATAGCAAGATAATGTCCAATCAAGCTGTGAAAAAATGGTTGCATGAACTAAACAAAATCTTTTGAAACAAATCTCCAACAAAACAGAAGGATGGAAATTAGTTAAATAGCAATGTTATCAACATGAATTAACTAACCATTATCACATGTAATAATCTGGTCCAGTCGAAAGAATAGGCATTTGACAAGACTGGGTATAAGTGCTCCTGCTGTAACCAAGACATTCACATGCTGATATTGATTGTCCCCAGCATTAGCTGAGTTCAAAGAGAGGGTGGTATCTCTTTCCTGACCCCCACACTGCTCCAAACAAGCCTTAGCTGATTCAGACAAGAAAAATATGGTGAAGCTCGAAACTACACAATGGCGCCAGAGAAATAAAAGCACATTAAGGATATTGTTAACCACTGTTGAAGAATGACATCATATTCCCAAAACAGAAAGCACAAAAAGAAAGAGTATGATATAAATAATTTCGTACACCAATTTGAACATATACCATAAAAAAAAAAAAAAAAGATAAAACCGAGAAGTTACCAAAGGTAAACTAACAAAATAGGATAAGCCCAAAAATAGTTATCTGTATTCTGACCCTTAAATTTGGTTAATCATCGTCCAGTTTGGTTACTGATTCACATTTCCTTTACCTTTAAAAAGAAATCTCTTCTTTAAAACAAAATGCAATGAGTGATTGAAATCAGCTAATTCAGCAATTCACAGAATCACAAGGATCTCAACTTGAGAACTTGCAAATCAAACATACCTGAAGACAGCCATTTCTCTGTATAAGTGTCAGTCAAATCATAGAGACTATCCCATAATTTCACGACATCTTGACTAAGAATACTATGCAACCCCTGCAAAAGTAATATGTACAAGCGTAAGTTAAAGAATACTGAAATTACTTGATCATTTGACGTCAATTAGGTTAAGGGTTATGAAACAAGCTCATACAAAGTTCTTACATTCCATCAGACATTATCGAGTCTAGCACTAATACATACTAATACAAAGCACCACATTTTACCCCCACCAGTGTTCCCCTTTTTCTTCATGGTGTCTTTCTGGGGGTGGGTTATGGGATACAGCAGCAACATTATGTTCTTACAAGGTGTCAACTATCCATTCAGTATGACAGGCAAGTCAGTTACAGCAAAAATGTCCTCATTCTGGTAAAAGTTGGCAAGAATATAAAATCCAACTCCTAACACTCCAGTAGGAAAGCCAGCAACCTGGAGATTAACCAGAAACTTCATGGAATCCTGGTACAAGACTAGATTTACTGTCTTTAAGGAAATACAAAACTTCAAGAAACCATTCAGAGTACGGAGTGGAGTAAACTTCCGTTAGGCTCTTGAAGAATTAGTCAAAAGATGCTTTTAAGTTACTGTCTTTCTTTAATCACATTCGAGGGTTTGTGCTACTAATTCAGATAGGTTTTTTTTTTACTAATTCAGATAGGTAATTTCATTGATGTCATCTTCACAGATTCTGCATCTATATATCTGACGTTACTACTTCGGCACTCACCATTCAACGATGAAGTGGAAGGACAGCTGCGTACATGTGAATAAAGTTCAGAGTTAAAAGAGATGTGAGAAAAGTTTAAAGGTACGAGATTCGTCCACAAGTCAATATGATGATTTTAAGTTGTCAACTATTACGGAAACTACAAGAATAATATAACTATTGCAAAGTTAATTCTTTGGAATTGTGAGTTGGTCTGAAATATTTAGTAAGAATGACATGATCCGTGCCATCTAGAGATAGAAAGATAAGTTAAATGATCCTAATATATCAATGTAAAGGGATAATCTTAAAGTTCTACGGTGAGTTTTGTCGTTTGCTACTTGAAAGGGCAACATGTATCATTTAATCAAACTAAATGAAAAACCAATTTACATTGCATAATGACAGAAATGGAATAGAATCATGGATTAAACACTGCAAATAAACTAAAGCGGCGATGGTATCACGAGTTAGGAAGACAAAATCATGTTTTCTCAAGGTTAGTTGTAACAGAGGATAAACTGCAAGAAATGTGCTTTGGAGTCCAATTATCAAATTTAAATGTGTAGCAATATAATATGCCTAATAGCATTAGAATTGTGTGTTCAATAATGTTCTCCTTGGAATTCTGATATAATTAAGATATTAATACAATGATTAAAATGACAATGTATGTTGAATTGCATGAATCATGCCATTCCTAACTTAAGTGTATTTTCCATGGTAAAAGTGTATTCTTCGTGCATTTTGTTGGCCTGCTGCTGTTTGATTAAAAAACTTAATATTTCTCGAAGACATTATGTATGCACTGTGTTTAAAGTTTCAATTATAACTAAAAAGAAGGCAAAAAATAACATTTGGTGATTGCAGAGAAAATTAAACATAAAAGTTGGCTCAAAATAGCAACATCAAGTAACTGAAGGTGTATTTGGTACACATAAACTAGGGGGAAATGTAAAATAAGATCATTTATATTTTACACATTGGAATATACGATATATACTGTTCAATAGTTTAGCAATATCCCTAATAAACAAATTGCTCATTCCAGCAATCCAGGTGACATGTAAAACTAAACATATGTTCAGGATATGTTAGTTAACGGTACCTTCCTATACTTCTCAGCAACTGCACGGTGACGGTAAGCCAATTTGCGTTTGTTAGGAGCATCACTTGGGGAACCAAAACCATCCCGACTAAAATCATATCCAGAGAGTTCTAGGCCATCATCATAGTCTTTCAAGACATCAAGATATGGTTGATTAAAATTTTCCACCTGTGTGATTATAATATATCGAGGAAAATCAAAAAGCATATTATTGCACAAATTGGAAGTGAAAATAAGAAAGAAAACATACTTGCTCATAAAAGAAATATCTATCGCACACTTGAAGAATATGATTTTCCCACAGTCTGCCCATCTCTATACCAGTTTGGACTTTCTTTGAACCATTAAAAGCCTCAGCATATGTCCCATTTAATAGTGACTTGAGCAATATAAGAGTCTCATCCATGTCCCAAATGTACACATTCATTTTCTGATCCATGCTTTCTCTTTATCAACATCCACTGAATGGTTTAATTGAGATACCAGTCTTAAGAAGATAAAGAACCTGGAAGATAACATTGGGGAAACGTTCTCTTCACTAAAAATCATTGCAAAAAGCAAGTAGCTCAAACATAAAGGCGTGGCACAATATAAAAGTCTAAATATAGAAAACCTCTAGAGCAACTTTTTTTTTACATAAGACTCGCAATCTTTGCGTAGCCACTTCATATCACAGCGTGTCATTTTCTCTAATCCTCAAGAGTATCAATTGTTACAAGTAGTTATTAAGAGTGTTAAAAAATTCTTCTTGAAATGGAACTCTAAGCAAATACAAGGGTATCACTTGTTACATGTCTCCCTACAGAAATCAACCCATATTATTTTTAATCTCGCAGAAGAGATGCAATACGTACTTTATGGCATTTGAAACAACAAACATCTTCTCTCTCAGGCAACACCCTCCTTGCAGTGAAAGGACTAAAGAGGGATTTTGGGTTATGATTACTTCCAAAATATGATAGATTGAGACGTGACAACTTGCAGTTATTTGGTGGTCCAAATATGGAGGAGTATGCCCTGAACAGCAGCAGCCGGTCGTTCGAATTCTGAACCAAACATGCGACGGGGCATCAAAATTTCAGCTCAAGAGGAGTTTGGTCGAGGCCCTTCACACCACTGGAAAGAATGAAATGGAACAACAGAGGTTAACTGATATGATGTTTCTGCATTATAACTTGCTGCTGCAATCTTTTGTTTCATCCAGTGAGTTTGATCCAATGAATGATTGGATTTTGAACAAGGAGCAAAATGATGTGAGGACAGATGGTAGGCCGTTGGATGGTGCGTACATAATTGGTAATTAAACTGAGCCGCTACTTGCTAAAGATTGTTCAGTAGTTAGCTACTAGCTACTAAGTGGGTTTTTTGCTCAAGTCTACTTGATTGTGGAAATCGACAAGGGGGACTTAGCTCATTTTATGTTTATAACTGTGTGTTGCAGTAACTTTTGTGGTCAAGGCATTCATTTCAACCCTCACTCTTTTTTGAGATTCTACTTCTTCTATTCTCTTCGTTTGAGCTTTCTCTCCATAGCTTCTTTGTATACATCATTTAAATGGGACAAAATATATCACGAAGGGGTGTTTAAAGTTTAACCAAACGTGAGGAGTCTTGAGGATATATCATCCATTCACCTTAAACTTTTTTAAATGATGTTATATCTATCTCATGCAAACTCCAGTATTCATTTCTATACTTTTTACAAGAAGCAATATTAACCACAAACGGTTGCAACACAATTATAAACACAAAAGGAGCTAAGTACCTTTTGACCTAAATTACCTCAAAACTTAACTATCATTTCATTTACAATCTACCATTTTATCACCCCCGGTCCATTTCCATTATCAAGCAGACTTAAGCAACCAAAAACCCCACTAGCAACAGAACAATGTTTAGCTAGTAGAGGCTCTATTTCATTACCAATTATATCTGCACCATCCAACGGCCTACCATTTATCCTCACATCATTTTGCTCCTTGTTCAAAATCCAATCGTTTATTGGATCAAACTCACTAGATGAAATAAAAGATCGCAGCAGCAAATTATAATGCAGAAAGAACATATCACTTAACCTCTGTTGTTCCATTTCATTCTTCCAGTGGTGCGAAAGGTCTCGACCAAATTCCTCTTGCGCTAAAACTTGATGCCTCGTCGCATGTCTCATTCAGAATCCGAACGGCTAGCCGCTACAGTTAAGTAAATTCTCCTCCATATTTGGACCTCCAAATTCGGACCACCAAATAGCTGCAATGAAACTGTCATGTCTCAGTCTAAAATATTCAGAAGATTTTTGCTAGAAAACTACCAAGTAATACTAAAGCTACATAAATAATTACTATTTCAAAAAAAAAAAGGATGATGATTTAGGGGAATTTGTTCGCCATTTATAGCAAAAGTAATACATCAATACAAAATATGGATTGTGTATCTTATTTCATCCAACGAATGAGAAATAGCACGAGTAACAATTTTTCGATAATTATCTTTAAGTGGTTAAACCTAGACCATTCATTTTACTTTTTGATCCAATCGATTAGAGATGATAAGAGTGACTAATCCTCGATTCCATTTGTTTTCCATAGCTTCAATATGCGTAATCAATTCATATCACAGCGTGTCTTTTCCTCTAATCCTCAAGAGCATCACTTGTAACAGGCAGATCTTAAGACAAAAAGTGTTAACAATTCTTCTCGAGATTGAAACTCTAAGCAAGTAAAAGAGTATCACTTGTTACAATGTCTGCCTAGAGAAATCAACCCAAATTTTAGCAGAAGAGATGCTTTAATTCAGCAAAATGTGTACTTTACGGCGTTCGAAACAACAAACATCTAGAGAATTAAAATATTTTTCTCGCATGCAACACCATCCTTGAAGTTAAAATGACTAAAAAGAGGGATTTGGGGTTATAATTACTTCCAAAATATGGTATATCCCAAACCCTAGTTTCAAAAAGTCCCAGATAATCAAGTTTTACAATGAACCACAATCAGATCTGTAAAATTCCAGTCCAATATGTTCATTTTAACCCAAATCCACACCTCAATAATAGAAACACAAAACTGTGGACTGGGAAAAATAACCAAAAAAAAGGCACAAGAAACAGAGTATGGTTCAAAAAAGTCAACAAATAATAGAACACGGATCGTAAAAGATACAAGTTAAATATAATGCGGATAAAAAATTACCTCAAATGCGAGAGCTTCAAAGTACCAAGGCGATTTTCCCTTTTTCTTTTCTCTAGTTTGTTTGCGGTCCAGATTTGGTCCTTTAGGGCTCGGCGAGTTAATAGCCGTCTATGTTATTGTTATTACTTATTAGCAAAAGGCCCCTGTAGAGTTTGAAAATTATACAAAATTTCGTTTTTTGTCGTATCTACTAGATGTGTATGTATAGTTGTTTGAAAAAGCAAACAACTATTTTTTAATTTTTCAATTCGTTTTTTTTTTCTTTCACCGCCACCAATTGGGCTCCAGAGACGGCAACATAGAAATTTGCAAAACTGACTTGACTGGACGGACTATGCATAGAAATTTGTAGCAAATTAAGGTGGATTGGATTGATCTGTTCTCAACTTTTATATCTTGGGTTGAGGTTAAAAGAAAGTGGACTTGCTTTGTTTGCTTAGGGTACGTATCGGGTAATATATTTTAGTGGATAATTAAAGTATTAATAATGAAGAGCTGGAGTAATTACTCAAGTATTGAGACACTGCTCTTAATATTGTTCTTAATTATTTTGACATCTAACAATCCTTATCTTGATATGGATTTAGATGTAAACAGGGGTGGACCCATTATTTTCTTTTAATTTGCTGGACTACAACAAAACTAAGAAACTGAATACAACAATTTTTTTATAATTTTAAAGACATTCAAATCTAAATTAAAATATGGAATTAGATTCACTCTTTGACGAAAATTAAATTTTATATTAGATACATATTAGCACGCTAATGGTGTAAATGAATAAATTTTTTTTTTGCACATGTGTAGATCAATAATTTAGATATACGTTGTCTACAGACTAATATATTACAATTTCCCAATTATCAAATAGACCATGATTGTGGTGTACTGCGATAAGTTTGTACGATTTTAGATATATACATCTTTCTCTTGTTCAATATAAAAAAATTACATTAAGATCATAAAATATATAAAACTGTAAATCTTTTTTTTAATCGTGAAAAACTATCGTGTGTAATGTGTTGTTGATTCTTTTTAATATATTCTTCAATTCAGATGTTGAAAAGTTAACCATCATGGAACGAGCAGAGAATTTAATTGAATCTCTGCACATGCAGAAAAACTACATAATTTGTTTGGTAGCCACGAGAGTTCAAGAAATCTTCAAATTTAATTTTTTTCTTGGATCCTTCTTAGTATTATCAGATTGTTTTGGTTCTTTGAAAAAATATATTTGAAAAAAATTATTTATGTTGTATATATATCTTGAATTTTGTTCAAATAAATTTATCATTATTAACTGGTAACATTTAGAAATACAATTAATCTTACTAAGTTCTTCAACATTTATGTTAGAATATAATTTCATGTTATATGAGACATTTATTATATTTATGCTATATACCACAGGAATAATGTAATTCTTTTTCATTTTTCTATCTTTATTCATATATGTTCCACTGGGAATCACTTGGGTGCATGCTTCACGATAGATTAAGATTAAGATTGCACGTGCGTAGCACGTGCTGCATAAAATCGACCATTTCCTGCCCAGCAGAAATAATATTCTCCAGTGACGAGCTGGGCTATTGCTTGTCATTTGGGCCACTTTTTTCAAAAGAAGCTGGACCGGCCCAGTCCCTAATTTGGGTTCAGATTCGGCCTGGTCCGTCTTCATGGCCTGGGACCGGGCCCCAAATATGGGTGTGGATCGCGCTTTTACCGACCCGGACCGGCCCAATTAGCACATCAAATGCTACCTTTAAAAAAATAAAATCCGTGCTAAATCTATATAAAAGTAAAACTTGTCTCCAGAATTTATATTCTTATTATTATTATTAGTTTGACAAAAAATATTGAAAACCATAATAATAATAGTTTTCAAAAGACATGATAAAAAAATCTGAAAATTTGAAGAAGAATAGGACATATTTGCTCTTTTGTCAAAGATGAGCGGCAGCTACGTGCTATGAGAAAAGTTTTTTCCATTAGAAGAATAAAATAATATGAGACTTAGAATTTTCTGTGAGAGTTATACAATGAGAGCGTTCTTTTTGAGTATGAAAAGAAAAAGGAAGAAGGCGAGATGGAGATGATTTTGACGTTGAATATTATTCAATTTATATGCAACTGTCATGTGATGTGGCTGCTACAGAAAATTTGAATCTTTGTGGCTGCTTTGACCACTGATAGATATATATATATATATATATGTTGCAATAAATAATGTTCCTCTTTTGACTGCTCAGACAAGACTGACACAATTTATTTCATCTAGAATTGATCTTCCTCAGGTATGGGAATGTTTCTTCCAATAGTTTAGTTATGATCAAATATATATATATATATATATATATTCAATAATACGTTGCTTTGATTTCTTTCCATTGCCTGATCATGCTTATTCTTCTTCTTAGTGGGTTGTGTTTCTTGGAGAATTTTTTCTGTTAAAGTTTTAGACTTTTTTTAGTTGTTTGTTTTGGATGAGTAATGCGGTGGCACTTTGTTAGCGTTCATGTTGGTGTGTAACTATTTGCTTTCTTTTACTTGTGATTTATAAGAGGATCTTTGGTAGTGCTGAAAATTTGAACTTTGCATTTAAAAGAGATCATATGCTTCTGTGTGCCGATATTTTGCCATGGAATTTCATTCATAGTGTAGTTTGCGAGTATGTTGTTTTGAACTGTCAAGAGTTAAGTCCATCACCCTCTTTTGTTCTGATTGATCTGCTGTTTTGATGTGTTATACGTAAGGCCAACATCCTCACGCTGAGTGCTTATTCTGGTTTTCAATGGTTATCTTTTACTTGTACTTGGCTTGATATATGATGCTATTCTCATGACAGACAACGGAAAGTTAATTGTTCATTTATGGCTCGGTTTCATTATAAGTTATTGTGTATTCCTTCAATAGAGTATCATATTCTCTCAAACTTGTTTGTTTCCCTTGCAGTTCACATTGACTACAAACATGGCAGATGGAGCACGGCATCCATCCATATTCCAAAAGATTCATGGCCAATCTTATCTTATTTCTCGGATTTCTCCTCACATCGGCTCTAAAGATGCTGATTTGTACAAATTAACTAGCGGATATGTCAATGGAGGCCTTCAGAATCCTTTCATTACATCATACCAGGGAACCAACAAGGCTATTGCTTCACCAATTCCCCCTTTCCTTATAACAGCTCCAGCCGAAAAAGACAAAGGATTTGCCAGTTTCATGGTGGATTTCCTCATGGGTGGAGTTTCTGCTGCAGTATCCAAGAGTGCTGCTGCTCCAATCGAGAGAGTGAAACTCATGGTTCAGAACCAGGATGCTTTGATTAAATCTGGTCGGTTGTCTGAACCGTATAAGGGTATTTCCGACTGCTTTGCTAGAACTATAAAGGATGAAGGTTTCTTTTCACTATGGAGAGGCAACGTTGTAAATGTTATCAGATACTTCCCGACTCAGGTTTATATCTATTCTTATAACACCGTTTTTCTTATTGAGACAAGACTTGAACCCTACTAATGCATGCAGCTGAAAGTTGCTTAATGTTTTTTTGACAAGTAGAAGTCTTCAACTTAAGACAAGCGGAAAGAGTAAAAGAATGAACCGGAAAAATTCTGATAGAGATGATACGCAATGATATGGTTGCTAAGAAACTTAATAAAGATCTTTTGTGCCTTATGTTTCAACTTCTACAATTGTTTGCGTATAGGCCTTCAACTTTGCTTTCAAAGATTACTTCAAGGGACTATTTAACTTCAACAAAGATAGGGATGGATACTGGAAGTGGTTTGCCGGAAACTTGGCATCCGGTGGTGCTGCTGGTGCTTCATCTCAATTTTTTGTATACTCCCTCGATTTTGCTCGAACTCGTTTGGCAAATGATGCTAAGGCCGCAAAAACAGGTGGTGGAAGGCAGTTCAATGGCTTGTTTGATGTTTACAGAAAAACAATCCAATCTGATGGTGTTGTTGGGCTTTACCGTGGATTTAACGTTTCTATTGTTGGAATTGTTATATACCGTGGACTTTATTTTGGGTTGTACGATTCGTTCAAACCTCTTGTTCTTACTGGTTCGTTGCAGGTTAGTATATTTTCGCTTAATCGCTTTCTCCTCTGAATACCTCTTTTTTTTTTTTCTTCCGTTCATGTCTACGGAGCTATGTCTGAATTAGATATATGTTATGATTGATGACTAAGAAGTTGATGTGAAGTACTAATCTGATAAAATTCTTAGTATGTCTTGGGGAAGATTTTCTATAACAGATTTGAATGCTATGTCTTGATAATTCACCTCCATTTCTTTAAAGCCAGTTCTACTTGGCTTATAGCATGGTAGGAAAACTGTAGACAACCCTTGTGGTGTAAGAAACTTCCAAAAAGACCCTCGTTGTTTGTTTGTTGTATGAGACTCTTTTATAGTTTTGGATTCACTGTACAAAAGTTCCTCTCTGTCCCACTGCATTAGCAAGTAATGTACATTCATTATGGATGAGATGAGGCATGAGATTTTATGTGGTCACTCATTCGAATGTCAAAAATATATCGCCATGTTGAAATGAAATATGAAACCATTTTTATAGGAGGAATTATTACAAGAATGTCCTAATAATGCAGGCCAATCTAAGTATTGGATAAAAAAGAGTTGTTATAGTTACCACACTGTCTTGAAGAGGTTTCAAATAATTTACAAGAAGGGAGTTTCTTACTAGTTTCTAGACCATATGGGAGTTCCATTTTGGTAGTCCCATATTGCTGAAATATTCTCGGAAATACTATATGAAGAAACTTCCCCTTCCTGTAAGAAGGCTTTCAAGGAAATGAATAAAGAGTCTTCAATTTGTATTCATATACTGCAAAAATGTTTTACACAACTGTTATTGTCTACTAACATGACTCTACTTTGTATTTGCATCCTGCAGGATAGTTTCTTAGCTAGTTTCTTTCTGGGATGGGGTATCACAATCTGTGCTAGCTTAACTTCCTACCCATTCGACACCGTTCGACGAAGGATGATGATGACTTCAGGAGAAGCTGTCAAATATAAAAATGCGATGGATGCCTTATCCCAGATTGTTAAAGAAGAAGGAACGAGGTCTCTATTTAAGGGTTGTGGAGCCAACATCTTAAGAGCCGTTGCTTCTGCTGGTGTGCTTGCTGGCTACGATAAATTGCAGATCCTCGTCTATGGCAAGAAATACGGGTCCGGCAGTGGCAGTTAAAACCGTACAAGTGGTGAGCATGGTGATTATGGGATGCTATTTGATGCAGTGTGGTTTTAGTTTTTACTAGTGTTTCAGAATTATATCATGATGAATAGTATTTATTGATGTTTTCTGCATTTCAACATAGATATCTTATATAAATTAGTTGTAGCATGTGTACGTATGTATGGTATGTTTGTTTTAAGTTGTAATGATTTTGTTGTGAGACCTGATCAAGTGCTGTTTTTCCTTATGATGATAGAGTAATGCCTACCACCATTGATACTTGTTTGGGCTTGAGAATTTCCATTATTGTGAATCTTGATGATGTCTATGAAATAAACGAAAACTGCCGCCTGTTCATAAGTCGGGTTTTGGCTTTTGATAGATGTGCTTAAGGAGTATAATGTGTCAAAACTATTTAAGAAAACACACTTCTAAAGAACATTTTGCTTTGTGTAAAACATTCTTAGTTTTTGACTCGTGTGTACTGATCATCAGAAAATAAGATTTAGTAGGTTCGTCATATAAATTAAACTAATATTTAAGAGTTCAATTAGGTCAAATATCAGGAAATAAATGAAATAGTTTAAAAGTGGACGAGAGAAGCAACTCGTTGCTCTGTCCTATTTTCTACCAAATGTGATATACTTAATAATATAAAAAATAAAGAGAAAGATGTAATTTTCGCATTAGGGAACTCGATAATGGTACAAAAAGAGGAATTTATTTGGTATCGAGTCGATGCAAACATACTTATGTTTGTCTTTTAATCAATAAGAACTCGAAGCTACAATTCTGGTAGTTTTAAAAAGTTTCATGCAAAGAAACCAATAGTACGCGAGTGAATCATTAGCTCTTACGTCATAAGTCATAACTACAATGTATTGAATCACAGTTATCAAAATATATATTTTTCGTTCATCACCAGAAGCCTTCACATACATGCAGAAGATACTGCTACCATTAGAATATTTGCTACAATTTACAAGTGCTTTAGTGAAAATAGAGAAAGAACAACCTATGATAGACATATACTACTACAGTGGTGAGGAACGACGAACAGCCATAGTTTCGTCCGTTTATTCTCCAACCTGAAACAGGAAAAGATAATGGTTACTGCCTTTTATTTATGGCAAATATTATTTGTGAAAATAATGTTGACTAGTATTTGAAAAAAGTGTCAATAGAATAGTAGCCGAGATCCAACATATTATCATTAATTTTTTTTAAAACATTAAGTTGAGCAACCTAAACTTAAGTTGAAGCCTTCTCACCCCCGAGCCAAATTTAAAATCTTTCAGGGAGATGGGAGAGAACCGCGACATGTCGGGCACTCCATTTTTCTGCCCATCCAACGATGCAGACAACCTGAATGAAAGAAATGCCCGCACGGCGCCACCTATAAATACTTCGTGGAGTCAAAACATTTGTTTAAGTAACTTCACTTTACAGACTGAAGGAATATTTACCATGCACTACAATGCAATTACTCCATTGTCGAAGGAGGTGAATGGTCCTCATACAAATAACACAATCTATAACGTGATTGTGCCCTCAATAGTATCCACTGTAGTAGTGATATCTTTCTGGAAAAAACAGCAAAAGGAAAGGCAAAAACAAAAGGACAGTTCGGCCAGTGTAAGAACAATAACACATTCAAAAGTTCAAGATATTATTGCACCGCAGCGTCTTATAACACTCAACTTATAGGATAACAACACTTACACCCCTAGAAGTTTGGTCTAATATCAGAAACTTCTCCTGTTGTTTTGAATATTACAAATATACCTCTTAACATTACAATTAAACTCCCTAAAGTTAAAGAAAATACAAAGAGAAGCTGAATTTCGGAAACAGAGACCTGTTTTTCAATGTCTTTAAAGCTTGAACGGTGTCTCTGTAATTATTTAAACCTTAGGAGAGATTTCTGTACTTTGACAAAAACTCAAGGGGTGTAGATATTATCCTTACATAAATATTGAAAATGAAAGCAATACTGTACACTACCAAGATTGCAGGAATTTGATTCAAACCTGACTAGGAATGAAAACCCGAGATCCAAAATGATGTTACAAGCAGAAGAGATGTTTGGAGTTCCATACAGGCGCCCAAAGATAGACACCAAATCTTCGAAGGCTCTCTAGCATACAACAGAGTAGCAACACAGGTGCTTGTCATTCCTACCGTGAAATAAGGATGCAGAGGTTTCCTCAAGTCATGACTGATATTAATTATTATTTGTGGTATCCGAAAGAATGAAGTAGGAGAAGAATAAAACAAAAATATTTATGTATTATATTCTTCAAAAGTTTGGATTTTAAGTTCAAAATTTACTTCATGAGACATGAATCCAAAGCAAAGAATGTGATGGGGAAAGGGGACATATCTCAGGACTGGCCCAAGAAGTTGCTAAACAACACGCAGAGGTAAGAGCTAAGTGAAATCCTGATATGTGATTCTTTACGCTGTAACTGCAGCATCCCAATTCAAGCCAGGAAATAGTATTTTGTCAAGTTTTTAAGCAATTTTACCTTACCCTTCAAATCCTTTTACAAAGTCCTGTAACAACTTTGATCTCAATAATCCTAGAATAAGAGCCTAGGTGCCAACAAGATGGGTGGAGTTATTAATTATAAATAACCCCTTAATATAGTAACAAAACAAGTATATTATTTTTGTACATTATACTAAGGGTTGATATACCTGCAGCAATCGAAGCATCACAACAAATTTCAACACAATGCAACAACCTTAGACCCAATTCAGTGATTAGAAACACTAATACAAGACCAAAAAAAGATGCATACAGAAACTGCTGAATGGGTGACAGTTCTTCGTCGTTTTCTGGCTCCCAATCTTCTCCATAAGTCATAATCTAATTTGCGGTCCACAACATAGCATTTCATATGTTGAGAAGAGTGAAAACTTGATAAATGCAGCAGTTGCAAGGGTATTAAAGAGGGGTCCTCAAACCAAGCAAGAATCATAGGATCTATCATAGACATTCAACTATGAGATAATAATTGCATGATGGACAATTTATGTATAGTCCGAGGAAACAAATGAAAGACAAATTCACACCATTTTTCTATTTATATACTGATTTCCACTTAATTAGATTTTTTCAGAATAATGCATAGTTAAGCACACTGATATAGTACACCGGAAGCCACAAGCCAATACACAAGTGGAAATTCTCCAAAAGTGGAGATTTCTAAATGGTGATTCTCAAGCTACTATCTTCCTCTGAAACCAAAAAGGAACAGTCGGTTCGTTTGACTGAACACTTTGAAGACATTGGAATGACGGACATCAGATATCACAACTATTACTAAGGTTATTTTAAACAAATAAATAAATATATTTTAAGACTGAACTCCGACATCTTGAAGATTTAGCTTAGAAGGGCATAAGTGCAAACCATACCTGACCAGATTAGCAACAAACCGAACAAAAATCCAAACAGAATTTGAAACACAATAGCCGAGATATCGCAACCTCTTACGAGAACCATTTCTAAAATGAACTACAAAATATTTTCGCTGAACTTATTCTTGCATATTATGGGGAAAAGAAATGCAGAACCTTACACTTTTAAAACCAACTCAAAAATAAAGCTTCACAAAAATGGCACATCGTTCCTTGGCAATGGTGGGGTCATACCTGTTGATATCACAAACTGAAAACCAGGAGATGAAATGCACCAATGAGCATACAAACAAAACTGAACAACCTCCAGATTGCATAAAATAGGGCTCTCCACCGATCGATGGCTTATGGATCTTCTATACATTCAAAAAACGCTTGTAAAATTTATCTCGTGAAATTGTACAACATATAGAGACATTCATGTGTATGTATTAGGGGCCTCTGCGTGCGTAGAGTTTACGGATTTTGGAGACAGTGGTAGAGATATTTGCTGAAAGGGTTTTTGTTTCTTTGTTGGGCAAACCGCATCAAAAAGAAAGCTAGCTAGCATGTATTACTTATTACTATACAAGTTTTATTTATATAATTAAACTAATAATTAAGATGAATACATGACAACATTCACTCCAACATGCACCAATACGGAGTCTATAAGACATAGCACCACATCCAGAATACAAATCTATTAATTTTAATCGCCGAGCCAGAAATTTTTCGTGACTCTTAGTTGAAGGAGCTTTAGGGTCTGCGCATGCTGTTTAAGTGATATACGCAGATTACTGATTTTTAAAAATGGAGATTCAGAAATTTAACATGATAAGAAATACTCTAGACTAACATATACGACTGCTACAAACAAAATATCATTACATCTATAGCAAGTTGGGTACTTGATCTTTGATATAATGAAAGTTAACGCATTGTCATCCGAAAAACAGACTCGTCTTTTGTCAACGAGATTATCTTAAATCTTCTATCAACTGAAAGGATCCAAATAATTGAAATGATGTTTTGCAATTAACATTACTAAATAACTAGTTACTCGACTGTATCTTCAACTTTGTAAAACTACTGGCCACAAATATAAGTTTATTTCTTCACAGACTCAAACATCTCAACAATCTTTGCAATAAAATCCGGTTGGCACTCTGAAAGCCTACTAGTATTATAATGTAATCCAACTGGGTTTATAATACTTGTAGGCTTCGGAGGGCGAACCAGATTTTATCGCCAAGATCGTGGAAATGTTTAAAACTACAAAGAAAAAAACATATATTTGTACACAGTGATTTTACAAAGCAAGCTATAGATACGGTCAAACAATCTTTGGAGTAACTAGCTATTTAGTAGTGTTAATTACAGAATATCATTTCAATTATTTGGATTATTTCATATGATAAAAGATCAAGATTATATCGTTGTCAAAAGGCTTTTCTTCGGACGTCAAAACATGACAATCCGTTAACTTCCATTACATCAACGGTCAAAATTGCCCAACTTGCACTAGATGTAAGGGTATTTTGTTTGTAGTACCTTATATCTAACTGTAACTTGTTGCATTGAAATTGTTTAAGAACCTACTTATGAACACATGGATACAACTGAGAAAGAAAAGTCGTTCGAGTGTTGTGATCCTTATGTTTCCCCATGCTTTCACAAAATATACAAGTGAACAATTAGTCTAATTATCCCCTTAGTTAACATATGCTCTTTTTTATCTCGAGTTATCTACTTGTAACACTTCAGCAGCATACATTGTATTCTGGGTGTTATTCTACGTCTGCTAGACTCAACATTAGTGTATACACAAACACTAAAACTCTATATTGGAATTGCATTCTGGATGTGGTGCTATATTGGAGTTTGAGAGAATGTTGTCACGGTATGAAATAAAAGAATCATCTTAATTATTAATTTAATTACATACACTAATAATTATTTCAAAATAAACTTATAATAACAAGTAATACATGTTATATTTATCAAGAATCATCCTCCTGCCCGGATTCCCCTTCTTTAGGGCTGCAACAAGCAGATAGGTAGATATCGCTTTAGAATACAGAGAGAGAGAGAGAGAGAGTAAATGGACAACCAACGAAAATCTTTATGAGGCTTTTATCAAGATTGTGAGTTTAGATAGGTGATTTTGTCAAATTTGTACGGTTAATATGTCTTTTTATTTTTATCTTTTCTTTATTTCTTTCCTGCATCTGCAAAGAACTGCAGACGATCATTAACACCTACAAATCACACAGCATACAGATACCAACACATGAACATACAGTAGAAACTTGAACCGAAAGTACTCAACATATATAACAGAAAATCACCACCAATATGCCGACAGATAACAGAAAAACCATGAGATGAGATGAGAAGTATCGATATACAAACCTCTAGAGTTGTAATCGCCTTTTGATTGCATAAATTAGGGCTTTTTTCACCGTTCAATTCCTGTACCAAAACACGTAAACAATTATCTCGTGAGAATTGTAGAAGATATAGAGACATTCGTGTGTATGTATATATTCACTATTCACTCACCTGTGTGTGACTGACTGTGCGTGGAATTTAAGCGGGCTGACTTCGGAGGCGGCAGTGGTATATTATATAGTGCTCTTTGCTGAACGGGCTTTTTTGTTTGTTTCTAGGGCAAAGTAAATATGTATATATATATATGTACTTTTATAATGAATATATTTGATTTATATTCTAAATAGCGCACGCAATATATTGCTCCATGAAAAGATCCTAGAAAGATTTCACGAATATATTTTTTCCTTTGGCATTTCTTTTAATCTAGGGAACAAGTTATACTTACTAAACATTATTTTGATATTGTAAAATATACAATCGTGCTTTATAGTACTGGTAGAATTATAATATATGTTTTTTCCACAAATTAATTCATAATTTGATTTAAAGTTATTCTTTCCATTTTGAAAAGATTCTCAACAGCTCCTTGGATCAAGACTTATTCTGATTCTAAATTAAGAAATATAATACATACTTGATTTAAAATGTTTTAAAATTCGCATGGGCTAATTATAGATTTGAGAAGGAAAGGCATAAATAATGCAGATTTAATAAAGATGAAAGTTTATAAATCTTCGAATTGAAGCATTTCATTCGTGAATTGGTTTAAATACAAAGATTTTAAATATCATAATTTTTTTTCAAGATCCATGGATTTTTTTCACCTTTGGGTTGAAGGCAAAGCTGTCATGTTTGATAATTGTAAAAATATACAAGTTGTTGAAGTTTAAAACTAAAGTTTTGATTAGAAAGATTTGGAAAATATTTTCCAACACTTTTGCAAAGGAAACAATAGAACACGAGTGAGTCTTAGTCATATGTTATAAGTCATAACTAGGGGCGAAGCCAGGATTTTGGCTTAGGGGGGCGGAGTCACGTGAAGATTTTCGTTTAATAAATATAAAGAATAAAAATGGTTACTTGTTTTAAATTTGTTCTAAAATATTAAATCATAGTGAGAACATAAATATGTTAAGGCATAAATAATAACATACATCTATAAAAGATAGTATAAAGTAATTTAATTATAGCTAAAATTTACAAAAGAATTAAGATAAACCTACATAAATATATGCAAAAATTATTTTACTACAAAATAGAGAAATTGTGTTTACTTCTAGGAGTTTTCAATTATTTATGTCCAGTTATACACTAATAATTTATAGGCATGGTATAAGAATATATTAATTATGAGTAAATTGGTACCGAGGAATTGGGTTATTTCTTTCTTAATATGTATTATTACTATAATATTAATTAAGAGATTATTTTTAGCATCGACCTCCAATTTTGTCTCCACCAATATTTTAATCCAAATGTAAATGTTTCATTGTAAAGAATCTTAAGAAAAAGTTCGGCAAATTTAAATGTCAAAGAAATACAAACTTGAAATCACTATAATTCCGTTAGTTACAGCTTAAAATTAGGCAACAATATCTTATATTCCTACTTTCAAACTTTAGCTATTTGAATGTCAAAGAAAAAGAACTTCAACCATATATGTATGAATATAGATAAATGCATATACATAGAAGGTGGGGCTAGGACTTGGGGGGGGGGGCGACACCAGAAGTTCAACAATATATATTTTTCATTCAATACCAGAAGCCTTTACATACGCATAAGATACTGCACTATAAGTACATTTGCAACAATTTACAAGTGCTTTAGTGGAAGATTCAGAAAGAAAATCCTAATAGACAAATACAACTACAGTGAGTTGAACGATGAACCACCATAGTTGCGTCCATTAATTCTCCACCTGAAACAGGATAAGATAATACTGCTGCTTATGTATCGCAAACATTATTTGTGAATATAATGTTGACTCGTCTCGAAAAAAAGTGATATCAATAAAACAGTAGCTGAGGTCCAACATATTCTAGTTAAATCTTTTTACAAGGTTACTCTATAAAGTTGAGCAACCTAAACTTAAGTTGAAGTCTTCTTACCTCCAAGCCAAATTTAAAATCTTTCAGGGAGGTGGGAGAGGACCACGACATGTCGGGCACTCCATTTTTATGTCCATCCAACGGAGCAGACAACCTGAGTGAAAGAAATGCCCGCATGGCGTCACCTATAAAAATTTCGGAGTCAAAATATTAGTTTGAGTAACATCACTTTTCAGACTTGAGGAATATTAGTATGCACTACCATGCAATTGCTCCAACGTCGACTGAGGTGAATAGCCCTCATACAAATGACACAATCTATGGCGTGATTGTCCCCCCCATAATATCTCCTGTAGTAGTTATATCTTTCTGGAAAAAACTGCAAAAGGAGAGACAAAGACAAAGGGACAGTTAGGCCACTGTAAGAACAATAACAATCATAAAATTATTGCATACAGAGTTTTATAGCACGCAACATACAGGGATCGCTACACTTACAAGTTACACCCCTAGAAGTTTGGTCTAATAACAATCTCTCCTGTTGTTTACTCTTAACATTACAGAGCTCCCCTAGAGTTCAAAGAAATACAAAGACACTGAAGTATTCGAAAACAGATAGACCTCGTGTTTTTCAATGTCTTGAAAGCTTGAGGGGTGTCTCTGTAATTATTTGAACCTTAGGAGAGATTTCTGTACTTTGACCAAATCTCAAGGGGCATAGATAGTATCCCTATATATATAAAGATAATGAAACGAAAACTTTACATTACCAAGAATGAGGGAAATTGATTCGAACCTGACTAGGAATGAAAACCCGAGATCCAAAATGATGTTGTACTAGCAGAAGAGTTGTTTGGAGTCCCATAAAAACGACCAAAGAAATACACCAAATCTTTGAAGGCTCTATGAGCAGAAAATTATGCGGACAACCAAATGCATACAACGGAGTAGCAACACGGGTGACTGTCATTCCTATCGTGAAATAAGGATGCAGAGGTTTCCTCAAGTCACGAGTGATATTAATTATTATTTGTGGTATCCAGAAAGAATGAAGTAGGAGAAGAATAACATAAAAATATTTATGAAACAAAATCATGACAAGAACGCCACCGAATAGAAATTTATCTGCAAAACAATAATAAATTACACCAGTCATTAGAAATAAGGTGAAGCCAAAATAATTTTGGTTCATTCATGAAACATTACATAGTTGGAAACCAATCACAGACCGAAATCAGAAGGGCAATCCCAAATCAACCAAAAATCGAAAGGAGTAGGTTCTTTAGTATTGAATTCTATCTTTTAAAACTTATGCCATTCATTTTGGTCTCAGTACAAGTTAATTCGAGAGTATTTTATAATTATCATAAAAATGCTCATTAAATTTACTTACAATTCTCTAAGGTCAGATACTGGCATCCTTGTTCAACGGGAATGTGTGGAGGATAGGCCAGTTCCTTGTTTTATAGAATTTTGCTATTCAGAGAAAAAAAAAAACTCTTTATTGTTTTATGTATTATATTTTCAAAAGTTCGGATTTTAAGTTTAAAATTTACTGTTGAAGTCACCAATTTACAATGAGTCCAAAGCAAAGAATGTGGTGGGGGAAAAGGGGACATATCTCGGGACTCGCCCAAGAAGTTGCTAAACAACATGCAGAGGTAAGAGGTAAGAGCTAAGCGGAATCCTGATATGTGATTCTTTATGCTGTAACTGCAACATCCTAATTCAAGCCAGAAAAGAATATTTTGTCAAGTTTTTTAAGCAATTTTACCCGACCCTTCAAGTCCTCTTCGCTAAAGTGCCATAATAACTTTGATCTCGATAATCCTAGAGTAAGAGGGGTGCCAAAAACATGGCTGGAGTTATTAATTAAAAATAACCCCTTAATATAATAACACAACTATATTATTTTTGTTAATTATACTTAGGGTTGATATACCTGCAGCAATCGACCCATTAGAAACACTACTACTACAGTTATGCAAGACCAAGAAAAGATGCTTACAGAAACTGCTGTAAATGGGTGACAGTTCTTCGTCGTTTTCTGGCTCCCAATCTTCTCCATAAGTCAAAATCTGATTTGCCGTCCATATTGTGAGAAGGTACGGCATTTCACATGTTGAGAAGAATGAAAACTTGATAAATGCAGCAGCTGCAAGAGCACTAAAGAGGGGTCCTGAAACCAAGCAAGAACCATCGTGTGTATCATTGAGATTCAATTATGAGATAATAATTGCGTGATGGACAATCTAAGTGTAGTCTGAGGAAACAAATGAAAGAGAAATTCACCGTTTTTCTTTTTATAAACTGTTCTCCACTTTAATAAAATTTTACCAGAATAATGCATAGTTAAGCATACGATATAGTAATCGGAAGCAACAAGACAATACACAAGTAAATACAAAAAACAAATATATATATATATACACACACACACATTAAGTTTATAATTAAAAAGTTAATGCATTTTATAGCCTAAAACTCCAACTCAGTAGCAATCCAAGCGATTGAAAACTGGACTCTGACAAAATCAATCTTCTGTGAAACACAGCATCCTTTGAAATTTGACGGCAAGGGTGGCATTAGATTATGTCCATAAGTTTACGGAAAATTACCCCCTCCAAAACCACCCCCCATACAATCATGAGATGATCTCTCAGTTAATGACAAATAAAAGGTAAAATCCATCATAAATAAGTTATACCATGTGATTTCTATAATTCCATCACTACCGAGAAACGGAGAGGAAAACATCACAAATATAACAATCCTGAAAATAGGGGTTACCCATTATATCTGTCCTCGTACCGAGTTTCGCTTGGGCATGACAAGCAAATAAGTAACTTAAATCATTTGAATTGTACAGACAGGTATCTCAAATACATCAGAAATGTTAGTCATATAAGGTATTCTAGCTTATATATGCTTTTGTATCTGAACATTCAAACATTATTTAGTGAGATGGAGATGAATTATCCCATTAGATTTAGAATAAAATTAACAAAAGATTAAAAGAGATGTGGAAGAGGAAAGGCAAAAGTATAAGATGTGAAGAGATGGAATTTGTGAATAAAAAAGAGTTAGCAACAAAATCCAACCACCAACCAGAAATTGAAAACAAACTAGATACATGTAAAAATACTCTGAAGTAAACATACCAGTTAAGATCCCGGTGATTAGGAGAACAAAACAGATATAAGCATCCATTATTGCCTGTTGTCCAATCATCAGAAGCGAAACTTTGGCAACCCCCTGGAAAAAGATGATCAAATTAAGCTATATGTGACACCAAGAAACGTTGAACAAAACACGACAGTAATATGCCGTTAGTAACACCTATAGTTATCTAATATGAGGCATGAATTACCGGGTATCTTAGAGGGTGAGTGTTACTGTAATGCATCTGTCGATTTAAGACAAGAATTTGCACCAATGTGATCTGGTGCAAGAAAGAAGTTAAGGATCCAACACAAGAATGTAATAAAAATGTGAACCCCCACCCCTCTGAATATGTAGACTTTAAGAACACTGTACAGTAAAGGATACACAGGTAACCATCAACGAGAACTTCATAGCTTTATGTTGGTAGACCTCAATGTCGACTGAAGTCGCATTTAATAGCGTTGTTGAGAAGCAATTTACATCATCATCCAAGGAAGAGCTTCCCATTAGTCCTTCGAGATGATATATACCGTGATCTCCATCTAGGACAAATTGAAAGACAAAAGAAAAATAAGAAAAACAACATGAAACCAAAAGATGACTATAGTTCAAAACCGACGCCACAACAACTAAAAACAAATCATAGTTTATGTTGTGTTCCGGCCACGCCAATAATTAACAAGAAGAAACCCTACGCAGCCTTGCTGCATATATATATTGGCTCAACTATAGAATATTACAAACATAAACTGAACTTTATTTGCTAAGTACAGATTGGAATGCAGCCAAACTTATTTTTCAACTCGCTTACATTCGGGATACCCAAAGTTTTGAAGATATGTTGTTCTTATTAGTTAAAAAGGACCCGGAAGTTACTACATGCTCAGAATTACATGTGCTGCCGTATGAGAGTATTACTGCTCAATAATACAGAGTATTACTTTTTCCAAGGGCATTTAAATGGGTTCACGATAAAGAAACAAGAGGAGTAGATAATTGAGGCATTCTTACAACTTTCCATACATAATAGAGGTAAAGAGAGTGCTTTACATACACTTTACATACCATTTCTTCCCGAAGACGCATGAGAAAGCTGTGCAGCAATTTCAATATTGCAATGTTTCTCAATTTCATTGATGGGAGCTGCAACCATACAACACAAGCAGCTTCAGGAAAGAAACTTAATATATCAAGTCATGATGGACTAAACAAATACTAAAAACTTTACATGGTTTCCTCTTCCAGATTTTTTCCTGATGAGACTCCTGAAAAACATGGGAGGAGAAAACTTCAAGCTGTATAAATATTCAAGTTGTCAAAAGGTTGTAGAAGTACTTGAGAATCATTTTGCATATCAATTTGTATTTACAAAATAAATCATGTTAAAGTTATTAGCATCAAGCAGGTCTGGGTAGAGATCAAACAGTGGGCTTTATAAGACCGCGTTCAAAGAATTCCATCAAAAAAATGGAATCATCAAAAGAAATTAAAGAAATTCCCAAAATAAATATAATCTAACTAGCAATGGACAAGCAACTTTCTAAGATTGGGTCATTTGACCCCAAAAGCATATATACATCTCATATTTCATTCTCACCATTACAACATTTAAACAATTTGCCCATAATTATCCGAAAAGAGTTTAGCTCTTGGCAGGAGAAACCATCAGCAACAGGCAAGAATTCGGCAGAGGAGAATTGCAATTGTTTACAATAAATATTCAAGTTCTTCTCCCTTTCCGGATTACCAAGAGCAATATGAAACAATAAACTGTTTACAATTCCAACACTGAAATGTAGCTTCTTACTACCCCAGGAAAAAGAAATCCAACTAAAAAATATAATGCTTCATAATTGGAGGGCAGCAGCTCTACAACCAAGAAAAAGAAAAATCAAAGAACCAAGATCAAGGACCCACTTTGTCAAATGTAAAGCTTAAACATTTCTCTATCACCTTCCTTAAACAAGAATGGTGTGCCTTTCTAACATAACATGTTCCAAACACGATATGAGCAAATCCACTATGTTTCCATGTATAATTCACAAAGTGTTATAGTTTGAACGAAACCTTATCATAGTTAGCAAATATGACCTGGGATAAGTCCCTAAGACTCACAGAATATGTCATCCAAAAAGGGGGAACAGTTCTGTTGGTGCTGTAAATTAAAATAATATACACTGGTCTGGGGTGAAAAACGGCGTGGACCTATTCTGGTATACTCCAATGGTAACAATAAAGCTAGTACAACTACTACCTAGGTTTTGTGCAACAAAATAAAGGACAAAAAAAATATGTAAGTTTTACGTGCACATCATCCAGTCTCATGTGAAGCATTATTATGTAACACGAAACCCATTATGAAGATATTTAACAATATTGAAATAGCCTTGGTATCCCCATCCCCAAAGAGAGTTCTTTTAAACACAAAAAAGGAAAAGTATGATCTACATTTTTCAGTAGAAAGTGTACGAAGATACACGAATTTGGTCCAGACGACAGAATAATTCTACAATAAAAAGATAGTAGCGGACGCCGGAGTGATTACCAAGCCATATGCATCAGATAATAAGGAATCATCCTCCTGCCCAGAATTGCCTTCTTTAGCACTGCAGCAATATCCAGAAATAGCATCAGAAGATAGATAGATACGGCTTCACAGAGAGAGAAAGAGAGAGAGAGAGAGAGAGAGAGAGAGTAAATGGAATCAAACAAATGGTCAACCTACGGAAATCTTTATTGGACTTTTATCAAGATTGTAAGTTTACATAGATAATTTTGTCCAGTTTGCGCGGTTAGACACACACACACACACACACACACACACACATATATATATATATATATATATATATATATATATATATTTGTTTATTTATTTAAATATTTCCTTCTCCGCATCTGCAAAGAACTGCAGACGATCATTAAGTACCTGTAAATCATACAACTGATGTCCAAATTAAAGATACCAACAAACTGTGGAAACTTGAAACTGGAACTACAGAACATATATAAAGAGAGTAACAAAAGTAAAGTGAAAGCTACCTGCTTGTTACCAGCCGCAGTTGTCTGAAAGGCCATATATATACACCCTCCACCCTCATTTGAGAAACACCGGCATTATGTTCATCATCAAACATGTCATAGAAAATTATGTCACCCTGGTGTAATCCCTCATAAAGATAAAGTAAAATGAGAAATGGCATAGAGAAAGAAATACATCACCAGCTTTGAGTAAAACCAAAGCTAGCAATTACACGAGTGACTACTCGTTTTTTCTGTTATTTGTTTTCTTTTTTGCTTATTTCTTTTGGTTTCACCAGCTTTGAGTAAATCACCATCAATATTCCGCCAAATAACACATATAACAGAAAAAAGCGAGTGATCACTTCATGGAAATGACAACAAGAGATTTCTGTAATAACAGTAAAAAATAAGACACAATATTTCATGTAACATCTCTCTCGTCAAGAATAAAGAACAACCATGTTACCTGAACATTGTGTACGCCATTTGTTTCTGTAAGTGTACTGAACAATTTTAACTCTAGTATTGAGTTGCCATTTGATTTCCTAAAACAGCAAAACTTGGAGGAGCCATTTCCAGAATGCAGGAACTTCCAATTTCCTGCAACATACAAAATAAAAAGAAAAACAATGTACTTAATGTGAGAGAAATAAAGAACAATTTATAATAAGTGTTGGGGGGAAAATACAGGTACCGAGTAAGAAAATTGACGATCAATACAATCATAAGGTGAAATGATCAAAGAATTATCACTCTTTGTTGCTCTTACAGCTACATAACATGAGTCAATTTCATTAAAATCCCCAAACTATAGTGTCTTAGAAAAGTGTCCCCAAACCTTTTAAAATGTCTGAATTGTCCCCTAACCTGTTGAAAAATGTGCAAATTGCACCCTAAATCATTGATCAACTGTTCATTATATACACGTGTGTGTATTTTTGTCCATTAGATTTGACATTAGGGGCAATTTGCATACTTTATCATACGCCAGGGGTCATGTCGCACATCTTAAAAGGTTTTGGGGACAATGCAACGAGCACATAGTTTGTGAGGTTTAACGCAATTGACCCTATTTTCATTTTTGTTATGCATAAATACAAGTATCTTAACCTTTAATGCACTAGATTTAAAATATAAGTACAAAATCATACAAATTTCTATTTCAAACACAAATAAAAAGTTAGAAAATTTTGAATGCATGAATTCATTTAATCAATGAGTAAAAAAAAAAATGAGAAACATATTATTAGGAGAAAATTAGATATTATTTTTTATGGTTTAACTTTTCAGTATCAATTTTTTAAGTAGCTATGGATAAAAATATAAGAATTAAGTTTCTAGAAGATTTTACTCTAAATCAAAAACTTGATGAAGAAGAGAGTGAAGTGAAATTTTGATAAATCAATAAGGCTTGAAGATCGAGAAATGAAAATATAGAAATGGAGCTTAACGGATGAGTCACTGCTAGTCTATCATTGGAGAAAGAAACAAATAAATATGGACTAGAGAGCATGGAAAAGAAGAAAAAACCGATGCGGTATCTAACACGCCGACAACATGCATACACATTGGACATAGGATAGACACGTACCCGACGCTCGATGTGCCTGGTCCGTAAATAAATAACAAAACAAGAACATGATACAGTGTCGAACACGACTGCGGTCGTGATCGACGTGATCTGGATAGGTGATGGCAGAGATGAGTGGCCAATGCGCAAGGTGGCGCAAAGCCGTGTCTGTAGGTTACCTTTCACAGTCCTGTGTGTTGTTGCCAATACACAATGAGTAAAGAAGAACCAGCGAGATAGGGCGAAAGAGGAAAGCGAGGGAAAGAGAAGAGAAGATGTGAAAGAGAACTTGGTAATACAACTCGATGGATGAAGAGAATGCTTTGTAAAGAGAAAGAGAGGGCGCTTATATAGAAATTCCGGACGGAGAAGACGAGGATCATGTGAAGACGTGAAGTTAATGACAATAAATGTGACAAGTAACAGGTTTCACGGGAAAGCTAAAAAACAATGACAATAAATGTGACAACCAACAAGTTTCATGAGAAAATAAAAAGAAAAAGATAAATTGAGGAAAAATGTAATTTTTTTATTTTTTCATTTCTTCAAAATGCCAGATAACGATTAGAAGAAAATTCCCCACTTTTGAATTCTCAGAATATAGTATAATTGTATTTTTAGTATTTGTGTGTTGATACAAAAACTTACTTTTAAGCTTTTATTAAAATAAAAATATACTACAAAATTCGCAAAAGTATTATATAACTTAGAACTGTGTCTTCAAATTTTTAGAAACCCATTTAGTTGCATTCTTGTTCGTGTATAGTGTATCACATAGTTAAAAATAAATTTTTGTACAGGGAAAGAGCTACAAATTAAATAGAAATTGGGACGGAGAAGACGAGGATCATGAGAAGGTGCGGAGATAATAACAATGAATGTGGTAACAAACAAGTTTCACGGAAAAGCTGAAAAACAATAACAATAAATGTGACAACCAACTATTTGTTGAACCGCTTTTGTTTATTTTATTTTAAAACTTAAAATATTTGTCAGATAGAAGAATTGGCCCCTTGACCTCTAACTAAAATAACAAGGCTCTAACCAGTGGAGCTAAACCATTTCTGGTTTTATATACACATATTAATATATACAATAGATAACAAAGATGTACTTCTTCTATACTATAAAGTTATGTTCTTTAAAAATGCTGCTTTTTTTGTTTTAATAACCCTTTCAATATTACGCTTTTTAAGATCTTTTGTTTATGTTTTTCTTTTCAAAAACTTAATATATTACAATATATGATTTTGCGTTATCTTTTTTAAATATAATTCTCTAAGATTTACTTTAGTTGTACTTTATATACAAACCTCTCATTTGATGTATAATTTCAGTTTTTCTAAATTTGTATACCACACAAGTATATATATAAAGAATATCAAACCAATTAGTTGAATTGTTTTATTTGAAAATAATAAATCAACTAAATAAAGTATATTATGATTAAGATTAAGAAGATATTAACTAAATTTGAACCAGCTTAGACAACTTTTATTTGGAGATATTAATTAAAGATCGACTAACATATTCATAATTTTTACTTTTTATATACTAAATATGAACAAAATTAAGTGATATATGTACATATATATAATTCATATAATTATTGAGATCATACATGTTGGGCCAGTTGAACCAGTAAAACCAATAAACAGTAAGGTCATCGGTTATGTGTCAGGTGCGGTTCAGTAAACGCTGGTCTGAAATTCCTTTAGCCGTGCCAAATGCATTTGAAATTTTTTAAACTTTTTGCGTATCCGGTACGTATTAGACAAATACCGGAACCATTTATGCATTCACACAGTATTGGATATAACAAGAGACATTTTCTAACACTGGACGTACCCTTTCTTTGTACAGATGAAAGATAAAGTAGAATATTAATCGGATTGGAATTTCATAAGTTAAGTCAATCGATAAGATTCCAGAAAATTGTTTTCAAGAAAGGGAGTAAATAAAACAAAGAAAGAAACATGGAAAGAGGATTGATACATTCTGGTCCAATAGCTATTGAATAGTGATGTGCGGTAGAGCTATACCAGCACCCAGTATATACCGATTGTTCTGCAATCAAAAAACACTATATTGTTTCCCGAACTTTGGACATAGATTCATAATCAGAATTTTATCAATCCCTTTGGTAGTCCAATGGTTTGGTAACTTAGCTTAAGATAATGGAACCGGAGCCAGGAGGCGAGGGGCGAAATCCAGAAGTGACGGAGGCCGAGAGCGAGGGTTGTGACTGCGGGTCACGGGCTGCAAAAGTGGTGCTGCTCTTTTCTAGTGGACTGACGGAGGCGCTTAGTCTAATCAGAATCCCAATACCATTAGGAAAGATCTTATGCTATTAGACTTATTTATATGAACTCTAGATTATGCTTTCTATATGTTCATTATATGAGATATTGCTATAAGGTTGTTTTGCTCTTAATTCTAGGTTTCTAAAGTTGTCTTTGCAAGCTCCATTGATCAACTCTTTACTCACAAAGGCGCATTCAAACTGTTTGATCAAAGTCTTAAAAAAACTAATGATACGTACCGCGGAGCTCTTTTCTAGGTTAGGTAGTTCTTCTGTTTTCAATAGTTTGAAGTCAGTTTTACCTACATACGACTTTTAACAAATACACGATATTTCACTTTAGTGATCCACGTTGACAACAAAACCTAGTCCATTCCCCTGGTGGCGTATACTCATGTTTTATCTGATTGCATCCAATTGTCATGGTTTTTTGACTAAACCGTTTGGTCTGTTATCACTTGTTTGGTTGGTTTCTAGCATATGCCAACACCCCTACTATTAATGTTCTGTACATCATGCATACCCTGTAAATATTTTGAAGTACAACTCCATGGTAAATGTTCGTGAAACAAATTTGCAATCCAATTATTAATTGTCATCCTTAACATCCAGGAGAAATATCAAAAGACTTACCATGCGAAGAATATCATTTCTATTAATGGCAGGGTTTCTAAAGGAAAGTATGCAATAGCATCACAATCTACCGAGAGATATGAATGAATTATCATTTGAAATCACCACGGAACGAAACATTATCAAGCCTATATTGTTTAAAATGGTAACGCAAAAATCACAGTAATTTTTCTTCTGTATAGAACATTCACGCAAATTAGTGATAATTAATAATTTATCATATAGACAACTCACTGACCTTTGTATGTCCCTGTTATATTCCAAGAAGAATATGGTCCCAATTCGTGCTCGCCTTTGCCTTGAAGCCACTGCAAGAAGTAAAAGTCCACAAACATTAGATATGGGTGAATGGAAGATCTGAGGGAAAGGCAAAAAATAGAGACAGAGAACCATTGATGGATGGATATTCTTTTTAACAAGACTATTCCAATTAAAGAAATAAACAATTTACGACTCCATTATGAAAGAAATATTATTATATCTCAGACATTCACATGCTGCATCCAAGTGGAAACTAAAGATGCTTTAGTCTATTACAAAAAATGAGAAGTTTCCACCAAGTTCTTGTTTTAGATGGAGATTCTCAAGCTACTATCTTCCTTTTAAAACTAAAAGAAGAAGGGAATACATTTTCATTTCACTGATCACTTTGAACACATTGGAATGATGAACATCAGTTATCACAAGTAATGCTTGTGAAGTTCCCAACGTAAAGGAATTGCATGACTACTTTTAAGTTTCAACTATTAGTAAGGTTAGTTTAAACAGAAAACTAAACATATTTTAAGACTGAACTCAAGCATCTTGAAATTTAACATATAAGGAGCAGATATACACATATGTCACCATTGTCATCTTCTTCCAAACCACAGAATATACACCATGACCCCCCCTGATGCGGCACTCAACTTCACATCCATTTCTGGCATTCTTGTGAAAGGTCGTCAATGCAACAACAAACTCAAGCAATATTTATATCATATGCCATAAATCTTCTGCAATTACCAAGTACAGATACCGACAAACAGTCCTCAATTGCTAACTAAACAACACATGAGGCAACCATGTTTGTACAGTTTCCGTTCGATAAGCAGTCAAACAACCAAAAAAGAAGTTTCAGAAAAAGAAAAAAAAAACATATAATGAAGAGCCGTAAAATCATTTTTTACTTGGGCTCGAACGTGAGTACACTTTATAGCAGATACTTATATTTCAATATAAACCCAATGCGAGCAATACTGATTATTGTGTGCGAATATAACAATATCAGATCTTGTGCAACGACCAAATACAGATACCGACAAACCAGTCATCAGTTGCCGACAAAACACAACACGCCAGACAACTGCATTTGTATAACTTCCATTCAAGAGTCAAACAACTAAACGACAAATCCGTCAAACATTACGAGCCGCAAATCTTAAACACGCACCAGATCTTTAATGTGCTATCTTAACAACAATACAATTACAACTAAGCAACATCTAAATTTCTGAATTTGTTCTCATAATTCCCCAACCAACAACAAGAAGGAAAAATTACATAATACATTAAGCATAAACATATTATTAACTACAATCGGAGACTCCTCACTTCCTAACACATAATAATGTCATTTAAGGCCACTACATACTCAAATCGGTACGTAACAAAAATTCAACGAATACAAAAAATCGATCACTAACACACTAACCTCATCACTCAAAGCCCCTGGACTCTGCCCTATAGTCACCATACCATCTACTGACCACATTACCACAAAATTGAACAAAAATCCAAACACAATTCGAAACATAATACTCGAGAAATTGAAACTCTTCACGATAGACATTTTGTATAATCAACGCAAATTCTTTCAAAATAAACTGATACTGCAGCAGAATTATGAACAAAAAGAAATGAATCATCTTACACTTTAATAACCAACTCAAAAATCGAACAATCTTCACAACAACGACACGTCGTTTCTTCGCTACGAGTGGGGTCCATAACTGCTGATCTCACAAAATTGAAAACCAGGAGATAAGATGCACCGATCAATATGCAAACAAAAAATTGAACAACCTCCAGAGTAATTGCGTAAATTAGGGCTTTTTTCCACCGTTCAATTCCTGTACCAAAGAATGACGTATGGATCATATGTACATTCATTCAATAAACGTTCGTGAACAATTATCTCGTGAAAATTGTAGAAGATATATAGAGACATTCATGTGTATGTATATATATATATTCACTCACCTGTGTGTTTGCGACTTAGCGTAAAGTTTACGTTAAGATTTTGGAGACGGTGGGTAGTGCTATTTGCTGAGCGGGTCGTTTGTTTCTTTGTTGAACCGCGAGTCAACAACGGTCAACGAGTTATTTATTTTTGTTTTAAAGTTATTAAATATAATATGTATTGCTTATTAATATTATTATAGTGTAAGCTATATTTTATAATTGAAGTTAAAAATTTGACTACTTTATAATATGATAATTTTTTGTTAATGTTTAATATCTGAGTTATACTATAAATAATGAATGCCGGTATTTTTTGTATAGCACCCGGAGAAAAACAAAAAACTGAAATTTTTTTCACGAGAAATATTTTTTCCTTCGGCACCACTTTTAGTTTTAATACGTAGGGAACATGTTATACTTAGTTTGTTCACTAACATTATTTTAGTGTGGTATAAAATACAATAATGCTTTATGTACGTGGTAGAATTATATCATATGTTTTTCCATAATTTAATTCATATTTTGATATTAAAAAAAAAATCTTTAACTTTCAAAAACTCTCTACAGCTTCTTGGATCAAAGCTTATTATAGTTCTAAATTAAGAAATATAATACTTGCTGATTTCATATGCTTTAAAATTTGCAAGGGCTTATAACAGATTTGAGACTGAAAAACATTAAAAATGCTGATTTAATTAAGGTGAAACATTTATAAATATTTAAATAAATACAGTTTCTTGGATTTTTTTTCACCTTCGGGTGTTGAGAGGGAGTGAAAATTTGATAATTGTAAAAATTTAAATTTTGTTGAATTGTTTTCGTATATCATGTGAAGGAATTATAAAAATTTGAAAATATATATCACGTGTTATCAAAAACAAATTTTTTTTTTCTTTCTGCGTTCTTCGGAAATCAAATGGAGCCTTAGTTTTTTCAATTTAATTAATGTTCACATTGAATATTGATTAAGCATTGAAACATTTGTTTCACTTGGACCATTTACTCTTTAGTCTTTACTCACGGTGAGAAAATATGGCATGCGAAACTTTGACTGCGTTCCACCCACATTCGTTAAAGCATTGAGTGTAGACAGCAAGTAATTCATGAAGTAATTCTTATATAGAATTAATATAATATATATAATATATAATATAAGAAATACATTTTTTTGTAAATAGTCCTCGCCTAACTCCAGACTCCCGAGACTCAACAGTGTAATCTGGGACTCTAATATGGACTGAAGTTGGACTAATTAATATAAACTCAGAGGGTTCAAAAACTTCGTAAAAATTATACATATGTAATCTAATGAATGCATTACAAATTTACAATAGTTTTCTGAAAGAGGGAAGACGGATTTAAGGTCTTACGAATATGTCACGTCATTTGATAAAAAAACAAAAACAAAAACATCGCATACAAAAACTAATAATTAATACTAGAATATAAAACATTATTCGTGTCATGTACGTCTTTTTATCTAATGCTATGAGAATACGATCAGAAAGAAAAATAAAAGAGAGGAGAAAACGTTTGGATTAACCAATAATTAAGAAGAATTCCAGATAAATTAATTATGTTGTTGTACTCTAAAACAACCCTTTATAAAACACTAAAACCATTTGACATTGTAAAACCATCAAATGCTTTCTGATTTCTAAAGTGTGGAGAGTGCTACTATTTAATTTGACATAAAGAGTGGAGAAATGTTTTAATTTGACTATTGTGTATATATATATATCCTTAAACGTTACATATAAATTTTTATATATCTTAAGTGAATCTCTTCTGAACAATATAATAAATGTACATTAAACACTGTCAGGACCATTAAATTAATCTATTTGATCGAACCTAAATTTAAATACTAGACACGTTCAAACATGCATAAAGATTAGTAACTACGATATATAGTGCTGGTTTAAGTATGAAATTAATGTGTTCAAAGCTAAAGACTCAAGACAAAATCCCTGCATTGAATTTCCATCACTTCTCATTCCTACGTAGAAAGCTAAACACGTTCTCACGTCTTATATATATAGGGGGACATATGCATGCATCGGTCACCTCAACATTTCGAGCCTTCTTCTCATTCATGCCTCTTTAATTCATATATTTTTAAGTTATAGTATAAACTAATTAGTTTATTGGTTTTAAGAGGCTCGAATTGAGCTTGGTTTTTGCTATACCAATGGGGGATTTTTCATGCAGAGTGAACTTTGTTTTTGTGGTTTTGATTGGGTTCTTGGGCTTATGTGATGCGTGTACATTTACGGTTGGAGGTGACGATGGTTGGACTCTTAAACCTAGTGAGGACTATAGTCATTGGGCCGAAAGAAATCGCTTCCAAATAAACGACACTCTTGGTACATTTCTTCCACTTGGATTCTATATATACGTTGTATAATGCACAAAGTCTACTTAAAAGTACTATAGTTATATTTGTACGCGTCATAACTCATTTTATAGCATGCATAAGCTTTTGATAACTGTAAATTTCACTGTAAAATCTATGATTGTTTATGACATGCTATAAAATACATGAAATTAGTTAATTATTATAGGAGGCCAATTGGTGTTAAAATAGATAGCTTGTTCTCTTTATACTTTAATTATTAAAGATGCTACAAATTTTAACTATTTTTTGCAGTTTTCAAGTACGAAAAAGCCCATGATTCCGTCTTTGTTGTGAACGAAAAGGACTACTCCAAATGCAACAAGGATGATCCCATCATAATCTTCAAAGATGGAAACACACATTTCACATTTGATAAATCAGGGCCATTCTTTTTCATAAGTGGACATGAACAAAATTGTGAGAAGGGCCAAAAATTCATAATTGTTGTTCTCTCCGAGCACCACCACCGTAACCACACCGCCCCGTCACCGCCACCGCTTACACCCGTACATCCTCCCCCTCCATCACCCGCAGCCAAAAGTCCCACACACGCGCCAACAAAACCACCTACTCCAACTCCAACTCCATATCACGCGCCGCCACCCACCCACGCTCCTTCACACGCGCCACCAGTACAACCACCATCTCACTCGCCATCTCCATCTTTACCCAAAAGAACTCCAACCCCTGCACCAACTCATTCTCCGGCACCGGCGGCCAAAACTCCACTCCACGCGCCGCCGCCATCACACTCTCCATCCCACGCGCCACCGCCAGTCCAAAAACCCGTTCATTCGCCGTCTCCATCTTCACCTTACAACTCTCCTGCACCTTCTCCGACTCATTTATCAACACCGCCGCCTTCCCCTACCCACGCGCCGCCGCTCGAGCCACCTCCATGTTACCACGCGCCGCCACCTCGTGCTAACACTCCGGCGTCTCACTCCACCATGCTCCGACACGCGCCCCAAATGTCGTTGTTACATTTGCTCCTGTCGTTCGTTGTAGTCTAATCAATTAGCGTCTACCTTTATTAATTTCTGCTCCATTAGTTTGAGTTATTTTAGGTCTCAACTAATTTTCTGTGTATTTGTTTTTTAAGAAAAAAGTTGTTTAGTTAATTTCTGTTAAATTATTGTCCTGGGTCAGTTTTTACTACGTCAATGTATAACTGAATTATTAAACAAGATGAATTCTCGTCTTAATTTTAAAGTTATGGCTCATGAGTTCCACATAATATTGATATATGCATTTATTTATTTAAAAGACATGGATTAATTGATGGAAACTGGAAAGTGAATAACAACATAAATATAAGCTATGCCAAATTGCCAACTCACTCGTGAATTATTCCTACTGGGCACAATACAAAAATAATAAAATTAAAGATAATAGCAAATCACCCATGTTTATAGCTACTAATCATGTTACGTTTCAAGTAGAAAAAAATCAAATAGCTACACATTATTAAAAAAATATATATCTTTATCTTCTCTCTAGTACTTTCATATATTAAACTTGTACAGGCTAAAAAAGTATTCTCATTAGCTGAAATGAGTTATTTTTGTCATTTTCTTTTGGGTTTTTGGCATAAAACCCCCGTGTGTTATATAAAACAGGCAAGAAACTCCCCTATGAAATAGAAAGAAGCAAAAAACCCCCTATGTATTATAAAACATAGCAAATTACCCCCTTTTGTAAGAGAGCGAGTTACACTTGCCCCATGTGAGAGTTGGCATGATTATTTTCTTACAAAATGACTTTACAACCCTTGTACTTAAAGAGTTAAAAGTTAAGAAAACTCTTAAAGTATACTTAATAGACAAATAACCCCCTATTTCATGTGCAACAAAAGAGTTAACCCTTACAAAAAGGAAATGTGTCAAATTGCTCCCTTTTTTTAAAAAAAAAATAATAATACAATTACCCCCTTTACAATTTTTCATGTACTTTTATTGAATTTTTAAAAAATGTCATTTTTATGTAGTATTAAGAGATTATTGAATCAATCCATATTTTAAGAAATGTATTTATCTTTTTCAATATTATAAAATACCTAGTTACAAGCAACAAAAAAAAAAACTCTTAAAAATAGATGTTATGTTCACTTAAAAAAATTGATCCAAAATTAAATTCTAAAAGATATAATTGACATATTTCTTGACACAATATTACAACAAAGATACAATGTATATCAACCTTAAAATGCATATAAAAAGTTAAATAAATGATCAATCATGGTTATCGATAAAATTCTTTTTTTAGAAAAAAATTTACATTTTATTGCCAAATTCAGTCTTAAGTGAAACATGATTCCAAAACAAATAAAGAAATATAAAATTTAAATGAAAAAATATGTTAAATACTCAAACTTCATCAAACAGCATAACAACACAAAACTAGGAAAAAAAAGACAATAAAACAACAGTTAGAGCATAAATAATGCAGCAATAGAATACTATAAAACAACATAAACATTGAAGCAAAAGAAAGAAACAACGTAAAACAAGAAGATCACAAAAAATCAGAAAATTAGCGCTAAAAGAATAGCACAGACAGTAAAATTTCAACAAAAAAAAAAAAGCAAAAAAGCAAGCAAACCAGGCACCAAAAAATAAATATTTCAGCACCAGAAAAGATCAATTTCACCATAAAGTAATAGAAACAGCAAATAAATCAGCACTAATGTAAAAAACAACAATAACAACAACAAATCGGCACAGATAATTAACAAAAACAACAAATATATGGTATAATTTGCCTTTCAAATGGAGAAAAAAACTCTGAACTATGGTTTGATGTTTGAGTCATGTAACAAGTCCAGAAAGGAAAAAAAAATTATTTACCTAAGGTCAAATCAGTCTTTTTAGACATAATACATGTAAAAAAAGAAGGAGGGAGCAAGTGAGCTAGTATTTTCAGAACACAGGCGGGTTTTTTGCATCTTTTGTTTTCATAGGGGTTTTTCGCCTGTTTTACATAGCACATGGGTTTTTTCGCTAGTGGCTCTTTTCTTTTTGAAGTAGAAACGTGCCTAATTGAAGATGGAGATGATATTAGTAATATATTGATTTTTTTGTTGCAATATGAGTGAATAAAATAAAAATCGCAAGAGAACGAAATAGAAATCTTATCGGTGATGCATGGTATTGTACTAGAGGAATTTTTTTAATGAAAGCTCCAGTGTTTCTCTTTTACAATCTCGTATGTTTTCTTCGTTAGTGAATATATGATTTAAATGTATGGATTTAAAAACTAACAACTTCATGTGCGAAAACTGGAAGTTGTTGCAACTTGTGGTAAAAACATAAATTTACATAATTCTAAAAAATGGAAAGTCGCGTTGGCAGTCGCCTTATGCCTTATATTTAAGAAAAATCATAGTTTCAAAATTAGAATTATTATTGATTTTTTAAGAAAGATACACACATATTTTTCTTCTAGAATGATATTGATTTTTTTTTTTTATTAATTTATAAAGGACAACATATAAAAATACATAAAAATGAATAATTTTGGCAAATACTAGAAAAGAACAAATTATTTTTTTCGAACCCAAATATTAATGCGCGAATGTCTAAAATCTTTTGCATCTAATAATAACACTAGATTTATGTCACGTACAATACATCTGAAGTAAAATATTTCATATGTTTCTTTCCTTAGCTACTCGCAGGGGCGGAGCCAGGAATTTTAGGTAGGGGGGGGCGAAATTTTACTAAACTTATACTTCAAAAATTACGTACATATGGCGTTATTTTTTGTCATATAATACCTAGCTAGTAGATATCTTCAATTTTGCTCTAAGTTTTTTGATGGGATCAAACTAAAAAAAAATGATGTATTGACATCAAAACTTTGGACAATTATTTCTCAAAAGTCATAGTTAAACTACTAGATAAATAAGCACATTCTCTTCTATTTATAACTTGTCTTCATAATTGAAAATATAGGTTTAGACATTGCGTTAAAACATATCTCCTACCATAACACCAATATATTGTAGGCAAGTAAATAACTATTTGAAAATCTAACAAATATAATATAATATAATATATATGTATATATATTATAAATATAAATACATATAAATAGAAATTCGCCGAACATATATATACAGAGATAAAGTTTCTTACTAAAGAACTCCTTATGTTCCGATTATGTTCCAATATTATAGGGATTTAGTTCCTATTTACAAGGATATCAATAACAATATAAAAGATACTTATCAAAAAAACTATATATATATACATATATATATACATATATATAAGCCTATATAAAAAGAAGTGGTGAGAAAGTTGGGGGGGGGGGGGGGGGGTGGCCCCCATATGCCCCCCCTCCCTCCGCCACTGGCTACTCGTCTCTTGTCCAGTAAATTTTTAGCTATTGGTATTTTCACGTGTCGTCGATCTATTGGTGGTAGACACGATTTTTGTACAATGTTTCAAGGTATTGTTAAGAAGTGTCTCACATCACTTGGGAAAGAGTCTGGGCTTATATTTATTAAAAGAAGTTCCATCTCCACTTAATAAGGCAGGTCTTAGGAGAGAAACAAATGAGCTTCAAATTCTTTCAGGTATGTTTCAAAAATTATTTCATACACGGTTTGTATGATAACGCAGTACAACCAAAAATCTAAATGGTAGCTATTTTCTTTAAATTATACAAAATTTACTTTTCCAACACATCATCTCAGCCGCACATCTAAACTAATAAAGCAATAACCATCTTTCCCATGCAACCGTAATAATTCCTCCTGAGTCAGCCTTTTGTCAAAAAAGTAGACCTCGGTTTGGCAGAATCACAGTTGAAAAGAAAAAGAGAAAAAACACACACACACAGAGCGATTAATAATTCAGCAGTAGTAGCTTAAGAGGAGAAAATGTCAGGCGTAACGGGTCAAGAGGAGGACAAAAAACCGGCCGATTCGTCCGTACACATCAATCTCAAAGTCAAGTCACAGGTCTCTCTCTCTCTCTCTCTCTCTCTTTGTTTTACCGTTTGTGATTTTGAATTTTCGCTTGATAAATAGCAGTGATTGTGTTTATAACGGTGTTTTGATCATGTTTAACTGTTCGCTAGGGTTTATTGGTTAGTAGCAGGAGTCATTTTTTTAGGGGTTTTTGTTGTGGGTGTTTGTTAGTGGGTTTTATTCATGTACATTGTCTTTAAATTTCTCATTAGGGTTTCTTTTATTAGGTAACTGAAGCGTAAATGTTTAACTATTACGTTTTAGGTCAAAAGATTGAAACTTTTCAAGATATGTCTTGAGACTTGCTTAAAATTTTGCTAGTTTTATGCATGCTCTGTTTTTCCCCTTTTATACCACGTGTTCTGTTGATTAATGTGGTTGGTTTTCATATTATCAGTGTTTTAAGCTTCTCAAAGTCTTTTTAAGTTATGTTGATAGCTTGAGTTGCTCTTCTGGGGTCAATTTAGCAATGCGTGCGAGTCGATGTATTCTTCTTCATCAGCATAATTTTCGTAAAAAATTGAAATTGAAATTCTTATACTGAAGGGAGTTGTGGGGATCTTTTAGTTGGTTTAAGCTTGCGTATGGATCCTGTCTCACTGCGTCTTGATTAGATGTTGCTTTGTTGGATTTTGATTGGCGAAATAGACGATGTGATGTTTAAAATTGTTCTCTTGAAACTTTTGTACCTAGTAAAGATCGTTTGCCATCTTCTTTACCTTTGTACGAACAGAGTGCTCGTGTCCCCTGATTCTATGTTGGTTACTCGAGATTATGTTTATGTACTTTTTATATGAGCACTGGGCAAGCAGCCCGTGTTGGACGTTATGTGCTGTATCCAGGATATATCAGGTGGTGAATGTTTGGAGCTTCCTTTTATCTTGTCTGGCCTGATTTATTGGTTATTTTTGTTATCTTCAATCTCGTTTGGAACTTAATTTTGATAGAAAAATATATACTCGTGAGTAGAAAAAGAAAGAAGATCATATGCGAACTTGTGAAGTAAGTGCAATCTTCTCCCGTTCTGTTCATATCCCAGTCATACACTGGCAATGGCCGTTAATTTTACCTACCATAAATCTTTAGGAAATTTTAGTTTTAGTTCTTGAAACATATACCTCGTGGCAGCCTGTGAGCTGTGAATACGTATATGAACTGTTTGAGCTTTGATCCTTTTGAGGTAACGATAAGACACACTTATGAATTTTTTGTCTAATGATTCTCAATTTACATCAGTTATTTCCATATATTTCCCAGGTGACGTACACTTTCTACCGCATTTTTAATCATTTTGAGTTTTATGCCTGGTTTTATTAGGATGGAAATGAAGTGTTTTTCAGAATTAAGAGAAACACTACACTGAGCAAGCTTATGAATGCTTACTGCGATCGGCAATCAGTAGACATCAATTCTATCGCGTTTCTGTTTGATGGTCGTCGTCTCAGGGCAGAACACACTCCAGATGAGGTCTGGACTTTATTTCTCTCAACAATATAGGTGGTTTCTTTTATACCAAAATATACATGATTCAGTTAAAAGTTTTATACATTTTTTCAGCTGGAAATGGAGGACGGTGACGAGATTGACGCTATGCTACATCAGACTGGAGGAGCTATGGTTTAGGAAGGAACCTTGAATCACGAGAAGGCCGTGTTATGTAAAATATGAAACAGTTTATGTATTACTTCTTTTGACTTTGGACCTTTAGGTATCTCTCTCCTTAACTGACTGTTTTAGGCCCCCATCGTATAAAATTGTGTGTTTGGTATTAGTAATCATCTTTTGTGAAAGTAGGCTGTGTGGGAGTTTCTTTGAATCTGGAAACTGTTGGCAGTTTGCTGGTTTCATGATCTGTTTTAAGAAGATATTTTGCACTCCAGCCCACCTGTGATGTCCATTAATTTGGTTTTCAGAATTTTGTTCTTTTGAATGATGTTTAATTTTCTGCTTCATTCCCCAGTTCGCAAGTGCAATCTTCCGTTAGACTGTTTGTTAAATAGCAGAAATATAATGGTGAAAGAACATGCAAACGAAAAACAGTTAAAAGTAAAACCACGCAAAATTGTTTGAGTTCCTCCGAAATATCACGGGGCACCTGATATTTTGGTCTACTTTCGTTGACCAATTACAATTACACATAGAGGGAATATTAGGAACGCAATTCTACTTATATTTTATGTATAGAATAACATACCCTAAAAAGAAAATTCAATATAAATTTTACAACATATAATTCTGACCCCATAACCCAACATCTTTATGTGCTCGCCATTTATTCGGTCTTGGTTTTTGTACGATGGAACTGAAGTTTTCTTTAGGATCAAGAGAATCAGTCAACTTAAGAAGCTTATCAATGCTTATTGTGACCGGGAATCAGTGGCTTTAAATACAGTCACTTTTATGTCTGATGGTCAACAACTCAAGGCAGAAGAAACTACAGACAATTTATCTTTTATATTGATGATCTCTTTTACACCAAAATGCGCATAATTTAAAGTTTTGAGAGGTTTTCTTTTATTCAGCTGAAAATGGAGGACGGTGATGAGATTGATGCAATGCTGCATCACGCTGCAGGTGCTATGCTTTAGGATATGGATGATGTAAATTAAGAGTTAAGACATTATGTTACTTATAGGTCTATCTCTCATTAATGTACTGCATTTTCATTATGTTGGACTTGTATTCTTGATGATGTTTTTGGAAATTATAATCACAACCCATTTTTAATTGGTCAAATGTAATAAAACTTTATCTTAATTTTCTCTTAGTTAAGTAGTCGCATTTTTTTAATTTTAATCTAGTAATCAGATAATATATTATATGATTTTGAGGATGATCAAGTTTATATACATTAAATAGGTGAGGATATGTTTGTTTAAATATCAAACGTCAGCGTAAAAGAAACAGAAGTCAGTAGACTCGGAACCAATCGTAAAATACAAGTCTCGGCTTAAATAAAGTCAATCAATAACAAAAAAAAAATAAAAAATAAAAATAAAAAAAAAAAACTTGAATAACGAACATCCTGTAAAGCCTTAATATGAACCCAATTAAATAATTACAGGCACCCCTGTGATTTTAAAAATATTACAAATGGAATTATTTTTTAGAATTATTAAATCTTCGAGGGTTGTCTCTGTAACTATTCAAAAATTAGAAGGAAGAAAAAAGTTGACAAAAAGTATTTGCACTTTCTCGTTCTATTCTTTCCCAAGACTGAGTTTCATATTCATTCAAACATTGCCGCAGCCAAAGTGCATGCTGTGAAGAGTGTCCTGTCTTTTCCTTGCACCATCAATAAATGGCAATAATTTATGAAAAAAGTGAAGTAGAGGTGCTATAATTTGATAAAATATCCGGGGTTATCATACAAATTCACCCGATACTATATGTACTCAATATCCACATCACAGAGATACCTCCTTCTAAAAGTTTGGCAATTAAGGACAAACAAATTAAAGTTCTCATCTGAACAATAATGAACATATGAAAAGAATTGAGTAATTACACCTCACGAAGAATTCAACACTACGATGAATATTAAACAGAATATGCTAACCTCAGGCGTAAAGATACATCACCAACCTCTAGCGCACAACACACCTAGAACCTCAAATTTCAGAAAATACTCTACACCACAACTCAACAAAAACCTGCAAAGACAATTAAGTATTACTGCCATCAGAAAACTACTCAAGAGGGAATTCCATATTAGGTCTGCATAAAAATACAAAAAAGATGAAGAAACGGGTAACATTGATGACGGCTACAAAAGAATAACAAATTACTACTTCGAACTGTAACACTTCAAATATAGCAGAATATTGTCACTACAAATAATAGCAAGTGCATAATCTCGGAATGGAGAACCCAGACGAGTTCTAGATTCTCCGACTCCAACTGGACACCAGGAAATTGTTCGATCTTTGCTACTCAAAATTTCCAAATTGCTCTCTTGGTAAGTCGGTGCATCCTACTTAGGCTTCAAAGAAAGCATCATACAACTGACCATTCGTTGTTTTAGAAGTTTTACTTCAGGCAAATAGCATTCAGTATCATGCTGGAATATGTTAAGACTTAACCGGCTTCAGAAAAGCTCTGGAAGATGATTGATTACTTGAGAAAATTGCAATGCTAAGTTGTGACAAAATTAGATATCTAATATTGTGCTATTATAGCAGATAAAATAGATCAAAATTCCACTAGTTCCAAATAATACATCACGAACACCTCAAGATTCGTAACCAGAGCGATAGGCAAAAAGTTTCATGACAGTCTTCTATGCAAAAACCTGCTAGTATGTTCATTTTCAAAGGAACAGCTTTAAGCCTTACTTTAGAAGTAAAAGAAAACACGTTCACATAGTTTTTCCAACCAAATTCTCCGTGCACATCTCAAATTCACAATGCTTAAATGAAGAATGGTCAACACAAAAACCAAGAGAAAGAACAAGAAGAGATGTATGAGCAGAAGAGAGAGGGTAGTATAGAAGGGGCGAGAGTGGCTGGGTGCAGATGGTATGTGAAGGATTGAAGAAAGACATGCATCTGCCTTTGTGGTGATATGACTGGTCAGAGAGACACGAGGGCGAACAAAATCTGGATTGCTGTACTTAGAACGTGGTGGCTGGATGGTGTAGTACAGTTTAGGTGGTGCAAAATCTAAAGAACTCGTGCTAGTCCTAAATTTCAGTTTGAAGTTGTAATGTCAGTCGAAGATGCATCCTCTCTTAGTTCTTCAATGGATTAACATGTATCTGGAATCCAATTTATGGGCTAAAAAACTTGGCAACATATGATTAAGGTACCTCACAATTTGGTCACATGTCAAATACTTCAGTAGGATATTCAACATTTTAGATAGCTGACTCAAAATTCCCTTTTCCCATAAAACCACCCCATCCAGCCCTATGTTCATATATGCCGAATACCAAATCTAATTTTGTTTTTCTGTACTTTCTTACTCTTCTTTACTCAGTTATCTTGACATATCTTGGGGAAAACATATATTTATTGACAGTGAAAATACCCGTTTGGGTGTCAGGCGTTCATTCTAATGTCTAAGACTTCGCGTCTGCATAATGGGGACAATAAAAAGTGCCAAACTAACATAAAAATGCAATAGAAATAAAACAGGCAACATGTAGTTTGACATGGAGGCAATAAAACGCTAAAAATAAATATACCAAATAAATAATTCCAACTCATTTTGCAAGAACCAATGGCTTCATCTGTTCGAGCCAATTTAGAATGGAAATATTTCATGCTTTGTAGGATGGACATCTTTTTCTACATTATGTGATACTATCACCTGTTTACTGGAACACGTTCTAATCGTGATAAAAAACAGTTTTTAGATGATAAGGTACCTTATCTCACAAATCAGCCTTGGGTTTCTTTCCTGCCACAATCTGGGATATATGTAGCCCCCTACTAAATGCTTGATTGAAAAGAATCCTTGTCTGCATGTTCTGAAAACCAGGCAACCATGATAGAAGGGCCACAGGGGCCATGACAATGACTCCAAACATTATCTCGTACATGCGCGCTACAGAAACAACAGTCTCCCAGAGAATTGTTTTCTGCAAAAATGGTTTAAGGACCTGCGCAATTGATATCAATCCCCATCCAGTCGGAAGAAAAGCCAATAAACTGGTGAACAGATCAACAAATCTGAAGTGGGTAAATTCCAGCAAGGCTATTATCACTACAACCACAAGAATAATATCAAGAAACTGAACCAAACGATAATAGATATGCTCCTTTGCAGCATATTTGTCTCGTGCATATGCTATAATCGTGTAAAGTCCAAGAGCCACAAAAATCCAAATCCATGAAAGCAGATACACGGCAATGCTCCTGCTTCCAGCAGCAATTCCTAGCTGATATACAATCCCATACTGGAAAAAGAAGAAACGGAGGCTCAAAATGATCTCCAGTACCTTCCCCCAAAGACCTGTTGTTCTTAGATGATCTTGCTCTTCATACCACCACTTTTCCCAGCTTTGTTCAGGCTTTGCAAACACGCCACCCTTGTACCACATCCAGCTCATAAATTCATCAAAGTCATTTACAGTTTTTAACCAATCAAAGCCTGAAGGATTGAAAATGAAGGGGCCCAATATCCAAGACACCACTAAAAACCAACTAGTAATGGTCAATGCTATGTACACAAAAGTTCCTGTTGCTACAGGGCTGTAGGCAGCATATATGGTGAGTATCAATCCAAGTTCAATAGCCTTTACAAAATGACTACGCGCATATAATCTATAATTTTCAGCAAAACCCTTATGCTCCACCACAAAACCACGACCAGTTGCACGGTACTTTGCACCACCATGCAAGATAGTTCTACCGAAGTAATGACCACGGGTCCCCATGGAGAATGAATAGAATACTGAAGAAAGCTGGAGCTGCATCATACAAAAATCCCAGATGGCATTCAGAAAACCGTGCTCTAGTGAATGCTCAACAATCATCGGCAAGGCAGTAAAGAAACCAAGTTGGATGATGAACTGCTGATTCAAGATTGTACCAAGTGCTCTATTATCATTGGCATTGTCTGCCAAGGCGGAGCGCTCAATTCCACTCAAAGCCAGATAAAGCCGGCCCCACAAAAATGCATACACAGTAAGGATAATCATCATGGTATTGAAGAAAAAACCTACAGTAGTGTAGAAGAACGAGAGCATTCTGAAGAAGTCTAGTCTATGGCCCAACCTGTAGACATCTCGACTCAGTATTTGCTCACCGTTCCCGCTGGAAACTTTGGCTTCAAACATTGATATCTGATTCAGCCCAACATCCCTTCCCTTTCCTACTTGGATATATTCATGGTGGGTAACATTTCCACCTCTCAATGTACAATTAAATCCAGCAAAAATGTCCTCACTGATGTTAATCACACGGGATGCTTTGCTTAATCCTCCCCGAGTCAAAAACCAAAACCTGTCGAACACGTCAGGATGACCATAATGCATTCGAACTTTCAGAGGATTGGCTAAAACGCGCTGCCCCAATGTGACAAAACTCGTCTCCTGCGCAGACATGAACCAAGCAAGTGATGAAACAGAACCTGTAAATATGTGCTCCCGAACTCCCAAGATGGTAGGTTTCCGGATACCATAATTATGCCTGAATTCCTCTAAGAGGTTCCGCATCTTTAAAGCCTCCTCAAAATAGTTGTCCTGGTTCATGTCAATTGTCTGAACTGCATCTCCCCTAGTGAAAATAATGGCATGATTCTGATTCTCAGGTTTGCCCTCTCCAAGCTTCACTGGGCCGGGCAACTTGACCCGGTATATCTCTACTTCTCTTTCCAACTTCTGGTCATATTTCACAAGCACTGAGTAATAATCTTTTTCATCCCTCCCGGATGACACCTCATCAACATAGGCAACCCGAAGTGCTTCATTGTTTTTCATCAGATACAGGATCTCCTCAGCATGGGGATCCTTTTTGGCCTTCTGGGAACCATAAATCTGACATGCGACCACGTAAGTAAACTTCATCAAGGCAGTCCCACGCTCATGGCCTTTGAAAATCAAACTTACTGAACTAGTTGCTCGGCTCAAAGATCTTGAGGAGAGAGACCTTTCTGAGTGCAAACGACTCATATCATCATTATGCCTAATGGAACTAAGTTGCTGAGATCCTTCCCTCATGTCCATCTCAGAAGCAGAATCAAGAAACGCCAGCATCTCAAGCGCCCGATAGTAGTACATCATTCCCCTGACCGTACGGGTAAGTGTCTGGCCTCTGTACGATGCCCATAGCCGGAGATCTCTAAGCCTAGACGCCCACAGTTCCCTTTCATTTGCCACCCCTTCTCGCCTCATCCTCTCCAAAAAGTTTCGCCACTCATCTGCATAAATTGTCTTCAAATAGTAAAGGGTTGAAATTCCATCTTCATTTTCAGTTCGAAGTTGTTCCTTGTTGTACAATACATCTTCGCTGTAGTAAGGGGTCAAAACACTGAAGGCCCTCATTTTTTCAACTTGAGGAGCATGGGGCATGTTCATAAACAAGGAGTTGCTGAAGAAGGCGATTCTACGCCTTGCCTCAAGATTTTCAGGAATTTGCTGCATAGAATCCCGGGATGTAAGAATGGTATGTAAACGTCGCACCCGCCGGTAGAATGTCTCGTTACTTGCATTTGGTAGTTCAACAGCATTCTCAAAAAGCAGTCCTTCAGCAGACGTCGTCCTTTTAGGAACAAGACCATCCTCCATCAGTTGGTCATTGTTCCTGTGCTGTTTCAGGAGGTCCCTAATAGCAGTCTCATAAAGGGCCTGAAGAGCATTCACCACCTTAACAACATCTTTATCAGGCTTGAGTACAAGATTGAGAAGATGGACCAACTTCTCATGGAGTTTTTGGAGTGCGTTCATGTTGTAATTATTCGTGAATTTCTCCAGCTCAATCCACTGATCAATTTCTATGAAAAAGGTTCTGATTATGGAGCGCTCCTCAGAATCGTATTTGACAATTGCAAGCAGAAAGTGCTTTAAACTGTCGTATGCTTCGATGACTGCACATCTTCTGTACTCAGTTTTGCAGATCTTATACCAAAGCCACCTATCAGGAGCATCTACCAGTTCCTTTGCCTGGCTCAGAGCAAGCAGTAGCTCGTTACAGAGGAGCAAGCATGGCCACTGAATCACACGAATTTCCCAGTTACATTTAGGATCTTTGTGATCATTTTGAGGCAGCTCCAAGAGCTCAACCTCACGATCGCAGATGATATCTTCCTCCCTGAATGCATGGATAATCTCATTCCATATCAAAGCAAATTTATAGGCCTCCACCTGATTGGACTCAAGTTTTTTAAAGGGGCGGCCAAGCCCATACCTCAACTTCAATCTGTGAATGGCATCACCAATCTTGCTCCTAAACGTTCCCCTGGCATTCAAAAGCTGCTCCTCAGGCATCAGATTGAACTGAATAGCACTAGCAAAGAACTGAAACCTCAATCTTAACTGCTGCATGCTCCGAATCTCACCCAAGTGATCAAATAAACCAATTGCAGCCCCAACAAAAGAGGAGTATATAGTGTACCAAATCTGCAGATCTAACAAGTAAATCAAAACAACTGGGGCCCACAAAAGCCCCACAGCGAACCGGTTACTGTTATTAAAGAATTCATGCCACTCATAGTTAACATCTCGGAGATTCAACAAGCTCCTCGTGGGAGAAATCATGGGCCTAATCTGCATGAAATAACTGAAAGCAAATTTTGTGGCAAGCACAACAACCCAGAAAAGGGAGTATTTAATATTGTCCACAAGACCTTCTCTAAGCCCCCGGCCAACAAAAGTCCTGCTTTGGAACCACCACGATAACAAATAAAACAACTTCCAATTTGTCTTCTCCAAAAAATTTCTAACCCATGGTATAACAAACAGAGCGACAGCCAGCAGCTCAGGGGCGATAAACGCCAGAACAACCTCAAGAAAATTCACAACTCTCCTGTCCACAGCACGTGTCCATCCCCTATCAGCATTCCTTTGACTCCATATCCTTCCATATAACACCCCAAACACCACAATCCACCCAGCAGCAACCACACTCTTCAAAACCATCCTAACTCCCAGAGATTTGGTCTCCCTCGACACCAAACTATACTGCATTCCAGCATCCAACAACGACTGTAAGAACCTCAGAGCGGTCCATGTGAAAAACACAGTCAAGCACCTCACTTGAACCTCCCTCGTCTCCAGTGCCTGCCACGGATAATCCCTTTCCTCCCACGCCACGATAATCGCCAACTGAAGAAACAAAATCAACATTATCCACAACTTATCAAAACTCCTGAACAAATTCCAAAACGACCTCTGCTCAACAAACCCCGTCTTCCCCACCTTCTTCCCCTTATGCCCCGTCACAAAGAAGTTACTCCCAAGATCCAAAGGCCATTTCAACTTATCAAAACACCTCTTACTCCAAAAATACTCATTTATATCGTCATAATTCCTCCACGCCGTATGCGGAGCCGTCCCATTCTTACTATTCTCCACCTCAGCCTTCACCGTATCGTAAATCGGCTTCACAACCATATTCAAAAAGGCATTCTCCCCCGATATCGAGGGCAAAAACGGCCTCCCAGTATTCTCATCAATGTAATCCTCCAAGATCTTGTTCAACTCCATCGCCATATTATGAAAAATATAACAAATACACTCCGGCATAAAACGTAAATTCGCAGACTCACCCCAAATCAACAAGTACATCGAAACGTACAGAAGCTCGCGCCGCTGATCCGAATTCCTCGACTGCGAATCCGACAACCAAACACTGGACCTCACGCTCAGGTACGAGCACCAATTCGTGTAATTCCGGAGCAAACCGCGACGAAATCGCCGGAGCACCGAGTGATCGAGCGAATCAATGTTATCCGGCGGCGGATTAAGCCGCATCTGAGCATTGGAGAGATGTAGCACGAGATGCTCCCTCTGATTGTCGACATTCGAGGCTTGAAAGCCGAAGAAGAGCGCGAGCCAGTCGAGGAGGTCGTAGTGCGGCTTCCACGGGAAAAACGGCGGTCGCCTGAGATCTCCGACGGCGCGTAGAGCGGCGGCGGCGGCGCGAACCTCCGGGAAGAGGAGTGAGGGATGGTCGGCGAGTAGATTGTGGATTGGGATGATGTTGTAGACGTCGTCGTCGGCTTGAGAGCCTTGAGATTGACGATTCATCGTCGCATTCGGAGAGATTTGCGGGAATTAGGGTTTTTTTTTTTTCACTCGAAGTTTTTGGGGTTTTGTCTGAGAGGATTTTAAACGATAATGGCGGATGAAGATCTACGCTCCTTTTGGTGTGTGGACTGGTGTAGTACTTAGGGCTGTGGTTATTGTACGTTTCGTTTGAAGTTTCGTGGAAAAGAGAATTGATTGACTGACTCAAGAAGTGAATTGACAGGTTCTTTATTATCGTCATTAGTCAAAAGGGTTAAAAATGTATATATTTCAGTAATAATTTTCTTCTTTCTTTAATTTTTTACGAGTTATAAGTTATAACATTATTTTAAGGTAAAAATGGTTGTTACCATCATAGATCAAAGTTTTCAGTTCTGTTGTATATGCAATCACCTAAAATATTAGAAAATTTTACAATAATACAAGATCTTTTAAACACGTGTCAAACAATTCGTAGCAATTATTATTGTATCGAACGTGGAACATACTTTTATGTTTTGTTTTTATATAGTGAAAATTGAAAATGTTGTGATATGTATCGATGTAATGTTTAAACACTTTGAATCATGGACTTATGTTTCGTATCCATTAAGCCGAAAGTGAAATTGTTGCAATATGTTTTGACGACTAAATTTTTTTATCCATAATTTCCTATTTCTCTAAGTTAAGTGCAAAAAAATCTTCAGTTAATAGCTAATCTTTTAGTACTATAGATTCTAAAATAATTTACAACTATCAAAAGCTTAAGATATCTCAACGCATAAATGAATTATATATTTATCTTTAGGAAAGTTTGGTCAACAGCTTTCGAGTAGGTAGGTAATAAATCATCAGATCATTTCATTTGTAGTAAGTAAATCGTTTTAGCCATACGCAGATATTGTCACGCCTATACGCGGTAGCTTACGAAATCAGAAACTGGGAAAATTTACACAGGGATCGCATGACCGAAAACATCGCCTAAATTCTTTTTGTTCAACTTAAATATACGAAACGTGTAAACCATATAAATGTAGCAATCAAATTAGAAGACAACTAATTTCACCCTCCAAAAAAAAAAAAAGTTGTTCGTGAGAAATTTTAAAGAAAAAAATATTCATCTTAAATTTATTGATTCACATATACGTTAAGATATTTTAGTGAAATATTCATCTCATTCCTACATAGTTCATCAGTTGTCATGGTCTCGACATTGAATTTAATTTCATACTTATGGATCAATGTTGCATTCCTTTAGTATCAAAATATTGATATTTTTTATTCTATGGAAAGAACTTCTTTCGATGCAAAAAGTGTTTATTTTTATTTTTCATTATCATTTTCCCAAATATGTCGAATAATTGCTAAAGCTTTTATTATTTGGAGACTTATATACATATATGATGAAATCAAAATATTGATCCATACTTTTTTTTTTTTTTTTGATAGGGATCCATACTTCCACAGCTCTACACTTGTTCTTATAACTTTAGTATCTGCTGGTCAAAAGAGTAGCTCGCTTCTCAAGAATTAAAGAGCATGATGAATACACATGGTCACATCCCATTTGCCAGTTGAAAGCACTTTTGTGATAAAGTTTCTTAAATAGGAGATTTGATAATAATTTAGTAAAGAGTTCTTTACTTCTTTAATTTTAAGAGACGTGTTTTTTTACTATTAATGGAAAATATCTAAATGCGTTAATCTTTTAAAAATTGATACTGAGATTATCCCAATATAACTGTAGTTTTAATTACGACCTTGAAATTTGGTTTAGTTACAAAAACCTCTCCTGTAGTTTTTCTTCTTCTTCTTCTTTTTTTTTTTTTTTTTGATAATCCTCTCCTGTAGTTTTTATTGGAATAGACTTGTAGAAAAAATATCCTTATATAAAGCAAAGAACTGAAGTTCAGTGGTATGGTAGGAATAAGTCACGGAGGTCAAAAAGGAGGACAATTTTAAAAAGAATTGGTTCTATTTTTAGATACTTGCAGTATTTTATTTATAATGGTTGGTTTGCCATATAGCAAAATTCCATTATTTACTGGGGAACTTTGACAATATCGATGATAATGACAAAATATACGGTTAAAAGGTAAACCGCAACTTCTGTTTCTTTCTCAATTTTGATAATAGCATTTCAGTTCACGCAACATGTCATGTGTATCAAAATTCAGTTGACAAGCGCATCAAATATATCAAAATTCAAAATCAAACGGCGATCATGTATTTAAATTTTAAATGATCAATAGTTGAAATATTATGTAGCAATTACAATAGCTAAAGCAACATGATCTTAGAATATACACATAGATTAGACTAATTGAACAAAAAGCAGTACATATATAAATACACTGAAAGATACTGATTTATTTTTAATTAAAGCAAATTTGACTACCAATTAGAGAACCCTAAAATTCATTTTGCCCTTAAAAATTCTTAACAAGAATACATTAATTCAATGGGACACAGTTTGTTTATCTACTCATTTGTCTCACTGCACATACATGCACTTTTCGTAAAATATACTTTTTTCATGAAATAAAAGATAGTAAACTCATTTGCAAAATACAATAAAGAAAATCGGTAGACGCGATTATTGATTTTATTAAATGAATACATCTCAACATGTCTAAAAACGAGAAAGGTTTATAGCAAAAACAAAAAACACCTTAACATGTTTCCATTTTTTTTTTAGTACTACACGTAAACAAAGTGATTTTTCCTGTTATAGCTCAAACAAAAACTAATCAGGCCGCATGAATTTTAGTGATTATCGAAGGATACGTTTGAAATTTTAGTGTTGATGTTTCAGCCATCAACACCGAGTAAACTCGTAATTTAGTGAATAAACCCGCGTAAAATCCTCAGCTCACAGTTGAATATTCTGTGACCAAAGCTTAAAAGCTAAGGTACCAAATTATTTGAGAAAGCTGACCGGGTCAATAACCCGTATAAGTAAATAACAATAAAATATTAATTTCAGCAATAGATATCTTTATAATTTGAAAGAGTAACCAACGCGTTTCTAATAACCATGACTTTAGGTCTCGAGTTCGTCACTTTCTTGAAACTTTATTGATAAATGATGTGGCGTTGTGGGCCAAGTGGAAAATAATTGATGTTAGATCCGGACCCGGCGCTTTTGCCGGGCTTTATGAACGTGATTTGTACGTGCATTATTAGGAGGTTTTCCTTTTTTGATAGGTAAATTATTAGGAGGGTTAAAAGGTATAATTCCCACGTCAACACTCAACCCCCCTCTTGACTAACAAAAGATAATTATGTTGACATCTTTAAAACTTGATAGAATCATTAAATGTTTTTTTATTTATTTTTGAAACGGAAAATAGATAATGAGATGAAGCACTCTATTACTTTTGGAATTTTATCTTAGCAAATATTTAGTTTAATAAGAAAGACTTTTGTTCAATTCCTTTCGTGTGCGGTTCAAATATGAGTAAGATAGATTTCTTTTTAACCTAACAAAATACATAAAAAATGTTGTTTATGTTGTAAGATAACTGATGAAACTGTAATCACGAGACCTACACTTTTAGTTTTAGATATTCAGATTCATGGATGTTATAGTTGGAGTGATACTAATTTAGATACTAGAATTCAGTGGATGCAACTACATGAGTATAACTAGAATAAATTTGTATATTGCATAGTACAAAAAAAATATGAGAAGCACGAGGATAACCCCTATATGATTCGAACCAAGATGACTAGATGTATTAAACAAATAGCTAAAGATCTTTTTTGTGAATTGATTAAAAATGGTCTATGTAAAAAGAGCACATTTAGGCGGAATAAAGAAGTAACCGATGATTAATCTGATTTGTACAATCTTTAGAAACAAACCATGATAAAGAGAGTCTCAAGATGTATAAGTTATAAGCTAGCAAAGAAGGGCATAAAGAAAGTGGTTCGACTAGCACTAATGCCGAGTTTACATACATAAAAAAAAAAAAAAAAAAAAAAAAAAACAGTGACGACTTGCATTGAACGTGATCTTTACTAACATTTGACAACCTCTCGGTCCAATTCTATGAAAGCGCGCGAGGCCCATTTACTATATTTGCACATTTGTAAGAACATAAATTTTTGTAGCACATGATAAAAACATTTGGGCAATCACATAAAGTGGGGTATCCATGAAAACCATTAATTGGACTTCATTTGTGTTTCTATATATTGTAAAGGCCCAATACTTTAGACTGGAGTTCGCTCCTTACTATACTAATAGCTAGAATAGAATTTGGATATGATTTTGGAATTATAAAATGAAGTAAAGAATAATTAGTAGATGTTGCGAAGTTGAAGTATGATAAATTGCAGGCTGATTTTGTTTATGGTTCTATGGTCAGAAATAATTTGGTAAATGTGAAATTATATATTTAGAATCCGTATGAAACAATCTTTATATGAATAACAATACATCGAAGATTAGCTTGATATCTGCATAATCTACATTTATAGATCACAAGTACTATATAAACTTATATTTTTAATAGACGTGTATGACATTATGTTTCAATGTACGTATGCATTGGTTGATACATTATGATTGTAGTGAAATATAAATCCCAACTGAGATTTATTCTTGAGAACGTTGTCAACAAGTGCTATAAATCGTGTCTGGATCAAACAAAACATCTTAAATTACAAACCTCCGACCAGCTAACGCACACTAAATTATTCTCTATGTAATTCATCAAGCAAAAATAAAAAGAAAAAGATATACCCTCTAGATATATATATATATATATATATATATATATATATATATATATATATATATATATATATATATATATATATATATATATATAACCAACACTCCCAAAAAATTATATTAACTCTGAAAAACTCCAACGTCCGTGACTCTCCAACCGATCAGTCTTCTTAAGCTTCGGTGAAGGGATATTAATCGTGTCTAAATAATTAATAAAATTGATAATTAGACATTAAGCACCAGTAAGTAGAGGATCCACACTAACTTGAAGAGTTAACATAAGAAGCACAACACTAGACAAGAACCCTAGGCTGGAAGTAGCAAGAGATCCCACAACTTTACGGCAGAAAAAAGGAACCACGCCACACATTGGTCCCCATCCCCAATGAATATTTCCACACTTTATAAGTGCATATGTTTGCCATGCAACTCCTAAGCTTGTTCCCATACCCAGACTCACAAACTGCGCACAAAAAACAAAATAAATGTCATGCAATTTAATAAATCTGTGTCTTTTTTATTTTTATTTTTTGTTAATTTAAAAATTGAATGAAACCTATATATAACGCGATATTTTTTTTTAGTGAAAACAATTACTTACCACGTCGAGAGCGATGATTGTTTTCCACAGCGGACTACCAGAGGGAATACACGAAATGATTGAAAGATTATAAACGAACCCAACGCAGTTAGCAATAGCAAAATACCTGTAAAATGTATCTTAATTAACAGTGTTAATTAGAAAATAATAACAATGTCAAACAGAAGGACCTAAAGGTATGGTACGTAGTATGGTTTTCTACTCAAGATATAGAAATAAGCATATAAACAATAAGATTTCCATAATCTTATTGGGACAACTAGGGTTATTTTTTGGGATAATTATATATTGATATTTAGTTAGTAAAATTCAAGAATTCTAAATGAATTAAAATAAATCACAAAATAAATATAAATTCTCAAATGAAGAATCAAATGTCAAGTTCTCAATCAGAACTCTTTAAAAACATTAATAATGTTCATCAAAGAAAAAAGGACACGATTAAAAAAACTTACGTGAAACCGTTCCAGTCGTCGTATCTAGCAATAAACCTGTAAGTATATTTATCAACCGTTTGATTGCTTAGAAACATGACAATAAATGCTATAAAGTAAGAGAGAACTGCTAATCCCCTCAGTACAATAGTTATTGCTGGCTTGCCTCCTGCCATGGATTAAAATCTGCGCGCACATTTATAAAAAGACTCAGCATAACTATATTAGAAGATGTGTTATATTTTGCAATAAATCTTAACGAAAAAAGTTACACAAAAATATAATTGTTACAAGATCCTCAATTCTTAAAATACTGATGCAAATTAAATTTCATGTTAACAAAATCTTATAAATCCATTATGCATATATAAATATTCCACGTAGCATTTAACCAATGAAATTGGACTTGAGAAATAAAATCTCTCCTCTTATAATAGTTTGTATATTACTTGCTACAATATCCTGAGAATTCTCAACTATACAGCAAACACTTAAATCAAAAAGTTAAAATTGTGCTTAATTTAGATACAAGCACGTTAAACAAAAAAGAAGAAGATACAAGCACGTTAAACATAGGTACAACTTTTTTTTATGTTGATAATTAAATATAGCTATAACTTACAACAGTAAAAACTCGTAACATGCATTATGGTATGATACTCCTCTAAAGTCCACAGGTAACAAAAACCTTATATAATCATAATTGTCATTAAGAAAATCAATATAAGTATATTTTTCATCAGAGCTTAATTAATTTGATGAAAACAAAGAATAGAACATAATTCATGAGTATCAATTGATGAAGCAATAAACTTGATGGCGACGCACCTGTTGCAAACTTATAACCGTTTCTTTCTAATTCTTCTTCACTGTGGTGAAATATTGGGCCGGAACAGGTTAAAACCTATAATGAACTTCACCGTCGATCATTAAAGTTTCCACCAATTGGGTGAAACTGTGAGAGAAAGAGCGTAACCTTTACGTGTGTGTGTGAGATTAATTTGTAGAGTCCTATAAACAGAACTAAATACAAATTTAGACATGGAAATCATGTGTAGTTTTTGGAAAGAAATCTTTAGTGAAGGAAAAGGCTTAATGCGTATAATCTTTCTATGTATATGAAAAAACAAGAAAGGGAAGTTTACATGTATAATATTCGTAATTCAGATAACAAGAAGAAAGAGAGAGATGTATGTGTCTTGAAAAAAATTAATAATGAAAAATAAGGTTGTTGAGAGTGGGATTTGAACCCACGCCCTTTCGGACCAGAACCTTAATCTGGCGCCTTAGACCAACTCGGCCATCTCAACTTATGCCCTAATAATGTTTTTAATTCACTTAATTGCTTCTAAAATTAATAGTTATCATGCAAGAATTGTCTAATTTTATGCTCAAAATAAGTTTGTTACGTGTCAATAGTTTTTAAATTACAAATTTTCTTTGGGAAAAGATTGTAATTTTTTTTTCCAACTTACGTTTTTGTTTTTGTTTTTGTTTTTGTCAGGGACTCATAATTTTAGCAATTTGCTCTTTATACTTGATATAAGTATTTTACTTCTTGAACACTTAAAAAAAGTTGGCATTCGTGAACAAATCTAACAGATGTTTTGCTTGAAAGAATGGCAACGTGCTTTAATTTAAACTTCTAAGGCTGTAAATTGTGAATTTTGATAAGAGAACACATACTTAGGAGGATAAAATTATTCTTTTTCAAGGCACTCAAGATCCGTGTTATGAGATTTTAGCTATAGGGGCAAATTAATTGTTGTAAAAAAATTGTTTTCCTAATATATACTCCATGTTAAAATAAATTTGTTATTACATATAGTTATAGCAACAACAAAACAAACTAAAAAGATGTAAAGACTGAACATATGGAGAGTTGTTCGTGCAGAACTGCAGATACAACATTAAAAAGCTTTAAAGATGATCTGGTGCTAATTTAATTAGTGGGAAGAAATTGAAGATATTATAATATTATATACTAATTAATTAATTAATCTTGTCGCACTTTTGCTGCGTTTGACATTCTCTAAATTTCTTCACGTGATTCTAATTAATCTTGACTGAATATGGTCCTCAATCATTCAATATATATGGTAGTAGTGATTGTTCTTTTTACAAAAATGAGTGCTTTTCTTATTCTTCTGTTGATATAGCAGCAATATAAGTGATCCTGATTTAAAGTTAACTTGAAATCGGACCCCACTACTGCAATCTTTCTTTTTTCTTTCGGGAATTGGTCAAACTTATGAGAAAATAATTTAACGCACACCGGAAAAGGGAAACTAAAAACACTTGCGAATATTTTGGCAAAACATCCCATGTGCTACGAGAGAAAGAGTCATTATAAAAACCTCTTAAAAAAAGAAAAATACAAAAAATCATATGTGTTTTGCGTAGATGGCAAGAAAATCTCTCATGTGAAAAAATAATAGGCGTAAAATTGTTCTTGCCTATTCTCTGATGGATCTATGCTTTATGAGGCGAAGTTCAGTGCACTTTCATAGAGTAGTCCTGTCGTTTGACTCCACCCCATTGTCTTAACATTGACCCTTTAAGGTCCGGACAGTGAGCGGTTTCAATGGATTCATGTTGTAAACTTTGATAGCAACTGCTCTTTTTTGGTATTTTATATTTTAAAGCATACATAAATATGAAGGGGAGAACGCAGAAGGAATCTTAAATTATTGTGACATTCATGTTTTGGTAGTAGATCATCTTCTCAATTTAAGATTTTTTTCCCCTTAACCATGGACCAAAATTTCTATACGTTTCCTCGAAAACCACCGAAACGTTTACTTTTTTCACTTAGTCGAATAGAAACTTAGAAGCATGGATCAAAATTTCCATACGTTTCCTCGAAAACCACCGAAATGTTTCCTTTTTTCACTTAGCCGAAACGAAATCTAGAAGTAGTTTCTAATTTCATTACAACTATAACTTTTACGAAATTTTTGAAACACGTCGAAAAGCTTCCGAAAAACTACGAAATGTTTCTAATATTTAGGAGACCGAAACACACATCGAAACCGAAACTTTGATCAATGCTTAGAAGTAGTTTCCAATTTCATTACAACTATATCTTTTACGAAATTTTCGAAACACGTCGAAAAGCTTCCAAAAAACTACGAAATATTTCTAATATTTAGGAGACCGAAATATACATCGAAACCGAAACTTTGATCCATGCCCTTAACTTGGGAACGTGGCCAATCAAACGCTTCACTGATTGTGATGTGAAGTGTACGTAGTTGGAGGCTTGAGTGGAGCAGATTGGCTTGGAGTTGTAGCCTCACACATGCCAAGTTGTGAGTTCTAAGAGCTAGTTGTGCTGATCTTTGTATTTGACTAATTATAAGTGAAACAATTCAATGCACACTTTATAAGTTTCAATCTAATTGTAAAATATATTTCTATGAATTGGACAGGTAATGTATATATACACAAATTAAGATTCTATCAGAAATATAAGTGCCACATGAGTTTTAAAAAAAGATAAAATTAAGTACTGCTGCATCACTCTTGGGTTTTGTTTCTAAGTGCGTATCTGTTCTTGAACCTCAAGAGTAAGTCCCCAAAACTATGAATTATACATCCATGTCTCTCGAATTTTAATTAATCCAATTTATGTATATAATGACTCTTGAAGGTATAATTCTGAATCTAGAAACGTAGTAAATTGTGAATGTTTATTCATACTCCATATGATCCACTGCACCGACCTTCTGTTGTCCCAGACTCTTGGGCCATAAACTGCTCTGTGAAATCCATTGAAGCAGTCGTGGATGATTTGTGTTCCACACACGTGTCCAATTGTGAGTGGGTGTGAAGCTGGAAAATATCGGCCTATCAATGTGACAGCTGCTTTGTCGAGATTCACAAGAGCTATGATAATCAACGCCCTCACGCCGAAAACTAGAAATACTATGGAATTAAACTAGAAATTATGATGTGCCCCTATGATATTTACTGTACTACCCCCAGCTTATTGAGAGATTAGAAAGGGATGGTTTCTGAAATAATTAATCTCTATTCATTTGATTGGAGAAAGTAGACTTTTAAGTTTTAACTCATTGTTTAAGTCAAGATACTAATTTTCTTTAATATAATGCACGTTTAATTTGTTTTTAACTTATTAACATTAATGAATAGAGAACCTCAAAAACATTCTACCCCACCTCATTTCATTCGCAAATCCACGTGTAACAAAATGGAAGACAAAGGTAGAAGAAGTACTGCTGTACTAGTGCTGTCAGATAATTACCTAAATAATTATATTAGTACTTTATTGACGGAAGTGAACAATTGGAATGAAAATTGTTTTGTAAACTGAAGTTGTTTGATTTGTTGGTTAAAAAAAAAAAGTTTTTTTTTGATCAATGAAAAAAAAAAGTTCTTTGGTTTGATCGAGTTGTTATTAATAGTAGTATAGTACCATAGAGGTGAATTGTACGAGTTGATGATGACTTTTGGTCAACATTGTCAGAATTTAAGATACAGATTAATATTTATATGTTTATGTTAGAAACATCCAATAGGGGTAAAACAGTAATTCGACGGAAACGTGGGGACGAAAATGGTCGCCGCATTTTTATTCGAACAAATTAAACAGAGGTCACAAGTCACAACCACCTTTGTGCTATATATACAAATCCACCACTCTTCAACTACTACCCACAACAAAGTTCCCATTTTTTTCTCAATTATTCAAAATATCAATAATTTTTTATTTAAACACAGCATGAAGAAATCAGGCGTTATTGCAGCCTCTGTCGCTGCAGCTTCAGCCACCGCTGTTGCCGCTTCATCCTCCAAAACTCAAATTTCGCATCAGGTAAATAATTATCATATCCTCTCTCTCTCTCTCTATGTTTTTATTTTTATTATCTGGGTTTTGGATAAACTTTAATTTTTTGAATGTTTTTATTATTTTAATTTTGTAGGATGGTTGTTGTCAGAGGAATTCAAGCAAGAATTCAGCGTCAGATGGGGATAAATTTGCGCCGAGGTTTGATGGATTGAGATTTATAGAGACACTGGTCACTGCTCATCGATAAAAAAAATTAGTGATTTTATTTTTTTTAATTTTCTTTTTTACCCGAAAAATTGGGGAGAAAAAAAGAAGAAGAACATATTAGATGATTTGGACTTAATTATCATGTGATTGCCATTTAATATTACGTGCCAGCCTGGCTAATTTATGCTATTTATATATCAACTATTCTTCAAATAGAAATGTTTCTTATTTTCTACTTTCATGTCTCTCGCTTGTGTTTTGAAATTTAAGCGTTATAAAAAATTGTTTAGTTGACAGTTTGCGTGATTATTTAGTGCTAAGTATACTATATTTTTATGATTTTAAGAGGAAGATTCTGAGTTGCTGCGCTCATAATTCATGTATGCAACACTTATTGTAAAATAAATTGTGATCTTGTATTCTCGTCACGAGATATTACGCTTTTTCTTTTGATAAGTACGAGATATTACGCTTATGTGTCACCTGGACATGAAACAATAATTTGCCAAAGAAATAAATAAGCTATTGGCAAGTGAACATACAGTAATTGTATACTTAAATTATGCGTTATAATATTCGAGTCACTTCTCTAGATCGGAAATTTAAAATTTATAACTATAACTTACTACCTTAAAAATTTCTAAAATTAATCGAACATAATGATAAGCAAGTTGTAGAGCATGGAGTACTTTTGAGTATTAATTTTATGTGATTTTAATTTAAATAACTAACTTGAGTTACTAGTAATCGTCACAATTTTAGGTCACAATCGCTTTTCCAACATTATAATTTTCCATTTGTGGTACGGAAGGCCATGAGTTGTCTTTAGTTGTCAGCCTCATCAATCATCATGATTAAGATTAACTTACGCTAAGTGTGTGAAATTAACTTTATATATCCTTGGAATATTCGACCGGGATCTTTAAATTGTCAGATGTCACCATTTTCTATTATTAAGTTTTGTTAATTTTGGATTTACTACGCTAATTTATATTAAACGATTAAAGAAAGTGGTTCAAGCTTTGCAGTTACCCCCATTTATAAACTATTATTATAAACTATCATTATATAATTATTCATTATAAAGCTAGATAGAAGTAAATCTATAATAAGCAATTGTAACAAATGAAATATCTTTCTCCAGCTCTACTTGCTCATCATGTGTCTTGATAGTATAAGCATGATTCTTCTATCCTTTTCTTACTTCGTCCAAATACAAATGCTGCACTGTTTGAGACATTCGCGTGTCTCTTACGTTTTTAAGATACATGGAAATCAAGTATACTTATGCATCTACGTCCATTGAAGTTTAATATAGTTTATAGTCTAGAATCTTCTCGTTAGTTAGTCCATGATTACATAAACTCTTAAGTTTTTAAAAAGTGTTTCAAAAAATATTTTAAAATTACTTCTAACTTATTCTAATAAATATAACATATGTTAGTCAATGTTTTCTGAGCACTCTAGAAATTAAAAAAATTCACAATGTTGGAGAGAAATTGGAAAAAATTAGATTTGAAAAAGGGAAAAAGAAAAAGAAGCAAGTTTGATCTTATGGATAAAAAGCTTTCTTTTGAAGTTTAATTATTTGGTTCTCTTGGTGACTCCGCATAAGGCTTCTTCATTCGTGTATTGTGTCAACAGTCAACATATACCAAGAGTCCAAGACCTATGTTATATGGAGTGGGCCAGTAATATCTCATTTTAGGCTTTTAGCTGGGCTAGGTGGATCCAAACTCTGGGTCGGATGGGCTTAGATAAATTCTTTTTTATTTGCACTTAGTAGTAGTTTATATTAAGTTTATATGCAAACAATTTTTATGTATTAACCAAATTTACTTCACACTTTAATTTAATTCAAAATAAGAAAACTTTCGCAAGAAATCATAAATTTAATATGCAGTAAATATTTTAGTGAGGTTCTTCAATTTTAGTTTTACTATAAATATTTATTAAAAGCCTGAATTACTTATTTAAATTGTCCAGAACGGATTAAGATTAAGGCCCCGTCCCCACATGCAATACCCTCCGTCCACCTCTGTAATAACAAAAAAATTATTTTATGAAACCGTTGCATTATTTACGGGGTCCAAACAATGGTCAAGATCATTATATTTTCTTAAAATATAGGCACTAACCACCCCACTATCTTATTCCAACCATGTATCTACACCAATAATCGACTTGCTGTGCTGCCTCATCGTACAACGATTACACGAAATAATTTCTCGTAATAACAAGAGTGGTAACGTTTCAAAATAGTTTTCTTTTGCAGTTATTAAGTCTAATCATACTCATTCATACTTCAATTGTTTGAGGTCTTAGTCAGACGCATTCACTAAAATTGATGGATTACCTTAATATGTAATTTTAATAGAACTTAGGCATTTAGTACTCCATGGTGTAACATGTAACAGAAAAATAGTGGAATCAGTTCAATTCCTATACCTTGCAAATTATTTCAAAAACTATATAATATGCCCCCTTTCACTCCGCAAAATTATATCTCGGCTCAGTAATCAGTATAAAAAAAAAATGAAATTTTCCTTATTAGGTAAAGCAACCACAAACGGTGATTACGTGTTGACAATGAAACTTATCTATAAATCTCGAGCTTAAAGATAAGTTAAATGTTTTTATAGTTCTGGGTTCTATAACTTAAAGTCAACTGTCAAATTGTAATACATTTGAGAAGCTAATTTATGTTATGTATTCTTCTGGGTCATATGGTTTCCAATTGATAATACTTTTTACTTCTTGGTATACATAGCTTGTCAAAACACTAGAAACAAAGATTTCAGCCTAGATTATTTAGTTTCTTTAACTAGTTATAATTTGTTTTTTTATTATGTGGTGGCCCAAATCACAATTCATTGCCTTGACCCACATAAAAATTAAATTTATGGACTGTAGCACACCTCCTCAGAAAATGTGATCATAACATAGTTATTTGAGAAGAGGTCAAAGTATTCTCACTACAGAAATTATATTTTACCAATTAAATAAATAATATTTCTTTCTGAAAGTCAGTTTCACATATACAAACTTCAAGTAATAAAATAATTGAAAATAAAAGGGTCGGAATCAAATTCAAGACTATTTTGAAATTTCAACGCGTTCCAGACTCTGTTATTTCCTTTTTAAAACTGCCTAAAATCTAAATGTGTGCTAAAGTATAAAAAATGTTACACAGCACACACTTCTCATTCTTAAGTATAAACAATTATGTAGTTATGAAAATTACACAATAAGTACATAATTAAAAATATTTACTAAAATTATAAAAAACGGACTAAAAAATAGTTATACTTATCGCGTGGAACTAAAATATAGCGAACAATCGGAAGGCTACTCGCTCGAGACGCACAAGGATATTTTTATTTCTTGTACATATTTTTATCGTAACATATTAGTCAACCAAAAAATCATATAACAATGTAAGATTCTTTTCTTATCATAATTACACGATATTATTATTTAAATTATCTTTATAACTTTAGCTCCATATAAAAAGTGAATATAATAATTCCTCCGACCATTCGGAACAAGTTGTTGTTATAGATAACAGGATACATACTACGTGGCTGTAGGAATAGGTGCTCTGCCGTTACATACAATTTTCATTGTTGTAAATATATTAATAATATTTTAGAGTAATAATAAATATATATATTTTTGACGCCATATATATATATATATATATATATATATATATATATATATATATATATATATATATATATATAAATCCACCTAAAGCACCCACAGCCTTTTCATTCACCTCATCCATACTCTACGCTATCGATTCTTTGTGTTCTCTTTTTTCTTTATCTTTTTTTTTTTTTTGTGTGGGCATAATAAGAAACCACTCATTGGACTCCACTACACAAATCATCTCAAGAATTAAAGAACAAATTTTCAAATATTGGTATGTTTTCTTCAATCTTGATCACTCTGAGTGTTGTAGTATATATGTATTCAATTATACTGTCTTCGTGTGTGTTTGTGCATGAGTAAAAATGGGTTCTTGATTGAAATTTGAGGTTTTTTAGATGTTTTCTTAGAAGGGTTCTCTGTTTTTTGTTCTGTTTTTGTTTTTTGGGCAAGAAACTGATGAGGGTAAAATTTGATTTTCTTGTTTTTTTTTTTTTTTTTGGATTGAAAGTGAATTATGATCTTGATATGGGTTTTTTTTTTTGTTTAATTGTTTAAAATTAGGGGGTGGGGTTTTAGTTCATGTTTTGTGATGACCATGGATCAAAGATTCAATTTTTAGTTTCATGTTAGTAGTAGTTGCTAAATTTTTAAAACTTTTTTCAATATTTGGAGATTCTTATGACATGTTTTGGACAGTTTGTACAAGATATTGATCCACCGAGTGTGTGAAGTAGTCTTATGTTTTGTTTTTTATACAGTAAGAAATGAAAATGTTTTAGTATTTTTAAGAATCTTTTTAGAAACTTTTGAGTTATGGGTAATAAATAGTTGATGTTTGGCCATATTTGGAGATTAATGGCAGACTTTGGAGGGAATTATGCACACATACACATTGGGAAGTGTGCATCTTATCTTTAGTTATGTACATCAGAGTTGCAGGTCATTTTTGGTGTGCTCAAAGAATCTTTAGTTAGAGATTGGACCATGCTCGTGACAAAACAGAAGAAGATGATTCAATGACTTAACTCCAAATTTTGGATTGTTGATTTTAATTTGAAAACTGTTGGGATTGTCAAATAGGTACCTACTTAATTAATTAAAAAAAGGTTGGTAGTTGGTGTGGGGCAACTTTATTAATGATGTTATTAATGATGTGATGCTGAATTTTAATGATGTTAAGATAGACTTTATACCTAATCTTATATAATTAAAAGCATAGGAGGTAGTAATTAAGTAGAATGCAGATTGGAAAAAGAGATTGTTTGTAAGGATGTTCTTTGTTTTGTTGGAACTTAGATATTAGGTTCATTCTCACCATTTAATGCATTTTTTTTTCAAGCACATGGCATGTTGTGGTGGTGACCATTGTTTCAGTAGACAAGTGCTGATTCTTGAGATTAATCAAAATTGAGTTGAAAATAAGTGGAAAATCTTTAGAATTTTAGATTTTATTTGTGAAGTTAGTTTATCATAATAAATGATGTGTAGCATAGGAAATGAATTTGTGGTGGATATGAACTGGTGGTTATAGGTTACATCAATGACAACTTATTTTGCAACCACCAATTCCATAAAACTCTACTATTCTATCAGAAGTTAATTCATCATAGTGCATTATGTACTATATGTTGCCTCTCATAAATGTAAACACAACTGCATCTCCAATTCTTGGTTGTATTTAAGTGATTTCTGAGTAAGATTTTCTTTTACTACAGATTAGTTCAGACATCAGAACAAACACTTTGGATTGTATATCCAACTATTTGGCCATGGAGCAATATCCTGAAGGGTCGGAAATTCGTCGGGGTTTAAACGAAGATGATGTTTCCTTAAAGAAGTGGACTTCTTCTACATTTGATGAGTCTGAAACTAACTCTTCAAGTGGATTTGAGTGCAATATTTGCCTGGATCTTGTGCAAGACCCTATTGTCACATTCTGCGGGCACCTCTATTGTTGGCCGTGCATTTACCGATGGATCAACGACGTGAGCGATGAAAATCCAGATCGTCGCCAGCCACAGTGCCCCGTCTGCAAGGCAAACGTGTCGCATAAAACCTTAATCCCCCTCTATGGTCGAGGCCAAAACACGTCTAAAGAGAAAAATTCAAGTCTTGGTCTACTAATACCGCAAAGGCCGTCTGGTCCTCGATGTGGGGCTGATACATTCGAAGCGAGTGTAACCAGTAGTCGCTTGACTCCACGCCAGCAACTCCCACATCAACGTAGTCCCCTTTATGCTCCTCGCGATATGGCTCGCCTCGAGATTGGTGGGAGTAGAGTCCATATGGTTGATCCAATGATAGGTATGTTTGGGGAAGTGGTGAGATTGTTTGGGAATTCTCAGACAAGTTTGTATGCATATCCAAACTCTTACCGTTTAGCTGGTGGTAATAATCCTAGGTTGAGGAGGCATTTGATGCAAGCTGATGAATCTCTAAGTAGGATATGCTTCTTTCTCTTTTGTTGTGTAATGTTGTGTCTTATATTGTTTTGATACAATTATATGTGTCTTTTTACATTTTCCTACTTTCTTTTAGTGTGTATACATGTAAATGATAACTTGAGTATTGGATAACTTGGTACTATTAAATGATATGCCGAGTTTCTCATTAGTTTTAAATTTTAATTCATTTGCCCTTTGATAGTTGATAAGGTCTTTAAGAATGCTTCAAGGTATATTATAATGAAGTATACGATTCTGGTGCATCTAGAATTTGGTGATGGATACAGGAACACTGAAGAATTTTGGTGAGTTCTCTCTTTATCTTTTTTTTCTCTTGTTAATTATTTTGGTGAGCTGTCTTGTAGATTAAAAGTCCATTACGATAATATTTTTGGATGTTAGATCAAATTTCAAGAATGCTACTAGTGTTTTGGAAGTTGTAAAAAAGTCTGCACCCCAAGAATTAATAACATTATCAAACGAAGACAACATCAATCAGCATCATGTTGTCGTTGCTGCACTGGAAAACTATGGGGAACAAACAAGAGATAATAAAAAATGAAACAAATAAACGATTGAGGGCGTTGATTTGAGATGTAATAAGGGTATGATAATACTCCAATTTAGAGATTATCAATGTACAGAGAATAGAAAACAAACATGTTTTAACTTTAATGTGATTTTGTCAACAAACTTGTACAGTTATATACCCACATGCTAGAAATTAAGGTGACTTTCAATCTATGCTAGAAATTAAGGTGGGACGAGCCACTAAAATTTTCAATTGAACACCCTTAGCAATTAAACTAATCTACTTAAACAATTGGAAACTCCCTATTAACGTTTGACATTTATCGTTGATGATTTTATAGTTGGTCTTAGTGAGTGCTAATCCATTGTGTATTCGTTTAATTTGAACTCTTTGATATGAGATAGTTCCTTCCAGAAATTTCTCTATTCAATTCGAATAAACAAAAAGCTTCAAATATCTCAACATATAATACTGTAAATCAAAGATCCCTGCTGGTTCTTACGTAGAATATAAATGTCATTTTTCAAATTCAAATCCCAAAAGGCAAACATTTGTGTCCTATGCTTCTTCTATTCATATTGGTGAGATTCTGACTCCTAGATTCTTGCTTATCCAAAAAGGTGAGGTTACTATTGATTGATGCTAAGTATTCCTTTCCGTTAAGTTTCTTGTAACTCCATTAGTTTTTTTATTAAGTGACTATAATACTCTTACTTCACTATCTATAAATATATATTGTTTAAATTTTAAAAAATATATTTTCTTTTTTAAAAAAATTCAAACATAATTTTGTTTGAATTTATAAGACAAATAACAATAATTACGTATATTTTTTTATAAACTATAAATTAAAATAGGGATTACGTGCAGAGTTTTTCAAACCACAAGGCGGTTCTGTGCAGGTTTCCAAACCACAAGGGGATTTTGTGCTAAAATTTTAAAGGGTAAAATTGACTTTTTAAAGAGAGAAAGATTACACAAAAATCAAGCAAACTCTCATGTAGAGCGAGTGTAGACCACGCTCTAACATAGTTGGACGGAAAGGGGACTTCGTGCAGGATTTTTGAAACCACAAGGGGGTTTTGTGCATAGTTTTTGAAACCACAAGGAAGTTCTAAACAATTATCAAACCATAAGGGGGTTTCGTGCAGGTTTTCGAAACTACAAAGGGGGTTTTATGCATTTTTCCCTATTCACAATAGGCCTCAATTTTATTTGTGCCTTGTAATACTTGACTTAATTCAGGTCCCAAGTCCTATGGTCTACTACAAAATAAAAATACTCCATAGTTTTTTTAATTCTACTTAATAATCTCAGTGTTCATAAAACATTATCTTTTGAATAAAGGGGAGACTTGGAATGAATTATTAGTCATCCTGTATTAATTAAAAAAACTTCAATATGTAACATTAAGTCAAACAATTGTCCTTTACAACTTCAATATGTAACAGTTGTAACACATGGGTGAGGGTGGAGGGGCGGCGGGCAGTTTCTGTGGAGGTTGACATTTGACATTTATCAGACTCCAACACTTGAGAAAAAAATTCATTAATAATATAATCTAATCTCTAAATGTTACATTGTCTGTTTTCAGAAATTTCGAAATGCTTTAAAAGTAATTGACACTAGTTTTCACCTATGTTTTCGTGTTTTTCATACATAATCGAGCATTACTCGAGAGTCCTCATTCGTGAATTTAGTGTCATCTATGTAACAAACAATAACTCACATTTGGTCTATGTGGTCCATGGACTCAAGTGGCGAGCATGTCTCGAAACGCCAAATATATTTCTGAGCTGGATGGATAAGAAGTGAAAAAAAAGGGCCTACAAGTGGTTGAAATAAATATGATCTGAGAAGCCAAATTGGAACGTTGAAGTAAAGAGTGGGGTCAATGTGGTGTAAGATGTTGTACATAAGAATCATAAAATTTAGGTATTATTACAATAGATAATGTATTCCTTTAAAAAAAATTATAACTAATGTATCACATTTGATGTGTAATGCTCGGATCAAGTAAAAGGGCCCACGAGCGATTGGATGCCACCCGGGTCAAAATCAAATTTTCCTGGTCAAAATCGACTATTCATGATGAAATCAATCAATTAAACGGTAATTTTACGTTGTTGATTTAATCGACCGATTGTTTTAATTTTGTTCTTGGTTTATTTTTATTTATGTTTTATTAATATTCTTTTTCGGTTTTCTAAAATTTATTTTCGATATTTTGAACATTTGGTTGGTCCAGGTCCGTGGTTTAGGTCTGAGCCCTTTCTATAACTTTCGAGCTTAGGTCGATGATAGGCCGTCTATCTAGTGCCAGGCCCGACGTTAGTTATGAGTTCGAATTTTGATTGGGCCGAAATATAATTAGTAATACACACACTGGCCATTAGGATAGGTTAGCATGTTTTCATTTATTCCAATCAACAATTTTTTTTGGAGTCAGTTGCCTGGATCTTGGCCCAAACTTAGTTCCATTTTATATTATTTTCCTTTTTAAAAAAATAAAAATAAAATGAACCTATATACAATATGAATTTGAACCATTTGATATAGGTCCTTGGATCATTTGTCTCTGTTTCAACCATCTCTACGATGTTTAAATTCAACTTTTAGTCTAGACTCATGGATAAGGTTCGGAAATGATATGAACATCAAAAAGTAAATAAAGTCGCTACTCAATTGATAATCAAGATATAGAATTATGAATCCAGTTTGAAATATATAAGTAGCATTGTAAGTTTAGTTCTTATTTATAGTGAACACCTTCCTGACCCTAAGATTTATCACAAGTTCAAATAGAATATGGTTCTCTGAAAATATGTTTTACTAATAAATCCTTTGTCGCGGTATATGTGTACTCAAGAACAACATTTAGAATACAATTAAATTCCGGAGATGTCGCCTGAGAATCCTAAGATCATGTACTAAACTGAGTTAGCTTTGAAATAAAAGTCACTAAATAATATAAAATAATTTACGAGTTCACATGCCTTGGTTCTAAAAATCATGAAATATATCACCCACTGGAAGACACTGGCTAAAATGGAAATCAGAAAAATTGAATTCAAAGTAGATAAAAGAAACTGAATTGAAAAAATTAATGTAACATACTATAAAAAAACCTTCCTCTACATCTTCACAAACATTCCCATGAGCTGAATTTATCCTCTAATCAACAACATCCACACAAAACGAGAAAACCCTCATCCCAAATACCACAAATTTTAGTAAAATACACCCAACAGAAGTATTAGCAAGTCTCAAACACGAGAGAAAAACTATTTAATCAAAAATTAAAATATAAAACCCAAATCATTTCTTGATGTGCTTGAGCTTGGACCAACCCTTCTTGCAAGATTGCCCAACAATCTTGTATCCCTTCTTGAAGAGAACTTTAAGCTCATTTGCTCTGTCCTTCACTTGCTCCTCAAACTTGCCCATTTTGTACAGTTTATTGTAATGGAATTGATAATAATTAGTATATATGTATGTAAGAGAATTTGTGTTTGGTAGTTTGAGTAGCTTGTAAGAATTGGGAACTTGAGGATTCTAATTTAAAGAGGGGGATCCAGCGAGAACGGGACAGGTGTCGATACTTTAGTGGTGGGTTTGAGCACTTACCGTTACTTTGATTGCGGTGACAGCGATGTTTGTGGGATCTTACTGGTCAGTGGTCCCCTTTGCTAAAGGACTTTCCATTTTTCTTCTAATGTAATTAGCGGCGAATATTAACGTCGGTCACTTAGTTGTCATGTAATTTTGGAAACATGGCTGACTTTGACTTTGGCTCTGACTCCTTGACCAAGTTTTGTTCGTGAACATAACCCAATTTATGCATACCATGTGCATTTCTTGTATCAAAATATTGCATCCATTGGAATTATGTCATGTAGAAATTTGTACGTTTGTTTCTTTAAGTATGCACCATTAAGATCTCAATGTATACTGAATTTGACAATGGTACAAAGAGTACACAATTACATTTACAAAACATGTTTCATAACAATCATACTATTGCAATAAACTTGAAAATAGCTTTACGTTTCACTTCCTAATTTAAATATTATGAATATCGGACAAATAATTAATAACAATAGTCAATTTATGAAGAAAAAATTTCTTTTTCCAAATTCTATTCTATAAGAATACCTACTTTAGACAAGACAAAGGTTCATTGTATAATGTGAACTAACCTCTTAAAGGGTAAACTTTTCTTTGTGTACTTTATACTAAAACCACAAACATAGCTGGATTGACAATTTGCATAAGTGGGCAACTCATAACCGTTGTGTCACTCTTTCCAAGTACTTTTTCAAGATTCAAATTTTAAAGATCTGAAAGGAAGACTGCACCAGCTAAGTTTTCATGTTCTACATATTCAATGAGGATATTTTTTGTTTTAGTGAACTATAAATGCTTTATTCATATAGGAGTTTCGACACATAAGTACAGCTATAATAAATTATCTTAAATTGCGTTTGAATTTAGTGCTTACCCAAATGAAATTATTGTTCATAAATAATAAATTCACGAGGCAAATGAAAGAAAGCACTATAGGAAACACGTCGGTGACAAATCCGATTCTTAAATTCCTTTTATTCGCTTCTGCTGAATTACCAAATTTCCTCTTGCAAACTTAGCCCACTTCATTTCTATTCGGGTTCGTTTTGAATTATTGGGCTTCGTGTTGTTAATTTTTATTGAGGTGGTATTTCAATTCCGGTGGGGCTTAGCAAGAAATATGCAATAATGTATCTGTAGTAACATTCGAATCGGAATGCACTTTCTGACTCATATTCGAAGTTTGGTTAATAACTACATTTACATATAATAAAATATATTTAATATACATAAAGTAATATAGACAATAATGTATATCTCTACTTTCATAATACTTATGTAAGTAATAATATTAAAATGATATCCAGTTTGGTTAATAACTACATTTACATACATTACAATATATTTAATATACATAAAGTAATATAGACAATAATGTATATGATATATCTCTACTTCCATATTACTTTATGTAAGTTATAATATTAAAATGATATCCACTTAATCATTTATCACCATAATGACACATTTTTTCTTCACTTGACACCACCATTGTAAAAAGCAGACTCACATTTTACTCAATCAAGTTATTTGACTCCGTATTAAATTAGGACGTTCCGTGTGTCAGCATTTTGGGTGTCACAAAGGACACCACCAATTCCTGAGAAAATTTCTTGACCTGTGAATTTGAAAGGCCACCTAGCTTTCGATATGGAGTAGAATAATGGGGATTCTTTCACAACAAGTTAAAAGAGAAAGATTAAAAATTAATGGACATATTTGACTCCACTAGTTTATCAACTAACTTGATTCCAAAACACAGACTAAAAGTTAAAGTCGTTATAAAATAATGATATCAAGTAAATAGACGTAAGAAATCCAGTAAATTATTAAGTAATTTCTCATGTAAGTTGTAGTTTGTCAACATCAGGAAAATGGGACAATCAGACACATCAAATCTATTTATTTCCTTTTTTAGTGTGCACTGAATCTTTTGATCCTTCAAAGTTGGTTGACGAGTAAATAAAATAAGTCTGGCTTCAAGATTCAACCATATTCGAATTGCCACAGCAATTTCATATTTAGAGTTTTATATCTGGATTTTCTACTGCTTACCTGTGGAGTTTAGGTCCCAAACCAACATTTTTCTGTCCCTTGTATACCTTCTACATGACTATTGTAAGTGCCTGAAGTTTGGTTTAATAAGAGAACCACGGAAATAGAGGATCTTTTTATGATGTTTTTCAAACTCCTATACGGGTCTCTATAACTATTCAAACCCAAGGAACCTATATGTATCGTTCTTTGGGTGTTTTAATAATTGTTCAAACCGTATAAAAGATCTGTAAATAGACCAAACTTATGGTATGTCATGTTCCAGTAAGCAAATGAAATAGGCAAGACTTATACTCCATTTATTAGCAGTCTTTTTTTTTTTTTTAAAGCAGTCTTAATCACTACATTAACTTAAATTCACCCGTCACACCATCATTGAATTTTCCAGCATGAAAATATGCAACTATTTCCAAAAATATGCTTGCTTAACTGCTAATTCAAGCCATGTATAAAATATTGGCACTTTCTGCTTAGAAGGATAAAGAATTTACCTGAGAATGTATGGTATTTCCTCGTTGCTCGAGGAACTAGATTGAAAATAAGATCCCAGTCAAGTCAGGCGAATATGCTGAATTTATCTTCTGTTGCTTACTCATACCATCCTAATAAAAAGAAAATGCATTCAGGCTTGACTAATTGTCATACAAGTACAAAGCAGAGGTTTATTAATGGAAAATTGACTCGACAATGTTAATTTTATAGTTTACCTGCAGTTTACTTGTAGATACCTACAAAACCCAAAACCTCACGCGTATTCAACAGACAATTCAAACTTTTCTAGCATGAAGGGCTTAAGTAATCATTTTGGACCACCAGAAAAAATATTAGTTACTATATTCAGACAATTTTGTCCCATTGTTGCATGCATCATATGTTTCCGTGACGAATTACAAGATAATTTACTAGAAATTTTGTATTTAATTTTAGTATAAAGTCCACATAAACAAGAACTCTGAAACAAGAACAAAGTTTAACAAGACAAATTACCTATGTCTGTGAGCAAATTTCTGCAAGAGGAGGGAGAGGAGAGTTATGAAACTGCAGAAACTATGGATCCCAAGCTATACCGAGCAGTAACCGAAGGTGACGTAGTTGGATTTGTGCGGGCGATGGAACATAGAACAATGGATGGACATCACCATCCACCAGCTTCTTGTGTCCAATTAGGCCCTCAAAAGAACACAGTTCTGCATTTAGCAACAAGCTTTCTGCAATACGAAATGGTGAAAATTATTTGCGAGGATTTACCTTTCTATGTTGCAGAAAAGAATGCGAAAGGAGACACTCCACTGCACGTTGCAGCAAGAGCGGGTGATACACTGATGGTCACTTTGTTAAGTAATACAGAGTTTAAAGAAGGTGGAGTGAGCGAGAAGAATGACGAAGGAAATACTGCCCTGCATGAAGCTTTACTATGTGGACACCAAGAAGTGGCTCGAATTTTAATCAGTAAGAATCCCAACATGTCTTATTCTCTTAACAAGGAAGGTAAGTCTTTGCTATATTTAGCTGCAGAAGCAGGATTTGTTTCCATCGTTAAGCTCCTTTTGGAGAATCCTGTTGGAAATTTTAGTTTGGGAAGCAAAAATAAGAACAAGTCACCAGTCTTCGCCGCAATTCGTGGGAAAAACACAGGTAGTTTAAAGCAAATCTCTCTCTCTCTTTTTACAGCCTTAACATTTCTGGTGACTCCATTCACAGCCATGGTAACATTTCCTTTGTTTTTCTTGATTAAAAATTAGATGTCTTAATGCTCTTGTGGCACAAGGACCAATCATCCTTTTACTTAAGAAGCAGCAGTGGGGAGAATCCGCTTCATGCCGCTGTCTGCATAGGGTATACTGAAGGGGTAAAATTCTTACTGAATAAGCATTATGAATTTGGTTACCAGAAAGACGATCAAGGTTCCTACCCCATCCATTTGGCATCTAAGAAAGGCCTCGTTGATATAATTGAATTGATGCTACAAACCCGCCCGGACATGAGGGAACTACTGAATAGACACGGTCAAAATATACTACACATTTCATCTAGGAGTGGAAAGTGTCAAGCAGTTGACTCTATGCTTAAAAAACCAGATATTGAGAAGCTTATAAATGAAAAAGATGAAGATGGAAACACACCTTTACACTTAGCCACCATTTATGGGCATCCAAAGACAGTCAGCATTCTTGCAAGTAATGGAAATGGGGTTCTTAAGGCGACAAACAACAACCATCAGACAGCACTTGATATTGCTGAGGAACATATGGAAACAGGACTGGCATCATTTCAGAAGGTGAGTAATTTATGCAATAAATTTATGAAAAAGAATTGAGTACAACTCTAAAAATTATGATAAATAATGTGCCAAACAACATGTTCTAGTCTAAAGTTTTCATATTATAATGCAGAGGCTAACATGGATGACACTGAGACTATTTGGTGTCCCACGAACACACAAAACAAAGTCTATCAGAAGTACAAGTTTTAAGCTAAGAAATCAGCTGGAGACTGAAAGCTGGAGGGACAAGATGCATGTGATTCTCCTGGTTGCTACAGTTATTGCAACCATTACGTTTAATGCGGGTTTCACCATCCCTGGTGGTTATAATAACAATACTAATCCAGATAATCCAGATCAGGGTATTGCAACTATGCTAAAAAAGGTTAAATTTCAGGCATTTGTAATCAGTGACGCTGTTGCTATGTATAGCTCTATTATTGTTGCTGTTATACTCCTTTGGGCGCAACACTGGGGTCCTGGTCCCATGCATGCAGTCTTAAGGTTTGTGTTCCCTGTTCTGGGAATATCACTTGTTATGCTGTCAGTAGCATTCACAGCAGGGTTGTACCTAGTGGTGAGCAAACTCAACTGGCTTGCACATGCTGTCTTGTTGGTAGGCACAAACTTCACGATCGCGCTCGTGATACTGTATATCCCTCTGTGTTTCTTAGGCTCATCAAACTACCTCAAATTTCGGCGTGTGTCTTACTATCCATTCTGTCTGGTACTATACACATTGGGGACCTAGGTCACTACAAGTTCTGAAGGATATGGCGTATTTGGATGTTTGTAAATAGTTTGGTGAAGTGTGCATAGTAAGTTATAGCATCTCCGGGTTGCAGATCAATAATGTGTTGGTCGATGAAGGGCGTTGTTGGAAAAGGAAAAGCACCAGGCTTTTGCAGTTGTTGGGTATATATAAGTAACTCTCTCTTGTGGTTTATTGTACAAATAAGTAATCAATGTTCAATGGGTGTGCAGATCAATATACGTTGGTCTACGTCGTGTTGTGGAATAGAACTAGCCTCTTGCAGTTCTCGTGTAGTTACTGGTTTGACAAAGAAGATTTCAATTGCCAAAGTGATGTATCATTGTTCCCTAGTAAAGGAGAATGTATCCATATCATAGAACTCTCCCGCATAGCATAGGTCCTAGAGTCCTAGTGGTAATGCAATATGACATTGTACCTATTCGCCGTATACAAGAGTGTTAATCCATAAATGATGTGATTGATATAAGAAAAGAAACTCTACAATTGTATAAGTGAAATTAGATTCCTGCAAATCTATCAAGAATTTGATATACACTCACACTTGACAAATTGTTCCACTCTGTACTTCAACTATACCAACTCTGTAGTTAAATTCAACCAAACAGATAATATGCAGCATCAAATCAAGCAAAAAGACATGAAGGCTTAAATGTGCTCATCAAAATAAGAAATAAAAGTTACATAATAATCATAAATTCCAAGATGAGGAAAGAGAAATAAGAATTCACAGCACCAGTGCAATTTTAATGCCTCAAAAGTCAAAACCTTTCATACTAATCAGCTGCAGGATAGAAAAATATATTGGGACCATCCTCAGTCACTGTTGTTATCCTATATCAGTATTCAAAGCATTTTATATTTCTAAAACCAACAAACAGAGGCTATAATGATGTTCACGCATATTGTTTTCTCATACCAGGTTGAATAAATTATCTAGATTCAACAGAGAACAATAAAAACAAAGGGAAAATATCCTCGTTCAGTATGATAAACCAACACCTAAACGATCGAGTGATATATATATCTCATGAATCTCGTACGTAATTCCTAATTCTGCTACCTAGGGTTAACTGATTTTTGAGAATTGTCTGTTGCTGCCATTAAAGTATGTATATATTAATATATTTTAACGAACCAGGCGATAAAATCAAGGAACATTGGTACCAAATCTGGAGGATTATGCGGTAAATTAACCCTAGAATACGAAAATTTGGTACTTTACCTTTGAGGTTTTACAATCCAAAATGGGCTGTGTAAGAATTTAGCTAATTATTTACTTTTCATTCTTTAATTGCCTTGGTGAAAAATGTGCTTTGAGGCGCGGTTAGTATTTCAATTTTCGACTTATGTAGGAGGATACCATCCAGTTTTTTTTTAAGACAAGTTGGGCCCTTCAAGCCAGGGTTATTATATAACTAAATTCATATGTTTGAAGAATTGTACCAACCAATTAATAGTAAAATTCGTCATACAAGAACCTCATTTTGTTTAAACATGAATTTAGGAAATTCAATTGTAATTACTATGTACTGTAAGGTAAGTATAAAAAATAAAATTTTACATCTCTCGTATTTCATGAAGTTAGATGTTACGCATAATTTGTCTCACATGATCTGAGATAGTGGTCTATTAATGAATTCTTCGATTTACAACTGATATGGATTATCCGAACAAGTACAATGATAATATTCATGTATGTTTGTTGACAATAAACAAGTGTATTCTTGCTACAACTTATCCATTTAAATATGATATTTTTGTCGTTTACTTGTCAATCAATATCGTATATTAACAACTCTTAATTTATTAAAGTCATTATTGTATGTGAATAGGTTCATTAACTTAAAAATTCAACTAGTCTTTTTTTTTTTATTTATAGAAACTACGTTTTTACATCTCGAACTCAATTGCTAACTAATCAATCAACTAATTGATTGAAGGTGAGCTGGAAAATCCCAAAGTAGAGAAGATATAGACGTAGAGACTTGAAACTTTTCGAGAGGTGGATGAAATTTATCCTTTATTAATTCTAACTCTCTCCATAATCAAGAGCAAGTAAAAAACTCACAATAAGAGTAATGCCACATCAAATGATGTCTGAAAGGTCTACATATAATAGTAACCAATTTTAATAATTAAACAAATTTTACGAACTTATGAACTATATCTTCACTAATTTAGTAACAAAACCTTAAGTCTCTAGAATATGAAGACATGTGAGCATTATTCATGTTTCTCCCATAGAAGTAGTAGAAGTAGAACACAAGGTGAGAACAAAGAAACCAAAAAGTAGCCCCTGTTTTGATTCTTTCATTTGCAAAGAAAGGCTATGTGCCTAAAAAGTAAAAAAAATATATTGTACAGGTTATATATACAAATTTTATGGTGAAAAGAAAAAGAAAAAAGAAAATTGTTGCTGCCCAGGATCGAACTGGAGACCTTTAGTGTGTAAGACTAACGTGATAACCACTACACCACAGCAACTCTTATGCCACAAAATAAACATAAATGATTATATATTGTTTATACAAATTTCATTGTGCAGATAGCACATAAATAAAAAAAAGCTTGGAGTATAGCTATAATTATCCTAGTCAAATTTAAGCAATTATTTGTTAAACAGCAGGGGCACGTGGATAGACGATAAAGATCCTCACAACATACGTGTAATTTGTAAACATAAAATTTAGATTATAGTTCACACCTCTTCGTGCTGTTTCGTTGACCACCCCTGCTTCCAAAGTCAACCTTTTATTTGCAAAACTGTGATCCAAAATGGCGGACCGTTATTTCCCCAATACAATGCCGGATTTTGTACCCGAAAACCCTAAATTAATCGAAGAAGAAGCAAAGCAGCAGGGCAAAATTGAAGTTCACGAGCAAGGCACCGAAGCTTCATTGATGAGACTTCTCTCTCTGCCTTATTCAACTCTCGCTCAACAACTTCAGCGCACAGCTCTCGATCTCAAAGAAACTGTAATTTCACAATTTGCCCCTCCTATTCTTCACTAATTGCTTAATACGCCAAGTTTCTATTTGTTGTTTCTCTGGGCGCAGTGTAAAGTCTTGTTTAGCTTATTGCTTATATTTTTGTCGAGTATGAGTATGTTGATGATGATGATTACAGGTTTAGTTTTTGTTCTAGTTTGGTCTTGAAAATATTCCGAGGGAGAGAAAAAGTGAATATGTGTTTGTGTTGTTGTTGGATTTGTATTCAGTGGTTTGTTTGATTTGCATAGTAATTAATTAATAGATTATCGGAGGTTGGAAAAAGAATTATGCCGTTGTCGTGATAGTGTCGTCAAATTGGTTTGTGGGAAAGATATTATGAGAATCGTGTCCGCTTAATGTGGCCTCAAATCAAGAAACCTCTTTGTTAATATTGTCAAATTCAGAGAAAAATATCGTTGTCTTTTAATTTTATGTAGACATTTGGTGCATTGCACTTGGGAGAGGATATTTATTGAGATCCAAAGCGGAAAGTAGTTCGTTTGGCGTTATGTAAATGTCTAGAGTCTTTGATATTTTCGTGGTAAGTGTGTGGTGTGAACTTGCAAGTCTTGTTGTTTTGTTGTACAGATAGTGGTGGAGACGTGGGGGCTTGCTGGGCAACGTGCAGAAGATTTTACTCTGTACACCGGTACGCTTGGTACTGCTTTTTTGCTCTTCAAGTCGTTCCAAGTGACACAGAACAACAATGATTTGAGTCTTTGCTTCGAGATGATTAAGGCATGCGACTCCTCTTCCATCCGTTCCAGGTATACCTGATCTTTTACTAACTTGACAGATAAATGCCAACGTAAGTGGGAGCGTTGATTTTCACATTGTGTTACAATGATGTCAGGGATGTGACATTTATATGTGGAAGGGCTGGTGTATGTGCATTAGGTGCTGTAGTGGCGAAATATTTAGGGGAGAATCAGTTACTTTACTATTATTTGTCTCGATTCAAAGAGGTTAGTCTATATTGCCGTAGTTAATATGTTAGCTTTTAGTTGCAGTTTCTGCTCGTAAGTTAATAGATGAGTTTCCCATTGTGAAAACAGATAAATCTGTCGAAAGATCTTCCGGATGAGTTACTGTACGGTAGAGTTGGATACTTATGGGCTTGTTTATTTCTCAATAAACATTTGGGCAAGGAAACAATTCCCTCAACCTCCACGGTAAGAGACCACCTTTAAAAGGTTTGGACCTTCTAATATTTTTTCCAATTTCCTTCTGTTACAATTGTTGAGTTCATAATCACGTGATGCGTCATTTTAAATAACACATTGTTTGAATAATTTGTAACTTAAGTATGGGAACCGAGTTATATTTCAATGGAAATATTCATATTGTTAAGAGTTGTAAATTCAACGATGGTTACAGAGTATGCAACCCAAAATGTAATTCAGAACTCAAAGCCATTTCTAAAAACTTGTTTCTGTGTTCCTTTACAACAATAGATTGCTAGTTCCTTTTTATTCCCAAGACTGATTATTTTCTGAACCATCATGCGCAGAGTGTGGTTGTGAGAGAAATTATAAAGAACGGAAGAGAACTTGGTAAAAAGGGCGGGAGTCCTTTGATGTTTGAGTGGTATGGTGAGAGGTATTGGGGTGCAGCTCATGGATTGGCTGGAATTTTGAATGTTTTGATGGACTTTGAACTGACATCAGACGAGCGTCAGGATGTCAAAGGTACTCTTAGATACATGATCCAGAATCGATTTCCCAGTGGGAATTACCCAGCTAGTGAAGAAGATAGGAAGAGAGATGTTCTGGTGCATTGGTGCCATGGAGCTCCTGGAGTTGCACTGACGCTCGTCAAAGCAGCTGAGGTGATATCTCTATTGAAATTCTCATATGTCGTCAGAGATTTAATTTTTCCTCGACTCTGTTTGGAAATTAATCTCTGATGCTCCAACAAATCCCATGTCGATATTTCTGCATATATATATGGATGTGTAGAATGTAATCATATGCATTTTCTTCTGTTCTTTAGTATTCCTAGGTCAACCTATTGAAGGATGTTTATGCTTATCTGCTCATGCATTAGAAGTTTGCTTCCAAAGTGTGTTTCGAAATGTTGCTATTAAAGAACTTCGTGGAATTTTTTCAGGAGCTTTAAGGAATACTTTATGAAACACTAAGCAGTAAGCAGTGCAATTTGGAAAATATCTTGTGTTTTGTCTCAGCTGAGTTAAAAAAAAGGAGATATTTCCACATTTTCGATGGAAATGTAAAAAACATATATCCATGCATCTGATATTGCATTCACATAACTCCTAAGGGAAATTTTGCGCTGAATAATGAAATTACATTGTGAAGTCTACCACCCTCATCTGCATTGGCCACTAGCATTCACTACAAAAGACTCCCCAAGCAATAGCTCGACTAATGTAGAGTTTGACATTAAGCTTTGGTTTTTCCCACCATTTACTTTGTCTCTAACAAGTTCTCCAAAAAATTCCATTTTCAGGTGTTTGGTGATAAAGAATTCATGCAAGCTGCCATGGACGCAGCAGAGGTAGTTTGGAACCGAGGTCTTCTGAAACGAGTCGGAATTTGTCATGGTATCAGTGGGAATGCATACATTTTCCTTTCTCTTTACCGATTGACTGGTATAGTGGAGTACTTATACAGAGCAAAAGCTTTTGCATGTTTTTTACTCGATAGAGCTCACATGCTTATGGCCAACGGAGAAATGCATGGAGGAGATGGCCCCTATTCGCTGTTTGAAGGTGTCGGAGGTATGGCTCATCTGTTTCTTGACATGGTTCAACCGAAGAATGCTAGATTTCCGGGCTATGAACTATGATAGAATTCGTGTATGAATGCCTGAAATTGTGTATTGGAATCACTGTTTGGTGTAATTTGTAATTGATGGGTTTAGGTAGTTTGTAATTTCTGTGTATAAACAAATATTTGTGTAATGTTTTGTCTTTGTATCAGTTCATCTTAGTACAAGTACAATGTGACTCCAACTAGGCGTAATCTCCTCTTTTGCGAACCAATGGATTGTATAAAGTGTAACACCTGTAAATATTGTTCCACGGCAATCCTAGATTCCTAGTTATGAAAGTAAAGGACTATTTACAATAATGAGAACGAAGCCCCGCGAGTATCGCGACTGGGATAGTGGTTCAAAAGGGAAAACACCTTAGATACTCCATAGATCTATAGTACATTTGTGGTTAATATAGTTGATGTTTTAGAAATTGTGGTGATAGTTCATGTATTTTAATTTAGCAAAATTATAGTCGGACTACAGACCCGGTTTAAGAAGAATCACTCGGGCCAAAATTTATGAAACTCCTGAAACTTGGTAGTGAGTGAAGGGCTATAGAATGGCTTAGGCTCTGTTTGGATTCAGTTTCGCCAAAACGTTTTAAAGTTTCACAGACTAAAATCGGTTTGGAACCCATTTGAAAGTCTCAGGCTCTGTTGGGATTCATTTTGGCTCAAATATTTGGAAATTTCGTTCACTAGAATTGGTTTAGAACCCCTTTGAAATTTTCAATTTTGAAATGTATTTTGGCCCAATTATCAAATCCTACATATCATGCATGTAAACCTATTTTTCTCAATTAATAAATCTTCATTTCACCCCTCAAACAATCATGTCAAATGTTTTTAATCAAACAAACAATGATTACGGATTATTACATTACTGCTACACACTTCTATCTAAAAGCATTTTGATGCCTATATACCTATTTGTAACCTAAAACTCGAACACTCAAATTGTATCTGAACCATATTTCAAAATTTTTATATGCATTAAATTATTTTAAAATTATATCCAACCTCTATTTCAAAGTTCTTGTACGTTTTCCAAATAATTTTCAAAATATCTAGATAAAATTTAGGGAGCTAAACAAGTAATTGCACGTTGATAAATATATATAATAACTGCAATCTTAAAATTATATTAGATTATACAAAAGGAAAGTTATATAATTAAACTAGGACTCGAAACTTCAAAATAAATCATATTAGTTTTTATCTCTTATTGTAAACCGACACACAATCCCCAACCCAGTCCGAGCCGTAAAATAACAACAAGTCGGTTTATATTATTTGTAACAAACTATAAATCTTGTCCTCTTTTACAATTTCCCCAATTTCTTCGTCACGCTCAACAGTTCATCAACTTCTCCGCATCGGTAAGTATATTGTCTTCTCAATTCTCATCGCTTTTGTCTTCTTTTTCAGTTTTGTTCTTAACATACGCACAGACACAATCACACAGGCAAACCCTAGAAAAAAGTATACGCAAATAGAGTAGATATGGTGTTTGTTAAATTGCCCGATAACAAAACCCTAATTTTGAATCTCAACCCTTCCACCACCACCCTTCAATCGCTCAGCCTCCACATCCAGCGTAATTACATCATACCGATCGATAAACAGCGACTCTATTTGCACCCCAAATTGCTATCTATCTCGGAAAACGGCGCCGTTTTGCTTTCGAAATTAGGGGTTTCTCCAGACTCAACCCTAACCCTACACGTTCCGTTCTACGGCGGCATGCAGGCGCCGGTCCCTCCCAAGCCCAGATTAGACTTCCTTAGCACCAAACCGCCGCCTAATTATGTCGCTGGTCTTGGTCGTGGTGCCACTGGTTTCACCACCCGTTCTGATATTGGTCCGGCTCGTGCTGCCCCGGACTTGCCTGATCGGTCGGCTGCTACGGCAATTGGGACCGCAGCAGGTGTTGGAAGGGGGAGAGGGAAGGGTACTGGGGAGGATGAGGAGGAGGAGAATGAGGAGGCTGAGGAGAAGGGATATGATGAGAATCAGAAGTTTGATGAGTTTGAGGGGAACGACGCGGGATTGTTTGCTTCTGCAGAGTATGATGACGAGGATAAAGAGGCGGATGCTGTTTGGGAGGCGATCGATCAGAGGATGGATTCTCGTAGGAAAGATAGGAGGGAGGCTAGGCTTAAAGAAGAAATTGAAAAGTATCGAGCGTCGAATCCGAAGATTACTGAACAGTTTGCTGATTTGAAGAGGAAGTTGCACACAATGTCGACGGATGAGTGGGATAGTATCCCCGAAATAGGGGATTACTCTTTGAGGAACAAGAAGAAGAGGTTTGAGAGCTTTGTTCCGGTCCCAGATACTCTTTTGGAGAAAGCAAGGCAGGAGAAGGAGCACGTGAGTGCGTTGGATCCAAAGAGCCGGGCAGTTGGTGGAACCGAAACTCCTTGGGCGCAGACCCCAGTTACGGATTTGACTGCAGTGGGTGAAGGGAGAGGAACTGTGTTGTCCTTGAAGTTGGATAGGCTATCCGATTCTGTTTCTGGTTTGACTGTGGTGGATCCTAAGGGTTACTTGACTGATTTGAAGAGTATGAAGATTACTAGTGATGCTGAGGTATCTGATATCAATAAGGCTAGGTTGTTGCTCAAGTCAGTGACACAGACAAATCCAAAGCATCCGCATGGTTGGATTGCAGCAGCGAGGTTGGAGGAGGTGGCAGGGAAGCTTCAAGCTGCCCAGAATTTGATCAAGAAAGGCTGTGAGGAATGTCCGAAGAGTGAGGATGTCTGGCTGGAGGCATGCCGTTTGGCGTCCCATCTTGAGGCTAAGGCGGTGATTGCAAGGGGTGTGAAGGCAATTCCAAACTCAGTAAAGTTGTGGATGCAGGCAGCGAAGCTTGAGCAGGATGATGGGAATAAGAGTAGGGTGTTGAGGAAAGGGCTTGAGCATATTCCGGACTCGGTGAGACTCTGGAAGGCGGTTGTGGAACTTGCGAATGAGGAAGATGCCAGACTTTTGCTGCAGAGGGCCGTGGAATGTTGCCCGTTGCATGTGGAGTTGTGGCTAGCACTTGCTAGGTTGGAAACTTATGAAAATGCAAGGAAGGTGCTAAATAAGGCAAGGGAGAAGCTGTCTAAAGAACCAGCTATATGGATTACTGCTGCAAAGTTGGAAGAAGCTAATGGTAATACTAATATGGTCGGAAAGATTATAGATAGAGGTATTCGCGCTTTGCAGAGGGAAGGCCTGGAAATTGACAGAGAGATGTGGATGAAAGAGGCCGAAGCTGCTGAACGAGCAGGATCTGTTGCAACTTGTCAGGCTATCATTCATAACACCATTGAGGTTGGGGTAGAAGAAGAAGATAGGAAAAGGACTTGGGTTGCTGATGCTGAGGAGTGCAAGAAGAGAGGTTCGATTGAGACGGCAAGAGCAATTTATGCTCATGCCCTGACTGTGTTTTTGACTAAGAAGAGCATATGGCTTAAAGCAGCTCAGCTTGAAAAGAGCCACGGTACAAGGGAATCGCTGGATGCTCTGCTGCGCAAGGCAGTTACTTACATACCTCATGCTGAAGTTCTATGGTTAATGGGTGCTAAGGAAAAATGGCTTGCTGGTGATGTGCCTGCTGCTCGGGCAATTCTTCAAGAAGCTTATGCTGCGATCCCCAACTCTGAGGAGATTTGGCTTGCTGCATTCAAACTCGAGTTCGAAAACCACGAGCCTGAAAGAGCTCGAATGCTACTTGCTAAAGCAAGAGAAAGGGGAGGAACAGAGAGAGTCTGGATGAAATCAGCAATTGTTGAGAGAGAATTGGGGAACACTGCAGAGGAGAGGAGGTTATTAGATGAAGGATTGAAGCTCTTCCCATCATTTTTTAAGCTTTGGTTAATGCTTGGACAACTGGAAGAGCGACTTAATAACTTGGATCGCGCAAAGGAAACGTACGAGTTGGGCTTGAAACACTGCTCCAAATGCATTCCTTTGTGGCTTTCACTTGCTCTGTTAGAAGAAAAAGTAAATGGTCTTAGCAAAGCTCGTGCAGTTCTGACCATGGCAAGAAAGAAGAATCCGCAAAGTCCTCAACTCTGGCTTGCTGCTATTAGGGCCGAGGCTCGACATGGATACAAGAAGGAATCTGATATTCTGATGGCCAAGGCATTGCAAGAATGTCCCACTAGCGGTCTTTTGTGGGCTGCGTCAATTGAAATGGTTCCTCGGCCTCAGCAAAAAACAAACAGCAGGGATGCATACAAAAAATGTGGTGATGATCCTCATGTCCTTGCCGCTGTGGGGAAGATATTTTGGCAAGAGAGGAAGGTTGATAAAGCTAGGTCTTGGTTCAACAGGGCAGTTACTCTTTCTCCAGATATTGGAGATTTTTGGGCATTGTATTATAAGTTTGAACTTCAGCATGGCTCTGATGAGTCTCAGAAGGACGTATTGAACAGATGTGTCGTAGCAGAGCCGAAGCATGGGGAGAAGTGGCAAGCCATATCGAAGGCTGTGGAGAATTCACATCAGCCAACAGAAGTTATACTGAAGAAAGTGGTAGTTGCAATTGGAAAAGAAGAGCGTTCAGCTGAGAATGGGAAGAACTAGCACTTCTTTTTCATGGTTTCAGACTAGACCATGGTGTTCGGTCATTCTCAACTTGTTAAAGGGTTCTATATAGTTCCAGGTCTCGTCTATTTCACCATCTTTTTAATATTTTCATTGTTATGTATCCTTTGATTTGAACTTTTTAATATTGTTTCAAACCTGAGTGTCTGTGGATCTTTTTGCATTTTGAGATTCCATCACGCAAGCTGTTATTTTCATTTTTGTTGCTTGGCAGCTGGCCTTTGCAGCTAATGGTATGTCACTGCAATTTAGTTGGCCATAAATAATGATGAAATATGTTGTTTCGAATTTTTGCCTTGAAATTTTTGAAGTTCTTTTAGAGTCCCAGTCTATGCTATTGTCTGGCATGTGTGCTGTATAATTAATATTACAGTTTCTTCAGTTGTGGTATGTCAAAAAATGTAACCAGAATCATGGTTCCGGCAAGAAAGCCTCCTCAGCTTCATGTCTCAACCTGCTATTATTAGGCATGTTGTACGAATTCCAATTGGTATGAATGTGACAGGGCTGCTGCATATTTCTTATTGCTGATTTCAATGGTAACACTGGCAACACAAGCATGGGAATGCTTTCCTTTTGTGATGCTGTGCTAGACATTATCTTGAACTCGTTCTGTTATCTTTCTTTTGATAGAAATATCAAGTACTGTTGTGTTCTACAAATTTTGTTGGCGCTGCTGCCTTGTATTCTGATACTACTTTTTCCTGGTAATTCTGACACTATTTGTCGATGTGATATATGATGATTTCATGTGTTAAACAATTGAATTGTGAAAAAATTTGTGAATATTAAGATGATTTCATAGTTTTGAACACTGACATGGATGTGTTTGCCTGTTGAAACCTCCCTCCCCAATGATATAAGGCTATAAACATTTTTCCTTTTTATTTCTTTAGGAAGCAAGAGGAAATTCATTCCTAGTGCAGACATTTGAAGATGTATTGAAATTTTAAATGTTTGATGGTGGTTGGATGTTGAGCAGAATCTGGTCAATGAAGAACCGTATTGTTGCAATCCAGTATTCATTTCCCAAGAGTTTTATTCACTTTTTTGGGTTTAATGGTGAAGATGAAACATGGTAATCCTGCATTATCTTGGTAGTTGATACGGTGGTATCCTTTATTTTGATAACCATCTTAAATGTTCCTAAAAATCTGTTCACTTTGATCATTTTTAGAATGACAAGAGTCTCCACTAGTTGAACCCTTTGGTTCCTCTCTAATTGTTGTCTCTGATGCTATACTATATATCTTGACTTCTTTCACAGGATTTGTCATCTTCTCAGTCCAGCTGGTCACATTGTGTTTTGTCCTATGTCATGAGATTGGTTAGACCTCTGATAATTCACTCCTTGCACTCTTTAATGTCATTGCCTAATGTAGTAACATTGGGTACGTTACTTTGATTGAAGGCATCATTGGTTTTCTCTTGCTGATCTCGGCCAGTAGCTTGTCAGTCTGATAGATACTCATTATCAACAACTATGTTAATTGATTCTGTCATTATCAGGTTTTGTTTATTGACACTTTCTCCACGTGGGGGTGTTCTTGAAAAAATTATCTATCTTGCCTCGAACTTTCCTCTCTTAGCAATCAGGACAATACACTTGCTCTGGGTGAAAGTATGCCAGTTTTTCAATTGCGGTCCTCTTCACATTCATATGCATCTTCTCGGTCTAGACTTGGAATATACTTTTAAGATTTACAATGCAACATGTGTTCACCACTTTGCTTCTAGCTACTTGGCATTTAACATTACCTTAGCCGTATGCTGTAGTGTGTGTTTTTCACCCCATTTTGATTTGGTGTTTTGAGGGCCTAGAACTTGTGATTGTTGCTTATCAGCAAAGCGGTAATTTTCAAACTAGTTTTCATTTTCCTCCATGAGCACCCCTGATACAGCATATTTTCGGTGTTGAGGTTTCTTTTCCGTTTTGCAGTTGGTTGTTGATTGCTTTAAACGCATCAAAGGCGTCGAACTCATGCATTCATTCTATGATTTATTTCTCTCATTATACTGGTATCTTTTTTATACCTATAAAGTTTATACTGCTCGGTATTATTTTTGTCATTATTATTACGGGTATATCTAGGATTACAGGTTATTCTGCTCCCAAGTTGAATTATATTTTGTTGATATATCTTAATAATCTTAGATGTTTTTAATATATATTAGTCTTGTGTTTGATTAAATGCCATCTGTGTAGAAATGCCAATACTTTTTGATATAATGTCAAGCAATTGAAGCTATCAATTGTTGCTGCCGTTAATATTTTTTATATAATATAAAGGTGTCTCTATATATATCAGCAAGAAATGATCATTTTTTGTTATTATTTTAATATTATTTACTTGTTTTGTAAAACTTTTCTTTTTCTACAATTATTATTTACTTCTTTCTACTGACCAAAGGACCGGACGCTGATTTCATGCTTTTTACTGGCAAAAGAACCACATGGATTTTATTTTCCGTTAGAGACCAATAAGTTTTGCTACTGATAGCCATAATTTTATATTTTATAAGAAAAAAGACTTGTCGCAGATAATATTTCTGAATTTAACTCTGCCTTGCAGTGAAAAGAAAAAATTGTCATTAAATTTTTCTTCATTATTTACTCAGATATATTGAATTGGTTTGCAGTGACAAAATATTTCTACCATGTGGTGTCAATATTTATGGACGAAATAATTGTTGATTGTTACCGAGAAAGACATCGTTGGTAACAATTAAAGAATGTCCCCAAAAATTGGATGCAGCTCACTATTACTTCAGTAACAATAGCATGAGATTTTGTCGACGAAAGAAACAGACCTCAAAGGGGACGAGTTAAAAATGTAAACTAGAGAGAATATATATGGGAAAAATATGAAAAATCAGGAGAAATTGCGAAAGCTGGGATGATACAAAGAGACCTAGCTAGAAGGTATTACATGAAAAAGGGGTAAGATGTAGGAAGACATGTGAAATTAAAACTGACAATTTATGTAATTGTCACATAATGGGGTAGTGCACGCACGTTGATTATTTGTATAGATTCACAACTTCCATGTAGATTAAAAGATTAATGTTATAATTTAATAAAGCATAATTATATAAATTGTGGTTGTGCTCCCATGTAATATTTTAATGCGTATTCGGTCGATACTGTTATGAGTTACGTCTAGTCGTCTGCGACAATTGCAAGCTTTTGATTTATAAAGGAAAGCAGTCTCACTCACTTTATCAACTTAACAGATTTTGTTCCATTCCATTCCATGATTGATAGCGGAACATTTTCAACAATATCAACTCCCATAATTCCCAAACGCGGACACTTGTCACTCAAAAACACATATTCAGTCCAAAATTTGTGCAGATACAAGTTTCAGAATCTAATCATGTCACTGCTACAATCATTGCACGCCCATCAATATGCATGCACTATAATAATGTAGAACAGGAAGTGAAAGAAAAATTGTAGAGACATACTTCATAGATTCATAAATATCTCAAGAAATATCTTCATTTTCTTAATGAGCATGAAACACTATTATTGATATATTCAAATATATACAAGAATGTGACCTCGAAATATATATATGCACGCACATATATACCAGAATGTAGAAGTTTTGCACGAAAAATAATTATGAATAGCTGCCAAAAGAGCGGCTAAAGATTCTGATACTCAAAGAGACATGGCACAAAAGTTAACTTTTTGTGTATGAATGCATTATCCCAAGAGTGTGGATTTAGATTCCTCTGTGATTGATATAAATGGAGAAAACACGGCTGTTTTTAGTGTTGCAATGAGGATGAGATATACATGTACTGATACATAATCAATTGATATAAGAAGATATTTATTATTTTACTATATAAGAGATGATGATAATGAGTTGAAGTGACCGCTTGACCACCGTCACGTGCCAATTCAAACCGACTCCCACAGACACCGTTATGTTGGTGACCTCCCCTTTTTGTAGTTAAGTCATAGACGACAAAAAAGTTTATCACAATTTTCTATTTTTTCCACCGAAAGTGACACGAACGTGTATGTTTGCTATATCATCACCAACCACGCCCAAGGATATAGATTTCTATTTTCTTTTTTGACAAACTTATATGTATAATGAATTTTCTTCTTGTCATAAAAAGAATATTTTCGGAGAGCAGTCACTTTTTAAGGGAAGAATTAAATATGTGGCAAGAATAATCACATATGTATAGTTATGCTTTTGGGTTGATGAAATTTGAGTAATATTCAATTCACGCCGTTGGAGTTAGAAAATAAAGTCAAGGTGTATGAATACTTGTGAAAAAACGTGAATAATTGTGTAAAAATAAAATATTTTAAAAGTCGTGGATCGTATGTCAGTATGTCCTAACATTTTAATTATCTAAAAGTGATGTATAAGCCTCACAAATTTGATATCAAACTTAGAAAAATATATATTAATAATAATGTCACTTATTTTATTTGAATCATAGCTTACTCTCTTTATATTTTGCCTAGCTATTACGTCTTACTAATTAAGCATGGCAAGATTTAATATAGAAATTGGAGATTACTTGACTCTAGATAGTTTCGAACAAAGTGGAGGATTTCCTTAGTCCTAAATGCCAAATCACCAATGGTACAATTTTTAATCTGAGGTAGTATATAAGTAGCAAACATAGATACTTTGCATCATCATATCTGATCAATCATTCTTTTTCCAATTAGAAGTGTACATTTTTTTATTATTTTTTACAACATATGAGATAGTATAAACGTAATTATATTGAAATTGTAATGGTTGGTTTGACTTTTGTTTAGTTGATTAAAATATTCAGGTCCACCATGAAAATAATATTTCTTGGAGAACCAATTAACATTAGCCACTTATTGAAAATAATATTTCTTGGAGAACCAATTAACATTAGCCACCTATTGTACGGGGTGTTTGTGTTAGCATAGTGGCAACCCCTCCGTACAATGAAATGGTGCTGCTCTATGTGTTGGATCCAACTGAAATTTAATCTTATGTTCTACTTTATAAGCACTTAACAAAACTGTTCAATGGATATCTAAACATTCCAATTGTAAAAAAGCGGGACAGTTAAGAATTATTATCTTTTGAAGTCTGTCATGTTTAAAGTATAGCTATCATTCAAATTTAAAAATTATAAATAAACCGGTAAACCAGGACCTTGTTCAATTTTTAAAATCCGAACTTTATTCCCTACTTTTTTCCCATCTAAAACACAAAAAGATAAAAAGGATAGCAGATGTATATTTCTTTTCTTTGTTTAGTACTACTTAGGAACTAAATTTTAGGATTGATTTAAGTTTCCAATTAATCTTTACAATCGACTCAAATGAAATATTACAGAAAAATGTCAGAATCGCGTATTAGACATCTAACAAGAAGAATCTAGAGAGTAATAGAACACCATTAGTTTGATAAGCAATATTAATATTATTGCATGGACATGTATGAAACAAATTGACCACCAAGTGATGTAAAAATTAAATGTCACATTACTAATGCACTTGATGTATATTGTATATATATTAATAATCTCATGCCTTAAGTAAATAAAAAGAGAAGGTTTCTAAATATCTAAAACATATTTGAAACACATGGATGGATCAACTTTCATTTTGGTATTTGTTTCTTTTTCACACTCATGGGAGAAAAACAGAGGGAAGATTGGAGTATAAGGAACGCAAGTAAAAGGCGTGTGGGACCAAACATAGCATCAATAGACCAACCACGAGTCTTCTACACACATAAACCAAATCTTTTTCTGCCTTGTTACAAACCATATATAAATAATCTACTACTCTCCTCAATTCTCTCTCAAAAATCTTCTGCCTTGTCCACCTTCTCTGCATTTCTCTCCCAAATCTTCATATCCACACTTTTAAGACAAAATTTCGATTTCTTTTTTCCTTAGCCGCTCGCTCTCCTATCAAAAATATCTAAAGTTTCACACATTTTTCTGTGATGGGTTTTTTCTTAAAAGATTTCACTTTTGTCCCTTGTTTACTTTGATTTTTAGTCTAAGAACTCGTTTTTGATTCTCCCAGTAAATTTTAGCATCTGGGTTTTTGAAATTTTCATCAAAGTTTTAATCTTTGTGATCCATCTCAAAGAAAAAATCTTTTTTTTTTCCCTGTTGTTACATTCGTTTTGCTCGAGAGCGAGCGGCTGAAAGTTGAAACTACCTATAGTTTTGATACTGTTTTCTTGATTTGTGCATAAATGGATTTTTCTAACAAAAAGGGCAAATCAAAGAAAACCAAAGAAAATCTAATGGATTGGGAGAGAGATGATAGCAAAGGTTCGTCAAATTGGCAGCAGCAACAACAACAACAACAATGCAATTCTTCTGTTTTTAATGAAGGTTCCATTTCAAATAGACCACTTAAAAAAGTAAAAAGCCCTCAACGCCAAGAGAACAACTCTTTTGATCCCTCTTCTTTGCCTCAGCAAGAAATACCCTATCCAATGGCTTATCCTCAATCTTCAAGACTCGTGTTTCCATTTGCCTTGGACAATTCTCAGCCATCAATGAACAATAATAATAATCTAAACTCAATACCAATTTTTCAACCGCAGCAGCAACAAACTCCGCAGCAGATGATATCGTTTGCTTCCCAGTACCCAAATCATCCCCAAAATTACGTGTTCCCCGCGTATTTTACAGGGGAAATGACACCACCAACACCATCGTCTTCGTCGTCGCAAATTCATCAGCATCAGCAGCAATTGTTGCAGTACTGGAGCGACGCGCTGAATTTAAGTCCAAGAGGGAAAATGATGATGATGAACAGATTTGCGAACGATGGAAAAGCCTGGTTTAGGCCTACCACGCCGCCTTTTTCGACTACGAAACTCTATAGAGGAGTGAGGCAGAGGCATTGGGGCAAATGGGTTGCGGAGATTCGCCTCCCACGTAACAGGACGCGATTATGGCTCGGCACGTTTGACACTGCCGAAGAAGCCGCGATGGCATATGATCGCGAGGCGTTCAAGTTGAGAGGCGAGAACGCGAGGTTGAATTTCCCTGAATTATTTCTTGGTAAAGATAATAAAGATACCGATACGACACCGGATTCTTCTGAGCTTCCGTCGTCTCAGGTACTGAATTATCGTCTCATCTAAAAGCTTAAGTTTGTAGATTTGATCGTGATTTAATGTTTTATGTTAGTTATCCAACAGTTACCTTTGTATACAAACCTTTCCTACATACTGTAAATCTTCTGATACGTGGGTGACAGTATCATACCTTTTTTCGATGTGACTCTACATTGTATTGAATTGACACTTGGATATGTGAACGTATAGAGACGGTTGATATTTATTAATTTACGTTTATTTTCTAACACCAGGAACACGTTCACGAACCGGATAAAGATAGCGAACCGCAGGCAGAGCCGGCGCCACGTGTTGAGAGTATAGAACTGCCTCCGCCGCTGCCGTCGTCTGAATTGGTTTGGGGAGATATATCTGAGGCTTGGTTCAATGCAGGATGGGGTCCTGAGAGCCCTGTTTGGGATGATCTTGATTCCAATAACAACCTTATGTTGCCAAATAATCTCCCTTTTCAACAACAAAATAATAATTATGATAATTGTGCTAATTTTGATCTTCAGAAGCAAAAAGGAAATAAGGGTTCTTCATCATTCCCTTCATCTTCCTCTTCCTTTTGGAAAGGTCAAGATTAGATCTTTTTCCTTATAAACTCCTCTTCTCCTCTTTTTAGCAGAAGAGCAGCATCTCTCTCTCTCTCTCTCTCTCTCTCTCATTGGTTGCACATTTTTCTGACAACCTTTGAGTTACCTAGATTTACCAGTTTGTTGGTTTGGGTTCAGTTATTGCATTGATTGCAATAAAAGACTGCACAAGGCTGCATATTTTAGGCCATTTTGCAGTGGTTATTTTTCACAGCTTCATTTGGTGTAATTTAGTTCATTATTATAGGTTTGTGATAGAGTCGGTTTGAGCACAGAGGAGGCGGTTTTGTGATCTCCTTTTGGTGAAAATTCCTCATTTGATCTGTTTTTTCTGATCTCAGAGGGTGTTAGAAGTATTGTATATTGTTGTTTGTTATTGCTTGTTTAATGGATTATCTTTTTCTAGTTTTGTTCATTATACCTTCCTTTCTTTTTTGCATATGTGAGACACTATTTTCTTTGATTCGTGTCCATTCGAATTTGTCATAAATGTGAATAACGTGACATATATAATTTCATATCGATCAGGCACATTTTCTCTATTAGAATTAAAGGATATTCAGTGTGACCAAATGTACCGGATAAGTTCACTGCTTACCTTCTAAAATTTTCAAATGTTTTGGCATTGAAAAAAAGTTTCTATAAAAATTATAAATCTTAGGAACAAAGTGAAAAAATAATTATTTTTTCCGCTATATCAAAAGATCTGATGCAAACTGTTTATATAAATACATATTTAATCTTGACCTTACAAACTTTAAACTTAGGATATATTCAACTCTACTAGAAACTTGCAAGCTAATGTAAACTTTGGGCTGTTTTGCATGGTTTTTACTTTTTAGATATGCATGCTAATCTTTGATTCAAGGAAAAAGGGTAAAAAAATGTCAAATCCGGTATTATACAACTCATTTTGCAGGATGTTACTTATATAAAGATGTGAATATGAGAATTCATCACGATTTAACACTAATTTAAGTAAAGACTAAAGAGCCCATATTGTCCCTTCATTTTCACACGATTCCTAAAGTCGGGCTTGAAAACTAATAAACATATTACAAAAACTTTGAAGAAAAAAAGATGTCTTGATTAAAATTAGGGTTAAATCACGAAATGCCATATTTACACTCAATATTATGACAAAAGCAAAACTTTTTCACAAAAAAGAATTTTTCAGCGAATATATTAGTTACAAAATTAACCAAGGGTACTTCCCATATTTACAAGGTCAGGACGTCAAGTGCAACTCTTTATGATAGCCACAACGTTGCAAAACATGACATTAAAGTTTGATGCTGTAGCAACAGATTTCGAGTCCTTAAAAATAAAAGACAAGAAAAATTAGTACAAATAAATTTAATATGAATTTAAAAAATTTAGAGTTACAATCTCTAATATTCCCCTGATTCAATCCTTCATTAAGTTGACTTGAACTTGAAAAACTTTAATTCGAGGGCGTGAGAGCTTGATCTCGAATGAAAGAGAGAATTTCTTTAATCTTCGCGACGAACAATTTGAATCTTTGGATGAACGCCTTTGAAGATGATGAACTTGGGAGAGAGGATTTGAAGAACTTCTTTACTCCAAGAATGTTTGAGTTTTTGTTGTTTTTGTTGTTTTTGTTGTGATTTTTCTTCTTGGTGAAGACCCCTATTTATAGTGTTGGAAGAAGAATCTTCTGATGAGATGAATGGTTGAAATCGTTTCTCCAATATGGAAGGCATAATTTGAGGAAATCCTTCTTTCCATGATGAAAGATAGTTTCCTTCTTTTGAGATTTGATGACTAGACCTTCCATCCTTTGAGATTTTGATGACTAGACCTTCCATCCTTCGAGATTTTGATGACTAGACCTTCCATCCTTTGAGATTTTGGTGACTAGACTTTCCATCTCTTGAGATTTTGGTGAGTAGACTTTCCGTCTTTTGAGATTTGATGAGTAGACTTTCCATCTTTTGAGATTTGATGAATAGACTTTCCATCTTTTGAGATTTGATGAATAGACTTTCCATCTTTAGAATATTGGAGTTTTATGGAATATTTATTTTCTTCCAATTGCACACATTTAATTATTTAATAAAATAAATGTGTCTACAGATGCTTTTTACCGATAAGCAATTTCTTGGAGATGTGTTCTTTACTAATTATTCCTGAAGAAAAAAGGGTCAATTGCTAGGGATTTTTCTAGTTTATTAAAAACAAAATAAGATTTGTTATTTATTTATTTATTTATTTATTTATAGAAACGCGAGATATATGATATTCATAAAATTGGACACAAAATACTCGAAAAATATATGAGTTGACTGACGGGTATGTGTCTTCCACGCTAATATATCATAGCTCAGCGCATGTATATGATGGGTGATGCCGCCTTCTTCACTTATAGAAATAATCACAAAAGCATCATAATTCATTCTTTGACTATCACATATTAAAGGGAATAACAAATGATGATATATAATAGCAACACAATTATTTTAAAACAGTTTATTACATGATTAGCTTGTAATATGTACTTAAGCAACCTAATTAATTCATCTTGAAGCCTCACTGTCTTCGAAGAAAAAATAAGGAAACATACCACTTTACGCTTGATCAAATTATAATGTCGTTCACGTTCGTAGAAATGACAAAAACCTGGTTAATTATGAATATTTAGCGAAAAGTTATCGCAATTATGATACTTTTGGTTTTACACTTTTACGATTTTTAATTTATTCATTAAAATGGTTGAGGAAATAAAAAATAATAATCCTCACTTAACAAATTTACCCCTAATTTATGTTTAATCCACAATTGTTCCTCTCTCCCTTCAATTCTCACAATCTGTCAAGTATCTGAGAAATTTATAGCACGACATTTTAAAACAAGTATTCTTTTTATTTTTCTTTTTCTTTTTTTGTTAAATCTGTGTTATCAGATATCTTATAGGGCGAGTTTGTGGTCCTAATTCGAGCTAATATTGATAACTCATAACCTTTTAGTGAAATGAAATAAAAAAAGATGAAAAATTAACTTGTACGTGGTTTTATTAAAAAAACTTAAGTCTTCTTTTACTAATTCTATTTGTGTTTGTTAGCCTATATAGACAAATTATCCTCACATCTATTTAAACTTTTATCGACTGAGAATGTATTCGTCACTTTCTCATATGACTACTAAAGAGCAGCTGCAAGGGTACTAGTGCGCTGTGCGCATAAAAAAAATGTTTCCGGCTACATACAAAAGTAAGTAGGAGAATAAATTGGTACTCTTTTCACATAATTAAATTCTACAATATCAGAATTCAGAAGTGGTTGACTATAAAATTTTATTGTTTAGACAAATATCCTGTTTGTTATACGCGACAAAAGAAAAAACAATTGGGACACAACTGACACAATTTGCATGCGTTCTGAAGTTAATTTCTTCGTTGATTCTTGGACCTATCTATTAAAAAAACTCCTAGGGTGTGCTAAAGTCGGGACCATTAGCCGGCCCATTAGATCATCGTGATATCTTAATCACAACTTTAATATATCAAAACAAGATGATTAAGAAAATGATATCATTAAATATTATGTCATATTATAAACAAAATGAAATATCTAACGTCTGTGTTGAGATATGGATGAAAATAAAGTCACCGGCAGTGATCTCTTGGATCTAATCGTGCCCAGCCTTTGATGTCATGGTGCTGCTACCACTTTTGATTTTCTGAATACACTATCACATATAGTGTGTGTGTGTGTGTGGGTGCATATATATGTGTATATTTATGAATAAGGATAATTACAGCTACACCCCCTGAGGTTTGGTGTAATTACAGATACCTTTCCTGAGGTTTGGTAAATTACAAAGACCTCCCCTAGAACTAACTTATGTCATATAAAAGACAATAATACCCTTCCTTTTATGTGTAATAGAGTTTGATACCCAAATATTATTCAATTTGCAAATTATAAAATTATGTTGTTTCATTTTTTGTGTATCTTTTGTCTAGATGAATGAGGAAGTCTTAAGCATATTGTATTCTTTTATTTTTTTTATATTATATGGATAAACTATAATTTATAAACAATTAAACATGATATTATGATTATTTAAAATATTTACAATTAAATTTAAATAAATGGATTAATTAAGTAGATGTGCCTTCCTTTTAAGAAAAATACTTTTACTTTTCAGTTTTTTCAACAATATAATTCTTATTAAAAATGTATTGAACTATTGATACACTTTAAATTATGATATTTATTTTATATAAATAAAACCATTCCAACTTTGCATAATATTAATTTAAATTGACAAAGGGTAAAATTGGAAGTCTCCACCCTTAAATTAAATAGAGGGACTTTATTGTAAGGTATAAGCAAACCTCAGGGGTGGTGTCTGTAATTTCTCAAACCTCGGGGGTGGTATCTGTAATTACACCAAACCTCAGGGGGTGTGGCTGTAATTATCCCTTTTTTATATGTAGACTAACCTAGGATGTGATAAGGATGCATATAATAGAACCAGACACTTTATAACAAATTTTGACCTTTGAAAATTTATAGTCATCCAGGAACTTTGCAAACTGATTATTATATTTAGCTAGAAACAACAGTTAGTTTAATGGAGAATATTTAAATGTAACCCTTTGATAAGAAACAAAAACATAATGTATCTAGCATGGATTGCAAACATCACAGACACGTAAGAATATATTGAAAACATCTAGCACATTCCATAGTTTGTTGACGAAAAATTAGAAAGAAAAAAAAAAGTAATTTGAATGGATAAATAAAGTAAAATTTCTGATTAATTTTCTTGGTTAGTCTTTCATCGCACTTTATCTTTGTAAGAAAAATAATCATCCTTAAATTTAGATCCCATAATGTCAGTTGTGCCGTGTTGACACAGATCTTAAATTCTTAGAATTAAACTGATCATAGAATTGTATTTGAGACTAATGAGAAAATATGCTAATTTAAATTGGTAGAAGAGAGTATTTTTAATGCTAGTTCCAGGACGTTCTGGTTATAATATTTGATCAAGGTCATGTCTAAATGATTGTGTATAGGTTTGTTTTGTTTTGGACAAAATTCTTTTCTCATCAGTAGTCTCGTTCACTATTCAAACTAATTGTATATATTATTAAGTCGATCCTTACATAGTAGGGTCCGTCCAGCTGAGCCTATCGGTTAATCAATAAGCGAACTTAATGTAATTAATAAACAGATAACTGCACAAAGGTGAATTGACAATGTAGTGGGGGACGACTAATCTTTAAGTAATGACTCAATGATTGTTGATAATTAGTAAGAATTAATAACACAAAAATCTAATGAAGTAGTTTCCAGCATATGCTTTATGTGGATGGATTTTCTTTTGGATTAAAGTCTAGTTTCAGCACCGGCCACATTTATTAGTTGGGGTTTCCCTTTCAATATATATTTGACTTTCGGCTTTTAGTTATTTGTTTAGTACATATTTGACTAAGTTGGTGGTTCTTAATACTTCTTAAAAATAAGGAAAAATTACACAAACACCCCCTGAGATATGGGCTAATTACACAGACACCCCCCTTATGTTTGGGAAATTACACAAACACCCCCGTGGAAATCTCGTTTGGAATTTTTCAGATTTTGCCAAATATAAATTTGCGCCTCTCAATTACCTTATATATTACATGAAAAATAAACTAAAATTACTAACAAAAATAGAAATAAGTCTCGTTTATTCTACTCTAGAAAATGAAAAAAAAAAAACATAAAAACAATGTGTATTTCCGAAAGATTTTGTAAATTATTTATCACGTTGTTTTTGGCTTTATGATCTAACACCATAAGCATGTTTGTTCGATTAAAAAAAATGCCTCAAAGGGTGTTTGTGTAATGAGGTGCATATTATAGGGGGTGTTTGTGTAATTTTCCAAACATGAGGAGGTGTTTTTGTAATTAGCCCATACTTCAGGGGGTGTTTGTGTAATTCTCCCTAAAAATAAGGATATATAATTTAATTTAAATTTCAAAAGCAATTTTAGTTCTACGTTGAGAGTATTTAAAAAAAATATCTAACAATTTGAAATGTACTCTGGCTTCAAAAAAATAGGATCATTTTGATAATCTCGTGTAGCGCAACATGAATCTATCATGGAAAAATACATTATGATAACCTAGCATAGAAAGTATAGCTTGTACTGAAAGATCAATATATTATTGGAGATGATGACTATATATGTACAGAAGTACAGAACAAAATATAAAAGCATAGATTAAATTAGTAAATAATTATCTTATTGTAAATCATGAAGATTGATAAATCGAATATTAACAAATAAAAATTAGTATTTTTAGTAGCATATATAGCTTTTGAATTTAAACCTTTCATATTTGGTGGGAAGATGCAATTTCTGAAGAATGTTTACCCCCACTTTATTTTTTTGAATGATATTCCGTGCTTTTTATAGGAGAACCAAGGAGAGCGAGATTTTCAAAAAACTATACTTTGACCAAAATTATTAAACCGAGTTGGGCCCGAGACCTGGAAGATTAGTTGACCTCAGGCCCAAATATGTAACTCTCTAAATTTTACAAAAGTTTAGCATAACGTACAATGAAAATATAAATTGGGAGTTCGACTTAAAAATCCTACAAGAAGATTTATGTCCACAGGCCCAATGATGTTTACCATCCCTGGGCTCTTTGTGGATTTTGATTGGTTCCAAATGGAGGGTTTTTACTTCAGAGATAAGAAGTAGAAAGGAAAAACAAAGTAAAATAATAATCTGCTTTGGAGAAACATTTGGAGCCATTGAAATTAAATTTATAGATATTCTCATAAGTTGGGTTGATATAACAAATTGTTAAATACTAATTGTTCCATAACCCGAGAGATGCTTTAGATAGCTAACTGCCAATGAGTTATTTTTATTTCTTCCATAATACTCTTTTCAAGGAGAAGAATCAAGGAGTTTCAGTTTCTGAACAAGCCGTCTCATTTAATGAAAATATTAAAACTGAAATATATATATATTGGCCAAAACATAAATAATTCAAGTGAGTAAGAAAACTAAACGAAAGAGATCCAAACTAACTTTAATGCTGCAATATCCATTCAAGTAAATAAATTGTTCCGGCAAGTATTAATGAGTTGTATTTCTAAGATATTATTATTACCAACGACTACATAAATTTGGTATGCATGTGAGAAACTGTTTATCCTTGTTCTCTTTTTCCTATTAATGGCGAGCATAACATGTGTATTTCGTTATTGGGCCGGTGGATAATTGGATATTATGGTAAAAAATTAATCATTGTATTTCATTTGGTATTCCCCTAAAAAGTGGAACACTCCAATCATTACACACTGAGTTGTAGAAATTCCACAATGGAAAATAAAGCAAACCACTGAGGTTTAATTGGGGGTGGAGCGTGTGGACTGGGGTACGTGTAAGGGGGGTCGCCAGCTGGCTAGCCACACTCTCTCTCTCTCTCTCTCTCTCTCTCTCTCTCTCTCTCTCTCTCTCTCTCTCTCTCTCTCTCTCTCTCTCTCTCTCTCTCTCTCTCTCTCTCTCTCTCTATATATATATATATATATATATATATATATATATACATACATACATATACATATTATATACTATATGTACTTTACTTACCTAAATATATAATGACATTCGAGAATATGTGTTTGGATATTAAAACTGATGACAACAGAATTATTGACTAAAGTTAAAGATAGTTTCCTAATTAAGTACCACAATACATCTTAAGAAAGAAATAACTAAAAATTATGACAGTAATATAGTCATAACTTGATATATTTAAAAATAGTAAACTCCTAGGTGCATATGCAATACCGATTTTTCTTTCATATCAAATTATGAATTTATTCATTATAAAAAATATTATTCAATAAAACTTAGCTATAGTTGCGTTCTCTAGAGTTACTTTTAATTTCTTTTATTTTATTATATATCAACTTAGGGAAAAGTGCAAATTACCCCCCTGTGTTATTGGAAAGTAGCGGATTACCCCCTGTAAAAATAAAATAGGCAGGTTATCCCCCTGTATTATGGAAAAGGTGCAGAATACCCCCTCCGGTGGAGAGTATAACTCACTTGCTTGAGATTGAGACTATGGGACAATTTTACCCTTATAATGTATAAAACATTTTTTTCTTTGTGTTTTTACTTTAAAATACGAAAAATAGAGAAAATACATGAAATTCAAATAATAATTGATGAGTGACATATTAAATTATTAGAAGTTAATTTCCTTTGTACCTTTTTATTAAATTTACAAAAAATAAAAAAAAAATAAAAAATTAACAAAAATAATATAGTAATTGATCCGAAATTCAAATTACCAAAATACGACCATAAAATAAATTATTTTTTTTAAAGTAAAGGTTTATTATGTTGTCTATAATCTTAAAATGATAGTTAATAAATAGGAGAGAAGTGCAGATTACCCCTGTAAAAGTAAAATAGGCATGTTACCCCTATGATTATATAAATATAAAAAGAGCAAATTACCTTAATTAATTAGTGCATTTGTTAACTAAAACACTTATTCTTCACTATAAATAGAATTCTCTCTCCAAACCCTAATCAAGAGAAAAGGGATCTGAAAAATGAAGCTAATATTTTTCTTTTTTCCAATTTTTACTAAATGGCATTTTGAGATTTATATGCCACTACTTATTAACTACCATTTTAAGATTTGTAGACAACATAATAAATAGTTGATTTTTAAAAAATATATATTTCATGGTCCTATTTTGGTAATTTGAATTTCGGATCAATCACTATATTACTTTTGTTAATTTTTTTTCTTATTTAATAAAAAGGTACAAAGGATAATTAATTTCTAATAATTTAATATGTAGTTGATCGATTATTATTTGAATTCCATGTATTTTCTCTATTTTTTGTATTTTAACGTAAAAACACAAAGAACAAAATGTTTTATACATTATAATGGTAAAATTGTCCCAGTGAGTTACACTCTCCACCAGAGGAGAGTATTTTGCACCTTTTCCATAACCCAGGGGGTAACTTGCCTATTTTATTTTTAGAGGGGGGTAATCCGCTACTTTCCAATAACACAGGGGGGTAATTTGCACTTTGCTCTACCAACTTATGTTTAAAATACTTATGGTGTCTGTTACAATGAGTAATCTAAAAGAAAATCTTTGTTTTACCCTCCCTTATAAAGTCATATTCCTAGTTTAGCCCAGAGAGTTTCAGTTGTTCAAAATGTCACTAATATTATCGTCAATTAGATAATGCGTATTAGATCAAATGATTTTAGAAATTGGTTTTATTTTGAGTGTTGGAAAAAAGGAACATAGATATTGATCATTAAAATAAGATGGGAAATAAAGAGGCCATTAAGGGGCCCAAGTCACTTTTATTGCGGGAAGTGGCATTTTTGGAGCAAGAGTGTAGAAAGTCCACGGAGATCAGATTTGGTGAAAAATATAAGTTGTGAATGTGAACAGCCAGAAAAAATGTCTGCGTGAGTGGGCCCCAACAAAACACAATGGCCCAGAATGGGTTGTGGGGGGGGGGGGGGGGGGGGGTTGCCGATAAAGACAAGCTCTGCTCATAAGAAACTTGCGGCATTCTGTCACTGCAGGGCCCTGTCTTTCTTGCATGTGGTGTTTTATACTTATCTCCAAGTGTTCCATTAATTTACTTCTTTCTTCTGTTCTTTTTCTCTTTTTCTTCAAGCATCATTTGCTGAAATTCTTAGGATTAAGGTTAATTAGACCAAGTTTGATTAAATAGTGACATTTTCCTTTTCATTTTCAAAGACTTTAAAAGTACTTTCTTAGTCAGTAAATCTTCAACAGACTAAACATGAAATGTCGTTTTGCACTTATTTTTCGTGTTTGAAAAAATTTAATGAACTAACTTTCTTTAGATGTATTTTGAGATTAATTGACAAATTCATGTGCAAAATTTGAATTTTGCCTCACAAATATTATTTTTGTTGGAATTTGCATCCTACGAGTAAATATTAATTCTGATATGGATTTTATCACATATACATGAAATCGTAAAAACTTAGCTTATAGTCTTAACAAAAATCATAAAAAGGAAAAAGAAAATTTGTAACAATTGATCGAAGTTAGAGATTTTTATTGAATTAAGTCACCAATATGCAGTCCACTTTGTTTGGACGTCGAATCCAGGCTCAAAGTTTGTTATGGATACATGAATATACTCAATAAATTGCCTATAGTTTATATTGGGAGAATTAGCGGTACGTAGTTGGAATTTGGAAATACTTTGACTCAATGGATTGCTTTGCCAAGAAATTTATTCTGCATGTTATCTCATATCTGCAATAACACTAGGATATTTAGAATAAAATATATTAATGTATCCTTAAAACCTGTCTACCTGCCTGAAAATTGTCAGTTACCTGCTTGATCCAAGCCATGTAGATTGAAGTAATAATTAGCCACGTGTAGTTTATGTTTTGGGAAATCGTTAATATCAGGTTAGGTGTAAATTCCGAAAGGTGCCGCCACGTTCATCCCTTAATTAATTTAACTTTAGCCGCTTGTCCATTGTTCAATTTCCATAAAAAATCTTGACATCGATTTAAAGTGGGATAATTTATTAATTCATACCCAGTGAAACATTCTTTAATGTTTGAATAATTGCAAAATCAACTTTTAAATTTTAAAATGTAGATGAACTTTTATGAATTTAAATTATTACAGAGATACTTCTTCAAGTCTGAAAAAAAAGTATACGGAATCCTCTTATTTTCATTTGATATCTTTGCAATTATTCAACCATCAAAATATATTGTATTATATCTAAACTAAAATTTCAGGAGTATAATCTCTCCACAATTAATGTTTTTTAAATTTCCAAATTAATAGTACTTAACCTATTTTCGATGTATATATGAACGTAGGATGCGATCAACTACCTCCTCCCAATTAGTTACATATATATATTTCTTTTACGTCTCCGCCACTCTCGCTCTCCTCTTTCGTGTACCATGAAATAAAAAAATGAATAGTGTGTCTATACTCTATTGTCTGAAAACAAAAGGGCAAACGAAGAACTCTTTTAAATTTTAACAATACTTGATGCACTTACTTGTATCCCAATTATGTAATCATGTCCTAACTGGAGCAATCAAATAAACTTTGAGAAATGTCTATAAACATAAGCATTTTATATATATGTTCAATTCTGGCTGCACATAGTGTATACTTCATTAAAAATGCCATTTTGCGGGGAGTTCACTAAATGCCAACGAGCAACCGTTACATTCGAATTGAAATAGGTCAGCTTTATGTATTGAAGTTCACTCGATTCGTAAAAGAAATAAAGTTAAACTGGGATTGAATATGTACATAATAGTTATATTAGATTTCTTTTCAAAGATATATATTTTTATATTCACACTTGTCAATTAAATTAAGAAAAAAAGAAGAAGAAGATGAAGCTGAAATCAAGGTCTCTCCATAGAGTGCGTGTATCGCTATCAATGGTTTTTTAAAGTGTGGATCTATTTAGACACTAAAGTAATACTACCCGAAAAAATTAAGAAATAAAGGTTAGCTATATTTAAATAAATAGGAACTAATGATAATTTATTTTTTCATACGAAAATAATTTATTCTCTGACATAACAAACTAATTATATACCATTAGATTTAGCAATATATATATCATGGATTAAAGTTTTTTCGCAATTTTTCAATATTTTTTCGATATGTTTCAAAAATTTGTGAAGATTGTTCCTGTAATAAACATAAAAACATTTTGTGGTTCTTTTCTATGGAGTTAAAAATAAAAATGTTTCATTTTTTTCCGAGGAAAAAAAAAAACTTTTATCCATCATCTATACTATATCGACTCCACTGGTCCTATATAAGTGCGTGATTTATGTGTGTTAAGTGAGTGACGGGTTTTTCCATTTGTTAGAAGAAATGTCAATTATTTTCTTGTCTTATCCGGCTATCTCCTTTGTTGTTGTGCAAGTGCAACAGCGTCTCTTTTCCCGCGATTTTGTTCTTTACCTATAGCAAAAGATTTGCTTTGTCCAAAATTATAGAAAATATATAGAACATGTGACATGCCATTATTTTGATATGTAACATGAATTTTGATAGATAAATTACGGGATCTTTCAGATTATATCTGCCCAGTTAGCATGAATCAAGAGATGATGGCATTTTTTTCTTGTTCAACCTTATAAATTTCCCACAATAATTTGCACATATATAAAGAGAATACTATAGATTGATCTCTAGAAACTTCATGTGATTATTGTTTTTTCATGTTATCTAAAATGTTATGACTTATGATGCTAAATATTTGAAATAATGTTAGGTCCAATATTAATTCACGGAATTCTAAACTCATGGTGATCACAAGATGTATGCAGAATTAGCCTAGTTAATAATTTTTGCCTGTAAAGCTCTCCAAGGTGGATTACCATTTGAAACTTTCCGACATGTAATTTAATAGGTTTAATGCAAGGAAAGCAACAATTTACGCTGGATACTGCATGTGTTACAGGGTTCTGTTAATAAGTTAAGACTGTGTTAGATAACACGTAGCAGAAATGTAAGAGAGAGTACACCAATAATTGTAGAGCAAAGACTAAAATATCCCATGTTATATGATTGGGAAAAATTCCTACTAGAAAAGTAAAATCCAGTGGGAAAGAAAAAGGTTAAAAGCACTTCGAAAATGCTTTTATTTTATTCATGAAAAATATATATGACCTTTTCCCATTCTTTTTCTCAGATGTATATTTATTCATTATCGCGCACGTAATTGTGGTAATCTCAATCCTAATCAGTAAACCTATCAATCCACCTAACTCGCAAATAATAAGTGGATCATGGGTATAATCAATTAATTAATGAGTAACAGGGTCAGCCATTAGCAACCCACTATATATAAATGGGTACACGTCCTCTTAGAACATTTCAAGTAATTATGAAAAATAATATTATTATTTTATAAAATACATACTACACCTGCATCATTTTAAAAACACATAATATACATAAATCAGCTAAAATTTTCAAACTCCGGATTAAATTCGTTATGTGTGCATGTGTTTTACGAATTGTGTATTTTTTAGGTGATTTAGGTGTAGAGAGTTAATTTTAAGTGATTTAGTTGTAGTATGAGTTTTGAGGGTATTGTATGTTTTCTTTGGTGATCTAGTTGTTGTATCTTTTTAAGTGTGGTGTATGTTTTCTTAGGTGATTTAGGTTAATAATTTATTTTTTAGATGATTTATATGTAATGTACTTTTTGTTATAATGCGTATTTAATTTTTAGGTGATTATGTGGCATGTTTTTTTTTAGGTGTTAGGTGTAATTTTTTGTTTTGTTTTGCGTAATTTAGGTGTTATTTTATCATTTTTATGTGTAGTATGTGATTTAAGTGTCCTTTATATTTTTGAGATGTAAATGTGTAGTGTATGTGTGATTTTTAGGTGATCTACATGCACCAAGTGCTTATGGGACGATATAATCTGTATTTTTAGACGATATAAGTATTTCGTGTGTTTTTTAGGTGTAGTAAATATTTATTGAGTTGGGTAATAAATTAATTAATATAAATGCATTGTTATCCAATTTATTTGGTACCCACGAATGGGGTCACTTTTACGTGCGTGATATATTGTGGCCTTGTCTACTTACGTTTTTTAACTCACTCAATTACCATGTGAATGACATATCATAACATGTCTATTTACAATTCAACTCACCCATTTACGACTCGCCTAGCACTTTTTTGTTTTCATAATGGATAAAATAATTATTTTTTTTCCTATTACGCGTGCTACATGTGGTTTTTCTACCAATATCTCATAGTTGTGACTTGTAAGGCAACAGGAGATGATTGTATGAAATGCATTTTGGTATTATTGCATTGTTTACTTTTAAAACATTTTTATTTGCAGATAACAACTTTTTGAACGTTAAATCAAAACCTATTACGTCACAAGCAATATACCTCTTATATTATTGTGAGTTGTAAGAAAGCAATCTCAGTCTATTTTCCACATTAGCCTAAAAAAACATAAATGCTTGAGAGTTGAGGGTCCAAGATTCAAAAGACTATTTTCCATCTCATGAGAACCACTAGCCCTTGACCAAACTTATAGTTTAAAAAAGATGTAATTTTTTTTGATTTGATAATATTGGGTAAATTTGACTTTGAGAATTTTACGAGTCTTAGCTCAAGTAAAAATAAAATGAATTTTACATTATATTTTTTAATGAAAGAAAAATGGAAGAACAAGAAAAATGTGTATCTGATAGCGACTTCAGTAGAAAATTTCGCCAACCTGCCAAGCATTAGTAGAACCTCTTTCCGCGTGTTTACATATTCACTCTGCTCTTTGTTTGCTAGCTTCGAATAAATCTTTTCTTTTTTATGGTAAGCAATTGATACCTATCACGTTTGCTGAACTTGCATCAAATTTTTCTTGTTCTATAATAAATTAAAAAACTAAATGGTATAATTATACTTTTAAAACCCCAAATGTATGGCATATAATATTTAAATACATTCTACTAACTTAATTTGTTATTTCACTTTTGAATTTCTATTTGAAACTGTTTTGGTTCTCTACAACTTTTTCTGATCAAAATTATTTCAATATGAGAAACATTATGCTAATTTAATTTAGTTTATTATAATTAACATTATCAGAACTTCTGAAATAAAAGAACATAAATCATATAGATTAACCAAGATAGAAACTGAAATAATGAATATCTAGAACAAAGAAGAAAATACAAATTAATTTTAAAAAATCAATACCTGTTGATAAATATAATAACAAGTATTATACATGTTGATATCTATAATACTGAAACTTGTTGAAATTTAATGAAAACGATTATGAAATTTTTGGTTATAAAAACCTGAAAAATGATGAAAACGATTATTTACTTTTTATTAGCTAGTGCCTTTTAGTTTCTGCGACCTATTTTCTTTAGTTCTTGAGAGCATGAAGATATACTATATATAATTTGACTAAAGTGTAGAAACACCATGATTATTCACCCCCTATCCGATCAATTAATGAAAAGTTTAACTGGTGGGATAATTACATACATTTGGGACATACACAAATCTACTAAAAAGTAGAAGCTTTTAGTCGACATATGTTTACATAAAAAAAAGGCACATAATATGTCATAATAGTAAACTACCTCAAAACATAAAAATTGTGCACAACCCACTAACATCTTTTTTCTGTACATTCCCTTCATGATAAGTTGAACTAGCTCAAAGTTAACATCCCCAACAACCTTAACTCTTTAGTCTTGACTCTTCAACACAAAACGCCGTTTGTTAGTTTCAATTTACAAGTCCAAAACTTAAAAAAAGGGCACATTAGGACCAGTTTTGTACAACACTAACACCACTCTTCCTTCCAATACTTAAACCAAATAAGTCGACCGCAAAAAGGACTTCAGTACTCACTTCGTCTTGGGGCCTCAAAGAAAATTTGGTTTTGATTGCATTCAACCATGCCTCATTCCCATGAAATAGTTGAAGTCGGGATGTTGGACCCGGAGTTGCTTTAGCCAAGAATCTGCCACGCTCAAAAGCGACACGAGCCTCTCCTGGTCCAGACCACTCTTGTCAGATATCCAAACATCGCCTTGCATTTTATAAGTGGCCACACCAAATGGAGGGAGAGAGATGCTTTCTCCGTCCTTTCTTTTACTCTCCGCACTCTCATGATCATCTTCATGGTCCATATCTGTCAGTAACAATTAACAAAACTTAAAGTTAGCATAATAGTAAGGTATTTGGATACGAAAGACATAGGTAGAGCAAATTGCACTATTTCACATGCTTTTAAGCTTTGCATTTTCGTCTCTCCTTGTGTTAGTCAACAGAAAATTAAGAGTTTTGGGATGTGATTCACCAGGTTATTACATTTTTTAGGGTGTTATTTGAAATTAAAAATTCGCACCGACAAATGTTTTTCAATTGTAAATAATGCAGAAGTGGCTAATGCAATTTAATCTAGTAAGCATGACGTTAATAAAGTGATACCATACCTTGAAAGGAAGAAGAAAGAGTGTGGTATGTGAGGAAGCATGTGTGCAAGTCTTTTATGGTTCTTCCCATAGGAATGTGATAAATTGGGTACCTAGAATTCATTCACACCGATAAACTTACCGACATAATGTTTGAAAAATTCAACATTACTGAAAGTTAATATCATATATATTGTAAAAGTTACTAGAAGTCGAATTATTCTACACGGAAATCGTATCTCGAAGACTAACCAGGCAACTGCCATCCAACTAGCCGGTGAAAGATCTACACTTCTCAAGGACATTAATCCGGGGTATCTTTGAGATAAGCTACTAATCTGCAAAACAACAAGAAGAAAAGAAAATGAAAATGGCATCAAGGTATTATTTTGGCACCACAAGTTAAATCGATAGAAAATACAAAAATATCATTCGAATCATTTTGCTAACTAGAGGGAAAAGGAAATTCTAACATAAAAAGCAAGAACAAATTCTATTTCAAGAGTCAGGGGCATATTTGATGGGTAAAAGCAAAAAAAAAATGTTCCTCACTCAATCACTAAAGGACCGTATAGAATAAAGATTGCCAATTATTGACAAGATTATGACCAATATTCTGAGTAAAGAAAGAAATGCTAGATTCATTTTGAACATTCAATAGTTCCAATCTTTATTTGATGCCTAACAAGAATACGATATGAATCGATTCGATCATATCCACAACAATTTGCTTCTCCTTTGCTGATTCTTCATCAAGATTAGCTCTCAGTTTCAGAATGATCGGACACTCAATTAAAGAATGCTTCGATCAAGATCAATACGAATAATATGAAAACTTATACTGCAAAAGTATAACAAAAGAAAAACACTTTGATGGATAAAAAGGAATACCTTATCCATGAGAGGAACTCTGCCGTAAGGCGATGATCTCTCAAAGTACTGAAAGTAAAGATTACCCAACCTCTTATTCAAATGCCAAAGGCTATCTTGCTCGTATTCCTCAGAAGAACACCCATCCGACCTCGACAGCTTTTCACTCTCGCTCTCATCACTAAACGTATCGCTAAAGGAATCCCTCGTCTCACTTACAGAGTCAGTCTCTTCCCTATCCCTAAATAAAATGATCAACAACCACAATTAACAACATCAAGCTGACAATCGCCGACAAACCAAATGTAACTAAGAGAAATAAAGCACCAATTCTTTCAATTAGTTAAAAAAGAACAACAAGCTCACAAATAACATATCCTCCACGAGTTACTTAAGGTATGACATTAGTAAAGGACTAAAGCAATTGAAGCAAATAAAATATAGATTCAGATACCCCTTTGACCAACTTAATTTAAAACTAGATTACCACTCTAATGTAAAATAACTAAGCTGAAATGATGGTTTGATTGACTCCATTAGCCAACAAGAAGATCTGCAAATGTGATTTACCTTAAACAGTTATCAGATGAATTGCTGGTGAAAATCTGAATAGCAGAGAGATAAGGCACAAAGTATTGGATCAAATTTTGGCCATCATCTGAGAAAATTGGAACACCAGTCCCATATGCACTACTCTCTGCAAAACTGTTCCAAAGATCACCTAATGTAAAATAGTCAACTTTTTCCCTTTCCCATGGATGCCATAGCCTATTAAGCTTCCTCATCTCACTCTGCACCCACAACACAAAAACAATAAATAAATAAAAAAACAATGAACAAGACAACATCAAAACAAGAACAGAATTGTAATTAAAATGGTAGCATTACAAATGAAAAAGGCTAATAATAAACATGTAACTGTAAATAAATAAAACATTGAGGAATCTTGAATTAGGGGGCAAAAAGAACAAACCTTGGAGAGGAATTGAGATGGGACCACGGGTGTTGTGCAATCCAAGAAGCGTTCAAGGTTTGTTTGCATTGGAACTTTGTCGCAAATTAACATAATTTTCTTCTTAGAGAGAGAGAAGGGGGAGAGAGAGAGAGAGAGAGAGAGAGAGATTGCAGGGATTCTCTCTCCTAAATACTCTTTGATTAAAAACAGGGGAAAAAACAGAGCACGAATTTATTGACAGAGGAAGAGAGAAATCAACGGGATTTTCTTTCTCTATGGATGGAAGGGAGACAACAAGAGAAAATGAAATAGAAAAAAAAATATATATATATATTAAACCAAGACTACTAAACTTTGACGTTTGGACAAAACTACTGGTGAAAAAAAACCAAGTCTTTTTTCAACTAAATTTACCCTTCACAATAAATATCTTTTAACCACTTCTTCTTTTTTTGACCAAATATTGAAATTACACAAAAATCCCAAATCAACCCAGATTTCCGATCACCGGAAAACACGGAATTCCGGCGAGAATTTCTCAATTTGGTTTTCTTGTTTTTAAAGAAACAGGGGATTTTATTTTTTTCTTCAAGAAACAGGGGATTTTTTTTCTTTAAAGAAACAAACTCTCACCGGTCAATTTTAAAGGGCAGGACGTTATGTGAAGTGAAGCCAAGAAAATGAAATGACCCTTTTCGTCTACTCAATATACGAGTTTGTGATGTGTGTACGATTGTATGTATCTATTGATTGATATATAGATATATAGGTGTAGTCGATTTATTCTCAACTGAAATTCATGGTTTGTGATAAAAGGGAATCAGCTTTTTTTTTTTTCTTGAAAAAGCAAAAACAGCAAACCCTTGTTACAAAGATGATGTGTGATGTTATGTTTCTATTTGAGTTTGACACCAGAATTTTTGGTCAGAAAAAAAAAAAGTTGCAGTTGGTGCTCAAAATTGTGTGCTCTATGTGTGTGTTTGTGTGTGAGAGACAAAAATAAAGAGAGAGAGAGAATGAGAAATAGTTAAACGCTAAGTGGAGATTTTATTTCTTCGCATTTAAGGGGCAGCACTATCCTATCATGGACGTGTGTAAAATCTGTCGATTAAAATTTGGCCACTTGAAGTTACATGTAATTAATTCTTGTATTAATTGATATTTTGCTATTAATATAATTTAGTTAGTAAGTTGGGATAATGGTATTAATGACTCCTGATGTTTAGATAATATCGGAAACGCTCAACTATTCCCCTGACATTTTTTCCGTAGTAAGTATCGTTAATAACATTCTGAAATTAAAGAATTTGTTTTGGTTACTTTTTGGTATATATTTTAAATTTCCCAGATCGGAAAATAATATAGTCATATTTGCGAGATAGTAATTGTGCACAAATCCTTATGGTATTTATAGGAAATATTCAATTCACACTTGCTATTCGATGAGATTGGTAACTCCAAACCAGTTGCTATTTTCTAGACAAATAGATTTTAAAGAAGGTGATGACCTATTTTCGGTAAATCACGTAATATATTCTGAGGGTCAATAATAAATTAGGTCTAGTTAGTACAGTTGTTCGGCCAATTTGCACGTTTTCGGTGCTTAAAAATGTATATTTGACTAATCAAATTAATAGCCTTGAGTATATTTAGTTAATCATTTTTACAAGTGGGAATTGCTATCGGATAACATTTGATCTGAATTAAATTATGTATTCTTTAGATTACTTTACCGATATTCATAATAATCCTCTCATCGTAATAGATAGAAGTCGCATTTGTTACGAATTTTTGCATTTTTTTCCACCAGAAGACAAAAAAGATATAATTAATTAATCAAATGCAAGATCATCACGTTTATCTGAAAGTAGCATTTATATGTCGAAGATGCTAATAATTATTTCTCTGCCTTTTAAAATTTTTATTACTACGAAACAAAAGTGTTGCAGTTACTGTCCCCAGGCCCAGGGTCAACAAACCTAATCCATTTCTTAAACTTTTTATGTAGTAATTCTTTCTTGTACGAAATGGTAACGTCACCACATGTAGGAACCGGTTAAGTTTGTTATTTTCGATTGTCCAATTCACTCTTCTTCTGTTAATATTGAGCTAATGGCAAAATCATACCCCGAATTGTAAGCATTTTGCGAATTGCACCGCAAATTGTAATCAGTAGCAATATACACCACGAATTGTAATTTCTTTTGCAAGTTACACCACAAACACACATTGTAGGTTTTGTTGAGGGTATTTTGGTCATTCAATTTTTATTCAATCTAATTTTGCAATTAAAACCCCAAAAGACCAAAAGAAAACGCATTCAGATTTTTACTTACTGATTAAAAACAAAAAAACAGAGAAACACAAAAATCGGTAAACAGATAACCAAAGAGTTGCTGGCGAAAACCAAACAGATAACCCTTCACACTTTTCTTCTTCACTTTAACTCCATACAAACTCCGACCTTCAGCTATCGAAAACCAAAGAGTTGCTGGCGAATTCCTGGCGCCATTCCCGGTCAGCTTTAGGCCTACTTTTTCGTCGCGATTTAGTTGAGGGTTTGTTTTTTGTCACGATTTTGGGTTTCTTCTTGAAAATCCAATCTCTTAGCGGTGAAGGAGCTGATACTTTGCAAGACTTGATGCCTTGAAATTTTGAAATCTTCAAATTCCTCATAGTCGTCGTTCCCCCAAAACCCAATTTCTTATCCAAATCACCCTTGTTTGAATTACCTCGCACATCGACTGTCTGTAGACCCAAATTGATTTGACGTCGGTGGTTGTGGGGTGGTGGATGGAGATGAAGAAGACAAGCATCGGCAGTTGCGGGGTGGTGGACGGAGATGAAGAAGACGAGTCTGCTTTAATTTTACTTTTATTTTATCTAACTTTTAATTCAGAAAAATAAAACTAACATTTGAAAATATTTTGAATTATTTTACTAAATAAAATAAAAGTTATGTTGTATATATTTTTCTTATACCGTGATTTTAGAAGATTAAATATATATAACTAAGAGATTTTAGTTTTAATATGAAATGACCAAAATACCCTTAACAAAACCTACAATGTGTGTTTGTGGTGTAACTTGCAAAAGAAATTGCAATTCGTGGTGTATATTGCTAGTGATTACAATTTGCGGTGCAATCCGCAAAAGGCTTACAATTCGGGGTATGATCTTGCCATTAGCTCGTTAATATTCGAGGAAATTAAATTTTTTTTTTCTTTCAATAATACTGAGAAGATCCTTAATGTTGTGTAATAATTATTATCTTTACGTCTTATTTATTTTCTTATTATAGAAAACGGTATCTTAGAACAAAATTGTCTGCTTTCGGCTGCTTTTTGTATGTGTATTTATATACCGCGTGGCTGATGTACCAAGATTTCTATACATAGCCAATTTGCGGTGCAACAACACGCAGAATGTCTCGCTCTCTCATTCACTTAACCAACTAATTGACTAGCTAACAGTAACAGTTCAATTTTTTTCGATAGTTCTCTCTATTTAAGTATGTCATTTTATTAGTTTCAAATTTTATTTTGTCACGTGATTTCAGAAAAAATCGAGAGGTACTATGAAAAGAGACTATCTTCTCCAATAAAGTCTTTTTAATAAAATAAAGAGATTTTAATTTTATTTGTTACTAAAGTCAGGTGTTGTCCTTGATCAATGACTAATGGTGATTATCAATGTACTCGTACAATGGTATATAAAGAGCTAGACTTTTACGTATGTCTCCTTTTAATGTATGAATCGTTTAAGAGAAAAAATAAATGATTTAAGCTTGTGTAATATGCTAATAGAAAGTCTAGTTATCTATGATAAGAGGAGGATAGCAACGTAAAATTCTCATGTGGTATCGAAAACCTACACAAAACCCCCTTATAATTTGTAAATTGTTAAGAACCCCCTCGTGGTTTCATAAACTCTGCATGAAATCATCTCCGTTAAGTTTCCTGTAACTCCATTAGTTTTATTATTAAGTAACTACAATGCATGTACTTCATTATTGATAAATATTATGCATTTTCCTATGCTAAGAGGCCTAATTAGTATCACTCAATAAGATAAATATATGGTATTGGACATTATTCTTACTTCATTTTAACAACATCAATTTATTCCAACGAATTAATCTTTGAAAAATCTTATAGATGTAATTACATATTTAATTAACGCTGTTTATGACCCAAATATATATACATATATATATATATATATATATATATATATATATATATATATATATATATATATATATATATATATATATATATATCAACCAACAAATTGACTGCGTAAAAGTGACTTATTCAAATATAATAATAAAACAAAGACTACGTAAAAACTAAAAAGTGAAACAGCGGAATCAATGTGTGTTTGGTACGGCGGGGCATGGAGTTCAAGATTTCACAAGATCTTGACCACTTCGCATCTTGAAGCAGGTGGACTGTGGACACAAGAAATTTGAGCTAAGAATGGACTGCCTAATTCCCTTTAATTTCTTGCAATTTAAAACCATCCTTAATTAAAACTGTGTTCCGGTTCTAAATAAATCGAGTAACGCTAAAATAGAGTAATTATTTATTTTAGAGTCATTACTGATTAAATATTTGGTATGTTAAGAGTTTTAGCAAACTTCATCCCAACTCCATCAAAAGGCCTAATACGAAAATAAACGAAAATTGATTCTTAGTTCATGTCTATCATTGTAAGATGTACACTATTTTTCATCGAACAAGGAAAATATATAATTTATTTTTCTTAAGTTACAGACACTTATGCATGTCTACGAAAAACTATTTGCCAAAAAAAAAGGACTACTGCGAAGGTGTTTTAATAAAAAAAAGTTTTCATGTGTGAATATTTTAATAGCTAAAATACGCTTTTGCTTCTTGGATTTGACTGTTACGCAAAAGACCAAATAGGACTATTAGTTATTTTATAAAATATAGAAAGAATACACTGATTTTATTGTTTTTTTTTTAACAAGAAGTTGGCGATGGGGTAGATGATAGTGATGCCAATCAAATGGAGTAAAATCAAGATAATTTTTATTTCACTAAACAAAACATCAAAAACCAAGTCAAATCAAAATATTAATTACATATTTTAGTTTATTTTGGTGTGAGTGTGACTATTTGTTGGAGTTCAGTTCAGCTCTACTAAACAAGTTGAAATAGTTTTAATAAAAATGGGAACCTTCTATTTAAACAGCCATTTTCTCAGTTAAAATTCATGAAGGAATGATAACGCGCGCAGGGGCGGAGCCAGGGGGGGGGCCTCCCCCTCAGCCCACGGCACTCCCTATGTATAGAAATTAAATATGTCGATTTATATATATTACGTTTAATAATATATGATATCCGAACTAAAATATGGGATATTATCCGGATGACCTGCTCTTTAGTTGAACCAGCTGACTTTGCCATTCACCTTCATTTATATATATATATATATATATATATATATATATATATATATATATATATATATATATATATATATATACTTTTAATATGATACCTATATAATTTATTACATATGAGTTTTTATATAATCTGAAATGATAATACACTTTATACTAAAACTTTTTGTGTTATTTCTTTGTTACATATTCATTCGTTTAATTTCATAAACAATTAAGTTTATCTCTAACTATTTTCAGGTAGTTAATTAAATACATTTAATATAACATTTGACTATATATTTTAATTTTAGAGTGATTTAAGTTTTTTCTTAATTTCTTAGTTTTGCACTAGTAATCTAGTTAATTTGATACTAATTTAGTTATAATTTTACATCCTATCAAAACATGTGACACAATTGTGCATGTCCTAATGAAAATAAATATTTTAGAGCGTTTACAATATTTCTAATTTAATATCAAGTATTTTTTATATATTAATCTAGTTTTATTTCAAATCTCTTAAAGTTATTAGGTATAATCTCGTTAGCAATTTTTAAAAAATCTTCTTAAGATACTTATATTTTGATATGGTTTATTAATTTTTAAAATAAATAAAATTAACAAACAAAAACTCGAATTTGTACTAAATCTCCTTCACATAATCTCGCCCATCTAAACTAGATTCGTGCCTCCGCCCTGAACGTAAATTGAAAATTCAACTTCACAATTTTATCGCAAAATCGCAATAACAACTACCGAGTGAACAAAATTGCATATCAAGTAAAACCTAAATGCATTTATATTCTGTAATATCAGAAAGTTGAAATTTTGCTTAGCGACTCAGAGTCGGTTTAGCTTATTGAATAATAAAGCTGAACAAAACTGAAAATCAAATGCCCTTATTTCATAGCAAGAGTCGAATTGAAACTCAATATTTCAGTTTAATTCGGTCCAAGCGGCATGGCCAGTGCAATAGGTGGTTGTAATCTTTAGCTAGTCAAAAGGATCTAATTACAATTATGTTAACATAAAATTACCAAAATCATACAAATTTAATCTGCGAGTAACTCGTGCCCAAACGCAAAATACCATCAATTAGGTGAACTATGACAAGTCATGATGATCTTAAAAATGGGAGAAAAATGAACCGGAATGAAATCAACGACTAAGGTAGTGTCAACTGTCAACTGATTTAGATTTTTGTCGACACGGACAATTAATTGCGTTTCAGACATTCATCTGAACCTGCCACGTGTTCCTAGTATCTTATAGGTTTTTTATTGTTTTTATTTTTTGAACATAGATCGCCATTTCATGACAATAGCGTGATGTGGGTCTCACTTTTATTAGATTTTCTGGTTTTAATTAATGTACGTATTTATTTATATTTATACCTCTGAAAATGCGGCTAATTAATTGTCCAATATTGAACAGCGACGGTGTTTGCCTGTTTGGTTGAAGCGGATGGATAATTCCTATTTATACTTCTTATATATTCTATATATGTTTCTTAGTTATAACTGCATCAAATTATTTTAAATTAATAAATTAAATATAAGTTCTGTGCGTATAGGTTCTAGTAACGAGATTTTTAAGATACACAAATTCAATATTATTTAACTGGAGATAATAATTTATGGAGGATTGAGTTACTGTGATTTATGTATCATTGTATCCCCTTGAGTAACTTGCAAAAGTATATATTCACAAATTATAAATTATAAAAATTCCCGAAACTGAGAATTCTGACCTAAAGATAAAATACGCTTCATACTATGCCATAAAATTGTCATACTGGAAGATGCAATGAATGGACTGCTATAAATTAGAATAGAGAGTAACCAAGATGAAAATGTTAAAACAAAGTTCTTTTTTTGACATTAATAATGACCTTTTCAAAACAATTAAAATAGTCTTATGTAAATTTGATGCCGTAACTTTCTGCAAAACTTACTTTGCAATAAAGGAGTTTACATTAATTTTGTAGTACTAAGCAATCTATTGTGCATTGTGATCTAACCCAGAGCTAGTGGCACTGTCTTAACTAAATCAAAAAGAAAATCTGATGTTTACTTTCATCTGTATTGATCGATCCCTCTAATTTAACTAGTCTCCCTTTATTGATTAAAATAGGGTAAAAGTATTACACCGGTGTATTATACCATACGTGGCACTTTGCTATTAAAATAAAGATAAAAACATTAAAGTCGTTTTACTATACCCCATGTTGCATAGTGGCTCTTATCATTTTTTAGGACAACTTGTCCCATGTACTATAGATAGATAAGCACTTTGTCCCTGGTCAACAATCGGGTGGATTTTAGTCGAAATTCGAAACATGAATATGGGGTTCATCACGATTTAATCTCAAGTTCCATAAAATTCTCTGCTTTGCCTTCAATTTTTTTTGTCAATTTTCTTAATTTTCAAACCCTAATTTGATTTTCAAAATTTAGGGTTTTAAAATGAAGAAAATATAATAAAAATTGAAGTGAAAAGAGAGCAATTTATTGAACTTGATGTTAAATCTTGTTGAACCCCTGTGCTCACGTTTCAAATTCCAATGAAAAAAAGTTCTATTGGTCAACAAATAAGTGGCAAAATACTTATTTTTCCATAAAATAGGCGCAAAGTACAATAGGTGTCGTAGTACAGGGATTTGATGCTTTTATCCATTAAATAAATAGGAGCAAAATCGGTTTTCTATCTCTTTCATTTCCTATATATGGATTAATTGAATCTCAGGTTCAAACCTTAAGTCGATCCCGAAAATAATTAGTTGAGATCTCTAAATTGATTGCTAAATGCCATATGGCCACCTGAATAACACAAATCAATTAGGACTAGCAAAATGCACTTCAACATTTTTATGAAGAATATAGCTTTCTGCATTAATAAAGGTGGGTATTAAGTAGTAGATGAGAATTGAGATGTGTAAATCAAAAGGTCACGCTGCTAGTTTTCGGGTTAACACGTAGTTAACCCGACCCACGCCATTAATTGAACTTATTATCAAATAACATGACACTTGACACACTGCCGCACGAAAACGATAAATTACAGATAAATTTTACCTTTACAAAAGAAGCTTGGATATTTTTCTTGTAATTTTATTTTCTTTGCATAAGGAGTTGTTAAAAACTGATGTGATATGTTTAATTAATTATGTGAAACACTAGATGCAATGGATCTTTATTATGTGTTTCAGGCTTTCAGCAAGCTTTTCTTGACAAATTTAAGGACTCTGATTGTCCCTAGTACTAGGCTACTAGTACTATAATTCCTAAAATTTAAATCTCAAAGGGACCGAGATGACACATGTATGTGTCGTGTTACGAGTTTGCCCTATCTGGGCCGCCTCTGTACAGTTCATAAGTTGCAAACAGACCAAACTGCTAGCGCATAATTCAGTTACAAACATTAGTAATGCTAACGCATAAACTACATGATAAAATTAGAACATTAAATTTATAATAGGTACATCATCTTTGACAGAATACGTAACATATAGGGGTATAATTGACGCATATCTTTTTCCCTACAAGACACAGAATAATATAAAAGTAAAAAGTGAAAACATGTTTGCTCAATGCATGAATGGTATAAATAATATACTACTATCCCTATCCAAAAAAACAGAAGGGGTGGGGGGAATATGGGCTTATGTATGATGAAGATGAACTCAAGCACTAGTGAGTCACCATTCATTAATTCATTTAATATTGTATCTTTATTTCTTTCCAATAGTGAAGGGTTGTCGTCCGTAAACATCTTAAACTCCAAAATAAAAAGAGAGATTATTTTATACAACTGTTTTATAACAACGTGATAGAATAGAACCAAGGAACAGATTTGTGATGTTTTCATTAATCATGTTATAGCATTAAATAATTCTCCTTAAGTACTATTCTAGTTACCGCAACTCCAATTTGTGTTTTTTAAATTCTCATGAATGGTTTTACTTAGATCAGATCTTTAAAATTATTTATACCCAAGTTGTAGCTACAAGTATAAAGTCTAGCCACCAAATCTACATTTAGCATGTAAGTTAATAATTGTATGATTATTGATTTATGATAATACGTTCATGGACCCTTTTCTTGAATTAAGGCAGAAATTTGCGTTGACGAAGTACGGTTTTCAATTTTTTATGGGCCCTGTTTTGAAGGTTTGTTGGGCTTCAGCACAGAAATTGGTGCAAACATATTCCAGGTATAAATATAATAGCGGAAATACTTACATGGACAGGCCCAATGGATCAAAGCTTTGGTTTTTATGTATGTTTCTATCTCCTAATAATCAGATATATTTCGTAGTTTTTCAGAAGCTTTTCTCCATATTTCGACAATTTCGTAAAGTTAAAATTTTAATGAGGTTGAAAACTAGTTCTAGATTTCGTCTCGACAAAACGAAAAACGGAAACATTTTGATGGTTTTCGAAAAAACTTATAATAATTTTGATCCATGGACATGCCTAGTTAATTGAAACTAGATGGTATATTAGTTGTTGGTCCATTATTTCAACTAAAGTCAGAATTGTAATTGATACTAGATATTACTTCTTTTTTAGTTGATATATTTATGATGTTTAAATATTTATAAAAACGTTTTATTAACTTTCGAACTTACATAAACACTTCTACTCACAATAATTGTTTTTACTGAAAAATTCCCTGACTGGAGTGCTTTCAATATTTTTTTTTTCCATTTTAGAAAAGAAAAGATATGTCTGGATTTACTTTTTTTTTTTAAAGATGCATAAGAACATAAGATAAAATTCAGCTCAAATTTTGAAATAGTACTATGCATCTAAATAGAAAACAAACTAACGGAAAAAGAACGTGTTACAAAAAAAAAAAAAAAAAAAAAAACTAACGGAAAAAGAACACACGTACTCACACAATTAAAGTTGGATCCTTGAGGCGCTTTTCTAATGTACGCGGAGTAAGAAAGTGCTAAGTTGAGTTTTTTCAACTGAAAAATGAGAAAAGCTTATAATAGTTTACTATAATCAGTAGTATCAATTGAAATTAAATTTCTAGTAAGTACGTAACTTAATGGTATTATACGAATGCCAATTATTAAATCTAGAATAATCTCACGTCACCAAATATCGTAAAACAATTTTAATCGAATATTTATAGACTCTATATAAAAGTTCAATTCATAACAGTCAAATGCACAAGCCTAACCCACTAAAATGCACCTCATTATACAATAAGTACTCATACAATATTAAATTACAAGAACAAATTACAAAATAATAAATACCAAAACAATTTAATTTTAATTTTATTTTTTCCAATTATTATCTCCCCCTGAGAAGAGCTTTCTCAGCAGTGTCCATCTCTTCCAAGATCCTCTGTTTCCTCTTCATGGGTATCGGGGCGGTGGGCCCAAAGCTAATATAATGGCCCGACACAGCATTAAGGGCCGAGTACATGTCACGGAACGAGGCCCGCGCCAACAGGGCCTTCTCCTTGCGGTACTTCGCGACCCAAGAGTTGGAAGTTTCTCGGAGCTCCGCTACCGCATTAGCCACGTTCGGGTCGGTTTTTTCCAAAGTGATTGTGGTTCGGACCTTGTTGATGACGTTTTCGGTGTCTTTTATGTATTCGTCATCGTCGGCTGCTAATGCGGATAGGGCGGGTGATATAAGGAGGAAGTTGGTTGATAGGGTGAGGAAGCTGCGGCGGGGGAGGGTGGGGGAAGGGGTGGGGTGGGTGGTGGGGGTGAGTTTTGATCGGACGGTTAGGAGGTGTTTGGGGTGGGTGGTGGTGGGTGAGGGGGTGAGTAGAGAAGGGGAAGCCATAGGGGGGGTGGGGTGGGAAGAGTGTTGTTGTGAGTTTTGGGGAGGTATGTGAAAAATAGGGGATTTTGGTTTTGTTGTTGACACGTTGGCTTATCATCTTATCTTCATTTTTAGTTTATGGATGTCGAGGTTTCTGTAAGATTCTTTCCCTTGACATCAGCCACGTAACACATACAATATTTTGAAGTAAAAAAGAACTTTTAAATTCTATGACAAAATTATTTTAAAAGAAAAGGTGAAATGAAAAAAAGACCCTTGCGGTATGGAGTAACTCTAGAGGTACTCCCTCGTGTTTGAAAAATTATACAAATACCTTCACGTAATTAGCTTTCGTTAGAAGCTGGATGTACACTTATGCCCCTCATTTGTTTTGCATAAAAGTTAAAATATACAACGAATTATAAGAAAGATCTAAGTCTGATTGCTTTGTTTAATAAAATTTTGTTGTCCATTTTTTTAGTAAATTATCTGCCACATTGTTCTTCTTGTTAAGATTTAATGTTGTATAGTTGGTTATGTAGTCATAATATACTATAAAGGGTGTATGTGCAATAAATACATACTATTTAAGAATGTTTGTATATTTTTCTTAAATATGAGGGATGCGGTAATTAGGTCCATATCTGAAGGGGTGTTTGTGTAATTTTTTCTTTAAAAGTAAAGACTCAGTTAGTGTTGCTGGTTTTGGATTGGTCAACAAATTCAGGCCCAGTGCAGGCCCAAAAGGATATTGGATAACGGAATATCGATTAATATATGAAACAATGGGCTTATTTTCGGTCTAAAAGATAACGCCACATAAAAGGTCTTCTAGTTACTAGTATGGGTGCGTACTAATTTATTCGTAGGTTAAATCCACTTTCTTTGCTTTGGCGTCTTACTTTTGTTTGCGTTTAGTCAATGGGAACCGAAAGCTCATGTGTTCTCCAATCAAATCTTGTATTAGAATTGTCACCCACTAAACTAAGAATCACTAAACTAATATGAACTTGATCGAGCTAGTCAACTGGTTAAAGTGAACATCTCTGTCTATCCATACTTTTTTCATCGAAGATACTATGAAAACGACTAATCCAATTCCGAAAGCAATTAGCTAATTTCTTTGTATTAATTAGCGTAAAAAGATAGGAACGCCTAGAGGCAAGTTTCGACGGGTTTCAAAAGTAATTAGCTAAATTTCATTTTTAAGGATACGTTGATGTCTTGAAATATGAGTTTTATAACATATTGATGTTTCTTAATTATGGCTTATGTGGTTGGCATGTGGTTTTTGTATTTATTAAACGTTTGATGACTTTTATATGTCTCATGAATAGCATGTGACAAGGTTTTGTTTTTTCAACCCTAAAATTGAATTCTCGATCATAATATTGCATTTTTTTAAATTTAAAATAAAAATAGAGTCGAGAAACCGCTCAAAATTACACCTAATTAGAGCATGTTCATAGTGAATTATACACATTCAAGCCGTACGATTATGAATCAAAATTTTCATACGTTTGATTAAAAACTACCAAAAATGTCTATTTTCAATTTCATCTAAATGAAACTTATAAATTCAACTATAGCTTTATGAAATATACAAAACATATTGAGAAAGTCGTGAAAGATCACGGAATGTTTAACAAATCACATTATACATCAACCGAACTTTGATTCACGGGTACTACAATACACGATTGATAGAAGAAAAAATCGAAATAAAACCCTCATTGCAGCACCGAACCAGTTCGGTAACACCGCCCAACCCTACTCGTATACTGACGCCCACCCCTATCCCTATATTTTCATGTTAAATTTAAATAAAATTTCACAAAAAAGAAAAAGATAGAATGTCCATATATATGATATATGGAAACGCGCCTAAGGTAGGGGCGTGGACCACTTTACATCAACATTTGGCAAAAAAGTTGCAAAAAAGCAAAGCACAAAAGATAGCAATAGATAGATAATGGCATTGCATTTGCAATCCTCCTCCATCATTATTATTTCAGCCTGGCACTGCACTCTTTTTTGCTTTCTATTTTTCAAACCAAAACATCTTTCTCTCTCTCTCTCTCTCTCTCTCTCTCTCTCTCTCTACACACTAAAATACTTGCATTTTGTACCCATAAACCGCCTCTCTCTTTCTCTCTCTATTGCCAACTCACACACACACTCTTCTCATGCATTCTCAATTAATGCAACCATTCTTCTTCTATCTTCTAACTACATTTTATCTTTTTTAATTACAACAACAATCACGCACAAAAGAAAAAGACTGCATCTTTACACTGCCCACTTCGAGAAAAAGAGGTAATTTCACATGAACCCTCTTTTCTCTCTCTATTTCTATGTGGGTTCGTCTTCGTTTTGTTGGGTTCAATTCAAACTGTTGTAAAGGTTCGATCTTTTTCTTGGATTTGCGAAATTTTCAAGTTTCGAATTGTACCCACTTGTTTTTTTCTCAATTTTAACAAGTCCCATATTGTGAAATTGAGTTTATTGACTTGTCTGTTACTTTATTTCACTTTGTATTAATTAGTCTATCTATGTATGCGTTTGTTCTTTTGAAAGATGTGTCTAAAATTTCGTCTATTTGTGTTTGTGTTTGATTTTTTTACGAAAAGCGGCAGTAATGTACGAAATTTGTGTGTTCAGATTTGTTTTTTTTAATCTTTTGTTAAGGTATATGGTTTGATCTGCGGTTGCTTTGCTGTTTTGGGTTTCAAATAGGACTGTTGTTTTTGCGTTGATGAACCCCACTTGTTTGTTTTTAATCTATTTACTGTTTTGGCTTTACTATTTTTTCTCCATTGCATTGAGTGGAGTAAAGAAAAAATTGAACTTTGAATAGACCCATGTATTATTCCTCCGTGCCTTTTCTCTTTTACTTTATAACTTTTTTTCTGATAAATCGTAGTGTATATGCTTGTCCCTTTGTGATACATTGTTAGTTGAGATTCTCACAAAGTCAAAAAAATAGATCTTATAGTATATTTTCTTCTCTTCTAGTTAATTACTTTTTTGAGATCTATTGGTACCACAAGACCTTTCTAACTTTTTATATATACTGCCTGTTTACATGGAAAATTGTTAGTCTTTGTGGTATTTGGAGTTAATTTCTCGATTTAGTCTCGTTGAATATGGACGTGCTGTAATTAGTGAATAGAATACTAATATCTGTATATAACAATGTACAATAAGATAGGAGCATCGGTGTGTAGTTGAACGACTTAAAGTTTTATCTTGTTTTATGCTTGTTTTTTATGGTTGGCTAGTTGACTACAGTTTCAAGATTACCCTGTCTTTATGTTTTGTTTCGGTATTATTATAATGGGGGATTATGTGTATGTTAGCATGAAATCCTTCAACATATTTTAAGTATTTGGGATTCCCATCAAGGGACAAATGGTTAAGACAGCTTTCTGTGATATTATATTCCCAACTCACATGCAAAAACTTTAGATTAAATTGCTGTTTTATTTCTTGGGTTTACTCTCAAACATCTGTTACCATTTTTATAATCAGATGCTTACTAAAGAATTCACTTGATTAAGCTGGATTAGCTATCAGCTCACGCCTTCCTCAGCAAAATTGACATTTGACTAAGGGAGACGGAAACTAGTTTCTATATCTAGTTGTAAAGTTTTGTGATCTGCTGGCTTCAAAACTTTGACTATCAACTGGATTTTGCTTTGGTTGAATATACTATCTGATCTGTGATTTCCTGTGAGATCTGTGTATATTGAGAAGAAGAAGAAGCTAGTGTATGATTTTTATTCAGATGGTATCTTTCCGGGTCTGAATCAAATGGGAGGTTGTGTCTCGATTTGTCAGAGTAGTCATAGTTACAGGAGTAAAGGAGAGAGAATATCTCCCTCATGTACGTGCACAAATATGTTTCGTCGCAAGAGAAGTAGGAGAACGTTTTCCGACCATGTCACTACTTTGCAACATCTCTCATCTGTCCCCAATCGGATATTTGCTAATGGGAGAAGTCGCAGTTCTTGTATATTTACTCAGCAGGGTCGTAAAGGCATAAATCAGGATGCCATGATTGTATGGGAGGTAAGTCCCATTCTATTTGTAACGAGTGCCATCGGTTTTTTGGAAACATTTTCAGTCTTTTGTTTTGCAGGATTTTATGGCGGAAGATGTAACGTTTTGTGGTGTCTTTGATGGGCATGGTCCTCACGGACATTTGGTCGCTCGTAAAGTCAGGGATACGCTGCCATTGAAAATATCAACATTCCTAAACTCCCGTGAATCCAAGCAAAATGGGCATAGTGCTAATTGCTGTAATGTAGATGTAGAATCAGACGTGGTAGATCCCGAAAAGGAAATCTCTGCGGAGGAGAAAGTGGAATCTTTGTGGCGAGAAGCATTTCTTAAATCATATAAGGCCATGGACAAAGAATTGAGGTCACATGCTAACTTAGATTGCTTTTGCAGTGGTAGCACTGCTGTGACTGTAATAAAGCAGGTATAGATGGGAGCCCTTTTCATACTAACTTGATATTCAGTTTCTTTTGTATTTTTTCTAAGTAAGCTTCTAATAACTTTTAAAGGGCTCAAATCTTTTCATGGGCTATATTGGTGATTCTCGCGCAATATTGGGTTCTAAAGATAGCAATGATTCCATGGTGGCAATCCAGTTAACTGTTGATCTAAAGCCTGATCTACCCAGTATGTTTCTTAATAATTTATATTCTTCTCTTTCTCCATTTTACTGTGTTGTATGTATGCTTTGGCTAGTGGATCTAGTAAGCGTATTACATTGTCTACTATTCATACTAAGTGGAGTGGCCATCTATATTTTGTGACAGGGGAGGCAGAAAGGATTAAACAGTGCAAGGGTCGAGTATTTGCTTTACAAGATGAGCCTGAAGTTCATAGAGTTTGGCTGCCTTTTGATGACGCTCCAGGATTAGCAATGGCTCGAGCATTTGGGGATTTTTGTTTGAAAGAATATGGAGTGATCTCAATTCCCGAGTTTTCTCATCGGATTCTCAGTGACAGAGATAAGTTTATAGTACTTGCTTCAGACGGGGTATGCCTTCTAGTTTTAACTTCTGTGTTTTCCTCTTGGTTAATTTTCTCTTTGATTGTCAATCATTTATGTATGATAAATTAGTTTTTCAGATTTTGGATTTGTTGGAAATTCAGTTGAGATGCTGTTATTTATTTTTTCATTTCTTCTTTCCATTCCTTCTGATTTACTGGACTGAGTAGATGCTCTCAAAACTAAGATAGTCCAGTGCCTTCCTGTGTTTTGCTTGAGGGTATAATAAAAACTTCATTAAATTGATGCCTTGGGGCTTGGGGCTTGACATTGATGAATGGAAGGGCAATGCATGCTTCTCTTATATAACAAACAGGGTCTTCTTTTTAACATTCTTTTTGGTTGCTGCATGGGAACATTTTTTTTAATTATTCTTGGATCTAAAGGAAAACGAGGGATTTTAAGCGTTTTTTTCTAAACTGAGAAGAATGTGAAATATATGTATGACCAGTATGATATATGATCTCTCTTTATGGGTGATGGTGCTTCAATCTTGGGGAGAATTCACGAGGAATAAGTAAGCATTGGCTCCTCCGTGTGCAACATAAGTGAAAACGTAGTTTGTTTATATGAGTCAGTGAGAAATGTATTTTTCTGCAGAATCACTATGTAAGAAACACTGAACACAACCACTCTGATCCCGTTAATCATTATCACCTGAGAGCCTCTCCTCACGTTACATTGTTTAGCCACTCATTCCTCTTATATTTTATACGGAAACTAGGACGTGTTGACATATTTTTGCAGGAATAGAAAGAAATACAATATCTTTGTATGGTCCAAACTGTCAAAAGAAAACTTATGGACCATAGTGTTCTGCCGCAAAATGGTCTCATAGCTTAAGTAATTGGCTAACAGCTGGGTCCTGATGTTGCATTCTGCTGTCTATATTAAATTACCAATTATGTTTTATGAGAACTCGTAGATAATTTTGGTCCAGGTATTATTGTGCTCGATCTGGTGGGCATAATTTGTCTCACTATTGCATGAACACTGATATCCATATATTGTGGTCATAAGTTCGACACAGACCTGATTGAGTTAATAATTCTAATGTGTGCGTGTGTGTCCATCTAAAAGAAGAGAGTCTATGCAATGACGTCTTTAAAAAAATACATTTAAGCTTATTTAATGGTTGACCGTTTAATAAACATCTATGCAGGTTTGGGATGTGTTGAGCAACGAAGAAGTAGTAGAAATAGTATCATCAGCTCCAACAAGGTCGTCTGCTGCTAGAAGCGTGGTCGACTCTGCTGCTCGTGAATGGAAATCCAAATACCCAACGTCAAAGATGGACGATTGTGCTGTGGTCTGCTTATTTCTAGATGGGAAAATGGACACCGAGTCAGATTACGAGGAACAATGTGTATCTTCCGCCACCCACCATTCAGGTAATGTTGTGGATGAATCGGAAGATGGGCAGAACTCCGAACCTTGTCTTCAGAGAAACTTCACAGTGAGATCGTCGGAGGAGAACGATCAGTTTAAGAGATTGGAAGTTGACACTGAAGATTGTGGGACTGCTGAAGATCAAAATTGGTCGGGTTTGGAAGGCGTTACGAGGGTGAACTCTTTGGTTCAGCTTCCCAGGTTTTCTGATGAAAGGCCAAGGCCTTGATGATGAGTTGATCATCTTATGTTGTAAGATTACATCATTTGTTTCAGAATTCAAGAAATAGAAGTTATTTCTTGATTGGATGTCCTCTTGTTTGTTTTTTCTTTTCCTTGGAAAATATTTGACAGCTTTGTTCATATATGTTGGATTCAACTTGCACTTCCATTGATATTCAACTTTTGCTCTGAATGATAAATAAATAAATAAATAAATAAAAAAAAGAAGAAGAAGGGAGAGATAGTTATATCTATACCTATTAAGGATTGACTTTATAATGATTGAAATATCCTCTACGCTCAGAATAATTAAAGTCGCCTCTAAAAACTTTTTATACCTGGAACACGTAGGGATGATTCCTAATGCTTTTGAAACTCCAACAGTGCCTTTGTAATTATTCAGGCCCTAGAGAGTCTATCAATAAGGTCATTATTTTGACGGGTTTGGTATAAGTATGAAGCACTGATACTCCAAAAATTACCTAGTGCGCGTATCATATACTGGGGTACTCTACTTATATTTCTTCAGATACGTATCAGATACGCCACATGGCATATTTGAGAATTTAAAATAAATAATAAATATCTGATACGTATTGGATACTTCTAGAGGACGTATCCGGCACTTTCGGGATACATTAACATCTGAAGAATGAAAATGTTGTAAGTATAAAAGCAGATGTTGCTTTTACAATATGTTTTAAGTTTCTCTTTTGATACTTGCTGAAGAAAATAAAAATTAAAGAAAAATAATATGTCGTAAGTATAAAAGCAGAAAGTTTCTTCCCGTTTCTAACTTCCTCTCAAGAACGACAATAAAAAACTTCAACTTTCAAACCAACAACACTCGATTGCTTAGAATCTCTGTAAAGTTCATTTTATTCTTTTTTTTTTTCATTATTTTGACCTTCAAACCTCGTTTTTAAGTTTCTCTTTTGATACTTGCTGAAGAAAATAAAAATTAAAGAAAAATAAATATGTCGTAAGTATAAAAGCAGAAAGTTTCTTCCCGTTTCTAACTTCCTCTCAAGAACGACAATAAAAAACTTCAACTTTCAAACCAACAACACAACACTCGATTGCTTAGAATCTCTGTAAAGTTCATTTATTCTTGTTTTTTCATTATTTTGACCTTGAAACCTTGTTGCTTTCAAAGTTTCAGGAGTTTAAATTTCAATCTATGGTTTATTTTAGTATTTATATTTTATATAAATTAATTATAGAAAATATATATAGTCGTATCCTACGCGTACCCGTAACCTATATTTTCTAAAAATTCGTGTCCTAGCATCTGTATTGTACTGTACCTGTGTTCTTACCTCATATCCGTGCATCATAGGGTATAACTTATAACTGTTCCGAGCGTAGCGATAATTCTCATATCAAACTTTAGTGGTATAAATATAATTAGGGATTATCCCAAAAATAAGAGAGAGAGACTGAGAGAGACAGAGAGAGAGAGAGTTGATACTTGACAGGGTTGAAATACGGGCTAAATTTTCTTCTTCGGTCTTATGTGGCCCAATCTTGGGTTGCGTTTGTGTAGAATATAGCTTAAATATTTAACGCTTGGGCTTTTGGATATCTTTTTATTTTAAAACATGGTCACATGAGTTTTTTTTTTTTTTTTGTGAAAGGCTTTAGTTTAGTTTTTACAGTCAGTTTTTGAGTTATTTTGGTTCACTCACTGCCTAGGGGTTTGGACTTTAATTAGCATCGTACTTTAATTTTTTTTTTATATAATTTTGACACAATAAGTTTAGGGTAATTTCGGAGAACAAAATAAATGAGAACCTCAAAACAAAGATGTTATGTAACTTGGTAGATTTTTTGAAATAATATTTCACCATATCCTCCAAGTCTTAAAGTATATAATCATATTTCTTATGAAGTTAAAGTCATGGCAAGTAAACTTTTTGGAAGTATAGGCGTTTTACCAAAGTCAAAAATCATGTCAAACTTAAGAATGCATTATTCTTTTAGGTGTTTTTCAGATACATCTTATATTTATTTATTTCGTCTGCTCCCTTATTTTTTTGAGAATCTTAGATTAATTAATTTAAAATTCGTGACTGAGTGAAGATTTATTTTCAAACTTTTCTCCTGAGATAAAAAGTGATCTATCGCCTGTGTAATTTAAGAGGCAATTGTTGTATAGCATAAAAGTTATTTTTTGGAGGCATGTATCAAGCTTTGAACTTTTATTTGAATGAAAATGTATATATTTTTGAAAATAAGAAGTTGATTTGTGTTGCTAACGAAGGTATTTTTACTACTTTTTATGCTAGAAACATTAAATCAACTCAGTAATTAACCCACAAAAAAGTCACATGATTACTTTAGTAACAATTATTTACTCCTGCATAGAATTAGTTTCGGTTTAATTTAGTTTCTTAAAAATTTAAATTTTATATTACAACACTATGTAGTAATATCGTTAAGTATATAAATGTTGGTACTACAAGAATTTAATTGAAATCTTAAACTAGTAAGTGCATGTTTGGAATATATATTTTATGTAACAATGTTTTGACAATAGCATATATTCTGAAAATTGGATATATTTCATTGGATTGTGATTACATCTTTCTTTTGGGTTGGTAAACATAATTTTTTTTTGGAATAAAAAGATATCATAATATAATTATAAATCCAGTTTCTCGAAAGTAAACAACTGTGGACTTTTAAAACATTAACAACTAATAAGTGAGATTACAAGAAGAATGAATTGGAGGAATAAAATTAATTACTGAAAACTAATGTAAAACTGGTAACAACTAAAATTAAAGAACAAGATAAAAGTTATAAAAATAAGGATTAAATCAAATATAGTTGCAAATTAAATGTCTGGGTGTTATTTTATTTATTATTAATAATTAATATAATAAATCGCGACTTTTAGTAAACCGACAAAGAGCCAGCCAAATCTTCTTATATATATATATATATAGGGCCCCTCTACTTCTATTATATATATATAGTATTTTCTCCCGCTCTGAAAATATATCCGTTGCTTATTATTCACGCTTCGCTTATTAATTCCTAATTAGGGTTCTTGCGGTTTTCTCTGCAGATTGGACGCGTAGTCAATTAGGGCGCTTCCAGTGTCATGATTAGGGTTAGGGCTTCATCTTCTCTTGCAGATGCGTAAGTTTTTCTTGTCAATTTCCTATTCTTTTCTTGATTAGGGTTCTTGATAAATTCGTAGTCAATTAGGGTTCTAATTTTATTTCCTAATTATTTCCTGATCTTGAACAACTGCTATAGAAATTTTTTAATTAAGAGTATGATTTTCCGTTAATATTACTACAAATTGTCATTCCATGCACAAATTATTCTTTTCATAATTAAGTCAAGAAAATCTATCTTAATTTCAGGCACTTGAATCTTTTTCTTGTTTGGTGTCTCTAGGAGGAGAGCGAGGGTAAAGATACATGTTGAACTTGTGTCTTCTCGCGCTTGCACCGTAGAAACTGGAGTCGTTTACTTATTTTTTGTACCTATATTTCTATCATCTTGATGCATTGTGATCTGATTGTGGGCATAAGTCTGGCTGATCCATGGTCTGGGTATGACTATGTCGTTTATCAGATCGGTGCAGGTAAATCAAGATTGCCTGCTTGTGTTTTATTTTTTTGTGAAACTTCGAAATGCTTTTGTGTTGCTTTCCCCTGTTTCGTAATGTGATCAACCTGCAGTTTTATGTCTCCAACTCGCCGTGGTAGTTGAGTTTAGAAGTAAATATGGCCTGGCTTTTTGGGATGCAAATAAAACGGGTGAAGAAGGGTCAAGCAAGATGTTAGTCTGAAGCGGAAGAGGTAAAATAGTCACACGAGGGTCAAGCACGATGCTAGTCTGAGGAAGGAGAGGTAAAATGATCATGCTGCTTCTGGATATTTTACTTCTGAAGCCCTTACGCTGTGTGTGGCTTGTTTCCTCATTTATGTTTCTTGAGAGTCACTGTCGCGGTGTTGCTTGTTTTTGCAGAACCCGGTGTCGAAGGAGTAGGAAATATGTTTATTGGACGCCAGATATGGAGTATAGGGGCTATTTAGAGGAACTGTTGTTATTGGGTTTGGCATTACTCTTTCCCCTTTCTGAGTGATCGATATTTCGTGCTTTGCTTGGTGATGTTTATTTTGGCATTAATAATCTGATTTCCTCTTTGTTAAAACTACGGAGTGACAAACTGTGTATCACACTTCAGACGACCACCGACATTAAACTTAGACGAGATAAGTTATGAGTCTTCTTACGATAGTTATGATACCATATCATGTTTGTTATTTGTTTATGTATTTTCGGGCTGACTAGGGATTTTAGTGGAAAGTGTTTCGAGGATTTGCTGGCCGCATGGTAAATATGTTACATATTTTGGCAACTAGCATCATGTTCCAGCATTGTGTTTCATACAACTTATTTTTTCTTAAAACTACTGTTCCCATTTTCTCTCACGGTAGGCATTTTAGACTGAGCATCTGTATCTTGTGTGTCTATTTCCATGGGGGTTACAGAAAAAGAAGTTGCGTGTGTAACAGTTAACTTTCAGGGGTCAGCTTTTAAGCACATGTGACTTCTACTTCTATATAGTGCAATATAAAAATGATACAAAAATTAATTATGCCATAGTATTTGTTCCATTTATGCTCATAATAAGAAATTTCCCAGATCGGCATCTGTGTTTTTGGTTTGACACTATCATTGTAAGAATTGGTTTTCTTTTCTTCAAATGCAAATTATATCACGGCGCGCTTGGTTAAAACTTTTCCATAGAAAACTGAATATTGTCATTGCATCTTTTAATTGTACAGTTCAAAGCTCATCAATTAAGCTGTAAACTATTATAATTCTTCAAGCAATTTTCTATTCAATTTTGGGTTCCGAACAAAAGTTTTATTGCGTCTTTTCTGTGTTTGATAATGTGAACAATCTGCAGCGCTCTTCTCCAAGTTTTCCGGGATAGTTAAATATAGATGGTCATACACGATGTTAGATCCTTTTCATTCGTTCCTGTTTTGTTCCCTGTCCAGAGGAGGTTCTCTTTTTATTCGTGAAACTACTGCATGGTAGTGCTGCTCCACTATGTGTCTAATTGGTTAATCTTTTGTTTGTAATGCGGTCCCATTTAGGTCGTTCGTGCAACTCTGCCTGTGTTGCAACATAGTTTGGACACAGCCGGTCCCAAGCCCGGGAAAAGGAGGAGGGCCGAGATGTTGGAAGATAGGTTAATTTGATTTTTACTTCTCATAGTTTAGTTACATTTCTTGCATGGATTTCTTAATTTTAATGTTATTTTCTGTCTTTGAGTATTTTTGTTGTACCTGTGCGTTGTAACCAGTGGTACTGAAATTCGACAACCTAGTAATCGTTGGTGGCTTAGGCACCGAATAGCAGTTAAGTGTTGTTTTTTCCTCTCTGTTTTCATCAACTCTAGTGGCTGCATCTCATTTGGCACTGCAATTTTTAGAAAGATAGGTGGTGGGGACATCTCTACATTTTTGTTTTTATTGCTCACATCATTAATTTGTCTAGCACTAACTGTACTCTCAACCATTTAAGCATCATAGTATGGCCAAGTTGGTTAAATTTGGGTTTTAGATTAAGCATTCAGTTTTGACCAACTCTAGAACCTTTAAGTGCCGTGCAATCTCTCTTCGTTCTAAGCAGTTAATCTCGTAAGTGTCGTGCTGAAACCTCTCTTCGTTCTCTTCATGTCTTTTTAGATTCTGCTTGTTTATTTATGTTTATTGTGGAACTATTCCCTTTGCCGTCTGATCGCTTGAAATCTGTCTTCTATTTGTCTTGATTATGATTTGTCTCCCCCATAAGTGACTCAATATAGTCGATCAATTTTTATGCTTTTTTACCCTCTCTGTTGCTTCATGTTTTTTCCTTTCTGTTTCACCATATTGCACATGCATCAATCTGTAGGCACTTGCAAACGATATTGCTATTGGTTTCACATACTTTTTCCTGGTTGAAACTAATAGCGAACAGCTTTTACATTTTCCCGTTAGTGCAGATTTGAAGGAAATGCAAACTGCATTCGAACTCTTCAAAGTTGTGATACCGATCATGAGGATTATTAATCTTGTGAAGGAAGAGTGTATCGTGAAATCATCCACTAGATTCAGCGAATTTAGATTCTCATTTAACCAAAGTTAATTTACTTGATATTCCTCGTTTAGCCCAGTCTGCGAAAGTTAACCAAAGTTCTTTTACGTGATTTGGAGATGCGCACAGCTACGGAGGAAATAATACATAGTTCAGTTTCTCACATGAGTGTGTGATGATTTGTTCTGTTTCTTCCCCTTGCCTCCTGGTCTGTGCTAAATTTGTATTTTATGTCGAATTTCAGCCCTCTCTTTTCAGCTATTCTGATTCTCCCGGTCTCTTGGTCCGTTTATGTTGGGATTAGTGCTATGGTGAGATGTTTGACTCCCTTTGTCACTTCCATATGTAAGTATGATTCCTGCCACTCTCTTTAATTGTTTTATCCCTTTTGTCTTATTGATACATTGTCTCCCTGTGTTGGTAGTTGATTTATTGTGAATGGTTGGTTTTAATATAGTTTACAGTATTTAGTTATAATGTTGGTCTATATTCTGAGGAGGTGTTTAGTTAAGCCCTGCTCAGATGACTCTGATTCTGTTAATCAAACGACAAAGTGAGATGCAAGATTTATGATTTTATTCCGTTAATCTGTGTGGTACACGATGAAATACTTCAAGAGTTTATTTTTGTTTCTCAGTCTCTACAGACTATCTTATACATAATAGTAGTGTATGGCGTCAGGTGTGCTTCACTTTTCATGTCCTGATCGTGTGTTTTAATTTAGGTGAACTGCCAACTCTGCCAACAGGATGACCCACTGAGACTTTTGAAGGGCCGATTTCATATTTTGCGGGGTACCAGTGCACGAGTCTGGGTTTATATGTGATCTTCTGAGGCGGCAAGGGAGAAGTAATTTATGTAGATGTGTTGGATTGCTGCGTGTTCTACGGCGGAGGTGCTGTTTGTCAGTTGCCATTCTTTTCAGTTCTGTTCCAATCCCTTTATTTGTAGACATTCTTTCCGGCTGTTATTCTGTTCCGTTTTGCTATCCAGAAATAGAACATATAGTTTGTGATGATTCTGGATATGCTGTTTGAGCTTCTGGATGTGATGATATAGAGTTCATGTGCTGATCATTCCGAGTATCGTGCATCAAGTGTGATGACTGCATCATGCATGTAAATGAAAAAAAGGTTTTTTTAAATGGTCTCAGTTTTTGCTCCAAGAATATATATTTCTATTCCTTATTTGTTCACGACATTTCACAGCATCTGAAGCTAAAAATTGTTTGCTGCATGTTCCTTGGTTAGGTCATTTGCTGCTTGCGTTAGGCTCTTTTCCGCCTTGAAACATAAGGAGGTAGCGTATTGTCCCCTTAAGATGAGAAGGGTATATTAGCATCAACAGGTGGCCAGGTTACTTCTCGTCAGGTAGTATCATTGATTTTTGATGGAAGTTAACTCGTTTACATGTGAGGGCTTAAGGTTAATAATATCTACTGCATGCATAGCTTTGCATGGAGCTATGTGAGATCTTAGCTAAGGAGGTACATTTTCTCGAATTTCAGTATTCCTTTTATCACGTTTGGTTTATGCCGTAGTGTTATACTATTGTGTCTTTAAATTCTGATATTTGTAGAGTATGTGCATGAGACCTTTTTATGGATAGTGGTGATTTAGATCCTTCAGGTTAGAAGATATCACATGACTTAGGGGATTGCCGTTCAGGGATTTGATTCATTTTTTCCCATCTTATGATTGATGCCGTCAGCTTGACATTTATTCTCTTGAATCCACTACTTCTTAATAGCGATTAAGTGCAAGGCTGGATGTCTTGGAATATCCTTCTTTCTGTGGTGAAAGATGTTATAGATTCTGTTATTTTTCATACATTGGGTCGACCGACTATGTGGAGGTAGGGGCTACCAGTATTTGATGTTTTTCTTCAACTTCCTCTTTCATATGCAAATGGTGCTTATAGTTCCAAGTTGCAGACCTTTAAGTGTTGTGCAATATCTCTTCGTTCTAAGCAGTTAATCTTTTATGTGTCCTGGTGCCACCTCTCTTCGTTCTGTCCATGTCTTTTTAGATTCTGCTTGTTTATTATGTTTATTGCGGAACTATCGCTTTTTCCTTGCCTTCTGATTGCTTGAAATATGTCTTCTACTTGTCTTGATTATGTTTTGTCTTCTCCATACATGACTCAATATAGTCGATCGATTTTTATGCTTTTTACCCTCTCTGATGCTTCATGTTTTTTCCTTTCTATTCATCATCGCTTTTCCTTTCTGTTACAACTTTGTAGGCACTTGCAAAAAATATTGCTATTGGTTTCACATACTTTTTCCTGGTTGAAAATAATTGCGAACAAATTTTACGTTTCCCTTTACTGCAGATTTGGAGGCAATTCAAACTGAATTCGAACTTTTCAAAATTGTGATACCGATCATGAGGATCGTTAATCTTGTGAGGGAAGAGTGTAGCATAAATCATTCACTACATTAGCGATCGTTAATCTTGTGAGGGAAGAGTGTAGCATAAATCATTCACTACATTAGCGAATTTAGATTCTCATTTAACCAAAGTTAATTTTTCTATTGACCTAAACTCCAAGTGAGCATAGGAAACTACTTTATATTCCTCATTTAGCTCCCTTTGCGAACTTATTGGCTTTTAACTAAAACTTTTTGGTTGTTTTTGACGAAATTTGGAGATGTGCACTGCTAGAGAGGGAAGAATACGTTTAGTTTCTCACTTGAGTGAGTGATAATTTGTTCTGTTTCTTCCCCTTGCCTCCCGCTCTGTGCTATATTTTTATTTCTAAGTCAAGTTTCAGCCCTCTCTTTTCAGCTATTCTGATTCTCACGGTCTCTTGGTCCGTTTATGTTGAGATTAATGCTATCGTGGGATGTTTGACTCCCTGTTGTCACTTCCACATGTAAGTATGATTCCTGCCACTGTCTTTAATTGTTTTATCCCTTTTGGCTTTTTGATACATTGTCTCCCTGTGTTGGTGGTTGATTTACTGTGAATGGTTGGTTCTAATATAATTTACAGTATTTAGGTATAATTTCTGTAGATATTCTGATGAGGTGTTTAGTTATGCCTTGCTCAGATGACTCTGATTATGTTGATCGAACGGCAAAGTGAGATGCAACCTGTGGAAGAATATATAGTTTACTTTCTCACTTTAGTGTGTGATTATTTATTCCGTTTCTTTTCCCTTGTCCTTGGTCTTTTACTGAATTTTCATTTTTATATGATGTTAAAGCCGTCATTTTCTGCTTATTTGCTTCTTTTTGGATCTCTTGGTCAGTTTATACTGAGATTGTGGGCTGTTGCCTCCCTATTGTGACTTCCATTTGTCAGTATGTCTGCAATGGCCCTACCATTCTCTTCAATCGCTTTTTGGCTTCTTGATACATGTTCTTCCTTTGGTGGTTGATTGACTGTGAATGTTGGTTTGATATATTCTGCAGCGTTTTAACAGTATTTGAGTTAATATATAATTCTATGTCCTTATTTGTATTCCAGTAGATAGTCGAAGTGGAGCTTAGTTAAGGTGCAGGGAAGTCTTTATTGAATTTTATCATTAAAAAAAAATGTGCCTTGATCCAATGACAGAGCGGAAGTCAAAATGTTTGTTTCTATCCCCTCTATGTGATATATGAATAATTGCATGTTTTTTCGTTTTTCCTAGTAGCTGCAAACTCTCTTATGCATAGCAGTGGGTTGGCTTCAGATAAGCTCGACTTTTTAAGTCCTGATTGTTTCTCTAGATTGATGAGAAGTGCCAACTGTCCTAATGGGATGATCCACCGAGATTTTTTGGGGGCCAATTTCACATATCGCAGGTTTTCTATGCACGAGTCTGAGGTTATCTGTCTTGGACAGATAGATTTTTTACATGAGGTGTAGTGTTTTCACTTATCAGTTTTCCATTCTCTTCAGTGTGTGTCCACTCCCTTCATTTGTAGGCATTGTTTCCGCTTCTGAATATGATGGGTTGGATTGTTCAGAGTTCTACGGTTGAGGTGTAGTGTTTTCACTTATCAGTTTTCCATTCTCTTCAGTGTGTATCCACTCCCTTTATTTGTAGGCATTGTTTCAGCTTCTGGATATGATGATCTCCAGTAATTGGGCCGAGGTTATTCAGAGTACCGTGCATCCGCGTGGAAAATGAGAAAGGTTCTTTTAATTGGTTTCAGTTTTTGCTCCAAGAATCTATTTTTGTATTCTTCATTTTGTTTAACCTTTCACAACTTCTGAAGGTTACCATTTATTTCCTGTGAATTTTTAGGTTGTTTTGGTCATTAGATGCCTTGTGGTTTGGTTTCAGTTACTTTTACTTATATTTGATGCTTTTCTAGTTTTCTTGAATCTCTTCTGTTCATATGCTTGTACTGATAGAAAAAGTTGAATAAGCGGTTGCAAAGTTCTAGTTTTCTTGTCCCGTGAAGCATGTACATTGATAATTTAGACGTAGAATATCTACATATATATATATATATATATATATATATATATATATATATATATATATATATATATATTATACATTTGTTGAGGCTTTAGAAACTTTAAAGACGCTATTTTTCTTTTACATTTTATTGCAGAATTCTGGCCAACTCAATCTAATACTATTTTTAATTTTTATTAGTTAGTTTGGCGCGTAATATCTGTTGTTGCAGTAGTATATGGGTGGAATAAGGGGTAGGAGTCCACTGACTTTGAAAGGCATCGGTAAAATGCCTATCAATCAATAATAGGTCTAAACTTATAAATAGTTTTAAGCAAATTTCTACGCGTCGAAAGATATCCACATGCCCCATGAAATATAAATGAACAAATAAATAACGGTACTGCATTTTCACCGATGTAATCAAAACGCAGCACCGCTGCACAAATCCTCATCTGGAGAATATGTAGTTGTCAAACTTGTACAGTATTGGCAGTATTGTGGGGATGACGACATATTGTATATTGTTCAAACTTTTACACGTCCGGGGAATAGTTTGCTTTAACAGAAGGCATGCATTGATCACTGGCCACCTAGAATGTAAGGCTTCTCATTAACTTCGACTACATATTTATTTCTTCATTCATGTAACAAGTTCAAGGCACAAATATTACAGCAATTTGTCTCTATCATATGCTACCAACCATGTTGGCTGTTTAATGCACCATATATAGAGCTTTTTACTTTATTTTATTTTGCCACCTTACTGGACTAAAATCTCATTTGTTGTTTAATGTTTCGATATACATAGCAAATGTTAAATTTTCTTCTCGAGAATTCCTCGAAATGTTCTACAGACATTAGAAAAAAGGTTGTTAACGTAAACTGATCGACATGTATCTTTTTAATTTCATTTCTTTTGAGTTAAAATAGTAAGGTCTCCACTTTTTTAGAAAAAACATGTGTTGAAAATAATCTTAGTCCAAATTCATCTGCATACCGAATTATTACAATAGTCGGTTTCTTGCTAGATAGTATGAACAATATTAGACTCTCTAATGATCAGCTCGTATGGATCAACATTGAGGTCAATTGACTTCCACTTGTTTAAAGAACTAGACCACATTTGCGGCCGTATTATCAAGTGAATATTGACAAACGACTTGTTCAATTATCAAATCTAAGCATTAAACATGCCCAAATCGTTAAAGTCACAATGCACGTAGTACATTAGTGTTACGTACATAAATAACGTAGTGGTGAAGTGTAAACTATATCTTTATAACAAAGTAGCTTTTTATAAGAAAAATGTTTATTTAATGTTTTTACAAATTACAATAACTCACCGCCAAAATACGCAACAAAATCAAACTATATAAACCCTTCAATCTCTCCCAAACATACCATCACCAAATCAACCTCTCACTTCTTCCCAATACTTGAAAACTTCTCTCTCCAAGATGGCACGTGCTGCAGTACTCATTTGCTTCCTCTTTCTCTCACTAGCGGCGTTTGCAATGGCGGTGAAAAACATTCCGGTGAACGACAAGAAGCAGCCGGAGTGGCTCGGATTCGGACACTACGATGGCACGGTGCTCGTCCCGGGCCTGGGCCGGTACATGGTCCCTAAAAAGGGCCAACATGTCAATCCATTTACTTACAATCCAATCACTGGCACCAATACTGGAAACGGAGCTATTCCCATCGGTGGATCCACCGGCGCCGGAGCTGGCGGGAGCTACATTCCTGGAGGTGATGACACCACTTTGCCCAACCCCGGTGTCGAGGTTCCCAACCCTGCCGGCGGTGGGATTCCGGCACCGTCGCGTCATTGATTTTTGAAGTGAATGAGAATAATAAATTAGGTGGCAGAAGTGGAACTTAGTGTTTGAGTTTCATTGTTGGAGATTGATTTGTAAGGTTTTGTGTTTGTCTTAATTTGATGTAGTTGTTGCATGTTTGTTTGATCTGATCAATAAAAGTGAATGTTTGATTATTTGCTTATTGCATAAACGAATGGCGCATCTGTGGACTTTTTTGCATGCAAGAATTTGATTAAACATATCTTGTACGTAATTGTATTCTATGTTCAATGTTAAATTATGAACAATTTTTTGCCGCCTATTTACTATATACCGGAAGTTAACTAATTGACATGGTTCGTGAATGAATTCAAAACATATTGGGCGGCTTTGGATTTTCCACTACTTTTTAATGTAAATTTTTTTTACAATTAGCTAGTTAGTTCTCGTCTGCACAGTGTATATATAATTTGCATAAATATATTGTCATAAAATTATGAATAATTCTCTTCCTAGTCGCGTCAAGGAAAGTTCGATTAATTATGTGCCTAAAGAATATCTACAGCAAATATGAAGTTTTTTAAATTGATATGCGAGTTTCACATGCAATTAGTACTTGTAACTCGTATGTTATAATTACAATGTTAGATTAGCGCTTTCGCGTGTGGAACTAATCTTTTTAACAAATTTTATTTATCACAATATGAATCATGATAATTTTCCTCATAAAGCAAAGAATCAAAAAACATACCCGATATATATTAAATGTAACGGTAATGTGTCTGTCACTCTGGATTTTTTTTTTTAAAACGGGAGTTTTGTTCAAACCATTATCATAGTAAGTACATATTCCTAAGACATAAAAAAAAAATAATCCATGAAATATTACATCAACTCGGAACGCTAGTGCACCTCGCAAAAGTTTCTTACTAGTTAAAACAAATATATGAAGCGGAAAATAATTCTAACGGGACGTTACGAGTAAGGGAGCGAAATGCCTTCGGAAATTCTTAAGTGGTTTTTGCATAGCATTAATTATATGCACTATATGTTGGTAGAACCAACATTTGACACTAATAAACGACCAAAGTATTAATTGCAAATAGCTTGCACAAATTATCAAGGATCGACTGGCATGTCTGGATTTTTGCCATTTCAAAGTGGAGCCATAAATAAATATTCGAATAAACTTTGTCGACCTTTTACTTTTTCTTGAAGCAAAATTTTAGTTAATCTCTTCTGAGCCTTTCATTAATCTATTTTTTTATAAAAGCATGCCAATAGAAACAGTGCCGAAATCAGATATCTAGTCATGTTCTGTTTTTCATATTAATCAGCAGAAATATATTGATATCAGCACGAGCCCTGTAAATTAAATGCATCCACCAAACCTTTATCCCCACCAACATATATAAATATTAAAAAACAGAAGACGACGTATCATTAGAGCTATTGACTAAGAAATGGATTTAGTTTCTATAAACGTCTCTAAATACATTTTTAGTATACATTTTAGAAACTCTAATCTATACTTAGCTGCAAACCGAAAACGTATTGTAAAAAAAGACATTGGCATATGACTTGATGACTTATCCTGAAATATAGAATGCACATATATTATATATAGTTCTTAGTGCCAACTTGTATACATAGCCAATGATCAAGTCTAAACTATACAAGACACCTGCATGCTTATTCATTATAAAATAATTCACTCATGAAATCATTGAAGTAAAGCTTGGGGTCCGCGACTATACTCGAATTATATAAGAGGTAACTACCAAAAAAGGAGCTAAAAAGACCCACAAGTACCAGCTAGCATTTATAAGCCGTTCGGGTTGTTCCAATTTTGTAGAAAAAGTTTCCTATTCAATTGTGTTAGGTCTAAAGAGTATATATAGTGAGAAAAAGCCAAAATTAACGTGTTTATACTTTTCTTGGTACTGTAAAAAGTATGAATTTACCGATGGTTAACATGTACTCACATTCTAGATATAAATAGAGAGAATTAGAAATTAATTATATGAATCACCATTTGATCACGATGTTACAAGTGATGCAAACGAACCGTGCACACGAAAAAATCAAATAAGTTTCTTTTCCAAAGATCTGAAGCCCTCATGAACTCATTATCTCAGCTATGTATCATGCAAGAATACGACGTTTTTATATATAAAGAACTATTCTGTCGACTCAATTAAGTTAGTTTTAATTTTTATATTTTCGTATGTTTCATATATAACACCATGTGTATGGGTAGGAGAATGACTTCCCATATTAAGTTCGGGTATGAAACGGTAACATTAGAAACAGTTATATTTTCTATGTGTATACGTACCATGCGTTAGGTAGCAGTAGCACATATATCTTCTCACATTACTAAATGAAAAATATTCTTTCACTAATTTATTTATTTTATGACCAATTGTGTTAAGATAAAATATACTGTCTTCTCATGACCAAATTATTTGATGTAACCGCATCCTAACTGACATGATGCAATTAACCATCGAGATGATAACATTTTTATATGTTATTATCACTGATCACCCTATATAATCTCATCAACATGTGCATTTACGCTAGTAACATAATTGTATACACAACGCTACCGCGGTTCAAAAAGAAAACATGTCATGTGATAGTAACGCAACTTTAAAAAAAAAAAAAAGAGTAACATCCAAAATTATCGTAAAGTATTCAACTATATATAGAATGCTTTCGACAACAATTCTACATGAACATTAATCTCATTAACTAACCGCGCCACAGTAGGCACCAAATCAAACTATATATAAAAGCCTTTCAATCCCTCCCAACTTACCATCACCAAATCAACCACATTTCTTCCCCACAAAATTTATCCACACCCCTTCTTCTTCTTCAAAATGGCTCGTGCAAATGCAACACTCATGATCTGCTTCCTCTTTCTCTCGCTATCAGCGTACACAATGGCGGTGAAAAACATTCCGGCAAATGACAAGAAGCAGCCCGAATGGCTGGGAAAATACGATGGCACAGTGCTCGTTCCGGGTCTAGGCCGGTACATGGTCCCGAAAAAGGGCCAACATGTTAATCCATTCACGTACAATCCAATCACCGGCACCAATACCGGAAACGGAGCGATTCCCATTGGTGGATCCACCGGAGCCGGAGCTGGTGGGAGCTACATTCCCGGCGGTGATGACACCACTTTGCCTAACCCTGGTGTCGAGGTTCCCAACCCTGCCGGCGGCGGGATTCCGGCACCGTCGCGTCATTGACCTTTGTTCGTGTTAGTAATATTGTTGGTTATTTCAGAGTGAGTTGAAGGTTGATTTGTACGGTTCTATATATGTTCATGTCTTTGTTGTTGTAGTTTGATCGAGTGTTTGTTCTTAATAAAGTGATTGCTTTCATAAATGATCATGGCGCTTGCGGAAATTTGCATTCAAGTATTTAAATACTACATCTATATTATTTACTTAACTTATACTATAAACTGAATATCGGAGATGAATGAACTCTAAACATATCAATACATCACATTAAGTCAACGTTACCTCGCTGGCACATTCACCACATCAACGACAAACATTTCTATGTTATCGACTTGTTTACCTTGGCAAGTGCTCGGTCAAGTGAATCTCGCCTGTTTGTGAACATTTCTACATGCCGACCTTCATAAACTAAGTTGATTATCTGTATCTATCGACTTGTCTAATCAAGTAGTCTCAGTACTGTGTAAACACATTTTTTTATCTCGTCAATTTATCTAATTGTAAGTTTGTAATTGATCAGTTAATCTTAAGTACCCTTTCTACTTTATTATGTCTAACCAAGTCAACCTCATCTACCAACATTTAGATTGTCAGATGCGAATAAATGTCGAATTTGTACGTCTCGTTATCGCGTATGTCACTTTAACATACCTTAATTTATGATACAGTACAAGATCTCATTTGTTTCATTGAATCAACAAGCGACCCAATTTTTAATTATTTAGAGTGGGATTTTTTTATCATTACTCCTTTAATGTGTACCCCGTGCAACTTCAGTTCTTTAATGTGAACTTTCAATTTTTTGGTCATTTATTGTGCACAAATTCAACAACTAGTCCTATTGGCCGGAAAACACTATTCCTCGCCTGAATACGCACGTGTCTAGCGGAAAATTGCACAAAAGTACCCCTGAATTATATGTAAGCTATATAAACCTCCTCTTATTTAATATTTAAATATTTAATTTAAAAAATAAATTAGCATTTAGAATTATAATAGTCAAAAGATTTATTATAAGTCTTAATTTAAAAGTTTTGAAAATCGAATATTTAAAAGTGGTTTTTGTTTTCATATAGAAATATAAGAAAACAAAATAAAATAAAACCAGCGTTGACCCGTGGGAGTCTGGTAAGTTTGACGAGTTTAGGATAGTTGAGAAGGATTTGGTTGAATAGGAGTCTGCCGCCGATGGAGAGAGTCGACGAAGAAGGTTTGGAGATCCTCCATGGTGACCCACCATCACCACCTCTGCTGTTGGACCATCTACGATTCCCCGATTTCTTTTTTTCTTTTTTCTAATTCCTAATGTTTAATATAAAAAATTGAAAAATCTGTTATCAATTGAAATAAAAATTACACAAATTTGAAGTATAAATAAAAACATAATGATACTTATTTTTTTAAAAAGCTTGCCTTTTTTCTAGATTAGAAATATAATTTCTAAATTTAAAAACTAGGTAATTTAAATGAATTTTTTATTGATGTCATAATTTTCAATTAATTTAATATCATAACAGGTCAGTGCAATACTTCAACATCAAATACAAGTAGTTTGTGTTTTTTCTCAAATTTTGGGGGAGTTTTGTATAATTTATTCATAATTCAGGTGTAGTTTGTGCAATTTTCCACCATGCATGTGCTGGTCATGTGCGTTTTCAGGGGAGGAATAGTGTTTTCCGGCTAAAAAGGACTAGTTGTTGAATTTGTGCACAATAAATGACCAAAAAATTGAAAGTTCACATTAAAGAACTGAAGTTGCACAGGTATATTAAGGTACATATTAAAGGACTAATGATAAAAAAATCCCTATTTAGAGTTACTCTCTCGACTACATATACTAGTTCACAACAGTAATAGTAGGAACTATTCAATCGATCTTGCACTGCTTAAATTGACACATTTTTGCTTCTTAAACTAAATTTAGGCAGATGGTCTCTATTGTGATTTGTGCCTGCACATTTTAATTTGATACATGTACTGGCTCAAAAACATAAATATTGTGCGGACAAGGGTAAAGTGATAACATAACACACAAGAGAGTTATTTGCTAATAAAACTAATATATGGGGTTTTTATGACAATAAAACATAAACGGAGGGGCAGTTTCTGCATTCAACTCCTCGTCTTTTTCATGTTCCTCTGTAATAACCAACAGTAAACTCCTCTCAGTTCATCCTTCAAATTCACTTCAATCTGCACAAATTAGGGTTTTAACATGTAAATTAAGACGAACAACAGACCCAAATAAGTAAACCCCAGTTCTAAATTGTGTATCTTTTTTCCAAATTAGGGCCAAATTTTGCTAAATGATTAGAAAAACTCTCTGCAAAACCCTAAACCCCACCACCATCTTCACCCTCCGCAATACCCAATTCTCAAAACCCTTAATTTCAAATTCTCCAAAATGGGCATCATCTTTTCTCTCTCCTCTGCCTCCACCAGAATGGGTTCAGCCCTTCAACGATCTCTCAGACCTCGTAAACACCGACCCAAAATCCCAATTACAGCCCTCTCCATGGGTCTCAAGAATCATCAATCTTTTACAAGAAACCACCACACTTGAACAGGACTTAACCTCATTCTGCCAAAAGTATTTGATCAAACTCCCCACCAATTTCGTAGCTTACGTACTAAAAAGCTCGGACCAGTCGCCCGAAACGGCGTTGCGGTTCTTTATCTGGGCTGGTAAGCAAAAGGGGTACGCTCATAATCTCGAATGTTATGTTTCGATGATTGAGATTTTGTGTAATGGGAGTGATTTAGATAGGGTTAAGTTGGTTTTCCACGAGTTTAAGAGTAAAGGGTTCTTGATGAATGCAGCCGCGGCTAATTCGATGATTCGATGTTTTGGGAGTGGGGGGATGGTTGAGGAGTTGTTGTGGGTGTGGAGAAAGATGAAGGATAATGGGGTTGAGCCTAGTTTGTATACGTATAATTTCTTGATGAATGGTCTGGTGAGTTCTATGTTTGTTGAATCTGCGGAGCGGGTTTTTGAGGTTATGGATAATGGGAAGGTTAAACCGGATGTTGTCACGTATAATACGATGATTAAAGGGTATTGTAAATCAGGGAATGTGAAGAAGGCTATTGAAAGGTTTCAAGATATGGAGGCAAGGAAAGTGGAGCCTGATAAGATTACTTTTCTGACTTTAATGCAGGCATGTTATTCGGAGGAGGATTATGATTTTTGTCTGAGGCTTTATCATGAAATGCAGGAGAAAGGACTGGATACCCCGCCACATGCATATAGTTTGGTGATTGGTGGCCTTTGCAAGGAGGGGAAGACTATGGAAGGGCGTGTTGTTTTTGAGAATATGATTGAAAAGGGTTGTATGCCCAATGTGGCGATTTACACTGCTTTAATTGATGCATATGCAAAAAATAGGAACTTAGACATGGCAATGGGACTCTTTGAAAGGATGAGAAATGAAGGCTTTGAACCCGATGAGATTACATATGGGGTCATTGTGAATAGTCTGTGCAAGAGCGGGAGATTGGAGGAGGCACTGCAGTGGTTTGAATATTGTAAAAGCAATAAGGTTGCAATCAATGCCGTCTTTTATTCAAGCCTCATTGATGGCCTTGGCAAGGTAGGGAGAGCTAGCGAGGCTGAAAAACTCTTTGAAGATATGGTTGGGATGGGTTGTCCCAGGGATTCATATTGTTATAACGCACTTATTGATGCATTGGCAAAAGGTGGGAAGGTTGATGAAGCATTAGTGCTTTTCAGCAGAATGGATGATGAGGGTTGTGATCCAACTGTGTATACGTTTACAATAATAATCAGTTGTTTGTTTAAAAAACACCGTAATGAAGAGGCACTACAATTCTGGGATATGATGATTGATAAAGGCATCACCCCGACAGCTGCTTCTTTTAGGGTTCTTTCCACGGGGCTTTGCCTTTCAGGTAAGATTGCAAGAGCTTGCAAAATCTTAGATGACCTAGCGCCAATGGGTATTGTCCTAGATACAGCATTTGAGGATATGATGAATGTTTTATGCAAGGCTGGTCGTATTGCAGAGGCTTGCAAGTTGGCCGATGGGATTATTGATCGTGGACGAGAAATACCAGGGAAAGTTCGTACCATAATGATCAATGCCTTAAGGAAGGCAGGTAATGCTGATATGGCCATGAAATTGTTGCATAGTAAGATTGGTATAGGGTATGATCGGATGGGCAGTGTGAAAAGGCGAGTAAAATTCCGTAATCTCGTTGAGATATAATTGAAGTTCTCTGTTCTGGTCATATGATTTTTGTGGTCTACGCATATCGCAAAACCAGGACTGCTGGTTTGAAAGTGGAAATAACTTGTGGACAAGGTTACTCCTGTTCAGTTGGATTGTTAATTTTGAAGATATTGAATTTGGTTCAACTGCATTCAGAAGTCTGTTAAGGTTTGATGCATCTCAAATACAAATCATCCATATGAACCAGCCTCCTGCGCCTAGTGCCACTATGTAAGTGGAAAGTTTTACAGTTTATTGCCTAGAAATTCCAGGAAAAAAATAAGTCATTCTGTCTTTTATGGCATAACTTTGAAATTGTATGTGTAAATATTTACATGACTCGGATAAATGGTTACGTAACAAGTATAACTTTTTGGATTTTGCTTGATTATTCATTACTAGTTTTTACCCTTAACTTATATACTTTTTTAGAAAAGAAATATTATGACTAGCAATTGCACCAATTTAAAAACAGTCTACTTCCTCAATTATTAAAAAATAAATAAAAAAATCTTGCTACTAAAATTTTACCATCATCAAATAACTGAAATAAATGTGCCTGGAAAAGTTAACGTTTTTTTCTGTATATCTTTGAATTATTGAATTTCTTTTTTGTTCTGGCTTAACTGCGGAGCAGTCTAGATTGAAGGTATGTGAATTGAATCGTTTTATCAGCCACATGCAGGGTTCAAAATATGTAAGTTGTTGTCTAGTCGGTCTTGTAGGACCATTGTCTAATATGAACAAGTTTCAGATTTTTTCCCGTCCTCTCAACTCACTCTACCTGTATCAACTGTTTGCCAGCCAATCAACTCTTGCTGCCAATGGTCGCCTACCCTCATCCCCGTTCCTGTGCAGCCACTGTGGGTCCCCTTTCCATCGCTGCATTGTGAGTTTTTATTACATCTCAACGATTTCTTTTGCTAACAGATCTGTTTCTTAATTAATGGGTGAATTTTTTTCTTGAAGTTCCTTAGTCTGGGCTCGGCCAGTCTTTTTTTTTTTTCATATTTATGCCCACGATAAAATCAAAACAGTCAAGACTCTGGGCTCTGCCAGGCTCTTCATTTTGCTCTCCAACTGCACCATCAGTAAAAGGAAAAACAATATCTTCTTGTCTGTTTATAACAGAGATGAGGTTGGAAACGGGAAATCAGTCATGGAGAGTGTTTGCGCTGAAGTTAAACCTATTTAATAACCCTGATATCACGGTTTCTCCTTTTTCTTTCTTGGCCCTGGTGCAATATCATTCTAATATTTTCTCAGTCTGGGATTCACTTGATAGTGTTATATGAATTGTCTGAACCCAGTAAATGGATTATCTTGATATTAGCTAATCATATAGCTAGTTGTGCTTTTCACTTCTATCAGATGCTACAGATTTTGTTCTTTCTGAATGAATTCCGTTCTTGCTGAGTGTACAGGTGATTGACGCTGATCTAATTTGGTACTAGTATTAGCCACTTAAAAGGTCCGGCCTCATTCATGCTCAACTTTGGTTACCTTTTGTGAACCTTCTTTAAGAGGGTGAGTACAGTAAAGAATTTTTTTAGCCCGTAAAATTGGTTACGTGTTTGAGGTGATATATTAGACTAACAGACTTCTGCTAACGTTGTATTCACGAACTGCAGATTTTGTGTGCACTAAATCACATCTGTCATGTTATAGCTGTGTGTCACTGAAATTAAAGCACAGAATCTGCTGGTGCTGCACGACTAAGAGAATATGGTAAGATCGCATGCATGATGCAACCCATCTCATGGCACCACAATGTGATTGTTGTCCCGCCTTCTTTGAAGAAAATGTTCATTATTCTTTTAATATTATTAATCTTCCACATTAATTGATTCACTGTTCGACTTGTTGAACCTCTTTAATAGTGACTTCGATCTTCAGTTTCTGTTTTTTGATTTGCACATAAAGGCTAGTCATGTCTATCTTTTGCGTCGAGTTTTCTTTCTCTTTTTTTTGCCTCATTTTCCGCCAGGCTAATTGCTTTAGGAGAGTTCAATGATATTTTTACCTCCTTCTCTAACACTGTCCTTTCTTATGCATGAAGAAAATATCATTGAACTCTCCTAAATTCAATAGATTTATATTTATTCTAATGATCTTCTAGATTCTTTTTTTCCATATTATGCAATGCGGGACTTTTAAACAGTTTCTTAAAATAATTTTTCCAGGCAAAACTAGTTAACTATGGTGTGTCGAATCTATTAATATTTATAAATATTCTGTATATTTGCGTGCCGAAATCTCCAAGAAGAAATTTAAAATGAGATCCCTAAAGAAATAATTAAGTAGTACAAAATTGTTTATGTTGTATTACATATTACCTTAATTGTTCAGTTTCATAAAGATCTAGATGAGGGAAAGTAGTGTAAAGGGAAGAAAAGAAGTTAAATGGAGTGGCAAATGTTTTTAAAGCCATGTACATGGGGGAAAAAATCAAAAATAGGTTTGATGATGTTATGACGGTAAGGTTTTGCTCGTATTGTCAGTTCATTTGTCTTTTCATGTGCGATATTGTTTCTGGAATTATTTTTATTCAAATATTTTTGCTTTACTTTATGAATGATTTTACTGTCAAAAAATTCGAAGATTTTACTGTCAAAAATTTGCTCAAATGTTTAGAATAAGAAAAAAAAATTCCAAGTTTAAAATAGGAAATAAGAGATTTTTGTTAAGTTTCTAAAGATACCATAGTCATTCCCATTTATGGAGAAGGAATATGAAATTGAACAATTAATGTAAAAAGGATATATAAGAAAACAATAAATTTCCGTTTTGGAATTAAGAATATTGCAGTGTCAATATCATTTGCATTAACTTTGTTTGCAATAGGTATTTCTTTATAATTGGGCACGACTTTGAATAATTGGCCTTGACGATAAACTGCTCTTTTAGTTCCAATACCATAATACAATTTAAGCAAAAACAATGACAAAGGTTATGATAATATTCGTTTCATCCCTAAACTAACAAATCAAAAAATTAGATGCATGCGCATACTGGAAGAAAAAACAGTACGAATAAACAGAATAGTAGCAGCTCTAAAATCCTCTCACGAAGGCCAAAATGAGGCACAAAAGTCCTCAGTCACAACTTGTTTATGCTACTTTTGGTCCAAACTCAGTAAGGAACTCATTGATACGAAAAATAAAATAAAATAGACAGTAAATAACTTTTACACTGTTGATCAATCATCAATAAAATAGTCGAATGAGTTGCACGTTTAAATGCTTAAGGAAGGAAACTTCAAAGAAACACATGTACAAGAATGTGTACTTACCCACCCACCAACCAAATCATCAACCTGGGAAGTGTGTCGAAACTGAAAGAGGAGAAGATATGAGATAAAGGGGAGGAGGAGAGCATACTTGAATGGTAAATAGTGGGGACTTTTTAAGGACAACTCCTTGAGTTAAAGTAAAATCATGAGGTCCATAGCAACCAGCCCACCACAGTAGAATGATTTCTTGTGGAACCATAGAAAACAGCCTGATGAAGAAAATAGTCAGTAAATATGGATCAGAACTGCACCAAACAAGAGCACATATTAAGGTTAAAGTCCCCGCTTCAGTGAAATTCATTGTAGTTGCGTAGTCCGAAAGCTACTGCTACACGTACAAGCTTGATGACCTGTTGTGAGAAGAATGAACATAAGGTTCTTTGATTTTTGCTAGAGGATACAACCTCATACTAGAAGTGAAAAGTCGATCTTGCCATTTCACATAAATTGCGATGTAAATTATTCAGATTTCATAAATTGGTTTCTGATAGTGTATGCATCAATTTAACCAAGCCCCCTTGAAAGATGGCGTACACTTGAAACACTTGGGGATAAAAATCCATCTTCTTCGTATAAATGATGGAACTTACCAGTTATTTTCTACCTTCGAACAGCTGATCTACCTCATCACTTCATAAGCAGATGGCACATCATGTAGTGGATGCCCTTTCATATTTCTTTCAATAATCCTCCTTGCAAGAGAAACTTGCTTGCCGACAGCAAATACAAATGCTGTCCCCGTATTTCCAGCACCTCTGGCAGTTCGGCCAACACGGCGGACATATTCACTTGGATCCCGTGGAAAGTCAAAGAGCACTACATGATCAACACCTTCAAAATCAATTCCTCGGGATGCCCTGAAAAATATGACAATGAAAATTATATCTTCTGTTTTCATCAAATCGTTTTGGTTATGAACTTAGAAAATATGCCTACAGCAAGATAAACTATATCTGAGTTCAAAAGTCTAGGGTAGAATGAAGGAAGAAAGCAAGCATCATCATACCTGTCCGTACAAACCAAGAACATTGAGACGTTCTCCAAAGGACGGTTACGGAATTCTTTTATATTAGCAAGCCTCGATTCTTGATCTAACGCAGCATGGAATGGTAAAACATTAGTGTGAGCTCCTTTTCGATCAAGGCGTTTTAATGCATTTTCCACTTTTCTGCACGTTTCTATCTGCATATGTATTCAACAACAGTTTCAGAGTGGTTTCCATCAGAAATACCAGACAAAGAGAGACGGCAATATAATTGCTGGGTAGTGGCTACAGAATATGAAGATTACTTTATTACAGAATACAATTGTCTTGGTAACTGGATTTTGTTCATGAATCCGCAGAAGCGCATTCTTCTTGTTGAGAAAAGCCGTATCTGGTGATCTTTCAGCATTGTCATCTCCACTGCAATCTATGAGGATCTAGACATTATAAACAAACATTAAGACGAAGGAGCTTAACATTTCTTCCTAAAAACAGGGAAAAAATTTAGTTTTGTAGTAAGTTCTATTGTCTAATGCTGCTATTATCTTTCAGTTTTACTTTACCTCAACATGACTCAGAAAGGATATTTATTGATTCCTGTATAGCTAGATACAGATGCTAAATGACCATCATACTTTGCAATTCACATCTTCTGTCAACTGCCTGATACCAGATAGGTGGTAAAATTTCTATGTTTAAAATCTAAAAGTCATAATGAGAGAGAACCTCTTTTACAGCTAGTTATGTTAATTTAAATTCTATGAGCAGAAGTTATTTCAAACATGCATTTAAATGGATATCCATCGAACTTTTACATGTTAAGGGCAAGAAATGTAATTAACAAGAAAAAGTATGGGTATTTGCTAACATAAATAATTATAAATCAAAATCATATCGGTGATTTACAATTTTCAATTAAGAGCTATTCATAAATCACATACACGAGTTAGGATACTGACTAAAAAATCATTTAAAAGTATTTCCTTTCACTTTATCTTCATTAGTCCTGCCAACAAAATCAAGACTATTCACTGACTGATTGTTTAGTTGTGTACTTCACTTGATGGTTTGTTTGATTTGTCGGTTTAATAAAATATAAACTTCAACTGATGTTTAAAATTTATCACTTTTTCGCCATAAATCGTAATGCAACGTTATGAAATACAGGTACCTCATTCAGTCCAGGACTTGTGCGATGCATTCCAGGACCCATTATAACATCACAGTCAGGGAAATTTTCAACTAGTTTGTTGTATATCTCTACTGGTAGAGTTGCTGTCACAAATAAATATTGGGTCGTGACTGGTGCAGAGTTGATCAAAGTTTGTAATGCAAGCTCAAAGTCTTCATCATTGAAGAGTAAATCAACCTCGTCCAGTACAGCACTGCAGCATAAGATTTGAATAATAGTCAGCAAATCACAACATGTTCCACAGTCAAGGAAAAAAGTTAGAAAGAAGATATCAAACATGATGCCAACACATCATCATTTCCATTTCCAGACTCCCAATCCATGATGAGATGTACTCTATTTAAGACACTCAAGGAAACACTAAAAAGTGTTTTAAAATCTGGCCAGACGGGTTGGTATCCTACCAACCTGCATTCAGACAAGGCAAATGCTAAGGCAAAACCTGAACCTATTAACTGACAAGGCAGTCAAAATAATGAAAACTTTCAAGTATTCCAGAAGGAAAGGGGAAAGGTCGCGATATGATCATTTAACAGATGCTGGTAGATTCCATATTTTTATCTTTCCTGAATTAGCCCAATAGTGGGCTTATTTTTTAATTGGTATTCCATCTTCAAATTTTTGTTTAACCCAGGAAATGTGTTAAACTTGATTTGGTAACTACTGTTGATTTACTAACTGAGAATAAATCTATACATTTGCAGAGAACCTATAAGAAAAGGATTTATGGCCTTAGATGGAAAGATAACATGAACAGCCAGAAATTTATTCACAGTTATTCAACAGTGTTGGGTAGATGTTACACTGAGATGCCACAGAATCAGGTTCAGGCAGTGCTACAGGAATAAGGCAAGGGAAACAAGAAGAAAACAGACGGGATCCTCTATCGTGTCAAATGTTTATCTACGAAAGCATCATAATGAAAGATGTGTAGCTTTCATCACTGTGAACAATGTATTCTGTTACCCATTACCTAGTCAGGATCCCCAAGGATCCTAAAGGAACAACCCATTTGCGATTATTGAGAAATTATTAAATCTTGAAATCATAGGCAGCATACCCAAAAGCTATTATCAAAAACGACACGGAATCTACATGCCATTGCATCAGGAAAGTTGAATAATGAAATTATTGGAAATATTTACATCTGAAATTACTAGATAGTGATCAAATCAAATTAGACGTGTATTATATTTGCATGTTCAAGTTATTGAGACTTAATCTAGGTGACTATTTCAGAACCGAACTAATTTAACTCTCTTCTGGCCCAAACCTCCTCGACACTTCAAGTAAGCAGGTTACCAAGACCTGATGAATGTATGTTCACTATCCACTGCAATCCCATTCAACAATTTATCCCTATTAGAACATCGGATGAACAACCACTTTAAACTAATTAATCTAAATTTCTGATCAAAAGAAGCTCCACAGCCAACTAGTTCTGCTTGACTAGTATACAGCTAGTTGTGTTTATCTATATAGCTTATAAAATTAAATTGGTAAAGCACAATAATAAGACCTTTACTAAGAGTCACAATTAATTGAAGCACAAGACTGAACCTTCTCAGATTTGTTAACTGCAAGAAGCCCTCCTTAACGAGAAACATGAAGCGTCCAGGAGTAGCAACGAGAACATCCAACTCCTGATTAAGAGCTTCCAATTGAGTCTTCTGCCGAAAACCACCAGTGGCAACCATAGAGCGAAAAGGAACACCAACTTTTGACAGTGATCGGCAGTTACTTAGAACCTGAAAATATCAATTAAATGTGTAAGAAACTGAGCAGAACATACTGATTGAATGTAATGAGTAGGGCAAGAAATGAGCTAAACTATAAGATTAGAAGCCCAGAGCACATTTCGTGATTAGAACGAATGCCATCTATTAGAATTTTCCTCAAAGGTAATAATAAATTTTATCAAGAAATAGCGGAGAGCCGTTTACAATGCAAGTTTGCTTTAACAGAGTCGTTTACAAGTTACCAACCTGAGAAGCCAACTCAGCAGTGGGGGCCAATATAACAACTCGAGGATTTTGTGAGAATGATCTTCCAAGTCCTTCAAGCTCTTCTTGTCTAAGGCGCTGAATTAGAGGTACAAGATATGCTAAAGTTTTCCCAGATCCACTTTGATCAGCCATGATACAACTCTTTCCCTCTGTAACTGGCTTGAAGGTCATGGCCTGCAATATCATTAATGCCATAAAACAGCTATTCTGAAGATTTCTGAAGTACAAAATAACAAGGCGAAATAATAATAAAAATATATAAATATAAGGGACCATTACATCTGTTGGAATACAAAAGATTTTAAGGAAATACAGAAATAACATTACATTACAGATTATGTAATATTTTTCCTGGGGGTAACCACATTACATATACCATCACTGAATGTAAAAGACCTAAGGAGCTTTCCTCTAAACTAGAATCAAACAGAACGGCCAGATAATGATGGACATATGGAAATATAACATTTGTCAAGATTGCACCCTTGTATAAAAGTTGTACTGAATTACATTGGAAGATATCGAACAAAAATTTGGTAGATAATTTGTAACAGAAAAATGAAAACAAGAAATGTTTACGGCAGCACTTTCATCAGCGGCCATAGTGACTTGTGATTCCCTTGGATACGAGGATTGCAAATTGTTTATTAACTTGATATAATTATTTCAACACAAAGCAATGTTTCTAAGAGCATGATGTGCCAATCCAATTAGAAGATCAAAGAACATATTCACAGTTTCCAAATAAAGACAGGTAATAAAGTTTACAGAGTAAGGCCGAATTAGTGTGCATTAACAGAAACAAGCAAGTTTAGCAACAATTACACATGGGATTTGCATAATACTTTTTGATTGCAAGAGTAGCAGATACTTTTTATGTGCTACTTCACAGAGGAATATAAATGTAAATATCAAAGTGGTGAATAAGTAATCATCAGAGACTCCAATTTGCCACCCATTGATTTACCTGGATATGTGAAGGACGTGAATAATGCAGCTTTCTTAAAGATTCAATAATGTAGTCAGTGTAACCCAGCTCCACAAACGACTTTCTACTAAAGAAGTCGCTGTTCGCGTTGGCTTTTACAGTTTTCCATTTTCTTGTGATATCATCCGCTACAGGTCTATAGGTGTCAGCTGATTCCACACCACCCCATCTTTTTGAGGATCCAACCGAAGCTTTCGACGAAGAGCGGCCTCTTCCACCAGAAAAACTACCAGCTCTTACAGATTTTGGAGTATCTTTCTTGACATTGAAACCCTCATCATCAAGAAGCATATCTGTCTCATCGAACGATTCATAGGGGAACGAGGTTGCCGCAATTTCTGCTTTCTCCTCAGAGTCATTCTCTTCTTTCTTCTTCCTATAACTTTCTTTGACTATATCTCTTACTCTCTTCACTTTAAGCCTCCCAAAACTCCTGCTTGTTCCTCCACTACGCCCTGCGGCACCACACAAACACCACTTAATCAGTTCACAACCTCCATTTTCGTACAAGATAGGCAATCGAACAGCAAGTAAGTACCAAAAGACCTAAAACATGACACTCTAATTTTAAAATTTAAACTCAATCACCACCATCCATCATGTTCTAATTCACATGGTAAATGATAAACATATGGTACTAACACTAGCAAATACACTAAACTATTACGTTTATATGCAACCTTTCATCGCAGTTCAGTAAAAGTACAAGTGTTTTAGCATAAGGTACAATACAACACAATTGAAATTGAAGGGCGGTGAAGTGAATAGGGAGAATTGAAACCTTCGTCTACGGATACTTGACGGACGGCATCGCAGGCGATTGGAGCCCGCCTCAAACTCCGCCTCGTGTTTGAAAACGACGTCGTATGGAGGTTGGTGTGGCCGGAGGAGAGTACAAAAGCTGGTGAATTTGGGAGTATCACGCGCGCCATTGTTATAGAATAGAAGAAGAAGAAGAGGATAATTTTCTAAATAATAACACCGGGAAAATTGCACTTGAACCCTTACTTTTTCTTGAAATAGCAATTTGGCCCTCTCAATTACGAAGCGCTCGGTCTAAGCCCTTTCGACAATCAAACGCAGTATGAGGGGTAAGTAACAGAAGGGTTCACTTGTTATGGATAGATAGATCAACATTTGTTCCTTTTTAATATGTGGGTGTGAAAAAATAATTAATCGAAAATACACAACTATAAGCTAGCTTCGAATGTTGTAATCACTTATCATTGTAAAGGGTAAACTAATATTTTGTTTTCTTTAAATACTTTAAAAAGAAAAATGTTTTTTGAAATAAACAGAACAAGTACAAAAACAATCACTACTGTTTACAACCACTTAAAAGGCATTCTTGATTATTATTATTTTAAAAAAATAAAACTGAGGAATTAAAAATATGAAAATTTTACAATTGTTGAAACTTTTTGTCACATTATCTTGTACATTATTTTATTTTTGTTAACATCCCCATTTATCTTGTATATTCGGTAACCATAGAAAGAGTAGACCACATTTATTCAGAAATAGGCAATTGCTGATCTTTTCTAACTAACCTAATCCCAGCCTGGCCCAATTGGTGCTTTAAGATGAGTCTGGGATACTATTCCGCATCTATAAATGGTCCAAACTTGTTGGCCCAAGTAACCAATTTGGACTTTTGACTTGTGGCTTAATTCAATTACTTGACGCATTTTAATTACAAAATTTCTGCCTATTCATCGGATATAGTTGTTTCATTACAAGTTACTACTGTTGATTTGCATGATTATATAATCTGATTAGTCGGAATTGACATCTTTGTTTTTTGGTAAAATGGTAGATACGTCTCACTAGGTGTCCTCTAAATCAATAGTTAAATGATAAAAAAATGTAATATAATCAAAGAAAACAAGAGATTAGTTTTGAACTAGACTAGCACCCACGTGCACTTTGGCGTTTTAGAAGAGATTTGTCGCGTTAGGTTTAGCTCTAACAAAAGATACGATAAGATATGCTACAAAATGATAGTATCGTTAAATGACTAATTAAAAACGCATTACTCAATCTTAATGAGTATACAAACTGAGAAAGGAGAATGTACGTGCCAAGATCACATTAGGCTTTCTTTGAATAATAAAACTCAGTTCAATCAACAAACCATAGTAAAGACTTTGTTGTTTTATTTTTGCTTATGTGAATCTTATGTTGCACAAATATTTCAGAAAATTTACTTTGTAGAATACTTTTGATCATATATCTGATACTTTAATGCTTTTGTGTTATAAGAACAATATTTAATGAACCGATTAGATGTATTATGCATTTAAACTCTACTAACACATTACAGATAGAATCTTGATGCAATTTACAATTTTTTTATTTTTATGAATCATAGATTAAACTAATTACATTAATGCATGACATAAATGCAAATTATAAAAATAAATAGCCATTTACGTATCCATCGTTTAAAAACAAATGTTTTCGCCGCATGTCTCATAACACTACAACTTTTGACTAGACACAATGGATCTATTTAAGATTAAGTTTCTTATTAACGCTGTTACATTTACCAAAATACATACTCTTTAGTCATAATTATTTAATTACTTTAATAATCATACAATGAATGACTACAAAATTTTAAAAGTTAAGTGTTAACCATAATCACAAACGCTACTAATAAACTACCCTGACTATTTAAAACTTAAAACAGAGCAACTATTTATATCTTATATATAAGTAAAAAACAGAGCAAGTATTTGAATAAAAACACTAGTACTCTAATAAACTCGAAAACAGAGCAAGTAGTTGAATAAACTAGTCATTTTGTTGAACTCCATCTCCAAGGTCGCTCCTTTCCTCAACTTACGCGAGGAACTTTGGAAGCTAGCTATTTCTTATTAATCAAAAATCAAAATCAAAATCAAACCTTGAAACTTGTAATAATTTCAACTATTTCTCGATTCTCCTTCATCTTTCTCTTTCACTAATTTAAGCACTACATGTCACTATTTTTTATCCACCCAAAGCACAAAACAGAGTCCCCCAAATGAAACCTCAACTGGGTTTTTCTCTGTTTTTAGTCTTTTCATCAGTACTAAACCCATGATTGAAAATTAAGAACCGCACTGAATTTCGAGAAGAAAAAAAAAATGGGAAGAAGGGTCGCCGGAGTTGGTATATTCGCGTCGTCGCCGGCGCCGGCGGTGAGTGGCGGCGGTGTTGTTAGAGAAGAGCAGTGGAGGAGGTTCGATAACTCCGTCGACGCGGTGTCTTTTGGGTTTGTCGCTACGGCTATTCTTATATCTATGTTTCTTGTTATGGCCATTTTTGAGAGGTTTCTCCGGGGAAGATCGACGGCGGAAGTCGCCGGAGGCGGTGGCCGTAGCTCCGGCGGTGTCGAGCTAGGGAAGAACAATAGTTTTCCTTCTCCGAAGGTAACACTTTCTTGAGAAAACTTTTTATTACATTTATGTCTAGTACCTTAACCAATCACATGCCCGAATTAACTTAAGTATGAATTAACTTAATTATGTTACTTCGGGTTGTCTGTGGCACTTTGTGCGTCGTAGTTGTGATGATGAAACGTATCACGAGTATTTGTAGTACATGATAACTGTGTGGTTATACGACACAAGAGTGTCATACAAAGTGACACCTGCGTCTGCGATCTGTAAGTTATGATTTTCTCACGACTACATGGAAAATTAAAATGTAACAAGACATATGAAATTGCACATTGCGCAATGTGTATTTTATGTTGTGTTGTTTTCTTAGCAATCTTGGTGATCCAAGATCCTGCGAATACTAAATGTAAGTACTTAGATTTGTGACCATGTGGTTAGCTCTTTTTAAGGTCCAGCGTTTGAACACATGGATAACCAAAAAGAATTTGATTTAAAGATTGGCATGTGATAAGTGATATGTTTGTTGTTGAATTTTTGCATTAGCTCATTTTTTTACTGCACTTTTTTTTATCTCCTTGTTTTGAAAGATTGTGCTTTTTTTCTGGATTCGAAGGAATTTTGTCTTAGCTACGGCAGGCTGTATTACAGCCTGCTCTCACAAAATGTGTGGGACCCACGTGGGACCCACCTGTGTGGGTCCCACGTGTTTGTGAGTGCATGCTGTAGCATAGACTGACTCGAAGACTAGATTGCTCTGCTATAACCAGTTCACCCCCTTGTAACTCACGATAAAAGAGAAAAGCATTTTCAACATTTTTGTTCTTTCTTAGAAATTAACTATGTCATTAATTATTGTTAGAGGCTTTTCGCATAGATTCTATTGCAAAATTTACATGTTCTGTCAGTTAATGGTTCTTTTGACAGTTTTAATGTGTCAAACTAAGTCCTCTGACCTGAACAATTTGTTATGATTTCTTTTGATGTATGTACTAATGAAAGGAACATGTTAGTGTGTCTTGGAGGAAAAGATGTGATCTTTTTTCTATTTCCAACAAAAGCTACTAAGGACTTTAACAAGAGAGTATGTAAAAAGACAATACAATAGAAAAAAATGTTCTCAATTGTTTTATTTGATTTTTACTTCAAAGCTTAACTTCCATTAAATAGGGAGGTCTCAATAGGGCCCCATTTATTCCATATTAATTATAAAAGCCAGCTATCTAACTAGCCTTTTGTTGGACTCCCCATGTTGGCTTGCTTCTCATGATTTGCAATTTAAGTTATTTGAAGCTTCTTTTTTTTTTTTCTTTTTTGATAATTAAGTTATATAAAGCTTTATTAATTGTTCAAATGGTTCTGGATTTTTTTTCCTGAACTATATATATAATAATATGAATTATTATAATATTTGGGGCTGTAATTCTTCGGTGTATTTGTTATTACGGTGTTTGAACAACATGAAAATGTTGTGAAAATAATGTTATTTTTCGTTTTTCATAGACTCAATCTAGAATAAAAGGACTACAGTTGAGTATACACATACCATCCATATTTGTGGTAGAAAGAATCTCAAAATGTCTTCTACAGTAGGATTATCAAACTAGCAAAACTTTAATCCAAAGTTCTTTTGTCCAATAATACATGTAAAAACTTTTAGGTTAATTATCATCTCCACCACAGTTAGCCCCACCTTCAATAAAATTTCTTTTTGTTGATCATCTCACAATCTTTACTTTACTTTATTGTTTGACATGATGCCAAATGATAGTTTCTTTCTATGCAAGGATGTGGTTACCTCTATTTTCTCAAGATTCTTAGTTGCTTTTGAGATTTCATAATTACTTTAACTGTCATCCAAATTAACGGTTTAGATGTTTGGGTGTTGGCATAAAAAGCATAAAATGAGAAGAAGTATATTAATTATTATTAAATTATTCATGTGTGTGACTGATTTATTATTTATGCATTGAATATTGGTGCTAATACTTTCGTGTCAATCTTGCTTAAAAGTTTTTCATAATCTTTTTCTTGTATTTTTGCTATCAATGGGAATCCAATTAACTTTAGTGATGCTGCATGAGTGTGTTTGTGTGTACTTTATTTAAAAAATTCTTTATTTGTGACACCAGCAGGGGACATCAGTACCAATTCATATCTGCTTTTCATGGATTAATTTGGTGTAATGGGACCTATCTATGTAAAAAGCATGATTCTGTCTTAAGAATTCGTATCTGGAACAATTTTATTGTTACTTTTTGACTACTACCGTCATTTATACAGTGACACTAACTTAAAATAATAACGGTACTGTTCTAGTGTTCTAATATATACCATATATTCACTTGTTGTTGCCAAAATAAGTGCAGCTCTTCTCAGTAGTACTTGTCACATCTCTTACCACTTCAGTTTCTAACTCTACTAATGTAACCTTTGGTAATAAGGTAAAGACTAAAGACTAAGTTCGGATTTTAATAGGCACATTCTATAATAAGCCATTTGCATGGCTATAGGAACATTCGTAAAGTTCTAAAGTTGTACTATAATCCAACCTCGATAGATTATGTGATCCGCCCACGTAGACGGATTATATTATGCCATGAAATACGGGTTGTCTGGATTACATTCGTCCAACACGTGTGTATAATAATTCTACCACGACATAATAGTGTCCAACTGCAATCACAAGACCTCTTACTATGGGCTGCAAAAAGGCCGCTAACTTTAATGCAGTTCTTGACTTGATGTCTACCACAATGTAGCTATATTTTACAAACTTGTTTATCAAAATCAGAAGATTTGTGCTTACTTTTGTTTTAAATAGTTCTTTTTGGAGAGTTTTATGTAGTTCATTGTGTTGAATTATCACTTAAAACTACCATAGTTTAATTGATCTAGTTCCTTTCAATTTGCAGATGAGTGTATATCCAAATGGGGTATCCGTGTTAATGCCGGGCGAAAAAATCCCGACTTTCATCGCTCATCCTGCCCCGGTGCCATGCCCACCCGAATGTGAACAATGAGATTTTATGGATTAGAAGAGGGGGGAATGTTGTTACTACTTTTACTTTTAGTAACGAATTGATGCTACAAGAAATATGGAAATCTTGTGAACATTGTTCTTTTAATGTACATAACGTCAAGATGAAACTGTTGATGGCAATGGAGTTTTGGTTCTTCTCCCTTGTTTTGGAGTTTTGGTTCTTGTCCCTTGTTTTGGAGGGTTAGTGAAGAAGATTTCTTGCCACATCCATAGACCAGGTGTGCTATCGATCATTTGGTCACAATTGATTTATATATTAGAACCTGTGAGTTGTGACTAGTTATATATCACATTATGTAGTTTATGTTACAATTTTACCCATCCACTTGAATTTACCTTCTACAAGTATTCTTTAATCGATTTTAGCTGAAGTTACTTTAAAGATACTATATGTTTAATATAAAATTATCCACCCTTTTCAAATATGCTTGCATTTTCCTGATAGAAACACGGAGAACAATCATTTAAATTATCTCCCAAAAACATTATTTAATTATAACATTTTATATTCCAATAGCACAGAGCATCTAATTTTTGTCATGTTGATTTTTTCCAATGTTTAAGTAGTCAGTAATCACGCTTGATTAACGCCTGGTCGTCCACCCGGAAGAGGGACAGACGACGCAGATTGCAATGCTTTTGTCTTCAGACCACAAATATCAACACAAAGCCTATGACTATCTATCCCTAATCTCAAGGAATGCAACTTGTTTTCTTTGGAATCATGAGATTAATCTCTTTCTTTCACATTTTTCGGGATATGTCAGATCTTTTGTTAAATATTCAATTAAAGCATCGATAGATATGTTAAATTATTATTTAACAATAATGGAAAATAAATAACTACTAACTCCATAAAACGAAATTCAGTTGTGATAATTGGGCCAACAATTCAAAACTCTCAATGTAATAGGTTAACTGCCTTCTCGTAGTTATAAGTAATGAAGTATGTTGCACATGTCTCATCTATTATTTAATTAACTTTTTTATTAAATTATTAGATTGCTCTTATTTTATAATTTTTTAAACATATTTTTAAGACATTTTATGTTTTGTATTTTTTTAACACAAAATCTTTGGATGTAGAGGAAAAATAAATCTCTTGTATATATATACATATATACATTATTTTAGCATCAATAAATTATGTCATCCAAGGACCAGTTTCTGAAACCAGGTGGGTTTTGTGCACTGTATTTGCTTGCAATTAGTTTACTTAATAAGATAGCGACAAGTATGTCATTAATTTAACATTACAACAGTTTAATCACGGGAATTTACAAAAAGCACGTGAGAGCATAGAAAAATCGTACAAAAGTCAAAAGGATTTATTAAATTATAAAAAGAGAGAGAGAGAGAGAGAGAGAGAGAGAGAGAGAAAAAGAAAGCAAATTTTCCTTTAATTATAATAATCATAAAAAGATAAAGCACTCCAAAGAAACAACAGGATTCTCCAGCGTTTCGCCTTCCTCTTCCCTCAACACGACGTCGTTTTCTCCTCTAATCTCCCCGCCAATTTCACCCACCGCCTCACTCTTGCCGACCGTCTCGCTCGCAATGCGGAGATCATCACGTTTCTCCGGCGACCTAATTCGCCGGCCGGAACTCTCGCCGGCGTCTCTCCGGCGCTGCCTCAACGGCGCCACCTGACCTCTCTTCTCGGCGATCGCCGGAGCTCTCCTCCTCACGCCGCCGTGACCTAGCGGTTTCCTCGAATTAAGCCTCTGATTGACCTCGCCGGCGTTTTTCTCCGGCGAATAGGAGAAGGTCTCCGACACGATTACTTCTTTGACTTCATTCTCATTTTGCGGCGTGAGATTAGCATTGATCGCAGCCGTTGATTCAATGAATTTTTCGATTGATTTGGGCGGGATAGGAGTTTCTAGAAGGAGGACTTCTTTAACGGTCTCTTCTTCTTCCTCCTCTTCGGGTGGTGGCGGTGGTGCTCCGCCGTCGGATTGGCGGCGACGATGATCATCTGCGGTGCTGAGACTCAAACAGCAACCCATTTTTTGTTTTTTTTGGATTGATGTGAGTGAAGAGAATATCAGGTGATTTGTTGTAGGGGACTGACTGACTATGTGAGTGAGAGTGAGAGTGATAGATAATAAATTAATAATCAATAATGTGTGTTGCTTTAGACTGTGATTGCGCGTGATTTTACTTGACAGATTTTTGCAGAGTGTTATGTTAATTTGGCAAAATGACCCTTTATAAAAAATAAAATAGACAAAGTTACACACCTACTCCTAAGATATTTGTTATATATGATGATCAAATATTAATACTTTTAATATATTTTTGTTAGTTTCAACTTTAATAGTAGACCTCCTTACAAAAATTATAACTAAAATTATACAAACACATATATACTAAAATTGAACTTATTTTATCATTTAATTTATTATCCTGTATTTTTTTCAAATATTAAATTACTAAACCAACAGATATACACATTGTTTTAAAAAAAAAAAAAAGAAGGGTATTAATCTCTTTTTTCGCCTTAAAATTATCCTCACTTTTAAGTTTAGCAGATTAAAGGATAATCTGCTCTTTTTTTAAATCATATGAGATAATTTATTTATTATATCTGCCAATTTGACATAATTTGGGGGCAAATTGCAAAAACCTCTTTTTGCTAATTTCCCATGTTCTTTGGCGCCCCCACCTCTACCCCGCGCTCAATCATTAACACTTCCCACTTATGAATTCCAGCCCCGCCAAATTTTTTACAGCTAATATTAATGTAATTTAGTGAGATATAATATAACATAATACCATTTCTTTATTTGACGCACGCCTACATTTAATATTATATATCAAATATGTTGGGCGTTAAAAAAGTAACAAAGTTAGTGATATTTAACAAGTTTCTCTAACGAAAAAAAATATTGTTGTCCCTAAAGTTGTCATTTGACTTTGGCTTACAGCATTTGACCAATTTATCTGCATAAAGTGTGACTGGTAGTAAAAATTATAACTTCTTGGTATTGTTTTTTTGAGAATAAGTTGTTTATATTTCTTAAAAGCTAAAATACTTTCATTTTGATTTACTATATTATTTATTTTTTTAACGTAAATTCGGTTTGGGGTTTATTAAGAAATATAAGCTTGAAATTTTTTAAAATATGGAATAAGAATAACAACTCTGAAGTCTCAATAGAAGGAAAGAAACAATATTTAAATTTTATTAATTATAATTAAAAGAAGAAAACTATCGAAAAGAAAAACAGTAAAAGATAAAAGATAAAAGGATCAATGAAAGAAAAAGACGACAAATCTCCACCCATTCTCAAAAAGTAGGGCCGACTGCCGACTGCTGGTAGGGGCAATGAATCTCCGTCTCTAAATTTATGTAGGGTAAAGTTAAGGACTACTTTTTTTTTTAAAGCAAATAAATGGATGCATTTTGGTTTAGATGATCAATAGTGTTAGGCATTTCTTCCACTTGAATTTTATTGGCTTGGGGGTTTTTACGTTACATAAGTTTTTATGGTTTTTTACTAAATTTTGGTAAAGCATTGATTTTGTACTATCAAAAGCATATAACGACATAAATGATTCAAAGGAATCAACAAGTAACCCCTGATTAATTTTTTCTAAGATAAAAAAAAAGCTGCATGAATACCAGATTATAAATACCCCTGATAAATTTTTATAGGTTATTTTAGCTTAAATCACAAAAAATCCCTGAAGAAAGCACTTGGGAAAATATCATTTTTGCAATTTACTCTTGAATCAAACCAACGGTTTAATTGGTTGAACTACTTAAATCTGCAATGAATAAATCATCGATTTTATGTGCGAAATTGTGAATCACTTGATGTAAAGTCCATTGGGTTTTCGATGAGAAACGGTCCATTGGGCTAAAGGTCTGGATACGGACTTCTATGGGCCTAGGCTCATGAATGGGCTAACGTTGAAGTTAGAATCATTTCCAACTTGGCTACTAATTAAGATTCTGTAAAGTAAAAGGCTAGCAAGTCGTATCCTTAAAGAGCAAAATATTTGGGGAAAAAAGACATTTTAACCATGAAAGTCTCTTTTATGAATCCGTTGTCTTCACCCAAAGCAACCAACTTTTGTATACGACATAGCCTGGAGACAGACTCCACGACGGTGTCGTTGGACCCCACTCAATTTCATCTGACCAATATAAATTATGTGATAAAATTTAAATATAATGTTTGCATAAATTTTTGGCTACAATTATAAATCCAAACAAAAGAAATTGGGAGTTTTGCTGCCAACCTATTGAGATATGGAAGGAAGGTTTTTTACCTTATTGTAAGAAGAAAATAGAGATTCACCCACGTGTTTTTACTACGTGGTAGACTGCTGGATATGGATAAGGGGGCATGGAATACATATGGTGAGCTACAACAATAGTTAAAGAGCCCAACATGGCTTACAATAAGAAAATAGAGATTCACCCACGTGTTTTTACTACGTGGTAGACTTTCTATTTTTCTAAGCACACTGCCGTTGCTATTTTTGAGACTTGTACATACTTTCTTATGGCTACTTTTATTTTTTAATGTAATTAAAAATTGATTCCTTGTGTTAGGCATATTAAGATCATACTTCCTAATATCGAAAATATTAGAGTAAAAGATATTTAAGTTTAGTTTGTTCTGCTAATTAATGAACACAACCAGCATTCAGCGTTAGCTAGCATTAAAAACATGGATCAGAATCTTAAATGGGCAGATCACTTTTAAGCAATGGACTACAGAATATAAGGAATCTTAAACAGTTCTTAAAATAATTGGATTTAATTAAAAGTATCCTAACATTTTTTTTACAGTTTTTGATTGTTTGAGATAATTATTCTCTGACCCCTGTACTTATCTATTCCCGGATTTGTTCCTGAACATTGCTCCCTTTTTAATGATATGGATGTAATTGCTATAGTTTAACCGTAACATACAATTATTTATGACATAAAGTAGGGGCTCCACCATGAACTCACCGAACACTGTCACATATATAATTAATAATGACAATAATAACAATAACGAACACAGTAATTTTTCAACAGCTTAAGGATTAAGGTTCGCAAAGTATTAAATGAACGTGGCATGAGAACATGTCTTAATTCTTGCGTCAAGCAATAAAAAGATGCCTTTTAAGTTATTTTACTCGTCCATATTCTCACAGATAAGTACCAAGACTCGCGGATCCCGCCACTTACGAAGCCCTAATGCTAATTGTTTATTTATTATTAATGAGAATTACAAAAATACCCCTGAAATGTGAAATAAGTGTAAGGACAACCCTTGTGTATGTAGAGCAAGAGAATTTGAAATTCGAAAAGAAAAAGCTAGATAAAACTAGGCTCACACAAAAATGAGCCTAACTTTTGATTATATTATCCGTTTTTGGCCCATAAGATATCAAATCAGACATTGTTGAGTTTACTATCATTCGTTCTAGGGTCACAACAAAATCAGATGTTTAGGTGCAACATTATAGTTTTATCATTTTATGTCACTTTATTTTGGAGACTTTTCTTTTTCATTTTTGGGTCGGTTTTATTTATTTCTTTATTCGTATCAAGGTTTTTTTTTTTGTTGCACTATAAATACTTTAGTTTTTACAATTTTTCGCAGACTTCGATATATATAATTCCAGTTTTCTTCATGGATTGCCTGTCTATTTTGCGTTCATACATAAAGAAATTAAGAATATCTTTTGGTCGATTAGATTTGAACTAAAATGTACTTTGGTTTCTATGTTCTGTGAAAGCCATTTTTCGGTCTTACTATAAAGAGGCTGGGACTTGTACGTCTGCTCTTAAATACATAAAATTTAAGGTTTCTATATATTTCTATAGGATTTTATTTTTTAAATTTAAATGAAACGAAACCAACAAATGTCTGCAAGCACTACTTACTATCTTTAGTTTCAGAAAACAATTTCTTCAAAAAAAAAAAGTTTCAGGAAAAAAAAATAGAAAATTTTGAAATATTTAAAAAGTCAAAAATTCTATTAGAAAATAAAAAAAATTGTTCGATAATTAAATGACAACAGGTAACATGGCCCTTCATCCCCTGCGCTTTAGTGTGAACATATATTCTCGAGTAAATATAAGTATATAACTTAGGTAAAATTCTGTTAGGCCCTATGGACTTCGACTCGTGTTAGTTTAGTGTGAATGTAAATTTTGGTTCCGTCGATGTTGACAATTAATTGAAGCGAGAGTCAACTATTTAACTTTTACTAATTATTTGAAAGCTTTAGTGGAATCAATTTGAAAAAGAAGCTACTTTTTACTGGGGTTATGTTCTCCAAAAAATCAGTTTATAAAAGAAATTTACTTTATGCTTCTGTGAAGGACTTTACCTAAACCAATAGAGACGCAAAGTATCTTAACTTCTGATTTTGGAGTGTCCTAACTTCTTGTTTTTGATTTGAACACATAAATTTTAATAATCAAAAGATGAAAGACAACCTGGTTTACTTTGTTATGTATATTATCCTTAGTAAAAATTAAATTGTTCTTAAATGAATAAACCAATTTTTGCATTACTAATTACTTTAGTAAATGTGGTCAATTAACAGCGGCACTGACGTGTGTTATACATAGAGAGCAGTAATGTATATGAACTTACGAAGTAAGACTCTTGGACTTGTCTTCAAAGAGCCGTTTCAAAGTCGTTTGAACGTTAAAATATTATAGGATTTGATTTGAAATTTCTATTCTTAAAGCATAGTGGGATTTGATTTGATTTTTGCTTACAATATATTATAATTGCGTTTTTGTTGGAGTTTCCTAGCTAACGTTCTGTGTGTGGGGTAAGGTAAACTATACATGAATGTTACAGAACACTCCTTACAAGTTCCAACCTTTTTCCAGTTAATAAATCCACGGATAAAATTTAATATGAAAATTATAATTTAATATGACAAAGGATAAAACGTGCCACTTTGGAACCCACATGCGATGGGTCCCACAAGAATCAATTCCATGACAAAACCTCATCTACCTTTTTATCTTTTGCTGTAGTTTCATTATCTCAATATCTCGTGAAAATTAATCAAAGCTTTAGGTTGGATGGAGTTCAGCAAAACACTAGTTCTTTCTGGTTCTGCAAAATTTTGAGAATTTTTCACAATATTTCGGAAATTGAGAAAGTAGTTGAACTTAAAAGGTGTCTTTAATTTAGTTTGTTTCCACGGAAATATTTTGATATTTTTCAGGAAATATTTAAATCTTTTGACCATGTCTAGTTATAACCAAACTAAATAAAAGTGGAAAGAGTGAAAATTTGCAGAAGTAGATAACAACGTTTTAGTCTTTTAGACGTCAATACTTCATTTGTGCAATTTGACTATAATATAAATGTTGCATGGTCCTTATCCATATAAGACAGCGACAATCTCCAGAACTAAGAAGAAAATTCAAAACTGTGCACTTTTAAAAATATGGATATGTTGACCTTGATTTCGTTTGTGGATTAACATTCAGCGGTTAGTTTTATTGTTTTAGTTGGTCCTAGTTGAGTCATTAGGTCTACTGTATTTTACGAGTGCTTCTTAGGGGGCGTGCACAATATATAGTTATATTATCGTGCTTAATTTTAGCACTTTCATTTTGTTCAAAATCTAATGGTCATAAAGGTTAATTAAATTGGGAACTGGATTTACTTGTATTTAACTTGTTCTGTATAAAACACGTGCCTTCATAGTGCATTACCGTGTGATTGTTGTATAAAACTCGTGAAGTTATGATATTATTTTAATTGGTTAGTGAGATACGTAACTTTTAAATTATTTAGAAAATGAATTAATTAATACAATTCGACTAACTGTGATTTTAATATCGATGGCAATAAATTAATAAATTAAGCACGGAATTTGGTACTCAGATATATATATATATGCCGTCCAATACTTTTCTACGTTATTACTGAACGTTGAGTAACTTGATTCAATGGATTGTAAATGAGGTTTTATTAGCAGTTTATTTTTTTATTACAACAATTGACTCTTTCTAATAAATAAATTCATTTGAAACTTTGGGTATATTTTCTCCCCTTAAAGTATAGCTAATTTCTACTATTGGTGTTGATATTTGAGAACCCCACCAAATTTAGTTTATCGAGTCTCATTTTAAAATAAAAAGTCCAATTTTTTTCTACACGAAACTCTTTTCTTATCGACTTATTACAGTAAACGAGTGCAACCCCATGAAATACTTTATTCTTAGAAAGACAATTATTTCTGATAGAGACGAGTAAAAGACTTGATAAGTATGAACATATTTCATCTAGTTTGTGTTGTCCACCTACATGAAATTACAAACTATATTTAGAAATTAAAAAAAAAAAATTATAACTGCATTTCAAATCCGATTAAGAATATCGGATTCTGTTCACTCGAAAAATCAACAGAAACACAAAAACCAAGTTAGTGTCTTAATTGATCGAGGTAGTTAAAATCACATTTAAGGAAACGCATTAATCTTTCTCAACAAAAAAAAAAAAAATCTCTTAATTTATTAATTTCGATTCGCTAATTGACACTGTCATTAGTTACCAGTAGAAACCATATCTTTTAGTATGATGTTTTATTTATTTTCTCTTCGGTTCTCCTCGTACTCTAAATATTTTCTTAATGCTAGAGTTTAATCGACATACTAAAATATTTTAGGTTTATATTTGTGACGAATGCCACCGTAATTAATGTAATTTTTTCATGTTCGCTTTATATATTCTGATATTGCGTTTGACAACGTGACAAGTACATTTTGATAGATATTCTTTTAAAAGATTATTGTTGCCTGAGAGCTGGAAATGGTTCACTTTGGGCATAAAAAAACAAGAATTGGTGTCGGAAAATAAGTAAGTACCACTTAAAAGAAATAGAAAAAATAAAAGAAAAGAAAACGGCAACGCACACAGAAATTCACATCACATGCGCTTCCGAATTTCGACAGCAAATTTCCATTATTTGGCCCTAAATGCCAACATTAATTTAACAGTGGCGGCTATTTTTTACTCATTGTTTTGTGTAAACACAAAATTTGATTACACTTCTTTTTTAGTACAACCGCTCACGCGCCATCTCAAACCCCGTGGATACCACTCGCTCTTTAGTTAGCCGTTAACCCCCCACTTAGATAGATTTTCTTTAACCAAAACACCCAACTATAGTTTTTGCTGTGAATCTTCTTAATTACTAGAATCAATTATATCAATATTCAATAGTCATCTTAAGTTTTATGACTTATAAACTCCCTACCATGAATTAATTATATCAATAGTAAAATAAAGTATAAGCAGCTCATATAAAAGTAAAAAGATTCCCTTTAGTTATTTCAAAATAATTGTAATTCATGCATGCAACTTTTTAAAACCACCAAATTAGTAGAAAATTCTCCATTTTGTTAATTTGACAATATTCAAATGAAAAATAATTTTTTATGTCGCAGGACAGGAACTCGCAACTTTATATACATGAGGTACATTATAACTCATTCTTTTAGGAATTAAATATTATACGCAGTGCAAAAGCCACTTTTTTTAGATTAGACACAATAACATGCACACTCAATTAGAGATATTACAATAAATTTTTATTAGATTCACTAGCTTAACAATAACGCTCTGCCAAAAATATTACATTAGACAAACCTAACAAAACATACGTACTCAGACCTAAGATACATGTATCTTTTTAATAGTCTGGTTAGTTGTTATTGTAACTCGTCAATATCATCATGCCTCATTCGTACTTTTCCTTTGTTCAATCTAAACTAAGTTTTAATATTTCGATAAACGTTTATTACCGAAAAAACAATAAAATCTTGTGCTACATGAGCATAATACATTAAATTAGAATCTTAACCGATAAGCATAATTAACAATGTAAGAACAACTAGTCCACTTCACAGCACGCTCCCATAAAAAGCGAGTGGAGATATAAAACAACAGTATGAAAGCAGATAGCAACGCATGACTTCCACCACCACCAACACTTTCTTCCTTCCTAGAGAGAGAAAACAAACACAAACACAAACACTTCACTTTCTCACTCCTCAACTTTCTGCGTCTCTTTTCCCTCTTTTTCCAGCAAACACTGTAAAGTTCTTCTGCTTATCTCTCTCTCTCTCAATCTTGATTTTAATCTCTCAAATTACTGCTACTTTCTTGATTAGTCTCATGCATAATTGTTGATATGATTTGTTGTCTTTGTTTAACTACTACAATAATTATAATTACTTTTGGAGTTAATTAATGCCGATTTCTATTCTTGGAAAATGCCATCATTTACTCTTAATTTTGGGTACAATCTTGAAAGGCCCTCTTCACTTTTGAGTACTAAGTATAAGTTTCTTCAACTTCTTTTTTTTTTTTTTTTTTTTATCTAAAGATATACATGTTTATCTGGGTATTTAATGTGTCGGTGTGATGGAATTAGCAGCGGTTAATGTTGTAATAAAAGTTGGGGTCTGATGAGATCACTTACATTTTTGTGGGCTTTTTTTTTTTTTTACTTTTCTTGTTGAAAGTTTGCTTGTTTTTGTGCAGATTAATTGGAGGGAGTTTTATGTGTTGGATATGCAGAGGAGTATTATAAACTTGAGAGAAAGAGTAGATTGAAGAAAATAGATCAATGGTGGGGAACAGATCTGTAGTGACTCGCTTTAATTTGAAGATCTTGTTGGGGTTTTGTTTCATTTTCGTTATTGGATTTTGCAGTGGCTTCACAAATCCTACTGATGGTGAGTACAAGAATAAGTTAGTTTTAATATATTTTTGTTTTTGGTTAAGAATATTAATTTTAAACTGGTATGTATGTAAGTATTTTGGTGATGTTCCTTAGCCGAATAAAACAGTTTCAACTTCTGGTGATGCTTGGCATATAATTTGTGTTAGATTTTTAGATATTCGACTAGTACTAAATTTTGTGTGATCACATATCCTTTTGTTTCTTCTTCTTCATCTTTTTTCGTTTTTTCTCGGATAATTAAGGAGAAAGGATTTGATGCACAAAATTGTATACAATGAGGGACATTTGTAATTTCCCTAGTAACTCAGTACTCACCGCATATTTCCTTTTTTTTTTGTTTGATTAACTCAATGGTGGATTAGTTGCCGCTATCAATAGCTTGTATGCTGCATTGGGATCCCCGTCCCTTCCAGGATGGGTTGCAAGTGCTGGAGACCCTTGTGGTGAAACTTGGCAAGGTGTCGTCTGTGACGATACATCATCCATAACCTCAATGTATGGGAACCTTTTCGTAGACCAACGTTCATGCACATTTAATCGAAATTATATGCTTATAATGATATTTCGTTTTACAGAACAATCATCGGGGCTAATTTGAATGGAGAATTGGGCGACAATCTTGATGCATTTTCTTCTCTCCAGTCAATGTGAGTGCCACATCAACACAAACATGCTTGTCACAGTAAATTATCTTTATATTTTTGTCTTGAACGTTTTCTTTATGGCAGAACTCTGAGCAACAATCTTATCGGGGGAAGCATTCCAGCCAGCTTACCGCCAACATTGATCAACATGTATGTAATCATATTCCTAAATGAAACAAAGTCAAATGAAAAGAAGGATCAAATATACTTGAATTACTGTATCTTGACGTTGACTAAAGCGAGAAGCGCGATAATGTTTCTTTACCTTTGGCAGTTTTCTTTCAGATAACAAGCTGACCGGAAGTATACCTAGTTCTTTATCGTCTCTGAGCCAACTTTCAGCGATGTAAGTATCTATATACTGTTATTCACCAACCTGTACTCGGATTGTTGGCAATGCCATTTACCTTAATCGTTTTTTTCTTCAGGTCCCTCAACAACAACAATCTAACTGGAGAAATCCCTGATGCCTTTGAAGGCCTGACAGCACTAGTTAACTTGTAAGAATCCAACAACGAGATGTATCAAATCACCCGGATAAGTCATAACATTGAGTTGTCTTTTTGCAGAGATATGTCCAATAACAGTTTGAGTGGAGAGTTGCCACCTTCAGTGCAGAATTTGTCATCTCTTGCTACTCTGTAAGTAATATTACCATCTTAAAGCTCCGACTCATTTCTTCTTATAGACACTAATATTATAATTGGCAGTCATTTGCAGAATAATCAGCTCTCTGGAACTCTTGATGTTCTACAGGATCTTCCTCTTCAAGATTTGTTAGTCTCTTTCCTTGATATTTTCTGATATCATTCATAATATTTGCTGGAATTAGTCTACTAATTATAACTGAATCATCTCTTTCCCATTTTCTCAGGGATATACGAAACAATTTATTTTCTGGACAAATACCTGCTAACTTGTTGAGCATTCCCAATTTCCGGTAGGTCTGAAATTCTCCGAAAATAAGTTTCAGTTCTGATCTGTGGTTGAAGGACGGTTTATTTCGTTATACTTGTTTAAACCAGTTGCAGCTGGTCTTCTGTATTGGATGTCATATTTCTGCTCAATTCTTTCCATTCTTGGCTTGACATGATGCTGCATAACAGTTTAACCTTGTTTTATCTGTGATAAGCGCTGCGATGATGTATCTGGTCGAGCATGTCAAAGCAGTTGAAGCGTCAAACATAGACTAATTTTTTGCCAGGCTGATATTATGTGAAGAATTAAAAGAGACTTAGAATTACGTTTGGTTAACTACCTTCGAATTTTAGAGTAAATTTTGAAATGGACAACCATGATGTAGGTTCTGATATTGTTTTAAGTTAAACAACACAACCTCACCTTTGAAAAATTACAAAGTCCCTCCTGAATAAACATTAGCTAGAACTTGTGCAATCTGACTCTTTAAACCACGGTTTTAAAGAATCTTATGTCTACAATTTTAAGAAATCTTATTCAATTGATATGGTCCAAAAATAACATAAGATTTACTTACCTTTTCTTTTACTTCTTCGAAATTTATTTTTAGCGGCAGAATTATTTCTTTATCCCGGCGGACCTGTTTCTTTATTGCAGAAGCGAGAAAGACATGATTTGCGTGATACTCTTGTTTTTGCTAGTGCTGTAACATTAATTTGGTTCATACTTTTTGGAACATGTGGAGCCGTTATAATTTGCCAAATGTTGGAGGCTGTAATCATAATTAACCATTTCAGGAATTGACATTATTCTCATCATGGCACTTTGAACTAAGTTTCTTTTCAACATGCAGACAAGATGGGAATCCATTTAACTCTAGTGTTGCTCCGTCGCCTCCCCCAACATCATCAAGTACGTTGCCACCAGCAACACCAACATCATTTTTTCCAGGACCAAATTCTACACAACCACCTCCAACTTCTGGCCGAAGACCTGGAAGAAGACAGGCTGATGGACCGACTGCTTCGGCCCAATCGAATTCCAATAACTCAAGAAAAGCTTCACATACGAGAAGAGTTGTATGGATATCCATTGCAGCGGTGCTCTCTTTCATAATACTGCTAATCGCAATCTTACTTTTTATGCCAAGGTGTCTCAGGGATAAAAGAGAAAGATACAGGCTCCCTAAAAGGCACGAAATAGCCCCATATACAGGCAACCGAGAAAATCCGAGAGATGCTGGTTCTGTTGTCCAGCCAAGACGAGATGAAGAGAAAGGTACTATTTATGTTTTTGTTTTCTTACCCTTGAATGAGTAAATCACATATTTTGGTCCGCGGACCATTTCTTTCCATGGTAATTACATTTTTAATCTGTGAACAGTCCCTCCTGTGGCCCTTCTTAGGCCGAAGGAAGAGAATCGACAAAGGCCATTGAGCTCCATTCCCAAACCACGAATTGAAGAGGAGGTAAATAAAAAGACGAGTGCAGCATTACCTAGGAGAAATCATCATGAGATAGACATGAGCGGTTATGATATAGATCTGGTGCTACCACCACCTCCTCCACCACCTCCACCGCCACCACCAATGTCGCCACCACCTCCTCCTCCCCAACCAAAGGTTATTGTGAATCCTATTGTAGCAGCTGAAGCAACTTCAACCAGACCTATTAGTCCAAACCTTCCTGCAACATCTGTGAAGTCTTTCACTATAGCATCTCTGCAACAGTACACCAACAGCTTTTCACAAGAAAATCTTGTGGGTGGTGGAATGCTTGGAAACGTATATCGAGCTGAGCTACCGAATGGAAGGGTATATACTTTGCTGATTGATAAAAGTTTTGTAGCTTGTAGCTGGTTTTGAGCTTCTGTCCACCCCTCCCGCATATTCTCTATTTATTTGGTTAATTTGTCTGGTTTGTAAAATGTGTTGCAGTTTCCAAATGAATCAAAATTTAGGCCCTTCACTTGATATTTGTTTACTAAATCATCAAGAAGAAGATTGTGCTTTAGTTACTACGTATAGTCCGATCTTATATCTAATCCATTTCATTCTTTTGTAGCTTCTTGCAATCAAAAAATTGGACAAAAGAGTTGCCAACCAGCAAAAGGATGATCAGTTTATTGAGTTGGTCAATAATCTTGATAAAATTCGACATGCTAATGTTGTTGAGCTTGTGGGTTATTGCGCTGAGCATGGACAGAGGCTTCTTGTTTACGAGTATTGCACCAGTGGGACACTGCAGGATGCTCTGCATTCTGATGACGAATTTAAGAAAAACCTCTCATGGAATACCCGCATCAGAATGGCGCTTGGAGCTGCAAGAGCATTGGAGTGAGTACCTATGAACACAAATACTTATTCTGATCATAAATTGGTTGTTCATCTCTTTCTTTTACATTTGTAGGTGAAGTAAATTGAGTTGAAGTCAGGGTACATTTTTTTTTTTTTTCCCGAGTGATTATATAGTTCACATATTTAGCTTAATCTCTCTGTAGGGCTGTTGCTTTCTTTAGGGACTATGATATCTTTGACTTGCGTGGATATGCAAAACCCATTTTTGATTCATTTCTCTGGACTTCTGAACTTCTCCACAAGTTTTTGTAGATATTAATATATAAGTACTATGTAAAAGTTATATATCTTAGACCACAGCTATTGGAGTGAATTTGTTACACTTTAAGTGAGAACACCTTTAGATTTTTGCTCTGCTAATAAAATGGCAGATATGAATTTCTTCAAATATTGCTACTAACTAGCCAGTTACTTCTGTTATTGTTGGGGTAGTCCTCCTTCGGTGTCTGCTGGTGTAGGATGCTTTAAGTTATTATTGGGTTAAAATATTTGAGGTTGTAATTGTGTTACTTGTCTTGAAGGTATCTGCATGAGGTCTGTGAACCACCTATAATCCACAGGAATTTCAAGGCCACTAATGTTCTCCTTGATGATGAACTATCCATCCGTGTATCTGATTGTGGTTTGGCTCCATTGATATCTTCTGGAGCCGTAAGTCAGGTAATTGAAAAATTCTATCATCCTAGGGAAAGCTATCTAGTCAATTCTTTGGTGCTGATAAATTTAGTATTCAAATGTTTACTTGAGCAGTAGTATCGAGTAAATTAAGTGACAGAATACGAAGCTCCGAAATGGTAGTCAATAAATGTCATAATTCAAAGTAGTGTTTTTGTGGAATTATATGAATGCAGGCTTCACGTGGGGCCCTCATTTTTTGTACATCGTTTTGGGCTTAACAACTGATTCATACTTCACATAAATTTTCACGTGACGTAAGAGATGGCCCTTGTATATCAAACCTTCTAGCTAGTATCCATTGTGGTGCACTATGCAATTTACTGCAGAAGATTCTTGTTTGGATTTGTTAAGTTGGAACTTTGCTCATAAGTTCTCCATTTCGTTGGTCTTATTTATGCTAAAAAAATGTAGGATAATGTAATTCTTGACAAGTAACCACCAGTAATAAAGTAATATATTAGTAGCCTCCGGAGGTTCACTTTTTGTTAACCGTGTATTCTCCAGTGACGTCTGAATTGCACAATCCTATATGACAGGGAGTTGTGTTTCTGATTGACCTTAAGTTGCATGGTGTGAAATTTTCCTGGGGTTTGGCCTTTTCCTAAAATTATCAGAGATACATACTGTTAAATAAATCAATAAACATAGCTAAATGTGGTTCTGCATCTTTATTTCTTGTGTATTTCAAATTAGTCACTACAACCAAACCTGATTAATTCAGAGATATTTTCACATTGACTAAAAAGTTAACCATGTCAATAATCAATCTGAGGGTATACATGTAATTCAATTTTTCCATTTTCTTTGCATGGAATTCCACGTTTCTTTTTCTTTCGAATTTTCAATCACTACATCTTTGATCCCATGTATAAAATTAATGGCTGAAAATTACCTGCAAATAGTATGCTAATGGCAACTTTGCTTGATTACTCAGTTATCAGGACAGCTTCTCACGACGTATGGTTATGGTGCCCCTGAATTTGAGTCTGGGATATATACTTCCAAGAGTGATGTCTATAGTTTTGGAGTGGTAATGTTGGAATTATTAACGGGCAGAATGTCATACGACAGGTAAAAGAATATCAAACATTTTTTTTTTATAATCCTGTATGCCAACTGCTTTATATTCTTATCGATCAAAATTAGGACAAGGAGTCGAGGAGAGCAGATTTTGGTCAGATGGGCAGTCCCTCAGCTTCATGACATCGAGGCTTTGTCGAGTATGGTTGACCCTGCTCTGGGTGGACGTTATCCAGTCAAATCATTGTCACACTTTGCTGACATAATTTCTCGCTGTGTCTTGGTGAGTGGAGTTTTTTTTTTTTTTTTTTTTTAAAGAATCCTTAAATCATATTCAGGCTCATTTACTTTGCGCCATCCATTGAGCAAACTTTGATATATTTTTTCTGATATTGTGGTAGTCCTTTTCTATGCAACTTCGTCTTTTTTTTTGTTGGTTGGTTTGGGGGGGGGTGTTCTATGTGTTCTACAAACAAGCCCTGCTCAACCAAAATGAGTACAGAAGGAGAGGGATATGTGCTTAAGCATGTGATCTTGTAAACATTTGATTTGAATAACTGTAGAAACCTCGTAAAGGTTTTTAATTACTGACACTTCCTTTGAAACTTGGAAAAATGAAAAATTAGGGGCCCTACGTATAATATTTTTGAAACTTCAGTCTCAGTAATTGGTAGGTTGTCGTAACTAGCTCAGGGTATAAATGAGAACATCTTTTTTTTGGTTGTTTGTGAAAGACGCTCTGCTAAGTCACAATGAGTACATGCCTTGAAATTTAGTCTCATCGAAGCTTGTTTTGTTCTTGTTGTTTGTTTAAGTGTCTTACATTATACAACGATCGTAAACCCCCCTCCAGTTTGTGGTTTTACTCTTGGAAAAGTTCTGATGCACCCTTTATTTGATTGCGCAGGTTGAACCGGAATTCAGGCCACTTATGTCCGAAGTTGTCCAAGACCTGATGCAAATGATACGGCGGGAGTCTCCCAATAGACCGGATAGGGATTAACCCAAAATATATTCTGCACAAAGTCGTAAAAACAGGTTACCGGTAACAAGAATAAGTGATCAATCGTGACATTGAGCATAAGGGGAAAAAAAAGAAGCAAGGTACAGAATTTATGCCCTTTATACTAACATACACACGAAGTTCTAATGTAAAGGGGCAAGCTCAAGAACTGTCATCTATATGGCAATCTGCTCACTAGCCTTTTGACGATCAAATCATGTTCATTCTTGTTAATCCACCCATTATTTTGCACATTGTAATGTTCATTGGAAATGTTTGAAATCACCAACTCAATTGTTAGATCAATATTCATTCTTAGTAATGAAATTCTTTTAATTGTATATTATTTACCTTTCTACGATTCTTTGTTTCTCAGTACTTGTGGCGTGGCCTGAGACCAAAGTATTTATACTACTAGGACATTTTTATTGGAGGGGAGTGTTTTTGTTAAAGCCGTTGACAGTTGCAATTTTTCGTATTATGTAATTTCGTATAAACTTTACTTAGATATTCTTTAGTTATCTTTTTCTATTTATGACACTTTCTTTGTTTGGGGTGCTAACTGCTACCTACCTGGCGGTAATATAATAAGCATGCAGATGTCTTATTAAAAATTGAAAATATATAAATTGATGTTAAGTTATGGCTGTACTCGTCATTTATCATTTTATTTTAGGTGTACAAATTTTATGTCAATGTAGAAAAGGTGGTTAAGCTGGCATAAACTGTGCTCTGAATTTAATCTCAAAAGAAATCTTGCGTTTGTTTTCTGCAATTGTTCCAAAGCAATTAAAAAATTGGTATGGACACCCGAGCTTTTATTAATAAAAGCTAGCATTTTTTTTATTAATAAAAGCTTTTGTCATATTATCAAATTGGGAATATGAATATTTTGATAGCAATAAGTTGAATTTGCCAATTTGGCTTAGGGTTGCCTGTTTTTATTGATATTCATATTCCCAATTCGATAATATGACAAAAGGTTTTGTTTTACTAAACGTTAGTCAACAACGAGATTGTCCAAAAATCTGGGGTCACATCCACCTCCCAATCAATTCGGACTATTTTAAGGACTCGAGCCAGATTAATTTTATAAACTTTGTGGCATTTTTCATTACATTATTCAAAATTATGATACTAAATATTATAATTTTAAACATGAGGCTTTAAGTTTCAAATGAGTTGTGACTTTAAAATCTAGTAAATAGCGAATACTTTCTTAACGTTTCATTCGTTTTGCAACGTTTTCCTAACGTTTAAAAAATAGTGATTTGCTCTCTTATGTTTGAAAAAATGTGCAGTTTGGCCTTTAGTTCTTGATCAACCGTTAATATTTAACACACATCTATCTTTCCATTCATAAGATTTGGCATTTTGGGGGAAACCGCACATTTTCACAAATGTTAGGGTGCGATTTGCCCTTTTTCAAACGTTAAGGAAGACATTGTAAAATGAGTCAAACGTTAAAGGACAGACCCTTAAAAATTTACATAAACTTAGTGATTAAGAATCTTATGTTTCAAGTTTCAAGTTGACACAATCATCTCACTTTAGACGTTTTTAAGTCCCAAGTAAACTCTCTTCGCTTTATTAGTGGGAAAGAATAAATCGCTCATTTTCTATTACTGAAAAAAAAAAGGAAAAAGAAAATGAATAATATAAATAACCGGCAACAAAAATTTTCCCGGCAATTTCTCAAGACCGGTCATTCTCTTCAACATATTTGCCAAACGAATACCTAATTTTGACATCGTTCATCATTTTTTTTCCTTTTTCTCATTCTTCAGTTCTTGTGGAAAAGCCTCTATCGTTGTAATGGCCGGTTACGATTCCAATCCCTTCGCTGCAGAAGAAAACCCTTTTGCGGTAAAAATTCATTCGTTTTTTCAATTCAATTTTGTTTTTTATCGATTAATTGTACAATGTGGTTTATATTCGGGATTGTGTTTTTGTGAAAGTTTTAATGCCAGAGTGTGAATTAGGGTTAAAATTTACCATGTTCTGTGAAATCTGGTTAGTGTATTGATGAATCGAATGTGATCAACGGTCTCGATTTTCCGGGGGAGGAGACCTGGGAAGAATAATTGTTGGTTGGTTAGGGCAAATTGCATTATTAGGGTTTCTAATTGTGTTTTTTGGAATCTTTGTTAGAATCCTGGACGTGCCAACTCAAGGCTTTCACCTCTTCCTCCGGAACCTGCTGACTACGACCGTGGGGCCACGGTCGATATTCCTCTTGATAGTTCCAAAGTATATTAATAATAGTAATACTAGTGATAATTTGTTATGTAACCAAGAATTTTGAAAATGGAGATGATTGTTATGTTTTAAACCCTGTATAGGATTTGAAAAAGAGAGAGAAGGATCTCCAAGCTAGGGAGGCTGCTTTGAAAAAGAGGGAACAGGTGAGTTTCTATCGCAACTTTGAATCTCGGTGAAGTTAAGTAGATGATGTGAATTTATTGTACAGTCAAACTACTTGAGAAGATGTTGGCTTGGAATTTGGATTCTTGGTGGAATTATTTCCTACGATCTGAATGTGTTGTGAAGGCAGCGAAATATTTTTTGGATTTCCGTGACGGATTTCCTTTTTGGTTTAAGACCTTGTTATATTGAAAAGCACTAACCAGTATTGTTTTCTGGTGTTTTCTAGGAACTAAGAAGAAGGGAAGAGGCCGTTGCACAAAGTAATGTTCTATTTACGATGCATACATTTTCTACCCGGATTCTTTCAGTATTCCCTATATTCAGGGTTATACGTATCGTTCTGACTACTGGTAATCTCCTTTGGCAGCTGGAGTTGTTATTGAGGAAAAAAACTGGCCACCATTTTTTCCTATTATTCATCAGGATATTGCAAATGAAATCCCAGTCCATCTGCAGAAGATGCAATATGTTGCCTTCACTACATATTTGGGTATGCCATTTAAAATATTTTCTCTGTTTTATATATTAATGCACGGCCTTCATACATTTGTAGAACTATGTGTCTTTGCCCTATATACTTTCTAGAGGATGCATATGATGAAATTTCAGATGCAGAACCACATTAACATGCCATCCATTTCCCCGAGATTTCTGTCCTTAATATTCTAGAAATGAATACTACATTGTTCTTAATCATATTTTTTCAGACGTGATATTTCAGGTTGATCCTATACCAAGTTCACTTTTTGATTAGTAATTTAAAAAACTAGCTAAGAATTAATTGTCTTACCAGTTAGCATAATTCAGAATTTGCATATGGGAAGTTTTTTTCTTCGTGGTTAGTACTTGATAAGGAATTCTTTTCTGTTTGTTCTACTACCCTTGATGGCAAAACAAAAATTCTCACCTGTGCAAAGAATTTACCGAGTAACGAGCATGCACGGTGGGCTCTATTAGCATACTGTAAATCAACGAGGATATATAACTCAATTTTGACGTTTAGGATCCTATATTATGGGATGTGGGGTCAATTCGGGCTATTCCCTTTTTAGGTTGGGTTCGCCCAAGGTCATATCAGAAACTCAGCAGACCTAAGCAAAAATCAAATGAAATATCGTTACAATCTCCTGAAGGTTAGACAACATACTAAGTGCATTGGACTCTAGGATTGCGTAGTAGGTAATTTATATGCCATGTAGCATTTGGTGAGAGAGCACTTGAAATTTCTTAGAAATTCGATTACTCTGGAGATTATTTACAGTAGAGTAATGAAGTTCACACAGTAATGAACTTGAGTTGGTTCCAGGAATTTGTCTTTTGGTGGGATTAAGCTCATATCTTTACCCATTTCTAGTCTCATGTTTCTGATCTCACTGACAAACCTCTATAGTCAGTGCGTCAATAGTTGGTTGATTTAGTTGTTTTTGATTTCCTAAAATTGTTGATATGCAGGTTTGGTGGTATGTCTCCTATGGAATGTTGTAGCAACTACTGTAGCTTGGATCAAGGGAGACGGTTGGTGGTGCATTGTGTTTTTCTTGTTTCTCGGGGCTTCAATTATGCATAAAGATTATAATCAGATTCAACTTTTTTGTCATGCAGGTCCCACTATCTGGTTACTCTCCCTCATCTACTTAATATCGGGTGTACCTGGAGCTTATGTATTCTGGTACCGCCCTCTTTATCGTGCAATGAGGTACATACTTGATCTCCCTTCATTTTATGTACTTCTATTTCTTTGTGTCTTCATGGAGGGGAGGGGAGGTTCACATTTAGATATTGTTTTTTACAATTTGATTATAACTTTCATTAGGCTTGGTTGTAATATCATGTCAACTTTTTCTTCAGTTTTCTCCACTTTACTGTTAGGACCAATGCTTATGCACGAAAGCGCCATTTTTTTGCTGTTCTTCTATGTAATACGCAGACTGGCTACTACTTAGTTAGTATCCAATTTGATTTCTGTTGAGCTTTCATTAACAAGCATTCCTTTTTTCTTCAGGACCGAGAGTGCTTTGAAATTTGGGTGGTTCTTTTTGGCTTATGCAGTAAGCATATCATACTTTCTTCAAATTGTCTGGTACTTCTCTAAATCTCAAGGGTTTTTGACAAATTTGTGCTTTGCTATATTGCAGATTCACATTGGCTTCTGTGTTTTTGCTGCCATTGCTCCTCCTATACTCTTTAAAGGGAAATCTCTGGCGTAAGTTTCATTTTATTTGTTTTTTTTTTTTTTTTTTGGCTATCTTGGCTTGGATTGGACCACCTGCTAGTCTGGAACTATCTTGAGTTTTCCTTGACGAAGCCTAAAGAAGAAGGAATACAAAACCTGAAATTTGCGAAAGGAATGAACTCATATTTCACACTTACTAGGCGAAGAGTTATTAACAAAATTAATCAGTTGTGTTCTACTCGTGTTTTCTGTGACACTTGCTGATCGCATGTCCAATTTTTTTGATATTTGACAGTGGAATCTTGCCCGCAATCGAAGTTTTAAGTTCAAGTTTTCTGGTTGGGGTAAGGCTTTTAAGCTTTATGGTCTACTTGAATTTTACGCATGTTCTTGGAAAATTTGTACTACTGAAAGCTTATTATTATACTCTATTAATTTAGTATATTCAAGTATCTGTTATTTTGCGTTCCAAACTACGACAAAATATTGCTACTAATTATGGAATTTTGTTAAGATAATAATTTTGTGAGTTCTACATATGTTCACAGTTTATTGATATCTGTCTGAAAAGCTCGTGTTTGATGCACAAAGTAAAACGACTTGAAGTTACCTCAATTTCAGAAGTTCTACTTTGAAATAACTTGTCGTCACACTGTTACTACATGAATGATCTCTGAGTAATATTTGACACCTTAAACATTCTCCGTCTCTGCAGTTATTTTACTTTATTGGATTTGGACTATTCTGCCTTGAATCTGTGATGAGCGTCTGGGTGATTCAGGTTCAGTGCCCAATCATTAACATTTTCCCGTTTCTCCATTTCTGTATCTTATTATTGACTTCCTTTATTCAATTTATGCTACATGCAGCAAGTTTTCACGTACTTCAGAGGAAGCGGAAAAGCAGCGGAAATGAAGAAGGAGGCCGCTAGATCAACTGTGATGGCAGCAATATGACATGTTAATTGACTGGTGAAAACTTATGTCTGAATCGCTAATTTTTTTGATTGTTTACTTTTTACGAGTTAAACCTAAAATACATAGGTTAAATAGCGTGCTTCCATGGCATAAACTAGTATAGTCGGACGATCTTCTTTTCCTAGTTGAAGAGGACTTGGTTGACGGTTCCGTGGCATTTTGACACTTAGTTCTTGTTTTAGCCATTTATGATTGTTCAAGTGCCATGAAGTTCCAATTTTGAAGATTTTTTGACATTATTCATTTGTAAATGCTAGAAGGCAGAGTTTCATTGGAATTCTACGTGATATCCGTATGGAATTTTAATTTTTGTAGAAGGTCTCTTTATTCTCTTATTAATTGGCCGGGATATGTCTCTTTGTCACACTGAACATTATTTTGAAATTTGAACTATATGACGTGATTTTATTATTTTGTGAATAGTCTCCCGTGGGTTACTTGAATTCATTGCTAAAACAATCTCGCACAAATTGGAAGTAGAACCATAGGAAAGATCTCACATGATAAATTTCGTGTATCATTTTTTCCTGGGAACTAAATTTGCATCATAAGTTGGGCAGGTAAAAAGAAGTCCAGCAAAGAATCGCTGATTCATTTAATTCGAATCTTATCACTTTTTAACATAGGTATATTAGTGCCAAATGATCAAAATAAATAATATAATGATAGAAAAGTAAATGATAAACACATTTCTTACTATAACTCCCAGAAGGGAGGTTGGACAACTTGATTGCAGGGAAAAAAAGAAAAAAAAAAGAATTACATTACAGCTAAATATTATGGTAGAAGGTGGTCAAATCATTGCATCAAATGCAGTGAGGGGAACCGGAGGATGACCCAGGGCCCAAGTGTCTGTGTTGACAGTCGACACCTAATTTCCAGTTCAACAATATTAGCTTGCAATGCTTGAATATTGAAAGCAAAACATCCTAAAATATCAGTTATTGCTTAGGATAGTTACTACAACATATGGCCAAAATGGTCTCTAACCATCACTTTCAATTTGTTAATTGTTATTATTAATAACACCCAGATGTATTTGTATGTATTTTAGTGTTCTTTCTCCCTTTTCAAGAGAACTTAAGCTGCTTATCCAGTATATGAGACAAGCTGCATATCAAGTATAGGAAAATTTTGTAGATATCAGTATACAGTTTCATCATATAATTTTTTCCTGGAGTGAAATTAAATCTTCACTTTTCGAAGCTTAGTCTAATTACAGATACCACTCTTAAAAATTAAGTAATTGTGCGGAGGTCTCACGAAACTTTGTATTGTAACGCGACCATGACAAACTAGCACCTCAAAAGTATTAACGTATTGACCTCTCAAAATATTATCATATGTTGATTATTGTTAAAGTTGTTAATATATAAAAAAGACATTCCTAATAAATATCACAACATTTAGATGATATCCATTCATAATTTGAACCGCATTCATAGGAGTACCTTGGTCTTAACAAGTTGATCAAGGTTACGATCAAGTTGATATATATGGGGTAAAAAATGAATAGTTGACCTCTTTGATATGTTACTATAAACTTCATTCGATGTTACTAATTTAGATTTTAGGTGGCGTAAGTTATACTTGACCAAACCTCATATTCATGATATTTTCCCTTTTAATATTTAGTCCCGCACTTAGATAATTGAAGCCAATAGTTTACATGCCATACTTTTTAAAATAAAGTGTAATAAGTAATAACACTTTATGTAATTGTTTAATTGGCCCACAGTAAAATCTCTCACAACGTAATATAAAATTTATAGAACCAACCAACCAACCACAACTGCTTTCCTTAACTCCACCTTGTGCCTATAAATGCCCTACAACTCTCTCCCAAATAATAAACACAACACACACACTAAAACATTTCTTAGTTATAACTACCATCTCACACTCACCCTCAAAATTAACCAATATTCTCTAGTAGATAAATTAAGAAGAAAATATGGTGTGCTTTTGTTTTTTGGTTGATCAGACAAGAAGGGTGAGGCAGAGCAAGCCGGCCGCCGGAATATGCTCCCGCTGCGGCGGCGGTGCCAGCGTGGCGGACATGAAGACCGCCACTAGATTTTGCTACGTGCCATTTTATGTGAAAACTTGGAGAGCTATAATATGCACTTTCTGTGGTTCCATTTTGAAGTCATACCACTAAAAGAAATAATCATGAGGCGCTTGTAATATTATTGCTTTTTATTAATTTGTAATATTAGAAGGTGGGAACTAGCTATTCTTTTCTGATATTGACAATGTTAGGCGTACGTACGTACGTACGTGCGAGTAACATGTATTAGGCTAACGTACTCTTTGTAATATAATGAATTAATGAGATTATTATTTGTTTTTTCGGAAGAGATGATAGTTATGAAATGTTTGTAAATTGTAAGTGCTTTCTAGTTTTGTTTTTCCTAAGGTAAAAGACGTCTAGAATTGGTTTTCGCTTTACTAATTAATTCTCCATAATTTACTACGGCGTTTTAAGTGTTTTGATAAGTTGTTGGAAACGGATTATTAATTGATATTTATATGAAGATTTGAATAATTTTTGCTTAAGATTGAAGAGTTGTGTGAGTGTAAGTTTCGAGATATGTTTCGCTAGATAATAATTAAAAAAAAATTGTACTTTTTCTAGAGCTCCTTGTAATGTTTCAAAAAAAATTGAATGATTGTTGTAATAAATTCAAAAAGTATCTTTAAGTTTTGTTTCCACCAAGTTGGAAACATTTTGCGGAAACATTAGAGATCTTTTGATCCATAGTATGAAGAAGTGTGGATCTTATATGATCCCAGGGAATGGGATTTTTATTAATTTTTGATCGGCGAGAAATTAATATGCCGGAAATTTTGCAATGTTTTGTTAGTTTTATGATAGTGATTAGTGAAAACTTTCCTTTCATTTATATTCATCATTTCGCAAATATGAGTCGATCTTCCTGAAGCAAGTTTTTAACTTATTAGTGGTATCAGTTTATGTATTGCAAACATTAACGTACGAAAGAACCTTTGATTATTTAATTAACAAAGATGCATATGCCTATTACTTCGTTACATTAAATGTTAACATAGGTTTTTTTGAATTGCAAAAAACAAAAGACAGAAGGCAAATTATCCGTTGGTTTGTTAAAAGTTCTTCTATCCAATTGAAGTCAAAGTTGGAGTGGGATCAATCTTTGGAAAAGACCCGTTAATTAATTAATTAACAACAAAGTTGTAGCTTGAGTTCTAAATAGCGTCTGACCGCCCAACAGCAAATCTGGTACTTGGGTAGTTGAGATGCTTAAAGAACTAAATGCATGGATATATATTAATATTAGTATGTTACCAATAAAGGAAAAACGAAATGCATCAAATACAAAAGCGAGGTAAATTATATTGTTTGCAGCGCAGGGAATTTTCAGGTTTGCTGAGGTCTTGACCGTGCACAGCTAGAGGTGTCATATTAAAATTAGAGAACATGGCATATGATTTTTTAATGTTATTTTATTTAAATTAGTACTGTACTTTGTATCAATAAAATTTTATTAAGCCCAAGATTTTGTTGAATCTAGTGAAAATCTGGCCAAAATTCCTCCTAGAGACAACATATATATTGTATAATTATTTTATAACTTCGGTCTTGTTCAAAAAAAGCAAAATACTAATGAGACGTTTTTTCATCATGAATGATTGAATGTACACCTATTCTTTCATCTAAAGAACATGCATGTTATTAAATTGGATGAGTAGGTTTTGGATATAACTTTCATGTCTCAGTCAAAATTAAGTACATGCACTCCTTGTTTTGCACCTATACATGCATACAATATTGAATGTGTGATAACTTGTAGTGGGTAAATTTGGTTAGAAGTTCACGTGGCTGAGAGAAGACACACCTAGTGAAACAGTAGATGTATATGAATTGCTAGCTGTATCTATTTATTGTGGACATTTATATTTACAAGGAAATAGTAAGAGTGTAAGGCACCTGCTTTCTTCATTCAATTTTGTTACAGTTGGTTGGCCAAGGTATTAAATTATATTTAGTTTAAAGTTGACTTTGAAATAACTTATAATGCAAGCAAGGAAACTTCTGAATTCAAATACTTCCACTTAATATAATACTCAGCAGTCAACCACACTCCTCAAACAGACATAGAATACTTTAACACAAAAAAAGATGTCTAATCTATAAAGAAATAATTATAAAAAAGTTCTCTTATAATTAGCTCGAAATAACTATTCTGTCGAAAAATCCACATAATTCTCTTATACTTGGTAAATATATAATTAAAGGGTCGTCTTCTGTTTCCTTTACTATAAGACTGTTTATTAATCCATTTATCTTTCTTTTTGGTATTTATTCTTGAAATTTGCTCATTTATGTATTTTAGCTCATTTTTTTGTCTGTCACAAGAGAAATAATTTTGACACTGCATGGCCACGGCAACTCAACGGCTTAATCAGAGATATGGCCACACCACACCGTTGTTGTCTGGTCCAACACGGCACGGCCCCATCACCCATCACGATCATTTCACGTGTGACTTGAGTTGCACTAGCTGGTTCGGTGGTGAGGGAGGATCATATTTTAATTATTATTAAAAGATATATTAATTCATTTTCATGACCCAACTAATTTGAGATCGACTCCTAAGAACCTTTGTCTTTTATCATTTGACGTTTTAAAGCACACTGGTTGTCTAAACTATGTGTATTACTCTTAATTAGTGTCATGATAATCATCTATTCTTCGTGTATAACCTATTGTTCTCATTATTTAAGACTAAAGACACATATCATCGTAATAACAAACAAAGTGACACAAGTAATGAAATAGAAATATTATAGATGATCCATGCCGGTTGTAAAGTGTTTTAGGTGAGAGAGTATGTAAGTCTTAGATTTGTGCAAAGCGTACATCTTTAGGGAATTGGTTGAAAATATTTAATATCCCATGTGGTAGGAATTACGAATTAGGATCAAGAGAAAAGAACTTTATCTTACTTCACAAATGACGCTTATTAGTTGTAAACTTGACGGTTTGATACACTTTCAATTAGCTAGGCATGTACTTACGGATGTGTGTTACGTCAAGCTACGCAAATATTCACATGTGTGCTTTAATCACTTTATGGTACACCTTCATGTGATAACATGTCCGATTAACATGCCTAATAAAATAAACCATACTATTCTAGTGCCAATATCATGAAAGAATTAGTAAACCAAAGCAGTTGACTAACACCAAATCTGTTAAACTCTTGGCATTTGATATAAGCTTCGCAAATTTTATGTTATGTGCACAAAATGTGATAACAGAACCAAGTTAAATTCCCCTGTTTGAGATAAAAGTACATATTGGAGAGGTTAATTACTCAACTAGAAAAACTGAATCTTTAGCATTACTGCTCGGAACGACGAATCAACTTCAAGTAACTCTGAATAATCTCGCTCTGCGAAAGATCAGTATAATATCCCTTTCCAACATTCATACCCTCTTCCCTTGCTAACCTCTCGACTTCTATCTGAACTTGATCACCACCAACTTTATTCGGATCTAACAAATTGCATGCCACCTCAATTACGCCTTCACCATGAGCAAGAGCCATAGATTGTACCGATGCAAGTCCACCCCCTCTGCCACTGACCTGTTTAGCTATTTTCCGAACTGCACCCATGTCATTAGAGAATATCGGAACATTGTAGTTATCGACCCATCTGGTCGCTCCAATTACCAAAACACCCTTCTTTGAAAGAGTATGAGGGGGGCCTTCGTCTGGATTTAGTTGCAAAGACTCGGACTGGGTTCCACCTATCCATTGATTATCGATGGAGTTCGGCTTGAAATACCCGAGTGTTCTTCTGATTGTGTCAAGGGACCTTTTCTCCTGGTGTGCTGCCCCATATAAGAAGGAAGGCACTGCATGCTATGGTTAGTATCATTAGTAAGGATGAAAGACAGAGAAGCTAATAAAGATTGTAGATGAGATTGTACAAATGTCAATACTCAATAGTTGAGTTCGACAAATTTTCAAGCCTAGGACTTTTTCCACCACAGGACCAACAAAAGAACATAAAAAACATACATTAGTATGTAATCCTAATTGTTCAGAAGGCACCCAGCAATACAAACTCGAAGTACTCAACCCAAGAGAATAACTATAGAGGCCTTAATATAAATTCCACAGAGAACAATCCTTTTTCTCAACTTCACAACATAAGATCTTACACTAAACTAGTAAGTAATAGCACAAAGAGAAGTCACAACTGATCAAGTCTTTTCTCATTACCTAATTCTGAATGATATTAACATAGAGTCTTCCTTCAACGCTGGCCTTATCACCTTTACAAACCGATGGGTCTAGCGCCTGACTTCCAATTCCTGAATGCTCTCAGTCTATTCATGGAATTTACTTTTCAATGGGTAACGTTTTGTATCTCTTTGAATCCTACTACAGAAGAATCTCCAAATTCAGATTTCAAAGCTAATAGGTTGATTTTCAATTATGACAGCAGATTTCTTACTTGCAAAGTTTTCCCCTTTCAGTTTTATGGAAAAAGAAATTGACTAGCTGACCTTAGAACTATCTTCTACTTAACACAACCAGCCTCATCCAATGCCAACATTATCTCCGATATTTAACAATCCTATAACTGAAGTCAAATATCGAAAAGTAAGTTAAATTATCTGAATATTACCAACCAAACTAGTACCTCCGAAAAATATCCACACATTCAATGTCGCTATATGTAATCTTGAATTTTTTTGCTTCAAGATGCTAATTCAAGCATAAATGCAATATTGTCCGCAAGAGGAATAGATGGTTAGTTGGCATTCGTCACCCTTATATAACTATTTATAAGAGATAAGTAGAAGCCCCAAAACAGGCTACTGGTTATCTATAATGTCTGCAGAATCATATCATTAACAATCAGGAAGGCCACTTGAAAAGTTAGTGGATAATTATCAGACAAAGCAAGCTCTAATGATATCTATACACACAATTCAATCAAATGAAATCAAATCATGTTCCATGTTAGGATGCAGATTCTAGATATCTTTCAACACCTCCCTCCACCAATAGGCATAAACTGCAAAGAAACTCAATTGCCAACACAACAAATAAACACCTCAACCAACTTGTACAAATGCAACTAAAATTTTCACTTCTCATATTAATAGAACGAACCTTGAAGCTGCGAACCAACATCAGCAGCCAATGATTTTGCAGTCCCTGCAACATCGTCCAACGGAACGCCAGAAAGCGGATGAAAACAAATGTGGTCCACTACACCAAGCCTGGGATGAGTCCCAGAATGCGTTTCAAGATCAATTTCTTGAAAAGCCGCTCTCACAATTTCAAAAACAGCATTTTTTAACGAACAAGAAATCGGGTTTTGACCCATTTCAGAGACCAGAGTGTATCCGACTCTATTGTAAGCCTCATCCACAAACTTGTTGATGATGGGGGCATCTGGAAATAGCAATGCTGCCCTTTCAATAGCCTCTAATGCAGTCTTATTTCTGCTTTCAGATATGTATACTTTGCAGCAAGCTAGCATTTGTTTCAACATTTTCTTGTTGTGCACAGCATAACAATGCTTTGGGTGCTGCTCAAAGAAAGATGATAATGCACAAATAAGTTGAAACCAACAAAAACGTTTGTGGCTGATATTCAATTGGACCTAACTTTATACTCTAATACAGAGACAAAATGCTGAACTTTATGTTGTACCATGTGCACATATATATATAGATAATTATACAATTACAGCCAAAAAATAGGAAATCGCAGTAAAGAACAAATCTTTACATCAAAACGCCAAAGTTAACGCAAAAAAGGCAAGAAAGAATACATAAATCAGAAACCCCAGATTCAATTGGACCCAAATTTATTCTCTAATGTAAATTTGATAAAAAATAAATAAAAAAAATAATCAGAGACAAAAGAATGCGAATTTATACTGCACCGCGTGCTAATAAATTCAGTCAAGAAGAATAAGAAATCACAATGAAGAACAAGTCTATGCCAGCAAAAGCCCACTATAATGGAAAAAGCATAAAACAGCGTCAATCATTAGAGTTTGAGAAATATTACTATTGGAATAGCTGAGCTCTGATGCAGCAAAAACATCAGCGGACTCCGTGTTGATTTATTGCTGTAAAAAGTTGAGGGTTTTGTTACATTCTTCAAGGAAGAATCATTTCATTCAACAAGTACGCGATGAATTTAGTTTTTTTTCTCCCTTTTCTAAGTTTTGAGGAAATTAGGTTTATTGGTCTTTAACCCCTAAAAAGCTACTATACTATAATTACCAAAAAAAAAAAAAACCTACTATAATATTAATACGTTAATGATAAAAATATGGTATCAAAATAAAAAAAAACGTTAACGATAAAAATATGTTGTGCAAAACAAATTCGTGTGAATAGCACTAGACAATTATTAGTTTTTCATATATCAATTATAAAATTAGGGAAAGAATAGTAACTTCAAACACCGTTTCTTTATTGATAAAAAGTTGCAAACAATTGAAATGAACATATGAGGTGAATTGTGAATTAGATTACATGAGAGATTAAAATATGAAAAGTGGTTTTTAGTCGTTCGATGGAACTTAACGAAAGAATAATGTTTTGACAATTTTGCCATTGAGTATATAGCATTTTTTACAATTTTGGCTACAGTTTTTTCATTGTATAGAATTTGTATTAGTTGTTAATTAAAATTTTAAAATTGCTGTAATACTATATTAAATTTTTATAATATATTTAACAAATATAAGTTTTGTTTGATATTTGCATTCAATCTTATATTAACGTAGATATATATTTACCAACGAGGCTCATGCATCACAGCCAAGTGATCAGAAAGGAAAAGACTGAAATCCCACACTTGTGTATTCCTCTTATTACCAAAAAATATGCAAAGGAAATTGCAGCGTGAAAATTGAGCGAAAATCTCATTCTTATGCTGCTAAAAGTATTAAAAATCTGAAATCAAGCACCTCAGCATTCTTATGATCATTACAAACTGAAAGCAGATGGAGATAGACGATCTCCGTTAAAAAAAATGAGTTCAAGCACATATTATTAGAAGAAAACTTGGTGATGCTTGCAATCCTCAGGCTTTCGCTGCTTCAACCACCAATTTCTGCAAAGACAACGTCAATACTTTAGTCGTTACAAAAACTAGTATAAGACTGCATAAAGCTCTTGTAGATGATCATATCCATTGAGATTATTAAGCTGAATGTGCATAGCCAGGTTGTAAATAGAACTAGGTCTTTGAACACAACAAACATTTTAGCACATACAAGACAAGTTGCAACACCAAGTGACCAAGATCCAACTAAATCATATGTATGGGGTCAAAACAATATAAACAATCACAATAAAGCTTACGTGAGAGCGAAAAAAGATAATGTTAAAATAATAATACATATGTTAACTTGTTCATTTCACAACTTTTATTGAAAAATAATTTAGGGATGAAATATCAATAGAAACTGATGATGGACCTTATCATTTGCAAATAAGGTCATATACGAGTAACAATGGAAAATTTTGATTGCCCTAAATAACCAAAGATAATGAACTGGTGATATGAATGCAGACTTAGCAAATGTAAATAAGTAAAATCATTGAGAAGAGAAGGAAAAACTAGTTTATGGTTCATACTTCATATAGACAAAGAGAAACACTTATCCTACTAGAGGCAACAAATACATGTCCAAGTATGCCAATTATGAAACTTCTAATTTGGTAGCATAACAAGTACCGTATCCTCGCTCTTATTGCCTCGCGTGAAGAGCTTGTATGCTCCATAGAAAGCCAACCCCCACCCAGTTAAAGAGACAATCACAAACTACAAAGACAAACACATGATTATATAAATTGCAACATTTGTAAAAGCCTGTCGTAGAAAAATTCAAGATAATCAAAATTACAACCAGGATGACAGTAAATGAGAAGTAATTACAACTTCATAAGCAGCTGCTATTATAGGATCCAGAAAAGGTATTTGCAGTAATTTACTATTCACATACAGAACAAATTTACTTCCAAGTGAAAGGTTAGAATGAGCACACAACAATTCTGCAAAGTGTATGAGTTCATACCCATTATGCAATATTGGACATTTATTCTAAGAATATTTAAATTGTAAAAACTGCTCTAATTTCAGCATATTCATAGAGAGTCAATGCAAAATAGCTGGAATATAGAAGTACAGATATTCACAACCCAGCTAAATACACATATTTACTTGAGTTTATTATAAGTTAAACACATTATTCAATAGCTTTGCCTTGTCATAATTGCTAGGAATTTACACATCCTACCCCTCATGATTCTCTGGTGCCTTCTGATAAAAGTTAGATACTGCAACTTTAACCAAATATTGGTGAGGGTGTTTACATATTCTTTAAACAAATTTTAGAAACGTTCGTTTTGAGTTTCACATCCTAGGCTTCTTTGGTTCATGTTCCCAAGGACTAGAAATATTGCTTCATTTACTGAAGTAGCTGTTACTCCTGCATCCTTTTCATCAACTAAAGTTGATTTTCCTATTATATTTAACAGTTCACAATATCTTTTGCATTTTATTAGTTTCACAATATCCCCAATTAAATCAATTATTTCAGATAAATCCCATAGTTAACAATATTTCTTTAACATGTGTTTGAATTTATTACGTCCACCTTTTTATTTTAATTCATAATACCGGGTCTGATAGCATCCTAGAGAGAGATTGGTGATGTTGGCCATCATGGAAGCTCCTGAACGTTCTGGTTGCTTAAATATTTTATCCCTTCCTTGTGTTAAAGAATTTTGGTTCCATGTAATTGCATGTCAGCAAACCTCTGTATCAGTCCTACTATTGAGCCTTATAATTGGACCCAGAAGTACTTCTATTTCTAGGACTTGTGATCTGACCCAAAAACTACTTGAAGTTCAAGCAAGTACACAAGGATATCTACTAACCAATTTCAATTTGCTAATCAATCAAATCCAAGTATCCAAATGTTCTCCATAACCCACGTATTTTGTAAGCTCCCCTTTATTTTTTTGGTTAATCAAATTCATAGGGATTATTACAATTAAAAAGAGGGGTAACCCCCATCGACAAACATCCCACTGGAACGGAATTAACAGGTATGGGGCTCCAGTGGGAGGTAGCAGCCCATTTAGCATGAGAACGGGCTGCACAATTTTCATTTCTATAGACAAACTTAAACTTCCACTTGGGCCAGCATTCTGTAAGCTCGGAAGTAAGAAGGCTAATGTGGAAAGATTGCAAAAACCACCTATACATCTCTCGATTTCTACTATCCAATTCGTGAACTAACAAACTTAAACCTAAACATTAAACATGAAAAATAAACTCGGCGCATCATTCTTTGCAGAAATGTTAACAAAGCGAAATAAACTAATCTCAAATGCAAACCCAATTGTTCATCCAATGTAAGAGAATCTCAACCACATATATTTTAAAAATACATGCTTGTCATTTTACGAGACTACCGAGCCATCTGATAGTTTTCAAGGCAACACCCGGAAAAAAAATGAACAAATTAGAAAAAAGAAAAACCTGCTCTTCCTTCCAATTGGCTGGATCCTTTGGCGCGTCCCAGACATTAAATTTCTGTGGCCCGTGGTGATCTATACGCAAATAAAAACCCTAATCTTTTTAATATAATTATAATAAATAAATAAAAAATGCCGGCATATAACAACAATTGAATAATGAATCGAAAAATACACATCATGATTAACACTATAAATGATCATTGACGAGCGAATCGATCTGAAAAAATTAGGTCAAAATCAGTACCGGCGGAACCGGCGAGTCCGCGGCGGGGAACGATAGAAGCGGGTGACGAGGTGGAAGTTGACAGGCGGGTGAGAATAGCGGCACGGCGAGCGAGTGCTGTAGCCATTGGCGTTGATTGTAGATCCAAATGTGACGTGAGCAACAGCGATGAAACAGATATTGGAATTTTGCAAAGGAGACCTAAAAAAATGTTGTGATTAAATTTAAAACTATGGGCCACGACGTCGTTTAACAGGATAAAAGCAGATGTAGAAAATTGGGTCATTTTGGACTTTGGGCCCTAACCATTTTAAGTGCAATAAGCCGATAACATTTTTGGTCTCAATAGTTAATAATACCATATTTCTAGTCAATTTTAAGTTGTACAAGTTTTTATTGAAGTGGTTCTGGTAAATATTTATGTTTTTGTTATATAATATGTTTAAAATAATTACGTGGACTAAAAGTGATACAAGTTTTTAAAATTATGATAAAATTAGATTTTATGATTCTGGCGTAAACCAAATTGGTAAAGAGACTGCGCTCGGTAATATGGTGGAAATGAACCAATCAAGTAGAAAATAATCAAACTAGTCTAGGACATTAATTAACTCAGTAGAATTTAAACTATACCAAACTTTCATATTTGAGTTTTTTTACTAACACGACAGTTTCCATTTCTTTTATGTCACAGTGAACATTTTTTTTTTGTGATCAAATCTAAGGTTTTGGAATCACTCAAATTCTAAGAATAAATTTACTACGATCCAAAAATAAAATTGTTTACCTGAAAAATTCAGGTCTATTGAACTTATTCGCACAAGAAAATATTTAGTTTTTACCGGACAAGTTCAAAATTTATAACGAATATCTTGTTATCAACAAGTCTTAAAACTCTTAATTCGAAGTTATGGATAAATTATTCAGCAAACATGTTTGCCATATATAAGTTCCAGCCACGTAAAATCTCAATATTTTAAATTTTATGATCATAACTATGTAAAATTATCAACATAAAGCTCGAGCAATTAATTACTCGGCACAATACATAGTTGATCACCCAATGTGCCAACCTATTGCCAAAATAAAAACAAAACCTGCCCTTAAAAATACATACTAACCCCAACTAAAAAATCAAAAAATTTAAAACCTATTCAACAGAGCTTGAGACCAAAGTGGGAATGTCAACAAAATAATTCCGACTATTACAAGACCAACGGCAATGCAATAACATCTCCTGGAGCTCTTCTTCAATTCCTTAGCTTCTACGAGTTGCTCCGTCCCTCTTCTCACGAACGAACTAGCGTGCGCCACGTGGCTCTCAATATCATTCAACTGCTGCCCTTGCGCTTCCACAAGCGCCGCCATATCCAAAAATATTTGGTGTAGCTCCAACAAATTCTTCTCTATATCTTTCACCGCGTCGTGTCTTTCTTGAATTTCTGATATCGTGTCCAAAATCTGGCCTCGACCTTGATCCTGAATAGCTTTTTGTAAGAACGATTCACTCTCTCCGCTCGAGATAAGGTTGTCGATAAGATCGTCGTTTGCATTTTCTCCAGTGATCGTGAAGTAGCGCCGCCCTACCGTTTCTTTGTACTCGGAATTCATTCTTTCTCGTAGTCTTTGGAAGTCATCCATCATGTCTTTAAGTTTTTTGCCTGTCGAAATACATATTCAATAATATATCATATTAGAGTTGGGCGGATTATATTATGCAACAGTTGCACGATAAGCTGATACAATCAATTATGTTGCTAATGTTAATGAATGGGTGAAAAATTATTTTGGGACTTAATATCATATGATTTAAGATTTTAGAAAATTAGTGTTATCTTAGACATCGACAATAGGCCAATAGTGCACCATCATGCAACAATTGCATGAAACTATTTTTTCCATAGGCAAATTGAAATGAGTTTTAATGACCTGGACAATTTAATATTACCTAATCCGCTGACGACGGATGTTCGGGTTCTATCCGCGGAAGAGCCAGGGCCGCAACCCGGTATGCGGCGATGTGAGGTATTGGACTTCTCTAACCCCTCCAATTTTCCTTTGATGATTTTGACGCGTTTTAGGACTTGTGTAACATCGGAATCCATTTTGGCACGGAGTTCTTTCATGTTCTTGGCATTGTGAACGGTTTTGCTCTCTTCATTTGATTCTTGGAGACATTTGTAGAGCCTATCGACGTCGTTCATGTCCTTTTTAACATTCTCGACATCCTCAAAGAACTTGTCGAGGTCGGAAGATTCCATTCCGACTCCGCCTAGTTCGATATCATCCATTTGGACCTGGTGCTTCAGGTCCTGGTATTTTTTGAAGGATTGTGATGAGAATAGGTCGTTCATTTTTATCAAGGTGGTTCAAGAATCTCTTTTGGGTTGATTTTCGATGGGGTTTTACGAGTAATATTGGATGTGATTATGGCTTGTCCCAATCTTCCTAGTTGCTCTCTCCTTGAAGTGCTGTGAAATGAAGTTGGAGGGAGAAGCATAATCTTCATTAAGAAACGAATTGAAATCATTTGTTTTTGCAAAAAATTGGGAGCTAATATTAGAGTTATTGAGATATCATCATATGATGTTGGCTAATTGAACCAATGAGTGAACGATAAAAGAGGAGAAAATCAGTGGTTGATTCTCTTCTGTTCTTTTTATTTTTATCCATTTTATCTTTTCTTTTTGCATGCACATTTATTTAACCTCATCTTGAAAGTATCCCCTGCATCTTCAGAATGTAAATTATACATCCAATGGTCCTCTTGGAAACAAAACTGTCATAAAATATCTTGTTTACCAAAAAAAAAAAAAAAAAAACTGTTATAAAATATCTTTCCGGAGAATTTTAATGTCTTGGATATATTTTTGAAAGGGAGTTGGAATAAGTTTTTTATAATTTTAAGAGGAATTCGCAATTTTATAAGCACATTGACTAATAATTTCTTAGAATATATTCTGGTCTCAGTTGCCTTGGTTCGGAATTACAAGACAAGAAAGTTAATGGTTTTCGAAGTTTCAAATTTAAATTTAGGAGTAAATGGATTTGGAAGGAGAACGCCAATGACGAAGATAACTAAACTTTAAACCCACTTCTTGTGATATGCCAAAACACCACATAGGCTACTTTTCACTCGGAAAAAAAAAAGAAAAAACTTTTGTGTACAGTTATTAGCAGAAATCCCATTTGAATAAATCAGTAGCAAAAAACCCCCCAATAATAAAACATAGTTATGCAGTTTTTTTACAATCCAAGTACTTTAAATGTAAGTAGTCTATAATTAACGAGATGAGATCATTACTTATTCATTTTTGAACCGCAAAAAGTTTTCGACACACTTTGTATCTTTTTGTATATATCATATATAACGATGAAAAATACTTAAAATAATTACATAAAAAGTACGTGATGTAATTACATCATAATTATATAAAATAGAGTTTAATACAAAATGGGACAGAAGATCCTTCTAATTTTAAATTAGCAAATACGTTAGGTTAAATTTTTTTAATTAATTTTATTATTAATAGGAATTTCGATACATCCAGTTAAACACAAGGATAACATCAAAGCCATTAAATAAGAAAATTTATTTACATATCCAGCCCTTTAAAAAAAAATTCTAACTAAGTTTTCTTTTTGATGAATTTATTTAACTAAGTTCTTATATATTCGATTTTAATGTAATACATTCTAAAAGTTATTTATTTTATGAAGGATCTTGAAATATAATTATCAAAAAGAAAAAATAAAAGGATCTGCCATTATGAACATAGAAGTTACAACCGCCGCACCATATAACTTTCTCTCAAGACACACGTAACTTTTTTGCCCTAAAACCCAAAACGGGCCGCTTGTAAATTAGGGTTTCAGAGGCCCTATAAATTCTCAACAAAATCCCTAATTCTCCACCAGCAACTCTCAGTCCCACAGTTCGCCTCTTCTTTTTTGTCACAAATCAAGACGTATTCCTCTCATCTTTATATGTAAATCAAACCTTTTCTCGTTGAAATTTCGCTCCAATTTGCACGTAGCAAAACCCCGGGCTTATCTGACAAAAATTATTGATGAAGAATGAAGCCCCAATGCTAGTGCTACAACGGCGCCGTTTAGTGTTGCAGATCTGCCGCATTGTACCTTTTCCACGGCTTAATTTGTGTCAAAATAACGGCTATATTTCTTCTTCGCTATTCGATTTAGGGTTTTAATTTTTGTGTGTGGCTATGATTAATTGCTTATCCGCGCTTCTGAGACTTTAATCGGTGAAGCATAATACGGAAAAAAAATGGTTGAATTTCTTGATATGAGCCAATTGATTGTTTGTTTCTATTTGTTAGGGTTTTGATTTTAATGGCGGTGATGATGTTTTACAGCTTTTATGCCAGTTCTGCTTCAGAAAATTCTTGATTGATAGAGCTGATTAACACTTCTGAGCCTTTAATTTTAATAATTTTGATTCTCTTTTTTCAAATTTTTTGTTCTGATTTTTTTATGGTCAATGACGATCTCAACCACTTAATTGAGGTGTAACGATCCTAGGACCCTGATTTTCTGGGAGAACCTCCTTGGGGTTGCTACATCAATCATGAAATTACTTAATTCTGAGACCTGTTTAAATTTTAAAGATACGTTTTTTAATTAGTGAAATTTTTTTAGTCAATTGTTTGTGATATTTTGTGAGTAATTTGCTGTTTAGTGAATGTGTTATTGCGAAGCTAAGATCCTGTTTTTTACAGGGGTACTTCTTGTTGAATTATGAGTTTTTGCTGATTCTTTCTCTTTTGTTTTCAATTTTTTTTGTTTTGATTTAATGGTCAATGATGATCTCAACCACTTAATTGAGATGTAACTGATCTCAGGACCCTGATTTTCAGGGAGAACCTCCTGGGGTTGTTACATCAATCATGAAACTACTCAATTTCTGAGACCTCTTTTAAATTTACGTTTTTTATTGTAGTGAAATAGTTTTGGTCAGTTTGTGATTTGCAACTCTGTCCCTGATGTTTGTTGGATAGTAAATGAGTTATAGAGGAGCCAAGACCCTGCTTTTGCAGGGAGAACCACTTGGTGAATCTATATTTCGAATGATCATAAATTAACTTACTGAGGCAGTGTTGTTTGGGAGTATTTTTAACTTTGTGATGTTTTAATTGATGGAGTTCTTTTTGTAATTTTTTGGATGGTGTGATTTAAATTTGATTGAGTTACACTATACTCTTGCCCATGATTTTTGGGTTTAGGGTCTGAATAACTCGTATATTGCTGTGTTGTCTATCAGCTTCTGCTCTTGAAATTTCTCACGAGTTAGGAGTTAAATAACAGCACTAAATCCCATTTGAACAACTTTGATGTTTACTTTTTGTTTTTCATGGTGGAGTTTTATTATATTGCACCTAATCTGATTTTTTAATGTTCTCTTTGCTATAGTTTTGCTGCATTTTGTAAGTAGGACGGTGTGGTGCAGGATTCAAGACCCTCTGTGGAACCATTGGTGTATCTACTGTTTTCAAGTTTGATATAGATTTTGGGGTTTTTTGCGTAGCCCTGTTTTTAAAGTTTTGGACTTGTAACTTCTTTCGATGTTTTTCCAAGACATCGCTCTGTTAGGGGCTTTGTTTTCTTTTCATTGTTTTATGTTTAGTTTGATTTGTATGTCCATGTACTGTATTAATACTCTCTTCAGCCATCTTATCAAAAAAAAAAGATTCTTGGAAATGATTAAATGCAGATTAGAATGCTTGTAGGTTGTTTTGCCGAACTGCATTGGTCATCAGTTCTGGGTGTATTCTCATTTACAGTCCTATTTTTCATAAATATATTGTTTTGTACTAGATTAAAAATATCTTCAGGAGTGTATTATGAGTTTAAAGTGATCGAAGGTATGTTCTCATTTTATGTTGTAAAATGTCTCTTTCTAGGTGAAACCTATTGATTGAAATTTCTATACGTATTCATGTAAAATGTCTAAATGTTTCTATTTTGATTTGATAAAAGTGAAATTAAAGATACGTTTAATTTAATTGCAACAACTATTTCGTTTTTCTGGAAATATCTGAGATGGCTCCAAAATAGTAGACTAATATCTTACTGAACAATACATGGAAATGGAAATCAAAAAATTTAAATTATCTATATTGCGCTTAGTTTTCAATCTTGAAATGGACGTTTGAATTATTACATTTCTAACCAGACATTGTTAGAACTTTAGAATAATAAAAATGTTTTAACTATTAAATCCATTGGCCAAATAAAAGATGGATGTGACAAATAACAGAATCAACCCAATGACTCACTCAATATCTTTTCCAGATTCTCAGTCACATACACTCTCAAAAGTAGTCGAAAGTCCCATGTGCCATGTACAATTCGTATAAAGATGGATATTTTGTGACCCATTTCTAGCACGAGTGGTATCATTAAATTTGAAGAGCACATCCTAAGGTCCCAATGCAACTTTAACACGTACATAATACTCTCACAACATAGCATCAAACATCATTTTCAGTTTTGATATCAAATTAAATCGAGTGGAACTTTCGTGGCGTATATGCGGACATGCAAGAGTTTTTTTTTTTCCTAGCAAATATTTGTTGTTTTCGGGAAATATGTCCAACACAATTTTCGTGCATGACACCAATAAATGATCTAAAAATCTATCCATACGAATGGCCAAGAAAAATATTAAACAGTGAAACATAATATCATTTAACATATGCATATAAAGAAAAAGCTTTAAAGCTCTATCAAGTTCACAACAAAAAAGATCCGGCAATGGACATGATCACAAAAAACGTCGTCACCGTTCACGATCGGTGTCAAGTTGCGCCGCCTGCTGATGTGGCGGCATCGGATAAAGTCTTGCCTCTTACGTTTTTCGACATTGTATACATCCATTTTCTTCCAATGCAGCGTGTTCTCTTCTACAAATTCAAAAAAATCCCATGCTCCACCTCCAATTTCAACGAAATAATTGTCCCAAGTCTTAAAAACTCTCTATCACAAACTCTCAGGCACTATCAACCTCTCGCGGGGAACTTATACGTTCCCCTGATCGACTTGGGCTTGCCTGAACTTCGTTACGTTCCAGGGGACACTGTTTCCTTCACCGTTGCTGAGTCGAGTCACGATCTTAACTACCTGGCGGGGAACAATGCCCGCGAAGCGGACGAGTTCTTTGCTTTTTTACCACATTTGCCAGAACCCAAGATTGAAAGTGATTTCAAAAGAATCCCACTTCTAGCACTACAGGTTATATAATAGACAAAGTCTCATTAAACAATTTTTTGTAATCATCTTATATTTGTCTGTAGTTATTTTATAATAGTTGTTAGTTTAGAAGTAGCAACTTTGCAAGTATAAATACCAGTGTTAATTAATAAGATTACTCATTTCATTCACTATTCTATGAGAAACAGTTATTAAACTGAATTTTGTCTCTAATGCAGGTCACTCTATTCCCAGAATCAGGGATTTGTATTGGATTTAGCCACCATCATGTTGCCGGTGATGCAAGTACAATTGTAGGATTTATCAAGACATGGAGTGCTATCGCGAGATTGGGGGGAGAAATCGTTGATCTTGAACTGCCATTTTACGACAGGTCCTTGATTAAAGATCCATCGGGGCGACGCGCAAATATATTCTGGAACCAAATGAACCTCCCCCGAATTGGGGCTTCGAATGTTACGTTTCCCACTAATAAAGTCCGCGAAACGTACATAATCTTGAAAGATGAAGTACATAATCTCAGGAATCTGGTTCTGTCTAAAAAACAAGAAACAGGTTCGATGATGCATTTATCATCTTTTACTATTGCAACTGCTTATGTTTGGAGCTGTCTTGCAAAAGCCGCGGCTAAGATAGGAGAAAATGTCGATGATGACGAGCCCGAGTACTACACGATCGCTGCGGATGCTCGCCACAGGCTGGATCCGCCACTTCCTGCAGCGTATTTTGGGAACTGCCTAGCCTTTGCAGTGACGGAAATGACGCATGGGGAGTTGAAAGGAGAAGACGGGTTTCTTAAGGCCGTTGACGTTGTGAGTAAGCTTATTAGTGAAAAAGTGAACATTAAGGAGGAGATTTTTAAAGAGGCCGACGACTGGCTGGTGAAATACGGGCCGTTGTTTGGGAAACGGATATTTAAGGTGGCGGGATCGCCAAGATTCGACCCGTATGATGCGGATTTTGGGTGGGGAAAACCGGACAAGTATGAATCCGTGTCCATTCGCGGGGATGGTGCAATGTCGATTTGTCAATCCAGGGAATTTGAGGGAGGACTGGAGATTGGTTTGTGTTTGCCAAAGACTAAAATGGATGCTTTTGAAGCTATTTTTTATGGCGGATTGAAACAAGATTAAACTATTTCTAATGTATGTTGTGACGAGCTAGAGAAGGCCCTGCCTAATATTGCAAGAAAAAACTATTGGTATATATTATGTAACGGTGGCGTGCATTAATGTAATAAGTTGATGTTTCTAAGGTTGTGAAGATCAATTTTATTAATCATCCTTCAATGGTGTACTTAGTACTAAGAAAAATGAATCCAATACTTAGGATTTGATTGTTTGTTTCAGAAATATTAATCGTTTGATGCAACTGTTACACGAGTATTGCAATATTTTAAAAAAGTATGCCGGCAAATACAAGATCAATCACCATCCTGAATAGTATTGTTTCTCAACCGAAAGATGTACTTATCTTATAATTTTACATGTCTTTGAAAAATAAAGATAAAGACAGGAATCCAATAGGTTAACTCTTAATCTAGAGAAAACCTCTATCTTTCCTAAGCACTCGAAAAAGGGCTACTTATCCAACCGGCTGAAACATATTAATATTAAATAGCCAAACAGTAAAGTTGACAATCTTTTTCAACAGAGAAAGTCCTTCATGTTATATTGAATTTGATACCAAGGGAAGAATTACACCTCTTTAATCTATAAGTATTTTATCAACTTAGAAATTTTCTCATCTTTCCGTAGCAGTTTATGTGCCTTTTGCTTCCGAATTTGATTTTAAGAAAATGCCATAGTAACAGTATGTTATGTGGCCAAAAGAATTAAAATAAAATACTTTTTAGAATTTGAATTTGACAATTATTTTCTCAATTAGTATTACTTGGACAGTATACTTAGAATTGTTTTGCTGATCGATTTCTATTTTTAATTTTTTTTCTTTCTGATGTTATGGTCAATGATGAGCTAGCTCAACCACTTAATTGAGGTGTAGCTGATGCATTTTGTAAGTGGGACGGCAAAAATATCAAAGATATATACCTTTGTTTATGCGTGTGATCATTAATGAATTGAAGGAATCAAGGCATAATATTCTCCAAGCCTTATTTATCTATTGATAGAAGAGTTGACCTTGTGTACATAAAATGATTTGCACAAATCATGACTGAATTAACAGTAGAAATTTTAGTATAAATGTTTGTGTACTCTGGTACTCTCTTGAGTCAATTGGTGGACAATATATAAAATTATGATTGAATTCACATTAGTCTGCTTGTAGATTACAATATAGTTACTGTCAAGAAAGAAAGAATAAAATAATTAAAACCAATAGTTGTTTGATTAGATCTCAATTCAAATCTTGATGTAGCTGGAAGGATGAGAATTTATTTTAAAATATTGAAAGAAATTGGGCAAGAGAAGTATTTAACAATGAAGTATAATATCATCTAACATATGCACAAAAGAATATACCTACCAGTGAAGCTCGGTCAAGTTCATTGAAAAAAGAATTAAGCGATGGCAAAAAACGTTGTCACCGCCTGCTGATGTGGTGGCGGAGAATGTTTTGCCTCTTACATTTTTCGACGTTGTATATGTCACTTTTCTTCCAATGCAGCGTCTTCTCTTCTACAAATTAAAAACAATCCCCTCCCATTTCTACGAAACTATTGTCCCAAATCTTAAAAACACTCTCTCACAAACTCTCACGCACTATCTTCCTATCGCTGGAAACTTATGCGTTCCCCTGATTGACTCAGGCTTGCCTGAACTTCGCTACGTTCCAGGGGACTCTATTTCTTTCACTGTTGCTGAGTCGAGTCACGATCTGAACTACCTGGCGGGGAACAAAGCCCGAGAAGCTGACGAGTTCTACGCTTTTTTGCCTCATTTGCGAGAACCAAAGATTGAAGGTGATTTCAAGAGAATCCCACTTCTAGCACTGCAGGTGACTGTTTCCAGAATCAGGGATTTGTGTTGGATTTAGCCACCATCATGTTGCCGGTGATGCAAGTTCCATTGTGGGATTTATCAAGACATGGAGTGCTATCGCGAGATTGGGTGGAGATATCGTCGATGTTGAACTTCCAATTTACGACAGGTCCTTGATTAAAGATCCGTCCAGGCGACGCATAAATATTTTCTGGAACCAATTGAAACTCTCTCAAACTGGGGCTTCGTCTATTAGATTTCCTACTAATAACGTCCGTGCGACGTACATAATCTTGAAAGATGAAGTACAGAACCTCAGGAATCTGGTTTTGGCTAAAAAACAACAAACAGGTTCGATGATGCATCTATCATCTTATACTATTACAACTGCTTATGTCTGGAGCTGTCTTGCAAAATCCGCGGCAAAAATAGGAGAAAATGTCAACGATGACGAGCCAGAGTATTACACAATCTCCGTGGACATGCGCCACAGGCTAGATCCAGCAATTCCGGCAGGATATTTTGGGAACTGCTTAGCCTTTGCAGTGACGGAATTGAAGCACAGGGAATTGAAAGGAGAAGACGGATTCTTTAAGGCCGTTGAGGTTGTGAGTAAGCTTATTAGTGAAAAAGTGAACAATAAGGAGGAGATTTTAAAAAACGCAGACGAGTGGCTGGTGAAATACAGGCCGTTGTATGTGAAACGGATATTTAAGGTGGCGGGATCACCGAGATTCGACCCGTATGATGCGGATTTCGGGTGGGGAAAACCAGACAAGTATGAATCGGTGTCCATTCGCGGGGATGGTGCGATGTCGCTTTGTCAATCCAAGGAGGGAGGATTTGAGATTGGTTTGTGTTTGCCAAAGACTAAAATGGATGCTTTTGAAGCTATCTTTTATGGAGGATTGAAGATATAGTTAAACTACTTCTAATGTATGTTGTAACGAGCTAGAGAACGCCCTGCCTAATGTTGCAAGAAAAACCTATAGGTATAGTATATATGATATAATGATGGTGTGCACTAAATGTAATAAGTTCATGATTTTAAGGTTGTGAAAATCAACTCTTTCAATCCTACCGTCGATGGTTTTGTACTACATAAAAATGAATCCGGAACTTAGGATTTAATTGTTTGTTTTGTCTTGTACATAGACAAGACAACAATGAATTTGTTTCAGAAAAAGGAATTTGATGCAATCGTTGCACGAGTTATCAAAAAGTATGCCGGAAAATACAAGATCAACCACAATTTTCACATTTGAAATCAATCATGCTTTGTAATTATGCAACCATCCTGAGTAAGTATTGTATCTCAACCGCAAGATGTACTCTTTCTTTCTTGTTCTTGGACTACAGTTGTTCTTAAGTAGTGTTTGCCAATGAATATGAAATAAATTATTGGTTTTGGAACTACATCAAAAATATTAGGGAGAATTACACAAACACCCCCTGAGATATGGGCTAATTACACAGACACCCCCTCATGTTTGAGAAATTACACAAACACCCCCTGTGATAAAAAAAATTTCGCAATTTGTTACGTTTTGCTGAATTTAAATTTCCGTCTCTCGTTTATATTGTAAAATCAATGAAAAATAAACTAAAACGATAGAAAATAAGTCTCATTTATTCTGTTTTAGAAAATAAAAAAACATTAAAAATAAGGTATATTTCGAAAGATTTTGTAAGTTAGTCATCACATCATTATTGAAATTATGATCCAACACCATAAGTGTGTATATTCGATTAAAAAAACACACTACAAAGGGTGTTTGTGTAATGAGATGCATACTATAGGGGGTGTTTGTGTAATTTCTCAAACATGAGGGGGTGTCTGTGTAATTAGCCCATACCTCAGGGGGTGTTTGTGTAATTCTCCCTATTAGTGATTGCCTTTTTTTCAAAAATAAATATACAGACGGAAGCCCAATAAGTTTTTTCTGTTTTGGAGCAGAAGCCCAATAAGATAACCCTTGATACAAGCTCCTTCGACCTAACCATTAAAAAGAAGGCCGACTTAACCAACCATAACATAATATAACATAACTAAGGACTCCAAACTCTAAAGTTGACAACCTTTTCAACAGACAAAGTCTTTCATGTCATTTTTTTTTTCTTCTCTTTGTTTATGTTTAAATGTGCGCCCAGAGTTTGACAAAACTATTTTTAAATAATGTCGTTTTCTAAAAGGCAATTGAAAATGTAATAAATTAGATTAAGATATATGAAAATGTGCAAAATATTAAGAAGTAATTAGAATTTTGGATAGGGATTAAATTTGACTTTCATCAAATGTTGTGCCGTCATTAGTAAATTATGTCTAGTTTTTCAACTATTCAACTTATTTGTAATGTTGGTGCAAATTTATAAGTGTTTAAGTTAAAAAAAAAAACAAAAAAAAAACTTTGTAATGATTATAAATTCATAAAGAATTCATGTAATTCTACTGAAATTTAAGAGTCAATAGAATATAAGTCAGCAGCAAAAGAAGCATTCATTTAGGAAAACTGTCACAAGGGCTGGGTCTTAATTTTCTGGTCTTGACTTTTTATATCTTAGAACTTTATTATAATTACATGATTTACATAATTAATAACTTTTAGAATAAAATAAGAATCAATGGTTGCCATAAAATCTTGTCATTCAATAGAATGATTACTCTTGTTTAGTAAAGAAGCTTATTTTCTAATCTAAACATTCAAAAGCAACTCTTTTTTTTTTAAAAGAGCAACTCCGTATGGCAGCGAGTGGACTTTCCTCCAAAAATAAAAACAAAAATGACCTTTATCCTTTTGCATTGTGAATCTCCCTATGCAGCAAAATATTTTAAAATTGTTGCTAATGGTCCAGCGCCTGAGATCCGGCCATTTCGCATTCTCCGTGTGTAACATGCTTCACTAAAATATCACATTAAAATTGACTTGGATCACTGACTACAAAATGAAACTTAAATTAACAAGTCAACAAGACGTGCCTAATGATCTCATCTCAAGTCAAGCAATTTAAGAGGAATATAGAGTTTTTTTTTTTTTTTTTTCTCTTCATGTTAACTGAAAATAGTCTAATATAATTTGTGGTATAAAAATAACCAAATCTAAGTCAATAAACAACCTTCTTCTTCTTTTTTAATTCTTTTATGCCGTAGAATCGAATCACTACTCTTATAGCTTGCATTAGATCGATGATTGATAAATACATTAGCCTACAAACAACATGATCTAAACAAACCTAATGTGACAACATAAACTCAATTACTTGGTGTGGGCATCGAAATTGAGACCACACCAAAATTATTGTATCAACTTAAATGTTTTTTTAATTTTTGGTATGCTACGTGGCCAACTGTTTTTTTTTTTTTTCTAAGAATTTGAGTTTTGAGAATTATTTTCTTAATTAGTATTACTCCGACAGTACATTTAATTTTAGGATTCAACCTGCATATCCGTCTTAATTTTTCTATCTACCTCTATAAAACCCCCCTTCTTTTTTTACAAATAAGAACACTGTAAAAAGTAAAACCTCTTTATTGTACTTGACAGACAAAGGTACAAATAATACAACAACAGTGTCATAACTCACAAGCACATGATTTTATCCAAATTCACGTTTTTTTTTTTCCTTCTTAATCTTTATTATGAATTATGATCAATGACCCCATCAATCCATGATTGAGGTCCCTAACTACCAAAAACAGACCTGAAAAAAAGTCCACATTTCACTACTCAAACTCAAAAACACCCTAAAAATTTCAAGAATTGCAGTGAAAACTTGATAAAGATGAGTTTTTTCTCATACTTCAACAAATTTCTGCATTGCCCCACTGCTTCAACCAAGCTTTTGGTTCTTTGCTCTATCAGGTTTCATTTTGTAATTTTTTAACCCTTTACACGATTTTGGATTTTTTGAGTAAATTATCTGTTGATTGTTTATGGAAAGAACCCTTTTTGTTGTTTCTTTAAAATATGGCTTAAGTTGTGAGTTGTGATATAATAGTTAGTGTAATCTTCTTTGCAGTTGTAATCTGATCAGTTCTTATGAAAAGTCATGTGTGGACTCTGTAGGTTTGTTCTTGTTCTTACTAGAAGACTGTGCTTGGGTCTTGAGTTTGTAGATGATGAAAATTATTCTTGTTTTGTTTAATTTTCTTGTATTTCTTTTTTTGCACTTGGTAGAGAATTATGAAATTTTGAGTGGAGAACGGTGTAACAGTAGAAACGATTGTTGTTTGTTAATTTACCAGGGGTTTCTTGTTTATTTAATTTCATTATGTCATCTTTGAAACTGGATAATCTAGTATTTGAGGGCTCAACCTAAATTATACCAGATTTGTATGATTTATTCGTAATCACTTAATGTCTTTTTCATCTCGACTATGCTATCGCGGCATGAATCTGGCAATACTCATTGGAGCTACCTGGGCTAAATACTTTGAACAGAATTGTTCTCAAGAGAATTGGGGGAAAGAATTGTGTTAGCAGTTTTTAAAGGTAAAAAGATACCAATTTAGTAATTAGTATATGTAAAGGAGAGAAGAAGAAATGGCTCATGACCCTATGTCTCTCTGTGGTGAATCTATAATGGTTTAGGTTGGGACTGTCTTGTTTGTTTTTCTGATCGATATGGCGAATTCTGTGACTTGACCTTTTGAAAGTTTTGTAGTAAAAATCTAGAGATGCAGTTCGTTGTTGATAGATGACACTGATTACCTTTGAACTCCATGTTTGTTTCAACCTGTACTTTTTCTGTCCAAGAATTTTAACTAAATTTCTGTAGTAACTTTATTACCAGTTTGCTGTAAGAGTTTATTTCGGAAAAAACTTAGTGGAAGTAGCTGCTGTTTTGAAATATGTTTTGTGGTTTTTGTTGAAACATTGTGAAAACTTTAGCGACAATGTTTTATCAGTAATTTCGTTGCCTTGCATCCAATGCTTCCTAATTTAATATTTAAGAGATTACTTTACGTAGGACTAGTAAGTGAATGATCTAATTATGTCTGTCCTCTGATTACATTGATTCCTCTAGAACTCTCGTGGTTTTAATCAAATCCAGAGGTTTCAGTTGAAAAATTATTTGTAGGATGACAAACGTGAATAGTTCATTAATTCCTTTGTTGTTACTTTATTACGCACCAAGTCTAGGAATTGTATAAACATTTTACGTTTCTTGCTATTTACAGTAGTGGAGGGCTTATCGCATATGCAGATTCACCAAAAGAGGAAGAAAATTCAATTGTTGTGCAAACTCAAAAAACACCAAAGAAAAGGGTGGTAGTGCTCGGAACAGGGTGGGCTGGTACTAGTTTTTTGAAAGATCTTGACATCTCATCCTATGATGTTCAGGTGGTTTCACCCAGGAATTACTTTGCATTCACCCCATTGCTACCTAGTGTCACATGTGGAACAGTTGAGGCTCGAAGTATTGTGGAACCCATTCGGAACATAATAAAAAAGGTAAGTTATCTATACCCTAGACAGGTTTTTATGCATTTATCTTCATTTATTTAAAGTACTCATGGAAGTCTTAATGTCCAAATCATCTTATTCTTTTGGTACTTGACATAATTTCGAAGAAACTCCCTTTGTCCCATAACACATGCATATTCTTTTGCGTTTCCAAAAAGTTCCTGATTTCGGTTACAGACCAGATGGATTTTCCATTCCCTCTTATGCTGTATCTACTGAAAAAAAGTATTCACACCATTAATATTTATCCACTATCCTGGCAGAGAAATGGTGTAATTAAGTTCTGGGAAGCAGAATGTCTGAAAATTGATCCCGCAAACCGGAAAGTCTTCTGCCGCTCCAATATTGATGAAAATTTAGCTGGGAATAATGAATTCTCGTTAGAATATGATTATTTGGTTATAGCCACTGGAGCGCAAGTAAACACATTTAATACTCCTGGTGTGATGGAGAACTGCCATTTCCTTAAGGTAATTCTTGATTTTCGAATGAACTAAAAATATGCTCGTTAATTTGATTTACTTTGCTTTATCATCTTTTATTAAGAAGCAATTATATTTTGTGCAGGAAGTTGAGGACGCTCAAAGGATCCGTAGAACTGTAATAGATTGTTTTGAAAAAGCTGTCCTTCCAGAGCTGACTGAGGAGGAACGAAAGATGAACCTCCATTTTGTAGTAGTAGGAGGTGGCCCAACTGGAGTAGAGTTTGCTGCTGAACTTTATGATTTCGTTCATGAAGATTTGGTCAGAATATATCCCTCAGTTAAAGATTTAGTGAGCATAACTTTGATACAATCTGGTGATCATATCTTAAACATGTAAGTTACGACCATGCATAATCACTTTGTGACTGTCTTATAATCATTCATACTTTAATTTCTTCTGCTCTTTTCTCTTGTGTTTTCCTGGGAACATTTTTAGGTTTGTGCATGGAGGCTTGTCTAGGGAATAGATTAATTCTTGCTTTAATTTCTTGAGGACTTGTTACCAATAGTGTGAGTATCTTTCTTGGTGTGATATCAGAAAGTGTCGTTCATATACCTTAACAGCTCATTCATTGTGACCGGTTCTGTGCTTCTGCTTCATGCTCGCCTAGTAAAGAATTTCAATGACATCTGGTCAAATTTCCATTACATTCCCCACATTATGGAAATTACCAAAAGTGCTTCCCTTCATTAGCAAAAGTAGGTGTGATATTCTATGGTCTTTAGAATATTGAAATTATTTACAGAAGTTTGAGTTTGAAAACTTAACCACCAAAATTATCACAAGCTTCAGTTTTGTTGCACAATTTTTCTTTATGCTTTATTTCTCTGTTCTTTGTATCCTCATCTCTAGTTAATGTGAATGATGCTTCATATCTTGGTAATTCCTATTAATTCATTTGGGTTGTCTTATAAGTTTCTAAAATGTCTCGGGGTATTGTTGCTATTCTCCAATTGTTTAAGGCACCCCCTGTAATTCAGCCGAGAAAAAAATTGTTTGAGGCTGGTTTTCCCTCTGATAAAAGAGGTGCATGGACTGCGTCTCAATAAAGGAGGGACGAACATAGTTCAAGACACAAATGATATGGCAGATGCTGGTTTTTTATTACATTGAGTAAATAGTTGGTTCCTCACTACATGTGGATTTATCATTAATCAGAGAGAGATATTCAGAAAGATAATGTAAACTTGTCAATGTGCTCATCTACCACAACCTTTTGCTCCATGTTTCATGTCTCAAGTTAATGAAATCCGAATTCGTACCATGTATTTATGTAGGTTTGATGAAAGGATTAGCTCATTTGCAGAAAAGAAATTTCAAAGAGATGGCATTGACATTTTAACTGGACACCGTGTAACGGGTGTTTCAGAAAGAATGATTAACATGAAAACAAAATCAAATGGGACGGAAGTTTCCATACCACATGGACTGGTAGTATGGTCAACTGGTGTTGGCACTAGGCCAGTAGTAAAGGATTTTATGGAACAAATAGGCCAGGTATGTCATGTGTTACACGCTTACCTTACATTCTTTTCGTCTATTGCCTTATGTACAAATTTAGAAGATGATTATTATTCAACCAATACACACCAATATATGCACAAAAGTATATATAACCTATATATATAAAGGAACGAATCAAAACTCTAATTTCTGACCTGATAATATTTACATTATTACCTCCTATCTTGGTGAAGTTTTAGGGGTATTACGGTCATTCCAGGTGTAACCTGCTTGCATAAATCTTCGAAGCTTATAATTAACAAAACACAGAAACTATTCCTCCCCAAACACTACTTTCTAAATATGTTGTTTTTGTCAATCTTAATCCACCTGTGTATTGAGTCTATTGACCATAATTAGTTACTGAATGTGCTTTGTTTTGTTTGCAGGGAAATAGGCGTGTTCTGGCAACTGATGAATGGTTGCGAGTAAAAGGATGTGAGAATGTGTATGCTCTGGGTGATTGTGCCACTGTAGATCAAAGGAAGATAATGGTAATTTTTTCCATAGTTTACTTCTTTTCATATATTCCGGGGGGGGAAGGGGTCGTATTATCTGAAACACAAGGCAGTAGTGTTGGAATTTCACCCAACATGAGGAAATGTCATCATAATTCACCCCAAAAAATCACTAATATGAATGTTGACGACAGTTTTATTCAATACAGATCACAAATATCAATACGAAACTTAAACTATTGAAACTATATCTGCTCATGAATATACAACAATAACAAACAATGGAGCACATTAGCAACTTATGTGTTTACTTCCCTAATTTCCTCCGAAACGTAAAACAAAGAAACATGAGCTGGAGAAGTTCTCTGAAGTTCCTATGTTGAAGATTTTAGACACTTTTTGATCTTTACCTCGTCACACGAATTATCGTGCATATCTACTTTTATCTTTTAACTAGTGCATATCATCTTTATTTTTCAGGAAGACATTTCAGCCATATTTGAAGCTGCCGATAAAGACAAATCCGGTACACTAACTATCGAAGAATTTAAAGATGTCATTGAAGATATCGTCATACGATACCCTCAAATCGAGATGTATTTGAAGAGCAAGCGTTTATTAGAAGTAACCGACTTGCTAAAAGATGCTGATGGAAATGAAAGAGAAGCTGTTGATATCGAAGGATTTAAGTTAGCATTATCACATGTTGATACACAGACAAAGAGTCTTCCTGCTACTGCTCAAGTAAGTTTTCTTGGGTATTAAAGTCTCTTTCTAGTTACTACCAAGTAACGGGTTTTGGTTTAATATCATGAAACCGCCAGGTTGCTGCTCAACAAGGTGCATATCTTTCAAGTTGCCTTAACAAGTGGGAGAAATGTCAATCCGAACCAGAGGGCCCTCGCAAGTTCAGAAGTGGCGGTCGTCATGAATTTCGTCCTTTTCAGTAATCTTTTTCTCTGCATGGTCCTTCTTTGATTATTTTTTTTTCAGTAAAAACTTAAATGAAGTTTACCTCAAAATATATGAAAATCTCCCGTCAACAATTTTACTTCACTTTTAAAATCAATTTTTTTATCCATTTCTCCTGTTCTTTGCAAAGTTATCCTTAGTGCCGTTCATATGATCACATGATATGAACCCTTTTTTGTTTTTCCTAGTGCCTTTAATCTACTTAAATATTTTTACAGTTCTTAAAACATAATGATGTGTTGTAATTCAATCAAGAATGATGGGTACTGCTTATCTTTGTTCACCAAAGAAACCATTACATCACCAATGACAGTGAAAATAGCATCTTCTCAAACACTAGTACGAAATGCTCTGATACGTCCTGTACTTCGAACCCCAGGTACCGGCATCTTGGCCAATTTTGCCCGCTTGGTGGTGAGCAAGCGGCAGCAGAGCTTCCGGGAGACTGGGTTTCCTTGGGCCGTAGCACACAATGGCTTTGGTATTCTATTTATGCAAGGTTAGCAAACTTTTCCAGAAAAAATAATTCTTTTACTATTAAGCATTCATTCTTACATCATTCATAGGCCAATCAATTTACATAGTTTTATTATATACCTACAGCAAACAAGTCAGCTGGCGAACTAGGTTTCTCGTAGTTGGTGATTGGGGGAGAAGATTCGTATTTGGAAGAGACTCGAGTCGTATTTGAAATGAAGATATGCTAAGTGCATTCTACAAATCTTGGGAAAAAAATATGCCTGGTACTTGCCAGTGTTCCAAAATCTGTATTCCTCGCAAAACATACGTGTTTACAGTTTTCTGGTTTTTGTGTTCTTCCTGTATTTGGTATCGTTCTGTGAAAAATATTGAGTTTAATGAAGAGTCGAGCACGTTTCAGATATCTATTTGATCACTACTTGTGTCTGTACTTGTTGGCATTTTATTTGATTTTATAATTTGTCTTGACCATGATTATAGGTACACCGGAAGAAATGTATATATGTTAATGCATGGAAGTAAAATTCTTTGTTCCTGTGCATAATGGATGACTTTGTAATATATCTTAATACATTTTAAACAAAAATATTTAGAAAAATATAAGCACTGTTAAAAAGTAAAGTAGACCTAGGATAAATATTTGAATTCAGTATAACTCCATTAATTAGTTTCATCTCATTGCTAATATATGGTTAATTTTTCTCTAATATATCTGCTAACTGAAAATGGTAAAACTCTTTTATTACAAGTCTTCAAACACACCCACATAATTGATTATTGATATTGCAGAACATAAAGGAAACAAACTGAGAACTTAATCGAGAAGTGCCTAGCCACAAGCTATTGCTTTCACTCAACTGGCACTGGCCTTCTAACAAGAGGGACGGCATGCACGTCAACATTCTTCCTGGGACCTGTCGTTTGATTTGGCATTAATACCCAATCAAAATGGTAGAGAAACATTGCAAGCGGGAGTTCGACATTTGCGAGGCCAAACGAGATTCCGGGACAAATCCTCCTTCCAGCGCCAAAAGGAATAAACTCATACCCATTCCCCTGGTAATCAACAGATTTTTCAAGAAATCTCTCCGGTTTAAAGCTCTCGGGGTCTTTCCAGTACTTCGGATCCCTTCCAATTGCCCACACGTTCACAAGGACTCGGGTCTTAGCCGGTATTTGGTATCCGTCAATCTCACAACACTCACTAGACTCCCTTGGGAGTAACAATGGTACAGGTGGATGTATCCTAAATGTCTCTTTTATCACTAATTTCAGGTACTTCAATTCATCAAAGGAAGATTCATCGACTACGTACCCTTTGGCATCAAATACCCGTCTCACCTCGTCCTGTGCCGTCTTCAGGATTCTTGGATTCTTCAGCATTTCTTCCATTGCCCAACCAACAATTTTGGCTGATGTCTCTATTCCAGCAACAAATGCGTCCTGTTTCATCACATTTTTTTGCTTATTACGCGTGAAAGAGTGTAAACCAAATTTTAAAAAATATAAATGAAAGAAGAAGAGGAGGAGGACTAACTATAAGAACAGCTTTAATGTTGTCAGTAGTGAAAGGCAGTTGTGCCACATTCTGGAATTTCAGAAGAACATCCAACAGATCTTCAGAGTGTATTTTCGACTGCTCATTCTTTGCAACACCTGCAGCTGCTAGTTTGTGTTCATTAATCATTTTCTCAAATAACCTATCTGATTCTTGACGAAGCGTTTTTACACTCTTCTCCAGTCCAGTTACCACACGAAGCACTTTGATAGAAGGAAACAGATCAACAACGTTAGTTCCCGCCAAAAGTTCAACAAGTAGTTTGATCAAAGGTATAAATATCTCTTGCTTATTGTTCTTCTTTCCAAAACACACCGATGTAAGTATATCGTAATTTGTCCACCTCGATCTTTCTGTCAAGTTGATACTTGATCCTTCACTAGAAGCTATCCACCTGCAAAGATTCGAAAACTCTTGTGCTCTTAAGGGCTTAAAGGACTGAACGCATTTGGTGCTCAAAAACTGCATCGTGCACGTTTTTCTCAGCTGTGTCCAATACTTTCCATACTCTGCGAATGCCACGTCTTTCTTTCCGTAACAAAAGATCTCTGTCGCTAGGAGCGAAGGTCGGAAGGCAAACACGGTGTCGTGTTTTGCCATGATTTGTTTAGCAGATTCAGGCGATGAAACAACTACTGCTGTTACTTCCCCGATCTGGAGGCGCATTAGGGGTCCGTATTTTGTGGACAGGTCGCGTAGAATGGTGGCGGGTGGTGGAATGTTGAAGCCGGCGAATAGGTGTAAGTTCCCGATGAACGGTAACTTGGGTGGACCAGGAGGGAGTTTCAAAGTGGTTGTGGAAGGAGGAGGGCTAATTAGCTTTTGAAGTGTGAATACAACTAGTACAAATATTAATACAAAAAAGGGAAGAAGATTAATGGTGAAATGTGGGAAGTAGTAATCCATCTCCATGAGACTAATAGCTAGCAGAGATAAATTAGCTGGCTGGCTTGCTTTAGCTTTGTAAGTGAGTATCAGATGGTTGTTATAATCATATATATAATATACCACATGCAGATTAGAGATCAGCGGTATTACTGAACCAGACAAAACAACAAGCAATGAGACCTCCCAACCTTATCTATGGGGTATTAGGCCTCAAAGTTTGGATTTTTATAGACAAGGGAACCTAGTACCAATATGTCTATTCCATATTGTCTGGGGCCTGGACCACTCATAATATCAAGAAACGTTAAACATGAGTTAATGTGGTTCCTCTGGCTGTCCATTTTTTCTGTTTATAAATTAAGATTTTTTGGCAAGTTACCCGTCTTTTGTTGCAAAATATCTCCTGCAAAAAAATTAATAGATGAATTCTCTTATGTAATTTTAAAAAGTACCATATTAAGTCATTAACCCTTCATGTAAGCGGTGTAGTCTCTAGCCCAAACCCAAATGTAAGGGTGAACTTTTTATGCCAAAATAAATATTTACATCACTTTTTTTCTCAAAAAATATGTCTTTCATTTAAAAATAAACTATACATAAGATTATAAAGTGTAATATCTTTGTTTTCGAGATGTTATTTGTATTTATAGATCGGTTTTAATATGACATAAATCAACCACTATCATCTCCTTTTATGCTCATGTGAAAAAAGGCACAAGTGCAGAAAAAAATAAAATCCTCACTTCTTTCCCCTCTTGTCCACGGTCCTTTTCATGATAAGTGGATAAAATGACAAATATTATGTTCACTTTGTCAAATCAATTCTTGGAATTTTGGCTTCTACAAATTAGGATCGTCAATGGTCTTTTCTCCATCTTCGAGGGTTAACAAATTTATTTTTCTTTCTTATTTTATTTTCAGACTGATATGGAAGACAATTTGATTCAATGTTCTGTTGTTACAAATCCAACTTACGCCATGAACGAACATCTCTGAAGCCAACATCTTTATCCATTGTCAACACAATAAAAAATTATACTAATTACAAAATCATATTACCAGATTATATGTGAATTATGAAGAACTATACCAGGAACAGAGGCAAGCACAAAGAGTTGATTTTAAACTCTTAAGCCTATGAATACTGCAGCTCAGCATATTGGTGGAAATACTTAGAATGGTGCTTCATTTTTCAGTGCACTAGTAGAATGGTACAAGAATTTTGGCTGTAGTAAATGAAATCTATAAAATTCAAAATTCTTTTCTCCAAGTTCATATGCAAGGGTGTCATTTCATAAACAAACATGGCACTTGAAATATAGCATAAAAACCAATCAAAATTGTGTGAGTCTTTTGTTTGAGTTCTGAATTTGTATCTATCCCATATTGATAGAACTTCTATATCTTTAATCTTGAAAAAGCTCAACACCTGATATTTCATCATCAAAAAGGGTCAGATTAGTAAAAGCAATAGATCTTTCTCCACCAAAACATTAAACTTTCATCATACACAGTTTATACAAAATATCAGACAACTAGCAAAATCAGAATATCAGATGCTCAACTACAACTACATAAGGCGAAGCACAAAGTTTCTTACCACATGCAACAATCAACCTTTAACAATCAGTAAAACCAGGACAAATTCAAATTTCCCATTAACTTTCATCCTCAGCATAACTCAATGCTTGACAAACTGATGCATCCATCTCCTCATCAACGGCGAAAAATGACTTCCTCCCAATCAATTCAGCCACCCTTTTTGCTGCTCCAGAGTCCCGGGGGCTTTCGTTCGTCAAACGAGCAATCCTAATCCTAGGAAGTGCAAAATCAGGCACAACGACAATAGACTGAGGAGACTTCTCGCCATCAACATTACCATGAACAACAATGTCACTCGGAATTTCCCACTGCTTCCGCCTTTCAGTGCCTAAACTCTTACTACCTATACATGACTTTCCAAACGATAAAGATCGTTCTTTGTCGCACATTTTCCTATCATCTATATGATCCGCATTCTGATTAAACCGGCTGGACACAACTCTTCCTGACCTCAACAGCTTCTTATTAGCAGACTTTTCGCCATCTTTGAACAATTTATTGTGTGTACCGGAATTAACCACACCATCTTCTTTCTTCACAACCTTTCTAGATGAAACGGTCGTCGAAACCTTCCTCGACAATGTTGGAGTCTCTATAGCAACATCACTTGATTTAGGACCCACACTCAAACTTTTCACTTCATTGACATCTTGCAGCTTCAAAAAACAAGATTTTCTTCTATTCGAAACAGGAGTGATCTTTTCTTGCTTACCAAATTTCTTGGCACTAAAGATCTCAGATGGCATCATACTCGTTCGCCTACGCCCTCCCGCGATAATCTCTGCAGGCCCCAAACTAAGCCCCCTTCTGTTAGTTCTTGCACTCAATGATGAATTGATCTCTTCAATCTTTTTCTCAAAACTCTCATTCTTCTCCATAAACTCAATCCTTCTCAATCTCGCTTCAGACTTTTGCAGCCTCAATGTTTCTAATCTTGAACTCAACCTACTAATCTTACACTCAATCTCTTCAATTTCATCATCAATTGTCTTTTCTTCTAATTCAACAAAACCCTTCTTGAAAACAGGGCCAATTCTTGATTTAACCACTAAATCACCTCTGTTAACAGGTTTAAACGGCTGAATTGAAGTAGAAGAAACCTGATTCTCCAGAACAGGGCCCTGATTTTCTTTCTCTAAAACAGGCTCCAAAGATTCTTCAGGGTTCGCTAAATTTGAAAGCTTTACAAAATCCCATGATCGTGTTCTTGAAGTTGAATCGTGAGAATCTTGATTATCAAAAGCGGCATTGTTCCGTACCTGATGATCGGCAGAAGAAATACTCCTGACTTCTTGAGATTGCAGTACGCTCATCTCTCTCTCTAATGGGTGTTGAACATTCAAATAAAAGACGAGTTTCTGTTGAAGTTTTTGTTTGAGAGTGATATGGGTTGTGATCAAAATCAAAATTCAGATTAATGAAGGAGAAGGAATATGATTATTATTTTTTTACCGTTGGGATTGAAATAAACGTTATGGACTTATTATGGTAACTCTCGCTCCATCGTGGCCGTTGGTTTGGAGCGGCTATTAATCTTCAATGACGCTCCGATTTGATTTAAAGTCTATATTTGGTGACAAATTATTTGACTTATAAGGCACCTTCACTTCTAGAAATTGTTTTATTCCTATTATAATATACACTAATTAAATGTTAAGTCGGCTAAATTACAAAATAGTATGTTCAAATAAGGGATAATATCACTCACACCCCTTGAGGTTTGATGAAATATCAGTAACACCCCCTGAGGTTTCAATAATATCAGTGACACCCCCTAAGGTTTGATTTTCAGGGGGTTTCACTTATAAAATGACACTTGTACCCTTTAGTTTAATATTACAAAATACCCTTCAATAATTAAAAGATATAAGTACCCTTTATTGGTCAAGTAATAAAATCAAACAATAATATAATTAAAAGACACAAGTACTTCTTTTTTGTTCTTTACATTTTTTGTTAAATCGTTTATTTTCTTGTTAAATCAAAAATCTTAGTTCTGTTATTAGTAAAAGAAATAACATTTTGATTTGAATACTAACGTATCCCAGTCAAAATTAATTTGTTTTAATTCATAACTACGAAACTATTTTTGTAGATATAATGATGTTAACTTTATAATAATTAAAAGTATTTGTTTATAATTATTGAAGGGTATTTTGTAATATTAAACTAAAGGGTACAAGTGTCATTTTATAAGTGACACCCCCCTGAAAATCAAATCTCAGGGGGTGTCACTGGTATTATTGAAACCTCATGGGGTGTTACTGATATTTCATCAAACCTCAGGGGGTGTGAGTGATATTATCCCTTGAAATAAAGATAAGAATTAAATTTATTGCTCAAGTTATACCCAATCAAATCGCTCTTGTTTCATTGTTTTCAAGGCTAAAACGTTTAATACTGTGCATTGTGTATTACTTGTAAATTATCATAATTCAATTTCTATTGTGGGTTTTTTAAGCATAATTTGATCAACCATGCCCTCTTTGAATCATGAATGTCACTTAACCTCTAATGGTCAACAATTAGAACAAAAGGTGACATTTTACGATGATCACAATACTTACTTTACATCCAATAATATTTAATATATATATATATATACACACACACATAGTAAATTCGACCAGATAACACCATAGCTGAATAGAATTTGGTCATCTTTCTATCTACACAATCGAATTATATGATAAGATCCATATGATTTTGCACGAACTACAGATACACTAACGGATCGACTCGAAGTTGCAAAGTTTCCATGACTACAAAGCTAGTTTGGGTTTAGGTTTAGAAATAATCACGTCTACAAATATTGTTACGAAAATTATATAGTTAAAACTCAAAACTTAAAACTAGAGATATATATCAAGATATTAACAACCATCTATGCTATGCTTGTTTAAGATGTTTTGCAGTAGGAACATGAAAGGTTTAATTCTCCGTTCCATAAACAATTTCTTAAAATCAAATTCACATGAGTACCTCCCAAGTGTCATTTAATTTATTATCATCCGGTAAATGTCACCACCAATCAGGTTTAAACTTTCATCAAGCCATCAAACATTGATATGCTCAAGAATTCTCATATTTCGACAAAACTATTTGATTGAACCGGTTTACTTTGCATTTTGTATAGGCCTTATGACTATTACTTAGGAAGTTAAACCCTTTAATAATAACCAAAATAAACAAATAAAGAAACGACAAAAAGAAAAAGATAGATAAACACAAAGATTCAATAAAGAAAGAAAGTGGTAGTCCCACTAATTTTTCCATTGCATATCACTTTCAGTCAGTACCAAGTGGGCAAGTGTTACACGATTATATACAATTTACATCCGAGTCCTCCATCTCCTAATTTCTCGCACTCCGAGAACAACCTCATCATTTTTAAGGTTTAGCCTCCAAAACCCAGAGTTGACTCGTCAAACGATCCGAGTCAACTTCACCCAGAGCCGCATCGTTTCAAGGTTAAAAAGACATCGATTTTCAGTTAATTAATTAGCTGGGTCCCCAGCAGTTCATGTACATGACTTGGCGTAGCGACTCCTCCGACTGCTTCCTCTTGTCCTCTCCGCCGCCGCCGACGAACCGTCCTACGTCGGAGTTCACAACTCCGGCGATCGGGCGGAGGTCCGCCGCCTCGGGTGCGCCGGAAAAGAAGTACTTGCGGCCATGGTTGAGAGACTTGATGCCGGATTTGAGCTTTTGACCTTGTTCGGAGTGGCTGTTCACGACTGCGACGGTGGCTGCCATCCACACTCTGTTCATTTTCTTCTAGAGTATTGAGAGATTTGTTCCACTTCTTGAATTTTTTCTACTTTTCTTTCGTGTTTGATGTTTGAAGACTTTGTGTTTTGTTGATGAGTGGAAGTGAAGAGAGGGCGTGTGTATTTATAGATGGTTGGGGGTAAAATAGGGAATTGCTTTGCTTACGAAGTTTTGGAGGGTAAACGTGAACTTCTCGTATCTCGTGAGATTTTGTGAAATTTATCTTTGGGGAATTCGAAGAAGCTCTTATAAATTTATAATAACTCTCGTGGAACTGACTTAGATTTTTGGAAGAATAAGTTTTACTTCAAATGCATGATTATAGATGAAATGGTGTAGCTTAATCTTTTGAAAATCTTTACTTCTTCTCGTGGTTATACCATTTAATAATCTATAATTACGCCATGATCTAGCTTTTGTGGTAACATTATGTGTAACTTGTGTCTTTTAAGAATAACAGAGTTGCGTTAATTATCGAGACCAAATGTAGGTTCTTGTTACTTTAAATGGATTACTCAATTCTTATTTCCCAAGACATATCAATCACTTCATGACATAAAATTTGCTTGTGATAATTGATCTTTATATATATAGTACTAATAAATTGGTTAAAACCCTAGAAGGGGTTTCTCAATCCATTATGGAATAAGATCGACTTGATTGTGGTCCTTGATGTTGGGACCCTAAGTTGACAGATCGACATCTCAATCGTGATACTGAAGAATTTTATCGATTTCTAAGCCAACGTGACTCACCTGGCGCAATTAAGAGCAACTCCAGATCATCTCGACGAATCTTAAGCTAATCACTTACATTACCTCGAAATGCGCACGATGAATATGCCATTTTCCCCCAACCAACTAATAAGCTCATTTGATTGTATTTATCATTAATTCCATCGTACTCCGCTCGATTATGCATGTTAATGTCACTACCTAACCGACTTAGTTGTCGAGTCAGCAGTTCTAGTGATTCAATCTCAAATAATGTCTTTGAATGCAACTTACTCTTAATTTAAGTTGGATCACAACTATAAGAAAACTCCAATTAGTGGCAAGTGGAGTATCAACTTACTAAAAACATATGGTATACCATAATTTCCTCTATGAAATAAAATGTTTATGACTATTTATATGGACCACCATTATAGAAATAAATAAAAAATTAATCTTAACATTCAATCAATTGGTTCTACTCTGATTATAATATCAACGAGATGGCCACTCTGACTAACCTCGTGCAATAAACTCGGGACAAGTTATAAACCGACTTCATCACATCAAAATATCGTCTCGGATAAAAAGTTAAAAATTAGAGTTAGAAGTAATAATGTAAGTATTTAATAATTGAAAAGTAGTATAAGCTTATGGGGGCAGGTGGCGTGCTTATCCGAAGCACATACAATGACTCTTATCATGCAACCAATGGATAGCCAACAGGTTTTCTCCAATATTCATTGTGCTACAGTTTCACATGGGTCCCGACTTTTATCTACTTTCGTGTTTTGTCTTCTATGCCCATCACGTTTGTCTTTTCGGGTGAGTTAAAGTTGTGAAAACCAATAAGAAAAAACAAACAAAAGCGAAAACTTATGTCGTTACTCGTTACTTGTTAATGGTATTTAGACTTGAAAATAATAATGTTTCAGTCTAATTGCAAAAATCGTATAACAGTAAATCATTATTTTTGTCTTGCATGAGAAATAGTAGTTTACAAAAATTCCAAGAATCACAAATTAGAATTGTGCGATTTAGGTTGGTGTTACCAAACTCTTAAAAAAAACTACAATTTGTTTTAATTGCATTTAAGTATTTTTAGATATTTACTTGATAAGCTAAAATCTCACAACCACTTATTTTAAGTTGAAAATAGTCCTAATTTTAAAGTTTGTCATTTCTTAATTTCTAGTTTGTAGTGGCTAATTCTAATTAATTAATATATAACCTTTTTAGAACTTCTAAATTGTTTTCTAAACACCCCAATTTTTTTTTTAAAAACACCTCTCAACTTAGAACTGAAAAATAATTTACAACATTTATTTAAATTATGAGCTTCTATTTCTGGAAAAGAGCTTGCAAACACCGAGTTAATATAATAACAAAAACTCTATGGACAGAAGTAATATTCTGATCATAATGGGGAAGAACCTGATGGCGGCCCATGGGGTTCACGTGACACGGACACGGTGCCCTGAGAGGAAGGCTGGTTCATGAATCATCCTAAACTTAAATCAGAAGATTGTTCTGAAGTCTGAACCTTGGCTCCTCGATCCAAACATTATGGTGGGTACTTGAATTTAAACCTTTATTTCCGTTATTTTACATTCATAATAGTTTTTCATAGACAAAAAATTAAATTTCTTTTTTGAAAAAATATAATGAATTTTTTTCACTGTTGTAATGTAGGTCCATGGTTATTGCTTAGTGGAATATTTAATTTTCATTCTGTACAATTTCTGTTTACGTAACAAAATCCTTTTAGTGCTAAGAACATATATGAGAAGGATATTGAATAATATTGACTAACCACTATGGTTTTTGGTCGGGTAAGCAAAGTGTCAAGACTACATTTTAGCATTTGTTTCAACCAAAAAAAGAAAATACTTTAGCACTTTGTTCTACAAGTGAATTGTTTCACAAAGTGTAAGGAAAACTTTGCCATGGCACTTTATTAATAAGAGTACTTAATCTAAAAATAACACATTTTAACACTTTGTGCTTTTGAACTTAAAACAAACACCCCCTCCCCACTGGTTGTAACCCAGGCGAATAGGACACATCATTTAGGTGACAAAATGCTCATTTTATGAATTTATATTGGTCAAAGGATGATTTTTGGTAAAGATACAAGTAGCAAAAGTACTATATATGTTTCTTAAATTTTGAAGAACAAATTCTAAAGAAACATTTGAAGAGCAGAATTCTAATTTTGTAACTGTATATAGTACACAATTACCATAAAACAGAATAAAATACTTTATGTAGTATACGCTACTAGTTTGTTAACAAATTTGATCATAAAAGAAATTCTCGATGTGGCGATGAAACATGGTTAATAATTCTAATAAATTAGTATTTGATCACTTTTAGAAAAAAAGTAATTTGTGTCTTTGCAGGTAATTGATTTACGTGATCATCTTTTTTAATTTTGTGCAAAGAATTGAAGCTTTTAGTTAAATACGTACGTATGCAAAAAAAAAAAAAACAGTATTTTGTCCCATAAACATTGTGTATAACAAAATGTCTTTAAAATTTGTAAAGAGAATCAGTGTCTATGCGAGTGATGTGTTTTAGTACTTTCAGAATGAAAATTGTTATTTATAAGTTTTCCGGGGGAAAAGTGTTATAATTTAGAACTTTCAAGGAAAGTGCTTATTTCTAAGTTTTAGTGGTGAAGTGCTCAATGTGTCATTTTCATGATGATAGTAAAGTGCTCTAAATCCCTATTAAAATTACTTCTATAATGCAACAGTTGGTGCTACTTCTATTAAGAATCATTGCGTTCTTGTCGCCATAAAAAAATAATCACAACATCCATATTTCAAAAATAGCTCTAGAAATTAAGCTCTTCGCCATTGCTGGCATCGCACAATCACAATTTTCTCCCCATTTATAATACAAAAATCAGCGACAGAGATATAATATTAACAATTAGCGTTGCAACAATTGTATAAATGAGTTCAATTATAAAAAAAAAAATGTTTAAATGAGTTCTCGTAGTACATAGGAGAGTTTTAAGGGTCAGGTTAGCCACAAATGAGATTCTGATTTTTCATGCTTCATAATATAATTCAGCCTATTTTAAAAGACGTTGATAAGTTCATAATCTGATAATACTATTATTAAGCTCACTAAACTTTCGTTACCAATCAATTTTAATAAAGTCCAATTTTCCCAACCCCCTCAAAAGATAAGATAAGATAAGATAAACGCATAGATCCAATAACACATAATAATGTGGGCCATAAAATTCATTTCCCACACGATTTTGCAGTATTTACATTCTAGTCCTCTATCTTCTAATATTTATCAGTTCATACCCCATCGTTCGTCATTTTTCACTTCCGAAATCCCAACTCTGGGTCAACTCATCCTCACCCGATGAACTCAAACACAACAAGACTTTATACAATTTACATCCGAGTCCTCTATCTTCAAACATTCTTCTGATTTCACCCCCCTTCTTGGATCAATTGATCAGCTAGGTCCCCAACAGTTCAAGTACATGACCTGGCGGAGTGACTCCTCCGCCTGTTTGCTCTTGTCCTCCCTGCCGCAAGCACCGCCGGAGTTGATAACTCCGGCGAACGGCCGGAGATCCGCCGCCTCAGATTCGCCGGAAAAGAACCGCTTCTGGCCATAGTTGAGAGAATTGAGGCCGGACTTGAGCTTCTGGCCCTGATCGGAGTGGCTGTTCACTACAGCAACGCTAGCTGCCATCCACACTCTGTTCATTTTCAATTCTAAATTGGAAATACTTTGTTAATTTTTTCTTTTTGATGATATAACTAATGCTGTGAAGAGCTGTGAGTAAGTGTATTTATAGATGATTGGGGGTAAATATGGAAATTGTGTCCCATATATTATATTTAACTTGATTATGCATTAGCTAATTATTCAGCCTAATTTTAAAGGAGTTGATAAGTTAGTCCATAATCCGATTTCTTTGTAAAATTTTATTTCATTCTTTTTCTTTTTCTTTTTCTTTTTCATTTCAAATCATTGTAAATAGTAAATGGTAAAAGTTAAGAATCTAAGTTAAACAGGTGGCGTGCTTATCCGGGGACTCTTATCATGCAACCAATGGGTAGCCAGCAGCTTTTCTCCAATATTCCATTGTTCTGCAATTTGCACGTGGACCCCATCTTTTAACTCATTTTGTCCTTTACTCCAATCAGGTTTGTATTTTAGGTAATATAAAAGAAAAGGCACAAAAAAGTAGAAAAGAGTTAAAAGAAAAAAGTATTATGTCGTCTAGTGCTTGCTAATCAGTATTGCCATCGTGCGGTACAAGTGGGAGACATCAGGTACGTTTTGCCAACTTTTTCCCTCATCCATCAATTCTCGCTAGTCACTAGAAAGTATGTTAGTCACCTATACTCTCTCATATTTACTACATAAATGTAATGTCAAGTATAACAAAACAGAAAAATAAAGATTTAAGTACTTATATTTCCTAAATCACACACCAAAAAGGACTTATATTTCTGTAATGCCTCGCCAATCTATTGTCATAACTCATAACTCATAAGTGATCGTATAGAAATTTGGTACTCAAAAAAGAATTTTACTAGGCAATTAGACTTGAAATCTTCAATTAAATTTGGAAGTTTCTCCTACGATCTAACTTATTGAGTACTAGTGATTTACACTCAATTTGTTTAGGCACCGTTGATTAGGCACCGTTACTCAATTTGTTTTATTTGAATACAATTGGACTATAGTAGTCTATAGACTATAGTAGAAGTAAAATTATTATTTATAATTTAGAAAAGGATGTATATTATGTTTTAAAATATTGAAAACTTGAGTTTTGATTAAGTTTAAGAATGGTACTGCATACACCATGGTACAATACTAGAGGTGGATTAGCAAGTATATATACTCTGCAATTTGTTATAGCGTATAACGTGATACAATGAAGAAGGAACAATTAAGTACGACCATCCATCTCGTTATTTTGGGAAAAACACTCATAACATTGTTTTTGACAAAAAATATTCACTTAGATCAGAATTATGATCGACATATTATATGACTACAGTTTGTTTATGTAAGGCATCTTGGTGGCAAAATAGTAAATATGCAACACTCAAGATCTTGCGCTAAAGAGCATGAAGGTTTGAATAAAATTTGTAATTATGTTTATTTCACGTCTTTAGAACTATGCTTTTATAACGTGACACAATAACAACATGATTATAGTCCTTGCCAAGCTTATCCGACTTTAACGCGTTGTAATGCGATAAGTATGCACAAAAGCTATACGAAGTTTCCTTTACAAAACTAGCCTTTCTATCATCTGCAGTGATGAATGTTAAAAGCATAACTTGATAATAGAAGTTTCGTTTATTTAATGGTTTAAGCCGATAAAGCAACCGTTAAAGTGCAATTATCTGCCTAGAATAATTGCAACTATATCAGTTGTCACTATCAGAAAGATCATAACGTTCCATTTTTTAATAACAGATCTCGTTCCACTTATATTACACCATAAACTAGTGTTACACTTGGAAGATAATTTAAGCTTTATCCTACAATTATTGGTGGTTTTTTTTTTTTTTTTTGGTAAAAACAATTATTGGTGGTTGGTGTAAAGGAAAAATAACATAAAATTAGTGGCAGAACCAAGAAAGTCACCATCAAATCAGGAGCATCAATAATTCCGCGTACTATAAGGTTCCAGAACCTTTAAGTTAAGAATACTGTGAGGGTAAAAGATATATTACATGTATTTTACTTTTTCTCAAAAAAAAAAAAAAAGAAGATATAAATTACATGAACAATTATTATTTATCAACTTTGTTATATTACAATAATGTTTTTTTTTTAACTGTATCAGAAGAATGCCGCAATAATGTTACATGAAAAATACGAATTTTCTTCTTAGATTTTTCTTTTTATTATTTTCTATTCTCGGTAATATAATATCAGTTCATGCTTTTTGTCAATTTGACTAGTCACGATCATAAATCAAAGTGCGACAGACTTGAGAGATGTGACTGAATCCTATTACAAAATAAATTGGTATTGCTCTTACTAAAAATTAGAGCCGATCCAACTACTAAGAAATCTCTTCCTAATCTTGTTCAAAATAAGAAAATAAAATAAATTAGAGCTGTCTTGTCCAAAATAATAAAAAATTATTAGAGGTGTATCCTTCAATTATTGGTCATCGAGATGTGGACAGATAATTTTATAATGTTATGACTAAATTAATACGTCTTTGTCAAATCAACATCATCAGTAATGTAACTAAAACAAACTCTGAACTTAGAGCTTTTGATAATTCACTTGTTTAAAATATTAATTAAGACAGAGACATATCACATAAGTTATGAAGAGAAGTGGGTTCACCTTTTTTTATTTGGTAGGAAAGAACAAAGAAAAATATTAAGTTCACCAAAAGGCAACACTGCACACGGGCCCAAAAGAATTATTTACATCGGCCCAATTAGCTAGATTGTGGGTGGGTTTCACTTGATTAGTGCTAAATTGCTAATCTTCTTTTTCCTTTAAAAAGTAGAAAAGCTCTTTTAATCGACCAAGAGCTACACTGGAAATTCACTACAACATATTTTATATAATTTTATATGTACTTTAACATAATTATCTTGATATATGAGTTAAAAGTATATTTTTAATCACAAAATGCAATGAACTCAAAATAAAAACAAACAAGTCAATAGTTTTAGCGCCACTTTTTGTACCAGCAAAAATCTAAATCTTACAATCATTAGCTTTAAAAAGTAATTTGGAAAATATATTAAAAAATTAAAAGATTGAATTCTGAAACAAATAAAATAATCCGAACACAAAACACAAAGAGAAAGTACTAAAATAAACCCTAAAAATAAAAATAAAATCGAAAAAAAAGAAAAATCGTCAGTTGTCCCCGACCTGTACCCCGATCGCCGGCGCCGGTGGCAGAGCTCGTGAGTTCTTTTTCATGCTTGCAATTAAACAACATAAATCCAACGAATTGGGCATTTGAATTTTGAACATAAAACAAATGGCCGTTTTGTGCCGTATCTTTGCACCCAAAAACCAGAGGTACTTTTTCAATATCTCTCAATTTTCCTGCTCAATTCACACTTCAACGCACACTGAACAAAACCCTATTGACGACACCTCAGTTCTTGATTCTCTACACAAAGGCCTCAACTGGAAAACCCTCACACAGAAATTTATCTCAGTCAAATTCACACAGTCAAATGTTCAAACAATACTCTTGCATCTCAAAGAACCCATTGATTCAAGAAAAGCTCTCAACTTTTTTCATTGGTCAGCTAAAGAGATGCATATCCAACATGGGATTTCGACTTATTGCATCATAATCCACATTTTGGTGAAAGCCAGGCTCACTAAGGATGCCAAGGCAATGCTTGACTCAGTTTTGACCAGCAGAGAAATTTGTGATGGAAATGGTGGAGAGTTTGTTGTGCTTCAATCGTTGATTGAGAGTTATGAGGTTGTTGATTCGGTTCCGTTTGTGTTCGACTTGTTTGTACAGACTTGTGCTAAGTTGAGAATGTTTGGTGGTGTTCTTGATGCTTGTAAAATGTTGTTTGATCGCGGGTTTTCATTGAGTCTGTCTAGTTTTAATGTTATGCTTCATGTGATGCAAAAATCCGACATGACCCGTTTGGTTTGGGATGTATATGAACACATGCTTTTAACTAAAATATATCCGAATGAAGCGACCGCGAGAATCATGGTTAGCGCTTTGTGTAAAGAAGGAAAATTGGAGAGGTTTGTTGGAATTGTAGATAGGATGCATGGTAAGAGGTGCTCGATTCCCAGGTTGATTGTGAATACTTGTTTGGTCTATGAGATGATAGAAGATGAGAGGATTGAAGATGGGTTGGTGTTGTTGAAGCAGATGCTGCAGAAAAATATGATCTTGGATACTATTTCGTATTCTTTGGTTGTCTTTGCAAAGGTGAAGATGGGGAATTTTGATGCAGCTAAAGAGATATACGAGGAGATGCTTAAGAGAGGATTTGAACAAAATGCTTTTGTGTGCAGTTTATTTATTGGGGAATATTGTGAGGAGGGGAGGATGGATGAGGCAATTCAGCTGTTAGAAGAGATGGAAACTTTGCAATTGAAGCCTTTGGATGACACATTTGATAAGCTGATCGAAGGTTGTTCTACCAGTGGACGGTTGGACGATGGCTTGAAATTTTGCAAGAAGATGACAAGTATGGGGCTTCTTCCTAGTTGTTCCACTGTTAATAAGATGTTTGGAAAGCTTTGTGCAAAAGGGAACTCCAAGGAGGCTGATGAGATGCTAACCATCTTGTTGGATAAAGGGTTTATACCTGATGAAAGTACATATTCTCATCTTATTGATGGTTATGGTAAAGATGGTGATGTTGAGGGGGCTGTAAAGCTTTTATTTGAGATGGAATACCGATCAATATTGCCTAATGAATTGGGTTTTTCTTCTTTAATTGTCACTCTCTGCAAGTTTGGAAGATTAACAGAGGCAGAAAAGTATTTGAAAAGGATGAAAGCACAATCATTTCTTCCAAGTCCAAGCGTTTACGATAGCTTGATCATTGCATACTTGCAAAAGGGTGACAAAATTAGGGCTTCTCAACTTCAATGCGAAATGTCTGAAACAGGGTTGAAGACTGATGACGGATAAATTGAAACTTATTGATTGATCACTGCTTCATACATAAGAGATTGCACTCTAAAAGCATGAATGACTGTCTGCAGGAGGCGGTTTTACTAGAGGTATGCTCATAACTAAACCTGGAAGTTTTTATCAGCATCTTTTTATACAAGAAAGTTGGTTTATTATTTTACTACCATTTTAAATGTCATCAAAAAAATAAAAAAGAATTCACAAAACGCATCAGACACCTGGGATGATTTCCTGATTTAAATTGTTGACACCTTTTGTTCTATTTTGGAGTAGTATTTTTTTTTTTTTTAAGCATTACCTTCTTAGCTTTAGTTCCAAAGATAAATCCGATTAAATTTCAACCAAATTACTGCAATTGTTTATCTCTTTTCTGTCGTTATGTTACTCCCTCGCTGATATTTGCAGGTCTCAGATCATTGTGTAGTTTTTTCAGTGGAATTCCAGGATAGTATATTATTAGCCAAATGCTACTGGTCTTCAACCGAATGGGCTTCTGTAGAAATCATTGGACGACTCTTATCGACCTCAAAATACCTGTCCATTTATGTATGTCCCGCTGCTGCGAGAATGTTTCTTCCATTGAAGGGCATAGGAGTTTTATGCTGTTCTGGGATGTATTGATGCAAATGGATATATCTGTAGATGCAAGATGTGAATGATTGTCTTAATTAAAGTGTCCCTTCTTATATGTTAATTCTCTTCTTGTATGTAAATTCAATCTTGATGCTATTTTCTTGCTTGGTATTACAGAAAACTTGATACGATATATACATATGCTGTTGAAGGGGGTGCTTGGTATTACATAAAACTTGATACAATGTATGTAAACAGTATATATCTGAATAGCAAATGCTATAACAAAAAAATGTTCCAAACTTTCAAGTTTTTCTTGAAGGACATATCCATACAACATATTATACACTGTAAAAAAATTTCAGGACATATTTAAGACCACCATGGGTTTTCTCCAGTTCTAAAATCTGTTTCAGTCCATGGAACAAACAGCACCTTCCCATCGTCAATATCAGCGTGAGCCAAGGCCAAAGACTATACACAAAATGAAAAAGAAAGGTAATGAGAAATAAGACCGAGTTAATCTATGATTCTAGAGAACACGTCTCACGATTCGAATAATGTTTGAAAAAGGGTAAAATACTTCAAAAACCCCCACCCTATGGGGTGTTTCACAGTGAACCCCCGAACTACGAAGAAGAGACAATAACCCCCCAACCTATTGAAAATTGTGCAAAATACCCCTAGAGTCGTTGATCAACCGTTTATTTTGGATACATGTATGTGTTTTTGCCTGTTGGATTTGGTCTCGGGGGGCATTTCACACATTTTTCAATAGGTTGTTTGCTTGATTTTATAGTTTATGGGGCACGTTGTGAAACACCTCATAGGTTGGGGGTTTTAAGTGTTTTACCCTTGAAGAAAGATATGACCAACAAGAGTAAGTAAATAATTTGTAAAACTTACCAAAGGAGCAGGTCCTCTAACAACTCTTCCTTGGTTGTTGTACTGGGATCCATGGCAAGGGCAAAGGAACTTGTTCTCAGCAGCATTCCATGGTACAACACAACCAAGGTGGGTGCACACAGCATTGATACCATAGGTTGCAAGTGTTCTGTCACTCTCCACAACAAGGTATGTTGGATCACCCTGAAAATTCATTTATAATACTGTCAAAAGCTGGACTCCTAATAATATTGTTTTTCCTATTCCCCTCTCAATCAGTCTATTACTAGAATCAACACCTGAAATTCACAATACGTTTTCAAAAGGATCAAGATATCGCAATTTTTTCCCAGTTTCGGCTTGTTACCAAATGTCTTAATACAAAGCACGCTTCAGGCACAGTTGATTACAGTACATATGTTTTGCCACTCTTTTCCATCCCTTGCGGTAACTTTTCTTTTTAACTTCACTTATAGCCTCATAGATTTCTATGTCGATTCGCACAATGACACTAGTATTACAACCTCTTTTAAGCAAATAATATTATTTTGGACAGGAGTAATAAAGTCCATCAAATTGTAACAGATCAATGAATATTACCTTCAGTCCCTGTGTAAGGGTTCGATCACCAGGTCCATGATTTTTGAGCCATTCCTCTGCAACGACATCATTTCCTAATGCATCCTTGGCAACAATACCACCACTACCCCCTCCGCTACTGCTCTTGGACAAAAATGGCATGTAAAGTTATCATGCAAGTGGTGGACAAGGAAAATAACAGCAGAACTATGTCCTAAACAGAGGGAACGAAAGCGTCTCAAGTAAGCAAGAGATAGGAGTGATGAAGTTAAAAAGAAGCAATGATTACCAAAGAGAAAAGCAGAGAGGGATCAGCTTCATGAATTACCAATAAAAGAATGTAGTTCACATGCTCTCTCACATATGAGTCGTCTAAATGTATGATTTCAATCAAGGAGATATGTGAGAAGCCATAATTGGTATTGCATACTAAATAAGCTCTCATTGTATGAAATCAAATCCCTTTGTTGCTCTCCTTAATTGAATTTATCAATAAGAGAGGACGAGCTTTTTTATTGCACGCGAAGCGCGTGATGGTCCAGTGCAAAACTCTCCCATGTTTATTGTGTAAAACTTAGCATGATTCACGAAATCCTCTCTATGTCCAGTTCCGTTAGCAAGTGACTTACACTAGCAATTGATTTCGTGCAGGTAATCCAAAAAACGTGGAAGCTATATTTCGACAGCCCTTTTCTATAGAGTAATTCATAGATTAATTGCATCTTAATCCATATCAAACAATTCTAAACTACTAAATTAACAACTATCTCATCAGAAATGTAATGATCAAATGGATAAATATACGGTACCGACCCCGGAGGAACGAAGAAGTAAGTGTAAGGCAGCAACATTCCACCAGAGGGAAGTGCAATAGCACCCAAAAGCAACAAATTCATGAGCTCCCTCTTCTTCATGTCGGGCACACGGTCCGCGGGGATGCTGGTCGCCATGCACGTGACGTTCATGCGCCTGTTCTTCCCGCTCCTCGCAAATTTGCCGAGACCGACAACTGAAGGCAACGAGTTCATCCCATTCTTCTTCAACGAGCACAACTGATGGAACAAAGAAACTAATGAAATTCAAATGTAAAGATGAAATTTTTAGTTCTCAAGTGAAGTTTGATTACCTGAGAAGGTGAGATGGCAGGTGACAGAGCAGTTGAAGAAGCCATTTTTACTCGTTAGTGGAGAAAAATGGAAGATTATTTGGGGGTGAACTGAAGTATTAAGATGAAGAGGTGATAAGAGTGGTTCGTTGCGAATTGACGACCACAAGCATGGGAGATAAGGTGGTATCAGTGTTGAGCCACACGTTTGGATATGGGAGCTTCTTTGCTAAAATCTTAAAGAATGAACTTTTATCTTTGTCTTTGTCAAAAGTTCTTTTTATAAGTTACTTAAAACTAAAATAAGAGGGATTTGTTTAAAAGCTTACACTGTTATTTAGAACCAGGTGTTTAGAATGTTATTATTTAGGGAGAATTACACAAACACCCCCTGAGATATGGGCTAATTACACAGACACCCCCTCATGTTTGGGAAATTACACAAACACCCCCTGTGATAAAATCGCAATTTGTTATGTTTTTCTGAATTTAAATTTCCGTCTCTCGTTTATATTGTAAAATCAATGAAAAATAAACTAAAATTGCTAAAACGATAGAAAATAAGTCTCATTTATTCTGTTTTAGAAAATAAAAAAACATTAAAAATAAGGTATATTTCGAAAGATTTTGTAAGTTAGTCATCACATCATTATTGAAATTATGATCCAACACCATAAGTGTGTATATTCGATTGAAAAACACACTACAAAGGGTGTTTGTGTAATGAGATGCATACTATAGGGGGTGTTTGTGTAATTTCTCAAACATGAGGGGGTGTCTATGTAATTAGCCCATACCTCAGGGGGTGTTTGTGTAATTCTCCCTATTATTTATTAGAATATATTTTACCTAATTGTTTATTATTGCGGTCTAGCTTGATACTCCAGGCCAGGCTAATTCAAGTTAATGTAACGTCTCACCTTAAGGTCGGGTAACCTGCACTTCTTCAATTAGATTTTTTTTTTTTTTATATCTTAGTAAACCACACTTATAATTAATTAAATGACAAACATATTTACTTCATTGATATTATTATTTTTCCTTTCTTAGGTTCTTTATTAATTAAAAAGAAAAAAAAAACTTATTGTTTAGAAGAATGACAATATGGCACTAATTTTTGAAACAAAAAATGTTAAAAACAAAAATTCAGTATTATTGCATTGTTTTATCTACTACGACAAGATGCAGCGAGTGCCTCACTTGAGAAGTACTACTTGTTACAGTTTGTTGTCAAACAAGGTTTTGGAAAGAAAGAAAAAAGAAACTCTTGCATTTAAGCGTGGTTGCTTTGATTTTCATGAGGAAACCACCACAACATTTATATTGTTAACGATTTACGATGTTGTAACTGTGAAACTTGTCTTAACTTCATAATGATAAGTCAAGATACCTATGTGTGTTGAATAAAAACTCACGAATTAGATGTGTAAGTCTTAGGCTGAAATTCGAGGGCGAAACTTTTTATTTCTTGTGGAATAATTCGTGAAGAAGGTAGATGGATAAGCGGTAGTCCAGTTGACTGGGCTATAATAAAAGGCAATGCCAAACATGCTGGGCTTTAATAAAAGGCAATGCCAAACTTGTTGTTGGTCTGTTATTGTTTGTCCAAATACCTATAACATGGGCTACTACATATATATTAACACCAGAGCACATATAACCAATATTTAATTTTCAAGACCGACCACACCCCATGTATAGAACCATCATTATTGATGAAATCTTAAGTATGAATTTATCTTAGCTTTGTTAATTAACTTCCTTAGACGTAATCTTAAATTCTTAATCTAGTCCAATAATATACAGGCATCTAGTTGTATATCCAATATCAAGTAGCTAGCGCTGATTAAGATAAACCACTAGAACAATAGATGAATATAACTCAAGCAATTTGCAGTAAATTCAGCCTGGGAACAAGGTACATTTGCATGCAAAACATTAAATCCATTTATTCAGAAATATAATTTAGCCATTATTAGTCTGCTTCACTTTATTTTCAAACATATATATTAAAATAGATATTGATCACGGAAAGACTTCAATAAGGGACCTCAGTCCTAAAACACGAGTGATCTTGTAGCTTGTGAATCCAGCGTCAAAGAAGAGCTTTGCCCACTCTTTCTCAGTCCTCTCTTTTCCTGTGGTTTGAACCATCATCTGCATATCCCAAAATAGTTGAGTTTCAACTCCTTCATGGTCTTCTCTTTGATCATATTCATCCATAATCATTTCAACAATAATCACCTTTTCACCTTCGTCTTTGCTTGGAATCGCTTCTTTGCACTTCTTCAAGATTTTAACACATTCTTCATCACTCCAGTCATGCAATATCCACTTAATTCACATGCATGTAATTAAAGGGTTACTAAATATATATAACTTTTATGACAATATTAATAAACTTGATTCAATTATATATACCTTCAAAAACACGGCACTAGCTTGAGGAATGGACTCGAACATGTCTCCTCCAACAAAGGTAAGGTTCTCACTGTCTTTCAGGTCCGCGATAACATGCGGAAGATCAAGCACGACACATTTCAAGCCCGGACATGCATCAGCTATAACCTTAGCCACAGTTCCTATGCCGCCCCCAACATCAACTATTGTTTTTAACCCCTCAAAAATATGTTTACACTTGTCAATAAGTATCTGAATGGCCAAGCGTGCATCGCTAGCCATAGCCTCGTTAAAAAGCTGATTCATCCTTGGCTCCTGCCCGACGTGCTCCCATAGCGTCCGCCCGTGAGTAGTGAGAAAGGGCGTTGTTTCGTCATTTTGAAACCATTCACACACGTGATGCCATGAATCCATAAAGAGTGGCTCGAGGATGGCCAACGCGTAAGGTCGCATGCTCAATGGCTCGTCTCGCAAAAGGAGACGAGAGGCTGGTGTGAGCCAGTACCCCTCCTCATCTTTCTCTTCTAAAATCTTGATCTTGACGAAGAGCTTGGAATGTATTAAAATGCGCATTAAACGATAAATGCAGTTGGATTTTGCTTTGTTGATGTGTAGGGTGTTCACTAATTTTGAAAGTGTCATTGGTTTGCCATGTTTGTGGATAAAATCGGGTATGCCTAATTGAATTGCACATTTTAGAGACATAGAGTTCATGAAGTTGGATATGAGATTCCACACATGGGCTTGAGCTTCCAAAAGCTCATCATATGATTGTTCGCCTTTGGCCAATGCCATATCTTGAAACAAAGTTTGATAAAGAGAAGCAAAAATCAGATTTTTGTATCTTTGTGCTATGTAAACCACCCACTTTTAAATTAATGGAGATGTATATTGCCTATGTCTGAATTGGACAAATAGACCAAGGGGAAGTATCTATGTGTAGAGTCGGGAGGAGGGAATAGAGCCCAAGCTACTATTATGTGTGTGTGTGTGTAAATTTTCTTTTGAATATTATAAATTCAGAAAGGAAATTTAAGAATAGAATCCGAAGTTATGGAAAACTCCATTCTATTCTACACCGAACAATCAAACCCAACAACAAAATCATTAGCCTAAAAAAAATAATAAAAGTATTAATGAAGAAAAGGAATGCAAGATTTTGGAGTAGTTTGAACTTTGAAGTTCTCATGATTTATATTGCTACAAAAACAAAAAATCGCCGTGGAATCCACTTTTTTGCAATTGGTTAATGAATTACCTTCTTATACATTATAGGTAGGGATAACCAGGGAAGCTATAGCCATCCCCATTCCCGGGAATATACCTAACAATAGATAAGTCATTAACTTGGACGGGCTACAAGCCTACAACCCTAGTTTTCGAGCCCAATCTATTCTTTTTGATTAAATACATAACATAACATAACATAAAAAAGAAACAAAATTTTTAAAGCTTAACAACTCTCAAAAGTGAAACCTGTCAATAAAATCTGAAGCTGTGAATCACTCAATTTTCATAAACGGCGAACAATCTGATCCACCAACAAATTATTATCTTCAAAATATTAAAAGGTTAATGAGAAAAGGAATGTAAAATTTGGTTGGAGTTCTAATAATATAGCTACAAATTAGAACTAAATAAGTACTCAAATAGTTTATAAACATTTACTTATACAAACACACCTCTCTATTCTTTTCGTATATATTATTAGTAATCATGAACAATTTATTATGTATCATTTTTATCAATTACCTAATTTTTTTGTCTTATACGGTCACTTTTATATTAAATATTATCTACTACCATGGTATTTTTTTATATCTAAAATAAAGTATTTTTCAATGATTCATTAAACTTAACTTATATATATATTTTTGAAAAAAATTCTACTATAAGAAAGCATATAAATAACAATAATTTATTAATATAATTTTTGACTAGAAAAGACAATTAGAGAGTTTTAAGAAATAACTCTGGTGGCAACAAATCTTGCTCTTGCTTATATTGCAAGCCATTAGTTAATGTCATTGAAAGCCATTTTTATGCCATCTTGTCTCAAAATAAAAAGAAATATTCAAGAAACATCTACCCCGTGATTTATTCGTTAATTTAGTTAGTCTTTGAGGCCACCTAATTTCGTCCTACCCAATTTACATTTTCTTAATTAATTACCCTTTAATTATGGAAACTTAATTTTCTCCACCATCAAAATTCTACCCATAATAAATTCTGCTGCTCTTGTGAAGTAATTCAAGCCTGGTACTTTTCACCGCCATTGCATGTCAGTTATCTCCAAGTTCTGGAATTGTACTATGTGAAAATTATTCGCTTCTTCATTTCCACCCAATTTTATCATATTTGTGTCTTTTGTATGGATAAACTTCATTATCGTATCGCTTAGATTTATTATAACTTGAAGCAATGATCTTAAGCATTGAATCCAACTTTATGCAAATATCTTCATTCCTACATCCTTTAGACTAATCATATAGCAGGTTTGATTTTATACATAAAAAGGTGTCATGTGAAGAGTATTATTGGCCTACTAATTATTAGTTAAAAGATTTTTAGTTTATTAATAACAATATTTCTTTTCCATATTACTAGTTAATGGAAATTGTGCTCCTTTCATATAAAAAAATTGCAGTCATTTTCCTATTCTACTTCAATGGCTTGCGTAATTACTTTAATGTATAAACTAAATATTTTTTAGAAGTATCACTAATATGTAAAGATTATATACATATATATACTAAGAGATTTTAGATATGAATTAAAAATTCAATATTTAATATAGGTATCAAGGAAGAGATTAGCCTGACATTATGCCCTGCATATTGTCTTGGTTTAAAGAATTTACTGGAGTAAGAAACCCAAATTGTGGCCGAGAAAATTGAGCTTCTGTGTTGAAGGAATAATTTATCAATTAATGGTGTATTGCAGAAACTTTATCAAGAAATTAAATTCATTTATTCGAAACAAAATTTAGCCAATTATTAGTCTGCTTCACTTTATTTTCAACCATAGATGATAAATAATAGATAATGATCATGGAAAGACTTCAATAAGGGACCTCAGTCTTAACACAGGAGTGAGTTTGTAGCTTGTGAATCCAGCATCAAAGAAAAGTTTTGCCCATTCTTTCTCAGTTCTCTCTTTTCCTGTGGTATGAACCATCATCTGCATATCAAACAAGAGTTGAGTTTCAACTCCTTCATGGTCTTCTCTTTCGTCATCCACAACCATTTCGACAATAATCACTTTTCCACCTTCGTCTTTGCTCGGAATCGCTTCTTTGCACTTCTTCAAGATTCTAACACATTCTTCATCATTCCAGTCATGCAATATCCACTGCTTCTCATTTAATTCACATGGAATAAAAAGGGTTGCTAAGTATTACTTTTATGACAGTATAAATAAAATTAATTCAAAATATACCTTCAAAAACACTGCATCCGCTTGAGGAATGTACTCGAACATGTCTCCTCCAACAAAGGTAAGACTCTCACTGTCTTTCAAGTCCGCAATGACATGCGGAAGATCAAGCACAACACATTTCAAACCCGGACATGCATCAGCTATAACCTTAGCCAAGATCCCGATGCCGCCTCCAACATCAACCATCGATTTTAACCCCTCAAACACATGTTTACACGTGTCAATAAGTATTTGATTTACAAAGCGCGCGTCACTAGCCATAGCCTCGTTAAAAAACTGATTCATCCTTGGCTCCTTTACAGCTAGCTCCCAAACCATGTCCCCGTGAGTGGTCACGAACGGCGTTGGTTCGTCGTTTTGAAACCATTCACACACATGATGCCATGGATCCATAAGCACCGGCTCGAGCATGCCGAGCGCAAATGCTCTCATGCTCAATGGCTCGTCTCTCAAAAGGAGATGAGAGGCCGGTGTGAGCCAGTAGCCATCCTCATTTGAAATCTTGATCTTGACGAAGAACTTGGCATGGATTAAAATGCGCATTAAACGGTAAATGCATTGGGATTTCGATTTGTTGATGGGGAGGGTGTTTACTAATTCTAAAAGTGTCATTGGTTTGCCATGTTTGTGGATGATGTCGGGTATGCTTAATTGAATTGCACATTTGAGAGACATGGAGTTCATGAAGTTGAATATGTGGTTCCATACATGAGCTTGAGCTTCCAGTAGCTCGTTAAGGGATTGTTTCCCATTAATATCCAATGCCATATTCGAAAGTGGAAACTAATTTTGATGAAGTGGAAGGGGTCTGTTAATTATCTACTCAAAGGTAGTAAAAATATTTAATGCTTGTGCCTTTGTGCTATGTAAACCAGTCCATATATAAAGAGGCGATCTTGTCTATACTTTAATGGGTAGATCATAGATGTTTAATTCTCTAATATTTTCTTTTCTTTTGGGACGGATAACAACACACAGGAAAAACAAACGAAAAAAAACTGAGGTGTAATTACAGAAACACGTGATGATTGGAAACTTAAAATTTACAAAACACCTCCTGCAGTATAAATTTATTTAAACAAACATTACTGCGTTAAAACATAATATATGGAGTAATTACAGGAACATATGTGATGCATGCATGTTTGGAAAATGGAGAAACACCTCCTGCACTATGTATTTAATAAACAAACCTTACTGCGTTAAATCCTAAAGGAAAATTGACGTTTTAAAAAATTCCATAAATATCGGAAAACTACTCTTTGTGGATTAAAAAGAAAAACTCAAAATATGAGGAAAAAAAGAGAGAAGGGAATCAGAGCTCAAGCGCGCCTAGGCACAATGTTGGGCACGATTTGGGGTTGGGGAGGGGGAGGGTCGTTAAGGTTGAAGACAACCTTTTCTATTTAATCTTTTTCTTTCTTTTTTTTTTTCCATTTCCCAAAAGAAAAGGTGAATTTGGAATCTAAAAACTAATAATATAGTTAAACATAACTATTTTACAGTTGTGCTCTATTATTTTGGATAAAAGTAATTTAGGTTAAACTCATTATAGATACCTTTTTTTTTTAAAGTTTAAATAGAGGGTAAGTTGTGACATATTCTGTAATATTTTGTAAATCTCATGTATTTTAAACTTGTTGGACCTATTTTTAATGTTTGGTGAAATTTATAGATATTTTGAAAAGATTCCTGTAATTTAATAAGTTTGTTATTGATGTTTTCTTAAAAATAATAATAAACGAGGCTTATTTTCTGACTTTTTAACAATTTTAGTTTTTTTTTTTTCATTTCTGATTAGACAAAATAAATGAGGGTCATAAACAGTACACCAAATTCAGCAGATTTCTAACGAAGTTTAACTATATAATGTGTTTGCGTGACTTTCCAAAATTTGAGAAGGTGTTCTTGTAAGTTGTAGACTTGTAACTACTCCACATGCACCTCTGGGGAAAATATTGTTGATTGTATTACTCCCAAGTGCCTATCTATTAAATGAATTAAAACATTTTAAGTACAAATCTGTGTACAATTAGAATTCCACGTTTTAAGTGCAAGTTTGGAATGAATCGGTCCTTTTGACATTTTGCTTATAAATAAATTTTGTGACGGGGAATTTCCGTTGATGACCTCTTATTCTAATGTTGTCCTTTCATCTATGAAAACATTATTCATAAATACACAAAAAGGAAAAAAAAAAGAGTCTTTTATGAGATACAGACTCTTTCTTTTTCCTTTTTGTGTATTTATATATGGGATAATTACAGCTACACCCCCTGAGGTTTGGTGTAATTACACATACCTCCCCTGAGGTTTGAAACCTTACACATACCTCCCCTCTTCAATTTAAGGGTTGTTTGGTGTAAGTTATGATAAAATTATGCTTATTATACTTACACCCCTAAAGTTTGGTATATTTATAAAAGTAATCCTTGATGTTAGAAAAATTAAAATTAAATACTCCAAAAGGTTTTATAAACTATTATATTATTACCTACAAATATAAAAAGTATTTAAATTTAAATTTAAAAATAAGTTAATCTAATCCAAAATATATTTTTGAACCAAAACACGTAACTTTTAATTTTTTTTCTTTAAAACAATTCCCATAAATCTCAGTCAAAACTTAACTAACTACTCATCTTTGTGCCTCTGTTCTCGTTACAATTTTAAACTAACAACTATTTTAGTAATAGAAGAAGATAAAACACCAAAAATTGGTTTCACTAAATATAGTGCATTTAGGTTGTTTATTTTGTCAAAAAGTTCAACAAAACTTACTACCTAAAACCAGTGACCACATGTCTGATCCAAGGATGATAATTCTATTGTCACTGTTGCTGGTAATTTCGTCATCATTCTTCATTTTTTTAAAATGGGTTGTGAAAATCTTGATTATTTCTGTTATATTTGTTAATTTTCATTGAAAATGAGAGTTTTTACAATTGAATTTTCTATTTCTTGTCTTTTTATTTCGGAGATTGCATAGATATTTATTATTTTACCATATGCTTCTTTTTTGTTGTGACAAACTGAAATTTCCGTGGGCACGCGTAATAGTATTTAATATGGAACTATAATGAAATTTATGAGATTATTAAAAGTAAAACAAAAATTAAGAAATAAAAAAACAAACAAAAACAAGAAATTAAATATTTTTACAAAATAATAAAAATATTAAGATTAGATTAAATTTTAAAAATAATTTAAATACTTTTTATATTTTTGGTTAGTCATATAGTAGTTTCTAAAATTATTTGGAGTATTTAATTTTAATTTTTCTAACATCAAGGATTACTTTTAAAAATATACCAAACTTTAGGGGTGTAAGCATAATAAGCATAATTTTATCATAACTTACACCCAAACAACCCTTAAGTTGTAGAGGGGAGGTATGTGTAATTACACCAAACCTCAGGGGGTGTAGCTATATATATATATATATATATATATATATAGACACACAAGATTGTGGAGTAGTTTGAAGTTATCATTTATATAGCTACAAAAACAAAAAAATTGCACAAATAGCGTATGAAAAAGTTTATTAATACCGCATCTCTCCTTCTTTTTTTTTTCTGTGTATAATTTAGTGATCATGTATAATTTACCACATACTTTCAGTTCTCTATTTTTATTTTTATCTTGTATGATCACTTTTATACTAAATATTATGTATTATATAGGGTATGTATTAATTTTATTTTATCGAATATATATTCACAACATTTATTTGAAACTTGAATTCTATATATATATTTTGAAAAAAAAAGTATAAAATAGATAATAACCCCACACAAACTCTTGAAAACACCGGTAAATGTCTTTAACATTTCTTTTTCTTTTGAGACGACTTATGAAAATGTTCCCAAAAGACAATAACTACACCTTCGGGCATTTAGTAATTAATTTCAGTACGTACTTTAAAGTGTCTATACTCTATAGGCATGTAAGATTAGGCAAAACTATTTTAACGCTGCGTTGCAGGACAATTAGGTGATGGATTAAATATAATTTTTAAATTATAGGATCATAACTTACTCACATTTCATTGAAATCATGTATTTATACCTGATTTGACGTAAAATATTTACTATACTAAATAAATGATTTTTTTTTTTGTTGTGAAAATTGCATATAATGTTTAATTTAAAATATGTTATATAAGATAAGACAAAATTAAATAATGATACAAGTTTAAAATACTATACAATCAATTTTGTTATAATCAGTAAACAACACATAAAAAAAGTATTGAACAGACGAGTTTATGTAGATTGATCGATATATCCTTCCATTTTTGTGTGACAGGGGAGAGGGTTGATTTTTATAAGTTGGTTTCACAAAAATGCGAATAAGACTTATAGTTGATTGAGAGAGTATGCGGTGTAACATGGACCACAAATGCTAATCGATAATAATCACTTTTTTACAATTGGTTAATTAATAACCTGCTTATACATTATAGGTAGGGAGAACCAGGGAAGCTATAGCCATCCCCATTCCCAGCCTAACAATAGATAAGTCATTACTTGGAAGGGCTACAAGCCTACAACCCTATCCCAAGTTTTTGAGCCCAAGCTATTTTTTCTTATTAAATACATTACATAAATTTTATTAAAAAGAAACAAATTTTTTAAAGCTTAACAACTCAAAAGTGAAACCTGTCAATAAAATCTGAAACTGTGAATCACTCAATTCTCATCAACGGCGAACAATCTGAGCCATGCACCAACAAATTACTATCTTTAAAATATTAAAAGGTTAATGAGAAAAGGAATGTAAAATTTGGTTGGAGTTCTAATAATATAGCTACAAATTAGAATTGAATAAGTACTCAAATAGTTTATAAATATTTACTTATACAAACACACATCTCTATTCTTTTCGTATATATTATTAGTAAATATGAACAATTTATTATGTAGCATTTTTATCAATTACCTAAATTTGTGTCTTATACGGTCACTTTTATATTAAATATTATCTATTACCATGGTATTTTTTTATATCTAAAATAAAGTATTTTTCAATGATTCATTAAACTTAACTTACATATATATTTTTGAAAAAAAATTCTACTATAAGAAAGCATATAAATAACAATAATGTAGAGACTTTATTAATATAATTTTTGACTAGAAAAGGCAATTAGAGAGTTTAAAAGATAACTCGGGCGGCAACAAATCTTGCTCTGGCTATATCACAAGTCATTAGTTAATGTCATTGAAAACCATTTTTATACCATCTTGTCTCAAAAGAAAAAGAAATATTCAAGAAACATCTGGCCCGTGATTTATTCGTTAATTTAGTTAGTCTTTGAGGCCACCTAATTTCGTCTTACCCAATTTACATTTTCTTAATTAATTACTCTTTAATTATGGAAACTTAATTTTCTCCACCATCAAAATTCAACCCATAATAAATTCTGCTGCTCTTGTGAAGTAATTCAAGCCTCAGTTTTCACCGCCATTGCATGTCAGTTATCTCCACGTTCTGGAAATATACTATGTGAAAATGATTCGCTTCTTCATTTCCACCCAATTTTATCATATTTGTGTCTTTTGTATGGATAAACTTCATTATTGTACTAGATTTATTATAATTTGAACCAATAATCTTAAGCATTGAATCCAAATTTATGCAAATATCTTCATTCCTACTTCCTTTAGACAAATCAGATAGCAGGTTTGATTTTATACATAAAATGGTGTCATGTGAAGAGTATTATTGGCCTACTTAATTATTAGTTAAAAGATTTTTAGTTTATTAATAACAATATTTCTTTTCCATAATACTAATTAATGGAAATTGTGCTCCTTTCATATAAAAAATTTGCAGTCATTTTCCCCTTCTATTTCAATGGCTTGCGTAATTATATGTATAAACTTAAATCTTTTTTAGAAATATCGATCACTAATATGTAAAGATAATATAACATATATATACTAAGAGATTCTGGATATGAATTAAAAATTCAATATTTAATATAGGTATCAAGCAAGAGATTAGTCTGACATCTTGCATATTGTGATATTGTCTTGGTTTAAAGAATTTACTGGAGTAAGAAACCCAAGTAAAAAAGATTCTACGAATTGTGGCCGAGAAAATTGAGCTTCTGTCTTTAAGGAATAAATTATCAATTAATGGTGTATTGGAGAAACTTAAGCACTTAATTTATATAATCTTTGACTGAAAGGAGCAAATTAGAGAGTTTTGATAAATTGCTCTGACAACAACAATGCATGATCTCCAGCCATAACTAATCCGTGGGGCACTTTCTTAATTTTATTATCATTAGGCATGTTAGACTAGCAGTTGCTAAGATTTACGGCCATTCAGTGATAGCTATTATTTCTCGCTGACCACTAACTAGTAATTACGGAATATGGATTACATTTATTTTCGAATTTGTGTACTATTTAGACTTGGTTTACATATATAGCATCAATTATAACTCTGTAAATGGAAAATAAGAGTGCTTTTTGCATTCTCAGCAAAACATGGATATTAACTTTCATCAAAATTTAACTTATATAAATGAAAATAGAATGTCATAAAAGATACCTTTCTTAGCAATAAAGATATTTTCTATGTAAAATGAGTCAATTATGCGAATTTATCTCGTTGCGGTTTTTGAAAATCTCCCACTGTTCAGACAATTTTTTTTTAAATTTAACAAGTTAAAGTGTATATTTTAAGTACATTTGGAGTATATTATGTCCTAAAGCTCATTCAAGTACATCAGCCAGAAAATATTTTTCACCTGGCTGATCATACCATTTCAATATCTTTTTATCTTTCGGCCTGTGATTCATTGCTGGCACGGACAGATTCCGTTATTGGGCCAAAATAGTAATTGTCCTGCAAAATTTGTTGAATTTTGTTTGTTTGTGCTCCGTAACTTATGTTCTTAAGTTGGAAAAATTATTAGGTACAACCGATGTACGGTGACGTGGTACAACCAAAGGCTGAGATTAAACATGATTCCTAAATTATAGGGAAGTAACCTCTCCACACCTCATCCCAACCATGCATTTATATAAATAACTGACTTGCTGCACCACCTCATCGTACATCTCTCCTTAAGTTGCTAGCGTTCAGCTCTATTCCGTGAGAGAGATAAAGGGCATAAATGACATTGTCCCATTTAATTGGGCTGTAATAAAAAGCAGTAGCAAACTAGCTTGTAATTGGGCCGTATAAAAAGCAATCTCAAACTTGTTGTTGGGCCATTATAGTTAATCTAAATGCTGATAACATAGTGGGCTACTACATATTTCTTTTTTTTTTTGGTAATTGGGCTTATACATATTAGCCCCATATAGCACATTGAAGCAATATATAATTTTCAAAACCGACCACTCCCCATGCATATAACCATCATTATTGATGAAATATTAAGTATGTATTTATCTTAGCTTTGTTATTAATAATATTGTCCAATATTACAGGGAAACCAGTCGTATACCCGATATCCAGTAGCTAGCGCTGATTAAGATAAAACATTACGAAGAGAAATAATAAATGAATAACTCAAGCAAATTCAGCCCGGGAACAAGGTACATTTTCACAAACTAAATCCATTTATTCAGAAATATAATTTAGCCATTATTAGTCTGCTTCACTTTATTTTCAAACATATATATTAAAATAGATATTGATCACGGAAAGACTTCAATAAGGGACCTCAGTCCTAAAACACGAGTGATCTTGTAGCTGCTTCTGAATCCAGCATCAAAGAAGAGCTTTGCCCACTCTTTCTCGGTTCTCTGTCTCCCTGTGCTATGAATCATCATCTGCATATCAAACATGAGCTGAGTTTCAATTCCTTCATGGTCTTCTCTCTCATCATCCACAACCATTTCAACAATAATCACCTTTCCACCTTCGTCATTGCTTGGAATCGCTTCTTTGCACTTTTTCAAGATTTTAACACATTCTTCATCACTCCAGTCATGCAATATCCACTTAATTCACATGCATGTAATTAAAGGGTTACTAAATATATATAACTTTTATGACAATATTAATAAACTTGATTCAATTATATATACCTTTAAAAACACGGCACTAGCTTGAGGAATCGACTCGAACATGTCTCCTCCAACAAAGGTAAGGTTCTCACTGTCTTTCAAGTCCGCAATAACATGCGGAAGATCAAGCACAACACATTTCAAACCCGGACATGAATCAGCTATAACCTTAGCCAAGATCCCGATGCCGCCCCCAACATCAACCATCGATTTCAACCCCTCGAACACATGTTTACACTTGTCAATAAGAATTTCATTTACCAAGCGTGCATCGCTAGCCATAGCCTCGTTAAAAAGCTGATTCATCACTGGTTCCTTCATAGCTAGCTCAAAAACCGTGGCCCCGTGAGTGGTGAAGAACGGTGTTGGTTCGTCATTTTGAAACCAATCACACACGTGATACCATGAATCCATAAAGATCGGCTCGCTCAGTGGCTCGTCTCGCAAAAGGAGACGAGAAGCCGGTGTGAGCCAGTACCCCTCCTCATCTTTCTCTTCTAAAATCTTGATCTTGATGAAGATCTTGGAATGGATTAAAATACGTATTAAACGATAAATGCAGTGGGATTTTGCTTTGTTGATGGGGAGGGTGTTTACTAATTCTAAAAGTGTCATTGGTTTGCCATGTTTGTGGATGATGTCGGGTATGCCTAATTGAATTGCACATTTGAGAGACATAGAGTTCATGAAGTTGAATATGAGATTCCACACGTGAGCTTGAGCTTCCAAAAGCTCGTCATATGATTGTTCGCCATTGGCCAATGCCATATTTAATTTCGAAACAAATTAAGTTAATTTAATAAAGAGTAGCAAAAACCAATTCTTATGTAAACCACCCCATTTTTAAACTAATAGAGATGGAAGGTAATCCTGTCAATGTCTTAGTGGATATATATATATATATATATATATATATATATATATATATATATATATATAGATTAAGGGAAGTATCTATGTGCATGTAGACTTGAGACGGCTGTAGTGCCCAAGCTAGCTACTATTATACACATATGTATATTGCATCTTATAAAGTACGCAGAAGTGAAATCTAACAATAAAATGCAAAGTTATCTTCAACATCGAGCAGTTCAACTTAACACGTTAACAAAGTCATTAACTTCAAAGTAACAAAAAGAAAAAGAAAAAGAAATCGATTAGAAAAGGGAACGTATGATTTTGGAGCAGCTTGATGTTCTACTAATATAATTACAAAAATTAAAGAAATTCTCAAATAGTGCATTAAAATATTTATTTGTACGAACAGGACTCTCAAATTTCTTTTTCCGTGTAGTATTTAGTCAGTATATACAATTTACCATTTTTTTCAATTATTTAATTTTAATTTTTTTTTCTTATATGACTATGTTTATATTAAATATTAGGTTTACAATGGTATGTATTTACATTTACTTTTCTCGATAATCAAGTACCTATTTGTTATTTTAAAGTACTGACTTATATTAATTTTTGAAAGATTATACAATAGATTAACCCCGCGCAAATTCTTGAATACGTATGCCAACTAGGTTAGATGTTTCTTTAATATTTCCTTTTCTTCTTAGACATCATATCGCATAAAAATGTTTTTCAAAGACAACATACATACTTAATTTGAGGCATTTAGTTAATTTTATTACTTTAAAAAGTGTCACTATGCATGTGAGACTAGGGACCTTTATTATTTTAGTACTTTAAAGTGTTAATAGGAAATTAGGCATGTGAGACCAGTGACATTTCATTAATTTTAGAACTTTGTAAACTTTAAAGTGTCAATATATAAGAATGTAGTAATTTGTGGTGGAGAGTAAAGGCGCAGTTCGAGTTCGTCCCGAGCAGTTTAGTTCGTGCAAGCCAAACCGCTCTTTGTCGTTGTATCCTGAGAGACAGTCGTTCACGTATTCTCAAGCATCACGTAGAGAGCGAATCTGGTTAAAGGGAACTATGATTCACATGCCTCGACATCTCTGTTTCCGTTCATCTTCCCAATTACGGTTTATTTAAATATTGCAGTTATTTATTGTAATTGCTTATTTATATTCGTCCATAAATATTTATTTAATTCGTCTATTTAAATAAATATTCTCCAGTTTGTTTAATTTATTCTGATACTATTGCTTACAATCTTAAAACAGATACTTTTTATTTGAGATGAACAGGTAATTGACGAGATTATATTGCACTTGTTTGCAAAGTTTGCTTCATGAAATATATGTGGTTGAGTGAACGATATTGCGTCCTAAATTGTTACGGCTTTGGTTCAATCACAGCAATTCTTACGGCTTTGGTCAATCACAGCAGTTCCAATTTTTTATTTTTATTTTGAATGCTGATACTTAAGTTTGTTTTTAGCATGCATATGTTGTTTGACTTTTGCTTGTTGCAAGTTATAGAAAATTTGTATAGAGTCTTTTACTAAATATAAGACTCTTTTATGCATGTTTCTAATCATATATACGAAATTGGTGGAGTTTTGAAACATTGTCCATGAACTTGAATTGATAAGTTTTGTTAATTTATTTTATTAGTACGCATATAATAAGCGGTTGAATGGAAGAGATATGGATAGATGTATTTACTTAAAGGTAGTAATCTTGTATAAGTTGATTTACATGATTGGTGGAATGTTATAAAATATTATCCACATACTTGAATTGGGAATGCTTGTTACTGGAGGAAGCTTAAATAAAAATTTAACGGGACTTATTTAGTTATTATATTTCTTTATGCAATAACATGTTAATATCTTTCATGCATGTTATTACGTGATTGATTAACACTCCTTCATGCATGTTTTTATGTGATTCGTGGAGCCTCTTGAAACACTACTCATATATTTGAATTGGAACGTATGTTACGTGAGGTTTCAAGGAAAATTAAAGCAAACTAATTTTATATGCTATAGAATGTTGCTATCAACCAATGCATGTTCTTGAGGCTTTGAACATTAAATATTATTATATGGCATATATTAATAGCTACATGCAATTAGTAGAGTTTCATATATGGAACTTTTTTATGTGCAGTGTTTGTGCCGTATGTGTTTATCACGAGTATGAATAATTTTCATAAAATAAGGAAATGAAACTGACCCACTACATTGGACTGTAATAAAGGCCAACCCAACCTGTGGCAGGGCTGTTACTTTTATCCAAACACCCAATGATTTGTTTGGACAAATGAATTACAATCATAGCAGAATGGATCTGTATATACTATATACTTTTCAAAGCTGAACCCATATAACTTAAATAAAAATAATAGCCTAATTTTGCATGAAAATCCGTTTCTTAATTAATTGACCACCACAGACTATCCCTTTATCATTTGTTTCGGACTTAATTATTTCACATATAACTTTATATCATGAATGTAAAGTTGCATAAAAAAAAGGATATATGAAGAGTCCTGAAATTTATAAAAAAGAAACTAGAAAATGCTCGCATGAGTTGATTATTATTTAATTTCTGACTGTCAAGCAATTTTCATATTCAGCCTCGGAATTACAAGTACATTTTCAATCAAGATATAAGTCCATTTATATAGAGATAATTTATATAAGCTAATTATTATTCTTCTTTATCACTTTATTTTGAGACATAACTCTTTATTTTGAAACATATATATAATAAATTAGATATTGATCATGGAAATACTTCAATAAGAGACCTAAGTCCTAACACATGAGTGAGTTTGTAGCTAGTGAATCCAGCATCAAAGAAAAGTTTTGCCCATTCTATCTCGGTTCTCTCTTTTCCAGTGGAATGAATCATCATGTGCATATCCCAAAAAAGTTGAGTCTCGTCTGCCTCATGGTCTTCTCTTTGATTATTGACAATCATTTCAACTATAATAACCTTTCCACCATCGTCTTTGCTTGGAATCGCTTCTTTGCACTTTTTCAAGATTTTAACACATTCTTCATCACTCCGGTCGTGCAATATCCACTGCTTGTCATTTAATTCTTATATACCATGTGATATGAGAATAATTAATTGGAATGCAAGAGTTACAAAATATATATTATGACAAAACTAATAAACTCCATATACATATAGAGAGTACCAAGAATTTATTCTGCGCGTGAGCCAATTTAATATTGAATATTTTATTTAATCGAAAAGTTAAATTTAAGATGATAGACTATGCAAAAACCTTTTTTTTTTTCGTTTCTTTTCATGCTCCTTGAGTTTCAATTATAACCTAATAATTTCTAGAACAACAGTATAAAAGAACTGGAGATATACGTTTATTTAAATTAAACTTCTCATACACTTTAAATGTTTTTTTTCTTGAACAAAACAATTTCTATTGTTGGGTTTGAAAGGGTTGTTGTCGTTGGGTTTTTGAAGAGATGAGACTTCGTAGCTTCGAATGGATTTCATCAAGCAGGGACTTGTAAGCTTTGACAATTTCAAATGGATTTTCTTTCTATAGATTTCTTGTGCACTTCAATTATCTCATGCCAGCCAAAACGGTACGGGTTGTCTTCATCATTCTTTTTTACTTAAGTTACGATGATATACCGTGTCCAAGATCTTAAAACATGAAAGACTGAATGATTAATTTAAAATATAAAATAAAACATACAAAAGTGACTTAGAGAAACAACATACCTTAAAAAACACAGCATCAGCTTGAGGAATTGACAATAACATGTCTCCTCCAACAAAGATAAGGTTCTCACTATCTTTCATGTCAGCAACGACGTGTGTAAGATCAAGCACAACACACTTCAAGCCTAAGCAAGCACCAGCTATAGCCTTGGCGATAGTTCCAGTGCCGCCTCCAACATCTACCATCGATTTCAAACCCTCAAAAACATGTTTACACTTGTCAATAAGTATTTGACTTACCAAGCGTGCATCACTAGCCATGGCCTCGTTAAACAACTGGTTCATCCTTGGCTCCTGCCCAACGTGCTCCCATAGCATCCGCCCGTGAGTAGTGACGAACGGTGTCGGTTCATCATTTTGAAACCATTCACACAAGTGATTCCACGAATCCATAAATGTCGGCTCGAGCAAGGCCAATGCAAATGGCTTCATGCTCAATGGCTCGTATCTCGAAAGGAGACGAGAGGCTGGGGTGGGCCAGTACCCCTCCTCATCTCCCTCTTCCGAAATCTTTATCTTGACGAAGAACTTAGAATGAATTAAAATGCGCATTAGACGGGAAATGCAATGGGATTTTGCTTTGTTGATGGGGAGGGTGTTTACTAATTTTGAAAGTGGCATTGGTTTGCCATGTTTGTGGATGATGTCGGGTATGTCTAATTGAATTGCACATTTTAGAGACATAGAGTTCATGAAGTTAAATATGAGGTTCCACACTTGAGCTTGAGCATCCAGAAGCTCGTCATATGATTGTTCGCCATCGCCATTGGCCCTGCATGCCATATTTAGGAACAAATTTTGATGAAGAGTAGCTTTCAGATGCTAAGCAAGACACTGAGGAAGTGGAACAGGTGTGAATAAGTTATAGTTGATTGAGAGAACATATGGTGAAACATGGGCTACGTACAAATACTAATCGGTAATAATCACTCTCTTTCAATTGAATAATTAATAGCCTGCTTATACGTACATTATAGGAAGGGAGAACAAGGGGAGCTATAGCCATCCCAGCCTAACAATAGAGAAACCCATAATTATGGATCACATTTATTATGGATCACAAGGGGAACCCTACAAGCCCATAACCCTCCCAAGTTTTTGAGCAGTCTATTATTATATATTAAATATACATAAAATAAAAGAAAAAAGAAACAAATTTGTCAAAGCTTAACAACTAAAAAGCGAACCTATCAATAAAATCTGAAGTTGTGAATAACTCAATTCTCATATCTTCAAAATATTATAAATTATCAATGAGAAAGGAATGTAATTTTTTGTTGTTCTAACAATATAGCTATCAAAATTGAAGAAGTACTCAAATAGTTTATGAAATATATATTTATACAAACACACCTTTCTATTCTTTATTATTATTATTATTATTATTATTATTATTATTATTATTATTATTATTATTATTATTATTATTATTATATATATATATATATATATATATTATTTATTAGTGATTATAAACAATTTATTATGTAGCATTTTTTTTTCAACTATCTAATTTTTTTGTCTTATATGGTCGCTTTTATATTAAATATTATCTATTACGATGGTATAAATTTATTTTTTACCTAAAATAAAATATTTTTCAATGATTCTTTATATTAAACCTAAATTACATATATTTTTGAAAAAATTATACTGTAAGTTAGCTCCGCCAAGTCTAAGTTAACGAATAAATCACGGGGTAGATGTTTCTTGAATATTTCCTTTTCTTTTGAGACGAGATGGCATAAAAATATTTTCTTAAATAGGCATGTGAGACTAGCAATGTGGAGACTTGAGATTCACACAATTCAATTCAAGATTATTTCTCATTTTACGGCCCAGATTTAAGGCTATTATAGGAGGTAGGGCTCACATTAAGAATATGTCCTCTTCATTAGGAAGATGAGGAAGTTTTTTCCATTCTTACCAAAACATTATGAATTAAGTATTTAACAATTCTCATGTACAATACAACTATACAAGCAGTACTACTGCCCCCCCCCCCCCCCCCCCCCCCCCCTTTTTCATAAATAACAGTAGTGCTATTTAGTTGGAATTATGTCCAACTAACTGCCTTTTTTTCTTTTTCTTTTTCTGGGATTGCGCGAGTAGGGTGTCTGTTTACTCTCGAGATATTTACACATCTCAATTTAAAAGATATTTCTAACTGAATGACTTATATCAACTTCTTCAGGTGAAGGAACATTAATAGTGAAGTGCAAGTATATATATAAATAATTACTGACATTTGTACTTTTAGTTAACATTTATTTAAAATACCATTATAAAGGAAAATGCCATCGAAATCTCTTCATTTGACATTTTTGAGTGCCACTAATTCCTATTTTTCTTCTGGTGATTCTAATGTGGTATATGAAGGTAGATCTTTGGTCTTGTTAAATCAAATGACACAAAAATACAAGAGCCAGGCTAAGCAATATTTTGAAGATAGAAAACTATATTTTATTACTAAATGACTTAGTGCACTTAATTAATTCTGTATAGGTTGGGGGAGGGCTGAAGCCTTCCCTAGCACCAACGCAAATATGCGTTTGTTCCCGTTCAATAATTAGATAAACATAGAAACATGCGACATGAGTTTGCATGGCTAAAAGTCAATGCAATATACAATCTGTCTCATCCTTGGGACCAATATATTAACCGTATGATCACGGTACTTGCACTAGCTAGCCCATCGTCTCGAACAAACCATAAAGTACGTGTCGCATTTTTGATTTGTCCACTATACAAAATACGAAATTATTGAAATTGGCAGCACTGCTACACCCCCCATAGACCTTCAGCAATGTGGGCTCTTAAAGATTTAAACTCGTCTTCTTATTACTAATATATGTGGCAAAGTTGTACCTACGCGTTGACGTACATGACCAGTCACTGATTGCAATTAAAGATTTGTTTGTCAGATTCTTCTATTCTAACAAAAGAGTGAAAGACATGGCCACAGAGGGCGACATTTGTTTGTTAGATTTTCCGATTCTATATATTTAATTTAACATGCAAACAAAGACTCACTGAAACATGGAAAGGGGTGTCACTTTCAGGCCCAAAATCTTATCACACAAACACATTTGGCTTATTGGTGAAATAAATTATAAAACTAACTCCATTTTTCTAAAATAAAGTGCAGATCCACGTGTAATTTCAAATTGGCAGATAATCTCTTCGCAATTTCATATAAGCGCCGATTTATCTTTTTGCACTACTTACAACTTAGTAATGTTTATTTGCTCTCTGCTAAAAAGTAATTAATTGCATACATTTAAATTGTTTTTAGAACTTGAGTTTTATTGTACTTAATTTATGTATATATGAGAAGATAACAATATTGTTGATTGATCTTTAATACGCATTCATTAGAAGAACGACGAAATATTGTTCTAGGTTCAACAGAAAGCGCAAATACAGTACTCAACATTTTCGATTTTTCATAATGTTTTTGATACATTCCAAAAACTGACAAAGTAACTAATAAAAGAGGAGCCATATATTAGCAAAGATTATCCATATATATGTTGTCTATAAGTGGGAAAAAGACTTTATATTATGAAAGTTTCTCATTAATCGCGCGCAACGCAAAGCGGGACTCCGTGAGGTCTTTTGCCATAACACGTCGGAATTTTTGGCAGTTAAAACAACACATACAAATTTTTTGGCCAATTAGAAATAAACACAGGACTAGTTTTTATTATTACCTCACAAATGATTGACTGTTATCAACTAAATTATTTTAAATCATGATCCAAAATATAGTGAGCTGCTAGGGTGGTCGTGAAACCCTCCCTCTGGCATACGACTATTTTCACCTTGAAATGCATCTGTCACAAAAGGTTCATGCCAAAAATCTTCCTGCATCAAAAATGCCGCAGATTGATTTGAAGAGATTAACAAACTATGATCTTGATCATCTGTTATATTCCAGTCGAGTGTAGTCGAAAAAAACGTAGAACCAAAACTCGATAATTCGCTGTAATTAACTTCGGGGAGTGGCGAAAGACAATAATCTTCGCTGTAAAATGGTTCAGTCCAAAAACTTATTTGGTTATCATGTGTTTTTCCATCTTCATACGTTGATATTTCTTGATTTTCCATGCATAAACGTTCATTAGTGGAAGATTCATCAGTATGTTCTTTGGATAACTTGGCTGATTTACGTTTGCTGTCTTTCTGTATGTGTGCATGCCAAAAGTTCTTGATGTCATTGTCTGTTCTTCCAGGAAACTTTGCTGCAATAGTTGACCACCTGATTCGGACATGGATTAATTAACTTAGTGTAAATTAACTTGATATATTTACACTTGATATGTTTGCTTGACATTGTTGAAGAATATATATGTAAAATAATAAATTTCGATCTTCACCACAAGTTTGAGTATTTAGATAAGCGATGATTCAATGTAGTATCAGAGTTCAGGCTAAAAGAGGTTCTAGATTCGAATCCGTTATGTTGGCACTCACTTGTTAAAGAAATTACGTTTCAAGCGCAACAAAAAGATTACAGCATGTACATTAGGTATATTTGCCATGGGGGTTTGATAATTTTCACCCTAAATGGTAATTTAAAAGTTCTGAATGAAAATAGTGGATTAGGTTTAATGTATATATCTTACTTGTTTCCAAGTTGTTGGTGTAGTTTGATGAGGAGATCCTTTTCCTGTTTGGTGAAGTTTCCCTTTTTGAGGCCTGGCTTCAAGTAATTCATCCATCGAAGTCTGCAACTTTTTCCGCATCTTTCAAGACCTGTAATTATTAATATACCATAACAAAATCATGACTCATATTTACAATGTATGCACCTAATATATATGCATGGTGATGATAACACGCTATATATCAAATGTGTTACTTATTATAGAATTCTTGATTACCATTTACGCAGCATTTGGGGATTATATATAATATGACATAATTATTAATGTTACTACTGAATTCTCTTCTACACAATGTTTATATTTATGTATATTAATTACCTTTCTCTCTTTTTCTCAAGCATGCTAACTACTCACTATATCATTTCAGAATTCACCATATACTCATTGAGAATTGAATTTTAGTCCACTTTGAACGACAAAAAAAGATTTACACTATATGTTTCTTTTTGTGTGTGAAAGAATACTCTTAAGCACGTTGCGACCCTTAAAAATGGGATACCATGCACAACCCAGAAAGAAGGTGAAATATTGCAGAGGAAATCAGAGAAAGGCTGAAAAAGATTTGACAAATATATATGTCTAGAAGACGAGATAATAACGAACAAACAGAATTACTTCAATTTCAAAAAGGGGTTTTTAATTTCGAAAATAATTGATTAAAAAGAAGACATGGAAAAAATATCCTTAATTACCAGCAAATTTGGGAAGCAATCTCCAATTCCAGTGGCCGTATTTCTGAACATAATTTCTCAACTTATTATCTTCTTCTTTAGTCCATGCACCCTTTTTCTTTGAAGAAGAGGGTTTCACCATTTTCAATCTTTAAATATGTTTCGCTAAATTATGCCTAATTAAGGTGTGTCCACTCCTTTATTTATATATTCAAACAATCAGGATTTGTGCATATGAAAAATGATGGTTTAGAAAAAAATAAATTATGATTCACATGTGTCGCGTCGTACTCTCTAAACATATCCGTAAATTTGCTCTAGGTAAAGCATTCACATGTAAACGTTTGTGTCAGTTTGGTTCTATCTTTTGTCTGCTTCATTTCACACCACAACAACTGCTTTTGGCTGTATATGTAGAACTAATTGGTTGGGATGCAATCGTCTATATATCATGTCTTGTTAGAGATAATTATTTGCAAACGCGTATTCTAAATAAATTTTGAAAATGAGATGTTGATTTCATATTTTATCAAATACGTACAAAACGAAAAGATGGCCATAGGTTTTATTAGTCTCACCTTCATCACTAACTTGTCTATCGAGAAGCTAGTCTTACGTGCGAGCTTTGAAAAAGAAATAGAAAAAGCTTAATCTCACCACCTTCATATGTATCTATCAAAGGAGAAATTATTTCGTGCAATCGTTGCTCGGTGAGATAGCACAACAAGTCGATTATTTATATAGATACACAGTTGAGATAGATACACAGTTGGGATGGGATTATGGGAAAGTTATTTCCTATAATTTAAAAAAATATTTTAATCGCAATCGTTGGTTGCACCAAGTCAGCAACATATCAAAGACCCTCTGCGAGCTTTGGAAAAAGACTAATATATGCATCAAAAATAACTTAGTTTATAGACCTGTATATATATATATATATATACATAATGCCTATTTAGTTTAACTTATTAAATATTACGACTTTTCTTAACGTCGTCCGCAATATTTCGTATCAATATTTGGTTTTGACGGTGTTTGTTGATTTGTTCAACTTCTTTTTATTCTAGACCTGTTTCATTATTTTGGACAAAATATATTATGGCGTCATAGTCTATGTATTTACGTCTTTAGATCTATAAACTCGTGATTTGTGTAAATGACAAAATCCATAATGAAAGATAAATGGGAAAACTTATCATTTGTGTAAACAATAAGGGGGTTATTGTTTGCCTCCTTTTCAAACTTGCAGGGGTACTTTTGTCTATTTGTCTTCTTCTTTTTGTGGATTTTCACCACTTAACGAAAATAGAAAAGGTTTTTTTTTTCTTTTATTTTTCAAATGAAGAATTTCTTTTACTTTCTATGCATAATGTACTAAGTCCATCACATACTTAGTTTCTCCATCGAGATTTTAATTAGTTTCTTTCAAATGGTCGGAACAAGTCTATAGCTAACAGTCAATTGAGGACCATTCCCACTTAATCATGGAATGAGTGTGGGACCTTTTCCCTAGAAGTTCTCAGGAAAAAAACTCTAAATTGGCCAATTTTACAACCGATTAACGAATATGTTCCTTCTATCGTGGCAGTTATTTTCGTAACGTACAAAAATATCCACAACGCAAATGATCTGTCACATGACCACATTAATTTGTTTGTAAGTAGCACTGGTACAAGTAAGTGCATGCATATGTTTAGGGTCAGCCATGGATTTCGCTTTCGCTTATAAAGAGGCGAAATAAAGTTGGAGGATTTTTCTCTACATCTATGATTTATAATAAAATGGTAAACAATAAACATAATGGTTAAAATCCGTGACAAAAAAAACAGCAATAGTCGAAAAACGGCACGTTTAAATTTCTTTTTTAATGATGCTTATGTTTAGAAGGTAAAACAGTTTAAAAATCAACTTTCCAAAGTATCACTTTCAAGGGGACCGAAACCCTAGCCCCTAAAGTGTTGAACAAATTAACCCTAATGTGTCACATTTTAGTATGGGGAATGGAGGCAATGGTGCCCATTCTATCTAAAGTAGGATTTCAAATGGACATTTCTTTTCTTTTGTTCACATTGGATGAGATGACAACTGCCAAACTCGCTATAGACTATAGTGATTCTTCCAAGAAATTGAAATGAAACTAATTACTAACATATTGAATGCTAAAAATGATATGTTTGGACTTTGGAGTATCTGAATCTGGTCTCCATAATTGACCCGCTTTCAGATTAGAAACACTCAACAAATTTTAATTATATATATGTCTCCATACAACATATTTCATTAATCGTTTAATACTGTTTAAAGGGTCGTTGTTTTTTGAAACAAAATTATAATTATATTTCTCCTTATTCTGAATGTAGTCGTAAAAACAAAAACAAAAAATCAATATTTTGCTAAAAAATATCCTTGTAAAACGAACTTGACTCAATTTTTAGCAACTAGTCAATGTTAACTTATTCTAGTTATCCATTTAAAAAAAAAAAAAAACTTCTACTTATTTATTTCTTAAGGAAAAAAAATAAAAGCAAAAATAGATATATACTAGCGGGTGATAAATTATTTAGCGGGTTGAGGTTCTTTTCTCGTTCATTTTGAAGAAAGTAACATTAATTAAATGAAATAACCTATATTTTACATATATTTGAATTGCTCGCGAAATACTAATTGGGTTGACTCGTCTTTAATGATATTTAAATTTATAATTAAACATTAAATATAATTATCTTTTCAAAAGTTTTAAACATCACAAAAAGAGGAAAAAAGAAAAAAGAAAATATTGTTTCAAACTAACGTACACCATTTTGTTAATGTAGTTAATCAAAAGTGGTGTTATTATCAAAATAATTGAATCTTAGGAGGGTGCTTTTAATATTATTCCAAATGTCAGATGTCACAGATGTATCATATTTTATTATTCTAAATGATATAACACACTTCCAGTTTTGATTTATATTACGAAGAGATGCAGAACTTGAGCTGCAATAGTCGTAAGAATCTACCAAACATCAAATATGACATCTGCACAGTGCTAGCTACTTCTCAACAGCGTCTTTGTTCATAAGTCTTGGTCAAGAAAGTCATTAGTCTTTAATTGATTTTCGCTATCACGAGTAGGGAATTCATATGTTACATATAGTGGAGCCGTCGTGCAATTGTAAAAGGCACACCACATTACTTATGTGCAGAGAATTATACATATATCTCCTTTACCTCTATATTCCTCTTGCAAATAATATCCTCTAATACGTCTAGTATTAACTCTTTCAAGCAGCGTTTTTAAACCCGGACCGGGGCTTTGAACCGGTGCGCCACCGGTTCGCGGTTTTTGGCGGTCGGACCGGTCGGACCGGTCAAACCAGTGCCAAAGACAAGAGACCGGGTCCCGATCCGGCCGATCCGGTCCGGTTTTAAAAACACTGCTTTCAAGTGTTAATTATAGTACTTTGTAATAGAAGTCTTGTTTATCTTTTTCTACGCCGTTCATGAATCAATTACGATAACATCTATGTGATCACTACTGAGTCCTGACGAAGTATATTAATCGACATAGTCATACATGAATTTACTTAGTCCTAGGGGTTTTGGCTAATTATGTTTGTGTTATGTAATTTGATAAATTATTTCTTACAAAAATATAAATAAGGCAACCTTCGTGTAACTTTAAAAGCTTACGTACCGGCCCGTATTCATTCTTGTATTGTATTTGTTATTTATAATGACCAAAATATCCTTTTTTAATACTTATTAGTGTAATTAATTCTAAATCTAACTTTAGTATTTTTTTGTATTGTCTATAATTAACAGTACAAAAAACAATACAAAAAAAACATACTTAAAGATTGTAAGTTAATTTATCTATTCCATAATTTAAAGAATGAAAAAAAATATTATACATACGAGAGAAAAGATGTCTTTTGCTCGAAAAATAATATCCACACTAAGATTTGGGCAATTGAACTAGACCTTGCGAAAAATCTCATTCATAGAAATTTGGACAATTGAACTCCACAACCTTTTACAGGGTACAACGTGCTAGTTAATTTGTGAAATTGGACGAATATAATTTTTGCCTATTTTTCACAAAAATATTTTGTCAAATCAGCAAAAGACAATACGCTAATTTGCCAAAAGCTCTTAATTTCATGACTCGTGGATCTCAAATCCAGTACAGGTGTCTACAAAGCTTTAGAGACACAAACTTCCCCATTAGCACAAATTTAAAACTCATCCTTTCACTTTTTTTTTTTTTTTTTTGAGACCTATCTTTTCCCATGAAATCATCTGTCTACGTATACAGCAGAGTGTTTACAACACAAAAATGTAGCTATATTTTGGACATCTCCTATCTAATCACTCCAATAACAACCGTTACAAAAAGCATTACACTATGAAATGTTTATTATACACTCTAAGACATGTATATCAAAACACAAGGAACTATGAATAAATATGTATAAGAGACTATGCATGAAAACGACAAGATAATAGCACATTTCACAATCCTACAACCTAAGATCAAAGCAAGCATACCAGAACACTAATTCGTCGATGATAAGTTGGTCTGCGTCTGCGAGTGAGATGAAGCACTTGATATGTTGCTTTTCGTTTGTGAACTTTGCTCAGCAGACGAGGAATCTGTAAAGAATATGACATGTTCCTGGTTATCAATGAACAATTGGAGCGCACGGGGCAATGGGGGCAAGTTCACATCCGTAACCCCTTCAAGAATCTGAACCACCTGACCCATAGACGGCCTAATATTCTCATCGTCTTGAATGCACCAACAAGCAACTTTACATACTTTTGATACCTCATCTGTATCAGCCGTTTGTCCTAAGACGGGGTCCAATAAGCTTAGTATATCACCCCCGTCTATCGTCACATTAGCAGCTTGGAAAGGGAAATATTTTACCTTCCCATCATCAGAATGTTCTGAATTACGCCTCCCAGATACTAATTCAAAGAGCACCATTCCGTAACTATAAACATCTGCTTTGGCTGTGATGGCGACCCCCGATATCCACTCGGGGGCCAAGTAGCCTCTTGTTCCTCTCATTGTCGTCAGAACCCGACTAAAATCACGCCCCATGAGCTTTGCCAGACCAAAATCCGCAACTTTCGGACAGTATTCAGCATCGAGTAGAATGTTTTCCGGCTTTATATCACAGTGAATGATGCAGTCGCGGCACTTCTCGTGAAGATACGCCAACCCCCTAGCAATTCCCAGTGCAATTTGGTACCTGGTTTTCCACTCCAGAACATTAGACGATTTGTTGTTGAAAAGATGTGAATCCAATGAGCCGTTTTCCATGTAGTCATAAACCAACAACTTCTTGTTACCTTCTGAGCAAAACCCACGAAGTCTTACAAGATTCACGTGTTGGATTGTCCCGATTGTGCTGACTTCTGTCCTGAATTGCTTCTCTCCTTGGCTGATGCTCTCAAGCTTCTTCACAGCAATGGCAGATGAATCAGGTAACGAGCCTTTGAAAACAGATCCAAATCCTCCTCCCCCCAACTTTACTGAGAAGTTTTTGGTTGCGTTTTGCAAGTCTTTGTACCCAAATGCCACTACAGTACCCTCCACTGTTTTAGAAGTTCCGACCGTTTTCCTACGACGCCTCCAAATCACAGCAAAAATGATTGCCAGAACTACTAATAATACAGCAACGGAACCAACTGCAGCACCAATGATTACCCCCTTATTATCCTTAGAGCCAGAGAACACCGAGGAAGAGGCGTCAAGTCTGATATAGATCGTCCGGCCACTGGCATCTCCTTCCGCTAGTTGTTGAAGACTCAATAGTTCTTGATTCCAAAGATAACAAGTGTTTCCATCATAAGAATAACCCGTGCAAGAACAATTACCCAAGCAGGCAGATTCACATTCTCCTAAACTCCCAACAGTCATTGATTGGCGACGTTCAGGTAACTGCACATAAGGTTGCGTCAAGAATCTATCCCTTCTCCTATTAGAAGTAGCAGTACCGTTACTCTGACACGATAAACTAACATCTCTAACACAACCACCGGAGAAATCAGCCAAATTCCAATCATTCATCGACTTTTGCCTAAATCCCGGCAAACAGTTACAAAACGGCAACGAGTTCTGATTGCAGGTACCAAATGCCCCACAATAAGCGTAAACCTCGCATTGCTGCCTCGGCTGAGACCAAAACAAATTCCACTGCCTGCTCGAATCCAACCATGACAACTGCTTGATCTGCCCCGAAACATCCATGATGAATCTCGATATCAGCGAAGGGTTATACAGCGAATACGTGAAATACGTCTCGTTCTCGTTATCGACATAGCTGAAATTATAGATGTAATTCAACCTCATCTCAGGGACTAGACTGAAAATCCTACCATTCCAAGCACCACTAGTCCAATACTGCTCAGTCCCATTCCACATGATAATATACTGACTCCCATTAGGATCAAGCTCAAGAGAGAACAACCCAGGTGCAGGATCCTCAGAATTTCTCCAAGAAGTCAAAAGTTGCTTCTTTTGTGTTCTTTTATCATAATTGATTCTCCCACCAGGCAACCACGTATGAGTTGGGTTATCAAGACTCTGCCACAAAGGTTGACTAATTGTTGAATTTGACTCAGACCCATCTCTCAAAACCAAGTTCCCACTATCAAGAAGCACTGCAACTACAGAGCTAGTACTTGATCCAGTGGAATTCAGTTCAGTGGACCATATCTGGGCATTTGACTCATTTAACAGTACTAAATTACCATTCAAAATTCTTAAATGAGCAGAGTTTTTGTCTGAAACAGGGGATACTCTGTTTGCCACCCAAACAACTGTTTGTGTGCTGACTTTGCCGTACCATATGCCTATGTAGTGTTTTGAAGAGTTACCTGGTGTGAAGAATCCTAGTACGAAGTTCCCACCTGAAGAAACGATTGTTTGATCGCCTGTAAGTGTCTGGTTTGATGAGATTGTGTCTGAAGCAGAGGAAAACAGAGCACTGTTGCAGAGATGTAAGAAGAAGAGAAGAAGAATTTTGGGAGAAAATGGTTTGATCAACATCTTCTTGCTTTGAGAGAGAGAGAGAGAGAGAGGAACAGAGTGAGAATACCGTGTTTTATGCATTGATGGCCAAGAGAGAGAGAGAGAAACTGTGATCAAAAAAAGTCTTGCCTTTTTTGAAGTCAACTTCTCCCCACTAATTTGATTTAACAAATTATATGCATTAGTTAAGGACTCAAGAAAATATTGAATTGATTGTTATGAGTAATTTGATTGGGTGTTTTGTTTAATTTTAGTTAGTCAAAACTCAAAAGGGAGTTGTTTGGTTTGATTGTATTTATTTGATTAATAGGAAGGTGTTATGTTAGTGGACATTTTAATTCAGCAAGTCATGTAATGATGTTGAAGAAAATGATATTCAAACCTGCACTTAGTCTCTTTTCCAATTAATCGTCAATTGATTAATTCGTAGTAATTATATCAAGTTGGACCTTACCCGATTTGAACCCTGCAATTGTTCATAGGATAGACTTGGACTCGGTCCCATTGGTCAGGGTCCACGACCCTGACCATATCCAAACTTGACGAGAGGGTTTAGAGCCGTACTTGGTCCGGCGGGTCTAGGCCCATTGGTCCATAAAGCCATATAACGTTTTGTTCTAGAAGATTGAGAAGGAAATGGAACGAAAAAATTAATGGTTAAAGATGATACACGTGAACATTCCTCATCTTTAGCCAAAATTTTGAACTTCGAACTTCTAGCTTTTGCTTGCATATAATTTGGCTAAAGATGATACACGTGAACATTTTTTCTAGTTGTTTAATCTTTTAATGCCGGCATATCCTTGTTCATTTTCCCACCTGAAGGAACCAGCAAGCATGAATTCCTACTAAACTCCTTAATGAAAATACTAATACTAAATTTTTTATCAGTTTTAAACACCCCCTTAATAAATCTTTATAGCTCAATGTTGGTAATAATCATTGTTGTGGTCTACTTTAGAACTATGATCAAGGGGTTGGATTCCATGCAAAATTATTTAATTTAATTATTTTGTCTGAATTCTGATGGGTGTTTTTGCACGAATAAGAAGAATACTTGAAGTTACTTTCGGAGGTGTAAATCTTACTAGCTAAAGATTTATGGTAGAGTTGTTTCAAAACCTAGCTGGTAACTAATATTACATCAAATCTTTGCATTTTCGCCTAAAACTCATAAGAAATCAAAACAATATGAACCACCTCTTCAACTAGGGCTAACTAACTAATCAAAACTAGCAAAAAAATATAGCCAATGTTAAGATGAATATATATCTGCGTGTGCGCGCGCGCGTATGTTTCATCGATTATTGCTTTGACATTGTGAACAGAAACACGCTTTTGCAAACTAGGTTACCATTTAGGTGTTTACAAAAGGAAAACATTGAAAAGAAAGAACCGCACGGATATTAGTAGTTCAAGGTCTCAAAATTAGATACCAAACACATGTGTCCACAAAACATGGAACTAAGAAGCAGCAGCAAAAAATTTTGTAACTTATATAAAAGATGCAAACTTCTCTCCATCTACCACCAAAATATAAAAGATAAAAAATCGAAATAGAACTGAATGAAAAATAGAAGAAAGTGGATTATTATAATCAGCAAATTAAATACTTTGGTTTTCTTCAATCCTTGGCTTCTTTGGCGCTGCAAGAGAAAATCAAACCACAGATGCTTCATTAGTTGTCAGCCATGGTGCTAAACAATTGTGTGTAGTGATCTAACTCAAGTATTCTGGAAAATTGTTAAATTTGTAAAAGCATTAACAGCACTAGAAGGACACCAGCAAGTTTATGCTGCTGATTTTAGCCACAAGGTACTCAAAGATCTTGTGCATCGGTCAATAAGTACAAACAGGATTAATTTCAGAATTACTCTCACATAAGAAACTGACCATCGTCACAGAAGTTAGTATGATCACCATTTTCTCGGCTTCTCCATCTTCTTCTCCCCTCAACGCCCTTATTAAAAGAAATACGATACCCCATCGATATATTCATGGGTCGTTAAAACTATCACTAAGTCAAAGTTTTGCCAGTAAACTAGCCAGTTTATATATGATGTTCTTGCAAGGAAACTTGTAAGATGGGAGGGAGTTGTAGCCGAGGAGAAGTGTTGTTGAAGCAAGAAATTTCTCTTCGCTGCGTGGATATACAACATAGAGAGAGATGCTGATTCTGCTATAAGATCATGAGATCCAAGCATAAAACAACCAGGGGTCGGATGAACGAAATGAAACATTGCCATACAATCAATCAAATTCGAGAAACTAGAAATTTCGAAGATATAAGACAAGCTATTCAGTTGTGAATGATGGAAAGGAGCAATAAGGCTCTAAATAGTACAATATATCTTAATGGATGCATAATTGTGTATAACTATTATCTAATAGCACTTGGGCCTTGGAACATAGAGCACGGAACTAATGATAAAGACTAAAGCTAAACAGCTGAAGTAATGATCAGAAAACATAACACCAAATTTCACTGTTCTGTTATCCTGAACATCTATATCGCCAATTCTTATGAGCCAGCGCGAGAGGTATCTTACATCCTAAGTAGCAAAATTAACCCATTGACTATTGCGATTCGTTTAAATACAAACCTCCAAACAAGACAACACCGCAAGCGTATATAGCTCAGTCAGCGACTTCATAATTAGTAACTAGAGCTGATCCAGTATGCAATTTATTATATTCTGAAGATAACATAAATTTCTCCAAATGTAGCATTCTTAAACTTGATCAGTTAAAGAATAGACTCATTGAGTAAATATTAGACTCCTCCTCTCTTATCAATGAAAAACAAACTGCAGTTTCAGAAATTACATAACAGGAAACAGGGCAATGAAAACAGAAATTTGAAATCAAACATTTCCCTTGAATTCTAAAATCCCAAAATTAAACACTTCCCCTAGTTAATCATATCTATCTAACACCAATACACAAATCAAGATGAAATTTTTAATAAATTCAGGAGCATAAATACTCACACAACACAAAGCTAAACGTTCATACATTGCAAATGCGGATACTCTACATATAAGTTGGAGAAGATGAGAAGAAGACTAAGTATATATGAACCTTTTTTACTTGTGCTGATCATCACGAAGCTCGTGTTTTCCATCCTCCACCTCGGGCGTCTTCTTCTTCACCTCATGATTAAACCTGACCACCACAACAGGACACATACAATGCTGCACGCAATAATCACTCACACTCCCAAGTTTCCCTTTCCCGCTCCTCCTCAACGCTCCCTCCCCTCTACTCCCCGTGATCATCGCACTCAGCTCCAACCTCTCCGCCTCCAAGCAAAGCCTCTCCTTCATGTCATGATCCTTCACAATATGAATCTTGAACGGCACATGTGCTTCCATCAATGGCTGTGCCAAGTTGTTAGCCTTTGTAGCCGTGAAGCTATCGTACTCTTCCTCAGTCTGTTGTTGCTGGAACGGTGCTGGTGCAGAAGCACTGGCACCAGTGGGGGTCGAGGACCCCCAGTCCGCGCCATAGAGCACGGACGTGGACATGACATGGAGAAGGATGACGACGTCTCCTGGACGGAGGTAATTGTCAACGGCCCATTTAACGGCGTAAGCGCTCTCTTCGCTGAGGTCGACCGCGATGGCAATGCGGCGACGGTATTTGGAGTTAGGGGTGGTGGGTGAGGGAGGGTAGGCAAAGCGTGGGGAGGATGTTTTGACTTGGATTGTAGGTGGGATTTTTCGGACGGGACGATGATGATCGGTAGTTTGAATAGGTTTAGGTTTGTCGGGTTTCGAACCGGGCTCGGACGACACGGCAGCCGTGGTGGTGGCCGGTTGTGAAGCCATTGGGTGACGGCTGTGATCGCGAGTTTTGGTTCGTTACGTTAAGGTTTGTTGTTTGAGATGATAATAATATAATTATATGAATATGATCATATGACAAATTCGTTAGCATTTCTGCGTTGCTTTTGGAGAGAGACAATAAATGGTTTGAGTGAAGATGCAAAGAATGAGAGCGAGGATGAAGGTAGAGAATCGGCCCTTCATATTTTCATCGCCAAATTTAGATCACTATTTGTTTTTGTTTTTTACCTTTGTGATCTTTTGACGTTTATATGCTATAGTATGAGAGATTATATGATGCTTACAAGTTGCAACTTGGTGCATGTTACTTAGGACATGTTACAAATCGTAATTGTTAATTATACCATCTCAATCCAATGGTTGAACGTGAGTTTCTTGTTCCCTTAATTAACTAGGGCTAGTTTATGATTCACGAATATGGTGCGAAAACGCGGAAAAATATACCATACGACTGTGAGTATATTATATATATTCACATAAAACTCAAGTATTAAACTATAAAATACATGTCGTGAAATAAAAGGATCATAAAATATCTAAAGAAAAGTTTGAAACGTGTCAAATGATCAAATGATATTAGTACACAATTGACGTCCGATGTCGCATATGCAAAATAAATCAAAGTTAACTGAAGTAATGATGTCAAGAAGTTATTTGCTAAAAGTCTTTAATTATCACCCCTGATCAATTTTGAACAAAATTTTAGGATTAAATTGCTTGCGGATGTTTCAATTTATTTGCTTTAGTAACAATTACTTTTTAGGTCTCACGTTTTTATATCTCGCCCCTAATATTAGTACATCTTGTATTCTTGAAGTTGTCAATTACAAGTTCGAGCGATAAATTGGTAAAATCCTTCGTTAGAATTGCCAAGGGTTTTCGGTTTTCCCCAATTTCTTTCTCACTAATTAGAAAATTCAATAAAAATGGCGAGTCGTTCAGTGAGAAGAACAATATTAAGAGCCCTAAAACCTCTATCATCGTCAAATTCAACTTCAGCCCAAAATCCAATGCCCTTATTTTTCTCGAATAAATATCAAGAACCTTCGATTTCGATCACTTGTCCCTCCAATTTCACATCTTATCGAGGCTACTCATCTTCTCTCACTGAGGACGTAAATGGCCCCGCCCCAATTAATTACAGGTAAAAATGCGATAAAACATGATAAAGATCAGATTTTTAGATTAGGGTTTTATGGTTGATTAGCAATAGTGTGGATTAATTGGTCTGTTTACTGATTTTTGTTTTTATTAGTTGTCTTTTGTTTGTTAATATACTAACAGAGTAGTCTTTTAGTTGAATCAAATTAGTCTGTTGTTTGTCTGAATATTGTATTGATATCTTTTACATTGTGTAGTAATTCTTGTGCAGCTCTACTCTGCAGGAAGGTGAGTACCACAATTTGGCTAATTCTACCATTCATGACCTCCTTGAGAAGCTTGAGGTAATTCTTTTTATTCCTTTCATGTTGAACGTGCTTTATCCCGGTTAGTTATCGGTACTAAGATTATTCGTCACTGATTGATGTTTAGTGTAGATGTAATAGCATCTCTAAAACGGCTTAGAATCTCAACATAATTTTCATATATTTGCGATACTTCTATCTATCCGAAAACATTGCTTCATGAACTCATTTTTTCAAATTAAGCAGTATTAATTTTTGCGTTAGACGATGAAATACATCATGACATAAATATATCAGAAACTGGTACACTATTTAATGTGAAACTAGACAAAATGGACTTTATGGGATTCTAACCCAAGAGCTTTAAGGTATATTGCGATGTAACATCGATTTGATGAATAATGTGAAAGGCCTACATTTTGATATGAGAAGGAAAATTCTTTTTTGACTTGTTATAACCACCACTCTGCATCTGCCAGTTAATATTGTTCCGGACTGCATACTCTCATACCATCAGGCGCTCTCTCTGTCATATATCTTGTTCCACCATGGGTGTACTAATGTTCTAAATGAGTTCTCTTGTCTCGTAGGAATTTGGTGATTCAGTGGAGATCGATGGTTTTGATGTTGACTATGGGGTGAGATAGATTGATAGATAGCTAAGTGTTTGTTGTTATCAATATCTTGTGTATGTCTGATTTTAATACCACTCTCCATCTGTTATTCTAGAATGAGGTGTTAACCTTGAAGCTTGGGGATTTGGGAACATATGTGATAAACAAGCAGACTCCAAATAGACAGATTTGGATGTCATCTCCCGTGAGGTATGTATTACTTAAAACTCAAATTTTGTGCTCTATGCTTGTTTTGTTTGAAATGCTGTTATTCTTTAGGCATGACTGTCTAGAAAGAAGCATCACCTGTTCATACTTTTTGCTGAATTTGATTTGTCGCTTGAGAAACTTTAATTAACTTACAGTTTATGTTGTAATGTTATACATGTAACACTTTTTGTGCTAGCACTATGTAAATGCATTGGGTGCATCTGTGTGTTATTATGATCCAGTGTTGGATTTGGGTTTTGGTCATGCTTCACTAATTCTTGTGAGGAGCTATAAGAATTATTTAATTCTCCAGACCTTGTGATACGTTGGTTCCAGAGAATATTAGCTGTTCAATATGACTCAAATAAATTATATGGATCTACGCATCCATACTGAAGCTACAACTATGTATACATTATTGTTCTTGAAGGAGCAATAAAACCATTGTACAGTAAATGGACCATTTTTCAGGTTCAAAGCAATTTTGCAGGTTAGTGTTCGTGTGGTTTCCCTTTGTATTACTATTAACTGATCATGTGTCTCTGGAAACGTAGTAATAATGTGATTTATGCCTGCTATACTTCTATTAACTTGGGGAATTCTCTCATCATATGTAGTGCAAAATGAAAAAAGAAAAGAAGACTTCATTTAATATGAAAGCTTCAACACCAAATCAAATTCATTACCACCCCCACCCCAAACGAAAATCCTTTGCGCCCGGCCTAATGAGCAATAACTGTTATTAGAACTTAAGAGCACGATGGATTTTTGACATTTTGATACCGAAAGAAATAAACTTTTAGCAGTTATCCTCTTTTTTTTAATTTTTAATTTTTGTTTTTTTGAAAAAGAGGCAAGCCTTATGAAGAGTTATAGGTTAGTTTACATTCTGTACTCTTGGATTGATACAGTGCAGTGTTTATGGCGTAGTTTCAGTATGAGCTAAATGGATCTGACATTGCATGAGGGGGCTTCTCCCCTTAACAGATCCATTTCTTCGAGTAATTTCCTTCTCATGTATAACATATTAAGTTTTTCTGTGCTTGTTTGGTTTTTTGAAGGCTCAATTTCTTTTGCAGTGGCCCATCAAGATTCGATTGGGATCAAAATGCTCGAGCTTGGATTTATAGGCGAACTAAGGGAAACTTGACTAAAATGTTGGAAACCGAGTTGCAACAGCTCTGCGGCGAACCCATCCGTCTCTCCTAAACTTACTTTAAATTAAATTTTGTCTACAGAAATCCCCCTCGCAGACACCTGGATTTCATGGAAGTACTTAAAGGGTAGTTCGTCGTTGCTCCCGTCATTTGTAACACGGTTGTTGTTGCAAACATAAGCCTCACATGTTCTTTTCATCATGATCATAAGTTATATATATGTTATTGAAATCCAGTCTTACTAATTAAGAAGATCCCTTATATTTGGAGATTGGAACTTTACTGAGATAAAATGAATGTGCTTGACCTTTCTACAACTTGTTTTCTTCCAGAAAAGTTGATGGAACTTTACTGTCATGTAAACTCACTACCTATTGCTGTTTGCAAACTCTGAGAATTGCTAAAGCTATTTTTCACTTCGGTTAAGTACTTTTGGAATATTCCTCATTCAAATTTTTATGTGGAAAACTTCATCTGGGTTGAAGATCAATAGTCTCTTAATTAGTATTCACTTATTTTTGGCTGATGGAATCTTTTTTTGAACATGTTAGTAAAATAAACATATATCTCCTTAGGAATTCAGCATAACTTAGAGTGTTGAATTTTAGACTATCAGTCTCAACATTAATTATTTATATGAATAAGTTATATTATACTCAAATTAGAATATAGAAACTCATGGATATGAAATTCAATATCCAACTCTTGAGTAAATTGTGTCAGAAAATAGTCACTGCGGTTTAAGTTTATAACTGATTTAAGTAAGTTTTTTCATGATTATAAATTGAAATGCAAAAACTAGGATTTCCAGTTTAGATGATAATAAGCATAATCCTTTTTTTCGTCCCCCACACTCTTTTAGAAACACCAGTAACTATGATTTAAGTATGGGTCAAAGTTCCATTTCTATTTATGTTTTGGTGTACTAAGGTTTCTGTTTATGTTTTTGTGAACTTTTTGCAATATTGCGAGATCTTCTCGATAAGATTAGGAAAATTCGTAAAAATTGTTGTTGCAATTAACGTGAAAAATACAGAATGTTTCGTTTTCATGAAGTCAAAAATGAAAATATTTCGATATTCTTTAGGAGAAGAAAAAGAAACTTTGGTTCATGGATTTAAGTTGCTTTTGAAATTTAATTTAAGTGACGTGTTTCAGTTTTTAAGAAGAGATTACAAAAGCGTTCTTTGGACGGAACAAGAATGAAACTTATAGACGAGCCATAATATATTTAGCCCGCATAGAACTGTTTACCGTTGAAATTTGGTTTGCTGTAGATTTTCTACTCGTACACATTAAACGTTAGAATAATTTAAAATTTTATTCAAATTGACTCATGATTTGATATAATTTATTTATTTTTTAAAACGCAACTTTCTCTCTCTTCTACTGCCGCTCACCGCAAAAACTTTGTGGTGTAAACCAAATCCCAACATAGACCAATATGAATATGTTGTTTATTATAGTACTGTAATATAGAAAATTATTACCAATTGTACTATATCATAGATAAATGATAGACATGTGGGGACGAAATCACCTCCACCACGAACTTTTTTCGACATTATTAAACATTTAAACACTTCATATATACTCTCTACCGTGTAATTATGTGCTTCGGATGACTTATGGTCATAATTAAGTCGTAAAATACACGCGTGAAATTAAAGTTAATGCACCGACTTTAGAGCAAACAAACGGCTAAGGTTTAAGATTGAGTTATAGTAACAAAATTCTTCTCACACCGAAAGGTTGGATTTTTTTATAGAGTTTAAGTTACTATACGATGTGATTGTCCTTATGTAAAGTTTATATTAAATTATGTTCAAGATGAGGATGAGATGAAACTTCACCATATACTTTCATACTTTCTTAACCAATAATCCTCAACGACTTCTAGATATTTCTAGAAAGAATACTTAAGAAATACAAATATCTACCTAAGCTGTTTTGAAGATCTCAAATATTGTTGGGATCAGTTTTGGACCAAGCAAGCAAAGCAATTATAGACTTTCGTCTAACTTTGAGATATCTTACTCGTAAATGAAAATTTCTTCATAAAATCGTGAAAAGATGTTACTATACCACCCGCTCTTGAAATTAGAGTTAATCTATGTTGCACGGACAATTTCAAAAATTACAATATAGTGTTGGATATAAGACATATTTACTTTTGGGACACGCGTGAAATACATATTAGATGAACCACGTAAATAACCTATAATTAAAAATAAAATAAAATTGCATACTCCATTTTGCGCACGTATCTATGACATGTTTGACCATGTTCTACATATCATAAACCTCAACTATGTTTAAAACCTAACGGTAAAAATATAAAATAATCAAAAAGAGACAAATTATAAGTCTTGATAGACATTTATTTTGACGATCTATTCATATTATAATTTCTTTAATTTAAATTGAGACACCGTTCCTCATTTTTAAGTAAATGTGTTATTATATTTTTATCATTAGATGCTCCTCTTTTACGCAAAGTGTACATATTTTCTTTTTTCTTAAGTTTCTAAATACACTAGTAAAATTGTTGCTTTGTTCCTTCTATATGGTATAAAGTTTTTTTTTTAATAACTTATAAATATATATACGTGACTTTTTGACGTATTGTATATAGGATTTTCGAAAAATTCATGCTGTGTTGCGTCAATGTTTCTGCATCGATTATCCATGCATTATATAATGACAACGAGGCAGAAATAATACAAATATAATTACTACATCTTAGTATATATATGTATAAGTCTTGAATTTCTGACGTATACTACTAACTGAGCAGCAAGCTATTGCACTACGAGTCCAAAGGATTAGAGTAATTCTTGTTGGGATCAATCTAAAAAAAAAGATGTGTATACTGATAAATTTTGATCTGATCATAATTCTTTTAAACTTTAAAAACTAATAAATATACTTCTTTATCATTACATAAAACGTGAACGAAAAATGGTCTATAGAAAGCTTTTGGTTATATACTTGTTACTCACTTAAAAGGAATCCTGTATATTATATAATAAAATTCAAAATATCAACTACATGAAAGATCTACATTAAAGTAATATTTTGGGGGCAATAGGACGAAACATATACATACATATGCAAATCGAAAAAATCTCCCTACGTCTCAATTCTTTGGCACGCTACCCCCATATAATAATAAATGCATCTCTGCACCAATCAGAGGAGGCACAAAATGCTGTAGCTTGCACAAGAAACACTCACCAAATTATTCCCTCTCACTCTCTCTCCTCGCGCCACCTGGCGCCCTCCTCACCATTAAATCCCCTCCCCACACCTGATACGCTGTCGTTTCAGCGCCACACACAAGTGACACATATGTTTAGGAATACCCATTCTACCCCTACTCTGCAAACAGAATTACACCATAACAGGCGGTTTTGCTTTGACTGTTTGTTGAATATTCGATAACAAAATAAAAAGGCCGTTTCTCACTCTTTTCTCTTCAAATTCTCTCTCATTTGCTGTGGTGAAAAAAAAAATAAAAAAATGATGAAATTATGTGAACTTTGTAAAGGATCGGCCCGGATCCACTGCGAGGCGGATCAGGCGAGCTTGTGCTGGACCTGCGACGCCGTGGTTCACTCGGCGAACTTTATTGTGGCGCGGCATTCGAGGAATTTGCTCTGTAACGTCTGCAAATCGCCGATGCCGTGGTCCTGCTCCGGTGCTAAGCTCAAAATTACTGTGTCTGTGTGCGAACAATGCAACGTCGTTGGCAGGAGATGCGATGAAATCGACGGTGAACACGCGGAGGAGGAGAATCTGACGGCGTCGTTTTCGCCGCCTCCGCCTTCGTCGGAGAGTAGTTCGAGCGGCGAAGAATCAGAGAGCGACGTCGTTTTAAGCAAACGCCGCCGCAGGCATCAAAATCATGACTATTTGAATCGCCATTCCGATGTACGATTTGTGTGTTTATTATTCCTCTATGATTTTGTTTTCAGCATTTTGATTTTTAGTTTTTTTATGTTCATCTGTTCTGTGATTTTTTAATTTTGGAGTTTGTTATTCAAATGTCAGGGCGATCGTCGTTTGAGCTCGATATCTGTACGGCCGAGGCGGCGACGGTGTAACGGACTACAGAAGAAGAAATAAACCGTTAACAAAATACGGATTATCCACCCGCAAAAAATGGGTTTAGTTTGAGTAACGGGTGAAATGAAATCCGTGCGGTAAATTAGTTCGGGTTCTAAAGAGCGTAGATCTGAGTTCTTGCGACTTTTTTACTAACAACTTTTAGTAAATATGTATATTTCTGTTTTGTGGTTTTGGATTGAGACTCGGATTATATTAGATGTTGAGTTGTAACCATGGAAAAAGTATTTGTAGTTGTTAGTCTAAAGATTGTTTTTGTATATCACGATTTATTGCTTGAAATTATTTTTATTGTGTAAGAGTGATGAATTTTCTGTTGTATTGTTATACCTTGTAAAGGTAAAATAGAACGAGAACAATTGTTGCATGATGTAATTAAAAATCTTATTATTTATTTTCTTACTACTGTGAGCATAATTTTTAATGCATGTAAGATTGTGGCCACAAGTTATAATTCAGAAGAAATCGTGGCCATAAGGTCAAATACATCAGACCTGTCGCTATCTTGAGGGGTTTAGGACTTAGTGGTTAGATATTTTGATTTGTTAAATCAAATTATTTGCAGATAGCCATTGATGATTCAAAATTCTTGGAACACCTTTAGAAAATAGAAATATGGCCGAATTCGAGCAATAAATGAGATTTTTATAATAGAATGTTTCTTGGGTTGTTAGCTAGTTGATTTAGAGTTGCTTTATTATCCAACTGCAGCTAGGTTATTGGACTCTCAGTTCTGTACCAAACCCAGTAAATTAATTAGGTGGGAATACGACATTTTATTTAAGTTTCACGCCATGTGTAAATATAGAAGATAGATTTTCCGTCCACCCGTCGAACACGCATGCGGCGCTGAGGGAGCTTATTTAGTTCATAAATCAAAACTTTGTCATTTATACTTTTGGTGTTTTTCTTGTTGTATATATATATTTTTTTTTTTAACACGAGAGGCTTTATTTATTCAAACCATAATGTACATGAGTTGACGAGATATAGGGAATTGGGAAGATCTAGTATATGCCATTGCAAATATGACGAAACACCAAATTAAATGGAGCCTAACTCAACACACTGCCCTATATGTATTATAGTCATCTGGTAGGGTACCGAGCAAAAAACTGACTCTATACGATCCCGATACAGCAAGCAAGTCGGCAACTCCATTAGCCTCCCTATAGCAAAAGGTAAGTCAAATGTGCGCAAAATCAGTCGAGATCCTCCGAGTTATATTGGTTAACTTTACTCATTCAACCAAGTAGAAAATTATACATTTATAAATCTTGGGGAGGTTTTCGATAATTGTTATAGTTGGAAAAGAATGATTGATATGACATCAAAATCTCATAAAAGACACACGTAATTAACTATTTTCTTTGTTTTTAATGAGAATATAAAGATTAATTAATTCATTTGTACCATTAGAGGTTGTTAAGCTTTCAGTTCACAAAATGGAAGTTTAAGTAAATCTCAGGATATGTCGAGAAATAAGCATATTTTTTACTAAAAAAATAAAAATTGAAGGACCCGAATCACACGATCAATAATGACATATAAATCATTACTTTCTTTTCAGAATATAATTATAATGTTCAAAAATTAAATACAAAACTAATAGCGTGCCCGTCAAATGCACTCGATCTCTTTTTATTCTTAGTAATGACCTATGATGCACGGATACTTGAAAAAATCATAAAATGCAGTATCGAATACGTATCAGATACGATACATGTCCGATACATGCCCGATACGTATCGGATACGCCACGTGGCGTATCCAATATTTTATTTAATATTAATAATTCGGATACGCCAAGGCGTATCCGATACGCGTATCTGTGTTTTAAGGGACAATTTGTCAGTTATTTAGAATCTATTGGGGTTATTTTGTAACATTAAGTAACTAAAACTTAATTTTGTAAATATCAGTAAAAGTTAAAAGGAAAAAAAGGCTATGGGTTCTCTTCAATTTAAGAACAAACATAAAGATTGAAAAATGTATCTTTGAGTTTTTAATGTAATTTTTGAATTTACATTTTGGTACTTTGAGTTTATATGGATTACGGATCTTTCTATGTTTGCTTGCATAGTTTTGTTGTTTTTGAAATTGAATATGTAGATATATTTGTTTGTAACCGAAGTTAAATTATTATTGACAGTCATTTTATTATTATGTTGTTATATAATTAAATTCTTAGTATAAAATATTCCACGTATCTTGCACGTATCATATCCTGTAATTTTCAAAAAATTCGTGTCTCCATGTCCGTATCCTATCCGAATCCCGTATCCGTATCCGTGCAACATAGGTAAGGACTAATGTTTAACTCAGTAGTCAGCCCATAAAGCCCATATTTTAAGAATAAACCTAACACCATTTACTTTTCCAGTTTACTCTCCCACTGGCCATTTACTTTTTACCCCACTTCCTTCTTTGAGGTAAGAAATATCCTAATTTTAACTATTTTATTTTGGCGCCAAAATCTGATATTTTCTTCCTCCTTGCTTCGACACAAGTGCCCGACCAAATGTCTAAATTTGAAATTTAGAACATACTGTTACACTTTGTTTGCCCGCTTTATGAAATAAACTTTTCTATTAAAGACGTTGTACTCATGATAGTGTTTCAAATTCCACATGAAGTAGTACTTTAAGCCATTGAAGCCGTATCCTGAACTGCTAATGCTAAAGTATTGCCTTTTCTTTGGTCTAGACGTGGGTGATGGCTGTATATATGTTAAGTTTCCAAATGATTAATTACGAAAAATACCCTTGATGTGTTTTGTATGCGTTACAGTAAGAAATATATTTACTCTGTCTTATTTTGTAGGATAGCTCACATCTAAGAAAATTATTTATGCAATTACTTTGTCGACAACATCTGCAGCCAATGACTCAATTTACTAAATTATGCACAACGTTACCATGCAATGCTTACATTAAATAATTCGTGGATCTGTGTTTTCTACGACATTGATGCAGTATATTATTTAATTTTCTGCTCTAGTTAGACCTTTCTGCACTTCTCGAGCGAATTTGTTTGCCACATCGAAAAATCATTACTTTCATCATGCATGGCTTTCATGCAGAAAGACACCTGTTACCTTCACCCTGTCAAATATTTTGGCTTTGACTGTTTTATTCACATTCATTAAGACCTTTTCTACTCTAATTTTTCTTAAATTCTCGAGAATACGATCTTTTTAATATTTAACCAGTCAAAAACGATACCAACTTTCGATAAAAGTAGAAAGTGAATATAGAACAAAACCAGAGTAATTTTCTTTAAACTTATATTCCAATTAAGCCATGAACATTATTCAACTCTTGTTTTACCTCCCACTTCTCTTCTTAACTTTCTACACAATATCTCAACATCTCCTACACAAAATCCTCAATCTCCCTCCCACTCCTTTCCCAATCCTCCCAATTTTCGGCCAAATCTACCTATTCGCAAAGCCCAACAAGCCTCTCCACCGCATATTATCCGATATCTCCAAACGCCTCGGCCCAGTAGCCTTCCTCTGGTTAGGCCCACGGCCCGTTCTCCTCATCTCCTCACCAACAGCCGCACAACAATGCCTCACCCAAAACGACGCCGTTTTCGCAAACCGCCCAAATCTCCTCAACGGCAAGCACTTCGGCTACGACTTCACCAGCCTCCCGTGGTCGTCGTACGGCGATCTATGGCGAAGACTCCGACGAATCGCGTCGCTTGAGCTTCTCTGTTCGAGTAAACTACAAAATCTCGCGGAAATTAGGGCTAATGAAGCTCGATCTCTGATTTTGAAGCTAATGAGAAACAGTAGCGACTCGAATCGAGCTGTTGATTTGAAATTGCTGTTGTTTGAGTATGCGTATAATGTCGTGGTGAGGATGATTACGGGGAGAGATGACGATGATGAATTTGAGAGATCTAATGAAGCGATGGAGTTTCAGGAGATTGTGGCGGAGATGTCTAGGGTTACGCTTGAAGCGAATGTTGTTGATTTTTTGCCGTTTGTGAGGTGGTTTTGGGGTGTTGAGAGGAAGATGATTTTGGTGCAGGAGAAGAGAGATAAGTTTATGCAGAATGTGATCGATGAACATCGAAGATTAATGGAGGATTGTGGGGGTGATGTGAAGAAGAAGAAGAAGAGGTTCATGTTACAAGTTTTGCTGGATTTGCAGAGAGAAGAACCTGATTGCTATACTGATGAATTTATCAGGAATTTGTTGTTGGTACATTGTTTTTTTCTTTGTACAGCTAATAGTTGCTAGTAATTATTTTACTATGCATCACTGATTATTTGATAGCATATAGTTTAAATAACTCAATAATTTGTTTTCACTTTAGAATATAAAAAATGAGAGAATGATATTGAACTAAGAGTATTTTGGTCGCTTTATGTTGCAAATATTTTATTGCTCTTCTTGAATGATCAACTTTGCTACCTGAAACAGGTCTTAGTCCAAGGAGCATCTCATACTTCATCAACTACCCTGGAGTGGGCGCTCTCACTTCTGCTTGAAGATCCCGACATTTTAAAAAGGGCACGAGCTGAAATCGACAATCTTGTGGGGAAGGAGCGTCTCATTACGGAATCTGATGTTACTAAAATCCCGTATCTTGAATGCATTGTAAAGGAAACGCTAAGGATGCACCCAGCAGCTCCACTACTAACGCCTCATGTTTCATCGGGCAAGTGCATGGTTGGAGGGTATTATATCCCACGAGGAACGATGCTCCTAGTCAACGCATGGGATATTCAGAATAATTCGCGAACATGGGAGGATCCGGAGAAGTTTATGCCTGAAAGATTTGAAGGAGGGAAAAATCAGGATTTTGGATATATCCCGTTTGGATGGGGAAGGAGGGCGTGCCCTGGCGAAAATTTGGCCATGAATATGGTTGGACTAGCGTTGGGAAGTTTGATTCAGTGTTTTGAATGGGAAAAAGTTGGAGAGATTGATATGAGTGAAGGCAAAGGAGTTATAACTCCAAAGATTCAACCTTTGAGCGCTAAATGTATTCCGCGTTCTTTCGTTGAGAGCCTTATTTCTTAAATGAAAGTGTTCTTCAAGAATGTATTGAAGTTTCAGATATGCAGAACTCTCGAGTTTGCGTAGTTGATTTTTGGCAATTATAAGTTGCTTAAGCATTCTGAAATGCAAACATTTCAGGGTGATGATGTTGACCTTTTGAAGTTTGAATTGTGTATATGTTATATAATATTGTACATATCCTTGCGACTTATAAACACATCGCATACACACTCCTTGTTATAAACAATGAGGTCACTATGTATCTATTCTAAGCGCCACCATATTTTGCTTTAACTTTCTTAACATTATTACTTACAAACTTGTTGAGGAACGTGCCAAGTCCCACAGCAAACATTTCACAAAATCTTTATTGCTGATCGATCATATACCCTTCACTTTGCCATGGATATTCTACTCTTCTGCCTTCCACTATTCTTCTTAACATTCTACACTATAACTCAACATTTCCTACACAAAATCCTCAATCTTCCTCCCACTCCTTATCCAACCCTTCCCTTCATCGGCCACATCCACCTATTATTGTCAAAGACGAACCCTCTTCACACGGCCCTCTCCGATGTATCCAGGAGATATGGCCCGATTGTCTTTCTCAAACTGGGTTCACGGCCCGTCCTTCTCGTCTCCTCACCATCAGCAGCACAAGAATGCTTCACAAGAAATGACGTAGTCTTTGCAAACCGCCCCGAACTCCTAAAAGGAAAGCATTTTGGGTACAATTTCACCAGTCTTCAGTGGGCTTCGTATGGAGATCGATGGCGAAAACTCCGTAGAATTTGTGGTGTCGGAACTTCTTTCTTCGCATAAGGTGCATGTTCTTTCGAGCTTTCGGGCTGATGAGGCTCGAAAACTGATTCGGAAATTGTTGAGAGATAGTAAATCAAATCAAGCGGTTGATGTGAAGCCGTTGTTGTATGATTATACATATCATGTTGCAAAGAGGATGATTACAGGGAATGATGAAATGGAGAACTCCAAGGAAGCTGAGGAGTTTCGGGAGATTGTTGCGGAGATGTCGAGGTTGACGCTGCAAGCAAATGTTGTTGATGTTTTGCCGTTTATGAGGTGGTTTGGGGGGTTTAAGGATGTGGAGAGAAAGATGATTTTAATACAAAACAAGAGAGAACAGTTTATGGAAAATGTAATAGAGGAACATCAGAGATTGGAGGATACTGTTGGCGGTGGTGGAAAGGTGAGTTTTGCTGGATTTGGAAAAACAAGAATCAGAGTTCTATACGGGTGAAACAATAAGAAACCTCCTGTTGGTAAGAAATTAGTTCATAGTCTTCTACTCTTCTATGATTTAGGCAAAATTTCATTGCCTTCTGCGATGATCTGCATACTCTTGAACTAATAATGTGACTGGGAATTTTGCATTTTTGGTCTCATAAGTTGGCACATCTTCAAAATTGGTCCCCTAACTTTTTTAACTGCAATTATAGTCCCCTAAGTTGACACCTGTTTCAATTTTGGTTCTCCGGGCTTAATTCCGGCAATTTTTGCCGGAAAACTCGATTTTTTTTTTATTTTTTTTCGTTTTAATTTATTTTCCTAAAAAAAACGTGTTCTCTATAAAAAAAAAATACAAAATCGAATTAAAACAAAATAAACTTTTTCTCTCTCTTCTAAACGCAACTCTCTCTCTCCCTGTAACTCTCTCTTTCTCCCTCTTCCCCCAAATCAATTAGACATAAAATCAATTAGACATAAAAAAAAAAACGTGTTTTCTAAATAAAAAAAAAATACAAAATCGAATTAAAACAAAATAAACTTTTTCTCTCTCTTCTAAACGCAACTCTCTCTCTCCCCCCGTAACTCTCTCTTTCTCCCTCTTCCCCCAAACTATGGGGTCTATAGAGAGGTGCTCCCAAACCTATTAAAATGTGTGAATTGACATCGTATCTATTGAAAAATGTGTAAATTGCCTCCAATGTAATATAATCAAAGCTTTACTGCTTTCATCTTGAATGATCAATTTTGATCAGAATCAGGTTTTGGTGCAAGGAGCATCTCTTACTACATCAAACACACTGGAAAGTGCATTCTTGCTTCTGCTTGAAAATCCCGATGTTTTGAAAAGGGCGCGAGCTGAAATTGACAATTGTGTGGGGAAAGATCATCTCATCACTGAATCAGATGTTCCTGAAATCCCATATCTGCAGTGCATCATAAAAGAAACACTGAGGATCCACCCGGCAGCGCCGCTATTAACGCCTCACCTTTCTTCAGATAAGTGCACAGTTGGAGGATATCATATCCCACAAGGAACTATACTTGTAGTGAACGCATGGGATATTCATAATAGTGTTGAAACGTGGAAAGATCCAGAGACGTTTATGCCGGAAAGATTTGAAGGAGCAAGAAATCAGGATTTGAGAATTATCCCGTTTGGAATGGGAAGGAGGGCGTGCCCTGGTGAAAATTTGGCTATGAATATGGTTGGCGTGGAGTCTAATTCAATGTTTTGTAGGGGAGATTGATATCAGTGAAGGCAAAGGAGTTATTACAGCAAAGGTTCAACCTTTGAGCGTGACATGTATACCACGTTCTTTTGTTGTTAACCTTCTTTCTTAAAAGGAAAATGTAGGCTTCAAGAGCATATTTGAAGTTTCAGATATGAAATAATCTGAGTTTGCTTAGTAGATTTTGGCAATAATAAGATACTTAGCATACTAAACATCGAACATTCCAAGTAATATGTTAAATTTTATGTACCAGTTTCCTTCTTTTTAGCATTGTGGTATCAAAGTCATCCCAAGCAAAGGTAAATGAGATTCTGCTTTCAGTATCTAATGTAGTGGACCAAAAACAGAGATATATTAAGAAAAACAAATTCCAGATCACAGACCAATGTTATGGCAAAAAGAGCATGATAATAGTTCTTGAAGTTACAGTAACAAAAATACCCTACTGAAATACAATGTTTGCTGCTGACGAAGCCCGGGAAAAACCCATCATTTGAGATTTGATTTTCTCTCTGAGAAGGGAATCTTTAGACTTGGACAGACTGGTGCAAATAAACAATTCTTCCAATACTTTTCCATGCTTAAGAAAAAACTTGACTAGACTAACATCGTTGGCGCTCTCGGTGAACCCATGAATGTTCACCACCTTTAGGTGATTAAGAAAGGATGTCAAGGATTGAGTTTGAGATTCCCAGTATCTTTCTTCTCCAGAGTTTGGCAATTCCCATATGTCCTTGTTCCATTGCTGCATGTTGGTAATCGACCGAGATGCATATAAGAATAGAGAAAGATGCAAAACATATTAAGGTAAATTAGTTGCAAATTAAGAGGCTCTTACTCTGCGTTCAGCATTTGGATCACTAAGAATCCTGATGGTGATGGTGTGAATGATGGGAGAGCTCCTAAAGAGACAGGCAAGCCCAATGTTATTGTGCTTGTGGAAGCTAGTGTTCAACTCCAAGATCTTGAGTTTATTGAACAGACACAATGAAACTCCTGCAGGCCTGTAGTCTTTTGAAAGTATCTGTTTGCATGCAACAAGCAGTCACAACCAGGTAACAAAATAAGCAGAACGTAATTTAGCAAATTTTAAAGATCTTATTTATCTAATCCCATGTTTTGAATCAAACTTCTTCATATAATACAATTACCTCAATGCACTGGCTTCCAAGTGTCAAAGACTGGCAATGCGAAATCCCAGAAAGAAAATTCGACACACTGCTCATCTTTGCCGCACTTAAATCTTCTTGAAGCAGATAAAACGCCACAATCACCTCAGTCAACGAGGTTAAATTGCTCAATACGATCTCCTCAGTGACAGCATTATACGACCAGAAAAAAACCTCCAAACTCGGAGCATCGATCTTCACTCTACTATCAGCACTATAGTGATCAAAACAGCCGGATATCCTCAACTTCCTCAGCTCCTGAACACAAATCTCAAGACTCTGCAACTGATAACAGTTCTCCAGCGACAATTCCTCCAAAACAGGACACTCGATCCTAAGATACTTCAACCCGTAGCAGGCCTCCAAATGCAACTTCTTCAACGAAGGGAACGACGACTCCGTGAACAACGCAACAAGCGAGGGCTGGTCGTGTAATATCGCACGCGTGAGCGACAAAATCGTCAAGCTTCGAAACGCCTCCTTCATAACCTCCAGGGGAGGCAGTCTAAATCCAGGGTGCCACGACTTCAGCCGTAGAATCCTTAAACTCTCACTAGTTATTATGCTCCTCGAGAAATTGAAGTAGTCGTTCGTGCAAACCTCGATGTCTAGTTCCTGCACATTGCGCCTGACGGCCTGACGAATCAGGGCGTTCAGCCTGGAAAAACTGATGAACGCTCGGAATCTGAAAGCACGAACGTCCGAACGCCTGTCGAGGAGCTCGATGATCTGGTCGACGTATTTCTCCCCCTTTACGACGTAGGAACGCGTTCTTTTACGAACGTTGGGGCTCGTGACGGTTGAGGCATTGACTGCCAAGATGTCTATAGACGTGAAGTCGAGATCGGGGTACGAGTGCCAGACTGTTTTCCAGCGTTTGGAGAGAACGCTGGTTTGTCCGATGGATTTGATCGGCAAGAATTCGAGAATACGATGTAGGATGTCGTCTGGCAGGTTAGTGATGCGGTCATTGTTGTGACCGTTGGTGAGTGTTTCGTCGTTTGATAATGCGAGCTGTTGAAGCCTCTTGCGCTTTGCTGATCTTGTTTCCATTCATTGAGTGATGATATGATAAGTTTTTTTTTTGTTGTGATGAGTGTTGATAGTGTATTATTATGAGTTGTTTTGATTATCAGATTAGATTAGTGAGATGTGCGGAGTGGTTAGGATTTGTAGTTTGAAGTTTTCAAAACGAGCTAATTAGCTCCGAGATCAGTGCACAATACGTTTGAAACTCCGATCTGATTATATTTTTTTCTCTTCATGATTCTTTTGTTCTTTTTTGGATATGTAATCTTCACGAAATTTTAGTGCCTCTAATTTGTTAAATGATATGATATGCTCTACTATGAAATTATTCTTTAAATTTGGGAGATGATATCGAGATATTAGAGCAAAATTCTATGAAATCTCATTTTCATATGTATCTAATTAAGATTATAATTCTATAACTGAAGGAATCTTACGCCATAATCAAGGCCTAACTATATATTACCATTATGATTCTGTAACTTCTGATCGAGTGAATTGATTGTCTTCCCTTTTCTTTGCATGCACAAATCTAACCCGTATATTTTATATTACTTAAAATTTAGATAATTAAAACATAAGAGATGGAAAAGAATATAATTTTGATCGTAAGAAAGATTTTACTTAATCTTATCGAAATTATCCATATTAAAATTTGGAAACAGGAAAAAGAGATTCCAGAATTTAATGCAGATCATTTACTTCGTAAGAAGTAATAAGTTAACAAAGCAGAATAAACAAATTACTAATATATTGATTGTAAAAATTGTTGATTTGATTTTCAAAATTTTTTGAATTGGAGAGAAAGAGAGAAACGGTTCAGCTTTTCTAGGAATGATCTAAAGTCAGAAATTTAAAAGTATAATAGATTATTGGAGCCTTAATTCAAAGGGTAAAAGTGGAAACCGATATTTTTGCTCTATTGTTAGGTAAGTTAATCTGTCTATATTAATAAAGTTTTTATATTCACTTTTGGTAATTTTAGCGAAACTCAAAATTTAAATTTCAAGTAAAAAATACAAAGTACTAATTACATGGAGATTAAAAGTCAAGAATGTCTTGCATCTGTTCCAAAGCAAATAGACCAATTTCATAATATATTTAATTAAGTGGTTCTGAGAATTAAGAAATGTAGCTAATAAGCAATATTTTATAGAATTTACACTTCGTGTGAAACTGGTAAAGTGAATAAAAAGTGGGGATAAACATAAACCCGCCTATTTTGAACTTTGCACTCATCGATAACCTGTGTGTTAAGATTTTAATAATTCGTATTAGTGAGATATTTAGTAACATGTCATTTAAGGGTCAATAACAAGTTACGCTTAAAAGGGTTTATATATAGTGTAACTGTGTAACTAACACTTTTCAATGTAAATTAAACTTTGAGAAGTTTGTGCTTGAAGTTGCAAGTACTTAAGAAAACTTATCAGTATCTTTATATCTAAACTTTAATAGCAAATAATTTATTTCTTATAATGAATTTACAGAACATACATTTTCAACGGCATACATTGCATCATTCCAAATGAATATTCTTAATGGCTTCTTGAGTTTTTTCTTAAATAATAATTTTCATTTTTTTGATCTAAACATATTGAAAATAATAAATCCATTTGTTAATTGATATCTGCTAGATGTAAAGTCCTACAAAACTAATGATACAACATATAATTAGTATTTCAAATGGTTAACCCGCTTGCGAATTGTCTTGCCACACACCTAAGCCAAACCACGCGAATTTAAAAAGAACGAAAGTGATCGTACACTTTAAGTAAGAACAGTGAACACAATCAGAACCCCTTCGCCCCGACTTACAAGATATGTTTGATACTTATTAAACAAGAAAAATTAGGAGAAAACAAGAAAATCTTAATCCAAAGCTTTTATTAAACAAAAAAAAAAGATTAATAAAAACGAATACACTACTAATTATGAAAATAAATACATAAGAATGTACCACAAAATATAATTCCACTTATATTATATACGGGTGGGTTTTATGGTACAAGTTGTGCCCATGATCCGTTTAAAGACCCAATTAAATATCAATTAACATCACTTATCAACACAACTTCATCAGTTCCTCTTCTCTGAGGGTATCACAATCCAGATTCCACCGCCGTCGCCGGCGATCCTCGTCGCTCTGACGAATTGCCGTTTGAATTAACTTTATAATTATTATTTATTGTTTGTCAATTTTACGGCACAATCCTCATCATTCGTAATCGGCGAGTCAATGCGCACAGTTCGTTGCTGTTAGGGTTTCTAATATGGGTAGCATCGAACCGTTTAATCGGTAATTATACTGTTGATTACAAACTCTTGATTGTCGCTTATACTGTTCCTCAATTTTATGCTGCTGACAATTTGTTGATTTAATACGTAAAAAGTTTGGTGAAATTAACGGCAAGGGCATTTTATGATGATATCACAACGAAAGGCGAGAATCAGCCCAAGAGTGGAAGAAGTGACAACAGAGGGATTGCGGTGGTCATTCTTGATGCTCTTACTAGGTGAATCATCTTTCAATTTCAAGGGTTTTTTTCGAATATCGTTGTTTGTTGGTGTTACGAAGTTGAAGTTCTAACTCTTCAAGATCTGTAGTTGTGAGTCAATTAAAGAACCATAAAGAAGTGTTCATAGTTGGTGTGGAAATGATATACGAATTAATCTTTACCTGGGTTTCAGTTTTTGTTGAATAAGTTAGTATGCATGTGCTTTATGGATTTCAAGTGAGTAGTTGGTGGTTATTTCTAATGATTGAATATCAGACTGACTGCACGGTTTGTTTGACTTCTGGATATCAAATTGTTGTGCTCTACGATCTTGTTCTTGTGGGAAACAATAGTTGCCTGTATTGTTAGTATGTATAGGGAATTTATGTATGGTTTGAATTGCAGACGCCAATGGGTAAGGGAAGAAGATTTGGCCAAGGATTTGAAGCTTCACACTAAGCAACTTCGCCGGACTTTAAGATTCTTTGAAGAGGAAAAGTTGATAACCCGAGATCATAGGAAAGAGGTTAGATTTGCTGGTTGGGAGTTATTACCGAGATCTCCACCTCCTTTCTTTACAATTATCTCTAGCCGGTTGTTTATTCTACGATATGCTTCATTGATGGCCATGTCTCAGTTAGTGTTCTTTTTGTGAATGTTTAAGTTCTTAGGCTTGCTATTGTTTAGACAATGGAAATTCTTGTTGAACGCATCATAGGCACGGGAATAAAACCCGATCCCTGCCACTGCACTGCATTTATTGAATAGAATGATTCGTCTCACTAGTTCTGCAACTCATCATTCATTTAAAAGAAAATCCGTCTATCACGAAGGTGACATGAAGGTGAATGGAAGGTGGTAGATCAAAAGCTGATGTATACTTGAAAATGAGGAAGAAATAGTCTTTTGATTTGCTCTACTACAGTAGGAACGATCATCGTCCATTTATTTTATATTGGTAGCCTTATTTACAGCAGTAATAACGTGCTCAATTTAATGATTAATCATCTATATATCTCGGAAACTAAGTCAATCATGTCTTTTTGCACGGAAATAAACCACTGCGTGGTCTACAGGGAAAGTGGACCCTAGTTGTTATCATCAAATCCCACTTCTCTTGATCATACGAAACGAGGGAGTTATTGTTAACCATTCTCTTGTAAGAAACATGCTGCAACCTGTTCACCAGCATCTCCAAATTATAACCCCTTTTTTCCAGTCTTGAAGGGCATCATACTTTCTGCAATTCGTCTTCTCTTACTTGTCTTTACTGGAAATGGAGTGCATTGAAATCAATCTAAGTTTCTGCTATGAAAATTAAATCTGTTTTTTAGGGGTTATGCCCAGAAAACCCGACTTACTCAGTGGTTATTCTGGGTTGGGGTTGGCATTTCTTGTTCATACTTTCTTCTCTTGTTGTGATTTTCAATTTTATTTCTGATGTATTACAGACTGCAAAAGGTGCAAAAATATATAATGCCGCAGTAGCTGCGGTGGGAGATGGTCAAAATGGAAGAGAAGGCGATGACAAACTTAAGATGCATACACACTCATATTGTTGTTTAGACTATTCACAGGTTCTTTTCTCCTTATGACACTTTAACTATGCAATTTAGTATAAATGGAATGCAAGCCGAGTTTGCGGCAGCGACACTATATAGTTGTTTGCAAACTTAAAAGAAAGTTGTGTTTCATAGAAAGAGTATCATAATAGCCAATTGGCAAAACGGCGATTAAAAATAAATCTGACTTACTAGCTTAAATTTAGTTTAGGCAGCTATCTGACAGTTACTCTGAACCAGCCAACTCCCACCAATTTATCCACTGCCAGTGACTTCACTCTTCTCTTCTTCGTAAGCTCAATGACCGCTTCTTATGGGCTGTAATTTGGTTGTCTGGTCCTCTTGAACCACTTGAGCAAAATGTTCTAAAGAACCTGAACAAGAATGATTTTAGAAGAATATTTTTTTTCTTCAGATTTTTCAAGTTACACGTGGTATCAGGCAATCTTGAATCATCACAAAGAATGTTTTGAAGAATTTCACTGCGGAGACTGTAATACATCTGCGAACTATTGTCTAAAGAAGCTGAATACAAAGTATGGCATATTAGTGTAAGATATGCCTCATGGAGTATAATGCTATACGCCGGTTGTTATACTTAATAAATCCTTATTTCTCTTCGGGAACTGGACTCGATATTACAACATTATACCACAAGCCTTTACTTTTTAATACGTGGCACATTGATCTTTTCTTCAACTCAGATCAACTAACAATTGGTTGTTAATTATTAGAAGGTTTGAGTCAAACTCTAGCAACTTTATCACGTGGATCACGTTTCAAACTTGTTCTTTTGACAAAAAGAATTTGACTTCTGACTGTTGTTACCTTTCTTTTTTTTTTTTCTTTCTGATTTTCGGTTTTATGTCTCAGTTGATGGCCAGTCACAGTTTATATTATTTTTATCCAAAATCTTCAATATTTTTGTACTTCTATGTTTAGCATGATATCATTTTTGGTGATATCTGAGCTGTGTTAGTTTTACCTACTTTTCATTTCGCTAAGGGCTACTAAATGTTCATTTATTTTGCAGATATATGATGTGGTAAGGTACAGATTGCAACGTATGAAGAAAAAGGTGAAAGATGAATTGGAGAGCAAGAATACAGTCCAGGAGTATATATGCCCTAACTGCAACAGGAGGTAGTTCTGGTAGCTGTAATTATTCCTCAAGTTTCTTTTGACTTTGACTAATAATAGCTTTTTTGAAATGGAACTCCAGATATACTGCCCTTGATGCCCTACGATTGATTTCCCCATATGACGAGTACTTCCACTGTGAAAGCTGCAATGGCGTACTTGTAGCTGAGAGTGATAAGTTGGCTGCTCAAGAATTGGGAGATGGAGATGATAATGCAAGGAGACGTCGCCATGAAAAACTAAAAGACATGCTAGGAATGATGGAGGTTTGTCCCTCTTTCTGAGACATGTTTGTGTATGGGCTGGTATGAGCATGACTGAAGCCTCTCACCTTTTTAAAATTTAAGTTTTTCTCTGTAAAAGAAACTTACCAATTCTTTATGCTAAGAGGCTCATCTAGCTAATAGCGTTCTGGACACTAATGATTCCTCAGTTGGTCATGAACCAAATTTGTAACCAGTCAACTGCTGATGTATATGTGATGGGCTAATTTCTTGGTTTGCATTAATCTTCAACTATGAGTACAAGTTTGGTTTCTTAGGGATACATGATTACTTCTTGCCAAGTTAAGCCTAAAGCTCATGTTTCACCTGATTCTTACTTCTTTATTACATAAATCCATGTGACATTAGTCTATTTATCAACGATCTAACCCGACATGGATTCCTCCCTCAATTCATACTTTCCGAGAGATATAATCATTTGTATATTTTATTTTCTGTATGCACTTTTCTTGATTTACTTTTCTCTATCCCATCTCAAAGCACCAAACAGAAAGTAAAACTGAACTGCAATTCATGGATTAGATCCTAACAAATGATACTTTACTCATTCGATTGAGTTTCAAAAGATGCAACTTAACTATCCAAGTTCTTTATTCGTCTCTTAAGAGTATATCATTTTTTCTTCTGGTGGCCCAAAGGCTTCGTATTTTTATCAAATGATGTATCTGTTTCTGGAGTGCAGGAACGGCTCAAACCACTAATGGATCAACTTGGAAGAGTTAAGGATTTGCCTGTTCCTGAATTTGGAAGTCTTCAAGCTTGGGAAGTTCGAGCAAATGCTGCTGGCCGAGCAAATGGAGACTTTGATGTCAACGATCCTTCTAAATCTTCCCAGGGTCTCGGTTTTGGTGGAACTCCCATGCCTTATGTTGGGGAGACAAAGGTTAGCTTCCATTCCTTTACTTGTGTTTTGTAATTCTTATTTGTCATTAACTCGGTCCTTTGGAGGACAATTAAACATAAGATGGGTTGAACATATTGAGCAAAGAGAGGATGTAAGGAGTAGGGGCTTTGTCTTGCCATTCTTCTGTCATTGAATAGAAATTGCTTCATCAAGGTAAGAACATTAAAAGGGGTATGCATGACCAATCATTATAGTCAGTTTAAACACGTTTTACCAGGAATGGTACCTACTGGTAATTTGGAATCTCAACCGATTGTGGAACTTTGAGAGATATTCTCCTGAATTTCTGGGACATGGACTTGTTGATTGGCTGTTATGAATATGGTCATATAAACAACTAATACCCTGATTTCTCAATAATTGGATAAATAAACTAATATGTATATACGGAGTCACTGGGCTTAAAAGTTAAAATATTTTGGGGTGATCGTCGTGTTCTTCTTATAGGACAGTCAGGTAAATCATGAATGGTACCTGAACTCCTTAGTTCAACTAGTACCCAGCGTCCTTTTTGCATTGGCAGAGTAAGAATGACAGAACTCAATTTTCAACCCGTATAATCATTATTGGTCTGTAAAAGAATTTCTTTTCATCCACTTGATTATTACAAACATTTAACTCATTATGAAAAGGCTTCTATCTCTGTGAAACTCAAACCTCTAGTCTGGCAGGTAGAAGTTGCTTTCTCTGGTGTCGATGATAAGGGAGATGTTAAATCCGCTAACTCAAGTGCGCCTACAAAAGTTTTGCCTCCATGGATGATTAGGGAAGGAATGAATCTTACGAAAGAGCAACGTGGAGAGACCAATCAAGAGACAAAGATGGGTGGTTCGTCAACAGCTCCGGAGCCTTCTGAAGACAAGAAGTCCACAATTGTAAATGAGGACACTAAGAATTTGCAGGTGTTTTCAGTATCACAACTTATATTTCTTAAGAAAAATTATTTTGAATTGGGTTTATATAAACTCACCTCTTGGTGTGTCTAATTCATACTTGGTTCAGCTTCTACTTGATATATTATTTAATTTTATTATGGTTTTCTTCTGTTTTGAAGGATGAATATGTTAAAGCCTATTATGCTGCTCTACTTATGCGCCAACGTGAACAAGAAGAAACTGTCAAGAAAGAACAGGAGTCAGCTAGTGATTCTAATGACGTCTATAACACATCCACTGAGCGCCAAATTGGTGGCAAGTCGAAACGTGAGGATGATTATGAAGGGGATGATGTCGAATGGGAAGAGGACCTTCCTACTGGTAAATCATATTGTAAACCTTTAATTCATTTTCGTGATTTCTTTGGATATGATTATTCGAATGAGCATAATTGGTACTAGCTAAAGCCGGGACTTGCTTATATACAACATTGGGGATCATCCATTAGTCTATCGCCGTCTTTCTTAACTGTAACATGATAAATACGGATTATCAAATCAACTATGCAGCCAAATTGTTTCTGAAGAAGACAAACTGGAACTTCTCTTTTGGACACTTGGTCATTCCAGTTTTTTCACGGCCTAGCTTATGGCTTTGATTTTACTTTCTCACTCCAGAAAAGCTAACTAGCATCTTCAAACCACAGATTGAATGCCAGGACCGTGTCACAACTCTCTAGTAACTTATCTTTTGGCTTATAACGATTTGCCTTCACATTGCATTTACTCAGATATTTTCTTGATTGCATGGGAGTTTCTCCTTTCTTTGTTAAGCAGAAAATTTAAGTACTGGTGAAGTCTGAACAGATGTGAACGTTATTCTTGTGGAGATTATAATTGAGCAGTCAATTTCATACTAAATTACATGTACCACTTTTTATACAAAGAGAAAGGTCAAAGTCCTGATTAGACTTGAATGGAAGATGAAGCGACATTTGTACAGATGTACAAATCATTTTGAAAATTTGCACCATTCTTTAGTATTCAAGTAAAATAAATTAGCAAAGCACAAAGAAGTATCTCTTGACAGTTCAACTGGAGTTTTAGATCTGGACACTAAGTCTAAAGGGGTGGTAAAAGAGCTTATAGAAGCGCCTTATTCATTAATTATGGTTACCTACATCATGGATTGCTATCAAGATAGAAACTTGAGGAGGTGTATTTCTGTCTTGACGACCTTCTGATGTTGCATTTTGTTATGGTTTCTCTCAGGTAGCACATCTGAGCATAATTATAAGGTTGACTTAAACGTAGAAGCAGAACCTTCAGATGAGGAGGAGGACGACATTGATTGGGAGGAAGGTTAAACTCCACAAAGCTTTTGCAATTCATGAAATTTCCATAAGTTCTGGATTTCTTCTGTGGCGTCGTCGAATGTAAATTTATTGATCATGCTGCACCTCTGGTTTGTGAGCTTATGTCTGGCCGGCTGGGGTTTGTCACGAGGATCAGTATTCGTCAGAAGTAGCTGGGTGCGAATGGTTAACAAGAGATGGGACTTTTTTGTGATATTTCGGAATGCAGACTTTAGTTTATTTATTGAAAAGCATTAGATTTTTCAGGTAAAAGGAAAAGATCTATGTCTAGTGTTGGTAATTGCAATGGTGTTGAGATCAGATCTCTGGAACCTCGTCATCTTTCGGGAACTGGTAGTGGTTTAAGTTGAGTTGAAGAATATCTATCATGTTTCTGAAAAAAAAAAACGAGCATCAGGTTGATTTAATTCGAGTTGGTTTTTGTTTTGAGCGTTCTGATGCCAGGAATGTTTATGATATCATGCTGTTCTTCAGTGTAATCTGTTTTAACTAAATATTGTTTGCTGATTAGGATTTGACTAATGTATAAGAAAGTAGTACAGTTTTCTTATTGAACTTTACGATAATAGAAAGTAAATAACTTTTTGAAGCATAGTAATCACGTTGTCTCTGTAACCGTTAGGCCTTTAAGGGCAAACTTGATCGCATCTGCTTGGGAGGGCGTGTTCTGAATTTTTTTTGTTTAAGGGCCGGCCCACCCAGGCCCACATTTGGCCGGGCCTATAAATGTGGCCCGTGCTGGGACCGCATAATGTAAGCGTGGGTGTGTAAGGGCCGTACCACCCAGGCCCATATTGGGCCGGGCCCAAAATGTGGGTATGCGTGCTGTCCCGCATAATATGGGCCAGAACCGTGACCAAATTTTATTGTTTTAGGGCCGGTCCGCTCAGCCTATTGGGCCTACATTAAGCCATTGCTCAAAACTGGCCACGTCCCCGCAGCACAATGTGGGCCGGTTTGCCCGTTTCCCTAATTGGGCCTTGTCGACCCAGCCCAGTTACCATTCCCCCCCCCCCCCCCCCCCCCTGGAACGAATCAAATCATAAAACCTGAATGAGAATGATCGTGAATCGTGACACCTGTTGGCACTTGGTTGTATTACATTATCTCAGAAATTGCAATTGATATTTCGCTTCTTTTTTATGGACATGTCACCGTTAAAATAATAAAACCTCATGACGGGATTTAACTTTTGATTAGGTTTGGTTCTTAGTCCAAGAGTTAAAAAGAATAGAAGATAACATCTTTTGTTCGACCAAATTACAGTTGAAATTGGAAACATCAAGCACTTTTTTTAATATTATAAACCATTACAACATAAAGCCTATGATTGAAAAGATTGAATCCTAAAATTGCCAGCGAAACTAGCTGTCACCCCACGTCCTGAATCAGAAAAACACTACTGTCTAAATTTGTTGCATCAGATATTGTTACATCATTCTAGGGTTTTCTGCAAATATTTCCAATATCTCAAACAAGACGGATTCATATGTATTGCTCGTAAAATCCATCTCAATGAATTCTCACCTTGATCCAGATTGGAAGATGGGAAAGAACCATCTTTTCTATGTCTATAAAGCAAATGCATTTGAAAGAAGAGTTCAGCCGGTCTCATCTCTGCAAACAATAACAGGGAATAAGTGAATAAAGATGTAACTCATAGTGAGGAGTTGGCTTTTAGTCTACACAAAATTCATAGACCTGCATATCACCATCTAAGATGTATTAGAATGCAAAATGCATGAAAGGATTGTGACCACAAGGATTTTAGTACTTTTCACAACCTAGCATCGGCAAGAATTTTCCTACTACATGGCCACATAATTAAAATCCAAAATTTGCATTCCCGCATTCTCTATCGAGATACTTTTTCTTTCCCCCTCATTCAATCTCATATGAGCTGAGATGACCAACTTTTAGGTCCACGCTGTAATTTCAATAATTCAAAGCAAATAAAGAAGCAAGATTTTTATATAAACAGCCTGAGCTCTTTCTTACTCTTAAGCAATCTGCCTAATATTTCCATTTGACACAAAAATATCAAGAATTTAAGCTGAGTAAAGCACAACCACATATGCTCAGACCGTGTAAACAAACACAAAATGAAGCATTATTAGAACAAGTTACCAGGAGGCCAAGAAAACCATTCATCATGAAGGTTGTGTTCCCACTTTGCTTTCGAGGAAATGCTCCCTTCTGCTTGTGCAAGCAACAGTGAGATGATAGGCAAAGGATTTGCAGAATTCTCTTTAGCTTTCTTTAGACTTTTTATGGCAAGTGATATGTACTGCGACTCACACTTCTGTTTGGCGAGCTCCATGCAGATGGCACCTAAATCCAAACACAAAAAGAATTTCACTACATCGCACATGAATATATATAAAGAACAAGTGCATATTTTCCTCGGTACATATATCCTAATATCAGTACAAACTTTATATTCTTAAAAAAAAATCTTTTTTCTTTTGAAAAAATGGATCCGAGTTATTCAAAAATCTCCACATCTTAATTTAGACTACCTATAGTTCAATAATTCCGCATCTTAGAGCCATTATTTACAACAGTCAATTTGGAAAAAAATTATGGAAATGCTCAATTTTTTCAGATGATACCATGACAAAGAAAGAGACAACTCTCCCCATCTGCTACAGAGCAAGCTTGTGCAAGAAACTCTTCTGCCCCAATAAAATCACCAAACCAAATAGCAATCAAGCCCTGTACCATATTAAATATTGCCATCCAAATATTCCAGGAGTGCTCAATGTCTTTGGAACAATCTTCAAAACCCAAGGGTAATATGGTAGAATCATTCTGCAGCCCAAATCTAGATTCAATAAATTTCAGACAAATCCAACCAATATGAGAATCAGTACGAAGTTCCAAGCATCGTCTGTACTCTCTGCTAATCCCCACTACATCATCTTCAGCAGCATGTGCACGACATAGCAACAAATGTGCAAAGAACAGATGACTATTATGAATTGAAGCCTGTAAAGCCCTTGTAGTGTGTTTGATGCATTCACTATTATTGCCCTGCTGCAAATTAACTTCAGCAGCACATAGTAGAAGCTGAAAATTTTGGTATTGGGAGGACACATTGCTGCTTGAGTAGAACTGATTAGAGAGACCCACAGATGTTAGCCGTCCTAGCACAAGGCAAATGTGACTAGGAAACCTCTCTTCACGTGCCTTCTGAAAGTAGTTGAGCGTAAGCAAATACCTAGCATTGAAGTTCCACGGCTCTTGATGCAAGGACCTGTTAATTTGGACGGAATTTTGAGAAAAGAGTGCTGCTGACAAACATTGCATGTAAAGACAAAAAGAAATATAAAAAATATAAAAAAAAAAAATAACTTTTCAGATTAGGAAAATGTTGTTATCTAACAAAAAAACACAAATTTTGTAGGAAATTGGAACTTTAAAGATAAAATTTTGAAAAAGTGGTGCAAAGACTAGAAGGGGTCAGGAAAAATATACTTTTGCAGGTTGTTGATGGATCCAGATCCAAAGAGCTGTTGGTGTCTGCAAGTTGGTAATTGCGGTTTCAAATTGCAGCTTCCTATGGCGTAACAAGCAACTGTTGCAGCACCAAGGTTTTCAAAGGCCGATTTTATACCCTCGTCCTTTTGAGGATTAGATAAGTCCACGGAGGAGCATCTAGTTGAGAGATAAAGATCTCCCCATTCTTTGCTTGATAGTAAGAGAGTACTTAGAAGATTTCTGTTAGACAATAAATCAAGAAAGATACACATTGAGAACAAAAATTCAGAAAAAAAAATATTTTTGAGATTCTACAAGAAGTCCTAGTGTGCAGGTATGACAATGAACAATTGCACTGAAAGATCCAATTAATTAAACATTAAGAGATCCATATATTTGAAGATACAGCTTGACACTCATGAATCGGGAAAGTAAAAAACCATTAAAGAAAATAAGTTTACAACCGTGAACACCCTGAAGAAAGAATGTGGAAACATGGATAAAATGCCTACCCTCATCAAAGAAGACCAAAGAAATAAAACCTACAACAGAAGACAAGAGAGGGAATAACTCCACAAAGAAAGAGGTACCAAAAGTCTGCTTAACCATAACGACATAAAATGGCCACAATGTCATTTTATCGTTCCAATTCAAAAGTTCCTTTTGTATTAGGAGGTATAGCTAGAAATCATAAACCAGACTAAGTGTAACCTGGCAAACACATAGTATATGGCTCTTCAAATACCAAACAAGAAGTGTGGTATGTCAAAGCATTTACCTTAGCATACTACTATTAGGGTACATGTGAAGAGCTTTTCTTAGGTGATCCACTCCCTTACGAATTCCAAGGCTGTCTTCACGTCCATGCTTGACCTGAGCAGATCCAAAATGTATAAATTGCTAAAACGAGCAATTACGGTAATCAAAAAGCAAAAATATAGCAATCATACAGTCAGACTTACAAGTTTACTGAGCGCAATTAAAAGATGCATCGCAGTAATTTCTTCATGTGATCTGACGAAAGAACGACTGCTCGAGACAACAGATTCAAGCTGATTTTTTTGGTCCAGAACATGAATAGCGGAAATGACAAAACTTATTTTTGAACTACAAAACAATTCCTTAGGCATTTTTAAAATGCTGGTGATAGCTGATTCGGGTCCAGAAACATAATACAGCAACCGACAGATGAAGCAAATGGAAGCGGCAGCAAGATTTTCTTCCATAGTTAAAATGCGTGATGCAAGTGTTCTCGTCATGGAGAGAGCCACGTCATTCTTGCCAAGTTGCCATAAACATAGAGCATATATCTGTAGACCCTCAGAATCAAGCTGTCCTAGAAAATTAAGCAAGGATATCAGGACAAAGTCCACGCACCATCACGCCTTAGGATTTTCGTAGTTCATAAAACATCAAAGATTTTTATTGTTCTTTTAGTACCATACTGAACAAAATTTAATACACCACTTGATTTTGCCAATTTCGTAATAATGATATAGCTTTCAGAAGGAATAATTGAAAAATGAAAAAGATAAGCAAACTACTCAAACTCACCCTTTTGCTTTAAACTTTCACACTCTTTAACTGCATCTATAGCCTTTCCTGCCTAAACCAATAGGCACATTAATTATAAGCATCAGAATGAATTCCCTTTGTGCATTGTGTTCATAATAAAATATCAGAGAGAAAGGAATGCCTCTAGCACCGCCAAAAATATCATATATTACCTTACAAAGCGATCTGGCTAAATTGATGGATATAACTCTGAGACAGGATTCTGATGGTTCAAGTAAAGATACCAAAGCACATCGTGCCAGCCGGTAGCATGTAATAGCAGCTTGATAATCAGATCTTGATTCGCAGACAAGCCCATTCAAATTGTGTGTCTCAGGATATTGGGGAATTCGCTGCAAAGCCTGTTGAATGGCTCCAAATACCTGCAACATCATCAAGAATTTTCCTATTTGTACTTATCCACATTTTTTGCTTAACAATGAATGTTCAAAAGAGTATATACATCAAAGAAAACCTTCGACAAAGAGATGTAGTACCTCTGAAGATGGCAAGAAACTCGACTCCGAAGCAAGCTTCGCAAGACCAACTTGGAATTCTGCAAGCTAATCAACATAAGAGCCACAAATGCATTTTAGAAATACAAAAATTGTTCCCTTACAGGGTATCACCTAATACAATCAGCAAGGTAGAAAATATCATACCGGAGATATCTGTACAGCCCGTAAACAGCATTCATATGCTTCAGTCTGGCTGAGCTTTCTAATAAATAAAGAATATTGCATTAGGCTTTGCATTGAAGTCACCAAAAGTAATTATCTACATACTTCCCAAGAGTATGTAAGCCTACCTTGTATCAGCATCGGCAGACATGCCTGCCCATGGTAATGCAAGTGAGGGATCTATACTCCTAGCAAGATCAAATGCCTGCTGGGCCAATTGCTTTTCACCTTCCCGCCTATAAAGCTACAACTTCCAATAACTTACGTGAGCACAAACGCAGAGATGAAAGAAAAGAAACACGTATTTGCCAAAGTGTCAAAACATGGGCTCTTAAGCAAAGTCCAGAAATATTTTGGAGCTACAGTGGTTTTAAGTAAGGTCTTAAGAGACTTAAAATCCGATATTGATTTTTCCTTTTTTGGTTGGAAGTTGGAGATTAATCTAAAGTTGGCCAAAGTGGTACCCTCCAGTTCTACTTTATAAAACTTAAGGGACCATGATGCACAAATCATAGTTCTAGGAATAACAGTTAACTTCAGGCGAACTTTATTATTTTTCAAATGTAACTCTTTCAAATTTCTTTTTCTGTTATCTTCCATTGAGATCTAGATTTCACTCTGTAGGTAGGACGGAGAAGTTAACCACAAAAGCACATTGACTAAAGATTTCAAACCTTACGATGAGTTCAAGTTCATAACCAGGCCACGTCAATAACAGCTGCATAATAGTGAACTGAACTAAATAAACAAGAATCTGGCTACACCTATTAAACTGGAATGTTTGCCAGTCAACTTCAAAATGAAAAGCAATATTAATATGACGTTTGACAGTCCTCTGGCTAGCAAGAATGGGGGATACCACCATCTTGGGGAAGTTCTGGTTTCCTTCAAAAAGTTACAATTTTACATTCTTCATAGACCAACACAGAGATCAAGCTGATCGATAGACAGATGCGACCAAAATAGTTAACATTGGCTCCGCCAGTAAACAAAGTTCAACCACTAACTCTTTATCATAGGAACTCCATGTAAAGAACACACCAACATAACCTAATTGAAAGATCCGTACAGGTAATAGAAGCAATGTATTAACAAACACTGTCCACCCTAAATAATTAAATAAATTAAAAGATGAAACTCAAACAGAGACACACCCCCCCCCCCCCCCCCCCAACCCCACTAACAAAAAAACAAAAGGAAACGGGATATCTGGCGAAGTAGGTCAAAGCAGGGTAAGAGTCGAAGCTTTACTTCTGTCACTTGCATGATTCTCAATTCTACCCTAACACACATCTAACACATGCAAGTGACAATTGAAGCTCAAACTACCATCCAACCCCCTTTTCACGACTTCATCTAAGAGTTAGGACCCTCGGACATGACTCGGTAATAACTCCACCCATGTTAGAATGTTCAGTAAAGAACCACATATTGCATAAATATGGAGCAGTTTATTAAGGAATCCACGAACAAATTACTACGGAGCCACAGAACTAATTAGAATCTAAAAGTAGAAAACTAACATTAGTCGGTATTAACTCAAATTACCTTCCCAAGATATGCCCATGCCACAGCCAGTGAGGCATCCAATTGCAATCCGCGTATCAATGCGTGTTGTTTTAATGTTGTATCATGTGATAAGCACCCGAGTGCCACCCAAAATTCATCATTGTAGCCCTCAAGAAGTAAACCACCCAAGCACATCTTTTCAGCCACGGACCTGACGTTTTGATAGTATGAGTAAGACAATGATGATATAAACAAATGAAATCAAGAAATAAAAAAATAATTACCATGTGTTCGGTTTCTCTGTAGGATACTCCTTCAAAGATAAACAGAGATCAGATGCTACAGCAACGTCAGCATATATATTAGCTTGCCACGGAGCCAGGTGCTGAGCACGCTGATAGGAACGAAAGGCGCTTTTAGCAGCATGGAAGCGGGTTTTTTTCCAGAAATTGATTGAGGATCTAAAAGCTGTCTCTTCTGCATTTTCCTCCGTCCATGGGAAACATCTGGCATGCATAAGCTAAGAAAAAAGGGAAGATAAATCTCCTTCTCCACAAATCACTCTAAACGCTAAAAACACAAAACAACAAACATTTTATCAGACAAATTGCATAGAATACAGAATAATCTGTTGGTGCTTACACCTGAATATCTCCATGTAGCTTCCACAAACATGACATGTTACCAGCTAAAGATGTAGCGCGCACTGCCGCTTCAGATGCTTCCTGTGTTCAGCTTGATTAAATTTCAGAAAAGATAATATATGCCTCTGAATTACCAGAGACGGAAGCAAGGATTTACTTTGAGGCACTAACCTCTAAGAGCGAAGCACTCCATCTAAAGGCACCCAAACTTGTGCATTCCTTTGCCAATCCAAGAAGTGCAGAAGCAAGCCCGTAATGTGCAGAAAGGTTGTGAGGTGAAATTTTCAAAGCTTGCCGAAATTGCTCAACTCCCTTCATTTAGAATTAAGTAGAGAATAATCACAACAGCAGTAATGAAAATAATATTACTGCGGGCTGAGATACAAGTAGTAAAAATCATAGTTATAGAGCAAACGAAAAATGGTAGTAATAAAAGCCTATGAATAAAGGCCTTACCTTTCTAAAGGAACCGAGCATCATAGAAATATTTCCACTTTCAACTGATGCAAAAACTCTTGAATCCTCTTCCAACTCAATAGCTCTCCCATAAGACTATTTCAAACAAGCCAGAGTTAGCACGCAACACCTTATCTAGTAATTTACTGTAATATGTATACAATAACGTAGACATAATCATGACTTAAATTAAGTCATCTAATATATATATATATATAACATGTCTATACATCAACATATCAATCCATGCTGATTATAATGATATAAAAGGGCTATAAAGCTTGAAATCAGGGGAGACACTATAGAGTAAGGAGCTTTAAGTGAGGCAGCATTTCAGGCATGAGCAGGTAAACCTCAGAAAATATAATAAAAAATGAAAAGTTCTGTTGTCAAATAGCGTCTGATGCAACATATACATGATTCTTTTTAGAGGAAAGGGAGACTGAGAGGAAAATGGACATCAAGGAAAAGGATCCTTTTCCTTCATATGGCTAGGGACATACCAAGAAATAAATTAAATCAAATCAATAAAAGAAAAGAAAAGAGAAAACATTACCTTAAGTGCAGCAGTAAACATGCCCATTCTTTGATAAGCAAGGCCTAAGGTCTACATGCACATCAATAAAAATTTCAGCAACCAATATAAAAACCTAAAATAAGAGGAACTGTTAAAAGGGAGTCAACAGACAAGTAAGGACCTCCCACAAATCAGCACAGGTAGGAAAGCCACGAATGGCATGCTGAAGACTTTGTATAGCTTCTGTCCATTTCTTTTGGTGAGCCTAGAAGAAAGTTACCTGTCAGGCTCCCATCAAGAATAATATAAATAATAGCAATGTGCCAAATTGAAAAAGAATATAATGGTACAAACCAGCAGGTATCCCATTTGACGAAAAGCCCAAAAGGCCCTAGCAGACTTCTCTGAAGCTTCACGGCACAAAGCAAGCACCAAGCTCTCTTTCCCTGCCTTGTCTAAGAGATCACATATTGCATCCTGGCGTGAGATTGGAATTGTTACTATAGCACTTCAATTCTTCAATTAACAAAGCATCTGATATCACCACTTCTAATGCGCTTCAATGTATCAATAACATATGTATGTGAGTCCTCTCTGATTTAGCTAAGTTTGGCATTGTGAGATCTTAAGTACGATATAAAATGAACTGAGCTAATAGCCGAATAACTTAATATCAAGAAAGAAAGGAAAAAGAAAAGGTGAGACTAGCTAGCTAGAGTATACCAAATACACATCGAACTTAATAACAGACAAGAGGAAAGATAAACTAAAGTGGCAAAAAGCAGAGCTCGATCAATTCTAATATTAGACGAACATCCACAAGTCTTCATTACGTTTTTCAGGCACTACACTATGATACCAGATGATAAAATTTCTGCATTATAGCAACGTAACCTCCTTCTTAGATGGAGAAGCGCATCTAAAAATATATCATCAATTGCATAAACTTGTAAGTAGGAACTATTCACTAGTTGTGTAACCTGTACAAGACTTCCAGTTCACCATAAGCAACAAAGAGTTCAAAACAAGTTATCTCAAATACAACAAACTTAACCTATCAAGAATTTGACTAAATTAAGTAGCAAGATTTACCATAACAATAGCATTTCCCTTTTCAATCAGAGAGAGAGAGAGAGAGAGAGAGGGATTACCCCGGCATCGGAATCGTCAGGATTGAGCATAACAGCCCTCTGATAGCACTTGAGAGCCCGTTGAGGCTCGGGCGAAATTCGGGCATAATAGTGCCCCAAATACCTAAATGCAGCAGCATTCTGAGGATTAATCTTCGCTACAACCACAAAATGCTCCACCGCTTTCTCACTCAACTCTCGTCTTTTTTCCCCCTTTTCCCATAACACTACGCCCTAAAAATCGAATAACAATTCTTCAGAACAACAACAACAACGACACTCACACACTACACTAAAGATGAAAAAGAAACATAAAAGAACCGATAAATTACCAGATTAAAACGGAGAGAAGCGTCATCCGGATTAGAACTCACTGATTCTTCCAATTGCTTTATTTCAATGTCTTCTTCTTCTTGTTCTTGCAGCACCTATTAATCAAAATCAAAATTGCAATTATAAAAACCCTAAAAAGACGTGATAAAAGGAGAATTTCAGTGAGAAAGAAGAGACCATGGTTTGCGTGAAGATGCAACTGAGTTGTTTCAATTAATTTTGATTTTGTTTTGCTCCGTTAATGGCGTCCCTGAGAAATATCTCAATTCAGTCCTTCAAGATTAGGGTTTTGACAAATTTTGCCCCGTAAGTTTTGATTTTGTTGGTTGTGGTGTCTTTTACATGGGCCGCTTTTCTGGCCCAGATCCGCTTTGATGAACTGCGTTTGTGAGAGACTGTGATCCGCTTTAATAAAGAACGGGGTTTAAGTAGCGTACCAACTAAGCAATAGGGTAGATTGCACTTCGGTCCAACAATTTGGGATCCTTTTGTGCTTGCCTTCCTATTTTTTGCATTTAGAACTATTTAGGGTTTTAATTTGTACTTTAGAAATGTAAAGACATATATCTTTTTTTTGAATCAACTATTATTATTAAGCATAATAATGTCAAGTACTCACCTAAAATTCAATTATGCTGCGGAAACAAATGAAGTACGTTTGAGATTAGTCAAGAATGGAGATATATAGCCGTTGAGGTTTGACCGTTTGACCATGGATGTTACTAATTTCACCAATTCTTCTACATCCGCCACAATTAATTTAAGTAGGTACGTAATTAATAGACCTACGCACTTAATTACCAATATATTTACTACTCCAACCACCGTAAATTGCTATAACTGATTTTGGTTCCAATGTTTCAGGATTTTCCAGTGTCGTCTGACTATAGAAATAGGAATATTCTATCTTTTTACCAATTTTCACTATAATGTCAGTGATCACCAATTTACTTTACATATTTTTAGACAACGATAAATATTATAATTATCAACTACAATTTTAAAGAAATTACACATTATTACAACTTTTCAATAAACACTCCAAATATAGCGTATCGAACAGAGAAGAACTCAAGAAAATAATCTAAATACACCAAAAACTGTATTAGTATTTACAATAGTAAAATCATATTTCTCTATATCATAATCAGAAAATGCAAACTCCAACAAACAACATAACCCTAATTAATCTAATATTATTATTATTCACAATTTTATACTCCTTATCAAACAAGTGAAAAGAAGAGAACAACATTTACTTCAAATCTTGAACATGTCTTCTTCTCGTAACCCTAATGTAGCAAAAAACAGCGGCACAAACGGCGGTGAGGAGTCCGCCGATAATTACTCCTCCGCCCGCCGCAGATTTATCCGACGAGGAGTGATGTTTCCCCAATTTCCTACTATCCACCGGAGATTCCGCCGCCGCCGGAGATTCCTCCTCCGACAATATCCGCCGCATTTCCGCCGGCGGATCCGCCGCGATTTGCGAGTACTGTAACAGAGTACGAGACCGCGGAATTAACCGATTGTCTCGCAAAATCTCCGGCGAATCGTCGGTTATTGCGTGGAGCGTTGAGAATAGTGTTGAGAGAGTGATGATGAGAGTGAGAAATATTTTGCCCATAATGTGTTTGTGTTTTTGATTAGGGCTTTTAATTTTTTTTTATTTTTTTGGCGCTGTGAGATTTTAATTGCGTTTGTTGTGAGGTTTAAGCTGTGTAATGGGAGGTCATGTATTTATAGAGTGAGACGGTAGTTGTTCGGGTTAGCGCGTGCGTGTGTGTGTTTTTGTTTCTAACTTTTTATTTTGATAAATAAAATTATAAAAACAATATTTTGGAGATTAATTCGTGGTCTAAAATTGAAAAGAAGCTTCTCATAATTCATGTGACGGTTGGTCTGTGTGGGGTCTTGTAATTATAGTTTTAAAACATCAGGATCCAACTGTGAATATCAAATCAGTAGAGATCGTGATAATCAATATGAGCTCCTTCTAATCTTTGTTCCAATAAAAATAAAATATGAGCTTCTAATCTCTCCGCGTAGTTTTTGCGCGTTGATTTTTAAATTTAGATCACCTAAAAATAATGTAAAATATTTTTTCTGTCATTATTAATGTGCTTGGTTATTGTCATTTTCATAGAAATTAATGTTATATTTTTGGTTGTTTTTCATACTCCTAATAAAATCAATTTAAAATGAGAACAGACGTTTTTGATGCTGAAAGACTTCTAGTCAAAACTTAAGCAGTATGTTGGACTGGACTAATAAATTATATACATGAAAAAGAATGGGGTATTTATAAGTACATGACGGACTGTTTTGAAAATCTGTGACTATAAGTTCTTAGAATTTAATATGAAATGTCGACTTCCTATCTATTAATCTTTAAACATGCAGAGTTTCATGTTGTGTAAAATATGACACTCTGTCAGTTTCTTTGAACAAGTCCTTATGTATATAAGGCTCTTCAACAGTATTCTTCTCATTAAAACTCTTTTGGCATACCATGCAAATGGAGGAGGATTCGACTACACCACGAGTTTTCCAATATTCGTGGCTTATTTTTCAAGCTTCTAATAAATATTTTTAAGTAGATTAAAAACAAAAAAATGATAACAATGTTTGCAAAATATTTAAAGTACAAAAGATGGAACCTTTGGATTATTTCTTTTTGAGAGTTACTCGTTGTTTCATAATTATTTTAATTGATAGACATTTAAGTTTAAACGATAGATTAAATTGTTAGAGGTACTATGAAGTATGAACCATATTGGTAGGCTTTTATATTATTCATGACTGTTAGATTTTTAAACAACAAACAAGTACTTGTTCTTGATAACCTTGAGAAAATTAAAAATTGTTAGGCAGAGTCTCAATTAATAATTGTTAGGATGGAGGTTTCTATCAATTAGCAAGCTCATGGTTGGCTATGACGAGGCACCACAAAATCTTAACTATTTATTATTTATTGCGAACTGATTGATGATCTTATGCCTGTAAGTTCAGTTTCCATACTCTTCAAATCCATGGGGATCCACCTCTAACAACTGAAATGTGTGACTACCTAAACTTATCAACCACCTAAATGAACTCTTATTAATTAAATTGTTATTGACAACACACATTATGCATACGAACCAGTGCTTGTATGAGCATGATAGTGTATTGGCCGATCCCTTGTTAGAATTTCGCAGATGAGCTCTTTTAATGCATGGCTAAATAGTTTTAAAGGCATCGCGTATTCTTTTTTAAAATAACACTACAGATATCAATGTCTAGTGTCTATTCAAATTCTTAAGGATTTAGGAGTATCTTTGTCATTATTCAAATTAATAAAGATTTTATAATTACCAAATTATATATATGGACCTATAAATTATTATTATACTATAGAATTGAAGAAGGTAGCTCAGTAATGACAATTATTAAGGAAAAGAACATAGCAAGTTGCTGCCTACAAATTAATTGGTACTTTCTCTAGTTACCTTGATAAGTCTTTTCGCTTTAATGATCAAAACGTGAGTTGCTTACGGGAAATTTAATAATATTAAAGATAAGCAAGAAGGTGAATTATTTTGAATACAAAAAATTAAGAGATAAGAATGTGGTTTTTATTCACTATATTTGCCACATGCTATTTGATATTCTGAATTTTCGCCTCATTCTGTTCTAAACGTAGCTTATAAATCTCGTATACGTCATGAAAATTGAAAAGGGAGTTTATTTTATGTGCCGCTTGAACTGTTACAGTTTTTAAGAATTTAAATTCTAACATAATCATTGTCAAAATATCTATAGACCTGCTATTAATGATTCCAATCTTAATTGTGTCATTTGATATTAAAACAAAAACGAATTTGTTCAAATTAGTTTTGAAACTAATTAAAGAATAAAAAATACAAGAAACACACTCGCATATATAGACCACACGCATACATATCTTTTATGATTATATTATTCAAAAAAATACGACATAATAACAACTTTAACTATAGATTGCCTCAGCTGAACATATAACAAAACTATTAAATCAGCATATTTTATTTCCATGTAATACAACTATCACAAAAAGCAGCATCACATGTTGCTTACAGTCAAATTAATACCAAGACATTTTTCGTTTCAACGCCAACTAATCTTTTGAATAATATATTGAACCTATTGATTTCACAATTTACATCTGGATCAATACAAATACATTGTCTTTCATTTTCACGCATAATATAAAGTGCCAAAACAAATCACGAGTCCTATATATTTTAACTCCATATCCTTTCATTAAATTATGTAAAACCTTAATTTCATTGGTCTTAATTTGTTAACATATTTGTTACACAAAACTTTTATATTATCGAAAATGATCAAGGCAAAATAAGGCAACACGGTCTGTTGACTTTAGGGCGTCATTTGATACGTAATTTTTATTCATTACAAAGTTGGTGTTACCCTAGGAATAGCAAATTTCTCGGATAGTCTCTAATGCTTTTCTCAGTTTGGCTACTTGCGATGGAGCCAAGTTCAGAATAACCAAAAGTTTCCTTTTCTTTACATTGGTGGAACTCCTTTTGCCCATGTCACGTACCTAACCCTTGAAATTAGGCTGAAAAGGACTTAAATAAAATTCTGTCTACACTAAACTTAAACATAACTGATGATCACCAAAAAAATATATTAATTTCTGGTTTGATATACCCTAATAATTCCTTATTAATTTGAACTGATTAAATTAAATTAGAAATGGTTTTAGAAAATATTAGGTTAAAGCACATCATACCACCCATCGGTCATGCGAAGACGAAGAACTAAATAATGGAGCCTTCGGTTCTGATTACCATTTAGTAGGTTTTATTGTTACATTAAGTCGTTACTTTTAAGGACCGCGAGTTCTAATTCTTAGGGAATAGCATCGTTCTCCAAGTCTCATAATTTTGTGGAGTACGACTTGAGGTCAAGAATAAATTTTATACAAATAATTTTCAAATTTTAAACTCATAGATTATGAAATCAAACTACTTTCGGACCTCGAAAAATTTACTTGAACTCACTGATTGTTATCGATAGTAGTAGTGCACAAAATACCCATAATGAAAAAAAATTAACTCCGTGTCACGGACACCCTTGAATAAATTTACCAGATGGGCTTAAAAGCTTTTCTCAAATAGTTGGATTAATTATATTTTTATATGGAGGGGGAGATTTTGTTATATTGGAATCGAGAGCATTAATAAATTTTTATATTTGTTAATTAAAATATTGAATGCGGCGGTAACTTAAGTGTAGTTCTTGGAAAAGAAATCTTGTATCAGCGCCTCAGCGGTATAACACATAATTCAAAAAATTACGTTGTTAGATAATTGATACAATTGTGGTTATATATATAGTGTATTAGTCATTAGAGACAATACTTATTGATTATTCCATATTAAAATCTAGTTAATACGATCTATAAAGGATACACTTTAAGATGCAGGTGAAGAAGAGATGCAAATTATACGTGAATTATGACCACAAAATGCCAAAATGTAGAAGCAAACAGATGTTACTTTAAAACTTAAATTAAATTAAAGATCCATGCATGTGAACTCCCAAAACCGCGGGGAATTATTTAATAATAAAGAACCTGAAACAATAAAAGGAAAAGGGGATATAAAGAAGCCTTTGCTCTTTTGTAAAAAGTCCGTGAAACGCGTCTCTCATAACCGTCCAGCAAACACAGAACCGTCAAATTGCATAATGCATCGTACCAAATAAATGCTTTCTCCTAAGAGACGAGATTGATTTGTACTATTTTGTCCAAACATGTGCGAAATATTTTAAAATATGATACTTGAATAACTCTTTACTGTTAAAAAAACAAACTAAAATATGATTTAGATCTTTTGGTTTTATAAAAACGTTTTATAGTGTTAACATAAGTTGTTCGTGAAATAATGTTGCAATAGATGGTCTTTAACTGTGTGTTATATACTTATATTCAATAAGTTAGACGTGCTGAATAATATTTAAATAGATACATAAAATTTACTATAAGGTAGTTCCCAAAGGGAAAAAAAAAACATCCATCTCAACTTTCAGATGGACAAAAGTTGTGAAATTAAGAAAAGGTTATCAAATAATTCAGAAGACCTGTGCATAACATGTGATGTTATGGTGAGCACATTTCAATTTTGGTCCCTTAATATTAATAGACTAATTTAGCAATTTTTTCCTTTGAACATGGGTCAACCACCAGAAAAATATTAATGAGAGTCTCGAACATGAGTATGAACGTGCAATTTCCGATCTATTTGAGATAAAATCTGGACCTAATCCAACATTAGCGGACGGTCCAATGAGACAAAATTCATAAACTGCCATGCTATTAATATATTTGACTTAACTAAGATTTGGTTGTTCTTTGTAAAAAAAAAATAACTCAACTATCTGACGGTAGCCATAGGCTGCCGTACTAGATGATTATATCATGGTATAATTGCATTTAAATTGACACCTTGAGGTTTTGATTACTTGCAGATTCGCTTTCTACTATCTAAATAACTGCATGAACGCATCTGAAATTTGATAATCTTTCCTTAATTGATACTATAGAACCATTTTTTGGGACTGGAATTTGTGCCGGCTAGGCCTCCCTATTTTAGAGTTATTTGGTATTTCTTGTTTGTTAAAACAGCAATTGGCGATTGGTATATACACTACTTTTACGTATTTACACGTTGGTTTTTAGGCTTATTTTTAAATTACTTGTGCCGTTTGAAATATTTTACACATTTTAAAATATTTCTTCCACTCAATAAATTTAATTATTCAAGATATATTAACTAAATAAGAACAAATAGACAGAGATTTATAAACAATAGAAATGGTACATTACATTAACTAGGCTAACTTAAATCTTCAACGGCACTCTGAAAAATTGTCAGCAACTTCAGTCATAGTATCTCCTAGGCTTAGCCCATTTAGCTTCCTCTTTATGTTTTCCATTGACTGGGCCATTATTTCATGGGCCATATTTAAATCCAATTCACAATTTCGAGAATTTTAATCCGAGTAGTGTATATATCCAAAACAAGGCTTTAGAGTTATGTAAGGTTTGAATTCCTAGTGGCAGATTCGTTATATATTTGTTGTAGTCTAAGATAACATTTTGTCTGGGCCTTATAGTTATTATGCAATAGTTAGTTGCTTCTCCTTGTGTTTCTTAAAAAGAAAAAAAGATATTGTAAGAGAAAAATACTTACATGTGATGCAATTAGTATGCATAGTATCCTAAAAGAAAAAGTATCAAACAACTCTAACTGTATTTTGCAAAAATAGTTCAATGCACCTCCTTATTTCTTCATGTAATTTATCGTGTAAAGGCAAAAATACCACTATATATATTAAAGTTTTTTTCAAAATTAAACTATTCTTTTTTGTTACATGGCGCAATTTACTTCATAGAGTTAATAGCAAAAAAAAAAAAAAAAAAAAAACCCTGTGTTGCAACAAAGAGGCAAAAAAAAAAACTGTAGAAAATTAGGCAAAATACTCTCTTGTGATTTGAGAAAAGAGCCAAAGAAACACTTGCGAATGAAAAGAGGCAAAAACTCGCGTGTTTTTCATAAATGACCTGGATTTTTTGGCCTTTTTCCACAATATAAGGAAAGTTTTCGTAGATAAAGGATTATAATCTTATGTTATAAGAGAAACTATAGCTATTAAATCACTTTCCACTCGTCGCAATGGTATTTGCTGCAAAAGAAGAGAGAATGATTTTCAACTTCTTGCAAAAATCCAACAGAAGCCATTCAACAAAAATAATGCAAAGGCTAATGCACTTGAAATAAACCAACACAATTATCAAAAGTAAAAGGTTGTCCTTTCTTAGATGGATATAGACTCCCTGGAACTCCGAAGGCTCGAGTAAAAGTGGCGTCCACAATAATTCTATAAGCCATTGGACTTCACATCAACTTATGGTAATATAAAATTCATCCTTGTCTATATTTTCCTCGTGGGAATTAATGTGTAACCATTAACTATAATATTACTTATTAGAAAAGTTACAATTAGATAACCTATTGTGATAAACACATATTTAAAACCAGATAATTAAGTTGCACACTTTTAGACATGTCGATTAAGTATCCACCACACCATCGTAACCATTGTGGAACAATACACACCATTCGATGTAGTTAAAGGAGTGCCATAGGAAAACTCGCAATGTCACCTACCAGCTACAAATGATTAGAAAGATAGAGATAAATATGCACACTATTAGCTTCTATAAAGCTAGTAGGGTAACATCTCAATTATCAAAAAAAAAATGTAGGGCAACATCTTTACATATTTTTAACTAGTTAGTGTTGATTTAAGTGAATGGACTGTTGCTTTTGAATTGCATAATCATGTTTTCTCATTTTATAATTGCAGCATTTGGTACCATTAATCATACTATGGTTAATTCCCAACACATTAATGGAGTTATTGCACATACACAGTTGTATTCCAATAAGATCTGAAGCCACATCTACATATGGTTGTAAATTCATGGTGGAAATAACGGAATCATAGCCACTTGTCAATGATTATGGATCAGTGCTGGTAATTTATATATAGTACCATAATGATTAACCCAAAGGTGATTATTAGGTGAACATTTGAGAAATCAACCACTGAAATCGATGCGTTTCGGTAATTATTAGTTTGCTAATAACAAAATTGCAAAAAGAAATGTTGTGATAAACGATATTAATTAAAAGAGGTGTAAATAAAACCCATAAGGGAGGCAATGGTAGGTGGATTAAGTTGCGGTTTGTTTAGTTTTAAAATAAATTAGCTCATTATAACTTTGAATATTTAAGAAATATATATTCGCGTGCACTAAGGATTAGAATAACAAAATTTGTCTTTTTGCAGTTACACACTATAAAATTATATTTCCAGGACCAGACTCGTTGAAGTGTAGCTCTTAGCGGTGTACTAATATATTTCCTTATTTATTATTAATGGGACAAAAGGGAGGCCCACAGTCACTTCGAGTTTGTACTGAAATGGGCCGATCGAATATGTCCTTTTCCCCAAGTGGGCCCTACAAGTCAGCCCGTGAGTGAATGAGTGTCCATACTACACAATTATTTGAGCACTAACTTATTCACAGCTTTCACATGTTTTTATTAAAGCACGGGATAGCGCCGACCGCTTTCAAGGAACGCTTTAAGGAGCTACGGGCTTTAATGTTGGAATGGACTTGTTCAATTCAATTGAAAAGATTAGGCAATATATACTTAAAAAGTTTAATATATGCAAAATTGTTGCTATTTAAATAATTACAGCATATGTTTTGAGAGTTTTAATTGTTAAGTAAACATCTCAATATTTTTAAAATACTATAAATGTGACTCTTTTGGTATTACTCCAAACTTAAGAAGAAACTTCTGTAACTATACCAAATTTTAGAGAATGAAACATGATTATATCCCCAACAATTTTCATGATATAGATATGAAAATACAATAATATACAAAACTATTGGACCACGAGGTCACTGTGTGAGCCAATGCATATATCAATACAATAACATAGTACCATTTGTACCTAGGATGTGACGTCATGAACTACCCTTCACCCATATAAGATATCCATGAGAAATTAACGTTAACGAATCCATTTTTTTTTTTTTTAATTTTTTTGGAGTTTGGACCTTTTTCAATGTTATTGTGCCACTTGTTAATTACCACTAACAAATGTCAAGTTAAACTAACGCTTAAGTATGTCTCTGAGAGCTTGTTTGATACAATATTTCGTAGGCAGGTTTTACGTGTTACGAGACTCTCGATTTATAAATACGAATCACTTACAAGATGATCAAAGTAGGTTCACTTTTACGGTTCTACCACTTATAAGATTCGGTTATAGAGAATTGTTTGAGTCAATGAATAATGGTTCTCAAATTTATCTATTTTCGTGATTTTTCAGTTCTTCTCTCGTGCTATTATAATGAGGTGCGTATATCATGCTTCTTTGTTTAACCACTGAAAACACATATATTACAAGCTGAAATATATATAATAAAAAAGTACCCAGTGAGACATTATTCTGCAAGAAGTGTTTATCAATGAAGATTAAACATCTCTTACTTTTCCTCTATTATATTGATTTTCTACTAATCACTAATAATTGGCTGTTTACTTTTATTTTCTTCTGATGCGGATTCTACGTGGCGAGCCAATCGATTGATTATGAGTAGATGATACCCTTCCCTTATTTTAATTAGTGGATTTGTTTGAAAACGAAACAACGATGTTGTTCTTGACCTTGAGGTAACAAAATGCAATTATATGCCCCTATTGTACATTTAGTCATTGAATACTATTAAAATTTATTCCCTATCTCGTGACCACCCTCGCATGTATAGTGTATGCTCTAATCAGGGCGGGATCTACATGAGGGCCCCCCAAAACTTTCTCCCCAAATAGTATATGATTTTAATGTACCAATAAAAGAAAATATGTAGAGTATATGTTTTTAATAAACCTCTTAAGCTTTTTGAATAATTTGTCTTTATAGTTTATATTTTATTTGTTAAAAACTTAAGATAACTAATGCTAAAATTGCTAAATCTGGCTTATAAAATTATCAAATTTATTATTTTTCCTTAAACAACTCAATTTGTTAGTAATTTATTAACTTTTGCATTATAAATTCATCTTTAATTTTGATGCCAATATACTTCAGCCTGCCTAGACTAAATTTTTGGATAAGCCGCTGATGCTCTTTAAGAGTACATCGATAGAGGCCTTAGATAAATTGTTAAATTTAGTATATCATAAAAGTGACAAAACAATTGACATTTGATACTCTTATATTCGACAATTTTCCAGATAATTCGATCATCGAGGTTAGAACTCGTTTTATGTAAATTTGAAGGAAATAAAGATAGTTCCCTTAATCTAACTACACGAGTTATCAAAAAGGGAAAACAGAAGTAATTAAGATATTAAATTAATAACGAGGCATATCTTACATAGCCAAAAGACATGAGAAAACCAAAATTATGCACGTACGAAACATGAAGCACATGTCACAAACTGACTTAATTCTTAATTAAACCCCTTTGTACAAACTAGACCACTCCCCTCCCCTAATGACGGTGATGCTCGCACTCCACCGGAGTTGCCGGAAACCTCGCTGTGTCGGAACAATAATCATAGATCATATGATTAGCCCTCACCCACAAAAGCTGATGACTTTGATGCAAATTTAGCTCCGACACGGTCGGCTCGTCCCACCAGAACCTCTTACCACCACCGCTGCACCTCCGCATGTTGTCGACAGCCGCTACAGCATCGGGGCATTCGCAGCCATCGAGCTCAAATCCCTTGTAGGACGCGACGAAAGGCGCGTGAGACCAATCGGTTTTGACACGTCCGCCTTGTGTAGCCCAATCATCAGCGTTCCATATAGAGCTGTATACGCCCATTGCTTGGTCTTTGGGGTACGGGATACCTTTGTGTTCCAAATTTGAGTGTACACGTACGGGCGTCTCATCAACCAAGAATCTGTAATATCAAATGAATATAATATAAGGTTATAACTAGACCAATCTTTAAGAATTTAATTAGACTAATCTCAACACATCCAAACATAAAATCTTTTTATTAGACTTGGCACGTTGACATTTTAATATAAGTGATTCAAAAACTCCCAAATACTTTATAACATTCTCCAACAAATATTACAAAACAAAAAAAATCAAATAAAACACTATGATAATTTTCTAGCATATACATTATGTGATGTGATGTGGGAGGGGTAAATTGAAACATGGGGTGCAAAAAGATTGATGCTTTGAGCCACCTTTTATTTAACTTTTCAGTACACATTATTCCAAATTCATGGACCATGGCAGGCACACAATAGTGTGACAACTTTAGCTTTAAAACTAATAATTGTACAAAAGATTACTCACAGACACACAGATTGGTGTGTGTGTGTGTAATAACAGAGGAGATATGGGAACTTACACAACTTGGCGCTGGTTCCATAGAATGGAATAGGAGTGAAATTCTTTGGTGGGGTCAAACCAAAGGTTCAACCTTTGTTCTCTGTTGCCAACTCCATTCACGTACACGTTTGTCTGAACGAGGTAGGGTTCACCTGTGGTGTTGCCCAAGAACTCAAAATCAAACTCATTGTGATAAGGCCCATCCGATGACATCTGTCCAATACAAAACAAAATCAAATCAAAATTGTTAGTTCCATTTGTTACAACTTACAACGTAGATGCATCTAATCAAATAATATATGATAAGTCTAATCCAAATGTGGGTTCCTTTGTTTGATAAATTATTAATTGACGATAATCTATAGTTAGTTTATTCATTTAGTATTAATTAAATCAACTATAGTTTTTAAATTACAACTCATAAATAGTACGAGAGTAATTGAACGGATAAATTTAAGAAAGGACGTGGAAATTAAATAGTTTGACATTACATAAAGGGATAAGCCAGCCTGTGATTTGACAGGACTACGTACAAGATTAAGTTTTTCACTTCAAACACTGTGAAACTTTGAAAGCATGAACAAATAAATGCATTGAATGGACAGCAACATTCAATAAAGATTGATTTTTTAAAACTCTCTCGTTTAAACATAGAATTATTACTGAGAATTAATAAAGAAAATAACGATGAAAAAAACTAGTAATATATAGTGAATAAAACTTACATAAAAAGCAGTGACAGTTCCAGCAGAATCACCCTCAACAAGCTTAAGTTGAAGTGAGACTTTGCCAAACATATATTTCTTCTTTGATTGAAATCCAGCACCTACACTCAAAAAATCATCTCATCAAATTAACAAATAAAAAAAGCTTACATATTTGATAGGGAGATTAAGTTTATTTACCAGAGTATTTATCAAGTTTCATGTTGATAAGTTCTCCTTCATAGTTGAAATGGTCAAAGGCCCAACTGGGTTGAAAGAGCTCATCAAATCTTGATGAACTCACACAACCCATCACTGCAAATGCAACAAATATCCCAAAGATCACACCTTTTTTCGACATTGCAACAGTTACTTCAGATTATCTTTAGTTTTTTGTTTGAAATATGAAAACTAAGTTGTTTGCAGTGGACCAATTGAGGCCATGGAGTGTGATTTATATAGGAGGAGGCAGAGAGTGTTATTAGTGTTAGTGAGGAGGTGGCTTAATTGGAAAGCCAATGTGCCACGTGGACTGCTTACTGTAAACTTTTGGAATCCGAGTCAGACTCGGTTCTCGATGATTAAATCGAAATGATTGAGCCGTTGCCTATTGGCTTAGCTTAGAATTAGCTCACTCATCTCAACTGCTGAGTTTCAACGATGTCGTTTTGCCTGGATTCTTCATGCTAGTGTTAAATATGTCTAGTGTGATTGTTCTATTAGTAATTTCATTGTATTTTGCAAAATGTGTCTAGCATGATAAGAAAGTTTTTCGTCTTCTGAGTACAAAATATTGTGTACCAAAATGTTCTATTGATTTCCGTGCTATCAATAATGAATTTATTTGATTTGAAGTAATTATAACGTGGAGATTTAAACTTTTATTTATTTAACTGTCATCATTGTCTGCAACTAATTCCACCATAAGTTATATACACACTTAGTAGATCTTGCAACTAAATGTTTATTGCTTGGAAGCAATTAGAAGTTTCGATACTTATGAACAACAATTAGATAAATGACGTAAAGTTGAAATTAATGTTGTGTTGACACTTGAGTGATATATTAAACAATGATTTTAATACATATTCGCTTAATCAACTATTGTTAACCAACCAGTAAGACTTGTTTTTTTATTTATTTATTAAAAACAAGTAAGACTTGTTAAATATTAAAATTAAACATACAATAGAAAGAAGAACTCATTATGCTTTTGAAGCTCATGAAAATTATGACAGTAACTAATATATACCATAACATGTAAATTCGTCCATTATTTTATTTAATTAAAAAGATCTTAAGTAAGCCTTAGATAAAACTAATACTGTCGCAACAAAATAATATCAACTATTGTAAAAAAATAAATGAAAATAATTTGAAACTACAAAAGATCTTCTCCTAATTCAAAAACAGAGATTCTAAAATGGACCCAAAATTTTGGTCCCAAAGTAGAAATATAAACGTTGGAGCTGGTGGCTAAAGCTTAGCTGGCTTTGTGATGGTCCACCGTACGACCGGTCGCTGTTGGGTAAAGATGAGCATAGATGCCGACCAATGAAAAAAGCACACGTACACTGTAAAACAGCTGTGCACTGCAGTGTACAGTTGTCTCCTCCAGTAGTTTTTAAAAGAGGTACGGGCCCCTCCTTCTGTGCCATTCAGAGCAATTGAATTCGCGTGCAAGCCACCGATATTTCAGACTTGAAAATTCAAATATTAACGTACAATTTCATTTATTATAATTGTACTACGATATGAATTACAAAAAATACAAAAAGGATTTTTTTTGAATAGTACTGTTTATATACTCGAGATTTTTTGCAAAACGAAATTCACGCAATATTCACACTTGGAGCAAAAAATCTATGAGTTTTGTTATGTTTATAGGTTAACGGGTTGATAGTATTTCTACACTTGCTCAAAATGGAAATTATAAACATAATTTATGGTTACTTTTTTCACGTGCTTGCATGCTTTGAGTAAAAAATTATCTTAAAAAGCATTTAACACAATAAATAGGGGATTGATACATAATTATCAATGCCTGATTGCACTAACTTATGTGAAGAGTCAAAGATTGCAGCAAGTTGGTATAAAATTATAAATAACCATTTTGTAGTATTAGGTAAAAATAATTTAGACTTGCATTGGATCTTGCACTAAGACTTTGTTACACAACTTAGTTAAAGCTAGCATCGGAAAATTCAGTAGCATTATTTACATGTAACTACATTAAGTAATTTGCACAAACAAAAAATATGTTACAAAATGTATTTGTACGCTATTGTGTATAACCCGAAAGTTTATCTAGCAAACATTTTAAAGATTGTAGCTATGAATTTCTATAATATAAGAAAACAAAAGAAAAATTGAGAATGAGATTGCATAGTGTTTGAACTTTTTCACACATAATTATAGCTGTCATTTTTCTCGTCTTGAAATTTGTGGAAATTTTTATTTAGAGAATTCAAAATGAAGATTTTTTATCTCCTTGAAATAGGTCGATATTTTTCTCATTAGAATTTTTTTGAAATAGTTCGTGCGAGTATGGGTTGGCCTGGAGAATGATGGGGCATCACTTTATTTCTTCTTTGTTGTATGCTTTTATGATGCACTGCTAGCTGGACTATGCATGCACTAATAAATACTTTGGCATCTTTATTCAAGATATCCTTCTTTATTTATTATTCAAAATTAAAGTTTCTGATTTTAATCCGTGAAAAAATCAGTACCTCTCCTCCTTTGGAACCTAGGAAACCGTGCCACATTACTGAAAAATTCATTTTTACATTCTATAATATGATCAATAATAAGAAAATAATATTTGAAGAGAATAGTGACAAAAGGGAATGAGAGTAGGTGAGACATGTCCCAGAATATCTTCATGACATGGAGTCCAGCTCAACAGAGATTTGGATTTAGTCCCATAGTTTAGTGTTTAGATGAATCTAGGGCACAACAATAATTGCAAGAAACTAGGAAACCTTGTGAAGGTTGTTGAGATTATAGAATTAAAACTCTTATTGTTTTCTAAATTTACTACAAGTGCAAATTATATTATCTTTTCAGATTCAATGCAGATAACCATTATATTTCTTTTAACATTTGAAAAAAATTGCAAAAGTTTCGTGGTTCGAAATTTCTGGTGTATGAATACCTTGATTAAATATTTATGAGTTTATACACGAAGCTGATAAAATAAGATCTTTAAGAGTACTTTGTAAAAATGTTTTATTTTTATATTTAATTAAAAGAGTATCCATTCAACTGATAGTATAAATGATAAATTTTAAATAAGAATCTCAATAAAGGAGAACACAACAGTGAAGATAAAATATCAGTTCACTGCAATTATTACAAGATTGTAAGTACAGGGGCGATAGGATCGAATTTTACAGTTGTTAAAGGCGATTAATTCAATTATTGAGGATTCCCGAAAAACATAAAGTAGTGATATTCAACTTTTACGGTTTTACCCCTTGGAGTTTGGATTAACTGTACAAGCTTTCCACACTGCCGAAGTGGTAACAAAAATTGCCAATTGAAAATTTACAAGAATATTAAATTAAGTTCTAAGGCTTTGTAATCGTTATCAGAAAAGTCACAGGAAATAATTCATCTAGAGATATAGGCAGTTTTGTTTTTTGATTTAATTAAATTAAATTTTATTTATAGCAATGCAAGAATTGTGTAATCATCGCAGCTAAGAGCTCCCCACTTAACTGGTGAAATTTTGTCATTAATCTTGATAAAATGGATTCTTCGTTGATTCAGGAAGAGATTTCAAGTATGCTTCAACTCAATGCTAGAGTAAACATTTATACAATCAAAGGACATACATATGTTTTGAGATAAAAATTGTATTATTATTTTTTTCTCGAAAAATTCCATTCTCACTCTCTAGCTTGAACGAGTTAATAACATTTTTTTTAATACATAAAACAGTAATGTGCTATTTTTAAAAATTAAATTAAATCGAGTTAATCAATTGAATTTCTGAAAGGGTAATTTGCACACGTGTAAATTCGAGAACCTACGTTTTTGTTATAAATTTGTAATGGAAAGAAAAGGAAAAATGAAATTTCAAATGTAGTGATGATTTTATGTTGTGCTGTGTGCCAAATTGCTATGAACAGTTCGTGAGTAACTGACGAATAGCAGAAATAAAAAAGGAGACGTCTCATTGGCCGATGTGAGGTGAAAAGGGGTTTGCTTGTGGAAATGGACTTAAAAAGATCATGAGTTTCTGCACACACACTGCCCTCACATTATTGTCTGTCTCTATTTAAATTACGATTTATTTCCGAATATGCAACACAACTATATATCAAAATAATTTATTTATTTTCCTTTAAAGACAACCCATATACTCCCAGTTTTTTTTATTTTTTATTTTTTATTTTTTATCTTTAACAAGACCTGAGAGCAGATTGATTTGGCGTTTTAAAATTACAAGCAAAACATTGAACTACTTGAAAATGCAACAAATAATACTATTTCTCTATAATTTAACTAATTTTATATGATATAAAAACCAAGCTGACCAGCCATCAAATACGATAATTTACGACATAATGCGGCTTACCCAATCAATGATACATGTGAAAATAATTATATTTTATACAGTTAATTAATAAATAACAAAAATGATAAATATATATGTCACAACAACAAAAATGCTAGTCAGTAGTTCGTCCAGATATGTAATAATTCGTGGTAAGTTACATATCGCATCACGTAAGATAAAAGTCCAATAGTTGCAAACCGAAGTTTTTCTTGATATTTTCCGGTTTAAATCGAGTGGAATAGATCACTCTATATAGTGTAAGTCGGTAGACTAGTTGTAATCTATGACTGTCGACGGATAATACCACTTTACCTCAAGGACAAATTTTAGCATTTTGTCTCTCAAAACTTAAAATGAGATATTTTTATCCTTTGAAAGCTGATAAAGTAATTAATCACCCTAGCATTTCTCATAACATTGTGTAGAAGACAAAATGCCCATCTTTTAAACTTCTAAAAGGCAAAGGCTATACTCTTAAGAATAAAATAGAAGAAACGTGTTTAATTTGTTAGTATATCATAAAATATTAAGTTAAAAAAATCATTAATCATATTATACAAAAAAATGAAGACATTATCTGTTATTGAAACAACAAATTTTTTAAATGATAAGATAATTATATATTAAAATTGCCAAAACATATTTTATTTCGATGATTACATAAATAATCATTTTATGACTATGTTCCATTTTTAAAAATATTCGCTTCAGGAGGTCGAATGCAGCAGTAGCACCCTTCATTTAGCTAATAATTTTAAGAAACAGAGGGTGCAACACCTTGAAATATGATAAGGAAAGTTTGGGTAAACACGGGTTAAGCCCTCGTAACGTTAGATTACAGCTCGAAACACAAGCTTCCTGAGCTCGAAGGCTATATACGAAGCACACATCGTAAGCAGCTGGGGGGTATATCGTCCAGATCAACGGTCGTTCAGGCTTGCTAGGGGTCGTATTCTTGTTTTCGCATTAGCCTCATACTTCAGCCTGTTGAGGGGTATTTATAGGCGAGTAAAACCACGTAGGTGGCACTTCGCTGCCAGGTGTCACGTCCGACAAAGCATTTAAGGGCGAGACAGGTGTCACGTCCGACAAAGCATTTAAGGGCGAGACAGGTGTCACGTCCGACATGGCATTTATGACCCCACGAGGGTGCCTCGTCAGCTGGTTCGACCCTCGTAGTCACGTGATCTTCATAAATTTTGTGCTATCTGTTTCACGTTAAGCTCCTTCTTATTTATGACTCGTGATAAGGATCAACTTAGAGTTTTGTCGCTAGTTCCACTTCGTTCAGCCCAACCTCGTAACCCTCGTATGTGACCCTCGTTACAGGAATAATCGTTCAAGGGTCGTATCCTCGAGGCTCGTAAGCTCCTTCTGGTTCACTTCCGAGCCCGAGGTCTTCGCAAGGTTCGAGCCCCATCTCCCCGAGTGGGATCACGAGTTGCGATACACGGGGTTCGAACTTCCTCAACGTACGACCCTGAGCTTCATTCCATCGAAGAGTTGTTCCAACTTGTCTCTAATCCGACGATTAAAGTAATTTGTCACCTCGTACAATATTTACTTCATCAAAATATTTCAAATACTATACTTTGAACAATGTAATACAACAAATTAGCATTTCTCCTCCTAAATACTAATATTATGTTATGCTTGTGAATGGATGTACTTAAGGAGGAAAGTACGAAGTGATTATATTTAAGATTATAGAGCTAGATTATTAAAATGTGTCTTATAGGGGTGAAGTGCTCTTTTTATCCATTTTATAAGATATTATAGACAATTTTGAAGACATTCCCCAAAACGGCAGGGTATTAGTGATGGTACATCAGTCGAGTGCACGCATGTTGATGCCAAACATGTCTTTTCGAAAATAACCCTTCCTTTTTCCAACCCTCTTTCACTTTTCCAGGTCCCTTGAAATTTGTGCTACAATTTGATACAATTCAAATTTCTTTAATATTTACGTCAGCTGTTTCAATATTTTATTTTAATTATTTGTTTGCCGTGCTCTAAAACGACTGTAAATATATTTTAGTATTACAGAAACACTATTAATAAGCCCTGTTAATTCTGTATTCTTTTTGTTTAAACTTAAATAGTCGCTTCACAATTATTAAAAATTCAAATCATTACATAATTATCGTTCTTTTAACCATAAAATTATGTTGGTGATCTTGGTCTTAGCTTTCATGTTGGCTGGGGAAAATCCTCAGTAATAGTGATGTGCATTATACTAAGAATATTGTAGTTTGTGACTATAACTCTGTTATATAATTATTTGGATATATAAACTATAGTTAATTTGTGAAATCACAAGATTCATTGGTCGCCTAATATTAAAATCTAAGTGGTAAATGACACAATAGGCACGTGATTGGTGGCGGTGCACTGTGAATTTCGATGACTTGCGATCAACCGCCGCCGGGGTACTCGGGAAAGAAAATCTGCTCTGACATTTTTTTTTTAAAAATACTTAGTATCTCTTTAATTAACATAAGCCCTCTCGTTTGCAACAAATAGGCAAAAACATTGAATCTTTGGTTTCTACAATGAATAACTATTTTTTCCCAAGTATTTGGTTGCATTATCTATTAGAAAATTAAAATTATCTCTGAAAAGATGAGATAACTTATGTAATGTAAAATTAGTGACCTTATATACGAAATACGAATACAGCAAGTACTCGAGTTATGATCTTTGATACGAATGCATCATCAGTAAGTTTTTATAGCCTGGCCGACCTAAATTTAAGAAGGCCCGGCCCAAATTTTAAGGCCTGCGAAACTTCTGCCTTACATTTCTGAACTTTATGCTTTTCCCTGATCATATTGTTTTGGGCCGTTCACTCCAGTGAATAAAATATGCCGACAGATAAACGTCCGGGCCGAGTTCCATTAAGGCCCATTTGTTGGATGGGCCGCTCTAATTGGGTTGCATTATGTGTCCATGAATGTGTAGAATTCTTCACAATCGCTACAAAATGACCGTGATATATTAACAAATTAAGTTATTTTCTAATATAAAATCGAAATGCGATCATAAATATTTAGTGTCCTACTATGTTAGAGTATAATATTTATTTTGGTCTGTATTATATTATTTTTCATAATTAAATTCAAATGAGATCATAAAATTTTGAGGGTCTTATTATTATTTTTAGTGGTTTATTGCATCACGTCATTAGTAAATTTCAAAGCAACTGTTGAATTTTGTTCAATCGCATCCATTTGCGTTTGTTCAGTAAATTAGCGAAGAGCTCGCCTACTCCAGTCACATCTAACAAATGGCTTTAAAAAAATTAAAATACAAAATATGAAAACTTATTTTAGTTGTTGCTATTTCTGCTGTTTATAATTTGTAAAAACGTTATATTCAGAAAAGGACTGGCTTAGGTCTATTCACAATGTGAAAAGAATTCTCCAGAATAAGATCAAATTTAAGGATGAGGCATCATAAATTGGGAGAGGACCCATAACCCATTTATGTATTTGCACTAATTAAATAATGAAATGTACTGATCACTGTTGCTATGGTGTGGTTGAGATGCAGTGGCGTGTTCCCTGCAGAGAGCGGCACATATTTGAATCACATCTCATATTTTGTCTCAACACGTAAATTGAATCTAGATTTTCAGGTGTAACATCCTAAGTCTATAGCCATACCATTGAACAGTACTATCAAGTATCGACTGACAAAACGACATTCTTACAAAAAAATACAAAAAGAAAAAAGAATGAAATTTATAATATATAGGGCAATCGACATAATTAGACCCGCATGTTTTACTAGAAACTACGGCGACAGCGACTACCAAGGGTTTAATTTCTTATGAATAAGGTGATATATATATATATAGTACAAAATATGTTTAGTGTAGTATATATTGTTGGATCCTTTATATGTAAAAAATTAAACTTCTTGTCACTAAGAAGCCCGATAAAAGTAAAAGATATGGTAAAGTCTCAATTAAATTTTTAGAAGTGATAGTACAGTGTGTACCTTTAATATGTAGAGATTGGGTACGTGTGTGTTCTTGGTTCATCTTGTCACCTTCTTTTCTTTTCTTTTCTTTTATTTCTTCATAAATAATTATATCTACACCCTCCGAGGGTTGGGCTAATTACACAAACCTTCTATTATATTTGAATAACTACAGAGACACCCTCAAAATTAAGCTTCAACTACGTGTTAAATTAAAATGGAGGTCTATTTATATATAGTATTTTTTAATTAACTTCAAGGGGGTTTATTATCAACACTTCAAAAGGGTTTAAGGAATGTCAATGTATTATTCAGGAATGTCAATGTATAATTCAGAGACCAGATTTTATGATGTGTAAATACAATTATCCGTTAAAAATATCATAATAAACATTAGATATTTGTTCCAAGTAAGGTGCATGTGGATACTGGACCATGTTGTCTCCCCATAAAATTGAGTTTAAGCAATTATAAAAATGAAAAAGATTCTATGTTTTTGGTCCATTCACGTCGAAAATGAAGTATTCCTAATACAATTCAAATTAAAGTCTATTTATTGTTACCAGATACCATGCAAACGGTATTGATGGAGACGAGCCCAGGCTTCTTAGTGTTACATATATATTACCTGACTCTTACGCAAAGGGCAAAACATACAACTGATTTGATATATATATATATATACTGATGTTTAATCACATTATAATACTTGGACATGAAAATTTCTAGTCTGAAATCTGATTGTCCGGTGGACTCTAGTCTAAATCATGTCATTAATTTTTGTTTGCCATAGTTTTTTAAGTTATTGGTTAAAAAAACAATTCGACAATCTATATTACATTAGGAATATAATGTAAACAATTAGTACTAATGTGCCATATTCCTATCATATATATATATATATGACACAAGCTGGCACTTGGGCAAGCCTCCGAATCACGTTGTGAAGCTGACGTGGAAAATCTAACTATGTAATTCGCATTATTAATTGCAATATCATTTACAAAGCAAAATTATTAATTATTGATAAAAGCCCATACCTAAAAAGTAAATAATTAATGACTAAACAACGGCTCAACATAAATAAATAACAGATAATTAAGACAATCTATATGGACCACATCTACGCTACTAAAACAACAAATCAAAACTCTCCGTGATTTTTTGTTCAAAAAAAATAAAAACTCTACGTGACGTTACGGCAACTCAATTTTTTGTATATATATACTCATTACCCGAAGCTGGCTCGAGAGTATATTCATTCATCACAAACAAACACCACAAACTCATAAGTAATATCTTCGTCCAACATAAATGAAGCTTTTCAGGGAGTGTTTTGGCGGCACCGCGACGGTGAACCCCGCGGCGGAGGAACGTGGCAGTCGGCGGCAGACGGAGGGGCATGGACGAGACAGTAATTATATGATAACTAATAATAATAAGAGTAGGCGACTCAAAGTGAAAGTTAAGCCAAGTTCCACCATAAGTACTCCTCATTGGCAGCCCAAGCTCCATGCAATCTCTGAGGACCTACCGATGCCCGAGAATGCTAACGACAATGTAAACGGACGGCCGGTGGAACCCGATGACAGGAAGCGGCCGGTCAAAGTTAAGGCTAAATCTACGGCGAAGGCTGTGCGGGCGCGGCGGCAACCTAGTCAGCCGGATGATGATTATTGGTATAATTAACATCTCTCTTTGTTATTCTCGTGCTTTAACTAGTGTGCTAATTTGGATATCGGTCTTTAGATTTATGACACGAATATGTAACGTACTCAAGTTACCTCACTTAATTTATACTGATGTACGATAAGAACACCAGAATTCGAATATTTTCGTGATTGAAAAAAATATGCGTGCATGCCATAACTTTTAATTCAGTGTTCCGATTGAGGCTCGTAAAGATATCAAAGCAAATGTTTTTTTGTGCTCTACAATGGAATTACCTAAGCTTTAGTTCAAAAAACGTCATTCAAGGCTGTTTCGAAACAAGACAGATTTAATACGTGTTATGACTTTAGTTATATTAGAAGTTCAACTTTGCTAAGATTTTAGTTTTATCATAGTTTTAGTATTAATAGAGTTTTATTTTTATTAAATTTATTTCTTTTTTGAAGTTGTTTTCTAGAAGGAATCTATTTCCTACTTTAGTCAGGATTTTCGTGAGATCTATACATAATATTTTTATTTATTTACCTTTATCAATTATTAATAAAAATCAGAATTTTATTTCAATCTCTAGTGGATTCCATCTTTCTTTGTTCGATTGCAAGTTTATTTATTTATTGACACACAAGAATTGTCAAGATATTTTTGTCTGAACTCTTTTTTCATTTTGTTCTTTCAGGAAATATTCCAACCTGATAGCCATGCCGGCGTTCTCGCCGACGCCGTTTGTAATCTGAACTGAACGGACAGCCATTCTCTTGCTACGTAGCTACCAAAATTAGTATTGCATATCTCGAAGGTGGTTATTCTTTCTACTTTTGTAGTTTGTAATTATTTCAATCCATGTCCGAGTTTCATGTAATAAAAAATTTCAATATGTAAATTAGATATGTAATTATGTAGTTTCGATTTCAATCCATGTCCGTGTTTAATTGATTTGAAGTGTTATCTAACAAAATATCACACCTCAAATCCGTAAAAAATAATAACGTTTCGAAAGTTTTCGAGGAAAAGAAAAGAAACTTTGATACGAGTAAAATGACCATTTTCCGTTCCGTAAATAAACAAAACAATCATAATAGTGAAAAACAAAGTTTTAAAACAAAACACATCCTTATTACGCATAAACACCATCCTTCTTCTTTTAAGTTTCAAAAACCCCAAAAAATAAAAAGAAGAAACACAAACCAAGACCATCCATGCCCTTTCCGAAAGGGCAAAATCGCCGGAAGAGTGTGTAGTTATACTTCATTCAAGAAAAAAGAGTTTAGTTATTACTTATTACTTATTATTAGTTTAAAATGATTTTCCATTTAATATATTTATACCGAGTCGCTGAATATAAGCCAAAACATACAACCACCTATATATAGATATGTCGTGGTTGCAACATGTATCTAAAAGCACTTACTCTAATAAAAGAAAGAAAACAATTTGTAGTGTTTTGCAAACACAATTTTCTATTTTTGTTTCTCTATATAAAATGAAGAAAAAGCTACAAACTCTGAGATAATCCACAATCTATTCTAAATGCTTCAAAGAAAGTTGTTTCAAACTCCACCATACATTTTGCCCCATTCCTATCCTGTTTTTGGCCTTCAAACCACCATATCACGCTTTCACACATCCTACGCAAAACCAATTTTTGAAGTCCAGAACATGTTTGAATCTCATCACAAGCATTGAACAACATATGTGTCCAGTTTGTGTATCTAAGACAGGATTGTTTTTTAATTTGCAATAAAAAAAACTTGTATGTATGCACACAAAACTTATAACGATCATCGTACTTCTAAAATTTTTGAATATCTATTTACAATGTATTGGAACCCTTTTACCTCTATGGTTTTGTCCTTATGGCTCTTATCATCCAGTCATATCAGCACCACAAACTCACGTCCAAGCAAGCCTAAGTGGCAAGAAATTGTAAGCGGCGTATTGGAACTAAGCCCATATATTCGTACAATGAAAGAAAAATAAGACAATATGCACACGTAAACGAATTACTCAGACTAGACGAAAAATAGAGTTCCAATTGATATGATTCATTGAGAGAAATATGAAAAGGGCGATATTCTGAATACCTCATTAATCTTTAAATTTATGAGATCAGCTCTCATCATCTGAACTAAAATCATTGTCCATTTGACGCTCCTTGATGGCTGGAAATAGTCGCTGGCGATAATCTGGCAAAGACTCGTGAAGTGATTCTTGAGAAGGCGAAGCTGCTAAAGTTTCTTTCTTCGGGTTCTTTGATGGCAACTTGGTCGAATTTTGCACGTCTTTACAAGCCTTCTCCAACATTAGTAAGAAATCGCGAATTATAATGAAGAGACGCGCGCCCTCATCTTTTCCGGCCCTACCTTGAAAATAATCTCCGGTACTCTTCAACAAAGCCATTATCCTCTTTTCTTCTTCTAAAAGCCCCGTGATGTCGGATTCTGCGTGTTGAATGAAACTAGCAAGAGTCTCGCAGAATTCACTTGCTCCCTCTACCTTTTTCATCTCAGTTTCAAGGAACCCTTTGGTACTTATAAGAGATTGGCCAAGTTTAGCCACCGACGCACTTAAATTCTCGCTATCAACTAATGCTGCCCTTCTTACATTCTCGAGCTCATTGCCAAGACCCGAAACCACTTGAAGTCCGAGGTTTCGGTGATACTCTTCTGTTTCATTGGAAGCTTCATCAATGAGATCTTCTGTCTTGACACTAGAAATACTTCGGCTCTCTCTTAATCGACGGGCGGCTCTTAAACCTTCGGACCGAATAATTTCCTGGACGACAAAGTGCAGCAGTGTGGTCTTTCCATCGGTCCCTTTTACGTCAGACAATTTTAAGAGTGTTTCGAGCTTGAATGCTTGTGCACCTCCGCGATAAGTGCCGTCATTCATGCGGTTTCCGGTTTTGAGAACAGCTTCCAAGAGTTTTAAGAAGAGTCTGCTGTTTCTAAGCTCTTTGCATGCTACCTGAAATGAGTTAGACACGAATTAATTTAGAAAATTAAGTTTGCCAATAGAATATGTTTAATATCATAAGAGCTAGTTTAAGAGTTTTTACAAGTCCATAAAGCAACCTAATAATACTCTTATATTATTAGAAATAGTGAGGAAGTCTTGAACTTGATGTAACAAAAAATAGTCAAAAGGTATTTTATGCCATTGGAAATAGTATAAGTTTATCTTATGCTATTAAGTAAGTTCAATAGTAGTTTTATACGATTATAAATGGTCAAAATCTAGTAATAGTCACTATTACCCATGAATACTTTAAACGTTTTACACATTAAAATGAAACTGGTTAATACTGAAGTTTACTGACCTCTAAAGTCCCAAGTGACTCTTTGATTGAAGAAACTTCCTCTTGATATGTACTTATCAGCAAAAGTGCTTCCAGGCGTCTAAAGGCGAATGGTATATCAACCATAACTTTGAGAAACCTTTCGACTGGGCCCAGATGGGTCATATCTCCGCTATATAGTCTGAGCTTTAGTTCTTCCTCTGATGTTGGTGCCATCTTCAACAGAGTTTGAATGAGTTCTGGTGGGAGCTCATTACCTGATATATTTAAGACCAGGGAACTTAATCAAGACGTCAGAAACCGCAGAGAGTACAAGCACACAACTTTGATGAATAGATTTATAAGCACATGAATTGGATGGTTATCATGCGCTGTACAAGTCCCGGAATACTCCATAAAAGGGAAAGATAGCAAAAAACTGATCAATTTTCAATATTAAAATTTAGCAGGCGAGGGGGAAATGTCCAATCACAAGTTTACATGAATGAGAACTTTTTCTATCCTCTAAAATAAAACTCAGCTTGTTTCTTATATCCAAACTTCTGCTAGAGAACTTTACTGATTGACTTACTGAAGAGAAGATTATATGGTTTTGTAAAATAATATGATTAGCACTTCGATTTATCATCCTGCGCTGCAGAAATTTTCTCCTCTTTGCGAAGACTCATGAAAACAATAGATATATCTGATAGTTGTATAATTGCGCATAATATTTATGGACCTGATTCCAGTTAAATATATTTCCAAGGAAACTCTTTAATTGGAGCAAAGAGAGAGGATAATGACTTTAAAGTAAATCCTGGTGCACCTTCTATTAATCAAGGGCTTCTCCATGTTTTTATCATATATGCTAGTCATCTAATGTACCATGCATACTGTGTTATACTTCAACAAAGAATAAGATAATCATGCAAAGTGTACCTTCTTTGAGTGCATCACAGACTTCTTCTGGAGTCACATTCAATGCTTTTAGAAGAATAGCTAAGTTTTGTGATTTTCTTGCATCAATAATCTGGATAAACTGAGGGGTTTCAAAGGAAGGCGAATCTTTCTTATTTTCGTTTTTGTTCTTATCTACTGCTACATATCCAAAGAGAGATTGCATCATCTCCTCATTAAATCTGCAAAATCCACATAGCTATTCAAAGATTTGCACAACAAAATATAACATGAACCTATTGCCGCAAAATAAAAACTTACTGAAATGAACCGGCTTTAATCTCATGCCAGACCATTGACTGATCAGGATTTGCAAGAACCTTATCCCAGAAAAATGGCTTTAACTTGGTCTTTGGAGCTTCAGAATCATCAGAAGTCTCACTTGTCTCCCCTGCTGAAGAATTTCTCTGATGTGTTCCAAGAGGAGATGGCTTTTGTGGATTAGGAGGGGGCCGTCTAGATTTAGGAGGCGGTGGAGGGGCCGGGGCGTGCGGTTTAGCCTGAGGCGGAGGTGGTCCAGGTGGTGGTGGAGGTGCAGTCTTTCCCGGAGGGAGTGGTAAGTTAGAGCTAGGTGTATCAGATGATGCTGCAACAGCTTCGGATGACTGAGATTCAGCTTTAGAAGAATCATGAATGGCTGCAGACGAATTTGTAAGAGTTGAAGAGCCCTTGAAACTTTTAGCACCCGCGTTATTGATACTTTGGGACTTTTGTGAAGAAACTGAAAGATCATATTATATCAATAAAAAATGCAGCAAAAAGGAAGCTTCTATATTACAAATTCAATAATGAAGTGCAAAGTACCTGCAGAAACATCACTTGCAGTGAAGTTTAGGAGAGGGTTTTCATCTCTTTGCCCATAGTGCGGCTCAATCTTTCTCTTTTTTTTCTTCAGACAAAGTACTAAGCACAAAATCAGAAGAGCAAGTACTACCACTACACTTGAAACTACACCAGCTATGATATACTTTGTGCTGCTGCCGTTATCATTTCCTGTAGGAATGGGTGAATAATTTTCTGATGTATTTGAAGGATAATTCGTATTTGATGGCGTAGGAGGGGTGGCATGAGGCTGTGGAGGAGACGGTTCAGGAGCCTTAGTTGGGGGCTGCAAAGAAGGAGACGGGGACGGTGATGGTGGCTCCAGAATTTGAGAGGGTGAAAGGGCATCATCTGGAGGTGCAGCTGAGGCAATCAAATCATCTGACAATGATTCTGGAGGTGGCATTGGATTGCTTTTTCTTCGCCCCCGTCTCCTTAGGTACCTTCTTGGAACAGTAGCCCAACCAGATAACAGGTTACGGTACTTTCTCAACCAAATTTCTTTCTTGGCACTTAGAATTAATTGCACGAAACGTTCCTCTCTTAAAGTTTCCTTGTTGTCAGGTGGGTGAGCTATACCACTCGTTTTAAATCGTTTCACCGATAAAGTCGAATCGGATTCTAGACCACCATACCTACTGAGTGTCGAATGAGATGAACCCGAATACGAGTTTTTAGCAGCTTCTGCCCTATCCTTCATCTCTTTACTAGAGCAACTCAACACTTGTTTTGCCTGCCAGGATATATCTCATCAAAATGTTACAAGGAACAATCTATTTTTAAGAAAAAGTTCATCATAAATCTAAGCTTAAAGAAGTGCAGCATTCAAACTCCCATTAGTTCAACAAAAAATAGAATCTCCCATTTTGCATATAGATCTCTGTTACAACACGTTCTTGTACTAAAACTAAAGGATATGCATCCAATCACGAAAAAACGATAATAGTGCTATTCTATATAAAAATTCTTATCATATATTCGTTTTGTGACAAGCCAACTGTAACTAATGCATCAGAGTTGCTATCCACAGACACTTTAAGTGATAAATGAATATTATATAATTAGTTGAATCAAATTTTAACTGCTCTAGGGCCTGCAATTGTAATAAAGAAACTGCGAGAAGGCCTTAAACACATATTATTTGGAGCAATGCTCCCCAAGAAAGTAACTATATAACCATGATAACGTCCACTGTTACTTGTCTATTTGAGAGCTATTAAGGTAACCCAAGAAAGTGAGGATGATGTTCAATATTGTCATTCACAAGAAATTATTTCAATCCTCAAAAGAACTACGACATCATGCCAAAAGTCACCGGTTTTTACATATATGTAAGACAAAAACGACCTTGTTTAGAGAACAAGACACACAGTGTTTGCAAATAAAAGCCCTTATGATGATAATTTCATGCAGTTCTCCATACTTCTTTCACAAACATGAAAAATAATATCATAACTCCCCGAAGAGAAAATCGTACAAATATAAGTTCACAATTTCAAGCAATAATATATCTGCATACCTTATCTTCATGAATGTCCTTATCATCGCAAGAAACTCCATCGTCCACAAACCTTTGTGCTAATTTTCTACTCCCTTCAGAATTATTAGCTGCAAAAGTACAAAGCAAAGCAACAAAAACAGCGAAAAGCCGGACCCTTCCAGCATTCATCATTCCTCAAATGAGTCGATTGATGCCGCCTTTTCTCATTTGATTGAACCAATAACACACATAGCTCTATTAATAGCCATGCATGTCTAGCATAAAGGATTTTTCTTGATTATGTACAATGCCAACAAAAACACAAAATAATACAATGCACAAACAATCCAGTTCTTAATCAACTACAACTTTTAAAAATCCAATCTTTTTGCGAAAAAACTATAAGAATAAATTCTTATAAATATAACCCAATTGGCAAAAATTTCAGCCTCCCACAAAAACACATTATCTCTTGGCCTCTCTGTTCTTTTTTTTTTTTTTTTTTTTTTTTGTCCAACGTCAAAATATCCCTTACAATGAATCACAACCCAACACAAAGCAGATTGTGGCTGCAAGTTAGACCGATCAAGACAAGATCTTTTTACAATTTGTGTCCTTCAATTCACGTCCAAGACACAATCTTTTTGTTCTTTCTCAAGAAGTAGGAGAAAGAAAATGAGAAAAAAATAAAAGGGACCCTTTTTTTTAAATTGAAAAAAGGGTGCGAATACACAGAATCTTGAAACAAATCATTAAAGGGTTGTTCTTTAATGGGTTGTTTGAAGGGGAATTCTGTGAAGAAATTCGGTCGGAAAAAGATTTGATTTTGGGAGTTTTGTTCGTCGGAATGTGGCGCGTTATTCGGAGGCAAATGAATGAGAGACTCTAAGCAAAAATTGAAATAAGGAAACGTGCGCAGAACTACGAGGGAGAATCTATAACGACTCAATCTTATATTTTATTGTTTGTTTCTCTCTTTATTAAAAGGGAATATTGTTCTAATATTAATATTGTTTTGAACTTTTACAGTAAACACTCCCAAATCTATTTTCATAGTATATAACATTATATTGTGTATTGCCTTATCTATTTTTGGTCAAATTGATAAGTTATGAATCTCATTATGACGTTATGTATTTATTTCCAAGTTTTTCTTCTCCTTCGTGAGAATATAAGGAAATAGCATACTTTTGATTTCCAAAATCCAAGTCTCAATTTAACTTAAAATTTGGTAATTATTATATTTATGGAATTCATATGCAAAGTGCTTCGTTTTACGGAAGTTTTCTGTAAATAAATTTTCTAGTTTGTAATTCGTTTCTTTATTCTTGTAAAATTGGAAAAATATTGCTTTACCGATCTAGTTTAATTTGAAACTTATAAACAAATTCTTTGTACGATGTTTCTATAATCATCCGCAAACACACTTTTATACAAGTCAATACAAATGTAATAATTTTAAAATCAATACAAATAATCGTAATCATGCAATGTACACAACTACCACATAAAACAATTCGGATTGATACCGCTCGTTGGTGTATCTTTAGTGCCCTGAGACCACATTCTATCCTCGTGTGTACATTATTTAGTTCCCCTTGACTACAAATCTTTGATGATAGCAAAACTCAAATCAAATTATTCCATCCGAAAAAATAACGAATTGTTAGATTTAAACGGATCGTGGATCAGTGGAAATTAATAAATGATATTTGTGAACATGGTTTAACTTGTTTGAATCTACTTTTTTATTGTTTGTGAATTGCATTGAATAGAACTATAATTAGACACGCAAATTTTCAATTGTGAATTTGTATAACTAATAATTAATTGTGTTTTCAAGAAATGATTAATGAATTTTCATAGCATATATGTTCTATAGTATTTGATACAAGTTTTTTTCCCCTAATTTTAGATGCAAAATTGTATAACCAATAAACAAGTTTTGCTTTAGATTTGCTCCCATATGTCATTTAGCATTATTTCACAACAACGGGCACTTAGATTTCTCTCTTATCCCCTCAAGATTTCGAAGTTCTATACATCTTCCAGCAGTATTAAACACAACTCCATAAATGCAGAGTCTTTTTACACGTCCCTGCTCGATAAATCTACTCACAAATTCCATCTCAGCCAAATCCACAACCAATTATACAAACATGGTCTGCATGGCAATGGCTTTATCATCACTAAGTTCATCCATGTTAGTTCGAATATCAGGGAAATCGAGTATGCTCGCCAACTGTTTGATGAATTTCCGCACCCATATGTTTTCCTGTGGAATGCAATTATCAGGGGATATTCTGTGTGTAATTTGCCGGATAAAGTGATTGAGATGTACTCAAGAATGCACCAATCCTTCGTTGCGCCTGATGCTTTTACGTTTCCTTACGTGCTGAAAGCTTGTGGTGACTTACTGGACGTGGGAACTGGTCGGGCGGTTCAAGCACAGATTCTTCGACATGGGTTTGAGAAAGATGTATTTTTGCAAAACGGGGTTCTGTCGTTTTATGTGAAATGTGGGGAAAGTGATCGTGCTCGAGTTGTTTTTGATGGGTTAAATGAAAAGAGTGTTGTTTCTTGGACTTCAATTATTTCAGGGTTGGGACAGAATGGAAAACCTTTTGAAGCTTTGACGATTTTTTGGGACATGAGAGGATCAGACGTGAAGCCAGATTGGATAACTTTGGTTAGTGTTCTGAGGGCTTATTCTGAAGTGGAGGATTTGGAACAAGGAAGATGTCTTCATGGTTTGGTGATTAAAATGGGTCTTGAGTTTGAGGTTGACTTACGGATAGCGCTCACTTCATTATATGCAAAATGTGGGCAGGTCATGGCAGCAAAATCCTTGTTTGATCAAATGGAGGTTGACGATGTGATTCTCTTGAATGCCATGATTTCAGGATTTGCTAAAAATGGTTTTGCTGATGAAGCTTTGGAGCTTTTTAGAGACATGATATTCAGAAACATTCAACCTGATGTCGTGACTATACAATCCTCTGTATTGGCGTTTGCCCAACTAGGGTCACTGGAGCAAGCAAAATGGATGGATAACTATGTCGTTAATAGTGAATTCAGTGACGATATATATGTGAGCTCAGCTCTTATTGATATGTATGCAAAATGTGGAAGTGTAGAGCTGGCTCGGCAAGTATTTAATAGGACTGTGCATAAAGATGTCGTGGTATGGAGTGCAATGATAATGGGTTACGGACTACATGGCTATGGAAGAGAAGCGATTAATCTTTTTAACGAAATGAAGGATATGGGGGTCAGTCCTAATGACGTAACATTTGTTGGCCTTATTACAGCATGCAGTCACTCTGGTCTCGTACAAGAAGGTTGGGAGTTTTTCCACAGTATGAAAAGTTACGGGGTTGAGCCCCGCCAACAGCATTACGCTGGTATTGTGGACTTATTAGGCCGTAAAGGGCACTTGGAAAAGGCCTATAATTTCATCATGACCATACCTTTTGAACCAGGTGTTTCAGTATGGGGAGCTCTGTTGAGTGCATGTAAGACCTATCGACATGTGATACTGGGAGAATATGCTGCTGAGAAACTTTTCAATTCAGACCCACTAAATATAGGACATTACGTACAGCTCTCAAATCTCTATGCTTCAACAGGGATGTGGGATGGAGTAGAAAAAGTTAGAGCAATGATGCAGTTAAGAGGATTGAACAAAGACTTGGGATATAGTGTGATTGAGATAAATGGGAAGCTTCAGGCTTTTCGAATAGGAGACAAGTCGCATCCAAATTCAGATGAAATTTATAGAAAGCTCGAATGGTTGGAATCTAGGTTGTTGGAGTTGGGATTTGCTACAGACACGGAATCGTCTTTGCACGATTTGGACAAAGAAGACAAAGAGATGAGTTTATGTAATCACAGTGAGAGACTAGCAATTGCTTATGGACTTATCAGTACCTCTCCTGGTACTACGCTCCGTGTAACGAAGAATTTAAGGGCATGTGTGAACTGCCATGCGGCCACCAAATTAATATCAAAGTTTGTAAATAGGGAGATAGTGGTTAGAGATGCAAACCGGTTTCATCACTTCAAGGATGGAACTTGTTCATGCGGAGATTATTGGTAGAAACAGAACTTTACAGTGATTACAAGCTTTGGTTTCAGAATTCTCAAGGAGGGTAATTTCAATCAATTTTGTCTACTGTTAATTAATTTACACTGTTCAACTTGAGGCATGAATGGTTAATCAAAAAATACTAGCAGATCCAAGAATCTCTCTCTTTAATCATAGATTTATGAGAAAAGGTTGACAATTTTTGAATGCTAAATCATTAATAAATATGAACATAAAACCAGTTATTTTCTAGAGGGCGATCACGACTTGTGCTTGTCTGGGAGTCGGAGTGTCCCCTAAACATTGTGACCACTTGAAGTTTTTTTTTTTTTTTTTCCTCTGTTAAACGACCACTAGAAGTTGAACTATGATGCGTTCTAATTTCTTTTTAACTTATCACGTTGACACCTTATTCTTTTGTCAGGTGGTACTTATATAACTAACACTTAGTTCATTCTTAGTCAATCTTTACAATTCATAGTTGTTTAGCCCAATGCTTTTAAGATTGATAATTATTAATTTATTATAATGAAAATGATTATTCTGAATTTTTGCACTCTATAGTATTATCCTTATATTCGCCCTCTCTCCTATACCAAGTTTGTAGAATATGACTTAAACTTTGCAGGACTTGTTTTTACGGAAATTGATTTACCTAAATACTAACTTTTATCATATTACTACTAGAAAAGCCTACACACGCGGGGATCGCGTGTAAATTTTGTTGCATGTTAAATAAATGCATTATTTATTTTAGCAAGAACAATTTGTAATTTTTGATTAAATTAATTTTAAATGTAGTGGGAGAAGATTAGTTGTTAAATTTTTGAGAGATTTTAGGAGATATGTATTTCTATGTTTTTTACGTGGAAGTTTTGTGAAGAGAGAGAAAAGTGGATATCCCTTGAAAAGTCAAATTTATCCTCTTGATCATTTTGGTGATGGATGAAAATAGGGGTATTTTAGGGAAACAATTAATTTGGTACAACAACTGCAAAATACGTGAGGGTGGAGGGTTTGCTTTTAATATAGTAATAGATATTAGTAATCAAAGTTGTTGAAACTTTTTAATCAAAAAAATAAAAAAATCAAAGTTGTACGTACAAACTTTACAAACAGACAAAAGTACAGTAAAGCGGGTTACAATATTTCCGTTAATTTTTCCTTGATGTCCTTCACGTGGCACGCACATCCATTCCCAAACAACCAGACATCCCAAAACACCCTACCCCCACCCCTAACATTATTTTTATTGCTCGGGTTTTACTTATTTCTAATTTAGCGAAGGTGCTTTAATGCTATTTTACCAAAATTGTTAATCCTTTAATGGTCCATCACCATTGTTATTAGAAAAAGATTAAAATTAATCATAAAATAAACTCGTTTAATAAACATAATTATCTGTATTAGCAAGTGAAGTCAATAGTGCAGCTAAAACCAGAGCAAAATGGGAATTAAATTTTCACCGAGGTGAATGGGCTTCACGTGGCACATCACATCGCATCTTTCCATTCCCAAACAACCAAACATGCAAAAACACCCCACCCTACTACTCCTCTCCTTCACTAGCCAAACCATGCCTTAACACAACCAAGAAGAAGAAGAAGAGAACAACATAGGATACTCATACTAGAGAATGCAAAAGAACCCATTATTTTTTCCCAAACACAATTACAAATAGAACCCAACTCAATTTTCACACCAATACCCATTTATCCTTTAGTAGTTTCTTAATTAGAAATGAAGATGTGTTATGTGGGAAAAGCGACCAAGATCTTCATTTTCGTTGCAACAGCCCTTGTGGTTACTGGGCTTGTATTGGGCTTCGGAGTTTTGAGGCGCCATGGAAAATCCCACAACAATTGCTCCCAAGATTCTGGATGCCCACAGTCACAGCCCACTACCGCTACCCCCATCATTTTCCCTACCCCTACCCCCACCACCCCCAATTTCACTCCAAACCCGCCCAACAATCCGAATCCGGATCCGAATCTAAATCCTCCCAACAATCCAAATCCAATTCCGCCACCGAGCGACAATCCGAGCCCGAATGTTCCCGATTCATCTCCGCCGCCGCCGCCGGATTCATTGCCACCTCCTCCATCGCCGGAGATATCATCGCCGCCGCCTCCGGTAGCAGTGACGGTGACGCCGCCTCCGCCGGTGGTGGTGACGGGGGCGCCGCCGCCGTCATTTAGTCCCCCTAATGCAGTGACGGTTACTCCTGGTCCAGTTAGTAATTCATAAATTTTTCTTTTATTTGTTTTTTTGAGTTTGGGAATTTTATTTAATGGATAATTTTAGAATTAATTTGATTTGTATAGGGAGTTAGAATGTTTGAATTTTAAAATAGCTTTGGGTTATTTTTAAACCAAAATTGTTTACACAGAGAAATTATTTTTCTGTCTTATGGTTGCATGATCAAGTAGCACGACAAACAAATTGATTATTAGTGTAGATACTATTCGCCGGGAGATTAATGTCTATAATTTTAAAAAATACTACTATCTTACTCACTAATTGAACAATGGCATCAATGCTAAAAAATATTACTATCTTACTAGCGGCCACACTATAATGTGATGCAATAAATTAAGTTATTAGTGTAAATGTGTAACTGTAATAAAGTATTGAAAAATTAGTGACTATATTATTCTAAACACTTGATTGTACCATGCCATCAAATAATCGGTCGTGTAAAATAACTTTTTTGTTCTCTGTTGCTAATTTTTGGTTTTGATTTTTAAACCATAATCCGGATGTGTAGCTCAGTAGCTGTAGGTCATGTACTGTTTTGCAGTTTGGCTGGTGGAATTGTGAAAAGGTAGTTGAAGAATCATTGTGAAAAAGACAAATGATTTCCAAACACAATAAGTTAGTTATAATTAGTCATGATTAATTTGAAAAAGATTTATTGACTTGGTGTGGACCTTTTTTTTGTCCTAATTTCTTTTTAAGCAAGACGAGCGGGCCCAGGGGTGGTTGTTTTCAACTTGAATAGGAAAACTATGAAAATAAATAAAATACAGTATGATGGATTTTTGCTCTTTTTCAGCAAAAATTATGGTAAAAATAAAGAGTCTGTGCTAATCCACAACTGACAAATATTTTCATACTGCAGTAATGTTAGTATTTATCTGCATAAAATGAAGGTATAATATGATCTACTCGTATCTCTTCAATTTAATTATGCGCTCTGAAATTAAAATTTTAAACACACGTTTCTTCCTTTTGCTGAAACGAGAAGAAATCGGGGCCACAATTGAAAACCAAAGAAATAAAGAGGATTTTAATCGAATTCCTAAAACAAATAAATGTGTTTCTTGACCATTAACCAGCAACGTCGAGGGTAATACGAGAGTATTTGAATATGAAAACATATTCCACCAGAAGTTGTCTAACTTATATAAAGATTAGGGGGTAAGATGCACATTTGAAAAAAAAACTCTATTAAACGAGCTAATATCAAGGGTTTGATGTTACTTAGTCTGTTTTGTAAAAAAGACTCATCTTAAAGTTTCGTGACTTTCTAAAAGTTAATCATGAAATATTAATTTTTACTTAAAAGTTTGGTGACTTTTTTGTAAGTTGGATTAAACGTGCTATTGATCTTTACAAATAAATCAATAAATCTCGATGAGGTAGTTATAACTCACTACATGCACATGTAAGCAATTCAACTTTTAGCAGGCAATATTATTCGCTTTCAGATAATATACTTACTAGTTACTACATGCACATGTAATTCAACTTTTTATAGTAAGATCGATGGTGGCAAAGGTTTCATTGAAAAAAACCCAAATCCAAAGATTAAAAATTTTATCATTTGATTGGTGTGCTGGTGCTACTCTAACTGTGTTGCAAATGCTGCACAAAATAATTCTTTCGGGCACGAATACAAGATTAGCATCCATATAAAACCGAATTTAGTACCGAAGCTATAAACCCAAAAACATAGTTCGCATGAAAGTAACTAAGAAATGCAGATGAAACATATTCACAAATAACTAAGGATCGGAATCACCCTATTAACTTTATGCATGTTATCTGAGTTTCTACTACTAACAAAACTTGCTTTACACCAAAGTCGACTGAGAAATACGAATTTCAGACAATATCAACTTCCGCGGTCTCCTCATCAACTCCACCAATGTCCACATTCCGATTGTTGATTTTATACTGCAATCAAATCAAGTTTCTTGGCTTAGGGACATGAACAGTATGAATTACATATGATACAACATATACGTAAGAACTCCTTGATGATTTTCTTATGTATGATTGAACGACAACAAGAATTCACAGTTGAAAATCTTCAGATTAGGAGAATTGATTGTAAATGTAAACAGATGGGTTTAACATAAACAAACCTGTTGAAAGGCATTCTGAGGGAGAGGAGGAGGTGGTGGCAGAAATGGTAAGTGCCCGCCTTTCAATGTACCATCTGTCTCAGTTCCAGTGGAAACATCTCTATTTGCCTTGAATCTTTCCTCTGTGTCAACAGCTTCAACATCTTCATCTATAGCATGAGCAGCAATACCGGTTGATGGAACTGTAGGACCTGGCTCAGACACCTTGTACTGCATATTTTTCATGAAAAGAAATCAAAAAGGTGAGTAATGCATATTTTTAATGGCTTTACATCATATTGGTGCAAGCCTTGAGATATAATTGTGGCACTGATTGCAAACTTTAGTCCAACATGGCTCGAGATAAGATGTAAAATATCGAAGGCTTGTCCGATTATGTTTCTGAAAAAGTTAACCAAGTTCAAATAAAGGGTGTTAACAGCTCCATAAATTGGTCAAACTATACAAAAACTGAACAAAAGAATTTGATTCGTCATTGCGTACTTACACGTCAAATTCTTGTTCTGTTGGTTTCAGGTCATCAGTTCATGATATCAAATAAAATACTAGACCACACGCTATCGTGAAACCCAAAACCTAAAGCCAAAATGTTTTGAATCCCTATGAATTCACTGCAGAAAATAACCTAGTGAAAAGTAAGTTAGGTTCTGGTCCTTTTAACAGCATGCATGACCAAATATGATCCCGCAGAAAACGTCTTAGGTGGTCTTGTCATGAAAAATCTACAGAAAACCCCCTCCCTCACTCTACATATACGAACACGTGCATATTTATAATTAAAAGCAAAGAACAAACACAACAAAATGCAGCAAGTTTGTTGCAACCACAATATTCTCAATCTCTCCTCATAAAATATCCCAGTCAAGGATCCTGAATTCCTAATTAACTCATTGTAACATTGCCTTATGCATATCTTAATACATCGAATTGTAGGACTCAAATATACAGATGGGTCAAAGAACTATTATTTCATGTCTGTCGTATCTCATCCCATCCGTTTCCATCATCAGAATACTTCTTCCACTTGGAGAGAATATATATGCTCCCTCTCCTTAAGGCTAAACCTTCTCACCACTTGGAGACAGATGCACATTATCAGAAATTTAGAAATTCTCGTTATGAACAAATAGGAAGAACTGGGTACCAGATGGAGATGGTAGCTATTTAATAGATAAAACGGGTCACCTTATCTGCTAAGGCAACATCAGGATGTAGGTTTTTTCCTCTCCTGGATTTTTCTTCGTATCCCAACTGCCTGTGCCCATTATTTGCATCAGCATCCCCTTCAGGTTTTCTGCTCTTTGACAATTGATCGTGATGTCCCACCTCTCGAGAAGGCTTTTCCAATCTTAATTTCCCAGGCTCGGACCTTTCCTCATTGACAGCATTCACTGAATGAAAGACCGAACTGTCAGTTTGTGACAAGTGAATTCATGTAATAACACTCTTAACCTTATCATGATAGTAAAATAAAGCATTTATAGAACAGCACACCACCACTTAGAAACTCTAAAATACGTAAAGAAGGAACATTCATATTCGATCTGGGAACAGAAAGCACATATTAAACAACAGAAATACTGTGATTAAAATGTTAAATAGGTCAGTTTGAATTGATAATCGACTTCAGGAAGGTATGAAATGATCAAACATGTGAAACTTGGAAATTCGAAATAAGCTTAGCACTCTGCAAAAGCTATGTTGAGCCAGATGTTACATCTTTATATAAAGCAATTACAGTGAAGTGATAAAATATTTACTCAGTAAATCAAAGGATGCATAAAGCTTTCCAACAAAGTAAAAGGACCTAAAACATCAATTTAAGCAGAAGCGCTCTCACCCTCACACTAACATGAAGGAATAAAAGAAAAAAGAAAATACAAGAGGGCTCAAATGCCTAACTGCATGCAATAAAGAGATTCCACACAAAATTGAAGAAACGACAAAGACAAGCATCAATTATCTTATCTTGGAATTCTATCCACATACAATCAGAAACCATTGCAAGGGTTACCGCCACTAGATACAAACATGATTACAGGAAAATCCCTGACAGCCTAATCTGTCCTTTTGTGTGAAATTATTTCACGGATACGGTATACACAGTGCAACATTTACATTATTTAAACTGTAAGAACCAAAAAGTTACTTTGTACATATATACTTGTACAGACCTCCATTTGATGCATCCTGAGCTTTCAAATAAGCTCGTGATCTTTTTCTTGGTGGAGAATCCATCCGACGCTCGGGAAAAGGGCTTATCGAAAAATTGCCACCAGTTTCATCATCAATTGTGGTGTGAATTAATTCATCTTCATCGCCTGGTCCCGTAACATCCAAATCCAGCTGCTCACCCAACTTCTGAAGTTGAGCATGCGACCTGAAAAGCCAAATACGCGGTACATCATGACAGGATCTAAATTAAGAAGATTTAAGGACTTGGGCAACAGAGAGGATTGGAATGAATATATGAAATCGAAAACGTGCCTCTTCAGTTCGTCTTGCAAACGTAAGTGACGACTATGTGCTTTTATGAATTTCTTGATTTTCGTCGTGATCCTGTAAAATAGGAAAATATCATGCCACGGATAAAATCAAGGGACAAAGATGAGAGAAAGAAAGGTTGGGAAGCTATTGGCATGCCATCAAATATTCTTATACACAAAAAAAGTACTGATTTCATCAGAATTGATTATGATTCAATTATAAGGGAAATAACAATGTTATATTTCTTTCGGCAGAAATCAGTCACTGAGCTGATTCTACCAAAAAACTAGTTTGACTTCTTAGTGTTCCAGAAACAAACAAAATTCTGCTATATACCTCTGGATATAGCATTAACATCCAAATGTAATTTCCATCTTATAAAGCACTGACCAAATTCCTCAGATTTGTCAAACAAAAGATGAAAAGACCAAAAAGAAAACCAACTATCAAGAGTACCGTTTGCCCTCCTCCTTCTCTGCAGATATCTGCATCTCAAGCTCCTGAATTTTTACTTTGAAAGCGTCCGCTTCATGAATCTTATCTCCCAGATAGGTCTGTTAAAAATATAATTATTATGTTTCAAAAGGACAAAAAATTGTTTGTGACAAAGGATGCATGTAAGAAGCAAGAGAATCACAAACAAAAAGAAGTTCCTATATTGACGTCAACACAAGTGGAAGGCCACCATCCACAGCACATGTCAAATGGAACTGGAACCAAACTATTGTACATCACAAAGAACCAATTTAATGCAGCAAAACAACTGAGGCACTAAGAAAAAAACAAACAAGATAATAAACAATAAAAACAAGCAAGAAGTAGCCCCTAACTCTCGATTATACTTTTAACCAGCTAACGGGGTTGTCATAAAATACTTATACATCCAATTAAGTGGTAAAAGGTATGCGCTGGAAAAAATTCCTTGGTATAAGTGACCTGTTGCCGCACAAGATTAAATAGGAGGAGAAAATGAAAGGGAAAAAAGTCAGGCATCTTTAAAAAGTGTTACGAAAGCTTCAAACTTTGTGTGGTGTAAAGGAATAGAATTAGGAATAAATAAAATGAATAGAAAGAAAGTGGAGTAGACCAAGTTAGATTTGTTCATAAATTACATCGGCAACATACTTGAAATCTCACAAGTTTAAATCCTACTGTGTATTCAACACAGAAGTACAAATAAAAGCAAAAGGATGAAATGAAAAGGAAAAGAGAACATTGATGATGTCTTGCTCCTCTCTTGGGTCGCCAACCATTGCATCATCTCAAACTGGACAAGCACAGGTACCTATTTTTCCCACTTCTTTCGCACTGACAAAAAAAGGTTGATGTGGACTATCTCATGTTGCAAAAGCTTTCTCCATCTTACAAGCCAAAAAAAAACATGGAATGGGCTTCCTAACTAGAACTGTTTGAAAACAAAGATTTTGTTTATGAAATTGATACAAGAAAATGAGTGTCATTCTATAGGTAGTTGAGGTGTTGTGGGTTAAAAAGAAGAAATCAAGGCAGAATCCTCGAGACTAAAAGTATGGTCAAGTTAGTTGATGATGACAGAAGGAGCAGAAATACCACACATGCCCTGCAGCAAGCAACACGAATATGTAACTAACCTCAAGCTTCCTTTTCTGACTGTCCAGCACTTTGATGTCAGAATTCATTTGCTTCAGCTGCATATAAGTCACAACCGAAAGATGAGACGGTAAGGATAAAATCACCACATGCGAAAAAAGAATCCCGAAAAAATAGCCAAATCAACTTTGGCACGTTTTAGAATCTAAAACTACGATCCATCAGACCTCGTCAATACGTATTTTGATACCGGAGGTTGTCATTCTTGTATCTTCATTTTGATCTTCACTCCCCTCTGACATCCTCAAACCGTCAGAATAATTACCATGCCCATCCACATGATGTCTCTTCCTATTATTTCTGTCGCTGCAAAATTAAGTCAAATTACGGAAGTTGTGGACAAACTAAAAGTATTTGGTCCTTTTATTCAAATAAATTATAGAAAATATCTAATTCAATGATCCAACTGCCTACAAATCTATAATACCAAAAAGCATGCAATACAACGTATAGGAAGTTATGTACCCACTAAAAGTGCAACCACCCAGAATCCCTATGCTACTTGATGCCAAACAAAACTATGCCAAGTCTTCAAAGCGTACTTGATTGACATTGAAAAACAGAAAAGAAGTCCCAACAAATAAAAGAATGTGACCACACTAAATCTACAATTTTTTGCAGTAAATATATCTGATTAAGGTCCAGAGTAGCCTAGTCTTTCACCTTCATCCAAGAACTTTTCCATGTATGTGCCCATTATTCTTATCCAAATTCTAAAATGTCTCCATATGAAATCTATCCACACAGTATTGTGTTATTATGCCATAAGGACAGGATAGAGAAGACAACAATGAAATGAACTTACATCCTCTGCCCAAGGGACTGATGATTATCTCCTGCAAATTATAGTAGAATAAAAACCCAATAAAACACCTTTAAAGACAATGACTACAAATCCGGCGATGAAAATGTAATCCAAACTTAAGAATCTTAATTCTTACCATGAGAGGAGTGTCTTGTTCTGGCATCTCTTCCTGGTGAATAGTTGCGTAACGGAGAACGTATTCTATCAAGCCTTTCTCTCAAATCTCTACCCCGATACTCCTGCCTTCCTGCAATTTGGATAAAGAAAAATAATGCTAAACAATGGACCAACGACCTGATTTTAAAACAGCAAACACGAGGAGCCATGAGCCAGTACTGACATGAAGTTCAGCTTACCATTAAAGGGAACAAAATGAGTAACATAATAAAGTACAGTAACAGTGCCTTCTTGCAGATTCCATTTGAGCCACAGAACTTATAGCTTTCATATAAAGATAGATATAGATATACCAAGATTGTGCTTTAATAGATAGAAGAGAATATCCTTCTAGAAACTTGAAAGCAACTCAAATGATAGTCATTCTCTGCATCTTGTATTCCAAGAATATAACGCAAGGGTGCTTCTTCTCATGTCTGTACGAAATTAATAAATGGTTCCTTCCACGTGCAAAATATTGGCCTCACTGGATTACAGATCCCAGCCAAGAAAACCAAAAGATCCCTCGACAGTATCATATCACATGAAGAAAATACCAGATTCTTGAAGAATATAAACTGCAGCATAAAGTGTGGAACATTTGATTGGCCCTTTGCAGTGTCAGTCCTAGAGAAATCAGACGATGAAAATTCCAGATTCTATATAAACTGCAGAATTGATTAGGATGTTTCGATGGTTCGTCAAATTAGCTGATGAACCGTTGGGGACACTATTTCTGATCCTCATATTCTACTGCTGTTTCAAGATAATCTGGGATAAACCAAGATGTCGACAAAATAACACCAAAAAAATTATAGAAGTATAGCAAGATACTAAGTAGGTAACAAGATATAATTCTAACAAGATACTAAGTAGGTAATAAGCGTTAGTAATTCTTTTTATGGAAACAATAATATCCAACGAAGGAGATAGACATGAGCATGCTAATGCATAGTATGAAATTTTGGTAATAGACAGAAATTATATATGAAAATTATATTAGCAGGCAAACAAGAGAACCAGGATCCTTAGCTTTACTATGCAAGTATGTTGATTTATGAGACTTATTAAGTACGTACATTGTGGATGCTACTTTTTAGCAGACAATGAACAAGCTACAACTATTTTTTCAGATTATCAGATAATCGTTGAGTTAACAGCAATGGCCTATAAATTTTCCTTTCCCAGGCCGGATAAAAGTACACATTTTGGATATTATATATACACTCTCTCCTTTAAACGTATAGTGAAACTTCTGTACTGTCACACATTCCCTGACTGACAATTCAACGCGATTCATTAACCGTAGGACCCACTCTTAAGTAATAACTAGAGGCCGTACGTATATAGTCCTTCACCGTATCACTAAGTTTAACCCAAGAAATAGCTGTTTCTACCAATTATTCCAAGATTAGTTTCCAAAAGTAGTAAACAAGATCCATACTTCATGAGATACTAATAAAGAAAAAGAAAACAGACCACCAAATGAACGAAATCAATCGTGTGACGTAATCAATCGTGTGACGTAATCGCTAACTTATCAAGAAAACAAAGCAGATCATAAAGTTATCCATTTTTAACATCCAAACAAAATGATTACCATTAAATGCATGACATAGGAAAAAATCTGATTTTTTTAAAGAATCAATCACACAAACCTTCATCATAACTCAGAACACTAAAATCACACGATTCACGTTGCAAAACCCCTCAAATCGAATCCGTGATATGCCGAAACAATCTTAACGAAAGTAATCATCAATTCCAACAAAAAAAAAAAACATGCGTAAGATAAAAGCGATAGAAAAACGAAGAGAGGGATAAGAGAAAATCACCATTGAAAGAGCGGCGGAGTTCGGAGTCGCCATGGGCAAAATTACAGTACTGACGAGAGCAGCGGCCTCTCTGGTACAACTGACATAGCCTCGTCTTGAACAGTTTCCTCTCAACCATAGTAAAATTATTAGCACGAGAGTGAAGAGAATAAAACACTAATTAGGGTTGCAGAAACCCTAATTTGGGGTTTGGATTTTGGGGAAAGAAGCGAGCGTTAGTTAGTGAGAGTGACTGTCAGATGAATGAATGTAAATAGGTTTCTTTCTACAAAACCTCTTCGAAAATACTAATGGAATTCGCTTTCCCAGCACACGGCCGCGTGTCCTAATGGTTTTTATTTTTTAATTAAAATAATTTAATTCTTTTGATTTCTTAAATAGTTTATTCGCCTGTTTATAAATTAGAACTTCTTTTAGAACTTTAACTAAAATGATTACTTGCTACTCTTTTAGAAGGACTTTTTGTTAACAAAAATTTATGAATAAAAACGAAGAGTTTTAATACACGGAAAAGAAGTATGGGAGCTATGGTCGAGGATTCTAAATTATCATAAAGCAAAATTGCGAAAAAGTAAGTCGGAAAAGGATCCAAAAATGGTGGACCTCGAGAATCTAGATTGCAAAATCAGTGGAGTCGTGAAGATGTGTTGGGGAATGAGAGCTAAATTTCGCTAGAAGATCGAACGTTTGATTGAGCTTCATGTGGCAAGATATTCATGTGATCTCGGTGAACCCAAACATTGTTACATGAAGCTTTCGAAAGATTATAAACTAATAAGTTTGAGGGTCGTGTGTCCTTCTACTACAGTGAACCGTGATGAAATATGTAGTGATGATGAGGTGTGTGAATTGAAGTGATGCAGTTGTGATAAGACCATCTCGACGAGAAAATAAAAAAACTTGGCCGTCGTTGATGTGGCCCATGATATCGAAATATCGCAAGAAAATAACTAGGCATGTCTCGAAAGTTGATCCATCAAAGTTAATTTGAACAGATTTGGGGGGGGGGGGGGGTATGGAGTCTAGTAGAGAGCATGCACATACGTAGAGGAACATGGATGTTTAGGAAAAGTTGACCGTCTCGAAACTAAACAGAAACTTGTAGTGTCTTGTTGTTGCTAAATGTGCTAAGGTTGGTTAAATAACTTGTTATAAGTGAGATAACTGGTTCAAATGATGATAACCCATTAAATATTAGTAGTCGAGGTAAAGGTGGTGATATTAACTAGTGTATTAACATTTATCGAAATATATATTTCTTTAATTACTTTAGATCGCTTCGCATGTATTGAGGTCCTACTGCATGTTATATCCATTTGTCGTAAATTTATTGAGAGGACAAAGACTGAAATGCCATGTTGACACATAAGATTTAAATTGTTTTGAACTAGCACGGTTTATGCTTAGTGATAAGGTAAATATTGCTCAAAACGCTCATTAACGTTAAACAGTTAAGTAATACCGGGAGGGGTTTACGAAGAGGAGACTCAGAATATGTATAAGGGCTGAAGCTCGTATAAAGTACGAGGTTCGAAGGGGACAGATGTACGAGCCCTCAGAGCTTCGCAGGCTAAAACAGAAGAGAAGTCCTACGTGCCCTGTATACGACCCTTGCTCCTACGAATATCGAGCATGAAGTTAAGACAGGTCGTAGTGAAGCTTTATGGGTAGTTGCTCAGTCACCTTTGTGTTAACCGTTAGTCACCAAGCACCATGCCACCAATCAGTTCGTGAGAAGACTATCTATGAATAAGGCGCTTGTTTCACCACCCTCTATCACCTCCTACATATACCTCATATCTTCAGCAAGTGACACCTAAGCAGTAGAAAGGGTTAGTAAGCTACCTACATCACCTCTCTGCATCACCATCTTCGTCTACCTTCCACCTGCTAGCTAGGCTTAATCCTAAACATTATAAATAGGCCCTCCTTCCTCATTCGAAGCAGGTGAGAAATAAGAGAAAATAAGAGAAGATCCCCACAACTTATGCTTAATTCGAGTACGACCCCAAACAGTCTAATATCTGATAACTTAACACCACCCAGGACCAGAATATCTGACTAAGCTGCCTACGAGGATATCTTCGTATACAGCCTTCGAGCTCAAGGAACGAGTGTTCCGGGCTTTCATCTGTAATCTATTTGAGTTAGTTGGAATCTAACCAAAGCTTTATCACTTAGTAAATGCATTTTAACCATGGACAAAAAGGAGACTTGGTAAATTAGTTGCTCTGGCAGTACATATAATTTCTTATATGGAAAAGAGCACCTTACCCCACCACCCTCTAATAATACAACTTTTAGCATTTTACCCCCCATAAATTGAAATTAAGCACTTTACCCTAAAAGCTTGAATATAACACTTTTCCCTCCATTAACTTTCAACTATTTTGCAAAAAGAAAAAAGAAGTAAACACGTGGCTAATATATGCATCTCTCAAAGGAATTATGTCCAAACACCGTTATAAAGAATAAAGCATTGTTACATTAAATTCGAATAAAATGATTTCTTTTACATGTAAGTTAGAATTGAGTTAAGTTTTTCTTTTATTTGTTTTGATTTTTCAACAGATAAAATTTCCTTGATTATAAAAAAGAACAGATAAAATTTCCAGATACATAATAAAATTGAAAAAGTAATTTCAAATTATATTTTAGTAATATATTTAATTTCCATGCATTTTATTCTCACATTCTCTCTCTCTCTCTCTCTCTCTCTCTCTCTCTCTCTCTCTCTCTCTCTCTCTCTCACATTGCCACATACACAAAGCACATAAATACTTTTTAAGAAGAGATTTAAACCTCTCACCAAAAAGGATAATTTTTACTAAATAGTAAAAAACATAAAAAGCACTTTAATGGTTAAAGGGCATTCTTGTCAATTCAAGAAGACTTCCGCTACTAATTTACCGGATAGAACATTTCGTTGAACACGTCTACGCAATCAAAACGACGCCGTTACACTCACCGCCTACATCGTCACCGCCGACAAATGGAACCCTCGTCTCCTCCGGCAGGCGGCGGCGATGATTTTGTCCACGTGGCGGAAGGGGACGATCACACACAGACCGAAAACGACGTCGATTCTCCTCCGAACAACAGTAATGAAGGTACGATTGAGGCGAACAACAGCGAGTACAATTTTCCTCCTGAGAGGAAAATTTTGCCGCCGGAGCTTTCACCGAGTGCGGTGACGATCACGTGCGAGTCGGCGGCGGAGGGCGGGATTTGCGATGTTTATTTGATCGGCACGGCTCACGTTTCTACGGTATATTACTGTTCTTTTTAATCATTTGTTTCTTAATTGGCTTTCAATTATCTAATTTGGATATACAGTGAAGGATATGTTCAACTTTTGATTGTGTTCTGTGATTTGAAGTTTTACTTTTGTTTTGGTTGTAGTTGGAATAGAATTTATAGAATTCTATTAGCGTGAATTTGTGGGAGAAGATGTTTAATTTAGGGTTTTAGTTTGATTAGGGGATTGGTGCTAATGTTGGAGAAGATTTTGGTTTGAGTGATGATGATACCCTAATTTGTTCTTGTAATTTTAGGAATCTTGCCAAGAAGTTCAAGCTGTGATCGAGTACTTGAAACCGCAGGTACTTCTCTTTTAACTTGATATATCAGAGTTCAATATGCTAGTACTTTTCTCGATTCTTGTTTTTTCTATGCAAATATTGCAAATTAAGACTGATTTATTTATTGTAGGTTGTTTTCTTGGAGTTATGCTCCAGTCGTATTGCTGTGCTTGCACCTCAGAATTTGAAGGTACGCCTTGTTTCTTCTTCGCGCGTGCTTCTCTACTTTAGCGTCTTTATATTAAATGGATTTGATAGTAGTGAAAGCACTCTCAGATTGTGACTGTTCTTGGTGTCGGACATAAAGCAAACAATTCCCTTTCTTTTTGTGATGTCTTCCTGATGTGTGGGCATACTAGGTATAGAAACAACTGACCTAGTAAATGATTGAACATGGTTTGGTATCGCTAGATGCAATTTAGCTTTTAAAAAATTTGCAGGCCTTGCCTTAAAGCTGAAAAGAGCTTTTTTCCTACTTGATTTTCTGTAAAATTAGATGGGAATGTAATCCCTAGATTTAACTGCTAGCTATCATTGTTTCGTTTGTCCTGCAATTAGCAAAAACTTTATAAAACTGAAGCTGTTAAATATGACTTCGATAACTAGGGACCACATTTGTTTGCTCCTCTTTGAGCAAATTAAATGCAAATCTCAAGATGGAGATATATTTCTTCTTGCCATATGATCTTTAAACCTCCTCTATTAAAAACAAATATGTCCTCTGATTGTGGTTTGGCCTCAAAGGTTTCCAATAAGAATTTTGGAATGGGTGTATGCATGAGTCTGATTATTTGTTGGTTGCTTTTCAACCTCTCGTTGGGGTTTAAGTAGAGCCGTGACTGAAGCCTCGATCTAAAATTGATTACCATGCTTGATGCACCAGGTGCCAACAATGGCAGAGATGTTGGATATGTGGAAGAAAAATCAAAATCTTTTCGGCATATTATATAGCTGGTTTCTTGCGAAGGTATAGTTACATCCTGCTCTTTGTATGTTTCGACAGAGGTAGCATAATTACAGTTTCTTGAAAAAGAAACTAAAATAAACTTAATTGGGTTATCTCATTTTACTCTTTAATTTTCAGGTTGCTAGTCAGCTTGAAGTTTTGCCAGGCGCTGAGTTTCGTGTGGCATATGAAGAAGCTTCTAAATATGGGGGTAAAGTTATACTTGGTGACCGGCCTGTCCAAGTAAGCTAGTAATCTAGGTGTTTGTGCATCTTTCAGAGGAACCCAATATATTTGTGTTGATTTCTGCCGTTCATGTTTTTCATTGCTGGCCCAGTACCACAATCTATTAAGAGCAAGGGGCTAGGTGTATTTTTGTGGTCAACTTAGAAATTTCAATGACGACCATGTTAAGCTTATTATTCAGTCTCTTTATTAGTTTGCCTTTTGGTACATGCTATATTGAGCTTTGCGTGGCATATTATGATATCAGCCATTTGACTTGTCTAGGAAATGAGTTTCTGCGTCATTTCTACTAAATTGGCATCACAATAACACCCAAACCTTTAATCTCAGTGAACCGGTGTAGGCCACAGGACCCAGACAAGAATCACGTTGAGTCGAACACATGAATTGTCTACCTTCACTCACTTCAGTTCAGTAGTGTGTCTTCCTTTAATCTTTTGATGATCATATCTTTCCTTATGAATTTCATTCACGTTTTCTTTAGTCGTCTTGGATCTCTACGCCTTTGTCTCAAATCATAAGCATTTTTTATTTTCTCCTCGATTGGTGCTACACCTGTTTTGGTGCGAAAATCTTCATTGTTTGCCTTATCTCTACTTGTGTTACTGCACATTTAACTCCTTTGAATTTTCACTATGCATAAAATTTCCAGACTGTTACTACCCATTTTTCTGTGTTGTATTTAATGTAAAACTATTGTGCCTACATTATCCTTAACTTTTTTTTCTTTCTAATAGTTTCTATTCTGTACTTTGTAGATTACATAGAGAAGAACATGAGCTAAAATGCTTCTTTATCCATGTGTCATATTTAATGGAAAACTATTGTTCCAACATATATCCTTACTTTTTTGCTAATATTTTCTATTTTCTACTTTGTAGATTACATTGCGAAGAACATGGGCTAAAATGCCTCTTTGGCACAAGGCCAAGTTAATGTACTCTTTATTCTTTCAAGCAGTTTTCCTGCCAAGTGCAGAAGATCTCAACAAGATGGTATATTATCTTATTTGTAACTTATGATACGGATAAAGTTATCTTCTATGCATGGTGTTGATGGAATCATGTCTTTTGAAACTGTGTGCAGCTAAAGGACATGGATGATGTTGACATGTTAACTCTTGTTATTCAAGAGATGAGCAAGCAGTTTCCTACTCTGATGGAAACCCTCGTGCATGAACGAGACCAGTTAGTATTTTCAGCTTGTAATTTTTATTTTGAGAATTTAATTTAGGAATCACTCATTGTTAATAATAAATCATGATTTTGGTATTATTAGAAAATATAGAAAACTTAGGAAAGTAGATGAATTTTTTTTGGAGATGTTTTCTTATTTTGTATCAAATTATTGCTTTCTCATCTTCCTACTTTAATTAGTGTTTCAGAATATAGTGATGAAAGAATTGTGGGAACAATTGGATTCCAATATAGGCTACATGATACTTTTCTCAGCAGTATTATTGAATAGAGGGCTGCAAAAGTTTTGAAAGTAAATATAGTAAAAGAGTACTCAAACTTGTATTCTCAATAATCTTAAAACAGTATAGCCAGGATGGTGGCCTCCCTAGCAAGGAGGTAAAGTTTACAAGAAGTGTATGAGAAGTTGGATTTGAAATATAGTTCTTCTGCTCTTATGAAAATTAAGATCATGGATTGAACTATAGTTCTTGTGCTCTTCCAAAATTTAAGATAAAACCAACTTATGCCTGTGCATAAATTCGTCTTAGTTAAGAGAAGAAAGAGAGAATGGCATGATGAAATTCAAGTCTTGCAATTTTTGACTCATTTGTTCCTTTAGATGATGCTTGGCAATATGGAACACTAATAAATGTCTACACATAACAACATTTTGTCTGATAAAAGTTGAAAAACGGAGTTGGCCACGCGAACTCTTTCTTATTAGTTAAGATTAAGAAGGTCCAGTAGTTTTTCAGCTTATAAGCCCTTTTCTAAAAGAATTACCACACACATGTATGGAGTTTATAAACTAGCCCAACAACCTCATAATAGTCTCCACCTAGAGTTACATGATACAATACCAGTTTAGTTATAAAATAAAGAAAGAGAAGATCTATATTCCCTTTTGTCTCTTCCTATATGATCAGGTTTGTTTTCTAGACTTAATATCCTTTTTACATATCCAAGTTGAAAAAGTGGTTGATGACATCAAAGCTTGATCATGGATCTGTATTAAATCGAACGAACCTTTCTTCACATATTCTCTTGTCGAACTGTGTAGTTCGCCTCTTTCTTGTAAACTTTGAAATGTTGTTCTGTAATCCTGGGTATTTGATTTTTTGTTCTTCATTGAACAAACTGCTGTAGCTTTTGGGAGTATTGCTTTTACTCCTACTTTCTGATAAAATTTCAATTTGCCGATCAAAAAAGAAATCCTTTTTACACTTTTGACTAATATAATGTATTGGTTTTGTATCCAGATATATGTCCGCCACACTATTGAAAATCGCCAGTGAGCATAATTCAGTTGTCGCAGTTGTTGGAAAGGGGCACCTCTCAGGAATCCAGAAAAACTGGAAGCAGCCTGTTGAGGTAAGGTTTTATACGTTTGACCTCAGTTCTCAACTCTGTTTTGGGATTCTGGAGTTGCTGTCACATATTATTAGTGCAAAATAGCACTTGGCCTACTAGAATATATGCATTTTGTGCCTCACCATTACTACCCAGAATCAAGAAAAAGCAAACCTCGTCAAATTGTTTTTGTCATAGTACTTTCTGACTTGGACAGTATTTGACACAAAACAAACGTTGAAATTCCTAAGACATGTTAAGTTAATTAGCACTTTATTCCCTCAATGAGCTTTTTCCGTGAAATTGCTTTAATGTGTGCCCCAAGGCCGAAAGTCCACTTCTTTCTTCTTGAATTTAGTAGGCACACAATACTGATGTTATATTCTCGTTCTTACCGTTTGATTGTTCATTAACCGGCTCCATTCCCATTCAGATGAAGCAACTACTGAGCATGCCATCTGAAAAAAAAACTATCCCAGTGCGCAAGATTGTTACGGCTTTTGGAGTGGCGGTTACAGGGATTGCCATCGTATCTGGCCTTTATCTGTCAAGCAAGAAATAGAGTTATTGCTGATCCCACCGGAAGAGAACCTTCTTGCTTGACCATGGCATTCATTTCTCGAGTCTGCGATGGATGATGCTTACTGATGTTGGAAACATATATGGCAGCTGAAAATATTTATTTATTCTTTTAATCCCTCTGGATAATGTCTTTTTTCCGGGAGGATGCCCTTTTCTTATTTTCTGCTTTTACATGTTTCTCTTCAATCCAGATTGACAGAAGATGAACTTTCTGCTTTAGCTTCGTGTTTACTCAAATGTTAATAAGGGATATATAGGAATGGTGGTAATAGGAGGATGCTGTCTATGAATATTTGTAAAGTTTGGGCAGCACTCCTGAATGTCATCAGGTCGTATCTGAAAATAGGTTACTACTTTCTGTTAAGGTGAAATTCTTCTAACTAGACTCAGTTTCTTCTGTATTCTCATCATGTCATTACTTTTATTATTTTAAGATATCTTCTTTGATTGTGATGGAGTTGTAATTCAAGGTTTAGAATAGAATGGGATAAAAATAATCTAGAGGTCTGAGTTTTAGTTTAACTATAGAATTTTCAATTTCTCCTTGAGTTTTGGATGATTATGGAAATGTTTGCAGAAATTTTATAGTAAGAACAATCTCGGGTATTTTTTTGTAATACTTTGTAAATTTAAAGAACTTAATAGAAGTTTTCGCTTTTAAAAAGAAAAAAGTTCATAGAACTAGAAGTACATCAATTATGATTTCATATTCGTTTTGAATCTAGATCTTGTGTCATGTCAATTGATTTGTACAAGAAATTACTTATAAATGATTCTCTTACAAACAGAGTTGGAATATGATTTTTGCAAATTATAAATGTAATTATTTCTAAAATTTATGGGATTTTGTTGTTGTTCTGGTACCAGCCTTGTGCTGCCTTAGTTTTCTAGAATCAGAAGTAGCATTGTGTTGCCTTAGTTTTTAGTGTTTTCTGGATCATAGGTAGGATAAATAATGGGGACATGTACATCAATATAACTAGGGGTTGACCTAATAAAAAAGGGGATTTATTATAGTGATTTCTAAATTTTAAGAGTGCCTTTATAATTATTTAATTTAAGGGACTAATGGAAAAAAAAATATAACGTGCAAGTCAACATATAATTTCATAAAAAAAATGTTTCGTTACTTTTAACGCAGGAAATAGTTCACTGTATCTCAATATTATGGTTCGAGTAAGCTGAAGAATTCAACACAAGAAATTTTACAAAAGATAGAAATAAACAGTACCATAGAGAAATTATGAGTCTATGACACTGAAATGTTCTGGAATGAAGTGTAACATCTCAATAAAAACTCGTTATAAAACACAGAATTTCTTTTTCGACTAAGCTACTTGAATTGGTAAGGTAAACAGCAGATCAATCAACTGCTTACAACTACATTTGATGTCCATATACCAAACAACAGAAAAATGGAGAAGAAATAAGAGTTTTCAAAAGTTAAGAGACAGAGCACAAACTCTTGGGCATGTTTATCTCAAACCCGCTTTTTTCTATTTACTGCAGGTCGTTTCCCGATTGTCATGTTCTTTCCTGAACTAGTTAGCAGACCACGCAACAAAGCTAAAACACCGAAGCCCAGAAAAGGGAAGTACATTGTCAGCAGCTTATCAGATGCTCGGCCGGACAATGTCAGTTCCGCAAGAATCGCAGCCTGAATTCAAACACAAGTAGAATGAGGAGGGAACTGATACAAATGTTTCTTCTATAGCAGGAACATGGTCAATTCATTTTCTTATTATTGTCGGTTACATACACCATAAGTTGGAAATGCAGTGTGTTGGAAAATCTTAATTAGAAAGCAAGATATGTTACACAGGCACACCATTTAATATACAGTAACGAGATTTATTCTGCAACGGGTTCATGGGGTAATCTGTCATTAGTTACACTTTAAGTTTAGCCATGGACCATAAGTTATGTAGAAAATCAAGCTTGGAAATGGCCATTACAACTGTGTGAAACTCTAATCTTTCACTCCATTCTACGAATAATGATTTACTACTCAAACTAGAAAGCACATATTTCGTTTAATAAGCCAACTCCCACATAATTTTTCTAGTAAGTCTGATTATTTCTACAGTTCCTTTACTAAGCCATAACTGAAAAGATCAGCAGACCAAAATTCAAGGACTCATTCGTTCAAGTTTACAACTTAAATTTATGCATGTGAACAAAAAGGCAGATACACGGAACACGAAATAACCAGAAAGAGGATGCGGGAGGGAGAATTTCCGTGTTCTTATTGTTTTTTTTTCAGCTTGCGGACCTCTTTTTTTCTTCTCATTAACTACACTCGACTAGCTCACCCAAATCTTGGAAAAAAAAGGTTACTGTGCTAACATTTTACTAGAATGAGTCCGGGAATTATTGGAAACCTGTTCTACTTACTATTGAAATAAATTGGACAATTAACCTCAATCATAAGAGAATGACATCTAACACAGATAACAACGAACATGCAACAGATCCAACGGAAACTAGGCAAACAAATTAGAATTAGTAAATATCAAAATTTTCAGCAATTCTTGCAAGGATCAACACATATGACAAATAAAGAATGAAAAAGTTTCGGTAAATGTCCTTTCTTATTAGATCAAGAAAACAAAAACTGATCATAACACTATTTCATCAAGCATTATGATCATCAAACCCCAAGCAGATCAAACATCACCGTAAAGATAATCCAAAATTAGTCACACTCTTGTGCATCTCAACCAATCTTAATTAGTTATCTCATTAATCATTAGCTCAAACAACACGCTCTTAAAACCAACAATCTCATTCAACGACAAAAAAGGGATCACATCACAAAACTATTTAATCAATCATAATTAATCAAAACCCACGTCACAAATCCCACTAAATATCAATAAAAGAAACAAACACAGAGCCAAAAAGGTGTTACCATGGAAGTAAAAGTGGAAGCGCCATACATCAAACAGGTGGTGTTCACCCAAGATTTGCCAGCTATAATACCATAAACAGAGGCTATAGCGAGAGGCCACTGAAATACAAGCTCCAGCCAAACAATGCCTACGAAGAAATGAGGCTTCTCTGATACCAAATAGTCATTATACTCGCTAGTGTACCAGGTCTTGAGATCGAGCAAAATTGAAGGAAATAGGTGATGTGGAAGGCACGTTTGGCCGTCGATTAATGGAGCCACGATTGAGATAAATAGGAAGAAAACGAAGAGAATCGCATCTGTCACTTTGGCAAGAGCGCCCATTGTTGTTGATTTGTAATTGTTTGTGAAACAGTGAAACGAGGATCTGATGTTAAGGTTGTAGGACGTGATTAATTGTGGGAGGGATTATTGTCTAAACTGAGAAAAAAAATATTGAAGTTCAATAAAAAGCATTAAAAAGATTATAGATGTTTTGACATTACATTATTTATTATTCTAATCTGCATGTTGTAACTATATTAATTGAAACATCTTATCATCATGCATCAAAAGTTTCATTTCCGTTTTGGAGTTACTAAAAGTTGCGTATAATTTTTGAAATACTTTTACGCGTTTCAGAACTGTCTTAAAAATAGTTGTTATATAATGAATTTAAAAAGAAGTGTTTTGATAATTTTCAGAAAAATATATTTGAATTTGATCCATAATCGTCGTAAAACAATTGTTTAAAAATTGTGGTTATATGTTTATTTTGTATATTAGAATTTTGCCGGTAATGCATTTAATATCATAATATTTTTAGTAACACAATTAAATTTTGAGAATCTGAAACCCTATGATTAGGCCTATTGCCAAACGAAAATAAATAAAACTAATCTTGTAACATGGGGATCGTAGTAAAGTAACCACTCCACTTTTATGTATGATGACATATAAATGAGTTTTAGGTGACAAACAAATAACATAACACTCTATGATGATCAATTATAAAAATAACTACTATAAACTTAATAAGTATCTTATTTAAATATAATAATAATAATAATAATAATAATAATAATAATAATAATAATAATATATATTACATGAGAAATTCTCAATATGCGATGAAGAAACAATTTCTCCTAAACCCCAACAAAAGTGCTCAAATAGAAGACAAATAAGAGAGAGAGAGAGAGAGAGATGAGCGAGCGTCCGGTTCCTCGGAGGGAGAGTCCATGGGGTATGCCTGAGGGCGACCACAGGCAACCTAAAGCCCACAGATGCAACGACCGCGTTGAAGACGTCATCCAAGTAAATACTCATATTTTTATCTTCTCGAGATTGGATTTTCATCTATTCTAGTGTGTGTTCTGCGTGTTTATTTTGTTTTGATTTTATTCAATTTGATAAATTGATGATTAGTTATTAAACAAGTGAGTGATGTTGTTGAATCTCTCAAATATGTCAAAATTGAATCTGAGACTTTCTTACCCTAGAAAACTATGTTGCAGTAGGCGATGTCTTGCTTGATAATTTTGGGGCTAAAACAAAATAAAAACCAAATCCACTGCATAATTCAAGCTGCTCGGTGAAATCGAAGAGTGCTGTGGGGGCTTGTGCAATGTTAACTTGAAAGAAAAGTTTTCTCTGACTGCTACGGTGTTGAATGTTGGACTCTTAAGCGACTCTAGTCTCAGGAAATGAGCGTAGTTGTAATACGTATGATTTGCTAGATGCGTGGTAACATGAAAACATATTTCGTGAAAAATGAAGATATTCGCGTTGAGATAGGTGTACTCCACATTGAAGAGAAGAAGATTTCAGAAAACTGGTAACGATGGTTTGGTCATATAAGGTAGCTGAACTGAATGAGGGGATGACTGATAAAAACGTGGGGGGGGGGGTCTTTTAAAATGTTTTGGTTGCCAAAGAATAAACAAAGACACTTTGCTTACTTAGAAACAGATGGAGAATGCTAATTTTATGTGCTCGACTCAACGCGTTTTTTGTCTAGTGATTTAGCCAACCTAAATAAATTTGAAGTTAAAGACTTTGTTGTTTGTTTATGCAAAGACTCTGGTTTTAAGAAATAATGTTGTTGCATTCTTCTGCTCCTGTTTTTTTTTTTTTTTCCTCGGTCACAAGTAATCATTATTATCTTTTGAGACTTACTTATGTCGTGATTATAAAAACACTGCTGGATGTATATACAAACACTTTCTAGTTTCGTCTCCTTGGCCTCGTTTCATTCTAGATTCTCATTTCTCTGTGTTCCTTTTGGAAGGCATGTTTTGAAGGTAATCCTTTTAAAACAGTTCCAGGGCCATTCAAGCTTTTTTGGCAGTGCATGCGTTCCAAACCCGGGTATGAAACTCTGCTGTCTCTCGTCTGTAGATTGTAATCGCATGATTGACTCTTCCCCATTCTTATCCCTTCAAACTTTGGTGTAATTTCAGAAACCTCCTATATTTGTTTGAAAAATTACAGGCACCCCTGAAACTTCAACGACATGTAAAATTAAGGTGTTTCTTCGTTATGTTTTTCAAACTTAAAAGGGGTATCTTTGTAATCATCCAGACCTCAAAGGGGCTATTTGTTATGTTTTGTCTTAGTTCAAGATGCGTTCATGTAGTTATTCAAAGAGTAAGGGATTTTTCTGCAATAAAACTACACCTCAGAAGATGTAACATAATGATCCCTATTATAAATCTCTCTATCTTATGATGGACTGTCAGTTATCTTTGTTTAGTTTTTAAAGAATATCAAAGGAAACCCAAAGAGACTTCTTATTCAGAGTACTAAACTTGCAATTGCTTTTGCTCATGTATACATATATATAGAAGATTCGTTAAACAAATTCAATTGTTAATTTTGTGTTTATAGAAAGATTAATTAAATGTTTTTATTTCAAAACATTAAGAAATTTAAGGACATTCTTTTTTCCTCTGTTCTTTATTCTTGTTTGCATTAGTCACTAAGTCTGTTGCTGTAATTGATTAAATATAAAGAAGTGTCTTGGCGTTTGGTATTTGCTCAACGCATATGTGCATTATTTATTTATTACTGTTTTTAATTATTTTATTTTGCTTCTTTTTGAATTTTGATTGCGAGTGGTAATGCAATGCAGGGAAGAACCTACTGCACCTTTCTTCTACTTGGAACTGGATCCCCCCACAAGAGAAGTCAAACTTGAATAAAGCCTTTCTTATTTCGTAAAAGCACCAATCTGAAAGTTTGTTTCTCATTTTTAAGAATGATATTGTGCCCAGCTGTAATTGTTGACAGTTTTATAAGAGTTGCAGTTGTATTTGGAGCTTGCCTTACATAATCATTTCTTTTAAACTTATTTATTATTCGATCTATCTTCTTAATATGGAATTTTCAGAAATATAAAAATATAAGTATGGGTTATGGCCAGCAAGTGGAAAAAATATATATGTAATATGTATGATGTGATCAACCAATGGCCAAGACGAAAATAAGATTACGAAGACCACTTTGTAACACAAAGAGTAATAAGTAATAACATTCACTTACACATGCATTTATAAAACAGTAAAATTTATTGAAACAAGTTAAAGAAAAAAAATTAACACGCAAACGAATTCTTTATTCATGACACACCCTTCAAGCTAGGCATCTTCAATAATGCTGCACCACGATGTCACACTTTATAATAGCATAGTAAAGTGAAGCATCATAGTGAATGGTCTCAAAAGTAGCATAGCCACGGGCAAATCGGAATTTCCCCGTGCCACCCACCACGGCCACTTCTCTAAACCGCTCAAATTGTGCACTACTTCCTTGTACTTCGAGTGTGCTGCCTTTGTACTCTCCGTTAGTAAACACGATCGATATTAAGACATGGGTATTGGACCCGTCCAAGGCCGATGTCACGTACAAACCTTGGCCTCGTGCAATTTCAACCGAATTTTGATCCATCTCTTCTGTTATTGGATCATCAGTGCAAAACATGGCGCCAAATTTTTTGAATGTAAGAAGTTCATCTGGTCGGCCGTTGATTTCAACTACAGTGGGATTAGGTCCACCCGAATAATCTTGGAAATACACTGTCATTTTTGTTTCTTTGAGGTTGCCCATGTCTGGTACCATAGATGAGTTTGATGCCATAATTATGGGATTACTTAAGAAAGTAAAAATATGTATAACTGAATGTGTTGTTTGATTTTTTGTGTTTAGTTTTTGAAAGGTTTGTATGTACTTATACCGCGGGTGTTGAGAAAGAGTCAATAAAGAGTATAATTTCGTATTGCTGGCCAACATTAATTAATATAAAAAACAATCTCAAAATACCTCCTTTTGTACTCTGGTATGCGGCTAAAAGTATGCTAATGTGGTCTAATTGTTAATTAAAAAAAAGAACGAACTTGTGTCTTGGTTTTAATTAGGCTAAAAATATTCGTGTATTATTTTTAGTAACATATGCTCCCATGGATTTTATTTTAGTTAAATATAGCATCCACATTAAATTTTAGCTTTGACCTGATATGAAAACCATTTTATATTTTTCTTCTCAGCAATCATTTAATTTAGTTTTTGAAACTAAAAGTGGGCTATGTGTACATGAGTGTGTATTTATAATTTAATATGTATGTTTAATCACATATTTAATGTGTTAATTATTCTTTTACGCGTCACTACTAGTTATTAAAAAAGGCCACGTGCGCCATTCTATGGGCCCAACCCCCACGCGGCCCAACTAATCGCCCATAATGGACCAGTCCACCTTCGAGAGTGGCCCAGATTCTTCTCTAAATCTACTTCATTGTTTATGTACGAGTTCTAATTCTAAACCTTCTCCTACAAGAAATCTGATTAAAATCTCACTATAAAAATCTGAAAAAATTTCATCAAATTAATCAGAAAAATAAGAAAACAGGTGATTGATCGATCTCGCAAATTGCAATCGATTTTTGAGATGGATTTCGAATTGAGAAGGGCGAGAGAAAAGTTAGAGAAGGAGCAAAAAGAGAGAAAAGATAGGGCAAAATTGAAATTAGATAGGGAGAGAAGGGCAAAACAGGAAGCCGATCGCCTGCGCCAAGCCGTCGAAGCCGTGCAGAGGACGCGCCGCCTCGACGCCGCCGAAGCCGAAGCGAAGGTCCGATCCGCCGTTTGTTTTCTATTTTTCGTAAATTTTATTTGTGATTTCGATTGAATTGATGGAGTTGTTGTTGTTGTGATTGGTGGTTGAGATGATTAGTTTCTGATGTTGTTTGAGTTAGAATAAAAAAAAAAAAGAGCTTTGCTTTGTGTAGGTTAATTTTGTTGCAATTTAGATATTGTGTTCTATTGTTTTGATTTCTGTGTCATATGTTGATTGTAGTGTTTAAAGTTTCCTGATCATAATATTATGAGTGTCTAAAATTATGTCAAATTGCAAAAGTTATTTTGCCAATATCTGTTTCTCTATCTTACCGTTTAAGAAAAGCAAACGAATTGAAGGAAAGTCGAAAGAAAATAAGGATCTAATGAGTGTTTCTTCAGGATGGTTGGAGTGATTTTGTTTGCTATCGTCTGAGGAATACTACCGATGAGTAATGCAACTTGGCTTTATCACAGGCAATTTTAATATTGTGACTAGTTCGGTGCAAATATAGCATTCTTTCTGATTGTTAGAATGCATGGTTTAGATTTGAGCGAGACAGATTGGTTTGATATATGATTATAACGGACCATTTTGAATATCTTTTCTGTCTGGTGAAAATGAATTATTAATATCAATCCAAAATCTCTGCTTGATGAATGCTTCAGCAAATCTACTTTTTCAGACTGCAGGATCTGGATTTGTTTTGACTTAATATTTTGAGATTGTTTTGGTTGATATCGTTGTGATTACATGGTTCATGTGGATATAATGTCCCTTTGGAATTTAATCTAAAAATATGTTTTTGGTCCATTTGAGATAAGATACATTGCTTCAATCTGATGACTGTGGATCTCTCTTGTTCTCAGGCGGATCAGCTACAACAAGAAAGTTTGCTTGCTGGCCGGGGAATTACTTTTTCTCGTATTCTGGAAGCTGTACCATATCAGGGTAGCGGAGATAAGATAAAACTTCCGCCTTCCTGTTTCACAGAATTGTCTGACCAGGGAGCTTTTGACAAAGGTCCATTGCATTTTTCTTTATCCTTAATTCATCAGGATGCCGATTCAGGTGCTGAGAATTCTGGAAAAGAATGGTCTAAGAAGACACATGCCGGTGTCCTGGAGTTCACTGCAGATGAAGGTTTTGTTGCTCTCCCTCTGCACTGTTGGAGTAATTTACTCCCTGCCGACACTCAAAAGTCTGCTATGGTTGAAGTAAGTTATGTTTGGCTGTCAAAAGGGACTTACGCCAAGCTTCAATCAATTGAATCTGGCTTTTCTGACATTCCCAATCACAAAGCAGTTCTCGAGACGAGCCTTCGCCAACATGCTACTCTTTCCCAAGGTGATACTCTCACTGTTAATCACGGTGTCTTGACATATCATTTGCGTGTACTTGAGTTGAAGCCTTCATCTAGTGTATCTGTTCTGGAAACGGATATTGAGGTTGACATTATGGGTCCCGAGACCACAGAAAAAACGAACCAGCATGTGCTGAGACCTCTGATTCTCGGAAAGCCGGACTCTGGTGTGGTTAATGAAGGAAGCTACAGATACTATAAGTTCACTGTAGATGAGGACACTTGGAAAAGAGTTTCTTCCAGGGAAGCAAAAATTGTGGTTAACTTAGAGCCAGTTACACAAGATGGAGATACCGACTTGTATGTCTCAAGGCATCCACTTCTGTTCCCGACACGCCACCAGCACAATTGGTCTTCTCATGACATTGGTTCAAAAAGGTTGGTGCTTGGAGCAGAGGATCCGAACGTAGGACCGGGTAATTTTAGCGTTGCTGTGTATGGATTTAAAGGGACCTCAAAAATCCTGGTGTCAATCACTGTTGAAAGCGTTTCAATGCAGAAGTTGGGTCAGCATGCTGTATCTTCATCGTCACTCGGTGATGTGGATACTGTTGAATGCAGTAATTGTAAACGATATATTCCTTTTAGAACCATGTCACTCCATGAAGCCTATTGTAGAAGACATAATATTGTTTGCAAGCATCCTGAGTGCGGGATTGTACTTAGGACTGAGGAGGTTGAAAACCATATACACTGTGAAAAATGTGGTCAAGCTTTCCAAGCGATGGAGATTGAGAAACATATGAAAGTGTTCCACGAGCCACTTCATTGCGCGTGTGGGATTGTTTTAGAGAAGGAACAGATGGTTAGTATCATGCTTCCCTTATTCACATATGAAATTTGTAGTTCTTGTCATCTTTCTTCATGCTTTTCTAATTACAACAGTTCAACAACAAGATATGCTTTCATAAGTTTTTCAGAACCCTTTTCCGTGAATTATTGAGAGTCAACGGCAGCCATAACTAATGTGATTGCATCTGTGAACCAAAAAGTGATGTTTCTCAAAATAAAGGCTGTTCGTTTTGTGTCTAAGATTTGTAGGTCGAAGCTTTTACAGATAAAGTAGCTTTTGTGTTGTTATAGATTGTTGATTTACATTTTTGGGTAATAATCTTCATTATAGTATATTCTAACCCCTGTTTCATAGGTGAATAATGTACATCTTTTAATAAATCATGCGGTGCTGCACTTCTAAACTTTGGACAAATATTAATTTCTTGACAGGTGCAACACCAAGCTTCTGAATGCCACTTGCGGCTCATTACATGCCGATTCTGTGGAGACATGGTCCAAGCCGGGACATCTGCTGCAGATGCACGGGATCGAATAAGGGGTTTGTCTGAACACGAGAGTCATTGTGGATCTAGAACGGCACCATGTGATTCATGTGGGCGTTCGGTAATGTTGAAGGACATGGATATACACCACGTTGCTGTCCATCAGAAGAACTAATCATTGTTCCATTCTGAGAGTTACATATCTGGGTCAAGTCCTGCCTGAGTATGCTGCTTTGGAAGAGTCCAGTCATGATAAAATGAAATTTCTTCGATGTTGTAAAGCTTGAGTATTGCAGGCAAACTGATAATGTTCGGAGATTGTTGTGTACATGTATCCAAAAACTACCGACTATCTATGAAATATTTGCTTCTGTTAATAAAGTTCTATCTTTTAGCTTAGTAAAGTTCTATCCTTTAGCTTAATGTATTCAGATATTTTTGAAATTTTTGACAGTCTACTCCAAGATTAGAAAGTCCTATAGCCTGATGTCAGTTTCTGAGGCTAAAATCCTTTTAATCCCTACAGGAAGTTTGACATCATATTTCGATAACAAAAGAGTAGAAAACAGTTCATAACAGGGGGTTGAGCGAGGGAATACACTTACCTACAAATTTCATTTTCAAGATTTAAGTTACTTTTGTTTTTATTTACACTAAAATTGAGTAACTAAATATAAAATTTAACGATAAGACTTTTAGAATCTAATTGTTTTTAGGTAAGTTCTCAAAATTATGGCAACAAAAAACAATAAATGTAAAAAAAAACGAAAATGCTTTCTAATACGAACCGATCGTATAATATAATATTCAAAATTATTGCCTTTTTAGCATCTTTTTTTTAACATGTGGCATGTGTGCCACCATTAAGATAATCGAAATCAATTACAATCAAATAGCTAATGTAACGTTCTTTTTATCTATTTAAAAGTAATTCTCATAATATATTTCTTCTTGTTATATATGGATAGAGCAATTCGTTATTATCCCAAATTTGCCTCCGTGGGCAAAGAAATCTGTAGCATAATTAAATTAATTAAATTATGTCTAACAATTTAAAGAGATTCTGACGCATAAGCCATATATAAAGCAACAATTGCAAAGATCTTTTGTTTCCATAGTTTGATATTGATCCAGAAAAGCAAGAAAAAAAAACCAACCTACATTCTTTTCCTTCAATATTTCATATCAGTTATTATAATTTTTTAAAATTTCTCATTACAACTTTTACAAACACGTGGTTACTTATTAGAATATATCTATCAGAAGATTATATATTCGTTGAACATAGAAATATCCAAATCTATTGCTAACCAAATTTTTATTTTGTTTGTACTAGAGAAGTGTGATTATTTATTAATAGAATTATTTTGTCAATGCGTATAGACCATTTGCAGCAAAGAAAAATTGTTTTCGACCTAGTCCAGAAAATAACGAAATAGAAAATATCGAGAAATAGAAAATATCGAGAAAAAAAAGTAAGAACAATAACAACAAAAAGAAAAGGAGATCTACAGAATATTCTAAGATGAAGAATTTGGAATAGGAATTTTTTATAACAGTTTTGTAACAAAATCTATAACTTTTGAGATGGGAGGTTTTCATTTTCATATGAGGAAAATATATATGCATGATTCGTGGAGTTAAATTGTAGAAAATAGGAACGAGATATTGAGATTCTCCATCAATTAAGTGAAGCTATTTAAAGATATACACTAAAACTTAAAGTTAGGATAATAATAAGAGATTTTGATTTCAAAAAAGTATAAATCTAGACAAATCGTACAATATACCTAGAATCATGCAACAACTTACATAAGTTGTGCTAATTTAAAAGTTAAATTATGATTTCGTCAAGTTATAAAATGGAGACTTATCAATGAGAATTTGGTCATTCTATATCAACTTTTCAGTAGAAATCGAATTTGCTCGTTCATAGTAAAAGTGATTATGATGACTATCTTCATTGAAGAATGTGATCCGCCTTCCGACACTCAGAAGACATACACCGTCTACTTCTTCGATGAATCCATTCACGTGACCGTAACACACGACGCCAATGTTGTCTCGGAGTGGATCACTCAAATCTTAGAAATCCACGAAAACCACCTCTTCTACCTCATCATCGGTCTCGACGTTAACTACTACAACAACAATGTTGCCACTTTCCAAATATGCGTTGGCCATCGTTGCCTCGTGTACCAACTCAAGCACACCCTCGAAATCCCCGAATCCCTCGTCGAGTTCCTCGATCGCGACCCCTTCTTGTGTGCGGGCATTGGCATTGATGCCTACTTGGAAAAGCTTAAGGAAGGCTACGGAATTGGGCATGAAACTGATTATGCGGACTTGAGGGATTTGGCGGCGAGGGAGTACAAGAGGCCGGATTTGGAGAATGCTGGACTCAAGACGTTGGCGAGTCTCATACTTGAGAAAGAAGTAATGGAGAAGCCCGAGTCTGTGAAGAGGAGTAGGTGGGATCGGCGGTCCTTGACCGAGGACCAAGTGATGCATTCTTGTGTTGATGCTTTTTTGTGTTTTGAGATGGGCAAAATTTTGTTCTTTAATTATGAATCTGACTGATCAATTAGTATGACCTAGTTATGTATTAAACTACTAGCCAAAGGGCACATAAATAGTTTCTGATTCTGTTTGTTTTCCGAGCATTACTTTTGCAATTTGGATAGTTTGTTCTATTTTTCTGAGTTCTCCGTGATATGTTAATTGTAGTATTTTATGGTCCCCGGATCATATTGTTATGATTATCTAAAATATGTCAAACTGCAAAACTTTTGACAGCATCGTTGTGCCACCTTAATCTCTAACGAAAGCAAACGATAGAAGGAAGTTGAAATAAAATAAGGATTTAATGAGTGTTATGAGTAATGCTACTTGGCTTTATCACAAGCATTTTTAATATTGTGACTAATTCGGTGCAAATATAGCATTCTTTCTCATTATTAGAGTGTAAGGTTTAGATTTGAGCGAGACAGATTGGTTTGATATATGATTATAACGGACCATTTTGAATATTTTCTGTCTGGTGAAAATGAATCATAGTTAATAAGTTAAATATCAATCCAAAATCTCTGCTTGATAATGTTAAGCTAAAAGAATCATAAATAAAAAAGAACAGGAATCTAATCCTTTAATCTTTACACGAAACCCGACACCATATTTCGACAATAGAAGACTTGAAAGCAATTGGTATCATATTCAAAACAAACCCAACATTTACCAATCTGATAAATGGTTGTGGAGGACTAAACTTTTTGCATGGTTACAAGTATAAATTAAAACTATACGTTACTAAGTATTGTTCATTCTTTAACAACTAATTAACATGGGGGCAATGAATAATGACAACTTGGGAAAAAAAGTTTATAATTGTACAAGTATCAAACATCTAAGGTTCCTCTGTTGCAATAGCAACCAATTTCTTCTCTGCATCAACACTTGTCATCACCACTTCTTGATTCTTCTCCTTAACCTCTCCCTCCTCAGGAACAACATAATTCTGCAACTTGTACTGATGCCTCATTGCAAACACAAGAAAAACAAAGAAATTCAACACTGCTAGTACAGCAAGCATCCAGTAAAAATAATCCAACTTCCCTCTATTCAAATTGCTCTTCAACCACCTCCCATCCGTCGCTTTATCGACCAAAGAAACCAACAAACTACTAACGAAATATCCCATCGAAAGCGTACTCAAGAACAGACCAGTGCTCATAGATTTCATCCTCTCGGGCGCCTCCCGAATAAAGAACTCAAGCTGCCCCACGTACGCAAAAGCTTCCCCTGCCCCCACAAGAAAAAACTGAGGCACAAGCCAAAATGCAGAGATACTCATACCATCATTAACAGCGTGTTCTCGTCTCCGTTTCTCAACAAGGGCGGATGCAATCATGCCTATGACGGAGAATATTAGGCCAACCCCAACTCGTTGTAGGGAGGATATGCCTTGGGCGGTGTGTGTGAATTTTCGGGCGATGGGGACTAAGACTCTTTCGTTGAGGGATGTGAAGAGGAGGATGGTTATGAAGAGAAAGAAGGAGAATGAGCCGGCTGGTATTTCGAATGAACCGAGGTTTCGGTTCATGAAAGTGGCTTGTTCGATGGTGAAGGTGTTCATTTGAGAGTATACTGTCCAGAAGAGTATGCAGGTGGACCATATTGGCATGAGTCTTAGAACCATCTTCACTTCCTCAACTTGGGTGACTGTTGAGATTGTGCAGCTGTTTTGTTTGGTTTCGTTGGCTGTGGCATTGTCGTCGATGATTGCCGCCTTGTCCAGACACCTGTGCAGATGGGGGAATTAGCATACATATTTAAGATCATATATGCAGAAGAAATCTTCTGTACTATCAAGATAAATATTTAAATCCATTTTTTTGTACGGCTCACTACCGCGTGCATTAAGATCCTACTACATGTTAAGTACACGGGCCCTAAATTTAATAATGATAGAGAGAGTAGCATATGGCTTGACATACAAGAACCAAACTCAACAATTAAAAGAAAAAAACAGATTGATTTCCAATACTTACCTCAAAGTTTGTGTGTGAGGGACTTTTGCATTGTAATACTCATTCAACATGGAATCTTCAGCAGGATAGCCAACTCTTCTCTTCTTCCAGGCCAAGCTAACCACCCTCCATATCACACTCAACGGACTTCCCTCCGGTCGCCGGAATCTATACAATGGCGTTCCGAAAAGAAGTACACCAACCGCAATAATCATCGTACCCGCCGATATCCCATACCCCCACCCCCTCCCCACGTTATCTTGGACGTAAACCAACACCGTCACGGCAAAAAGTGATCCAAGGCTAATGCAGAAGTAGAATCTGTTGAAAAAATAAATCATGGCTTTTTGTTCTTTAGGATTCGACGTGTCGAATTGGTCCGACCCGAACCCGGACACGTTGGACTTGATCCCGCCACCACCGAATGCTATGGTGTAGAGGGCAGCGTAGAGCATGGCGAGTTGTCCGCCAGTGGCTTCGATGCATTGTTGCCGCCGCGGGTTTTGGCAGAATGGTGGTCGCATGGTTGGGATGGTGGTGGATAGTGTTAGTAACGTTACTCCCTGAGGTGGTAGATTCATAAGTTATGTTCATTGTTAAAATGTAACTTAATGGTATATCATTACGATAAGGATAAGTAAAGCTACACCTCGTGCTGTTTAGTGTAAATATTGCAAAAGCCTCTCTTACATTTCGAAAAATAATTACGGGCCATTCAAAATGGTACAAAAAAGACAACTATATTATTCACCACATTTATATTAAAGTACTTTGAAATTGTCTTTTTTTCTCATGGGAAATTATAACAAAATCTTGAAATTAGTAAAAAATGCTAAATATAAAGAGATTATATGTTTTTTAATATCTTGTAACCAAAATGATTTTGCTTATACAATTTAAATAATAAATAATAAAATAACTATATCTGAAAATTGAACAAAATTATTTTGATGTTAGTTTTAACTTTTTTATGTTTCTTTTAATTATATAATAATAATACTCTGCAAACTTATAGTTAAACATGTATATATACCTCTAACCCTTTAAATTGTCAGGGGCAAAACAAAAGTTTATATAGTAATACAATGATATCAACAAATTCCTTCCATATTTTTAATGGTCATTAGTTTTAGGGGGGAGGTAATTGTAGCTTCTCAAACCACATGAGAGGTTTGTGTAATTACACCAAATCTTAAGGGTGTATCTGTCATTATAGCTTACAAGAACATGGTCATGTTACAAAGTGATATGTAAAGGATTGATGTCACACGTGCATGTCAAATAAAAAGAGTAAAACTTTACCAAAGCTAATCCGAATGTACATACAAAAGGAGTAAAACTTTACCAAAGCTGTTATAGAAGCAGAAATTGCAACTGTCAAATAACGGCCAAGTCTAGCATCCGCCACAAAACCACCTAGGAGCCCAAGAAGATTGAGCGTTCCCATGAAGTTTGTCACAATATTCGCAGACCTTGCAGATGAAAGGTGTAAATCTCCAATTAAATATGTCACTAGGTTCATGGATATCCCCATCACACATATCCTCTCCGATAGCTCCGACCCTGAATTGCCATTTGAAACAAAAATCTTATACATAATAAGACTAGACGTGATAAATAATATAAATACATAGTCTATCATAGTTATTTTACCACATTGTATTTAACATTTGCACACTATTAAACATTTCTTTAGTGTATGCTTCCAAGATTGCATAATTGATATTAAGTTACCTAAGATAAGCCCTGCTGCAAGCCATCCACCGGTTTTTGACCTGTCGACCGGATTACCGCGATAATCGACTAGATTCCCACCATCTTTTCCACCTTGGTTATCAACCAAAACCTGAAATCGACAACATTAATATAAGTAAAAGCTCAATATATGTAGGTGCATAGCTACACATGGTATAAGTTAATATGTTAGCATATATATATTGTCTGAAAGAAAAGAGACAATTAACATTAACAACCATTGCAAATGCAAAGAGTTGAGAGCCAAAGCTGAATGTGTTGTTTTCCCTTATCTTAGCTTGCTAGAGTTTGAGCGGTGTAAACTTCAAATGTGTATTTCTTGTAATTGTGTTCTTATACTATATATGAGTTGGCTGAAATAAGTTGAATGATTGATTAAGTTAACAAGTCATGACAAAATTTCCCCTCCACAAGTTTTAAGCAATTAGGAAACTGTTTTTATTCATGTGTATTGATATGTGGTTGTAATGGTCCCATGGCTAAAGAAAGTGACAATGCACACATGGTTCTTATCTCTAAACAGAATTTTTATGGGACCAGTTTCAGAAAAATTGTTTTTTCACAGTTCATAATTCTCCAAGATTATGGGGTAGTGGTAATAAATCATTGGGACTGATCACTCGTCATATTGCACTAGATGATTATGAGTTTAAACTCGTCTGTGATAATTGTTAATATATACATATATCATTTCTTAGAATGATTTCACGCTTATCAGCGCTTAGATGAATTTTATAAGTTACAACTCAAACTAACATTTTTACTTAAGAGGACGATTTTCATGATCACGTATCAAAAATTGTTACAAACAATGATATCTGTCCCTATCGAGTTAATCGTTGTTGTTTCTTAGGGTGAGGAAGAAAAGGTAGTCAAATATATAGAACAAGCAAATTCAAGATAGAAATGGCATTTGACTAGTTGTTCTTTTTGCTACAGTAGGAGAATTATTTTGTAGTACTAATAGAATTGTATTCGACTAAGTACTTTTCTACCAATATGTTCTCATGTGTGTGTATTTTTCCCCCCTTCATTTGTTATGATATTGAAGTCACAAAATTAAAGATGCCTTCTCGATATGAATGGTTCTTGTCTCCATAAAGATTATTTTTTTTGAACAAGTCCATAAAGATTTTTCAAAATAAAGTTTCTAAAATTATTTTGCATATAAACAATTGATTAATAAGGAGTTATGTTGGGTAGGAAATCTACCCCTCATTAGTATTATATTATTATTATTTTGGGATTTTGGATAAGTACATAACTTTCTATTTGCTTCTCAAGATTTGCTCAATTATTTCCTCACCTAAGTGTGTTAATTTCTCAATTCTCAACAATAATGCATTGGCATTATATGCTTATAATAATAAAATTACATGCAATCAAAGTTGTTAGGTGAACGGCATATTAGCTGAGCTCCTCCTGTATGGAACAATAGACACGTATTTTGGACGTTCTTCTATTAAATTTAGTTGGCGCGCGTGCACGATTGCATACGAGGGTCTCACATGAACAATAATGAGCCACGCCAAAAATGTGAAAAGTTTGTTAACCGAAAAAAAAAAAAAACAAAAAAAAAACAAAGTGAAACGCCATGAAAATCGAAAAAAGAAAATTCAGAACTTTTTTTGTTTTCACTTTGTTTCTAAAATCTTTGAAATGTCAAATTGACTCTAAAAGTCTTAGAAAATTTACAGTTTGCGCATTAAAATTACAAATAAGTGCACAAAATATCCCGACATTCCTAAGAAAATAGTAAGTCTCTGCTGTAAGTCCAAAGATTTTGAATTCAAATTAAAACTCAATTAAAGATGATTTGCATTTCAAAGTAAATTATGTCATTAAACTTTAAAATATTATCAGTAAAAAAAGATCAAATAAAATTTACACATCATTCTTAATTATTAACATTTATTTCCTAGTCTCGTTTAGCAGGTTCACAATGGGGTATTATTTTGATTTCCTGAAACGTAAGAGGTATTCTTATAATTGACAATGTTAATCAAGACATCTAATCAAAAAGGAATCAGTTATATAACTCTTCAATGGTCCAAATATTCATTAATTCTATATTTATATCCAATTTTCAGTCCATTAAAATTAATATGTTGGGCCAAAGCCTATATTATTGCAAAATGAGAAATAAAGGATATGGAAATCAACCTGGGGGTGTAAATCGGCTCAAATCACACCAAATGGACCCAAATATAAACGTGGATTTCAAATAGGCATCGCATCGCACAAACACCAAATGTTCTCATATTCATGAGTGGTGTTGGAACTAATTATTTAGATTACTAATACTCGCTTATCTGTCTGTAGCTAAGCAATGTACAATGAACATGAAAATAAACAGGATATAAACTTTCACCATTTTAACTCCATAAAATTCTCAAAGTATGGTATCTTTGTCACACAAACTTCATTGCCAGATATTTAAAGCTCTGAAGCACTTTAACTTCCAAAGAGCAAGCAAATAAAATGCTTACAGATTAGCTATAGCTACCTAAACATATTTTAATGATTTTTCAGGTTCACTAATTGACAATTTATTTAATATCACATATATTTCTTTACCATATATTCTATATACAACATGCTTTCGATCTGCAGCAGCAAAGATGAGGGCCAAAATCTGTAAAAGGCGTAAACCAATACCATAAGATAATCAAGCAGAAGTCTTGACACCCAGTTTCCTGGACAGTTCTTTTATCAAAGGATTCTCTTTCACAGATTCTTCCCTTTCAAAATGATATTTCTTGGACAAGTCCTCAGCCTAAAATAAGTCAGCAAATGAAAATTCAGAAACCACACAAAACTTGTAATTTAAGCCACCGATCGTGAATCACAAGACATACCCAAGCTCTCAAGGGGGATAGCTTCTCCTTGTAGGTTTCAAATCTTGGCTGAATGAGGTCTTTTCCTTTAGTACGAATGTCATTTGTCTGTTAAAAAGCAACGTGAAAGTTTGGCTGACATTATTGAAAACAGTAGAAGTAAACCGTAGACAAGAAAAGTACAATTGACACCACAACAAAAACGTATCACAGACACATAAACACTTATTTTACCAAGCCATCAATGCTAAACAACCTAGTTAAGTTTGCTTGCGTATTAAGCTTTGTTCTCTCTGCTTGCTCAACATTATAGTGCTTAATTGCAGTGTTGATGTAAAACCCAAACAAAATACTTGAGTCTTACTAAATTATATAACTCCTCAACATTTTTTAAGCATGCACACTATTACCGATATGGTACCGCAAATCATATTATTCATGACTTGGAAGATAATCTCTTCTTCACCACTACTAACAAGTATATGTGAATGTCCCAACTGCAACGAATAAACTTTTATTGTACTATACTTGAGCACACAAAATAAACTACCAAACCAACAATATGATGTAAAAAAACCCATTGTTTGCTGGATTGGAATGTGGTAAGCTAGCAATGATATTTGTACAAACCCACGATATATATACAACTTCAAGCCTGTGACTAAGAAAATTGGACCTTCAACTCTTTTAAACTTGACGCAGTTTCCAAAAATTCATTCAGACAGATTCACACTTACATTGCGAAACTCCAGCTTCGATGCAGCCAGTCCAAAGATTAAGGAAGCACCACCAAACACTAATGCAGTAGCAACAGCAAATGCAGATCCAACTGCAATGAAATGGGAAACAACATAAATACATATTTCATAAGCTCAAACCCCAAAGTCATTAGGTTCAGATGACATAATAGGGCATATAGCGTTCTTGACATTTTCTATCACAGGTAAATGACACTATTAGATCAAAAGAACAAAAAATAAACTGCAAACAGGTAATGCTTATCAAGAATTCGTGAACGTATCTTTGTTAAACTTGGAATCACAACTTACTTTGAGTCAGCCCTGCAGCTGCAGCCTTCAACTTCTCAGGATTGATAGGGGTGTACTTATCTTGTCGCAAATCATTAGCAGTCGAGGCTAAAAACGAGTGTTCGGAATTGGGCATCTCCCATCTGTATCTCATCATATGTTAGTATAATCAATGTAAGTATGAAACGTAAAAATTAGATTGCCCACATCTTACACGAAAAAAAAGGTTCGACATCAACGGCTTACCATCAAAAACACGAATTTAACAATCTTAATCTATCTATTTGAGAATGGCAGACGTTAAGAATCTCAAACCCTTTGTGCAAAATTAACCATTGTTTAATAGTCAAGTCAAAACACCAGTACATTCCTATCAACATAAAAAGACATTACAATATTTAACGAGTAACGGAAAAAACAGCAAAACCAGTGTTGCTAATACAAACCCTAATTGCAATGAATGAAGTAATAAAATCAATGAAACAAACACTAGCAGGGAGAAACCTTTTGGGTCCAAAAGTGACTTGTGGCAAAGAAACGTAGTCCTTGAGCGGATTAATAGCATCAATTCGCCCGGTTTTGGGATTCGGGTCGGGTTGTATGGCCCATTTGGAGAAAGACGATGTATTCGAATTCTGTAACGAAGAATTGTAGATTTTGGAAGGAAGAGAGTGCCTTAAAACTTCTGGAAGAACGTCTGCGGTGGTGGTTGGAGATGGTGAATCTTGAAGAATATTATTTTGTGGGGAGATTTTGATTTTGATTTGTCGGAGGCGGGTGACGGCTTGTTTGGATTCTTGTAAGAAATAGGCACCTTCCATGCTCGCTAATCTACCCGCAAGAAAACTCATCTCTTCTTCTATGTATGTAATAATAATAAATCTTTGTATCCTTTTTATTATTTATTTATACGGCGGTGTGTTGATTTTCTTGTTTTTGTGGATTCTTTAACTCGCGGAATTGATGATTTCTTGTTAAGTGTTCGTTCGTGTGGAAGAAGAATTCAATATCATTCACCACCGTAAATTTAATACTCCCTTCTCTCTAGTGTTTGACAAGAAAAACTATTGAAAAACAAATATCCCAATTCACTCTTTTTCTATCTTTTACCTGGAGAGGAAAAAGACAATTTTATATATTTATTTGGATAATATTAGTGGCATTGTACTATTGTAGGAGTTTGTATAGTAAGGTTTTCTTTTAAATTAAAACTTTTTAAGGATGTTAATTAAGGGTAGAAAATTTCTTACTGAAACACAGTCAGGCCACCTAATCGTGACATAAAATAATTTTTCCGAACTTGGGGTTTTCACTGATGTCATTCCTAGTAAATTTGCATTGCGAAATGTTGTATCTACGTAAATCTCACGAGTGGGTTTTCTAAAAGCGATTTTAAAAGGTCTGGCAGTGTTTCAACGTTTTCTTGAACTTACTAATGTTTTGCGTTCTTGAAGTATTTCGCTTTTTGCGTTTACGGAATAGGCTGATTTCAAGGTGCCGCGTTCACATTTATCATTTCCAATAAATTACATGACTAAATATTCAAAGTGAAAAATATTAGGAATTTTTAATGCACTTAAGGATTATTACTTATTTTCCTTCCCATTGAGTAAAATTGATTTCTGTTGTCATCTTTTCTGTATAGAATGCTTCTTAATTCCTTGAGAGCTAGTTAACATTCTACGTCCAGAATATCAAACTTTCCTAAGATGCTTAACAATGACACCGCACAATCCAGTTATGAGAGTAACAATGTTTTCATAGTTGACATAATTATAGAATACACAGTTATATACAATTGAATCTGAGAAAATAATGTTTATGGATGCCAGGTGCATGCGAATAACTCAAATAAATGAATAAAACTGATGTAAGGATAGCTTTTGGAAGAATTACCTGTATGTTTTACATTTCTAACAAAAGTAAGTGATGAATAAAACTCAGTTTTTGCCAATATCCAACAGTTAAACAAACCGACAAATAAACTTTACACCCGAATGCATTCAAATCACTGAGCAGCAAAATTTAGTTAATCTCCTATATTACAAAATAAACATCTTTTGTGCATCATTACACCCCAAATAAATATTATAATGCAGAAATCTCACAACATCCCACCCCAACTCACCAGCATCCTTATGTTACATCCCCATGGCTGACAAGCAAAAAACAATTCGCCAAACCCCTCCAAAAGAACAACCAAAAGAAGAACAAAACACCATATCCACAACATTCACCGTCTCGGAAAATAAATACAACTACTTAACCAAATAATTTTATAAAATGTTGGCCTTGAAATAAAATAATACCTTGTTTGCCGTCATTTCTATGCTCACTGCTAGAATCTCCCAATCCATGACCTTCAGCTGCCTATAGCAGCCCTCGGCATAGTACTGGTGGCTATAGCAATCGACGAGGGAAGCATGGACACAAGAACGGCTTCACTGCTGACCGCTTTAGAGGCAGCCACGTCTTCTAATCGCTTCCATGTCGATTTGCGTCTCTCCTGCATTTCCTTCTCCTTTATTTCATCTTGTTCGAACTTTGCTAAGCACTCATCAAAGAGGGATTGATCGGCATCTGAGAATATCTTCCGCACGTTTAAGGTTAGACTCTGAACAGCCTGGTTCCAGTGGGCACGGGCATTCTTCTCCAATGAGGGGAGTATTATAGGGAGAATCACCTTCTGGTTGAGAGTGATTAAATTCCTTATGTGGTCGTTATTCCACAGGAAGAGAGCACGTTCAGCTACCTGTATGGGTGCCAAAAGCAAGAAAGAAGTGTACTATATATAAGATGTCCAATTGTTGCTGTGAAGATTAATCTCATTTTCTTCCTTCCGTGTCTGTGCATGAGTGGGTGTGCGTGGGAGAGAGAGTAAAGAGAGCCAATGAACAAAAGATAAATCTAGTGAAACTAAATCCTTACACTACTGTTACTTGTAATCAACAAAGAAACTATTTTGCATGGGCTCCACAAAATTTGGATAGGCATGTCCGGATGACAATGCTGAAACAGATTGCATTATCTCCGCACATAAAATATTTAATGTGCAAGCTTTTTAACTCAAACCTCCGTAAAGTAGAAACTAAGTAATTCATGATAAGTAAAACAATTATACTGCATGAGAACACAGTTTCTTCACACCTAATCTCGTCATTTAACACCCAAAATCACTAGTCTCGCCTGCTTTTAAAGATTTATCAAGTGATTAGCTTTTCCTACTAAATTCAAGCCTCATTTGAGGATAAGAACAGTACTACTGCCCTACAAAAGATATCATTGATATTCTGAGTTATGATCAGGTATCTAAAACACATTAAAATCTGAATCTTATCAAAACAGAGGAGGTGGGTGGTTGATAGAAACTTTTAAGTATGACATTATAAAGGAAATGTTGGTCTCAACTGGCCTAATTCAACCAATTGCAACCCAAATTACCAGCCCTGGAGCAAGCCACCTCTGATTCAAAATTCACTTAACGACCTTCAGAATAAAGCTAAAGCAAAGAATAACTCAAACCAAACTTCCAACAATATTGTGAATCGTGTCTAGAAACTTTTCCCCATTTTTCTTATATGAGCAGCAAAAGATTGGGCTTTAAGACAAGGGTAAAAGTATATCCCTCCCACATGCCTACAATCTTTCAGTTTCAAATTGTTTTAGAAATAAAGGAAGAAAGTAAATCAAGTTCAGGCATGTTACTATCAAGTTGTTGCTTTTCCTGATAAGTATTGAATATATAAATTAAAAGACTTCCAGTAGAAACTTCCTCCTTTACGTATTAGAATGCTGCTATACTTTTGCGGAAAAAAAAAAAAAAAAATCAATAGTAGCCCAAGTTTTCCCCTGAACTTCACCTTATTCATTTGTCTCTTAAATTTTATATTTTAATAACGCTGAAACAAATAAGTCTATATCTATAAATGATGTTCTCAAAGAATATAAGATGATTTATTTTAACTGAAGATAGAAAAAACGTCAAACACTACCATATTAAGTGGAAGAATATCAATTATGTTAAAGGTGCTGCTAAATTGGAATGTTACACCAAATGTTGAGATATACGCTTCACACTTTGCAAAACCAATTCACTCTACCAGTAATGGTCTGCATTAAAGCTTAAAAAGTACCTGAAAGTGTGAGCTGTTGAGACAGCGGCCAATCTGATGGAACAAAGGAACCATGCAACGTTGGAATTCTGCAGCCTGTGTTGCTTCCAGAACTTCCTCCAATTCACTGAGAAACATAACCTCCTTGGAGCTATTAATGACAGGCCAGTACTTTAAAAGACCACGGATGACTGTGTCAGCCAGCTTAAAGTCTTTCTCCACAAACTGAGTGATACAATAAGATAGTTGCTGATGATATCCAGGCAGGCACTTTGGTTTGTGAAGTGGAATCAGTGCGCGCACAAGAAAAAGTTTGTGCTCCTCCTTTAAAGGCAATGCAAATCCATTAATTATACTCCCCAATATCTCAAGCAATTCTGCAACCCCATTATGCTTTTCAGTTTCAAAAATAAATTCATAAAATATATTATTGATTGCTTTCCTAATAAACGGCCTATGCACCATAAACTTCCCATATACACGATGCAGTATTGTTTTCAAGTACTCCCTCTCTCTTTGATCCTCCGAATCAAATAGATCAAGCAACTTCACCACAAAGGAATGGTCAACGTATCTTTTAGCAAGCTTGGCATCTGTCTGAGATGAAGTCACAAATCTCAGTAAAAACTCGTACACAATCTGAATGTGCGGCCACGAGGGTTCCATCGTTGGCTCCTCGTCTTCCGGGTCATACACATCACCGGAAAGCTTAATGTCGTGGTTAGGCGTAGGTAACGCCCTAAACAAATTAGCTGAAACCATTTTCGTCATTTCCTGCATGGCAACCTCACTAAACTTTGCATTTACCGACGATATGTAATCGACCAACTCAAGCAGCATCCTTCGCTTAACATCTTTTTCGTTCAAATTCGCGGTGGGTTCAGTGAAATCAAACACCACAGAGCACATGTTCAACTTCCTAATAAAAAGATTCTGCCTTTCCGCGCTCGGAACGTCCCGCAAGCTCGGCAACGCCTCGCAGGCTGCCACGTAATTCACCATCGCTGATCCCGCTTGCGAACCAAACGTTTTCACTTGATTGGACTTCGTCGTCCCATTGCTAGTGGGCCGAGAAGGACCTAAATTGCCTGAATTCTTCATTTGTGTACTGCTGTTACTAACACCAACACCGTAATTGGTTGAATTAGAATATACAGATGCTTCATTACTACTGTTCGAATCGTTCTGCGATAACTTAGACGAAGGCTTCCGAGGAAGCTTGCCAAATATCTGTTTAATCATAATAATCCCCCAAAAATCCCAGACCCTAAAAAACGAACACTATATGAAACAACAACCAACAATCGATTCGAATTTGAACTTAGAGTCAATAGCTAATGCATTCTACGCAAAATTGAGCCGTTGAAGATGAGGCGAAAACCGTAAAATTTTCATACCTCTGCATCAAAGATGGTCACAAAATCGTATAGCTCAATGACAGTTGAGACATTAATGATGAACAGAATCAAAATTGAACGGCGCGATTGTCGAATTTGGGGATTTTAAATGGTGGAGAACCCTAACGAGTGATTTGCAAAAGAGGGAATTTTTTTTTTTTTTGGGAAGTTTTGAAAAGGGTACGGAGGTACAGAGAATTGAAATGTAATAGGAAGAAAAAGTCGACGCAGAAATAATAAATATATTAATATTAATATATGTATTTATCCAAAAAATAATCTAAATTTGTTTTTTGTAATATCACTTGGAAAATCCGAAACAAACTCGAGATTCCAGCTAATATTGAGATTAACTGTGTGAAAACGGATAAAATTTGTAGGATGTGTAGTTTTATTTTTACGACCTTGAGAAACGTCAAAAAATGGCATTTTATTTTTATTTTTGAAGAATAATATGTTTCTGAATCAAATAAAGTGAGTGTTTCAGTTGGTACGTGTTTTGCATCCTTTTCTTGATGTATACAGTAATTTAAATTACACGTTTTATAAAGAAATAGAAAAAAGTAAGCTAATGTTAAACTATTAAAGCACAGTTTAAAATCGAAGATAAATGACATGGTATAGGTAACATACCAAACTTTTATAGTTTAAATCAAGAAAACTATTTGACCACAAGTCTGATGTAGCTTCTCACAATGCCAAAAGAATCATCTGACTTGCAAGTGATGAATTTACCCAAATAACCAACTAATTAGGATTATATATCATATTTTAAAGCCGACCTGTTGCAGGTGAACTTGGCAGGTCGAATTACGCATGTCTATGCTCACACGTACTCAGAAATTATAAAATTCAGTGAGGTGAAAAATCCCATATTTTATGTCCTATAGGTTGTTTTATAACTGTCATTTATCGTTTAATTATTTTTTTTAATACAACCCCTACCTGTTCAAATCGGCGCCCACCACCCCCTTGTCGACTTTTGATGGGGATTTTTCATTTGTAAAGTTTGGTCTCACCAAGTATTTAAGCATAAATATAGAGAATAATTTCGATTTAACCATAATTTCACAACTAGCCATCTTTTGCCTTAATTTCATCCCAATTTTTGAAATAAAGTTTGAAATTTAGAGTTATAATAAAGCTAAAACACATAAAACAAAATTTACTTTCTTTTATTGAAATTATAGTTAAACTAAGACAAATCTCCATATTTATACTTAATATCCTAGTGAAGATGTTCAATCGAAAAACTGATCAATCAGTTTCACATATATTTAATTCGTCAAAAGCGGATTACAATTTTTTAAACAATAAGTAAGACATTACACGATAGAAGGAATTTCACGTGTTTCACCCAGTTCAATTTTGTGAGAACTTTACGTTGAAACCTAAAACTGACCAGTTACACATATGCCCAAATGACTTTGTATAATAGAATATGACACACTATATTGGCTTATTTATTCAGTCCCGCATTAACACTTCGTACAGAGTGATGCTTGCAATAGAAAAATATTTACACTGTCTGTAATAAAATATTTGTAAAGTCTTTAAGTTAACTTTTAGGTTCACAAAAGGGTACAACCCAATGCAGTTTCACGAGCAGTCCGTTTCCGCTTTCTACTTTCTATCACTAAGAAACAACAAATATCTCAAATCAAGACACTGAAACCATCATATAATTGCACACATAAACCATCATGTAGATGCACAAATATACACTTAACTCGCCCAACCCCCCTCCAAAACTAAGAAAAATTACACATCATCGAAACGCTGATGGTGTAAAAAGCCATCATGCTTCATCCGTAACCGCTATGTCCCTCCAAGAAAAAGAGAAACAGAACATGAGCTACACAACACCAGAATATAACAGTTAGTGCCAGAAAACCCAAAGTTAAGATTAAGTTTGATTGATAACAGGGTTAAATAGCGTTAATAATCCTAAGTTCCAATAATCACAATTTCCGAGTTTCTACAGGGGTTCGTTGCACTATTTGGAATCGTGCAGGGGACACAGATGAATTGTAATCTCTTACTCAGTGCAGAAAAGCATGAAAGACGACAAAGTTGTTCTTAAATGAGACAAAATGCCCAACTTTTTTAGAGAAAAATATCTTCTCTGCACTGTACTTCCACGATACAACAACACTGGAGTTACTATGCTGGAAAAACGGGTACAACCAAAATGCATCATCAGTGCTTTGTCATCTCTTTCTGCGCTTTGGATCCACCTAAGCATGAAATCAAACACAAAAAGTTTGAGTACGAGAAATTGAAACTAAAAACTATTGATATACTAAGAAAGATATGCTCGGTTTTTCCGCATGGCATTTCTTTACTCGCAAAAAGTAGCACGTACTGTCCTTCACTGGTAAAAAAAATGATCATTTAGCAATTAGACAAATATATAAGGCTAATAAATAACAAGGTTTTCTATGTCTGAAATTACACGGCAACTCTCTTGCATGCTACAAAGTAAAACAAGTATGTATGCAATATGCAGCAATGGGATAGAAATCGGTTAAGAATGCTACATGTAAACATGGTTGAGTGCAACCCAGAGCTTTAGGCTCAAACAACAAATTTTTCAGATTATATGCCTTGACTTCTCAATATAGCATTGATGATTAATTGATTAGGATAGAGATGTTTTCTTCTTCGGATTCCAATATAAAACGAAACCATCACGAGTCCCAATAGTTATGTATTGAAAATGGTCATAGTCAACCTTATTTATCCTTGAACTAAAGAAATATTAAACAAGTATGCCGTAACATTAAGCCACAAAACCCCACTCTAATAACTTTGGTTGTAGGTGATGCATCAGTAATTCACTCCATGACTAGAACTAGTGTAACATGTCAAAAAAGAAGAGAAATATCACTGAGGTCGTTGTGACTGCTAGAGCTGAAAGAAGAGTTTGATAGAACAGCTATAATATTGGCATTATTATAGTCTAGCTACTCAACTGGTTGAAGCTAAAATTTGCATGATTCAATTTGTATGATGTTAGAAGAAAATAATGCGAGAAAATAAAGATAATAGCACTAAGCTTAGTGCTTAGCCTTTTTAAGAAAAATACAAAAAAACCGCTTGCGATAGCACAGCCATGTGAGAAGTACATCTTAAGGCTAAAGAATAAGCTGAAAAGCAATAGAAATGGATAAAAGTGATGGATTCAATATGACAGAGAACCAAACTGCAATGAAAGAGGGAATATGACAGAAATAACATAGGAAAGAAAGATGAGAGTCTTATGCCCAAATTTCTATTGTAGTTTTCACCATCAGTCCCTTACTTTTTACTAAGTCTAAAGGATTGCACCCATTCTTTGTCAAGTTTTGTTCTGCGATGCACGCACACACACATAGCTACTTCATTAAACTTGAGAGGGACAAAACCCATGAGTTATCATAAAAATCTTCACATCACAATATCCAAATCTATAGTTCCAAATGCACATAACTTGTAATATACAGATACATATATGAAAACGAGTGCCAAAATGGATAAGTATCCCTCACCTTCACCTCGGCAGATGGGGATGTAGGGAATGTGTTCAAAGACCTTTTGGCATCATCATCAGACGAACAATCAGAACACATGAACTGATCCAACTTCTTTGCTTCTTCAATTGTCATGCCCATACAAGAGGGATGAAACCTTCAACAGATACAGGAATTAAGTATATGTTCTTCACAGAGACTTACAGAAGCAAACTTGCAAACCACACCACATCAAGGTAAGAAAAACTATTGATCGATACCTTAAGATACTAACCAAGAGATGCAAGAATAAACCAACTCTTCAATAAATAAAAGTGCAAAAGCAATACAATACATTTAGTGACATAATTTTCTCAGTGATTCCACATTCAGTGATTCAAAGTCAGTGTCTTGCATCTTAACCTCACATCCTTGAGATTGCAAAAATGGACGTAGATCAACAAATGACTCAAGTTATATAACATGCACAAATCAAAGAATTAAAAAGCAGCATCTTATGCCTACGCGACTCTAGATTAATAATCAGTGTCCTTCACATCCTTACTGTGAAGCAGACACAGTCAAGTGCATCACCCATATATATCAGCAGATGAGCATACCAGTCCTTGCATCCTTCACACTGCACCATGAGATCATCTGGGTTATATGGCATCTCACACTTGCAATACCTTGAAATAAAAATAACACCAATAAGATTAATCACATCAGTTAAAAAGCACGCCGTTTGTGTTTTAAAAAATGACACTCACACAGCAACACGGTCTGGGGTGAATCCTCCAGTTGCAGCCTTATACTCGAACCTACAGAAGTAATCCTCTGCCCCCACATTCTCGAGCTTGGTATAGTTCTTAAAAGTGTGCACAATGCACTTACCCTCAATGGTATGGGCACTCTGGACGTCAAAATGGTCTGACAAGAAGAGCTCCTTGGCACCATGAAACTGCCGGCGACCCCCAATTGATTCCTCAGGGCGGTAGTACCACCTCACCCGCACTTTTATGTTGTTTCGATGGTCAGCCTCAAGTTTCTCCACTCTAGCCACATATGCCGGCTTGTCCGAGTCGGATGGCCTCATCAATACACAATCCCCCGCTAAAAAGAAAAAGAAGAAAAAAACGTATGTTATAGTCCAGCGTAGTTTACCCCAACTAAACAACTTGAATTGTACATATAACATAAATTATGCCATAGAAAACACACATCCAAAAAACGTGACAAATCCTTTCTTTGCTAATAAAAAGTTTTAACATTTAATGGCATACAGTCCTTGATATTACTCGAGGTTATAGATATTTAATGTTACTTACGGATAAGCTAGCCTATTCAATTTGGTATCCAAAAGTAGCTAGAAGAGATCTTGTGCTCAAATTACCCACTTATGAAAAGAGTACCAAGAGCAAATGATCCGTTGCAAATGATCTGCCACCTTAAGCTGTTAAATGAGGTGGTAGATCAATATCTATAGCCAAACAGAGCGGTTAAAAATGCCCCGAGTCTTGATATGGAAAAGTTACTTTATGCAACCGTTGCACTGCTGACGTGGTCCGACCAACGGTCAAAATCATAATATTTACCTAAAATATAGGCGACAACCTCCCAACAATCTCATCCTAACCACGTATCTACACCAACAACCGCATTATTGTGCCACCTCATCGTCCAACAGTTGCATTAAATAACTTCTTTCATATATAACTGAAAGTACAGATTTTTTACAATACTTGAGTCTGCTTAACCTATTCATCAAAACCCCAATTCCTTCATTAACTTGTTTCCGCGAGATAACATCGTGTGACATTCAGATAACAGAGTCCATTAATTTCAAAAAGGAACAGACTTCACCTCGTACGTTTAAATTCCAGGTGAATACCAACAAATAGCCCACACACAAAAAAAAAAAAAAAAAAGGGTTTGCTAACCAATAGAAACTTGTTCACCGCCAAATAAACAAAAAAAGCCAGTCATTTCAAGCTCTATTCATCTAAAAAATCCAATTTCAACTTACAGAATTAAACATTTTTCCTTTGACCACAGCAAAAAAAGAAACCCTAAACCTAAAAATGCAGGTGAAAATAAAAAGGAATCAGAAGAAAAAAAACGAGCCATACGTCTGACGATTTTGTTAGTGCCTTTGATAGTGTAGCAATCGACGTCCTTTTTTCCAGGCTTCGTCTTCGCCATTTTCCTCTCGCCTTTGAAGGAAGCTTCTAGAAGAATCTAAGGAGTTTTGAACTGATAAAAAAATGTTTTTAACTTGTTGAATATATCAGACAATTTACAGAGAGAGAGAAGAGAGAGAAAACACAAACCCTAATTGCGGGGTTTCGAGAGGGAGGAGGAATGGTGTCGGACCACACTATACTTACTTACTTACTTCTTCTATTATTTTATTTTATTTTCAATGATTTTAATATTAGAAAGTTGGTGACAGATAGATAATTGTAAATATTTTTTTTTTTTTTTTTTGAACAAACAGATAATTGTAAATTAAAAGTCAATTTTTTTTAAAGAGTTATGTCGATGTCGCGTAACGTGCGACATTTGAGGTCGCAACGTTTCGAAATTTCAAATCTTCTCAAATATATTACACTAAAAGACTTCCAAAAAATATATTACACCTAAATTAGAGGATGCTTGTCGGAATTAAAATTTTAAAACTTGTGAATATATACGGTTTGAAATTATGATAAAATATATAAATAATTACGGTGATATAATTATAACTGTAACAAAAATAAATGTGAAATGTGTGGCCATAAAGCTCGCATAAGTAAGGGTATTATTATCCACAACTAAATTATATATGCATAAGCTCAGGGTCTGTCACTCCATCTTGCTCTGCATAAATAGATACTCGTAAACAATATAATGTCTAAGATTTCTATCGACTAGTAAAAAAATTACTTTAATTATAGAGGATCTTTTTTTTTTTTTGATAAGTAAATGTATGTGATAATTGGACTTAATACATAATTATGGAGGATCTTGCGTAATGCTAATAGCGTCACACTATTTTGCGTGTCTTATCTAATCCAAAAGATAGTTTTTTTACAATCCTCATCTTTCCTTTGCATGGGGTTGTGGCCCCAGATTTATACCATGTTTAAACTGTAAAGCTTATTTAGAGTTGTTTTAGGCTTCATTAAAAAGAAAAGAAAAGAAAAAAGATGAGTTGTTTTAGGTTAAGAGTACAAAGCATTTGCAAACATTTTATTGGTTGCTTAAAGCATTAAAAAATAAATAACAAGAAGTGCGTCCAAGTTGCAACAGTATTTATATTACATTATATTAGCACATACCCATTTTTTGCAATATAAGCTAGGTTATTTTATATTTTTTACGAAATCATTGAAAATGAACAATAAGGCATTATGATATTCATTTTATGATCATTGAATATTTAATTTTATCTTTGTTACGATATTATTATTATTATTTTTGATAGGTATCTTTGCTACGGTATGTATTTTATGATCTTAGTATACTTGCGCTCATTACATATTTACATGTCACCAAAGAATACGTAATTTGTTTTTAAGAAAAGAAAACAGACTAGGTCTACAAAACCAAAATTCTAGCATATCTATATGGTCGGGAGAGATTCAAGGAAAGCTTTATCGACCATTCATTTTAACTGTGAGACGAAAGAGAAATTTCTCCTTTGTTCATCTCCTTTCTGCTATCTTTCTCAAAATATCTCACAAAAAAAGAACAAATTCATTTTGACTTTCAAGTTAATATTCCGATTTCAATTAAACAAACAAGTGCCTCAATTTTCATGCAATCTTTTACTGCATAGATCATATTCTTTACCTACATGCTTCAAACCAAAATTACAGTTGAGGACATGTGCGAATGGCAACTGCAATGAGAAAAGAACCATAATCACTCGTTGTAGATCATGAATTATTAAGCTTTTGATCACCAACAATGCCAAGCAAGCTTAAGAAGGCAATTGAGGCAGTGAAGGACCAAACCAGCATTAGCCTTGCAAAGGTCTCAAACAATTCTTCTTCAAATCTTGAGGTTTCAATTCTTAAAGCCACAACTCATGAAGATGTTCCAATTGAGGACAAATATGTGCAAGAAGTCGTACAACTCGTCTCCTCTAACAAAGCCCATGCTGCGGTGTGCGCTCGAGCTATCGGCAAGCGCATAGGTCGAACACGTAATTGGGTCGTCGCCTTAAAATCATTAATGCTCGTTCTTCGAATATTTCAAGATGGTGACCCTTATTTCCCAAGAGAAGTCCTCCATGCTATGAAACGGGGGGCCATGATTCTAAATCTCTCGAAATTCCGTGACGATTCAAACTCGAGCCCGTGGGATTTCACCTCATTTGTTCGTACATTTGCTCTTTACCTTGATGAGCGCTTAGAGTGCTTTCTCACGGGGAAGTTGCAGCGCAGATATAAACATGGGGTTGGTGATGATTTTATCTATCAACGAAGTAGAAGCAGAAGTATGAAGAGGCCTACTGAGCCAGTTTCAGACATGAAGCCATCAATGTTGCTCGACAAAATTTCGTATTGGCAACGATTGCTTGAACGAGCTGTAGCCACACGACCAACAGGGGCGGCCAAGATGAATCGTTTGGTACAAACGTCTCTTTATGCTATAGTGCAAGAAAGTTTTGATTTGTATAAAGATATTTCTGACGGGCTCGCCCTTCTTCTGGATAGCTTCTTTCACTTGCAACATCAAAATTGTGTCAACGCGTTTCAAACATGCGTCAACGCTTCAAAGCAATTTGAAGAGCTAAGTGCCTTCTATTCTTCGTGCAAAAGTATCGGCGTGGGTAGAAGTTCTGAGTATCCGAGCGTGAGAACGATATCAGAAGAGTTAATTGAGACATTGCAAGAATTCTTGAAAGACCAATCTTCATTTTCATCGAGTCCAAAGCCCACAAATCAACTTTTGCTCTCTGCTCCTCCCTCGAGCGTGGTGTCACCATCTAGTCGGCATGGTAGCTACGGCGGGCAGTCGGACTTCTCAATCACGACCGATGGATACTCAGAACGGACTTCTGAGTTTGGATCTCAAGATTTTGGATCCCAATGTACCTCATTGGAAGACCTAATAAGAACACCAGAAGTAGAGGCAAGCCCTGCGATATCAACCGATATGGAGGTGGATTCCACCAAATCATTGCCCGTGGAAAATTCCACGACGGATCTCGTATTAATAGCCGATTGGTCAGAGCAAGATGGGAACGACCAACAACATGATGAAAAGCAAATTGAGCTATTAGATTCACAAGCATCTAATAATTGGGAACTTGTGCTAGTTGAAACATTATCATTGTCAACAGCTTCATCACCACCAATTTCAAGCAGTGAAGCAAACAGCTCAACTGCGTTACCCATGGAAGATGAGAGCCATCGTGCAGCTAACCCTACTAATTCCACTGGCGGTTGGGAGCTTGTATTGTTTGAGGCGATGTCTCCACAACAGTCTTCTGTGCAACAACCAATGACTCCAAATAATCATTATAATCCATTTTTACAAGATATACTTGAACTGCCGACAATTCCAAATGAACAATCTGCAATTTCAGGGTCGACATTCCAAGCCAAACCCACATTTTCTGCTCTAAACCCGAATCAAAATCCATCTACGGTGCTTAGTGAGAGTGATCCTTTCGCTTGTGCTAGTGCATTTTCAAGTGAATACATGTTGAATAGTTCAATGAATCACGAGAAATTGTTGTCAGAGCAACAATTGTGGTTGCAAAACCAAAACAAGATTATAGCTAAATATACAATTTAGGTCATGGAGAGAGCAATGGAAATTTCTCTATACTACAATGCGATAGAATAGTGATTCGTGTATCTTAGCAAGATTGAAATTTGAGGAACGAATGTACTGATCACCGATGTAAACTCCATCTATATGAATCGTGGTTGTTGATTGTTGATGATAAAAGAAAATTCAATTTTATGGAGTTTTAAGCTATCGTATTTTAGGCTATATATGTTATGCTAAATTGGCAAATTAGCCTTGTGATAGTTAAAAGTTAAACTTTTAATCTTATTTGAGGAACTTCATGTCCTAAAAGTTCCATAGCACGAGCCACAAATTAGATAATCATATGACACAATAGATTAAAATGCAAAATAAATATTATCTTTAAATTGCAAATATCACCATCACGACAACACTTTTAAGCCTTTCATCAATAACTAACAATATTCATAATTAGTATTATTTAACCTCTTAACCTAGAAATATTTCAAATTTATAGATTTTTAGAACATCTCAGAAATACTATGTAAATAATAGATACAATAACTTATTTTTATCAGACAAAATAGAAACATCTGGAGAAGATAGTATATAATGATATTATCTCCTAATATACGACAATAGTGTTATTTATTGATTTTACTTTTCAACTTGTTATGTAGGTCAATTGAAGTTATAAGAGACTATTATACAAATAGATTTTTTTTCACCATGAGAAAAACGTTATCAAAAATTATTATATAAGTGCAATCACTGATTAAAAACAACAAAAAGAATTTTAGCAATTTACCCAATACAATTACACGAGAATGTTAGCGTGTGATTTAAAGGCCCAAAAATCAATTAGTATTTGACTCACCAAATAACCCTATTGGTCATTTAGCGTCACCAACGTGTCCGTTGTAAATCCGATGACGTGTAGCTCTCCCATTGGTCGGGTACACGTAGCACCAGCAGCGAAGGTTTTTCTTCTTCACATCCATGGCGATTGAGATCATTAATAGCAGCATCTCGTTTCACTGATTTGCACAAGACAAAATCGAAAAAAATGCGCGCAAAATCTTCATCAGTCCCATTGCTATTACTCTCACTGATCATCGTAGAGCTCTCCGGTGTATTTGTAGGCGTCGATGCGTTGTACGGATCGTCATCCCCTGTTCTTCAGTTAAACCCTAACAATTTCAAATCGAAGGTACGTGAATACGAGCATTTGAATCGTAGGTGTAGTTGTTAATTATCAGTGATTTACAGGCTGATTGAGCCCTAGCAATTTGTGTAGGTATTGAATTCAAACGGCGTCGTTTTGGTCGAGTTCTTCGCGCCGTGGTGTGGACATTGTAAAGCGTTGACGCCGATATGGGAGAAGGCGGCTGGTGTGTTGAAAGGAGTGGCGACTGTGGCTGCTCTTGATGCTGATGCTCATCAGTCACTTGCTCAGGTGTTTTTTTGGTTCAATATGACACGAATTAAGCCGAATTTTGTTTTTTCGTATTGTTCTGATGTTTGATCTGTCTCTTGTGCAGGAATATGGTATCAAAGGGTTTCCTACTATTAAGGTGTTTGTACCAGGGAAAGCCCCGGTAGATTATCAGGGAGCTAGGGAGGTCAAGCCCATTGCCGAATTTGCGCTGCAACAGGTCAACTTGTTTACCTTCTTGAAATCTGATTTATGACTTTCTATGCTTTGATTTGTTTCTTTTTGGTATTTTCTTGCGATAATAGATGTTTGTTGTTTGTATTGCAAGTAAGAATTTACGAGCTAGTAGTATTATTGTGGTTCTTTTGTCCTCAACTGTCACAAGTTTAGTAGTCATCTTAGGTTCAAAATTCCAGGTTCAAGGACATTGTTTTAGTTGTATCTTAAACCTTACCCTACATCCAGGCCACCCAAAAGAAGGAAGGAAAATAAAAGCTTAAGTTGTTTCTGATTTTTCTATCAGTTGGGATCATCACTCTTTTGACATAGCATTTTGTTATTAATGTAACTGGTCTTGCATTGTTTGGAGAGGATACTATATAATGCTTTATGAATTATATGTGCTTCTGAGTTGTGGATTTACAGATCTGCTTTTGTTAGTGAATAGTAAACGTAAACCATGGGACACAAGTGGCGGAACGCGTATCAGTTTTTTATTTTTTCATACAGGTCAAGGCGCTCTTGAAGGATCGATTAAATGGGAAATCAGCCGGAGGGTCTAGTCAGAAATCAGAACCTAGCGCATCAGTGGAGCTTAACTCGCGTAATTTTGATGAATTGGTACTCAAAAGCAAGGAACTTTGGATTGTGGAGTTCTTTGCCCCTTGGTGAGTTGCCTGCTTGATAGTTGACATAATTGGTATTTCCGTCCTAATGATATAGAATATATATTTTTGCTACAAGAAGTTTTTGATCAAAACCTCTAAACCTAATGAGTGCAAAACCTCATAATTTGTGGCTTCAATTTATTGTCAAATGGCACTGCGAATCATTACATTTGATCAAATGCTCTCCATCAAGGTTGTTGTATTATGTTGGTAGCTTAATCTCGGAACTGTGGTCCTCACTCGAGGAAGATTCCATTTAATTTTATAACGTTTAGGTACCTTCCTTTAATTTGTTATTATATATGTATCAAGTCATAAAATTGCCTTGGTTAGTTAGTGAGAAGGGGGAGGATGGTAGGGTGGTTCAAAAAGCAGACTTCTTGGAGTTTCGGTGAGAAGTGAGAGAAGAGTACAATGGTGCGAGGACAAGCCATTCTTTCCTCTCTTAGGTTAAGCAGAAAACAGAGTTCAATGAAAACTCTAGTTTAAGGGCATTTGAAATCAATGGTAAAAGTGGCAATGCACATACTAGATATTTATATCAAAGGTTCAAGTTATATAATACAGAGTAACATTAGTTTCTATTGATAGATATTTTTCTTCAATGTTTTCCATAACTACTTAACTTTCTCAGTTGTTTTTAACTTTTGACTTATGATCCTTCTGCGGTTTGAAGGTGTGGACACTGCAAAAAACTTGCTCCTGAGTGGAAGAGGGCAGCCAACAGTCTCAAGGGCCAGGTGAAGTTGGGTCATGTTGACTGTGATGCAGATAAGGTAAGTTACTGGGCATCATTCGGTTTTGTGATAATTAAATGTCGTGTATTCTTCTCTTTAATATGATTAACTCGAGACTGTTGCAAGGAATATGTTTTTAATCACCCGCTTAACACACATATAATATAATCAATTTTCATGTTCCATACACAAGTCATAAGAAAATACCCCACTTGCCACTTAATATGTGCTTTCTTCTCTATATGTTTGGGATGTTATATGCCAACCAAAAATATTATTGGTACGCTTCACGTGTATTTCGTTGTACCAAATTCAGACCTGAATAAAGTTATCCAAATTATAGTGAACGGTGATCAAGAACAAGGATGCATGGGCATTGTAGTATATTGTACCCCCCTCACTCTTCACATTTTCATACATTTCCATAAATTTTGACAATATGCTGCCCTTGATTGTTTCTTGTCTTGTTGTGGTTGCTTATGAAGAGGCAAATTTCTAACCAATTAGAGGTTCCAGTCTTTGATGAGCAGGTTCAACGTGCAAGGATTTCCCACCATCTTGGTATTTGGTGCTGACAAGGACAGCCCGTTTCCATATGAAGGTGCAAGATCAGCTTCAGCAATTGAATCATTTGCTTTGGAGCAGCTGGAAACAAATGCTGCCCCTCCTGAAGTGACTGAATTGACTAGCCCGGTTAGACACTCCCCCACCCTCCACACACTCAAAAGGACCTGTTCTTGATTTAAATGTGAATTATCTTATGGAATGATAATGCTTTGTCATCTAACAGGATGTTTTGGAAGAAAAATGTGGTTCCGCTGCCATCTGCTTTGTTGCCTTCCTCCCTGACATCTTGGACTCCAAGGCAGAGGGTAGGAATAAGTACCTCGAGGATTTGTTGTCAGTTGCAGAGAAGTTCAAAAAGAGCCCTTACAGGCAAGGAAAACCTCCTGTTTTCATCATTATCCATAAAGCAATAAATACGAGAATATCTTGAAGAAATTATTTGTCAGACATTAGTAGTACTAATATTTGATGTTTGCTGCAGTTACCTCTGGGCTGCCGCTGGTAATCAACCAGATCTTGAAAAGCATGTTGGAGTTGGAGGCTACGGTTATCCAGCTTTGATAGCCCTGAATCTGAAGAAAAAAGCATATGCCCCGCTTAAGAGTTCATTTGGCAAAGAACAGCTAATGTAAGCATGTTATTATTTTCATTTCTTGTCTTTTAGGGCTATCCTCTGTTGAACAGTACAGAACTTGCATTCAGTGTGACTATGTTATGTCTAATTGATAGATACACCGCGTCGCACTAGTAGGGATATTCATTCAGTTTTAAAAGATCAATAGCATTAATAATTTGGTTAACTGGGGGTTTGCTACATATAATCCACATGTAAGTACATTTTTAAGACAAGAAATAATCCCCACCACCTCCGGCGATAGTTGCTTTGCAGCGTGAACTCCTCTAGCAGCGCTGCCACTGCCAGAGGGGCAGGGATGGCGGACCCACGTATTCTTATTTTCTGTTCTTCCTAAATATTCCCGGGCAATATAGTCATTTTACATGTAGTCAACACCAAAAGCTATTTGGGTTTCTTAAGCCTCAAACACCATATAGGAAATGTTGGCCATTTATATATAACATAAGGGTATTATAGGCGAACAAGAGATAAGATGAGAGGTGTGTTTGCCATTATCTCGTGAGCACATGACTGATGTCCACGTGTTTTTACAGAGAGTTTGTGAAAGAAGCTGGACGTGGTGGGAAAGGCAATCAGGCATTGGCAGGCACCCCAGAGATTCAGAAAACTGAACCATGGGATGGTAAAGACGGACAAATCATTGAAGAAGATGAATTCTCACTTGACGAACTCATGGGAGACGACAATCCTAGCAAAGATGAGTTATAGTTGTTTACATAATTTACATCCTGGGGGAAAATGAATTGTTTGATCTAAATCAGTTTTGATGTGATGAGCATAGCATGTTTTCCTTTGTGATGAGAGAGTGCCATTAGAAATTCTGGCTTCTTTGTAGTGTGTTCTAGCGTACTTGGTGAAGTTCATAGATTGTTACCGTTCCAAGATTATACATTTGAAATATGATTTACACTGGATTTGGTGACAAACCGGCAAAATTTATGGTGGCAACAATGCCCTCTGTTTCGTCATTTCTTCTGTTGGTTTTTGCTCATTCAAGCCTGTTGTATTTTGCATTTAACAAATAGAAGAAAATAATGTTTTTTTTTTTCCATTCTAAAAGATTTTAAGAATCTATGTGCTTAAATTTGCATTCGAAGTTACAGGAACTTTGGCACTGTTTCCCTGCTGCAAATGAGCAGTTCATGCCCCCAACAAATTGCTTGAAAAAAACTGTGTAATTTGTCAAAGCCTTGAGACTTGAGAGTGTAAAGTGCTTTTTCTTTTCTTTTCTTTCTTTAGTTTGCATTTTGCAGAACCCACTATACTGGCAGTGTGCAAAATGTAAATCAACCCAAGAAGCAGAAATAACCATTTTGCAAGAGTTTTAGAAAGTTGGTGACCTGGTATTAGTTTTTCTAAACTCAAATATATGCGCTGTGTGTGTACCACATTCAAGTTCCCCATATTAAGTTCAAAATTCTTCAAAGTTGGTGCCTGGTATTTATTTTTTCGACTTCAATTGATGTCTTGAGTATATCTGTTTTGGACTTTGTAATTGTCCGAAATTTAGGATATTTTATATATTTAATTTTATTTTATGAATATAGATTTAAAATCTCAGAAATGTAAACATAATTTCTCCTAATATCACCAGCTGATATCCTATTGTGCCAACTCATTAAGATGTTGTAATACTGAATTCTTAAAACATTTATAACTGCAAGTCTTAATACATAAATAGTTACAGCCAACAACAATTTAATATGGCAAATAAACTATCGGAAACTCTTATAGTCTTATTATCAAAATTCACTCCTCAACACACACATTCTCACACACAAACACACACATATATGCTACAAAAAACCACCGAATAACAATATCGCGAATGTACAACAGAACAAACAAATATATATTAACTTCTAATTTCTATGCACACTTACATTTAATGCATATTTCATATATATATATATATCACAGAAATTTAAACAAAGCTGTCTTAACCACATGATCTGCAACAATTCCACTAGTTTTCTCCGTGGGGTGGAACGCGTCCCAGAATACGTACTTGGTTGCATCTGTACATGTCAGAGGATTATATTGATCACATGTATACCCCATCTCAAACATCCCTGTGGCACAACATGCTACCCCAGAAACTTCAAATCCTGCATATTGATCGTCAATTTAATTAGTCATTTAAAACTTCAAAAACATGTAAAGAAGGTGGATCCATGTAATTTTCATTTACTTTATATATATAGCTTACCCTAGTTAATTGAAATTACAGGCTTGATTATTATTGTAGAGGATGTTCATATAATATGGTCAAACGGATTATATAAATGTAATCAATTAATATACCTAAGAAATAACACAGAAATGTATATAATAAAGTAAAATATTCTTACCGTATAGGGATGGTCTTCGAACTATTTGTTGAAGAATGTAATAAGGATTTGAGAAGACCAATTGAACCCCACTCAATTCCTTGTTTAATGTCAAGACCAAACCTTTCAACTTGTCATTAAAACTCATGGCCACAATGTTGTAAGACTCCGTGCAATCATTATTATTTGCCATATTTTCTGCTCTTTCTAGAGGCATGCAACCCATTGGTGGTACCCCACCAAGAGATATTTTACGTGCTCCAAGATTGTAAAGACTTATGATGAAATCTTTGGCAATTTCAATTAAAAATTGTTGGTATTCGTCGATTTTATACTGCATTCTTCTATTGGGAAGGTTGTAGTAATTTTCAAGAAAATCGTTTGTACCCGTACTTATAACGTAAAGTGCTTCGGCGATGGTTTTGGAGGCGTTCACGTTGCCGAGGTAGGCTATTAGTTTCTTTTGGTAGTCTTTGTAGTATTCCAATTCCTTCCATAATGGAATCACACCCTGCAAAAGATAATCAAAAAATATCACTTGTAATTTAAGAAAGTGATGCTGAATAATTTGGTAGTGTGTTAATTTTAAGCTATCAAAATAATATTTTTTTAAAATATTTTTTAACAAGTCAATCACAATAATTAACCCTTTGTATTGGTTTCGCGAACATGCAGAGAGCCATATTGCACGGTTACTAGCTGACATGTCAATACTAGAAGGATTTAGGGCGTTTGGCAAATTATCGATCCCTTGTGATATGTTTAATTGACGAATTACTTATGTAAAAATGAAATAAGCAAACACTTTGACGCGATTTCAAAAAGTTGCAACCATCTCTCTGTTTATTATTGTAGCGTGTTTATTATATTTAATGACCAAAATATTCTTGCTAATTTTAATATTTTTTAATAGTTTTAAATTAAATTACAATATTTCTTTAAAAATCTGATTAAAAACAAAAAAAAATACAATATTACCAAATTGTACCTCAATATTAATTTTATTATCTATTTTCTATTTTATGTGTTTATTTAATTATTTTTGTAGCTTAAAATATAAAACCAGAAGAAACTCATATTTTGGCAAAAAGCCGGTTATAAATTGTCTTTTTTCGCAAAAAAATTACTCCTACTCTTAACTTTGGGCAAGGTGCTTAAACCTCTTTTGTACCGAGGGCACAGTGCTACCTTTTAAAATCCGACAAGTAATTTGCCAAAACCTCTAGGATTTAAGATGAAAATACAATTAAGTAAAACATGTCGCCACTCTTTTTTTTTTTTTTTATATAATTTTGAATCCGATCCTCTCAATATTGAAGAGACTCGAACGAGGGCCTTAATTAGATATGCTAAGAAATACTCAGTGTTCAGTTCAGTGGACTATAACGCCAATGGTTTATAATTATATCACTTACTAGCACATCAGACGTTGCATTATCGTATCCAGTTCCAGCCGAAGCAAACGTGACTCCAACAGCAAAATCCGAAATGCTGTAAGCAGGATCCAAGTAAGCAGGAACGCTCCGCCTTAGACCAAACGCCTCTGAAATAAAATCCGTCGCGATCCGACCGTTTGAAAACCGTCCCGTGGCAACTCCACCGGCAAAATCACGCCCGTACGGCTTAAAATTGCTCCTAGCAATCGTAGGAATTTGGTTATTATTCCCAGCATCAACCGATGAGTCACCAAAGACTATGATCGCCGGAACTTTAGCACTTGTTTTTGCAGTAAGTATCGTGATAAGAAGCAAACGTAACAACATGACTATTGTACGTGTGTACTCCATTTCTTTTTACGTCGGTTTGTTGTACATATTTGTTTTTGTCGATTTATAGGAAATAGTAATGGCGCTTTTCAACTGCATTTGCTGCGAATTTAGTTGCTTGGCCTTAATTGGTAGCTGGTTAGGTGGGTATGAAACATGTGGGGTGACGCTTTCTCGTGTTTTTTTTCTTCTTATAAGCGATAAATAATATTTGTGACCACAATAAAATAAAATAAAAACAGTTCCAATAGATTAATTAGACCTTTGTTTTGTTTGTTTGAAAATCAAAGGCATGCAAAGGGTAATTCACCCACAAAATATCTTATGTGTCAGAATAATGTGTCAAGCTTTATGCTAGTATAATAATTAATATTAAGTAAACATTTACTTCGTTATTTTTCTAACCACACACCATGGGATGTATATGGATTTCATCACGAGTTTTGAATATGTATCATAAATCTGACGGTGGCACACAATTTGGTCCAGAAAAATTAGATTAAGATGGGATTACAATTTGTATTATCGAAACAAACATGCAATTTATGTACCGTATATATGTAATATTTTGACATGAGTCGTACAACAATTTTGGAAAACTATATCATGTTCATCATCGATCATAGAGCCAATCAATTAACCAACCACCGGAAAAGTAACTACAATATCACGATTGCTGAATGTCACCTTCTTAGCTATATAATTATATATGCATTTGTTTTGATTATGATTAAAAGATATATGTCTATAATTTGTTTCACATGCAAGGTGGGTACAATGCTTTTGCAGCATTAATTAAAGCTTCAGCAAAAATGGAGGCGCTTGTTAAGAGGCAACGAGGTCTCAATCAGCTTAACTACCTACTCGCTCTATCGGCAGTGTGACCTTTTTTATGTTCGTCCTTTTCTTTTTCAAGAGGGTGCTAATCTGGGAAAATATTATTATGGAATTGTACAAGTACTCACTTCTAAAATATGATCAATGCGACTCTTATTGCAGATTGGTGCCGCAAAAACTTGATGAGTTATAACTGAAATGTCCGTTTTGCCTTTTATGAAACTTGGACAAATGTTAAGAATATATATATTATGAGAAATACTAAAAGATATGAAGGCTGAACTGCATGCCATATGATATTCTCAAGCATGAAGCAACTCAACCTAAATTATTACTATTTCATCTAGTTTTGAACTACAAAAAAAAAAAAAAAAAGGAATAGTCAACTTCCAAGTTCCAACAATCTTGTCGCTGTGTACCAACATTCACCATATATGGCATGTTTGTTTTGTTTTATACGTATTAATAGTAAATGGAAGCTTTAATTCAATAACAACGACGATAACAACAACAATCAAGCTTTAGTTCAATAATGACGACTCATAACAACAACAGTCGGCACTAACGCCATTACACCAACACCAACTAGTTAAGCAATCACATTATAACTTGGATAAGACATCTCATCAAATGAGAAATAATATAACTTGTTCTAGCCTAATTTCAGTTGAGTAAGGTCCGCGGATGAACTTTCAGGCCGAGACATTCTTGTATATCTTTCTTCATTTGTCCTCTCATTTTGAGCCTTTTTCAAGTTTAATGCTTCGACATATGTACCGGCATGTAGGTAATTTTAGACCCCACGTGACCAAAACACCGTAAATAATTTTCCTGTGCATCATGCACATTTCAACTGGAAGCATTCATTTTTAGTATGATGACATCACCTGAAAGTCAACGTTCAAAACTATATGATAAAATCCACCTATATGCAGTAATAATAACAATTCCCCATTCGGATTTACCAACAAACAGAAGTACATAAGTACATCTTATTCTGCTCTTTCACTTCATCTAGTCAATTTGAATATTATGATTAACATCACTCTCCAGTGTTTTATGTTTCGACGAGTTTTTTGTTCTTCTGGAAATACTTTTAGACTAGATGAAATAGTAATAATTTAACCTTCTCTAGTAAATAATTTAACTTTTCAGAAGTAATAATTTCATCTAGTAGATCTTAATTTCATCTCGTTTAACTGAAAAGTATTCTCGTTTAGAAATGATAAAATACTTTTAGACTTAGACTTAATTTGACGGATAAGAAATAAACAAAGTAAATAATATAAAGCCTTATCTTATTTTGGAAGTAAAAATAGAAAGAAAAAAAAAACACAAAGCAATTTAAAATTTATAAATAACATTTAACTTCTCAGAAATAATTCCCATCCACAAAACAGCTTATATCTTGCTGGACAAATTAAGAAAAGTAAACACAATTACATCTTGAGATTATTAGTTGAAATCAGTAATGAATGTGCATACAATCAGTTCTCACTAACTAATTAAAATATTTCCCATTCTTAGTAGTTTATTATATATAGATCAGCTTCAGATTTTTATAATTGTTGTTTCAGGACAGATTTTATATAGAAACTAATCAGTGTAATTAGACAGTTGCAAAATAAAGGCTTAATTTTACAAGTAAATAAAAGTAGAATTAATTTTTTGTAACTAGTCTTAATTAAGAAGTAAGTTAATTTTACATTAGGACACTCGTAATTTGGTCACGGCCAGTATTCCTAGAGAGAGTTAAAAAATGATTAAATAGTTAAATTCCGTCCACTCTAAATCAACCCCTTTCTCCCGCACATCATCGTCCTGCAAACAAAACCTCGATACGACGCCGTTTTAGAGATTCAAACGCAGCAATTAGGTCACGGTTCTCGTCGTTGGGCTTCGTACTAATTTAATTGATTCGATTTTCTTCGGATTCTTGGGCCTCGCAGCTTTGTGCACGCTATTTAATTTTACGTGAGTATTTCAATTTGATTGAATTGTGTTTAATTCTGATCACGCTTCGACTCAATTGAGAATTCAAATACTTTTGGATCAAGATTGAAAGCCCTAATTCGATTTTCCCCCAATTTGTCGAAACCCTAGCTTGCTTCAATTTTTCTTGATTTTTTTTATGAAATGTTAAAATTGATCACTTGTATGAGCTTTTTTTTCAATTGGCCAATTTGGGTATCTGGGTAATTGCACTCTGTATATGTGCTCATGCATTTGATCAGGGTTATGTGAAGTTCAATACTTAGAAATTAGGTTTAGTTTTTGATTTGATGTTAAAAAGCTTAACTTTTTTGTTTAGGTTTTTTGGTGATCATAAGGTTCTTGGTTTAGTTAGGATTCAATAGTAATATATGCATCAAATCTGTAGCACGTATATGGGTAGGAACCATATGTGGTATCAATGCTTCATTTGATTTCTTGATTTTTGAACTTAATTTTTACTTCTGTTGCATCGTATTGTGTGGGGTTAAGAGTGTTTGTGGTCGAGCGTTGAGGACTCTTATTCAGCAGTTAGCTTGGAAGCATTCTTTGGGTACTATGTTCCCTGTTAGAAATCACGACTAACGCAGGTGTTGTCTCTGCCAATAATATTGTTTTTACTATAACACATGCAGATAGTAAGTGGTTATGACCAAGTGAACATGAAACCTTAAGAGCTGTTTTAAAATTATTTAAAATCCTTTTGAAATCCAGGCTTGTTGCATGGAGAAATTTCAATAGTTCCTTATTGTTTTTCATAACGGTTACAATAGTCCAGGGTTGGACTGAATTCAATGTGGAAAAGTCCGTGAATTAAGTGTGACATTATCATCATGAAGAAGTTATTGTAAGACCTTCCAGATAGGTTAGACTATGGCAGTTGCAAACTGTAAACAGTGATCATTGCCAATGGAACGTTGAATTGTATTAAAACTTCACGATATAGCCATAACATGTGGCCAACTTTGTTTGAATGTTTATATGTGTTTCTGTTTTGTAAACGTTTTTCCACCGGAATAGTTGAAAAGAGAATTCCATGCATCTTAAACTATGCAATGTCACGATTTTAGTGGATCTGACTAATCTATTTCTTTTCCTTATATATCTCTTTAGTTTTTGGCTTTAAAGGTCTTATTGCCAAGTTCAAGAATTGTTCGTGTTGTACACGTGGGGCTGACTGGAGATAGCTACATTACTCTGATTAGTTTATCATGATTTTTATGTCAAAATGGTGCAAGTTTGATATCGTGTTGTCAAGTGCTCATTTTGGTCTGGAATAAAGATGAACCTACAAGCGCGCCATTCAGGGTATATATCGGGTCAGGTACCTAATCAAGCTGGTACTCATCTTTCGGGGCAGCCACAGCAGCAAAATGGAAACGCCCCTGGCGAGATGCAAAATTCGATGCATCCCTCTATCCAAAATATGGAAGAGGCACGCAGTTTGATTTTTAGAAAGATGTAAGAACTTTTATTTATTTACACAGGGGCTATTATGTTCATATGATAATGTTTTAGGATAAACACTATATCTACTACGTTAGGCAAGATTTGATTTAAGCCTTAAATCCTGTTGCTAGGGGAGCTACAAATATTTTTAGAGGTGTCTAAATCATGTAGGATGACATCCTTTGTTACTTTGCTTGAATGTTAAAACAAAATATGTTTCTTCTGATCTAATTCGCTGGGAGTACAGACAACTGAGTACGGGAAA